>CM062805.1:86698600-89486177 GCA_031772625.1 Pinus tabuliformis | reverse complement strand
CCAGATCCACCTGATAATGAGAAGCAACATGCAATTTGGGATACAAAAGACAACAAGGCTTGCATTAATAACTGCATCGGTGACAGAAGAGGTAATAAGATATATTGTTTTTCTGTAGTACTTCATTCTAAATAAGTTGAAAGAATTGTATGATTCACACTCAGAACTTGAAATTATTCAGTTATTGTTAAATTTGTTTTTAATTTGGAGATGAAGGATAATGATTCTTTGAAGAGTGCCTCTGAAATAAAAGTCATTTTTCATGATATAGAAGCCACTGGAATTAAAGCAGATTTACAACTTATAGCTTTTATAAAATTCCTTCACCCTGTCTATTCAAACTATTTGGAATCTCTCCAAGCTAGTGGGCAAGTAAAATACATTACAATTGATAAACTAGTAAGCAAAATAGAGGAGAGAGAAAAAGCCATTGGGAGGAAAGAGGCTCCACCTAACTCTAATGTAAAAACTTTGTTCCTTGCATAAAAGCATCAAAAGTCTCATGCTGAAACTTCTAGAGGTGATAAAAGTAGTAGTGGTCATTGTAGGAGAAATTATAGAGGCAGGGGGGGAAAAAATAATCAGGGAGACAAAAAACAAAGGAATTTTAATGATAGACCAACTATCAAATGTTTTAGATGTGGTAAAATTGGCCATACTGCTACTAACTGTAAAACCCCTTAGGAGAAAGTCAGTGAAAGGATAGAACAGTTGAATGAAAAGAAAGATCATCCACCACTCGATAAGGGAAAATCATCAGAGTTTGCACATTACATTGCTGCTCACTGTAATTTTAATATTAATGATGTTTTCAACGCTACATTTTCTTCATGGCAAGATAGTTGAATTTTAGATTCAGGAGCCACTTGTCATATGACATTTAGGCGAGATTTTTTTGAAACATTCAGTGATGATATTGATGGTGTTATTTTCTTTGCTGACAAGTCTTGAATTAAACCATATGGAATTGGGTCTATTCGTTTGAAGATACTGAATTTTGCAGATTATGTTCTATAGGATGTACTTTATATTCCATAGTTTCAGCGAAATTTGATGTCTCTTATCCATATTCAGCAGTAGGGGTATTCTATTCATATATTTGATGGCATCATCGAGATAAGAAGAGCATCTGATCATGCAGTTGTTATGTCTAGTGTGGAAGAAGGTACGCTTTTAAAATTAAATGGTACTTTATCTACTCATTCTTGTGAAAATTATGTTCTTTTGGTGCAGCAAAGTGATATCATGTCCCCCAGCTTGTTGTGGCATGCTCGATTTGGTCACATCAATTATGGCAGCATCAGAATTATGAAAAAGCAAGGTATTATAGGTCTTCATACAGTTCCAAGAAAGATTACACCGTGTGATGCTTATATTCTAGGAAAGAATTGTAAACATCCTTTTCATAGTTCTTCTTTCAGATCTACATGAAAATTAGGTCTCATACATTCATATTTATGTGGACCTATGCCTGTTGCAACTACAAATGGAAATAAATATGTGTTGACATTTATTGATGATTACTCGAGAATGTGTTGGGTGTATTTGTTGAAGAATAAGTCACAAGTGTTTGATGTTTTAAAAAAAAAAAAATTGATGATTAAAAATGAAACTCAACAGAATATAGGCATTCTCAGAACTGATAATGGTGGTGAGTACACTTCTCATGTTTTTGAACCATATTTGAAGTACAATGGCATCAAACATTAGACTACCATACCTTATAATCCACAACAGAATGGCGTTGTAGAACATATGAATATAACTTTGCTTAATATGGTTAGATCTATGATGTTCTTTAAGAATGTTAAGTTGATGTTTTAGGGAGAAGCAGTGCTTTGTGCAACTTATATTCACAATCATTGTCCTTCTTCTGTCATCAATAATAAATCTCCTTATGAAATATGGTATAATCATTTTCCTGTTGTTCAACATTTTAGAGTCTTTGGTTTTCTATGCTATGCACTAATTCCTAAACATCAGCGCAACAAGTTGGGTGCTAGGAGTCACAAATGTATTTTTTTGGAATATTCTGCTACTTCCAAAGCTTATAGATTGTATGATGAGGAGAACAAGAAGTTCATTCTTTCCAGAGATGTTATTTTCCTTGAATAAGATAAAATTAATTCCACTATTGATAAGAAAGTAGCTCATTTGCAGAAATTTACATCTAAGAAGTTCTATTTTGAATCTAATAATGTTGTTCAACACACTGAAGGGGAGGTTCCCATTCTGGATAAGTTTGTGGTTCTTCCATCTTTGACTCATGAGAATGTTATTGTTGAAGAAAATTTGGATAATAGTAATGTTTCTGCAGGACCAGAAATTGCTCTTGAAGAGCCTGTTCTTGAGCCTGTTTTTCAAGATGAGCAACCATCACAACCACTTCAGCAACCTTTACGAAGATCTACACATTCTCAAAAATTTCCAAGCAAGTATGACAATTTTGAAACAAGAATGTCTTCCAAATGTGATTTAGGTAATGTTTCTCATGACTGTGAATTCAATCATTGTACAATTAGCGAACCTAATTGTTTTGAAGAAGTTGTTAATTGTGATGAATGGAATAATGCAATGCAAAAGGAATATGATGTACTTATTAAGAATGGTACTTGGAGGTTAGTGGATCCTCTTGCACGTGTCAAACCCATTGGTTGAAAATGGGTGTATAAGATCAAATACAAAGCAGATGGTTCGCTTGATAAATACAAGGCAAGACTTGTAGCAAAAGGCTACGCTCAGAAGGAAGGCGTTGACTACATAGAGACATTTGCTCCTACAACAAAATGGGGCACAATTAGAAATTTGTTTTCTCTTGCAGCTCAAAATAGCTGGAAGATACACCATATGGATGTTAAAAAAACCTTTTTGAATGGCGATTTGAAGGAGGATGTTTATATGTTTCAGCCTGAAGGTTTTTCTGTTAAAGGAAAGAGAAAAATGTATGCAAATTGGTTAAGGCTTTGTATGGACTGAAACAAGCATCTCGTGCATGGTATGAAAAGTTAACTGAACACCTTCTAAAGTTGAATGGTAAGTTATTTGATCTGGATGACGCTTTTTGTTAATAAAATTGGAAAGTCAGTTGTATATTTGGTTGTGTATGTAGATGATTTGATGATTACAAGAAACAATGATGACTATATAGCATCCATTAAAAGAGAATTATTGAAAGCTTTTGACATGACAGATTTGGGTTTATTACATTATTATTTAGGGATTGAAGTTAATCAGAAACCCAAATATATTTTCATTTCGTAGAAAAAGTATATTGGAAAGCTATTGGACAGATTTGAGATGCAGGATTGTAATCCTGTCACTACTCCTATGGAGCAGAATCTGAAAATTACTTCCAATGAAGGAAGTATGTTTGAAGATCCAACAAAGTACAAGCAACTTGTTGGAAGTTTGAATTTTCTAACTACTACTTGACCTCACATAGCTTTTGTTGTAGGGAAACTTTCCAGGTTCATGCATAAGCTATGTGAAGGTCAGTGGAATGCAGCAAAGTGAGTGCTCACATATTTGAAAGACACTCGAACATATGGCATTAAATATTCTAAATTTTCATATTTCCATCTCAACAGCTATTCAGATTCTGATTTTGATGGAGACAAGGAAAATAGAGTCTCTACTTCTGGTTATTTGATGAGTCTTGGATCAGCAGCCATTAGTTGGAGATCACGCAAGCAATTTGTTCCTACGGATTCTACCACCGAAGCCGAATATGTTGCAGCATCTCAAGCTACAAAAGAAATCATTTGGCTTCACAAAATACTTGAAGACTTGCAAGAGAAACAAAAGGCTTCAACTCCACTACTCGTCGACTACTCTTCTACAATTCAGTTGGCCAAGAATCTCAAGTTTCATGATCGAAGCAAGCATATTAACACCAAATAACACTTGATTCGACATTATGTAGAGGCCAAAGTTATTCATCTGACACATTGTCCTACTTCAGAGCATATCGCAGACATATTTACAAAGCCACTGGGACGTGAAAAGTTTGAAGTTCAATGTTGCAGGTTTTCTTCAAGATTGAGAAGATGGATTTCAATGGACTAAGGCTAGAGTATGCCCTGGAAGGCACCTCAAGCTTTGTTGCATGGAAGGACCACATGGAGGCATTATTGGATGACAATGGGTTGCTAGAATACATCAAGACAGATGTTGCAAAGCCTCGAGCATATGATGCCCATAATCTTTCTTAGTGGAAGAAAGATGTGGCCAAGACGAGGAGAATCATATTTGAGGGATTACATGACCATATTATCTCAAATATCCATGGGAAAGGGACTCCATATGCAATGTGGTAAGCATTGAAAAATTTATTCCAGAACAGTAGTGACCATAGAAAGTTGGCACTCAATGATAAACTTTGAAATGTCAAGATGCAGAAGAATGAGACTATTCTGCAATACTTGAGCAAGTTCACACAATTTCATGATAAACTTGGTCAATTTGATGTTACGGTTGTAGAAGATTATTTGGTAATCCTAGCCCTTCTAGGCCTTCCCAAGAGCTTTCACAACTATCAAGATTTAGTGAATGGGAGGGAAAAAATACCAAATTGGGAGCGCTTATGGTCTGACTAGGTACAGGAGGAAATAAGGCAGAATTCCAGAGCTGGGACCTCATCCAAAGAAGAGGAAGAAGATTTTTCATTAGTCAGAAAAGTAATAAAGGCCAAGGGGAAGAAGTACCAAGGTGAAGCTAATTCCATCCAAGAGGGAAAGAAGAAATACTTATCTAGAATCAAGTGCTTTCATTGTCATGAATTTAGGGACTATGCCACAAAGTGTCCACACAAAAAGGAAAGCAAGAAGGAGCCTGCAGTAGAACACAGTATTAGCAACAAGTGAAGCCTTGGCTTCACAATTTGAGCTTGACTTCACTCTCATCGCATGCATGGCCAACACATTGATGGGGAGCGTGTGGTACCTAGACAACAGTGCCTCGTTCCACATGATAGGGAATAGAGAATTTTTTAGTGACTTGGAGGAGAAAGATCTCTAGATGAACATTGAGTTTGAGATGAAAGAAGGTAAAATTATACCAGGATCGGTACAATAACTTTTTAGAGGGAGTCGAGATCTCCTCTCAAGCTCAAGGATGTCATGTTCATTCCAGAACTAAAGAAAAATATCATCTTTGTAGCAGTATTGGAAGACCGTGGTTACGATGTGATCTTCAGCAAAGGGAAAGCATTCCTGAGACACGTAGCCTTAGGGAACTTTAAACAGATCAGTGCTCAATTCAATAACTTGTATGCACTTGAGGTAGAAGATGCATGAAAATCCTTGAGGAGTAAGGCAAGGGTTAGATACATGGTGGTTGAGAGGGAGCATGAATTGCCTCTCAAAATGGAGCTACAGAAGCAACCTCAAGAAGTTATGGAGTGACCACAAATGGATAAGCAGAGAGGAGGCAGAGTGGAGACATCCACCAAAGAGGATACCTCCAATAGAGGGAGATTTCGAGCCAAGTGGGAAGAGGGAGCACATGCAACTATACCTCCAAGAGTGAGGTGGAGTGATGTAGATCCTTAGTCCAAGAGTTGTAGAAATTTGTGCAGGGTCCATTGAGGCGTTCTCCTCATATATCATTACCTTACTACAGGAGCCCAGTATTCAGTATTAGAAGGATTAGTGTTAGTCAGATAGTGTAGAGGAGTGTTGATAGAAGAGTAGGAGTCTCAATAGTAGAGTTAGCAGCAACACAATTTTCCCATTAGATAGTTGTAGACACAGTTGACTCATTTTGTTTTGTGTATGCTTCTCAATTGTAGATGTTGTAGTAGAAACAAAAACAGTGAGAAGTATTGCATGCAGTACATTCCACAGGTGCAGGATAAGGGTGGTTAATAATCCCTTTCTTGTTGAGAGGGAGTGTTGAAAATGCAACAAGAAAGTCTCAATTTTGATTTTTGCCTTAATCAAATTGAGGAAATTCAAAATTCTACATCAGCAAACAAATAGTAGTTAATTGAGGTGACATGGCTCTTGTCACTCAGTTAAGAACATTCAATTTGAGTTAATGAGTTGAAGTTCAGTTTACTTGAGTTGATTCCTAAAAAATAGGAATCTAGCTCAATTAATTCGAGTTAGGGACATGAAGTTTAGTTGTGTGCAGTGGGTTCCTAAATTTTAGGAGCCTAGGTTGAGTTAATTTTAGTTGTAACAATTTAATTCAATTAATTGAGTTATGATCAGTTAAACTAGTTCTTATTGTTGAAGGAACTAGTGGAAGGTTAAGTTGTGGAATTGGAGCTTCAACCACAGTCAGTGACCATCCATATAACTAATCAATCGGCCTAAATTAGCTCATGCAGGTAGAGTATTCGAGTTACCTAGTTGAGATGGAGATTTCAAGGTAGTGTACTATCAGTTGTAGATTATTCCCAAGTGTACGGGTGGTGCATGCAGTAAGAGGAAGTACCTAAAGGAATTGCACAATCTAGATGAGGAAATTTCCTAATTAATAGGGACCTAATTCCTCAAGCAATAGTGTACAGAATTAGGATCTTGGAGGGCTTGAAAATTGGTTAAGTTTTGGCTAGAGTAAGTTAGTCAAGAACAGGGATATACTACACACTTGCAAGGTGTGCTCAGGCTTGAGCAAGCATACGTACTTCATCTCGAATCTCTTATTAATGCAATATAGATAGGAAGGGATTTTGAGCAGTTGCTTTCACCTAGATAAATCTGTGTGCATGTGTGATGTTTATTTTTTCATGTCTATGATTTGTGTTTTAGATTGTGAATTAACTTCCGTAGATCATTAGAGTAGCTTCGAGTCTTGTGATTTAGTAAATTCATGAGAAATTTCAAATCTACAGATCATGAAACCAAGCAAGCTAATATCGAGTATTTTCCAAGAGTAAATGGGAATATAATTTGGATTAGATCATTATAATATTTATTATCCATTTTTATGCTTTAAGAGTGGAAAAAAAATGGAGGAATAAACTTACAAGCCCATTTTTACTAATGGGTCCCAGTTTGAAGAGTTGAGATATGAAACCACCCGTAGGTAGTTTAATGCATTAAACAATTTTTTTGGATCCAAAAAATATCACTGACACTAGACCCCTTGAAAATATTCTACACTCAAACACCTTTCCAATGGAGCAAGAAAGACATCAAATAGAGTCTGTGTGCAAAACTTACGCCACCTAAAATTTGACTTCTTATTTTTTCCACCATGATTTGAGAGGATAGCACATCAATTTTGTTTTTCATTGAAAAGGCACTAGAGGCCACGTGAGACTATCATGAAGACCTTAGAAGGGTAAAACTAGTCACTCTATATGAGAGTTGAAGTAGTCAAATTGAACCCTAGTTGATATCAGGTTGTGCTATAACTAGGCCACAAGGAAAACAGGTTCCATTCTATTCCAATTCATTTTGGTTCCATAATAGAGTGCAGTAGTTGATAATGGAGAGAGAGAGAGAGAGCAGGACAAAGAGAATTTATATTCCATAGTATCCCACAAGCCACATGTTGCAACTAACTCCATAGAGTGTGTCTTCTCCTTTGTATTTGCATTATTTCCGTTCGAAAAAAAGAGAATAGAGTAGCCTCACCTTTCAGCTAGGTTTTCTCCCAAATGGGTTCCCTAGACCATATATTTTGTCAGGCCAGGCAGTAACTCTCCAAAGGCAGAAAAACTGATTCGTCTAATTATTCCATAGGTAGGTTATTGTTATATACATTAGGAGTGATTGTTCAGTTCATCTTTCGATGACTGTTCACATTCCTGATTTATTTATTTACAAATTCCCCAATCATGAAGATTAGGTGTCAACATTCCCCCCTTAATCTGAAGGGATGTTGGTGAGTCCAAGCATCATTCTGAATCGTTCAAGCTTTCTCTTTCCAAGTGCTTTGGTGAAGATGTCTGCAATTTGCTCATTTGTGGAACAATGACGGAGATGGATTGTTTTGGCCTCAACATGATGTCGAATCAGATGATATTTAGTATTGATATGCTTTGTTCGATCATGGAACTTTGGATTCTTGGCCAACTTTATTGCATAGGTGTTATCAATCATGAGTGGAGTTGATTGTACTTGTTTTACCTGCAAATCTTCAAGAATTTTCCTGAGCCACACAATTTCTTTCGTTGCTTCAGCTGCTGCCACGTATTCTGCTTCAGTTGTGGAATCTGCTGGAATTGATTGTTTGCGTGATCTCCAGGAGACAACTCCTGATCCAAGACTCATAGCATATCCTGAAGTAGATACCCCAGTTTCTTTGTCTCCATCGAAGTCTAATCAGAGTATCCAATCAAGCTGAAGTCGTCCACCTGTGTATACTTGATTCCAATCTTGAGTTCCCTTCAAGTACCTTAGAACTCTTTTTGCAGCAGACCAATGTCCCTCACAAGGCTTTTGCATGAACCTGGAGAGGATTCCAACAGTAAATGAAATGTCTGGTCTGGTAGTAGTGAGGTAGATGAGACTTCCTACAAGCTATCTATACTTTGTTGCATCCTCAAATTCCTTTCCTTCAATAGATGTGAGCTTTAAGTTTTGTTCCATTGGAGTAGAAAGAGGATTGCACTCTGTCATGCCAAATCTGTTTAACAAATCTCCAATGTATTTCTTTTGAGAAAGAAATATGGATTTTGGATGTTGGGTTACTTCAATGCCAAGATAGTAATGAACATAGCCCAAATCAGTCATTTCAAAACTTTTCCCCAGTTCCTTCTTTATGGATGCAATGTAGCTTTCATTGTTCCCTGTCATTAAAATATCATCTACATATACCACAAGATACACAACTGTTTTGCCAAATTTCTTGACAAATAAAGTTGCATCATCAAGATCAAAATGATTGAAGTTGAGTTTTAAAGATGCTCAGTTAGTTTTTCATACCAGGCTCGCTGTGCTTGTTTGAGGCCATACAAGGACTTCACAAGTTTGCATACTTTATGTTCATGTCCTTTCACAACAAATCCTTCAAGCTAGGACATAAAAACATTCTCTTTTAGATCTCCATTCAAGAATGCATTTTTTACATCCATTTGATGGACTTTCCAACTGTTCTGAGTGCTAGTGCAAAGAGTGTCCGGATGGTGGCCCATTTTGCTGTGGGGGCAAAAGTTTCCTCATCGACCCATTTCCTTCTGTGCAAAACCTTTTGCCACAAGCCTAGCTTTGTGCTTGTCAAGTGAGCCATCAGCTTTGTACTTGTTCTTGTAGACCCACTTGCAGCCAATTGGTTTGGTTCCAAATGGAGGATCAACCAGCTTCCAAGTGCCATTCTTTATGAGGGCATCATACTCCTTTTGCATCGCTTCTTTCCATTCATCATGAGAAGCAGCTTCTTTGAAGGAAGTTGGTTCAAAATCTATAGACAAGTTCAATTCACAATCATAAGTAACATCCATATCAACAGGTGAATTAGAGTCATCTACATCACCTCCATTTTGTCGGTTTGAATTTCTGGTTCCTGTTTTTCCAATTTCATCAGGATGAACACTTTCAAGTGTCTTTGTCAACCACTTTGGGGGACCTTTCTGAGATGGTCCAGGTTGCTCTGTTGATTGAGTTGGGACTAAATCAAGATTGAGTCTCCCAATTCTATCAATTACATCACTTAAAGCATCATCTGTTGTTGGAGTTTCATGCAGAGGAGATTGTTCTTCAGAAGAAGATTCCACATGTTGTTCTAGTATAGGAATCTCCCCTTCAAGATGTGGAATCTGATTATCAAACTCTTGAAATGATTTCGTTTTTGCGAATCTATCCAAGCGATCAAGTTGCCGCTCAACAACATTGTCAGATTTGGATGATTCAAGAAAAATTACATCTCTAGATACAACAAACTTTTTATTTACTTCATCATAGAGACGGTATGCTTTGGAGGTGTTTGAATACCCCAGGAAGATACACTTACGACTTCTAGCACCAAGTTTGTTTCTATGTACCTTTGGTATCAAAGCATAATAGGTGGAACCAAAGATCCTGAGATGTTTTACCGAAGGAACATGTCCATACCACAATTCATAAGGAGTCTTGTTTCTTATAGCATTAGATGGACATCTATTCTTTATATATGCAGCACATAGAACAGCATCAGCCCAAAATTATCTTTACATTTTTGAAGAAAAGCATGGATCGTACCATATTCAAGATTGTTCTATTCATTCTTTCTGCTACACCATTCTGTTGGGGATTATAAGGCACAGTTGTTTGATGTTTGATCCCATGTTGGCGAAGATAGTTTTCAAATTCATTTGATGTATATTCTTTTCCATTATCAGTGCGAATAGACCCAATATGAGATTGTGCATCATTTTCAATCCATTTATGAAAATTCTTGAATGTTTGAAAAGCATCATATTTGTTCTTCAATAAATAAACCCAACACATTCTGGTGTAATCATCAATAAATGTCATAATATATTTATTTCCATTTGCAGAAGGAATAGGCATTGGAGCACATAAATCTGAATGAATGAGTTCAAGCTTCCTATGTGCTCTTGAATGTGAATCATGAAAAGACTGTTTGCTATGCTTTCCTAGAATGCAAGCATCACATTGCTTATGTTTCCTAGGAATTGTAGGCAAACCAGCAACACCATTTTTCTTCAATAAGCAGAGACTGTCATAGTTTAAATGTCCAAATTTGGCATGCCATAATAAACTTGATGGAAGTGTACCTTCTTCATGATGAGAAATATATGAGAAATGTTGTGCATGAGCAGAGGTTCCTTGAAGTTTGAGAAGTCTTTCTTCTTCTATTCCCCTCATGACAAGTGAGTGGTCAGATGCTTTTCTTACCTCAAGCTTGACATCAAACATATGAATGGAGTGACCTTGCTGGCGGATGTGGACCAAGGATAGCAAGTTTATCTTGAGCTGTGCGAGATATAGAACATGATCCAGAAGAAAGTCTGGAAGACCAGGCAGTTTAAGCCTGATTGTGTCAAGCCCTGATGGCTTGATTTTTGACTGATCTGCAAAGTATACTGCTCCATCAACATTGTCAGTGAAATCTTCAAAAAAATCTTTTCTATGAGTCATATGATAGGTTGCTCCTGAATCAAGCAACCAATCATTTTTCGAAGAAGCAAGTGAAGCATTATACAAATCTTCATTTACTCCAATGTTACATTGTGCCTCAATATAGTGAGCGGATTCAGGTGCTTTACCTTTGTCTATATCATCAGTTTTACCTTTCTGTTGGTTTCTTTTCTGCTCAATTTTGTCCCATGGTAGCTTGCATGTAGAAGCATCATGTGATCCATTTCGTTTGCAGCGAATGCAATGCAGATCTGCCTTTTCTCCTTGAGAATGTCTGCCCCCCCTGCCTCTAAAGTATCTTCCTCTTCCTCTTCATCCACCTCTTCCTCTTGTAGAATCTTGAGCATGATGCTTTTCTTTATGAGCAAGGCACATAGTCTCTTCAGAAGATTCAGGAGCTGTCTTCTTTCCAAAGGCTTTCTCTCTTTCAGCAAACTTTTTCACAAGAGAGTTAAAGGTTATATCTTTAAGTTTTCCATTTGCTTGTAAAGACTCAAGATAATTGGAGTAGGTAGGATAGAGTGCCTTGAGAAAAGCAATAAGAGGGATATCCAGCTCAACCTTAGTGGATTTAATATCATGCATTATAGACTTTACTTCAGATGCAAGAGCAAGAGGATCATTATTTTTCAGTTCAAGAGTGAAGAGTTTAATCATGAGTTGAACAACTTCAAGTGCAGAATGTGAGTCATAGAGTTCTTTCAACTTTTGTAAAGCTTCAAAGGCAGTTGAATATGATGAAATATGGCGACTTACTTCTTCATTTACAGATGCTGCAATTAATGCATAGGCTTTGCTGTTCTTGTTTTCCCAAATGACGAGCTCTTTGTCTGATGTAGGCTGCATTGGGTCATTGTCTCCTTCTCCGACACACACTCCTTTCCACAACTCATTGAAGATGAGGGTGTGTTTTATCATCCGGGACCATTCAGGATAGTTCTCCTTGCCAGTGAGAACTATTCCTACCATAGAGATGATTGAATGCATTCTGTAAAAAATACTTCTGCTGATAAAAAAAAACTTCTGCTGATAAAAAAACTTCTGCTTAAAAAAAACTTTCTGCTGATATACAGTGAAATTGTACTCAAAAGGGCAACAGATTTCAAATTCTTTATGCACTAAGTTTTCTTCAAATGTCTCCAAAATTTATAAAATATCCTCCCCTTTCATTTTCTTTTAAGCAAGAAAACCATTCAATATATATATATATATATATACTCTGGACCACAGACTTGGACAATATATATATATACACCCATAGTGCTCAGCGTTAATACCCACAGTGTTTTCCCCGGATGCGCTCAGCTTTAATACACATTCAATACTCGAATATAGTGAGTGGATTCAGCTTTAATTCAACGGCGTTAATAATGCAAACGCATTCAAACATTAATAATGCAAAGGCATTCAAACGTTAATACGACTGCGCATTCAATATTCAAAACGATAATACCACTGCGCATTCAATATTCAAACGTTAATACGACTGCGCATTCAATATTCAAAACGATAATACCACTGCGCATTCAATATTCAAACGTTGTGACCTTGCCGTCAGCACTGAGAACTTATTTAAACTTTCAAAACTTGCGTTGCAGCCCACATGGGAAAGAAAGGATTCTGTCCAGTTTTCAGCGGCGTACAAAGAGGCTTCTCAACCAATCCATTTATCAGGGGTTAGAAATGTTTAATCAATCATTTGTATAATCAAATCAACAACGCAGTCCTCATACCATGTCAGGTCATTCATGGTGCCGCCTCACATTCATGCATCCCGTCTTTGTGTTCTTCTCCGTTCTGGAACTCCCACTTCCACTGGCGATAGCTATGCTCTCTTTCCGGAAAGCCTTCACCAATACGTTCGGATACCCTCTTCCTCAATTCCTCTTTCTCGGCTCCAGGAAAAAAAACCTAGCATTCAGAGCGACAGTAGTGCTAAAAGTTTAAAAATGATGTACCTTGATTATGATGCCTCTGGTTGAAATTACCATAGAATAGCGTTCACATATCATGCAGGTCGAACAGGGCAATGAAATGACGGTTTTTACAGCAAAGTAGAATGGTTTGGGCAAATGAAGAGGCACTTTTCATAGCAAAGGTAAATGTTACTGGAGATCTTGAGATCCCAATACCATACGCCTTCAGCGTACAGCAACTCGGTCACGTGAGAGCGAAATGAGCTTGGACAGGTCTGCATAGAGGCACCAACGCATCTCTGGGCATGTCAGGCCATGGACAGAGGCAGAGCAGCGCTCAGAACAGAGGCAGTGGCAGACTATTTCAAGACAGAGGCAGAGCAACGCTCAGGACAGAGGCAGTGGCAAAAATGAAGGGAGTTACAACTATTTTTATAATTGGCTCTGATACCATGTCAGGCCAGGCAGTAACTCTCCAAAGGCAGAAAAACCGATTCGTCTGATTATTCCATAGGTAGGTTATTGTTATATACATTAGGAGTGATTGTTCAGTTCATCTTCCGATGACTGTTCTCATTCCTGATTTATTTATTTACAAATTCCCCAATCATGAAGATTAGGTGTCAACATATTTATATTCATTGTAATTGGTGTGTGTTTTTATTTCATTGTTCGCTAATTTGTGCATTTTATCTCTTGAATGCATAAATATCAAAATTAGTAAAACATATCTAGAATATAAAGGAATTAACCTTTCATAGTATAGATCTTGATTTATATTGATAGATTTGTTGTGATAAACTATCTAGTGGAATATCAATGGTAGTTTACAAATAAACATGAGAAAAAGACCACCCCATACTAGAAGAGAATGATAGGAGCATGTGCACAGGGGTGGCAAGACATGCCTTCCTCAATCATTACATAAGGTGATGATCATAAAATATCAAAAGAATATTTAAAATGATAAGATTTAATGTAATATATATATATATATATATATATATATATATATATATATATATATATATATATATATATATACATTAATTAGTATTGTTTTAATGAAAAATCAGCTCATCTTCACCCTAGATCATAATAAGATCAAATAAATATATACTTTTTTATCTTAAAATATAATTTAAAAATAAAATTAACAAAAATATTATTTTTAAAAGGAATCAATAAAGTTAATGAAATATTTTGATATAAATTTAAAAAACAAAAGTTATAAATATCATAATAAAATTTATAAATTGAAATATATCTTCCGGGTCCATCACATAAATATTTATATTGTCGACGTTTCAAACCAATTAATGTGGTTCATCTTCAGGATGAATATATGAACGTTATGAATAAAATATAAAATATATATATATATATATATATATATATATATATATATATATATATATATATATATATATATTACTTATCATGTAAATAATAATAATATTGATTAATGATTGATTAACTAATAATTAGTAGTGAAGAGGCATGTCTCTATACACATGTTTGTTCATGAAAGGGTAGCTGCCTAGCTCTATATACGGGACCCTCTGTTGTAATCAAATAATCTCACATCAATTCTTTTATATATATATATATATATATATCTTCGTGTACCAAGTGTTCTGAAGATTGTTGCAGAGTATGAACTTTGTTCATTACATTGGTATCAGAGTTGTTCGATCCTCTGGCCACTCAACCGCTGCACAGAGCTAGTCTCATTCTTTGACCATTGAATTTTTGTCAACTTCGTTATCACAATTCAAATGTTTCGCTACCAAGTTTTCAGAGATTCTTCGTTATGTCATTAGGCCTTTGGCCATTTAAAAATAAAATAATTTAGAAAAAAAACAAAAATTATCATATTAAAATAGTCAAAATAAATATTTTCAAAAAGAAAGAAAATATAATAACCAAAAAATATTTAAAATATTATTTATTTAAAAAAAAAAAAGAGTTAATATATAAAGCGAAAATAAAAGTATAAAAAATACATAATATCATTTATTTATTTTTAAATTATATAAGCCAAAGAAAAGTATTATATATATGTTATAAAAAAAGTCAAAATATATCAAAAACAAGAAAGCAAAATCGAAATGATAGTCATCAGCCAACAAGCACACAACCACAACACGACAGACTTCTACAATAGCCATCGAACAAGTCGCCCACTTTCCGTCATCGGCTACACCTATCGCCTTCTCCATTCGCAGGAACCCACTCCATCACTGCCATCGGGTCGTTGCACTACCACTGCAAACTTCAACAAAACCCCCATGACAAATTAAAAAAAAAAAGGAGCAATTGTCTTATCTGAACCCCCACCCCACCGACAACTACCATTCCTAGCAGTGCCTACAGCCTTTCAAGCTACCCTTGATAGTCCACTACCATCTGGATGTCATTGGCACTACCCCCTTTCACTTTGCATCATTAACCTTGCACATAGTCATTGGGGCACCCACGACACCATTCAAGCTATCATTTATCTTCCTTCGTACATAAGAGTCGCCTCACCAGTCCCCATCTTACCTCGGATCATCATAAGCCTTCCCTTCATGCAGCGACCGTCGTTGTTGCTACTACTATGTTCTAGTCGTCACATCACAACTCACTTATTGCTGTTAACAACACTAAGAGGGTTGATAAAATTTTTACGTGAAACAACATGGCTTTTGCTACAGATTAGGACAGGGATTTCTATTATTATTATTATTGAAATTTAAAAGGTTACAATTAAACATAAAGACCCTTATTATTAGATTGTTGAAGAGGGAATATTATAATTGTTGAAGGGAATCAACCTAGAAATGTATTCAAGTTACATTAACCATATTGAAGTGAAGTTTTGACCAACTAAACATTCAAAGAAGTTATAAAGTAAAGTGTAGAATTAAATATTTAAGAAAAAGGGAAAATTTAACCTAATAATAATAATAGTCAGAGGAACTTTAGCTCAAGCGGCATGGTTCACAATTTGTGTCCCAAGTAGCCTCGGTTCGAGTCTTTGGAGACATGTTGTCCCATGTGGCATTACGAAATAGCTCTACTGATGGTGGAATAATGGCAGTGGTTTCTACGAAGTTACCGATTGTGCCTAGTGGAATGTATTCATTACTATTAAAAAAATAAAAAAATAAATAATAATAATAATAATTCCAAAATTCGTTGATACATATAAACTCCTTAATCAAAATATCGTTTGTATCAATGAATGCAAAATGGAGTCTAATTCAGAATTGAAGGAAGGAATATTTATAGAAACCCCACTCAGCTATGCTCTAGTGCTAATTAGAATTAAGGGAACTCTTGTAGGAAAAAATGTTATTACTTCTATCTCTTTTTCCGAAGAAAAAAATTATATAAACCCTGAACTCACAAACCAATTGGTGATTCCTGAGTGAAATATAATCGAAAAAAGTAATCTGTTGGGATAAAAAATAGGGTGACATAACCAATTTACAATTAAACATTTGGGATTATACATTTATATCGCAATTCTCAGTTCGATCCCTATGGAGCCATCAAGGTGACGTTATTTGGGTTCACCCTGGATGGAATCACTAGGGTCTTTTATCCTAAATAGAAAAAAAAGTTTTTGACATTTTCCTACAGGAAAAAAAATAACACTACAAGACATTACATTAAATTTAAATTCAGTAACACTAGAAGACATACAAGATATCTCAAAAGTAATTTTTCAAGAAAGTAAAAAAGCAATACAAAATATGCAAAGGGAAGTTGATAAAATCACCACTGACAAAAATGAAGAAGTTTCTTAGCTTAAAGACCATAGTGAAAAATTACTAACTCAAATTAAGAAGCTTAAGAAGGATAAGAAGTCGTTGGAAAACAAGGTAAAACACCTTATGGAAAAAGAAGCATCAAAATCTTTAAATGTAGAAATTCAAGTTGAAGAGAAATGAATGAACACCGATCCAATGGAGATCACAACTCAAGAAGAAGACAAACTAGTTGAAAGAAAAACATACTCAAATGTTGCAGTTCAGATGATGAAAAATCCAAATGAAGATTCTGTAACCAACTCAACAACATCAATATTTGAAGTAAATCAAGAAGTTGTCACATGCATGATAAGGGAAAATCAAACCACAAGAACTCCTTATCGACATTTGAATCACAAGAGTATACAACTCAATAGATTTTCATATTTGTATCATTCAAATAAGAAATAACAAACTTATGTTTCAAAAAATACTGAAGTTTGCACAATTTAGTCTGGTGATAACAATTCATTACAAATTTCCAGTAATCGAAAGATTCCATAAAAGATTGATTTATGATGGTTAGATACTTTCTAAGTGCAACAATTTTGTTTATCACTTAGAGGATCTTATCATCATGTATCAACAAAGATGGCAATTCGAAGAACTCTGAAAGATATGAAAAGATTAAAAGACAAAGAAACATATGACACTACTTGTCAAGCAATAGCTTTGAAGACAAAACTTTTTTAGGAAAAAGACAATATTATATATATATATATATATATATATATATATATATATATATATATATATATATAAAGTAAATAATAATAATAATGATTAATGATTAATTAACTAATAATTAGTAATGAAGAGGCATGTCTCTATGGACATGACCATTCATGAAAGGGTACCTACTTAGTTATATATATGGGAGCCTCAGTTGTAACCAAATCATCTCATATCAATTCTTATATATATAATGGATGTCTTCGTGTACAAAGTATTTTGAATATTGTTGCATACTATGAACTTTGTTCATTACAATGAATTACATTAATTAATTCGAAACTTGAATAATATACATATTTATGTAATGGATCCAGAAAATATATTTCGAATTAAATAAAAATAATAATTTTTAAATAAATATAATGAATGAGAAAGGTGAAATGGTCTTATCATTCGAAGTAAAAGAAATATAGAATATGCATTAAATATAAAATGGATAAAAAAAATAATATGTTTTAATTTTTATTTCAAAATTTAAAGAACATTGTAACAATTTTGGTGTTTGTCTTGGTTTGTTATTAAGAAAATTATATTTTTTAAAGAATTTTAAAATTTAGAAAAAATAAATTTATATAATCTTAAATTAAATTCTAGTTTAAAAGACAAAACACAAAATAAAGAATGCCCAAAAAAACATGACAACTTGAAAGAATCTGAAGTGTCGAGAGCAATTGGCTCCTCGTGACTATCAAAAAAGTATCATGGTCCCAGGAATGTCCAAATAAACTTTTAATAAACCAACATTGTGTCCAAACTCTTCATAATAATTTATAACTCATTTAACAAACTCCTATCCTCTTAACCTCATTTTGATCATCTAACAAACTCATCTCCTTCTTGACTTCATTTGGATCACACAAGATTCAAACAGAACAAACTCCTCTCCTCCTTAACTTCATTTTCATCACACAAAATTCAAACAGAGAGAATATCAACAATGTTTTTATAATTCTAAATTAAATAAGTTTTATAATTTTATCTTAAAAAGATGTAAAACATAATTTTATAATTTTCAAATAATTAAAATATATATATATATATATATATATATATATATATATATAACGTATAGAATATTATAAGTTTTTTTTATACTTGTTTAAAGAAGAGAAGAGATACCTTTAATAATATAAGTGAAATGTTTTTTACAGAGAAAAATAGTTAAAATATTAATAATGTATAATAAAAATAAGTTGTTTTTCTATCGTATATATAAAGTAGCATGCGGAAAGAAATGTGTTTTTTCGAGGATAAATATAAAAATATTTAATAAAATTAAAATATAAATTATAAATTATATTGGTTAATTAATCTTTTTGGATTGTTATTGTATTATTGTATATTGTATAATATGTAATTAGTTTTACAGGTTTTTCGGAGTTTCTGCGGGCCGACGATGAACCCTAGCCAAGTCGTGGCCGCCTCCCCTGTTCCGGACGCCGCCTGGCCCATGCTCCGCCCTGCAGCAAACGATAATGCGAGATCAATACAGAGAACGCTGCTCTTGAAGTTGCATTCTTCAGCCGCCGCCGTCTCAGCGCCCTCGGCCTCCGTTTTGCTTCGGTCCTCTGCCGTTGACGAGGAAGATCCTGCTCAGCCTAAACTCAAACGGGGGCTTCGATCTCCACCTACGGCAGCGCGGGCTATTACAGCCATCCTTCACGCTAAGCTGCCCAGACCTCAGGACGGCTGCAGCAAGCACAGCCCGAGTTCCCCACGCCTTCACGGAAGATTTGCTCCTGCCATTAGGGTCTCGGTCTGTCAAATAACTGAGGGCTTTTGCCATGAACCAGAGCAGTGGACCTCATCACTCGCATGGTCTCCACTTGGTTCTGGGGCGAACAACCACTCTCAGAAAGGCATTCGCAGCCTCAGATCTGACAGCGATGGGCCAGATCTGATCACCCAGCAGGCAGAGCAAGCCATGCTCTGGCCAGATCCAGAGATCTGTAATCATTTTGACATGGGATCCAGGCCTATATCTGACCCCTTTCAGATTCTTATTTCTCAGCCTTCAGGCAGAACCAGCATGCAATGGGTGAGCCCTTCAGATCTGGTGCAGGAACTCAAACTGCAGCTTGAATGCAGATTGGGGATTCCATCCAGCCTTCTGCGACTTCTCTCTCAAGGTAAACAACTTGAAGACCATCTTCCTCTCTCTGCTTACAGCATTTCCAGGAACAGCGTGGTGGTGGCGAACCTTCGTTTAAGAGGAGGTGCAGGGGGGCAATCTTCCTCTACCCGGCCTTTCTCATACAAGGATGCAGTCCACTCTGAGAACCCCAAACCACCGGAAGCCCCTAAATCTAAGGTCTTCCTGGTTGACAAGATCGAAGAGGTTCCCTTTGTTGAATTCATTCATGAAGACCTGGCTTCCCAGCAACAAGAGTTTGCTGAAAGAGCCATCATCTGCAGATTTAACGGTTTGTGGCCGCGTTCTCAGGATCTCTATGCATGGATACATGCAAACTGGACACATCACTGTAAGATCTTTTTCTGTTCGAAAGGCTATTTCATTGTTTTATTCAAAGACAGTAAGCACTATGAAAAGGCCTTAGAAGAGGGCCCTTGGTTCATGGGAAATGCAGGGTTATTCTTGACTCCTTGGTTCCCAGACTTCGATCCAGCTACTGCAACCATCACCAAGACTCCGGTATGGATTCGGCTTCCAAACTTTCCTGCCCACCTATGGAATACTCGTGTCTTCAGAGTTATAGGAGACACCTTGGGCAGCTTCCTCTGTGGAGACTTATGGCGAGAATCTAAAGGTCTCTACTCATATGCAAGAATATGTGCGGAGTTAGACCTGAGCAAAGGTCTTCCAGAACAAATCAACCTTAAGATAAACGACCTTGTCTGGACCCAGACTCTGGACTACGAGAATACAGCTTTTCGGTGCCGCCATTGCCATCAATCTGGGCATTTGCAGAATACATGTCCATCTCGACCGGCAAAAAAGAGCAAAGCCAATGCCTCCAAGCCCAAGCCCAAACGCTGGACTCCCTGCTCTCCTCCTCCAGTGGTGGATCCTGGTTCCTCCAGCTCTGAAGATGAAGACAGCGATGAAGAATTGGAACAGGTCCCATCGCCCGTGGCCCCCGCCACCGATGGTTTGGCGCCTTCCTCTGACTCAGCCATTGCTCAGAAACGTGTCCATTTGTCCTCCTCCTCAGATTCAGAAAAGGAGAGCTTCCCCAAGGAGGGAACCCCGGCGGGGGATCCCAATCTTCAAGTTGTAATCGCTCATCCACCTCAAAATGGTTGGGTTGCAGTCAAAAATCGAAAAGGGAAAAAACCTCGTGTTGAAACCTCTACCCTCGCAGGGTAGTTCACTTTGTTTCTCTCAGCTTCTAGTGTCTTGTTGTAGCTCCTTGTTTGCATAGCTCCTTCTCCGGAACCGAGGTTGATAGGTCTGTCATTTCCGGTTGCCGGTTCTTGCTTCTTTGAGATGTACCCTCTTGTACAATATTTTCACTTAATAGATTTAGTCTTAATTTAGAAAAAAAAAATATGTAATTAGTTTTACATTTTGTTTTTATGGTTAATAAGTTACCGAGACACAACTGTCTCGTACCTAGATTGCACATGTATAAATAAGTAATTTTATCATTAATATGATGCTTTTTCATTGTGCTCTTTCATTGTGGAGTTTATTTGGGCTTGTATAGTGGTATCAGAACCCTGGTTGAGTTGTTCATAAACTCCATGTATTTGAAGTCTATGGCGTAAAGGAGATGTGGAGCATGAAGACTGTGAAGATTGGAGACATAGAGCGTGAAGACTGTGAAGATAGAGTGCAATAGAAGGTTAATCCAGTGGAACAATGTAGTGGGATGCCCAAACTATTGACTCTCTCTAAGTTTCATATCTTTCAGTCATAATGAAAGACGATTGGAGAAATTGAGTGGCATAATTTTTTTTACATATCCTTGGAATTTAGAATACAAATTTCCAATACTGAGTCAAACGGGAGGCTTTATTTTCATTTACTGCATCAAACGAGAGTTTACTTACAGTGAAATTTTTGAAAGATAGTATTTTCATTTACGGCAGTAAACAAGAGTTTAATCATAGTTAAAAAAATTAAGGATAGCATTTACATTTACCGTAGTAAATAGGAGTTTAACGATAATAATTTTTTTGAAGGATAGTATTTATATTTACTGCAGCAAATAAATTTCATAAAAAAATTAATTGAAGAGTGGTCAATTTTTTGGCATGGATGTATATTTTCGGTGGTTTGAATTAAATTTTTAATTAAAGAGTGGTCAATTTTCTAGTGATTTGAAATACATATTTTTTTAAGAGGCCAATGGTAAATAAAATTTATTTTTGGACATTAACAAGATTTGAACCTAGCTCTTTGCTAGGCTATTTTTGAAACTTACCATTAAACCACACAACCAAATTTGTTAAAACAAGAGGAGAAACGAATTTATATCTTGTTAGAAGTATTGCATATATTTTGAATTTGAAAGGATTTGAAGAATATTTGGCTACATAACAATTGACTTCAATAGATTCCACAGTTGGAGTTGTTCTTAATGGAAAGGAAAATTATCAAGAGTGGTTTAGAAAGCTTAAAAGTGCTCTTGTTTTTAATGATTTGTGGGAAGTTTGTCAAGGCAAGAATGATAGTGATGGAAAAAAAATTGCACCAGATCCACCTGATAATGAGAAGCAACGTACAATTTGGGATACAAAAGACAACAAGGCATATGCATTAATAACTGCATCGATGACAGAAGAGGTAATTAGATATCTTCCTTCTTGTAGTACTTCATTCGAAGCATTAAATAAGTTGAAAGAATTGTATGATTCACACTCAGAACTCGAAATTATTCAATTATTGTTAAAGTTGTTTTAATTTGGAGATGAAGGATAATGATCCTTTGAAGAGTGCCTCTGAAACAAAAGTCATTTTTCATGATATAGAAGCCAATGGAATTAAAGCAGATTTACAACTTATAGCTTTTATAAAATTCCTTCACCCTGTCTATTCAAACTATTTGGAATCTCTCCAATCTAGTGGGCAGGTAAAAGACATTACATTTGATAAACTAGTAAGCAAAATAGCGGAGAGAGAAAAAGCCTTTGGGAAGAAAGAGGCTCCACCTAACTCTAATGTAAAAACTTTGTGCCTTGCATAAATGATCAAAATTTTCATGCTGAAACTTCTAGAGGTGATAATAGTAGTAGTGGTCATGGTAGGAGAAATTATAGAGGTAGGGGGGGCAAAAATAATCAGGGAGACAGACAACAAAGGAATTTTAATGATAGACCAGCTATCAAATGTTTTAGATGTGGTAAAATTGACCATACTGCTACTATATAAAATCCCTTGGGAGAAAGTCAGTGAAAGGGGAGAACAGTTGAACGAAAAGAAAGACCGACCACCACTCGATAAGGGAAAATCATCAGAGTTTGCACATTACATTGTTGCTCATTGTAATTTTAATATTAATGATGTTTTCAACACTACATTTTCTTCATGGCGAGATAGTTGAATTTTAGATTCAGGAGCCACTTGTCATATGACATTTAGGCGAGAATTTTTTGAAACATTCAGTGATGATATTGATGGTGTTATTTACTTTGCTGACAAGTCTCGAATTAAACCATATGGAATTGGGTCTATTCGTTTGAAGATACCGAATTTTGCAGATTATGTTCTACAGGATGTACTTTATATTCCACAGTTTCAGCAAAATTTGATGTCTCTTATCCATATTCGGTTGTAGGGGCATTCTATTCATATATTTGATGGCATCATCGAGTTAAGAAGAGCATATGATCATGCAATTGTTATGTCTGGTGTGGAAGAAGGTACGCTTTTAAAATTAAATGGTACTTCATCTACTCATTCTCGTGAAAATTATGTTCTTTTGGCACAGCAAAGTGATATCATGTCTCCCAACTTATTGTGGCATGCTCGATTTGGTCACATCAATTATGGTAGCATCAAAATTATGAAAAAGCAAGGTATTAAAGGTCTTCATACAGTTCCAAGAAAGATTACACCTTGTGATGCTTGTATTCTAGGAAAGCATTGTAAACATCCTTTTCATAGTTCTTCTTTCAAATCTACATGAAAATTAGGTCTCATACATTCAGATTTATGTGGACCTATGCTTGTTGCAACTGCAAATGGAAATAAATATATGTTGACATTTATTGATGATTACTCGAGAATGTGTTGGGTGTATTTGTTGAAGAATAAGTCACAAGTGTTTGATGTTTTAAAAAAATTTCATTTGATGATTAAAAATGAAACTCAACAGAATATAGGCATTCTCAGAACTGATAATGGTGGCGAGTACACTTCTCATGTTTTTGAACAATATTTGAAGGACAATGGAATCAAACATCAGACTACCATACCTTATAATCCACAACAGAATGGCGTCGTAGAACATATGAATAGAACTTTGCTTAATATGGTTAGATCTATGATGTTCTTTAAGAATGTTAAGTTGATGTTTTGGGGAGAAGCAGTGCTTTGTGCAGCTTATATTCGCAATCGTTGTCCTTCTTCTGTCATCAATAATAAATCTCCTTATGAAATGTGGTATAATCATCTTCCTGTTGTTCAACATTTTAGAGTCTTTGGTTCTCTATGCTATGCATTAATTCCTAAACATCAGCGCAACAAGTTGGGTGCTAGGAGTCGCAAATGTATTTTTTTGGGATATTCTGCTACTTCCAAAGCTTATATATTGTATGATGAGGAGAACAAGAAGTTCATTCTTTCCAGAGATGTTATTTTCCTTGAATCAGATAAAATTAATTCCACTGTTGATAAAAAACTAGCTCATTTGCAGAAATTTGCATCTAAAAAGTTCTATTTTGAATCTGATAATGTTGTTCCACACACTGAAGGGGGGGTTCCCATTCTAGATCAGTCTATGGTTCTTCCATCTTTGACTCATGAGAATGTTATTGCTGAAGAAAATTTGGATGATAGTAATGTTTCTGCAGGACCAGAAATTGCTCTTGAAGAGCCTGTTCTTGAGCCTGTTTTTCAAGATGAGCAACCATCACAACCACTTCAGCAACCTTTACGAAGATCTACACATGCTCAAAAAGTTCCAAGCAAGTATGACAATTTTGAAACAAGAATGTCTTCTAAAGGTGATTTAGGTAATGTTTCTCATGACTGTGAATTCAATCATTGTACAATTAGCGAACCTAATTGTTTTGAAGAAGTTGTTAATTGTGATGAATGGAAGGATGCAATGCAAAAGGAATATGATGCACTTATTAAGAATGGAACTTGGAGGTTAGTGGATCCTCTTGCAAGTGTCAAACCCATTGGTTGCAAATGGGTGTATAAGATCAAATACAAAGCATATGGTTTGCTTGATAAATACAAGGCAAGACTTGTAGCAAAAGGAGAAACCCAAATATATTTTCATTTCACAGAAAAAGTATATTGGAAAGCTATTGGACAAATTTGAGATGCAGGATTGTAATCCTGTCGCTACTCCTATGGAGCAGAATCTGAAAATTACTTCCACTGAAGGAAGTATGTTTGAATATCCAACAAAGTACAAGCAACTTGTTGGAAGTTTGAATTTTCTAACTACTACTTGACCTCACATAGATTTTGTTGTAGGGAAACTTTCCAGGTTCATGCATAAGGTATGTGAAGGTCATTGGAATGCAGCAAAGTGAGTGCTCAAGTATTTGAAAGACACTCAAACATATGGCATCAAATATTCTAAAGTTGCAGATTTCCATCTCACCAGCTATTCAGATTCTGATTTTGATGGAGACAAGGAGAATGGAGTCTCTACTTCTGGTTATTTGATGAGTCTTGGATCAGCAGCCATTAGTTGGAGATCACGCAAGCAATTTGTTCCTATTGATTCTACCACCAAAGCTGAATATGTTGCAGCAGCTCAAGCTACAAAAGAAATCATTTGGCTTCACAAAATACTTGAAGACTTGCAGGAGAAACAAAAGGCTTCAACTCCACTACTCGTCGGCAACTCTTCTACAATTCAGTTGGCCAAGAATCTCAAGTTTCATGATCGAAGCAAGCATATTAACACCAAATATCACTTGATTCGACATTATGTAGAGGCCAAAGTTATTCATCTGACACATTGTCCTACTTCAGAGCAAATCGCAGACATATTTACAAAGCCACTAGGATGTGAAAAGTTTGAAAAGTTCATAATATTACTCAGCATGTTAGATGTCCCTTCAGATTAAGGGAGGAATGTTAATTAATCCTAAGCTAGCTTTAAATTCTAGCCAAAACCACCTAAGGCTCAATCGGGGGTGGCATAAAGACACAAGGACCTGGTTAAACTATTGAGAGATCAACGAGAATGATGCATTGCAAAACATAAATAACATTAAAGACATTGTTACTTCTAAGTTCAAAGAAAACATGTGGTGTGGGAAAGATTTAGCGCCTAAAAGAAAATTAAGTTATTATAAGAAGGTCATCAACCCCACCCTAGAAGATCAAAAGTATCTCTCTATTTTAACTAGCTCAAAGAAGAAAATTAATATAGCAAATATTAAAACGAATTCTCATGAGCTCCATAGTGAAACAGGTCATTGGGCAGTTCCTAAGACGCCATGGATGGAAAGGATCTGCCATATATGTGAGAATAGGAACATCGAGGATGAAAACCACTTCCTCTTAGAGTGCCCCGCGTACAACCACATTAGATCTCAATTTCACAATCTTTGTTACAATACTGACCTTCCTAGCCTTTTACAATGTCAAAATTATAGTGAGCTCGGGAGACTTCTCTCCAAGCTTTTTGAGCATAGGAATAAAATCTTAAATCAAAATAAATAATTTGTTTCTTTAGTTCTGATAAACCAATGTTTGGTCTTAGCGGACGTTAACCACCACCACCACCATCATCATCATCATATTGCATAATATGTAATTAGTTTTACATTCCGTTTTTACAGTTATGAGACACAACTGTTGCCAAGACACTGTCTCGAAGTTTATTTGGGCTTGTACAATATTATTGTGATTAATAACAAAATCATAACCATTTGAAAAAGATATATCTATTTTTATATATAATTGATCTAAAATAATAAAACAAGAATTTTACATCTTCAATTACATGTATTAAAAAAATGCATTTTCATATTATATATATTAAAAAAAATAACTTTCCTCATAAATTAATATGTATTCTCTTAATACATCAAAGTTTTTTCATCGCCATTCTTTTTTACCAATCTAATTATTGACACTTAACCATTATATTCTTGGATTTGCTCTCAAGCTAACCATTATATTCTTGGATTTGCTCTCAAGCTACAGTGTTTAATAATGAAAGCATTCAAATAATATTACATAACAGTAGCAATATAATTGTATGCTTTATATAATTGATCTAAAATAATAAAACAAGAATTTTACATCTTCAATTACATGTATTAAAAAATGCATTTTCATATTATATATATTAAAAATAATAACTTCCCCCATACATTAATATGCATTCATCTTAATACATCAAAGTTTTTTCAACGCCATTCTTTTTTACCAATCTACTTATTGACATTTAATCATTATATTCTTGGATTTGCTCTCAAGCTACAGTGTTTAATAATGAAAGCATTCAAATAATATTACATAACAGTAGCAATATAATTGTATGCTCTATGTCACCAATGTACAGCAGCTGATTGCTAAGAACAAAAGTACTACATCAGCTGCTAAGAACAAAAGTACTACAATAATAATACATAAGAGAAACAATATGATTCCGATTATGTAAAACAGATTGATTTATGCTTTATATGCTTTACATTTTAATTGCAACGATGTGTTAAATGTGTAACGTTCAATAAATTAAAAATTAAAACAAAACAAAACTAATGACCCACCAAATTCCTCAATGAATCCACCTTATGCTCAAGCAAATGGATTTTTAAAATCCTCTATATCATACTTTTAAATTCCTTAAGCTGAAAAAGATCATTAATAATTTATCTGCATACTATAATGTAAGAAAAAAATAATTTATCTGCATACTATAATGTAAGAAAAAAATTTCAATCCTCTATGATCGAATTTTAACATCTCTTTGAAAAATGATTTCACGTAATATCGATGCCAGCTGATTAATAATTTGAGTTATATATATTATACAGTAGGGAATAAACAAATACAGTGATTGCTAGACTAATAACGTGGTCACAATTTAAGCACGCACCTAGTTGATTAATAATTTATCAGCATCCCATAATGCAGTATACTATGACAAAATGCAATCACTACTAGACTCACAACGCGGTCATAATTTATGCATGTCACTGAAAACTCATAAAACAGTTTCTCGTGCATATCAGATCATAGAGTTTGTTTCCTGCTTCTCCCTCTATCAATTTAGAGAAAAAAGTGACTTGTCGTTCTATCAGGTAGACTATAAAATGAATTCACCATGAATTCACCACAACCATTGAGAAAATTTTACTGGCTGTTATCACTAAAATAAAAGAAAGGTAAAATGGCTTATGCAAATGCCCTAGTTAACCAACATCAGCACATGTCCTCGCAAGATTGAAAGGGTGAGCTTACACCTCAGCCCAGCAACCTAGAAATTTTTTTAATGGCCGTTATAAAAAAAAAAAAGAGTAGCTCATGCAAATGTGCCATTTATGCTGAACAAATATCAACGCTTGTACCTGCAAAATTGAAAGAGTGACTTTGCACCATTTAACTAATAAATAATCTGTCAAAGTTAATCAATTTCATTTGGGTAGCTGATTGGTTTGATTAATAACCTTGGTAAACCTTTACTGACTTGATTTTTGATATTTTATGAGAGTAACTGATTATTGAAAGAGTTATTTGACCATTTAAGTAATAAATGATCTGTCAAAGTTTATCAAATTAAGCAATTACATTTGGGTTGTCACCATTTACTTGACTTGATTTTCCATATTTTAACGAGTGTAGCTGATTTTGGAAGTGTGAATTTGCACTATTTAACTAATAAATGATCTGTCAGAGATAATCAATTACATTTGGGTAGCGGATTAGTTTGAGTAATTGATTAATAACTTTAGTAAACTTTTGCTTGGCTTAATTTTTCGATTTTTTAATGAGAATGGCTGGTTAATAACATTATGAATCTTTTACTTAACTTGATTTTTTAATACAATATTTGATATTTAATCTCTAGTGCATTTTTTTAGTGATGGCAATGTCAATGTATAATGCTTGGTTTCTATGTTTTCCAAGAAGTAATCATCCTGAAAGCAATCATCCTAAGAGCGGTTGCAGTATACTAACGTGAGCAGCAATCTTCATTATTTGCTTCTGCATGGTTTTCAAAGAAAATCATTGCATTATTTGCTTATGCATGTTTTTCAAAGAAAATCATTGCAGTGGCAGCAACAAAAGGTAGGTTGCTTTTGGGTTTGACAAAATCAGGCGGCCTGATCTATGCGATAAGACAGATAGCCTTCATTGTGGACAACGGATAGCTTTCATGATGAGCAAAATGTCATTGGGAAGAGAATCCTTTTGCTACCACTTAAGTGGAATGCATTCGATTACGTTTCCCATCAATATATGGCAGTGATGATGCCCTTCTTACCCAATAATGTGGTGGTGTAGTGAATGGGTCTGAGGCACAGTTTGATTTAATGGTTAATGGTTTCACCAAACAGGCAAAGATGTTTTTCACACTCACATACATACATATACACATTATATATATGATGTTTTTCGCACTCACATACATATATAGACATATATGTATATACACATTATATATGTAATTTGATTTAATGGTTTTACCTCAGAGCGAAAGATGTTTTTCACTCTTCGTGTCTATGTATATATAGATATGATTCGAGATAATTCACCTGAAAAGAAGAGGAGATGTATTTTCAAGTTCGTGGGTGTTTAGTTCAGTTACATGGTGTAGTGAATGGGTCTGAGGTACAGTTTGATTTAATGGTGAATGGTTTCACCAAACAGGCAAAGATGTTTTTCGCACTCACATACATACATATACACATTATATATATGATGTTTTTCGCACTCACATACATATATACACATTATATATGTAATTTGATTTAATGGTTTTACCTCAGAGGCGAAAGATGTTTTTCACTCTTCGTGTCTATGTATATATACATATGATTCGAGATAATTCACCTGAAAAGAAGAGGAGATGTATTTTCAAGTTCGTGGGTGTTTTGTTCACTTACACACCAGAAGTGTCTTCATCACTGATTCGACTCCCAATTATAGTTGTAGCGTCTTCATCACTGATCCCACTGCCAATTATAGTTAAATGTTTATGTTTCAGAGAAAATATTGGTGAACAATCCAATCTCACACAACACAGTATACCTTATGCAGTGTTATGTTTGCAAATCCAGTCACAGAAGCCAATACAAGTATTCTAGGTTTGGTGTGATATCCAAGTACTAAACTCACTTCTATTTCATCACCATAGCTAGGGTTTACTGTCATGTAAAACAAGATAAGCAATCCAGATTGAATTTGCGACATGGTACTTAAATCGGACAGCAAAATTCAAATTAATAAACAAGCTGATACAGTACTAGCGCATTAAACGAAGCGAGAAGCCATGATAGAATTTGCAGTCATAAGAGAGCGTGGAGCGCCATTTAATTGCAATCGAAATTTTGCACACTAAATGAAGCCATGGAAATATTTTTTTGTCTACGAAGCATGAACTTCTCTTAAACAAAACAAAAAAATCTGCAGACTATGCAGCTATTGATGTGATGATGGTGGTGGATAAAACTAAAAGCTTAAAACCTAGTTTGTGAAGCAGCCCATTCTGTGGAAACCTAAAAAAGAAAAAATAGAGAGTAAGCAAACCATAACATCTCTGTTAGGAATGATTTGTATACATAATTATATTAGTGCTGTGCTGACCTTGTAGAATTTTCGTTTGGGTGGTCACTGCTGGGCTCCGTTTTCTGGGTGCTACAAAATTCATGGCGATGAAGGTCAATAAGGGGGTGGTCGACCCGGCGCCCAGGCCGCGTATGCATCAGACGGTATCTGGCAGTTTAGTAAATTGGGCGGCACGTTGTACATGGGGGGCATACTGGAAGGATCGGTCATCTGTTGCTGCTGCTGCTGCTGCTGGTGGCCGGCGATGGGAGACATCATTCCGCCGGGTTGCTGAATCTGCAGCGGCGGCGCTTCTTCGTCATCGAGGGGGAGCCGCTCGTAAGTGGCGTTCATGAAGGAAGCGGCCATGATGACCACGGGACCCGACGCCACCAGAGCTCCGACCACGCTGCCCCCCACCACTTGGCCTTGACCTCCGGCCAAATAGATGGTCAACCCGGTTGCTCCCGGCGGTGCAGGAGGCGGCAGAAATGAACCGGAGAGGGATAGAATTTCGAAACGCCCATGGAGGGTCACAATTGCACCTGGTGCAGCCGGTTGCCGGAGCGTGACGTTGGTCACCATACCGGTGCCGCTGAGAATGCAGACTCCCCGTTGCCTCCGCCGCGCGAAAGTGGCAACGCTCTCGCCAACATCGCACCCGTTGGCGATCTCCATCACGTGTGCTCTCAGAGCGTTGCCGCTGTCCCTGGTTATGATTATCGGAGGCTTCGGCTTGTTCTTGGATCCCGGTGGCCTCCCTCTCGGTTTTCTCATGCCGCCCGGGTCGCCTTCATCGCCTGCCTCCGGTGACAACCCTGACTTCCCGTTGTGATCCCGTTCGCGCTTCTGCCCCCTCCCGAGCCCGTTGTTGTGATCGTGATCCTCTGAACCGTGCAAGACGTCTCTTGTCTGGAAGGGAGGTGGCAGGGAATGAGCATGACCTGATGGTGCTCCTGGATCCATCCCCACCATTGACACATCCCCCGTCCACCACCACTCAACTCAGCTCAACTCTTCCTTTTTCTTCACATTCAGCTGCCTGCACATTCCATCTCCATCTCAGCCATCATCACTTCCCTTTCTTCTTCTGGACTCCAATATGCCGCCTATTCTGTACCTTTCACAATTCTAAAAATCCCCTCCCCTTCTCTATCCCTGTGGCTTCTGAATCAACACACACAGTAGAAACCAACCAAAAAATATATTGTTATTTGTCACTGTCAGATCAAGAACCATAACAAATCACAGATAAGATGTTGAATCTATGTGCCTGGCTTCATCTGAAGCAGCAAGAAAGTTTTGGATGAAAGAAGATTGTGGGGAGGACGTGAGAAGGCTAATCAAGCATCTGCATAGATTTGATCTGGGCTGGGCTGGGGCTCTGGGCCAGGTCAAATATATGTTGTTGTGAAATGAAATGTCAGGCCAAACTCCAGGACGAGGACGATGGATAGATACAGGTGATGAGTGAAGTTAAGGATGAATGTGGTGGGGTTAAGGTCTGGTTAAGTTTAAGTCTAATAGGGCAGCGTGCGCATGGGCAAGTGGGACAGTGGGACGGTGAGCAGGTCCCCACCTGGTGACTGTCTCTCTCTCTCTCTACTTATCCTTTTAAATTTCTAACAGCTTAGGCAGCGAGTTAACCTCGGTTAATCATAGGCACGCATGCTTTCCATTCTGTAACTGTCTGCCTTGGGTAATCGGGGTTATCGGCAAGTCAAAACCTGGTTCTGCCTGCACAGGCCATCGTTTTGTTGTCGGCTTCAATGCAGCATCCCTCTGCATCGGAAGGAAGCGGAGATTTAGATAAGTGGGTGCCAACTTTTAGCTAATCTGGTAATAAATTCCAGTCTTTTTATGACAAAATATTCAACTTTCAATTTATTGTATTGAAAAACTCATTTATAATGTTAAAATTTGCATAATCTTATATCACAATCACTAATATTTACAAAATCTTATATCACAATCGCAACTTTTTTTTTACTTAAATTTTGTAAATTAACTATTGTTATATCAATTTAAATCTATTTTTAATTTCCAAATTTTATTGTATCTTTAGATGTATCCATACTTCAAATATTATTGTATCTGTAGATGTATCCATACTTTATGTTTTAAGAAGTTTAGATGTATCCATACTTTATGTTTTAAGAAGTTTAGGTACTTATTTAAGGAAAAAAGTTAAGCTTTTTTATTTTTTCAGAGATCATTAATAAATATGCTCAGATATTTTAGGTGGTTTCAATATATTGATTTATAATATTTTACAGAATAAAATGGAATAATAGATTTCAATATTTATATTACACTTTAATATAATTTATTAAATTTTAGTATATATAATATAAATTTTATGATTTTAATTAAAAATTAAAATTTTAAAGATGAATTTATATATAATATAAATTTTTAGTATATTTTCAAGATGATTTTTTGTTTCTTCAAGTTATTATTTTGAAAAGATTTTTTAATATTATAAATTTGAGTTATATAATTTGTACAATCTAAATATTTTATGGATTTTTGAAAGTGCTAATCCATTTATAGATAAAAAAGTTATTTTATATATATATATATATAGTTTTAAGATTTTTTAAATATTTTTTTTATATTTTAAGATTTTGCAAATATTATATTTATGGAATAATATTCATCAAATTTTTTATTTTTAAATATTATATTATATTAAGTGCATAATATAATAGTAAATTTATTAATTTTTTTAACAAGTAGTTTCAATTTTAGATATTTTTTTTTGACATGTTATAGAGCTAATTTTGCTCTAAATCTAATAAGGATTTGTTGGAATTATAAATTTTAGTTCTATAATTTGCAAATTTCAAATGTGTAGAGGTTATTTAGAAGGTTAAATTTATTTATGAATTTAAAAACACATTTAAAAAAAATTAAACTTAAAACATTTACAAAAATTATTTGACTAGAATTCTAAAGTTTCAGAAATAGAAATTTTTCAAAATATTGAATCTATTTAGATATTAATACTCTAAATAATAAATTATATTGTATTTATAATTCAATAGAATGGGGTGTCTAAAAGTGAAAAAAAAACCTTCTTGAGTTTTTTAATAGATCTTACTGTATTTATAATTCAATAGAATGAGGTGTCCAAGAGTTGAGAAAAAACCTTCTTGAATTTCTCAAAACTTTATTAAGTTTCTTAATAGATTCTATTATATTTATATTTCAATATTCAATAAAATGAGGTGTCCAAGAGTTGAGAAAAAACCTTCTTGAATTTCTCAAAACTTTATTAAGTTCCTTAATAGAATTTCTCAAAACTTTATTAAGTTCCTTAATAGATTCTATATATTTATAATTCAATAAAATGAGGTGTCCAATAGTTGAGAAAAAACCTTGTTGAGTTTCTCAAACCTTTATTATGTTTCTCAATAATTTATACACTTATTATGTTTCTCAATAATTTATACACTGATGATCATGGATCGATCAAAATACAAGAATAAAAAAAAAAAATTAAATTAAAAAGATAAAGAAAAAAGTAAAGAGAAACGCGTAACTTCTAAAATAGTAGTAAAAAATTTTTTGACGATACACTTCATGTTAATACGATGTTTGCAATACATTTAACCGCGCCCACCCTATTTAACCTCGACAAATCGCAGTCCCCAAATTAGATTCATAAAATATTTGCGATGCTTTTTTCACAGGCTTTTAGGTTTATGAACGTTACAGCTCAAATTTGAGAGAAAGCCATGAAAGTTTTGACCGGATATTTGCCCTTATCGTCGTTGAAATCTGTGAGCTTTGGTCTCGGATCTGGTAGAGACAGACAGCAACCATGAAGGCATGATGTCTTTTAAAAAAACAAAAAGGTTGATCCTGAAAAGATATATAACCAGTAATAAAATAGATTTCAGGTGAACAAAACAAGTTTGCTTCATTTCATTTCGATTCCATTCCAGACAAATAAAATGTGTACATTTACAGGAATTTTGAGCCTCTAATCATTACCGTATAAAGGACACGAAGGGCGAGCGAAGCATTTCAAAGAAGAGGAAGGAGATGGGAGTTCCAATTCCAAATGTGTTTTATCCAAAGTACAATAAAAAACATAAAACTTTCTTATGTAAGCAAGGCTTAAGAAACTGTAATAATGGAGGTGAAAAACCTAAACAGGCTGTACTTGAATTTATTGAATTGCGGTACAAAAACACAGAGTTTGAAATGATGAATCATTTTGGCAGCAAGGCCTTGGGAAACCTTGCATGCAATAAGCCGTGCTCACCCAACAAAAATCAAAAGAATCCATAAATCATTCTCTGATTCCATAGGATAAGACGATGCGCATGATTGACTCGAGGATGTCGCGTCGATATGATGGGAGGTGACATTTGATTTTTTTGACAAATTTAATATGCAATGTACTTCACAGGCAGAAGTATCCAAAAACTATAATAACAACTGAGATTAAGATCCACTCCAATGATCCCATTCACAACTGTACAAAAATTTGGTATGGAAAGTGAGTTTTTTTGGTATGAAAAGTGAGTTTTTGGTAGTGAAAATGAAGTATTATGTGATGGTTTGATTCACTTGGGAGTTAAAATGATAGCTATTTGAATTAACCTCATATCACATAATAGAAGTGCCGTGATTTACTTAAAATAAGTTAAAATAATAACCATCTAAATCAACCTCAAATCACACCAGTAAGACGGGAACCCAATTACCCATTCCTAAAACTTATGATATGGAAAAGTGGGCTCTGGCTCTGGCTCTGGATTTGAGTATTTAAAGGAGGATCCCATGATAATAATAACAATATCAGCAAATTTGTCTGTGTGTGGGTGGGCGAGACCCTAAGTGGAGGCGGTGTCGTTGGTAAAAGCCTCGAGAACCGTACGAATGGAGGGGAAAACATACGTGCGCAGTGCAGTTAAGGATGTATGGCGTAAAAAAGTGTGTTTAGCTGAGAAGAAGAATAAACAAGAGGTTCGGGTGGTTCGGTTCGTTCGGGGTCAGTGGGGTGCCTCGTGGAGGGGGCCCGAATCTCGAGAAAAAGGGAAGCAAAGTACGAGGGATGGGTCCCGCGTCATATTCTTGGAGGAGTCAAACACCCTACCCAAGAAGAAGCGAAAAGAACAGTCCTTTGGCAGGGACGTGATCGTCCGTCTGTCCCTCCAAAATCGACGAGGAGTGCCAAGCGTTTGGCGCAGGACACCTTTGGCCTCGACCTCCGCTGCCACAACCTGCAACTCTCATTTAAAACCACCTATTGGCTTTCCTCCTCCTCTTTCCCTTTCCTTTCCCCTCCCGTTTGCTTTCTGGCTTAATTGTTAGGTTCAGAAGTTGGAACTTGGGGCCGACTCACCCCAACTCCCCTGCTGCCCTGCCCTGCCCTTCTCAGATCTCCCATGCCTCACCGGCTGCCCGACTGCCAAGTACGTCTGATTGTCCCGCCTGAACCGGGCTCTCCTCAGCGCCGTTTTGTTTTTAGCTCGACCTCTTTGTCAGCCCCTTTCTTTATTTCTGGCGGAGCTTTAGGGCAGGCACCCAGAGCCCACTGCTTCAGTTCCCCAGAGCACATCTCATATTTATTTATTTATTTATTTTAATTTATCAAAGAAGTAGGATAAGATAATGTATTCACAGTATTTTTTAACCAAAAATTCGAACTTGCGATCATAATAATTATATTTTTTTATTCTAATTTATTAAAAAAAACAGGTTTTTGGAGTTTTTTTTTGTCATAAAATATTTTTTTAGTTAGAATGGCAAAAAGATCCATCTGAATTTCTAATTTCCATAACGCTTTTGTTGGATTTCAGTCAAATTAAACTGGAAAATATATTTAGAAAATCTCTAAAAATATAAAGCAGTTAAATTAGGGACATTTTTATTTCAATTGCAGATATCAAGAATGTCTTAGAGTAAAAAACGAGGTAACTTATTTCTCTTCTCTGTTCTGGTATATTCCTTAAATCTGCCATCAATATAATTTCAACAGTCTTTGTTTGACTATTTTAAATTTTGGACGTTTTAATAACTAAAGTTATTTCTCCTCTCCGTTCTGGTATATTCCTTAAACCTGCAATCAATATAATTTCAACAGTCTTTGTTTGAATATTTTAAGTGTGGGAGGTTTTAATAATTATTTTTTATTAATCATAAAAATATTTAGTAAAATTGTAATAAAATGTAATTTTTTTACTTTTGAAAATGGAAAAGGTACACTCTAATAATTATGTTTTGTTTCATTGAAATTTAGTGATATCATTTATTTGGAATAATGCGATTTTGTTTGTTAGTGGTTAGAGTCTATTTTCTCAACAATATTTTCCTGTTTAGAAACTGTTGGATCTCATGACCACTATTTATATTGTTTGTAATTTGTTTTTGTTGTGATGAATAAAAATAGTTTTGTATGTACCATGTCTACCAATTTCTTTATCTTTTTGTTTAAATTGTAATTTTTTATTATTTAAAATGTTTTATTAAATAAATAAATAAATTCACACACTTTAAAAAAATTTAAACATTAAAATTTGTATATTACATAGTTCAAACTTATGATTCCAAAAACTCCTTATTAAACTTAAAATATATATATAAAAATATAAATATAAAAATAAAATTAATATAAAATAAAATAAAATAAATTTAAATATTTTCATAAAATTTAAATAATATCTTTCTTTATATTTTAAATTAAAATTATAATATTTAATCATTATCCCAAAAAAACATGAAATACATACTAATATACCTTTTAGTTTTATTAAAAATAATGAAAACTATTACTTCAAATTAATATATATCTCACAGTTATATATACATGTGAAAACCCACATATGATGATATGTCTTAAGTTTTATTGATTATTCTAGCCATCTTTCCATTTGAAAACCAATTATATGTCTACGTAAATATTGATTTGCAATTTCATTTTATGTAACCAATCATTTGGTTATAATTTTATCCTATATTATCTTTTGGTTTTCAAAAATATCTAGATACTCAAAACCATACAAATTCCAATCATTCAAACTTCATTATTTTAAACTTCACTTTGCGATTTTTTAATTTAATTTCAAAAACACATTTCAATTATAATTCACCTTCTGATTTTTTAATTTAAGTTCACACGTTAAATTATTAACAACATTCCAAGTGACCATGTAATAAGTTCACACGTTAAATTATTAACAACATTCCAAGTGACCATGTAATTAAATAAACAAGTATTATGACATCCATGTGCTACACACAGATATCAATACCCTTTAATATTTTTAAGACCAACACACTGAAATCTATGTATCATTGAGTTGATTAGCTGGAACTAAATCAACAAGTTTTATGGCATCCATGTGCTTGACACTAGTAAGAGGACTTTCTAGATACTCTTATTATAAACCTAGTTAATTATAAACATAGTTAAATTTAAATAATATTAAAATTGTGATTTTTATATTTTTTATATTTATATAAATCATTATAATATATTATTTTTTTATAGGAATATTATTAAAAAATAGTGTTTTTTTTTTATATATTTTTTACCTATTTAATTTTACATAAAATATGAGTGTTTCAATTTGTAATTTTAATTATACATATGTTAATATTAATTTTTATTATATAAAATATGAGAGTTTCAATTTGTAATTTTAATTATACGTATGTTAATATTAATTTTTATTATAGTTTTGAGAGCTAATTCAATTGGTTGAGTGATGATAATGCTTTGAGTGCAACTTTACTTTTCCTTACTTTTGGCATTGAAAACACCAATATTTTTGGTTTTATTATTTTATTATTTTTGAATTTTAAAATTTGTAATCTTGTGCTCGTAGAAATTTAAAATTTGTAATTTTGTGCTCATATAAAATCTCACAAAGTGCTTATAAGTAATTACCTTAAATACTTATAAATAATTGGAAAATAACATACAGATAAATATCCTTCATTTATATATTCATAATAAAAATATAATGATAAAAAATACAAATATGTTCATACAAAAATATAAACATCATATAATAATATTAATAACTTCAAAATTCTAACAAAAAAATCTTCATATTCAATTAAATAAAATTTATATACATTAACTTTCACATACCCTAAACCATGCTCAAAATAAAATAGTTAAAAACTTATGCATATCCAATTTTAACATTAGTTAAACTACATACTCTTCTTTCTAAAGTCCTTAAAGCATCCAAAGCCTCCCTAAAACTCTTTGAATAACATGTTAGATGAGAGTAATTAAAAAACATCTATAAAATACAACGACACTAACAAGTTCCCAAAGTGAATTTTAATTTATATATATATATATGATTGCTGGTACATATTCTAAAGTTTACTTTTATGCCTTTGTTGCCATGTGTCGTAGCTGGTTACTTTAAATAATGGTTCTAAGCATTTATATAAAAATAAATATATTTTTTTTTTTTGGGAAATTTCCCAGAGAACTCTAATGAAAGTTCATATGGGCATATTTTGAAAGTTCATACGGGCATATTTTAAATGGAGTTAAGGATAATCAGTATTGACTTATTTATCTTAGTTGTCAAAATATTATTTTATAATTAAATGTTTTGTTTAAAATTTTATTCACTTTACAAATTATATTGTAAAATAATGATGGTGAGTTATCCATGTGAAATAGTTTGATTGTAGTAGCATTAGAGAACAAACTTAACATTATACAATATAAGTGTGGGTCACTTAGGAGAGTGGATCTATGAAACTAAATTATTATAAAATAAATTTAATTTAATCAAAATTAATTAATAACTCAAATATCAATGTAGAGATTGAACTGCCAACCATTATGAGGATACCATGTGAATGATTTTGATTGTTTTGGCATTTCTGAATTTGTGAATGATTTTGATTGTTTTGGCATTCCTGAATTTGATGATGGGATCTCATACTAAGTCTTCAAAAACTACAAATTTTAGAATTTTTAGTTGGTTGTATTTTTTTAGTTAATGTCTTTTATTAAATAAATTTATTTAGAAGTTAATATTTTTATATTTAAATAAAGGAAAAATAACACTAATATCATTAATTGATGTTATCAATAATAATATTAATTGATGTTATGTGATTTATTTCACTAACTTTAATTCCATTTATCTATTTATAAACATCCTCTAACATAATAAATGATAAGGAAATTATCCAAACTTTTTAAAAAATTATCATCAATAAATAACACTAATAAAATATATCATAGTAAATAATTTCAATATTAAATATTTTATATAATTAATTTCAAAAAATTATTATCTCATAATACACCAGTATTTTTAATTTCTTTTACTATTTACAAAGAGGAAAAATATAAAACACTCTTCATATTCAAAACACACTGGAAAAAATAATTACTTTTATCATTTTACCTATTATGTTAGGAATATTATAGGAAAAAGAATTGTAATATAATATATTTGATATATGATATTAAATTATTTTTTAATTATTTAAATCTTTCATTTTTATATTATATATTTATTTTAAATATATATTTTATTTTATTTTTAATTTTAAAATATATTTTAATATATAAATTATATAATTTTTTATTTATTAAATATATTTTATAAATATAAATTTTAACCAATAAATTTTAAAATTCAAATTTTTTAAATATAATTTTATTTTTCATTTTGAAATAAAATATTTCTTTTAAATAATTTAAAATATTATTTTAAAAATATATATATTAAAATATTATAATTTTTAATAAAATATTTATAATTAACTAAAGTATAAAATTGTTAAGTTTCTAGAACCTAAATCAAATGGGTATGTATCCCTAATATGAATTTAGATGCCATCAATTATAAAATCAAAGGTGCTTTCACAATTTGTCATGGAGTGGCTCATATAAATTGATTTGATTGAACAAGATAGGTGGTCAAATATTTTTGATATTATTTAGAGCATATAGGTTTTGGTTTAGAGTAAAATTTGGCTCATATAAATTGATTTGATTGGACAAGATAGGTGGTTAAATATTTTTGATATTATTTAGAGCATATAGGATTTGGTTTAGAGTAAAATTTAAATAAATAATTGATCAGGTTGATATTGAATAATTACACTTTATAAGATAAGAGTTGGATTATTCTATTTTGTTCCAAAGATATTTGCTATAATTAGGTAAAAGTTTAATTAGGCAAAGATTTAATACTTTATACAATTAGGTGAAGAGTTAGATATTTATAAGGAAAAGAAAGTATTTTATATTTAGTCTCATAATTATTAGGAAAAAAATGTATTTTTAATAGATATATATTATGAAAAGTGTGAGTTAAAATATATTTATATTTGTATATTTATATTGAGTTTAATCTTGATATTATAGATTTATAAGAATAATAAAGAAAAATATTGAAAAATAGTGTTAACAAATAATTAAATAAAAAAACGAATATTCAAATTTTTATTTTTAGTAATTAATATGATTGATTTAATGTATATAAAATTTTGTAAATAACTGTTAGCACCATTAAATTTAATATCGTTTTATTTTGAATTTTATATAAAATATTTTATTGGATTAATATATGTTAATGAATAGGTGTTATATGATAATAAAAAAATGGAACAATGGTTACAGTCTCTTTTAACACTAGATTTTAAGGACTTGTGTCTTGCTAAATTGTGTAATCACAAGCAAAAATTTTATAATTAAGTAAATTATTTTATTGGAAAAGGTACCATAAATATGTATTATTAAACTATTTTTTCATGCCAATGAATTATTTGTCTTGATCACCTTTGACTAAATTACCTGTCTTCTTATAAAGACAAATGATGGTCTATATCCTAACCAAACTTATAATATTTATGAGCTGGGTCATTTGCCATTTACTTCAAAGTGAAAATTAACCCCATAAGAAAGTTGTTCACTGAATTTAAAACACTAATTAATACTTTCAATGTCAATTTCAAAAACTAACTAAAACATAAACTTATTATACAATTATTTGTTGATATAAATCATAAACTTGTAATTAAATTGTTTATTAAGTTAAAGATAGAATAATTGAAGTAAAGTTATGACTACATATCTTCACAATAATAAATTAACTCTTTTAATATATTATTTACTCTCAATAAAATTTAAATTTTATTCTCATACATACAAATATTATTCTTTCTTTTTATATCAAAATCATAAAAAATAAAAAATAAAATATTAAGATAATTGAAAGAAAATTATAACTACATCTCTTCACAATAATAAATTAACTCTTTTAATATATTATAATTTTAGAGTCTATTTACTCTCAATAAAATTTAAATTTTATTCTTATACATAAAAATATTATTCTTTCTTTTTATATCAAAATCATTAAAAAATATATACATTAGCATATACTATGCTATTACACTGCACTAACATGTATGGTCACATCATAAGGATTACAAAATCATAATCAACCAAACATAACATTAAAATTTTACATCAATTTTATTTTCCATTATATGTTTAAGAAAATCTACTTCTTAATTAATATTAATAATTTATTTTTAATATTATAAAGTTTAGTTTCATAATTTATTTGAAAAATTAAAATTTATATATGAAATTTTTTAAATTTATTTTTTAAAATTATAAGATTTAATTTCAAGACTTACTTAAAATTTATATAAAAAACCTCTTTATTTTAAATAATTTATTTTTTTATTATTATTATTATTATTATTAATTTCACTACTCAATCTGTTAACCCTTTAAATTCAAATCTATAACTTTGAAAAAAAGAAATAGGATATACACCTTTTTAATCATTACTCAATCCTTGAGAAAGTACATACATTAACCACCCCTAAATTCAAACCTTAAAATTAACGATACACACATTAATTCTTCAACATTAACGCCATTAATGCATTTTGATTAAAGCACCATTATATAAAGTGCTTGTGGTGCGTTCCATGGGGTTATCAACTTGTTATGGCTAGGCAAGGCATGATGTAGGGTTGTTGGAATCACATTACGTTGGCAATGGCGTGTTGACTTGACTTAATGAAAAGGGTGTGGGGGAGGGTGGAGAGCGTGTTAATGAAAAGTGAGATCAGCGGGAGGGGCGGCGGTGGCAGCGTTTAAAAAATTAAAAAAGTGATAGAAAGAACGCGACACGTGGATGATGCACGTGACGTGACGACAAGATGACGGAGACACACACTGTAATGTTCACTCCTACGGACCCTTCTGCTTGCCACGTCCGATTTTCTGTTGGCCCACGTGACTGTGCTCTCTAAGTGTTTGTGCTTCTGCCATCTTAATTTTATTTTAATAATAATAATAATTACGATGTTATTTCAAAGGTCAACAGTAAAGTTAAAAGAGGGTAGGGTCCTTTTGTTCATGGCGGTGGTGGACCGGTGGAGGAGCATATCCCAATGGCCGCCGCCGCCTCGGCTACCGCCGCTCCTTGCGCTCTGCTCCGCTCGTCTCCCCACATTCCTTTCCTTGAAAGGCACGCACTTGTCTATTCTTCAACCATGAGCCCCAATGAGCTCCCCTCACTCCCTTCACACTGATGTATACCTCTCCTTAAGGCTGGAATCCAATGCTTTACTCAAATAATCTTTCACTACATAAAGCCTTGCCATCGCCACTCTTTCATGATGAACATCCATCATGACAGTGAAATTTAGAGGAAATCAGAGGATTAGTTTTCTCTTAATTTGCCCTTATCAAATCGAAGGGTTGCTTTTATCAAATCGAAGGGTTGCTTTCATTTTATTGGAGTATGACTTAAAATTATTAAAAAAGTAAAAATAAATTATATACTTAATTTAGGTTGGATTTTGTTCCATTTTTTTGTCAACGTATTTTTTTTATTTGAGTAAGACTTAAAATTATTTTAAAAAGCAAATAAATAATTTGTAAATAGAATAATTAAAATGCAAGAGATGCAATGCGTTTATAGTTATATAAATGTTACGTTCAATGATTTTTGACAAGAAAAGTTGATTAAAAATTATATAATAGATATCTTGTTGCAAGATTGTACAATAGATATCAGGTTGTAAGTACTCGGTTCTAAAATATTAAATGCTCTGTATATTTGGGTGTGTATTATTGGCACACCCAAACATGTAGAACATTTAACGCTGTGTGGCCTAGTAATTATTATTTTTGTGAACTTTGATCATATTTTAGTGATTAAACAACACTGTACATAATATTTACACAACTATAAAATATACCACATTTTAATTGATATTGTGTATATTATTGCTCTCCTTGTTGTATAATTTGTGTTGTGTTTTATTTGAGTAAGACTTCAAATTATTTTAAAAAGCAAAAAAAATTATGTAAATAATTTGGAAATAGAATAATTAAAATGCAAGAGATGCAATGCCTTTATAGTTATGTAAATGTTATGTTCAATGATTTTTGACAAAAAAAAAAAAGTTGATTAAAAATTATATAATAGATATCTTGTTGCAAGATTGTATAATAGATATCAGGTTGTAAGTACTCAGTCCTAAAATATTAAATGCTCTGTATATTTATTGGCACACCCAAACATGTAGAACATTTAATGCTCTGTGGCCTAGTACTTATTATTTTTGTGAACTTTGATCATATTTCAGTGATTAAACAACACTGTACATCATATTTACACAACTATAAAATATACCACATTTTAATTGATATTGTGTATATTATTTCTCTCCTTGTTGTATAAATTGTGTTGTGTTTTATATAATACAAACTAATATATAAAAGAGTATTATAGTTGAAAGATTAAGATTTTGATCAAACTGGTTTAGTTCCATACTTTTTTATATGCTGATTTTTTGGAGTTGTTTGATTTTTGTATAAAAGAGAAATCAAACTTTTATCAATTTAAAACTCTAATCCATTTTTTGAGATTCTATCTTGAGATTTAGATAAACCTTTAAAACATTATCCCTTTAATAAAGAAACTTTGGTCATATAAAAAGTATTATAGTTGAAAGATTAAGATCCAATCGTTAAAAGTGGTTTAGTTCCATAATTTTTTATACGATGATTTTTTGGATTTGTTTGATTTTTGTTTAAAAGAGAAATCCAACTTTGATCAATTTAAAACTTTAATCCATTTTTTGAGATTCTATCTTGAGATTTGAATAAACCTTTAAAACATTATCTCTTTAATAAGGAAACTTTGATCATGATAGATTTTGATCATTGCAAAAAGAAATTGTCAATATTAGAAAGAAAACTATTTTACTACTTGAGTAGCATGCACAAAGACAGATTCAAGATCTAGTCATTGTGTTACAACCAATTTCCTTTTATGATAAGAAAACATGAAATGATGGTTTTATGTTGGGGAAGTACAATTATTCTTAGTTCAACTTAAAAATGTAATTAATTTAGAGTTATCTTAGGTTTTTCATTTGATTTGTGTTATGTTTGGTATAATATAACTTATATATATAAGAGTATTATAGTTACAAGTCAATATTGAATCATATTAATTTAGAGTTATTTTAGGCTTTTCATTTGGTTTGTGTTATGTTTTGTATAATATAAATTATATATATAAGAGTATTATAGTTACATGTCAAGATTTAATCATTAAAAGTGGTTTACTCTCATAAATGTTGATACAAAGTTTGTCTAAAGTTGTTTAATTAACCCCACAAAAAAGTTGATATATGCTTTTGTATGATCCATGAATGAATGCCTGAAAGCATTGTGCATCTAAGCTTGAAGTTGCTTTATATGTCTATGGTTACATGAATATATAGTATTGTTAATTCTGTTGTAGAGCTTAGAAATTATAGACTATGACATATGTTGAGTGTTACATAAATGTCTAGTTAATGTTGAAAATGCTTAGTCTATGAATGATGAGACAGTCTTGAGAGTTTATACATACTAATACACATTGGTGTACGTTCTAAGATTCACTGTTCCAGGTCGGGCCTATAAGATCCTTGAATAAGCATGTAAACTTGTAGGTCCTCTTGATGAGGAATCGAGAATTTGTATCTCATTAGAGGAACTATCTAATCTACAATAGAAAGTAAGGCTCAAATGCTTATACTTGTGTAATCTACCTTTGGAGTTGTGTCTTTGATCTAGGAGGATCTTGTTAGATCAGTTGCACAAGTTTAGTTCATCGTCAGCATGTAGTTCATGGGCAGCGTTTAGTCGTCGTCAGTGATGTTTGGTTCAGTAATGTGCTCTTTGGGTTAATGTCACATTGTGACAATTTATTGTAAAAGGTTTTTTTTATATTGATGTACAAAGTCTAAAAGACTTGTATTCAAACAATTGTACTAAACCTAAGCCTAAACACCTAGTCTACAACCGTATGGTGGAAAAAAATGCATAAACCTAAGTTTAAAACCATAAAACCTAACCTCTCGGACCATGTAACAACATTACATTGCAAAAAAAATTATAAATAACCCCATAGGGCTCTAACCGCGTGGGGAGAAGACCGCAGCGGGCACGAGCACATGTGAGCAGGAAAAGGGTTACAGTTAATCGGGTGGAGTCGCAGTTTAGACCGCAGCGGGGTTGTGACATGTGAACACAAGGGCTTCACCGCATAGTCAGGGAAACCGCAGTAGCTAACCGTGGGGGAATGGAACCATTGGGTGGAGGTTGTCACATGCTAGCTGGAAGACCGTGCCAGTAGCCATAACTGCTAGGGCTCAGCCACCTGGGTGGCAGCCTATGGTTAGACCGCAACTGTTCACATGCTAACAGTTCACCTATTCTGCGCAGTTTACCTAACCGCCAGTAGTCTGCGCTAATCCAAAGTCCATTTTTGGTTTTTTTTGTTGATTCTTAACTATTTATAATTCAACCACCATGAACCCTTAGCCTAAGATGTCCTCTAGTGATAAGACCGAGGCCACATGATGATTAATGCTCAACTAGATGCCATGTTTAGCCATGGAAGCTTGAAACAGAACCTTGAACTCTTTAAATTCATCCTTTTGGTCATGAAGAAAGCATTAGAGTGGTTTTAGAGTTTTGTATGCAGATTCTGGAGGTTATAGGTAGTTTTGTTTTCACTGTAATAGGAGCATCAGGAGTCAGAATTGGAAACTGTAATAGGCGTTGGAAAGCTAATTCAGAGAGATTTCTTGTGACAATGACCAGAAGTGCCTGTGTGCACAATCATTCTAGTTAATTTGTTGTGTAATCGACCTCCTCGGGTTCAATCCTAATAAAGCAGTCGCCCATCTTGAAAGCAGACCCAAAGATGTAGTCCATTAGGGATGAACTCTGTAATCAATCTTGTTTTCTAGTATCGTTATGGTTTGGTTACTTTTCACTTCTGTTTACATCTTGCTTATGTTTCTCATCTGTCATAAAGTCTTTCCTTTCAAATAGTTATCACGGTTAAAGCAATTTAAGTTAACATTCAGTTCACTGTTGGCATTAATAAATTCTAGTTTAGCTTAACATATGATCATTTCAGATCATATAATTTGGTATCAAAGTAGGTTGCGTTTGTAGAATTTTGCTAGTGAATGTTAACTAGGTCAAAGTCACAACGCGGAGAAGGAATCCTCAAGGAGATTGATCAAGAGATTGGAAAGCGAAGAGTTTCTCATAAATCGATCATGACAGGATCTGATATAGGTGAAAATCTTGAAACTAAGATGAGCGAGGAACAATTTCAACAAGAATTCTTGAGCATGCAACAGATGTTAGGAGAACTATACGAAGATAAGAAAGTGAGATATGCAGCTTCTTCTTCAAAGAAATCGAAGAAGGACAAAGGTAAAGGCAAGGCTGATAAACCTCCTTCACCTCCATTATCTCCATAATCACCTTCTACTTCTTCTTCTTCCAGTTTAGAATCTGAAACAGAAAAGAAACCTAAGAAAACCTCTCTTTTGAAACTTGATGTAAAATTTGAGTTAACTATTTATGATGGCAAAATGAATCCTGAAAGGCTAGATAACTAGATTAAGTAGTTAGAAGTGCATTGTCGTATTCAAAACATTTCTAATGATAAAACGAAAATTTAGTTAGCGACACTTAGAATGGGGGGAACAGCTTTAATCTGGTGGGAAAGTAAAACTCAAATAGATGTAAAGCGGAAAGGTGAAGTCATCTCTTCATGGTCTAAGTTTTTAAAAGCTCTTAGGAAACAATTCTATCCTTTAGGATACATGTAGCAAGTTGTTATTGACTGGTAGCATTTGAGGCAAGGTAAAGGGCAGAGTGTTCAAGAGTTTACTCAAGAGTTTAGAAAGAAAGCATTAACGCTTATTATTTCATTGGATACACATGAAACTTTATTAAAATACATTGGTAGTTTACATTCATATTTGCAGCATACATTATTGATGTTTAATCCTAATGACTTTGATGAAGTGTGTGTTCAAGCCATACATATTGAATCAGGTGGCAGACCATTCAAGTTTTCACAGAAACCATCTAGACAATTGGAAATCAAGGATTCCAAAGACAGCAAGAGGAAGGGCAATCTGAAGGGAAGGAGATCAATGACAACTCATAAGGAAGGTGAAAGAACTACTTGTACCCATTGCTAGAGGATCAGACATGATGAGTCCAAATGTTGGAAACTTCACCCAGAACTCAGACCAAAGAAGTTCCAGAAGAAGAAAGGTGAAAAGAAGGCCAATGTAGCAATCCAACAAGATTTGGGCTCTGACTCAAGTGATGAAGGCAAAATAACTGCAATGGTTTCAACATGTAAAACTTCTGATACTGGTTCAAGTTCTAGGACTTCTGCACCTTCTTCAAACCGAAATCATTTAAATGAGGATAAAAGGGTTGAACTATTTCACATAAGGATAACTTCTAAGCAAACAAAGATAGATACATTATTTGACAGTGGATCATAGGAAAATTTAATATCTGAAGATTTAGTTAAGAAATTGGGTTTGGAGACACATAATCATTCAAGACCGTACCCACTAGGTTGGCTAAATAAAGAGACTCAGATTAATGTCACAAAACAGTGTCGGTTAAAATTTTCCATAACAACTAATTACATTGATGAAGTGGATTTAGATGTGATTCTAGTAGACATATGTGGAGTAGTGCTAGGAAGTCCTTATCTCTATGATCGTGATGCAGTGTTTTATAGGAAAGAGCATAAATATCATCTTAAGAAAGATGGGATTGAATTTATTGTCAGGGCACATAAACTTAAATCGCACTTGGATTTAGTTTCAGTTAATTAGATGAAGCGATTAATAAGTTCAAGTAAGAGATATGTACTTATGGTTGTAAAAGAACAAAATAAGGATTGACGGGATGCTTTTTCAAGTTGTGAATCTCAGTTCAAAGATAGATTGGTTAAAGTGGTAGATTATTTTCAAAATCTTTTTAAGGAACCAACAAATATTCCTCCTAAAAGAGAAATACAACATGAAATACAATTAATGTATGATGCTCCTCTTCCTAATATCGGAATGTGTCGCTTATCAGTTATAGAGAATGAAGAAATAAAAAAACAAATCCAAGAATTAATTAAAAAAGGCTTTATTCGATTTAGTTCATCTCCATGTGGCTCACCCATAATTTTGGTTCCTAAGAAAGATGGGACATGGAGAATGTGTGTCGACTTCAAGGCCTTAAACAAGATAACAATCAAAAACAGGTATCCTCTTCCCAGGATAGATGATTTACTTGATCAACTGAAAAATGTTGTCTATTTCACTAAGTTAGATTTAAGAAGTGGGTATCATCAAATCCGCATAGCAGAAAATGACATTTGGAAGACTGCATTCAAAACTAGGCAGGGACTATTTGAATGGTTAGTAATGCCTTTTGGTTTGTGTAATGCACCAACAACTTTCATGCGGGTTATGAATGATGTTTTCCGCCCATACATTGATAAATTTGTCATAATATACTTAGATGACATTCTGATTTTCAGTTCCAGTATAGAAGAGCATGTTAGGCATGTTAAGCAGGTTTTCGAAGTATTGCACAGAGAAAAGTTGTACCTTAAACTTTCCAAATGTGAGTTTGGGAAAACTTCACTGAATTATCTTGGTTACATAGTTGGAGGTGGAAGTTTAAAAATAGATCCAGCTAAAATCGATGTGATTGTTAAGTGGCCAAGACCATTGAATTTGACCGAAGTTATAAGTTTTATAAGTGCAATTTAGTGTTGGAGAAAATTTATTGCTCAATTTTCTTTGATTTCTTCACCGTTACATGCTTTAACAGGTTCTAAGGTTCCCTTTTAGTGGGGAGGTAAACAAAAAAAAGCGTTTGATATACTTAAGCAGAAAATAGTCACATCACCAATCTTAGCTTTACCAGATATTCAACAGCCATTCAAAATTGAAACAGATGCTAGTGGTTATGCAATGGGTGCAGTCTTACTTCAAAAAGGGAAACCAATTTGTTTTCATTCAGAAACTTTTTCTAAGGCAGTAATGAATTATCTGACATATGATAAATAACTGTTTTCTTTGGTTGAAAGTGTTAAGAAGTGGAAACATTATTTAATGGGTAGGGAAATAGTGATTCACACAGATCATTAGCTGCTTTAGTACCTTCAGTCTCAAACTAAGTTGCAACAATCTCATCATTACAGATAGATGGGATTTCTTCAACAATTTCACTTAGTAATTAAGTTCAAGAAAGGTGTCACAAAAAAGTAGCTGATATGTTGTCTAGACCATCTTTGAATGCTTCAACAGTGCTGCATAGTAGTTCTTTAAAGTGTGAAAGTTATATAGAACAATATAGTACAGATGTTGATTTCAAAGATATTTATCAATCACTAACTCATGCTGCTCAGGTGGAAGAAATCAATTATCATGTTCATGACAGGTTGTTATATCATCTGGGTAAGTTATGCATACCGTAGACAGAAAGAGTGCATGTTGTCCGGGAAGAACATTCTTCTCGCATTTCAGGACATTTTGGAGTAAGCAAAACAGTGGAACAAGTTCAAAGGTATTGTTACTGGCCTCATATGTATGAAACTATTCTAAATACATTAAAGGATATGTGATGTGTTTGACCAGCAAACCAAGCAATTGAAAGATTGGTTTGTACATGCCACTTCCAGTTCCTTTGCGACCATGGGACAATATTTCCATGGATTTTTTTGGAGGGCTTCCTATGTCCAGGAGAGGGCATGATTACATGTATGTTGTGGTTGACAGATTCAGCAAGATGTGCATTCTTGTTCCATGCAAAAAGCAAGTGACAGCTGAACAGACTGCAAAGATGTTCTTTGATCAGGTATGGGTTCATTTTGGGTTACCTACTTCCATTATTTCTAATCGAGGCACTCATTTTGTTGGAGAATTTTGGTCCACTTTATGGGAACTCATGGAAACAAAGCTAAAAAAGAGCACAACTTTTCATCCACAGACCGACGGACAGACCGAAGTGGTGAACAGGACAATCATACATATTCTCCGAGGTTATTGCAGTAAACATCCTAAGTTGTGGGATGAATCTTTACCTTATGTGCAACATGCTTACAATCAAGCCTTACATTCGTCAACTAATCGATCACCATTCGAAACATGTTTTGGGTATCTACCAAAGTCACTGATGGATTTCATGTTCGGCGAAGAGGATATAGTGGGTGAACATGATGATGCAAACAAACCAGTTAATTTCATTCAATGGATACAATAGATACATGCAGCAGTGCAAGATCAGTTAGAGAAGAGTCAGGCCAAGTATAAAATGCGCCATGACAAGCATTGAGTCGATCATCATTTTCAGGTCGGCGATCAGGTATGGTTGTATATTAGTAAAGATAGGTTGAAAGGAGAAGGTAAGAAACTAAAACCTATCAGGTATGGCCCTTTCAAGATTATGTAAAATATTGAAAATAATGAATTTTGATTAAATTTACCTCCTTACATGTGTATTTAATCAGTTGTAAATGTGGAAAATCTAAAATTGTATGAACCTCCGATGATCATGGATCCCAAGGAAGATACACAGATTCCGACTATTGATGATTTGGCACCTGAGTATATGAATGAGTTGCAGGAAGATATCATCTTGGACAGGAAGATTCAACCTTCGAGGCATGGAGATGTTGAATATCTTCAAGTAGGACTCAAGGGAATGAATCTGAGCAAGGCAAGGTGGATGGAGATCAGAAAAGTGAGGGAATTGTACCCTCACCTGGTATCTACTTAAAATCAAACTTTTGTGGTCCAAAAGATTTCAAGTGGAGAGGATTGATCTGTTGGAAATAATACTAAGAGGGGGGGTGAATCAGTATTATCTAATTCTTTTAATAAATCTTCCTTATTTGTTCTTTGAATTATTTTTGCATGTCAGTACCATAAAATAATGAGCATGAATAAAGAAAACAGATAGTCACACCAAAGAACACAAGATGTAAGGTGGAAACCCAATGTGGGTGAAAACCACCTGCTGCAATATGTCTCTATCTTCTTTCAAATTAGAAACTCCTTTTACAATGGTTTTGTACTGGTGCAGTCCTTTACCAGTACGCAGGCTGCAACCTGCAGAGAGCTACAACTCTCTCTCTCGTTTTCCAGTCTCTCCTGGAAGGGAGCTACCACCCCCTACTTCTTTTCTTACAAGGACCACTTTTCATAAATTTTCAAACTGGATCCATAAGCATCAAATGATCATCAAGTATAAGAAAATCACCCAGTCAACTGTAGTAACCAGATCAACAATAATAGAACCAAACCTAGAACACCTTATCAACAGAAAAAATACAACCAAACAAAATGTCTCAAGACAAATACGCAGTTCTTCTTTCTTTGGTCTGCGTGCGTACGCACTTCACCCTCTGCTCTCCTGCGTATATCTGCAGAAACCCTTCTGTCGCACTGCGTGTCTACGCACTGTTTCTTCAACCGCGCTGCTTACTGTTACTGCAGGTACGCACCCAGAGACACTATTACGCCGCGTGCTATTGCTGCAGGTACGCGCCCAAAGATACTATCACGCCGTGTACAGTTATTGTAAGTACGCACCTGAACCTTCGTCACTCTGCGCTAATACGCAGGTCTCCTGTTTCTGCTCTGCATACCCACTCAGATCTCCTGTTTCTTCTCTGCGTACCCACGCAGATATTCTGTTTCTGCTCTGCGTACCCACGCAGATCTTCTGTTTCTGCTCTGCGTACCCACGCAGATCTTCTGTTAAACACCTGCGTACTTCTGATTAGGGCTGAATAGGCAGTCCACCAGAGTGGCACAGATGCTCAGATGCCCAGATTTGATCATGCACTCGAGAGATCACCCTTCACAGATTCACTTTCAACTTCATATAGATCAAGCTTTTAAGACCATAACCCAATATTTCATATCTTAAGATATTTAATTGCCAAAAGATACATAGCCAAGTGATCTCCTTTTCTTTATATAGGCAAGCTCCTCCTAAAATCATGGATCAATACCATGAGCCAAAACCATAGAAACACAAATACCGTCGGCTAGTTAAACATAAGAAACCCCACGTGTGCTTTTCTTTGCCTTGAAATGTGTGCACTGGGGTACGCACCTCCTGGACGGCTTATCTGCGTATCAGGCCGCGGTCCCTTCACGGTGTACCTGCGGGTACGCACTTTCTGAACTGATCTCCTGCGTACTTCTTAATTTTCAACATATTGAGAGCCTTGCCACGGGAGTTGCCATCAAGTACAACATCTGTAACATATAGCCATACCAGAACCATAATGCCAACAATCTCCCCCTTTGGACTTGATGGCAACCTCACAAACTTCAGCTTCATTCTCCCCCTTTGACATCAAGGGCAAAGGGTTATGCTCCCCCTAAGAACATGTTCCCCCTGAATATGAACCAGATCTGTAGCGAAAAACCATAATCCACCATGAAAGAGATAGAGACATATTGCAGCTACTTCCATGATCTCCTTCTGCACATCCTCCATAATGCCAACAATGCATTATATGCTCCCCCTGAACCTGTACCATCAATCTTCAACCAATCAGCCACCCAGCTCATGTATGCATATACAACCATCAATCAGAAGAGGTTCAGCAATAAGATGATGCATCAACAACCCCTAGCTTTTGCCTGAGGTATTCAAAAGTGTCCCTGGGCAATGGTTTGGTGAGTATATCAGCAACTTGTTCCTTAGAAGGAACATACTCCAACTTGACCTTCTGTTCAAGCACTTGTTCCCGAAGAAAATGATACTTGATTGGTATGTGCTTGGTTTTTGAATGCATAACAGGATTCTTTGAGATGCTGATTGCACTTGTGTTATCACATAAGATGGGGATAGGTGGAGTACAAGTGATTTGAAAATCCTGCAAAGTCTGCATCATCCAAAGGAGTTGGGTGCAACAAGATGCAACAGCAACATATTCCGCTTCAGCTGTAGACAAGGCAATCGAACTCTGTTTCTTGCTGAACCAAGATACCAGTCTGGAACCCATAAAGAACGCACCACCACTTGTGCTTTTCCGATCATCCACGCTTCCGGCCCAATCTGCATCTGTATAAGCATGAAGTGTAAGATCTGTATCTCTAGGATACCATAAGCCATAATTTTGAGTCCCTTGAAGATATTTGAAAATTCTCTTCACTGCCTGAAGATGAGTCTCCTTCGGATTTGCCTGAAATCTTCCAACTATTCCAACTGCATGCATGATGTCCGGTCGGGTACCTGTCAAATAAAGTAAACTTCCAATCATAGATCTGTAGGTTGGTTGATGTACTGCTGCAGATTCATCATTTGTACTGAGGCTACATCCTGTGACCATGGGTGTACATACTGGTTTTGCATCTTCCATGCCATATTTCTTCAAAATCTGTTTGAGATACTTGGTTTGAGATAAGAAGATTCCTCCTTCTTTTTGTTGGATTTGCAAACCAAGGAAATATGTCAGTTCTCCTAGCAAGGACATTTCAAATTCTTTCTGCATGACCAAGGCAAAGCTTTGACTCATAGCTTCTTCATTGCTGCCAAAAATAATGTCATCTACATACACAACAAGTATTAGCAATTTGTCATTTTCAACTTTTATATAAAGATTGCTATCTGCTGATCCTTTTGAAAAGCCTTTTTTATGAAGATATTTGTCCAAACGGTAGTACCAAGCCCTTGGAGCTTGCTTGAGACCATAGAGAGCCTTTTTTAATCTGCATACAAGATTTGGATCATTTCCAAGAATGAACCCATCTGGTTGTTCAATGTATACTTCTTCTTCCAAGTCTCCATTCAGAAAGGCTGATTTCACGTCCATTTGAAATACTTTGAAGTTTTGAAAACTTGAGAGAGCAAGGAACATTCGAATGGCCTCAAGTCTTGCAACAGGAGCAAAGGTTTCTTCAAAGTCTATTCCTTCTTGCTGCGCATACCCTTTACAAACAAGTCTGGCCTTGTTTCTAATTACTTCTCCATTTTCATTCAATTTATTTTTGAAGACCCATTTTGTTCCGATAACATTCTTATCCTTTGGTCTAGGAACCAGCTCCCAAGTGTTGTTCTTTTCGATCTACTCAAGTTCTTCATCCATTGCTTTCACCCAACATTCATATTTGCATGCCTCTTTCACATTTTGTGGTTCAGTAGAAGAGAGTAATGCCAAATAGCTTGAAGCTTCTGCAACTGTTCTCCTTGTTTGTACACCTGCTTCTTTCTGCCCCATAATCTGAGATTCTGGATGATTCTTCTGAACATATCTGGATGGAGTCTTTTCTTCTATTCTTGTTTGCTCCTCTGGTTCTTCTTGAGGTTCTTCTTCTTCATCATTCCGTCGTTTAGGGTAGCCTTCATCTTCTTCAATGTCTTCATGATGTACTTGCCTAGGAATGTATCCCTTCTCATCAACCACTACATCAATGTTGTCAACAATTCTGCCAAGTCTTTTGTTGTAGCATTTGTATGCTTTGCTATGTGGAGAGTAACCAAGAAGAATGCCTTCATCTGCTCTAGGTTCAAGTTTGCCAAGCTGCTCATCAGTATTCTTGATATAGCATTTGCTCCCAAAGATTTTGAAGTGCTTTACCGAAGGAGTCCTACCACTCCAGAGCTCATGAGGAGTTTGAGTGTTGTTCACCCGGACATTTGTTTTGTTGAGAATAACAACCGCAGCATGTGCAGCTTCACCCCAGAAAGTTGCGGGAGTTCCTGACTCATCAAGCATAGCACGAGCCATTTGTTGGACTGTTCTGTTCATTCTTTCCACAACTCCATTTTGCTGAGGAGTTCTTGCTGTAGAGAATTCTCTTCTTATCCCATGTTCTTCACAGAAATCGAAAAATTCATTTGAAGTAAATTCCCCACCTCTGTCGGATCTGAGGCACTTAATTTTGTGACCTGATTCATTTTCAACCAAGGCTTTGAAGGATTTGAATTTTTCGAATGCTTCATCTTTGTGCTTCATAAGTCCTAAGCAGACAAACCTGGAGAAATCGTCAATGAATAATATCAAGTATTCTTCTCCTCGAGGTGTTCTTTTCCTGAAAGGACCACATGTATCTGTATGTACTAGCTCAAGAGGCATGCTAGCTGATCCTTCTTTCTCTGGAAAGTTAGTTCTGGTTTGTTTTCCAAACTGACATGATTTGCATATGGTGTTGTCAGGAACTTTGATATCTGGAAGATCGCGAACTGCCTGATATTTGCATGCTTTCCTTATTTGTGAAAAGCTTAGATGTCCAAACCTCCGATGCCATAACCAGTGCTCATCATCCTTGCTCAGATAGCATTGTTGTTGTCCTTCTTCAAATATGTACAGATTATTTGGAGTTCTTTTGCCTTTGATCACTGTTTTACCTGTATCAAGATCACGAACAAGACATCCATTTGATCTGAATATAACCTCGGTTCTTTGATCACACATCTGACTGACACTTAGAAGATTATGCTTCAATCCATCAACATACAAAACGTTTCCAGCCTTGACCTTTTCTTTTAACTGAGCAATGCCTTTTCCTTTTATAGTTGCAGGAGTATCATTTCCAAAAGAGACTTTCATTCCTTTTTCCAGAGCAGAATATGACTCAAGTTTTTCTTTATCACCTGTCATATGCTTCGAACATCCACTGTCAATGTACCATAGATTTTCCTGTCCCTCTGCATAAAATGCTATCCCACATCTTTCTGTTTGTGGTTCCTTTATTCTCCATGTTTTGGTGCTTGAGGCTTGTTCCTTTTTCTGCTGAAACCTGCTCCTGCATTCAGAGTCTTCATGACCAAAGTTATTGCAAATAGAACATTCAACTTCATTTTCAAGAACCGAAAAGTTGTTATAGGTCCTTTTTGTAATCCCGATCATACTTCTTTGTTTTTGAGCTTCCCTAGTCATGATCGTTTTATATGCAACACATTGAGCTGCTTTGTGACCAAAGTTATGGCAAGAAAAGCATTGTCCATTGAAGAAACTTCTGCGGTTATCGAATCTACTAGCCAATTGATTGTAATTTCTATTGTCATCTATTCTTGGACCAAATTGAGAAGATTTTACCTATGACTGGTTGTAGCTTTTGTTCACCTTTAAGATGGATTGCCCCTGATAGTTTCTGTTTGCAATTCGTCCCTGCTTTACCTGATGGTCTTCATTGTGCTTTTGCTCATTTCTTCTTGCTGCATCAAGATAACTTTTTGAGGTGGATGCTTGAGAAGTTTCTCCATTATAGCCCAAACCTGTCTTGTTTAGAGGAGACCGCTGCACACTGATAATCTCATCCAAAGTTTCAGATCCTTTGACAAACTTAAGATTAATAGCTTTTGTTTTCTCAATCTCTTTTCTAAGACCAACAATTTCACCTTCTAATTTTTCAAGATGTTTTTCCTTTTCATCAATTTGAAATTGTAGAGTATCAATGATCATATTCTTTTCTTCTATACATCTCTTGAGTCTAGTAATTTTGTCATAAAGGTTATCCACATCTATAGCATCCATATAATCATCATCTTCAAATGCCATTAACAATTTATATTCATTACCTCGTTCATCTTCATCACTGTTTGATAGACCATCACTATCTTCATGAGTGTAGTAGCTTTTCTTATTTGCACTCTGTTTCTTGTTCCATCTAGCAGGTTCCTTTCCTTTATCCTTATAAGGAAATTTTGCAGCATAATGACCTACTCTTCCACAAGCAAAGCATTTAAATGGTAACTTACCTCTGAACCTTCCAGAACCCCTTTGAAGATTTCTGACAAAATTTGATTCTTCTTTCTCTTCTTCTGGGACGTGGCTTGGTTCATAATAATCTCCTTTGCCTGATGCCTTGAAAGCAGCTTCTCTTCTGTCTGATGGACCTCCCTTTCTCATTTCATAAGCAGTTAGAATTCCATGTAGCTGAGACATAGTAAGAATTCGTAGATTTTCCTTTTCTTCTATTGCAGATACTTTAGATTCAAACTTGGGGGACAATGATCTTAGAACCTTTTCAACCACAATAGCCTCTTTTATTTCTTCACCCAAATTTTTCATACAATTAACAATCTCATCTACCCGAAGAAAATAGTTAGCCACACTTTCATCATTATACATCTTGAGAGTCTCATACTGAATCCTGAGAGTTTGAAGTTTAGCACGCTTTACCTGTTCATCTCCTTCATAGCTCGTGACAATTCTGTCCCATATCTCTTTTGCGGATTTATAGTGCATTACCTTCATGAATTCCGATTGGGATATACATCCTAATAGGGTACTGACTGCTTTCGCATTTGTTTCATACTTCTTTTTCTCGGCTGCATCTGTAGGAGTAGCTGAAGGAAAAGCGTAGCCTGTCTCTACAATGTCCCAAACTTCTGTACCAAGAGATTGAAGATAGGCAGTAACTCTTACCTTCCAATAATTGAAGTTTGTCCCATCAAAAACCGGTGGCCTAATTGATGCTTCTCTCTCATAGTTGCTCATGATGAACGATCTACCTTCAAGCGATCAAGCTTCTCTGAAGGACCTGCTCTGATACCAATTGTTGGAAATAATACTGAGAGGGGGGGTGAATCAGTATTATCTAATTCTTTTAATAAATCTTCCTTATTTGGTCTTTGAATTATTTTTGCATGTCAGTACCATAAAATAATGAGCATGAACAAAGAAAACAGATAGTCACACCAAAGAACACAAGATGTAAGGTGGAAACCCAATGTGCGTGAAAACCACCTGCTGCAATATGTCTCTATCTTCTTTCAAATTAGAAACTCCTTTTACAATGGTTTTGTACTGGTGCAGTCCTTTACCAGTACGCAGGCTGCAACCTGCAGAGAGCTACAACTCTCTCTCTCGTTTTCCAGTCTCTCCTGGAAGGGAGCTACCACCCCCTACTTCTTTTCTTACAAGGACCACTTTTCATAAATTTTCAAACTGGATCCATAAGCATCAAATGATCATCAAGTATAAGAAAATCACCCAGTCAACTGTAGTAACCAGATCAACAATAATAGAACCAAACCCAAAACACCTTATCAACAGAAAAAATACAACCAAACAAAATGTCTCAAGACAGATACGTAGTTCTTCTTTCTCTAGTCTGCGTGCGTACGCACTTCACCCTCTGCTCTCCTGCGTATACCCGCAGAAACCCTTCTGCCGCACTGCGTGTCTACGCACTGTTTCTTCAACCGCGCTGCTTACTGTTACTGCAGGTACGCACCCAAAGACACTATTACGCCGCGTGCTATTGCTGCAGGTACGCACCCAAAGATACTATCGCGCCGCGTACAGTTACTGTAAGTACGCACCTGAACCTTCGTCGCTCTGCGGACACACGCAGGTCTCCTGTTTCTGCTCTGCGTACCCACTCAGATCTCCTGTTTCTTCTCTGCGTACCCACATAGATCTTCTGTTTCTGCTCTGCGTATCCACGCAGATCTTCTGTTTCTGCTCTGCGTACCCACACAGATCTTCTGTTAAACACCTGTGTACTTCTGATTAGGGCTGAATAGGCAGTCCACCAGAGTGGCACAGATGCTCAGATGCCCAGATCTGATCATGCGCTCGAGAGATCACCCTTCAGAGATTCACTTTCAACTTCATATAGATCAAGCTTTTAAGACCATAACCCAATATTTCAGATCTTAAGATATTCAATTGCCAAAAGATACATAGCCAAGTGATCTCCTTTGTTTTATATAGGCAAGCTCCTCCTAAAATCATGGATCAATACCACGAGCCAAAACCATAGAAACACAAATACCATCGGCTAGTTAAACATAAGAAACCCCACGTGTGCTTTTCTTTGCCTTGAAATGTGTGCACTGGGGTATGCACCTCCTGGACGGCTTATCTGCGTATCAGGCCGCGGTCCCTTCACGGTGTACCTGCGGGTACGCACGTTCTGAACTGATCTCCTGCGTACTTCTTAATTTTCAACATATTGAGAGCCTTGCCACGGGAGTTGCCATCAAGTACAACATCTGTAACATATAGCCATACTAGAACCATAATGCCAACATGATCTAGGAGGATCTTGTTACATCAATTGCACAGGCTTAGTTCATCGTCAGCATGTAGTTCATGTGCAGCGTTCAGTCATCGTTAGTGATGTTTGGTTCAGTAATATGGTCTTTGGGTTAATGTCACATTGTGACAATTTATTGTAAAAGGTTTTTTTTTTTTTTATATTGATGTACAAAGTCTAAAAGACTTGTATTCAAACAATTGTACTAAACCTAAGCCTAAACACCTAGTCTACAACCATATGGTGAAAAAAATGCATAAACCTAAGTTTAAAATCCTAAAACCTAACCTATTGGACCATGTAACAACATTACATTGCAAAAAACATTATAAATAAACCCACAAGCCTCTAACCACACAGGGAGAAGACCGCAATGGGCATGAGCACATGTGAGCAGGCAAAGGGTTACAATTAACTCGGTGGAGTCATAGTTTAGACCACAGTAGGGTTGTGACATGTGAACACAAGGGCTTCATCGCATAGTTAGGGAAACCGCAGCAGCTAACCGCGCCGGGGAACGGAACCGTAGGGTGGAGGTTGTCACATGCTAGCTGGAAGACTGCGCCAGTAGCCGTAACCGCCAGGGATGAGCCTCCTGGGTGGCAGCCTATGGTTAGACCGCAACTGTTCACATTCTAACAGTTCACCTATACCATGTAGTTTACCTAACCGCCAGTAGTCTGCGCTAATCCAAAGTCCATTTTGGGTTTTTTGTTGAGTTATTAAATATTTTTAATTCAACCACCATGAACCCTTAGCCTAAGGTGTCCTCTAGTGATAAGACCGAAGCCACATGATGATTAATGCTCAACCAGATGCCATGTTTAGCCATGGAAGCTCGAAACAAAACCTTGAACTCTTTAAATTCATCCTTTTGGTCATGAAGAAGGCATTATAGTGGTTTTATAGTTTTGTATGTAGATTCTGGAGGTTATAGGCAATTTTTTTTTCAATGTAATAGGAGCATCGAGAGTTAGAATTGGGAACCATGACAGGCATTGCAAAGCTAATTCAGAGAGATTTCTTGTGACAGTGACCAGAAGTGCCTACGTGCAAAATCAGTCTAGTTAGTTTTCTACATAATCAACCTCCTCATATTCAATCCTAATAAAGTGATCACCCATCTTGAAAGCGGACCCGGAGACATAGTCCATCAGGGACGAACTCCGTAATCAATCTTTCTATCTGGTATCGCTATGTTTTTGCTTCTTTTCACTTTTGGTTACATCTTGCTTATGTTTCTCATCTGTCTTTAAGTCTTTCCTTTGAAATAGTTCTCATAGTTAAAGCACTTTAAGTTAACATTCAGTTCATTGTTAGCATTAATCAATTCTACTTCAGTTTAACATATGATCATTTCAGATCAGTCTTCCTCATTCAGGTTCTAGCGTAATTAGATCCTGCTAATACCCATATTTATTTCATGATACCTACAGGAATTAGCCTCCTCGCCTTTCATAGAACCATTGCATGACCCAAAGGTGTTTAGCAAATAACACCGACATTGAGTCTCTCTAAATGACCCTGAAGATTTTCTCAGAATTTTGAAACCTTATTATTCTCTAGAAGTCCCAACACTAAGAGACAAGACTACACATTCTAGAAATAAATTACCATATGTTAGTTTGTTTAGTGATGGGACCACCCACCACCATCAGCACCATCAGACTGTTACGTTTTGCAATTAGATTGTGGTGGCAGAGTGATGGTGGTAGTAGATGAGAAGATGTCCATCTATTAGATCTGTTTATTGATGAGACTACCCACACATTAGAGAAATTTTGAGGTCTAAAATGGGCCTCCTAAGAAAAATGTACAACCAAAATAGACTTTATAAGAACCAATAGGATTCAAGATGATGATGTCAACCATGGGGACGATTCACCATTTTTGGGGTAAAAAGTAAAAAGATTAAAAAATAATAAAACTACTTTTTCAACTTGTATTTTCAAATTATCTCCCTAAGGTTTTACTCAAATTTTGAGTAGGAGTACTCGTTGGATGAAATATTTAATTCTTCATCCAAGGAGTACCCATGTTGCATACTTTCGATGGACCTTGCTACACCAAGAAAAAGAAATACATGAAAAAACGTTATTGCAATCACTTTTTTCATGTATTTCTCATTTTTCATGAAGCAGGGTCCATCAAAAGTATGCAACATGGATACTCCTTGGATGAGGAATCAAATTCTACATCCAATGAGTGTTCCCGCTCAAAATTTGAGTAAACCCATAGGGAGATAAGTTGAAAATACGAGTTGAAAAAGTAATATTTTCTTTCTTCCCTCTAAAATTTGATGATGTAATTTAATCTTATTTTAATATTTCCATTATTATTTTATAATTTCCTTAGGAGACCCATTTTAGACCTCAAAACACCCCTAATGGTTGTTAGCACCACTAGAATGTGATGCTTTGTGATTGGATTGTGCCAGCAGTAGATGGGAAAACATTCATTGTCAGGCCATTTGTTAACATATCAGCCTACTAGAGACCTCTTTGTGCATGTCAAATTCCATGATAACTCGAAAGGCTGAGAATAGGGACATAAATGAGAAATTTTTGTTGATTGATAACACTGAGGAGAATACTCATTGAATATTATCATCCTTATGTCAAATTTAAAATCATTATCAGACACGTGTCTTTAATGGTTTGATTATGGATCTACAGGATCGACGATTAGTGGAACCTCTAGACCAATTGAAGTTTAATGTTTAGGCTTCATTATCAATTGAGAACCTTTGAATGATGAGATTGTGAGGTGCCTAAATCAACATTCCACATTGATCTTATTAGCTTTGTCGATGTTTTGCCCAAGAATGGATCCAAAACACTCCCAAAGTCTCCAAATTTGTCTTAAAATCATGCAATGGATCCAAATTTACTCTTAAAATCTTCAAAATCTTCACTAAGATCATCCAAGGAGTAAAAGCATCAGATGCCGAGAGCCCTTGGAAGGGAAAAATGCACTATCGGGAAGCTAAAACACTTCAAAAACCATGAAAATCCATTATCGCAAGCTTAAAACTCAAGAACGTACAACAACTGTTAGATCTGGCCAATCAATAGCCCAGATCTAAGTGGAAAATCGCAAATCAACAAGCATAAAGGACTTCAGGTAGTGGTAATTGGCGCTGGACATTGCCGATCAATGGTCGCTGATGATCGGATCGGCGGGTCACAATCGTCGGAGGAAAATCGGTGGTATCGACGTAGGTTGTGTGGAAGGAGCGATCGTGATTGGTGATTCAACGTGGACCATCGATTGCACGTGCAGATCGATGGCCCACATCACATCGCTGGATTGCCATCGGCAGAAACCAAGAGATGGTGCCTTGACACAAGCATGTGTGTGACCTGATGGGCTAGACTCGACAGAATTATATAATATATTTGATAAATTTTAAGGTCCATGGGAAGGCCTATTTTCAACGTTTTTTTGTGTATTTTCATTGTTTCAATGAAATAAAAAGGAGCCTTGGCCAGCACCGATAGTGATGAAGCCCGGACCCTTTCAAGTGAAATATATATATTTTGAAGTCCGCCAAAGGCAATTTTTCATGTGTTTCCAGTGTTTTCCACGAATTTCCAAATACAAAGGGAAGCGAGCGAACCGACTAGCTGCGATATGTGACAATGACCCAAAGGGCAGACCCGATAAAGGAATTAATCATGTTTATGGACTTTTTGAATTCCGAAAAGGATAGAGAGGGGCAGAAATGCTTAGAATTGTTGTGTTTTCCGTTCATAATAGAAAGCAGTCACTATCTGCATTTTAAAGGGATTTCATAGGCTCGAAGAGCCATTCCGCCACAGAGCAGAGGCCGAATCAATGACAAAGCAGTCATGGAGCCACAACACACGTAGCTAGCCCACAATAGAAGTGATTAAGAAGCATAGACAACGCAACACTACCAAATCAACCCAAAGCAATCGTGAATCCCCAGCACAACATAGCCAGAACAAACAGAATGATTGTGGAGAATCTCTGGCATGAGAGGGCTCCTAGACAGTGTAGCAACTACCTAAAATATTTGAATGCAGTTATTCCTATGTTAGAAGAGGAAAACCTCCGAGCCATGCTTGCCGATTGAGGGAATCAAACAATTAACAAGACAAAGGGATAGATCAAGACCTCTGAAGCCTCAGAAGGCTCAACATCATTGTAAAAGAGCTATAAATAGCTGAAAACTAAATGTAACAAGGGTTCAACCTTTGGAGACTGTGGAGACTCTACTCCTCTAGCTTCTCATCTGCATTCTTTAATAATACAAGCTTCTTTTGCTGTTATATGTTCAATGTCCATTTCTCTTATGTTCTAAGCTTTCACTTGGATAGTTTATTCATGTTTCTTCTGTATATAATGCCAGATAACTGTCATCTTATCTCTACGTTGATAAATTAGACTTGCAAGCTTCTTTACTACCTGTAGCTAGCCATTTATATGTGTTATTGTATATGCATCTTCCAATATAGTCAGTAAGCTCATTTTCTGCCTGTAACTAGCCATTCATATATGTTCATGTATGTAATTTGCTGGTATTATCAATATTCTCCATCTATCCATTAAATCTACAAACTATTGAGCATTATTGGTCGAAAGCCTTGTGTTGTTGAGGGTGTTCATGCATGTCTTGAGTGAGAATAGAGATGAAATGGTTATCTGACTTGATCCAAACCATCATCCATTCCAATAGTCTTGAAAAAAATATTGAAGATTATATGTTACCAGGCATCTCTGAGCTGCAACCTAGGAGAGTTTCCTAGAGTGCTAACATAATTGGCGTCGTTGCTGGGGAGAGGAAACTGAAGCTCAGCTTCCCTGGGAAATGACATAGATCCAGCTTTGATGATAGACAAAGTTTGGGCACTTTTTTGGTTGTAATCATCTATCTGGCGACTCTACTGGAGGTTGAACCTCTTGGTGACTCCACTTCATAGTTCTAGCTCAGTTTGTGAGGCATACTCATAGAAATCCTCAGAAGTCACAAGCTGACCCAGTACCTAGCCCTAAAAATATCATCAAAGAAAGCAAGTGTTATAGAAATATTTGGGCACTACAACCCCAATCACATATTTCCATAAACCAAGGGCTTCTAAGTCCCTAAAAGTATTGTTTCATACCCTAAAGGAGCAAGGTCAGCTGATTACATCATCTCCCAGAAGTTCTCCCTGAAAAACTACTAAGAACTGGTCAAAACTAGACCATACAGACTGCTCAGTGCTAAGGGTGTGATGCATCTCACCTACCACATGCAAAAGGTGTGATGCATACTAAAAAGCCCTTTTGTGGGGTGCGATGAGCGAGAGCAGACAAATGGCAGAGGCAGTTGGCTAGGTGGAAACCCAGAGAATATTCTAGAAACTGCCCATTTGACACTTGCCTCTCTGAATTTGCCCAGGGATGAGTAAGAGATCATGAATCTCCAAGTGGAACCAAGAACTATCAGAGAGAGGACACTAATCAAAATCCTAGAAGCTAACTCACCCACCTGCAAACATCTATATATGGATCCCTCATCCTAGAGATCCGGAGGGCTGGAATTTTGTATTTTGTAAGGAAGTGTTGTTGGTTTCTCTGTGCAACATTGTTGGGTGATCTAAGCTTTTCATGAGGTGAAGAGGGCTTTCATGCTGGGAGGATGGCGCTGGGTCAGACCAATGGGTTGTAATCCTCTCTTCTACTACTTCTATCAATAAAGCTATTTGAGTTTTCCTCCATATGTTTGTGTATCTCTGAATCTTGTCTTGATATATGCATTTGTATGGTTAATATATATCTGATCCTATATTTTTTATGGTTATATATCTCTATGCTTTGATGGTATCATGCTGCTTTGACTCCACAGGTGTTCTTTGAAGCGGGACAAGTGAGGAAAGAGTGGTGAATTTCTTTCAAAGGGGAAAGGAAACAAGCAACGAGCCAAGTGAAAGACTCAGGTTGGTACTCTCTGCTTCTTTCTCATCTATCTCTCATAAAGGAAAACACAAGTGACTTTAGTTTGTTTATTTCTAAGATAGCTACCCATCTTAGTGGGACTAGCAGCTCTGAATGGACACTAGTTTTCCTGATAACAAAATGGCGACTCTGCTGGGGAGCGAATAGTTTGTTTTCTTATTTATATTTGTTTGCTTTATAAACTACAGACAGAGCCTGAAGTTAAGCCAGCTAGCCTTTGAACTGCATTTTCTATGCAAGTGTAAAATAGATCAATGTTGCTTCAGTCTATCTCCGGGTTTTGTTTATAAACTAAAAAACTGACTTGCAAACATCCTTAGTGCCCTAGTGGTGGCTCAAGTAGCCTCATTAGATCAGCCCCTATGCTTTTTATTTACTGACTATCATTAGCTCAGCCTAAATCCCTGAACTAAGCTACAAAATGTGACCAAAACCCAAGTTAAAGTCTCGTCCTTGGACCATCGCATTGTCTCCTTTTGAGAGTCAGGATGCATCGCACCTCCCGTGTGCTGTAGGTGAGATGCATCCTTGTTTCCCTGTGTTACAGGTGCGATGATAAGATAAGACTGTTTCTACGTCCAGATTTTGGTTTTTTCTTCATTGTCTTCAGCTTTATTCAGGAGTTTTGCTGTCTATGATCAATATACCACTGTTGAAACTCCCTTCCTTTACATTATTCAGCCTCCATTGTACAAAGAATTGTGAATGTTTTTATGTATTTTTTGCCATTTACAGTTCTCCTTTACAAAAAGTAGCTTAATCAAACTGTCGTCTTTTGATTTGGAAGTGTCGCAAGTGTCGTTTTTAGTCAAAGAAAAGAATCCTACTCTTTTTGATAGTCGATTACACTATTACTCTTGTATTTGATTTGAATTAATAGTATTTCAAGTGTCGAAAGAAGTTTTCAAATTGAAGTTGAAAGTGTCGCTCTTAGCCTTCCTTTCGTTTTTTAAATTCGAAATCGCAAAGTGTCGTCTTAGCCTTCCTTTCATTTTTTGAATTCGAAATCGCAAAGTAGTTTTCCTTTCGTTTTTTGAATTTGAAATCGCAAAGTATCGTCTTAGTCTTCCTTTCATTTTTTGAATTTGAAATTGCAAAGTGTCGTCTTCATCTTCCTTTCGTCTTTTGAAGAGAAAATTGTTAGTATTGTCGCTTTGAAAGAAAAGATAGTTCAGATTTGTACTTAGCATTCTTTTTGTCATTCACACATTAAGAAAGTGAAAAACAAATACATGCATGTGCATTTGCATTTAGACTACTTGTGGAGATTGATTTAGGACAGTGCATTTTAGTGTGTGCTCTCTGCTCTATGTTGAAAGATTTCTATTTATCTTTCCTTAGTAGCTAGGATTTTCATTGCGAAAAGAAGAGTAAACGACTGTTTATCGTCTTAGATTGCATATTTAGGAATTATATATCTACATCACGTGGTGAACCTTAAAGGCAGACTTCTTAAGAAAGATCAACTGTAAAATAAATTCAATGAACATAAAAATGCTTTGGAACCTAATGCACAACATTTAGAAGTCTAGGCTAGAGATGTATTCCGGCGTCGTAAAGCCTGGTAACTATCTCTTTCATCGTAGGTTGGGTGATTCCTCCTCTTTGAGATGAAAAGTGCCAGTATGTACCTGTGCTCCCATGTACCGTCGAGTATATATTGGGAGACCACAATAGGATATATCCTTTATCCTTAGGAAGTCGTGTCTGCCACCCTATCGATCGCAATGCACTAAACACAACATTCAGGAAGATTGACTGCCATACCGTAAAAAGTATTCTGCAGTTTTGCGATTGGTTTAGTAATCCCTCTGTCTAGATTTCCAAAGTAGTCACTTTCGTTCCTTTTCAGACTCCTTAAAAGAAAAGGTCCATCTGAGAACTTGTCACTTCAGGCTCATTAAAAATTGAAGGCGACTAGAGTCATCTTTAGCTTTTTCTCGACTCTTAAAAATTGAAAAAGCAAGTTGTGTCAAAGTGTCATAAAATTTATTTTAATCGCAATAACATCACTATTCCCTCATTGGTCTTAGGTTGAGAAAATGGAGTCCACCAATCAAGGATTTTCCCTTGGAGGGAATCCTAGCCCTTTCTCCTGTTGGGGAGATGTTGGTGCACCTCATATGGCCACATTGTCCCTTCCAGGACTGACAATTGGCCTGCCGGTATGGCTCTTCTCGACCTCTGTCGTTCAAAACACCGTGATTCCTGAGCAATCGAATCAACAACCAGATGATACTGAAGTTTCCCCCCAACCTTCTACTTCATTTATTTCTCCCTCTCCTTCTTCCTCTTCACTTGGTAAAGCTGGTAAAACTAAAAACCAAGTAACTGAGAAGAAGAAGAAAGAGAAGGAGAAGAAGAAGAAGAAGCCAACGGTGAAAGGGGGCAACCATGCATCGTCTGGCAAAAATCCACACACTGCACCGTCCAAACCTAAATCTCCATGTGTCATTTGCAAAGGGGACCACTATCATCGAGATTGTCCTTGCATCCCATGGATCTTAAGGGACTGGTCTCCCCGCTTGCACAATCTGGTGTCCTCAACCTCTGACGATCATGTTGAAAGTACACCATCAACTAGTGAAAGCAAAGTCACTAGACAGAAAGGAAGATCTAAAATTCCTTGTAGACTGTGTGAAGGTGATCATGCCATCCACCATTGTCCCTTCCTAGACAAAGCTAAAAGAGTCTTGGATAACCGTCCTGCTTCACCGCTACGGCTTCCTCCTGGATACAAGAAACTCTTGCCGAGTCCATCACTAGTTGAAAATCCAACTGACACACCTTTGTGGTCAGTCGAAGCATCTATCATTGAAGATAAACCCTCTGAGTCCACACCGGACCAAAGTCAACAGGTCGAGATGGCAGTCGACCCAGTCTTGTCTTCAGAAGGTCTACCTTCAGATGATACAGTCACCAAAGAGAATGAGAACAACACCGTTCAAATTCTCTTCGTAAACACAGACTCTGATGAACATGGGGGCAATCTACCCGTTCCTTTACCGCAGGAAGGAAGTTTGTTAGAGATGTATTCGGCTATTTATTCGGTCCCACCTCCAAGCAACCTAGTCATTTCCTTCAATTGGAATATAGTAGGCAAACCCCGTCTACCATCTAATGTACCATTCTGAATCATAGTACAAGCTTACAGAATGGTCATGGTCGGTACTATCATAGATGAAGGGGCTTCTGTGAGTATCCTTTCCTCAACTGCTTGGAAAGTGCTTGGTTCGCCATCGCTTATGCCTTAGATGCGAAATCTGACAGGCTTAGACAAAGGAATCAGTTGACTGTTAGGGATCCTTCCAAATTTACCTATAACTTTGAGAAGGAAAACCATTTATCTAAACGTGATGGTAGTCCAAGGACCTTTAGATTACAATCTACTCCTTGGGCGTGATTACATTTATAGCATGGGAGCTATTGTTTCCTCACTCTTTCGAGTGATGTGTTTTTCGCATGAAGGCAGAGTGGTCCAACTCATAGACCAGCTTTCATTCCCTGGTTCACACATAGCTAATAGTCAAGTGCCATCCCTAACTGGTCTTTTTGTGCAAGGAATGTCTCATCAATCTCCAGTCCGTCCACCTGATGAGCACAAGTGATTCGGTGATTGTGACTGAAACCCAGGAGGCATGCACCCTGGTCTGCTTCGGCAGGGAAAACCCAGTTATAAGGTAGGTTTCCGCGTAGGAATATGACTAGTTTGACACACCCGTCTGTTTAGGAAAATGGGATTAGACTAGAATAAGATTCCTCCGTCAGAAGGTATGCCTTTCCTGACAGAGCCAAGGAAGTGTTTTGTCTGCAAATTGAATGGTAACCTGGAAACTCTACTTCGTTATACCTGGGGGCATGCAAACCTTTTTGCATGCAAGTGAAAAGAAACCATTTATTTTCTTAGTTTGTAGGTTCTTAACCCTTTAAACTCATAGGATTGGTTGTTCCTAGCTTACATAATGAAAGGATCCAGAGCAAAGTTTCGAATGGGCAAGCTCCCTAAAAAATGAACCTATCGATGAGACATCCTTATTATATGACTAGCATGAGCAGTGTTACGTGAAGTTCAAGCTCATTAAAAAATAAACCTAGCAATGAGCATAGGTTCCACCAGAGTTTAATCTCATTAAAAAATGAACCCACCTCTGGTAAATAACCATTGCGATTACATTATTATCAGCTTTTGATCCTTGATCGTGTTCTTACCATCACCTCCTCTCTTTTTTAGCCGATCATACGGCTCCATTTGATTGTTTACCCCTTTTGAGGAACAGCTGTGACGAGTGATCCTATTAGCCACCTTCTTTACACTGCCATGATTGAAAAGTTCCAAACCTTACCTAGAATCAGCTGCTATCCGGAAACATCACTCGTTCCTCAAAAAACGAGTCTCCTTTAAGCTCTTTTCATTTGACTCGTAAAATATGAAAAGATTGCCGAGCGATTGGCCTCTCCATCTCATTAAAGTTATTGGAAGTGCTATCCCTCTTCTAGATTTTAATCTTTTTGGACCTGAGGGATCATTACACAAAAAGATAAAGCGTTTTCCTTGTTCGGCTCGTTAAAACTATCGAAAAGTCATCCCTTTCGTATTGTTTTATATTTTTTTGGACTTAAGGGATTATATTAAGAAAAAAGAATACTGGAGTTTCCTTTCTGTCGATTTTTAGACTCTCTAAAATTGAAAAATACCGAGTTATCTTTGTCATTAAACTCATTAAAACAATAGTGAAAAACTTTTCCATGCAGGAAAGAGCGAGTTTCACTATCGGTAGGCTCGTTAAAACATAGCGACGGGTTTGCCCGAAGGGAAAATTATAGAACAAGTATATGTTATCCTCCTCAAGCTTGACAAAAATAAAGAGGTACTGGTCAGAAATGACTGGGGAAAAATTGGGAAGAAAACTTGAAGAAACTTTATTGGTAGCAGGTCGCTCTTGAACATGACACTTTCACTCCATCACCATGATTGAGTTGGGTTGGGTTATTTCGTTCACCGGTCATATCACCATTGGTCCACCGTACCATCCATTTTTGGGGTTAATGCTACCAATCCATTTCAGTGTCACCAATATGTTCAAGAGAAGTCGTTCAGAGAATTCACCAACCCAGCTTGTGTCTCATTCACTGCAATACCTTCACGCTTCATTCTTTCATGACCGCCACCCTGAACCTTGTATCATTAGATTGTTTTCACCTCCACAAAATCATTTGCTTCGTTTCGTGTCGTAGATGTGGGATTCATTACTGCCCTCCTATGACGGGTCACTTCTTATCGACATCAGCTCATTATCCAAGAAGTCGACCTAGGAACAACCCTTTCAGTACTTTGAAGCTTGCATGCCTCAATGGAAAGTTTCTCACTTCTGGCGATAGGTTTACATTAATGGCCTTCGACCGAAAGATTTTACGTGGTGTTTGACATCTACTCATGTATTCACACCACATGAATTGTACTACAGTACCTTGAGGGTCATTATCATTATCGGTGATTCCCCTCGCGCCTGTTAACAGCTTACATCATTGGCTGGTAATCAGGCGATGTCTTTCCATGTTCAACGCCAGAACATCATTTCACATGGATCGACTTGTACTTCGAGCGAATATTGAACGAGTTTTGAAGACCCCGGATCTAGTTTCATCCATCCGGGCTGCGATATATTCAGGAAAATAAAAACATCAAATGTACATCATTGCTACACATATAATCATCCAAGCCAAAGGATGATGTCTCTACCAAAATCATCAGTCTGCCACACAGATGGTTGTCTATCCTATGTACATGAAAATGAATTTATAAAGCTGAGCATGGGAATGCTCGCCTCAGCTAGATCATGAAAATATTACGAAGATAATGTATTGTATTGTATCTTATTACAGGTCACCTTCCAGTTCGAAAAACCTCGGATCCTCATGGTAAAGCATTTCACCCGACATCTGCAGATTTACGACCTCATGCTCTAGGGGGCAACTGTTATAGAAATATTTGGGCACTGCAACCCCAATCACATATGTCCATAAACCAAGGGCTTCTAAGTCCCTAAAAGTGTTGTTTCATACACTAAAGGAGCAAGGTCAGCTAATTACATCATCTCCCAGAAGTTCTCCCTGAAAAACTACTCAGAACTAGTCAAAATTGGACCATACAGACTGCTCAATGCTAAGGGTGCGATGCATCTCACCTGCCACATGCAAAAGGTGCGATGCATACTAAAAATCCCTTCTATGGGGTGCAATTAGCAAGAGCAGACAAATGGCAGAGGCAGTTGGCTAGGTGGAAACCTAGAGAATATTTTAGACACTGCCCATTTGACACTTGCCTCTATGAATTCACCCAGGGATGAGTAAGAGATCATGAATCTCCAAGTGGAACCAAGAACTATCAGAGAGAGGACACTAATCAAAATCCCAGAAGCTGACTCACCCACCTGAAAACATCTATATATGGATCCCTCATCCTAAAGATCCAGAGGGCTAGAATTTTGTATTTTGTAAGGAAGTTCTGTTGGTTTCTCTGTGCAACATTGTTGGGTGATCTAAAATTTTCATGAGGTGAAGAGGGCCTTCATGCTGGGAGGATGGGGCTGGGTCAGACCAATGGGTTGTAATCCTCTCTTCTACTACTTCTATCAATAAAGCTATTTGAGTTTTCCTCCATATGTTTGTGTATCTTTGAAACTTGTCTTGATATATGCATTTGTATGGTTAATATATATCTAATCCTATATTGCTTATGGTTATAGATCTCTATGCTTTGATGGTATCATGCTGCTTTGACTCCACATGTGTTCTTTGAAGCGGGACAAGTGAGGAAAGAGTGGTGAATTTCTTTCAAAGGGGAAAGGAAACAAGCAAGGAGCCAAGTGAAAGACTGAGGTTGGTACTCTCTGCTTCTTTCTCATATATCTCTTATAAAGGAAAACATAAGTGACTTTAGTTTGTTTGTTTCTAAGATAGCTACCCATCTTAGTGGGACTAGCAGCTCTGAATGGACACTAGTTTTCCCGATAACAGTAAGGTATTGTAGAAAGGAGCATCAGGTTCAGGTAAACCTAAACAATCTCCTATATCTCTTCAAGAAATGCATGTAATAGAACAAATATATGTTGATAATATAGCTTCTAATATTGGCAACGAAGAAAAACTCTTAGAGATTCATAAAGCTCCTTATTATTTAGGTTTTCCTTTTGTTGTATGCCCAAAGGAAACCTCACCTCCTATCCATCATACTCCCTTAGTCCTATCAATCACTCCTCAGCCCTCTATCATTTAGACTGCCAGTACTCTTTTAGCCACCACAACTATGGCGGATCCACAAGCACCTACCAAAATGGAAAGAATCATAGCTGTTAGGTATGGACCTCTAATACTACCCACTCCTTTGAATGTTATGCTTAGTGGAGAATATCATAAGTATATGCCTAAGTTCGCTGGAACTAAAGGTGTTTTAGCTGAAGAACATCTTGAGTCATTCTATAGCTATGCTAATAACCTGTACATTAGTGAAGATGATGTTTGGATGAGAGTCTTTGTCCAAAGCCTAGATGGAGAGGCTAGAAAATGGTTCAGAGAACTGACCCCAACATCTATAGCAGATATTGAGGCCTTAGATGATGCATTCCTAAAGCATTGGGGGGATAAGAAGGATCTCCTTTACTACCACATTGAGTTTGGGAACTTACAGAGGGAAAATGGTGAGCTGCTATCTGATTTTAATAAGAGATTTAACCACATGTACAGCAAGATACCAGCTGAAGTGAAACCCACCACTACCTCTGCTAGACTCATCTATGCCAATGCCTTTGATTCTGACTTCTGTTTATTGTTGAGGGAGAGGTGATGTGCTTCTTTGGCTGATATGCAAGATGCAGCCTTGGAAGTAGAATCAAACATCATGGCTACAGAAAAGCTCAAAGGTAATGCTGATAGAAGAAGATAGAGGGGCGAGCCTTCATCATCTTCAGATCCCAAGATTGATAAAATGGCCAAGATGATAGAGTCATTAGCCTTTGAAGTTTCCAAATTAAAGGTTGAGTAGCATTCTGGGAAAGGAAGGGTTCCTAATACCTTTGCTCCTCCAAATCCAAATCCATATAGAAGAGAAAATGAGCAGTTGCAGATTTTGCAAAGAAACAAAGATGCCAATGAAGACCAAAGGGTGAAGACCCCTTTTCAAAATGCAATCATGGAAGAAGAGAAGTTTGAAGAAGATGATGAGATCCATTGTATGGAAGACAAAGGCAGTGCCACTTTTTTAACCAAAGCTGCCTATGAGAATTCATTATTCAATGGCCAGATCAACCAAGAATGGGATGGTGAAGCTATTCTACAAATTGTAGATCAGCACCAATATAATTTGAGGTCTATGATGAATAATGTCAAAGAAACTCCTGTTCATAAAGTTGGTGTCCCTGCAGAATAGCAAGCTAATAAGCAGAAGAAACCAACAGTTGATCCTATCATCCTCAAAGCTCCAACCATAGAGGTAAGAGGCCTTGACAAGTCCCCTTCTTCTTTTAGTTTTCAATCAGAAATATAGAAGCCAAGAATACCTATGCCCTTGGGGCTCTTGAGCCTAAAACCATCCAAGCTTCCATTGACTATGTAAATTTGCAAGATGACCAACCAGTTGTTATTCTCAGCCCAATGATTGAAAATTGTGAAGACAACTCCCCATCATTCTATGTTTCTCTATCTATTCATGATGAAATCCTTCACAATTGCCCTCTAGACACTGGAGCCAGCCATAATTCAATGCCCAAGGCTGTCATGGATAAGCTCGATCTTGACATTACCAAGCCTTATCGGTTGGCCTCTACGCAGCTTAAAAAATTAGTTTGCCAGATCACAGAGGAAGAAGGTCCACAGATTTGGGACATGTTCTTTGATGGGGATTGCTCTGAGGAAGCTACAGGAACAGGTGAAGTCCTTGTGTCCCCCACACAAGAATGCATTGATTCATCTTTCATATTAACTTTTCAGGTCACAAATGACACAAAAAATTATGAAACAGACCTTATTATTCAGCAGGTGTACAAAACCTCCCAATCAAAACATCCAAGGCTAAAAGCATATAGAGAGGAGGTGAAATATAGACCATCTCTGCCTAATAATATCAAATGTTGGAATTTTTTTGAAGTAGAGGATCAAATCAATAGGCTTTTGCAAGTCTTTGATGAATTCGTTGATATACATGTTAGAAAATTATATATTACGGAGCAACGGAACACATAAAATATTGTAGAAATATAAACACAGAAAACGCATAAAACAAGAGAGACACAGATATACGTGGTTCACCCAGTTTGGGCTACGCCCACCCCGAACAACCAATCCTTCCTTTCTATTATCCAGCAAAATGAAGAGACACAACCTATAGCAGATTCGTTGTAATATCCTCTATTTTCTCTCACAGTCTCACCTCTCTGCTTCTCGCTCAGAGAATACACATCTATTACACAACCTCAAATACAAATTCCCTCATACAAAGAGAGGGGTTGCCTTCTAGGGCAAAAAACCCCAAACTAAACATAAGTTCTACCGTCAAATCATCCGCCTAATGAACGGCCCAGATTGACTAGAAATTACTATACTTTCACAAGGAAATTTTACATCTGTTTTTAGCTTCGGGGGCATTGCCCCCGAAACCCCCGCCCGGGGACTGCTAGCCCCTGGACCCCCCAGCCTTGGGGGATCAGCCCCCTTGAACCCCCGCGGGGGGGACAAGTCCCCCCTGCACCCCCCCCACGTGGAGGGGTGTACAAACTTCCTAGGGTATACATCTCACTAAAACAAAGACCTCTAAACAATCATGCTCCATACTCAACAATACACATTGACCAAGAGAAAGAAACCTTTCATAGAAAGGTAAAAAGGGTCAATTTTCAGTTTGGTGACTGTTTTCTCAAAAGGAATGCATTAAAGGAAGGAGGACATGTTTTTGATGGCCCATTCAATGGACTGTTCTTTGAACTTTATTTCAGTTAAAGGCTTTCAAGCCTTGGTATTGTAAATATGTTGTTTTCAAGTTTTATTTCATGCTAAATAGACTCCATGCCCAATGCAACACTAGGAGGAAGATTTGATCTTGTTTTTTATAGGAAAGGCATGGTTATGTAGTTCTTGAAACCTCACAGGGAGGATTTCATCCCCAGAAGGAGCTAGTGTTAGCTTTATCGGCATTTGGCCCAAGAATGGATCCAAAACACTCCCAAAGTCTCCAAAGTTTGCTTAAAATCATGCAATGGATCAAAATTTTCTCTTAAAATCTTCAAAATCTTCACTAAGATCATCCAAGGAGAAAAATCATCACATGCCAAGAGCCCTTGGAAGGGAAAAAAATGCACTATGGGGAGGCTAAAACACTTAAAAAACCATGAAAATCCATTATCGCAGGCTTAAAACTCAGGAATGTATAACAGTCGTTAGATATGGCTGATGAACGGCCCAGATCTAAGCGGAAAATCACAAATCGGCAAGCAGAAAGAACTTCGAGCAATGGCAATCAGCGTTGGACACCACCGATCAACGATCGCTGATGATCAGATCGGTGGGTTGTAATCGGCGGTATCAGCACAGGTTGTGTGGAAGGAGTGATCGCGATTGGCGATTCAACGTGGATCGTCGATCACGCACGTAGATCGACAGCCCACATCACATCGCCGAATCGCTATCAGCGGAAACCAAGAGATGGGGCCTTGACACAGGCATGTGTGCGACCTGATGGGCTGGACTCGACGAAATTATATACTATATTTGATAAATTTTCAGGTTCGCGGGAAGGTCTGTTTTCAATGTTTTTTGTGTATTTTCGTTGTTTCAATGAAATACAGAGGAGCCTTGGCCAACGCCGATAGCAATGAAGCCCAAACCCGAAAGGGTTTGGGAAGTGAAATATATATATTTTGAAGCCTGCCAAAGGCAATTTTTCATGTTTTCCAGCATTTTTCACGAATTTCCAAATACAAAGGGAAGCGAGGGAACCCACTGGCTGTGATATGCGACAACGACCCAAAGGGCGGACCCGATAAAGGAATTAATCATGTTTATGGACTTTTTGAATTCCGAAAAGGAAAGAGAGGGGCGAAATTCTCAGAATTGCTGTGTTTTCTGTTCATAACAGAAAGTATCCACTATCCGCATTTTAAAGGGATTTCATATGCCCGAAGAGCCATTCCACCATAGAGCAGAGGCCGAATCAATGACAAATCAGTCATGGAGCCACAACACATGCAGCTAGCCTGCAACAGAAGTGATTAAGAAGCACAGACAACGCAACACTGCCAAATCAACCCAAACCAATCGTGAAGCCCCAGCACGACACAGCCAAAACAAACAGAATGATTGTGGAGCATCTCTGCCCTGAGAGAGCTCCTAGACAGCGAAATAACTACCCAAAATATCTAAATGTGGTTATTCCTCTATCAGAAGAGGAAAACCTCCGAGCCATGTTTTCCAATTGAGGGAATCAAACAATTAACAAGATAGAGGGATAGATCAAGACCTCTGAAACCTTCGAAGGCTCAGCATCATTGTAAAAGAGCTATAAATAGTTGAAAACTAAATGTAACAAGGGTTCAACCTTTGGAGACTGTGGAGACTCTACTCCTCTAACTTCTCGTTTGCATTCTTTAGTAATACAAGCTTATTTTGTTGTTATATGTTCAATGTCCATTTCTCTTCTGTTCTAAGCTTGCACTTGGATAGTTTATTCATATTTCTTTTGTATCTAATGCCAGATAACTGTCATCTTATCTCTGCATTGATAATTAGACTTGCAAGCTTCTTTACTGCCTGTAGCTAGCCATTTATGTGTGTTATTATATATGCATCTGCTAGTATAGTCAGTAAGCTCATTTGTTGCTTGTAACTAGCCATTCATATATGTTCATGTATGAAATCTGCTGGTACTGTCAGTATTCTCCATCTATCCATTAAATCTACAAACTATTGAGCATTAGTGGTCTAAAGCCTTGTGTTATTGAGGGTGTTCATGCATGTCTTGAGTGAGAATAGAGCTGAAATGGTTATCTGACATGATCCAAACCATCATTCATTCCAATAGTTTTGAGAACAATATTGAAGATTATATGTTACTAGGCATCTCCGAGCTGTAACCTAGGAGAGTTTCTTGGAGTGCTAACAGATCTCAAACCCCCCTGGTCCATCAAAATTTAATGAGCGAGAGGGTTTGACATAGGGTTTCCCGCCATGGGTCCCCTTTTAATCAATGTTCCATTTTTCGCCAGTACAACTAGGGCATTAGACCAATCAATGGTTCTTGTTCGCTCTGAGGCCCCCCTTCTCTACCAAGAGTTAATGGCAGAGGAAGCATGGGGTTCCATTAGAGGAAATTTCAACCTAAAAGTGCCCATGAAATTTTCACTTAATTTCCATGTCATAATATGTAAACCAATCAAAATAATTTAAATTTAACAAGAGGTACATGTCGTAAATAATTTAAATTGGTTAATTTGGGTATCTGTGAAACATTTTATTATTAATTTGGGTATTTGTGAAATATTTTATTATTAATTTGGGTATCTGTGAAATATTTTATTATTAATTTGGGTATTCGTGAAATATTTTATTAACGTTATTTACTTGCCTTACTCATATGAATTAGAATATCAAAAAAGTTATCAATGCAATGTAGACCTTGATATTATTGAAAAAATATAAGTTAAAGTGCAGGTTCATTTGACATTAATAATCATGCCATAGAAAAACACCAAAAAAATAGTTAATAATAAAATATAAATATAGAAAATTATAGTTAAATATAACATAGTTGAATAGTTAAAAAATAGTTAAATATATAATATATAATATAAAATAGTTAAAAGTAAAATATAGTTATAGTTAAATATAAAATAGTTTAATAGTTAAAAAACGTATTCTAGAAAGGATGAATTACCATTCCTATCAAAAATATAAAATATATAGTTAAATATAGTGAAATATAAAATAGTTGGTAAACACATTCTAAAAAGGACAAATTACTATATTCTGGCCAAAAATATAGAATATATAGTTAAATATAAAATAGTAAAATAATTAAATATAATTAAATATAAAATAGTTAAATAGTTAAAAAATGTATTCTAAAAAGGACAAATTACTGGCCAAAAAAATATGTTCTTGGTGAAATTGTGGCTTCAATAGACAATGTCGTTAAAAAAACACCAAAAAATAGTTAAATATAAAATATATATAGATAGTTATACCATATTTTGAGGGATTTTGGTAAAGATAAAAAATTAGAAATAATATATTAAATGTCATGCTAATAAATATTGTGGAACATAGATAAAAGTAAAGTAATATAAAAAAAATTGTCTAAATGACATTTTTTTATTAATTTCTCGTAGGAGGTCACTTTTAGTCTGAAATTTCCTCTAATGTGAAACCAGATACCTCTAGAGTTAAAACCACCCAAGTTTGGTTGGTGAAATTGTTGTAGGACCCCACACAAGCCTAAATACCATGTAGATGGACCCTACATAGTGCATTGATGATGTGGTAATGCCATGAGGACAAGGATGGAGCCACTTTGATGCTATGTGGTAGCCTTATGCTGATGTAGTCCTCAAGTTTTGGTTCAACTTTAGTTAGACAAAACTTTCAATCCAAGAGTTGAATTGGGATGAAGTTTACATTGTCGGAAAGTTATTGATGAGCTCGATATGATGGTGATATCAGATTTTTAATTCCACAACCTTTGGAGAAGATGGATTTTTGTAACCCATATTCATAATAGACTTTGAAGATTGGGTTAAGTCATAGGTAACACCTCACATTGCCAAGATAAATAGATCAAGGGGATGGGAGGGAGTGTTACAAGGTCCACCTTATTTCAACATGTTGACATGCGCCAGTTCAACCTTATTTCCACATGTCATTAGAAGGTGTGCCAAAGAAATGGATAAGAAAACTTGGGATAAATGAAATGTGGAGAAATTAGGGATATGAAAAATAATTACTAAGTATTAAAAAATAAAATAACCAAATATGCATCGTCCACCTTATTGCCACATGTCAATGGGAGGTGTGCCAAAGAACAATGATATGAAGAAAAATTATTGTGTGTTAAAAGTTAAAATGAGTGTGTGAGGTGAAATATGAAGTATGGGATTATGGGTATATGAAGAAATACTACTAAGTGTTAACAACAAAAATGAATGTGGATGAATATGAATGTGCATATAAACATGAATGTATGAAGAAATATGAAGAAAATAATGATTAAAATGGAAGTGTTGGAGATAATGAAAAAAAATGGATGTAAGGAAAATGGTGATATCTTTGGCATATGAACTTTGTTTTTGGTTCCATAAAATCTTGGACGAAGCTAAGACTTAGTGTTATCTAATGAGAGGATGAATATCGAAAATTCCCTTATGCTTTTGATATTTTTTAAAGGAGAAACTATTCTTTTTGGTTTTGTGTAAGGAAGTACTGCAACATTAAAATGACTAACTTATTGAGGACTTGTTGGTTCTTTCATGATCAATAAGTAAGGGTCATTTGGCATTTTACAAATTTCAAAATTCGGTCTCCATCTAAAGGGATGTAGGTTCAAGCATAAATAAAATCATTCTAGTTGATATGTGACATGAAGACATGCCAACAGGTTGATGATAGTTCATTCTGGTAATTGATTTCCTCTTGAACAAAAATGAAAAATATCCATAATATACATTATAAGAAAATAATATTAGAAGTAATCGTTTATAGCATTAACTAGTTCTTATCTTATGGTAAATGAAAAACCCAAAATGACGCTAGATTAATTATCTCTATAAGTTGTACTAAAAACAATTGCACTTCCCCAATATAAAACCACCATTTCATGTTTTCTATTATAAAAGGAATTTGTTTCTAAGAAAGTGATTTGATCTTGAATCTATTTTTGTATATGGGCTTTCTTTCCATTGAAATTTTAATAAGAATTAAAAAAAGAATTGCCATGATCAAAATTCTACCATTCCACCATGATCAAAGTTTCTTTAATGGTGGCAAATGTTTTAGGTTTCCCCAAATCTCAACTTAGAACTTAAAAGAAATGGATTAGAGTTTTTAGAGTTTTAGATTAATCACAACCTTGACTTATTTTTTTCTTTAGATTCTAATGGATAATTTTTTATTTATTTATAAACTTAAACAACTTTAGACAAACTTTGTATCACCATTTATGAGAGTAAACCACTTTGAATGATTAAATCTTGACTTGTAACTATAATACTCTTATATATATAATTTATATTATACAAAACATAACACAAACCAAATGAAAAGCCTAAAATAACTCTAAATCAATATGATTGAATATTGACTTGTAACTATAATACTCTTATATATATAGGTTATATTATACCAAACATAACACAAATCAAATGAAAAACATAAGATAACTCTAAATTAATTAATTTTTAAGTTGTACTAAGAATAATTGCACTTCCCCAACATAAAACTATCATTTCATGTTTTCTTATCATAAAAGGAAATTGTTTGTAACACAATGATTAGATCTTGAATCTACCTTTGTGTATGCTACTCAAGGAGTAAAATGGTTTTCTTTCTAATATTGACAATTTCTTTTTGCAATGATCAAAATCCATCATGATCAAAGTTTCCTTATTAAAGAGATAATGTTTTAAACATTTATTCAAATCTCAAGATAGAATCTCAAAAAATGGAATAAAGTTTTAAATTGATCAAAGTTTGATTTCTCTTTTAAACAAAAATCAAACAAATCCAAAAAAATCATCATATCAAAAATTATGGAACTAAACCACTTTTAACAATTGAATCTTAATATTTCAATTATAATACTTTTTTATATGATCAAATTTTTTTATTAAAGGGATAATGCTTTAAAGGTTTATCTAAACCTCAAGATAGAATCTCAAAAAATGGATTAGAGTTTTAAATTGATAAAAGTTTGATTTCTCTTTTATGCAAAAATCAAACAACTCCAAAAAATCATCATATCAAAAAGTATGGAACTAAACCAGTTTGATCAAAATCTTAATCTTTCAACTATAATACTCTTTTATATATTAGTTTGTATTATATAAAACACAACACAAATTATACAACAAGGAGAGCAATAATATACACAATATCAATTAAAATGTGGTATATTTTATAGTTGTGTAAATATTATGTACAATGTTGTTTAATCACTAAAATATGATCAAAGTTCACAAAAGTAATAAGTACTAGGCCATAGAGCATTAAATGTTCTACATGTTTGGGTGTGCCAATAATACACACCCAAATATACAAAGCATTTAATATTTTAGGACCGAGTACTTACAACTTGATATCTATTATACAATCTTGCAACAAGATGTCTATTATATAATTTTTAATCAACTTTTCCTGTCAAAAATCATTGAACATAACATTTACACAACTATAAAGCATTGCATCTCTTGCATTTTAATTATTCTATTTCCAAATTATTTACATAATTTTTTTTGCTTTTTAAAATAATTTTAAGTCATACTCAAATAAACAAAGTACTTTGACAAAAAAAATCGAAAAAAATCCAACTAAAATTAAGTATATAATTTTTTTTGCTTTTTAAATAATTTTAAGTCATACTCGAATAAAAAGAAAGCAACCCTTCAATTTGATAAGGGAAAATAAAGAAAAAACTAACCCTCTGATTTCCTCTAAATTTCACTATCATGATGGAAGTTCATCATGAAAGAGTGGCAATGGCAAGGCTTTATGTAGTGAAAAATTATTTGAGTAAAGCATTGGATTCTAGCCTTAAGAAGGAGAGGTATACATCAGTGTGAAGGGAGTGAGGGGAGCTCATTGGGGCTCATTGATGAAGAAAGACAAGTGCGTGCCTTTCAACTATAATACTCTTTTATATATTAGCTTGATCAAAATCTTAATCTTTCAACTATAATAATCCTCTATATATTAGTTTCAGCAAGACTTCTTGAGCATGCAACATATGTTGGGATAACTATACGAAGATAAGAAAGTGAGAGATGTAGCTTCTTCTTCAAAGAAATCGAAGAAGGATAAAGGTAAAGGAAAGGCTGATAAACCTCCTTCACCTCCATCATCTCTAGCATCATCTTCTACTTCTTCTTCTTCCAGTTCAGAATCTGAAACAGAAAAGAAACCTAAGAAAACATCTCTTTTGAAACTTGATGTAAAATTTGAGTTAACTATTTATGATGGTGAAATGAATCCTGAATAGCTAGATAACTGGATTAAGCAGTTAGAAGTGTATTGTCGTATTTAGAACATTTATGACGATAAAATGAAAATTTAGTTCGCGACACTTAGAATGGGGGGAACAACTTTAATCTAGTGGGAAAGTAAAACTCAAATATATGTAAAGCGGAAATGTAAAGTCATCTCTTCATGGTCTAAGTTTTTAAAAGATCTTAGGATACAATTCTATCCTTTAGGATACATGCAGCAAGTTGTTATTGATTGGCGGAATTTGAGGCAAGGTAAAGGGTAGAGTGTTCAAGAGTTTACTCAGGATTTCATAAAGAAATAATTGGCACTTATTATTTCATTGGATACACGTGAAACTTTATTAAAATACATTGGTAGTTTACATTCATATTTGTAGCATACATTATTAATGTTTAATCCTGATGACTTTGATGAAGTGTGTGCTCAAGCCATACATATTGAATTAGGTGGTAGACCATTCAAGTTTTCATAGAAAGCATCCAGACAATTGGAAATCAAGGATTCCAAAGACAGCAAGAGGAAGGGCAATCTGAAGGGGAAGAGATTAGCAACAACTCAGAACGAAGGTGAAAGACCTACTTGTACCCATTGCCAGAGGATCGAACATGATGAGTCCAAATGTTGGAAACTTCACCCAGAACTCAGACCAAAGAAGTTCCAGAAGAAGAAAGGTGAAAAGAAGGCCAATGCAGCAATCCAACAAGATTTGGGCTCCGACTCAAGTGATGAAGGTAAAATAACCGCAATGGTTTCAATAGGTAAAACTTCTGATACTGGTTCAAGTTCTAGAACTTCTGCACTTTCTTCAAACCAAAATCATCTAAATGAGGATAAAAGGGTTGAACTATTTCACATAAGGATAACTTCTAAGCACACAAAGATAGATACATTATTTGATAGTGGATCACAAGAAAATTTAATATCTGAAGATTTAGTTAAGAAATTGGGTTTGGAGACACATAATCATCCAAGACCATACCCACTAGGTTGGCTAAATAAAGAAACTCAGATTAATGTCACAAAGTAGTGTCGGTTAAAATTTGCCATAAAAACTAATTACATTGATGAAGTGGATTTAGATGTGATTCCAGTAGACATATGTGGAGTAGTGCTAGGAAGTCCCTATCTCTATGATCATGATGCAGTGTTTTATAGGAAAGAGCATAAATATCATCTTAAGAAATATGGGATTGAATTTATTGTCAGGGCACATAAACTTAAATCACACTTGGATTTAGTTTTAGTTAATTATATGAAACGATTAATAAGTTCAAGTAAGAGATATGTACTTATGGTTTTAAAAGAACAACATAATGATCGACGGGATGTTTTTGTGAATCTCAGTTCAAAGATAGATTGGTTAAAGTGATAGATTATTTTCAAAATCTATTTAAGGAACCAAAAAATATTCTTCCTAAAAGAGAAATACAACATGAAATACAATTAATGTCTGATGCCCCTCTTCCTAATATCGGAATGTATCGCTTTTCAGCTATAGAGAATGAAGAAATAAAGAAATAAATCCAAGAATTAATTGAAAAAGGTTTTATTCGACCTAGTTCATCTCCATGTGGCTCACCCATAATTTTTGTTCCTAAGAAAGATAGGACATGGAGAATGTGTGTCGACTTCAGGGCCTTAAACAAGATAACAATCAAAAACAGGTATCCTCTTCCCAGGATAGATGATTTATTTGATCAATTGAAAAATGTTGTCTATTTCACTAAGTTAGATTTAAGAAGTGGGTATCGTCAAATCCGCATAGCAGAAAATGACATTTGGAAGATTGCATTCAAAACTAGGTAGGGACTATTTGAATGCTTAGTAATGCCTTTTGGTTTGTGTAATGCACCAACAACTTTCTTGCGGGTTATGAGTGATGTTTTCTACCCATACATTGATAAATTTGTCATAATCTACTTAGATGACATTCTGATTTTTAGTTCCAGTATAAAAGAGCATGTTAGGGATGTTAAGGAGGTTTTCGAAGTATTGCACAGAGAAAATTTTCGAAGTATTGCACAGAGAAAATTGTACCTTAAACTTTCCAAATGTGAGATTGGGAAAACTTCACTGAATTATCTTGGTTACATAGTTGGAGGTGGAAGTTTAAAAATAGATCCAGCTAAAATCGATGTGATTGTTAAGTGGCCAAGACCACAGAATGTGACTAAAGTTAGAAGTTTTATAGGTGCAATTCATTACTGGAGAAAATTTGTTGCTCGGTTTTCTTTGATTTCTTCACCGTTACATGCTTTAACAGGTTCTAAGGTTCCCTTTTAGTGGGGAGGTAAATAACAAAAAGCTTTTGATACACTTAAGCAGAAAATAGTCACAACACCAATCTTAGCTTTACCAGATATTCAACAGCCATTTGAAATTGAAACAGATGCTAGTGGTTATGCAATGGGTGCAGTCTTACTTCAAAAAGGGAAACCAATTTGTTTTCATTCAGAAATTGTTTCTAAGGCAGTAATGAATTATCTGACATATAATAAAGAACTGTTTGCTTTGGTTGAAAGTGTTAAGAAGTGGAAACATTATTTAATGGGTAAGGAAACAGTGATTCACATAGATCATCAGCTGCTTCAGTACCTTCAGTCTCAAACTAAGTTGCAACAATCTCATCATTATAGATGGATGGGATTTCTTCAGTAATTTCAATTAGTAATTAAGTACAAGAAAGGTGTCATAAACAAAGTAGCTGATATGTTGTCTAGACCATCTTTGAATGCTTCAATCATTAGCTACTTCAGTAAATTCAGTCTCAAACTAAGTTGCAACAATCTCGTCATTATAGATGGATGGGATTTCTTTAGCAATTTCACTTAGTAATTAAGTACAAGAAAGGTGTCACAAACAAAGTAGCTGATATGTTGTCTAGACCATCTTTGAATGCTTCAGTAGTGTTGCATAGTAGTTCTTTAAAGCATGAAAGTTATATAGAACAATATAGTACAGATGTTGATTTTAAAGATATTTATAAATCAATGACTCATGGTGCTCAGAAGGAAGAAATCAATTATCATGTTCATGACAAGCTGCTATATCATCTGGGTAAGTTATGCATACCGCAGATAGAAAGAGTGCATGTTGTCTGGGAAGCACATTATTCTCGCATTTCAGGACATTTTGGAGTAAGCAAAACAATGGCACAAGTTCAAAGGTATTGTTACTGGTCTCGTATGTAAAAAATTGTTTCTAAATACATTAAAGGATATGTGATGTGTTTGACCAGTAAAACAAGCAATCGAAAGATTGGTTTGTACATGCCACTTCCAGTTCCCTTGTGACCATGGGACAATATTTCCATGGGTTTTTTTGGAGGGCTTCCTATGTCCAGGAGAAGGCATGATTACATGTATGTTGTGGTTGACATATTCAAGAAGATGTGCATTCTTGTTCCATGCAAAAAGCAAGTGACAGTTGAACAGACTGCAAAGATGTTCTTCGATCAGGTATGGGTTCATTTTGGGTTACCTACTTCCATTATTTCTGATCAAGACACTCTTTTTGTAGGAGAATTTTGGTCCATTTTATGGGAACTCATGGACACAAAGCTGAAAAAGAGCACAACATTTCATCCACAGGCCGATGGACAGACAAAAGTGGTGAACAGGACAGTCATACATATTCTCTAAGGTTATTGCAGTAAACATCCTAAGTTGTGGGATGAATCTTTACCTTAAGTGTAGCATGCTTACAATCAAGCCTTACATTCGTCAACTAATCGATTGCCATTCGAAACATGTTTTGGGTATCTACTGAAGTCACCGATGGATTTCATGTTCGGTCAAGAGGATATAGTGGGTGAACATGATGATGAGAACAAACCAGTTAAGTTCATTCAACGAATACAACAGATATATGCAGCAGTGCAGGATCAATTAGAGAAGAGTCAGGCCAAGTATAAAATGCACCATGACAAGCATTGAGGTGATCATCATTTTCAGGTCGGCAATTAGGTATGGTTGTATATCAGTAAAGACAAGTTCAAGGGAGAAGGTAAGAAACTAAAGCCTATCAGGTATGGCCCTTTCAAGATTATGGAAAATATTAGAAATAATGCATTTCAATTAAATTTACCTCCTTACATGCATATTTACTCAGTTGTAAATGTGGAAAATCTGAAATTGTATGAAACTCCGATGATCATGGATCCCGAGGAAGATACACAGATTCCAACTATTGTGATTTCACACTTGAGTATATGAATGAGTTGCAGGAAAATATCATCTTGGACTAGAAGATTCAATCTTCAAGGCATGGAGATGTTGAATATCTTCAAGTAGGACTCAAGGGCATGAATCTGAGCAAGGCAAGGTGGATGGAGATCAGAAAAGTGAGGGAACTGTACCCTCAATTGGTATCTGCTTAAAATCAAACTTTTGTGGTCCAAAAGCTTTCAAGTGGAGAGGATTGATCCGGGAGGATCTTGTAAGATTAGTTGCACAGGTTTAGTTCATCGTTAACATGTAGTTCATGGGCAACGTTCAGTCGTCGTTAGTGATGTTTGGTTCAGTAATGTGGTCTTTGGGTTAATGTCACATTGTGACAATTTATTGTAAAAGGTTTTTTTTATATTGATGTACAAAGTATAAAAGACTTGTATTCAAACAATTGTACTAAAACCAAGCCTAAACACCTAGACTACAACCGTATGGTGAAAAAAAATGCATAAACCTAAGTTTAAAACCCTAAAACCTAACCTCTCGGACCATGTTGTTGAAAAGTGTGCAACAAGAAATGCTAAATTTAGAATGTGCTAAAAATAGCATGTCTAAAAATAACAGTTTGGCTAGTGAGGTCATTGGCCAGATTGGGTGAGAGGTGAAACTACTAAATATAGAAAGTTCTAAAAATAGCATTTCTGGGTCCCTTCCTATTAATAGCAGTCCCTAGTATATCTATAGGAAGTAAAATTAATTTTGGTCTTAACAGCAGTTGGAAATATTAATTAATTAATTCAGTTGAGTTAAGTAGTTAAGGAAATTCAAATTTGAAGTCTTTGTGAGCATGCACATGAGTTGTCCTACTAATTGAGGAATTTATCCTTAATTTCCTCAACTGATTGAGGGAATAAGTATGAGTTCTATAATGAGAGAATCAACTGACTTAGTTCTAACTAGTCAAGTCCAGTTAGATTATTTTAACAAGTTGTTAAAATAATAAAATATAGTTTGTTAATGCTTGCATGCATGTGACAACTATTATTTTAGATAACTGAAGATTCACTCATGGATAATTGTTGCATGTCAGTTTTGTTAGAGACCCAGTTGAGATCAGATGTGGGACAGTGTACTATTAGATGCTTGGATATTTTTAGTAAGTATTCCTTGCATGGAGAAGGATATATTATAGGAGATTGGAGGACTTGTGGCCTATATATTGAGGCCTAGATAGTCCATGATTTTCATCTTCTGATTGAAGATCATCAGAGTACAGAGAGAGCAAGATATCTATTGAGATTATTCTTTTTGTATGTTGAAGAGGATTTCCACTTGATTGATAATATATGGTTGGGGTTTTATGCTGGTGCTTTCCCCTAGATATATCTTGTGTAATGTGTGATTATTTCTCTTGATCAGTTATGCATGTTTCTACTTGATGTTGCTCATGAATTCGATTATGCTTCCGCTTCATGTTTTGAAGAAGTAGATCCAGTGTTTTGCTTTAGTACATTGCATTACCAGGTTGATCTACAGGTGGGAAATTTCTACATGGTATTAGAGCTAGCTGATTTGTAGAAAAATTTCTGCATGGTATCATAGCTAGTTGATTTGTAGAAAAATTCTACAAAATTCTACATGGTATCAGAGCACAGGTGATCAAGCAAGAACAATATACTAGCAGGAGAAATTCAAAGTTTATTATTCGGGATATAGATCTCAAGTTCTTATCACATATATTTCATGGATGGTGTTCTATGGTTTAAGGCTTGAGTATGCCCTTGATGGCAACTCAAACTATATAGCTTGGAAGGATCGCATGGAGGCAGTTTTGGAAGATAATGGCCTTAAGGATTTCATTGATCAAGAAATTCCTAAGCCTTCTGGCAAGATTGAGCAGGTGGAATGGAGGAAGTGTGTGGCTAGAGCTAGGAGAATTCTCTTGGAGGGAGTGCGAGATCACATTGTCTCGAGCCTCCATGGGAAGGAGACTCTGCTTGCAATGTGGAAAACATTAAAAGATTTATATCAGAATAACAGTGATCAAAGGAAGCTGGCACTGAAGGACAAACTTCGAAAGATCAAGTGTGAAAGGGATGAGACGATCTCTATGTATCTGACCAAGCTCATCACACGCAGGGATGAGCTTGCAAGTGTAGGGGTCGTGACATCGGATTAGGATATGGTGAGTCTAGCACTCCTTGGCCTTCCTAAGAGCTGGCATAGCTACCAGGACTCGGTGAATGGAAGGGAGAAACTGCTAGATTGGGAACAACTATGGTCAAATTTGATGCAGGAGGAGATCAGACGGAGCACCAAAGATAGTTCTTCATCCATGCATGATGAGGAGAACTGTGCCTTAGCGAGTAAGGCGAAGAAGGGGAAGGAGAAGATTTCTCTTTCCGAATCCAGTTATTCCAATGATGGGAAGAAGTTTGACAAATCGAAAGTGCGATGATTTCGTTGTCATGAGTTGGGCCATTATGTTGCAAATTGTCCACGAAGGAAATCCAAGAAGGGATCCGGGGAAGGATCTGAAGGTGAGGCACTTGCTTTACAGTTTGAGTTGGATTTCACACTCTTCGCATGCATGGGTTCATCCATGGTGGGAAGTGGTTGGTTTCTTGATAGTGGAGCTTCTTTCCACATGACCAACAACAAGAGTTTGTTTAGTACTTTGGAGGAGAAAGATCTCCAGATACTCATAGTGATGGGTAATGATAAGAAGTATAATGTATCAGGTGTAGGCACGGTTATTTTTTAGAGGGAGCATGGAGCTCACCTTACCTTTACCGATGTCAAGTATGTACCAAGACTGAAGAGAAACTTGGTGTCGATTGTGACACTGGAAGAAAGAGGCTATGATGTAGTCTTCAGTAAGGGAAAGGTTTTCCTTAGACACATCATCACTAGACAGGTGAAGCAGATTGGTTCACGGGTCAAGAACCTATATGCTCTTGAGGTTCAAGATGCATGCAAAGCCTTGAGTAGCAAGGAAATTGATGGAGACTTGGTGGTTGAGAGGGAGAGTATGTTACCTCTCAACATGCAGCGCCAGAAGAAGTCTCATACAATTATGGAGGAGCCATGATTGGTGCAATAGCTTCAAGAGGTTGTGGAGCAACCACAATAGGGGAAGCTGAGTGGAGATGAGTAGAGACATCTACTCATGCAAAGACCTCCAGTAGGGGGAAACTTCGAGCCAGGTGGGCTGAGGGATCACATGCAGCCATACCTCCAGGTAGGAGGTTGGGTGATATAGAGTGATCGTCCCAAGGAGGAGGGGCAGGATCCTTGAGGTACCCAACCTCTTGGATGAGACCTTGCTACAGGAGCCCCGATGTGGAGTAGTAGGAACTAACTGATTGGGTAGAGACAGATTTGGATGGAGCAATAGAGAGAGCGACAGTGCAAGGAATCCCAGGACAGCACATAGCTAGCAGGCTACAGCAATGCGAGAGGCACAAGTGTTTTGCATAGTGCTAGGTGGCACAGAGAGGTGTGAAATGGTACGAGATGCATGGAGATGTTGCACTAGCGTAGATGTTAGAGAGGGAGCACTTGTCAGCAGCAGGTAGAGCTTCAGCATTAGAGTATGTTCCTAGCCCAATAGAGTTGTCAATTGGGAGTGTTTTTTGTTCCAAGTGTTATTGGAGCAAGTGGACTGGGTAGATGTGTTGCATGCAGAACATTCTAGAGTTACAGGATCGGGTTCGAGAGGAAGCCTTTCTTGTTGAGAGGGAGTGTTGAAAAGTGTGCAACAAGAAATGCTAAATTTAGAATGTGCTAAGAATAGACCTGCTAAAAATAACATGTCTAAAAATAGCAGTTTGGCCAGTGAGGTCATTGGCCACATTGGGTGAGAGGTGAAAATGCTAAAAATAGAAGGTTCTAAAAATAGCATTTCTGGGTTCCTTCCTATTTATAGTAGTCCCTAGTCTATCTATAGGAAGTAAAATTAATTTTGTTCTTAACAACAGTTGGAAATATTAATTAATTAATTCAGTTGAGTTAATTAGTTAAGGAAATTCGAATTTGAAGTCTTTGTGAGCATGCACATGAGTTGTCCCACTGATTGAGGAATTTATCCTTAATTTCCTCAACTAATTGAGGGAATAAGTATGAGTTCTATAATGAGAGAATCAGTTGACTTAGTTCTAACTAGTCAAGTCCTGTTAGATTATTTTAACAAGTTGTTAAAATAATAAAATATAGTTTGTTAATGCTTGCATGCATGTGACAACTATTATTTTAGATAACTGAAGATTCACTCATGGATAATTGTTGCATGTCAGTTTTGTTAGAGACCCAGTTGAGATCAGATGTGGGACAGTGTACTATCAGATGCTTGGATATTTCTAGTAAGTGTTCCTTCCATGGAGAAGGATCTATTATAGAATATTGGAGGACTTGTGGCCTATATATTGAGACCTAGGTAGTCCATGATTTTCATCTTTTGATTGAAGATCATCAGAGTACAGAGAGAGCAGGATATCTATTGAGCTGATTCTTTTTGTATGTTGAAGAGGATTTCCACTTGATTGATAATACGTGGCTGGGGTTTTATGCTGGTGCTTTCCCCTGGATATATCTTGTGTTATGTGTGATTATTTCTCTTGATCAGTTATGCATGTTTCTACTTGATGTTGCTCATGAATTTGATTATGATTCCACTTAATGTTTTGTAGAAGTAGATCAAGTGTTTTTCTTTAGTAAATTGCATTACTATGTTGATCTACAGGTGGGAAATTTCTACATGGTATTAGAGCTAGCTGATTTGTAGAAAAAGTTCTGCATGGTATCAAAGCTAGTTGATTTGTAGAAAAATTCTACAAAATTCTACACATGTAACAACATTACATTGCAAAAAACATTATAAATAAACCACAGGGCTCTAACCACGTGGGGAGAAGACCGCAGTGGGCACGAGCACATGTGAGCAGGCAAAGGGTTACAGTTAACCGGGTGGAGTCACAGTTTAGACCATGGCGAGGTTGTGACATGTAAACTCAAGGGCTTCACCGCACAGTCAGGGAAATCGTAGCAGCTAACTGCACGGGGCAACAAAACCATCAGGTGGAGGTTGTCGCATGCTAGCTGGAAGACCGTGCCAGTAGCCATAATCGCCGGGGATGAGCCACCTAGGTGGCATCCTGTGGTTAGACTGCGGCTGTTCACATGCTAACAGTTCACCTATTCTGCGCAGTTTACCTAACCACCAGCAGTCCGTGCTAATCCAAAGTCCATTTTGGCCTTTTTTTTGAGTTCTTAACTATTTTTAATTCAACCACCATGAACCCTTAACCTAAGGTGTCCTCTAGTGATAAGGCCGAGGCCACATGATGACTAATGCTCAACCAGATGCCATGTTTAGCCATGGAAGCTCGAAATAGAACCTTTAACTCTTTAAATTCATCCTTTTGTTCATAAAGAAGGAATTATAGTGGTTTTAGCGTTTTGTATGCATATTCTGGAGGTTATAGGTAGTTTTGTCAGTGTAACAGGAGCATCGGGAGTCGAAATTGTGAACCGTGATAGGCGTTGGAAAGATAATTCAGAGAGATTTCTTGTGACAGTGACTAGAAGTGCCTACGTGCATAATCAGTCTGGTTAATTTTCTATGTAATCGACCTCCTTGGATTCAATCCTAATAAAGTGGTCACCCATCTTGAAAGCAGACCCGGAGACGTAGTCCATCAGGGACGAACTCCATAATCAATCTTGCTATCTGGTACCACTGTTTTTTTGCTTCTTTTCACTTCTGGTTACATCTTGCTTATGTTTCTCATCTGTCGTAAAGTCTTTCCTTCCAAACAATTCTCACGGTTAAAGCACTTTAAGTTAACATTCAGTTCATTGTTAGCATTAATCAATTCTACTTCAATTTAACATATGATCATTTCAGATTAGTCTTCCTCATTCAGGTTCTAGTGTAATTAGATCCAGCTAATACCCATATTTATTTCATGATATGTAAAAGAATTAGCCTCCTCACCTTTCATAGAACCATTGCATGACCCAAAGGTTCTTAGCAAATAACACCGACATTGAGACTCTCTAAATGACCCTGAAGGTTTTCTCATAATTTTGAAACTTTATTATTCTTTAGAAGCCCCAACACCAAGAGACGAGACTCTAAATTCTAGAAAGAAATTACCATATGTTAGGTTTGTTTAGTGATGGAACCACCCACCACCATCAGCGCCATCAGACTGTTACGTTTTGCAATTAGGTTGTGGTGGTAGAGGGATGGTGGTAAAAGATGAGAAGATGTCCATCTATTAGATCTGTTTATTGATGAGACTGCCCACACATTAGAGAAATTTTGAGGTCTAAAATGGGCTTCCTAAGAAAAATGTACAAACAAAATAAACTTTCTAAGAATCAATAGGATTCAAGATGATGATGTCAACCATGGGGATGATTCACCATTTTTGGGGTAAAAAAGTAAAAAGATTAAAAAATAATAAAACTACTTTTTCAACTTGTATTTTCAACTTATCTCCCTAAGGTTTTACTCAAATTTCAAGTAGGAGTACTTGTTGGATGAAAAATTTATTTATTCATCCAAGGAGTACCCATGTTGCATACTTTCGATGGACCCTGCTACACCAAAAATAAGAAATACATGAAAAAACTTTATTGCAATCACATTTTTCATGTATTTCTCATTTTTCGTGAAGCAAGGTCCATCGAAAGTATGCAACATGGATACTCCTTGGATGAGGAACCAAATTATACATCCAATGAGTGTTCCCACTCGAAATTTGAGTAAACCCGTAGGGAGATAAGTTGAAAATACGAGTTGAAAAAGTAATTTTTTTTTTCCCTCTAAATTTGATGATGTAATCTAATATTATTTCACTATTTCCACTATTATTTTATAATTTCCTTAGGAGACCCATTTTAGACCTCAAAATTCCCCTAATGGTTGTTAGTGCCATTAGAGTGTTATGCTTTGTGATTGGATTGTGTCAGCACTAGATGGGAAAACATTTGTTGTCAGGCCATTTGTTAACATATTAGCCTGCTGGAGACCTCTCTGTGCATGTCAAATTCCATGATAACTCGAAAGGCCGAGAATAGAGGCATAAATGAGAAATTTTCTGTTGATTGGTAACACTGAGGAGAATACTCATTGAATATTCTCATCCTTATGTCAAATTTAAAATCGTTATCAGTCACATGTCTTTAATGGTCTGATTGTGAATTTGTAGGATCGATGGTCAGTGGAACCTCTAGACCAATCGATGTTTAATGTTTAGGCTTCATTATTAGTTGAGCACCTTTGAACGATGAGATTGTGAGGTGCCTAAATCAATGGTACACATTGATCTCAGACCCTCCTGGTCCATCAAAATTTAATGAGGGAGGGGGTTTGACATAGGGTTTCCCACCGTGGGTCCCCTTTCAATCAATGTTCCATTTTTTGGCAGTACAAATGGGGCATTAGACTAATCAATGGTTCTTGTTCACTTTGAGGCCCCCCTTTTCTACCAGGAGTTAATGGAAGAGGGGGCAGGGGGTTCCATTAGAGGAAATTTTAGCCTAAAAGTGCCCATGAAATTTTCACTTAATTTCCATGTCATAATATGTAAACCAATCAAAATCATTTAAATTTAAAAGAGGTACATGTCATAAATAATTTTAAATTGGTTAATTTGGGTACCTGTGAAACATTTTATTATTAATTTGGGTATCTGTGAAATATTTTATTATTAATTTGGGTATTCGTGAAATATTTTATTAACGTTATTTACTTTTCTTATTCATATGAATTAGAATATCGAAAAAGTTATCAATGCAATGTAGACCCTGATATTATTGAAAAAATATTAGTTAAAAATGCGGGCTCATTTGACATTAATAACCATGCCATAGAAAAACAACAAAAAAAAGTTAATAATAAAATATAAATATAGAAAATTATAGTTAAATAGTTAAAAAATAGGTAAATATATAATATAAAATATAAAATAGTTAAGAGTAAAATATAGTTATAGTTAAATATAAAATAGTTCAATAGTTAAAAAACGTATTCCAGAAAGGATAAATTACCATTCCTACCAAAAATATAAAATATATAGTTAAATATAGTGAAATATAAAATAGTTAGTAAACACATTCTAAAAAGGACAAATTACTGGCCAAAAAAATATGTTCTGGGTGAAATTGTGGCTTCAATAGACAATGTTGTTAAAAAAACACCAAAGAATAGTTAAATAGTAAAATATATATAGATAGTTATACCATATATTAAGGGATTTTGGTAAAGGTAAAAAATTAGAAATAATATTTTAGATTTTATTAAATCTCGTGCTAATAAATATTGTAGAACATAGATAAAAGTAAAGTAATATCAAAAAATTGTCTACATGACAATTTTTGTAGACAATTTTTTATTAATTTCTTGATTTTTCAATAGGAGGTCACTTTTAGTCTGAAATTTCCTCTAATGTGAAACCAGATACCACTAGAGTTAAAACCACCCAAGTTTGGTTGGTGAAATTGTTGCAGGACCCCACACAAGCCTGAATACCATGCAGATGGACCCCACATGGTGCATTGATGATGTGGCGATGCCATGAGGACAAGGATGGAGCCACTTTGATGCTTTGTGGTGGCCTCGTGTTGATGTAGTCCTCAAGTTTTAGTTAAACTTTAGTTAGACAAAACTTTCAATCCAAGAGTTGAATTAGGATGAAGTTTACATTGTCGGAAAGTTATTGATGAGCTCGATATGATGCTGTAGTTTCCTTGAATGTGCAATGAAGACCTTGTGTTCACATGTCACAACCGTGCTGCGGTCTAAACTGCGACTCTGCCTGGTTAACTGCAACCCTTTGCCTGGTCACATGTGTTTTTGCCCGCTGCAGTCTTCTCCCCATGTGGTTAGAGCCCTGTGGGTTTATTTATACTGTTTTTTGCAATGTAATGTTGTTTCATGGTTCGAGAGGTTAGGTTTTAGGGTTTTAAACTTAGGTTTATGCATTTTTTCACCATAGGGTTGTAGACTAGGTGTTTAGGCTTAGGTTTAGTGCAATTGTTTGAATACAAGTCTTTTACACTTTGTACATCAATATAAAAAAAACCTTTTACAATAAGTTGTCACAATGTGACATTAACCCAAAGACCACATTACTGAACCAAACATCACTGACGGAGCCTGAACGCTGGCCATGAACTGCATGCTGATGATGAACTAAACCTATGCAACTGATCTAACAAGATCCTCATGGATCAAAGACACAACTCCAAAGGTAGATTACACAAGTCTAAGCGTTTGAGCCTTAGTTTCTATTGTATATTAGATAGTTCCTCTAATGAGATACAAATTCTCAATTCCTCATCAAGAGGACCTACAAGTTTACATGTTTATTCAAGGATCTTATAGGCCCAACCCGGAACAATGAATATTAGAACGTACAACAATGTGTATTAGTATGCATAAACTCTCAAGACTATCTCATCATTCATAGACTAAGCATTTTCAACATTAACCAGACATTTTTGTAACACTCAACATATGTCATAATCTATAATTTCTAAGCTCTACAACAAAATTAATAATACTATATATTCATGTAACCATAGACATATAAAGAAACTTCAAGCTTAGATGTACAATGCTTTCAGGCACTCATTCATGGATCATACAAAAGCATATATCAACTTTCGTCACATTAAGCATAAATCATCATTCATAAATAAAATGTACATAGCCATTATACTTATATGAATAAGTTAAATAATTTGGCAACTGGAGAAGAGACTTCCATTCTTCACTTAGTGATAGGCTAGATACACTGTAATATTTCTTGCAGCTAACTACCGCAAGCCAAATCCAGAGTCTGAGGGTATGCTTGCACTTGAGGAAATTACAGTAATGGATTAGTTAAACACTTCAGATTTGGAGTCCAATTCCTAGGTGGTTCATCATCTACTCTTTAGTAGTAAGCATCATAGTGAATCACTTACTGTCTAAGCTTCAAGACACGTGGATTCACCCAAATTCAAGGAATATGTGTGTTTCCTTTTAAGGGATTGAATCCACCATGAAGGTAGTTCATTAACCAATTAGAAATCTCTTAATGGTCGAATTTCCAATCCTTTAAATAGCACATTTGTAACACAAGCTCACATAAGGATTTTAGTGGCCTCAATCATAGTCAACGTAGTTAGCACCCAAAGCCACAAGGTATTGGGTCGAGGTCACAAAGCCTCAAAATTTGGAAGGGGAGAAATAATTCAGTTCCACTAGAAGCTTTAAACAATGAACTACTGAGCAACCTTCTTCTCGTTCTGCAAGCGAACTGCCCCTGAAGTCATTTATACAATGTGTATATGTAAAATTTCTCTTGTGTCCCTTCACACAATTGAGAGAGTGCTACCTTAGTTTTTTTTTTTTTTTGGAAGACCATCTCTTCAATCAGCTAGAGGGAAATATGGGAATCGACACCACATTCACTTTCCATTACCCCAGTCCAAGCTCATTAAGACTGTGAGTGAACTTGGCCAACTTCATTCAACCCTTAATCAAATCACATTAAATCTATCAGACCATGACTTCTCTCAATTACAAGATTTTGTTACATTTAACTTAGCTAGGTATGGGTTGTGGCTAGGTGAGCAAGCAAGCAGCTTCAGGTATTAAATTTGGTTGGTCATGGCTGTCAAAATACACAAGCAGGCAAGTTTCCCTTAGACCAAGGATCCATAAGGTTGTCCCTTAGTTATGTTAAATAATTGATTTTAAATGATAATTGTTAAATGTTTACTAGTGCGTTAACACTTTTTTCAACAACATTTTTTCTTCAGTAAATTTTCAACATTTTTTAAAAATGGCAGTAAAAACCAATTTTTTTTAATGCAAAAAACACCATGAAAATGAAAAGTGTGATGTTAAATTTTTTTTTTTGTTGTTGGTAAATTATCAACATTTTTTAGAAATGATATTAAAGATAAAATATCATGGCTCCAAAAAACCTTAAAATTTCGTCTCTGAAAATCCTTAAAATCACAACAATTCAAGAAAAATAATACGAAGTAAAGAAAAAAAAATATATTAAAACATAAAAATTAAAAATAAAAAAATGACAAAAAAAATTCAAATATATAAAAAAAAATACTCAAAATAATTAAACAAAAAACTTGTAAAAAAACAAAATTAACTTAAAAAAAAATATTTTCAAAAAACATAATTTAAGAAAACAAAATAAAAAAATTAATACCAAAAGAATAAAAAAACAAGCATTAAAAAAATTAAAAAAAAATCATTAAAAGAAAATAAAAAAATAATAAAAAGAAATCCAAATAATAAAAAAATTTAAATACTAAATATTGAAAGAAAAATAAAAAAAATTATTTTTAAAAGCTTAAAATTAAAAAATTAAAAATAAAAATAAAAATTAAACAAGGTATGGTCCACAACCTGTCGTGCGTTGGGCATGGGTTGTTCGATTCCAGGAACAAAAAAAAATTTAAAAATAAAAAACAATTTAAAAAAAAACTGAAAACAATAATTGAAAAAAACATTTAAAAGGAAAAAAAGATTAAAAATAAAATAAAAATAAAAAAAGGAAATCCTTCCCCTCAAGAATCAACCTTCTCCATCCCAAGCGCCCAAGAGGCCATGGGCCAAGTCAGGGGAAACTGTTTGCAACCCCTCGCCCTGGCCCGCAACATCTTGGGCACGAGGTTTTGTTTCAAAATGTTTTTTTATTTTTGTTTAATTATTTTTTTTTGTTAATTGTTTTTATTTTTATTTTTAATTGTTTTTAATTTTAATTGCTTTTTTGTTTTTAATTTATTTGTTTATTTGTTTTTTATTTTTTTATTTTTTTAAATCATATGTTTTATTTTTAATTTTTTATTTATTATACCTTTTTCCTTTGACTACATATTAGTTTTCCTTTGACCAAAAGTTAATCTTATCCATAGTTTAACATTAGAAATTCATTTTTTTGTTTTTTTTTTATTATTATTTAAAATTATTTATTTGTAAGGTGATTGGTTGATGTCTTTTGTCTTTTTTTTTTTTTTTGATTGGTTGATGTCTTATTATAAGTTGTTTAGTAATTTCCATTTTGTTAGTTACTAATTTTTCATTTTTATTTTATTTCCTTTTTATTTAAGTTTCTTATTTTTATTATTTTTTTCTTTTTTCTATTATTTCCATTTTCACAACTTGTGATTTTTTCTCCATATTTTCAATTTAAGGTGACTTATTATTATATTAACATATTTTAATAAATTTAATTATAAAAAATTATATATATTAATGAAGAATAAAAAACACACACATATATAATAAACATATATATTAAAGTGTATATATGTTAATATGAACAATATTAGTTAATCATATCTTTTAATTTTTCGGAACAATACAATATTTTATTAGTTGTTTTATTTTTGTCTTTATTGTTTTTTAGTTTAATTAACCTATATTTAAACTAAGCGACAAGTAATAGCTAATATGTAGCCCTAGTTTATTTTAGTGGTTTTTTTTGAAATTTAACTGTATTTTAAATTTTTTTATGCATATATATTTGCTTTTAAAGGCTTTTTTTTTATTGTATGTTTAAATTATTAATTTTTACTTAAAATTTTATGAATCGATTTAAAAAATAAAAATTCAAATTTCATCATTTTTGGATATAAAATTCATAAAATTTGCTATTTTTCCAACTTTTTTATTCAATTTGTTCATAAAATTCGTTTATTTAACATGTCATTTTTAACGAAAATTTCCAAAAATATGTATTGTTTTAATTATATATATATATATATATATATATATATATCAACAATGTGTATTTTTGTCGAGTGTTTAAAATTATATTTTTTAGTGGCAATTATTTTATGTGTATTAAAGTATTAATTAATGATATATAAATATATGAAAAATCCTAACCTCAAAATATTAGTTTCATTATCTTTTTTAAACTTTGCAAAAAAAAAAAAAATCATTATAAAAAGACATTACCAAGAAAAACAAAAACAAAAAACAAAAAAAGGTTTGGAAAACCCTTAAAGACAAACATCTTAGGACGAAAAGCTAGAAGAGGAATAAGACAACTTGAAAAATAATTAAATAATCATCATTTAAAAAAAATTGTGTATACTTAGGACATAAGAAAATTTGAAGTATCAAAAATATGCCTACTAAAAAAAATGTTGATGCTTTTCAAAGTCCGCATGAAAATCACCAACATTTAAAAAAAATTATCTATACTTAATATATCAAAAAATTTAAAGTATAAAAAAATAAGCCCCCCGAAAAAAGTGGTTGATGTTGCTTCAACACTTTCAAATTGGCATGAAAAACAATAACATTTAAAAAAATATGCATACAAAAATTTAAAGTCTCAAAAGTATGCTTCAAAAAAAAATGTGTATTCTGTATCAACACTTTTCAAAATCAGATGATTTTTTTGCTACCTGTAAAAGGTGAGAACTGGGTTCAGTACCTGTTTTATAAGAAACTTTTCTTTTGGGCCAAGGAAGAAAAGCCACTATAAGATGTTGTATCCAATTCAATATACCATTTAACATCATCTCCAGTCAGGGTACCTTAGAATAGACATTGTTTGATTGAATCATCAACCAAAGAGTTCGATGAACACCACAAATGGTAACTAGTGATATGTGTTGATAGATTTTCTCCAGGTTTCCCTTCAAACTTAAGGATATCAGATGGTAATTTCGTAGGCATGGGTGGCCACCAAGGATGATGATGGATGGGGTAATTCGTCAACTTAATTAAATCCAGAAGATCAAAAGATGGTATGAAAGGATTATGAAGTTGATTGAATGGGTCATAGGAGGAAGAACCCCCTAACCAACTATGAGACCCCCCATACCTTGGTTCCGTGTAATAGGTTGTGGACCATGGTGATAATTCATCCTGACATATAGAGGATGCAGGCTAGTGAGACTAGTGTAAGGAGTTTTCCCCCCAGGGTAAGTGTACCCAGAGAATAAGGGACCCCCAAGAGCATGACTAGTAGTGGGGTGGTACGTAACAGAAAAAGAAGGACCGTCTTGTACAACAACACCAACATAAGGAGGATAAATCACAGGGATCATAGTGCTAATGGAAGGGTTTCCCCTAGGTAAACTAGCCCCTCCAGCAAAATTACTAGAGGACAATGTCCCTTTAAACAATGAACTATACTAGGCTTGAGAGATACTAAAAGCAAGATAGCCCCTAGTTTGGCTGGGAGCAACTGATGACCCTCCCCACACACATCCCAAGGTTACTATACCCATGTGGGGAACAAGAAAAATAGGTTGAGAAAAACTAGGAGTGAAGATTCTTGATCCTATAGGCTAACTAGGGTTAGCTCCCATAGCCAAAATAGATGAAGGAATGAGCATAGAGACACTAGAGAAATTTGTAAGAGTCATAGAAGAGACAGGTGGAATGATCCAGGAGGAAGTTAGAGGTGTAGAAGGAGGAGTAGGTCCAGTCATGTTCAGTGTTGGAAATGATGACATAGCAATGAATATTACAAATGCAGAGGGTAAAGAGGAACTAATCTCCTACATTGGTAAAAAAGGAACATATGTGTAGGTAGGTGTAGAACTGTTAGGGTTTAGCAACAATAACTTTAGGCCTAATGGATCAGTCAAAGGTGGATTAGTAAGAGACTCAGAATCATCTGCAATTGTCTTGATAGATATCAGGTCACTACCAGGAGGACTAAGAATATATTCCTTAACTTGAGGTTGATTTGGGTCTTAAGCACGAGGGCTTCAATAGGGGAGCAATACCACACCATGTGGGTTCATATTGGGGGATAGATATTGAGGAGAAAATGATATAATATATTGAGCACATATTAGGGGGTAAAGGGTTTTTATATTGGTAGGTATAAAAAATGGAGCTCAAAGTTAATGAAAAAAATATAAAGGGGTATAAAAATGTTAATGAAAAAATGGATACCTACAATATATAATGAATGTAAGGATTTTTTAATTTGGGAAGGTATATTGGGTTCGTATTGGTAGGGGGTTAAACAACGTGATTTTTAGAGGTATTTTCAATATGTAGACAAATTAGGGGTTTGTTTAGAATGCCATGAACACACGTGATATGTTATAGGTTCATTGAGTGAAGCCCTCGTGGTCTTGAGAAATGACAGGAACTCTATGAGCATGATTCAACAATACACCATATCAGAAGGTAAACCTAAGATTTGACCTGACTTATGGCGTCTAGGTTCAACCAGGGTGAATAAATATGTTTTTAACTAAATCAAGTTAGTGCAAACACCCTTAAGGCCAAACTATTGACTCGAACCAAACAACAAACACTAGAAAAGCCCTAAAAAGGTATTCACACGGAAATCAAAGACAAAGAAGCTAATGGTGGGATAGTTATATTGGTGACCTACTTCCTAGCCATTTTAGCTATGAACTCGATCCAAGAACCCTTATTAGCCATGGGGTACACCGCGAGAGGACTGAGAAAGCATGACTAATATATGTCCCAAGCATAGAGAAGACAAGCCCTTCCCAAGATCTGTGTGCGAGCCCTAAAAGAATGGACACTAAGGTCACAACTAACAATAACTCTCCTGGGGGGACAATCGTCAGCCAAATTCACACGCAAGGGCAAGAAAACAAAGTTTGAAACCCCCTTTAGAGATCCCTCAAATCAAGGTGTACTCCTCCCAAGTGGCCCCAAGGGCTATAGTAAAATTCCAATAACCTTGTTTGTAATACACGCAAATTTCATAATCTATGCCACCTGAAACTAAGCGAAATGGAGTATGTCACCTCACCTAGCCCAAGTGTGACCTCGTGATTGACCCTTACATTAGAAGGGCATCTCAAACTACACTAACGAGAGTGGGTTTTCACTCCCTACTGTAAGCTACTAAGTTGGTTTTATGGTCTTGGATAAGTTTACTCACACACCTAGATCCAAAACCCTAGCCTAAGCTAATGTTGGTGTACTACTAGTAAAAGAAAAGACGAGACTAATGAATTTTATTACGTGTTGATTTTAACAGTTGTTATTTACTCAAGTGGGTAGCGACATGAAACAAGATGGTGTGAAATAATCTTGTTAGTTAGTGATCCAGGTGGATATTGGTGGTCCCTCGCTGATTCCACTTGGACCCCCACTGTTGTTTCTTTGTAGTTTCCTTAATTGTAACACAACTTACTATTTTTGGCAGTCTTTTGGGTCCTAAACTTCCAGAGCCATTTTGAGGGACTAAAAGATGTTTTTAGGGAAAACAAAGATTTTGGAAAAGGCCCAAACCTTATTATTATTAATTGTTCAGCGTCCTCTTCAAAACCTTCGAAATGAGGTATTATGATAGCCAAATGGAGATTGTATACCAAAGTTACGACCCCGAGAAGTTGACGTACCAATTTACCCAAATTAGGCCCATGGTTTGGTGCTTCATCTCCTAGGGTTAGGTTTTTGGATGTTTAGGGTTTTTTATTGTGTCTTAATAATAAATAAGCCTTTGAGCCTCATTGTAACACAATTCAAAGGCATGTATTCACCACATCTCTTCTTAGAGATAAGCTACCATCACTTGAGCTAGTTTATTTTTATTTCTATATGTAAGCATATTTCAGTGCTTTGATATTAATTAAATGAAGTTTTATTTCTACCGCATCTCTATGTATATGGGTATTTCTATATTTTGTTGCATTCCTGCATAAATCCATATCAGTGGTATTAGAGCGGTCTTCTCTTTCTCTGTTTTTCTTCGCATGTCCCCAACAAGGTCATGGTATAAGGAGTTAGGGCTCGATCTAGTTGAACCTTTGCAAGACCAGCCTCGCGCAAAACTTGACAACCTCCCATGGTAGAAGAAAAGAAATACGAGGGGTCAGGAGATCCTTTCAAAATACTGCTTGAGGAATCCCTCGAGTGATGGAGGAATGCGATGATGGATAACTTTGCCCAGATCCTTCGACGACTACCCACATGCAACACATCTTCATCCAGCAACCACTCTAGAGGCGCCACTCCTTTTAAGGTATAAGTTAACTTTGAAATTCCCATCTTTGAGGGCCAGATAGATTGTAGATAAATGGTTAAATCTATTGGAAGGATATTTTTCAGTTCATGACTTTTCCAATCGGGTAAAGATTAATTTTGCACTTCTCAAAGTCGCCCCACACGTCAAGGGTTGGTGGGAAACATACTGTGAATAAAATAACAAGAGGGAATCCTCATTGTTTTCAGTTGCACCCACTTGGAATTATTTTCAAGACACCATCAAGGAACAATATTACCCTATCAGGAGATATGAAGATAAATACATAAAGTTGACCATGCTACGACAATGAAGGGACCAAGATGTGCCAGAGTTTACAAATGTTTTCTGTATCCTTCACATGAAGCTGGGTATCAAGGATTCTGAGTAGCATTTGGTACTCAAGTACTGTGGCTATCTACAGAAGTACATCCAGAACGAGATGGAGTTCTTGGACATCTCCTCGCTTGACATGACGTATCAATACGCTATTAAGATTGAGCATAAGTTTAAATAGAAGAAACGAGTCTTTGTATCTGCAAATCTGAAGCAAGGAAAAGGCACCCCCAAACCACAAAGCAAAGAATAATTCCAAGGCGGGGTGACCTAGGACAACCTGCCAAAGCTGCAAGTAAAGAAAAACACCACAAAGATAAAGAAGGACACAGGAAAATGGTGTGATTTCCATAAGATCTCCACTCACAACACAAGTGAGTGTTGGGCCAAACAATCACTGGTGGCCGAGCTAAAGGCTTTCGAATCAGATGCATGTTATGACTGCATCAGAACCCGACAAGGGGAATGACAAAGGGAAGCATATCATTGATGCGCAGCCCAATGCCACCATGGCCACCACTAAGATCTAGAAGAATGAACCTGAAGATCTAGAGGAGGGGGAATGAATATTCCACTCACAAATGTGGGTTAAGGGTTCTCTGGTGTAGTTCATTGTTGACAACAGGAGCCAAAATAATCTCATTTTAGCAAAGGTTGTGAAGCAGCTGGGCCTACTGACTACAACACGTCCACAACCATATACCATCGAGTGGCTTCACCAAGGACGAGATCTTCGCATCGTCCAACAATGTCACCTTCCCTACAACATCAAGCCATTCACGGATGAGGTATTGTGTGATGTTTCTCTTCTTGAGGTTTGTGATGTATTATTAGGAAAACCATACTTGTGGAAGCGAAATTTTGTCTGTGAGTCTAGACCTCGCTCTATGATTATTAATTTGGGCGATAAGTTGTATAGGATATCAGAGGTAGCCCCGCCTACCACCATCTCTTTGATCACTACAAAGAAATGTAGTAAGATCATTTCCCAGACTAGAAAATTTGTTTTCCTTATGATTTTCCCTCAGGGAAAGAAGAAGGATGTGGCCACGACTTCCAGACAGGGCTCCTCCGCACAATAGTAGTAGATGGGCAAGGCCATGGAGGAGTACATAAAAATTTATGCCTCACCTATAGGGGTACCTTTAGAGTGTTAGGTCAAGAACTCCTCGATCTGACCCCAGGTGCACCGCTACCCAATGGACCAATCTATCGACGCTTTGTTCTGGAGAATGATGAGATCAAGAGCAAGATTTAGGAGCTGTTACAGAAAGGGCACATCAGGCCAAGCTCATCACCCGTGGGAGCCCGATTGTATTGGTACAGAAGAAAGACTGGACCTGGACACTCTGTATTGGCTATCGGGTGCTGAACAAGATCACTTTTCGGAATAGGTACCCAATCCCACACATTGATGACCTTCTAGAACAACTCAAGGGGGCAAAATATTTCAGCAATATTGAATTGAAGTCCGGTTATCACCAAGTTCCTATTGAACCCTCCGATGTGTGGAAGACTACCTTAAAATCCAAGGAGGGAATTTTTGAATGTTTGGTCATGCCTTTCGAGTTGACGAATGCCCCCACAACCTTCATGAGATTGATGGACGACATCTTGCAACCCTTCACCAATTCATTCATGGTAGTGTATTTAGATGACATCTTGATCTTCAGCCAGACTTGGGAAGAGCACCTCCACCATATTCGATAGGTACTTCAAACCTTGCGACAACAAAAGCTGTGTGCCAATTTGGAGAAATGAAATTTTGGAATGACCCAGGTTCAATATTTGGGGTACATCATTGGTGATCAGGGTGTGCATGTGGACCCAGCGAAGATACAAGTCATTCGAGATTGGCCAACCCCAACCACTCTAACAGATCTCCATAGCTTTTTGGGTACTACCCTATCCATCAAGGAGTAGTACTACCCTATCAGAAGCTATGAGGATAAATACATAAATTGGACCATGCTGCGGTAGGGAAGGGACCAAGACGTGTTGGATTTTACCAATATTTTTCATACCCTTTGCACAAAGTTGGGTATGAAGGATTCTAAGCTACATTTGGTACTCAAATACTGCGGCTACCTACATAGGTACATCCAGGACGAGATGGAGTTCCTAGATATCTCCTCGCTCGGCACGGTGTACCGGTATGCTATCAAGATTGATGAGCCTCATAAATGGGTAATTATATGGGATCATTTTACCTCCTAACCTAGTCAAATCAACCACTCTCTTAGCTTATTGTATGATTTTCTAATTATATTTATGCTTATAGGGTGAGTTGAGTTAGTTATTATGCCAAGTGGTCTAACATGTATTTAATGCAGATTATTGATGGATTTCGAGGTCAAAGTCAAGGATCCAGTGGTCAAATTGTAGCAATAACTCGAAGTAGATAGAGGAGAGGACTTATAGGAGGGAATCCCCCTCATTTATTACTCCTCACTTCGAATTCCCCTTCATTCAGCTCGGAGTACTAGCAGCCGAATCATGCACTAGAAGGCAACCGAACAAGTGGAAGATGATTGATAGTTATCTCGAGTTTTGGGAGCCAAGCCTCCCTAATTTTAAGGAAGCTATTGGTAGCTTTAGAGGTATAAGTAGAGAGGCTTAGGGCCTCACTAGGGTGGGATATTTTTGCTTGTGTAAACTCTACTCAAATTTCGAGCTTACTATTTTGTTACAGTTTTATGTAATCTTGCTATTTTTTGATAATGAAGATGGAATCCTTTTTGAGCTAGCACTAAGTTACCTCAAAGGGTTGAAGCTCTTGGGTTAGGTCCCAATCCAAGCAGCCAAGCTTCTATTTACTTGTATTTGTATGCTTTACTTCAGTTTGTAGATTAATTTGCTGTTAGATGTATTGCCTTTATGGTTAATAATAGGTTGCTTTTGATGATTTAGTAGCTTGCTTCCATTTACGCTCTTTGTAGCAGGTTAAGTAGTGATCAAAGAAGATTCAAAGGGCTAGCAACAATGCCTTGGCCTCTCTTCCCCCCCGGGACCATGATTTGAGGGAAAGACTCTCTTTCTTCCCCAAAAACACAGATTTTCTTCATTCCTAGGACTTCTAGTGTTTGCAGCTCTTTAGTAGGTTGATAGTCCAATTTTTCTTTGGTTTAGATCTTCTTTATCATGTTCACTTCTTGATTTTCAATAGTCCTTTTGCACGCTTTCCTTTCTTACAACATTTCCAAACATTTCCTTCTATCCATCATAGTGTAGGCCATTTTAATGCAAAACTCTGTTTTTCCTAGGATGCACTCATTTCATTGGTTGCTTGATTTTCTTGGTTGACTGTCAGTTTCTATGCAGTAGATCTCTTCCAACAGTAGGCCAGCTTACCATCAATCACACCCTCCATCTGATCCATGCCCTATAGGTCTCCCAAACCTCACCTCAATTCTACCCTAGTTTCCTACATTTTCCATAGAACTTCTTCCTCTCTCCTTGAGCAAACCAAATCATCTTTTCTCTTTCTTGGTGATTCATGGTAGACCTTAGGTGCCCTAACACCTCATCCCAACCTTCATCCACCTCTTCCACCCACTCTCACACCCTCAAAACAACGGAAATTACTCTCGGCCTCCTCCTGTAGGCCTCCTGTAGTTTCCCTATTTTCCTCTAGTAGTTTTCCTATGTCCTCTTGTAGTTTTTCCTGTAGGCTTTCTTTTGAAGGCCGAGTGTGGGAAAAGCTTCCAGAAGGCCACCTAAGACCTCCTAGGACTCATCCACACCATCCTACATCTTCCCAAGCTCCAAAACCACCCTCTAACACCACCTATTCGTTGCCACACTCACACACAATAAATTAGATGCATGTTAAATTCACATAAAAACACATAAAAATCCAAAAATATGTTTTTTACTTATTTACTTCTAGAAATAGCATGGTTAGATGTTGTTTACTTCCTTGAGTAGGTAATGGCATTTCTTTCATGGTTTTCATAGTGTTTTTGGCAAAAGTAGAATTAGCTTGTTAATTAGGGTTTACTAGGTTTTGCTTTACATTCCAGTCTTTCTCCTTTCTGCAGTTAGAATAGCATCTGTAGAGTAATCTTTCTTTCCTTTCATCACACATAGAGCTTCTTCTAAAATCTATAGAATTTGGCTTGAGCTCCTAGTGATCTCGCGCCAGCTGACCAAGTGACAACCTGCAGTGAGAACTAGTACTTGTGCATATAGCACCGACGCTTCCAAGTTTGTTATGAACTACCGGGTTGATAAAAGTAAAGTTAGTAGCCAAGGAGTTGCAACAATCTTGCTGCAATACTGGCACTCATAACTTTTTGGCACCGTTGCTGGGGAAGCATCAGAGTATTATGTGATTATTGCTTTCTTCTATTTCCTATTGCAACATTATTCTAATAGTTTATTTCGGCAAAAGTAGATTAGTCATTTCGTTTCTTTCAGTCCTGTATTTCCTTGCTTTCCTTTTCAATTCTGCAAATTTCCATTCAGCAAGTTCATTTAACCTAGTTGCAATTTGTTTTTTTCAATCACAATTTCAGTTTCTGCAGGTACTTTCAGTGTGGGGAAAAGAAACAAAAAACCAACCAAAAATATTTCCTTTCATGCCTCGTAGGAGTAGAGATAACTTAGGAAAATTTTTGCCCAACACCCCCACTGCTTCACACAGCCAACCTTCTCACTTCTTCGGTGGCTGTAATCAAGAAGAGCCCTTAGGTGAACAACCAGACATATTTGAAGAACCTATAGGGGAGGAAGAAGAAGAAAACATCCCTTTGGAGCCAATGGTTGAAAATAGAAATGCTAGGGGAAATGGAGAGAGAATAGAGGGTACCTTCCCCATTCGGGAGACCAATGGGGACACCAAATGAAGAATATAACTCCTTCAACCCTACCTCACTTCCATGGTATGACTAAAAAAGATCTTGAAACTTTCTTATTTGAGTTTGCTGTCATCTTTCGAACTTATGACTATGCAGAAGACGAGCAAAAGTTGAAACTGTTCCCTTCTACTCTCAAGGACCGAACACTGTGCTGGTTCATGGGATTACCTGGCAATAACATCATAACTTGGGCTTAGATGCAACAGGACTTTAACAACAAATATCAAGACTATTGTAGGTCAAAAGATACTAAAGAAGAAATCTTCCGAATGACCATGGGAAGTGATGAGACCCTGGAAGACTATGAAGAGAGGTTCCAGCTTAGTTACAAAAGGGCCGGGTGTACACTTGACCTTGAGTCTCTGAAGTTGGTCCTACTCAGGGGAATCCAGGAAGACCTTTTAGACACCCTGCATCTACTGGATGGGGGAGACATCTACCAACTATCCTATGAGGACATAAAGACTGTTTTTAGAAACCATTCTAGTGCAGCCAGAAAGAAGGGTAGGGAGAGTCAAACTACAATGAGTACCTCTTCTTCCAATTCATCCATTAAAGGTGAAATTGGAAACATGCTGGAAGACTTCAAGAGTGAGATGCTACAGACTCTTGCCATGCAAATGGATACCTTACATATCAAAAGAAAACAAGAGGAAGCAGAACGGGCTTTGGCCATTTTTTGCCCTAGATGCACCATGAGGCATCCTTGGAATGAATGCCCATTGAACTCTATAGAGGTTTGTTTAGTCTGTGAAGAAAATCATTCTATAGATAAGTGCCCTTCCTTACCCAGACTTAAAGCTATATACCAAGGGGCCGAAGGAGTCACTAAACAGATCTATTACATAAACCAAAGGAGGCCGCATGGACCTAGACCATACTAGCAGGGGATGCAAGGGACATCTCAGGCCTACTACAACCCCAACCAAGTCACCTCCATACCTTCTTGGGGCCCCCCTGCTCATCCTTCCTAGTCCACGCCTCCTCCTTGGTCCTTCACATCTCAATATCATGCTCAACCAGCCACCCATTCATTCCAATCCTATGCTTAGTGTTACACTAAAATTTGTCACCATGACTATTTGCAGTTAGTATGGCTCCATCAACTGTCATACTATCCTCCTTGGCAAGTCTCATACCTCTGCTCTCCATGTCAAACTCCAAGAAAGAGAGAAAGTCTTTAAAAAGCTATATATCTCTGGGTACGCAGTCTCTCTTAGCCTTACCTGCGTGTACGCACCCCAAGTTCACAATACCTGCGTACTTGTACGCTCTGTCTGTAAAGGGGAGGGTGCATACTCCTGTAAAGGTCAAAAGGCGCAAGTTTCACTCCAAAAAAGTTACTTGTGGTCATTTCTAGAGCATTCTAGAAGCTTGTTTGACGTGTATGTAGCGCCTCCAGATGGTTCATGTATCCCTATGAAAGAGGAACTTATCCCATCAAGAGGGGAGCTATCCCATCCAAAGAGGGGCTTATCCCATTGATGGTGGACCTGAATAACTTCCTCTAGAGCAATATAAATACAGGCATTGGGCCAGAGGGAGGGGAGGTTAAAAGCTGAACATTCTTAAGGGTAGATGCTGTTGGAATTAGGACTCCCTTGTAAAGCTTGAGAGGAGAGATTCCCATCCTTTCCTAGCCTTATTTGGAAGTGGGTGAGCTAATCAAAGTAAAGGAAAACTCTTGCTGGACCCTAGGAGGGACCTGCACAACACCAAGGCTCAGGTTGTAATGGTTTCTTTTGTTTCCACTTAATACAAATGAACTCATTTTTCTCAACAGATCGTTATTCATGATTTGTTTCATATACTCCTTGGTATGTATGATGGATATGTGTTATTTTATAAGTTTATCAGGTGCTATTTAATCTTTTGGCTTGTTAGTGAATGCAGGTTTCGAAGAGAAGGAGGAGCTCATCCGGATCGGCGAGGCTGGACTACTACAAAGCGTTGGACTAAAGGTATGTTAAAATCACCTGATTACTTGTATTCTAAATGCATGTTTAGAGAAAGGTAGTGTTTATTTGTCATGTTTGTCACTAGAAAGCCTTTGCTTCTAGGGAGGTCGGTTTTGTCCGCAATATCGAATCTTTCCGCATGACAAAATGGCGACTCTGCTGGGGAATCCATTGATGTGAATGATTTTTCCTTTGTGTGAAACTTTGATCTGAGAAAAGTCGTTTGTTTTCTGGTTTTTGGCTGTCTAACTGTGTATTTGGGTGGGCTAGCTTAGGGTTAATTTAGATTTTAGTTTTTCTTAGTTTTGCTGGAAGTACGCAGCCTCTGAGTTGAGCACAGTGCGTACCTGTACGTACTGTAGCTTTGTGCACAGAGCGTACACGCACCTGTGCAAACAGGTTCCCTGCGTACCCTGTCAAAATTGAGAAAATTTCAATTTTCTCCTTTTTTGCCTCTTAAATTTTGTTTTTAATTTGTTTTTTCTGCCCAGATCCACTGGTTTTCTGCCATAAATCTTCACCTAAGCTTGTTTCGTCAGTGTCAAGAGTTTTAGTGAAATTCATAGAGATTTTGCCCTAGGGTTTGATTTTTGCACTGGTCCTGTAGTGACTTTGGCTTTAGAAGTTGTGAAACCTTGGATCTCCCTGGTTTTGTTCAGTCTTCTTAGGAGTCGGACCTGTCATAGAATCCACCCTTGTGAGAAACCTACCTTTGTGTTGTCTCTTTGCCGAATCTCGAAAAAGTTTGTTGATTGAACTTTGAATTTTATTCTTGAGAAAAAGAACAAAAGATTTTGATTTTTGTTTTTGACTGGTTTTTTATTCTGCATTAACTAGTCCTTAGTTACATTTTGACTGAGTAAAACATCCAGGAATCATACTTGATAGGCTTTTGCCTCATTATATTTACTTTTAGGTGCATTTCTCTTGGATTTGCTTTTGTGTGAAATTAAGTTGACTTGATTGCCATAGATTTTTTAACTTTGATTTCTGTTAAAGTAAGTTTTACATGCTTTGTTAAATAGGGAAAAATACAAAAAAAATAACTCTTTTGAAGAAAAGTTTGCTTTAGTAGCATTTGAGTCTTTGAAAGGAAAATGAATTTTCGTGAAGTAATTAGTGGTCATGTGTTGTACGTTTTGGAAAAGATAAAGAGTTTGTTTCTTTGATTTTCATTGCCAAGAAAGTTGTCTTTATATTAATTTTGCATTCTCCAACTCTCTTAGCTAGGGAATTCATCGAAAAAGAAAATTAGTATAAATCATCCTAAGTGAATCTTTTTAGTGGATTTGTGTCGAGTCTACACACCATGAGTTTCATCTCCACTACCTTTTGTCTTAAAGATAAGCCATAAAAATTAACGCTTAAAGTAAAATCAACTTAGTAACTTTTTATTTACTAGGGCTCTGAAACACCAATATAGATCAGGCTAGTGTCTTGGAGTAGGAGAGTAATTAACTCTCCAAGACAGTAAAACCAAACAAGTAGCTCATCTTGTGGTAGGATAAATCCAACTGTTTCACTTGTACTCTGGGAAAGCTCCTCTTAAAGGAGAAGCACAAGACCGTGTCCGAACCAGTGAGGGGATCAATCCTCCTTCATTGGGAAAGACGCCAGATACGCACGTACTACAAACGGTAAACCTCGGATTATTGTCGAGGAGCCTGGGGTCACTTGTTGGTAAACCTTGGATTATTGTCAAGGAGCCGGCAAGGGGATTGAGCTTGTTACTATGCCCTTGCGTGCTATCGGGTCGTAGACTATTCCCCCAGGTATATTTGTTGCTGTTGGTAACCTTAGTGACCATTATCTTTAGGATTCTACCGAGGTGATGGTGGAGGGAAGATCCCACTATACCTGGAGCAAACATCGGCTAGACTCACTTGGATTTCCCGGGGGGTTCACTTCACTCGAGACGGTTAAAGTGGAGGAACTTGTGCCGGTCTATTCATTAAGCAGGTTGTCGGGGTAACTGTTCCACCCACCACTTCTGTACTGAATTCGACGATGTTGGGTTTCATCTCCAACTAGTGTTTTCGGTCCGGAAGGCTACTGTTTGTGTATGGTTTGACGCCCTAGATTCTTTAGGTGTGTGCTTCGAATTTGTTTGGTTCTTTAGAGACTTTAGGCGGTTTGCTTTGAGATTTTACTTTGTTTGCGTGTGCAATAGTTAAAAGTTTTTAACTGTGGCTGAATTACCGAGACAGTCCCGTAGACTTCGGGGCAAGTCTCCTGAGATTGTTACCATGGCCGATTTGTTGAGGAAGTCCCGTAGACTTCGGGGCGAACCTCCTGAAGAGGTCCCGGGTCATTACGAAGGTTTGAAAGTCCTTGTAACTCCTAGTGGTAGTAAAGTAGGTTCACCTGAAGAAGGAGAGTCGTCGTTGGTGGTCCATCCAGATTACCAAGCTCTAGAAACAGGTTATAATTCTGAAGCTGTTGCAGTTTCCGAGCTTGCTGGTAGTTTTTCATCTACCAGTGATATAGGCGAAGAACCTGAAATATCTGAACCTGTTACTCCAACTTCTAGTGCTCCTGATTCACCTAGGGTAGAAAGAGTCATCACCGAAAATCTTCCTGCTAGTTTGATAGCTATTGAAGAACTTGCTCCAGAGGAAGAATTTGGCGTCTCTATCCTTGAAGATCAACCTACTATTGATCTAAGGGAGCGTGAATCCATCTTTTACAGTCCTCCTAGAAGTACTACTTGGTACCTTTCGTTAACCAATTATTTAGACAACTCAGGGTTAAGTTTTTCTCCACCTCGTACTCCTTATCCACCTGGAGGTATTTATACTCCTGTAAATATGTCTGGTCAGTCGTCCGTGTTCACTCAATCTCCTGAATCTTTCTTGTACGGCGGTCCTTCTGTTCCCTCCGGGTATCAGTCACTTTCTGGTACTTTTGCGGGAGCATCTCCTCAACCCATTGAACATGGGTTATTAGCTGGAAACAATGGTAATAAACCGTTGGGTGTAGGAGACATTTACATGATGTTAGGTTCAGTTCCCGGTTCTCAACCTCAAGGTGGCCAGTTACCGCCTGGGGGGCAGCCTCAATTAACGCCTGGGGCGCAACCTCAAGGTACACAAATTGCGTCTGGGGGGCAACCTCAAGGACAGTATGTACCCATAGTACAATACATTCCTCAAGGTCAACCCCAGCCTCAATATGTACCCCAAGGTCAACCTCGGTATCAATTCATAGCTCAAGGTCAACCCCAGTATCAGTACCTACCTCAAGGGTATCTACCTCAAGGTCAGTACTCGAGTCAAGGTTATCAACCACCCCAAGGTCAATCTTATGTTCAAGGTACGGGAAATGTACCTTTCAATTATCAATCCTACCCTCAATCCGGTTATGGATCTCAATATCCTCAACCTGTCATGGGTCAATACCCCGGAATGAACATAGTGTTGGATCCATCGCAAGTTCAACAGGTATTGCAGCCAAGCGTACAGTTGTCATCTCAAGCTGGACAACCCTTAGTTGCTGGTTCACCCCAGCAACCAGTCCAGTCTAATGTTCAAACTTCTGTACCTTCGGTAGTTACTCAGTCGCCCATTGCACCTAGTACTCCATCTCAAACGACTGCTACAACTACTGCAACATCTGTTCCTTCCACCACACTTGCTTCTGGAGTATCGACAGCTCCGGTTTCTACTGTCTCTGCAACTACTCCTCAGACATCTTTACCATTGTCTGGATCCACGATTCAAACTACGGTTCAGATGCCTGTAGGACAACCTGGTTTAAGTACGGTTGTCACTAGTAAACCACAATTCACTTATCAACCGTACCAGGGACAGTACCAATACGGGCCTGCAATCCAACAGCCAGTTTACCAGTATCAACCGTATCCTGGGTACACTTATCAATAACCCCAGTACGGTCCGGTTAATCCTGGTTTTCTAGGAAGATACAATATCCCGAATGTGATTCCTATTCCAAGTTATCCTGGATATCCTCCTCCTGGGACTGGTCTTGTGACCCAGAGTTTTAGGGATCCTAATCGGCAATTACCGTTTATCGCAACTTTTGATTTACCAGACTTGTCGCGCCTAACGAACGATCCAATAAATTATCTTCCGTTCTGGCCGCTAATGCCAAATAATTTGCCCAGTGATATTCCCAAGTTTGAGGGTAAGTCTGGAGAGGATCCGTCAAATCATGTGATGACTTACCACCTCTGGTGTGCTTCAAATTCCATCTCAGATGATTCGATCCGCTTACGTCTTTTCCAGCGTACACTCATTGGTCTCGTGGCCAAGTGGTACATTGAGTTACCACGGGCCTCTTTTTACAATTTTAGTCAGTTAGCTACCTCGTTCCTAACTCATTTTCAGTTGCCGGTCAGATATGATAATGGCAGGGAGTTACTGACTTCATTAAAACAGTCGACGTCCACTTATATTTCCGATCACCAAGGGTGTACTTTGAAGGTCTGCTTTCAATCCACATGCGAGAGCGGCCCAGAATTACAACATTGTTGTGGATTTAGCTGTTTCACCCTCAGCAATGTCAGCTTTAGAAGTGCTGCAATCATGCCCAGCACATCGAAAATTACTTTTGTCGGCTATAGGAGCTGTTGATGTTCAGGACCCGAGCCTAATAATCTTTGATCTAGAAAATAGTACACCGCGTTTGCCTCATCAAATGGCTTTCCAGATCCCAGTGATAGTAAGAAACAGGCCTATTCATCGGACTGTAATTGATGAGGGAGCTTCCACGTGTATTATGTCGATACAGTGTTGGAGATCGCTTGGTTCTCCTTCACTAAATCAATCCCCGACAATTCTTAAGGCCTTTGATGGTCGTGGGTTCCATCCATTTGGCATTCTATAGGATTTGCCTATAGGGGTTGAAGGAAAAACCGTTAGTCTAGATGTGGAGGTGGTTGATGCCCCCCTAGACTACAACCTTCTCTTGGGTCGATGTTGGTCTTACGCTATGACAGCGGTCGTTTCATCGGTCTTCAGAGTAATAAAGTTTCCACACAATGGCAAGATCGTAACCATAGACCAGCTGGCCTATTTTTCATCCAACCCAGCCTCTTGAGAGAGTATCCAGCATGTCGGTAAAACGACTATCCCTTACAAGGATGTTGGCGTAGGATTAGTTAAAGATGCCGGTTTACTGGGAACTTTTCCTTTTCCTCCAATCAACGTCGTGTCTTCATTTGCATCTATTCATATGATTACTTCAGACACCTTTATTTACGACGATCCTTGGATCGTTCCTTCTGAATCTGAGATAGACTCATTTGGTGATGCAATGCCTTTGAGTCCATATGAAATTTCCTATGAAGCCGTGCAGTCTTTTTCCGACCCAAGTTCAACCAAAATTGACCAAATGAATATGGTCCGTGAGGAATCCCTTTTCGCGTCAACCTCGGAGTTAATAACGTTTCCCGAAGTTGTGTCATCTAACGAACAACTTTGTGAAGTCCTGTGCGTAGACGATTTACCATGGGAAGATCTCCATCATAGATCTTCGTTTTTACCTGAGGATGATCGTTTTGAAAACGATTTCTCATCAATATTTACAGCTGAATATGTCAAAGACGCTCAGAGTCCAATGAAACATCCTGATTCAGAGCTGAATTTGGGAAACATTTCTCGTACTATTCCCATTGACATTTCAGTCAAGCCCGGAATTGTTGAGCACATTCATATAGGTGCCTCGTGTTCAGATGACGAAATTCAAACATACAAGGCCCTATTTCAAGAATTTCGTGACGTGTTTGCTTGGTCTTACGAGGAAATGCCAGGAATTGATCCTGCTATTGTTGTCCATGAGATCAAGACTTACCCGGATGCTAAACCCGTCCGGCAACGTTTGCGTCAGATTCACCCACGAAAAGCGGCTGCGATTAAAGAAGAAGTTGAGAAGCTGTTGAAAGCAGGTTTCATTTATCCGATCCCGTTAACGGATTGGGTATCGAATATTGTTCCGGTTAACAAAAAACAGGGAACAATAAGAATATGTATCGACTATAGGGATATCAATCGTGCTTGTCCCAAGGACAACTATCCAACACCCTATATCGATCAAATAATTGATGATTGTGCCGGCAGTGAAATATTTTCCTTTATGGACGGTTTTTCTGGTTACAACCAAATCAATATTCTACCTGCCGATCAACCAAAAACGGCTTTCATTTGTCCATGGGGGACATTTTCTTATTGCAAATTACCTTTTGGGCTTAAGAATGGCGGAGCCACTTTTCAACGGGCGATGTCTTATGCATTTCATGACATCAAACACATTGTGCAACCGTATCTTGATGATTTGCCCGCTCACTCCTTACATTGAGCTGATCACCTTGTCCACTTACGAGCAATTTTTATGAGGTGTAGGCATTATCGTATACGGTTGAACCCACACAAATGTGTCTTCTGTATAGAAGTGGGACGATTGCTGGGATTTGTAGTTTCAAAAGCCGGCATTCGCGTCAATCCCTCGAAGGTAGAAGCTATCATCAAATTGCCTCCTCCTTCGAGTCTTCGCCAACTCCAAAGTTTGCAGGGGAAAGAAAACTTTTTACGCCGATTCATTCCTAACTACGCCGAGATTACCAAGGGTTTTACCCGGTTGTTGAAACAGAATGCTCAATTCTCTTGGGATGAGATAGCTCAAGAATCTTTTGATGCGCTCAAGCACGCGTTGACCCATGCACCGTTGCTGCATCCTACCAACTACAACCAGGATTACTTTTTGTACCTCGCCGCCGCTCATTCCACCATTCGAATGGTCTTAGTACAGGAAGACGAATTCAGAATGGAACATGTGATCTATTATCTTAGTCAGACGTTAAATCCCACTGAGCTCAAATATTCACATGTGGAGAAATTGGCCTTGGCAGCCGTTCAAGCTGTCCAACGTTTTCGTCACTACATTCTTCTCCGCAAAACTACAGTCATTTCGGATTGCAACCCTATGATCTACATTTTGACTAAACAATTGCTAGGGGCAAGTACTCTAAATGGATCGTTATCCTGCAGGAGTTCGACTTAGAATTTGAAAAGTCTAATTCTAAGAAATCATTAGTTTTTGCAGAGTTAATGTGTGATTTCCCGCATGCTGACACGGAAACTGTGGCAGAGGAACCCATTGTGGACGAATATCTGTTTCTCATCAGCACTTTAGATCCGTGGTATGGGGATATAATTGTCTATCTCCAAACCCAATCCTTTCGGCCCGAAGTTTCAAAGTCAGAACGTCGGAAAATTCGATTCCAGTCCCAACAGTACAAAATTATTGGAGATACTCTTTATCGCCGTGGGGCGGACTTGGTTTTTCATCGTTGCTTAACTCATGAGGAAGCTGAAAGGGTTTTGAATGACTGTCACTCTGGAGCGTGTGGCGGTCATATGTCTGGGTATGCCACAGCCCAAAAGATTTTGCGCGCTGGCTACTTCTGGCCGTCCTTGTTTAAAGATTGTATTATTGCGGTCCGGAAATGCCACAACTGTCAAGTGTTTGATCGCAAGATGCGCGCACCACCTGCTCCTCTCCACCCTATAATTGCCATTGGTCCTTTTGCTAAATGGGGTATCGATTTTATTACATGTAACCCTCACTCGGCCGGGGGGCATGCGTATATCATCCTTGCGGTTGATTATTTTACTAAGTGGGCCAAGGCGATGCCTACATTCGAGGCAGATGGCAAGACAGCTGCAATTTTCGTATTCAATCACATTATTGATAGGTTTGGTGTCCCACAAGCGATAATCACTGACCATGGGCGCCATTTTCGAAATGTTATGATGACAGAACTTACAGGCCAGCTTGGTTTGCGTCACGATAGTTCAACTCCTTATTATCCACAAGCCAATGGCCTGGTTGAGTCTATCAACAAAGTTTTAGTTATCATGATCCGACGAATAATTGGTATTCATCAGTCGAATTGGCACAACATGTTATTTTCTGCACTTTGGGTGTACCGAACCTCAGCGAAAACATCAACAGGGTTCACTCCTTTCCAACTAGTTTATGGTTTGGAAGCAGTGCTGCCCATTGAATGCGAAATCCCGTCACTTCAAATGGCTGTCGAATTACTTCCAGCTACTTCCGAAGAGGAGAAGCATCTATTATACTTAGCTCAATTAGATGAGACTCGACATGACGCTGCATTGGCAATCGAGACTCATGCAAAATGGATGAAAGCTCAGTATGATCGCAACGTGACCCCTCAAAATTTTTCGGAAGGAGACCTAGTGCTATTATATGATCAAGCTAACGATAAATTAGGTGCTGGAAAATTCGTTCCTATGTGGCATGGGCCCTACATTGTCAAGCAAAAGCTAGCAAAAGGGGCCTATGAGCTGGTAGATTTTGATGGGGACTCTTTGGGTAAACCCAGAAATGGACTTTACCTAAAGAGGTATTACGCTTAAATGATGGGTATGGAGATTTAGTTAGGTTAGATTTTTCTTTCTAGCTGGTGTGTTTGTTAGTATAGACAGTGTGCTTAGCTTAGAGAGTGTGTTTTTCGTCGTTATTCTGGCTTATCTTGGTTTTACTCTTGATATTGCAGATGTCGACGCCTCTCCAAACGTACATTGGATTTGCTGATGGTGCTTGTCGTAGTACACGGAATATCACTTCCGCAGCTTGGGTTATCTATTCGCCCTCTGACAAGTTAGTTTCTATGCATGGGGTGAGCCTCGGTCAAACAACAAACAACATTGCAGAATGCAGTGCAGTGATTGAGTTATTGTCTGAATCTATTTCGTTTGGGATTCAGAGTTTGATAGTGAGGTTAGATTCTGAACTCGTTGTATTACAGCTTAATAGAGTATATGCCATTAGAAATCCAGTGTTATTAAGGTTATTTTTGAGAGTGCGCCTCTTGGAGCGTGAATTTGATTACATTGAATATCAGCATATTCCAAGGTCTTTAAATACATTAGCAGATGCAATTGCTTCTCGAATGTTAGACAGACATTTGCGATAATCATACATGTAAATCTAAAAACATTTCATCACACATGTTTAACAAGATAAGCCGGTAATAATGATATATATAGATAAGAGTGTGTCAAAAAATACATCGTCTTCGATCATAGGTTAAAAAACACCTTATGATCGGCAAAAATGATAAGTACAAAAAACCAAAATGACACATGTGTCTACAAAAGTGACCAGCCAATCACTGGTGGTGCTCTCTATACGACACCACTACACGCGCTACCCTACACAAGAACCTCCTAAAAGGTCCTGGGACTGCGACCACATATCGCTGAAGTCTGATAGGAATATCGTCTATAGTCGTCTCTGGTATGTCTACCGTAAGATGCTCTAGGTCTTGTTCCAACTCAGCGAGGGTCTCTGCGGCTGCGTCCTGTGGGGCCTGTGCTGGTGCAACTGGTACTCTCCTCTCGAAAGGCCGGAGATTGGCCGGACGCTGTGGGCCTACATCTGCATTTTGAAAATTGTCACTGTCAGTTTTGAGACGATAAAAAAAAAAGAAAGAAGTAAATAATTTAAAAACTTGTGGAAAATGAAGTACCTGTGTCGTCCCACTGTTCTCCCGGTGGAAGAATCATGTCCGGATCTCTGCGAAAATCAACTCCGGCATACGGAAAATCCTGTATCGAGAAGACCTGGTTCTCTAACCAGTGAAAATACTTCGGTCTGAATTGGACAACCTCCATTCCCTCGTCAGGATGACGGGCCATCACTGCAACCCATCGCATCAACTTAGGCTCTCGGGGAGGCCTAACCTCAAAAGTAAGCTGCTGTGGGATTAGCATCGGAACCCTCTCTAGGGCAAAACTCACAACTAAAGGCCCATAACCAAAAGTCTTCAGCTGTCCGTTTTTGGTCCTAGTCAGTTGGCCCTTTAAGTTGGCCAACACAACTTCGCACCAGTTGAAAATGGTGCCCTGATAGCAATCAATTGCCATCCGCATCTGGGATCCAGTGGCAATGTGCAAAGCGGCAGCCTCGCAAAGTTCGGTAACTGTAAAGGCAATTACCATAAATTCAGGTCGGGATATCTTTTTGATTTCTATCCCCTTATCTTGGTTTTGGTTATTACACCACTGTAGCCAGAGGCTAGCAATGGACTGGCCACCCGGCCTAGTCTCGGAAAGAGTCAATTGTTCGCCCCTCTTGGGCAAACCAGTGAGAAAGTAAATATCAGAGGGCTCTATCTCGAGCTGGTGCCCTCCAATGTAAAAGCACTGATCCTGAACGTTCCACCTTTCGACCAGCCACTCTAGAAAGTGCACCTGGGCCCTCATGCCAGGTATGGCCCAGTATTTGTATAGACCGCATGCCTTCAAAGCACCAATGGAAGGTTGATGATTAATCGCGGCCAAATCAACATCTTCGTGTTTCCTCTCGCGCCAATCAAGCATGGTGGGCAATCTACACACCATAAAACATCTGTTAGAGTCCATAAATTTAAAAGTTTTTGGTTCATTTTTGAGAAATTGGAGTTTAAAAATCCACTCCGCGGTGTACGCAGCCCGCCTTTAGAGACAGGGCGTATGTACGTAGGTTCTCTTAAGGCAAGCTGCGTATGCCCAGCATTTTCCCAACTGAGAAAATGTCGGGGTACGCAGGTCACCCATGGGGCACCTGCGTACCCCGAAAAGCGGACCTTGAAACCCCCAAGGCCTCCAAAAAATAAAACTAAAGCCTAAAAACCAATTCTAAACGGATGGAAATGCAAGGGAGGATGTTGTAGAATACCTGATGAGACGGCGTTCGGTTTCGACAGTCGGATTCTCTGCAATGTCCACGGGAAGTTTCTTGCCAAAAGCCCTTTTTCTCTCCTCAATAGTAAAATGGTAAAAATGAAATGGTAAAAGCCCTTTTTATAGGTTTTTTGAGTAAATGAATGTCAAATTTTTTTATTTTCCACCATGAAAAGGTATTTTTCAAGTATTTTTATCTATCTTTAAACAGGTATGAGTAATGTGTTGGTTTTTGCGCAGGATAAAACGATTTTCAAGGAAAATGTCATTTTTCACAAACAAAAACATCAGAGTCATCTTTTAAGCCCTTTTCTAACTCCTAAAAAATGAAAAGATTGCCGAGCATTTCTTTTACACTCGTTAAAACGGAATTAAAAGACGGTCCCCTTATAGCCCTTTTCTGACCGTAAAAACAGGAAAAGATTGCCGGATTTTTGTCGTTTCAAATTCGATACTGGAAATAAAACGACGTGTCCTTGATTGCTTTTTACTTTTCAGGTCAAAGACACTAATCATGAAAGTACTCCTTGGTCGCAAGATCAAGCGGTTCTCTCAAGTATTATTTTATACTTTTTCGGACTTCGGAGACACAAATTTACGAAAAAGTTCAACCTGGAGTCTTCTTAAGTTTTTTCAGACTCTCTAAAATTGAAAAACGTCGAGTTTCTCCTATACTGGACTCGTTAAAATTTCATAGTAAAGGACCTGTTCGATTACAAACAGGAACGTACCACTCCTTCTTAGGGTTCGAATCAAAACTAAGTTGGACTCATCCGAAGGATGAGCTTATAATCAAGCATATGTTATCCTCCTCAAGCTTGTAAAAAATAAAGAGGTACTTGCCAGAAATGGTGGGGGAAAAGAGAGAAAAATGAGCCTATTTGTTATCCTTTGTCTCAGAAGAAGCTTTATCACCACTCTTGAACACGACACTTTTCATTCACCTGGGTTGGGAAATCCTTTGCCTCACAGTTGATCAAACCACATTGAAAGTCTTTAGCCGGGTATTAACTTTGGGTCAAATGTCACCAAGCCATCTGTTGTGTCGTTATGTGTTCAAGAGGTCACTGCATATAAACCATTCATCTGCAAAATACCCGTCATCCATCTTGACCATCCCTGAGTCAGTCCTTACAGCTACATTTCTTCAACTTGATCTATGATTTCGTGTTGCGGGCTTGCCTACAACGGGTCGCTTTCTATCGACATCAGCACATTATCTAGAAAGATGACCTAGAAATCGTCAGTACCTTGAAATCTTCATGCATCAATTGCAGGTTTCTCGCCTTTGACGACGGTTTACATCATTGACTTTCGATCGAAGGATTCCATGAAATGTTCGACATCAACTCATTCATTCACATCTCATGGATTGTACTGGGTACTTTGAGAACCATTGACATCACTGGTGGTCTCTCTCACACTTGTTAACAGTTTACACCATTGACTGGTAATCAAGTGGTTTCTACCATGTTCGACATCAACTCATTTATTCACATGGATAGAATTGTACCTGTTCGAGAAGTAGAAATGAAGACCCTGGATCTAGTTTCCACCATCCAGGCTGCGAGGAGTTTTGTATTCATTATACAGTAGACTAATCATAAATAGATGGCTGCACCCATACTGTGTCTACAAAGTCTATGATTATGATGTACTGTAAAATCATTCCTGTATCGGAGCAGTAGATAGTTTGTTAGTTAAAGTTTTCAATCTGAGTATGGGAATGCCTACCTCAGCGATGATATGATCTTATATATGTATTTTGTGTTGAATACTTGCAGGTTCTGACTGGGCTCTCCACAAGATAATCCTTGAAATGATAAAGTACTTCACCCTTCCTAGATGATATGAAACCCTTATCTACTACAGGCTTCGCACTTTAGGGGGCAATCTGTTACACTAAAATTTGTCACCATGACTATTTGCAGTTAGTATGGCTCCATCAACTGTCATACTATCCTCCTTGGCAAGTCTCATACCTCTGCTCTCCATGTCAAACTCCAAGAAAGAGAGAAAATCTTTAAAAAGCTATATATCTCTGGGTACGCAGTCTCTCTTAGCCTTACCTGCGTGTACGCACCCCAAGTTCACAATACCTGCGTACTTCTACGCTCTGTCTGTAAAGGGGAGGGTGCGTACTCCTGTAAAGGTCAAAAGGCACAAGTTTCACTCCAAAAAAGTTACTTGTGGTCATTTCTAGAGCATTCTAGAAGCTTGTTTGACGTGTATGGAGCTCCTCCAGATGGTTCATGTATCCCTATGAAAGAGGAACTTATCCCATCAAGAGGGGAGCTATCCCATCCAAAGAGGGGCTTATCCCATTGATGGTGGACCTGAATAACTTCCTCTAGAGCACTATAAATACAGGCATTGGGCCAGAGGGAGGGGAGGTTAAAAGCTGAACATTCCTAAGGGTAGATGCTGTTGGAATTAGGACTCCCTTGTAAAGCTTGAGAGGAGAGATTCCCATCCTTTCCTAGCCTTATTTGGAAGTGGGTGAGCTGATCAAAGTAAAGGAAAACTCTTGCTGGACCCTAGGAGGGACCTGCACAACACCAAGGCTCAGGTTGTAATGGTTTCTTTTGTTTCCACTTAATACAAATGAACTCATTTTTCTCAACAGATCGTTATTCATGATTTATTTCATATACTCCTTGGTCTGTATGATGGATATGTGTTATTTTATAAGTTTATCAGGTGCTATTTAATCTTTTGGCTTGTTAGTGAATGCAGGTTTCGAAGAGAAGGAGGAGCTCATCCGGATCGGCGAGGCTGGACTACTACAAAGCGTTGGACTAAAGGTATGTTAAAATCACCTGATTACTTGTATTCTAAATGCATGTTTAGAGAAAGGTAGTGTTTATTTGTCTTGTTTGTCACTAGAAAACCTTTGCTTCTAGGGAGGTCGGTTTTGTCCGCAATATCGACTCTTTCCGCATGACACTTAGCCGCAACCTCAGTGGAATTCATCTCATCATGGGTGGAGGCCCCAATACAACTCTCTTCCCACTCTTCTGCCTCCACCACCTGCCCAACCACAACCGTTAACTTCTGCTCCACCAAGCCAACCCGAAATGCCCGCTTAGCCAAATTTGAACCCAAACAATAGATAGGCTCAGCAAGTGTATTGTGGGGAACCATCATGCCCAACTTATGCTGTGGAAATTCAAGAAATTAACTTGCGATCTGGGAAAGTTCACCCAGATAGCCAACCTCCACCCAGGGAGGTTGAGGGAGATAAAAAGGAAAGCAAACCTAAAGCAAATCCACCCTTTCCTAAGAGACTATCCATGACAATCGAGCCTACCCTAAAAGAGACTAAACTCCTGGGAGAATTGAAACATTTATGTGTGAAGATACCGCTTCTCCAAGCCATAAAAGATGTGCCTATCTACAATAGGTTGATCAAAGAGAAGTGCTTTAGGCATCCAGGAAGGAGAAAGAGAGATGCCCCAACCATCAATGTCATAGGATAATTGTCCGACCTGATGTTGGGGAAGATAATCTGTGCAAAATATCTGGAACCTGGAAGCCGAGTAGTTGATATCCACACCGATGGCACAATGGTCCCACATACCTTGATTGATCTAGGAGCTACCATTAATGTAATGACAAAGGACACGATGCTCAAACTTAACCTCCAAGGCTCCTTGAGGAAGACCACGACGATGCTACAGCTAGCAGACCGCTCCATAGTGACCCCTGAGGGGATTGTGGAAGATGTGATGGTCTCCATTGATTCTTGGGAGTACCCTGTTGATTTATTAGTTCTCCAGCCAAAGGAAAATCTCACTGGGTATCCTCTTATTCTGGGAAGACCCTGGTTGGCTATAGTCAATGCCTACATTAGCTGCCGAGCTGGGAACATGACCATAAAAAATAGGCACATGTCCAAACAGTTAACCCTATATCCTCCTACCCAACCCTTGCTAGAACATGATCTACCTCTCTGGTTGGAGGAGGAGGATGAGGATGAAGTTTATTCTGCACCACTTTGTACATTAGAAATTGCCATGGGGGGAAACCACAAGATGAGGATGATATGATTGAAAATTTGATTCAGAATCCACCTCCCAGTGTATCACCATTAGAAGAAATAGTAAGAGAAACCAAAAACAACCCCTCAATTGATCTCTGTGTGGCCGACCCTACTTCTCTCTATGTTAAAAACATAGAGTTCGGCCTAGAAAGAACATTGAAGATCAATCCATCCCTATCTACTTCCCAGGAGAAGGAGCTATGCAACATACTGAGAAAACATCTAGATGCCTTCACCTAGAGTTATAAGGAGATGAAGGGAGTGCACCCTTCAGTATGTACTAATCATATATACATCAAGGAAGATTGCAAGCCAGTCAGGCAGCCTCAAAGGAGGATTGTTATAGACATTTTTGTGCCTTACAGCTCTAAGCATGAAATTTCCATAAACCAAGGGATCCTAAGTCCCTAAAAGAGTTGTTCCTGCCCCTAAAGGAACAAGGTCAACCAATTACAGCTTCTCCCAGAAGTTATCCATAAGAAACTGCTCAGAATTAGTCAAATCAGGATCATTTCAACTGCTCCACTAGCCAGCTACGTTGCGTAGCACCCCAGTACACTAGCTAGGTGCGTTGCAACGCACCTAAATGCACTACCAGGGTGCGCTGACAAATGGAAGTGTCATTCCGCGAGGTGGACAGACAATGGAAGCTTCCAGAATCTTCCCCAATGACACTTGCCTCACTAAGTTCAACCAAGGATGAGTAAGAGGCTCTCAGTCTCCAAGTGGAAGCAAGAATTGACAGAGAGAAGCCACAAGTCAAATCATAAGCTGACTCATCCTCTTTGCATACATCTATATATGGATCCCTCATCCCAGAGATCCAGGAGGATGGAATTTTGTACTTTGCAGAGAATTGCTGTTGGTTTTGAGATAGAGATCAGTGCATTGGGTGATTTATGCTTTGTTGGAGGTGAAGAGGGGATTCCTTTGCTGGGGGGTTGATGCTGGATCAGGAATCATCGGTTGTAACTCCTCCTGGACCTTCTTGTTATATCAATAAAACTATTTGAGTTTCTCCTACATGCTTGTGTATCAATGACGTTTTGTTATATCTGCATGTTTAGCTTAAATCTGATCCTAAGCTATTTATGAATGTAAATCTATGTCTTTGTGTAGTTTTCCTCTTCTGTGATCTTGCAAGAACTTGGTGAAGCTGGGAAAGTAAGGGAGCAGGTAGCTGGAAGCTGTCAAAGAGGAGAGAGATTGGATCAAAGGACTCGCGCAAGACACAGGTTGGTTCATCCTATTCCCCTTCGTTTACAGTTCATAAAGAAGAATACGAAAATAGTTTTCCTTGTTTGTTGCTAAGGCACTGTCACACCTTAGTGGGATAGGGGCATTCTGAGTAGACACTTTTCCCATCAACAAAATGGCGACTCCACTGGGGATCGTGTCTAGTTAGTTTGTTTGTGTTTCTCTTGTTGTTTGTTTCATAAACACAGAAGTAGCAATCGAACTGCATTTGCCATTATCAAATGCAAAGTAGACACCTGCTACTTCAATCCATTCACTGGATTTGTTTATGATTTGAACAACTGATTCACAAATGATCTGATTACCCTTTGTGATAGCTCTTAGACCTCCTTTAAATCCACCCTCTGATTGTGCATTACTAATTGCTTTTACTCGGCCAAAATCCATAGATTAAACTGCAAATCGTGACCCAGAACCCGGATAGAAGTCTCGTTTCTGCCCCAGCATAGGCACTGTGAAGAGACTCTGCATTTCAACACAGTTCCCGAGAGGGATACCTGCGCTGCAATTCAGTTTCTCTGTGTAACAGGTGCGCTGATCAGCCTAACCCTGTGCAACTGAGGTTCTTTGCTTCATTTTTTCAGTTTTGTCTCTGATTTTGCAGCCTGTGATCAGTGTGTGTCTGTTTTAAAACCCCTTTTCTTTGCCTTAATTCCGCCTCCTTTGTACAAAAAGACTGTAGATGTTCTTTGTGTGTTTGTTACATCATTTATAGTTTTCCATTGAAAGAGTAAAATAGTCATACTGTCGTCCTTGGATTTAGATCTGTCGTAAGTGTCGATTTTGATCTTAGGAAAAAGTTTCTTTGCTGTTGATAGTCGATTATGCTTTTACTTTTGCCTTTGGTTTGAATTTGTCACTTTCTAGTGTCGAAACGAGTGTTTATTTCAAAATCATAAAGTGTCGTAATCTTCTCTACCTTTTGATTTCGAAAAGAAGCTTGTTTGTGTTTTTCACTTGAAAGCAAATTCAGATTTGTACATCAACTTTCTTTTTAGGCATCAATATTAAGAAAGTGAAAACAAATACATGCATATGTGCATTTGCATATTGATAGTTTGTATGGCTTGATTTAGGAAAAGTGCATTTACAGTGTGCTCTTTGCTCTTTGAGAAAAGATTGTGTCTTTCTTTTCTCCTTGTAGCTAGGATTTTCATTACTGAAAAGAGATAAAAGATTTGCTTATCATCTTTAGATTGCATTTAGGAATTACATCTACATCTCATGGTGAACCCAAAAGGCAAACTTCATAAGAAAGATCAACTTAAAATAAATTGAATGAATCTAACAACGCTTCGGAACTTAACGCACAACATAGAGGTCTAGGCTAGAGACGCATTCCGGCGTCGTAAAGCCTGGTAACTGTTGTCCTCACTGATGGTTGGGTGATTCCTCCACTTTGAGACGATAAGTGCCAGTACGGACTTGTGCTCCCATGTACCGTCGAGTATATATTGGGAGACCCCTCTAGCCTTAAAACCTTTTATCCATAGGAAGCCGTGTCGGCCGCCCTACTGATCGCAATGCACCGAACACAGCATTCGGGAAGATTGACTGTCGTACCGTAAAACGTATTCTGCAGTTTTGTGATTGGTTTGGTACTCCCTCTACCTAGATCTCCAGAGCAGTCCCTTTCGTTCCTTTTCAGACTCCTTAACGGAAAAGGTCCATCTGAGCACTTGTCACTTCAGGCTCATTAAAAATCGAAGGAGACTAGAGTCATATTTTGTTTTTTCTCGACTCTTAAAAACTAAAAAAACAAGTTGTGTCTAAAGCGTCTAAAAATTTATTTTAAACGGAATATTCATTACCCCTTTCCTACGTTGATCTTGGGTTGAGAAAATGGAGTCTACCAACCAAGGAATTCCCCTTGGTGGAAATCCTAGTCCCTTCTCCTCTTGGGGAGATGTTGGTTCACCCCATATGGCCACCTTGTCACTTCTAGGACTGAAAATTGGCTTGCCAGTATGGCTCTTCTCAACCAATTTCGTTCATAACACCACTATTCCTTAACAATCGAATCAGTAGTTAGACCAGTCCAGAGTTACCCACCAACCTTCTACTTCCTCTAATTCTTCCTCTCCTCCTTCCTCTTCGCTTGATGGGGCTGGCAAAGCCAAAAGTCAAGTTCCTAAGGAGAAGAAGGAAAAGAAGAAGAAAGAGAAGAAGAAGAAGGAGCCAAAAGCGAATGGGGGCAAACGAGTGTCGTCTAACGAAAATCCACACACTGCACCGACCAGGCCTAAATCGCCATGTGTCATTTGTAGAGGAGACCACTTTCACAGAGATTGTCCTTGCATCCCTCAGATACTAAGGGACTGGTCTCCTCGTTTGCACAATCCGGTGTCATCAACCTCTGATGATCATGTTGAAAGCACACCGTCAACTAGCGAAAGTGAAGCCCCAGGACGAAAAGGGAAAGCTAGATTTCCCTGTAAACTGTGCGAAGGCAATCATGCCGTACACCGTTGTCCCTTCTTAGATGAGGCGAAAAGAGTTTTGGATGATCGTCCGGTTTCACCATTACGACTTCCTCCTGGATATAAAAAACTCTTGCCGAGTCCGTCGCTAGTTGAGAATCTAGCTGGCCCGCTCAAGTGGTCGGCTGAAGCGCCTATCATCGAAGATAAACCATCTGAATCCATACCAGACGAAAGTCAAAAGGTCGAGGCGGTAGTTGACCCGGTCTTGCCTTCAGAGGTTTTATCTTCGGATGATACAGTCACTGAAGAGAACAAGGATGACACCGTCCAAATTCTCTTCATCAACACAGACTCCGACGAACATGGGGGCAACCCACCCATTCCCTTACCGCAGGAGGGAAGTTCGTCAGATCCGTACCCGACCGTCTACTCGGTCCCACCTCCAAGCAACCTAGTTGTCTCCTTCGATTGGAATCAACTAGGTAGACCCCGCTTACCAGCAAGCATACCATTCTGAATTATCGTTCAAATATATAGAATGGTCATGGCTTGTACCATCATAGATGAGGGGGCCTCTGTGAGTATCCTTTCCTCTATTGCTTGGAAAGCGCTTGGTTTGCCATCGCTCTTGCCTGAGATGAGAAATCTGTCAGGCTTTGATAAAGGAACCAGTCAACCTTTAGGGATCCTTCCCAATGTGCCCATAACATTGAGAGGGAAGACAGTTCAAATGAACGTAATGGTAGTTCAAGGACCCTTGGATTATAACTTACTCCTTGGACGAGACTATATTTATTGCATGGGAGCCATCATCTCCTCACTCTTTAGAGTAATGTGTTTTCCACACGAAGGAAGAGTGGTCAAGCTCGTGGACCAGCTTTCATTTCCCGGATCACGCATAGCAAATAGTCATATACCATCCCTAAATGGTCTATTCATGCAAGAAATGTCTCAATCTCCAGTCCGTCCTCCTAATGAGCGTGAGTAATTCGGAGGGATATGACTGAAACCCAGGGGGCATGCGTCCTGGTCTGCTTCGGCAGGAAAACTTCGGGTATAGAGTAGGTTTCCGCGGGAGAATATGACTAGTCTGTACCCCGTCCGTGATTGGAAGAGGGGTTATTCTAGAACAAGATTCTCTTGTCAAAGTTATGTGAGTTGACAGAACAGAGTCACTCACCTTTGTTTATCTCGGTAGACATCGACAAAGAAGTGTTTTGTTTACGCTGTAAATAGAACAATCTTTGGGTAGCCTGTAAGAGGTAGTACCGTTCCTGATAAAACGAATGTTTTGTCAGCTCGAATAAAGGGTGACCCTTCCTGATAAAACGAATGTTTTGTCAGCTCGAATAGAGGGAGACCTCGAAACTCTGTTTTATACCTGGGGGCATGCAAACCTTTTGGAATGCAAGCGAGGGGCGGCTATTTATTTTTTTAAATTTTTAGGACCTCTAACCCTTTAAACTCGTAGGATTAGTCGTCACCTAACTTGCATAAAGAAAGGATGTGGGGCAAAAATCTAAAAGTTGCCGTTTTATATATGAGACATTCTTATCATATGACTGGATTAATCGAGCAGTTTTAGCACATAGTTCAAGCTCGTTAAAAAATAAACATAAGACATGAGCAAGTGTTTCCACCCGTGTTTAAGCTCATTAAAAAATGAACTATTCCCCGGTAAATAACCACTGTGAATGAAGATTTCAGCCATTAAAGCTTTGGTCGTGTTTGCACCGTCACCTTCACTTTTCCATTGGCCAATCATTCACCTCCATTTGATTGTTTACCCATTTTGAGGAACAGCTGCGAAGAGTGATTTCACTAGCCATCCTTGTGACACTGCCGTGATTGGAAAATTCCAACCCTTACCTGGAATCAGCTGCTACCCATTTTATCACTCGTTCCTCAAAAGACGAGTCTTCTTTAAGCTCTTTTCAACTGACTCGTAAAATATGAAAATATTGCCGAGTTTTGGCCTTCCAGCTCGTTAAAGCGACCGGAAGTGCTATCCCTCCTCTAGATTTTAATCTTTTTGGACCTGAGGGATTATTGCACAAAAAGATCGAGCGCTTGTTTTGTTCGGCTCGTTAAAACTATCGAAAATTCATCCCTTATGTATTGTTTTATACTTTTTCGGACTTAAGGGATTAGATGACGAAAAAGGAATTTCGGAGTTACCTTTACGTACCTTTTCAGACTCTCTAAAAATGAAAAGGACCGAGTTATCTTTGTCGTTAAACTCGTTAAAAAGATTAATAGCGACAAACTTGTCTTTAGACGAGAACGAGTTTCACTATCGCTAGGCTCGTTAAAACATACCGATGGGTTTGCCCGAAGGGAAAATTATAGAACAAACATATGTTATCCTCCTCAAGCTTGACAAAAATAAAGAGGTACTGCTTAGCAATGACTGGGGAAAAATTGGGAAGAAACTCAAAGAATCTTTATTGGTAGCAAGTCGCTCTTGAACATGACACTTCCACTCCGTGCCTGAGTCGGGTTGGGTTGTTTCATTCACCGGTCACATCACCATGGTCACATCATACCATCCACATTTGGGGTAAATGCTACCAATCCATCACATAAGTGTCGCCGACATGTTCAAGAGAAGTCATCCAGAGAAGTCACCCGTGTCCCATCCACTACCATACATTATACTTCATTCCTTCATGACTGCCATCCTGAACCATGTATCATCAAATCATTTTCACCTCCATCAAAATCATTTGCTCCGTTCCATGTCATTGATGTGGGATTCATCAAGGCCCTCCTTTGACGGATCGCTTCTTGTCGACATCAGCTCATTATCCAAGAAGTCGATCTAGGAACACCCCATTCAGTACTTTGAAGCTTGCATGCCTCAATGGCAAGTTTCTCACTTCCGGTGATAGGTATACATCAATGACCTTGTTACACTAAAAAATGTCACCATGACTATTTACAGTTAGTATGGCTCAATCAACAGTCATGCTACCCTCTTAGGCAAGTCTTATGCCTCTGCTATCCATCTCAAACTCAAAAAAGAGAGAAAGTCTTGTAAAAAATGTGTTTATCTCTGGGGACGCAGGTTCTCTGAAGCCTTACCTGCGGGGACGCTCACAATGTTCACAAAGGCTGCGTCCTTGGACGCTCTGTATGTTAAGGGACAGGTGCGTCCTTCTGTAAAAGGCAAAATGCGCAAGTTTCATCTTAAAAAAGTTACTTGTGGTTACTTCTAGAACTTTCTAGAGGTCGGTTTGATGAAATGGATGTGCCTCCAGTTGGTTCATGTATCCCTATTAAGGAGGAACTTATCCCATCAATAAGGGAGCTATCCCACCCAAAGAGGGGGATTATCCCATTGATGGTGGACCTGAATAACCTCTTTACAGCACTATAAATAAAGACATTGAGCCAGAAGGAGAGGAGGTTGAAGCTATACATTTTCTTTGGGTAAATGCTGCAGGAATTAGGACTCCCATTTAGAACCTTGTGAGGAGAGATTGTCTTTGCTTGATTCTATTTGGAAGTGGGTGAGCTTTGTCAAAGTAGAGGAAAACCCTTGATGGACCCTGGGAGGAACTTGCACAACACCAAGGCCAGGTTGTAAGAGTTTCTTTGTTTCGTTATTAATACAAATTGGTTCATTTTTCTCAATAGCTTGTGTTAATGAGTTATTTCATGTGTTCCTTGGTCTGCATGTTGAATATATGTTTTATTATATGAGATGCAAGTGCTTGGTAATTGTTTGATTGTTTGTGGTTGCAGGAATTGATGTGAAGGAGGAGCTCATCCGGATCGGCAAGGACGGACTACAACAACAGCGTTTTGGAATAAGGTAAGCCTAAACACTTTGTAGTTTTCATGTTTTAAAAGGTGTATTTAGAGAAAGATCGTTCCATTTTGTCTTGTTTGTCGCTAGAGAGTTTAGACTCCTAGGGAGGTCAGTTGTGTCCGCACAAACGACTGTTTCCGTATGACAAATTATGAATGTACCTAGTTTTGCGTCATTATGCTGGGGGCATGCGAACTTGAAGCAAGCATAGTTTTTCGTTTCAAGCTTGTGTAAACATGAAACCGAATCCGAGCATAGTTCTTTTCCTGTGTCAAGCTCGTTAAAAAATGAAACAAATCCTCCTCTACTTGAGTCGAGAGATTGACGAGATCTTATAAATGTTAAGTTTTTAGGTTAGTTATTTCAGTTTTTTGCATAATTTTCTTATATTTTTAGGTCGAGTCTTTCAAATGATCTCATTCATGAACCTTCATTCCATCCAGCTTGTGCTTAGTTGAATGAAATGAAGTTGGGGGGCATGCGCTCTAGCAGTTACGCTTAGGGGGCATCAAGCACAGTTTTCTCTCTGTTTCAAGCTTGTGTACAAATGAAACTACTATGAAGCATAGTTTTACTCTGTTTCAAGCTTTTGTAAAAATGAAACCTAGCTCGAGTCAATTTCGGTTATTTTCAAGACTCGTTAAACTCATGAAAATCCCGAGATTATTTTGCTATTTTTCATTCTCGTAAAACAAATGAAAATGCCGAGATCTTTCCGTCTTTTCCTACTCGTAAATTAAATTGAAAGTCGGCCATATGAGTACATTTTTATCATTTTTTCGAACTCGTTAAAACTTACGAAAAAGTGAAAACCATGAGTACATTTTTATCCCTTTTTCGAACTCGTTAAAACTTACGAAAAAGTGAAACCTTGGAGTTCTCTTTTAAGCCCTTTTCAGACTCTTAAAACATGAAAAGATTGCCGAGCGTTTCTTTTACACTCGTTAAAACGGAATTAAAAGACGGTCCCCTTTTAGCTCTTTTCTGACCGCAAAATCAGGAAAAGATTGCCGGGTTTTTGTCGTTTCAAACTCGATAAGGAAATAAAATGACGTGTCCTTGATCGCTTTTTACTTTTCAGGTCAACGACACTATTATGAAAGTACTCCTTGGTCGCAAGATCAAGCGGTTCCCCCAGGTATTATTTTATACTTTTTCGGGCTTGAGGGACGCAAATGTACGAAAAAGTTCAACGTGGAGTCTCCTTTAGTTTTTTCAGACTCTCTAAAATTGAAAAACACCGATTTTCTCCTATACTGGGCTCGTTAAACATTTCACAGTAAAGGACCTGTTCAATTACAAACAGGAACGAACCACTCCTTCCTAGGGTTCGAATTTAAACTAGGTTGGACTCGTCCGAAGGATGAGCTTATAATCAAGCATATGTTATCCTCCTCAAGCTTGTTAAAAATAAAGAGGTACTTGCCAGAAATGGTGGGGGAAAAGAGAGAAGAATGAACCTGTTTGTTACCTTTTGTCTCAAAAGAAACTTTATTACCACTCTTGAACACGACACTTTTCATTCACCTGGGTTGGGAAATCTTTTACCTCACAGTTGATCAAACCACTTTGAAAGTCTTTAACTGGGTTCCGGGGATTAACTTTGAGTTATTCGTCACCAAGCCATATGTCGTGTCGTTATGTGTTCAAGAGGTCTGCAAGCAAAACTTTCATCTACAAAATACTTGTCATCCATTTGACCATCCCTGAGTCAGTCCTTACAGCAACATTTCTTCAACTTGAACAATGATTTCGTGTTGCGGGCTTGCCTGCAACGGGTCGCTTTCTATCGACATCGACACATTATCTAGAAAGATGACTTAGGAATCGACAGTACCTTGAAGTCTGCATGCATCAATGGCAGGTTTCTCACCTTTGACGTCAGTTTACATCATTGACTTTCGATCAAAGGATTCCGTGAAGTGTTCGACATCAAAACATCTATTCACATTTCACGGGTTGTGCTTGGTACTTTGAGAACCATTGACATTACTGGTGGTCTCTCTCACGCTTGTTAACAGTTTACATCATCGACTGGTAATCAAGTGGTTTCTAACATGTTCGACATCAAATCATTTAATCACATGGCTATAATCGTACCAATTCGGGAAGTAGAAGTGAAGACCCTGGATCTAGTTTCTACCATCCAGGCTGCGAGGAGTTTTGTATTCATTATCTATATAGACTAATCATAAACAGATGGCTGCGTCCATACTGTGTCTACAAAAGTCTATAAAAATGATGTACTGCAAGATCATTCCTATATCAGAGTAGTTAGTCCATTAGTTAAAGTTTTGAATCTGAGTATGGGAATGCCTACTTCAGTGATGATATAATCTTATACATGTATTTTGTGTTGAAAATTGCAGGTTCCAACCAGGTCATCCACAAGACAATCCTTGAAATGATAAAGCGCTTCACCCTTCCTAGAATTACAAAACCCTAATCTATTCCAGGCTTCGCACTTTAGGGGGCAATCTGTTACACTAAAAAATGTCACCATGACTATTTACAGTTAGTATGGCTCAATCAACAGTCATGCTACCCTCTTAGGCAAGTCTTATGCCTCTGCTATCCATCTCAAACTCAAAAAAGAGAGAAAGTCTTGTAAAAAATGTGTTTATCTCTGGGGACGCAGGTTCTCTGAAGCCTTACCTGCGGGGACGCTCACAATGTTCACAAAGGCTGCGTCCTTGGACGCTCTGTATGTTAAGGGACAGGTGCGTCCTTCTGTAAAAGGCAAAATGCGCAAGTTTCATCTTAAAAAAGTTACTTGTGGTTACTTCTAGAACTTTCTAGAGGTCGGTTTGATGAAATGGATGCGCCTCCAGTTGGTTCATGTATCCCTATTAAGGAGGAACTTATCCCATCAATAAGGGAGCTATCCCACCCAAAGAGGGGGATTATCCCATTGATGGTGGACCTGAATAACCTCTTTACAGCACTATAAATAAAGACATTGAGCCAGAAGGAGAGGAGGTTGAAGCTATACATTTTCTTTGGGTAAATGCTGCAGGAATTAGGACTCCCATTTAGAACCTTGTGAGGAGAGATTGTCTTTGCTTGATTCTATTTGGAAGTGGGTGAGCTTTGTCAAAGTAGAGGAAAACCCTTGATGGACCCTGGGAGGAACTTGCACAACACCAAGGCCAGGTTGTAAGAGTTTCTTTGTTTCGTTATTAATACAAATTGGTTCATTTTTCTCAATAGCTTGTGTTAATGAGTTATTTCATGTGTTCCTTGGTCTGCATGTTGAATATATGTTTTATTATATGAGATGCAAGTGCTTGGTAATTGTTTGATTGTTTGTGGTTGCAGGAATTGATGTGAAGGAGGAGCTCATCCGGATCGGCAAGGACGGACTACAACAACAGCTTTTTGGAATAAGGTAAGCCTAAACACTTTGTAGTTTTCATGTTTTAAAAGGTGTATTTAGAGGAAGATCGTTCCATTTTGTCTTGTTTGTCGCTAGAGAGTTTAGACTCCTAGGGAGGTCAGTTGTGTCCGCACAAACGACTGTTTCCGTATGATAGACCTTCGACCGAAAGATTTTGCATGGTGTTCGACGCCAAGTCCTTTATTCACACCACGTGAATTGTACTGCAGTACCTTGAGGGTCATCATCATTATCGGTGATTCCTCTCGCGCTTGTTAACAGTTTACATCATCGGCTGGTAATCAAGCGATGTCTTTCCATGTTCGACTTCAAAACATTTCTCACATGGATCGGCTTGTACTTCGAGTGAAGATCGGACGAGATTGAAGACCCTGGATCTAGTTTCATCCATCCGGGCTGCGATATATATTCAGGAAAAATAAAGACATTGACATGTACAACATTGCAGCACAGATAATCATCCTACCAAAAGGATGATGACTTCATCAAAATCATGAGTCTACCATCAGACGATTATCTGTCCTGTGTACATAAAAATGAATTTATAAAGCTGAGCATGGGAATGCCCGCCTCAGCTAGATCATGAAAATAGTATGAAGATAATGTATTGTATTGTATCTTATTACAGGTCTCCTCCCAGCATTGAAAGAACTTCGGATCCTCCTAATAAAGCATTTCACCCGATAAACGGCCTCATACTTTAGGGGGCAACTGTTATAGACATTTTTGTGCCTTACAGCTTTAAGCATGAAATGTCCATAAACCAAGGGATCCTAAGTCCCTAAAAGAGTTTTTCCTGCCCCTAAAGGAACAAGGTCAACCAATTACAGCTTCTCCCAAAAGTTCTCCACCAGAAACTGTTCAGAATTAGTCAAATCAGGATCATTTCAGCTGCTCCACTAGCCAGCTGCGTTGCATAGCACCCCAGTACACTAGCTAGGTGCGTTGCAATGCACCTAAATGCACTACCAGGGTGCGCTGAGTGGGAAATGACAAATGGCAGTGTCATTCCACGAGGTGGAAAGACAATGGAAGCTTCCAGAATCTTCCCCAATGACACTTGCCTCACTGAGTTCGACCAAGGATGAGTAAGAGGCTCTCAGTCTCCAAGTGGAAGCAAGAACTGACAGAGAGAAGCCACAAGTCAAATCATAAGCTGACTCATCCTCTTTGCATACATCTATATATGGATCCCTCATCCCAGAGATCCAGGAGGCTGGAATTTTGTACTTTGCAGAGAATTGCTGTTGGTTTTGAGATAGAGATCAGTGCATTGGGTGATTTATGCTTTGTTGGAGGTGAAGAGGGGATTCCTTTGCTGGGGGGTTGATGCTGGATCAGGAATCATTGGTTGTAACTCCTCCTGGACCTTCTTGTTATATCAATAAAACTATTTGAGTTTCTCCTACATGCTTGTGTATCAATGATGTTTTGTTATATTTGCATGTTTAGCTTAAATCTGATCCTAAGCTATTTATGAATGTAAATATATGTCTTTGTGTAGTTTTCCTCTTCTATGATCTTGCAGGAACTTGGTGAAGCTGAGCAAGTAAGGGAGCAGGTAGCTGGAAGCTGTCAAAGAGGAGAGAGATTGGATCAAAGGACTAGCGCAAGACACAGGTTGGTTCATCATATTCCCCTTTGTTTACAGTTCATAAAGAAGAATACGAAAATAGTTTTCCTTGTTTGTTGCTAAGGGACTGTCACACCTTAGTGGGATAGGGGCGTTCTGAGTAGACACTTTTCCCATCAACAAGGATGAACCCAACACTTAAAGATATTGTTAAGGAAGAACTACAGAAATTGCTTGATGCAAGATTCATCTATCCCATCTCTGACAGTGAATGGGTCTCTCCTTTGGTGCTAATGCCAAAGAAAAATGGTAAGTGGAGAATCTATGTCGACTTCAGGAATTGAACAAAGCCACTAAAAAGGACCATTTTCCTTTATCTTTCATAGATCAAGTGTTAGATGGTCTGGTAGGGAAGCAATTTTTCTCCTTCCTATATGGGTTTAGTGGGTACAATCAAATTCAATTCAGCCCAGAAGACCAAGATAAGCCCACTTTCACTTGTCCTTGGGGTACCTTTGCATATTGAGTCCTTCCTTTTGGTTTGTGCAACACTCCAACCACTTTCCAAAGAGCGGTATTAAGTATATTTTCTGAACTGGTTCATGATGCAATATAAATATACATGGATGATTTTACTCCCTATGGCTCTGACTTTCAGGAAGCTTTATCTAACCTAGGAAAAGTTCTAGATAAGTGTATTGAGATGAACCTATCCCTCAGTTCAGAAAAATGTGAATTTTTGATGATTGAAGGGACTGTGCTAGGTCATGCAATATCTCAACAAGGACTGCAGGTGGACCCCAACAAAATTGTCATCATCCAAAGGATCCCACCTCCTCAAAAGGTGAGAGATGTCAGAAGTTTCCTAGGCTTAGTTGGATATTACAGGAGATTCATTAAAGACTTCAGCAAGTTAGCCTCTCCTTTGTTTGGCCTCCTAGGCAAAGATGTTGAGTTCATATGGTTGGAAAACTGTCAAGAAGCCCCAGATACCTTGAAGAGCAAGCTAGTGATTGCCCCAATTCTCAGAGGCCCAAACTGGGCCCTAACCTTTCACATTCACATAGATGCCTCGAACAAAGCAATAAGAGCAGCCTTAGGAAAAACTGATGGAATGTTATCTTATGCCATATAATTTATAAGCAAGAACTTGTCAAAGGTAGAATTAAACTATATATTGATCGAGAAGGAACTCCTAGCTATCGTGCATTCCTTAAACAAATTCAGACATCATATCACAGGCTATCAAACTTTGTGCACACTGATCATGCTGCAATTAGATATTTAATGAACAAACCAGATGTAAATTCTTGCATTATTAGATGGTTGCTTTTACTGCAGTAGTTTGATCTGACCATTATTGATAAGCCTGGTAAAGAGAATGTTGTTGCTGACTTTTTGTCTAGAGTAAATTTGCCTGCAGGTGAAGAAGGAATGGTGGATGACCAAATGCCAGATGAACACCTATTTTCTATATCAGTACTCTCTCCATGGTTTTTTGATATAGCAAACTACTTGGTTTCAGCACAGTTCCCACCACACCTATCCTCAAAAGAGAAGAGCAAGATAGTAAGGAAAAACACCCATTTCACCTGGATTGGAGGCAATCTCTTCAAACTTGGCCTAGATCAGATCTTGAGAAGATGTGTCAGGGAGGAGGAAGTCTTTGACATCCTCCTGACCTGCCATGACGGGCCTTGTGGAGGTCATTTTGCAGCAAAAAGAACTTGCTTCAAGATATTGCAAACAGGCTACTACTAGCCCACTCTTCATCAGTATGTGAGGAGATACATGAGCCAGTGTGATCAGTGTCAGAGGATGGGGAAAGCCACTCCAAAGGATGAAATTCCCATGCAACCTCAAGAAACCTTTGAGCCATTTGAGAAGTGGGGCATGGACTTTGTGGGGCCTATCAACCTCCCTTCAAAGTAGAAGCAGTACATCATTGTGCGCATCGACTACCTGACAAAGTGGGCGGAGATAAAAGCAATCAAAGCAATGATAGAGGAGAAAGTAGCTGAGTTTTTGAGGGAAAACATATTCTACAAGTTTGGGTATCCGAGAGAATTGGTCATAGACCAAGGTAGTCAGTTCACTTCCAACCTGATTGAAGAGCTACTCACACATCATAAGATCAAGCATAGGACTTCCACCCCTTACCATCCACAAGACAATGGGAAAGTGGAGGTCACTAACAGAGCATTGGAAGGGATCCTAACCAAGTTAGTGAACAACAACATAAAAGACTAGGCGGACAGATTAGTTGATGCCACTTGGGCCTACAACACAACATGGAAGACCACCATCGGGTTCACACCCTATGAATTGGTCTATGGGAAGAAGGCTTTGTTGTCAATAGAGTTTGAATTCAATACCCTAAGGATGGCAGCTCAACTAGACCTAGACCTCAGCCATGCACAGAAGGAGAGATTACTTCAGCTCAATGGATTGGATGAATACAGATTGCAAACCCTTCTCCATATAGAGGTAGTTCAGCTTCAGAGAAAGATATGGCATGACAAAAATATCAGGGAGAAACAATTCCAAGATGGAGATTGGGCACTACTCTATGATTCAAGATACAAGGATTTCAAAGGCAAGCTAAGGACAAGATGGCTGGGACCCTACACTGTGGAGAAATGCAATGACAATGGTTCATTTTTGATCAGAACCATTGATGATGAAGCCATCCCCATGCTTGTCAATGGACATCAGTTGAAAGTCTACAAGAAACCCCTCTCCAAGCGAGAGTTTATTGAAGATTTGAATAAAACAGTGATGGTAGTGGAGCATGTCTTAGCTTCCACTTCACCCACTCACTGAAGAAAAAAGAGAAAAAATAAGGACTCAAGTGAAAACCTCCATGAGGCGCTTGAGTCCCATCATTGGGTTGAAAACATCTTCTGAGGCAGCCCAGTGATGTCAAAAAAAAAGGGAAAAGAATAAGATCCCTGGGTGAAAACCTCCCTTGGAGGCACCCAGGGCAGGTAATTAAGGTGAAAATCTCTCTGAGGCACCCTAGTTATTTTCAAAAAAAAAAGAGAGAGAAAAAATGAATTTTTATTGCATTGCAGGTTTACAGGAGGACTACAGGGAGCAGAAGAAGGTGCCAAGGGGACCCTGACATTCATACCAACATCCATCTCATCTTCTCCACACCTTCATCCATAATTTTTGGCATCTCTTTCACCCCACTGTACCTTTTTCTTCCAAAATTGTGTTTTCTACAGGAGGCTCCTATAGGAATTACAGAGAGCCAAAAGTGTTTACAGGAGGCAGTTTGAGGGACAAGAAAAGCTTCATGAGGAACCTATGATCCCTCTTACCATCTTCAAGACATATTTTCATCATTTCCAAGCCTGTATCACACTCCAAGCATCATTATTATTATTTTCCCTATCCAAGAAAAAACACAAAAAAAACAGTTTTTCAGTTTTGAAAAAAACAAAAATAAAAGAGGGAAAAGGCACCATTAAACTTACCTGAAGCTTACCTACTATCCCTCCATCATTCATCTCCACCTCTGGCATCATTCTCGAGCTCTAAGCACAGGGAAATAGCTGAAGTTTCAAGGGGAGAAGCAGCTACAGGAGCTCTTGTAGGAATTTTTGTAGCAGTTGATCCCATAAAAATCCAGCACCAGCTGCAAGAGAGTGCACATCTGTAGGTTGAAAAGGCACATTCATCTCAGCTCCAACAAAATAAGAACCTACAAAAACAAACAACAACAAATCAGCAAGCAGAGAAAGCATGCATGAAGGAAAATGAACGCATGCAGTAGAGAAAGCCACAACACCTTACAATGGATGGCAGCAACTACATTCAGATCACAGGTAAGTAACTAAGTCACTCCTCTATCCGCATTTATGTAATTAGGAATCATATGAAGGCAACGAGATAGTTGACATTAAAAGAGGGAAAGGTGGCTAGTTAACTTGGCCACCTTCATTTAGTTGACTCCACTTAACCGAGATATCACTGACATGTGTGCACAGTCAACTCAAGAAAAAGATGGGAAGTACAGGTAGTAGGAGGAAGAGTTAACTCCGACACAATCATGAGGGGATGATTACAAGGGGGGTCATGATGACTAAGTAGGTGGGGACCAATGGTCCTAATCCGGGCAATGTACACCTTGCTAGCTCAACACTCATAACTGAAAATATCCATAAAAGGTAATGAGCACTCCTCCCCGCACATTCTAACCACCTTTTCTTTAGTTTCTCCTCGTAACTCAACCACAACAGTCTTCTTATGGCCCCACAACCTCGTATCCACCATCCTCCGATTTCCACCATAATTTTTCTCTCGACATTTTCTACAGGAGCACCTATAGGAAATCGATAGGAGCACCTACAGGAAATCTATAGGAGGGATAGTGAGCTTATACAGGAGGGGCAGTGAGTCATTTTGAAGGGAGGAAACATGATTTTTGGCACGAATTTCAATCTAAAGAGGTAGGGTTCATGAATTCCCTCTGTTTAATATTAAAATGTGAAATAATTGGTCTCAAATTGAAGATGAAATGAGTCTTTGAGAGGGTAGAAATACATAAAACATTTTCTGTTAAAAAAAAAAAAAAAACAATGTCCCCTCTATTTTTATATTTCACTCAAAATTCTTTGTCTCCACCTCCATATTTGGTTTTTCAAAAGAAGTACAGGCAGTATGACAAGGGGGTTTATGAGAAAAGAGCCCACTAACTCCACTAGACTCCATGCACATCCTCAAGTGGTGGAAATATTTACAAGGGCAAACTGGATGAATTTCTTTGAGAAGTTTAGAGGGTTTGATGAGGAAATTGCCCATGAATTTTCTCTCTCTCTAGTCCCTCACACAAGAACTCATGCTACTGTAACCATTAGAGGGCTCTCCATTGAAATAACCCCTGAATTCATCAGTAGGGTCACTACCCTTCCTCTTGGGCTGCCTTGGAGTAAAGATGAGAAACCAATTAGCCAGGCTACCATGAAGAAATTTTTCCAAGATAATGAAACCCCTGTTGAAGACAAGAATGGAATTAGGAGGGTTAGTATACCATATCCCTGGGAAGAGGTTAGCTACCAAGTGATCAAATACATTTCTTGTGATGGGAGGCATAGCATTTTTTATGGATATCATTTTAGGATCCTCTAAGATTTGAGATATGGCATGAATACCCCAGCACATATAAAGCTCAATATCCCTTACTTTCTCCTTTAGTCCCTCATTGACTCCAGCACCAAGGCACAAGTAGGAAATTCACAATAGCTTGCTCACCATGGCCTAATCAAGATCCTAGTCGAAGAAGCCCTCCATACCCTTACAATCCCTATGGCATGGGAAGTTTTTAGAAATATGACAGCTAAGGATGACATCAAGGCATTAACCTATGATGTTAGTCCTGCTGTCAGTGAGGAGGGAGAACGACAAGGAGGAGAAGATGAAGCTAGTGGTGATATAGAAGAGCAAGAAGGGAAGGAGGAAAGAAAAGAAATAGAACAGGAGGTAGAAAAAGAGACAGAGCAGGAGAAGGAAAAAGAGACAAAAGAGGGAGAAAAGGAGGCAGAAAGGGCAGAGCAAAGAGAAGAGTCCCCTGAAACTTGGGAAAGAGAAGCAACAACTGCCCTCACTAGCCTCAGTACACCAGTCAAACGGAAGTAGAAGAGGAAAAGAAAGACCTCCATGTATTTCTGTTACACTAAAAAATGTCACCATGGCTATTTACAGTTGGTATGGCTCTATCAAACAGTCATACTACCCTCTTAAGCAAGTCTTATGCCTCTGCTATCCATGTCAAACTCCAAGAAAAAGAGAAAGTCTTTATAAATGTGTTTATCTCTGGGTACACAGGTTCTCTCAAACCTTGCCTGCGGGTACACACCTATTGTTCATGAGGTCTGCGTCCAAGGACGCTCTGTATCTAAAGGGGCAGGTGCGTCCCTCTGAAAAGGTTAAAATGCGCAAGTTTTATCTTCAAAAACTTAATTGTGGTCATTTCTAGAGCATTCTAGAAGGTTGTTCGACGTGTGTTGAGCGCCTCCAGATGGTTCATGCACCCCTACCAAAGAGGAACTTATCCCATCAATAAGGGAGTGATCCCATCCAAAGAGGGGACTATCCCATTGATGGTGGACCTGATTAACTTCCTCTTGAGCACTATAAATACAGGCATTGGGCCAGAAGGAGGGAGGTTAAAAGCTATACATTTCTAAGGGTAAATGCTGTAGGAATTAGGACTCCCATTTAGAAGCTTGTGAGGAGAGATTTCCATCTTTGCTTGTTCTATTTGGAAGTGGGTGAGCTTTGTCAAAGTAGAGGAAGACTCTTGTGGACCCTGGAAGGAGCTTGCACAACACCAAGGCTCAGGTTGTAATGGTTCCTTTTGATTACCTTTAATGCAAATTGGTCCATTCTTCTCAATAACTTGTTGTTTATGGGTTATTTCATGTACTCCTTGGTCTATATGTTGAATATGCTTTGTTTTATGTTATAATCAGGTGCTATTTAATTGTTTGACTGTTGGTGATTGCAGGTTTTGGAGAAAAGGGGGAGCTCATCCAGATCAACAAAGCTTGGACTTCTACAACAGCGTTTGGACAAAGGTAAGAACGAAACACTTGATTTCTCATATCACAATGCATGTTTAGAGAAGGATAGTTCTAGTTTGTCTTGTTTGTCATTAGAATGTCTTAGACTTCTAGGAAGGTCGTTTGTGTCCGCACTTTTGACTGATTCCGTGTGACAAATTGGCGACCATACTGGGGATTCCATTGATGAGAAAAGTCTTTTCCTTTGTGTGAACTTTGCTTTGAGAAAATTGGTTTATTTTTCTGGTTTTGGCTCTGTGATTCTGTCTCTGGGTGGGTTAGCTTAGGATTAGTTTTATTTTGGTTTTTCTTGAGTTTTTCAGTAGGACGCACCCTCTGAGTGTTGCACAGTGCGTCCCTGGACGCACTTTTGCTGTGTGCACAGAGCGGGCCCGCACCTGTGCTAACGGGTTGCCTGCGTCCCCTGCCAAAATTTGAGAAAATTCCATTTTTTACGCTTTTTGCTCTTAGATTTTGTTTTTTCTTAGTTTTTTCTGCCCAGATTCATTAGTCCCTTGCCAAGAATCTTCACCTGAACTTGTTTTGATAGCATTGAGTGTTTTAGTGGATTTCATCGAAGTGTAAGCCCTAGGGTTTGATTTTGAGTAGGTCTTGTAGTGACTTTGGCGGTAGGAGTTGTCAAGCCTTAGATCTCTCTGGTTTTGTCAACATTCTAAGAAGTCAGACCTGTCATAAAGTCTACCTGTGAGAGCAACTTACCATTGAGTTGTCTCTTGGGCCAATTTCGAAGTGCTTGTTGTTTAAGTCTTGAATTCCATTTTACAAAAAGAACAAAAAGATTTGAGTTTTGTTTTGACTAGTCTTTTGATTTTGCATTAGCTGGTCCTTGATTTGATTTTGATCAAGTAAAACAACCTAGAGTCATCTTTGTGAGCTTTTGCCTTAGGTTTGTTTAGAGTAATTTCTCTTTTGATTTGCTTGTGAGTCAAGTTTTCATAGTTTTTGTAGCTTTTGAGATTGTTTTGTGTTAAGATAGGTTTATATGCTTTATTAAAAAGAGAAAATACAAAAACATCTCCTTTGAAAAGTTTTGTTTCAAGTAGCTTTGAAAGTTTTGAAAGAAAAAGAGTTTTTCGTGCAAGTAAAGAGTGGTCATGTTTGTGTGCTTGAAAAGAAAAAGAGAATTGTTTCTTTGATTGTCTTTTCTAAGGAAGTTGTTTTCTCTAAAATTTGCATTCTCTCAACTCTCTTAGTTAAGAATTTCATTGAAAAAGGAAAGTAGCGTAAATCATCTTAGGTGCATCTTTGTAGTGGTTGGAGTCGAGTCTACACACCATTGGTTTCACTTCCACTACCTTTTGACTTTAAAGAAAAACCATAAAAGTAACGCTTAAAGTAAAATTGAAATAGTAACTTTTATTTACTAGGGCTCTGAAACACCAATTTAGATCAGGCTAGTGTCTTGGAGTAGGTGAGTAATTAACTCTCCAAGACAACAAAACCAAACAAGTAGCTTATCTTGTGATAGAATAAATCCAATTGTCTCACTTGTACTCTGGGAAAGCTCCTCTTAAAGGAGAAGCACGAGCTCGTGTCCGAACCAGTGAGGGGATCATTCCCCCTCGTTGGGAACGACGCCAGACACGCACGTATTACAAACGGTAAACCTCGGATTAACCATTGTCGAGGAGCCAGGGGTCACTTGTCGGTAAACCTTGGATTATTGTCAAGGAGCCGGCAAGGGGATTGAGCTTGCTACTCTGCCCTTGCGTGCTGTCGGAGTTTAGACTGTTCCCCCAGGTGCATTTGTTGCGGTTGGTAACCTTAGTGGCCATTATCTTTAGGATTCTACCGAGGTGACGGTGGAGGGAAGGTCCCACTGTACCTGGAGCAGACGTCGGCTATACTCACTTGGATTTTCTGGGGGGTTCACTTCACTCGAGACGGTTAAAGTGGAGGAACTTGGTCCAGTCTATTCATTAAGCAGGTTGCCGGGGTAACTGTTCCACCCGCCATTTCTGTACTGAATCCAGCGAGGTTGGGCTTCATCACCAACTAGCGCTTTTGGTCCGGAAGACTACTGTTTGTGTTTGGTTTGACGCCCTAGATTCTTTAGGCGTGTGATTCAAATTTGTTTGGTTCTTTAGAGACTTTAGGTGGTTTGATTTGAAATTTTATTTTGTTTTCGTGTGTAGTAGTTAAAAGTTTTTAGCTGTGGCGGAATTACCGAGACAGTCCCGTAGACTTCGGGGCCAGTCTCCTGAAGTTGTTTCTGTGGCCGAATTGTTGAGAAGATCCCGTAGACTTAGGGGTGAACCTCCTCAAGACGAGTCCAGTCATCTAGAAGGTTTAAAGGTCCTTGTAACTCCTCCTAGTGGCAGTAGAGTAGGTTCACCTGAAGAAGGAGAATCTTCCTTGGTGGTCCATCCAGATTACCAAAGTTTAGAGACAGGTTATAATCCCGAAGCTGTTACAGTTTCTGAGCTTGTTGGTAGTTTTTCGTCTGCTAGTGATACAGGCGAAGAACCAGAAATATCCGAACCTGTTACTCCGACTCCTAGTGTTCCTGATTCACCGAGAATAGAAAGAATTATCACCGAAAATCTTCCTGTTGGTTTGATTGCTATTGAAGAACTTGTTCCAGAGGAAGAAATAGGCGTCTCTGATCCTGAAGATCAAATTACCCTTGATCTAAGGGAGCGTGAATCTATCTTTTACAGTCCTCCTAGAAGTACTACTTGGTACCTTTCGTTAACCAATTATTTAGACAACTTTGGGCTAGGTTTTTCTACACCTCGTACTCCTTTTCCACCTGGAGGTATTCATACTCCTGTAAATATGTCTGGTCAGTCGTCCGTGTTTACAAAAGTCCTGAATCTTTTTTACATGGCGGTCCTTCTGTTCCTACTGGGTATCAATCTCTTTCTGGTACCTTTGCGGGAGCATCTCCTCAACCCGTTGATCATGGGTTATTAGTTGGAAACAGTGGTAATGTACCATTGGGTGTAGGAGACATTTACATGATGTCAGGTTCAGTTCCCGTTTCCCAACCTCAAGGTGGCCAATTACCGCCTGGGGGGCAGCCTCCGTTAATGCCTGGGGGGCAACCTCAAGGTACTTCATTCGTGTCTGGGGGGCAACCTCAAGGTCAGTACGCTCCTATGGGGCAATACATACCTCAAGGTCAACCCCAGCCTCAATATGTACCCCAAGGTCAACCTCAGTATCAATATCAACCTCAAGGATGGCAACCTCAAGGATGGCAACCCCAAGGGTATCAACCCCAAGGGTATCAACCTCAAGGATACCAACCTCAAGGTCAAGGTCAACCCCAGTATCCGTATTTACCTCAAGGTTATCAACCTCAAGGTCAATACTCAAGTCAAGGTTATCAACCACCTCAAGGTCAATCATATGGTCAAGGTATGGGAACTGCACCTTACAATTATCAATCCTATCCTCAATCCGGCTATGGATCTCAGTATCCTCAACCTGTTATGGGTCAATACCCTGGAATGTTAGTGTGGGATCCTTCACAGGGTCAACAGGTGTTGCAGCCAAGTATACAGTCGGTACCTCAAGCTGGACAACCTGTAGTTTCTGGTCCACCCCAGCAACCGCAACCTGTCCAGTCAAGTGTTCAAACCTCTGTAACTTCGGTAGTTACTCAGCCGCCAATTGCACCTAGTACTCCATCTCAAACGGCTGCTGCAACTACCGCCACATCTACCATACTTACTTCTGGAGTATCGACGGCTCCGGTTTCTACTGTCTCTGTAACCACTCCTCAGACATCTGTACCGTTGTCTGGATCTACGATTCAAACCACGGTCCAGATGCCTGTAGGCCAGCCTGGTATAAGTACGGTTGTCACTACTCAACCTCAATTTGTTCAACCTCCGTACCAGGGACAGTACCAACCTGGGCAAGCTGTCCAACAACCGGTTTACCAGTATCAACCGTATCCTGGGTACACTTATCAACAACCTCAGCAACCCCAGTACGGTCCGGTTAATCCTGGTTTTCCAGGAGGATATAATATCCCAAATGCGACTCCTGTTCCTAGTTATCCTGGATATCCTCCTCCTGGGGCCGGTATTGTGACCCAGAGTTTTAGAGATCCTAACCGGCAGTTACCGTTTATCGCAACTTTGGATTTACCAGACTTGACGCGCCTAACGAACGATCCAATTCAATATCTTCCGTTCTGGCCGCCAATGCCAAATAAGTTGCCCAGCGATATACCCAAGTTCGAAGGTAAGTCTGGAGAGGATCCGTCCAATCACGTGATGACTTACCACCTCTGGTGTGCTTCAAATTCTATCTCGGATGATTCGATCCGCTTACGTCTTTTCCAGCGTACACTCATTGGTCTCGCGGCCAAGTGGTACATTGAGTTACCACGGGCCTCTTTTTACAATTTTAGCCAGTTAGCTACCTCGTTCTTAACTCACTTTCAGTTACCGGTCAGATACGATAACGGTACGGAGTTATTAACTTCACTAAAACAATCAACCTCCACGTATATTTCCGATCACATTCATGAGTGGAGACGTCGAAGAAGGCTAGTGAAAGTTTTTATCCCGGACCAAATCTTAGCTGAATGGTTTGTTAAATCATTATTACCAAGGATTACTGAAGATGTAGCTAAGGCCGGAGTAGTTACTGAGGAGCAAGTCATTGCTCAGGCGCAATACCTTGACTTAGTTTACACTCAGTCGGGTACATTACACGAGAAGATTCCGGATCTTCCAAAGTCGAATCAAATCGCTGCTGCTCCTTCGGGATCTCATGCCGCTGATGGTATGATTGGTATCGTGAATACAAAGAGCAAGAAGAAGTCTTCCAAGGCTTCAACTACTCCTATTATCACTTTGCCCGATTCCCCGACAGGAGAGTCTTCTCCTGAACTTACCGCCGATATTCACGCTGTAGAGTCATCTACGGCCAAATCAAAAAACGGTGGAAAGAAGAAAGGAAAGAAGAAGGCTAAAGCAGACAAGGCTCCGAAGGAGAAAACAGAAAAGTCGGAAACCAATGACGAAAAGCGCAAACCTCGATATCCTTGTCTTATTTGTGAAGAGGATCATTTTACGAGAGATTGCCCTCATCGGGCCGAGGTAGTGAAAATAGTCAAAGGTTCTCCCACTCCTGCTGTGTTAAAAAATCCATTTCCGGAGCAGGAGAATAAGATGATAGGTTCTTCCTCGAATGCCAGTGAAGAACCCATTTTGATGATGTCTCATGTGAGGATTGCGACTCGATCGCAAGATTATGGTAGTAAGAATCCTGTTGATGGTAAGGAAGCAGAATCTTCTCACTCTAACCCATCAACCTCAGCTCCTGGTTCCGATCCACTACAGATCGAGAAACCTAACCCAGACTTAGTAATTAAACCGCCCGCCAAGGGTGTACTTCGAAGGTCTGCTTTCAATCCACATGCGAGAGCGGCCCAGAATTACAACATTGTTGAGGACTTAGCTGTTTCACCCTCAGCAATGTCGGCGTTAGAAGTGCTGCAATCATGTCCAGCACAACGAAAATTGCTTTTGTCGGCTATAGGAGCTGTTGATGTTCAGGATCCGAATCTAATGATCTTCGATCTAGAAAATAGTACACCGCGTCTCCCCCATCAAATGGCTTTCCAAATTCCAGTGATAGTCAAAAACAGGCCTATTCATAGGACTGTGATTGATGAGGGAGCTTCTACGTGTATTATGTCGATTCAATGTTGGAGATCCCTTGGTTCTCCTTCGTTGAACCAATCCCCCACCATCCTTAAGGCCTTTGATGGCCGTGGGTTCCGTCCGTTTGGTATTCTACAGGAATTGCCTATAGGGGTAGAAGGTAAAACCGTTAGTCTGGATGTGGAAGTGGTTGATGCCCCTCTAGACTACAACCTTCTTTTGGGTCGAAGTTGGTCATATGCTATGACAGCGGTCGTTTCATCGGTCTTCAGAGTAATTAAGTTTCCACATAACGGTAAGATCGTGACTATTGATCAGCTGACATACTTTTCATCCGACCCAGCCTCTTCAGAGAGTATCCAGCATGTCGGTAAGACGACAATCCCTTATAGGGACGTTGGTGTAGGTTTAGTTAAGGATTCCGGTTTACTGGGAACTTTTCCTCTCCCTCCACTCAGCGTAGAACCTTCGTTTGCAACAATTCATATGATTACATCAGAAAACATTATTTATGATGATCCTTGGTTTGTCCCATCTGACTCTGAGATAGACTCATTCGGTAATGCTATGCCCTTGAGTCCATATGAAATTGCTTATGAAGCTCTCATGTCTTTTACCGACTTTCATTCAACCGAGGTCGACCAAATGAATGTGGTCAGTGAAGAGTCACTTTTCACCTCACCCTTAGAACGGATAGCGTTTCCCGAAGTCGTGTCATCTGACGAACAACTTCGCGAAATCCTAAGTGTAGACGATCTACCATGGGAGGATCTCCATCACAGATCTTCGTTTTTACCTAAGGATGATGCATTTGAAAATGATTTTTCATCTATCTTTACCGCTGAATATGTCAAAGACGCTCAGGATCCAACGAAACATTCTGATTCAGAGTTGAATTTAGGGAATATTTCTCGTACTATTCCCATTGATATTTCAGTGAAGCCCGGAATTGAGGAGAACATTCATATAGGTGCCGCATGTACAGAAGAAGAAATCCAAACTTACAAGGCCCTATTCCAAGAATTCCGCGATGTGTTTGCCTGGTCTTACGAGGAAATGCCGGGAATCGATCCTGCCATTGTTGTTCATGAAATAAAGACCTACCCGGATGCTAAACCCGTCCGGCAACGGTTGCGTCAGATTCACCCTCGAAAAGCGGCTGCGATTAAAGCAGAAGTCGAAAAGCTGTTGAAAGCAGGTTTCATTTATCCGATCCCGTTAACGGATTGGGTATCGAATATTGTTCCGGTCAATAAGAAACAAGGAACAATAAGAATCTGTATCGACTATAGGGATATAAATCGAGCTTGTCCAAAAGACAACTATCCTACGCCTTATATCGATCAAATTATTGATGATTGTGCCGGAAGTGAAATGTTTTCCTTCATGGATGGTTTTTCGGGCTATAATCAAATCAATATTCTACCTGCCGACCAACCAAAAACGGCATTCATTTGTCCATGGGGGACATTTGCTTATTGCAAATTACCTTTTGGGCTTAAGAATGCCGGGGCCACTTTTCAACGGGCGATGTCTTACGCATTTCACGACATCAAGCACATTGTGCAACCGTATCTCGATGATTTGCCTGCTCATTCTTTACGTCGAGCTGATCACCTTGTCCACCTACGAGCAATCTTTATGAGGTGTAGGCATTATCGAATTCGGTTGAATCCCCACAAGTGTGTTTTCTGTATAGAAACAGGTCGATTGCTGGGATTTGTTGTTTCAAAAGCCGGCATTCGCGTCGATCCCTCGAAAGTCGAGGCTATCATCAAATTGCCTCCTCCTTCGAGTTTGCGCCAACTCCAAAGTTTGCAAGGGAAAGCGAACTTTTTACGCCGATTCATCCCAAACTACGCCGAGGTCACTAAAGGTTTTACACGGTTGTTGAAACAGAACGTTCAATTCTTTTGGGACGAGATTGCCCAACAATCTTTTGATGCACTTAAACACGCGTTGACCCATGCACCGTTGTTGCATCCTCCCAACTACAACCAGGACTACTTCTTATACCTCGCAGCTTCGCATTCCACCATTGGAATGGTGTTAGTTCAAGAAGATGAATTCGGAGCGGAGCATGTGATATATTATCTTAGTAGGACCTTAAATCCCACTGAGCTAAAATATTCGCATGTGGAGAAATTGGCCCTGGCAGCCGTTCAAGCTGTCCAGCGTTTTCGTCACTACATTCTTCTCCGTAAAACTACAGTTATTTCGGATTGCAACCCTATGATTTACATTTTGACAAAACAACTGCTAGGGGGCAAGTACTCTAAATGGATCGTTATCCTGCAAGAGTTCGACTTGGAGTTCGAGAAGTCCAAGTCTAAGAAATCCTTAGTTTTTGCGGAATTGATGTGTGATTTCCCGCGTACTGACACAGAGACTGTGGCAGAGGAGTCCATTGCGGACGAATCTTTGTTTCTTATCAGTACTTTAGATCCGTGGTATGGGGATATAATCATCTATCTCCAAACCCAAACCTTTCGGCCTGAAGCTTCAAAGGCGGAACGTCGAAAAATTCGGTTTCAATCCCAGCCATACAAAATTATTGGAGATACACTTTATCGCCGGGGGGCAGACTTAGTTTTTCGACGTTGTCTAACTCACGAAGAGGCTGAGAGAGTTTTGAATGATTGTCACTCTGGAGCATGTGGCGGTCATATGTCTGGGTATGCCACAGCTCAGAAGGTGTTGCGCGCTGGTTACTTCTGGCCATCTATGTTTAAAGATTGTATCATTGCAGTCCGGAAGTGCCACAACTGCCAAGTGTTTGATCGAAAGATGCGCGCACCACCTGCTCCTCTCCACCCTATAATTGCCGTTGGTCCATTCGCCAAATGGGGTATCGACTTTATTACTTGTAACCCTCACTCGGCCGGGGGGCATGCGTATATCATCCTCGCGGTTGATTATTTCACTAAATGGGCCGAGGCGATGCCTACATTCGACGCAAGCGGCAAAACAGCTGCAGTTTTCATATTCAATCATATTATAACTAGGTTTGGTGTCCCACAAGCAATCATTACTGACCATGGGAGCCATTTTCGAAACACCATGATGACTGAACTTACAAGCCAGCTTGGTTTGCGCCATGACAGCTCTACTCATTATCCGCAAGCCAACGGTTTGGTTGAGTCTATCAACAAAGTTCTGGTTATCATGATCCGACGAACCATTGGTATTCATCGGTCGAATTGGCACAACATGTTATTTTCGGCGCTATGGGCATACCGAACCTCAGTGAAAACCTCAACAGGGTTCACTCCTTTCCAGCTAGTTTATGGCTTGGAAGCGGTGTTACCCATTGAATGTGAAATCCCATCACTTCAAATGGCTGTCGAATTACTCCCAGCTACTTCCGAAGAGGAGAAACGTTTATTGTACTTAGCTAAATTAGATGAGACTCGACGTGACGCTGCATTGGCAATCGAGACTCACGCGAAGCGAATGAAAGCTCAGTATGATAGAAATGTGACCCCTCGAAGTTTTTCGGAGGGAGACCTAGTGCTTTTATATGATCAAGCTAACGATAAGCTAGGTGCTGGAAAATTCGTTCCTATGTGGCATGGACCCTATATTGTAAAGCGAAAGCTAGCAAAAGGGGCTTATGAGCTGGTAGATTTTGATGGGGACTCTTTGGGTAAACCCAGAAATGGACTTTACCTAAAGAGGTATTATGCTTAAATGGTGGGTATGGAGAATTTTTAGTTAGGTTAGGTTTTCTTTCTAGCTAGTATGATTATTAGTTAGTCAGTGTGCTTAGCTTAGTGAGTGTGTTTTTCGTCGTTATTCTGGCTTATCTTGGTTTTACTCTTGATATTACAGATGTCGACGCCTCTCCAAACATACATTGGATTTGCTGATGGTGCTTGTCGTAGTACATGGAATATCTCTTCCGCAGCTTGGGTTATCTATTCACCCTCTGACGAGTTAGTTTCTATGCATGGGGTAAGCCTCGGTCAAACAACGAACAACATTGCAGAATACAGTGCAGTGGTTGAATTATTATCCGAATCTATTTCATTTGGAATTCGACGTTTGATAGTGAGGTTAGATTCTGAACTTGTTGTATTACAGCTTAATAGAGTTTATGCCATTAGAAATCCTGTGTTATCAAGGTTGTTTTTGAGAGTGCGTCTCTTGGAACGTGAATTTGATTACATTGAATATCAGCATATTCCAAGGTCCTTAAATACATTAGCAGATGCAATTGCTTCTCGAGTGTTGGACAGACATTTACAATAATCATGCAAGTAAATTTAAAAACATTTCATCATACATGTTAAACAAGATGAGCCGGTAATAGTGATATATATATAGATAGGAGTGTGTCAAAAAATATACATCGTCTTCGATCATAGGTTGAAAAACACCTTATGATCGGCAAAAATGATAGAGTACAAAAAGTCAAAAATGTCACATGTGTCTACAAAGTGACTAGCCAATCACTGGTGGTGCTCCCTGTACGACACCACTGCATGGGCTACCTTGCGCAAAAATCTCCTAAACGGTCCAGGGACCGCGACTACATAGCGCTGAAGTCTAATAGGAATATCATCCATAGTAGTCTCAGGTATATCCGCCGTCAGACGCTGTAGATCATGCTCCAACTCAGCTAGTACCTCTGCAGCCGCCGTGTCCTGTGGGGCCGGTACCGGTGCAACTGGATGTCTCCTCTCAAAAGGCCGGAGGTTGGCTGGACGCTGTGGACCAACATCTGCATTTTGAAAATTTTACTGTCAGTTTTGAGACGATATATATAAAAAACAAAAAAAATACATAATTTGAAAACTCGTGAAAAATAAAGTACCTCTGTCATCCCATTGTTCTCCCTGTGGAAGAACCATGTCCGGATCACCTCGAAAATCTACTCCGGCATACGGAAAGTCCTGAATCGTAAACACCTGGTCCTCTAACCAGTGAAAATAACTGTCAGTGAATTGAACAACTACCGCACCCTCGTCTGGATGCCGGGCCATCACCGCAACCCATCGTACCAGCTTTGGCTCCTGAGGACCCAAAATATCAACAGTGAGATGCTGAGGGATCAGCATCGGAATTCTCTCTAGGGAAAAGCTCACGACTATAGGCCCATATCCAAAGGTCTTTAGTTTCCCGGTCTTTGCCCTGGACAGTTGAGCTTTTAAGTTAGCCGACACCGCATCACACCAGTTGAAGATGGTGCCTTGGAGACAGTCAATTGCCATCCGCATTTGGGACCCAGTGGCAATATGTAAAGTGGCTGAGCCACAAATCCTGGTCACAGTGAAATCTAAGACCATGAGTTCACGGCGAGAGATGTATTTGATCTCTATGCCTTTCGCATGGTGTCGATCAGGTAGGCACCAACCTACTCGGAGACTATCAAGGGATTGGCCACCCGGCCTAGTCCCGGCTAGATTGAGTTGCTCGCCTCTATTCGGCAAGCCAGTAAGAAAGTAGATATCAAAGGGCTCTATCTCGAGTTGTTGCCCCCCGATATAAAAGCATTGCTCTTGAACATTCCATCTCTCGACCAGCCACTCCAAGAATCTTACCTGAGCCCTCATGCCAGGTATGGCCCAGTATTTGTATAATCCACATCCTCTTAGGGCATCGAGGGAAGGTTGATGATTGATTGCAGCTTCATCAACCTCCTCATGCTCTCTTTCTCTCCAATCCAGCATGATAAGTGCCCTACACATGAACAAACAGGCATTAAAATCAATTTTGGGTAAATTCAATGGTTAATTTGGGAGCTTGGGGTTTCAAAATCCGTGTTTTGCGGAGGACGCACCCCGCGTTTGGCACACAGTGCGCCGGGACGCAGGTGGCCTGAAGGTAGCCTGCGTCCCCCGACCTTTTCCCTGTGTAAGAAAAAGTCGAGGGACGCAAGCCAGCCTTTAGGGAACCTGCGTCCCCCGCGGAGCGGTTTTCAAAACCCAAAACTCCCCAAAAATAAAAAATGAAACCTAAAATAAATTTCTAAACGGATGAAATTGACAAGGAGGATGTTGTGAAATACCTGGAAGAGACGGCGGTCGATTCTAACGGTCGGATTTCCCGCAACGACCACGGGAAGTTTCTTGTCAAAAGCTCCTTTTTCAACCTCAACAGTCAAACGGTAAAAATGACATGGTAAAAAGTCTTTTTATAGGTTTTTTGGATGAATTTGTTCATTTTTCACCATGGAAAGATGTTTTTCGATGTATTTTTGCCTATCTTAAACAGGTATGAGTAATGTGTCGCTTTTGTGCAAGACAAAGGGACTTAGAGGGAAAATTGTCATTTTTTCACGAACAAAATATCAGAGTCATCTTTTAAGCCCTTTTCTGACTCCTAAAACATGAAAATATTGCCGAGCGTTTCTTTTACACTCGTTAAAATGGAATTAAAAGACGGTCCCCTTATAGCTCTTTTCTGACCGTAAAATCAGGAAAAGACTGCCGGGTTTTTGTCGTTTCAAACTCGATACGGAAATAAAACGACGTGTCCTTGATCGCTTTTTACTTTTCAGGTCAGTGACACTAATTATGAAAGTACTCCTTGGTCGCAAGATCAAGCGGTTCTCCCAGGTATTATTTTATACTTTTTCGGGCTTGGGGGACACAAATTTACGAAAAAGTTCAACCTGGAGTCTTCTTAAGTTTTTCAGACTCTCTAAAATTGAAAAACGCCGAGTTTCTCCTATACTGGGCTCGTTAAAATTTCACAGTAAAGGACCTGTTCTACAAACAGGAACGAACCACTCCTTCCTAGGGTTCGAATCAAAACTAGGTTGGACTCATCCGAAGGATGAGCTTATAATCAAGCATATGTTATCCTCCTCAAGCTTGTTAAAAATAAAGAGGTACTTGGCAGAAATGGTGGGGGAAAAGAGAGAAGAATGAGCCTATTTGTTACCTTTTGTCTCGGAAGAAGCTTTACTACCACTCTTGAACACGACACTTTTCATTCACTTGGGTTGGGAAATTCTTTACCTCACAGTTGATCAAACCACTTTGAAAGTCTTCAGCCGGGTTCCAGGGATTAACTTTGAGTTATTTAGCACCAAACCATCTGTCGTGTCATTATGTGTTCAAGAGGTCTGCAAACAAAACTTTCATCTGCAAAATACTTGTCATCCATTTGACCATCCCTGAGTCAGTCCTTACAACAACATTTCTTCAACTTGAACAACGATTTCGTGTTGTGGGCTTGCCTGCAATGGGTCGCTTTCTATCGACATCAGCACATTATCTAGAGAGATGACTTAGAAATCGTCAGTGCCTTGAAGTCTGCATGCATCAATGGCAGGTTTCTCGCCTTTGACGTCAGTTTACATCATTGACTTTCGATCGAAGGATTCCGTGAAATGTTCGACATCAACTCATTCATTCACATCTCATGGATTGTACTGGGTACTTTGAGAACCATTGACATTACTGGTGGTCTCTCTCACGCTTGTTAACAGTTTACATCATCGACTGGTAATCAAGTGGTTTCTACCATGTTCGACATCGACTCATTTATTCGCATGGCTAGAATCGTACCAATTCGAGAAGTAGGAATGAAGACCCTGGATCGAATCTTTACCATCCAGGCTGCGAGGAGTTTTGTATTCATTATCTAAGTAGACTAACCATAAACAAATGGCTGCGCCCATACTGTGTCTACAAAAGTCTATGATTATGATGTGCTGCAAAATCATTCCTGTATCAGAGTAGTTAGTCTGTTAGTTAAAGTTTTAATCTGAGTATGGGAATGCCTACCTCAGTGATGATATAATCTTATACATGTATTTTGTGTTGAAAATTGCAGGTTCTGACCAGGCTCTCCACGAGATAATCCTCGAAATGATAAAGCGCTTCACCCTTCCTAGATAATACAAAACCCTAATCTATTCCAGGCTTCGCACTTTAGGGGGCAATCTGTTACACTAAAAAATGTCACCATGGCTATTTACAGTTGGTATGGCTCTATCAAACAGTCATACTACCCTCTTAAGCAAGTCTTATGCCTCTGCTATCCATGTCAAACTCCAAGAAAAAGAGAAAGTCTTTATAAATGTGTTTATCTCTGGGTATGCAGGTTCTCTCAAACCTTGCCTGCGGGTACGCACCTATTGTTCATGAGGTCTGCGTCCAAGGACGCTCTGTATCTAAAGGGGCAGGTGCGTCCCTCTGAAAAGGTTAAAATGCGCAAGTTTTATCTTCAAAAACTTACTTGTGGTCATTTCTAGAGCATTCTAGAAGGTTGTTCGACGTGTATTGAGCACCTCCAGATGGTTCATGCACCCCTACCAAAGAGGAACTTATCCCATCAATAAGGGAGTGATCCCATCCAAAGAGGGGACTATCCCATTGATGGTGGACCTGATTAACTTCCTCTTGAGCACTATAAATACAGGCATTGGGCCAGAAGGAGGGAGGTTAAAAGCTATACATTTCTAAGGGTAAATACTGCAGGAATTAGGACTCCCATTTAGAAGCTTGTGAGGAGAGATTGCCATCTTTGCTTGTTCTATTTGGAAGTGGGTGAGCTTTGTCAAAGTAGAGGAAGACTCTTGTGGACCCTGGAAGGAGCTTGCACAACACCAAGGCTCAGGTTGTAATGGTTCCTTTTGATTACCTTTAATGCAAATTGGTCAATTCTTCTCAATAACTTGTTGTTTATGGGTTATTTCATGTACTCCTTGGTCTATATGTTGAATATGCTTTGTTTTATGTTATAATCAGGTGCTATTTAATTGTTTGACTGTTGGTGATTGCAGGTTTTGGAGAAAAGGGGGAACTCATCCAGATCAACAAAGCTTGGACTTCTACAACAGCGTTTGGACAAAGGTAAGAACGAAACACTTGATTTCTCATATCACAATGCATGTTTAGAGAAGGATAGTTCTAATTTGTCTTGTTTGTCATTAGAATGTCTTAGACTTCTAGGAAGGTCGTTTGTGTCCGCACTTTTGACTGATTCCGTGTGACAAATAAAGAGGTACTTGCCAGCAATGGTGGGGGAAAAGAGAGAAGAATGAGCCTATTTGTTACCTTTTGTCTCAGAAGAAGCTTTACTACCTCTTGAAATTGGTGACCTTCCTAGAAGTCTAAGACATTCTAATGACAAACAAGACAAATTAGAACTATCCTTCTCTAAACATGCATTGTGATATGAGAAATCAAGTGTTTCGTTCTTACCTTTGTCCAAACGCTGTTGTAGAAGTCCAAGCTTTGTTGATCTGGATGAGTTCCCCCTTTTCTCCAAAACCTGCAATCACCAACAGTCAAACAATTAAATAGCACCTGATTATAACATAAAACAAAGCATATTCAACATATAGACCAAGGAATACATGAAATAACCCATAAACAACAAGTTATTGAGAAGAATGGACCAATTTGCATTAAAGGTAATCAAAAGGAACCATTACAACCTGAGCCTTGGTGTTGTGCAAGCTCCTTCCAGGGTCCACAAGAGTCTTCCTCTACTTTGACAAAGCTCACCCACTTCCAAATAGAACAAGCAAAGATGGCAATCTCTCCTCACAAGCTTCTAAATGGGAGTCCTAATTCCTGCAGCATTTACCCTTAGAAATGTATAGCTTTTAACCTCCCTCCTTCTGGCCCAATGCTTGTATTTATAGTGCTCAAGAGGAAGTTAATCAGGTCCACCATCAATGGGATAGTCCCCTCTTTGGATGGGATCACTCCCTTATTGATGGGATAAGTTCCTCTTTGGTAGGGGTGCATGAACCATCTGGAGGTGCTCAATACACGTCGAACAACCTTCTAGAATTCTCTAGAAATGACCACAAGTAAGTTTTTGAAGATAAAACTTGCGCATTTTAACCTTTTCAGAGGGACGCACCTGCCCCTTTAGATACAGAGCGTCCTTGGACGCAGACCTCATGAACAATAGGTGCGTACCCGCAGGCAAGGTTTGAGAGAACCTGCATACCCAGAGATAAACACATTTATAAAGACTTTCTCTTTTTCTTGGAGTTTGACATGGATAGCAGAGGCATAAGACTTGCTTAAGAGGGTAGTATGACTGTTTGATAGAGCCATACCAACTGTAAATAGCCATGGTGACATTTTTTAGTGTAACAGATTGCCCCCTAAAGTGCGAAGCCTGGAATAGATTAGGGTTTTGTATTATCTAGGAAGGGTGAAGCGCTTTATCATTTCGAGGATTATCTCGTGGAGAGCCTGGTCAGAACCTGCAATTTTCAACACAAAATACATGTATAAGATTATATCATCACTGAGGTAGGCATTCCCATACTCAGATTAAAACTTTAACTAACAGACTAACTACTCTGATACAAGAATGATTTTGCAGCACATCATAATCATAGACTTTTGTAGACACAGTATGGGCGCAACCATTTGTTTATGGTTAGTCTACTTAGATAATGAATACAAAACTCCTCGCAGCCTGGATGGTAAAGATTCGATCCAGGGTCTTCATTCCTACTTCTCGAATTGGTACGATTCTAGCCATGCGAATAAATGAGTCGATGTCGAACATGGTAGAAACCACTTGATTACCAGTCGATGATGTAAACTGTTAACAAGCGTGAGAGAGACCACCAGTAATGTCAATGGTTCTCAAAGTACCTAGTACAATCCATGAGATGTGAATGAATGAGTTGATGTCGAACATTTCACGGAATCCTTCGATCGAAAGTCAATGATGTAAACTGACGTCAAAGGCGAGAAACCTGCCATTGATGCATGCAGACTTCAAGGCACTGACGATTTCTAAGTCATCTCTCTAGATAATGTGCTGATGTCGATAGAAAGCGACCTGTTGCAGGCAAGCCCACAACACGAAATCGTTGTTCAAGTTGAAGAAATGTTGCTGTAAGGACTGACTCAGGGATGGTCAAATGGATGACAAGTATTTTGCAGATGAAAGTTTTGTTTGCAGACCTCTTGAACACATAATGACACGACAGATGGTTTGGTGCTAAATAACTCAAAGTTAATCCCTGGAACCCGGCTGAAGACTTTCAAAGTGGTTTGATCAACTGTGAGGTAAAGAATTTCCCAACCCAGGTGAATGAAAAGTGTCGTGTTCAAGAGTGGTAGTAAAGCTTCTTCCGAGACAAAAGGTAACAAATAGGCTCATTCTTCTCTCTTTTCCCCCACCATTTCTGGCAAGTACCTCTTTATTTTTAACAAGCTTGAGGAGGATAACATATGCTTGATTATAAGCTCATCCTTCGGATGAGTCCAACCTAGTTTTGATTCGAACCCTAGGAAGGAGTGGTTCGTTCCTGTTTGTAGAACAGGTCCTTTACTGTGAAATTTTAACGAGCCCAGTATAGGAGAAACTCGGCGTTTTTCAATTTTAGAGAGTCTGAAAAACTTAAGAAGACTCCAGGTTGAACTTTTTCGTAAATTTGTGTCCCCCAAGCCCGAAAATGTATAAAATAATACCTGGGAGAACCGCTTGATCTTGCGACCAAGGAGTACTTTCATAATTAGTGTCACTGACCTGAAAAGTAAAAAGCGATCAAGGACACGTCGTTTTATTTCCGTATCGAGTTTGAAACGACAAAAACCCGGCAGTCTTTTCCTGATTTTACGGTCAGAAAAGAGCTATAAGGGGACCGTCTTTTAATTCCATTTTAACGAGTGTAAAAGAAACGCTCAGCAATATTTTCATGTTTTAGGAGTCAGAAAAGGGCTTAAAAGATGACTCTGATATTTTGTTCGTGAAAAAATGACAATTTTCCCTCTAAGTCCCTTTGTCCTGCACAAAAGCGACACATTACTCATACCTGTTTAAGATAGGCAAAAATACATCGAAAAACATCTTTCCATGGTGAAAAATGAACAAATTCATCCAAAAAACCTATAAAAAGACTTTTTACCATGTCATTTTTACCGTTTGACTGTTGAGGTTGAAAAAGGAGCTTTTGACAAGAAACTTCCCGTGGTCATTGCGGGAAATCCGACCGTTAGAATCGACCGCCGTCTCTTCCAGGTATTTCACAACATCCTCCTTGTCAATTTCATCCGTTTAGAAATTTATTTTAGGTTTCATTTTTTATTTTTGGGGGGTTTTGGGTTTTGAAAACCGCTCCGCGGGGGACGCAGGTTCCCTAAAGGCTGGCTTGCGTCCCTCGACTTTTTCTTACACAGGGAAAAGGTCGGGGGACGCAGGCTACCTTCAGGCCACCTGCGTCCCGGCGCACTGTGTGCCAAACGCGGGGTGCGTCCTCCGCAAAACACGGATTTTGAAACCCCAAGCTCCCAAATTAACCATTGAATTTACCCAAAATTGATTTTAATGCCTGTTTGTTCATGTGTAGGGCACTTATCATGCTGGATTGGAGAGAAAGAGAGCATGAGGAGGTTGATGAAGCTGCAATCAATCATCAACCTTCCCTCGATGCCCTAAGAGGATGTGGATTATACAAATACTGGGCCATACCTGGCATGAGGGCTCAGGTAAGATTCTTGGAGTGGCTAGTCGAGAGATGGAACGTTCAAGAGCAATGCTTTTATATCGGGGGGCAACAACTCGAGATAGAGCCCTTTGATATCTACTTTCTTACTGGCTTGCCGAATAGAGGCGAGCAACTCAATCTAGCCGGGACTAGGCCGGGTGGCCAATCCCTTGATAGTCTCCGAGTAGGTTGGTGCCTACCTGATCGACACCATGCGAAAGGCATATAGATCAAATACATCTCTCGCCGTGAACTCATGGTCTTAGATTTCACTGTGACCAGGATTTGTGGCTCAGCCACTTTACATATTGCCACTGGGTCCCAAATGCGGATGGCAATTGACTGTCTCCAAGGCACCATCTTCAACTGGTGTGATGCGGTGTCGGCTAACTTAAAAGCTCAACTGTCCAGGGCAAAGACCGGGAAACTAAAGACCTTTGGATATGGGCCTATAGTCGTGAGCTTTTCCCTAGAGAGAATTCCGATGCTGATCCCTCAGCATCTCACTGTTGATATTTTGGGTCCTCAGGAGCCAAAGCTGGTACGATGGGTTGCGGTGATGGCCCGGCATCCAGACGAGGGTGCGGTAGTTGTTCGATTCACTGACAGTTATTTTCACTGGTTAGAGGACCAGGTGTTTACGATTCAGGACTTTCCGTATGCCGGAGTAGATTTTCGAGGTGATCCGGACATGGTTCTTCCACAGGGAGAACAATGGGATGACAGAGGTACTTTATTTTTCACGAGTTTTCAAATTATGTATTTTTTTTGTTTTTTATATATATCGTCTCAAAACTGACAGTAAAATTTTCAAAATGCAGATGTTGGTCCACAGCGTCCAGCCAACCTCCGGCCTTTTGAGAGGAGATATCCAGTTGCACCGGTACCGGCCCCACAGGACACGGCGGCTGCAGAGGTACTAGCTGAGTTGGAGCATGATCTACAGCGTCTGACGGCGGATATACCTGAGACTACTATGGATGATATTCCTATTAGACTTCAGCGCTATGTAGTCGCGGTCCCTGGACCGTTTAGGAGATTTTTGCGCAAGGTAGCCCATGCAGTGGTGTCGTACAGGGAGCACCAACAGTGATTGGCTAGTCACTTTGTAGACACATGTGACATTTTTGACTTTTTGTACTCTATCATTTTTGCCGATCATAAGGTGTTTTTCAACCTATGATCGAAGACGATGTATATTTTTTGACACACTCCTATCTATATATATATCACTATTACCGGCTCATCTTGTTTAACATGTATGATGAAATGTTTTTAAATTTACTTGCATGATTATTGTAAATGTCTGTCCAACACTCGAGAAGCAATTGCATCTGCTAATGTATTTAAGGACCTTGGAATATGCTGATATTCAATGTAATCAAATTCACGTTCCAAGAGACGCACTCTCAAAAACAACCTTGATAACACAGGATTTCTAATGGCATAAACTCTATTAAGCTGTAATACAACAAGTTCAGAATCTAACCTTACTATCAAACGTCGAATTCCAAATGAAATAGATTCGGATAATAATTCAACCACTGCACTGTATTCTGCAATGTTGTTCGTTGTTTGACCGAGGCTTACCCCATGCGTAGAAACTAACTCGTCAGAGGGTGAATAGATAACCCAAGCTGTGGAAGAGATATTCCATGTACTACGACAAGCACCATCAGCAAATCCAATGTATGTTTGGAGAGGCGTCGACATCTGTAATATCAAGAGTAAAACCAAGATAAGCCAGAATAACGACGAAAAACACACTCACTAAGCTAAGCACACTGACTAACTAATAATCATACTAGTTAGAAAGAAAACCTAACCTAACTAAAAATTCTCCATACCCACCATTTAAGCATAATACCTCTTTAGGTAAAGTCCATTTCTGGGTTTACCCAAAGAGTCCCCGTCAAAATCTACCAGCTCATAAGCCCCTTTTGCTAGCTTTCGCTTTACAATATAGGGTCCATGCCACATAGGAACGAATTTTCCAGCACCTAGCTTATCGTTAGCTTGATCATATAAAAGCACTAGGTCTCCCTCCGAAAAACTTCGAGGGGTCACATTTCTATCATACTGAGCTTTCATTCGCTTCGCGTGAGTCTCGATTGCCAATGCAGCGTCACGTCGAGTCTCATCTAATTTAGCTAAGTACAATAAACGTTTCTCCTCTTCGGAAGTAGCTGGGAGTAATTCGACAGCCATTTGAAGTGATGGGATTTCACATTCAATGGGTAACACCGCTTCCAAGCCATAAACTAGCTGGAAAGGAGTGAACCCTGTTGAGGTTTTCACTGAGGTTCGGTATGCCCATAGCGCCGAAAATAACATGTTGTGCCAATTCAACCGATGAATACCAATGGTTCGTCAGATCATGATAACCAGAACTTTGTTGATAGACTCAACCAAACCGTTGGCTTGCGGATAATAAGGAGTAGAGCTGTCATGGCGCAAACCAAGCTGGCTTGTAAGTTCAGTCATCATGGTGTTTCGAAAATGGCTCCCATGGTCAGTAATGATTGCTTGTGGGACACCAAACCTAGTTATAATATGATTGAATATGAAAACTGCAGCTGTTTTGCCGCTTGCGTCGAATGTAGGCATCGCCTCGGCCCATTTAGTGAAATAATCAACCGCGAGGATGATATACGCATGCCCCCCGGCCGAGTGAGGGTTACAAGTAATAAAGTCAATACCCCATTTGGCGAATGGACCAACGGCAATTATCGGGTGCAGAGGAGCAGGCGGTGCGCGCATCTTTCGATCAAACACTTGGCAGTTGTGGCACTTCCGGACTGCAATGATACAATCTTTAAACATAGATGGCCAGAAGTAACCAGCGCGCAACACCTTCTGAGCTGTGGCATACCCAGACATATGACCGCCACATGCTCCAGAGTGACAATCATTCAAAACTCTCTCAGCCTCTTCGTGAGTTAGACAACGTCGAAAAACTAAGTCTGCCCCCCGGCGATAAAGTGTATCTCCAATAATTTTGTATGGTTGGGATTGAAACCGAATTTTTCGACGTTCCGCCTTTGAAGCTTCAGGCCGAAAGGTTTGGGTTTGGAGATAGATGATTATATCCCCATACCACGGATCTAAAGTACTGATAAGAAACAAAGATTCGTCCGCAATAGACTCCTCTACCACAGTCTCTGTGTCAGTACGCGGGAAATCACACATCAATTCCGCAAAAACTAAGGATTTCTTAGACTTGGACTTCTCGAACTCCAAGTCGAACTCTTGCAAGATAACGATCCATTTAGAGTACTTGCCCCCTAGCAGTTGTTTTGTCAAAATGTAAATCATAGGGTTGCAATCCGAAATAACTGTAGTTTTACGGAGAAGAATGTAGTGACGAAAACGCTGGACAGCTTGAACAGCTGCCAGGGCCAATTTCTCCACATGCGAATATTTTAGCTCAGTGGGATTTAAGGTCCTACTAAGATAATATATCACATGCTCCGCTCCGAATTCATCTTCTTGAACCAACACCATTCCAATGGTGGAATGCGAAGCTGCGAGGTATAAGAAGTAGTCCTGGTTGTAGTTGGGAGGATGCAACAACGGTGCATGAGTCAACGCGTGTTTAAGTGCATCAAAAGATTGTTGGGAAATCTCGTCTCAAAAGAATTGAACGTTCTGTTTCAACAACCGTGTAAAACCTTTAGTGACCTCGGCGTAGTTTGGGATGAATCGGCGTAAAAAGTTCGCTTTCCCTTACAAACTTTGGAGTTGGCGCAAACTCGAAGGAGGAGGCAATTTGATGATAGCCTCGACTTTCGAGGGATCGACGCGAATGCCGGCTTTTGAAACAAAAAATCCCAGCAATCGACCTGTTTCTATACAGAAAACACACTTGTGGGGATTCAAACGAATTCGATAATGCCTACACCTCATAAAGATTGCTCGTAGGTGGACAAGGTGATCAGCTCGACGTAAAGAATGAGCAGGAAAATCATCGAGATACGGTTGCACAATGTGCTTGATGTCGTGAAATGCGTAAGACATCGCCTAGAAAGTGGTATTATGTTATCCTCCTCAAGCTTGTTAAAAATAAAGAGGTACTTGCCAGAAATGGTGGGGGAAAAGAGAGAAGAATGAGCCTATTTGTTACCTTTTGTCTCAGAAGAAGCTTTACTACCACTCTTGAACACGACACTTTTCATTCACCGGGGTTGGGAAATTCTTTACCTCACAGTTGATCAAACCACTTTGAAAGTCTTCAGCCGGGTTCCGGGGATTAACTTTGAGTTATTTAGCACCAAACCATCTGTCGTGTCATTATGTGTTCAAGAGGTCTGCAAACAAAACTTTCATCTGCAAAATACTTGTCATCCATTTGACCATCCCTGAGTCAGTCCTTACAGCAACATTTCTTCAACTTGAACAATGATTTCATGTTGTGGGCTTGCCTGCAACGGGTCGCTTTCTATCGACATAAGCACATTATCTAGAGAGATGACTTAGAAATCGTCAGTGCCTTGAAGTCTGCATGCATCAATGGCAGGTTTCTCGCCTTTGACGTCAGTTTACATCATTGACTTTCGATCGAAGGATTCCGTGAAATGTTCGACATAAACTCATTCATTCACATCTCATGGATTGTACTGGGTACTTTGAGAACCATTTACATTACTGGTGGTCTCTCTCACGCTTGTTAACAGTTTACATCATCGACTGGTAATCAAGTGGTTTCTACCATGTTCGACATCAACTCATTTATTCGCATGGCTAGAATCGTACCAATTCGAGAAGTAGGAATGAAGACCCTGGATCGAATCTTTACCATCCAGGCTACGAGGAGTTTTGTATTCATTATCTAAGTAGACTAACCATAAACAGATGGCTGCGCCCATACTGTGTCTACAAAAGTCTATGATTATGATGTACTGTAAAATCATTCCTGTATCAGAGTAGTTAGTCTGTTAGTTAAAGTTTTAATCTGAGTATGGGAATGCCTACCTCAGTGATGATATAATCTTATACATGTATTTTGTGTTGAAAATTGCAGGTTCTGACCAGGCTCTCCACGAGATAATCCTCGAAATGATAAAGCGCTTCACCCTTCCTAGATAATACAAAACCCTAATCTATTCCAGGCTTCGCACTTTAGGGGGCAATCTGTTACACTAAAAAATGTCACCATGGCTATTTACAGTTGGTATGGCTCTATCAACAGTCATATTACCCTCTTAAGCAAGTCTTATGCCTCTGCTATCCATGTCAAACTCCAAGAAAGAGAGAAAGTCTTTATAAATGTGTTTATCTCTGGGTACGTAGGTTCTCTCAAACCTTGCCTGCGGGTACACATCTATTGTTCATGAGGTCTGCGTCCAAGGACGCTCTGTATCTAAAGGGGCAGGTGCGTCCCTCTGAAAAGGTTAAAATGCGCAAGTTTTATCTTCAAAAACTTACTTGTGGTCATTTCTAGAGCATTCTAGAAGGTTGTTCGACGTGTATTGAGCGCCTCCAGATGGTTCATGCACCCCTACCAAAGAGGAACTTATCCCATCAATAAGGGAGTGATCCCATCCAAAGAGGGAACTATCCCATTGATGGTGGACCTGATTAACTTCCTCTTGAGCACTATAAATACAGGCATTGGGCCAGAAGGAGAGAGGTTAAAAGCTATACATTTCTAAGGGTAAATGCTGCAGGAATTAGGACTCCCATTTAGAAGCTTGTGAGGAGAGATTGCCATCTTTGCTTGTTCTATTTGGAAGTGGGTGAGCTTTGTCAAAGTAGAGGAAGACTCTTGTGGACCCTGGAAGGAGCTTGCACAACACCAAGGCTCAGGTTGTAATGGTTCCTTTTGATTACCTTTAATGCAAATTGGTCCATTCTTCTCAATAACTTGTTGTTTATGGGTTATTTCATGTACTCCTTGGTCTATATGTTGAATATGCTTTGTTTTATGTTATAATTAGGTGCTATTTAATTGTTTGACTGTTGGTGATTGCAGGTTTTGGAGAAAAGGAGGAACTCATCCAGATCAACAAAGCTTGGACTTCTACAACAGCGTTTGGAAAAAGGTAAGAACGAAACACTTGATTTCTCATATCACAATGCATGTTTAGAGAAGGATAGTTCTAGTTTGTCTTGTTTGTCATTAGAATGTCTTAGACTTCTAGGAAGGTCGTTTGTGTCCGCACTTTTGACTGATTCCGTGTGACAATTTCAGGGCAAAGAAGAGTACCAAAATTAAAACAGGCAAACCTCAGCCCTCATCAAAGACTCCCATTAACATTGAAGATTCACCATCTGCCAAGGTGAAAGAATCTCCTTCCAGGACACCCATAACCTATGAAAGGGGGACTCCAAGATATTCTACATGGAAGGGAAAGTCAATTCTACAAGACCCTAAACCAGACCTATAGGAGGCTCAAACAGTCTTACAGGAGACACTGTCCAAACTACAGGAGACACAAATACTTGAGGGAAAGATAGGAGGACAACCAGAGGTGAAAGAAGAAGCACAAGAGCTACAAGAACCTGACCCATAGCCTAATCTTGATTCCTATTACAGACTACTTGAAGGAGGCAAGATAATCCCACAGAAATTTGCAATTCCATTGTTTTTTGAATTGGAAAAAAAAAGAGTGAGAACGCATAGGTGGATGCAGATAGCCAAGTCCAAAGGAGTTGAGGATATTGGCCACATGGAAAACAAACTCAGGGAAATGGGCAGTGAATTGAGTGCTCTCAGAGACAGAGAAGCCATTATAAGAAGCCACCTTGAAAATGAGAAAGAATTACTAAGGAGGTAGCTGCAGGAGAGAGAGACTCATTTGGCATACATGGCCAGATTATCCATGGAAGCATTACAATGCAGAACACCAGCCAAATCTTATGGCCTCTATCTAAAGGATCAATGGCTTCAATTCCAAATAAAAAATTTGGCAAAAAGATGCATAATTCCTTTCCAAGGCTACAGGCAGTTCATGGATTTGTGTGACCAAAGCACCTCCGAGGACAAAGCAAAGAAGGAAGAATTCTACCTACATAACATGGCCCTCACAGACTTGAATGTGTGGGACCCCAATGCCAAGCTAGGGGATCTGCAATTAATGGCCATGGCCTCATGGATGAACCATGAATAATTGAGGGCAGCAGAAATGAAAATATTATTAATAAAAGAGTAGAATGAACCATTGATGATAAGAGCTGAGCCATCAAATCCTATGTCACTCATCAGCACACACAACCTGCATGCTAATGACCCTCAGATTGCCCCTAAATATCTAGCCAATCAAGAACAAGCCATTGCACACTTTGAAGATATGTTTAGGCTACTTGGGGAGGACTGTGTGCATGCATGCATGAGAATATGGAACACCCTACCCCACAGCTTGCAGATCAGGGAATACCATTCCCCCATGAGGCTGAAGGAGGCATTGAAAAGAGTGCCAATGTATAAGAGCTCCATGCAAAGGTTGAAGGTCATCTGGATTGGCCTCAAACTGAGTCCTCCACTCATATTAGGCATGCTGGAAGGTAGAAGAAAAGAAGAAGAGGAGTAGTGGAAGGACATAGACAGAAAGGCAGGATTTTATGGAGAACATGAATAGACCACATCAGAATCCTAGAATGCTAGGGAGGCCACTAGAGCCATAAAAGACGAAGAGATTGACTAGGTTACTCAGAGGATGAGCAACACCTTCATTAGGGGGTGATGAGGAGCCTCATAAATGTGTAATTATATTGGCTCATTTTTCCTAACCTAGTCAAATCAACCATTATCTTAGCTTATTGTATGATTTTCTGATTATATTTATGCTTATAGGGTGAGTTGAGTTAGTTATTATGCCATGTGGTCTAACATGTATTTAATGCAGATTATTGATGGATTTAGAGGTCAAATTCAAGGATCCAGTGGTCAAATTGTAACAATAAATCGAAGTAGACAGAGGAGAGGACATATAGGAGGGAATCCCCCTCATTTATTACTCCTCACTTTGAATTCCCCTTCATTCAGCTCGGAGTACTAGCAGCCGAATCATGCACTAGAAGGGAGCCAAGCAAGTGGAAGATGATTTGATAGTTAACTCGAGTTTTGGAAGCCAAGCCTCCCTAATTTTAAGGAAGTTGTTGGTAGTTTCAGAGGTATAAGTAGAGAGGCATAGGGCCTTGTGGAGCGATAAAAAGGTGTCTTTTAAACTCCTAATTACCTTCACATTAATTATCAACCCAGGGACGACTTTTTATTTCAAGAGTGTACTCAGTCTGAGGCGGCTATTTACTCAAGAGTAATGTTTAGTAGTACAGCGTTCAGAGAACACAAGAGTAGACGGATGCTAAACTATGACTAAATTACTTCAAAAGGATAAAATCACACAAGACAGCTTATCAGTCAAGGGTGCGGAAGTGATAACCCATCCCTCTAGAAACTGATGGAAAGGAAATTAGAGCATGGACCATAGGTCTGGGAGCTAAGCAGCGACTTGCTGGCTCACTACAGCCTTAGACCTTCTCTCACACCAAAGCAGCAAATGCAAGTAAATGGAACGGTAAAAAGTAAAATGGAATAGCAAAAGGAAATAGAACAGTAGTAAATAGAACAGCAATCAAAAGAACTAAATCTCGCGAGTCAAAACCAACTTACTCACACTCTGCTATGAAATAACACTCTTCACTCCTCAAGCAAACTGGATGGAATATACTTTATGGAACAACACTCATTGATGAATTATGGAACGGTAATAATCGATCATATATGCACACCTCACACTATTATAGTAATCTGACAATTAAGGATAATACGACTATGTTTCCAAATAGAATAACATTACTTTCGGATTCCCATAATCAGGATTTCAAATGAATCAAATAACAATAATATTCAATACAGACGCTCTGTAACAGAAATAACTGGTTGAGACTAAAAGCATGTGATCAACTCTGAAAAGATTCAATTATACAATGCAGAGTCATTACACAGATTTCCTGAGAAAAACCATTAGTGCATTGATCATAACAGAGCATAACATAGCATATGAAAGATATATCAGATTACCGAGTAATAAAGATAAGCAAACCACGCATAACTCACAGTATAATGATACAACAATAATTGTAAAGATATGATACACAACAGCAGCAGCGTACTCCACCAGAGGCTGGGCCCTTAGCCGCCAGCGGACGCTGCTGGGTTACTTCAGAATGAAAAGAGTGAACAGCAACGCCCAAATTATGTATTAATCATTAAATAGTGAAATCATTACAATAGTTGAAGCTTTGAGACTTACAGCATAAAACAATCCTTCCTTCCTCCTATCCTATCATGAATCCTTGCTTCTGAATCTCTAATTCAAATCATCAATTCGCCATCATTCGAATCCCCAAAGTCATCCTGAAGTCTCCCTATCTCTGATCTCTGTTTTCATTTAAATAGAGAGAGATCAGAGAGCAGTTACAATAGAGATAACTACAAAATGATTTACATTACAAAATTGGTTTGCTTCTAACCAATTGATCAACAATAAGATATATTTCCTTCCAGCTTTCAACAAGAGCAAGACGAATTTGGATTTGCAGCTGAGATTTGGAGGACGGCCGCAACAATAAATCTCAGAAAATCGTGCTCAAAGAACCCTGCGTTTCTCCCAGTACAAGCCGAATTTGGGCAAACCGTTCTTTGTTAAAGTTAATTGGGCCCGTTCTGGACAAAACCCATGTTCCAGATTTTCCAGATTCTGCTCCATTTGCTCAAAATCTCAACCGCAAAACTGTCACTCCTTATTCCAGCGCATTTCTGAGTTGGCGCTTTTTAAAAATCAAATATTCAATCTGAAAATTACCTTGGAGGCTAAGAATGGTAAATAATGTTATAACCAACTTATTAAAACTATCATTGATAAAATAATTCATAATCATCAATTTATTAGAAATAAAGGAGAATAGATAATATTCATTCATAAGAGCATAAATCATTTATAAAATGGATTTAAATGATAAATTATAATAAATGATATGATAAAGAATAATAGAAATGGGTGGAATAAGTGTTCAAAAGTGATAATAATAATGGCATATTAACGACCCAACAGGCCTCACTAGGGTCAGTTTTTTTTTGCTTGTGTAAACCCTGCTCAAATTTCGAGCTTACTATTTTGTGACAGTTTTATGTAATCTTGCTATTTTTTGATAATGAAGATGGAATCATTTTTGAGCTAGCACTGAGTTACCTCAGAGGGAAAAAGATCTTGGGTTAGGGCCCAATCCAAGCAGACAAGCTTCTATTTACTTGTATTTGTATGCTTTACCTCAGTTCGTAGATTAATTTGTTGTTAGATGTATTTCCTTTATGGTTAAGAATAGGTTGCTTTTGATGATTTAGTAGCTTGCTTCCATTTATGATCTTTGTAGCAAGTTAAGTAGTGATCATAGAAGATTAAAAAGGCTAGCAACAGTGCGTCGGCCTCTCTTCGCCCCCATGGGACCATGATTTGAGGCAAAGACTCTCTTGCTGCCCCAAAAACACAGATTTTCTTCATTCCTAGGACTTCTAGTGTTTGCAGCTCTTTAGTAGGTTCATAGTCTAGTTTTGCTTTGCTTTAGATCTTCTTTATCATGTTCACTTCTTGATTTGCAATAGTCCTTTTGCATGCTTTCTTTTCTTACATCATTTCCCATTATTTCCTTCTATCCATCATAGTTTAGGTCATTTTAATGCAAAACTCTGTTTTTCCTAGGATGCACTCATTTCATTGGTTGCTTGATTTTCTTGGTTGACTGTTAGCTTCTATGTAGCAGATCTCTTCCAACAGTAGGCCATCTTACCAGCAATCATACACTCCATCTGATCCATGCCCTATAGGTCTCCCAAACCTCACCTCAATTCTACCCTAGTTTCCTACATTTTCCATAGAAATTCTTCCTCTCTCCTTGAGAAAAACCATCATCTTTTCTCTCTCCTGGTGATTCATGGTAGACCTTAGGTGCCCTAACACATCATCCCAACCTTCATCCACCTTTTCAACCCACTTTTACACCCTCAAAATAGTGGAAATTTCTCTCGGCCTCCTCTTGTAGGCCTCCTGTAGTTTCCCTGTTTTCCTCCTGTGGTTTTCCTGTGTCCTCTTGTAGGCTTTCTTTTGAAGGTTGAGTGTGGGAAAAGCCTCCAGAAGGCCACCTAAGACCTCCTAGGACCCATCCACACCATCCTACATCTTCCCAAGCTCCAAAACCGCCCTCTAAAGGCACCTGTTCACTGCCACACTCACACACAATAAATTAGATGCATGTTAAATTCACATAAAAACACATAAAAATCCAAAAATATGTTTTTTGCTTATTTACTTCTAGAAATAGCATGGTTAGATGTTTCTTACTTCCTTGAGTAGGTAATGGAATTTCTTTCATGGTTTTCATAGTGTTTTTGGCAAAAGTAGAATTGGCTTGTTAATTAGGGTTCACTAGATTTTGCTTTACATTCCTGTCTTTCTCCTTTCTACCCAAACGTGTGGATCCTCCTTGGTGATAGGTACGGAGTGACTGATCGGGCGTTCTATCACCTCCTATGTGAAAGACAAGCTGCTTTCTTCAAATAGGCTTCGTACATTAATAGCAACTTCAATACTTTCCTGTATTACTATTCCTGTTCTGGTTGCTTCGAAAGCCAGGTTAAGCGCCAAAAGTGGTGGTAAAAGGAAAAAGGTCCGGACCAGAGATAGTAAATCGTTACCCAGATTGATATCGAGAGCCAGTTCCACCCGCAGATTGAGTAGCTACGTAGAGTAGATGTATAGATGATTCAACCCCGTAAACAGAGTCTTATTGGCTTATTCCTCTACCTCTGGTAAATAACACATAGTTAGAATAGCATCTGTAGAGTAATATTTCTTTCCTTTCATCACACATAGAGCTTCTTCTAAAATCTATAGAAGTTGGCTTGAGCTCCTAGTGATCTCGTGCCGACTGACCAAGTGACAACCTGCAGTGAGAACTAGTACTTGTGCATATAGCACCGACGCTTCCAAGTTTGTTACGAACTACCAGGTTGATTAAAATAAAGTTTGCAGCCCAAGAGTTGCAACATTCTTGCTACAATACTGGCGCTCAACAAAGATCGGGCAGAAGTTTAAACAGAAGAAACAAGACTTTGGATATGAAAATCCGAAGCAAGGGAAAGGCGCCCCCAAACCACTAAACAAAGGACAAAACCAAGGCGGGGTGGCCCAGGATAACCTGCCAAAGCCACAAGCAAAGAACAACACCGTGAAGTCGAAGAAGGACACAAGAAAGTGGTGTGAGTTCCGTAAGAGCTCCACTCACAACACAAGTGAGTGTCAGGCCAAGCAGTCACTGGTGTCTGAGCTAAAGTCTTCGGAATCAGATGCATGTTCCGACTCTGAATCAAAACTTGATAAGGGGAATGACAAAGGGAAGCAAATTATTGATGCGGAGCCCAAAATCACCATTTCCACCACGAAGATCCAGAAGAGGAACCCAAAGATCTAGAGGAGGAGGAGCACCTCTTCGACTCCTAGATGTGGGTAAAGGGCTCCCCACTACAATTCATTGTCAACAGCGGGAGCCAAAAGAACCTAATTTTGGCAAAGGTCATGAAGCCACTGGGCTAACCGACCAAAACACATCCAAAACCATACACCATCAAGTGGCTTCACTAAGGACGGGATCTTCGTGTGAGCCAGTAGTGTCACCTTCCATACAACATCCAACCCTTCATGGATGAGGTATTATGTGACATTGCTCCCCTTGATGTTTGTGATGTATTATTAGGCCAACCATACTTGTGGAAGCCACTTGTTGTGTATGAGTCAAGGCCTCATGCTGTTATTGTTACTTTGGGAAATAAGTTGTACAGGATACCGGAGGTAGCACCACCTATCACCATCTCTTTGGTTACTGCAAAACAATGCAGTAAGCTCATTTCCAAAATTGGGATGATGATATGCCCTTAAGGAAAGAAGAAGACAGTGGCTACGACCTCTAGACAAGGCCCCTCCATATGAAAACTACAGATGGACAAGGTCGTGGAGGAGTACGAGGACATCTTCACCACCCCCGTAGGGGTTCCTCTGCACTGTCAGGTCAAGCGCTCCATCGATCTGACCCAAGGTGCAACGCTGCCCAATGGACCAATCTATCAATGCCCCCTTCTGGAGAACGATGAATTCTAGAGGTAAATTCAGGAGATGCTGCAGAAAGGTCACATCCGACAGAGTTCATCACCCTGTGGGAACCCAATCATGTTGGTACAGAAGAAAGATGGGACTTGGAGACTCTATATTGACTATCGGGTGATGAACAAGATCACTATCTAGAATAGGTACCTGATCCCATGGATTGATGACCTTCTGGACCAACTGAAGGGGTCAAAATATTTTAACAAGATCGATTTTAAGTCAGGATATCACCAAGTACCAATCGAACCATCTGATGTGTGGAAGACTACCTTCAAAGCCAAGGAGGGTCTTTTTGAATGGTTGGTTATGCCTTTTAGGTTGAAGAATGCTCTTGCAACCTTCATGAGGCTAATGGATGACATCTTATGGTGATTCACCAACTCATTTGTAGTGGTATACTTGGATGACATCCTGATCTTCAGCCAGATTTGGGAAGAGCACCTCCACCACATTTGATAGGTTCTCCAAACACTGCGGCAACACAAGTTATGTGCCAATTTGGAGAAATGCACGTTTGGCATGACCCAAGTTCAGTATCTGGGATACATTATTGATGAATGTGGGGTGCATGTGGATCCAACCAAGATCCAAGTCATTCGGGATTAGCCATCTCCAACCACTCTGACAGAGCTCCGCAACTTTTTGGGTCTTGCCAACTTCTACCGCAGGTTTGTGTTGGGATTTCCTCATATCACTTGGCCCTTGAGTCAGGTCACCAAAGGAGGAGAGAAAGCAAAATTCTTTTGGTATAAATCTCAACAGAAGGCATTCATAGAGTTGAAACATCATCTCTACTCAACACCAGTGATCGCATTACCAGACTTGGAACAACCATTTATGATTGAGACAGATGCCTCTGACTATGCTATTAGTGCAGTCCTTACTCAACATGGGCATCCAATGGCATATCGCAATGAGACACTTTCAGACACAGTCTGGAAGTATCCCACTTATGACAAAGAGATGTATTCCATTGTGCAGGCCTGTCGAAAATGGAAGCATTACATTTTGGGGAAGGAAATGGTCATCCACATAGACCACCAGCCCCTGCAGTTCATACAAGCCCAAGGGAAATTGTAGAATGATCACCATCAAAAGTGGTCCACATACCTGCAACAATTCCATTTGAATATCAAGTATAAGAAGGGAAACACCAATAATGTTGTAGATTTCTTCAGTCGACCACCGATCATGGCGTTAACCATCGTGCTCAACTACTGTGGGTACGAGAATTCTGATTGGCCACTTCTCTACAAAAGCAACCCAGAATTCGGCCACACATACTAGACACTCTTGTAGGGTCAGCATGTCCTAGATTTTCACCTCCAGGATGCCCTATTATGCCACCTAGGTCACCTTTGTGTTCCTTCAAGAGAGTGTGCCAAGATGATTTGGGAAGCACACTATAGTTAAGTTTCTGGGCATTTCAGGGTTGAGAAAATTGTGGGAGTACTACCGAAGTATTTTTATTGGCAAAATCTTCAATAGGATGTCGGGAAGTACATCAGATCATGCACTGTTTGTGCCATTGCCAAACCAACCATCAAGAAGCAAGGCCTCTATACTCCGCTGTCTACCCCTAGTCAATGTTGGGAATCCATCTCCATGGATTACATGTTAGGCCTTCCTTCTACTAAGCATGGAAATGACTGTGTTTTTGTGGTCGTCGACAAGTTATTGAAGATGGACATTATTGCGGCCTGTAAGAAGAATATCATAGTAGAAGCCACTGCTAAACTCTTCTTTGAACGAGTGTGGGTACACTTTGATATCCCATAGTCTATCATCTCAGATTAGGACAATAGGTTGCTCAGTACATTTTTTTCTAGTCTTTGGTCAATGTTGGACACCAAACTCACTAAGTCCACAACCTCCCATCCCAAAAATGATGGCCAAACGGAGGTTGTCAACAAGATGATTGTACACATTCTGCACATGTATAACTCAAAGCATCCATGCACATAGGATGAGAGCATCCCCTATGTTAAACACAAATATAATGAGCTCTCCATAGTTCAACTAGCCACAACCCTTTTTAGGTGGGCTTGGGATTCCAGCCACTATGTCCCATTGATGTGGCCATGCCATTTGCAGCTACTAAGGTAGACTCGGCTCATGTCTAGTCCGAAACAGATAAGCCAAACAACTTCATTGAACACATCGAACATATCCGCCAGCAGGTCCATGAAATTCTGGATAAATCAAATTCCAAGTATAAGTAGCGACATGATCAACATCGGGTGCCACATAAGTTTCAGGTGGGAGACAAAGTCTGGTTGAATTTGCAAAAAGAACGCCTTAACGGAGCCTATCTGAAACTCAGACCACTCCAATATGGTCCTTACACCATTACCAAGTTTGTGGGAGACAATGCATTTGAGCTCAGCATTCCCCCATTCCTTGGCCTAGACCCAGTGTTCAACGTGGATTGCCTTCGGCCATACTTTCCACCTTTACTAAACACATCTGACATTGCAGAACAAATCACACCAACAGAGTTAAATCCATATTGCATGGAACAAGTTGTAACTTATTGGATCATGGACACGTAGATCAAGCACACTCGCTAGCAGAAGATCCAACTGTATCGAGTTGTCAAAGCAGGCCAACTCCTTCATGAGAGCAAGTGGCTTACCAAAGACCAAGTTCAATAGAAGTTTCCTCATCTCATGGAGGAACTCAACACAATGGGGACCATTGCTTCCTAAGGGGGGAGGAATGATCCAGGTGGATATTGGTGGCCACCCGCCAATTCCACTTGGACCCTCACCATTGTTTCTTTCAATTTTTCAGTTTCCTTAATTGTAGCACAATTTACTATTTTTAGCAGTTTTTTAGGTCCTAAACTTCCAGAGCTAGTTTATTTCCATTTCTATTCGTAAGTATATTTTAGTATTTTACATTAATGAAATGAAGTATTATTGTGGTTATCTATGTAATTTTTTGCGTTCTTGTTTAAATATGGATCAGGCCAACTCCTGCACCAAGGCAAGTGGCTCACTACGGACCAAGTTCAGGAGAATTTTCCCCATCTCATGGAGGCCCTCGACACAATGGGGACCATTTCTTCCTAGGGGGGAGGACTGATCTAGGTGGATATTGGTGGCCACCCTCCTATCCACTTGGACCCCCACCATTGTTTCATTTCAGTTTTCTTAACTGTAGCACAACTTACTATTTTTGGCATTTTTTCGGGTCCTAAACTTCCAGAGCCGTTTTTAGGGACTAAAAGGAGTTTTTAGGGAAAACAGAGAGACTACAGAAGTCCCAAATTAATTTACTGGTTTTCTTGGCGTCCTCTTCAAGATCTTCAAAACAAGGTATTATGATAGACAAACAAAGATCGTATGCCAAAGCTACGAACCTGAGAAGTTGATGTACCAATTTATCGAAACAGGGCCCACGGTTTTGGTGCTTCATCTCCTATGGTTAGGTTTTTGGATGTTTAGGGTTTTCCATTGTTTCTCAATAATAAATAGGTCTTTGAGCCTCATTGTAACATTTCAAAGACATGTAGCCACCACATATATTCTCAGAGATAAACTACCATCGCTCGAGCTAGTTTATTTTTATTTTTGTATGTAAGCATATTTTAGTTCTTTGATATTAATGAAATGGATTTTTATTTCTGTTGCATCTCTGCGTATATGGGTATTTTTGTATTTTTTTGCATTCCTATATAAGTTTGGATCAGTTAAAACCATAGATGCAATTATATGGAAATGATTTTTTTTGTTTTTTCTTCTTTCAATGAAGTCTATCTAAATAAGGGAAAGAGTATTTTTCACTTTTGAAAGAAAATAACAACTACCTATATAATACAACTCTCAATGGTCACTCAATACAATCCCTAAGTTTATAAACATTTAAACCCAAAAGATAAACCAAGAAACAAGAACCAAAAAATAGGCCAGAAAAAGTCCCCAAGCTAGAACACAAAGCACTAAAAAAGCATCAAAACTTGGAATCAAAGGCAAACAAACACTCTCACAAGAAATCCAAAAAGTGGAAAGATGAAGACAATGCAAACAAGCTAGGGTTTTAGCACAATGCTTCAATGTGAGACAATGTCCTACATAATCAAAACCACACCCTAGAAACATGAAGGAATAGAAAAGATCAAATGGGAATGACAAAAGTGAATCAGGAATAATAACAAGTCAAGACATTCTCCAATAAACTTTTCAAGTTCAAGCTTGTACAACCATAAACAAAAATACCACCTCTTGTAAGCAAAACAAGCACACAAGACCAAAAGCACGCATTCAAACAAAAGTGAAAAAGGCACACAAAGAGAAAGGAGCCAAATATGATAATGATAATGAAATCAATAACATATCGTATTTTCCATTGAACCAATTAAAGAAATCTAAACAATCATATACAAAGTCAAGGACAATAGCCTCAACCAAAAAACACTTCAAATCTCCGAAGGAAACCCTAGAATGATAGGATAAAAAGTACCAAATATGAATCAAATAAGGTAGATTTAGATATAGAGTGTTGAATAACTGATAAGAACAGTAGCAATAGATTCAATCAAGTTTGAGAGAGCTCATAGAGAAAAGAGTTGAGACTGAAATCCAAATCAAAGAGACAAGGAAACCAAACAACACAAAATCAACCCAAACAAACGCTAGTGACTCAAATTTGTAGCAGATCCGGGTTCAAAGAAGAGGTTGAAGATTAGGGATGAAATAAAAAGCAGGGTCTTGTAAGCTCCCTTAGGAGATATCGGGTTTGAAGCATATCTACAGGGATGTAACCCTACACAGTGCAACTACAACTACAGGAATTCAATGGGAAACCTAGTGGCTCTGAAGGCACAACTGCACTTAACTTGCTCTGTGGATGCAGTTGTGGAAGGAATTCAACTAGCCAATATTCAATCAGTCATAACTTGCTCATCCAGAGTCCACTTTCAGTGATTTTTTTTTTGGACGAAAGTTCAAAAGGAATTCATATATATGGTTAATTCAATCAGATTCTACACATCAATGTCTAGAATTTTATTTGAATCCCCACATTTATTATTCTCTCGTATAAAAAACAAAAACAAAATATTAGATTTAAAATCTCTTCAGATATGAAGAAAATAGAACAATGGAGATCCAAATGAATCCATACATCCACAGAGATCTCAATGGAAGACCACAAAAACCAGATCAAAGTGAAAGAGAAGAGACCTAAAGACAAACAAGGAATCTATAAACCTAGGGGCTTGAGAAGTTAGGAAACTTCTATAATAATGGACCTCTAGCCAACTCATACACAAGTGGGTCAGGTTGATCTCCTTAGAATGACAAACTCTATAAACCTTTTTCACAATTATGAGTTTTTTCTTAATTATCTCAATTATGAAATAATTATTATCTAATAATTATAAAATTTTGACAAAATAATTATGAGAAATAACTGAATCATGTAATTCCACCCTTTTAACTTGGGATAACTCTCACATAAGTAAAAGAAAAGGTGAAATGGGATGCATTCTAGCCAACAACTAAGGTAAGTTGAACTTGGGTTTCTTTCACTATAATGGAGTGTAAAATAGGGTTATAACAAAAAATATTGGAGGAAGTGGAGAAAATGAATCGAGAATGTCAAAGGAAAAGTAAACCCTAGTACGATATTATGATCTAGTGACTGGAGTGTACACCAATTCAATAGGAAACACCAACAAAGAGAGAAGAACCCTACAAATGCACAATGCTCTTTAGCCCTAGATCTGTTGGAGTTCCTCCTTAGATCATAAAAGACACGAAAAAACTATAAACCATGGAGAAAGTAATGAAAGAAAATCAGTTGGAGATGATGGAGAAAAACGACCCCCTCATTCTAGCTTGGAAAAATCACACATTGTTACATGGTGAAATTGTAAATGTTAAATGTAAAAATGGGTCACAACATGCAAACGGACATTAATACGGAAGTGGATAGTGCCTTAGTTCCATATTGGGTAGCACTACAATTATTTGAAATACAAAAGATATTAGAAGAGTTAGCTACTGAAGAACTAGTTGTTTTTTAGGAGCACTCATTAAACATACACAATACCCGTTATGACAGGGCTAGTAAGAAATTGTAGATTGAAAAGGTGCACATAAAGTGTTAGGGTCCAACCCTAACCCATTTATTTATGTAATAAGCCCAAGGGGCCTAGTCAGAGTCATGCTTAGTTAGAGAGTCAATAAAGCTTGTAAGCGATTGTCCACATTAATAGTAATTGTAAGTGGTTGATCCACAATATAGAAAAGGGACCACAATTAGTTGCAAACAGGTCATAGTTAATAAACAAAGTGGTTAACCCTTATTATGCAAGAGACCACTAGTAGTTAGAGTTTTGGATGTCATTAAGCTATAGATAGTCTTAGTTAGTAGGAAAAGGTCATCAAGTCTTATTATAATTGAGATTTACTGTGTTGGAGGTTGCCCCCTCAAAGAAGCAAGTGAACATTGTAATCTTCTTCTAAATAATAAAATATCTTGTAGTTTGTCTCATTTCATGTGATAATTCTGTGTTTTGGGCTATATTTCTTCATATTTCTTGTATTCTAGATTTATTGCAGGTCAAGAGCATAACAAGTGGTATCAGAGCACTTTCTAGGGCTAGTTGTGCCTCCAATTTTCGCAAAAACAAATTTAGGCTAGAGATGTGTTCCCACATCTTTAAACCATGGGATCTATCGTTGAGCGCATAAACCTACAGATTTGGGGAGACATGCTCGTAGGAACTACAAGATATGGTGACACTTGTTGGACTACCTTATAACCCTTGTGGGTACCCTTTGAGTAGAAAAACTATGCACAATCTACACTTCCACGTACTCTTGGGTATATCGAAAGCCTCCTAAAATAACTTGAAACCTATCCTTAGATAAGCCAACAATCATCTTGCTTCTATAGTACAATGAGAAAAACACTCAGGGAGATTAATCACATGTACAATAGGGTAATCGGGTAGTATGACTAGGGTACAGTCGATCCTCATTAGTTAGCTCCCTAAAAGATTGCGATGAGTACTATTGTTGGAACACTCCATATATTGCAATCTGTAGCACCTATCACTCTTTTGTGACCATAGTTCCCTCTGCTATTTAAATATCACCCCCTACCATTTCTTCCAGATCAGATCCAGTTGTTGGGGTTCGACTGTCGTTGTCCAGATTAGATCCAACAGTCAGTGTTTTTTCACTGCCATATAATATCAAATTCAATAGTTGGGATTTTCATAGTGCAGATCAAACTATTTGTGCAGTGAGGGTTTGGTAGCCATAATCCAAATCAGATAGTCGTAGCACATTCTGCAGTACCAAGACCCTAGGGTTTCTATTGCTACAATATCGACCCTATTTTCGCAGGATAATTGGTAGTATCAAGATTTATAAAATGCAGCCACTGCAGTATTAATCAGTAAAAAAAACAAGTTTGAGGCCATCCTGGAACGCTTGAAAGAGACTTAGCCCATAAGATTCAGGATAACGACCTAGTCGCAGTGGTATCATTCACTTGTAAGCACCCAAATTTCTGTGGGTCCCATTTTTTCCCGACGTGGCTTCAAGTGACCCACGTCCCTAGACTCTCGAGCTTGCCCTCTTTCCAAGCATACTACTCTTAAGTAAGCTCAAATTTTGACTAGGGCTTTTGTATACTCGGTACCACATCTCAAGCTATGGTTGTCGAAAGGAAAGCCAAGAAGGTCGACAACATTGAGAAAATATTCGATGAGTTCTGCAAGTCCATTACCTCCTTGCTAAAAAAACTAACAAATGATATAACAACTTCTTGCAAACTCATGAGGGAGGAGCCTAGTGTTGATGCACACATAGAAGGATAATCCAACCATCATATTCCCTTCCATGGAAGTCACCACTCTTCAAACCACCAGACACCCAAGATGGACATGTACAAATTTGATGGCTCTAACCCGACTGTATGGGTAGCACAAATGGAACAATATTTCTTCCTTAATGATATCTGCAATGATGGAACTAAACTACATGTGGGGTCCATTTACTTGGACCAAGAGAGATGAAATTGGTGGCAGTGGCATCAAAAATGTTATATAGGGAGGGAAACTTGGAACATGTTCTCAAAAGCCATATGTGATTACTTTGATCGGGAATCTCATTTTTTGGGTCATCTCACTAAGCTCAGGAAAACAGGTACAGTAAAGAAATACATTGCAGCCTTTGAACAATTGGTCATCATAACTAAAAACCTAGGAGATGACTTTTACTTGGAATGTTTCATTAGTGGCCTAAAGGAAGCCATCCAAGCCCATGTCTGAATGCATCACCCAGCTACTTGGTTGGATGTGTTTCAAAAGGCCTTAGATGTGGAAGTTAACTTAAATGTGGTGGGCTTCAGTATTGCAGCAATAATGCTGCAACTCCTGGGACTCCCTTCTTTACTTTTATCAACCCGGTAGTTCGTAACAAACTTGGAAGTGACGGTGCTATATGCACAAGTACTAGCTCTTGCCGCAGGCTGTCACTGGATCAACTGGCACAAGTCTGCTAGGAGCTTAAGACAACTTCTATGAGCTCTTAGAAGAAGCTTTTAACTATGATAGATGAAAGTAACTCAAAGGAAGCCAATATACTTGTAGAAAGAGGCTGAAAGCTGAAAGGAAATGCAAACCCTAACAAACCCTAGTTTTACTGACTACCCCTACTGGTGCACAAAAGAGGATGAAACTACAGAAAGGGTTGACATTGACTCTTGGGGAGGTAAAGTGCATGTGTCTAAGCTGCTTTTGTAGTGAAATTTGAAAAGCAACATCTTTTTTTATTTTTGAGTAATTTGTAAAAATCATATGTGCATGTGTTTTAACTGTTTTTAACTATGCAGAGGTTGATTGGCGAAAGGAAATGGGGTAGGCACTTGCAGGAGGTTGGGAAGGTAAGAAGAGGGCCTAAGGGGTCCCTAACACCCTTCCAGAGAGTTTCACAATGTTCAGACCTCGAAAAATCGCTCACGTGATCTTCTATAGGAAGTCTGTAGGGGTTCTACAGGATGTTCCGAAAGGGGATTTTGAAGGGTTGATGGTGGAGGAAAGATGGAAAAGTGGAGATGGAGGTTGGATGAGGATGTGGAGGGGTCTAGGACCTGGCAAGTGAATTTGAGAAGTGATGAGGATGGTTGGATTCGTTCAAGGATAGATAGAGCAATGTTGCACAAAAATATGGAAATTAGGTCAAAGTGAGAAAATGTGGCAAACAAAGGGCAAGAATCTGAGTTAGGGGATGGAGCAGGTTGCAATGATTGAGGAAGGGTAGGCAGGGAGGTATCACAGGTGTTCTGTACACTATTTCATGAAACTGACCAAGCAAAGACCATGCAAACCAAATATCTAGCTATTCTAACCTACTTTGGCCTAGGAACCAGCAACCATGATGAATAGAAATTCATTGGTAGAAAATCATGTAAACATAACTATGAAAACAAAACAAGAATGGATCTAAGCATGTAATCACATCTGGTATCAACTTTTGCAACTGAGAAACTAACACTAGCAATTGCATGAAGGAGCAAGAATAGTGTTTTTGTGGCAGCAAGGACACCTTGGTCTCAGCTCATGGTCCCGAGGAGGGAGAGGTGAGATCCAGGGTTGCTTGATGGCATTTTTCGAAGATATTTTCTATTACCAACCTATCAAATCACTCTGAAACATGAAAAGCTTTTTTTTAATCATCAAAAATGACCTAGGTAACTAAGCAAGATTTTAATCTACTAGCAAAAATTATTTTATGAAGACAACAAAAACATATAAAAGTACATAGAGGAAGACCTGGCACTTGGGTTGGGCCCAACCCCAAGAGATACAGGCTCCTAAGAAGAAGCTCAGAGCTGATGCAAACTGAAACTAATTTCCATTACTCAGAAAATAACCATGTCACAAAAAATGTTTTACAGCAGAAGCTCCAAAATGAGCTGAAAGGAAGAGCAGCCTAAAGTGAAAAATACAAAATGTTCAAAAAGTAAACTACGAAGGCTGGAAGCCTTCCCACTTATGCACTACGAGGACCTCCAATAGTACTCCTTAATTCAAGGGGCTTGGCTGCTCAAAACTGCAAGTACTCAGCCACTTTACAAAAGCTGCTCGGCTGCCCTTGGAAATCAACTTTGGTGGACTGCTGAACTCCGAGCTGATGGTGGTGAACTCAAGGAAGGGCCATTTAGTGCAGGAGACACCCTTCCTACGAATCCTCAGCCTTGTTCCCCCGTATTTGGCTATCAAATGGCTCATAAATGCTTGGCCTTGGTCCAAAAGTTGTCCAAAAATCTGCAATAAACACGTATTAGCCTTCATGGTCAAGTGACTATTGTCATTCATACAATCAACATAAATATACTCAAAAGCATGCATAAACTATGAAGAATGGTGGATTTATGGAGAATAATAGGAAAAATGAGCCCAATAAGTTACCCATTTTTGGGGCTCATCATCACCCCCCTGCTAAGTGGGTTGCTCATCCTCTGAGCAACCAATCCAACTCATCATCTTTGATTACTTTGACTACCTCTCTCACATCCCAGGCCTCTGAGGTGATGTCTTCTTCTCGGTCTCAAAATCCTACTTTTCTTTCTACTTCCTCCCACTGCCTATGTTCCTCTTCTTTTTTGACTCCTTCCAACAGTCCTAAAAGCAAGGGAGGACTAAAATTTTTGCCGATCCAATTGGCTTGCAGATTTTGCATTGACTGTTTATAGAGGGGTACCCTTGCCAAGGCTTCCCTCATCCTGGTTGGGGAGTGGTATTCTCTTATTTTCAAACTGTGGGGCAGTGTGTTCCACCTCCTTGTGCAAGCATGGATGCAATTATCCCCCAACAATCTTTCCATGTCTTCAAAGTGAGCAATGGCTTGAGCTTGTCGTTCAATGTAACCTAGTAAAACCTGAGGGTTGCTGGCTAGGTGCTGATGGGCATATATCAAAGCTGATGTATCCTTTGGTTCTGCCCTAATAATGAGTGGTTCACTTAGCTCCCTGTTCATAATATTCCGAACCTCTGCTGCCCTCTTTTCCTCATGATTTAACCAAGAGGCCATGGCCATAAGTTGCACATCTCCCAATGTAGCATTGGGGTCCCACAGGATCATGTTTAGAAGGGCCAAGTTGTGTAAATAGAATTTAGATAACTTGGCCTTATCTTCTGTTGAGCTGCTGTCACACAAAGTCATGAATTGATGGTAATTTTGAAATGGAATGGTGCCCCTTTGGGCCAAGGTGTTAATCTGGAACTGCAACCATTGATCATTAAGATATAAGGCATATGACTTGGCAGGTTGCCTACATTGCAAGGCCTCTACTGCCCAGCTAGCCATGCAGGCCAGTTGGGCTTCCTTCTCTTATACCTGTTGCTTTAGAGACTGTATTTCCTCTGCTGCCTGTGACTCCTTCTCCTGTAGCTATTTTGTTAGCGCCTCAACCTCAGCTTGTAGCCCATCCACTCTCTGCTGTTCATCAGAGGTTTCTTTGTCTGCTGGAGGCTTTTCCTGTTGTTGTTGTTCTCCTAGAATGGAGGGCCTATCTTCCTGTAGCTGTAGCTGCCGTTTCAACAGATCGATCTCTTCCTGTAGTTTGGCCCTTTGACTGCTTCCCACATGCTTCACCATGGCCAATTCTTTCCTTGACTCCTTGAGTTGTACTTCCAAGTGACCTATGTCTACCACACCCTTGGACTTGGCGATCCTCATCCAAGTGTGAGTCCTAATTATTTCTTCTTCTAGTGCAAAGAAGAGTGCCACCACAAATTTCTGGGGAATTATTTTCCCGGCTTCTAACAGGTTATAGTATGAGCCCAAGCTAGGCTGAGGGCTTGGTTCCAATATTTCCTCTGTCTTTTCTTCTTCCTGTGATTGTTTGGCCGCATTTTCCTCCAATTTCTCGGTCTCTTTTAGCTTAGCCTGAGTTTCTTGTAGAGATTTCTCAGCTTCCTGTAGAACTGCCTTTGAGTCCATCGCCTTATTTCTCTCCCTCCAAGTGGAGGTTTTTGGGCTTCCTCGTTCATAGGTGATGGATATCTTTGAAAGAGACCCTTCTTTTGGTTTAGGTGTTGTGTCCTCAATCACAATTGGCTCCTTTGACTGTGATTGGGGTTTGCCCACTTTGATCCGTGTGCTCCTCCTTGCTTTAAAGTACATGGAGGTTTGCCTCTTTCGCTTCCCTTTTTGTTTTGGAGATGTGCTTAAGGTGGCAAGCACAGCTGCTACCTCCCTTGCCAATATTTCAAGTGATTTCTCCTTTTGCTGTTCTTTTCCCATGCTTCTTGTAGAAGTCCATGTGTCAACTGTTTCTGTCTGTATTGCGGCCATTTCAGGATGTGTCTTTACCTTTTGTTTCTATGTGTCTTCTTTGGCTATGAAAGCCTTCATTTGGGGTTTTTCTGCCTTTTTTGCTCTCCTCTGCATTCTCTCTTCCCTTAGTGTTTGTGATGTTGTTTCTTCCTCTGTTTTAGGCTCAGCAATCTGGCCCTTTCACCCTTTTTCTTTCTATCCTTGTTGTGCTTGAATGTCCTGTGTTCCTTCACCATCGATTTTCTTACCTTCTTCAGTGTGTTCTCCCTCCTCACTGCTAGATGAGGTGATGTCTTCAGCCAGAATTCTAATATCGTCATCCGAAGACATGTTTCGGAAGATTTCCCAATATATGGGGACAATGTAGGTGTGCAGGGCATCTGCCACTAATAGCTTGATGAACCCATGATGGGCCAACTAATTTGGGATCCCTTCATTTGATTTTATACCACATTCAATTAGTGACTGGAGAAGAAAATAGGGGATGCTCAGTTTCTTTTCTGGAGGTAAATCAATTCCATGTTGTAGTTCACATAGCAACCTAAAATGATAACCGTAGACAATGCTAAACCTCCCTTCACATGTAATGTACTTCATAATTTGGAAACTGACCTCACTCTAGAGAGGAGGAAAGCTGGTTCTTCTAACCCCGTTTTTGTGTTCTACAGGATGTTCCTCAGGTAGGAAGAATGTTTTCTTGGAAACTTGGCCCAATGACCTCTCTTCTTTGCTCCAAGGGAGCCCTAATGGTAGAACAATAACATGACTGATGAGCTTAGGGGTAACTTCTATGGTAAAACCCCTAAAACTAACTGTGGCCTTTGTCTTTGATTGAGGTCTTAGGGACATTAAAAATTTCTCCGTTATCTCCTCGTCATGACCCCGAATTTTGTCAAAGAATGACATCCAATTGGCTTGGGTGAAAAGGTCCACCACCTCATGATGCTCATGCAGTTTGCTGGGGCCCAAGGGTTCTTTCCTTATGAATCCCCCTGGCATGGTGAGAGTGCCTTTTTTATGCTTTAATCAGGAAAGGGAATTTTGTTTATGGTTTTCCCCCTAAACTCAAGAAGGGATTTCTTGGGTATCCACTATTAATTAGCAACTATTCCCTGGTTTTCAACACTGTTGTTGCCCAGAACTCGGCTGTCTGTTTATGAAAGGAAGAATTTTGTTTCTACAGACAGAGTACAGAGTTCAATTTTTCTTCTCAGCACACATACAGATATACAAATTCAAACTTTTTCATACACAGGTTGGCCCCCACAGTTGCATATCTTCCCTAAAAGAAAATTTTAAAAATAGGGACGTGGAGGAGAATCTTGATGCAGGAACAACTGAGAAACCTAGTGCAACACGTAGGCAAACATTATACTTCCAATTCCCAGGCAGATTTTTCTCTGATTCCCCAATTTGATATCATTCAATTCACCACCTTTTCAAATCATACCATGCATAGAAGAGTTTCTCGAGCCTACCTCGTTTGGAGCTCCAAATTCGACGAAGAAAAATCCCAGGCTTCTCTGCTCTGGAAAGCTGTGCAGGGTTTCCTGTAGAACCCTTCCTGTAGAAGAGCCCCCGGTTCCTGTAGAATGCCTCGGTGCCTCTGAGCCAGCCTGATACGCGGGAGATTCTCCAAAACAGGTAGAAAAACTGATGGAGGACGACTGGTTAAATTTTTTTTGGAAGCGGAGGACGCATACATCAGTCGAGGACGTTGCAAGTGCAAAATGGACAGAAGGTGGTGTGAGTTTTAGCTGAGCATCTATTAACTGTGACGTGATTCGTGGTGAGGGGATGAGGTGGCCAGACCAAACCATTGATCCGATGTAATGGCCATAATTTCTCTGCATGTTTCTGACCACCATCACCTCCCCTCTTCCATTAACCGCACCACAACTTCCAGTCCCGACGATTTCTTCCTGAATGGACAGTCCATAAGTGTTGGTTGCTCACCTCATCGGCAATTTTGAATGTAGCTACCTTGTTTGGATCCCACGAGGCTAAGTAATTGGCCAAGGGTGGCTAGTTGGCTGGCCACTGATTCCATTCAATCCGAACCATTTCCATAGGCATGCAACTCTTAAAATATAGTTTATGTAATTGGTAAATGAGTTTAGACACTTACCCGTGTGGTCACAACCGCGTTATGCAGATTTCGGGTCTTGGAACCACTCCTCCATTTGATGAGCCCCAAATTTGGTAACATTTTGGGCTCATTTGGCCTAACTACCCTTGTTCAATCCTTCATTTTTCATAACTTATGCATTATTTTCTAGTATGTTTATGTCATTTGTACGAATAAGGGTAGTCACTATTCCTAGGTGGCTAACACGTGCTCATTTCAGGATTTTTTGACACATGTTGAAGCAAAAACGAGCAGACATGGGCTAGGAGACAGCCAAGCTTGGGTTGAGGATTCGTAGGGGGTTTTTTTATGGCATTAAATAGCCTCCCTCAGGATCTTAACCCCCAACTCCGAGCTCCAAAGGCCACCAAAACCGGATCTAGAAGGCAGCCAAGCAGATTTCTTGGAAGGAGCTGTTCACTCACAGTTTGGGCAGCCAAGTCCCATAGATTTAGGGGGCCAGCTAGGGCCTCGTATTGTATAAATTTTAAGGCTTCAACCTTCGAAAAGGACTTTTGGAAAAACTCTTGCATATTCTGCACTACGCGCTGCTAGCTCTATTTTGTTCTTTTGTAGCCATTATTGGCAAAACTCTTGACTTATGATTATTTTTTGATAATGGGAAGCAGTCAGATTTGATATCATCTCTGAGTTTTTTATAGGAGCCATAGCTCTCGTGGTTGGGCCCAACCTGAGAGCCTAGGGCCTCCTTATTTGTATTGTTATCTTTCCTTTTAGCACTGTGATTTTCCTTTTATGCATCTGAAACGAAGTTTGTTGAGCTAGATTTAGTTGTGTTGGTTAAGTAGGTTATTTTTGAGGAATAGAATTACTTCAGATGTGTAGAATAGATTGATAAGATAAAGATTGATAAAAGCTCCATAAAAGGGTTGCCTGCACTCTCAGTTTCACCTCTCCCTTATTGGATCAGGGGCTGGAATTGTGGAGCCAGTGCTGCTCAACAAAAACAGTAGTTTGCTTGACCATGCAATCATTGGTGTAATGTTTTTCATTTGTAGAAGTTAGTCATGTGTTTAGACATTTTTAGATGTTCCTTTGATTAAGTGTTGTACATGGTTCTCTTTGGAAATAAAGCTGCTGTTCATTTGTTTCATTGACAGTTTGGATAGATTAGCTAAGATTTCGATTGTATGCAGGATTTGGTTGATTCAGTTAAGTGCACACCGTGCAGGGCATATCCATCTTTCTCTCATCCACCTAAGCTTCGTCTAGGTTAGTTGCTCCATCTCCTATTCAGGTTCTTCATCTCACACCTCCTCTTCTGTCCACGTAACCCTACCTTCTTGCTCTTCCACTGCCTTAGCCTTCCTTAAGACAAGTTAGCTCTCCACATCCTCTCATCACTTCATCCATCAGTCACTAGGTCATCTCAGACCCCTACCCTACCTCCCTATCCATTCATGCATCCTCTTTCACTCACCCATCTTCCAAAATCCAATGTCAGAACATCCTGTAGAAATTTCTGAACATCCTGTAGAAATCCCTGAAACATCTTGTAGAACCCTTGCAGACTTCCTGTAGAAGCTCACAAGTGAGGTTGATGGATAGCCAAACTTGGTGAAACTCTCTGGAAGGGTGATAGGGACTCCTTAGACCCTCTCTGAACCTTCCCAACCTTTTCCAAGCATTTCTCCTCCTTGATCCACCCCTACACAGTAAGAAGCCAGTTAAAAGTACATGTATGATAATTTTGATAACGTAATCAAAAATACCAAAAAGATGTGTTCTTTAGATGGAGATAGCATAGGCATGTGCATTTCACCTTTGTAGAAGTAATGGCATCTTTTTCAATAGTTTGCATCCTCTCCTTTGCATTAGTAGGACTAGCTGGCAGAATTAGGGTTTGCTAGGGTTTATGTTACTCTTTGACTTTCAGTTTCTTTCTGCAAGTAGATCAGCTTCCTTTGAGTTAGCTTCCATCCATCAGGTACAAAGCTTCTTCTAAGAGCTCATAGAAGTTGGCTTGAGCCCCTAGCGGACTTGTGCCAGCTGACCAAGTGACAGCTGCGGTAAGAGCTAGTACTTGTGCATATAGCACCGTCGCTTCCAAGTTTGTTACGAACTACCGGGTTGATAAGAGTAAAGAAGGGAGTCCCAGGAGTTGCAGCATTATTGTTGCAATACTGGAGCCCACCATATTTTTGGCGCCGTTGCCGGGGAAGCGTCAGAGTATTAGTGATTGTTGCTTTTCTTCTATTTTTCTACACTCGCCTTCTACTAAATAGTTCATTTCATTTCCATTCTGCAATTTCATTTCCGCAAAAGTAAAATAGATATTTCCTGCTTTCATAGATTAGCAATTTCAATTCTGCAAGCGTAGACTAGCAATTTCAATTCTGCAAGCGTAGACTAGCATTTCATTCCTGCAATTTCATTTGAGCAACGTAGCTTAGTCTCATTTCAATTCCGCATCTTCATTCCAGCAAGATAGCTAGTTGCAGTTCAATCTATTTTAGTTTTGCAGGTACAAGCAGAAAAAGCAAAAAGCAATCAAAAGCCTTTCCATTTCATGCCTCGTAGGAACAGAGATAAAACCGGCAAATTCTTACCCAACACCCCCACCACTTCACTGAGTCACCCTTCTCTCTTCTTTGGTGACAGTGATCCAGAAGAACCTATAGGCGAGCCTCCTGAGACATACGAAGATCCTATACCAGAAGAAGAGTTAGAAACCATCCCACCTGAAGCCATGGCTGAAGATGGAAGAGAAGATGAGAGAATAGAAGGTGCCTTTCCCATCCGAGAGACCAATGGAGACATGAAAATGAAAAACATAAGCCCCTCCGCTTTACCTCACTTCCATGGATTGACTACTGAAGATCCTGATACCTTCTTGTTTGAGTTTGCTGTCCTTTGTCGAACCTATGACTATACAGAAGATGAGCAAAAACTGAAACTCTTTCCCTCTACTCTCAAGGATGCAGCATTACGCTGGTTCATGGGATTACCTGGAAACAGTATCACCACTTGGGCTCAGATGCAGCAAGCTTTCAATACCAAATACCGGGACTACTGTAGGTCCAAGGAAGCCAAGGGAGAGATCTTTCGGATGACCATGGGAAATGAGGAGTCTTTAGAAGATTATGAGGAAAGATTCCAACTTAGCTATAAACGGGCCAGGTGCACACTTGACCCTGAATCTCTCAAGTTGGTCCTGCTCCGAGGAGTCCCTGAAGACCTCCTAGATACCCTTCACATGCTAGCTGGAGGAGACATCTACCAACTACCTTACGAGGATATAAAGACTGTGTTTAGAAACCACTCTAGGGCAGCCCGGAAAAGAGGTAGGGGAAACCCCCTTTCAGCTAGTGCTACTTTCTCCAAGCATGAGTTTGTTAATCAGCTGGAGGACCTCAAAAGTGAGGTGAGACAGACCATTGCCATGCAACTTGATACATTCCGAATCCAGCAAAAGAAAGAGGAAGCTGAGAGGGCTTTGGCCATCTTCTGTCCTAGGTGTACAAGGAAGCACCCTAAGAACGAGTGTCCCTTACACTCGGTAGAGGTATGCTTCGTTTGTGAGGAGGACCACCCCACAAACCAATGCCCAACCTTACCTGGGTTTAAGGCCATGTACCAAGGAACTGAGGCACCCACTGAACCTCTCTACCTCCTCAACCAAAGAAGGCCGCATGGACTTAGACCTTACCAGCAGGGGATGCAAGGGACATCCCAAGCCTATTGTAGCCCCAACCAATCTGCTCCTATGCCTTCTTGGGGGCCCCCTGCTCATCCTCCCTGGTCTGTGCCTCCTCCATGGTCTTACCCACCTCAATACCATACTCAGCCCACTACTCTTTCGTTTCACTCACATGTCTAGCCATAGCCTCAGTGGAATGCACCTGAACCGAGGTGGAGGCTCCAATACAACACTCCTCCCGCCAGTTTTCCTCCACCACCAACTCAACCACAACCATTACCTCCTGCTCCTCCGAGACAACCCCAAATGCCTGCTCAACCGAACTCAAACCCCAACAACCGACAGGCCCAGCAGGTATATACCGGAGAAACAACCTGCCCTACCTATGCTGTGGAGATCCAGGAGATCAACCTGCGATCCGGGAAGACTCTTCCGGATTGCCAACTTCCTCCCCTAGAGGACGAGGAAGACAAACAGGAAAGTGAACCCAAGACCACTCCACCCTTTCCTGAGAGACTAACAATAACCACACAACCCGACCCAGAGGAGAATGAGCTTCTGGGAGAACTCAAACAGTTGTGTGTAAGAATACCACTTCTCCAAGCCATCAAAGATGTATCGATATACAACAAATTGGTTAAGGAAAAGTGTTTCAGGCACCCAGGCAAGCGAAAAAGAGATGCCTCAACCATCAATGTCATAGGACAACTGTCTGATCTTATGTTGGGGCAAGTAATCTGTCCAAAGTATTTGGATCCTGGGAGTCCTGTAGTTGATGTCCACATCAATGGCACCATCATACCCCACACTTTGATTGATTTAGGGGCTGCCATTAATGTGATGACCAGGGATACCATGATCAAACTCAATCTTCAGGGTTCCTTAAGGAAGACCTCGACAGTCTTGTAGTTGGCAGATCGCTCCACCGTGACTCCCGAAGGGATTGTGGAGGATGTCTTGGTCTCTGTTGACTCTTGGGAGTATCCTACGGACTTCTTGGTTCTTCAGCCAAAGGCAAAGCTTATCGGATACCCCCTTATTTTGGGAAGACCTTGGCTAGCCATTGCGGATGCTTACATAAGCTGCCGAGCAGGAAACATGACCATCAAAAATGGTCCTATGTCCAAGTAGCTAGTCCTATACCCTCCTGCCCAACCTCTATTAGAGCATGACTTAGCACTTTGGTTGGAAGAAGGAGAAGAGGATGAGGTTTACTCTGCACCCTTGTGCACCTTAGAGACCACCACGGGAGGTCCTCAAACTGAGGATGATTTTATTGAGACCTTGATTCAAAATCCGCCTCCCAGTGCATTGTCCTTAGAGAAATTGGTGGAAGATACTCAAGCCAGCACCTTAGTGGACCTTTGTGTGACCGATCCACTCTCTCCCAAGGTCAAAAATGTTGAGTTTGGCCCTGAGAGAACGTTAAATATCAGCTCCTCCCTATCTCCTTCCCAGGAAAAGGAGCTGTATATTATGTTGGCCAGTCATCTAGATGCTTTCGCTTGGAGCTATAAGGAGATGAAAGGAGTCCACCCTTCGGTCTGTACCCATCACATCCACATCAAAGAAGATTGTAAACCGGTCAAGCAACCTCAAAGGAGAATGAATCCAGCCCTTAAGGACATTGTCAAAGAAGAACTGCAAAAACTGTTGGATGCAGGATTCATCTACCCCATCTCGGATAACGAGTGGGTGTCCCCTCTGGTGTTGGTACCCAAGAAAAATGGAAAGTGGAGAATCTGTGTGGACTACCGAGAACTGAACAAAGCCACCAAGAAAGACCACTTTCCTTTGCCTTTCATAGATCAAGTGTTGGATGGGCTAGCGGGGAAGAAGTTTTTCTCTTTCCTAGATGGGTTCAGCGGGTATAACCAGATCCAAATTAGCCTAGAAGACCAAGATAAGACCACCTTCACTTGTCCTTGGGGTACCTTTGCTTAGCGAGTCCTTCCCTTTGGACTATGCAACGCTCCTGCCACTTTCCAAAGAGCAGTATTGAGCATCTTTTCTGAGCTGGTCCATGATTCGGTGGAAATCTATATGGATGACTTCACTCCTTATGGGTCCAACTTCCAAGAAGCACTGTCCAATCTGGGAAAAGTCCTAACCAAGTGCGTTGAGATGAACCTGTCCCTTAGTCCGGAAAAATTTGAATTCTTGATGATTGAAGGGACCGTGCTAGGACATACCATTTCTCGCCAGGGATTGCAGGTGGATCCTAATAAAATTGCTCTCATCAAAAAGGTTCCACCTCCTCAGAAAGTAAGAGATGTTCAGAGTTTCCTAGGCTTAGCAGGATATTATAGAAGATTTATTAAATATTTCAGTAAGCTAGCCTCGCCACTGTTTGGCCTCTTAGCAAAAGATGTTGAGTTCAAATGGACGGACGACTGTCAAAGGGCTCTGAATGAATTAAAGGATAAGTTGGTGTCCGCCCCGATATTAAGAGGTCCAAACTGGGCCCTACCCTTCCACATCCACACTGATGCCTCGAACAAAGCCATAGGGGCATCCTTAGGACAGGTTGAACAAAAACTCCCATATGCCATATACTTTGTCAGCAAAAACTTATCCAAGGCAGAACTAAACTATACTGTAACTGAGAAAGAGGTCCTGGATGTGGTCCATGCCCTGAACAAGTTCCGACACTACATCACTGGCTATCAAACATTTGTACATACTGATCATGATGCAATTAGATATTTAATGAATAAACCAGATGTGAATGCTCGTATTATTAGATGGTTACTTCTGTTGCAGCAATTTGATTTGACTATCGTTGACAAACCAGGTAAAGAAAATGTTGTTGCTGACTTCTTGTCTAGATTGGATTTACCTGCAGGTGAAGATGGAACAATGGACGACCAGATGCCAGATGAACATATGTTTGCTATCTCAGTACTCTCCCCATGGTTTGCTGATATAGCAAACTATCTGGTCTCAGCACAGTTCCCTCCGCATCTATCTTCCAAAGAGAAAAGTAGAATTGTAAGGAAGAGTGCCTCGTTCACTTGGATCGGGGGCAACCTGTTCAAACTTGGCCCCGATCAGATCTTAAGGCGTTGTGTAAGGGAGGAGGAAGTCTTTGACATCCTCCTAACCTGTCATGACGGGCCTTGTGGAGGACATTTTGCAGCCAAGAGGACTGCCTTCAAAATTCTATAGGCAGGCTACTATTGGCCCACGCTTCATCAAGATGTCAAGAGATATATCAGCCAATGTGACCGATGCCAAAGGATGGGGAAGCCAACCCCAAGGGACGAAATGCCTCTCCAACCTCAAGTGACTCTTGAACCATTCGAGAAGTGGGGCATGGATTTTGTGGGTCCTATCAATCCTCCTTCAAGGCAAAGGTCTTACATCATTGTGTGCACAGACTATCTGACAAAGTGGGCAGAAACCAAGGCAATCAAAGCAGCGACAGAAGAAAAGGTGGCTAAGTTTTTAAGAGAAAAAATCTTCTACAAATTTGGCTACCCAAGAGAGCTAGTCACCGATCAAGGAAGCCAGTTCACCTCCAACTTAATTGAAGATTTGCTTGCTCATCACAAGATCAAGCATAGGACTTCCACCCCCTATCATCCTCAAGCAAATGGGTAGGTGGAAGTCACCAATAGAGCATTAGAAGGGATTTTGACTAAGGTGGTGAGCAGCAGCAGAAAGGATTGGGTAGATCGCCTGGTTGAGGCCACCTGGGCTTACAACACCACTTGGAAGACCACAACCGGTTTCACACCTTATGAACTGGTATATGGGAAGAGAGCTTTGCTGTCAATTGAGTTCGAGTACAACACATTGAGGATGGCAGCTCAGCTGGACCTAGATCTCAGCCACGCCCAACAAGAAAGGTTATTGCAGCTGAGTGGGCTAGATGAACACAGAATGCATGCCCTTCTCCACTCAGAAGTGGTTCAACTTCAAAGGAAGATATGGCATGACCGGCACCTCAATGACAAGCAATTCAAACCGGGAGATTGGGCGCTGTTGTATGATTCTAGACACAAGGATTTCAAGGGGAAGCTGAGGACAAGATGGTTAGGGCCATATGCAGTGGAGAAGTGTAATGATAATGGGTCTATTCTTATCCGGACCATCGATGAGGAAGCCATCCCCATGATCATCAATGGGCATCGACTAAATATCTACAGGAAACCTCTTTCGAGGCAAGAGTTCATCAAAACTGTGGAAAAATCAGTGCTGGTCATAGAGAAGGGTTCTGCCTCTATTTTGGGCATACCCTGAGCATCCAAAAAAAAAGAAGAAGAAGAAAAAAAAAATAATAATAAAAGGATCCTTGGGTGAAAACCTTTCTGAGGCTCCCAAGGTAGATGGTAGGGGTGAAAACCTCATTGAGGCGCCCCTGCTGTCTCTCTGAAAAAATTGGAATAAAAACAAAAAAGACCCTTGGGTGAAAACCTCTCTCAGGTTCCCAAGGCAGATAGTAGGGGTGAAAACCTCATTGAGGCACCCCTGTTGTCTCCTCAAAAAAAAAAAAAAAAAAGGGAAAAAACCAAGGAAAAGGAAAAAGAGGCAGAAACAGAAAAACAGGCTCAAGCTTTGGAAATTAATGCAGGTTGCAGGTATTCCATGCAGAAAAGGAGGCCTCTCAACTGAAGGATAAGGTTCCCTACCATGCTACTAGGTGACCTCACCAGCACTCCCTCTAGAAACACTCATCTCTTCCAAGGTTTGGGCACAGTCTGGTCATAGTTTAGCCTCCTACAGGAAGCTACAGGACTTTCTACAGGAAGTTCTGTATTTCTACAGGAAACTTCCTGTAGAATCTTGGGACGGGCCAGGACCGACTGTGTAGAAGAATTTGAAGCCCGAAGTCCAATAAGGAGGCATGCAACCAATGTTTTTCTCCATCACCCACTGCTGTCGCCTCCTTCCACCACCATTGCTGCCATACGATTGAAATACCTGCGTAGTCAAACCAGAACGTTAGACTCTCAAAAGAAATCATTTTCAAATGAAAAACAAAGCATGCAGAGGCTGCTGCGCTACCTGTCAAGGCAATCCGAAGACCCTGCAACCATGAACGTGACTCCACCGTTTCAGCATGCACCTGAGGAGGAGAAACGGCTACAGGATGTCCTACAAGAATCCTGTAGCAGTTGATCCGGCTAGAGCGCACATCATGAAGATACCTGAAACTCGTGAGCCGGCGCATGCACCATCCATAGCCAAGAAACCGGTCTCGTAACTAGCAGCAGTCAGCGAAAAGGAGCTCACGTGCCTGTGCACGAAGTAGTAGCAAGCGGATCTGTCACCCTCGTCCTGAAGCATGAGGAAAATAACGTCACAGCCGCACAGGTAAGTGCCTCACCCTGTTTCGTCAAATTACATGAATAATGCTTTAAAATGTGTGTAAATATGAAAATGAATGGGTTGAGCAAGTCGGGTAACCATTCAACTGGCCACCACAACTAGCCTGACGGCCTCGTCCGATCCGAAAAGCTTTGGGTGTGTCGACGAGGCAGGAAATGGACACGTGGGAAGAGTCCAGTCGGAGAGAAGCGGCAATCTAACAGGAGTGGCGGCAGTAGATATGCAGGGAATGATTCGGCGGTCAGGCAGACATGCAGTGGAATGATCACAGGTGATGTCAGCCAACGGGCCGACGGGGACAGCTCACCCCCGCGCCACGAGTTCCGTAGAGATTCAAATCTACCGGCTAGATCGCGTATGGCGCACTACACTCATTTATTCCCAAACGCTTTGCAGTCGAGTACGCATCCACAATTTTCTGAAGGTTGATACTCCGAGTTCTCGGCCTGTTCAAACGTCCTGTTGTTGCACAGAAGGCCTAGAACCACTGAAGCGCTCCCCAGAACTCGTGCACGACTTCTACAGGAAGCTGTGCTACAGGAAGCTCAACGTTACGGAGAAATTAAACTGTTCACGTCAAAGGTGGCAAGTCTAGAATGAGGTAAGCCTGAACATAGTCCTCCCATGCAATTGGTTCGAAAGGTGGTGAAGTCGACGTATCAAAGGGGTAGAAAATCGTAAATTTCAATCTGTGCATGAATTTGCAAGTATCTTCTTATTTCTGCATGAGAATTGTCGTCATAGTGTATATGTGGGATTTTCTATAGGGTTTGGTTCATAATTGAGCCACTGTCAAGGCTCACCTGTAGACAGTTGTGAATTTATAAACTCTGTGCATGATAGAGGAGTAACTCTGCGCTCTGTCTGAGGAAATCCCAAAGGTCCATCTTTTTATACACGCCAGCCAGCTTAGGCCACCACAACAAGCTTTTACCATGCCGGGTGGGTTCATCAGGAAAGAGCCTACAGACTCAAAGAAGCTACGGGAAACCCCTGAGGTGGTAGACCTGTTTTCTCGTGCACGATGGATGTCATTCTGTGACAAGCTTCAAGGTCACGATGACGAGGTTGCAGAGGAATTATTGCGATCCTTGCAGCCAAAGTCCAAAACGTTGGTTGTTGTCAACTTCAGAGGTTTGACCCTCAGACTTACCCCACAGTTCATTAGCAGGGTCACTGATCTACCGATGGGGGTACCTTGGGATAAGGAGGAGAGAAAACTAGGCCAGAAGGCTAAGAAGGAATTATTTTTGTCGGAGGAGCAATTCTCAGAAGACAAGAATGGAGTGCGAAGAACCAACCTACAGCCATTCTGGAGTGAGGTCAGCCTCCAAATTATGAAGTATATCACGTGCGAGGGGCGATTCAACATCGTGTATGGATACCATTTTCGGCTGCTCACAGAACTTAGGCACCAAATGGACCTACCCTCAGAGAAAAAGTTGAGCATCCCTTACTTCCTCTTGCAGTCCATGACCGAGTGTGCCACTAAGTTGAGAGAGGGGACACCAGATCAGATAGCCCATCATGGGCTCATTAAGCTCCTTGTGGAAGATGCACTTCACATGTATACCGTCCCTCTCTCCTGGGAAACCTTCCGAAATTTGACTAAGGATGATGACATCCGAGTGCTAGCTGAGGAGCTCACCTCCTCCAGCAGTGAGGAGAAGGAACCAATTCAAACAGAGAAGAAAGAGAAAGGCCAAGAAAACATGGCCAAAGCACCAAAGAAAGAGCACAAGGGAAAACAAGAGGAAAAACAAGCTGCCAAAACAGAGGGTGACAAAACCACATTAACCCCTAGGGAGAAATGACTACAGAGCAGGGTGGAAAGGACCGAAAAGGTCCATGTCAGTGAGGGCACCTCTAAGGTAGCCTCAGCAAAATTGAAAGAAAAAGCACCCTCAGCCAAGCAGGCTAAAACGGTGCCATCTGTTTCTACAGGAAAATTGAAAACGACTTCTACAGGAAGCCAGAAATCAGCCACTACAGGGCTTTCTACAAGAAGTCCTGAGAAAAGAACACAAAAGGAGAAGACGGCCGAAATTCTTGCTTGGGAGGCAGCAGCTGTGCTGGCCACCCTAAGTACCTCTCCTAAGCCAAAGGGGAAACGCAAAAGGGAGACTCCTCTGTATTTCAAAGCGAGGAGAAGTGTGAGAATTAAAACTGGCAGGCCCCAACCTCCATCTAAAGACCCAATTACCATCGAAGACACCCCTACCTCACCAAGGGAGAAGTCCCCCTCCAAAGTATCAGTCACTTATGAGCGGGGGAGCCCCAAGACAACTACCTGGAGGGAGAGAATGGAAAGGTCAGCGTCAAAAACCCCTCTACAGGATGCTGAAGCAGTTCTACAGGAAACTTTAGCCAGGCTCAAGGAGACCGAAAGAATGGAGGGGGAGGTAGCCACCTCACCACAAAGGGAAGAAGAGGTAGAACACATCATGGAACCTAGCCCCCAGCCCAGCTTGAGCTCTTATTATAACTTTTTGGACGCTGGGAAAATTATCCCACAAAAATTCACAGTACCGCTCTTCTTTGCATTGGAAGAAGAAAGAGTACGGACCCACACGTGGATGAGGATAGCTAAATCTAAAGGAGTAGAAGATATAGGCCCCTTGGAGGAACAACTCAAGGAGGCAAGAAGGGAATTAGCTATGGCCAAGCACGTGGGAAACTGCCAGCGAGTATTTCTACAGGAAGAGAATGAGAAGCTCAAACTGCAGCTACAGGAACAGAGGAAAGAAAGGGGCACAACCTCAGAGGACACTACAGCAGAACCTCAAGGAAAAGAAGGAATGCAAGCTAGTCTTGAGGAACTAAACCAACATCTACAGGAAAGGGAACTGCAAGCAAACATAGAGATACAAGCTCTCAAACAGCAGTTGCAAGAAAAAGAGGCACAACTGGCCTGCATGGCCAGTTGGGCTATGGATGCTCTACAATGTAGGTAGCCGGCCAAATATTATGGCCTATACCTATGGGACCAGTGGCTGCAATTCTAGATTAATGCATTAGCACAGAGGGGTATCTCCCAGATCCAAAACACCCAGCAGTTCATAGATTTATGCAACAGTAGCTCCTCAGAGGACAAGGCCAAGCTATCAGAGTTCTACCTTCATAATTTGGACCTTCCTAATGTAACTTCATAGGATCCCAACACTGTTGTGGGAGATATGCAGCTAATGGAATTTACCTCATGGTTAAACCACGAAGAAAAGAGAGTGACAGAGGTCAAAGATGTTATGAACCGGGAGTTACATGAACCACTGTTAATCAGAGCAGAGCCAGGGGACCCCACTGCATTGATATCCGCCCACCAACACCTAACAACAGACCCGCAGGCTTTACTAAAATATATGGATCAGCAGGCTCAAGCTATAGCACATTTCGAGGATATGGAGCGACTACTAGGGGACAATTTTGTTCATGCTTGCACTCGTAGGTGGAACACATTGTCCCACAGCCTCAAAATCAGGGAGTATCACACTCCAACTAGAATGAGGGAGGGCCTAGTATGGGTACCTCTCTACAAGAAGTCCATGCAGAACCTCCAGGCCAGCTGGATTGGCCTCAAGCTAAGCCCACCTTTGCTTCTGGGATTGGTAGAAGGAAGCACAGAAAAAGAAGAACATAAGCAATGGGAAGAGGTGGAAAAGAAGGCCGGGTTCCATGACAGTGAGGAGGATACTACTTCAGAAGCCTGGGATGTGAGAGTGGCGGTTAAAGCAATGAAGGACGAGGAGCTGGATTAGTTGCTCAAGGATGAGCAATCATTTTAGCAGGGGGGTGATGATGAGCCCCAAATTTGGTAACATTTTGGGCTCATTTGGCCTAACTACCCTTGTTCAATCCTTCATTTTTCATAACTTATGCATTATTTTCTAGTATGTTTATGTCATTTGTACGAATAAGGGTAGTCACTATTCCTAGGTGGCTAACACGTGCTCATTTCAGGATTTTTTGACACATGTTGAAGCAAAACCGAGCAGACATGGGCTAGGAGACAGCCAAGCTTGGGTTGAGGATTCGTAGGGGGTTTGTCTATGGCATTAAATAGCCTCCCTCGGGATCTTCACCCCCAACTCCGAGCTCCAAAGGCCACCAAAACCGGATCTAGAAGGCAGCCAAGCAGATTTCTTGGAAGGAGCTGTTCACTCACAGTTTGGGCAGCCAAGTCCCATAGATTTAGGAGGCCAGCTAGGGCCTCGTAGTGTATAAATGTTAAGGCTTCAGCCTTCGAAAAGGACTTTTGGAAAAACTCTTGCATATTCTGCACTACGTGCTGCTAGCTCTGTTTTGTTCTTTTGTAGCCATTATTGGCATAACTCTTGACTTATGATTATTTTTTGATAATGGGAAGCAGTCAGATTTGATATCAGCTCTGAGTTTTTTATAGGAGCCATAGCTCTCGGGGTTGGGCCCAACCTGAGAGCCTAGGGCCTCCTTATTTGTATTGTTATCTTTCCTTTCACCATTGTGATTTTCCTTTTATGCATCTGAAACGAAGTTTGTTGAGCTAGATTTAGTTGTGTTGGTTAAGTAGGTTATTTTTGAGGAATAGAATTAATTCAGATGTGTAGAACAGATTGATAAGATAAATATTGATAAAAGCTCCATAAAAGGGTTGCCTGCACTCTCAGTTTCACCTCTCCCTTATTGGATCAGGGGCTGGAATTGTGGAGCCAGTGCTGCTCAACAAAAACACTAGTTTGCTTGACCATGCAATCATTGGTGTAATGTTTTTCATTTGTAGAAGTTAGTCATGCGTTTAGACCTTTTTAGATGTTCCTTTGATTAAGTGTTGTACATGGTTCTCTTTGGAAATAAAGCTGCCGTTCATTTGTTTCATTGACAATTTGGATAGATTAGCTAAGATTTCGATTGTATGCAGGATTTGGTTGATTCAGTTAAGTGCACACCGTGCAGGGCATATCCATCTTTCTCTCATCCACCTAAGCTTCGTCCAGGCCAGCTGCTCCATCTCCTAGTTAGCTTCTTCATCTCACAACTCCTCTTCTGTCCACGTAACCCTACCTTCTTGCTCTTCCATTGCCTTAGCCTTCCTTAAGACAAGTTAGCTCTCCACATCCTCTCATCACTTCATCCATCAGTCACTGGGTCATCTCAGACCCCTACCCTACCTCCCTATCCATTCATGCATCCTCTTTCACTCACCCATCTTCCAAAATCCAATGTCAGAACATCCTGTAGAAATTTCTGAACATCCTGTAGAAATCCCTGAAACATCTTGTAGAACCCCTGCAGACTTCCTGTAGAAGCTCACAAGTGAGGTTGATGGATAGCCAAACTTGGTGAAACTCTCTGGAAGGGTGTTAGGGACTCCTTAGACCCTCTCTGAACCTTCCCAACCTTTTCCAAGCATTTCTCCTCCTTGATCCACCCCTGCACAGTAAGAAGCCAGTTAAAAGTACATGTATGATAATTTTGATAACGTAATAAAAAATACCAAAAAGATGTGTTCTTTAGATAGAGATAGCATAGGCATGTGCATTTCACCTTTGTAGAAGTAATGGCATCTTTTTCAATAGTTTGCATCCTCTCCTTTGCATCAATAGGACTAGCTGGTAGAATTAGGGTTTGCTAGGGTTTATGTTACTCTTTGACTTTCAGTTTCTTTCTACAAGTAGATCAGCTTCCTTTGAGTTAGCTTCCATCCATCAGGTACAAAGCTTCTTTTAAGAGCTCATAGAAGTTGGCTTGAGCCCCTAGCGGACTTGTGCCAGCTGACCAAGTGACAGCTGCGGCAAGAGCTAGTACTTGTGCATACAACACCGTCGCTTCCAAGTTTGTTACGAACTACTGGGTTGATAAGAGTAAAGAAGGGAGTCCCAGGAGTTGTAGCATTATTGCTGCAATACTGGAGCCCACCACCATTCACTGCTGGTTTGTGCACGGGTGTTAGAACTCATTCCTTCCTTCGTTGATGCTACATGCACGGGTTTTGGAACCCATTCATTCATTTGCTACCACTGCATGCACAGGTTTTTCTTAGCTTTGGCTGCTGACGATATTTTCTCGTTCAAGATGAGCCCTTTGCATGTTTCCTTTGTCATTTTCAGTTGTCCCTGTCTCTAGAGTATGTCTCCCAGAGGGATCAGTTGCTACAGGATTCCTATAGGATGTCCTGTAGCTGTTTTTCCTCCTGGGATGCAAGCTAACATGAGTAGGGATACACTGCTATCGAGGGGTTCGGATGACGAGGAGTCCGGATGGAGATTGACAAGTATGGTAAGTGAAAAAAAACTACTCTTGATTTGTCAATAAAAGGTTTTGCTGGCAGTATGAGGAAAACATTTTTTTTTTGTGACTATGCAAGAACAAATAACAGGATGGGTGCAACGAAGGTGAAAAGAGATGAAACAGGGTGATATGTGGTGATGGATGGAAGCAGGGGTGTTTGTAGGCCTAGCAGGCAGATTCCAACCTTCGGATTCCCTTCCAATATCAATTTTGGCCTGTCTGAAGGTTCTACAGGATCTTCCTATAGAAGGCCCAAAACTTCCTGTAGAAGGCGAAATCTTAACTCGAATGTGATCAAATCCTAGGAAAGGGGAGTGGTCATGGAGGAAGTGTCTATGAGGGATGCTTGTAGCCCATTGCTAACCTCTGTCATTGTTTTGTGTGACCCTCCTAACCTGCAATGTCTTCCCTGCAACCTGCAATTATTCAATAGAAATTAGGCCTATTTCCTTCTTTTTTTTTGGTGAGACAGCTTGGGCGCCTCCAGGAGGTTTTCACCCTCACTGTTTGCCGCAGGCGCCTCTAAGAGGTTTTCACCCAAGGATCCTTTTATTCTTTTCTGCTTTTTTTTTTTTTTTTTGATGATCAAGGTGTGGGTGGAGTAGAGACAAGGCCTTGCTCCACTACCAGCACTGATTTATCCAGAGTTTCAATGAACTCCTACTTGGAAAGGGGCTTCCTGTAGATTTTCAATTGATGCCTGTTGACGAGCATGGGGATGGCCTCTTCATCAATGGTCCTGATAAGGACTGAACCATTGTCATTGCATTTCTCCACTGCATATGGTCCCAGACACCTTATCCTAAGCTTCCATTTGAAATCCTTGTATCTTGAGTCATATAACAACGCCCAATCTCTTGGTTGAAATTGCTTGTTAAGGTGCCGGTCATGCCATATCTTTCTCTAGAGTTGAACTACTTTTGAGTGGAGGAGGGCCTGCATTCTCTGTTCATCTAATCCATTCAGCTGTAGTAACCTTTCCTATTGCGCCTGGCTGAGATCCAGGTCCAGCTGAGCTTCCAACCTTAATGTGTTGTACTCAAACTCTATGGATAGTAAAGCCTTCTTCCCGTAGACCAGCTCATAAGGTGTGAAAGTTGTTGTGGTTTTCCAAGTGGTGTTGTAGGCCCAGGTGGCCTCGACCAAGCAGTCTGCCCAATTCTTTCTACTGCTGCTCACCACTTTAGTCAAAATCTCTTCTGAAGCCCTATTAGTGACTTCCACCTGCCCATTTGCTTGCGGATGATAAGGGGTGGAAGTTCTATGCTTGATCTTGTGATAAGCGAGCATGTCTTCAATCAGGTTAGAGGTGAACCGACTTCCTTGATCTGTGACTAATTCTCTTGGGTAGCCAAACTTGTAGAAGATATTTTCCCTTAAAAACTCAGCCACTTTTTCTTTTGTTGTTGCCTTGATTGCCTTTGTTTCTGCCCACTTTGTCAGGTAGTCTGTCCACACAATGATGTAAGACTTTTGCTTTGAAGGAGGGTTGATAGGACCCACAAAATCCATGCCCCACTTCTCAAATGGCTCAAAATTCACTTGAGGTTGGAGGGGCATTTCATCCCTCAGAGTCGGTTTCCATCCTTTGACATTGGTCACATTGGCTGATGTATCTTCTGACATCTTGATGAAGAGTGGGCCAATAGTAGCCTGCCTGTAGAATTTTGAAGGCAGTGCTTTTTGCTGCAAAGTGGCCTCCACAGGGTCCATCATGATAGGTTAGGAGAATTTCAAAAACTTCCTCCTCCCTAACACAACGCCTCAGGATCTAATTTGGGCTGAGTATAAACAAGTTGCCCCCAATCCAAGTAAAGGGGGCACTTTTCCTCACAATTCTGCTCTTTTCTTTTGAGGATAGGTGTGGAGGGAACTGTGCTGAGACCAAGTAGTTTTCTATATCATCAAATCATGGAGAGAGTACTGAAATAGAAAATAGGTGTTCATCTGGCATCTGGTCATCCACCGTCCCTTCTTCACCTGCAGGCAAATCTAATCTAGACAGAAAATTAGCAACAACATTTTCCTTTCCTGGCTTGTCAACAATGGTTAAGTCAAATTGCTGCAATAAAAGTAACCATCTAATGATACAAGCATTCACCTCAGGTTTATTCATCAAATACCTTATCGCAACATGATCAGTGTGTACAAATGTTTGATAACCAGTGATGTAGTGTCTGAACTTGTTTAGGGAATGGACTATAGCTAGGAGCTCTTTCTCGGTCACAGTATAGTTTAATTCTGTCTTGGACAGGTTTTTGCTGACAAAGTATATGGAATATGGCAGCTTCTCTTCAACTTGTCCTAAAGCTGCCCCTATGGCTTTGTTCAAGGCATCAATGTGGATGTGGAAAGGTAGGGCCCAGTTGGGACCTCTCAGGATTGGGGCAGTTACCAGCTTATCTTTCAACTCATCCAGAGCCTCTTGGCAGTTGTCAGTCCATTTAAACTCAACATATTTCCCCAAAAGACCAAACAATGGCGAGGCTAGCTTACTAAAATATTTAATGAATCTTCTATAGTATCCTGCTAAGCCTAGAAAACTCTGAACATCTCTTACCTTTTGAGGAGGTGGAACCTTTTGGATGATAGCAATTTTGTTAGGATCCACCTGTAATCCTTGCTGAGAGATTGTATGACCTAGCATGGTCCCTTCAGTCATCAGGAATTCACATTTTTTAGGACTAAGGGACAAGTTCATTTCAATACACTTGGTTAAAACTTTTCCCAGGTTAGTCAATGCTTCTTGGAAGTTGGACCCATAAGGAGTAAAGTCATCCATATAGATTTCCACGGAATCATGAACCAACTCAGCAAATATGCTCAGTACTACTCTCTGGAAAGTGGCAGGAGCATTGCATAGCCCAAAGGGAAGGACCCGATAGGTAAAGGTACCCCATGGACAAGTGAAAGTGGTCTTATCTTGGTCTTCCGGGCTGATTTGGATCTGGTTATACCTTCTGAACCCATCTAGGAAAGAAAATAACTTCTTCCCTACCATCCCATCTAGCACTTGATCTATGAAAGGCAAAGGGAAATGGTCCTTCTTGGTGGCTTTGTTAAGTTCTCGATAATCTACACAAATTCTCCACTTCCCATTTTTCTTGGGCACAAGCAGCAGAGGAGAAACCCATTCGTTGTTTGAGATGGGGTAGATGAATCTTGCATCCAAGAACTTTTGCAATTCTTCTTTAACAATGTCCTTCAGGGCTGGATTCATTCTCCTCTGAGGCTGCCCGACTGGTTTACAATCCTCTTTAATGTAAATGTGCTGGGTACAGACCGACGGATGGACTCCTTTCATCTCCTTATAGCTCCAAGAGAAAGCATCCAAATGGCGGTTCAATAAGCTACACAGCTCCTTCTCTTGAGAGGGAGATAAGGATGAGCTAATCTTCAAGGTTCTTTCAGGGCCAAATTCCACATTCTTAACTCTGGGAGAGGTCGGATCACCCACACAGAGGTCCACTAAAGCGCTGGCTTGGGTACCTTCCACCAACTCCTCTAATGGTAGCACACTGGGAGGTGGATTTTGAATCAAATTCTCAATTAGGTCATCCTCGGTTTGAGGCCCTCCCCGGGTGGCTTCCACTGTGCACACTGGTGCAGAGTAGGCTTCATCCTCATCTTCCTCCTCGAACGAGAGAGGTAAGTCATGTTCTAGCAGAGGTTGGGTAGGAGGATATAGGACTAGCTATTTGGACATAGGCCCATTCTTGATGGTTATGCTCCCAGCTCGACAACTGATGTAAGCATCCATAGTAGCTAACCAAGGCCTTCCCAAAATGAAGGGTTATCCAGTGAGTTTTGCCTTTGGCTGAAGTACCAAAAAGTCTGCAGGGTACTCCCAAGAATCAACAGAGACCAAGATATCCTCCACAATCCCTTCGGGAGTCACAGTGGAGCGGTCTGCTAACTGTAGTACTGTCGAGGTCTTTCTTAAGGAACTCTAAAGGTTGAGTTTGAGCATAGTGTCCCTGGTCATCACATTAATGGCAGCCCCTAGATCAAACAGGGTGTGGGGGATTATGGTGCCATTGATGTGGACATCAACTACAGGACTCCCAGGATCCAAATATTTTGGACAGATTATTTGCCCCAATATCAAATTGGACAGTTGTCCTATGAAATTGATAGTCAGGGCATCTCTCTTGTGCCTGCCTGGGTGCCTGAAACACTTCTCCTTGATCAATTTGTTGTAGATTGGTACATCTTTTATGGTTTGGAGAAGTGGGATTTTCACACACAACTGTTTAAGTTCTCCCAGAAGTTCAGTCTCCTCTAGGTTTGGTTGTGTGGCTACTGTTAGTCTCTTAGGAAATGGTGGAATGGCTTTGGGTTCACTTTCCTGTTTCCCTTCCTTATCCTCCAGGGGAGGAGGTTAGCGATCTAGAAGGACCTTTCTAGATCGAAGGTTGATCTCCTAAATCTCCACAGCATAGGTAGGGCATGTCATCTCTCTAGTGTATACCTGTTGGGCCTATCTGTTGTTGGGGTTCGGTTTTGGTTAAGTAGGCATCTAGGGTTGTCTTGGAGGAGAAGGAGGTAATGGTTATGGTTGAGCAAGCGGTGGTGGCAAAATAGCGGGAGGAGAGTTGTATTGGGGCCTCCACCTCGGTTGAGATGCATTCCACTGAGGTTGTGGCTGAACATGAGAGTGAAACGCATGAGCAGCAGGTTGAGTATGGTATTGAGATGGATAAGACCAAGGAGGAGGTGTGGACTAGGAAGGATGAGCAGGGGGGCCCGAAGAAGGCATGTGAGCGGATTGGTTGGGGTTGTAATAAGTTTGGGATGTCCCTTGCATCCCCTTCTGGTAAGGTCTAGATCCATGCGGCCTCCTTTGGTCGAGGAAGTAGAGTGGTTTAGTGGCTCCTTCAACCCCTTGGTACATGGCTTTAAGTCCAGGTAAGGTTGGCCACTGGTTTGTGGGGTGGTCTTCCTTACAAACGAAACATACCTCCACTGAGTGCAATGGACATTTGTTCTTAGGATGCTTCCTTGTACACTTGGGACAAAAGATGGCCAAAGCCTTCTCAGCTTCCTCTTTCTTCTGTTGGATTCAGAAAGTATCCAGTTGCATGGCAATGGTCTGTCTCATGTCACTTTTGAGGTCTTCCATCTGATTTGCAAACTCATGCTTGGAGAAGGTGGCACTAGCTGAAAGTGGATTCCCCCTACCTCTTTTCTGGGCTGCCCTAGAGTGGTTTCTAAAAACAGTCTTTATTTCCTCATAAGGTAGTTGGTAGATGTCTCCTCCAGCTAGCAAATGGAGTGTATCTAGAAGGTCTTCAGGGACTCCTCGGAGCAGAACTAGCTTCAGAGATTTGGGGTCAAGTGTGCACCTAGCCCTTTTATAACTAAGTTGGAACCTTTCTTCATAGTCTTCTAAAGACTCATCACTTCCCATGGTCATCTGAAACATCTCTCCCTTCGTTTCCTTTGACCTACAGTAGTCCCAGTATTTGTTGTTAAAGGCTTGTTGCATCTAAGCCCAAGTTGTGATATTGTTTCCAGGTAACCCCATGAACCAGCTTAGTGCTGCATCCTTGAGGGTAGAGGGAAAGAGTTTCAACTTTTGCTCATCTTCTGCATAGTCATAAGTTCGACAAAGGACAACAAAATCAAAAGGAAGGTATCAGTGTCTTCAGTGGTCAATGCATGGAAGTGAGGTAAGGCTGAGGGACTTATGTTTTTCATTTTCATGTCCCCGTTGGTCTCTCGGATGGGAAAGGCACCTTCTATTCTCTTCTCATCTCCTATACCGTTTCTGTGTTTAGCCATGGTCTCAAGAGGAATGTTTTCTTGCTCTTCTTCTGTTATAGGATCTTTGTATATCTCTGGAGGTTCACCTATAGGTTCTTCTGGATCACTGCCACCAAAGAAGAGAGAAGGGTGACTCAGTGATGTGGTGGGGGTGTCGAGTAAGAATTTCCTTGTATTGTCTCTGTTCCTATGAGGAATGAAATGGAATATTTTTGGTGGAGTTTTGGTGTTTTTTCTGCTTGTACCTGCAAAACTGAAAAAGATTGAATTGCAACTAACTAAAATCTATCTTGCTGAAATGAAAATGCAGAATTAAAATGAAAGCAGGAAATGACTAATCTATGTTGCTGAAATGAAATTGCAGAAATGAAATGCTAAGCTACGCTTGCAGAATTGAAATTGCGGAATTGAAATGCTAATCTATGAAAGCGGGAAATACCTAATCTATGCTTTCTAAAATGAAATGAAAGCAGGAAATGTCTAATCTACTTTTGCGGAAATGAAATTGCAGGATGGAAATGAAACAACTACTCTATGCTTGCTGAAATAAACTACTTAACAGAAGATTGAAGTAGAAAATAGAAGAAAAGAAGAAATCACAAATACTCTGACGCTTCCCCGGCAACGACGCCAAAAAGATGGTGGGCTCCAGTATTACAACAATAATGCTGCAACTCCTGGGACTCCCTTCTTTACTTTTACCAACCCGGTAGTTCATAACAAACTTGGAAGTGACGGTGCTATATGCACAAGTGCTAGCTCTTGCCGCAGGCTGTCACTAGATCAGCTGGCACAAGTCTGCTAGGAGCTTAAGCCAACTTCTATGAGCTCTTAGAAGAAGCTTTTAACTGTGATGGATGAAAGTAACTCAAAGGAAGCTAATCTACTTGTAGAAAGAGGCTAAAAGCTGAAAGGAAATGCAAACCCTAGCAAACCCTAGTTTTATTGACTACCCCTACTGGTGCACAAAAGAGGATGAAACTACAGAAAGGGATGCCATTGAATCTTGGGGAGGTAAAGTGCATGTGTCTAAGCTACTTCTACAATGAAATTTGAAAAGGAACATCTTTTTTTATTTTTGAGTAATTTGTAAAAATCATATGTGCATACTGTGTAGAGGTTGATTGCCGAAAGGAAATAGGGTAGGCGCTTGCAGGAGGTTAGGAAGGCAAGAAAAGGGCCTAAGGGGTCCCTAACACCCTTCTAGAGAGTTTCACAGTGTTCAAACCTCGAAAAATCGCTCACGTGATCTTCTACAGGAAGTTTGCAGGGGTTCTACAGGATGTTCTGAAAGGGGATTTTGAAGGGTTGATGGTGGAAGAAAGGTGGAAAAGTGGAGATGGAGGTTGGATGAGGATGTGGAGGGGTCTATGACCTGGAAAGTGAAGCTGAGAAGTGATGAGGATGGTTGGATTCGTTCAAGAATGGAAAGAGCAATGTTGCACAAAAATATGGAAATTAGGTCAAAGTGAGAAAATGTGGCAAACGAAGGGCAAGAATCTGAGTTAGGGGATGGAGCAGGTTGCACTGATGGAGGAAGGGTAGGCGGGGAGGTATCACAGGTGTTCTGCAAACTATTTCATGAAACTGACCAAGCAAAGACCATGCAAACCAAATATCTAGCTATTCTAACCTACTTTGGCCTAGGAACTAGCAACCATGATGAACATAAATTCATTGGTAGAAAATCATGTAAAAATAACTATGAAAACCAAGAAAGAATGGATCTAAGCATGTAATCACATCTGGTATCAACTTTTGCAACTGAGAAACTAACACTAGCAATTGCATGAAGGAGCAAGAATAGTGTTTTTGTGGCAGCAAGGACACCTTGGTCTCAGCTCATGGTCCCGAGGAGAGAGAGGTGAGATCCAGGGTTGCTTGATGGCCTTTTTCGAAGATCTTTTCTGTTACCAACCTATCAAATTACTCTGAAACATGAAAAGACTTTTTTTAATCATAAAAAATGACCTAGGTAACCAAGCAATATTTTAATCTACTAGCAGAAATTATTTTATGAAGACAGCAAAAACATATAACAGTACACAGAGGAAGACCTGGCACTTGGGTTGGGCCCAACCCCAAGAGCTACAGGCTCCTAAGAAGAAGCTCAGAGCTGATGCAAAATGAAATTGATTTCCATTACTTAGAAAATAACCATGTCACAAAAAATGTTTTACAGCAGAAGCTCCAAAATGAGCTAAAAGGAAGAGAAGCCTAAAGTGAAAAATACAAAATGCTCAAAAAGTAAACTACAAAGTCTGGAAGCCTTCCTACTTATGCACTACGAGGACCTCCAATAGTCCTCCTTAATTCAAGGGGCTTGGCTGCTCAAAACTGCAAGTACTCAGCCACTTTATAAAAGCTGCTCGGTTGCCCTTGGAAATCAACTTTGGTGGGTTGCTGAACTCCGAGCTGATCGTGGAGAACTTGAGGAAGGGCCATTTAGTGTAGGAGACACCCTTCCTATGAATCCTCAACCTTGTTCCCTCGTATTTGGCTATCAAATGGCTCATAAATGCTTGACCTTGGTCCAAAAGTTGTCCAAAAATCTGCAATAAAAACGTATTAGCCTTCATGGTCAAGTGACTATTCTCATTCATCCAATTAACATAAATATACTAAAAATCATACATAAACTATGAAGAATGGTGGATTTATGGAGAATAATAGGAAAAATGAGCCCAATAAGTTACCCATTTTTTGGGCTCATCAAAATGCCCAGTCCAATCGTCCAAATTTCATCGCTAAGGAACATTCCACCTAGGCTCTAGGCCCCACCTAAACACTTAAGGTTCAAAAGGTGTCACTGACAGAAATGGTTGAAAGAAGGAAAAAAGGACTGTGCTAGTACTATGATGACAAGTACTCCCCCATACATAAATGCAAGGAACCAAAATTATTTCACATTGATGTTACTGATAACAACTCAGAAGTTGAAGCTCAATCCCCTGAGTTGCTTGAGGAAGAACCATGTGAAACCCAAACTGACCCAGTCAATGATCTCATAACTATGCCAGATGAGCCAGATATATCACTACATGCCTTGGCTAGAATTTCTTCGCCCCATGCTCTCAAAATATGAGATTTTATTGAACACTGACCAGTAGTGGTATTGATTTATAGTGGCATCACTCATAAATTTGTCCATAAGAGAGTCACAGAATATGTTCATTACTTTATACAGGCGGTATCTAATTTCCAAGTCCTTATCACTGAAGGGGGACCATGAAATGTGAAGGACACTGTGAAAATATTAAGCTTCAGATGGGGGATTACCACCTAAAAACTCACATGTTTGCCATTGAAATTGGGGGTTGCGACATTGTCCTTGGTACTGAATGGCTTCGTACACTGGGCCCTATCAAAATGGATTTCCATGAGTTATATATGAGTTTTAAGAAGAACAACCACACCCATACATTGAGGGGACTCTAGAAAGGTGCTTGTTGGGTTTTGAAAATGTCATCCATTTCCATCACACTTTCACTATTATGTCCATTATATCACCTCCATTTCACTACTATGTCACCACATTCATCCCACTTTCATTATCATTGGGCCACATTTATGTTTTTCCAAACTTTATTAATTCTAAACCTTTTTAAGTGAATTTGTGGTTAAAAATTAGAAAATAATGTGCATATGCTTATACCTAACAAGTGGGTTGAGATTGTTGACATGTGTAGGTCAAAATGAGGCTTCTAGAAGAATTTGTAATTTTGAAGAATTTGAATAAAGCTTTGATGTTCTCAACATGGAAGGAGATGTGAAGTAGATGTCATGGAGCATATTAGAATGTAAGGTAGAGTAGATTTTATTTTGTAATTTTGCTTTTAATGCATTCAAATATATCATTTTATTGCTTTCAAGTTTGATAGTTTAGATTTTCCATTCATGCAATTTTAATTCATGCAAGTGTGTTCAACCGGTTGATTGTAGATTAGTTTTTCTTAACATGTTCTTGTATTTGCTTATTAGTTTTTGTTCGAGCTTTTTAATGTAGTTTTTGCATCAAGTGGTGATATGAGACTTGCTTCCTCTGCTGAACTTTTTAGCTTTTAAATTTTAGTTGTTATGCTTTGATTTTAGTGAGATTTGGTTGCTGCTATTATCTAGTTTAGAGATCAAGTTCTTCATGTTATTTGACGTTATCTCCAGTTCCATGGCTTAACCCGAGAAGTTAATTGGCGAGCTATCGGATTATAAGTGAAGTAATTTGTTTTTTCTTTCATTAATATGCAAGTAGGTAATCTAGATATCAATTCTTCATGTTATTTGATGTTATCTCTGGTGCCATGGCTTAACCCGAGAAGTTAATTGGCGAGCTATCAGATTATAAGTGAAGTAATTTGATTTTTCTTTCATTAATCTACAAGTAGGTAATTTAGATATCAATTCTTCATGTTATTTGACGTTATCTCTGTTTCCATGGCTTAACCTGAAAAGTTAATTGGCGAGCTATCGGAGAATAAGTGAAGTAATTTGATTTTACTATCATTAGTCTGCAATTTTTGGTTTTGAGTGTAGTATTTTAGATTTTATTTCTGTAATTAGATGGACAGCAGAGAAAACAACTTCATGATCAACACTTTATCTTTTGCTTGAGTTAAATAGCTGCATATTTACACTTTTGTTCAAGTACTGATTTTATCAATAACATGTTTCGAGATCTTTTGAAGTGCTAAGTTTTGGAAGTTACCATAAGGGACATAAACCTTGTCTTGAAATCTACATTTATACTTGACCTTTAAAAGTATTCTTAAGACCTTAGAATAGGATTTCCATTTGCATTAGACACTTTAGGAGATCAACAAGAACAAAACCCCAAAACAAGATAAAAACTATAAAACAAAGAAGTAAGAAAAAAAGGTTAACTAAGCACATATGGTGCACCACACTTCATCAGTTTACGATACCCGGATTGATAATTTATGTAGAGAAATTTAAGATGTTAAATTGACTAGAAATTTTGGCGCCGTTGCCAAGGAAGTGTAATTAGGAGACCTTATTTCTTATGTCTATTTTTTTTTTAATAATTCTTGAGTATGCTCTCCTCCTGCACTTTGTGTGTTTTGGAGGATCAGAAAAATAATTGTTATGTTAAAAAAAAATAAAAATAAAAATGAGACAAAATAAACTTTATCATTTCATTTGATTCAATAAAAAAAAACAATAAAAGAATATATAAAAAAAATGAAACCCAACTGCTTTGATAGGTTCAACTGTCCAAGATTGTCTGGTTATGGTTTGTAGTGGTCCTCAAAACACTGTGTCATGTTTTAATAAGATTCTGCAAATCAGCGGAATGCAACCTGATTCCACAACTAACTGTGAACTCCACATCTAATTCCAAGGTTTAGCAGGTTACAGGCATCCAATGAAGAAACTGACCACATGGGCATCTCTGGAATTGTCCTGACATGGATCCTATCCTAGTCGCCCAACCTAGATTGATAAAAAACTAGCTTAAGACCTCAGTCAAAGTCTTGTTTTTAGCATATTTACCTTGAATTATTTGCTACTTGAAATTGAAAATCATTAATCATTCTTATAAAATTTCACAATTTCATAAAAAAAAATAAGGAAAAAGAGGGAAAAAAAAGGGAAAAAATCTATGGCTATCTTCAATCCTAGCTTTTACTATGGCCTCAATAAGAAAATCTGCATTCCTGTTTGAGCTTTGGCCTTAAAATAAACCTGCAATATGAACACAGAACAAGTTAAAAAGTTGTCTCAACCGTTTTGATCAGTACCTACTCAGAACTCTCGTGGTCCACAAGACAGTAGGCCTAGGAATCTTGTTCGTGATAATGCTAGGGCACCAAGACATGTACCATTTGTTGATCAGATTCCCCAAGTTCCATTATATCAACCTAACACAGTATTGCCTTAGCGTGCACCATTGCTTGATGCTTATGCTTTGCAAGCATCAGATCTGTATGCTTCTGTGTATCAGAGGCAGGCCTTACTGTGAGGAATGCGTTGTGATTATCATGGGGTAGATCTAGGGCTTGAGTATTTACACCGTCAGAGAATAAGAGAATGTGTTTTAAGAGTAGAATTATCTCGATGAGAGGCTAACTTCACACCTCCTGGACGTTCATATCCTTCACTCTTAGAGTCATCTTCAGTGCTAGGGGCATCTTCACTGTATCAGTATTGATTCGAAACTTTACAGCGAAATGTAGCAATTTTAGGAAAAACACAAAACAAGAAAAAAATCAAACTTTGACTGCACGATTTGGCCAAACGAAGACGAATTTGGGAAAAATAAAACATGGGTTTTTTTTGGCAATAGGGTCAATTAGATAACCCATAAATCGTTTTAAGGAATTTGAAGCGGTTTGGGAGATATCCTCAGTTCTTTGAAGCCCATTTTTGCATGCCGCAAGAGAAAAACAGAAATTAAATTGATGAACAGTGTGTTGTTTACGCCACACCTCAATCTTGTGTGCTGGCATTTCATTTTTGTTTTCTCCATGCCTCAATATTCTGTGCTGGCATTCAATTTTTTTACGCCACGCCTCTTACCGACGGTCTCTCCCCGTGACCTGTACATCAGTTTCCGACTGAAAATCACACGACTCTTCTCTTGAATCATTTCCACATTATAGATATTGGATCAATTCTGGCTGTGTTGTTCCATTTTTAACTCAGAGTTCATTATGCCACTTCACCATGTCTCCCGCCATGCCTCATACTTAAATACCTTCCGTATGTAACTCATACTTCATTTATGCCAAGGTGGATGCCGTGATCTATTGGGTTGAATCAACAGATAAAGAAAGATTTGCAGATGCCTTAATTCTTTTGTTTTAACCTTTTAATCATAGACGGGGTCCGGTTGCCTGGTTTCTATTCAACCAAACACTATCGCTACCTCCAGTGCTTAAGGAAGGCCGGGTCACACCATTGTCGATCTGAAGGGATAACTTTGATTCAAAAGAATCAGGCATTCAGAGGAGATATATGATGCAATTTCTATTATCTGGTAGTCTATAAAGTTGTAGGAAAGGATGATAAATTGTGTTGCAGTAGTTGGCCTGCAGAATAATCCTTTGTACATACAAAAAAAAATTCAAAACTGATTTGTTTTAACGGCGTTGGATACGGCTCTTTTTATCCCTATTGTTCCTTTCATATACCGATTTTCTCATTTCTACTCCCGCAGCCTTTTTCTTATGAACTCAAACCACTCGAACTCCATTTAGTCTCACGGTTCTATTCATGAGGGATACTTTGCCTCCACACAGTCTGTCTATACAGCAAGTTTTACAACCTTCATCTATTTCTGTTCATACAAGTCTTCTTGCTTCGAAAATCTTTCTTCATTTCATACTTAGCATTTTTCCAGTTCCACACCCATCAATTTTCTCCACGATATTCTTCATTTCCTATTCATACAACTGTTTTGCTTCCACATAACCACTCTATTTTCATATATCCATCTTCTACATTGGTGTTTACACAGTAAAAAAAAGGCAGAATGGGTCTCATTGTGAGGACAGAGCCCGAAGGAGTCATCAAAGCTGTTGAAAAGATCATACATTTCCATTACTCTGATATATTTTCATCACTAAAACTGTTTTGTTTCATATACCATTTACAGAGTTTTTATTTTTCAGTCAAACAGTGAAGGAAATTAAAAAAAAATATATCAGATCATGAATAAATGGTCTTATGCACCAGCTGTGATCTTAGGCTCTCTCTCCCTGGTACTTGGCTGCATAAAATCTCTTTTCCAATAACTTAAATTAGAAAACTGATGGTTGCTTGTCTTTTAGTTGTGGAATGTAGCTTGATTCTGCAACTAACTGGCAATTCCGCAACCATTTTCATACTTCTATAGGTTATAGGTGTCAAGAGACGAAATGAACCACATGGGTAGCTGGGGAAATGTCAGTTCATGGATGGTGTCCTATCCATTTGATCCAAATCAATGAAAAATACCCCGGTCAAGGGGAAGTCAAGGTGTGTGTTATCACTAAGTCGCCACACTAAGTCGCCGCATGTCAAGAAAAAAAAATCATTTTGAATCAATGAAATGAATAATTTATTTACTCACTTTTATGAAGGTATTGATTATTTTGGACTGATGATGAAAATGAATGGCTTAATTTTTATTCAAGATTTTTAGCTACAGAAATTGCACGCGTTCCGCAGCTAAAGTCATTTCGTAGCTAAAGCCATTTCGCAGCTGAAAAATCTCATTGTTCAAATTAGCCTAAATTTCTCATACGAAATCATATTTTGATGATTCAAGTGTCATTGGAAAGGTTTAAACAAGATATACACAATGAGAAATCCATCATTAAAGTTTGAAACGGTAAATAATGAAATAAATTGCTGAAAAGAAGCAACATCAACTTGAGGCACTAATTCTAAAACAGGTATAATTTTTTTTGATTTTTCCTTTGAGAACTTGTTTCATTAATACAAATTCTTAGTTTTGTGTTTAAATATCATAACTAGAGAGATTGACCATCTCTCTCCTTTGATAATCTTACACTCCATTGCAAAAGAAGTATTATTTTTTTTTGCAGGTTCCAGTAAGAAGGACAAATGACTACAAGTGAATGGTGTCTCTCTAAGAGACCAATTTGTTTCATAAGAAGATGATTAGAAACAAAGAGAAAATATGCTGATACAAAATCAGATCCAAACACTTGAAAAACTTTTAGATACTATTGTCTCCATCACATCCATACCTCATAATAAACCATTCACCTCATTTCACTTCATATTTTCCATTTACATTCATATACACTTTCCATCTCTTTTTGTCCATTCATAACTCACAAATAAAAGCAAGAGGCTCATTCACATGATTATTGTCCATTTCCATTTCTGCTCTCCATTGCCATCTTACATTTTCATCTTCCATTTCCTGTCATTTTCATTCCGCAAATAAGCCCTGCTTCAATGCAAATTATTGAGTCCATAGTCCTTTGAGTCTAAGTTCCTTGTAAAGACACCTTGAGGCTTGCATGCCTTAATGGAAAGTTCTCATGCTGAAAAACAATGGGAATACATTAATGTCCCTTATTTATCAGATCTTCTAAGTGACTCGACATCGGCAAAGCTATTCGTACCTAGCAAGATGTGTTTGGGCATCTTGACTCTGATTTTCATCAATGGTGAGAGTTCTCGTGTTTACTAGTGGCATCCATTAATGGCCACTAAGACAACACTTTCGTGCTATGTTCGACATCAGAATATATTTTCACATAGTAGGAATTGTGCCAACGAGTTTTGAAGACATGAAGACTATTATTTTCAGCATTTTGGAGCAGATTCAGCAACTTTTAGTAGAGCAATAAAAAGTCATATTAACTCTTTATCCATGACTCTTCTTGTTCAGCCACTTGAAGAAGAATATGATCAGAATTTTGCAGCCACCATACATACAACTCATCCATTCCGAAGGGTAAGTTAAGGTACGTCATTTTCTAACTTTTGACCATAGAATTCCACAAAAAGCTAGAATGATAATTGTTGGAAAAACATTTCTCCTCCTCCATAATTTCACGCTCTGTCTTCTCAAAATACAAATCTCATTGCCCTGATGATGGACTCACTAAGCTAGTTCGAAACATTGGTTCAATAACTATTCACAGGTTTTTTCACAAACAAAAATAATTTCTCTTCCTCATTTCATAAAATTGTCAATACCATCAGTTTGGGGGGGGGGGGGGGCAATACATTCATCTTCATATTTTGCCATGTCCATATCATATTCAGGAGCCCACATACTTCCAACATATATTAACTATTACATTGTTATTATGAGCATATAATGGCTTTTCAAAAAGTGCTTAAAGGATAAATTGGATACAAACAAAATCATGGTTGTCACACAAGAACCAACCATCATGCAATCCAATAAAGATATACTTTACAAAAATAATCAAAATATCATTATGCAAAGTTCAAAGATCAAAATAGAATGCAAAAAAAAAAATGGTTGTAACATAAGAACCAACCATGTTGCAATTCAAGTAAAACACTTTGCAGAAATATGAAGTTATCAAATGATATCATGCAAAATTAAGCCAAAGCTCAAGGATCAAAAGAATTAATGTAATATATATTGCATGAGGACATGCAATAGCTTCAGTTGGGTGTATGTTGGGTCTTGAAAATGTCATCCATTTCCATCACACTTTCACTATTATGTCCATTATATCACCTCCATTTCACTACTATGTCACCACATTCATCCCACTTTCATTATCATTGGGCCACATTTATTTTTTTCCAAACTTTATTAATTCTAAGACTTTTTAAGAGAATTTGTTGTTAAAAATTAGAAAATAATGTGCATATGCTTATACCTAACAAGTTGGTGGTGATTGTTGACATGTGTAGGTCAAAAGGAGGCTTCTAGAATACCTTTATGTGGCACCCTAAGCCCAGATTCGAATTTGTGTGGAGAGAATCATGAGGATTTGTGTAACATCTCCTAATTGTATTGAAACTCTAAGAAGACATGTGTCTTCTCAGTTCCTATTTTTAGGACTCTAGAGGTAGAGGGAGAGATTCATGGACTCTCATTAATAAGATGGCTTCTCATTTTTTTGTATAAAGTGGAGATCTCTCTCCTTCATTTGTTAGCTTAGATTGGCTTTTTAGTTCTTTAGCTTGGAGTTTTTAGTTCTTCCTTGATGGCTTTGGAAAGCTTTGGAAAGCTTTGTTGTACTTAATAATTTTGAAGAATTGGAATAAAACTTTGATGTTCTTAACATGGAAGGAGATGTGAAGTAGATGTCATGGAGCTTATTACAATGTAAGGTAGAGTATATTTTATTTTGTAATTTTTCTTTTATTTCATTCAAGTATGTCATTTTATTACTTTCAAGTTTGACAGTTTAGATTTTCCATTCATGCAATTTTAATTCATGCAAGTGTGTTCAACCGGTTGATTGTAGATTAGTTTTTCTTCACATGTTCTTGTATTTGCTTATTATTTTTTTCTCGAGATTTTTAATGTAGTTTTTGCATCAAGTGGTGATATGAGACTTGCTTCCTCTACTAAACTTTTTAGCTTTTAAATTTTAGTTGTTATGCTTTGATTTTAGTGAGATTTGTTTGCTGCTATTAGCTAGTTTAGACATCAAGTTCTTCATGTTATTTGACATTATCTCTGGTGCCATGGCTTAAGCCGAGAAGTGAATTGGCAAGATATCGGATTATAAGTGAAGTAATTTGATTTTGCTTTCATTAATCTGCAAGTAGGTAATCTAGATATCAATTCTTCATGTTATTTGATGTTATCTCTGGTGCCATGGCTTAACCTGAGAAGTTAATTGGCGAGATATCTGATTATAAGTGAAGTAATTTGATTTTGCTTTCATTAATCTACAAGTAGGTAATTTAGATATCAATTCTTCATGTTATTTGACGTTATCTCTAGTGCCATGGCTTAACCCGAAAAGTTAATTGGCGAGCTATCGGATTATAAGTGCAGTAATTTGATTTTGCTTTCATTAGTTTGCAATTTTTGGTTTTGAGTGCAGTAGTTAAGATTTTATTTCTGTAATTAGATGGACAACAGAGACAACTTCATGATCAACACTTCATCTTTTTCTTGATTTAAGTAGCTGCATATTTACACTTTTGTTCAAGTACTGATTTTATCAATAACATGTTTTGAGATCTTTTGAAGTGCTAAGTTTTGGAAGTTACCATAAGGGACATAAACCTTGTCTTGAAATCTACATCCATACTTGACCTTTAAAAGTATTCTTAAGACCTTATAATAGGATTTCCATTTTCATTAGACACTTTAGGAGATCAACAAGAACAAAACCCCAAAACAAGATAAAAACTATAAAATAATGAAGTAAGAAAAAAAGGTTAACTAAGCACATATGGTGCACCACACTTCATCAATTTATGATACCCAGATTGATAATTTATGTAGAGAAATTTAAGATGTTAAATTGACTAGACAATGCTCCTACTATCATCAGCTTGCATCAAATGGAGAATCTTTTAAAAAAGGGCCATCATGGAGTAGTATCCCAATTTAATGCCATCTAGGCCATTGAATCCACTACTCCTCATATTCATCCTGAGATGCAATAGGTATTAGATTGCCACCAATAGGTCTTTGACAAACCTAAAGAGCTTCCACCCTCTAGGGTGAACATGATCATAGCATCCCGTTGGTCCTGGGTGCCCAACCTCCAAATGTCTGCCCATATCGATATCCTTTTTACCAAAAGAATGAAATTGAAAAAATCATCAAGGAAATCCTTGAAGTCAGCGCTATCCATCCCCAACACCAACCCTTATTCCTCTCCAGTGGTCATGGTTCTAAATAAATATGGAGAGTGGTGCATGTGTCTTGACTTTTGGGCCCTTAACAGGCTCACTATTAAGGACAAATTTCCTATTCTAGTTGTGATGATCTGATTGATGAATTACATGGTGCTAATTTCTTTACCAAGACAACCTTTTGAACTCATGAAGGCCATTATGAATTCTTAGTCATGCCATTTGGTCTCTGCAATGCTCCATCCACTTTTCAAAGACTCATGAACCACCTTCTGAAACCATATCTTAGAAAATTTGTCTTGGTCTTCTTTGATGGCATTCTCATCTACAACATAAAATGGGACAAACATCTTCAACATGTTGACTAGATATTGCAATTGCTCCAAGATCACAAATTATTTGTCAAATTATCCAAGTGCTTCTTTGGTGTGGAAGAAGTTGAGTATTTGGGACACATTGTGGGTCATGAAGGAGTGAGGGTCGATCCAAAAAATATTCAGGCAATGCAAGATTGGCCCCAACCAAAAACTTTGAAGAGTTTGAGGGATTCTTGGGTCTCATGGGCTACTATCGCAAATTTATACACAATTATGGACACATTACCAAACCCCTCACTAACCTTCTTAAGAAAAATTCATTTATCTAGACTAACGCAACTCAACAGACTACCTTAGCTTTCAAATAGGCCATGTGCTCCACTCTAGTATTGGCCTTACCAGACTTCACCAAATATTTTGGGATTGAATGTGATGCTTCAAGTACAGGTATTAGCGTCGTATTAAGGTAGGAAGGTAGACCACTGGATTTCACCAGTCAACAACTCAGTGGAAAACATCTAGTTCAATCTACTTATGAGAAAGAAATGATGGCCATCTTACATGCAGTAGATACCAAGTGACTGGACTTATTGGGGCGACGTTTCCAAATCTGCATTGACCATCATAGCCTAAAATATTTTCTAGAGGAACGTATATAATTTCCACAACAAAATAAATGGCTTGCAAAACTATTGAGATATGATTATGAGATAATTTACAAGAAGGGGTGTGACACTGTAGTGGTTGATGCCTTATCGCACCAATTTGAGGATGAGAGCACCCTTCTATCACTCTCTCTACCCACACCATATTGGATTGAATAGGCCCACAATGAATGGTTCTCCCACCCCTCTCTATCCAAACTCATTAATAACTTAAGAGAAGATCCTAATTCCTCAGCAAACTACTCCTGGAAGGATGAGATTCTTCTCTACAAGGATCAGGTAGTGCTATCCCCAACCTCCACCATTAAGACCCGCATTTGGATGAGTTGCACTCATCTTTGATTGTAGGACTGGCATGAAGAATGACATTCTTTCTTTTGTAGTTGAATGTGATATATGCCAACACAACAAAGGGGAAGCAATCAAGTTACCAGGAACCTTACAACCATTTCCACTCCCTTCTTCTGCCTGGATGTATGTTTCCATGGATTTCATTACTAGTCTCCCAAATTCAGGCAACAAATTAATCATCATGGTGGTTTTTGAAATACTTTCTAAATATGCTCATTTTTACGCTCTACCACTCCCATTTACCCAAACATTGGTGGCTCAAGTTTTCATGGTCTAGATCTTCAAATTGTATGGCATACCGAATTCCATTGTGTCTGATCAAGACCCCACTTTCACCAACAAATTTTGGTAGGAACATTTCAAGCTACAGGGTACACAACTACAGCTAAGTACTGCTTATCATCCCCAAACCAATTTTCAAATAGAAGTGATCAACAAATCTTTGGAGACCTATTTAAGGTGCTTCACATTAAAAAAACAACATCAATGGGTATAGTGGCTACCTTTAGTTGAATGGTGGTATGATACTAACTATCATGAAGCCACCAAAATGACACCATATGAGGCAGTGTATGGCCAACTCCCACCTTCACCAGTTTCTTATATCCCTAGATTTTCTAAAGTACAGGAAGTTGATTAGCTCCTACAGAACCGTGTCGCCATGATCGCTCATCTCAAAGATAATCTAGATCAAGCTTGGCACATAATGAAGCAACAGGCTGAACAACATCATTCTGAGTGCTCATTTCAAGAAGGGGATCTGGTATTCCTATGAATCCAAGCATATAAGAAAACATATCTCAAAGAAAAGGGCTACCAAAAAATAACACCAAAATTCTATGGGCATTATCAAATACTTTAGCGCATAGGAGCAATTAGTTACAAACTAGCCTTGCCACCTACTTCAAAAATCCATCCGGTCTTCCATGTATTGTGCATTAAGAAAGTGGTGGGGAAAAATTGTAGGGTTCAAACAGGTCTACCCAAATTGGATGAGGAAGGCTCACTTTGGTTCCAACCAGAACAAGTCCTCAATACTCACGAAAGACATCTCTGTGGCTGAATGATCAAGGAAGTCCTCATCAAGTGGAAAGACAACTCTCCAGAAGATGCGACATGGGAACCAAACACTATTCTTTAGCATTTTTCATAGCTTCAGCCTTGAGGACAAGGCTCCTTTTGATGGTCTAACAACCCCTCATTAAAAGTTCATGTAATAAAAGTTAATAAAGGAAAAATAAGACCACCATTAAGGGACACTTATCCCAAGCTGAATGTTGGGAAAATATATCCAAGTGGGAATCACTGGATGTATTTATGGCTAAGGGAAATTGGCAAAGGAAATGGATAAGGCATTAAAATGGAAAGAAGGTATTTCGACACATTTATTTATGAAAATAAAGGAAAATAAGAGAAAAGGAAGGTGAAAGGTCATAGGTTGCATGTGAGGAGTAAATTGAAGGAAAATAATGGAAAATGAAGAAAATATAGGCCTCATTGATAAAAAGGATTCCGAGAATTAGTTTGTAACCTTTTTTCAATGTAACCTTTTGTCAGTTCAGTTTTGGAGCTCTCTCACTATTCTGTCTCTCTCACACTCTTGGATACTTATAGTTTTCTTGGAGAATTCTAGATTTGGAGAAAGGAAGGGAAAAACAAGAAAATAAATGAAAAGGAAAAGAAAGGAAAGAAAAGAGAAAGCAAGGAAGACTAGGATCAAGCAGCTTCAATAGGAATACTTTTAGGTAACATATTGCATGTGTGATTTCTTAGCTGGTTTTGACATGCATGGCTTTGCATGTTGGTGTTTGGTTATCGAGTTGTTGGTGGCATGATCTTGACAGGTTATGACAATGATTTTTAGCCTTGGATTTCCTTTTTCCAGATAGCCATGGTGTGATGGGATTGTTTCTCAGGTTTGAGCTTTGGAATTACTAGATGATTTTGAAATCCAGGGCAGAGGTGGTCTCAGGAAAATTCCCAAAGGCCTAGGAATTCCTTGACTGGTTTTGGATGGATACTTGGTAAAGCCTTAGGGTGGAGTCTCAGTTTAGGGCCTAGTGATCCGATGTGGATCATGGTAAATATTGAGAGACAATGAGATGGAAAATTCCTTAAGGATAGTAATGGAGTCCAGAGGCATTCCAAGATCAGTTTGGTTTTGTGATCTCGATGCCGGTTTTAGTGAGATCACATTTTGATGAGGGTAGATGTGGTTAAACTATGGATTCCCTTAGTTGTTTTTGGATTAGTTTATCCATGAGATCCCACATTGATGCTTGGAATATGGCACGAGGGTGACTGGTTGAAAGATATTTGGTTCAACCATGTCTATGGTCAGGTGGTACGTGGAAGTCCCAAACCTAGTTGGCGCTTGCCTATGTTTAATAAAAGCTAAGCTCTCATTCTTTTGTACTTGTTATTATGTGGCCTTAATCGTTGTTATCTCATAGTTATTTACATGGTTTAATGTTGGTTATAAGAATGGTTATATGATTGGTTATATTCATGGTTATTTCATGTATTTACTTGTAATAGAAAGGATAATGGATACAAGACCTGACTGATGTAAAAAAAGTTAAGGGGAGAGGGTGGTGATCCTTCTTGTCATGTATCATATGAGTTATATCATTTATGCTTTGTCTTGTATTCATGTCCTATAGATTGCATTGATGGCAAGTGTTTGACAAAATTTTAGTTCTGGTTGGAGATGGTCAGGCCTAATCCTAGAGCCAATTTTTGGCTTGAAAGTCTTATTGTCATGTAAATTGTGGATTCTAAAATCTACGGGGGTTTCTATGCAGTGACCAGGATTTTAGGCTTGAAAAGTGGCACACATATTAGAGTCGTGGGCATAAGACTAGGGGGAAATTCCCCAGGATGTCCCTTTCACTTGCTGTGGGAGCTTTTGGAGCCTCCCGAACACACCCTTGTCCATATCAAGGGAGCGTTTAGGGGTTTGATGCACTAAAACTTCAGTTGGTCTTAGGGGCTAGTTACCTGAGTGGTTGGGATGGATCTTGGGAGTTTTGTTGTTGAAGTGGAAGGTTTATGTGGTGTGTTTCTGTCAATTCCACTTCCTTAAGGTGACTTAGGAGGTTGAGTCTTGTCATAGTAGCCCCTCATCTCATGTTTACCCTAGGTAAGCCGGTGAAAGTGGGTAGATATGAGGGGAGGAGTTGTTACAGGGTGGTATTAGAGTAGGTTTCACTATCTATGGGAAAAGTTTGATGTTGTCAAGGTCATTTTTGTCATGCATGGGATAAGGGTATACTGTTGGTATGGTCATGCATGATGTTATGTGTTGATAATGTTACATATCCATATATTCTTATGTTTATACATGTACATGCTAATGTGGACTGATCTTGTAGATGAGATAAGCCTCTTGTGAATAAGAATAAGGTATGGATTTTATTTTTGTATCTATTTGGTTTTTCAGACATGATATACCTGTAGGAAGAAGAGAATCAAGGATGACAAGGAAAATGGTAGACTATAGCTCCCATGACTCTGCTTATAGATCATTTGGATCAAAAGTTGCAAGACAGATAATGACAGGTTGTTGAGGCTCAGGAAAGACTTGTAAGGGCTTAGAAAAAGTAGATAGAGGTTAATGCATCTATCCTTCAAATTCTATCATATTTTTAGAAATAGGGGCATATGAAGATCAACCAAGAGCAGGAAGAAAAGACCAATGGAACCTGTGGTAGTATGTCTCGATCCGGACACAATTTGGATAGAGAGGACACAGTTAGAGGTGGAAGATCATTGGACACACCTGACAGGAGTATTGGAAGGGTAAGTACTTGCCTGAGGCGTTTAAGAAAGTCAAGCCACCTACATTCTATGCAGAGATGAAGAAGTCAGAAGATGTTGAGGCATGGTTACAGAGAACATGAAAGTAAAGATAACCATTTTCAGTCTTAAAGGGAAAGTAGATATCTGGTGGGAGGATGTGAATAATTTTAAAGGTATTTGGGAAGATGAATTGTCTTGGAATGAGTTTGAGAGGCTCTTCAAGAAGAATCATTTTTCGGAAAGGTACTATGATGACAAATCTAAAGAGTTTTATGAGTTTCAAATGGGTTCCATGACAGATGATGAGTGTACTAGCAGGTTCTTGGAGCTGTTGAGATATGTGCCTTACCTCAGGGATGATAAAGCCAAGGTTCAAAGATTCATTAGTGGACTTCTAGTAGCATAAAGAGACCGGATTAAGTTAAATGAGCCTAGATCATTAGAGGAGGCCATTCGAAAGCTAAAACATTATTATGAGCAATCAAAGTGAAAATTTGAGCCTAAGTGTGACTTGAAAGGAAATGAGAAAGTTAAAGGAAAATGGCCACCAAAGCAGGGAAGACCTCAAGATGCAGGTGAGAAAGAAAATGTGGTCCCTTACAATAATTTCAATATAGTTAAGAAAGGACATGGAGAGGAACAAACTAGAGGCGATGGTAGAGCACCATTGCAGTGTTGGATATGTGGCAAGGATCATCGTAAGAGGGATTATGCATAGTATCAAGGTGGTAGAAACAAAATATATAGTGCCTAAGAGGTGCATATAGTTGGGGATTTTTGTCATAGAATTCCTCATATTTATGCAACTATGGAAAATAGGTAGGAAAATCATTAGACATCTATCATTGAGATGGACAGTAAGCTTTGTGATCAATTTGTTTCTATTTTGATTGATCCTGGATCTAATTATAGTTATATTAATCCTGACTTGGTGGATAAGTGTGGTTTGAGAAAAGAAGTGCATGTAGAATATTGGTTGGTACAGTTGGCTATAGGTGCAAAGAAGAGAGTTCACCATTGGGTAAGATCTTGTGCATTTGAGTTAAATGGTATGCCTACAACAACACATTTGAATGTACTTCCATTGGGATCATATAGCATCCTTTTGGTTATGGATTGGTTGTACCTTCATAGGACCAAAGTGGATTTCTTTAACAAGGCCATTGAGTGCCTGGATGATAATGGGGAAAAGAGAATTTTGCAGGGAAAGAAGAAGCCTACTTTAATGAGGATGGTTACCACTATGCAGGCTAAGCGTAGTTGCAGAAAAGGTTGTGTGATGTTTGCAGTGCATTGATCCAGATTTAAACAGGAATGCAACAAATTACAGAGATAACTATAAAGACAAATATGAAGTGGAAATAATACTTCATTTCATTACTATAAAATACTGAAATATGCTTACAAATAGAAATGGAAATAACCCAGCTAGGGCGATGGTAGCTTATCTCTGAGAAGAGATGTGTCGGCTACATACCTCTGAACTGTTCTCCAAAAACTCTCTATTACAATGAGGCTCGAGGGCCTATTTATTGTTGAGAAACAATGGAAAACCCTTCACATTCCAAAACCTAACCCTAGAAGATGAAACTCCAAATTGTGGGCCCTGTTTTTGGGTAAGTTGGTACATCAACTTCCCGGGGTCGTGAATTGGTCGTACTATCTCCGTTTGACGCGCATGATAGCCCGTTGGAAAGATCTCGCCGAGGACTACGATGGAAAAGATGAGTTTTAGTTAGAAAAATCGCTGGCGGTGGATTTCCCAAAAAACGTCGTTTAGGGCCTCAAAACGGCTCCGGAAGTTTAGGACCCGAAAAACTGCTAAAAATAGTAAACTGTGCTATAATTAAGGAAACAGAAAAACTGAAAGAGACATTTGTGGGGGTCCAAATGGGATAGGTGGGTGGCCACCAACATCCACCTGGATCATTCCTCCCCCCTTAGGAAGCAATGGTCCCCATTGCGTTGAGTTCCTCCCTGAGATGAGGAAGCTTCTGCTGAGTTGGGTCTCTGGTGAGCTGTTCTGCAATCTCTGATGTGTCCAGAAATGGTGGGGAGCATGGTCGGCGACGGTCCACATTGAACACTCGGTGCAAGCGAAGGAATGGAGGAATGCTGTGCTTCAAATCATTGTTTCCCGTAGCCTTGTTACTGGTGTAAGGACCATGTCGAAGTGGTCTGAGTTTCTGATGGGTTCTGGTAAGGCACTCCCTCTGCAAATGTAACCAAACTTTGTCGCCCACCTGAAACTTGTGTGGTACCCCTCTGGGTAAGGAGAAGTTGTTCCTATGTTTTGTCACGACTGTATCCCTCTGTTGCTGCTGCTGTGTGGAGGAACCCTTCGCGGGGGTCATGGATGTAGCAACGATCTTCCCCTTACTTTGGGAGCGAACCAGACAGAAAATAAATTTTCTAGTCTGTGAGATGAGCTTGCTGCCTTTCTTAGTAGTGATCAAAGAGGTGGCGGTAGGTGGGGCTACCTCCAGTATCCTGTCTAATGAATTATCCAAAGAACTGATGACAGCGCGAGGCCTTGACTCATACACAGCATGTCGCCTCCACAAGTATGGCTGGCCTAATAGTACATCACAAACATCCAGAGGTGTAACATCACACAATACCTCGTCTGTGAAGGGCTTGATGCTGTAGGGAAGGCGACACTGCTGGCGAACTTTGAGATTTCGTCCTTCGTGAAGCCAACTGATACTGTACGACTGTGGGTGTGGTGTAGTTGGTAGGCCCAACCGCTTCACGGCCTCTACTGAAATGAGGTTCTTTTGGCTGCCACTGTCGACAATGAATTGCAGCGGTGAACCCTTCACCCACATCTGTGAGTGGAAAGATGTTCCCCCTCCTCTGGATCTTCAAGATCATTTTTCTGGATCTTGGCAGTAGCAACAATGGCACTGGGATCCGCATCAATGATCTGCTTCCCTTTGTCATTCCCCTTGTCGGGTTCTGACTCAGAGTCGGAACATGCATCTGATTCAGAAGCCTTCAACTCGGCCACCAGCGACTGCTTGGTCCGACACTCACTTGTGTTATGAGTGGGACTCTTGTGGAACTCACACCACTTTCCTGTGTCCTTCTTCAGCTTCGTGGTGTTGTTCTTTTCTTGCGGCTTCGACGGGTTGTCTTGGGTCACACCGCCTTGGCTTTGTCCTTTGGGCTTTGGATTTGCAGATCCAAAGTCTCGCTTCTTCTGTTTGAACTTTTGCTTGATTTTGACAGTGTATCGGTATGCTGTGCTGAGTGAGGAGATGTTCAAGAACTCCATCTCTTCCTGGATGTATCTGTGTAGGTAGCCGCGGTATTTGAGTACCAGATGCAGCTCAGAATCTTTGATACCCAATTGTGTGTGAAGGGTATGAAAAATGTTTGTGAACTCCGACACATCTTGGTCTTGTCCCTGCTGCAGTGTGGTCCATTTGATGTATTTGTCCTCATAGCTTTTGACAGGGTAGTACTGCTCCTTGATGGCATCCCAAAAGTCATTCCAAGTGGGTGTGGCTGAAAATAGTGAGCCTGTACTTTCATCCTTCTGTTCACAGTAGGTTTCCCACCAGTGCTTGACATGGGGGACTGCTTTGAGAAGAGCGAAAACAATCTTTTCCCGACTTGAAAATTCATGAACAGAAAAATACCCATCGAGCAGATTTAACCATTTATCTATGGCATCTGCGTCTATTTGACCCTCGAAGATGGGGATTTCAAAATTAACTTGTACCTTAAACGGTGTGGCATTTCCAGAGTAGCTATTGGAAGCCGATGCGTCACCTCTAGGTAGCTGTTGAAGGATTTGGGCAAAGTTGTCCATCATCACGTTCCTTTGTTGCTCGAGGGCTTCTTCGAGCAAGATTTTGATAGGATCTCCAGCCCCCTCATTTTTCTTCTCATCCGCCATGGGAGGTCATCGAGATTTGCGAGGCTGGTCTTGCAAAGGTTCGACCAATTCCAGACCTAACTCCTTATATCCCGACCTCGTTGGGGACATGCAAAGAAAAAAAGAGAAAAAGCAGACCGCTCTGATACCAATGATCCGGATTTAAATAGGAATGCAACAAATTACAGAGATAACCATAAAGAAAAATATGCAGCGGAAATAATACTTCATTTCATTACTGTAAAATACTGAAATATGCTTACAAATAGAAATGGAAATAACCCAGCTAGGGCGATGGTAGCTTATCTCTGAGAAGAGATGTGTCGGCTACATGCCTCTGAACTGTTCTCCAAAAACTCTCTGTTACAATGAGGCTCAAGGGCCTATTTATTGTTGAGAAACAATGGAAAACCCTTCACATTCCAAAACCTAACCCTAGAAGATGAAACGCCAAATTGTGGGCCCCGTTTTTGGGTAAGTTGGTACATCAACTTCCCGGGGTCGCGAATTGGTCGTACTATCTCCGTTTGACGCGCATGATAGCCCGTTGGAAAGATCTCGCCGAGGACTACGACGGAAAAATGATTTTTAGTTAGAAAAATTGCTCGCAGTGGATTTCCCAAAAAACGTCGTTTAGGGCCTCAAAACGGCTCCGAAAGTTTAGGACCCGAAAAACTGCTAAAAATAGTAAACTGTGCTATAATTAAGGAAACAGAAAATCTGAAAGAGACAATTGTGGGGGTCCAAATGGGATAGGTGGGTGGCCACCAACATCCACCTGGATCATGCATATATCTAGTGACAAGGGTAAAGATGTTGAGGATACATAAATATTCAAGAGGTACCCTACATTGCAACAATATCAGGATGTGTTTCCAACATAGATTCTAGAGTTACCTCCTCATAGGGAAGTAGATTTCTCTATTGCATTGGTGGTAGGGACATCACCAACATCAAAGGCACCTTACAGGATGAGTACCCTAGAGCTAGTAGAGTTGAAAATTCAGTTAAAGGAGATGCTTGATAAGGGATACATTAGGCCAAGTGTATCACCTTGGGGTGCACCATCATTATTCATAAAGAAGAAATATGGTACTCTCAGATTGTGCATTGATTACAAGAAGATGAACAAGGTGACGATCAAGAACAGGTACTCATTGTCAAGGATCAATGATCTGTTTGATTAGTTGAAGGGAGAAACAATGTTCTCTATGATCGACTTGAGATCATGATACCATCAGGTACGCATCAAGGAAGAGGATATCTACAAGAATGACTTCAGGACTAGGTATGGGCATTATGAATTTTTTGTAGTTCCATTCGGTTTGACCAATGCCCTAGCTACATTTATGTTTTTTATGAATAATGTGCTGCATCCTTATCTGGACAAGATTGTTATAATATTCATTGATGACATCTTGATATACTCCAAGAATGAAGAAGAGCCTGCCGAGCATTTAGCAACAATGTTGAGATTACTAAGAGAGCATCAATTGTATGCCAAGCTTAGCAAGTGCAACTTCTTTCAGTTTAAGGTGCATTACTTGGGACTTGTATCCAAGGAAGGCATAGCAGTAGATCCAAAAAAGATAAGGGCCATCACGGAGTGGGCAGCTCCTAAGAATGTCGATGAGGTGAGATCATTCATGGGATTGGTAGGTTACTACATGAGGTTCATCAGGAACATCTCACGCATTACATATCCTATGCCATCTTTGCAGAAGAAAGGTAAGAAGTTTGAATGGGTAGAAGAATGTGCAAGTAATTTTGAGCTGATGAAGTAGTTATTGAACAATGCTCCAATCCTTAAGATTGCAGATCCGGATAAAGAGTTTGTAGTGTGTATAGATGCATGTAAAAGAGGACTTGGTGGAGTCCTTATGCAGGAGGGATAGGTGGCATGCTATGTGTTATCACTCTAAAATTTCCCTATGGTTGTCATGACAGAAATAATAGAGGTAACCACAAAACTACTTTTGAGATCAGGATCTAGCCTTCCTAATACTCAGAGAGGGCTCTCTCTTAATGATTTAACTTTGTTAAGTTAATTGATTTTAGGCTAGTTATTTAAGCTTGGTTGGTTTTTGATTTGATTTAGTGGTGGAATCACTGATTTAGATGGATAGATAAATGTCTTTTTACCATTGGGCTATGGAGTCCAAATGTTAAGAAAATGGGACTGAATCAAGTTCTAGAGATAGTGTTCACAGGGAAAGGTATTTGAGTAAATTAAGATCTTTTAGGCTGGACGGTGAAGTGGTTTTTCAATCGGGGTCAAGGAACAGTTAAGGGTTCCTCAAACCGGATGATGAAGGAAGTGAAAGAGGTCAATAAAAACTAGGGAGCAATGAAGAATTCCCTACTCTGGATATCAGAAGAAAAAATAAAAATGAATAACTATTCAAGACAGAGTGTACTTAAACAAATTTTGAAGTAAAGTTCCAGTTATTTCATTCAAATTGGGAAAACATGTATGTATGTTAAATACTTAAGAAAATAACAATTTAACAAATGAAAGATAATTCATTGAAGTGGCCCAACACATGAATCCTATAATGCAATGCCTTTATTACCCAGTCTAGTCTGCTGAGTTGAAAATGTTACAATAACCCTCAGGTTTTCAGATCAATAATAGCTATAGAAATGTTCAACAATCCACCCTCTACACTTAGAATTATGAAGTATTTTAGGAATTATTCAAGGAAAATAAAATATCTTCATGCAAGAAGATAGAGACACCTAAGAGACTAAAGGGCTAGTTGTCCCTTCTTTTACTGATTTGTTGTTTGCTATTTTGATCTTTTGCTGCTTTCTCTCTTTCGCTATTGCTCTATGTTGGATATCCTTTTACTCTTCCTTTTGGCTGATACTCTTTAACTTAGATGATCTGCTGTTTTACTTCCACTACTCTGTATTCATTGTTTACCTTGCATTTTCACAGTAAATCATTCAATTTTTCCCAAGTCTCTGTATCTGGTAATTTGATATTTACCATTCTTTTGTAGACTTCATTAGTTTCTCTTTATTTTGAAAAGGTGAGCTTGTTTACAAAACGATGTTTTACGTCATGCTGGAGGTAAAAGAGGTTCTCAAAAGTTTGGTAAAGGACTTTTCCTATAGGCATCCCTTTCATGGAGGAGTTGTTGGCTTGTTCTTTTTCCACTTCTCTGATTCTCTTATCATAGTCTTCATGTGGCATCAATTTGTCATTAATCACCAGTGAATTAGGTAGACCTTTTTTCCTCAAAGTATCAAATTTGACCATGAACCTACCTATTGCTAGCTCCATTGTTTGGAACTTCTCCTCAAGTTGTGTCATCAAGTTCCTCTTGGTGATTACCTTTTTTACCTCTAGTATGGTCCCAGTTCTGTCAGCTATTCCAAGCTCCTGCAATTCATACTTATTCTTTGAGTTAAGGAACTGGATTATCCTTGAGGCTTCTTCTGGCATATTTCCAAGTTTGGCCTTAACCCTTTGAATTGCTTCACCAACCTCTTTGACCAAATCATTCTGCTCAAATATCACCTGTATAGATGGCCAAATATCATTGACCGAGTCAACAATAATGGCCCATAAAATTTGTTTTGCTTGGTCTAGTGGTTCTTTCAGTGTCAACTCTTTATCCAGCTTCTATATCCTTTCATTCAACATGTTTGTCTTCTGAACTTCATTTTTATTCATAATTTGAGCCAGTTTCTTCTCATCCTCTAGAAATTTCATTTGTTCCTTAAGCCTATTTATTTCAGTGGTTTGGATGGAAATATCCTCCACGGCTTTGACCAGTTTAGTTTTTTCATCACTAGGATGAGCTGATGTTGTTGTTGAACCTATTGCTGATGCAGTTGTTGTTGCAGTTGGAAGTGTTGTAGCTAGTGGAGCTGCTGGGGCCAATGAAGTTGCCAAAGTAGAAGGAATTGCTGTAGTAATAGTAGGAATAGCAGTAGTAGTGGTTGTCTCAATGTTGGCCGGTTTCTCTTGTATTAACTTGTCCATTTCATTCTCCATTTCCTTCAATTGAGAATTTAATTAGAGAAAGAAGTCCATCATCTCATATTTCTGGCTTTGGCTCTCTAGAACTTCCTTGGTCTATGGATGTTGCTTCTTTAATGCAGCAATATCTTCATTTTTCTTCTTTATAAGTTTTTATGCTGCCTTGATGTCATTTGGATTATATCCAATCTCAATAACCAAGTATTCTAGTGACTTGATTTTGTTATCCTTTGCCTGTGATGATGCTTTCTCTATCTTAAACCGTGTTGTGATGTTGTCTAGAGAATTTTGAAGTTTCTGAACACTCATGGCCTTGTTGGTCATTTTTGAGTATATCATTTCTCCTGCCTGCTTATGCAATTCAATTTGATCAATAGGGTGAACATCACTGGCCAAAACTTCAAATTTTGTCTTCCTGTAATCTATCGATGACTTAGGCTGCTGGACTGTAGGCTGAAAAAAGGTCATTTTCATTATACCAGTTTTAATGTAAAAAGCTGACATTAACCTATTCTAATTGCTATGAGTCTATTTGAAATACTAAGCATGTGTTTCAACTTTCAATGCCTCATTTCTTAATTTGATCTCTTTATACTTCTCCTTTATGTATTTTTCCTTATCCACTGCTTTGCTTAATGAAGAGAACTCAATGCTAAGCTATTTCTGAATACTCTGAGTATTAGAGGTGGAAGGCTAATGAATTTCCTCTGAAACTATCAGAGCTGTACTCTCTCTAACCCCTGTATCTGTATCCATGATTTGAAGTGTCTTCACTATCTCAACTGTCTCCTCTTGCTCAATTACAAGATTTAGCTTGGGCTTCTTCTTGTACATGATTTCAAATCTATCATGTGTTGTATCTATGTTTGAGCAAGAACCCTCTTCTCTGGTCCTTTATACATTCCTGTCCTTCAGGGCTAGAGTATGCAGAATGGAACTAGTATCCATCTGTTTCTCCATATCTATCAAGGTATTTTCCATCCCTTCTAACTGGTTGGCATATTTTTCAATGTCTGGTCTGGAGTCATACATAAAAGGACTCAATTTAAATTTGATTCTGAGCTTGTTAATGACACCTAAAGGGTCATACTGCCACATGAAACTTCTACTGAACTTCATTTCCTGTAAACACTTCTCTGCTTCTTCTCTAGTCTCCCTATTATTACAGATAAAAAGACCAAGCTGGTTTTTTATATTATATTGTGTTTTCTTCCTAGCTGATAAAAAAATTACATCATCTGAATTTATAATCTTCCTAATATATTCTAATGCAAATATTCTCATGGCGAGATATCTAGGCAGCTTATAGGGAGTGAGATGGCATCCATATATCCTAATTTCAGTGTGGTCCTGTTATAGATACCAGTCTCCTATTCTACTATTTTTAGACAACTGCAAAACTCTTTTTATCTCATCACTGATCCTGGGTTGATTGCTACTACTCTGCATATTTACAACTAGATAAATAAAGGAATCAATGAACTCCTTGTAGCTGAAAACAGTGGAATACTTTTGGATTAAGGGTGTCCAAAAGATGATAGATCTAGGATGGCCCTTAGTGTCCAACTTCTAGATGTTTACTGGAAACATGTCTGATTGGAAATATAAGAACATGTGGAACAATACTGAAGAGTATTTGAATACTCTTTCATTTGGTAGTCTGATCAATTGATCATGGATTATGTTTGCCAAGAACTTGGCAAAATTGAAAATTGTAGCTGGAGGCTTGCCTGGTAGAAAATAGAGAGGAAAGCAAGTATATGCTTATCTACATGGTCATCAATAGTGTATTCTAGAATACAAGAGAGAATGGTTACAATTTGTCTATCTCTCTCAAAGAAAATGGTGGCTGAGTATGGAGGACTGTCTGTAGGAGTATGAGACTCTTCTAGGATGAAAGTCTGAAAGATTTGAGTCCTCTTGGGAAGGTCCAACTTCAAGTACAGTTCAAATAGGTTTTCAATGGAAAATCAGGTTTCATTGGGCTTTTTCTGGATCAACAACATCTCATTGATTGACTTTGCAGTGATTGTAAATAAAATTTGCTAATTAGGAGAGACTATGGCTCTTTGACTTGGGATATAATGGTTTTGGCATAGATGGATGCTTTCAGGGCACTGGTATACCTGTGGGAACAAGTACTTGGGCAAATTTGATTCCCATAACTAAATATCATCACTATGGTTGAGGAATTTGTCTTTACTCCAGCAGTGGAGTTGCAATAGATGGCTAGGGAAAGCTGTGTCTTTAATTTGGAAATCTTTGTCAGCCAATGGGAGATGGTAAATATGCAGGTGAGGGATTTGCAGGGGTTTTTCATTCAGAATGCTTTGGGAAGCCATAATTTGGTTTATTCTATTGAATTATTGTTTATCTAGCTTAAGGAGTAATGCTCGGGAATTTTGGAACAGTGGGAAGGGTGACTATAGTCTGTAGAAAAGGGTTTCTGGATGCACAGTGGGGTTCTTTTAGTTTGGCAAGATCTTTTAATTAATTCAATTAGTTAACCTTCTATAATCACTGTGCACAACTTAAGTACAAGGCCATTTAGGTTATTTCAAGAATACCTAGAAAAACAACGATTAAGCATGTAGACGAGGTTCTATGGTAGCAGTGGAGGTTTCTGAGACTTCAATTGTCTATGTGCTGCTTGAAACTAGAGTCTACAACGTATTTTGGTTGTAAAGTTGGTCAAAACAGTTGTGAAAGGTTTCTGGGCTTCAGGATTGGTTGGTAGAGGTGTTTGCAATGAAATAACAGTGAAAAGAGTGAAAATGGGACTTTTTTGGTTTTTAACCAACAACGGTTAACTTTTGGGCACGGGATTAAAGTATGAACAATGGGCAGCTCCATCCTACATGGGGAGGTGGTTTTTTGGCATATCGCACTGCTTTTGAGTGAAGGGCGATATTTTTTGAGAGCATGTGATATAATGTGGGGCTGCCACTTAGCGAAAGAGAACTTGGGAAAAACCACAAATCTCATGTGCTTTTGAGGTTTTAACTGTCAGACGATGGGAGTGCGTGATATGGGTATGGGCCGTTGGATCTAAAGGTGGTTGATCGAAGGGATATTGCTTGGTGGAGTTGCAAGGGCTGAGTCGGGGTGTGGTTGGTGGGGCCCAGGGATAAATAATGTGGCAGGTTAAATATATTCAAAGGTTTAGTGAGGGTTAGGAATTATAAAGTGGGGGGTTAAATACATAAAGCGGGACTATAGGTTAGAAAATAACATAGGGGTTAAGTTAAAAGGGTATGGGGGAGGGTTTTTCAATGGCGCCCAATACATTTAATCTTTTAAACTTAGGATAAGGTGGTTTTAGTGGGTTTAAATGGAAAAGGGAAATTAACAAGGGGGTAATAATTTTTAAAGGGTAATGTCTAGGGAAATGTATGAAACAAAGGGAGAAAGGGTTAAAATGAAGGGAAATGGTTATTACAAAGGGAAATGAAATGAAGTAAGGGAAAATGAAGAGGGAAGGGTCCTTTGGAACCAAGAAGGGGAAATTAGTAAAAGTAATGAAGGGGTAGTGAAGGGAAATTAATAAACTAGAGATGTAGGGGTTTAGTGAAATGAGGGGAAATTAGTGAATAAGCTTTAGTATCTAGGCCTAAAATCATATAGAACTATTTAGGGTAAATACCCAAAGTAATATACAACTTTTGTGAATGTCCTCTTTCCTTTGATATTTCCTCCTGCACATGAAACATAGGATTAAGCATGATGAAGGTGCATTTGATCTAGAAACCTTGTGCATTACAAAACTTCATTTACCTACCCTTTATTTACCCTAACATTTTCTCTTCATTCAATGGGTGCATTTGAGCTTGCTGACCCTTCATTTATTTTTCTTTGATAAGCAAACTATCTAATTCTAACCTTATAACTTCCAATGGCTTAGATTAAATTGATGAGCTCATTATTATTCTCTACCTAACTACTAATCTGCCAAGATTAAACAGTTTGGCTAGATATTTATTCTCTATCTATCAACATGAAATTTAAAACATGAATGAATCAAGATTAAACTATTTGACCATCATGGATTGTGGCATTTTTGACAAGCTGCACACAATCTTATTTTGGCAAGTAAAGTAAAAAGTAGTGGCATTTGAATTTGCATCACTTCCAGAATCTATTTTTTACCTTTTTTTGGTGGGGTTCATATTTTATTTTCTTTTTTGATCCTTTTCTTTTAGTCCTTTGATTTTTCTTTTAGGAATTACCCTCTTTACATTTTTTATTTTATTTTTAATGTGGGAAAACATTTTGCAGAAAGCAAAACTATGTACAATATTTACAAGGCTGATCATAGCCAATTCAAAATTATGAATCCTATTATTATAGGACCCTAACTGTGGCTCCACATGGGGATGACATTTCCTAGTGAAATGTCAATAAATTTAAGATCAGTAGCCTTTGAAACTTTGCATGTGGTTGCCTTGTAAGTGCTTCTCTGTGATTTGCTTTAGTAATACACATGATGGTACATCTTTCAAAGTTTAGGGCCTTCTCTTCGGGCTTCAACCTCAAAAGATAATCATCAAATCCAATCTAAACTTTGCAATGTTATGTACAATGAGTAAAGTAAACAACTGAACTAATGTTAATATGGGGATAAGTAATGCTTCAACATTCTACCATTGATTGGTTCACCTAGTAGATCTGTTCCATCTAAGTGCTTCAAGAAAAATGCATTTTTACCTCTGTAACCATAAATGATATAAGGGCCCTGCCATAGGAAATCAAATTTCCCATGTTCACCCTTTTCTTCTCTTCTGGAATCCCATTTGAGTACTTTTTCACCTATGTAAAAATCATCAGCTTTGGTTTTCTTGTCAAAAATCTTCTCCATTTTATCTTGGATCACTTGGGATTTGACATAGACTTCTTCCCTGGTTTGATGCAAATGTATTGTCTGATTTATCCTCCTTTGGATATCATTTGATTCTACCTGCAATTCTTGAATCATTTTCATCACTGGTACTCCTAAAGAGGATAGAAAAACAACATCCATTCCATATACCAGTTGATAAGGAGATGTACCAATGGAATTTTTTGTAGTGAGTCTGTCTGCCCATAAGGCATTAACCAACGTTTTGTTCCAGGTCTTCTTATTGTCTTCTAACAGTTTCTTGATGATATTAACAAGGCTTTTGTTTGAGGATTCTGCAAGCCCATTACCTTGAGGGTAATAGGCCATGGAATGGCCAAGGGTAATGTGGTATCGGTTACAAAAGTCCACCATTTTCTTGGATTTGAAAGCAGCTGCATTATCAGTAAGGAGATTTTGTGAGCATCGAAATCTTGAAAGGATGTTGTTTTCAAGGAATGAGATGATGATAGAATCAGTGGCTTGTCTAGAAGGGATGGCTTCTATCCATTTAGTGAAGTAATCAGTAGCTGTCAAAATCCATTTATGTTGGGCTGAGGAGGATGGGTGAATTTCACCAATGAAGTCTAGACCCCATTGCGGAAATGGGATTTCTGTGGAGATGGGTTTCAAAGGTAAAGGTAATATCTTTTTCTTGCCTTCAAATATTTGGCACTTGTAATAGGAGGTCACATATTTTCTGACATCTGCAAAAAGGGTGGGCCGGTAAAACCCTGCCGTTAAAATCTTATCAGCAGTTTTTTCCAGTATAGGTGTCCTCCACAATCCCGTGCATGAAATTCTTGCATAACTTTGTCAACTTCATCTTTTAATAAACAATTTAAAAAAATGACACCATTATCTTTCCAAAATAAAGCATTGTCTATGATACAATATTTCATTGATTTCATTTTCAAGAATCTACCTTTAGTTCTAGATAATCTAGGGGAGCTTGTAAATTTAGTAAAACAAATATGATATTTGTATATCAAGGTGAATATAAAAAAGCTTCACTGATCTGTGGAGTCACCATCTCTTCCTGATCATCTAGAGCACCAATGAAATTTATATCTAAGGCTTGACAGTTCGATTCAGCCATGACTTTGGCTAAACCTTGGCCTTTGATTAGTTTTGTGGGCTTTATTTCAATATCATATTCCAAAATAGTGGCAATCCATTTGCCTCTCTTTCCCTCAGGCCCATTTAGTGTTAAAATGTCCTTTACTACTAAATTTGGAACATATGCAATGATGTGTGAGTATAAAATGTACACTCTGAAATACTTTATGACTTTTACTAAAGAAAGATCTTATTTTTCCATTATATTATACTTTAGTGTAGCATCTCTCAAAGATTTGCTGAAAAATGCAATAGGTTGCTCATAAACTTAATCATTCTTTTGTAACAAGACTACTGCAATAGTGTGTTTTGAAGCAAAAGAAAAAATTATAAAATCTTCTTTGAAATCAGGACTTATGAGGACAGGTGTTTTAGAAAGGGCTTCTTTGATTGCCTCAAAAGATTGCTTGGCCTCTAGTGTCCACTTAAGTGTTGAATCTTTCTTTAACATGTTATTCAATTCTCTAATTAGTTCTGCTAAGTTAGAAATGAATCTTCTAAGAAAATTTATTTTACCTAAGAATGATTACAATTCTTTAATGTTTCTAGGATGAGTGATGTTTAGGATTTCCTCTATTTTAGCTAGATCAATTCTAATGCCCTCTTTTGAAATTATGTGTCCCAGGAATTTACCTTCTTCTAGCCCAAAGAGTGTCTTTTTTGGATTCAAACAAATGCCAAATTTTCTACATTTAATAAAAACTATTCTCAAATGATCTAGATGTTCATTATCTGATTTGGAAAACACTATGATATCAACTTAGTAAAAAACCAAAAAGTTATGGATTTCTTTTGCAAAAGCTATGTCCATTGCTCTTTGGAATGTTGCTCCAGCATTTAGCAATCCAAAAGGCATCTTCAAATACATGAAAGTACCCCAGGGATTGGTATATGCAATCTTTACTTGATCCTCTAGTTGAACTAAGATTTGGTTGTATCCAGAAAATCCATCAAGTAATGAAATTCTGGATGACCCTACTACCCTCTGGAGAATGTTGTCCATTTTAGGGAGGGGACAGTTATCCTTCAGTGATACTTTGTTCAAGTTTCTGAAATCAACACAGAGTTTGATTTCTCCTGTTTTCTTTCTTGTGGTGACTAAGTTAGAGACCCAATCTGAATATCTAATAGGTGATATGATTTGTGCCTCATACATCCTTTATACTTTTTTTTCAATCAATGGCATCAGAACTAGATTAATCCTCCTAAGATTTTGTTTAAAGGGTTTCTGATCTTCTTTTATGGGTCTTTTATGTTGAATAATTCTGGTGTCATGAGACTTGAGGTCTTCATAGCTCCAGGCAAAGACATCTTGAAATTATTTAAACAAGCTTATGTATTTCAACTTTTCAGTTGGAGGTAATTCTTTGGATAATTTAATGAGCTTAGGTTTTCCTTTTGTTCCTAGGTTGCATTCTTTTATGTCTGATCTCAAAGGCTCCATTTTTGGTTTCCTAACTACATCATTTGAATCAAGCAAATCTTCTAATGGGACTAATCCCTTAGGTAAAAAAGTTATTTTTAAGGTTTAAAATCTGAGAATCATCATTAACTAATTCTTCTATTTCTATTGTTTCTAAGTTATCTGTCTCCACTTTAGTGAGTTTAGTGGGTTTATCTACAATATTTACATCTATCTCACCATCTATGATGTCTTCTACTGTACAATCGGTATCTATGTTACGGTTTTGGAATTCTCCTTTAGCTTTCATAAAATCATAGATTTGAGAATCTTGTGAAAAAATATGCCAATATTTCAGATTATCAGGTATAACAGGCCTGTGTCTCACCTCTGTAGTGTAGTGGTGATTAGGTTGAAAAGGTAATCTGCAAGTGCTAGCCAAAGTAGCCAGACTGTGAGCTTTCATGTTCTGCTTCCTAGGAATAGCAACAAAATCAATTTCAAGAAGTTCTTTAGTCAAATCTAGAACAATTTCTCTGTATTGGCTAAGTCTAGGATTATTCACATAATACTCTCCTTTAATTTGTTTTATGATCAATTCAGAGTCTCCCATGATAGAAACTCTCTTGGCTCCAATTTTTCTCACAATTTGCAATCCTAAGATTAAAGCTTCATACTTTGCCATGTTGTTTGTGCATTTAAAGTTTAATCTAAAGGCATGACCTTCATAATGATTATGTTCCATATTATGAATCCAAACTCATGCACCTACTTCTAAGCTGTTCACTGAACCATCAAAGTCTAAGTGCCACCTATATTCATGAAATATATTTTCACTGTCAGGTTCTTTATGTTCTTGTTTGACAACTGTGTTATTGTCCTTTTCAATGTCTGAATTACATAAGATGAAAGAATCCATATCAGAATGTACATAATAAATAGGATAGTTTTGTGGTTTATCTATACTACTGACCATGTATTTCTTTAAATTTTCTCTATAAAGCTTTTTGGGCTGACCAAATACTGAAATAGTGGCATAAGACATGTCTAACTGTAGAGATCCCTACAATTTTGCTCCCCATGAGCGAGACAATAACATTCCATATTTTGGAGGGATATCAGCAACTACAATATCCATTACAATACTCTTATCTGGGTATTGAACTAGAGTGACACACAAGTCTTTTACCAGGCCTAGGCACTTGACTTTACTAGAATCAAAAGAGAAAAGATCTTTTTATGGTCTAGTTATATCTAAATCCAATGTTTCCATGATTGCTTTAGGCATTAAATTTTGCAATGCCCTTGAATCTAACATAGCATTGTGCAAGATTTGATCATGAATAGTCAAGCTAATGTAGAATGGAGGAACACCACTTTGTTCATGTTTACCATTTACCTGAGGACCAAAGATTAATTTGGTTGGTAATCATTAGATTAACAGAGTCTTCTCCTTCATCTATATTCAGTGTTTCAGTGATTTGGGCTTTATATGAATAATTTCTTATCAATTCTGTTAAAGGAACAGATATTTTTAATTTGGAAATTTCAGTTTGGATATTAAAAGGAGTCTGTGTTTTGCCTAACTAAATGATTTCTTCCTTGGCAATTGGAGTTTGTGTAGTTTTATCTTTCTTATCTTCTGTTGGTAATTCAGTTTGTGTTTGGGTATCCTTTGTTTTACTATTTTCAATTTTTTGATTTGTAATAGTTTGGGAAGCAGCTGAAATCTGAATAGCATTTGAAGCTTGGACACCCTTTAAAGTTTTAACAGCAGCTGATTTTTGAATGTTAGCTAAAGTTTTGTCATTAGTATCTATAATGTCTACAATTTTTGGATTGGCTGCAATCTTTGGAGTGAAAGTTTTTTGGGTTTCCCTAAAGAGAATTTGCAGTAGTTTGGTAGCAGGAGATCCCACTATTCTCTTGGTCTTATTTTGGATAGTTTTATTAGTAGGGGTTTCTGCATTTTTCTTACTCCTAAGGTTATATTTTTTATGAACTTCATTAATAGAAAATTCATAACCTTGTTTATAATCAAAGGGCTCTCCAAATTGTAACTGTAATTGTTGTAACATGCATAATTCCTGTTCTTCTTGGGTAAGAAAAATAGTATTACCATCATTTATTGCCATTAAGTTAATCTGGGTGTCTTCATCTTCTTCATTTTGGTGAGAGCTTTCAGCATAGTTTTCTTGGAAAGGTGGTCTAATCTGTTGATCATGTGGCCCTTCTCTACGCTTACTAGTATTTGGATTCTTCCTAAAGTTTGGATTTCTTATTTGAGGACCTTGTTGTTGATTATCCCATTGTGGTTTTCTTTCCATAATTTCTAATCTATCCACTAACTTTTCTAAACTTTTAACCAAAGTATCTATCTTAACATCTAAAGTGGATGGTTCTTCCTTAATGGTAACCCTCCTCTCATTTCTCATTCTAGCTCTTTTAGCCAACAAGTTAGCTTCCGCACTAACTGTATCACTCTGCATATATTCTAAGGTTGGAGGGTTTCTTTCTCTCAATTGGTAAGACATATCAGTTTCAAAACCATCAGGAAATTTGATTAGTGCCAAGTCTGGTGAAGGTTTGATATTTGTAGGGATTGCATTATAAATACTGTTAAACCTAGTACAATAGTCCTGAATAGATTCATTAGGATCTCTTCTAATGTTTTCATATTCAGACAATATTTGTAAAGGGTTTTTCTTCCTTTCCCATCTATTGATAAACAATCTATGGAAAGTCAGTAAATCAGCAATATGACGAGTAGATAAAGATTTAAACCATTTCTTGACATCTCCTGCTAGTGTTTGTGCAAATAATCTCATTTGTACATCTTCTTCATCAATTTCATGTAATTCAAAATAATCATTCATTATATTTACATGTTGTTGTGTAGTATATTGACCGGTACCATTAAAATGAAAGATTTTTCTCTGGTAGTCTTGGAGCATGGCATGTAGTTGAGCTGGTAAGGTTAAAGGAGCATATCTGGCAGCCATGGCTATGATTCTAGCTTGGCTAGGAGGTAAAGTGGTAGTGCTTGAAGATGAACTTGAAGTATTTGGAGATGGAAATAAAACTCTAGGCTGAAGCAGAAGCTTGGGGATGAATGATTCTGTGGAATGGGGTGTAGTGGAAATAATAGATGAGGTGGTACTAAATAAAGATGAATTTAAAGACTCTGAAGGAATGGTAAAAGGCTTAGGAGTAGCAACAATTAGGGCAGCTAATTCAACTGACTATTGAAAATAGGCTTCATCTATGTGTCTTATAAAATTTGAGGTTAAAGCATCAAGTTTGTCAAAAGTGTCTAAAACATGCTGATCTAAATCAAGATGTATAGTATTCTTCTTTGATTCAATAAATTGAATAAAAGAAAGGTCTATTACAGTATCATGAACTGAAGTTTCAGATTTGGGACGAAACAATGAATGCTCAAATGGTAAATCAAATTGAAGATCCTCTAAGTTTGATAACTCTTTAGGAAGTGAATTTTCTTCAATTAGCTGACTAATGCTTTCTTGACTTTCTACTTTATTGTTTTTTCTTAAGATTTTATCTGGATTATCAACAATTACAACAGGGTTTGGATTTGGATGTGTCCTGGTATAGTATGTTCTTTTGGAAGCCAGAATTTTAAATTTTTTAATTTTTTAATGAAACCTTTTAACAACCCTAAAATGGCCTTAATGTGAAAAGATGAGGTTTAGGATTTCCTTTAAGGTTTATTAAACAGAGGACTTGTTCCCTAGTGTGGTCGCCACTATGTTATCACTCTAAAATTTCCCTAGGGTTGTCATGAAAGAAATAATAGAGGTAACCACAAACCTACTTTTGAGATCAAGATCTAGCCTTCCTAATACTCAGAGAGGGCTCTCTCTTAATGGTTTAACTTTGTTGAGTTAATTTATTTTAGGCTAGCTATTTAAGCTTGATTGGTTTTTTATTTGATTTGGTGGTGGAATCACTGATTTAGATGGATAGATAAATGTCTTTTTACCATTGGGCTATGGATTCCAAATGTCAAGAAAATAGGACTAAATCAAGTTCTAAAGATAGTGTTCATAGGGCAAGGTAGCTGAGTAAATTTAGATCTTTTAGGCTGCATGGTAAAGTGGTTTTTCAATCGGGGTCAAGGAGTAGTTAAGGATTCCTCAAACCGGATAATGAAGGAAGTGAAAGAGATCAATCGAAACTAGGGAGAAATGAAAAATTCCCTACTCTAGATATCAGAAGAAAACATCAAAATGAATAACTGTTCAAGACAGAGTGTACTTAAACAAATTCTGAAGTAAAATTCTAGTTATTTCATTCAAATTGGGAAAACATGTATGTATGTGAAATACTTAAGAAACTAACAATTTAACAAATGAAAGATAATTCACTAAAGTGGCCCAACACATGAATCTTGTAATGCAATGCCTTTATTACTTAGTCCAGTCTACTGACTTGAAAATGTTACAATAACCCTTAGGTTTTCAGATCAATAATAGCTATAGAAATGTTCAACAATCCACCCTATATTGTTATGAAACCATCTCACAAAAAGATAGAAAAGATAGATCAACACCTTAGAATTTAGCCTCTTCAAGGGGGCAACCTCCTTTGCATTACACAAATGAACAATTCTTGGATGATACAAATGACAAGACCTCCTTTCTATATATAGGAGTCTAAGGGGTCATAATATAATCAGAGCTAACATAAAAATAATAATGTAAGGGAACAATAATAACAATAGTGGGCTTCTATGGGGCACAATAATAACAATATGGGGACTACATGGGTACAACAGTATAATAAGGGGGTTGTACTAATAACAATAAGGGGTTACACTAGTAGTATAGGGGCCTAACATGCCCCTCTCCTCAAAAAGTGTTGTCCTCAACCCTTGAGTAGTTCTTGATGCTTCTATATAAAATTCTTGTCCTCCCATGTGGAATCTTTAGCGGGTAATTTCTTCCACTTGATGAGATACTCTGAAATTGATCGATTTCATAGATGTTAGGTTCTTGTTTCTGTGACTACTCCAAGTTCCAATATGATTTTTCCTTCCTCTTCAAGTTCTAGTAATATTGTTTGATTTGGGATATTCTGCAACTTTTGAATGAGTGACCACACTTGTTTGTCCTTCTTCCATTCATCCCTTGATTTGTTTATCCAATATAGTTGGATAATACAAAACAATGCTTCCACATCCTCATCCTTTCTTAAGAGTGCATCTGCAACAAAAATTTTCTTCCCTTTTCTGTAGATGATGTCAAAGTCATAACCAAACATATTTGTGACCCATTTTTTTTGTTCTTATAAAGATAATATTTGTTCTAAAAAGTATTTAAGACTATCATGATCCATTTTTACCTTGAAGTGTCTTTCGATTGGGTAAGGTCACCATTTCTTAAGTGCATGTAGTATTGCCAACATTTCCTTCTCATAAATAGCTTGCTTGAGATGTAGCTGTAAAAATACCCAATCAACCACATCAAAACTTTTTTCATTGCGATGTTGGTCTACCTGTTGCTTCATTTGACTCTGCACCAAAGTGGCATTATCCTTTAAAAGTTGGAGAACTTGTTGTTGATGCTCGATGTGATTGTTCACTACTTGAACCTTTTTCTTCTTGATATGTCCTTCTACCCTGAGAGTTTGAGGAGTGTAATTTCTTCCAATGCTTTACAAGATATGGTCGGATTCATTTCTTGATCCTCGATGTGATCTTTCACTACTTGAACCTTTTTCTTCTTGATATGTCCTTCTACCTTGAGAGTTTGAGGAGTGGTAATTTCTTCCAATGCTTTACAATATATGGTCGGATTCATTTCTTAATGCTCGATATGATCTTTCACTTCTTGAACAATTTTCTTCTTGATATGTCCTTCTATTTTGATAGTTTGAGGAGTGGTAATTCTTGCCAATGCTTTACAAGATATGGTCAGATTCATTTCTTCTTTCTCTGGGGTTGGGTCCTGGCATATATCCTCTTCTTTTGATGTTTCTTGATCCTTTTCTTCCTCCTCTTCATACTCTATGTTAAATAATTTCTTCTCTGCACACTTATGACCTTTAGTGCATTTTCTATCACAATTGTAACAAAGCCATTTTTATCTTTTTTCTTCCAATTGTTGTGGTGTAACCCTTGTAGGTTTTGGAAGGCTAGGAGAAACAACACTTCCATCTTTATAGTTGTGACGGGTAGACTTCCTTGTTGCCATAATTTTTCTTTCCACTTTGTAACAAAACCATTTTTCTCATTTTTCTTCCAATTGTCGTGGTGTTGCTCTAAAGAAGGTGTTGCTCCTTGTATCCTCATAATGTGCGATCATTTCCTCCGTGAAAATTGACCACGTAACAAGTTGTTTACGAGAACAAAGCCCTTTATACCATAAAAATTGATCCGGTTCTAAATATGAAGATGCAATACATACCTTTTTTAATAGTGGTACACCATGTAGATCAAAATATTTCTCCATCTGAAGTATCTAATTTACCAGATCCTTGACCTCAAACTTCCTCATATCACCTTTTCTTGATTTTAGGAGCTTGATCTTGAAACGACTATAACTTTGTAATTTCATCTCTTCTAGTTCTAAAATTGCAACTTGAAGTAGCCCTTTGTGTCCTCTTTCCAATGCAACCAGTCTAATCAAAATTGGATTCTAAAAGAAAGAGTTATGCACAATCTCCCAAGATTACCTGATTATATACCTTTTCAGAAGAGTGAAATTTTATGAAGTTCCATGTGTCACTATTTTGACGTTAGGATCTGAAAAATATACACAGGAATCTACAGTCCATCCTCTTTCTATACCTTCTTAAGAAATTTCAATCTGATTCTCAGAGAGAAAGTTATGATGATTTTCCCCAAGTCACCTGTTTGGAATGAAATTCAGGAGTCCGCGAAAAGACCAAATTCCTTAGATCATATCTCCACAAATATAGTGCAAAAAGCTCTGAAATTTAGACTAAAGGTTCAGTGCGATTTCCTTTCAAATGGGTTTTTTTAAGCTTCTGAAACGTAGCAGAAAAAAAGTTATAGCAAAAATGCCATGATGACCTATTTGGAGCAGCGAAACCCTAGAATCCAATGCTCTGATACCAAATGTTATGAAACCGGCTCACAAAAAGATAGAAAAGATATATCAACGCCTTAGAATTCAGCCTCTTCGAGGGGGCAACCTCCTTTACATTACACAAATGAACAATTCTTGGATGATACAAATGACAAGACCTCCTTTCTATATATAGGAGTCTAAGGGGTCATAATATAATCAGAGCTTACATAACCATAATAATGTAAGGGCACAATAATAACAATAGTGGGCTTCTATGGGGCACAGTAATAATAATATGGGGACTACATGGGTACAACAATATAATAAGGGGGTTGTACTAATAACAATAAGGGGTTACACTAGTAGTATAGGGGCCTAACATCTATACTTCGAATTATGAAGTATTCATACAAAAAATAGTTACAAAATATCCTAAACTGTTTTAGGAATTATTCAAGGAAAATAAAATATCTTCATGCAAGAAGATATAGACACCTAGGAGACTAAAGGGCTAGTTGTCCCTTCTTCTACTGATTTGTTGTTTGCCGTTTTGATCTTTTGTTGCTTTCTCTCTTTAGCTGTTGCTTTACGCTGGCTATCCTTTTACTATTCTTTTTGACTGATACTTTTTGACTTAGTTGATCTGATGTTTTATTTTCATTTCTCTATATTCACTATTTACCTTGAATTTTCACGGTAAATCATTCAATTTTTCCCAAGTCTCTATATCTGGTAATTTAATATTTACCATTCTTCTATAGGCTTTATCAATCTCTGTGTATTTTTCAAAGGTGGGCTTGTTTACAAAAAGATGTTTTACCTCATGCTGGAGGTAAAAGAGGTTCTCAAAAGTTTGGTAAAGGACTTTTCCTGTAGGCATCCCTTTCATGGAGGAGCTGTTGGCTTGTTCTTTTGCCACTTCTCTTATTCTCTTATCATAGTCTTCATATGGCATCAACCTGTCATTAATCACCAGTGGATTAGGTAGACATTTTTGCCTCAAAGTATCAAATTTGACCATGAACCTACCTATTTCTAGCTCATTTGTTTGGCACTTCTCCTCAAGTTGTGTTATCAAGTTCCTCTTGGTGATTACCTTTTTTACCTCTAGTATGGTCCCAATTCCGTCAGCTATTCCAAGCTCCTGCAATTCATACTTATTCTTTGAGTTAAGGAACTGGATTATCCTTGAGGCTTCTTCTGGCATATTTCCAAGTTCAGCCTTAACCCTTTGAATTGCTTCACCAGCCTCTTTAACCAAATCATTCTGCTCAAATATCACCTATATAGATGGCCAAATATCATTGACTCAGTCAATGGTATTGGCCCATAAAAGTTGTTTTGCTTGGGTTAGTGGTTCTTTCAATGTCAACTCTTTCTCCAGTTTCTGTATCCTTTCATTCAACCTGTTTGTCTTCCAAACTTCATTTTTATGCATAATTTGAGCCAGTTTCTTCTCATCCTGGAGACTTTTCATTTGTTCCTTAAGCCTATTTATTTCAATATTTTGGATGGACATATCCTCCATGACTTTGATCAATTTAGCTACTTCATCACTAGGATGAGTTGCTACTGTTATTGAACCTGTTGCTAATGTAGTTGATGTTGCTGTTGGAAGTGATGTATCTAGTGGAGCTGCTAGGGCCAATGAAGCTGCCAAAGTAGAAGGAACCGTTGTAGTAACTGTAGGAATAGTAGTAGTAGTAGTTGTCTCAATGCTGACATGTTTCTCTTGTATTAACTTGTCCATTTCATTCTCCATTTCTTCCAATTGAGCATTTAATTGGAGAATGAGGTCCATCATCTCATCTTTCTGGCTTTGGCTCTCTAGAACTTCCTTGGTCTATGGATGTTCAGAAGGAGGCAACTTTAGTTGCTTCTTTAATGCAACAATATCTTCATTTTTCTTCTTTATGAGCTTTTTTGCTGCCTTGATGTCATTTGGATTATATCTGATCTCAATAACCAAGTATTCTAGTGACTTAATTATGTTATCCTTTGCCTGTGATGATGCTTTCTCTAGTTTAAACTGTGTTGTGATGTTGTCTAGAGAATTTTGAAGTTTCTAAACACTCATGGCCTTGTTGGTCATCGTTGAGTATATCATTTCTCTTGCCTGCTTATGAAATTCAATTTGATCAATAGGGTGTGCATCCCTGGCCAAAACTTCAAATTTTATATTCCTTTAATCTGTTGATGACTTAGGTTGCTAGATTGTAGGCTGCAAAAAGGTAATTTTCATTTTACCAGTTTTAATGTCAAAAGATGACATTAACCTATTATGATTGCTAGGAGTCTATTTGAAATACTGGGCATATGTTTCAGCTTTCAATTCCTCATTTCTTAATTTGATCTCTTTATACTTCTCCTTTATGTCCCTTTCCTTATCCACTGGTTTGCTTGATGAAGAGACCTCAATGCTAAGCTGTTTCTGAATACTCTGAGTATTAGAGGTGGAAGGCTGATGAGTTTCCTATGAAACTGCTAGAGTTGTACTCTCTCTGACCCCTGTATCTGTATCCATGATTTGAAGTGTCTTCACTGTCTCAACTGTCTCCTCTTGCTCACTTACAGGATTTAGCTTGGGCTTGTTCCTGTACATGATTTCAAATCTATCATGTGTTGTATCTATGTTTGAGCAAGAACCCTCTTCTCTGGTCTTTTTTACATTCCTTTCTTGTAGGACTCGAGTATGTAGAATGAAACTAGTATCCATCTGTTTCTCCATATCTATCAAGGCATTTTCCAACCATTTTGATTGGTTGACATATTTTTCAATGTCAAGTCTAGAGTCATACATAAAAGGACTCAATTTAAATTTGAGTCTCAGTTTGTTGATGACACCTAAAGGGTCATACTGCCACATGAAACTGCTACTAAACTTTATTTCCTATAAACACTTCTCTACTTCTTCTCCAGCCTCCCTATTATTACAGATGAAAGGACCAAGCTAGTTTTTTATCTTGAATTGTGTTTTCTTCCTAGCTGATAATTAATTTACATCATCTGAATTTATAATCTGCCTAATATATTCTAATGCAAATATTCTCATGGGGAGATATCTGGGTAACTTACAAGGAGTGAGCTGGCATCCATATATCCTAATTTCAGTGTGGTCCTAGTATAGATACCAGTCTCCTATTCTACTATTTTTAGACAACTGGAAAAATCTTTTTATCTCATCACTGATCCTAGGTTGATTGCTACTACTCTGCATATTTACAACTGGATAAACAAAGGAATCAATGAACTCCTTGTAGCTGAAAACAATGGAATACTTTTGGGTTAAGGGTGTCCAAAAGATGAAAGATCTAGGATGGCCCTTAGTGTCCAGCTTCTGGATGTTGACTGGAAACCTGTCTGATCGGAAATATAAGAACATGTGGAACAACAATGAAGAGTATTTGAATACTCTTTCATTTGGCAGTCTGATCAATTGATCATGGATTCTGTCTACCAAGAACTGGGTAAAATTGAAAATTGTAGTTGGAGGCTTGCCTCGGCAAAAAATAGAGAGGAAAGCAAGTATAGGCTCATCTACATGCTCATCAGTGGTGTATCCTAGAATAAAAGAGAGCATGGTTACAATTTTTTTGGCCCTCTCAGAGAAAATTGTGGCTAAGTATGGAGGAATTTTTGTAGGAGTATGAGACTCTTCTAGGATGAAAGTTTGAAAGATTTGAGTCCTCTTGGGAAGGTTCAACTTCAAGTAGATTTCAAGTAGGTTTTCAATGGAAAATGGGGTTTCATTGGGCTTCGGTTGGATCAGCAACATCTCATTGATTGAATCTACAATGATTGTAAATAAAATCTGCTCGTTAGGAAAGACTATGGCTCTTTGACTTGGGATATAACAATTTTGGCATAGATGGATGATTTCAGGGAACTGGTACCTATGGGAATAAGTATTTGGGCAAATTTGATTCCCATAATTGAATATCATCTCTATGGTTGAGGAATTTGTCTTTACTCCAACAGTGGAGTTTCAATAGATGGCTAGGGGAAACTATGTCTTTAATTTGGAAATCTCTGTCGGCCAATGGGAGATGGTCAATGTCTAGGTGAGGGGTTTGCAGGGGTTTTCATTGAAAATGCTTTGGGAAGCCATAATTTGGTTTATTCTATTGAATTATTATTTATCTAGCTTAAGGAGTAATGCTCAGGACCTCTGGAACAGTGGGAAGGGTGACTATAGTTTGCAAAGAAGGGTTTCTAGATGCACAATGGGGTTCTTTTAGTTTGGAAAGGTTTTTTAACTAATTCAATTAATTAACCTTCTATAATCACTATGCAGAGCTTAAGTATAGGGCTGTTCTGGTTCTTTCAAGAATACCTAGAAAAACGACGATTAGGTGTGTAGACAGGGTTCTATGGTAGCAATGGAGGTTTCTGAGGCTTCAATTGTTTGTGTGATGCTTGAAATTGGAGTCTGCAACATCTTTTGGTTGTAAAGTTGGTTAAAACAGTTGTGTAGGGTTTTTGGGCTTCAGGATTGGTCAGTAGAGGTGTTTACAACGAAATAATAGTGAAAAGAGTGAAAAGGGGGCTTTTTTGGTTTTTAACCAACAATGGTTAACTTTTAGGCGCGGGATTAAAGTATGAATAGTGGGCGGTTTCATCCTACGCAGGGAGGCAGTTTTTTGGCATATCGCACCGCTTTTGAGTGAAGGGTGGTATTTTTTGAGAGCATGCGATATAACGTGGGTATACCACGTAGGAAAAGAGCGCTCGGGAAAAACCACGAATCTCGCGTGCTTTTGAGGTTTTAACTGTCGGACAATGGGAGCGTGTGATATGGGTATGGGCCACTGGATCTGGAGGTGGTTGATCGAAGGGCTATCGTGTGGCAGAGTTGCAAGGGCTGAGTCGGGGTGTGGTTGGGAGGGCCCAAGGATAAATAATGTGGTGGGTTAAATATATTTCAAAGGTTTAGTGTGGGTCGAGAATTATAAAGTGTGGGGTTAAATACATAAAGTGGGACTATAGGTTAGAAAATAACATAGGGGTTAAGTTAAAAGGGTATTGGGGAGTTTTTTTCAATGGGGCCTGATACATTTAATCTTTTAAACTTAGGATAAGGGGGTTTTAGTGGGTTTAAACGGAAAAGGGAAATTAACAAGGGGGGAATAATGTTTAAAGGGTAATGTGTAGGAAAAGGTGTGAAACAAAGGGAGAAAGGGTTAAAATGAAGGGAAAGGGTTATTACAGGGGGAAATGAAATGAGGTAAGGGGAAATGAAGAGGGAAGTGTCCTCTGGAACCAAGAAGGGGAAATTAGTGAATGAAAAGTAAGGAAGGGGTAGTGAAGGGAAATTAATAAACTAGAGATGTAGGGGTTTAATGAAGTGAGGGGAAATTAGTGAATAAGCTTTAGTACTTAGGCCTAAAATCATATAGAAATATTTAGGGTAAATACCCAAAGTAATATACAATGTTTGTGAATGTCCTCTTTCCTTTGATAGTTCCTCCTGCACATAAAACATAGGATTAAGCATGATGAAGGTGCATTTGAGCTAGAAACCATGTGCATTCCAAAACTTCCTTTATGTACCCTTTATTTACCTTAACATTTTCTCTTCATTCACTGGGTGCATTTGAGATTACTGACCCTTCATTTCTTTTTCTGTGATAAGAAAACTATCTAATTCTAACCTTATAACTTCCAATGGCTCAAATTAAACTGATGAGCTCATTATTATTCTCTGCCTAACTACCAATATGCCAAGATTAAATAGTTTGGTGAGATCTTTATTCTCTATCTATCAACATGAAATTTAAAACATGAATGAATCAAGATTAAACTATTTGACCATCATGGATTGTGGCATTTTTGACAAGCTGCACACAATCTTATTTTACCAAGTAAAGTAAAAGTAGTGGCATTTGAATTTGCATCACTTTCAGAATCTATTTTTTTATCTCTTTTTGGTGGGGTTCATATTTTATTTTCTTTTTTGATCCTTTTCTTTTAGTCCTTTGATTTTTAGTTTAGGACTTACCCTCTTTACATTTTTTTATTTTTAATATGGGAAAACATTTTGTAGAAAGAAAAAGTATGTACAGTATTTACAAGACTAATCATAGCCAATTCAAAATTATGAATCCTATTATTACAGGACCCTAACACTATGAGTCTAGGAAGTTGAATGAGCACGAGAAGAACTACGTGACTCATGATCTTGAGTTGCAACTATTATTCACACCTTGAATATGTGGAGGAATTATCTTCTTGGCAGGATATTTGTATTAATCAACGATCACATTGGGTTGCGATACTTGTTTGACCAGCCAAATCTAAATTCCAGGCAAGTTAGACGGTTGGATACCCTTAGTGAGTTTGACTTCAGGATTACATACATTAAGGGAAAGGAGAACCGGGTTGCAGATTCTCTTAGCAGGAAGGTACATGTGACTCATATAGCAACTATGAGCTCCTATGGGATAGATTTACAGGATAGGATGTTGCAGGTAGGACAGCGAGATGATAGGTGTATGGAGATTATGCACATTTTACAACAGAGCACAGGTACAAGTATAGGTACAAGTACAAGTATAGGTGATTAGGATGCAGACTATCGTCTCACCACAGATAATTTGGTGAGATTTAGGGGCAAGATATATGTGTCAGATTGCAATGAGCTTAAGTATATTATCTTGACGGATTTTCATGTCAAGCCATACTCAAGTCACCTAAGATATCAGAAGACGTTGATGGAAGTGAAGAAGTTCTACTATTGGTCGAACTTGAAGAAGTATGTGGCAGAGTTCATGGCTAGAATTTTGGATTGTCAGCAGGTAAAGGTAGAATGTAAGCATCTAGGTAGTCTACTACAACCTATTCCGATTCCAGAATGGAAATGGAAGGTAATTTCCATGGATTTCATTATAGATCTTCTGAGGATAGTGAGACAACATGATTCTATTATGGTCGTGGTCGACAAGTTGAGCAAGGTAGCTCACTTCATTCCAGTGAAGTCTACATATTCAGCTAGTGAGGTGGCATAGGATTCCATCAGGGAGATCATGAGATTACATGGTGTTCCAAAGAATATTATGTTGGACAGGGATGTGAAGTTCACTTCCAAGTTTTGGAAGGATCTATTTGCAGGTTTGTATACAAAGTTTACCTTCAGTAGAACCTATCATCCAGAGACAAATGGACAGATAGAGAGGGTCACTAGGATCTTGGAGGATATGATAAGGATGTACATGATGCACCGACAAAGAACATGGGAGGATTATCTTCCATTGGTGGAGTTTGCATACAACAATGCTTATCAAGAGTCATTGAGGATGAGTCCTTTCAAGGCACTTTATGGGCAGAGTTGTAATACTCCCATAAACTTAAGCAATCCAGTGAATAGGGTACTTATTGGATGAGATATGTTTGAAGACATGGAATAAGAAATGTGGGTTATAAAGAAGAATATAAAGGAAATATAGGATAGACAGAAGAGTTATGCAGACCAGCATAGGGCATTGAAGGAGTTTTAGGTTGGGGAGCACGTGTATTTGTGCATCAATCCCAAGAAAAGTTATTTTAGGATTGGATCATGTGCCAAGTTGGAACCACGGTATTCTGGGGCTTTTGAGATCCTTGAGATGATTGGACCAGTGGCCTATTGACTTGCACTACCTCCAATAATGAAAGTCCATGATGTTTTCCATGTTTCATTTCTTAAGAGGTATATAAAAGATGTTGATCATGTTATTGGTTGGTCTGTATTGCAAGTGGAGCAAGAAGGATAATTCCACCCAGAGCCTCAGTGCATATTGCAACGAAAGTAGATCATACTTAGGATGAGAACCATAGAGAAAGTTAAAGTGCAATGGAAGCACTTTGGGCTCGAAGAAGCTACATGGGAGATGGTGAATCAGAAGCGGTCCATGTATGCTTCTTTGTTTGCCAGTGGAGGTAAAGGAGTTTTTGTATGATGTTTGGTATATGTTTGGCATAATTTTTCTTGATGTTTTTCTATATGTACATATGTATATGGATGTAGATATCACCATGAGCTAAGTTATAAAGCTCTAATAAGTGGTATGGTTGTTATCTTGTCATGTTGTCATGATGCTTTTATTTTGGGGAGGTCATTCATTGTAAATACTGCAATGAGCTAAGTTATAAAGCTCCATGGGAAGTATGTTTTATTTTCAGTAGTTTTTCTAAGGTCTTGGTGTATTTTAACACCGAGGATAATGTTCCCCAAGGGGAAAGGGTCAGTAACAACCCCTGGTTAAAAGTTCATGTAATAAAAGTTAATAAAGGAAAAAAAGACCATGGTTAAGGCACACTTATTCCAAGCTAAATGTTGGGAAGAGATATACTAGTCGGAATCAATGGATGTGTTTATGGCTAGGGTAAATTAGCAAAGGCAATGGCTAAGGAATTAAAAATGCAAGAAAGTATTTTGGCACATTTATTTATGAAAATAAAGGAAAATAGGAGAAAAGGAATGTAAAAGGTCATAGATTGCATGCGAGGAGGAAATTGAAGGAAAATAATGGAAAATGAAGAAAATAGAGGCCTCATTGATAAAAAGGCTTATGAGGATCAGTTTGTAACCTTTTTCTAGTGTAATCTTTTGTCAGTTCAACTTTGCATCTCTCTCATTATTCTCTTTGTCTCATACTCTTGGTCACTTAGAGTTTTCTTGGAGCATTCTAGCTATGGAGCAAGTAAGGGAAAAGCAAGAAAAGGAAAGATAGGGAAAATAAAGGAAGGAAAAGAGAAAGCAAGGGAAAGTAGGATCAAGCAACGTCAGTAAGAATACTTACAGGTAACATATTGCATGTGTGATTTCCTAGCTAGTTTGACATGCATGGCTTTGCATGTTGGCATTGGTTCTCTGGTTGTCGGTGGCATGGTCTTGCTAGGTTATGATAGTGGTTTTCAACCTTGCCTTTCCTTTTTGCAGATAGCCATGGTGTGATGGGATTGCTTTTTGATTTTGAGCTTTGGAATTGCCGAATGGTTTTAAAATCTAGGGAGGAGGTCGTATCAATAAACTCTCCAAAGGCCTAGGAATCCCTTGACCTGTTTTGGCAGGATACATGGTAAATTATGAGGGTGGAGTCTCATTTTAAGGCCTAGTGATCTGGCGTGGATTATGGTAAATCCTGAGAGACAAGGAGATGGAAAATTATTCAAAGATAGTGATGGATTTCAAAGGCATTCCAATCTCGGTTTGGTTTTGTGATCTTGTTGTCAGTTTTGGTGAGATCCCGGTTTGATGAGGGTGGAGCTAGTTTAACCTCTGGATTCCCTTGGTTGTTTTTGGATTGGTTTATCCATGAGATCCCACATTTATGCTTCCAATATGGCATGGAGGTGACTGGCTCAAAGAAATATTTGGTTCAATAATGTCTATGGTCGAGTGGTACGTGGAAGTCCTGAACCTGGTTGGCTCTTGCCTATGTTTAATAAAAGCTAAGTTCTCTTGCTTTTTTACTTGTTATTATGTGGCCTTAATGGATGTTATCTCATTTTTATTTACATGGTTTAATGATGGTTATAAGCATGGTTATATGACTGGTTATAGTCATGGTTATTTCATGTATTTACTTGTAACTAAAAGGATAATGGATGCAAGGCCTAATTGATGTCAAAAAAATAAAGGGAAGAGGGTGGTGATCCTTCTTGTCAAGTCTTATATGAGTTATCAGTGATTTATGCTATGTCTTGTATTCATGTCCTATAGATTGCATTGATGCCAAGTGTTTGACAAAATGTTAGTCCCAGTTGGGGATGGTCAGGCCTAATCCTAAAGCTAGTTTTTGGCTTGGAAGTCATGTTTTCATGTAAATTATGGATTCTCAAAGCTACAGGGTTTTCTAGGCAGCGACCGAGATTTTGGGCTTGAAAAGTGGAACAAATCCTTGAGTCACAACCACAACACTAGGGAAAAAGTCGCCAAAATCTCCCTTGCCCTTGATGTGGGAGCTTCTAGAGCCTCCTAAACACACCCTTGTCCATATCAAGAGAGCGTCCAGGGTTTTGATGCATTAAAATTCAGTTGGTCTCAGGGGCTAGTTACCTGAGTGGTTGGGATGGCTCTTGTGTTTTCTGTTGCTAATTTGGAAGGTTTGTGTGGTGTGTTTCCGTCAATTCCACTTCCTTAAGGTGACTTGTGAGGTTGAGCCTTGTCATAGTAGCACCTCATCTCATGTTTGCCCTGGGTAGGCTAGTGAAAGTGGGTACATATGAGGGGAGATGTCATTACAGATGAGGGAGGGCATGTTAGGGTCCAACCCTAGCCCCTTTATTTATGTAATAAGGCTAAGGGGCCTAGTCAGAGTCATAGTTAGTTAGAGAGTCAATAAGGCTCGTAAGCAGTTATCCACATTAATAGTAATTGTAAGTGGTTGGCCCACACTATAGAAAAGGGACCACAATTAGTTGTAAATGGGACATAGTTAATAAATAAAGTGGTTAACCCGTGTTATGTAGGGGACCACTAGTAGTTAGGGTTTTGGATGTCATTAAGTTATAAATAGTATTAGTTAGTAGGAAAAATATCATCGAGTCTTATTGTAATTGAGCTCTGCTCTGTTGGATGTTGTCCCCTTGAAGAGGCAAGTGAACATTGCTATCTACTTTTGAATAATAATATATCTTGCAGTTTGTCTCATTTCATGTGATAATTCTGTGTATTGGGCTATATTTCTTTGTATTTCTGGTATACTGGATTTATCGCAATTCAAGAGCATAACATAAAGAATAAGAAGGATACCAAGAAGCATAAATTAGAGGTTGATGCCTAAAGAGTATGACCTAGTGGACTTCTAAAACTACACATGACCATTGGGAATGCACTTACTCACTTTGTTACTAAGCAAGAAATTGAAAACATGAGATTGGAGAAAAATATTAATGAGCTTGAAGAAGATCTTAGTGATAGAACTTTGTTTATTCTGTTAGCACTCTGTAATTTCGAGGCTGATAACAAAATCACTGAGGTAACATCAAAACCACTTTTGGAGTTGGGATCTAGCCCTGCCAGCTTCAGAGAGGGCTCTCTCTTTGAGATTTAGCTTTGTTGGCTGAATGGATATTAGGCTAGTTAATGAGCACAGGTTTGGTTTTTTTAAATGGGTTTGGTGGGGAAAGCAAGGGAGAGGTCCATTGGGCAATGGAGTCAAAGGCTTGGGGTGATCAGCTTTCGGAAACAACAAATGGAAGTGAAATAGGGCAAGCTAGGTGCATTGCATGGATCTCTAAGAATAAAATGGATTGAGGAGATAGAAGGAGAGATAAATTCAACGTAAACCCAAGAGAAATTAAGAATTCCTCGATTTGGCATCAATAGAAAACATGTAAATTGTAACACAGCTAGAAATAAGGTGCTCAAATAGCAAATCTTAATCTCACTTTCTGTTTTACAATTGAGGATTAAAAAATATAGAGAAATAAATACAGTGGATAAAAACATAACAACAGGAGAAAAATTGACCATTTTGTACACCTCTTGAATCCTGAATAGCTAATCTTTTATTCCTTTGCAAACCGTCAGTTGAACATAGTAAGAACCATTACAGAATGGGACTCTTCCCTTCTTATGAATTCTCCGCTCCCCCCCCCCCCCCCCCCCCCCCCCCCCCCCACCCCCCCATTACAATTAGAATTCTTACAATATATATAAGAGATCCTCTCCTAGGATCAGGAGGTTAAATTCAACTACCTCAGTCAAAGATAGACACAAATCCCTGAAAATCTTGGACTGATTGCCACAAAAAATGGGCCGAACTACTGAAAACAGGGGTAAACTCAGAGATTTGATTCTCCCAACTGAAGACACCTGTGTAAATTTTGGGAGAGGTTTTTGTTCCCCATCCTATTCTTAACAAAAACCTCTCTAAGTTTTCCAAAATTTATCTCCATCTTGCCAAAATTGCTGTTGAAAAATGACAACTGCCATGCCATAAAAAACGAAACTGAACTGCTGGAAACAGGGGTAAACTCAGAGATTCGATTCTCCCAACTGAAGACACCTATGTAAATTCTTGGAGAGTTTATTGTTATTTGGCCCATGCTGAACAAAATATCTTACATTTTTTCTTAATTCATCTCCATCTCGCTAAAATCTCTGCCGCAAAATCATGACCAAAATAGGAAGAACATGAAACCTGAAAAATTGGGCTCAAAGATGGCTTTGATTCTCCCAACTACTGACACCTATGTAAATTATGGGAGAGGGTTTTGTTCCTCAGCCTGTGCTGAACAAAAACCTCTCTCTCTTTTCCAAGGTTCCTTCCCTTTTTCCCCAGATATCTCTCATAAACATACTGCAGAAAAAAGGTTTGGAAGGCGGTTTTGAAGAAGGAAAAGTGGATTTCAGACACCCCCTTGGAGTGGTAAGTGGTATTGGAGGGGCGGTCTGAATTGCTGAGGCTGCGCCACGTGGGGGGGGGTGCCTCCTCCTCAAAACCATCTATTTTGCACCCCCCCATGGCTTGAGTGATGAAGGGGGGGGTGGGGGGGGTGGGGCGCTGTTCCAAAATGAAGTGAGGGAGCATGGTAAGTTTTTTTTTTGCTTTTATTTTATAATGTTTTTTATATATTTTTAATTGTATTATTATTTTGTTTTTAATGTTTCTCATTTTAGTTTTTTTTTTTTAATTCTAACCTAAACACTAACCTAATTACTAACTTAATTAATTATTAATTTATTTATTATTAACAACTCTAACCTAGTTCTATTAATATAACTACACTAATTTATTCTAATTAATGTTAAAAAATGCCTCTAAACATTTTTAACCTAATATTTTGTATTTTTTATCCTAAGCTTGTTTATGTGCGTAATAAATGAAAATGATAGAGGGGTGAAAAAATGGAGGGTTGGGCATGAAGGTTGCAACAAGGTGATGAAGGATTAGGCAAAATGAAGTAAATCGAGCCCAATCAAGCCAGATGTCTTCATCATAGGAGAAATGCCAAATAAATAGCTGAAGTATAAAGTTACCTATAATTATAGGATACTAACAATGGCTTAAATCAGGGATGGCACTCTTCTTTAGGAGGTGTCAAGAACATCATAGACTAGTAGCCTGATCCATTGGGCTGGTCCCAAATCTACAACCTGATCTGTGGATGAAAATCTTGAAGCTGAAATCAGAATTCTCTGCAAACTGAAGCCTAAAACATACTTGAACTGAAAACTGAAAAGCAATCTGAAACTGAAACTGAAAAGATGCTCAGAGTATTGAGATTATTTTCACTCATCTACCTACTCTAGTATGATAAAAATACTGACATATCAAGTAATAACAAAATTCCAATGCAACTAGTCAAGTAAATGGATACTTAACAGAAGTTTGTATTCTACTTCTATAGGTAGAAAAGTAAATTCAGAAAATGGCATCTTAACTTTTCCACTAGATTCAATAGCTATATTGATGAACTTGGCAAATTATTATTCTACTGATGACTGCAATATATTGACCAAAGGATCATGGTAATCCCGCCACATGAGATCTTCTGGATGATTTGTAACATGAAACGAACCTCATTCCAAACTACTGCTTGATTTAAGTGATTCTCTTGATATAGAAAGGAAGCAAATTGTTTCTCCTCCTTGTTATCTGCTGTAACCAAGTGCTTTGATTGCTCTTGATCTTCATCAAATACAAAAACCATATCATATACAAAAGGGAAGTCCTTATCATTATCTTTGTCACATAGAAGCTTGCAAGGGAGTTGCAAACTCTCATTAATTTTAGATGAAGGAACATGATCTATAAAAGTATGTTGTCTTATTTTATTTACATCCAAGGAGAGAAAATTTGAGAGATGGTTTTCATCAAATAAATTTGACTGGTCTATAATTTCTGAAGAAACCACTACTTGCTAAACATGCTCTTGTGGATCAATACTTTTAAGCTTTGCCGCCTCTGTTTCCAAATCACTAGATTGCTATTGATTTTCACTACTATCTTCTACTTGAGCAAGTTCAAGAAGCTGAATTTCTTCTTTACTCTTTGGCTGATCAGTTTGTTGTGCTGCAAGAATTGTTTCCTGTGGGGAAACTTCATGGACCTCTAAACAACATACATCATCTTTTTCTTCCTGAGGAGAAGATAATTCAAGCAAGGATTCTACTTTTTGAAAAGAATTTTCTTCTAAAGCCTCTAATATTTCATCATCCATGAACTGATCATCATCATAGTAATCTTCCAGATATTGAATAAAACTTTCACAATTGTCACAACAATTTTGAATCAACAATAGAGATGAATAACTTGTATTTCTCATGAAATATAGTATGAAAATGCTTTAAAGAACATACGCTAGAGGCTGGTAAATTTTCATACCAAGATCTAGCCTTTTCCTCCAAAGTTGCCATAAATATTTTCATAAGACAATCTTCATGGAATTTGACTTTAAACTTTCGGATGTGCATATGAAACCTCAATAAATGTAAAGCAACATCATCTCCTTTTTCATCTTTAAACACTGGAAGATATTTTAACCAATCAATGTTGGGCATGGGATTTGGAAAACCTGGAATCTTTGATCTGTCCATAGGAGCATACCTGCATTGTACTCTTGAATTCATCTTGAAAACAATCAACAGTAGAATCAATTCTGGATTCTTTTACTAGTGGAGTCTTTAGATCAACTGAACTATGTGGAGTCACCAGGTGGATGATTTCAACCTTCTTGTGTCTGACTGCTTGTCCACCATCAACAACCAGATCTGAACTTGATAGTTGTCACTGAAGAACATAAAACTAATTATCTCCCCAATATAGTCACCACTATGTTAGCACTCTGTAATTTCGAGGCTAAAAAAAAAATCACTGAGGTAACATCAAAACCGCTTTTGGAGCTGGGATCTAGCCCTACTAGCTTCAGAGAGGGCTCTCTCTTTGAGATTTAGCTTTGTTGGCTGAATGGATATTAGGCTAGTTAATGAGCACATGTTTGGTTTTTTTAAATGGGTTTGGTGGAGAAGACAAGGGAGAGAGCCATTGGGCAATGAATTCAAAGGCTTGGGGTGATCAGCTTGCAGAAACAACAAATGGGAGTGAAATAGGGCAAGCTAGGTGCACTGCATGGATCTTTGAGAATAAAATGGATTGTGGAGATAGAAGGAGAGAGAGAGCTAGTAGAAACCGAGGAGAAATTAAGAATTCATCGATTTGGCATCAGTAGAAAACATGTAAATTGTAACACAACTAAAAATAACGTGCTCAAATAGCAAATCTTAATCTTCACTTTCTGTTTTACAATTGACGATTTAGAAATATAGAGAAATAAATACATTGCATAAACACATAACAATAGGAGAAAACTTCACCATTTGGTACACCTCTTGAATCCTGAACAACTAATCTTTTATTCCTTTGCAAACCGTCACTTGAAACACAATGAGAACCATTACAGAATGGGACTCTTCCCTTCTTATGAATTCCCCCTCGCCCCTACAATTAGAATTCTTACAATATATAGAAGAGATCCTCTCCTAGGATCAGGAGGTCAAATTCAACTACCTCAGCCAAAGATAGACACAAATCCTTGAAAATCTTGGACTAATTGCCACAAAAAATGGGTCGAACTGCTAAAAACAGGGGTAAACTCAGAGATTTGATTCTCCCAACTAAAGACACCTGTGTAAATTTTGGGAGAGGTTTTGTTCCTCAGCCCACTCTAAACAAAAACCTCTCTCAGTTCCAAAATTCATCTCCAGCGTGCCGAAATCTCTGCCGCAAAATCGCAGCTGCCATGCCATAAAAAAAAACTGAACTGCTAGAAACAGGGGTAAACTCAGAGATTTGATTCTCCCAACTGAAGACACCTATGTCAATTATGGGAGAGTTTATTGTTCTTAAGCCCATTGGAGTTGAGACCTTTGAAACACGTGGTGGAATCTGGTGGAGTTGAGACCTTTGCAAGAAGTTGTTGACTTAGTGGCCATTAATGAATGCCACTAGCCAATAGAGCTCCCACCATTGATTCCAATGGGAGTCAAGATGCCTAACACATCTTTGTAGGTACGAATAAGTTTGTTGTGGTCGAGTCACCTACAAGATCCAACGAACAAGGGATATTAATGTACTCCCATTGTTCATTGGCAAGAGTACTTGCCATTAAGGCATGCAAGCCTCTAGGTGTTTTTACAAAGATAATTAGACTCTAGGACTTTAACTCAATGATATACATAGAAGCAGGGTTTTATTGCTGGAAATGAAAAATGGTAGGAAAAAGGAAATGGAAATGGAAAATGGCTTTTATTGATGGGTTAGGAATAGATAAAAGGAAATGCATGGTGAATGAACAAGAACTCTTGCTGTGAAAAATGGACATGGAAATGGTATGCTTTATGGTTTGACAATTGGTGGAATTCAAAATCTTTTGCAAAAAGGGAGTTGCAAAGTAATGGTTGTGGACATGGATTTGTCTTTAGAATTTTTCATGAATTTAGTCGTTTGAAGACCAATTGTGCGCACAATGTAATCTCCTTAATGAATACTTGATTATCCTGTAACCTGTAAAAAAAACTTGGTACAAAGAAAACATAAGTGTGCTCTAGAAGAAATGGCCAGTTCCTTCATGATTCTTACGCAAAAATTTCATACCAAATAAAACAAATTAAGGACAATCAAAGTGTTGAAATTGACTTAATCATGATATTAATATCAATCCATTTTTTTTTAAATAACCATGAAAAGTAATACTCCCTGTTTGTGTCAGATGAAATATGCTTGGCAAAAAGATTGGCATTAGAAAGATCTGTTGTGTTCTGCATATTAGTATGTCATATAAAAGCATTCAACAGGAATATGTTATGAGTTTAATGCCAACTTGATGCTATCAAAACAAGATAATCATCATCTATAGAATCCTCCAAATGTTTGATAAATCGATCCTCAAAATTTGTTTACAAGTGTTCCATTATTTATTTTCAGACCTGCATGAATTTTGTGGAAATTTTTTAATTTTTTTTTTTAATTTTGCACTTGTACTAACTCTTGCACTTTCAATCAGTTCCTGTAATTTTCATGATTCTCTCAATTTGCATATCACCAAAGTTTTGTTTTATAAATTGCCAATATCCTTCATATGCCAATGTTCACTTTTTAAATCCTTCAAAACAACAATTGTCACAAAACACTACTATTTTTTTATTTCTTTTATTTTTTGTTTGTTTGTATTTTTTATTTTTTAAACTTGATAACAAACATAATATAGCAATAACAATCATATGTAATATAAAACAATATATCAAACATAACAATCATCACAAAAAATTTACAACTATATTAATATAATTATAACATATTAATATATTAATATATTAATACAATCATAACATATATTAATACAAATCAAAAATTAAGAAATTATAACTAAATATATACAAATACAAATCAAAACAAATCAATCATTAAAAAATTATAACTAAATATATACAAATACAAATCAAAACAAATCAAACATTAACTGAAAATATATAAATATAAATCAAAACAAATAAAAATAAAAATAAATACAATATATAACAATAAATACAAAACAAATTTAAACTAAAAATGGAAAAGAAACCCAAAACAAATGGAAAACAAAACGTAAACCAAAACACAAAATGGCATATGGAGGGTTGATGGCGTTCCAATATGAATTGGAATTCATCGTTTTCTGCGGCCTAAGAAGACGAAATTGCAGATGTAGGGATGGAGAATGTTGAGAAATTCTTCGTGTAATCCTTCTCCAACAGCCCAAAGCTCTGTCAACGTCTTAACCAGATCCTGTCCAAAGCATCTGAGGAGTTGCTGATGAGATTTCTGAGAAAAATTTCGTTGTTGCCATAAAAAGTGTTGATAATAAGACTCAAAGTTGGTTGATCTTAGCCTGGAAGGCAAAGGTCTCAACTCCACCAGCTTTCGCCATGGTTTCTCCTCGAAGGCTTAACGAAAACACAAATGAGAAAATCACCGAAATGAGCTTCCAAACCCTTTAGATACAATAAAACAAATGTTAATGCGATCTTCTTTCGCCATGATGTTGATAAAATCATACTGCAGATTTCGGTTCTGGGTACCTATAGAGAATTTTGAGTTTGATATGTTTTGTATTGGCGTTGTATTGAAAATGTTTGGTGTTTTGTTTGTTTGTTTGAATGCTCTTGGCTCTGTTTTGATATGACAGGATTTGTTATTTGTTGTGCCGTGTTTTTTTTAAATTTCGTTGGGTTTTGTTTTGTTATTATTATTATTATTTTTAATTTAAAAAATAAATAAAAAAATGCAATTGAATCTATCTTAAAATAATAATAATATATATATGATATATATTATTATTATTATTATGTGGGAATTTTTTTTATTTTTATTTTATTTTTAAAAACTAAAATTTAAAAAGACTAAGTTTTATCTAAAATGTTTTTTTAAGATGATTTTTCACTCATGGAGATCAATTTTCCAGCAAAAGTATTTTTATTTGAAATAAATCAATAGATTTTCTGATCTTCCTGATCGCACGAAGCACATGAAGAGAGCATACTAATCTCTTGATTTATTTTTATTTATGCAGGTTAGCACGGATGGATAAAACACAATTAAGATCTGCGACAAAATCTTACATTATCTATACTCTTTCTGCAATGTCGCGGGGGCATTTAGACTCTCGGAAGACAAATCTTTCCGATAATCAGGCTCCTGGCTCACCCGTGATACAGAAACAAGACATAGAAATGCAAAGATGAAGCAGCTCTTTTTATTCATGATGATATTTTAAAAAACAAGACTAAAAGAAAATTCTTCAAGGAAATTCTACGATGAAATTCTATGACGAAATTCTACGAGATCTCGTTTTATTTTTATTTTTAATCTATTCTACATTAACTTGAAAGATGTTTTATTTTCTAAGTAAAAGCATGCTTCCAGTGAAGCCATCTACGGATTAAAAGTTCGAACATGCTCACATCAAGATTTAAAAATTCTACGTTATGTTTTACAAGTATGTGAGAATCCTGTCTTAGAGTTGGCTCAAGGTGATTGTCCTTGCTCTCCAAGAAGTACCTGTTCAACATTGTCAAAGCCCTCATCCGTAGATGGATTAGTGAGAAATGGGGGGGTTTAAAATAAAAATGCTCCAAACTTTGAACTCCTTTACGAACCTGCTCTCACCAAGTTCCACAAATTAGTCCATAAAAACAAATGCATAAAATAAATACTAAATCCTTCTAGTTGCACTTCCCCGGCAACGGCGCCAAAATGTTTGGTCTAAAATGTGGATGAAAATTAGAGTTTAATTTAATGTCAACCCGGGAAGGTAAACTTAGAAGTGCTTATCTAAAATATATAGATCTAGAAAGATTCCTAATTTGTCCAAGATCTTAAAATCCCCTTACAAGAACATATTCATTAAGATCTCTTTCAATAACTAATCAAACTTAGATCTAACAATTGTTTGAGATCTATAATTCTCTTACAAGAACATATTCTACAAGATCTCTTCCAACATTAGAACATCCAATAAGAAATTAAAAGCTAAAATGAAATAAACATAGACCTAATAATTGTATGAGATCTTACAGTTCTCTTATAAGAACACTTTCAAATAAGATTCTTACAATATTAGAACATATAAAAAAACTTGAAAGCTGAAATAAAACAAAAACATACAATAAATTATACCTAAAATAAGCAAATAAGCATGCAAGTGAGGCCATGGGGGCCCTCCATAACTCCACAAGCACACCACTTCAATGGAGACTCAAATGTAGAAGCAAAATTGAAGTATGATCCTTTATTCCAAAATCTCCATTACAAACCAACTCTAAGATTACAACTCTAAGCTTCTAAGATTACATACTCCAAAATTCTAAGATTACAAAAACTTCAAGATTCTAATATTACAAAAACTTCAACATTACAAATGGAGGAGATTGTACTCCTATTTATACAATGGGATGAGTAACAAACTCATAATGATCATCCACTAATCTCTCTTTTAGTTCCATACATCTCTCAACCATCTAGACACATAACCCCTTTTGTCCTTGATCTTCTCCATGAGATCATAATCTTCTCCATGAGGTTTATCTTCTCAAATTCGAATTTGATCATTCAAGGCCACATAAAGGTGTCTTGGAAGCTTCCTTGGCACCTACACATGTCACAAAAACAACCCACTTTCCATATATAAAGTAAAATATATTATTTTCTAATATTTAATCAAGAATTTCTCTTAAAAATGCTTAAAAATAAATAATATTTGGAAAATATAAATGAGACCCATTAATGGTGAATATTAGGGAAAATGAAGTGACATGGTGGTGAATAATGGGTGATATGATGGAAGCATAGGTGAAAAATGTATGGTAATGAGTGATATTTGTATGAAATTTTGAAGTCCAAACAACCATATATTTCGCACCCCCCCATGGCTTGAGTGATGAAGAGGGGGGGGGTCCGAAATGAAGAGAGGGAGCATGGTAAGTTTTTTTTTTTTTTTTTATATATATATATATATATATATTTTATAATGTTTTTAATATATTTTTAATTGTATTATTATTTTGTTTTTAATGTTTTTCATTTTATTTTTTTTTAAATTCCAACCTAAACATTAACCTAATTACTAACTTAATTAATTATTAATTTATTTATTATTAACAACTCTAACCTAGTTCTATTAATATAACTACACTAATTTATTCTAATTAATGTTAAAAGATGCCTCTAAACATTTTTAACCGAATATTTTTTATTTTTTATCCTAAGCTTGTTTATGTGTGTAATGGATGAAAATGATGGAGGGGTGAAAAAATGGAGGGCAGGGCATGAAGGGTGCAACAGGGTGATGAAGGATTAGGCGAAATGAAATCAACTCCACCAGCTTCTGCCATGGTTTTTCCTCGAAGGCTTAATGAAAACACAAACGAGAAAATCACCGAAACGAGCTTCCAAACCCTTTATATACAACAAAACAAATGTTAATGTGATCTTTTTTCGCCATGATGTTGATAAAATCATACTGCAGATTTCGGTTCTGGGTACCTACAAAGAATTTTGAGTTTGATATGTTTTGTATTGGCGTTGTATTGAAAATGTTTGGTGTTTTGTTTGTTTGTTTGAATGCTCTCGGCTCTATTTTGATATGACAGGATTTGTTATTTTTTGTGCCGTGTTTTTTTTTTAATTTCTTTGGCTTTTGTTTTGTTATTTTTGTTATTTTTAATTTAAAAAAAAATGCAATTGAATCTATCTTAAATTAATAATAATATATATATGATATATATTATTATTATGTGGGAATTTTTTTTATTTTTTATTTTATTTTTAAAAACTAAAATTTAAAAAGACTAAGTTTTATCTAAAATGTTTTTTTAAGATGATTTTTCACTCATGCAGCTCAATTTTCTAGCAAAAGTATTTTTATTTGAAATAAATCAATAGATTTTCTGATCTTCCTGATCGCACGAAGCGCAGGAAGAGAGCATACTAATTTCTTGATTTATTTTTATTTATGCAGGTTAGCAAGGATGGATAAAACACAATTAAGATCTGCGACAAAACCTTGCATTATCTATACTCTTTTTGCAATGTCGCGGGGGCATTTAGACTCTCGGAAGACAAATCTTTCCGATAATTAGGCTCCTGGCTCACCCATGATACAGAAACAAGACATAGAAATGCAAAGATGAAGTAGCTCTTTTTATCCATGATGGTATTTTAAAAAACAAGACTAAAAGAAAATTCTTCAAGGAAATTCTACGATGAAATTCTACGATGAAATTCTATGACGAAATTCTACGAGATCTCATTTTATTTTTATTTTTAATCTATTCTACATTAACTTGAAAGATGTTTTATTTTCTAAGCAAAAGCATTCTTCCAGTGAAGCCATCTACGGATTAAAAGTTTGAACATGCTCAGATCAAGATTTAAAAATTCTATGTTATGTTTTACAAGTATGTGAGAATCTTGTCTTAGAGTTGGCTCAAGGTGATTGTCCTTGCTCTCCAAGAAGTACCTGTTCAACATTGTCAAAGCCCTCATCCGTAGATGGATTAGTGAGAAATGGGGGGGTTTAAAATAAAAACTGAATTTAAATTAACTAGATGTGAAAATAAAAATGCTCCAAACTTTGAACTCCTTTACGAACCTGATCTCACCAAGTTCCACAAATTAGTCCATAAAAACAAATGCATAAAATAAATACTAAATCCTTCTAGTTGCACTTCCCTGGCAATGGCGCCAAAATGTTTGGTCTAAAATGCGGATGCAAATTAGAGTTTAATTTAATGTCAACCCGGGAAGGTAAACTTAGAAGTGCTTATCTAAAATATATAGATCTAGAAAGATTCCTAATTTGTCCAAGATATTAAAGTCCCCTTACAAGAACATATTCATTAAGATCTCTTTCAATAACTAATCAAACTTAAATCTAACAATTGTTTGAGATCTATAATTCTCTTACAAGAACATATTCTACAAGATCTCTTCCAACATTAGAACATCTAATAAGAAATTAAAAGCTGAAATGAAATAAACCTAGATCTAATAATTGTATGAGATCTTACGGTTCTCTTACAAGAACACTTTCAAATAAGATTCTTCCAATATTAGAACATTTAACAAAACTTGAAAGCTGAAATCAAACAAAAACATAAAATAAATTATACCTAAAATAAGCAAATAAGCATGCAAGTGAGGCCATGGGGGCCCTCCATAACTCCACAAGCACACCACTTCAATGGAGACTCAAATGTAGAAGAAAAATTGAAGTATGATTGTTTATTCCAAAATCTCCATTACAAACCAACTCTAAGATTACAACTCTAAGCTTCTAAGATTACATACTCCAAAATTATAAGATTACTAAAACTTCAATATTCTAATATTACAAAAACTTCAACATTACAAATGGAGGAGATTGTACTCCTATTTATACAATGGGATGAGTAACAAACTCATAATGATCATCCACTAATCTCTCTTTTAGTTCCATACATCTCTCAACCATCTAGACACATAACCCCTTTTGTCCTTGATCTTCTCCATGAGGTTTATCTTCTCAAATTCGAATTTGATCATTCAAGGCCACATAAAGGTGTCTTGGAAGCTTCCTTGGCACCTACACATGTCACAAAAACAACCCACTTTCCATATATAAAGTAAAATATATTATTTTCTAATATTTAATCAAGAATTTCTCTTAAAAATGCTTAAAAATAAACAATATTTGGAAAATATAAATGAGACCCATTAATGGTGAATAATAGGGAAAATGAAGTGACATGGTGGTGAATAATGGGTGATATGATGGAAGCATAGGTGAAAAATGTATGGTAATGAGTGATATTTGTATGACATTTTGAAGTCCAAAAAACCATATATTTCGCACCCCCCCATGGCTTTAGTGATGAATAGGGGGGAGGGGGAGGGGGGGGGAGGGGGGGGTGTGTCCCAAATGAAGAGAGGGAGCATGGTAAGTTTTTATTTCTTTTTTTTTGTTTTTATTTTATAATGTTTTTTATATATTTTTAATTGTATTATTATTTTGTTTTTAATGTTTCTCATTTTAGTTTTTTTTTAATTCTAACCTAAACACTAACCTAATTACTAACTTAATTAATTATTAATTAATTTATTATTAACAACTCTAACCTAGTTCTATTAATATAACTACACTAATTTATTCTAATTAATGTTAAAAAATGCCTCTAAACATTTTTAACCTAATATTTTTTATTTTTTATCCTAAGCTTGTTTATGTGTGTAATGGATGAAAATGATGGAGGGGTGAAAAAATGGAGGGCAGGGCATGAAGGGTGCAGCAGGGTGATGAAGGATTAGGCAAAATGAAATCAACCGAGCCCAATCAAGCCAGATGTCTTCATCATAGGAGAAATGCCAAATAAACAGCTGAAGAATCAAGTTACCTATAATTATAGGATACTAACATCTTCCTCCTTCGGCTAATCAATCCCTCGAAGCTAAAACAAAAACTGCATGTAACAAACTCAATAAAATTAAGAAAATAGCAAAGTTATTAGATTATATTAGGTCTTATACTATAATAAATACCAATAGGCAACTATTATTGAGGAAACATGGGAAATTTTTTTTATTTAAAAAAATTGTCTCAAAGATTTTTATTTTTTTTTAGAATATTTGAAAAATAATTTAGAAAATGTTCAATATTTTGTTGATACTGAACTGATAAGATTTTATCAATGATATTTCTACTCTTAGTGATCTCCAAAAGAATGAGCAAGGGCTTCCAACAACGAAACAAACTGAAAAATCAAAGCTAGATGGTACATGAGGATTAAAACACCATAGGATGTTATTTCTAAATATGTAAATATTAATGGTAGTAGAAGTAATAATTCATTCAAGGATGTAAAAGTTGTCGACAAGTTACAAGGACCAAAAATGATTAGAGATTGAAATAAACATATTGCAAGAAAATTTGAATGTTATCAAAACATCATGGGCAACAACATTGACAACTTGATTCATTTTCTAAAGGATGAGATCAAGATGTGGTTGGTTACATTTGTTAATGAAAATGAAGACCAACTATTACGGTCATATTCCAAAGAAATAGAGGAAGACATATTTTTGCTAAGATTTAAGCAAGATATAGCCATCCCACTAATGAAAGAGTACATAGAAGAATGGCTAAGGAAATATTTAAAAAAAATTGTTAATCTAGAATAACTTCCTCAACAATTAGATTAACAAACACGCGAAGCCAACTTATACTTTGACAACCAATGTTGTAGGATAATTAGAGAGAGGATGCATTCCACAAGGGAATCCTTCTATGATTTTGGTAACACTTACTAATTGGTCCACGAGATCCCAATCCCAATCCATTAGAGGAAATGCCTTTAATTTTACATTTAAGTATCAAGATTTTGTAAAATGCTTTATGAACTTACTCTAATCAAACTTAAAGTTTGTAATATTATTTTTTGACTCTCAGAAAGAGGTATTTCGAGGAGTGCATATCATTTTTGGTTTCTTGGCTTTTAAATGAGTGGTGTAATATCATGAATTTTCTCCTATGACTCGATCCTTGAATGAATGAAATAATTTTAAAGTTCTCTAAAAATGTGCGTCATTTATTTACTTTATGTCTATGAATTTGCTTCAAGTATGTTTTCCTCATAATGTATGAATGGATGTGTATAATGGAATGAATCAATGAGATGATATTTATTTCTATTATTTCTTTCATTTCCATCATTTCTTTTGAAAAGCCACCTAATATGCTCATAAGTGAGTGTTCCGAATGATTAAATTCCGACGCTTTGAGTTATTTTGAATATCTAAGTGAATAAAAAGAGGAGTACAAACTCTACAAAAATGTAGATTGAAATTTTATAAGCCCCTAGGAGGTTGACTCTAGTCCCTAACAGGAAAAGAGACCAACAAGAGAGAGGGATGGAGAGGTTTCTTTTGGCTTTTTTTGGTAGGATTAAATTTTCCCTTTTCCTTAGATTAATATCTACCCTCCTCCTTGCATGATTCTCAAAACTTTTTCTTCCCTGTGCATTTTAACCTATACCCTTGCATTTCTCTTTGACATCCACCCTTTCCTTTTCTTCACATGTCACGCCATGGTTCCATTTCACTCTTCAAGACTCTAGGAGGTAAAAGATGTTATTTTCTCCTTTCTTTTCCATCCACCTTTAATGCCTTTCAGAAGTAACTTTTACTTGATGCAAAACAAAAAGAATTTTAAGTCTATGGAAAGGACTTATGGATGCATTTTAATAAAGGATCTAGTCTTTGAGCCAAACTTAAATGTGGATTTATTATTTGTTCTCTACCATTAATTAAAAAACTATTATTAATGAAAAAAATAAAAATAAAAATCTAATTGCAAATAAAGATTTTAGTAGCATAAATTCTATGGACATGGATGCTCCTACATCTGTCTACTCCCTTAGTTGAAAATTTGTAAGCATCTCACCAACAAGGTTGTTTATCTCAACAACCATTTGTGGTTAGTTTTAACTTCTACTTTTTTTTTCTCCCTTCTTTCCCGCATTCTAAGACCATCATAGTTCTTCCCCTCCTAGTTGTAATTATTTTTCTAATTTCACCCCCTCACTTATGCAACCTTCTATTGTGTGTAATTGTTTGCATTGATGTCAACTTGGTGATCATGGATAATTGATGATGACAAATGTTGATGGCTAGGTGAGGAATCTCACCAGTAAATAAGTAATCACATAAATTGATCATACATGAAGGTGAATGTAGAGGTTTTGAAGTTCTATGAGATTTAGGCACAAACACATATTAAGGATGGACATCCAGTCTTTGTAAGCCAAATTTCTGGTGTTTAACTATTGGAATAAGAAGTTACTGAGAGAGGGGGGTGAATTAGTAATGGATATAGAATTTTAACTTTTAATCTCTTTTTACATAACAATCACCAATATGAGAAATTAAAATCAATTTCATAAGTAGTAGGTTAAATCATTCTCATCAACATACATCATCGACATAAACAACATACATGCATAGACACATAAATTTAACATGAAACCCAAATGGGAAAAACCACCAAGCTATTTCTTATTGCTTTTGTGAGAACCCACTCACAGGAGGCCCCAACTCCCTTCAAAGGATTTAGCAAGTCATAACTTTGTAGGTTTTAACCCCATACAGAAATTACCTGCATACGAATTCTAAAAAACAGAAAATAAACAATGGCGAGAGCATAGCACATAAAACAAATATACATAGATATTTTCCCATGGATCACAAAACTGGGACTACCATATTGATTTTTCATTGTGTTCCTTTCAATGTTACGATACACACACACACACACACACACAGATATATATATATATACACACATGCCGAAGCATCCATAAATCCCAATCCATTAACCCTGGATTAGAACATAATTGTAGTTCCCTTGACTGGATCTACAAAATACCATGGACCAAAAACCATTGTGCCCAAAATCATGTGAGAAATCCATGCACAAAACCATAGGCAGGTCTGCGCACCTAATATGGGGTCCAAATTTTTTTTCCCACCTAGTCGTGGAAAGAATATAACACAACCCAACATTCTCCCACTTGTTTTTTTCTTTCCAGAGGGGGCCACAGGAGAGCTTAGTCATTGATCCAACCCTATAGCACCCATTGTTTCTCTACACTAAGAGAACTTCTCAGTGCTCACAGACTTTGTCAATGCACCTGCAGTATTCTTCAAATTGTCCACCTATTCCAGCAACACCTTTTTGTCTTCTACCATATCCCTCACAAAGTGATACTGAACATCAATGTGCTTTGTCTTTGAATGATAAGCAAGGTTCTTTCCCAAGAAAACTGCACTTTGTCTGTCACAGTCTATCCATATAGCTCGTTGTACTAACCCCATACTTGAACACAATCTCTACAACCAAACTACTTCCTTGCTTACATGCGTGGTTGCCATGTATTCTGCTTCTGTAGTTGACAATGCCACTACATATTGTCTCTTACTCATCCAACTAACTAGAACTCCAAATAGGTTAAACACATACCCACTTGTAGATCTTCTATGATCCAGATCTCCAAATCAGTCTGCATCAACAAAGCCATGGATGTCCAAAATTCTGTCCAATCCTAGTATTACATGGTAGCACAAACCATAATCACTAGTGCCACAAATACCTGAAAACCCGCTTCATTACTGTCCAATGCTCCTTCCCTGGTTTTGACATAAACTTGCTCAATACTCCCACTGCATGTGCAATGTATGGTCTAGTACAGACCACTGCATGCATCAAACTACTGACTGCAGTTGCATACAGAACACGAGACATGTACTCTTCCTCTTCTTGTGTCTTGGGACACTATTCAACATATAACTTTACACCTACAGGAATAGGAACCTTCATCGGTTGATCCGGATTTAAACAAGAATGAAACAAATTATAGATATAACCATCAATACAAAGATGTAGTAGAAATAACACTTCATTCCATTAATATCAAATACTGAAATATGCTTACAAACAGAATGGAAATAAGACTAGCTTAGGCAATGGTAGTTTATCTCTGAGAAGAGATGTGGTGGCTACATGCCTCTGAACTCTGTTACAATGAGGCTTAAGGATATTTTTATTATTGAACAATAATAGCAAACCCTAAACAACCAAAACCCTAACTTGAGGAGATGTAACACCAAGAGTTTATGGGCCCCGTTCGGGTGAGTTGGACAACCAACTTCCCAGGGTCACGACTTCATCATAGTATCTTCGTTTGACATGCATGATAACCCGTTGGAAATATATCTCTGAGGACTACGATGGAAAAGATGATTTTGAACAGCAAATTACTAGTGGTAGATTGCCAAAAAAACATCATTTAGGGCCTCAAAATGGCTTCGGAAGTTTAGGACCCGAAAAACTGCTAAAAATAGTAAACTGTGCTACAATTAAGGAAACTAAAAAACTGAAAGAAACAATGGTGGGGTCCAAGTGGAATTGGTGGGTGGCCACCAATATCCACATGGATCATTCCTCCCCCCTTAGGAAGCAATTCTCCCCATTGCATTGAGTTCCTCCATGAGATGAGGAAACTTCTGCTGAACTGGTTTCCTGGTGAGCCACTTGCCTTGGTGAAGGAGTTGGCTTGCTTTGACAACTTGATATAGTTGGATCTTCTACTGGCGAGTGTTATTGATCTAATTATCCATGATCTGATCAGTTGTTGCTTGCTCCATGCAATTTGGATTTAACTTTGTAGGTGTGAGTTGTTCTGCAATGTCTGATGTGTCCAGCAATGGTGGGAAGTATGGTCGAAGGCGGTCCACATTGAACACTGGGTGCAAGCCAAGGAATGGGGGAATGCTGAGCTCAAATGCTTTGTCACCCACAACCTTGGTAATGGTGTAAGGACCATATCAGAGTGGTCTAAGTTTAAAATAGGCTCTGGTAAGGTGTTCCTTCTACAAATGCAACTAGACTTTGTCTCCCACCTGAAACTTGTGTGGCACCTGATGCTGATCATGTCGTTGTTTGTACTTTGCATTTGATTTCTCCAGAATGTCATGGACCTGTTGGTAGATATGTTGGATTTTCTCAATGAAGTTGTTTGTCTTATCAGCTTCCAACTGGACATGAGCCGAATATGCCTCAGTAGCTACAAATGGTATGGCCACATTAATGGGACATAGTGGCTGGAATCCCAAGCCCACCTTAAAAGGGTTGTGGCCAGTCGAGCTATGGAGAGCGTGGTTATAGTTGTGCTGGACATAGGGAAGGCTCTCATCCCATGTGTGTGGATGCTTTGAGTTGTACATGCACAGAATGTATATGATCATCCTGTTGATGAGCTCTGTCTGGCCATCAGTTTGGGGATGGAAAGTTGTGGACTTAGTGAGCTTGGTGTCCAACATCAACCATAAACTGGACCAAAATGTACTAAGGAAACTGCTATCCTGATTTGAGATGATAGATTGTGGGATCCTGAAGTGTACCCACACTCGTTCAAAGAAGAGTTTAGTAATGGATTCTACTATGATATTCTTCTTGCAAGCCACCAGAATGGCCATCTTCGAGAATTTGTCGATGACCACGAAAAAACAGTCATTACCATGCTTAGTAGAAGGAAGGCCCGACATGTAATCCATGGAGATGGATTCCCAAGGTTGAATAGGGGTAGGCAGTGGAGTATAGAGGCCTTGCTTCTTGATGGTCAGTTTTGGAAATGGCACAGTGTTATAGACATTTTTGGGCACTGCAACCCCGATCATAAATGTCCATAAACCAAGGGCTCTTAAGTCCCTAAAAGTGTTGTTCCGACCTCTAAAAGAACAAGGTCAACTGATTACATCTTCTCCCAGAAGTTCTCCATGAAAAACTACTCAGAACTGGTCAAAACTGGACCATCTCACCTGCTCCATGGTCAAAGTGCGTTGCATCCCACCTAAATACACACGGGAGGTGCGATGCATCTTGAAAAGCCCTTCTATGGGGTGCGATGGGCGAGAGTGGACAAATGGCAGGGTCAATCTGCAAGGTGGAGGATCATGGAATCTTCCAAAAACTTCTCCTGTGACACTTGCCTCTTTGCATTCGCCTAGGGATGAGTAAGAGATCATCAATCTCCAAGTGGAATCAAGAACTATCACAGAGAGGACACTAATCAAATCTCAAAAGCTAACTCACCCCCCTTGCAAACATCTATATATGGATCCCTCATCCCAGAGATCCGGAGGCTGGGATTTTGTATCTTGTAAGGAAGTGCTGCTGGTTTCTTGGTGCAACATCATAGTGTTGGGTGATCTAAGATTTTCATGAGGTGAAGAAGGGCTTTCTTGCTGAGAGGATGATGCTGGGTCAGAACAATTGGTTGTAATCCTCTTTGCTATTCTTGATTATTAATAAAGCTATTCAAGTTTTCCTCCACATTCTTGTATGATTGATGATATATGCATTTGTGTGGTCAATATATATCTGGTCCTATATTGTTTATGATAATAGATCTATGTTCTTGGATAGTGTTATGCTGCTTTGATTCTATAGGTGCTCTTTGAAGCTGGGTAGACAAGGAAACGAGTGGCAAAGATCTATCAGAAGGGAGAGGAATCAAGCAAGGAACCAAGCGCAATATAGAGGTTGGTCTCCTTCTTTCCCCTCTTATCTATTTCTCATAAAGGAAAACAAAAGTGGTTTTTGTTTATTTGTTTCTAAGGTAGCTACCAGCCTTAGTGGGACTAGCAGCTCTGCATAGACACTAGATTTCCCGATAAAAAAATGGCGACTCCACTGGGGATCAAATAGATTGTTTTTTTGTCTACATTTGTTTACTTTATAAACTTATAGACGGAGCCTGAAGTCAAGCCAGCTAGCCTTTGAACTGCATTTTCTATGCAAGTGCAAAGTAGATCAATGCTGCTTCAGTCTATATCCGGGTTTTGTTTATGAACTGAACAATCGATTTACAAGCTCTCTAATTGCCCTTGTGGTGGCTCTAGTAACCTCTTTGGATCTACCCCTGTGATTGATTTACTGATTACCACTTGCCCGGCCTAAATCCCTGAACTGAGCTACAAACTGTGACCCGAAACCTAGTTGAAGTCTCGTCCCTGGACCATCGTACTGTCTCTTCTTTGGATTCTGGATGCATCGCACTTCCCGAGTGTAGTAGGTGCGCTGCATCTCTTTTTCCCTGTGTTACAGGTGCGCTGATCAGACAAGGCCTCTTCTTCTCTTATATTTTGGTTTCTGTGTTCACTCTTTTCAGCTCTATTCAGGAGTTTTACTGCCTGTAGTCAGTACACCTCTGTTGAAACCCCCTTCCTTGCCATTATTCCGCCTCCATTGTGCAAAGAAATGTAAATGTTTTTATGTATTTTGTGCCATTTTCAGTTCTCTTTTATAAAGAATTAGCGTAATTGAACTGTCGTTTCTTGATTTGAAAGTGTCGCAAGTGTCGTTTTCAGTCATAGAAGAGAATCTGATTGTTCTTGATAGTCGATTACACTATAATCTTGTATTTGATTTGAATTAGTAGTTTTTCAAGTGTCGAAAGCAAGTTTTCAATTCCAAATCGCAAAGTGTTGTCATTGTCCTCATTTTGTCTTGAAAAGAAACTTGCTAGTAATGTCGCTTTGAAAAATAATTCAGATTTGCACTTGGCTTTCTTTTTATCATTCACACATTAAGAAGGCTGAAAACAAATACATGCATGTGCATTTGCATTTAGACTGTTTGTTGGTTTGATTTAGGATAGTGCATATAGTGTGTGCTCTCTGCTCTATGTTGAAAGAATATCATCTCTCTTTCCTTAGTAGCTAGGATTTTCATTGCAAAAAGAAGATTAAACGATTGTTTATCATCTTAGATTGCATTTTAGGAATTGTACATCTACATCACGCGGTGAACCTGAAAGGGAAAATTTCTTAAGCAAGATCAACTGCAAAATAAATTTAATGAATCTAAAAACATTTTGGAACCTAACGCACAACATTTAGAAGTCTAGGCTAGAGACGTATTCCGGCGTCATAAAGCCTGGTAACTGTTGTTTTCATTGATGGTTGGGTGATTCCTCCACTTTGAGACGATAAGTGCCAGTACGTACTTGTGCTCCCACGTACCATCGAGTATATATTGGGAGACCACAATAGACTTTATCCTTTATCCATAGGAAGCCGTGTCTGCCGCCCTATCAATCGCAATGCACTGAACACATCATTTGGGAAGATTGACTGTCGTACCATAAAAAGTATTCTGCAGTTTTGTGATTGGTTTGGTAATCCCTCTGTCTAGATTTCCAGAGCAGACCCTTTTGTTCCTTTTCAGACTCCTTAAAGGAAAAGGTCCATCTGAGCACTTGTCACTTCAGGCTCATTAAAAATCGAAGGCGACTAGAGTCATCTTTTGTTTTTTCTCGACTCTTAAAAATTGAAAAAACAAGTTGTGTCAAAGCGTCTAAAATTCATTTAATTCGGAAACATATTTCCCCTTTATTTTTAGTTGATCGAGTAATCCGCAATCGTGGAAGAAAGTCAATTGAAACCCCATCATTCGTGGAGGCTTACGAGTCAACCGTCTTTGTCTCCAGAATCGAAACTGTTACAGACAAAGCAAACTCGTTTAATCGGTTCCAAATCCCCTGGTAAAGTTAGAACAAGTGTTCCAACACCTTCGAAGACTCCGGTTACTCCAAACATTTCTGGTATCCCTGCCTTTACAGAAGAAGTTCAGCAACCACCAAAGGACAGTAGAATTGATCCTAGTGTGAAGATAAACACTTGTATTACTGAACCAACTCCATCTATAGCTGATTCGAAAGGTGTTATTCCCCAAACATCTGTTGCTGTAGATTCTATACCTTCTTTGGCACCAGAAATATTTTACGGACCTGACGATCTAGCTCTTCCACCTGGTCTGATTGCTATAGAAGAGATTGTGGAGGATCCTCCATCTAGTACTCCATCGCGATTTGGAGTCGGGATCACTCTATATCCTTCTTCATCAGAAATTAGTCTACTGTCATGGAAAGCTCCTGTAGAATCGCTAGGCAATCTTTTGGATAGACTAGAAATGTCTGAACAACCGTCGACATCTAGGATTGTGTCATCCGACACAGCAACGGCATAACTTACTGCTGTCACTCCAACAATGTACGCCGGCATACCATTTGTCCCAACTAGCTCTCAATCGCTAGAAGGGGCCCACTCAGGGGCTATTTCGATAGTATGGTCCGTTCCTATTTGTTTATTCCGGAATAGTATCCGGGAACTCTTATGTTGAGTCTCAGCAAATTGATCCTTCAGGGTGTTAATTTGGCCAGTCCGGTCCTCAAGGACAAACAATTCCTTTGAGTACCGGATTACCGCCATATGGGGGGAAATATACCCTTTCATTGTCTCCTTCCGGAGGACAACCTGGCAGACGGAAAGAGTCGTTAGTGCGGACACAACTGACCTTCCTAGAAGCCTAAGACTTTCTAATGACAAACAAGACAAATAAGAGCAATCCTTCCCTAAATATGTTTTTACAATATGAGAAATCAAGTGTTTAGATCCTACCTGTAATCCAACGCCGTTGTAGTAGTCCAGCTTTGTTGATCCGAATGAGCTCCTCCTTCCCTTCGAAACCTACATTCACTAACAATCATGCGATTAAATAGCACCTGAATATGACATAAAATAAAACATATTTAACATATAGACCAAGGAGTATATGAAACAACTCATTAATAACAAATTGTTGAGAAGAATGGACTAATTTGTATTAAAAGGTAACAAAAGGAACCATTACAACCTGAGCCTTGGTGTTGTGCAAGCTCCTCCCAGGGTCCACAAGAGTTCTCCCTTACTCTGATCAGCTCACCCACCTCCCAATGGAAACAAGTAAAGATGGTAATCTCTCCTCACAAGCTTCTACAAGGAAGTCCTAATTCTAGTAACATCTACCCTTAGGAATGTTCAGCTTTCAACCTCCCCTCCCTTTGGCCCAATGCCTGTATTTATAGTGCTCTAGAGGAAGTTATTCAGGTCCACCATCAATGGGATAAGCCCCTCTTTGGATGGGATATCTCCCCTATTGATGGGATAAGTTCCTCTTTGGTAGGGATACATGAACCATCTGGAGGCGCTTCATACACGTCAAACAAGCTTCTAGAAGACTCTAGAAATGACCACAAGTAACTTTTTTTGAGTGAAAATTGCGCCTTTTGACCTTTACAGGAGTACGCACCCACCCCTTTACATACAGAGCATACAAGTACGCAGGTATTGTGAACTTGGGTTGCGTACACGCAGGTAAAGCTAAGAGAAACTGCGTACCAGAGATAATTGACTTTAAATAACTTTTCTCTCTTTCTTGAAGTTTGACATGGAGAGCAGAGGCATGAGACTTTCCAAGGAGGATAGTATGACAGTGGATGGAGCCATACTAACTGTAAATAGTCATGGTGACATTTTTTAGTGTAACAGATTGCCCCCTAAAGCGCAAAGCCTGTAGTAAATTAGGGTTTTTATGATCTAGGAAGGGTGAAGTACTTTATCATTTCAAGGAGTATCTTGCGGAGGACCGGTCAGAACCTGCAAATATTCAACACAAAATACATATATAAGATAATATCATCGCTGAGGTAGGCATTCCCATACTCAGATTGAAAACTTTAACTAACAATCTAACTACTGCTCTGATACAAGAATGATTTTGCAGTACATCACAATCATAGACTTTTGTAGACACAGTATGGACGCAGCCATCTGTTTATGATTAGTCTACTGTATAATGAATACAAAACTCCTCGCAGCCTGGATGGTAGAAACTAGATCCAGGGTCTTCATTTCTACTTCCCGAATTGGTACGATTCTATCCATGCGAATAAATGTGTTGATGTCGAGCATGGTAGAAACCACTTGATTACCAGTCAATGATGTAAACTGTTAACAAGTGTGAGAGAGACCACCAGTGATGTCAATGGTTCTCAAAGTACCCAGTACAATCCATGAAATGTGAATGAATGGGTTGATGTCGAACACGTCACGGAATCCTTCGATCGAAAGTCAATGATGTAAACTGTCGTCAAAGGCGAGAAACCTGCCATTGATGCATGCAGACTTCAAGGTACTGAAAATTTCTAAGTCATCTTTCTAGATAATGTGCTGATGTCGATAGAAAGCGACCCGTTGCAGGCAAGCCCACAACACGAAATCATTGTTCAAGTTGAAGAAATGTTGCTGTAAGGACTGACTCAAGGATGGTCAAATGGATGACAAGTATTTTGCATATGAATGGTTTATTTGCAGAGACCTCTTGAACACATAACGACATGACAGATGGCTTGGTGATGATTGACCCAAAGTTAATACCCAGAAACGGTTGAAGACTTTCAAAGTGGTTTGATCAACTTTAAGGCAAAGGATTTCCCAACCTAGGTGAATGAAAAGTGTCGTGTTCAAGAGCGATGATAAGGTTCTTCTGTAACAAAGGATAACAAATCGGTTCATTCTTCTCTCTTTTCCCCCACCATTTCTGGCAAATACCTCTTTATTTTTTACAAGCTTGAGGAGGATAACATATGCTTGATTATAAGCTCATCTTCGGATGAGTCCAACTTAGTTTAGATTCGGACCCTAAGAAGGAACGGTCCGTTCCTGTTTGTAATCGAACAGACCCTTTACTGTGAAATTTTAACGAGTCCAGTATAGGAGAAACTTGGCGTTTTTCAATTTTAGAGAGTCTGAAAAAACTAAAGAAGACTCCAAGGTGAACTTTTTCGTAAATTTGTGTCTCCCAAGCCCGAAAAAGTATAAAATAATACCTGAGAGAACCGCTTGATCTTGCGACCAAGGAGTACTTTCATGATTAGTGTCTCTGACCTGAAAAGTAAAAAGCGATCAAGGACACGTCGTTTTATTTCCGTATCGAGTTTGAAACGACAAAAACACGACAACCTTTTCATGTTTTTACGGTCAGAAAAGAGCTATAAGAGGACCGTCTTTTAATTCCGTTTTAACGAGTGTAAAAGAAACGCTCGGCGATCTTTTCATTTTTTAGGAGTCCGAAAAGGGCTTAAAAGATGACTCTGATGTCTTGGTTTGTGAAAAATGATGATTTTACCCTAAAGTCCTTTTGTCCTGCACAAAAACGACACATTACTCATACCTGTTTAAGATGGGCAAAAATACATTGAAAAATATCTTTTCATGGTGAAAAATAAACAAACTTAGCATTCATTCATCCAAAAAACCTATAAAAAGACTTTTTACCATGTCATTTTTACCATTTTACTGTTGAGGTTGAGAAAAGGGCTTTTGACAAGAAACTTCCAGTGGACTTTGCGGAGAATCCAACCGTCAAAATCGAGCGTCGTCTCTTTCAGCTATTTCACAACATCCTCCTCTTCAATTTCATCTGTTTAGAATTTCATTTCAAGTTTTAGTTTGATTTTTTGGAGGGTTTAGGGTTTTAGAGTCCATTTCTCGGGGGACGCAGGTGCCCCATGGGCGACCTGCGTACCCCAACTTTTTCGTATATGGGAAAAAGGTCGGGGTACGCAGCCCACCTTCAGAACAGCTGCGTACCGTCGCTCTGTTTTCTGAACGCGGGGTGCGTACCCCGTGAAACGCGGATTTTCAAACCCCAAACCCCAAATTTAACCAACCAAATCTTGTTTAATGAATTCTAATCATTGTTTTTGGTGTGCAGGTCACTCACCATGCTAGATTGGCGTGAAAGAGAACATGAAGACGTTGATTTGGCCGCAATAGGTCATCAACCTTCTATTGATGCGTTAAAGGCATGCGGCCTCTACAAGTACTGGGCCATACTTGGCATGAGGGCCCAGGTGCCATTCTTAGAGTGGCTGGTTGAAAGGTGGAACATTCAGGATCAATGTTTTTACATCGGAGAAAACCAGCTCGAGATAGAGTCCTCCGACATATACTTTCTCACTGGCTTGCCTAACAGGGGCGAGCAACTCTCTCTATTCGGGACTAGGCCGGGTGGCCAATCCCTTGCTAGTCTCCGGCTAGAGTGGTGCAATAATCAAAACCAGGAGAAGGGGATAGAAATCAAATACATATCCCGACCTGAACTCATGGTAATTTCCTTTACAGTTACCAGACTTTGCGGTGTTGCCGCTTTGCACATAGCCACTGGTTCCCAAATGCGGATGGCTATAGATTGCTTCCAAGGCACCATTTTCAACTGGTGCGATGCTGTGTTGGCCAATATGAAGGGCCAACTAACCAGGGCAAAGAACGGACAACTGAAGACCTTTGGATATGGGCCTTTAGTTGTGAGCTTTACCCTAGAGAGAGTTCCAATGCTGATCCCCCAGCATCTTACAGTTCCAGTTGGGGCTCCTCGGGAGCCTAAGTTGACGAGATGGGTTGCGGTAATGGCCCGGCATCCTGATGAGGGAGCAGCAGTTGTTCGATTTCCTGATGGTTACTTTCACTGGCTGGAGGGCCAGGTCTTTGCGATTCAGGATTTTCTGTATGTCGGAATGGATTTTCGCAATGATCTGGACATGGTTCTTCCACAGGGAGAACAATGGGACGACAGAGGTACTTCATTTTTCACAACTTTTTAAATGATCTGTTTTTTTGTTTTTTATATATCGTCTCAAAACTGACAGCACAAATTTTCAAAATGCAGATGTAGGTCCACGGCGTCCGGCCAATCTCCGGGCTTTTGAGAGAAGAGTACCAGCTGTACCAGCACCGGCCCCACAGGATGCGGCCGCAGAGACCTTAGCCGAGCTGGAACAAGATCTAGAGCGTCTGACGGCGGGTATACTAGAGACCACTATAGATGACATTCCTATCTGACTTTAGCACTACGTGGTCGCAGTCCCAAGACCTTTCAGGAGGTTCCTGTGTAGGGTATCGCGGGCAGTGGTCTCGTATAGAGAGCACCACCAGTGATTGGCTAGTCACTTTTGTAGACACATATGACATTTTTGGTTTTTTGTACTTATCATTTTTGCTGATTATAAGGTGTTTTTCAACCTATGATCAAAGACGATGTATATTTTTGACACACTCCTATCTATATATATCATTATTACCGGCTTATTTTGTTAAACATGTGTGATGAAATGTTTATAAATTTACATTTATGATTGTTACAAATGTCTATTTAACATTCGATACGCCATTGCATCTGCTAATGTATTTAAAGACCTTGGAATATGCTGATATTCAATGTAATCAAATTCACGTTCCAAGAGACGCACCCTCAAAAACAATCTTAATAACACTGGATTTCTAATGGCATAGACTCTATTAAGCTGTAATACAACGAGTTCAGAATCTAACCTCACTATCAAACTCCGAATCCCAAATGAAATAGATTCAGATAATAATTCAATCACTGCGCTGTATTCTGCAATGCTGTTTGTTGTTTGACCAAGGCTCACCCCATGCATAGAAACTAACTCGTCAGAGGGCGAATAGATAACCCAAGTTGCGGAAGAGATATTCCGTGTATTATGACAAGCACCATCAGCAAATCCAATGTACGTTTGGAGAGGCGTCGACATCTGCAATATCAAGAGTAAAACCAAGATAAGCCAGAATAACGACAAAAACACACTCTTTAAACTAAGCACACAGTCTAAACTAAGCAAACATACTTGCTAGAAAGAAAATTAACCTAACTAGAACTAACTAAATCTGCATACCCACCATTTAAGCATAATACCTCTTTAGGTAAAGTCCATTTCTGGGCTTACCCAAAGAGTTCCCATCAAAATCTACCAGCTCATAGGCCCCTTTTGCTAGCTTTCGCTTGACAATGTAGGGTCCATGCCACATGGGAACAAATTTTCCAGCGCCTAATTTATCGTTAGCTTGATCATATAATAGCACTAGGTCTCCTTCCGAAAAATTATGAGGGGTCACGTTACGATCATACTGAGCTTTCATCCTTTTTACGTGAGTCTCGATTGCCAAAGCAGCATCACGTCGAGTCTCATCTAATTTAGCTAAGTATAACAGACGCTTCTCCTCTTCGGAAGTAGCTGGGAGTAATTCGATAGCCATTTGAAGTGATGGGATTTCACATTCAATGGGAAACACTGCTTCTAAACCATAAACTAGTTGGAAAGGAGTGAACCCTGTTGATGTTTTTACAGAGGTTCGATATGCCCAAAGCGCTGAAAATAACATGTTGTGCCAATTCGACCGATGAATACCAATGATTCGTCGGATCATGATAACTAGAACTTTGTTGATGGATTCAACCAAACCGTTTGCTTGAGGATAATAAGGAGTAGAACTGTCATGACGTAAACCAAGCTGGCTTGTAAGTTCTGTCATCATAATGTTTCGAAAATGGCGCCCATGGTCAGTGATTATCGCTTGTGGGACACCAAACCTAGCAATAATATGATTGAATACGAAAATCGTTGTTGTTTTGCCGCTTGCCTCGAATGTAGGCATCGCCTCAGCCCACTTAGTAAAATAATCAACCGCAAGGATGATATACGCATGCCCCCCAGCCGAGTGAGGGTTACAAGTAATAAAATCGATACCCCATTTAGCAAAAGGACCAACGACAATTATAGGGTGGAGAGGAGCAGGTGGTGCGCGCATCTTGCGATCAAACACTAGATAGTTGTGGCATTTTCGGACCGCAATGATACAATCTTTAAACATGGACGGCCAAAAATCACACAACACCTTCTGAGCTGTGGCATACCCAGACATATGACCGCCACATGCTCCAGAATGACAGTCATTCAAAACCCTTTCTGCCTCTTCATGAGTTAAGCAACGACGAAAAACCAAGTCCACCCCACGACGATAAAGAGTATCTCCAATAATTCTGTATTGTTGGGACTGGAATCGAATTTTCCGGTGTTCCGACTTTGAAGCTTCGGGCCGAAAGGATTGGGTTTGGAGATAGATGATTATATCCCCATACCACGGATCTAAAGTGCTGATAAGAAACAAAGATTCGTCCGCAATGGGTTCCTCTGCCACAGTTTCCGTGTCAGCACGCGGGAAGTCACACATCAATTCCGCAAAAACTAAGGATTTCTTAGACTTGGACTTCTCGAACTCCAAATCGAACTCCTGCAGGATAACAATCCATTTGGAGTACTTGCCCCCTAGCAATTGTTTTTTCAAAATATAAATCATAGGGTTGCAATCCGAAATCACTGTAGTTTTACGGAGGAGAATGTAATGATGAAAACGCTGGACAGCCTGAACAGCTGCCAGGGCCAATTTCTCCACATGCGAATATTTTAGCTCAGTGGGATTTAACGTCCTACTAAGATAATATATCACATGTTCCGTTCCGAATTCGTCTTCCTGAACTAAGACCATTCCAATGGTGGAGTGGGAGGCGCCGAGATACAAAAAGTAGTCCTGGTTGTAGTTGGGAGGATGCAGCAACGGTGCATGGGTCAACGCGTGCTTAAGCGCATCAAAATATTTCTGAGCTATCTCATCCCAAGAAAATTGAGCATTTTGTTTCAACAACCGGGTGAAACCCTTTGTAACCTCGGCGTAGTTAGGAATGAATCGACGTAAAAAGTTTGCTTTCCCCTGCAAACTTTGGAGTTGGCGCAAACTCGAAGGAGGAGGTAATTTGATGATGGCATCGACCTTCAAGGGATCGACGCGGATACCGGCTTTTGAAATGACAAATCCTAGCAATCGTCCCACTTCTATGCAGAAGACACATTTGTGTGGGTTCAACCAAATTCGATAATGCCGACACCTCATAAAAAATAGCGCGTAAGTGGACAAGGTGATCAGCTCGATGTAAAGAATGAGCAGGCAAATCATCGAGATACGGTTGCACAATGTGCTTGATGTCGTAAAACGCGTAAGACATTGACCGTTGCAAAGTGGCTCCGGCATTCTTAAGTCCAAAAGGTAATTTGCAGTAAGCAAATGTCCCCCAAGGACAAATGAAAGCCGTTTTTGGTTGATCGGTAGGTAGAATATTGATTTGGTTGTAACCGGAAAAACCGTCCATAAAGGAAAATATTTCACTGCCGGCACAATCATCGATTATTTGATCGATATAGGGCGTAGGATAGTTGTCTTTTGGACAAGCACGATTTATATCCCTATAGTTGATACATATTCTTATTGTTCCTTGTTTCTTGTTAACCAGAACAATATTCGATACCCAATCTGTTAACGGGATCGGATAAATGAAACCTTCTTTCAACAGCTTCTCGACTTCTGCTTTAATCGCAGCCGCTTTCCTAGGGTGTATCTGACGCAGACGTTGCCGAACGGGTTTAGCGTCTGGGTAAGTTTTGATTTCATGAACAACAATAGAGGTATCAATTCCTGGTATTTCCTCATAGGACCAGGCAAACACGTCGCGGAATTCTTGAAATAGGACCTTGTATGTTTGAATTTCATTATCTGTACACAAGGCACCTATATGAATGTTTTCAATAACTCCGGTTTTGACTGAAATGTCGATGGCAATAGTTTGGGAAATGTTTCCCAAATTCAACTCGGAATCAGGATGTTTCATGGGATTCTGAGCGTCCTTGACATATTCAGCTGTAAAAATTGATGAAAAATCATTTTCAAAGTCATCACCCTCAGGTAAAAACGAAGATCTATGATGAAGATCTTCCCATCGTAGATCGTCTACACTTAGGATTTCGCGAAGTTGTTCGTCAGATGACACGACTTCAGGAAACGTTATCCGTTCTGAGGTTGATGTGAAAAGTGATTCCTCACGGACCACATTCATTTGGTCGATTTGGGTTGAACTGAAGTTGGAAAAAGACTGCATGGCCTCATAAGCAATTTCATATGGACTCAAAGGCATTGCATTACCGAATGAGTCTATCTCAGATTCAGATGGGACAATCCAAGGATCATCGTAAATAATAGTGTCTGAAGTAATCATATGAATGGATGCGAATGAAGGGTCTACATTGATCGAAGGAAAAGGAAAAGTTCCCAGTAAACCAGAATCTTTAACTAATCCTACACAAACATCCTTGTAAGGGATAGTCATTTTACCGACATGTTGGATACTCTCTGAAGAGGCTGGGTCGGATGAAAAGTAAGCCAGCTGGTCTATCGTCACGATCTTACCATTATGTGGAAACTTTATAACTCTGAAGACCGATGACACGACCGTTGTCATAGCGTAAGACCAACTGCGACCCAAAAGAAGGTTGTAGTCTAGAGGGGCATCAACCACCTCCACATCCAGACTAACGGTTTTTCCTTCAACCCCTATAGGCAAATCCTGTAGAATGCCAAACGGATGGAACCCACGGCCATCAAAGGCCTTAAGAATCATTGGGGATTGGTTCAGTGAAGGAGAACCAAGTGATCTCCAACACTGAATCGACATAATACACGTTGAAGCTCCTTCATCAATTACAGTCCGATGAATAGGCCTGTTTTTGACTATCACTGGAATCTGGAAAGCCATTTGATGAGGGAGATGCGATGTACTATTTTCTAGATCAAAGATTATCAGGTTCGGGTCCTGAATATCAACAGCTCCTATAGCCGACAAGATTAATTTTCGTTGTGCCGGGCATGATTGCAGCACTTCCAAAGCCGACATTCCTGAGGGTGAAACAGCTAAATCCTCAACAATGTTATAATTCTGAGCTGCTCTCACATGTGGATTGAAAGCAGACTTTCGAAGTATACCCTTGGCAGGCGGTTTAATTACCAAATCCAGGTTAGGTTTCTCGATCTGTAGTGGATCAGAATCGGGGGCTGAGGTTGATGGATTAGAATGAGAAGATTCTGCTTCTTTACCATCAACAAGATTCTTACTACCATAATCTTGCGATCGAGTCGCAATCCGTACATGAGACATCATCAATATGGGTTCTTCACTGGCACTCGAGGAAGAACCTATCATTTTACTCTCCTGCTTTGGAAATGGATCTTTCAAAACAGCAGGAGTTGGGGAACCCTTAATGATTTTCACAACCTCTGCCCGATGAGGGAAATCTCTGGTGAAATGATCTTCTTCACAAATTAAACAAGGATAGCGAGGTTTGCGCTTTTCGTCGTTAGATTCCGACTTCTCTTTTTTCTCCTTTGGAGCCTTGTCTGCTTTATCCTTCTTCTTGCCTTTCTTCTTACCACTGTTTTTTGATTTAGCCGTAGATGACTCTACAGCATGAATATCGGCAGTAATTTCAGGAGAAGACTCTCCTGTTGGGGAGTCTGGTAAGGTTATTATTGGAGAAGAATTCTTTGAGGATTTCTTCTTACTTTTAGTATTCACCGTACCAATCATGCCATCAGCAGCATGAGACCTCGAAGGAGTAGCAGCGATTTGATTCGACTTAGGAAGATCTGGGATCTTCTCGTGCAACGTACCCGACTGAGTGTAAACTAAGTCAAGGTACTGGGCTTGAGCAATGACTTGCTCCTCAGTAACTACTCCGGCCTTAGCTACATCTTCAGTAATCTTCGGTAATAATGATTTTACAAACCATTCAGCTAAGATTTGGTCTGGGATAAAAACTTTCACTAAACGTCTTCGACGTCTCCATTCATGAATATGATTGGAAATATAGGTGGAGGTCGACTGTTTTAATGAAGTTAATAGCTCTGTGTCGTTATCGTATCTGACCGGCAACTGAAAATGAGTTAGGAACGAGGTGGCTAACTGGCTAAAATTGTAAAAAGAGGCCCGTGGTAACTCAATGTACCACTTGGCCGCGAGACCAATGAGCGTACACTGGAAAAGACGTAAGCGGATCGAATCATCCGAGATAGAATTTGAAGCACACCAGAGGTGGTAAGCCATCACGTGATTGGACGGATCCTCTCCAGACTTACCTTCGAACTTGGGTATATCACTGGGCAACTAATTTGGCATTGGCGGCCAGAACGAAAGATATTGAATTGGATCATTCGTTAGGCGCGTCAAGTCGGGTAAATCTAAAGTTGCGATAAACGGTAATTGCCGATTAGGATCTCTAAAACTCTGGGTCACAAGACCAGTCCCAGGAGGAGGATATCCAGGATAACTTGGAACAGGAATCGCATTCGGGATATTATATCCTCCTGGAAAACCAGGATTAACCGGACCGTACTGGGGTTGCTGAGGTTGTTGATAAGTGTACCCAGGATACGGTTGATACTGGTAAACCGGTTGTTGGACAGCAGGACCGAATTGGTACTGTCCCTGGTACTGTTGGTAGGTAAATTGAGGTTGACTTGTTACAACAGTACTTAAACCAGGCTGCCCTACAGGCATCTGGACCGTAGTTTGAATCGTAGATCCGGACAACAGTAAAGATGTCTGAGGAGTGGTTGCAGAGACAGTAGAAACCGGAGTTGTCGATACTACAGAAGTAAGTGCGGTAGATGTTGCGGTAGTTGCAACAGTCATTTGAGATGGAGTACTAGGTGCAATTGGCAGCTGAGTAACTACCGAAGTTACAGAAGTTTGAACATTCGACTGGACAGGTTGCGGTTGCTAGGGTGAACCAGAAACTACGAGTTGTCCAGTTTGAGGTACCAACTATATACTTGGCTACAACACCTGTTGACCCTGTGATGGATCCCACACTATCATTCCGGGGTATTGACCCGTAACAGGTTGAGGATACTGAGATCCATAACCGGATTGAGGATAGGATTGATAACTGAAAGGCATAGTTCCCATACCTTGAACATATGACTAACCTTGAGGTGGTTGATAACCTTGACTCGAGTATTGACCTTGAGGTTGATAACCTTGGGGTGAATACTGATACTGGGGTTGACCTTGACCTTGAGGTTGATACCCTTGAGGTTGATACCCTTGGGGTTGATACCTTTGAGGTAAATATTGATACTGAGGTTGACCCTGGGGTACATATTGAGGCTGGGGTTGACCTTGAGGCATGTATTGTACTATGGGTACATACTGGCCTTGAGGTTGCCCCCCAAACACAATTTGTGTACCTTGAGGTTGCCCCCCAGGAATTAATTGAGGCTGCCCCCCAGGCGGTAATTGACCACCTTGAGGTTGAGAAACGGGAACTAAACCTGACATCACGTAAATGTCCCCTACACCCAACGGTTTGTTACCATTGTTTCCAGCTAATAACCCATGATCAATGGGTTGAGGAGATGCCCCCGCAAAGGTACCAGAAAGTGACTGATACCTGGTGGGAATAGAAGGACCGCCGTGTAAGAAAGATTCAGGAGATTGAGTAAACACGGACGACTGACCAGACATATTTACAGGAGTATAAATACCTCCAGGTGGAAAAGGAGTACGAGGTGGAGAAAAACCTACCCCTGAGTTGTCTAAATAATTGGTTAACGAAAGGTACCAAGTAGTACTTCTAGGAGGACTGTAAAAGATAGATTCACGCTCCCTTAGATCAATAGTAGGTTGATCTTCAAGGATAGATACGCCTAATTCTTCCTCTGGAGCAAGTTCTTCAATAGCTATCAAACCAGTAGGAAGATTCTCGGTGATGACTCTTTCTACCCTAGGTGAATCTGGTACACTAGAAGTTGGAGTAACAGGTTCAGATATCTCAGGTTCTTCGCCTATATCACTAGTAGAGGAAAAACTACCAGCAAGCTCAGAAACTTCAACTGCTTCAGGATTATAACCTGTTTCTAGACTTTGGTAATCTTGATGGACTACCAACGAAGACTCTCCTTCTTCTGGTGAACCTACTCTACTGCCGCTAGGAGGAGTTACAAGGACCTTTAAACCTTCGTAATGACTTGGGACGTCTTGAGGAGGTTCACCCCGAAGTCTACGGGATTTTCTCAATAATTCGGCCACAGAAACAACCTCAGGAGACTTGCCCCGAAGTCTACGGGACTATCTCGGTAATTCCGCCACAGTTGAAAACTTTTAACTACTGCACACGCAAACAAAGTAAAATCTCAAAGCAAACCACCTAAAGTCTCTAAAGAACCAAACAAAATTGAATCATACGCCTAAAGGATCTAGGGCGTCAAACCAAGCACAAACAGTAGCCTTCCAGACCGAAAACGCTAGTTGGAGATGAAACCCAACATCGCCGGATTCAGTACAGAAGTGGTGGGTGGAACAGTTACCCCGGCAACCTGCTTAATGAATAGACCGGCACAAGTTCCTCCACTTTAACCATCTCGAGTGAAGTGAACCCCCCAGAAAATCCAAGTGAGTCTAGCTGACGTCTGCTCCAGGTACAGTGGGATCTTCCCTCCACCGTCACCTCGGTAGAATCCTAAAGATAATGGTCACTAAGGTTACCAACCGCAACAAATGCACCTGGGGGAACAGTCTACACTCCGACAGCACGCAAGGGCAGAGTATCAAGCTCAATCCCCTTGTCGGCTCCTTGACAATAATCCAAGGTTTACCGACAAGTGACCCCTGGCTCCTCGACAATGGTTAATCCGAGGTTTACCGTTTGTAATACGTGCGTGTCTGGCGTCGTTCCCAACAAGGGAGGATTGATCCCCTCACTGGTTCGGACACGAGCTCGTGCTTCTCCTTTAAGAGGATCTTTCCCAGAGTACAAATGAGACAATTGGATTTATTCTATCACAAGATAAGCTACTTGTTTGGTTTTGTTGTCTTGGAGAGTTAATTACTCTCCTACTCCAAGACACTAGCCTGATCTAAATTGGTGTTTCAGAGCCCTAGTAAATAAAAGTTACTAAGTTGATTTTACTTTAAGCGTTAATTTTATGGTTTTTCTTAAAGACAAAAAGGTAGTGGAGATGAAACTGGTGGTGTGTAGACTCGACTCGCAACCACTACAAAGATGCACCTAAGATGATTTACACTACTTTTCTTTTTCAATGAATCTCCTAACTAAGAGAGTTGGAAAATGCAAATTTTATAGAAAACAACTTTCTTAGTAAAGACAATCAAAGAAACAATTCTCTTTATCTTTTCAAAACACACAACTCATGACCACTAATTACTCTACGAAATTTCCTTTTTCTCCCAAAAGTCTACAAATGCTACCAAAGCAAACTTTTTCCAAAAGAATTTTTGTGTTTTTTCTAGATTAATAAAGCATGTAAAACTATTTTATCAAATCGAATTTAACAAAACTAATACAATCAAATCAAATTCACTCAAAAGCAAATTAAAAGGAAATTTACCTAAAAGAAAAAAATAATGAGGACAAAAGCATACAAGGATGATTCCCGGATGTTTTACTTACTCAAAATGCAACTAAGGATCAGTTCATGCAGAATCATAAACTAACCAAAAAACAAAATCGAAATCTTTTTGTTCTTTTTTCTCAAGAATGGAATTCAAGGCTTTGACAAACAAACTTTTCGAGATTCGCAAAGAGAAGACACAAAGGTAGGTCTCTCACTAGGGTGACTTCTATGACAGGCCCGAATCCTAAGAGGACTGATCAAAACCAGGGAGATCCAAAGTCTGACAACCTCTAACGTCAAAGTCACTACAGGACCAGTTAAAAATCAAACCCTAAGGCAAAATCCCTATGAATTCCGCCAAAACCCTCGACACTAACGGGACAAGTTCAGGTGAAGATCTTTGACAGTAAACTGATGGATCTGGGCAGTAAAAACAAATTGAAAACAAAATCTAAAGAGCAAAAAAGCAAAAATTGAAATTTTCTCAAAATTGACAGGGGTACGCAGTTCATCCGTTTACACAGGCGCGGGTACGCACTGTGCACAAAGACGCAGTGCGTACAAGTACGCACTGTGTCAAACCCAGAGACTGCGTACTGCTGGCAAAGCTAAGAAAAATAAAAAACTAAATTGACTCTAAGCTAACCCACCCAAATACACAGCTAGACAACCAAAAATCAGAAAACAAGCAATTTTTCTCAGACCAAAATATCAAATCAAAAAGAACTCAAACACATTCATGGAGTCCCCAGCGGAGTCACCATTTTGTCACATGGAAAGAGTCGTTAGTGTGGACACAACCGACCTTCCTAGAAGCCTAAGACTTTCTAATGACAAACAAGACAAATAAGAGCAATCCTTCCCTAAATATGCTTTTACAATATCAGAAATCAAGTGTTTAGATCCTACCTGTAATCCAACGCTGTTGTAGTAGTCCAGCTTCGTTGATCCGGATGAGCTCCTCCTTCCCTTCGAAACCTGCATTCACTAACAATCAAGCGATTAAATAGCACCTGAATATCACATAAAATAAAACATATTTAACATATATACCAAGGAGTATATGAAACAACTCATTAATAACAAATTGTTGAGAAGAATGGACTAATTTGTATTAAAAGGTAACAAAAGGAACCATTACAACCTGAGCCTTGGTGTTGTGCAAGCTCCTCCCAGGGTCCACAAGAGTTCTCCCTTACTCTGATCAGCTCACCCACCTCCCAATGGAAACAAGTAAAGATGGTAATCTCTCCTCACAAGCTTCTACAAGGAAGTCCTAATTCCAGCAGCATCTACCCTTAGGAATGTTCAGCTTTCAACCTCCCCTCCCTTTGGCCCAATGCCTGTATTTATAGTGCTCTAGAGGAAGTTATTCAGGTCCACCATCAATGGGATAAGCCCCTCTTTGGATGGGATAGCTCCCCTATTGATGGGATAAGTTCCTCTTTGGTAGGGATACATGAACCATCTGGAGGCGCTTCATACACGTCAAAAAAGCTTCTAGAAGACTCTAGAAATGACCACAAGTAACTTTTTTGGAGTGAAACTTGCGCCTTTTGACCTTTACCGGAGTACGCACCCACCCCTTTACATACAGAGCGTACAAGTACGCAGGTATTGTGAACTTGGGTTGCGTACACGCAGGTAAAGCTAAGAGAAACTGCGTACCAGAGATAATTGACTTTAAATGACTTTTCTCTCTTTCTTGAAGTTTGACATGGAGAGCAGAGGCATGAGACTTTCCAAGGAGGATAGTATGACAGTGGATGGAGCCATACTAACTGTAAATAGTCATGGTGACATTTTTTAGTGTAACACAACCATACGAGAGTTCACAACAAAATTCAGGGTATGCTGGAATTACATCTAGCGATTGGGTGCCAATACTGCCTCAACAACCAAGAGTTGTATATTCAATGCAACAATGTTTACCTATGTCAAATATACCAACTACGCTGGCTATTGTGACGGTGTCGTAAGTACTAGTGTTGCCTGTTGTATGCCAACCTCAGGTTTCTTAGGTTGTAATGCAACAGCCTCTTGTCCCTACGACTCAACCACAATCGCCAACTAGTGAAATGACACAGACCCAAACGGGTACAATTACCCCTCATCTTGGTCAAACGGTCAGTATTGGACAACAGCACATGGCTTCGCAATCATGGCTAGTGCAATACCAATAACCGCAATTCCAACAAGTATACCAAGGATCTGAGCAACAAATCTTTGCAAATAATGGGCAGCCGTATATTCAAAACGGTCAAAATCAACCATTCTACAATGGTTATGCCCATCAACCTTACCAAAGTTACCAGCATCAAATGCATTATGCTGGTATGCAAAGACCAACTACTCAGGCCATTCCATCCTATCCTGGGTATGCTTCGCCAAACTTGAATCAATAGTTACCCTTCGTGGCAACTTTAGAGTTACCAGATCTAAATCGGCTAACGAACGATCCAATTGCTTACGCCCCTTGGTGGCCAGCGATTCCACATAAACTTCCGTCAGATATTCCTAAATTTAATGGAAATCCGGGTGAAGACCCGTCGAATCATGTGATGACATTTCATTTGTGGTGTTCATCAAACACCCTAAACGATGATTCGATTAGGCTTCGCCTTTTTCAGAGGACGTTAACTGGTCCGGCAGCAAAATGGTATATCGAGTTACCCAGAGCTTCGTTTGACAACTTCAGTGCCCTAGCCACAACCTTTTTAACCCATTTTCAGTTACCGATAAGGTACGAAACGGGAACAGAGCTTCTTACCAATTTCAAGCAAACAACGGCCACTGACATATCCGATCATATTCGTGAGTGGCGACGTCGTCATAGAATGGTAAAAACATATGTTCCTGATCAGCTTTTAGCTGAATGGTTTATTAAGTAATTATTACCTTCCATTACAGAAGATATGGCAAAAGGAGGAGTCGTCACTGAAGAGCAAGTTATTGCTCATGCACAATATTTAGACTTGATTTATACTCAGTTTGGCATGCTCTACGATAAAATCCCTGACACTCCCAGACCGGAATTTTCCGTCCCTCCTCTTCCTAAATTGAACAATGACTCTCATGTCGGTGATGGCATGATTGGTACGACAGACACGAAATCGACAAAGGCTACATCTAAAAAGGCCCGTAAGATTTCCAGTCAAAATGCAAAAGAAGAACTTCTTGCCTCGGAAGTAAATGCCGTCTTGACTGATAAAGGCAAAGAAACCAAGCAACCAGGAGGCAAGAAGAAAAAAAAAGGGAAGAAGAAGAAACAGAAGGAATCATGACCTGAAAAATCTTCTACAAACCCTTCTGGAGATAAGAAACCAAGGCGTCCATGTCTAATATGTGATGAGGATCATTGGACAAGAGATTGTCCATATAAAGCTGAGCTTAGAAAATTCTTCAAGAATTCGAAAACCTCGGCGGTATTAACTGATCCGTTTCCAAATCCAGGAACAAATATGGTTGCTAGTGACAATGCTTCCCCGTCCCAAGTGCTGATGTTGTTAGTTTTGAAATAGCAAAATGATGCTTTGATATCGACAAGAAATAAAGATGACGGGAATCCACAGCTGTCGAACAACAAAGATAAAGATCAACCTAGTAGTTCGACAACAACTTTGACAGAAGTTGCGCCGCCCATCATTCCAGAGCTAACAATAAAACTGCCAAAGGGAGTAGTACACAAGTCGACGTTTAATCCTTGTGCCAGAGCAACACAACATTATAATATAGTGGAAGATCTGGCCCAATCGCCGTCCGCTATGTCGACACTTGAGGTACTGCAAAATTGCCCCTCCCAAAAGCAGGCTTTATTGTCAGCAATAGGTGGGATAGACCCAGAGGATTCTAATCTTGTGTCCTTTAATCACAAAGGCTATGACCCTCAGTTACCAGCTCAACTAGCTTTCCTCATTCAAGTGAAATCCCTCAACAAAATTGTTCATCGAACAATTATTGATGAGGGAGCATCTACATGTATTATGTCGATGAGTTGTTGGAAAAATTTAGTATCTCCAACCTTGTCGCGATCTTCGACGACATTAAAAGCATTTGATGGACGAACATATACCCCGTATGGGATTCTAAGTAACTTGCAAGTTGAACTAAGGGAGAAAACAGTAGAAATAGATGTTGAAGTAATCGACGGAAACCTCGATTACAACATCTTACTGGGAAGGCCTTGGATATATGCTATGGCTACGGTTGTGTCGACCTACTTTAGGAAGATTGCATTTCCTTTCCAAGGAGGAATTACAATCATCGACCAATAAACATTTCTCCCCAATAGTTCCCAAGTTACGGGAAGCATTCCAATGATCCATGGAAGCCCCCATTCGCTTCAAAATATCGGAGTAGGCCTACTAAAAGACCCTATATTAATGGGGATTTTTACCCTACCACCTCCAATCAATCTGGCGGAAGTGGCAATGGTAGGAACCTGCAATATGATATCTTCTATTCAAAAGATCTCAGAAAATGATATTAGCATGGATCATCTGCAGGTGTGGCCTCCAAGCCAAATAGAGATATTGTAGCAATCAATGTTTTTGGCATGGGAGGCAAACCCAAATCAACGCTCATCAAGCGTTTGGATAGATAGGTCTAAGGAATATGACACCCCTTTATATCCTTGGTCGCAAGTGCATCACACCGATGAAGGAATTGTTCAGTCAATAATAACTGAAGGGGCACCATGGGAAGATTACCACCATCGTTCCCATCTTCCGGATTGTCAAGAAGATACTCCTGATGACCTTCATCATCCTTCAGTTTTTGATTTCCTATCAAATACTGTAAACACGGTGGATTCTGAGTGCAACCTGTCCAATATTGAAGAGACTATCGCCATAAATATCTCGACGAAACAGATGTTGTAGAGAATATTTATGTTGGCAAATGTTGTTCTCCTTCAGAACTGGAAATATATAATGCTCTTTTTCGCGAATTCAGGGATGTCTTTGCTTGGTCATATGATGAAATGCCAAGCATTGACTCGAGTATAGTTGAACATGAAATTAAGATGTATCCAGATGTCAAACTAGTACGACAACGGCTACGGCGGGTGCACCCCAAGAAAGTCGCTGCCATCAAGGCAGAAGTTGAGAAACTTCTCCATGCTGGTTTTATTTACCCGGTTCCTCTAACCGATTGGGTATCGAACATTGTTCCTATAATGAAAAAACAAGGAACGATTAGAGTGTGCGTCGATTATAGGGATGTAAATCAAGCTTGTCCGAAGGACAACTACCCTACACCCTTTATTGACCAGATAATTGATGAATGCGCCGGATGTGAAATCTTTTCATTTATGGATGGATTCTCCGGATATAATCAAATAAATATCCGCCCGCAGGACCAGTCAAAGACTCCATTTATTTGTCCGTAGGGCACATTTGCATACCGCAAGTTACACTTTGGTTTAAAGAACGCAGGGGCAACATTTCAGAGGGAAATGAATTATGCCTTCCATGACATCAAAAACATCGTTCAACCATATCTCGACAATCTTCCGGCTCATTCGCGAAAGCGGACCGATCATCCGCAACATTTAAGAGCAATATTTCTACGTTGCCGACACTACAAGATACGACTCAATCCACACAAATGTGTGTTCTGTGTCAGTTCTGGTCGTTTTCTTGGCTTTTTAGTCTCAAAGGACAGGATTCGTCTCGACCCATGTGAGGTTCAGGCAAGGATAATTTTAGGGGTGAATGTTCGCCCTTTGGCGAAATTAAGGGTTTTTAAATTTTTAGTGGGCGAATATTTTGTATCATAGTACATTTTTACAAATCACCTCAAATAGCCCACCTTATTTTAAGGGAGAGGGTAAAAAAGGTAAATTTAGCCCTTGAAATTAGGACTTACAACCTTCCATTCGCCCATTTTCAAGAATAGATTTTATTTAAGTGAATCCATTCGCCCATTTTCAAGAATAGGTTTTATTTAAGTGAATCCTATGGGCCAAATACCATATTTATAAAAGAGGTATGGTAAATTAATAAAAATATAAATAAATGAGAGGTATGGTAAATAAATATAACATTATTTATATTTACTCCATAAGTCACCTTATATACATGTAAGGGTGTAAACAAATAAAAATATAAGTAAAGTGGAGATATGGTAAATAAATAAAACATCTTTTTATACTTACCCAAAAGGTATGGTAAATAAATAAAAATATAAATAAACTAGACGTATCGTAAATAAATAAAACCTCTTTTTATATTTAGTCCATAACCCTCGTTCTATTTATGAAGGCTCAAGAAAGAGGTTTTATTTAAGTGAATCCTATGGGCCAAATACCATATTTGTAAAAGAGGTATGGTAAATTAATAAAAATATAAATAAACTAGAGGTATGGTAAACAAATAAAACATTTTTTTATATTTACTCCATAAGTCACCTTATATTTACGAACACTCAAAAAATGGGTTATATTTAGGTGAAACCTATGGCCAAAATACTATGGGACAAATACCATGGACTAGATTGTTATTAATACCATGCAAAAAACCATTATTAACCCTAATATTAGAATTAATAAAAATAAAAATGGCACATGGTATTGACCCATGGTATTCACCAAAATGGCACATGGTATTGACCCATGGTATTCACCTGGAAGGTAGCCTATTTAAATGGGGGAATTAAACCAGCATGTAGCGTATGCTAAGATTCACTAGGACTTTACAAAGTTTTATTATTTAGTGAAAGACTCCAAGATCTTACAAGATTTTATAATTGAGTAAAATATTCGCCATGCCTGGTGAGAAATTCGCCAAAAAATTATATATACATATTATATTATTGATAAAATCGCCTTCCATTTTTCCTATATACCATGGAGATTCGCCCATTTATTATATTTATAAATTTAGGGGGGGTTCTTAAAATTTTCCCTGGGTTCAGGCAATCATAAATTTGCCTCCACCTTCAAATTTGCTTCAGATTCAGAAACTCCAAGGGAAAGCAAACTTTCTGAGGAGGTTCATTCCAAATTATGCCGAACTTGCTAAAGGTTATCTATTGAAAAAAGAAGTACCCTTCGTCTAGGATCAGATTGTGCAAGCTTCCTTTGATGCTTTAAAAGAATCCCTAATGAAAGCATTATTAATGTACGCTCCTGATTATCAAAAAGACTTTAACCTGTATCTGGCAACAACGAATACAACCATCGCAATGGTTTTAGTTCAAGAAGACAACGGAATTGAAAATCCTATATATTATTTGAGCAGGAACTTAAATGATACAAAAAGAAAGTATTCCTATGTTGAAAAGCTGGCTCTCGCAGCCGTTCAAGCGATACAAAGATTTCGACACTATGTCCTCTTTCGAAAAACTACCATTTTATCAGATTGCAACCCCATGACTTATATATTGTCGCGACAGTTGCTGGGGGGGAAATATTCAAAATGGATAGCAATTCTTCAAGAGTTTGATATGGAATTTGTAAAATCAAAATCAAAGAAATCCCTGGTTTTCGCGGAATTACTATGCAATCTCCCATCATCATCCAACGATGAGACATCCGAAGAAACCATCGTGGATGAATCTTTGTTTCTGAGATCTTCAAGCAATCCATGGTATGGAGATATAATCATCTATCTCCAAACCCAAAAATATAGGTCTAATACCTCTCGCACGGAACAAAAACGTATTCGATACCAATCAAAAAACTACATGATCATCGGTGATACACTTTACCATCGTGGTGTCGATAGAGTTCTGAGGAGGTGCCTCACCGACGAGGAGGCCGAAAAAGTCCTGAATGATTGCCATTCAGGCAGGTGGGGGGAATCAATCTGGTTACGCTATGGTGCAAAAAAATTTACGAGCAGGATACTTCTGGCCAACGATGTTCAAAGATTGCATAACCGTAGTCAGAAGTTGCCATGCATGTCAAATTTTCGATAGCAAAACCAGAAAACCACCCGCACCTCTACAACCGATAGTTGTTGTTGGGCCATTCGCCAAATGGGGCATTGATTTCATGACATTTAACCCCACCTCGACCGGGGGGCATGGGTATATCATAGTCGCAGTAGACAATTTTACCAAATGGGCCGAGGCAATGCCTACATTAGATAACACTGGTGAAACAACTGCCCTTTTCTTTTTCAATCATGCAGTCGCCAGATTCGGCGTTCCACAGGCTATAGTCACAGACCATGGATCGCATTTTCGCAATCACATGATGCTTGAATTGGCTGCCAAATTAGGGTTTTCCCACGACAGCTCTACTCCATATTACCTGTAGGCCAATGGACAAGTTGAAGCAATCAACAAAGTCCTGAAGCAAATGCTGCAAAGGATGATTGGAGTCCACAAAAGGAGTTGGCACCTAATCCTATACTTAGCCTTGTGGGCATACCGAACATCGGTAAGAAATGCAACCGGGTTTACACCTTTTCAACTGGTGTATGGCCTAGAAGCAATCTTACCAGTTCAGTGTGAAATATCATCCCTCAAACTCGCAGTCGACCTTCTCACCGGAACTTCAGAAGAGGAGGCTCGTTTCTTGGAACTAATCCAATTGGACGAAACCTGTTGTGATGCCACTTTGGCTAACGAAGCCCATAAGAAATGAGTCAAGGCGTAGTTCGACAAAAATGTCAAACCCCGTGTCTTCTCAGAAGGTGACTTGGTCTTACTTTATGACCAGGAGTACGATAAATTGGGAGCAGGTAAGTTCAAGTCTTTGTGGATGGGCCCCTATATTATTAAGCGTGTATTAGCAAAAGCAGCCTACGAGTTAATGGATTACGACAGGATTCCACTGGCGCAACCCCGTAACGGGTTGTACCTTAAGCGCTACTACGCATGATTTAGTGTGGTAACCCATATGCTTTTGTTACATTTTTGTTTTCACTAAGAGTAATTTTTTTGGTCAAATAATCCACTTTTTACATTTGTCGCAGATGTTGAACCTATTGGAATCTTTTGTTGGATATGCCAACGGGGCGAGTCGTAGTTCGCGGAACCTATCTTCTGCGGCCTGGGCCATTTTTGATCCAAGCGGCGAGTTAGTAAGTTTCAGAGGGGTATGTATTGGTCGGTCAACAAATAACATTGCTGAATATAGCGCGTTGATAGAACTTCTCTCTGATGCCATCACACATGGCATAAGCTGACTTGTCGTCAGGCTAGACTCACAGCTCGTCATACTACAACTCACTGGTATCTACTCCGTTCGAAATCCAGCTATCTATCGCATGTTCCTAAGGGTCAAGATTTTGGAAAGACAATTTGATTTTATTCAGTACCAGCATATTTCCAGAAACTTAAACACATTAACAGACTCATTGGCAAATTATGTGTTAGATAGACATTTGCAACATTTATAAAAAGAAGCATTTCATCAGTATTTGCATCAGGATCATGTAACTTAACCAAAATAAAACTCCGAAAATCAAATATATATATATATATATATATATATATATATATATATATATATAACTGTTTATGGTTTACACATAATGTTCTGTAACCAAGACAAAATTGGTCAAATGACCCAAAACTCAAAATGCTAGGGGGCACCCTAGTCTAATGATGCTGGTGATAACAAGTCACTGCCTGTGCAATCATGCGTAAAAGCCTAGTCCACCGACTCGATACACCGGTAGTATGTCGCTGCAACCTCAGGGGCAGCTCGTCGGTCCTCACGCCCGGAATACCAAGAGTAAGGCCTTTGACCTGATCCTGCAATGCTAAAAGAGTCTCGACTGCATCAAGGTCGTGAAGGATAACCCTTCCCACACCCTCTCCTGCTGGAGCGGCAGATGGCACTCTTAGGTGTACTACTGGCCAGACTGGTCCAAAATCTACATGAGAACATGAGTTTTGATTGGTCCTGATAGAAGTAAGCATAAGAACATTATAAAAGAAATGATAAATGGAGATATGGTCAGAGAATTTACCGATGACACCCCACTGCTCACCAGCAAGCAGTACCAAATCTGGATCACCCCGGAAATCCATACCAGCATATGGATACTCGAAAAAAACCATCTCCTGACAGTTGAACCACTCGAAAAAGGTATCAGAAAAGGAAACCTATGACTGACCAGCATGTCTGGCCATAAGGTCAACCCATCTCTACATCCGTGGCTCAGTCGGTGGAGGTAAACCAAGTGAAACATACTGCGGCTGCATCAGTGGGATCTTTTCCAAGGCGAAATTTGTCAATATAGAACCATATCCAAAGTTATTCAATCTTCCATTTTTCACCTTGGTCAGTTGTTCTTTCATTAGAGAGAGTACTGAATCACACCAGTTGAACACCTTTGGTTCAAATCATTCCAAGGCGTACTGCATATAAGACCTGTTGGCCACGTGAAGAGCCGCACTACCAGCCAGTCTAGCAAAAGTAAACAGAATGGTCCTCAGGGACCTGTCAGTGACATCTTGGATAATGATCTTGCCGTCCTTACTCGGATGAGATCTCTCTCTGCAATACCTGCGAATGTAATCTCTTACAGATTCACCCCCACGGGCCAAACCTGATAATGAGATAGGGGCACCCCGCCTCGATAAGCTGGTCAAAAAATAGATGTCCACGACAGTCAAGGGGATGGACTTGCCCCTAATCTGGAACACCTGGGTGGTAGGATCCCATGCATCGAGAAAATATTGCAACAGGTTGATTTGTTGCCTCATGCAAGAGATGCGGAAAAACTTGAACAGGCCAAAGTTCTGCAGTGCATTTACCGTAATCGGATCATGTAAAGAAAGCATGTCCTCTTCTTCATGCTCACGTTCTCACCATGTAACAGGCATTTTTCTCCAATGAATCTCTGAAACAAACAAGAGAAGAGTCAAGATCCTGATTTGGTGAAAAACAGGCAAAAATTTCCATGAAAAACTGTGCATAAATTGCCCTCTTTGCGCCCATCGCACCCCCAGCAGTGTTCTAGGTGGGATGCATGCTGACTAGCTAATGGCCAAGCCAGCATGCATCACACCTTTTGATGTAGAAGAGGTGCGATGGAGCCAGGGCGAGTTTTTCAAACCCCGGAGGCTTAGAAAAACTGCAAAACATGCCCAGAATTCAAAAAGGAAAGGATGAAACTAAAGAGCTCAGGTTTAGCTCCTACCTGGTCTAGACGGCACCGAGAATCGTCCACAGAATCTCCCAGAATCAACTAGTGAAAATCAAGGGGGAAAGCACCTCCAAAGCTCCAACAAACCAAAGTTCAAATGAAATGGTAAAATGAGAGGTAAAAAGAACTTTTGAATTACGTTTCATGTAATTCAAGTAAAATATTAGTGTTTTAACTCATTTTTCAAACATGTATTGTTCGTTTCTAACTAGTTTGATGAAGCAATTGAGCAGGCAGTACAACCTTTGAAAGAACAAAGTTGTCAATGGTAAAATCAAGATAATCAATGACCATTATATCGAGCAGTTTTAACGCAGAATTCAAGCTCGTTAAAAAATAAACATAAGCAATGAGCAAATGTTCCCCCGTAGTTTAAGCTCATTAAAAAATGAACCAATTTTCGGCAAATAACCATCGTGAATGTATTATCATCAGCCTTTGAAGCCTTGGTCGTGTTCTCATCATCACCTCCACTCTGTATTGGCTGATCATTCGCCTCCATTTGATTGTTTACCCTTTTGAGGAACAGCTGTGAAGAGTGATCCTGTTAGCCATCCTTGTGACACTGCCATGATTGGAGAATTCCAAACCTTACATGGAATCAGCTGCTACCAGATTTTATCACTCGTTCCTCAAAAAACAAGTCTTCTTTAAGCTCTTTTCAACTGATTCATAAAATATGAAAAGATTGTTGTGCAATTGGCCTCTCTAGCTCGTTAAAGGGACCGGAAGTGCTATCCCTCCTTTAGATTTTAATCTTTTTGGACTTGAGGGATCATTACACAAAAAGATCGAGCACTTGTTTTGTTCGGCTCGTTAAAGGTACCGAAAATTCATCCCTTTTGTATTGTTTTATACTTTTTTAGACTCAAGGGATTATATGACGAAAAAGGATTATTGGACTGAGTTATCCTTGTCGTTAAACTCGTTAAAACCGAATAGCGACAAACTTGTCGATACAGACAAGAGTGAGTTTCACTATCACTAGGCTCGTTAAAACATAGCGATGGGTTTGCCCGAAGGGCAAATTATAGAACAAGCATATGTTATCCTCCTCAAGCTTGACAAAAATAAAGAGGTATTGGTCAGCAATGACTGGGGAAAAATTGGGAAGAAAACTTGAAGAAACTTTATTGGTAGCAATTCGCTCTTGAACATGACACTTTCACTCTGCATCCGAGTCGGGTTGGGTTGTTCCGTTCACTAGTCATATCACCATGTGTCCATCACACCATCCATATTTGGGGTTAACGCTACCAATCCATCATGTCAGTGTCGCCGATATGTTCAAGAGAAGTCGCTCAGAGAATTCACCTGTGTCTCACCTCCATTAAAATCATTTGCTCCGTTCCATGTCATTGATGTGGGATTCACTAAGGCCCTCCTATGACGGATTGCTTCTTGTCGACATCAGCTCATTATCCAAGAAGTTGTTGGAAATAATACTGAGAGGGGGGGTGAATCAGTATTATCTAGCAATTTAACAAATCTTCCTTATTTGATCTTTTGAATTATTCTTGCATATCAGTACCATAAAATAATGAGCATGAACAAAGAAAATAGACAGTCACACCAAAGAACACAAGATGTAAGGTGGAAACCCAATGAGGGAGAAAACCACCTGCTGTAATATGTCTCTATCTTCTTTCAATTTAGAAATTCTTTTACAATGATTTTGTACTGGTGCAGTCCTTTACCAGTACGCAGGCTGCAACCTGCAGAGAGCTACAACTCTCTCTCGTTCTCCAGTCTCTCCTGGAAGGGAGCTACAACCCCCTACTTCTTTTCATGAAGAATCAAATGATCAACAAGTATACAACAGTTACAGTCCACTACAGTTATCAGATCAGTAATCACAGAACTAACCCAGAACACCTTATGAACAGAAAAATACAGTCAATAGATCATCTTAAGACAGGGACGCAATTTTTCTTTCTGTGGCCTGCGACTGGACGCAGTTTTACCTTCTGCTGCTCTGCGTACCGACGCACTGTTCCTTTAAACTGCTCTGCGTACCGGCGCACCCAACAATACTATCGCGCCGCGTCTTTTGCTTCAGAGACGCACCCAATAATACTATCGCGCCGCGTCTTTCGCTTCAGAGACGCACCTGAGCCCTTACTGTACTGCGTCTCGGCGCACTTGCACTTCACTGAACCTGCGTCCCTTCAGATATAAAAGATATGAAGACTTCAGAACTAGCCCAAACAGTCAGATCTGTAGATCTGATCATGCGCCATAGAGATCATAGTCCATTAGAAGATTCGCCCTCATAGATCTGGACTAGATCACACCAAAAGATATTCAACCAAAGATGATGATTAATCCAAATGAAATCCTTTGCTTTATATAGGCAAGCTCCTCCCCAAAACATGGAACAATACCACGAGCCGACACCATAGAAACACAAAACCGTCGGCTAGATACCACACAAGAAACCCCCTCGTGTTTTTCTCTGTCTTGAAATGTGTGCACTGGGTGGACGCACCCCCTGAACGGCTGGCCTGCGTTCCTGGACGCGGGTTCTGCATGGTATACCTGCGGGGACGCACTTTCTGAACAGATTGCCTGCGTCCTTCTTAAAAATAGAGAGCTGATCATCAAGAATAGTGATCTACCACCTGAATGGGTTGCCATCAAGGACAACACCTGAATCATAATGCCAACAGAAGTCGATCTAGGAACAACCCTTTCAGTACTTTGAAACTTGCGTGCCTCAATGGCAAGTTTCTCACTTTCGGCGACAGGTTTACATCAATGGCCTTCGACCGAAATATTTTGCGTGGTGTTCGACGCCAAGTCCCTTATTCACACCACGTGAATTGTACTGTAGTACCTTGAGGGTCATCATCATTATCGGTGATTCCTCTCGCGCCTGTTAACAACTTACATCATTGGCTAGTAATCAGTCGATGTCTTTCCATGTTCGACTCCAGAACATCTCTCACATGGATCGACTTGTACTTTGAGTGAAGATCGAACGAGATTGAAGACCCCAGATCTAGTTTCATCCATCCGGGCTATGATATATATTCAGGAAAATAAAGACATCAAATGTACATCATTACTGCACAGATAATCATCCAACCTAAGGGATGATGGCTCTACCAGAATCATCAGTCTACACTCAGACGATTGTCTGTCTTATGTACATGAAAATGAATTTATAAAGTTGAGCATGGGAATGCCCGCCTCAGCTAGATCATGAAAATATTATGAAGATAATGTATTGTATTGTATCTTATTACAGGTCACCTTCCAGCTTGAAAAAACTTCAGATCCTCATGATAAAGCATTTCACCCAACATCAACAGATTAACGACCTCATGCTTTAGGGGGCAACTGTTATAGACATTTTTGGGCACTGCAACCCCGATCATAAATTTCCATAAACCAAGGGCTCTTAAGTCCCTAAAAGTGCTGTTTTGACCTCTAAAAGAACAAGGTCAATTGATTACATCTTCTCCCAGAAGTTCTCCATGAAAAACTACTTAGAACTGGTCAAAACTGGACCATCTCACCTGCTCCATGGTCAAAGTGCGCTGCATCCCACCTAAATACACACGGGAGGTGTGATGCATCTTGAAAAGCTCTTCTATGGGGTGCGATGGGCGAGAGTGGACAAATGGCAGGGTCAATCTGCAAGGTGGAGGATCATGGAATCTTCCAGAAACTTCTCCTGTGACACTTGCCTCTCTGCATTCGCCCAGGGATGAGTAAGAGATTATCAATCTCCAAGTGGAATCAAGAACTATCAGAGAGAGGACACTAATCAAATCTCAAAATATGACTCACCCCCCTTGCAAACATCTATATATGGATCCCTCATCCCAGAGATCCAGAGGCTAGAATTTTGTATCTTGTAAGGAAGTGTTGCTGGTTTCTTGGTGCAACATCATAATGTTGGATGATCTAAGCTTTTCATGAGGTGAAGAAGGGCTTTCTTGCTGAGAGGATGATGCTGGGTCAGAACAATTGGTTGTAATCCTCTTTGCTATTCTTGATTATTAATAAAGCTATTCAAGTTTTCCTCCACATTCTTGTATGATTGATGATATATGCATTTGTGTGGTCAATATATATTTGGTCCTATATTGTTTATGATAATAGATCTATGTTCTTGGATAGTGTTATGCTGCTTTGATTCTATAGGTGCTCTTTGAAGCTGGGTAGACGAGGAAACGAGTGGCAAAGATCTATCAGAAGGGAGAGGAATCAAGCAAGGAACCAAGCGCAAGACAGAGGTTGGTCTCCTTCTTTCCCCTCTTATCTATTTCTCATAAAGGAAAACAAAAGTGGTTTTTGTTTGTTTGTTTCTAAGGTAGCTACCAGCCTTAGTGGGACTAGCAGCTCTGCATAGACACTAGATTTCCCGATAATACACAGGCAGTGCCGGATCTGATGTACTTCCTGACATCTTGTTGAAGATTTGGCCAGTAGAAATACTTCTACAGTACTGCCACTGTTTTCTCGACCCAGACATGCCCAGCGGCCTGACTATAGTGCGTTTCCCAAATCATCTTGGCTCGCTCACTTGAAGGAACACAAAGTTGTCGTAGGTGGCATAGCAGGGCATCCTAGAGGTGAAAATATGGAACTTGCTAACCCTCCAAGAGCATCTGGTATGTGTGGCTGAACTATGGGTTGCTTTTGTAGAGAAGTGGCCAATCAGAAGTCTCGTGCCCACAAGAGTTGAGCACGATGGTTAATGCCATGATCTGTGGTTGGTTGAGGCAGTCTGCAACATTATTGGTGCTACCCTTCTTATACTTGATATTCAAATGGAACTGCTGTAGGTATGTGGACCACTTTTTTTGGCGATCGTTCTGCAACTTCCCTTGTGTCTATATGAACTGCAGGGGTCAGTGGTCTGTGTGGATGATCGTTTCCTTCCCCAAAATGTAATGCTTCCATGTCAGCAAGCATGTACCATGGAATACATCTCTTTGTCATAAGTGGGGTACTTCCGAACTTTGTTTGAAAGTGTCTCACTGTGACATGCCATTGGATGCCCCTGTTGAGTAAGGAATTCCCTAATAGCATAGTTAGAGGCATCTATCTCGATCTCAAATGGCTATTGCAAGTTTGGTAAAGTGAGCACTGGTGTAGAGAAGAGGCGATGTTTCAACTCTGAGAATGCCTTCTATTGAGATTCAGACCAAAATAATTTTTCTTTCACTCCTCCCTTGGTGAATTGACTCAAGGGCTAAGTGATATGAGAGAATCCCAACATGAACCTGCAGTAGAAATTGGTAAGACCCAGAAAGCTACGGAGCTCTGTCAAAGTGGTTGGGGCTGGCCAATCTTGGTTGGATCCACATGCACCCCTCATTCATCAATAATGTATCCCATATACTAAACATGGGTCATGCCAAAAGTGTGTTTCTCCAAATTGGCACACAACTTGTGTTGTTGCAGTGTTTGAAGAACCTGTCGGATGTGGTGGAGGTGCTCTTCCCAACTTTAGCTGAAGATCGAGATGTCATCCAAGTATACCACTATAAATGAGTTGGTTAATGGCTGCAAGATGTCATCCATCAGCCTCATGAAGGTTGTAGGATCATTCGTCAACCCAAAAGGCATAACCAACCATTCGAAAAGGCCCTCCTTGGCTTTGAAGGCAATTTTCCACACATCGAAGGGTTCAATTGGTACCTGGTGGTAGCCGGACTTCATGCCGATCTTGCTGAAATACTTTGCCCGTTCAGTTGGTCCAGAATGTCATCAATCCATGGGAGTGGGTATCTATTCTGGACATTGATCTTGTTCAGTGCCTGGTAGTTAATACAGAATCTCCAAGTCCCATCCTTCTTTTGTACCAACACGATTGAGCTCCCACAGGGTGATGAACTTAGACCAATGTGACCTTTCTACAGTAGCTCCTCAATCTGCCTCTTGATTTTTTCATTCTCTAGAACGAAGCACTGATAGATTGGTCCATTGGGCAGTGACGCACTTGGGGTCAAATTGATGGAGTGCTTGACGTAAAAGTGTAGGGGCACCCTTGTGCGGGAGGTGAAGATGTCCTCGTACTCCTCCACGACCTTGTCCATCTATTGTTTCCATGTGGAGGGGCCGTGTCTCAAGGTCGTGGCCACTGTCTTCTTCTTTCCCTGAGGACTTATCATTAGGAAAAAAAATTTCCCGGTGTTGGAAATGAGCTTACTGCATTGTTTTAAAGTATCCAAAGAGATGGTGGTAGGCGGTGCTACCCCATTATCCTGTACAACTTATTTCCCAAAGTAACAATAACAACATGAGACCTTGACTCATACATAGCATGTCACTTCCATAAGTATGGATGACCTAATAATACATCACAAACATCAAGGGGAGCAACGCCACATAATACCTCATCCGTGAAGGGCTTGATGTTGTATGGAAGGTGACACTACTGGTTCACATGAAGATCCCGTCCTTGGTGAAGCCACCTATTGGTGTACGGTTGTGGATGTGCTATGGTCGGTAAGCCTAGCCGCTTCACGACCTCTACCAAAATGAGGTTCTTTTGGAACCAGCTGTCAACAATGAACTATAGCGGGGAACCCTTTACCCACATTTGGGAGTGGAAGAGGCACTCCTCCTTCTCTAGATATTCGGGTTCCTCCCTCTGGATATTCATGGTGGCAATGGTGGCATTAGGCTCCACATCGATAATATTCTTCCCTTTTTCATTCCCCTTGTTGGGTTCCGATTCGGAGGCGTAACATGCATCTGATTCCGAAGGCTTTAGCTTGGCCACAAGTGATTGCTTGGCCTAACACTCACTTGTGTTGTGAGTGGAGCTCTTATGGAACTCACACCAATTTCTGTGTCCTTGTTCAACTTCGCGGCATTGTTCTTTTCTTGCGGCTTTGGAGGGTTTTCATGGGCCACCCCACCTTGGCTTTGTTCTTTGTTCTATGGTTTGGGGGCACCTTTCCCTTACTTCAGATTCGCACATCCAAAGTCTTCCTTCTTGTGTTTAAACTTTTGCTCGATCTTGATCGCATATCAGTATGCCGTGCCAAGTGAGGAGATGTCTAGGAATTCCATCTCATCCTAGATGTACCTATGCAGGCAATCGAGGTACTTGAGAACCAAATTCTTCTCAGAATCCTTGATACCAAACTTCGTGCGAAGGGTATGAAAAAATTGGTAAACTCTGGCACATCTTTATCCCTTCCCTATCGCAACACTGTCCACTTTGTGTATTTATCCTCATAGCTCTTGACAGGGTAGTACTTCTCCTTGATGGCATCCCTGAATGAGTTCTAAGTGGGTGCGGCTGAAAATAGTGAGTTTGTAATTTCATCCTTCTTCTCACAGTAGGTTTCCCACTAGTCCTTGATGTGGGGGCTGCTTTAAGAAGTGCAAAGGTGATCTTTTCCTGGTTGGAAAAATCATGAATGAAAAAATATCCGTCTTGTAGATTTAACCATTTATCTACAACATCTCAATCTATCTGACCCTCAAATATGGGAATGTCAAAGTTAACTTGTACCTTAAAGGGTGTGGCACTTCCAAAGTAGTTGCCGAAAGTAGATGTGTCACCCCTGGGTAGCCGCTAAAGGATCTGGGAAAAGTTGTCAATCATCGCATTCCTTTGTCGCTCGAGGGCTTCCTCAAGAAATATTTTGATAGGATCTCCCACCCCCTCATATTTCTTTTCATTCGCCATGGGAGGCTGTCAGGATTTGCGAGGTTGGTCTTGCAAAGGTTGACTAGTTCAAGCCCTAACTCCTTATATCCTGTCCTCATTGGGGACATGCAAAGAAAATCAGAGAAAAAGGAGACCGCTCTGATACCACTGATCCGGATTTAAACAAGAACGCAACAAATTACATATATAACCATAAATACAAAGATGCAGTAGAAATAATACTTCATTTCATTAATATCAAGTACTGAAATATGCTTACAAACAGGATGGAAATAATACTAGCTCGAGCGATGGTATATTATCTCTGAGAAGAGATGTGGCGGATACATGCCTCTAAACTCCATTACAATGAGGCACAATAGACTTTTTATTTTTAAACAATAAGAACAAACCCTAAACAACCAAAACCCTAACCCAAGGAGATGTAACACCAAGAGTTTATGGGCCCTGTTGGGGTGAGTTAGACAACCAACTCCCTAGGTTCGTGACTTGGTCATATTGTCTCCATTTGATGTGCATGATAACCCATTGGAAAGATCTCTCCAAGGACTATGATGGAAAAGACAATTTTAAACAAAACATTGCAGGCGGTAGATTGCCAAAAGAACGTCGTTTAGGGCCTCAAAACGGCTTCGGAAGTTTAGGACCCAAAAAACTACTAAAAAAAGTAAACTGTAATACAATTAAGGAAACTAAAAAATTGAAAGAAAAAATGGTGGGGGTCCAAGTGGAATTGGCAGGTGGCCACCAATATCCACTTGGATCACCGGTTTACTATCCTGCATATTAAACCTCTATAGTATTGTCTCGACATACTTCCTCTGGTTTAACTAGAGCTTCCTTTTTGCTTGATCTCGTTTAATTTCCATGCCCAAAATATAGTTTGCAACAATAAGATCTTTCATGTCGAATTTGGAGGACAATTGAGTCTTCAAATCCTAGATATTTTCTTTGTCATTTCCAACTAGCAACATATCATCCACATACGAACATATTTTTTTGCTGCGTGCGTGCTCTGATCTGCGTCCGGCTAGGTCAACGTCCGCTGCCAAGACTGCCCGCCGCCATGGCTGCACCAGGGGGTGCGGAGCCCTCTCCCACCCCTCCATCATCATCAGCAGAAGCCTTCCGAAGCCTGCTATCGCAGAAGGGGAAAAAACGACCTCATCCCGAAGTACCGAAGTTTATCAAAAAGCTTGATGAAATCCCAGAAATCGCTTTGCCGGAAGATCAAACGATCAAAATCGCCCTTGCCTTGGCTGACAGAGGTTTAGTGGGGCAATTTATGGGTCGTTGGCCAACAACAAAATCGACTGATGAATGGGTCCAACGAAACTGGAGGCCGCTGCTGCCCAACAATGTGATCTGCTACGCGGTCGGAAGAGGTTTTTTCATCTTCGAATTCACTACCAAGGAAGATCGAGATCTGGTGTTCAGAAACGGCCCATATTTCATGGGAAATCAAGGTCTCTTTCTGAATAAATGGACCCCCGACTTCGACCCTTCAGTCGATGTCCCAAAGGAGGTCCCTGTTTGGGTTCGGCTACCCAACTTGCCAATACACTGCTGGAGCTATCAATCCCTGCAAAAGATAGGAAATGGACTGGGCAGATTCATCGACAAAGCTGATAACAAGGGCCAATACACCTGCGCCAGAATCTGCGTGGAAGTAGACTTGGAAGCTGGGCTGCCGGAAGCCATCAAACTTACAGTTGGAGATTGGCACCACTTCCAGAAGCTGGACTACGAGCAACTGCCTTTTAAGTGCAGAATCTGCCATGAGCACGGTCACTTTCAACGAAACTGCCCCAAAGCACCATCAGGGGACAAAGTCGAAGAAGAAGGATGGAAGGAAATAAAAAAGGGTAAGGTAGTCTCAAAGCCAAACGAGCAGAAGAAAACAGGACCAAAGGGGAATCCCCAGACCAATGACAAGACCAAACCAGTCTCAAATGAAGGCCCCTCCTCAGGGGAAAAGGTGGATGCCTCAGAGAACCATGAAGAAACTGAAGATCAGTCGAAGAAAGGGAAAGAAACCGAAGAAGAAACAAATGTCCCCCTAACAGAGGTAGATCAAGGGGGAAACGCAGGCAACGACGAGCACATTAGTCTTGCATCTGACTCAGGGGAAGAATCAGAAGAAAGAGACTCTGAATCAGACAGCTCACAAATTTCTCCAATCAAATCGACCAGGGGCCGGAAATCCAAGAAGAAACAGAGAGAGGAGAAAACTTATTTGGATGTTCTCCAAGGCTCCCAGAAAACTCTCAAAGGAATGATGAACACCAGATCTGGGCGCAAGCACAACAAGGCTTCAAAAGGAGCCACTCCCTCCCAACCCAGTAAATAATGAAATACGTCTCCTGGAATTGCAGAGGATTAGGTAGCAGGCTGAAAGAAGATGCCCTGAAAGACATTGTGAGGTTGCATGTGCCTGAAATCCTTCTCATCCAGGAGACAAAGCTGGAGGACACTCTCCTCCTCCATTCCAGCAAAACATTCTGGCGCAAAGGCCCTGGTAGAGCTGTCAGTGCTAGAGGCGCCTCTGGTGGGATTGCCTCCTTCTGGGACAGCTCCAAATATGACTTGATTCAAGAAGAAAGTTGCCAGCACTGGATTTTCACTCAGCTCCTTCACAAAGACTCTGGTCAACAAGTAAGTATATTCAACCTTTATGCTCCGGTCTCTCCAACGGAGAAAAAAATTTGTTGGGACTCGCTCCAGTCTTTTCTTATATTGCACAATCCAGAAAACATCATTATTGCAGGGGATTTGAACGTTACTCTGGCAGCTGAAGAGAAAAAAGGTGGATCTCCTGTAAGAGATCCAGCTAGAGAATGGGTAGAAGATATAATGGTTGGCTGGGATCTGGAGGACATCAAACCATCAGCTGGGAAATACACTTGGTCTAACAAAAGATTAGGTCCCAGCCATATAGCTGCTCGTTTGGACAGATTCCTCGTCCAAGCCTCCTTTCTTACTAGTGGTCTAATGGCCTCATCCAAAATCCTTCCTAACTGCACCTCCGATCATAAACCCATTAGTCTCGAGCTCTCCATGGATGGTTTTCTTGGCCCCATTCCCTTTAGATTTAGCCCTTTGTGGATTCAGCAAGAGGGTTTCAATGAGGTGGTTTCTGAAGTCTGGAACCGGAAAATCCTGGGATCCCCTTTCTTTGTGTGGGAAGAAAAGTTGCGGGCTCTTAAGAGAAGGCTCAAGGAGTGGGCTAAAGCCCTGAAAACGCCAGCTGCCAAGAGAAAAGAGTCTTTAGAAAACCTTGCTGCCCTCCAATCATCAATGGAGGTTTCTGCTATTACCCAAAGTCTGCTCCAAAAAGAAGTTGAGTTGCAAAAAGCCCTCCATAAAGCTAGCAGGGATGAAGAGGATTATTGGAGACAAAAATCCAGAAATTTATGGTTACAGGCCGGCGACAAAAACACTAGTTTTTTCCACAAGCATGCCGAAGCTCGCAAGCAATTCAAAAATGTTTCAGAAATCCGCTCCCAAGATGCAGTGGTTAAAGATTTTGAAGGCATCAAGAGAGCAGCCTTCTCTTTTTTCAAAGATCTTTATTCAGCGCCTGATGACCCACCTATAGATCCTCAAGCCTATCCGTATAATCTAATCCCCTCCTGTGTGCAAGACTCTGTCAATAATATGCTGACTGCTCCGATCAGCATGGATGAGCTCAAGAAAGCCTTGGATTGCATGGAACCGGATAAGGCGCCAGGGCCTGATGGGTTCACTGCTAGGTTCCTTCAGACTTGCTGGTCAACTATCAATAAAGACCTCCTGAGAATGGTTAGGAAGTCCCAATATTGCGCAAAGCTAGGAGGCAGTACCAATTCAGCCTTCCTTGCATTGCTACCGAAAGAGAAAGGAGCTTCAGATTTCAGTAGATTTCGTCCCATTTCGCTGTGTAATACTAGCTATAAGCTGATTACCAAAATAATATCCATTCGTCTCAAGAATATTCTGCCGGACATCATACCGGAGAATCAAGGAGGCTTCATCAAAGGGAGAAAGATACTGGATAATATTGTGCTGGTTCAAGAGGCAGTTCATTCAAGTGGCCAGAGAAAAGAGAAAGGAATGGTAATAAAACTCGATTTGGCAAATGCCTTTGACAGGGTGAGGCATGACTTCCTGTTTGCTGTTATGACGAAAATGGGCTTCTCAATAACCTTCATAAATTGGGTGAAAGCCTGCATTGCCTCTCCTTGGATTGCACCGTTGGTAAATGGCCGTTCTACTGAATTTTTTAAAGCATCCAGGGGATTAAGACAAGGTTGTCCGCTGTCCCCTCTTCTCTATGCTATACAAGCCTCAGTGCTTAGTTTCCAGCTGGACTTTTGTCAGCAAGTCCAAACTCTGCCAGGCCTCAGAATGGTGCACAATGTCAAAGACATAAACCATGCCCAATTTGCCGACGATACTCTGCTCCTAGGTGGAGCGAGCATTAATTCGGCCAGATCTTTTAAAAAGGAACTGGACATTTATAAGGAGGCCTCCGGCAGCAAGATAAACTATTCAAAAAGCACAATCTATGGCTGGAACTGCTCGGTCAAAGATCTGGCTGACATAGCTAGGCTCCTTGAGATGAAAGTCTGTCAGACCTGGGAGTCATTCAAATACCTTGGGATCCCAATCTTCAAATCCACTCCTAAAGTTACCCACTGGATGCCCCTCTTAGACAAGCTTAAGCTAAGAATTCAAGCCTGGGGAACCTCCTGGCTGAACACTGCTGGGAAAATAATTCTTATAAAATCTGTCCTAATAAGCATGCCACTTTTTCAGCATTCCATTCTCCTTGCCCCCAAAACCTTTCTCAGTAAAATGGATGGTATGTTGAGAAGATTTCTTTGGGAAGGGGGGAAAAATAATGAAAGAAGACTTCATTTAGTCAATTGGGATACCATTAAGAGGCCAATTCTGGAAGGAGGTCTGCAAATGAGAGATTTGGCTGCACAAAATCTTGCTCTAGGATCTAAAATCCTGTGGAATATTGTGGCTGGGAAAATAAGCTGGAGCAAGAAAGTCCTGTGGAAGAAATATTTTCAAGGCCAGCGTTTGAGATGTTTGGACCACCCGCCAAAAACCACCAAAGGTTCCCCAATTTTCAAGCTTTGTACCGCTGCTCTGGAGCATTTCAGTCCCAATCTCTACTGGATCCCAGGTAATGGGAAAAAAATCAGAATTTGGGAAGATCAGATTCTAGGAGACCAGCCTCTGCACCATATAGAAGGCCTTGCAAATATTAAATTATGGCTACAATCCAACAATATGGAAACCCTTTGGGACATTTCCACCTGGACGGAGGACGCTGGTAGATGGTGGGACAGTGGGGCTCCCATATTGGTTCTTTCTCGGTTGCTGAAGGTTACAAAAATTTGACTGCAGTTCCTAATGTCCCTCCTGACCCAACGCAATGGAAATTCATTTGGGGCTTCCCCTCGCTCCCAAAAATAGACTTCTTCTGCTGGACGCTAGCTCACAACAGTATTCTCACAGGAGATAACCTGAGAAAACGAGGAATGGAAGGGCCATCCAGATGCCCTTTATGTATGTCAGAGGAAGAAACAGTTGATCACCTGTTGTTGTTGTGCCCTTTTGCCAAAGCAGTTTGGAAGGGGGTTCTGAGATCAAGGGCTGACAAGGTAGAGCTGCCAAGAAATATACCAAACCTGTTTCACGAGTGGGCCAAGCTATCATCGTTCTGCCTCAATAAAAAAAACCTGCTTAAGACCGCATGGATGTGGATCCCTAAATTCATCTGCTGGAAGTTATGGTTGGAAAGGAATAACAGATTATTCAGAGGAGAAACCTGCACTACAAACAACGTTATATCCAAAATTAAAGCTATTCTGGGAGAGACTTTGGATGCTATGCCGGCCTTAAGGAATGAAGCGAATCTGGACAGTGAGGAGGAGCTTTGGCTGAAAGATATTGTTCCAAAAAATCAAACCAATCCAATTTCTCCGGCCTCTTGCCATGCTATGTGGGAAATACGCCTGGAAGAACAGGAGTTTCTAAAGTGGCGTTCTGCTCTGGATGACCACTGTCTATTCTTCGACGGGGCCTCTAAAGGCAACCCTGGAGCTGCGGGAGGGGGTGGAATTCTGTTAAATCCTGATGGCACTACATTGTTCAGGTATCATTGGGGTCTGGGATTCGAATCAAACAATAGAGCTGAGGCTCTGGCTTTGTGGCAGGGGCTGTCTCTAGCTCTTAATCGGAACATTCAGTCTCTGACGGTCTTCGGAGACTCTAGGCTTATCATTCAAGCGATGAACTCTCACTCGAATCCTTTGCAGATCCATTTAGTCCTCATTCTCAAGAAAATTAGATCCATGCTGGCCAAGTTTCGGAAAATTTCCTTCTATCATATACTGAGGCAACTGAATTCACAAGCCGATTTGGAAGCCAATCTTGGCTCAGCCCGCAGCCAAAGAACCCTTTCAGTCAACTCTGAAGAATCTCTCTGCATCATCCCTTAATCTTCTTAACAACTTCTCTATCAGGAAATCTGTTCACTCTGATGCAATGGGGATCTGCTCATGAACTAGTAACATTGGCTCTGCAACAGGCTATTCCTGAACTGGTTCCCTGATCGACTGTTACTGACTCATTTGCCCTAACTAGCACCAGGCTCCATGGGTAGGCAATCAGCTCAGAAAAGATTAATGCTCCGGAATCTCAGTCCACAACATTAGCACTGTAAGCTCTGTCCTCAACAGAAACATACGCCAGAGGATGAATTACTGAAGATAAGTAGACAAAAAACCAAGCTGGTCTATTTACAGGAAGGGTTCACCATGAACCTCCAAACAGAAAGATGTTCTCTCCTGCAACGACTTGGATATTGTGAGTTTGAAGGAAAGGATGTATCAGCATTTCCCAGTTACAGCAGTGGAGTTTGATGAACTAATTCTCGGTTCTATCCTGATGACGAGCGGCTGTGCTCTGTTCTGGTGTAAATACAAGCAACAAATCTATAGGAGGTATCGTTCAGAATCTGTAGGAGGTATTCGGTAGCTGAGATCAATGCTGTGGGGTTGAGCTCCAAGGATTTGCAGTAGCAGTAACCCAATATCGTAACTCCAAATAGAGGCGCAGATTTTTAAGCACACTCCTGCTTTAGATCATCCAGAGGGCGGTTGGTTTTTCGCTTGACGGTGGATTAATGGAAGGACGAGGAGCAAGCATTGGACCTAATCGCTTGACAGAACAGCAAAATGGACAGAGCAATCTCTTCCCTGGCAAATTGATGGTATCTTTATCATTAAAAGGCGGTCCAGACAAAAGGCCAGTTCATAGAACCTTCAAGCAGGGATTCTGCGAAATATCTCCCCCAAAGGGCGATCCAGTTTCTTCTATGGACCTGCTGTAACAAAGAGCAAAGTGTAATAAGAAAGCCTGAGAGATAAGTAATATTGGGGAACAAATGAACTCTGTGTATCAAGTACGCGGCAGCTGTTTTTCCGCCTTTCAATACAAGTAACCGTTAAAGTAAAAAAAAACATATCATCCACATACAAGACCAGATAAATAAAATGGTCACCAATTAATTTAAAATGCACACAATGATCTTCTTTTCTTCTGGTGAAGTTAAGCCCCCATATAAATGTATCAAATTTCTGATACCATATCCTTGATGACTGTTTTAACCCATACAAGAACTTTTTTTTAACTTGTACCAGTTCTCTCTTACCCTTCACCGCAAAGCCTTTAGGTTGCTTCATGTAGATCCCTTCTTCCAGATCCCCGTGAAGAAATATTGTCTTCACATCCATCTATTCTACCTCAAAATCAAAAGCAGCAGCAATAGATAAAAGTAATCTAACAGAAGCTACCTTGGCAACAGGAGAAAAAATATCACCAAAATCAATTCCCGACACATGGGAATAACCTTTTGCTACCAACCGAGCTTTGAATTTCTCCACCTTTTCTTCTGCATTCATATTCTAGTTGAACACCGATTTTCTAGCAATGGGTTTCCTTCCAGCTGGCTACTCCACCAGATCCCAAGCATCATTTTTGTGCAAAGATGCCATTTCACCAACCATGGCCTCTTTCCCAAATTTTCCATCCTCGAAATCTACTATTTCCTTCATAGTTCTAGGATCATCATCAGTAATAGATAAATAAAAATTTGAACAGAAAATAGATGGACTAACCTTTTTGTCTGCCTTCTTTCTCAAATTGATCTTCTAATAACTGGAATTTGTGGCTCTTCATGTTTTGATTCCTCTTCCGCTGTATAGTCTGATTCTTCCTCCTTTAGCTCAAACTCTATCTTCTCAGGTTCCTTTGGTAGCACTTCATTTTTAATAACATCTTTCACCTCTATAAACACCACATCTCGGTTGTACACAACCTTCCTTGTTACTCGGTTCCAATCCTTATAACCTTTTAAACCATCCTTATACCCAATAAAGATGCACTTTTCAGACTTACTATCCAACTGTTCTCTTTTCTCCTTTGGAACATGTATATATGCATCACATCCAAATATCCTCAGATGTGAAAGAGAAGGTTTCTTACCAATCCTTACCTCTTGTGTAGTCTTATCCTCCAATGCTGACGAAGGTGATCTGTTGACCAGGTAACACGCAGTCTCCACTGCCTCTACCCATAATTCCTGTCCTAACCCGACACCAATGAGCATGCTTCTTGCCCGTTCTGTCAATGTCTTGTTCGTTCTTTTTGAAACTTCATTTTACTCAGGTGTGTATGGAGTAGTCTTCTATCATGATATACCACACTTCTTACATGACTCTTCAATTTCTTTCTTGCAAAACTCTCCACTCTTATCTGTCCTCAGCACCTTTATCTTCTTCTCTGTCTGGTTTTCCACCAAAGCCTTAAATTCTTTAAACCTGTGAAAGACTTTAGATTTCTTCTTGAGGAAATATATCCATGTATTCCTTGAGAAGTCATGTATAAATGATACATAGTACACATAATTACCTAGTGATGGAACCGGCACAGGTCCAAACACATCACTGTGCACAAGCTCTAATATTTGTTTTTCCCTCTTACCACCAGAGGGGAAACTCACACAATTTTGCTTCCCATATACACAATTTTCACATAAATCAAAATCCATAGAGCTATTAGACATACCTTCTGCCATGGCTTTACCATGAAGTATTATAAGGCCCTTCTCTCCAATATATCCAAGCCTTTGATGCCATAGCATGGTCTTTTCTCTAGAGACCACTAGATTTTCTGCTCCACTTTGAAGAACCACATAACTGTTGAACCCTTCAATAATAGTGCTACCTTGCAGCTTTTACATAGTTCCAATCCGAGCTCCCCACATCAATACCAGTGCTCCCCAAACCATCTTGTAGGTATCTTTCTCGAACACTATTTTTACACCTGCATCATCCAGCTTGCTTACAGAAATTATATTTTTGGCTAATGCAGGAATATGCATAGCAACCGGAAGTGTTCTAATCCTTCCACCTTGCAACTTCAACTTGACTTTTTCGTGACCAATGATTCTAGCCTTCCTTTCATCCCCTAAGAAGACATCACCACCATCATATTTATCATACTCGCAGAACCACTCTCTATGGGGAGTGAAGTGAAAGGATGCACTTGAGTCAATCAACCATGCCTCATGATCTACATGTGTACTTGAAGAAGAAGCCAAGTACACATCCCCACCTTCATCTAAGGTGGTTTTTTCCTCTGCAAAAGTAGCATCATTAGATCCTTTTCCTTTCTCAAGAGCTTTAGATTTGCAATCCCTTTTGTAGTGCCCTTCCTTTCCACATTTCTAGAATACCTTTACAGGCTTTCCTAGAGATTTATATCTCCCACTCGAGGACTTTTTTTTTTTTTTTTCTGTTCTGGGACCGTCCTCATATAGACAAGGAATCACCATTCTAGCTCTCCATATTTTTCCATCTCATCTCCTCCGTCAACAGGGATGAGACTATTTCATCAAACTACAAGGAAGTTGCATTTCTACCTATTGCAACAACTAGACTATCCCATGTATTTGGAAGAGAACACAACAAACTGGCGCACTTATCTTCATCTGAAATTTTAATATCAATAGATAATAATTGACTTACCATAGTGTTAAATGTGTTTGGATGCTCTGTCACTAAGTCTCCATCTTTCATCCTTAGGTTATACATCTTTTTCGGTAGGAATAGTTTATTCAACAAAGACTTAGATTGGTACAAAGTCCCTAACTTGTCCCACAAAGCCTTCGCTGTAGCTTCCCTTGATACATTCAACAACACTGAATCTGAGAGACATAATCATATTGTGATTTTTGCCTTCCCATCCAACTTCTTCCATTCTTCATCAGACACTCCTGTTGGTTTAGTACCTAGATCTACTGCGATCCATTAATCTTTATCCACCAACAGATCCTTCATCTTGAGTTTCCACAACTCAAAACTCTGACCATTAAATTTCTCAATATTTATCTTTCCACTGCTCGCCATCTTCTTTCACCACAAGAATTGATCCTATAGATCTCCCCTCGGTAGCAAAGGCATCCCCTTAAAGCCAAAACAACTCTGATACCAAATGTAGGTTTTAACCCTGTACAAAAATTACTTGCTTATGAATTCTATAAAATAGGAAATAAACAATGGCGAGAGCATAACACATAAGACAAATATACATAGAAATTTTCCCCTGGATCCCAAAATCAGGACTACCAGATTGATTTTTCATTATGTTCCTTTCAATGTTACAATACATATATATACATGTCAAAGCATCCATAAACCCAATCCATTAACCTTGGATTAGAACATAACCATAGTTCCCTTGACCGGATCTACAAAATACCATGGACTGAAAACGATCATGCGCAAAACCATGTGAAAAATCCATGCACAAAACCATAGGTAGGTCTACCCACCTAATATAGGGTCCAAAAACATTTTCCCACATAGTTGTGGAAAGAATATAACACAATCCAACAAAATTTCCAACAGGAGCCAACCTATTATAAATGAAGCCCACAACCTGCTTCAAGCAACTAATCTACTTTTCATACAAGTTTCAAGCTCAGTAACAATGGCCTACTACAATTACATAGAAATATAGAAACATGATATGCTATCACACACAAATCCTTGTTCTCTACTATGCAACCCTTATTTACTGTACATACTTCACCACGCCATTAGCTTTTCCCTCGACCCTTAATTCATCACTGTAATTCTCAACTCTCAGCCACCATATCCCTTATGCACACACCCAGTCTCTTACAACAATCCGCACTCTTCACACAACATAGAATAATTCTTTACCCCACATGACTCAGTGTTTTCTGAGTTTTTTTCGTAAGAAACACACTAATTTATGTACATTATTGGCTCATTAACAACCCGATTCAATGCACAATATGGCTCTATGGTATTCAATTAAGAGAATGTGTATGGTATCAGTTTACTTAACTGGTTGAGACAAGTATAGTCTCCATTGTCGATTTGTAAGGATTGTCTTGGTTTGATAGCATGTTATTTGAGATATTTAATGCCCAGCATGCCTCTCTTTAATGTAGACACTGCACCATTAATTTACTGATATTTTATGGTCCCCATTTCCTTAAATCCAAAATCTCTACAGATTCCATTGATTCTAGAATAAGGTTTTATAGAGGTTCTACCAACTCTACTGACCCTTCTGTTGTAACATAACTGTCAAATATGGAGGACCATATGACCATATGACCTTGTGTAGTAAGGCTGCAAGTCCTCTTTGAATTCACACAATTATTTTATACAAAATCCCCATCAAAGGTTGTATCTGACACAAAATCCCTTGGTCATATAACATGCAAAAAAAAAGTGTAATCAAGACCTCAATGCACCTTCCAATACAAGTCAAAAGGTTAGAAGGCCGCGAGTCAACCTGCTCCACCTTCTATGCACTAGTGTTTACCTCTGACTGCCAAACTAAACTTGGAGGCCTGACTTGGATCTATTTCCATTGTTTTGGCTCATTTTATTCATTCCACGCTGAAAAACAAACACGAAAAAACTTCACAAAATGGTCCCCTAGCACAAACTTTGAGGTCCTGCCACATCATCAACTTATGTCATTCTGACACCATCTGCCACCCTAGCCACCACCTGTGCTCCACGTATCACTTTTTCTATTTGTCTACTTACACCAATCTCCACATAGGTCGGAGGTCAAGGTTGGTCCTATGAGCTCTTGCTGAAACCCCCTGACTTGGCATACTACCGACTAGTCCACGAGCCTCAATAGGAGTTGGTCCCACACAAGTCAGGGGCCGAGGAGGATTTCCATTTTGAACTTATGTTGCACAACCTAACCTCTAACTAGGCCTAAATCGACTAAGTTTCGACCTTGCTCCAAAAACTGCCTAATTCCAGAGTAAAAAAAATTCAAACAAAACATAAGGGGGAGGAGGAACCTTGAGTCGTGGAACCATGCGTGTTGACCTTTTAATATATAAACATTGACTGGACATAACTCTCTATCTAGAAGGCCTTTTCTAGACTTCAACATATCATTAGAAACATATTTCAGAGCACTATGCAACTATGTCATTTCTAGATACATCCAAGTTAGTCTCTTAAGGAATAAATGCTCTTAAAGCCTAGGTCATCCACCCATCATAACTATAATATTTTATAGTTTCTTTGCATATCCTACTACAATTATGGTTCTCTACTAAATACTTCAGCAACCATAGGAATCTCCTTAAGCTGAACACATCATGCATATTCTCTCCTTTCCCATTTAACATCAAGCTAGCCTATTTGACATCAATTCCAACATAGACGATGCAAACTGGCATCATAATAGTTCCAATTGTCCAACAATATTCCCCTTTTGCATTGATGTCAATAGTTCCATTGTAGTAGCTCCCCCTGAATTCAAGCAGGGTTCTTTTTGTATCTACATTCCCCCTATCATTAATAATTATTCCACTTAGAAACTTCTTCTCCCCCTTTGACATCAATGGAAAGGCTGCACCTTATGACAAAAACTCAACCTGAAACTTTGTAGCCTATTATTTAATTAATTCAACATGCTTAGTAGCTACCAATACTCATTGAAATTGAGTCATTTTTCTAAAGGAGAAACAACTCCTATATTCTTCCAAAGATATTTAAAGGGTTCTGATGCTCGAGGTTTTGTGAATATATTTGCAAGTTGCTCATTAGTGGCCACATATTAAAGTAGAACAACATTAAGAATAACCTATTCTCTTAGAAAATGAAACTTTATTGGAATATGCTTGGTCTAAGAATGCATGAAAGGATTTTTAAAGATGATGATAGCACTAATGTTGTCACACATTATATGAATTGAAGCATTTAACTATACCTTTATGTCCTTTAAGGTATACTTTATCCAAAGAAGTTGTGTGCAACAGGTATCTACAACAACATACTCCATTTTAGCTGTTGATAATGAGATTAAGTTTTTCTTTTTTACTGGCTAAAGACACTAGAAAATATCCCAAAAATAATGCTTCTCGTGAGGTGATTTTCCCAATAAAAATTAGTATAATTCTTTAGCTTAAAAACTCTACCTTTGGCATACTACAATCCATAGTTTGGTGTACCTTGCAAATATTTGAAAATTCTTTTTACATCGATGACATGGCTTTCATGAGGGCAGGCTTGAAACCTGCACAACAAGCCCACTACTTGCATGGTGTCTGGTCTTGAGCTAGTAAGGCATAGGAGGATACCAATCATTGATCTATAGACTGTTTGATTTACCAAAGGGTTTTCATCATCTTTGCATAGTTTACATCCAGGAATCATGGGGGTACTAACTAGCTTTCATTCCTTCATCCAAAATTTATTTATTGTTTCTCTTAAATACTTTGATTAGGATATGAAGATGTTGTCTTTAGATTGATAAATTTTCATCCCTAGAAAGAAGGATAGTTCTATCACAAACATCTCAAATTCTTTCTGCATACACTCTACAAATCGTTGTCACAATTGCTCTAGATAATTGCCAAATTTAATATCATCTACATAAACCACAACGATCAATAAGTGATCATATTCAGACTTCATATACATATTGCTATGTGGAGTGTCTGTTTTGAAACCTTGTTGTTGAAGGTGTTGGAAACTAGAAAAATATTGAGATGGTGGGGGGTTTGAATCAGTGGTGAGAGCACTTATAAACTTTTTCTCCAAATTATTATTCCTTTAAACCATGCACAAACTGAAACACAAACCATAGATCATAGAATCAAAATAGACAAGAAATAATCAAAGTAATCAACACAATGAACACAAGTATGTCTTGTGGAAAGCCCTTCTTTGGACAAAAAACCACCGTGTTGCTGTTGCACTGCTCAAATATTATATTAGTCAAGAAAATTATTTACATAGAGATAAACATGGCTACTTTTAAATGGAGACTCTTTCTCATGTGGATCTATGGACTACCATCCATTAAAGTCCACCATGATCAATTATCCTTGCTCTATTACTCTTGAACTATCAATAGACTTTACAGACTTCGATCTACTGGAAGCCACAATGACAAATGATCCTCAAATAGTTTCTGCCAAACTATCTAACCACCATTGGATTGAGAAAACTACTCACTTAATTTTATCTCGCCTAAGTCCTCCAACTCTTCTCCTCTATGTGGTTCTTGTAATACCCCCTCCTCCCAGGTCCACCAAAGAAACTGACCAACCGGGGTAAACATGCGATGATAGATTTCACTATAAGGGATTCAACTTCCTTGGTGACCTTAAGGAAATGGAATCGAGAAAACATATCAAACAAACCCATCCACATCAGCAACAACACTCACAAGAGACATGTTAGCCACTCATACTTCATGTCCTTGAGTCTCACATGATTTAAGCCTTTTAACCCCTGTTCGCTCTCATGCTATAGGCAAGACAACATCCAGAAGCCAAATCCGGTCTCACAGGCCTATGTGCCAACATCCTTGGACTCTTTTTAATAGACCTATGCAACCGTCCTCAATATTTGATCCACTTTTCTAGCCCATAATCCCAGCCTCTACCCAAAACTTTTTACAACCTCCAGAATCCATGAAAGACATGATGGCAAGATAAAAAAATAAAAATTCAACCTCAGGACTAGGCCTGAGCATCACCAAATGGGATTGACATTCTGTCAAACACTTGGCATCAATAAAACCTATAGGTCTAGGATACAAGAAAAATCATAAAATGACTGGAAGAACTTCTGAAACATAACTAGAAGGATCACCACCTTCTCTATTGAACTGTTTTACCATCAATTAGGTCTTGTATCCATCATTTTAACAATTATAGGTAAATACATAAAATAACCATGACATGAACCATTCATATAACCATGCTTACAATCAACATAAAACCAAATATCAGAGACATGAAAACCATTAAATCCACATATTAACCAATGAAAAAATAAGAGAAATTAGCTTTTATTAATCATAGGCAAATCCAACTAGGTTCGAGACTTCCACATACCACCCGAACATATACATGGTTGAACCAAATATCTCTTTCCACCAGTCACCCTTGTGCCATATTCCAAGCATGAATGTGGGATCTCATAGAAAAACGAATCCATGAACAACCACAGGAATCTAGAGGTTAAACCACCTCCACCCTCATCAAATCTTGGTCACACCAAAACCGGTATTCCGATCACAACCGAACCAAACTTGGAATGCCATCTAGAATCCATCACTACCTTGAGGATTTTTCTATCTCCTTGTCTCTCAGGCTCTACCACAATCCAATCCTGGATCACTAGGCCCTAAACCGAGACCAGTCTCTCAGGCTTTACCATAATTTAAACTCGGTCAAGGGATTCCTAGACCTTTGGGAATGAAACTAGAGACCACCTCTACCCCAGATTCCAAAATTCATCTTGTAAACCAAAGCTCAAAACCGAGATAAAAATCCCAACATATCATGGCATCCAAAAAAAGACAAGGCTAGGTTGAGAACCAATGTCATAACCTAATAAAACCATGCCACTAGCAACAAGAGAACCATACACCAACATGAAAATCCATGCATGTGCAAACTAGCTAGGAAATCACACATGTAAAAGGTTACCTGCAAGTATTCCTTCTTAAGCTTCCCAATCCTACTTTTCCTTCCTTGATCCTTCTTTCCTTCCTTTCACTTTGCTTGCTTTCCCTTCCTTGATCCAAAGCTAGAGTGCTCCAAGAAAACTCTAAGTGACCAAGAGTGAGAGAGAGACAGAGAGAATAATGAGAGAGCTCCAAACTTGAACTGACAAAAGGTTACCAACTGATCCTTAGAAGCCTTTTTATTAATGAGGCCTCTATTTTCTTCATTTTCCATTATTTTCCTTCAATTTCCTCCTCACATGCAACCTATGACCTTTCACATTACTTTTCTCCTAACTTCCTTTATTTTCATAAATGAATGTGCCAAAAATGCCTTTTTGCCTTTTAATGCCTTTTCCTTAGCCTTTGCCAATCTCATTAGCCAAAAACACATCTAGTGATGCCCACTAGGATATCTTTGCCCAACATTCAACATGGAATAAGTGTCCCTTAACCGTGGTCTTATTACATGGAATTTTCACCAGGGTTGTTATAGTTCGCGTTTCAAAATATGTTATGAAACCTAATCACAAAAAGACAGAAAATATAGATCAACGTCTTAGAATTCAACCTCTTTGAGGGGCAATCATACTGCAGATGGATGGAATAGGTCACCAAATCAAAATGTGCCATGGTCAGCATCATCAAGGTCATCACTTTCAGGTGATTGATCGAATGTATTGGTACATCATCAGAGCAAGGTGGAAAGTGAGGGAGATCTACCCTCATCGACTATTTGTTTAGTCAAAATTTTGTGGTCCAAAATCTTTCAAGTGGAGAGGATTGATCCAGGAGGATATCATCAGATCAATTGCACAGGTTCATCATTAGTGTTCAGTGTTGTTGTCAACATTCAGTTCAGTGTCGTCAGTTTTGACAGTGTTGTTTATGGTTTTTCATGGTGTTCAGTTGATATGGTTTTGTACCTGGCTATCGACATATGTTTGTTGTCAGTTCTACCAGGATTTAGTCGTCGACATGTGTTTTCCGTCTGCTTCGTAGGATTTGGGTTGTCAATATGGGTTGACCATTCACTTTGCAGGGGTTGGTGCGACATGAGTTTATCGTCCACTTTACAGGATTTTTTGTTGACTTGGGTTTGTCGCCCGTATTATAGGTTTGGTTGTTGTTGTCATGTGATGAATGTCACAAATGTCACTCTGCAACAATTTGATGTAAAAGGATATTTTTTTAACCTAATTTAAACCTAATCCTAAAACCCATAACCTAATCGTAAACCCAAATCCATGCACCAAAATACATTGAACCTATGCTAAAAAGGCCTAACCCTCATCCTATACCTATCAACCTCATTACATTATAAAACTATGTATAAAACCCAATTTCCTAAGTCTAAAACCCATGTAACAACTCACAGGCTATGAAATATGTTAAAACATTACAAAAAAACATTATAAAACAAAATCACAGTCCTAAACAGCCAGTCTTAACCGCACAGGAGAAGACCGTGGGCGGTGGTAACATGTGAACGTGGTCGGAGCTCACTATAGAGTTAATGTAACTGTAGCAGAGTTTTGATAAGCCGTCGGGGTATGCTAAACTCCAGGTTTGGAAACCGCGCAAGTTGGTATATGTGAACAGGTTACAGGTTATGTCAAACGAAACTGCCAGAGCACTGTTAGGTGGCAGCGAAACCATCGACGCACTAACCACAGCTATGAAAACTACTCACATGCGATGTTGTTGCCCTCTGCCCAGTTAGCTAACCACTAATAGTCTGCAGCCTATCCAAAGTCTTTTTATGGGTTCTATTATGAAGTTTGTTTAAAAAAATTAATTCGAGGACCATGGTGTTATCCTAAGGAGTCAAAATCTGAATGGACCGAGGCCCAAGAACCCTAAATTAGACCAAATGCATTCCTAAACTCAATGGAGGAAGTTTGAATGCACTTGGTGGGCTTTAAAAGGAGGTTTTGCTCATTGAAGTGGACATTGGTGGTTTTGGGTTTTTGTATGCAGGTTCTGGAGATCATAGGTAGTTTTTGTTTTCAGCATAACAAGAGCATCCGAAGTCAAAATTGAGAACCGTGACAGGCGTTGGAAATTTGGTTTAGAGAGATATCAGTTGACAATGACTAGAAGTGCCTGCATGCACATTTCATTTGGTCAAATATCTGTGTAATCGACCTCTTCTTTTTCAATCCTAATAAAGCGGTCGCCCATCTTGAGAGTGGACCCGAAGATGTAGTCTGTAAGGGATGAACTCCGTAATCAATTTTTCTATCTAGTATTCCTATGTTTTTGCTATTTTCATTACTATTTTGGCATCTTACTTATGTTTTATCAGCTGTCGTAAAGTTTCTCTTCTCAAGTAGTTCTCTCGGTTTCTGCACTTTCAGTTAACATTCAATTCATTAATGGCTAATCAATTCTACATAAATTTTAACTTATGATCATTTCAGATCATATAATTTGGTATCAGAGCAGGTTACGTTTGTATAATTTTCCATTGAATGTTAACCAGGTCAAAGTCACAACGTGGAGAAGGAATCCTTGAGCAGATTTATCCAGAGATTGGAAAGCGACGAGTCGTTCATAAGTTGACCATGACAGGATCCAATGCAGGTGAAAATAATGAAACTAAGATGACTGATGAACAATTTCAGCAAGCATTCTTGACTATGCAGTAGATGTTGGGAGAACTCTATGAAGACAAGAAGGCGAGAGATGCAGCTTCTTGTTCAAAGACATCGAAGAAGGAAAAAGGTAAAGGCAAGGCTGATAAACCACCTTCACCTCCATCATCTTCTTCTTCTTCTTCTTCTTCTTCCAGTGAAAAATCTAAAACATAAAAGAAACCTAAGAAACCAACTCTTTTGAAACTTGATGTAAAATTTGAATCCCCTATTTATGATGGCGAAATGAATACTGAAAAGCTAGATAACTGGATTGGGGAACAACTTTAATATTATGGGAAAGTAAAATTTAGATAGATGTAAAGTGAAAAGGAAAAGTCATCTCTTCATGGTATAAGTTTTTAAAATCTCTTAGGAAATAATTCTATCCTTTAGGATACATGCATCAAGTTGTTATTGATTGGCAGCATTTGAGGCAAGGTAAAGGGCAGAGTGTTCAGGAGTTTACTCAGGAATTCAGAAATAAAGCATTGTCGCTTGGTATTTCATTGGATACACGTGAAACTTTATTAAAATACATCAGAAATTTACATTCATATTTGTAGCATACATTATTGATTTTCAATCCTGATGATTTTGATGAAGTGTGTGTTCAAGCCATACATATTGAATCAGGTGTCAAACCATTCAAGTTTTCATCGTAGTCATCCAAAGAGTTGGAAATCAAAGATTCTAATGATAGTAAGGGGAAGAACAATTCGAAGAGAAAGAAATCAGCGATAGCTCAGAAGGAAAGACCTACTTGTTCTCATTTCCAAAGAATCAGTCATGATGAATTGAAGTGTTGGAAACTTAATCTAGAACTTAAGCCCAAAAATTTCCTTAAGGAGAAGGATGAAAAGAAGGCAATTGCAGTAGTCCAACAAGATGTAGGTTCAGATTCAAGTGATGAAAGGAGGATAACTTCCATGGTTATGATAGGTAAAACTTCTGACACTGGTTCAAGTTCGAATACTATTGCATCTTCATCAAAATTAAATCCTTAAAATGAGGATAAAAGAGTTGAATTGTCTAACATAAGGATAACTTCTAAGCATACAAAGATACATACAATGTTTGACAGTGGATCGCAGGTGAATTTAATATCTAAATATTTAGTTAAGAGTTTGGGTTTGGAAACATAGAATCATCGAAGACTTTACCCATTAGGATGGATAAATAAATCAACTCAGATAAAAGTCACCAAACAGTGTTGATTAAGATTTGCCATTACAGCTAATTACATTGATGAAGTGGAATTAGATGTGATTCCAGTAGACATATGTGGAGTTGTCTTAGGAAGTCCTTATCTTTATGATCATGATGCAGTATTTTACAGGAGAGAACATAAATATCACCTTAAGAAATATGAGGTTGAATTTATTGTCTAGGCAAATCAAAGTAAAAATCACTTGAATATTGTTGCTAATCAATGGAAACATCATTTAATGAATAAGGAAAAAGTGATTCAAACAAATCAACAACTAATTCAATACTTTCAAAGACAAACTAAGTTGCAGCAATTTTCACCTTATAGTATGATGGTTTCATTGCAGCAAGTTCACTTAGTAATCAGGAATCAGGAAAGTATGTCATGTCAAGTAGTTGATTTGATGTCAAAAACATCTTTGATTGTCTCTGTTATTCTACAAAATAGATTATTAATACATGTCAATGGTATTGAACAATATCCTGTAGAGACTATTTTCAAAGATGATTATGAATCACTAACTCATGGTTCTTCATGGAAATAAATCAATTTCCGTGTTCATAATAGGTTGTTTGACCATCGTCGCAAGTTGTTCATACTGCAGATGGATGGAATAGGTCACCGAATCAAAATGTGCCATGGTCAGCATCATCAGGTTCATCATTTTCAGATGATTGATCAAATGTATTGGTACATCATCAGGGCAAGGTGGAAAGTGAGGGAGCCCTACCCTCATCGACTATTTGTTTAGTCAAACTTTTGTGGTCCAAAAGCTTTCAAGTGGAGAGGATTGATCCAGGAGGATCTCATCAGATCAGTTGCACAGGTTCATCATCAGTGTTCAGTGTTATCATCAACATTCAGTTCAGTGTCGTCAGTTTTGACAATATTGTTTATGTTTTTTCATGGTGTTCAATTGACATGATTTTGCACCTGGCTATCGACATATGGCTGTCGTCAGTTCCTCCAGGATTTGGTCGTCGACATGTGTTTGTCATCCACCTCGCAAGATTTGGGTCATCAATATGGGTTGACCATTCACTTTGTAGGATTTGGAGTCGACATGAGTTTATCGTTCACTTTACAAGATTTTGTGTCGACGTGGGTTTATCGTCCATATTATAGGGTTTGGTTGTCGTCGTCATGTGACGAATGTCGCAAATGTCACTCTGTGACAATTTGATGTAAAAGGTTATTTTTTTAACCTAATCTAAACCTAATCCTAAAACCCTTAACCTAATCCTAAACCCAAATCCATGCACCAAAATACATTGAACCTATGCTAAAAAGGCCTAACCCTCATCCTATACCTATCAACCTCATTGCATTATAAAACTATGTATAAAACCCAATTTCCTAGGTTTAAAACCCATGTAACAACTCTCGGGGTATGAAATATGTTAAAAAATTACAAAAAAAAACATTATAAAACAAAATCATAGTCCTGAACCACCAGTCTTAACCACAAAGGAGAATACCGCAGGTGGTGGTAACATGTGAATGGGGCTGGAGCTCACCGTAGAGTTAATGTAACCGTAGCAAAGTTTTGATAAGCTGTCCGGGTATGTTAACCTCTAGGTTTGGGAACCGTGTGGGTTGGGATATGTGAACAAGTTACAGGTTATGTCAACCGGAACCGCCGGAGCACCATCAGTTGGCAACGAAACCATCGATATGCTAACCGTGGCTATGACAACTGCTCACATGCGCTTTCGTTGCCCTCTGCCCGGTTAGCTAATCGCTAACAGTCCACGGCCTATCCAAAGTCTTTTTATGGGTTTTTTTATGATGTTTGTTTAAAAACATTAATTCGAGGACCATGGTGTTATCCTAAGGAGTGAATACCTAAATGGACCGAGGCCCAAGAACCCTAAATTAGACCAAATGCATTCCTAAACTCATTGGAGGAAGTTTGAATGCACCTGGTGGGTTTTAAAAGGAGGTTTTTCTCATTGAACTAGACATTGGTGGTTTTGGGTTTTTGTATGCAGGTTCTGGAGGTCATAGGCAGCTTTTGTTTTCAGTGTAACAGGAGCAACTAGAGTCAAAATTGGGAACCATGATAGGCATTGGAAAGCTGGTTCAGAGAGATATGCTTTGACAGTGATCAGAAGTGCCTATGTACACATCCGATTTGGTCAAATATCTATGTAATCGACCTGTTCTATTTCAATCCTAATAAAGTGTTCACCCATCTTGAAAGTGGAGGAATGGGTCCGCGGTGTCGAGTACTCAAGGTTGCTCAATTTACTATGGGTGCCACATTATCACCAAACTCCCATTAACACAATCTGTGTGTGCCAGCTTCTCACATTGGTGCACAATGGCTTTCTATGGCTAGGAGGGCCTATACCCATTACAGACATGCTTATTCATAGAATCACGCACCCGCCTTATAAGGGCGCAAACCTGGCTAATGAGTTTGGTGAAAATACTGGGGAGAAAGACCTCGTTGAAATAATCAAGAGGGATTATGGCCTTGTGAATAAGTTGTGACGGTATTCAATTATGTCTATAACAGGCCCGACAGTTCAATTGGCCGCCCAAATTTTAACAGGGAAGGTGATGAGGAAATGTCGCGTGGATGAAGTTCTAACACCTATAGTTTCCTTGGCTACACAGTGTGTGAAAGGTGTATAGTTAAATTGGGTGAGATACCTTTGTCAGGATTCCTGGCAAACTACTGCAAAGCCTAGGACGAGACCAAGTCATTCCACTGTGCTTGGTTATTGCTATCTATTGTGTTAGTTGCATGGGAATTGCTGGAGTATAGTCAGTTTCCTCTGCTCGAGGAAGGATTGTCGTAAGCAACACAATTTACTTCCTTATGGGCTACAAAAGATGCAACACGAATTACCGAGATGAATATATTTCTGGTTCTTATGGAAATGAGTCTCTGCATGGCCAAAAATTGGCGTTCGAGGTTTTCCCCAACCTTGTTCACGTAGTTGTCACCCTATGCAGCATTCAAGGTTGACTTCTACAAAGTGTATATCTAGGCGCAGAAGGATCCAGAGTAGAAATGACACGACTTGCCCTATTTGGTGACAGAAGCACATGTGTAGGAGGTTGTCTCAAAATGACCTATATAGTGGCACACCTCGTTAGACTTAGATGTTGGACGAAGCATAGGCACGAGAAGTTTTGTTGTGCAGAAAAGAAAGGAGGTAGCTAAGCAAGCTGCGCATACACTTGCAGAGCAGAAAAAGAAGGAAGTCACAGAAAAGGCTCGTGTGGAGCAAGAACACGCTGCGAAGGAGTAGGCGGAATAGGACCAACATGAGTCACAAAAAGGTGACAAGTCATCTTCACCAGAGACAAAGGAGGAAGAACTTTCAAAACAAGGCAACAGAGGGGATGAGGGGCAGAGCACCCCATTTATTCTGAAGAGATGTGACAAGGAGTAGCAGGGTGGTGCAAGGATGAAGCATAAATCAGATAAGTCGTAGGGTGATACCATGGTGTTAACAGAAGGTGATCTCAATAAGATCAAGGATAAAATTAGGGATACCACAACCGAGGTGCTACAACAATTTGAGCAACAATACATGCAGATGTTGGGGAGAATCCAAAAGGATCTACGTGAGCTGCAGATATAAGCAAGCATAATATAGGTGGGCACCAGACAAGCAAGCATGGAGCAAGTGAGCCTGGCAACAAGGAAAAACCAAGTAGGAAAGTTAGTAAGGACCCTAGACCTCAAAACTATAACATTGCCAAATGGGTCCCTTCGCATAGAGATGGGCGATGATTGCATTATCCTAAGTACAATCAAGAACATCGGTTTGAATATAGTGGTGCTCTCCAATAAGACCCTCCACGTGTTACATACAGGGGTGGTAGATGAATTAAAAACTAGGGAAGAACACACCTTCAACCTTATCAGTGAGTACAAAGTGAACCATGAGCAAATTTTCATTGAAAAGACATAAGATTTTAAGGAAAACAAGGCACTTCAGATGCACAGTTCTAGACTGGAGTCAGTAGTAGAAGAGGCATGCAAAACAATGCTCGAACTTCACATCCTGGAGGATGCATAGCCAGAAGCAAAGATAAAAAAACTAGCTGCTGGTGTGCGTGAGGCTAAATCAGAGGTTGGTCGAGTCGCATTTGAGCTCAACATGAATATTATAGAGCTGCAGTTAAAGTCTGCCCATGACTCCGCCTAAGGTTTTGGAGCAGCACAAAGCTGTGTTAAAGGAAAACATGGCTACATTGGATGCCACCGTCACTAACTGTATGATGCTGTTTGAGAAGGCTACGAAGCTTGTCACCAATCTATAGGAGGATCAAACCTGCAGACACTGAACACAGAGGTAAGGGAGCTACATCGGCAATATGATGAAGTCAGGGTGACTACACGAACCATAGTACTAGTGCAGTGCCTTGCTAAATTGTAGGAAGGAAAGAAACTCCTAACACAAGTGGAGGAAGTGCAGAAGAAAGAGGTATTGCTAAAGGCCAGGTTACAACTTTGGTTGGAGGAGGTTTATCAAGTCACAACTACTATTTAGGATAAGCTCAAAGGGTTGTAGCAGAAACAACAGATGATGAGACTAGTCATAGAAGGACCAGCCATGGAAAAACTAGTCAAGGAAGTCAAGTAGGCAGCAACGCAGAGCGCTGTCAAAGTCGCAGTGATCCAAGTGGAGTTGGGAGGTCTTCATAGTAAGATCGCAATGCCAGTAGAGTGACTCGAGTGCGAGTCACGATCTTTGTGTTGGGGTCCTGTTGGGATGGGGTCCCCTGGGTCATTTTCAAGGTTAGGATAACCCAAGTTTTGATTTATTTTGTGTAAATAATGTAAAGTCTCCACGATTTATTGATGCAGAGTGCATAGATGATTAGGACTCAAAGGGATTTAGCCCCTTATTTTATGTAAAGTTTGAGTTGGTTTTGAGATTCACCCATGGTCCATGGACCATGGCATTGTATGAAAAAGGCTATAAATATGTGTGTCATAGGGAGTCTAAGGCAATGAAGTACTAGATGGATGAAAAGTAATAGGAAGTGATAGCGAAGAGAAGTGGGTCAGATAGGAGAAGAAAAGCTCTACAGCTGAGTGCACATAAGCCTAGGTAGAATCCACAGCTGAGTGCATGGACCCCTTCTGCTATGTGCGCAGGGTGGTTTTGAGTCTATAACCTTAAATTGAAGATCAATAAAGGCAGTTACCGAATAATTCTTGCGTATTTATGTTTATTTCTGTTAATGCTATATGTTGTCAATGAATGATATGTTTTATGAAGCATTGATTGAATGTTGTCTGACTCTCTTGAATAAGTGTTATTAATGTACGCAATTCATTTCTAAGTAATTTCGCAAAGACTCTCATGAATTCTGTTATGTTTACTAATAACTTAAGTAGATTTGCGCGAAAGCTAATTTAGGGTTGTTATCTGATGTGTGAAAGTAGACAAAGTGATTGTTAAAGGTCCCCAAAGACCAATTGTAGACCATCATGAAGGTCTGAAGGATGTTTTAACAGAGTTGTAGCAGCGAGCCCTAAGGGTGTATCGATCTATGCGAAGGCAGATCTAAGGTGTTAAAAGACATCAGACTAGTCTCTCGATGTTAGGCCCCTATACTACTAGTGTAACCCCTTATTGTTATTAGTATAACCCACTTATTATATTGATGTACCCATGTAGTGCCCATATTGTTACTATTGTGCCCCATAGAAGCCCACTATTGTTATTATTGTGCCCTTACATTATTATTGTTATGTCGGCTCTGATTATGTTATGACCCCTTAGACTCCTATAATTAGAAAGGAGGTATTTTCATTTGTATCATCGAAGAATTGTTCATTTATGTAATGTAAAGGAGGTTTCCCCCTCGAAGAGGCGGAATTCTAAGGCGTTGATCTATCTTTTCTATCTTTTCTTGAGCTGGTTCCATAACATTTGGTATCAGAGCTTTGGATTCTAGGGTTTCGCTGCTCCAAACAGGTCATCGTGGCATTTTCACCATAACTTTTTTTCTGTGATGTTTCAGAAGTCGCAAAAACAACCCATTTGAGAAGACATCGCGCTGAACCTTGGGTCCGAATTTCAGAGCTTTTCGCGTGATATTTGCGGAGATATGATCTGAGGAAGTTGGTCTTTTTGCAGACTCCTGAATTACATTCAAAACAGGTGACCTGGGGAAACTCGTCATAACTTTCTCTCTGGGGATCGGATTGAAATTTTGTAAGAAGGTACAAAAAGAGGATGGACTATAGTTTCTTGTATGAATTTTTCAGATCCAAAGGTCGAAACAGTGACTTGTGGCATGTCATACAAGTTCACTCTACTGAACTAGTCTATAATCAAGTCATTGTGGGAGATTTCGCATAACTCTTCCTTGGAGAATCCAATTTGGGTCAAACTTGTGGCATTTGAAAGAGGACAGATGGCTACTACAGGTCACAATTTCAGAACTTAAAGATCCGAAAGTACAGAGTTAAAGTCATTTCAAGATCGAGTTCCTAAAATCAAGGAAAAACAAGATGAGGAAGTTTGATGGCAAGGATCCGGTAAATTGGATACTTCAGATGGAGGAATATTTTGATCTACATGGTGTAAAACTATTACAAAAGGTATGTATTGCATCTTCATATTTAGAACCAGATCAATTTTTATGGTACAAAGGGCTTTGTTCTCATAAACAACTTGTTACGTGGTCAATTTTCACGGAGGAAATGATAGCACATTATGAGGATACAAAGAGCAACACCTTCTTTAGAGCAACACCACAACAATTGGAAAGAGTAAAAGGGCTTTGTGACATAGTGGAAAGCAAAATTATTGAAACCAGGAAGCGTACCCATCACAAATATAAATATGGAAGTGTTGTTTCTCCTAGCCTTCCACAACCTACAAGGGTTACACCACAACAATTGGAAGGAAAAAGAGAAAAAGGGCTTTGTTACAATTGTGATAGCAAATGCACTAAAGGTCATAAGTGGGATGAGAAGAAATTATTTTACATAGAATATGAAGAGGAGGAAGAAAAGGATCAAGAAACATCAAAAGAAGAAGATATACGCCAGGACCACACCCCAGAGAAAGAAGAAATGAATCAGACCATATCTTGTAAAGCATTGGCAAGAATTACCACTCCTAAAACTCTCAAGATAGAAGGATATATCAAGAAGAAAAAGGTGCAAGAAGTGAAAGATCACATCAAGAAAGAAGAAATGAATCCAACCATATCTTGTAATTCATTGTTCGAAATTACCACTCCTCAAACTATCAAGATAGAAGGAGATATCAAGAAGAAAAATGTTCAAGAAGTGAAATATCACATCAAGCATCAAGAAATGAATCCGACCATATCTTGTAAAGGATTGGAAGAAATTACCACTCCTCAAACTCTAGAGATAGAAGGACATATCAAGAAGAAAAAGGTTCAAGCAGTGAAAGATCACATCAAGCATCAACAAAAAGTTCTCCAACTTTTAAAGGATAACGCCACTTCGGTGAAAAATCAAACGAAACAACAGGTAGATCAACATTGTAGTGAAAAAAGTTTTGATGTAGGTGATTGGGTATTTTTACTGCTACATCTCAAGCAAGCTATTTATGGGAAGGAAATGTTGGCAATACTACATGCACTTAAAAAATGGCGACCTTACCGAATGGGAAGACTCTTCAAGGATGAGGATGTGGAAGCATTGTTTTGTGCTATTTATATTATCCAAACAGATTGGATAAACGAAGCAAGGGATGAATGGAAGAAGGACAAAGAAGTATCGCCACTTATTCAAAAGTTGCAAAAAATCCCAATTCAAACAATATTGCCAGAAATTGAAGAGGAAGGAAAAATCATATTGGAACCTGGAGAAGTCATAGAAACAAGAACCCGACAGCTACGAAATCAATCAATTTCAAAGTATCTCATCAAATGGAAGAACTTACCCGCTGAATATTCCACATGGGAGGACAAGAATTTTATACAGAAGCATCAAGAACTACTCAAGCGTCGAGGACAACGCTTTTTGAAGGAGAGGGGCATGTTAGGCCCCTATACTACTAGTGTAACCCCTTATTGTTATTAGTATAACCCACTTATTATATTGATGTACCCATGTAGTGCCCATATTGTTACTATTGTGCCCCATAGAAGCCCACTATTGTTATTATTGTACCCTTACATTATTATTGTTATGTCGGTTCTGATTATGTTATGACCCCTTAGACTCCTATATATAGAAAGGAGGTATTTTCATTTGTATCATCAAAGAATTGTTCATTTATGTAATGTAAAGGAGGTTTCCCCCTCGAAGAGGGTGAATTCTAAGGTGTTGATCTATCTTTTCTATCTTTTCTTGAGCTGGTTTTCATTCTAAGGAGTATTTATGTTTATTTCTGTTAATGCTATATGTTGTCAATGAATGATATGTTTTATGAAGCATTGATTGAATGTTGTCTGACTCTCTTGAATAAGTGTTATTAATGTATGCAATTCATTTCTAAGTAATTTCGCAAAGACTCTCATGAATTTTGTTATGTTTACTAATAACTTAAGTAGATTTGTGTGAAAGCTAATTTAGGGTTGTTCTCTGATGTGTTAAAGTAGACAAAGTGATTGTTAAAGGTCCCCAAAGACCAATTGTAGACCTTCGTGAAGGTCTGAAGGATGTTTTAACAGAGTTGCAGCAGCGAGCCGTAAGGGTGTATCGATCTATGCGAAGGCAGATCTAAGGTGCTAAAAGACATCAGACTAGTCTCTGGATTTAGAAACTTGGTTCTAGCATCCCCCCATACTGCTTCGGGTGAGATTGCAGCTTGCACTACGCTGGTTATTTCCGAAAGGGCCAGTGGTGTAGGGATTTTTTAGTTGGCGCATCTAACTCCAAACTTGGGTTAGGACCCCCTAAGCTAACAGGAATCAACAAATAAGGTGTTGGAGACAATCCTGACTAAGACAGTGCAATTACATAAGAAGCATTGGTCTAATCAACTTCCTGAGGCATTATGGGCCTACAGGATCACATGGAGAAACACCATTGACTTCTCTCCATATGAATTGGTGTATGAAAAACAAGTTTTACTTCCAATTGAATTTCAGATCAGAACTTTTAAGATGGCAACAGATTTGGGCATAAACCTTAATGAAGAACATTAGCAAAGAATCTTGCAGCTTAATGAGTTGGACGAGATTATGCGGGATGATTTTCACCATACTCATCTAATCCAACAACAACAAGCTAAATGGAATGACAGATACATTAAGAAAAACAAGTTCAAAGGGGGAGATTGGGCATTTCTATTTGATTCAAAATTTAAGAATTTTAAAGGGAAATTTAACACACATTGGCTTGGCCCCTATGAAATTGAGAAAGTTTTTGATAACAGATTTGTTCGGGTTAAAACAACTAATGATGGAAATGTTACCTTCTTGGTGAATGGGAATGGACTCAAGCTATATCAAAAGCCCCAATCTAAGGAGGAATTTGTGGAAGAGATTGTGAAGAAGAAAGAGTTGGAAATGGTGGGAAAGGGAGCCATTCCTTTCACTACCTCTTCTTGATTTTCTGCCATAATAAATTGATTTTACTTTGTTCCTTCTCGAACCATGAGAGGAATGTCTATTAGGTAAGTTTTATCCATTTTTCTTGCCCCAATGGACTATTTGCGAAAAATGAGTCCCCTTGGAGTCTTCTTTTTCAGTATTTTAGTCTCTCTAAAATTGAAATGTCAGGAGCATGAACTTCCTTGGGCTCATTAAAATCACAGGATAGTAGATCCTTCAGGATCCTCAAAATAAAATTTGTCTTTTAGTTAATTTATGGTTTTCTCGTGCTAGACTAATGTGGGATCTCTTAAGGCCCTCCTTCCAAAAATCTTGGCCCATCGACATCAGAAAATTATCTAGGTTCTAGATTAGAGACTTTTCATGCCTTGAAGCTTGTATACATTAATGATAGGCTATCTCGTCAGCAGCAATGGAGATTCATCATGGCTCCTTGACTATTGGATCCTACAGGGGGTTCGACAACTTCTCATACATTCACACTTGATAGGATGCATCAGATGTACCTTGGTCCTTGTTATAGTGTTTTCTTCTCATATGTGTACAAACAGAAATCACCTAAGACTGTGGATGAGAAATAGTCTTAACAATATAAATGGCTGCTAAAAATTGTATATCAACAACAAATGATAGAAACAAAAACTTCCAAAGCCTTGATCTATTCCATGATCATAGTTAAACAAAAAAATGAAATAGTAATAAATGCGGGTAACTCCAATAATCCAATGGAAACTAGATACATAAAGAATATATTTTATTAAACAACACCTGTGAAGGGAACAAATTGATATTACCAGTCCCCCTCTATGGGATGGGTTCTTGGATATCCTCAAATGTCTTCAGCTTTTTGATATTCTCTCTCCTTTATAATGTGTAAAACCCAGCAAATGAAATATTTGAGCTCAGTGAGAACTCAAATGGAAAAGCAAAATGGTGTGCGACAATGATAATAATCAGAGTTACAACAGTGAGTGCAACAATGAAAATGATCAAAAGTGAATAATGAATGGAAAACCATTATATTTATAACAAAATATTAGGTTATCCTTGAATAATGAGCAATAATAAAATATTATTAACGTCATTCTAGAAATAACCACTTGGAATATTTTATTATATTTGGTTAGGAGTGAAAAAGTATTTAAAATTTTATTTAGAAATAATAAATAAATAAATGATTTATTTATCATATCAAGAAATATGGTTAAGGAATAATAAAAAAATAACTATTTATTTAATTATTCTTGAGGGATTTAGCCAAACATGACAAGGAATAATAATTAATTAGTGATTAATTAATTATTCCTAGAGAAAAATAAGACAATTAATAATTTATTTGTTTATTTTTCATAATTGGGTCAAATGTGACAAGGAATATTAATTAAACAATGGTTTAATTAATTATTCCTAGAATATAATTAAATAAATAGTGATTTATTTCATTATTCTTCATGGGTTTAATTATAAATTGCTTAACAAATGTGGTTTATTAAGTAATTTCTCACAGTGAAAGCAATTTTACTATGGTAAACTTGGCTTTACAGGGTGTACTTTGATCCATCTAGTAAATCAAGGCTAGATGATCAATTTTTTGTGATAAAAGTCCTCGCTCTCATTAATGGTGATGGACCTCGCATTGGTTAACAACTGACTTTAATGGCTGGTAATCCAACGAGATCACTGCACATTCAACCTCAGCACCTATATTCATGTGCAGTAAATTGTACAAAAAAAACAGGAGAACAGAGTTTCCTGTAGAGAAGTTTAGCAGATGCATTTCCTGTAATAAAATCACTTATTTCCTATAGAAAAAATTTCAACCATAACATTATCCTAAAGAATCTGGAAAGTATTGATCATCTTCATCATTAGTTGAGGCCACGTAAATACACAATCTTGCATATGATATGGTTTCAAAGTGGTTTATTATTCCAAAGCGAGTGCAGTCATCACCCAAGGTACTCGAACATTGTAAGGTAAGATCGAGTAGGTACATTTGGCGTCAGAATACTTAAGGTAAAAAAGGTAATGGTATGAAAGTTTTTAATTTTCATGAGTACGAGTCATGGCCACCCTCGTAGAATAAGGCAGTTATGAGTCGTTTGTGTCATAACACGAGTTCCCATTCCTGATTATTATTCTGATGTGTACGTCGATTATCTTCCCAACACTTATTCCATAGAACAGATAATGATGGAAATCATGATCATGTTTCACATCATTCGAAGTTTACCTCATTACCCTAAAACTTTCTTAAATTAAGCCATTCTTGTTTTGATTGGGTTTTGAATTATCTCGCGTCGTCTTAGAATCATATCAGTGAACTGAATCGAACTCTATTCTCTCCCACTCCTAGCTCCTGTTGAAAATGTGGTCCATGATCAAGTTCGAACCTTAGGGTCCTGCATTACTAGATGCTTACCCACAGAGTAAGGAAGGGTTGGAGAAGGAAGGATGGCTGCCTCTATTCCTAAAGTTTAGCGGGCATAACTCAGATGTGACTAAGTCTTTTTCCTTAAATTTAAATGGCAACAGGGCGAAGTTGGGTAATGTTAAGTTGATATTGACAGAGGAGCCAGTAGCCCAAGCTTGTGGAATTGGATGGGAAGGAGAGTGTTGGTTTAAAAATCAGTGATTCATGAAGGACATTTGCACACCCTTCCTCAGAAAAGAGCATGCAAGCCTGGATCAGAGCAAGGGAATTCCGTAGGATTACCTTAGAAGTAAGTACTGGCTTCAAAAGTATATCACTTGTGAAGGTCATTTCAGGTTAGCCTTTCTGTTTCATATTCATCTCCTTGACCATTTCCAAGACAAACCCTTGAATTTACCATATTATCTTAGAATGTCTTTGTTGAAGATGGCTACTTGTGCCAAGGAGAGGGCAACACATATAGAGGAGAAGCTCTATCATCACAATCTTATCAAAATTATCATGACGAAGGTTTTGAAGAAACATAACGAAACGGGGGAAGAGTTTTTGGTACATAATTACTTTGTGGATGACGAGAAGGAACCTAATTTACCGAAAACCAAAGAGGCAGAACCAGTGGAGAGGCCAAGAAAGAAACCCCAGATGCATGGTCAATTGACAGAGGAGGTTAAGAAAGATGAGGGGGTGGTGGTAATCAAGGAAATTCTAGGGACGAAGCCTAAGCCATCAAAGGGTACCTCTGCTCCCACTAGGCATTTTACGAGAAGCCAAGTGGAAAAGATGGTGATAAAGGAAACTATAGAGGAGGGGGTACAACAGATTAAAACTGACGAGAAGGATAAGAAGCCCCAAGAGTTGTCTAAGGGGAATAAAGTGAATATTGAGTCAGTTTAGTTGTTTGAAAAATAAGAGTGGGAGGCCTCCTCTTTCCAAGACCCACAACTGTAGGAAAGTGGGGATCAAAAAGTCGAAGGTTTCCAAGAGCGGGAGGAACCAAGTATACCTCAGTCCTTTCAAGGACAGCATGGGGATGAGGGAACTTCTAAGAAAAAGCAGTCCCAAAAGGAGATGGAGGAAACTATCACTGAACTCACTCTGTCTAAACGAGTTCTTCAGAAGGAAAACGAAACTCTAAAGGAGAACAGGCTATGCCTCCAAAAAGAAGTGGATGAGTGGAAAGTGAAGCATCAGAAGGCATACCAAATCATGAAGAAAAACTAGGTTCAAATTGATCATCTGCATAAGAGGAATGAAGAATATCGAAGTAGGGTTAAGAAAGCTAAGTCCAGAAGGGCGCAATTAGATCACCTAGCTCCAGTAGCTGCAACACAGGGCAAAGAGTGAATTTTCCTTCTAATTTACAACATTTTTGCTTGCATAGGGGACATGCAAGGAGCTAGGTGTGGGGGAGATGTTGAGCCCCAATTTTGTTCATTTTTTATACTATTTCTAAAGCCTTGCTTCCCCCTTTAGAAATCTTTTTGACCCTTAATAACTCTGTTTTTTTCCATATTATATGTGTTTTGACCAAAAGGGTGATGTGAGCTTTAAGGTATGCAAATCATTTTAAAAAGTATCATTTCACTTTATTCTTGAGTATTTTTTAAGTTAAATGTTACTTAATTGAATTATCTACAATTTCAAGGGTGCTGATCGAATCTTATCTAGACCAACTATCTTCCGAAGCGGTTCCACGATTTCCTGCAGACACCACGTAATTTCCTATAGGATCGTTGATTTCTTGTAGATACATTGATTTCCTGTAACCACTCTGATTTCTTGCAGCGATCTCGATGGTTGAGTATGTTTCGGTCAACCTCGAGAAGAACAAAAACATGGGTTTTGTTAAGAAATCGTCTTACATGGATGCGGTCCTATTGGCTGCCTCAAAAATGCCACCGAAACTGCCCGGATTTTCAATCCTCTCATAGATGGCCGTATTGGGAAATAGCTCCAACAAATCAATGAGATCAGTTTGATCCATGCTTTCAGTCATGGATCAAACTCAACCTGTCGATTTGTATTGTATTTTCTAGTGATTGTTATAAAACAGTTGCAGTATGTTAGTTTTCCTAATTCGAGCAAGTTTATGCCTCTGCACTTGTATAAATACTTTTATGTTTCATTTGCAAAGGAGGTTGTATATACCAGAGTTTTGTACTACTGTAATATTTGTCCATATTAATATAAAACTTCATGTTCTTCTAACCTCGCTGTGTAAAATACTTTAGTAGTTAAAGGGGTTGTGAGAAAGGGAGGACCCATTTACTCACAACTCCAGTAGTTGTAGATTTGTGTTTCTTTTAATTATTTTTCATGAATTAACAAAATTATTACACAGCTTTTGTTTCTCTTTTCTAATTTGTAGCTGCACATGTCTAATGATTAAATGGTATAGCCTTTGATACTAAGTGTTGATGAGGAAAAGAGATATTGAAGTTGTGTGTGTGTGCTTTTGTTTAGAGAAACACTTAAAATATTAGCCTACATATATTTTGCGCAACATCTCATAAGGTTACCTACCCCTGGTTGATGATTTATGTCTGTCAAATTATAAGTCTATAATTTTCCCAAACAAGGAGATCATCAAAGGAGAATGAATCAATCATCCAGACAACCAAGGTACTTTCATGCACAATCTCATAAGACTTCCAACAATAGGCATGCCTATGTATTTTATGGTCATTGTTATAAATGTCATATCTCTAGACATAAAGTTGTTGATTGTAGAAGGATCAAAGTTGAAAGAGATGAAAATCATAGATATAATAAGTATCAGATTTTTAAATCTCCAAACTCTTCTCTCAAAGATCGGAATATCTTCCCTCCTTTGTTAATCGAAGTAGAATTCTTCAAATGTAATAATTTTGGGCACAAGGCAAGTGAGAGCAGAAGCAGGTTTGAATACTAGTCTAAGTTCCAAAATGTTAGACAGTCAGCTATCCAATAGGATAAGGAGAGTTGGAAACAAAAGACTAAAAGGAGCATGTAGTGTGGACTTGCTTTATCGACTCACAATCAAGAAAATAAATGGTATGTGTATAGTGGTTGTTCCAAACATTTGACTAGTGAAAAAAGAAAATTCTTGTTGCTAAAAGAAAACCTCTTGTACTCCAATGACAAAACCTCCTTTCTATATATAGGAGTCTAAGGGGTCACAATATAACCAAGCTGACCTACAAATAATAATATAAAGGCACAAAAATAACAATAGTGGGATTCTATGGGGCACAATAATAACAATAAGGGATACAATGACAATAATAATGGGGGAATCACTAGTATTATAGGGACCTAACATGCCCCTCTCCTTCAAAAAAGTGTTTTCCTCAATGACTGAGTAGTTCTGTATGTTTCTATATGAAATTCTCATCCTCCTATGTGGAATCTTCAATGGGTAAGTTATTCCACTTGATGAGATACTTTGAAATTGATTGATTTCGTAGCTGTCGAGTTCTTGTTTCTTTGACTGCTTCAGGTTCCAATATGATTTTTCCTTCCTCATCAAGTTCTGGCAATATTGTTTGAACTGGAATCTTGTCACCTATAACCTTCTTTAAGCATAAAACATGGAAAACTAGGTGCACTCAGGAAGTTGTAGGAAGCTCCAATTTGTATGCCATAGTACCTATCTTTTCCAACACCTTGTATGGACCATAATACTTTGGTGATAATTTATTATGCTTCTTAGCTTGCTTGAGAGAAATTTGTTTATATGGTTGTATCCGTAGGAATACCCAATCACCTACATCAAAACTTCTTTCGCTACGATGTTGATCTACCTGCTATTTCACTCTATTCTGCGCCAAGGTGAGGTTATCCTTTAAGAGTTGGAGAACTTGTTGCTGATGCTCAATGTGATCTTCCACTACTTGAACCTTAGAATTTTCTCTTAAATATGATGTGATGGATGGTGGATGATATCCATAAAGTGCCATAAATAGGGTTATTTTTTTTGCTGTATGGAAGAAACTGTTATACCACCATTCAGCCAGAGGCAACCATTTGACCCATTGTGTCTATTTATCAGATACAAAGCAACGAAAATATCCTTCCAAACATTTGTTTACTATCTCAGTTTTCCCATCAGATTGAGGATGATAAGATGAGCTATGAGCTAACTGAGTACCAAGACAAGAAAATAATTCTATCCAAAAATTTCCTGTGAAAATGGGATCTCTGTTGTTGAAAAATGTGCAACAAGAAATGCTAAATTTAGAAAGTGCTAAAAATAGATCTACTAAAAATAGCATGTCTAAAAATAGCAGTTTGGCCAATGAGCATTTTGGCCACCTTGGGTGAGAGGTGAAACTGCTAAAAATAGAATCTTCTAAAAATATCATTTCTAGATCCCTTCCTATTTTTAGTAGTCCCTGGTCTAACTATAGGAAGTAAAAACGAATTTGGTTTTAACAACAGTTTGGAATATTAATTAATCAATTCTCCATGAGTTAATTAGTTAAGGAAAAGAAAACTTGAAGTCTTTGTGAGAACATGCAATAATTTCTCCACTAATTGGGGAATGTGTCCTTGACTTGCTCCACTGATTGAGGAATTAAGGATGAGTTCTATATTGAGAGGATCAGTTGACTTAGTTAACTCAGTCAAGTTCAATTAGATTAATTTAACAAGTTGTTAAATTAATGAGATATAGTTTGTTGATGGTTGCATGCATGTGACAACTATTATTTTCAGATAACTGAGTATTCTCTCATGAATAACTGATGCATGGCAGTTCAGACAAAGAACCTATTGAGATCATATGAGGGAAAATGTACTATCAGATGATAGGATGTTTCTAGTAAGTATTCCTTGCATGAGGAAGGAATCTCTTTTATTCTATGACTACGTAGTTGGACCTGAGGTGATAGCAGGTATGATTAGGCCAATTTATAGCCTATATATTGAGGCCTAGGTAGTCCATGATTTTCATCTTCTGATTACAGAGAGAGCAGGATAGCTATTGAGCTTATTCTTTTTGTATGTTGTTGAGGATCTTCACTTGATTGATAATACTAAGATGGGGCTTTAGGCTGGTGCTTTTCCCAGATAAATTCTTCTGTGTTACATGAGATTGATTCCTTCTTATCAATTATATGTGTTCATGCTTGATGTTGCTCATGGTTGATTAGCTTCCACAAATTTTATGGTAGATGTAGATCTAGTATTATGCTTTAGTACATTGCATATATCAGTTTGATCTGTAGGTGAACTTTCTACATGATATCAGTGAGCTAGCTGATTTCTAGAGAAAATTCTACATGGTATCGAAGAACAGGTGATCAAGGAAGAACAGTATACAAGAAGGAATTTAAAGTTTATTATTCGAGATATAGATCTTAAGTTCTCATCACATCTATTTCACCGATGGCGTTCTATGGTTTAGGGCTTGAGTATGCCCTTGATGGCAACTCAAACTATATAGCTTGGAAGGATCACATGGAGGCAGTATTAGAAGATAACGACCTTAAATACTTCATTGATCAAGAAGTCCATAAGCCTACTGATGCTACTTAACTGGCAGAATGGAAGAAGTGTGTGGCTAGAGCTAGCAGAATTCTCTTGGAGGGAGTGCGAGATCACATTGTCTCGGGCCTTCATGGGAAGGAGACTCCACATGCAATGTGGAAAACATTGAATGATTTTTATCAGAATAGTAGTGATCAGAGGAAGCTGGCACTGAAGGACAAACTTTGAAAGATCAAGTGTGAAAGGATGAGACAATCTCTATGTATCTGACCAAGCTCATCACATGCACGGATGAGCTTGCAAGTGTAGGGGTCGTGACAACTGACAATGGTATAGTGAATTTAGCAGTCCTTTGCCTTCTTAAAAGCTGGCATAGCTACTAGGACTCGGTTAATGGAAGGGAAAAACTACCAGATTGGGAACAACTATGGTCAGATTTGATGCAAGAGGAGATCAGACGGAGCACCAGAGACGATTCTTCATCCATGGAGGATGAGGAGAGCTATGCCTTAGTGAGTAAGGAAAACAATGGGAAGGAGAAGGTTTCTCTTTCCGAATCCAGTTCTTCCAATGGTGGGAAGAAGGTTGACAAATCAAAAGTGTGATGCTTTCGTTGTCATGAGGTGGGCCATTATGCTGCAAATTGTCCACAGAGGAAATCCAAGAAGGGATCTGGGGAAGGATCTAAAGGTGAGGCACTTGCTTCATAGTTTGAGTTGGATATCACACTCTTCGCATGCATGGTTTCATCCATGGTGGGAAGTGGTTGGTTTCTTAACAGTGGTGCCTCTTTCCACATGACCGGCAACAAGACTTTTTTCAGTACTTTGGAGGAGAAAGATCTCCATGTACTCATAGCGATGGGTAATGATGAGAAGTATAGTGTCTCAAGTGCAGGCACGGTTATTTTTCAGAGGGAGCATGGAGCTTGCCTTACCTTGACTGATGTCAAGTATGTACCAGGACTGAAGAAAAACTTGGTGTCGATCGTGATGCTAGAAGACAGAGGCTATGATGTAGTCCTCAGTAAGGGAAAGGTTTTCCTTAGACACATCATCACTAGATAGGTGAAGTAGATTGGTTCACGGGTCAAGAACTTGTATGCTCTTGAGGTTTAATATGCATGAAAATCCTTGAGCAGCAAGGCAACTGATGGAGACATGGTGGTTGAGAGGGAGGGTATATTACATCTCAACATGCAGCATCAGAAGAAGTCTTAGACGATTCTGGAGGAGCCACGATTGGTGTAGTAGCTTCAGGAGGTTGTGGAGCATCCACAACAGGGGAAGCTGAGTGGAGATCGAGTAGAGACATCTACTCATGCAGAGACCTCCAGTAGGGGGAAACTTCGAGCCAAGTGGGCAGAGGGATCACATGCAGCCATACCTCCTGTTAGGAGGTGGGGTGATATAGAGTTATCGTCCCAAGGAGGAGGGGCAAGATCCTTGAGGTACCCAACCTCTTGGATGAGACCTTGCTATGAGAGCCCTGATGTGGAGTAGCAGTAACTGACTGATTGGGTAGAGACAAATGCGGATGGAGTGGCAGAGAGAGCTACAATGCAGGGAATCCTAGGACAGTGCAGAGCATGCAGGCTGCAGCAATGTGAGAGGCACAAGTGTGTTGCACAGTGCTAGGTGGCACAGAGAGGTGTGCAATGTTGCAAGATGCATGGAGATGTTGCAGTAGCGCAGATGTTAGAGAGGGAGCACTTGTCAGCAGCAAGTAGAGCTTCAGCATCAGAGTATGTTTCTAGCCCAACAGAGAGGTCAGTTGGGAGTGTTTATGTTCTGAGAGTTTCAGGAACAATTGGACCAGGTAGATGTGTTGCATGCATAACATTCCAGAGGTACAGGATCGGGTTTGAGAGGAAGCCTTTCTTGTTGAGAGGGAGTGTTGAAAAATGTGCAACAAGAAATGCTAAATTTAGAAAGTGCTAAAAATAGATCTGCTAAAAATAGCATGTCTAAAAATAGCAGTTTGGCCAATGAGCATTTTGGCCACCTTGGGTGAGAGGTGAAACTGCTAAAAATAGAATCTTCTAAAAATAGCATTTCTAGGTCCCTTCCTATTTTTAGCAGTCCCTGGTCTAACTATAGGAAGTAAAAACGAATTTGGTCTTAACAACAATTTGGAATATTAATTAATTAATTCTCTATGAGTTAATTAGTTAAGGAAAAGCAAACTTGAAGTCTTTGTGAGAACATGCAATAATTTCTCCACTAATTGGGGAATGTGTCCTTGATTTGCTCCACTGATTTAGGAATTAAGGATGAGTTCTATATTGAGAGGATCAATTGACTTAGTTTAACTTAGTCAATTTTAGTTAGATTAATTTAACAAGTTGTTAAATTAATGAGATATAGTATGTTGATGCTTGCATGCATGTGACAACTATTATTTTCAGATAACTGCGTATTCTCTCATGAATAACTGATGCATGGCAGTTCAGACAAAGACCCAGTTAAGATCAGATGAGGGACGGTGTACTATCAGATGCTAGGATATCTAGTAAGTATTCCTTGCATGAGGAAGGAATCTATTTTCTTCTATGACTACGTAGTTGGACCTGAGGTGACAGCAAGTATGATTAGGCCAATTTACAACCTATATATTGAGGCCTAGGTAGTCCATGATTTTCATCTTCTGATTACAGAGAGAGCAGGATAGCTATTGAGCTGATTCTTTTTGTATGTTGTTGAGGATCTCCACTTGATTGATAATATAGAGATGGGATTTTAGGTTGGTCCTTTTCCCGGATAAATTCTTCTATATTATGTGAGATTGATTCCTTCTTATCAATTATATGTGTTCATGCTTGATGTTGCTCATGGTTCATTAGCTTCCGCAAAGTTTATGGTAGATGTAGATCTAGTATTATGCTTTAGTACATTGCATATATCAGTTTGATCTGCAGGTGAAATTTCTACATGATATCAGTGAGCTAGCTAATTTCTAGAGAAAATTCTACATCTGTCACTTACAATAATCTTTGGTTTTCCATGTAGATTTTGAATTGTTTCCATAAATGCAGTAGAAATTGTGCTCGCTTTAAATGGATGAGATAATGCACAAAAGTGTGCATACTTGGTAAGTCTGTCAACTACCACCATGATAACACTCTTTCCTTCGGACTTGGGTAAACCTATGATAAAATCCATTGAAACCTCCTCCCAATGTTGGCTTGGAATTGATAAAGGTTGTAATAGTCCCGGGGTCTTAATTGTTTCAACTTTATTTTGCTGGCAAACCAAACATTCTACCACAAACTTTTGAATATTTGATTTAAGGCCATCCCAAAAAAATCCTTCTTAACCCTGTGGTAGGTTTTTAGAAATCCTGAGTGCCCTCCTAAGGGAGAGTTGTGTAATTCCCTAAGCATCTTTTGTTTGAGTTGGGAATTCATACATAGGTATAACTGATCCTTGTACCATAACGAATGATTTTTCCAACTAAATGTATCAGATGTACTGGGATCTTGTTGTATCTTTTGAATGAGTGCCCACACTTCCTTGTCATACTTCCATTCATCCCTTGCTTCGTTTATCTAATCTGATTGGATAATAGAAATGGTTCAAATAAATGCTTCCACATCCTCATCCTTTCTTGAGAGTGCATCTGCCACAACATTTTGCTGCCCTTTTTTGTAGATGATTTCAAAGTCATAGCCCAACATATTTGTGACCCATTTTTGCTACTCTTTTGAAAATAATCTTTGTTCTAAAAAGTATTTAAGACTATCATGATCTGTTTTTACTTTGAAGTGTCTTACCATTAGGTAAGGTCGCCATTTCTTAAGTGCATGTAGTATTGCAAGCATTTCCTTCTCATAAATAGCTTTGTGTAAATACTTTCCTTTGATTGGATGAATTTCGAAAGCAATGGGTCTTTCTTCTTACATTAAAACAACACCAATTCCATTTCCTGAGGCATCACATTCCACAATAAAGGTTTTGTGAAGTCTGGTGTAGCTAAGACTGGTGCTTGGCACATTACCTCTTTAAGATGTTCAAAGGCCTTTGTTGATTCTAAAGTCCATGAGAATGCATCTTTCTTCAATAATGTTGTTAGAGGTGGTGCTATTCTCCCATAATTCTTAACAAACTTGCGATAATACCTTGTCAACCCAAGAAATCCTCATAGATGCTTTATGGATGTCGGGATTTTCCATTCCTTAATGGTTTTAATTTTGCTAGGGTCTACCTTAACACCTTCATGAGATACAATATGACCCAGATATTCCACCTCTTGTACTCCAAAGAAACATTTGGAGATTTTTGCATATAATTGTTTCTCCTCCAATAGTTTGAGCACCATGTCAACATGTTGGACATGATCTTTCCAAGACTTACTGTAGATTAGTATATCATCAAAAATACTAACACAAATTTTCTAAGGAAGGGTTTCAAAATGGAATTCATCAAACCTTGAAATGTAGAAAGTGCATTAGTAAGGCCAAAAGGCATGACCAAAAATTCATAATGACCCTCATGAGTTCTAAATGTTGTTTTCAGAATGTCTTTAGTCTTCATTCTTATTTGATGATATCCTGAATGAAGATCCAACTTGGTGAAGTAAATTGATCCATGCAATTCATCCAATAATTCATCAATGACAGGAATGGGAAATTTATCTTTAATAGTGAGCTTGTTGAGCTCCCTATAATATGGACAGATGTGCCATGATCCATCCTTCTTGTGAACCAATACTACTGGAGAAGAGAAAGAAATTTGACTAGGTTGAATTATACCAGCCTCTAGCATTTTTGCAACCATACATTCAATTTCACTCTTTTGGACATAGGGATATCTGTAAGGCATGATGTTTGGAGGAACACTTACTGGAATCAAATTGATAGCATGATCGTGATCACGAATAGATGGGAGGCCTTTGGGAGTCTCAAATACCTTGGAATGATTGTCCAAGACTTTTTTGGAGATATGGAGAAATGAATGATTTCAATGTGGGAACCTCTAGTGAACATAATTGTGCAATTATGCCTCGTTGTTCTTTCTTTAGAAACTTTATCATTCCATTAGAGCTGATTATCTTTCCCAGTTTCCCTACGATACCCCTTAATTCAACTTCCTTTCCTTCTACAGAAAATTTCTTGAAAAGTTCTTGAAAATTAAAAGCTATTGTTCCCAAGGATTGTAGCCATTGGACTCCTACTACAACATCAACACCACCCATTGGAATGGAAAGCATTAGGCTATTCAATACATATTCTCCCATGGATAGCTTCATATTATGGCACTTTCCTGAGCAATTTATGGTTCCTCCACTTGCAACCATCACTTGAAACTCTTGTGCTGGATATGGGAAGCAATTCAATTCCTTGGCTATCTTAAAATGAATAAAATTATGGGTACTTCCTGAATCAATCAACACTATTACCTTTTTCTTCTTGATATGCCCTTCTATCTTGATAGTTTGAGGAGTGGTAATTCCTACAAATGCATTACAAGATATGGTCAGATTCATTTTTTATTTTTCTAGCTTTTGTTCCTGGTGTATATCCTCTTCTTTTGATGTTTCTTGTTCCTTTTCTTCCTCCTCTTCACAATCTATGTAAAATAATTTCTTCTCGACACACTTATGACCTTTAATGTATTTGTTATCACAACTGCAAAAAAGCCCTTTTGCTCTTTTTTGTTCCAGTTGTTGTGGTTTCAACCTTGTAGGTTGTGGATGGCTAGGGGCAGCAACACTTCCATCTTTATGATTGTGAGTGGTAGGCTTCCTTATTTCCATAATTTTTCTTTCCATTTTTCTTGCTAACCTGAATTCCTTCTCCAATGAATCTGGTTCCCAAAGGTGAACCTCATGTTGGCTGTTATCTTTTAAAGTCCCTATGAACACATCAATCCTATGCTCCTCTAGAATATCTCTTACCCTTATATTCAATCTGTGGAAGTCCTCAATGTGCTCCATCATTGAACCCTTTTGTTTGAGATTTATCAATTGGATAAATAAAGTGTTGCTTTTCTATCCTCATAATGTGCTATCATTTCATTCGTAAAAATAGCCCAAGTGACAATTTGTTTACGAGAGCAAAGCCATCAATACCATACAAACTGATTTGGTTCCAAATATAAAGTTGCAATGCGTACCTTTTGTGTGTTTTTCACATTATGGAGATCGAAAAATTGCTCCATCTATAGTATCCATGTTCCAGGATCCTTGCCATCAAACTTCCTCATATCGATCTTTGGAACATGGTGGTTCTTCGATCCAACATTAGAGTTTATGAAATCATGATTAACATTTATTTTGTTCTCATCATGAGTTTCCTTTACTACCCTTTCGCCACTAGTAAGCATTTCTTGTAGAAACTTTGTCAAATCCGTCTTCAAATCTTCCATGCTTGTCTTCAAATCCGTCTTCAAATTTTTCTTTGAATCATCCATCTTAGCTTCCATGCCATCCATCTTAGCTTCCACGCTGTCCACCTTAGCTTCTACACCTTTCTTTAAACCATCCATCTTAGATTTTGTTACTTTTTGTGCGAGTGACATTTGTGGCACTTGGTCCCGTAATTTTGATATATCATGTTGCATTTCTTCCTCTTGTTCATGAGTCATGCTAGAGCTTTCAGGTTGCTTACTAGGTGTTTCCATTTTCTTTCTTCAGGGTATCAATTACCGATAATAATGCTTCACTATGCCCTTTGAATTCCTTCAAACTATTTTTTCAACCCAAGCTTATGCAAAAATTTAAAAAAACTACACACTTTTTTTTCACTTTTTAGGAGCTTGATATTGAATCTGACATATTTATAGAATTTTGGATCTCCAAGGTCTGAAATTTCTTCCTGCAATAACCCTCTGAGTAATATTTCTAACTCCACAAGTCTGTTCAAGATTCGATTCTCCAATGAAGAGTTATGCCAAATCTCCCATGATGACCTGAGGATAGACTTGTTCAGTAGAGAGAAATTATATGACATGCCGTGGGTCACTGTTTCAACCTTAGGTTCTGAAAATGGTGCCCAAAAAACTATAGTCGGTTCTCTTTCTGTAACTTACGAAAATTCAATCTGATGCTCAGAGAGAAAGTTATGATGATTTTCCCAAGGTGACCTGTTTGGAATGTAATTCAAGGGTCTGCAAAAACCTTAACTTCCTTAGATTATATCTTCGAAAATATAGCGAGACAGGATCTGACATTCAGAGCCGAGGTTCAAACCGATTTCTTCTCAATTGGGTTTTATTTTTTAGCTTTTGAAACTTCGTATAGAAAACGTTATAGCAAACATTCCACGATGACATGTTTTAGATGAAATTTTGGATCTTGCAAAAACCCTAACTGCCTTAGATCATATCTCTGAAAATATAGCAAGGCAAGATATGAAATTCGAATCCAGGGTTCAGCAATATTTCTTCTCAAATGGGTTTTTTTTGCTTCTGAAACGTCGTAGAAAAAAAGTTATAGCGAAAATTCCACAATGACCTATTTGGAGCAGTGAAACCCTAGAATCCAAAGCTCTCATACCAAATGTTATGAAACCAGCTCAAAAAAAGATAGAAAAGATAGATTAATGCCTTAGAATTTAGCCTCTTCGAGGGGGAAACCTCCTTTACATTACACAAATAAATAATTCTTGGATGATACAAATGACAAAACCTCCTTTCTATCTATAGGAGTCTAAGGGGTCACAATATAACCAAGCTGACCTAACAATAATAATATAAAGGCACAAAAATAACAATAGTGGGATTCTATGGGGCACAATAATAATAATAAGGAATACCATGACAATAGTAATGGGGGAATCACTAGTATTATAGGGACCTAACTAATGAGCCTCATAAATGGGTAATTATATGGGCTCATTTTACCTCCTAACCTAGTCAAATCAACCATTCTCTTAGCTTATTACATGATTTTCTGATTATATTTCTTCTTATAGAGTGAGTTGAGTTAGTTATGATGCCATGTGGTCTAACATGTGTTTAATGTAGATTATTGATGAATTTTCGGGTCAAAGTCAGAGATCTAGTGGACAAATGGTAGCAATAACTCGAAGTGGACAAAGGAGGGGACTTATAGGAGGGAATCCCCCTCATTTATTACTCCTCACTTCAAATTCCCGTTCATTCATCTCGGAGTACAAGCAACCAAGTCATGCACTAGAAGGCAACCGAGCAAGTGGAGGATGACTGATGATTATCTCGAGTTTTGGGAGCCAAGCCTCCCTCATTTTTAGGAAGCTGTTGGTAGCTTCAATTGTATAAGTAGAGAGGCCTAGGGCCTCACTAGGGTTGGATTTTTGTTAGATTTTTTGTTGTATTTTTTCTTATGTAAACTCTGCTCAACTTCGAGCTTATTATTTTTGTGACAGTTTCATGTAATCTTGTTATTGTTTTGAAATAAAGATGGAATCATTTTTGAGTTAGCACTGAGTTACCTCAGAGGGTTGAAGCTCTTGGGTTAGGGCCCAATCCAAGCAGGAAAGCTCCTCTTCACTTGTATTTTTATGTTTTATTTCAGTTGTAGATTAGGTTGTTGTTAAATGTATTTCTTGATGGTTAAGAATAGGTTGTTATTGATGATTTAGTAGTTTGCTTCCATTTGTGCTTTCTATAGCAGGTTAGGAAACGATAAAGAGAAGATTCAAAAGGCTAGCAACAATGCCTTGGCGTCTCTTCCTCCCTTTGGGACCATGATTTGAGGCAAAGACCCTCTTGCTGCCCCAAAAACACAAATTTTCCTCATTCATAGGACTTCTAGTGTTTGCAGATTTTAGTAGGTTAATAGTCCAGCTTTGCTTTGCTTCAGATCTTCTTCCTCATGCTCAATTCTTTATTTGCAATAGTCTTCTTTCATTCTATCCTTTCTTGCAACATTTCTCAGCATTTCCTTTCATAGATCATAGTTTAGACTATTTTGATGCAAAACTTTGTTTTCCTAGATGCACTCATTTCATTGCTTGCTTGATTTCCTTGGTTGACTGTCAGTTTTTATGCAGAAAATATCTTCTAGTATTAGGCTAGCCTATCATCCATCCCATCCACCATCTGATCCATGCCCTACAGGTCGCCCAAGTCTCCCCTCAATTCTGCCTTAGTTTTCTGCATTTTCCATAGAACTTATTCCTCTCTCCTTGAGCAAACCCAATCCTCTTCCTCTCTCCTAGTGATTCTCGGTAGACCCTAGGTGCCCTAACACCTCATTCCAACCTTCATCCACCTTTTCTACCCACTCTCACAACCTAGAAACAGTGAAAACTATTCTTGGCCTCCTCCTGTAGACCTCCTATATAACGTTGTTTTTCCTCCTGTAGATTTCCTCCGTCCTCCTGTAGATTTTCCTGTAGGATTTCTTTTGAAGGCCGAGTGTGGGAAAAGCCTTCAGAAGGCCACCTGAGACCCCCTAGGACCCAACCACACCATCCTACATCCTCTCAAGTCCCAAAACTACCCTCAACTCCACCTATTCTCTGCCACATTCACAAACAATAAGTTACATACATGTCAAATTCACATAAAAATACATGAAAATCCAAAAAGATGTTTTCTACTCATTCACTTCCAGAAATAGCTTAGTTGGATGTTGTTTACTTCTTTGAATAGATAATGGTATTCTTTTCATGGTTTTCATAGTGCTTTTTGCAAAAGTAGGATTAGTTGGTTAATTAGGATTTACTTGGTTTGCTTTACATTTCAGTCTTTCTCTTTTCTGCAATTAGAGTAGTATTCGTAGAGTAGTCTTTCTCTCCTTTCATCACATATAGAGCTTCTTCTGGAATCCATAGAAGTTGGCTTGAGCTCCTAGTGATCTTTCACCAGCTGACCAAGTGACAACCTACAGTAAGAACCAGTACTTATGCATACAGCACCATCGCTTCCAAGTTTGTTACTAACTACCGGGTTGATAAGAGAAAAGTAGGCAGCCCAAGAGTTGCAGCATTATTGCTGCAATACTGGTGCTCACCACCTTTTTGGTGTTGTTGCTGGGGAAGCATCATAGTATTCTGTGGTTACTTCTTTATTCTATTTTCTATTGCAACATTCTGCTAATATTTTATTTTAGCAAAAGTAGACTAGTCCTTCTTTTCCTTTAGTTCTGCATTTCCTTGCTTTCCTCTTCAATTCTGCAAATTTCATTTTAGCAAGTTTATTTCAGTTAATTGCATTTGTTCTGTTCAATCAATTTCAGTTTTGCAGGTACTTTCAGTGTGGTGAAAAAGAAACAAAAACCAACCAAAAATATTTCCTTTCATGCCTCATAGGAATAGAGATAACTTAGGAAAATTTTTGCCCAACATCCCCACTGCTTCACATAGCCAACATTCTCTCTTCTTCGGTGGCTATGATCAAGAAGAACCCTTAGGTGAATAGCGAGACATATTTGAAGAACCTATAGGGGAAGAAGAATAAGAAAACATTCCTTTGGAGCCAATGGCTGAGCACAGAAATGTTAGGGGGAATGGAGAGAGAATAGAGGGTACCTTTCCCATTCAAGAGACCAATGGGGACACCAAAATGAAGAATGTAAGCCCTTCTACCCCACCTCATTTCCATGGTCTAACTACAAAATATCTTGACACCTTTTTGTTTGAGTTTTCTGTTATCTGTTGAACCTATGACTATGCAGAAGATGAGAAAAAGTTGAAACTATTCCCTTCTACTCTCAAGGATGTGGCACTGTGTTGGTTCATGGGATTACCTGGAAATAACATCACAACTTGGGCTCAGATGCAGCAAGCCTTTAACAACAAGTATCGAGACTATTATAGGCCAAGAGATACTAAAGAAGAAATTTTCTGAATGACCATAGGAAGTGATGAGTCCATGGAGGACTATGAAGAGAGGTTCCAGCTCATTTACAAAAGGGTCGGGTGTACACTTGACCCTAAGTCTCTGAAGTTGGTCCTGCTCATGGGAATTCGAGAAGATCTTTTAGACACCCTCCATCTACTAGCTGGGGGAGACATCTACCAACTATCCTATGAAGACATAAAGTCTATTTTAGGAACCATTCTAGGGCAGCCAGAAAGAAAGGTAGGGGGAGTCAACCCATAGCCAGTACCTCTTCCTCTAGCTCATCCATTAAAGGAGAAATTGGAAACATGCTAGAAGACTTCAAGAGCGAGATGTTGCAGACTCTTGCCATTCAAATGGATACCTTACATATCAAAAGGAAACAAGAGGAAGAAGAGAGGGCTTTAGCCATTTTTTTCCCTAGATGCACTAGGAGGCATCCTAGGAATGAATGCTAATTGAAATCTATAGAAGTTTGTTCAGTCTGTGAAGAAAATCATTCTATAGACAAGTGCCCTTCCTTAACCGAACTTAAAGCTGTATATCAAGGGGCTGAGGGAGTCATTGAATAGCTCTATTACATAAACCAAAGGAGGCTGCATGGACCTAGACCATATTTGCAGGGGATGCAAGGGACGTCTCAGGCATACTACAATCCTAACCAAGTCACTTCCATACATTCATGGGGCCCCCCTGCTCATCCTTCTTGGTCCACACCTCCTCCTTGGTCCTTCACAGTTCCATATCATGCCCAACCAACCACCCATTCATTTCAATCCTATGCTCAGTCGCAGCCTCAGTGAAATGGATCTCATCAGGGGTGGAGGCCCCAATACAACTCTCCTCCCACTCTTTTGCCTCCACCACTTGCCCAACCACATTCATTACCTCCTGCTCCACCAAAGCAACCCCAAATGCCTACCTAGCCAAATCCGAACCCAAACAATAGAGAGGCTCAGCAAGTGTATAGTGGGGAACCATCATGCTCGACTTATGCTGTACAGATTCAGGAAATTAACTTTCAATCTAGGAAAGTTCTCCCAGATAACTAGCCTCCACCTAGGGAGGTTGAGGAAGATAAAGAGGAAAGCGAACCTAAAGCAAATCCACCCTTTCCTGAGAGACTATCCGCGACAGTCTAGCCTACCCCAGAAGAAACTAAACTCCTGGGAGAATTGAAACATTTATGTGTGAAGATACCACTTCTCCAAGCCATAAAAGATGTGCCTATCTATAATAGGTTGATCAAAGAGAAATTCTTTAGGCATCCAGGAGGGTGGAAGAGAGATGCCCCAACCATCAATGTCATAGGGAAACTATCTGACCTAATGTTAGGGCAGGTAATCTATCCAAAATATCTGGACCCTGGAAGCCCAATAGTTGATGTCCACATCAATGGAACCATGATCCCACACACTTTGATTGACCTGGGAGCTGCCATTAATGTGATGACAAATGACACAATGCTCAAACTCAACCTCCAGGGCTCCTTGAGGAAGACCACGATCGTGCTATAGCTTGCAGACCGCTCCATCGTGGAAGATGTGATGGTATCCATTGATCCTTGGGAGTACCCTGCTGATTTCTTTGTTCTCCAGCCAAAGGAAAAGCTCACTGGGTATCATATCATTCTGGGAAGACCCTAGTTGGCTACCGCTGATGCCTACATTAGTTGTTGAGCTGGGAACATGACCATAAAGAACGGGAATATGTCCAAGCAGTTAATCCTATATCCTCTTGCCTAACCCTTGCTAGAACATGATCTACCTCTCTGGTTGGAGGAGGAAGATGAGGATGAATTCTATTATGCACTGCTTTGTGCATTAGAAATCGCCATGGGGGGAAATCTCAAGATGACGATGATATGATTGAAAATCTGATTGAGAATCCACCTCCCAGTGTATCACCATTAGAGGGCATAATAAGAGAAACCCAAAACAACCCCCAACTGATCTCTGTGTAGCCGACTCCACTCCTCTCCGTGTTAAGAATATAGAGTTTGGCCCAGAAATAACCTTGAAAATAAATCCATCCCTATCCACTTCCCAAGAGAAGGAACTGTGTAGCTTGCTGAGAAAACACCTAGATGCCTTCGCCTAGAGTTATAAGGAGATGAAGGGAGTGCACCCTTCAATATGTACTCATCATATATACATCAAGGAGGATTGCGAGCTAGTCAGGCAACCTCAAAGGAGGATGAATCCAGCACTTAAAGATATTGTTAAGGAAGAACTACAGAAATTGCTTGATGCAAGATTCATCTATCCCATCTTTGATAGCAAATGGGTCTCTTCTTTGGTGCTAGTGCCAAAGAAAAATGGTAAGTGGAGAATCTGTGTCAACTATCAGGAATTGAATAAAGCCACTAAAAAGGACCATTTCCCTTTACCTTTCATAGATCAAGTGTTAGACAGTGTGGCAAGGAAAAAGTTTTTCTCTTTCCTAGATGGGTTCAGTGGGTACAATCAGATTCAAATTAGCCTAGAAGACCAAGATAAGACCACTTTCACTTGTCCTTGGGGTACCTTTGCATACCGGGTCCTTCCTTTTGGTTTGTGTAACATTCCAGCCACTTCCAAAGAGGGGTACTGAGTATATTTTCTAAATTAGTTCATGATGCAGTAGAGATATACATGGATGACTTTACTCCTTACGGCTTTTACTTTCAGGAAGCTTTATCTAACCTAGGAAAAGTTCTAGACAAGTGTATTAAGATGAACCTGTCCCTCAGTCCAGAAAAATGTGAATTTCTGATGACGTAAGGGACCGTGCTAGGTCATGCAATATCTCAACAAGCACTGCAGGTGGACCCCAACAAAATTGCCATCATCCAAAGGGTCCCACCTCCTCAAAAGGTGAGAGATGTCAAAAGTTTCCTAGGCTTAGCTGGGTATTACTGGAGATTCATTAAAGATTTCAGCAAGCTAGTCTCTCCTTTGTTTGGCCTCTTAGGTAAATATGTCAAGTTCATATGGTCGGAAAACTGTCAAGAGGCCTTAGATACCTTGAAGAGCAAGCTCGTGACTGCCCCAATTTTGAGAGGCCCAAACTGGGCCTTACCATTCCACATTCACACAGATGCCTCGAACAGAGCAATAGGAGCAACCTTGGGACAAATTGATGAAAAGTTACCTTATGCCATATACTTTATAAGAAAAAACTTGTCAAAGGTAGAGTTAAACTATACGGTGACAGAGAAGGAACTCCTAGCTGTCGTACATTCCTTAAGCAAATTCAGGCATTATATCACAGGCTATCAAACTTTTGTGCACACTGATCATGCTGCAATTATATATTTAATGAAAAAAACTGGATGTAAATGCTCACATTATTAGATGGTTGCTTTTACTGTAGCAGTTTGACTTGACCATTATTAATAAGCCTGGTAAAGAAAATGTTGTTCCTGATTTTTTGTCTAAAATAAATTTGCCTGCATGTGAAGAAGGAATGGTGGATGACGAAATGCCAAATGAACATCTATTTTCTATCTAAGTACTCTCTCCATGGTTTGCTAATATACCAAATTACTTGGTTTCAGCACAGTTTCCACCAAACCTGTCCTCAAAAGAGAAGAGCAAGATAGTAAGGAAAAGTGCCCCTTTCACCTGGATTGGGGCAATCTCTTCAAACTTGGCCCAGATCAGATTTTGAGAAGATGTGTCAGGGAGGAGGAAGTCTTTGAAATCCTCCTAACCTGTCATGATGGGCCTTGTGGAGGTCATTTTGCAGCAAAAAGAACTGCCTTCAAGATACTGCAAGAAGGCTACTACTGGCCCACTCTTCATCAGGATGTGAGGAGATATACCAGCCAGTGTGATCGGTGTCAGAGGATAGGGAAACCTACAACAAAGGATGAGATGCCCATGCAACCTCAAGTGACCTTTGAGCCATTTGAGAAGTGGGGCATGGACTTTGTGGGTCCTATCAACCCTCCGTCAAAGTAGAAACTATACATCATTGTGTGCACTGATTACCTGACAAATTGGGCAGAGACAAAAGCAATCAAAGTAGCGACAGAGGAAAAAGTAGCTGAGTTTTTGAGAGAAAAGATATTATACAAGTTTAGGTATCCAAGAGAGTTGGTCACAGATCAAGGCAGTCAGTTTACTTCTGATTGAAGACCTGCTCACACATCATAGAATCAAGAATAGGACTTCTGCCCCTTACCATCCACAAGCCAATGGGTAGGTGGAGGTCACTAACAGAGCATTGGAAGGGATCCTGCCAAAGGTAGTGAGCAGCAAGAGAAAAGACTGGGCAGATAGATTAGTTGAGGTCACTTGGGCCTACAACACAACATAGAAGACCACAGGGTTCACACCCTATGAACTGGTCTATGGGAAGAAGGCTTTGCTGTCAATAGAATTTGAATTCAATACCCTGAGGATGGTAGCTCAGCTGGAGCTAGACCTTAGCCATGCACAGAAAGAAAGATTACTTCAGCTCAATGGATTGGATGAACACAGAATGCGAGCCCTTCTCCATATAGAGGTAGTTCAGCTTCAGGGAAAGATATGGCATGACAAAAATATCAAGGAGAAGCAATTCCAAGAGGGAGATTGGGCACTACTCTATGGTTCAAGATACAAATATTTCAAGGGCAATCTAAGGACAAGATGGCTGGGACCCTACACTGTGGAGAAATGCAATGACAATGGTTCAGTTTTGATAAGAACCATTGATGATGAAGCCATCCCCATGCTTGTCAATGGAAACTGGCTGAAAGTCTACAAGAAACCCCTCTCCAAGCAAGAGTTCATTGAAGATTTGAATAGGACAGTGATGGTAGTGGAGCATGTCTTAGCCTCCACTTCACCCACTCACTGAAGAAAAAATAAAAAATAAAAAATAATGACTAAAGTGAGAACATCCATGAGGCGCTTGAGTCCCATCATTGGGTTGAAAACCTCTTCTGAGGCAACCCAGTGGTGTCAAGAAAAGAGAGAAAATAAGATCCCTGGGTGAAAACCTCCCTTGGAGGCACCCAGGGTAGGCAATTAGGTTGAAAACCTCCCTGAGGCGCCCTAGTTGTTTTTAAAAAGAGAGAGAGAGAGAGAGAAAAGAAAAAAGAATTTTCATCTGTATTGCAGGTTTGTAGGAGGACTACAGGAAGCAGCAGAAGGTGCTAAGGGAGCCCTGAAACTAACACCAGCACCCATCCTACCTTCCCACACCTTTCTCCATCATTCTTGGCATTTATTTCACCTCACTGTGCTTCTTTTTCAAAAACTGTGTTTTCTACAGGAGGCTCCTGTAGGAATTACAGAGAGCCAGAAATGGATATAAAAGGTAGTTTGAGGGACAGGGAAGCTTCATGAGGAATCTATAAATCCTCCTATAGTCTTCAAACCTCCTTTCCATCATTTCCAAGCCTGCATCACACCCCAAGCATCATTCTTCTTCCTATCCAAGGAAACACCGAAAAAAAAACAGTTTTTTCAGGAAAAGAAAAAAACCAAAAAATAAGAAAGGAACAACACCATCCACCTCACCTGAAGCCTACCTATTACCTCTCCATCCCTATCTACATCTCTATCATCATCCTCACAGCTCCAAGCATAGAAAGAGGCTGAAGATTCAAGGGGAGAAGCAACTACAGGAGCTCCTGTAGGAATTCCTGTAGTAGCTGATCCCATTAAAATCTAGCATCAGCAACAAGAGAGTGCAAACATGAAGGTGGAAGAAGACACCTGAATCTCAGATCCAGCCAGAGAAGAACCTGTACAGGACACAACCAAACATCAGCAAGCAGACAACATGCATCAAAAGAAATAATGGCATGCAGCAGAGAGAGAGAGAGAGAGCCACATCGCCTCACAAGCAAATACATTCAGATCTCAAGTAAGTAACTAACCCTCTCCTCTGTTTGCATTTGTGTAATTAGAAGGCATGCAAAAGTAATGAGATGGTTGAGTTTGAATGAGGGAAAGGTAGCTAGTTAACTTGGCCACCTTCATCTAGTTGACTCCACTCATCCAAGGATGTCACCCACACTTGCGCACAGTCAACTCAAGAAAGATGTCAAGGACAGGTAGTGGAGGAAGTGTGAACTCTGATGCAATCATGAGGAATGATTATGAGGAGGGGCCATGATGACAAGGTAGGTGGGGACCAACAGTCTGAATATAGCCAATGTATATTTTTCCAACTCACCCTCCATCACTGGAAATATCCATAAAGGGCAATAAGTACTCCTCTCCGAGCACTCTCACCACCTCTTCCTTCATTCTCTCCTTGAAACTCAGCTATAGCAATTTCTTTGTGCCTCCACAGCCTCATAACCATCGTTCTCCATTGATCTCTCCCATATTCCTACTCTCAGCATTTTCTACAGGAGCACTTGCAGGTTCTACAGGAACACCTACAGGAATTCTACAAGAGGGACAACAGGCTTCTACAGGAGGGGCAATGAGTTGTTTGAAGGGAGAAAACACGGGTTTTAGCATGGTTTTCGATCTGAGGGGGTAGGTTCCATGCATGCCCCCATCGAGTATCAAAATATGGAAGTAGTGGTTTAAATTTTAAGAGGAGATAAAATCTTTAGGAGGAGGAAATACATAAAAAAAAAATCTGTTTTTTTTTTTAAACACAGTCTCCTCTGTTTCTCTATTTTCTTCAAAAATTGTTGTCTCCATCTCCATATTTGGTATTCCAAAGAAGTATAAACAAAAATATAGGAGGATTTATGAGGAAGGAGCTCACCAACTCCTCCAGGTTCCATGCACATCCCCAAGTAGTGGACATCTTCACAAGGGCAAATTGGATGAACTTTTTTGAGAAATTCTGACGATTTGATGAGGAGATTGCCCAAGAATTTGCCCACTCTTTGGACCCTCACTCAAGAACAAATTCCACTATCACCTTTGGAGGTCTTTCCATGGAGATAACCCCTAAATTTATCAGTAGAGTCACTACCTTTCCTCTTGGGCTGCCGTGGAGTAAGGATGAGAAACCAATTGGCCAGGCTGCCAAGAAAAACTTCTTCCAAAACAATGAAACCCCTATAGAGGATAAAAATGGAATTAGAAGGGCTAGCATACCATATCCTTGGGATGAGGTTAGCTACCAAATAATCAAGTATATTTCCTGTGAGGGGAGGTACAACATTGTCTATGGTTATCACTTTATAATCCTTCATGAATTAAGGTATGGCATGGACACTCCAGCCCCTCAGAAGCTCAACATCCCCTACTTCCTCTTGTAGTCCCTCATTGACTCCAGCACTAAAGTAAAAGTAGGAAATTCAGAATAGCTATCTCACCATGGGTTAATTAAAATTTTAGTGGAAGAAGCCCTTCAGACATTTAGACTCCCTATAGCATGGGAAATCTTCCGAAACATGGTAGCTGAGGATGACATAAAAACCCTAACCTATGATATCAGTCCTACTAGCAGTGAGGAGGAAGAGCAGCAAGAGGGAGAAGGTGAAGCAATTGGTGACTTAGCAGAACAAGAAAGGAAGGAGGCAGAAACTAAGATAGAGGAGGAGCACGCTGAAGAAATAGAGTAGGAAGAAACAGAGACAGAAAAAGAGACATAAGAAGGAGAGAAAGAGGTAGAAAAGACAGAACAAGGAGAAGTATCCCCTGAGACTCTAGAAAGAGAGGCAGCGGCTGCTCTCACTACCCTCAGTACACCAATCAAGCCAAAACAAAAGAGGAAAAGGAAGGCCTCCATGTATTTTAGGGCTAGGAAGAGCACAAGAATCAAAACAGGGAAACCTCAACCCTCTTCAAAAGTGCCAATATTGAAGATTCACCCTCTGCCTAAGGAAAAGAATCCCCTTCCAAGGAACCTATCACATATGAGAGGGGGACTCCTAGATCTCCCACATGGAAATAAAAGGTAGAACTACAGGACCCAAAACAGTCCTACAGGAGGATCAGATAGTTCTACAGGAGACACTGTCGAAACTACAGGAGACACAAAAGCTGAAGAAAGAAATGGAAGGACAGCCACAGGTAAAGGAGGAAGAAATAGAGCTACAAGAACCTGATCCCTAGCCCAATCTTGCCTCTTACTACAATCTTCTTGAGGGAGGAAGAACAATTCCACCAAAATTTTCAATTCCACTATTCATTGAATTAGAGAAAGAGAGAATAAGAACACATCGGTGGATGCAAATAGCCAAATCCAAAGGAGTTGAGGATATTGGCCATATGGAGAACAAACTCAAAGAAATGGGTAGAGAGTTGAGTGCTATCAGACATAGGGAAGCAATAAGAAGAAGCCAACTTGAAACAGAAAATGAATTGCTAAGGAGGCAGCTGCAAGAGAAACAGACCCAGCTGGCATGCATGGCCAACTTATCCATGGAGGCATTGCAATATAGAACACCAACAAAATCCTATGGCCTATATCTCAAGGACTAATGGTTGCAATTTCAGATAAAGACTTTGGCACAAAGAGGCACAATGAATTTCCAATATTACAAGCAGATTATGGACCTGTGTGACCAAAGCACATCAGAGGATAAGGAAAAGATGGCAAAATTCTACCTACATAACATGGCCCTCACAGACATGAATGTGTGGGACCCCAATGCTAGGCTAGGGAACCTGTAACTAATGGCCATGGCCTCATGGATGAACCATGAAGAGTTAAGGGTAGTATAAATAAGAAGATTGATGATAAAAGAGCAAAATGAACCATTAATGATCATAGCAGAGCCATCAAATCCCATGGCACTCATCAGCACACATAACCTATTTGCCAATAATCCTCAAATTGCCCCTAGATATATAAGTGATCAGGCACAAGCCATTGCACACTTTGAGGATATGGAAAGGCTACTTGGGGATGACTGTGTGCATGCATGTATGAGGAGATGGAACACCTTACTACATAATCTCCAGATCAGGGAATATCATTCCCCCAGGAGGATGAAAGAGGCATTAAGGAAAGTGCCAATGTACAAGCACTCCATGCAGAGGCTAAAGGTCAACTGGATTGGCCTCAAACTAAGTCCCCCACTACTATTAGGCATGCTAGAAGGAAAAAGAGAAGAAGAAGAGCAGGAGAAGTGGGAAGAGATAGACAGAAAGGCTGGATTCTATGACAAGGAAGAGGAGACCACATCAGAAGCTTTGGATGCTATGGAGGCCAACAGGGCCATAAAAGATGAGGATATGGACTAAGTTGCTAAGCAGATGAGCAACACTTTCAATAGGGGGTGATGATGAGCCTCATAAATGGGTAATTATATGGGCTCATTTTACCTCCTAACCTAGTCAAATCAACCATTCTATTAGCTTATTACATGATTTTCTAATTATATATATGCTTATAGAGTGAGTTGAGTTAGTTATGATGCCATGTGGTCTAACATGTGTTTAATGCAAATTATTGATGAATTTTGGGGTCAAAGTCAGAGATCCAGTGGACAAATGGCAACAATAACTCGAAGTGGACAAAGGAGAGGAATTATAGGAGGGAATCCCCCTCATTTATTACTCCTCACTTCAAACTCCCCTTCATTCAGCTCGGAGTACAAGCAGCCAAGTCATGCACTAGAAGGCAGCCGAGAAAGTGGAGGATGACTGATGATTATCTCAAGTTTTGGGATCCAAGCCTCCCTAATTTTTAGGAAGCTGTTAGTAGCTTCAATTGTATAAGTAGAGAGGCCTAGGGCCTCACTAGGGTCAGATTTTTGTCGGATTTTTTGTTGTATTTTTGCTTATGTAAACTCTGCTCAACTTTGAGCTTATTATTTTTGTGATAGTTTCATGTAATATTGTTATTGTTTTGAAATAAAGATGAAATCCTTTTTTAGTTAGCCCTGAGTTACCTTAGAGGGCTGAAGCTCTTGTACATTTTATTTCAGTTGTAGATTAGGTTGCTGTTAAATGTATTTCTTGATGGTTACGAATAGGTTTCTTTTGATGATTCAGTAGTTTGCTTCTATTTGTGCTTTCTATAGCAGGTTAGGCAGCAATAAAGAGAAGATTCAAAAGGCTAGAAACAATGCCTTGGCCTCTTTTCCTCCCTTTGGGACCATGATTTGAGGCAAAGACCCTCTTGCTGCCCCAAAAACACAGATTTTCCTCATTCATAGGACTTCTTTCTCATGCTCACTTCTTTATTTGCAATTGTCTTCTTTCATGCTTTCCTTTCTTGCAACATTTCTCAGCATTTCCTTTCATAGATCATAGTTTTGACTATTTTGATGCAAAACTCTGTTTTCCTAGATGCACTCATTTCATTGCTTGCTTGATTTCCTTGGTTGACTGTTAGTTTTTATGTAGCATATCTCTTCTAGTAGCAGGCTATCCTATTATCCATTCCATCCACCATCTGATCCATGCCCTACAGGTTGCCCAAGTCTCCCCTCAATTCTGCCTTAGTTTCCTGCATTTTCCATAGAACTTCTTCCTCTCTCCTAGTTATTCTTGGTAGACCCTAGGCGCCCTGACACCTCATTCCAATCTTCATCCACCTTTTCCACCCACTTTCACACCCTTAAAACAGTGAAAACTGCTCTCGGCCTCCTCCTATAGGCCTCCTGTAGAACACTGTTTTTCCTCTTGTAGATTTCCTTTGTCCTCCTGTAGATTTTCCTGTAGGCTTTCTTTTGAAGGCAAAGTGTGGAAAAAGCCTCCATAAGGCCACCTGAAACCTCCTAGGACCCAACCACACCATCCTACATCCTCTCAAGTCCCAAAGCCACCCTTCAACACCACCTATTCGCTGCCACATTCACAAACAATAAATTATATACATGTCAAATTCACATAAAAATACATGAAAATCCAAAAAGATGTTTTCTGCTCATTTACTTCCAGAAATAGCTTAGTTAGATGTTGTTTACTTCTTTGAATAGATAATGGCATTCTTTTCATGTTTTTCATAGTGCTTTCTGCAAAAGTAGGATTAGTTGGTTAGTTAGGATTTACTTAGTTTACTTTACATTTCAGTCTTTCTCCTTTCTGCAGTTAGAGTAGTATCTGTAGAGTAGTCTTTCTCTCCTCTCATCACATATACAGCTTTTTCTGGAATCCATAGAAGTTGGCTTGAGCTCCTAGTGATCTTGTGCTGGCTAACCAAGTGACAACCTGCAGTAAGAACTAGTACTTGTGCATACAACACCATCGCTTCCAAGTTTGTTATGAACTACTGGGTTGATAAGAGTAAAGTAGGAAGCCTAGGAGTTGCAACATTATTTCTGCAATACTGGCGCTCACCACTAACAAAATATTTCAGACACAAATCGAGAACTTCTCAACATGAGCACTGTAGCAACATAACATAAAAGCACCCAATGAAAAAACAAATTTGCAGCACTAGTTGCAATCAAAACCTCCACACAAAAACTCCACACAAGCTGCAAAACAACTCCTAAAAATACCACACCAATCCACACATCAACACCTCACTCACCGCATAAATATAATGGCTAAAACATAGTTTAGTTATCTGTTGCTACACTTGCAAACTACTTTAGAAATTCTACAATACGATTCTCACACAACTTGCATACTCTTCTCCAAGCTCACACTCAACCCACACACACAACTCATCTAAGACACAAAAGACTCAGCCATACTAACATTGAGCTTCCTCCAATATGCAGATGACATTAAGAGCTTAACTCAATAATTACAAAGAACTACTGGGCTTCACAACTCTATTCATATGCTTGATTGTTGGCATTATGACATAGATTTGGCACTATGACACAAGTGTTGTCCTTGATGGAAACTCACTCATATGACAGATCACAATCCAGAATAAATAAGGAGAGGTATACGTATGTTCCCCATTGACCAAGCTACGTGTACACGTGGGTTCACAGACCAAAAGGCACGTATAGCGTACACATGCACTTTCACAGAAGGAAAGGCGTGTACATGTTGGAAAACTTAGTTTTGGTCCGTGGTATTTAGTCCATGGTATTTTGATCCTTGGTGTTGGTCCAAGGTATCTTGTCTGAAATGTTGACCACAGGTATTTGTTCTAAGGTATTGGTTCTAAGTGGTTTTGGTCCATGGTATTGAGTAAGGCTTAAGACTATAAAAGGAGGAGAATATCATTAGGAAAAGTCAATCAAGTATTGAATATCTAATGAAGAGAAAGATCTAGAATACAGGTTATTGGGTTATGGTGCACAATTGGATCTAAATCAATGATGAACCTGAGTGCTTGATGCAGGATAAGTTCTATTGATGGGTCAAGATCTTAAGGTTTGAAGTGAAGTATCTTTGTGTGGTTTTGATCTTTTATCTAAATAACTGGTGCATGTTGTAGACTATAAATATGATGATCTGGGTATAACTATAATATGAAATTGTTGTAAAGATTAAATCACCATTTATAGATCTGTACGCAGGTTTACTTTAGCAAAGGGGTGTATACACGTTGGTTCTACATATCAAAACAGCGTATACATCTTAAATTTGATTTGCAGATCTGTACGTAGGTTCGCCTTGAGAAAACAACGCATGTACACAAGTTAGACACATTGTAGTGTATACCTCATAAAATATTCTTTAGCTACTTCTGTTTGTTGTTGTAGTGTTTTGGGTTTTGGCCTGGGTTCTGGTTACTGTTACTATATTCTGGTTATAGCATTCTGAGAAGTGATTGATTGATTCAGTTTTGGGTTGGTGAAAAGGAGATTGGTTGATGCAGATAAATTTGATGTTTAATTGATGTTATTGACAGATCCGGTCTAAAAATTTATGAAACGTGGTCCCTGGAAGAAAAGAAAAGGTTGTAGCCTTCTGTAAGCCAGCACGTACATACTAGTAAACACATCAACTAGTACAAGAGCTAGGGGGAGGTAGCTCCCTTTCAGGAGAAGCTAGAGAACGAGAGAAGGTTGTAGTCTTCTATAGGTAGAAGCCTGCGTATTGGTATAAGACTGCACCAGTACAAAAATTGTAAAAAGAAGTTTCTTATTAAAAATAAGATAGAGACGATTGCAGCAGGTGGTTTTCACCCACATTGGGTTTCCACCTTATATCTTGTGTTTATGTGTATGATTGTATGTTCTGTTTTAATACACCTGGTTACTGTTTATATGGTTCTGATACACTGATTAAAGATCAACATAAGATAAATTAACTGAATCATAAGTTTGCAGGATATACGCTAGTTGCCTTAAATACAGTTGCGTATACACACAAGTTCCATTAACTGAAGTAGTTTATATGAATCTGATTATGGAAATGAAATTTTGTTGACTTGCTAATACTGATTCCCCCCCCCCCCCCCCCCAATATTACTTCCAACTATTGGTATCAAAGTAGGTCCTTCAAAAGAATCTTGATCGCTTGAAGGGAGATATATCATCATTAGTAACTACGAAAGAGAGGGATCCATTAGACCACCAATATTTGATGGGAGAAATTTTGTTTATTAGAAGGTAAGAAATACAACCTATCTTCAATCTCTTGGAACGGATGTCTGGGAAATCGTGGAAGGAGGATATACATTTCCATCAGCAATTCCTACAGATATGTCAAGTAAAAAGCAATATGAAACCAATGCCAAGGCTGTCAATACATTATTTGAGAGTCTGTCACAATTAGAATTTGTCAAAGTTATGCAACTCAAAACCACCAAAGAAATATGGGACAAGATCATTCTAAGCTATGAAGGAGACAATCAGGTAAAATGTGCAAAACTGCAATCTCTCAGAATTCAATATGAAACTCTCAAAATGCACAATGATGAAAGTATCGCTAGTTACTTCTTACATATAGATGAGATTGTTAATTGCATGAAGAACTTGGGTGAAGAGATAAAAGAAGTTACCTTAGTTGAAAAGGTTTTAAGATCCTTGTCTACTAAGTTTGAATCAAAAGTATCCACCATAGAAGAAAAGCAGGATCTTCAGACTATTACTATGACATAGCTGCACAGAATCTTAACTGCTTTCGAAATGAGAAAAGGAGGTCCATCAGATATGAGAGAAGCTGCATTCAAAGCTTCAGGAAGAGAAAAACTCAATGAATCAGGACATCTTTCAGAAGGAGAGGAAGAAACAAACTTTGTCAAGAACCTTCAACGGGATTCTGGGAGATTCAGAGGTAAACTACCTTTCAAATGTTTTGCTTGTGGAAGAGTCAGTCATTATGCTGCCAAATGTCCTCATAAAGATAAGCTTGATAAATGTAAGGAGTCAGCAAAATGGAATAGAAAAAGTGTAAGTAAGAAGAACTACTATACTCATGAAGATAGTGATGGTTTATCAAATAGTGATGAAGATGAAAATAGTAATGACTATAGACTTCTAATGGCTTTTGAAGATGATGATTTCTTGGATGCTTTAGATGAAGATGACCTTCATGAAGAAATCTATAAACTCAAAATCTATTTAGAATAAAAGAATACGATTATAGATACTCTAGCATTCTAACTTGCTGAAAGAGAAAAACACAATGAAAAACTATAATATGAAATTATGGGTCTAAGAAAGGATATTGAGAAAACAAAAGCTCTCAATCTTAGATTTACTAAAGGATCAGAAACCTTAAATGAAATTATCAAAGTGTAGCATTCTCCTCTGATAAAGACAGGTCTTGGATATACTGAAGAAGCATCCTAGGCATAGAAGCTGTCAACCTCCGCTAAAAGCTATCTTGATGCAGCAAAGAGCAGTGAATAGTTTGACAATGGATAGCAAAGGCATAAAGCAGATCACCAGGTAAATTAGGCTCAATTTACTTCAAGGATGAACAGAAGCTACAAACCTCAGGTAAATAATACTCAATCTACTTCAAGAATGAATATCAATAGCGACTACAATCACCAAGTCAGTAGATTCAATAATCATAGGAACTTCTTTAATAGCCAATGTTTTTCATGTCATAACTTGGGACACAAAGCTACTTAATGTGTTGCTTACAGCACCATCATGACTAGAGAAGCATGAAATCAAAGTAATGTGACGGGGATCATGAAACGAACCTACAATAACTTTTCTCTCCTTGAAAATGAAATAGAATGCCCTATCTGCAACAACTTTGGTCACGAACTTTACAGAAGGATCAAACTTCATTAAATCAAAAAATATGGAGAAAGAAAGAACCACAAACAGAAAGATGTGGTATAGCCCTCTATGCAGAAGGACAAGAAAATCAGTGGTACATCGACAGTGGATGCTCAAAACACATGACATGTGATAAAGAAAAAATTCAATCATATAATGCCTTAGAAAAGGAAAATAAGGTCTCATTTGGAAATGATACTCCTACTATCATAAAAGGTAAAGGTTCTATTCTTTTAAAAGAAAAAGTTAAAGCTAGGAATGTTATGTATGTTGATGGTCTAAAGCATAACCTGTTGAGTGTCAGTCAAATGTGTGATCAAGGAAATGGAGTAGTATTTAGATCAAATGGATGTGTTGTTCGTGAGCTTGATACAGGAGAAACCGTGATCAAAAGTATAAGAACCCCAAACAACTTATATATACTCAATGGAGGACAACAATAATGCTATCTAAGAAAAAATGATGAACACTGGCTATTTCACAGAAGATTGGGGCATCTAAGCTTCTCTCAAATAAGAAAAGCAAGAAAATTCCATGCTATTCTTCATCTTCCTGATATCAACATTCCAAAAAATACAATATGAAAATCATGTCAATTCGGTAAGCAAACCAGGTCACAATTCCCTGAAAAGGAAGGATTAGCTAGTAAGCCTCTTGAACTTGTTCATACTGATTTATGTGGTCCATCAAGGAAAAAGTCACCTTGTGGAGGGGAATACTTTATATTGTTCATTGATGATTTTTTCAGAATGTGTTGGATAGGGCTTCTAAAGCATAAAGATGAAGCATTTGAAAAATTTAAAGCCTTCAAAACCCTGGTTGAAAATGAATCAGATCGCAAAATTAAATGTCTCAGATCTGATCGAGGAGGGGAATTCACCTCAGATGAATTCTTTGACTTTTGTGAAGAGCATGGAATAAAAAGGCAATTCTCCACTGGAATGACTCCTCAACAAAATGGAATGGTAGAAAGGATGAACATAAATGTTCAACAAATGGCTCATCCCATGCTAGATGAGTCTTGAACTCCTGCAACCTTCTGGGGTGAAGCTACATTCGTTGCTGTCACTATTCTCAACAAAGCAAATGTTCGGGTAAACAACACTCAAACTCCACATGAAGTTTGGTATGGTAAGACTCCTACCGTAAAATACTTCAAATTTTTTGGAAGCAAATGTTACATCAAAATGACTGATGAAAAACTTGGCAAGTTTGAACCCAGAGCATATGAAGGCATTCTCCTTGGTTACTCTTCTCGAAGTAAAGGATATAACCGATATAATAAAGGACTTGGGAAAATTATTGAAAGTATTGATGTTGTGGTTGATGAAGCATGCAAAAATCCAAAGCAGGTAAAAACCGAAGATTGTGGAGAAGATGAGGATTATCCTTCCACATAAAATTAGACTAATTTTGATGAAGAAACCAATGAAGCACTAGAAGAACAGATAACGGCAGAAGAAAAGACTCCATCGAGGTATGTTCAGAAAAATCATCCAAAGACTCAAATTTTGGGACAGAAAGAGACAGGTGTGCAGTCAAGAAGAACTACTACAGAAGCTTCAAGCTATCTAGAATTGCTTTCCCCCATCAAACCTCAAAATGTAAACAAAGCATGCAAAGATGAATGTTGGGTCAAGGCGATGATTGAAGAAATTGAGCAAATTGAAAAGAATAATACTTTGGAATTAGTTCCTAGACTTCATGATAAGAATATCATAGGAACCAAATGGATATTCAAAAACAAGCTGAATGAAAATGGTGAAGTTATTAAAAACAAGGCCAAACTTTTTTGTAAACGATATGCTCAACAAGAAGGTATAGATTTTGAAGAAACTTTTGCACCTGTCGTTAGACTTGAAGCCATAAGAATGTTCCTTTCTCTTTCTAGTTTTCAGAGATTCAAAGTATACCAAATGGATGTAAAATCTGCCTTTCTTAATGGGGACTTAGAAGAAGAAGTATATATTGAGCAACCAGACGGATTCATCCTGGGAAATGATCCAAAACTCGCATGCAGACTCAGAAAGGCTCTCTATGGTCTAAAACAAGCTCTAAGGGCCTGGTATTACTATCTTGAAAGATACCTCTAGCAACAAGGTTTTTCAAAAGGATCAGCTGATAGCAATCTATACACAAAGATTGACAATAATAAATTCCTAATACTTGTTGTGTATGTTGATGATATCATTTTTGGTAGCAATGAAGAAGCCATAAGTCAAAACTTTGCTTTGGTAATGCAGCAAGATTTTGAAATGTCCCTCCTTGGTGAGCTCACATATTTTCTTCGTCTACAAGTTCAACAAAAGAAAGATGGTCTTTTTTGTGTCACAAACCAAGTATCTCAAGCAGATCTTGAAAAAATGCGGCATGGAAGATTCTAAACCAGTATGTACCCCTATGGTAACATGTTGCAATCTTACTTCAAATGATGAATGAGCAGCAGTACATCAACCAACCTACAAATCCATGATTGGCAGTCTGCTTTATCTAACAGGTACCCGACCAGACATCATGCATGCAGTGGGAATAGTTGGAAGATTCCAAACCAATCCAAAGGAATCACACCTTCAGGCAGTCAAAAGGATTTTCAAATATCTTCAAGGAACACAGAATTTTGGTTTATGTTATCTTAGAGATACATATCTTACACTTCATGCATATACAGATGCAGATTGGGCAGGAAGCGTTGATGACAGAAAAAGTACTAGTGGTGGTGCATTCTATGTGGGTTCCAGATTAGTGTCTTAGTTTAGAAAGAAACAAAGTTCAATTGAATTATCTATAGCTGAAGCAGAATATGTGGCTGGTGCATCTTGCTGCACACAACTCCTTTGGATGATGCAAACATTGCAAGACATTCAGATGACATGTACTCCACCCATCTCCATTCTATGTGATAATACAAGTGCAATCAGTATTTCAAAGAATCCAGTCATGCATTCCAAGACCAAGCACATACCCATCAAATATCATTTTCTATGTGAAAAAGTGCTTGAACAAAAGGTCAAATTGGAGTATGTTCCCTCCAAAGAACAGGTTGCTAATATATTCACCAAACTATTGCCCAGAGAGACATTTGAATATCTCAGACAATAGCCGGGAGTATGCATCATCTTGCTCTTGAAACTTATCTGTTTCAAAGAAAAGTGGTTATACATGAGTTTCACGAAGCGTATCCACGTACATACGCTGGTTACTATGGATACAGTTGTGTATATGTTGGTTTGAAAAAAAGCAGTGGGCCAAACTCAAGAAGAAAGGAGTCTGATATGGGTCTGACAATGATCATCTGGCATAGGTTCAGGGGGAGCATAGACTTATAATAATGCATTGTTGGCATTATGTTAGAAGATCTTGGTACAAATTCACAGTTGTTTTCGATTTAGGTGGAACAGGTTCAGGGGGAGATCATGGTTGCTAGTCTAGATGGCGATTGACAGATGCTTCTGATGATTATCATGGTCTTGCTTTTAGATACTTGGTCTCTATCTATATCTTTTAATGTCAAGGTCATGAAATGACCTATTTTGTTTCCCCACTATGCATGGGATGGATAATGTAATGTTCTTGTTGTAACATGTATGAACAATTGGTGTATCCCCTCTTGTTTAGGTGGATGAGTCAAAATATGTATATCCCCACTTGGTTGGGAGATGGATGTATGTATGAGTCATTGGTGATAAGAAGGTCATTTATGATGTATGTATAGAGTCATGTTCTTCTTTTCGAACATCTTTTTGCAGACCTTGCTTATATTTAGGGGGAGCATGGTCCCGAGCATGGAACCCAATATGCACACTCCAACATATCAGAGAATTCAACATATACTCAGGGGGAGCATAACCCTTTGCACTTGATGACAAAGGGGAGAGTGACTTGGGGTTGCCATCAAGTCCAAAGGGGGAAATTGTTGGCATTATGACACAGATTTGGCACTATGACACAACTGCTGTCCTTGATGGCAACTCACTCAGATGACATATCACAGTTCAGAAAGAGAGGTATACGCATGTTCCCCATTGACCAAGTTGCGTGTACACATAGATTGGCAGACCAAAAGGCGTGTATAGCGTACACATGCACTTTCATGGAAGGAAAGACATGTACATGTTGGAAAACTTAGTTTTGGTCCATGGTATTTTGATCCTTGGTATTGGTCCAAGGTATCTTGTCCGAAGTGTTGACCACAAGTATTTGGTCCAAGGTATTGGTTCTATGTGGTTTTGGTCCATGGTATTGAGTAAGGCCTAAGACTATAAAAGGAGGAGAAGATCATTAGGAAAAGTCACTCAAGTATTGAACATCTAATGAAGAACAAGATCTAGAATACATGTTATTGCATTATGGTGCACAGTTGGATCTGAATCAAGGATGAACCTGAGCGCTTGATGAAGGATAAGTTCTATTGATGGGTCAAGATCTTAAGGCTTGAAGTGAAGTATCTTTGTGTGGTTTTGATATTTCATCTAAATAACTGGCACATGTTGTAGACTGTAAATATGATGATCTAGGTATAACTATAATCTGAAATTGTTGTAAAGATTAAATCATCATTTACAAATCTGTACGCAGGTTCAATTTAGCAAAGGGGCGTATACATGCTGGTTCTACATATCAAAACAATGTATGCATCTTAAATTTGATTTGTAGAATTGTATGCAGGTTTGCCTTGAGAAAACAGCATATGTATGCAAGTTCGACACATTGAAGTAGCGTATACCTCATAAAATATGCTTTAGTTACTTCTGTTTGTTGTTGCAGTGTTCTAGGTTCTGTCCTGGGTTCTGGTTACTATTACTGTATTTTGGTTACAACATTCTGAGAAGTTATTGATTGATTTAGTTTTGGGTTGGTGCAAAGGAGATTGGTTGATGGAGATAAATTTGATGTTTGATTGACGTTATTGATGGATCCAGTCTGAAAATTTAGGAAATGTGGTCCCTGGAAGAAAAGAGAATGTTGTAGCCTTCTGTAGGCCAGTACCTACGTACTGGTATAAGACTGCACCGGTACAAAAATTGTAAAAAGAAGATTCTTATTAAAAAGAAGATAAAGACGATTGCAGCAAGTGGTTTTCACCCACATCGAGTTTCCACCTTATATCTTGTGTTCATGTGTGTGTGATTGTATGTTCTGTTTTACTGCACCTGGTTACTGTTTATATGGTTCTCATACACTGATTAAAGATCAACATATGATAAATTAACTAAATCATAAGTTTGAAGGATATACGCTAGTTGTCTGAAATATCATTGCGTATACATGAAATTTCCATTAATTGAAGTAGCGTATATGAATCTAATTATGGAAATTAAATATTGTTGAATTTCTAATACTGATTCACCCCCCCGCCCTCTCAGTATTATTTCCAACAATTTTTGGCATTATGACTCAGATTTGGCACTATGACACAGGTGTTGTCCTTGATGGCAGCTCACTTAGATGATAGATCACAGTTCAGACTCACAGAATGAAGAAAGAGAGGTATACGTTGTTTCTCCATTGACCAAGCCGTGTGTACACGTGGGTTCGCAGACCAAAATGAGCGTATAGCGTACACACGCACTTTCACGGAAGGAAAGACACGTACATGTTGGAAAACTTAGTTTTGGTCCGTGGTATTTGGTCCATGGTATTTTGATCCAGTGTATTGGTCCAAGGTGTCCTGTCCGAAGTGTTGACCCTAGGTATTTCATCTAAGGTATTGGTTCTAAGTGGTTTTGGTCCATGGTATTGAGTAAGGCCTAAGACTATAAAAGGAGGAGAAGATCATTAGTCAAAGATACTCATGAATTGAATATCTAATGAAGAGCAAGATCTAAAATATAGGTTATTGGGTTAAGATGCACAGCTGGATCTAAATCAAGGATGAACCTGAGCGCTTGATGAAGGATAAGATCTAATAATGGGTAAAGATCTTAAGGCTTGAAGAGAAGTATCTTTGTGTGGTTTTTATCTTTTATCTAAATAATTGGTGCATGTTGTAATCTGTAAATATGATGACTTGTGTATAACTGATGTCTGGAATTGTTGTAAAGTTTAAATCATCATTTACAGATCTGTACACAGGTTCACTTTAGCAAATGCTCATTTACACGCTGTTTTTGCATATCAAAACAACGTATACATCTTAAATTTGATTTGTAGATCTGTACGCAGGTTCGACATAGTGAAGTAGCGTATACCTCATAACATATGCTTTAGCTACTTCTGTTTACTATTGCAGTGTTCTTGGTTCTGGCTTGGGTTCTGGTTATTGTTACTGTATTCCAGTTACAACATTCTGAAAAGTGATTGATTGATTCAGTTGTGGTTGTTGCAAAGGAGATTGATTAATACAGATGTATTTGATGCTTGAATGATGTTATTGATGGATCTAGTCTAAAAATTTATGAAACGTGGTCCCTGGAAGAAAAGATAAGGTTGTAGCTTTCTATAGGCCGACACCTACGTACTAGTAAACATATCAGCTAGTACAAGAGCTAGGGGGTTGTAGCTCCCTTCCAGGAGAAGCTGGAGAACGAGAGAAGGTTGTAGCCTTCTACAGGTAGAAGCCTACATACTGGTATAAGACTGCACCAATACAAAAATTGTAAAAATAAGTTTCTTATTAAAAAGAAGATAGAGATGATTGCAGCAGGTGGATTTCACCCACATTGGGTTTCCACCTTATATCTTGTGTTCATGTGTGTGTGATTGTCTGTTCTATTTTACTGCACCTGATTACTGTTTATATGGTTCTGATGCACTGACTAAAGATCAACATATAATAAATTAACCGAATCATAAGTTTGCAAGATATACGCTAGTTTCCTTACATACAGTTACGTATACATGCAAGTTCCATTAACTGAAGTAATGTATATGAATCTGATTATGGAAATGAAATATTATTGACTTGCTAATACTGATTCACCCCCCCCCCCAGTATCATTTCCAACAATTGGTATCAAAGCAGGTCCTTTAGAGGAAGCTTGATCGCTTGAAGGAATATCTATCATCATGAGTAACTACGAAAGAGAGGGATCCATTAGACCACCAATCTTTGATGGGAGCAACTTCGTTTATTGGAAGGTAAGAACTACAACCTATCTTCAATCTCTTGGAACAGATGCTTGGGAAATTGTGGAAGGAGGATATATATTTCCATCAACAATTCCTACAGATACGGCAGGTAACAAGCAATATGAAACCAATGCCAAGGTTGTCAATACATTATTGGGGAGTCTATCACAATTAGAATTTGTCAAAGTTATGCAGCTCAAAACCACCAAAGAAATATGGGACAAGATCGTTCTAAGATATGAAGGAGACAATCAGGTAAAATGTGCAAAACTACAATCTCTCAGAATTCAATATGAAACTCTCAAAATGCACAATGATGAAAGTATCAATAGTTACTTCTTATGTATAGATGAGATTGTTAATTGCATGAAGAACTTGGGTGAAGAGATAACAGAAGTTACTTTAGTTGAAAAGGTTTTAATATCCTTGTCTATGAAGTTTGAATCAAAAGTATCTGCCATAGAAGAAAAGCAGGATCTTCAGACTATTACTATGACACAGCTACACAGAATCTTAACTGCTTTCAAAATGAGAAAAGGAGGCCCATTAGATATGAGAGAAGCCACATTCAAAGCTTCAGGAAGAGAAGAACTCAATGAATCAGGACATATTTTAGAAGGAGAAGAAGAAGCAAACTTTGTCAAGAACTCAGAGGTAAACTACCTTTCAAATAGGGGTGATTTTAGGGGCGAATGTTCGCCCTTTGGCGAAATTAAGGGGTTTTAAATTTTTAGTGGGCGAATATTTTGTATCATAGTACATTTTTACAAATCACCTCAAATAGCCCACCTTATTTTAAGGGAGAGGGTAAAAAAGGTAAATTTAGCCCTCGAAATTAGGAGTTACAACCTTCCATTCGCCCATTTTCAAGAATAGGTTTTATTTAAGTGAATCCATTCGCCCATTTTCAAGAATAGGTTTTATTTAAGTGAATCCTATGGGCCAAAGGCCCAAATACCATATTTATAAAAGAGGTATGGTAAATTAATAAAAATATAAATAAATGAGAGGTATGGTAAATAAATAAAGCATTTTTTATATTTACTCCATAAGTCACCTTATATACATGCAAGGGTGTAAACAAATAAAAATATAAGTAAAGTGGAGGTATGGTAAATAAATAAAACGTCTTTTTATACTTACTCAAAAGGTATGGTAAATAAATAAAAATATAAATAAACTAGACACATGGTAAATAAATAAAACCTCTTTTTATATTTAGTCCATAACCCTCATTCTATTTATGAAGGCTCAAGAAAGAGGTTTTATTTAAGTGAATCCTATGGGCCAAATACCATATTTGTAAAAGAGGTATGGTAAATTAATAAAAATATAAATAAGCGAGAGGTATGGTAAACAAATAAAACATTTTTTTATATTTACTCCATAAGTCACCTTGTATTTATGAATGGTATGGTAAATTAATAAAAATATAACGAGAGGTATGGTAAACAAATAAAACATTTTCTTACATTTACTCCATAAGTCACCTTATATTCATACTATGGGACAAATACCATGGACTAGATTGTTATTAATACCATGCAAAAAAACATTATTAACCCTAATATTAGTATTAATAAAAATAAAAATGGCACATGGTATTGACCCATGGTATTCACCAAAATGGCACATGGTATTGACCCATGGTATTCACTTGGAATGTAGCCTATTTAAATGGAGGAATTAAACCAGCATAGATCCATCTTTACTCTAGATCTACTAACCCCCGAGAGGTATCAAATATCGTGATATGCAAACTAGCATAGAGTGAAAAAATATTTGATCCGATCAAGAGTAAAAATGGATGTTGTAATTTAATGTATGTTAAACATTTTAGCTTGGTTAAAATAAAAAATAAAATAAAAATCAACTATTAATTTTATTAATTTTTATAAATTACTAATAGTAATTTTTAAGCTCCAGGTTTATGATAACCCATGGTATTGACCCATGGTATTCATGTGAGCATAGACTATTTAAAGGGGAAATTCTATTTTAGATCCATCTTAATTCTGGGTCTACCAAGTGCTCAGAGGGATAAATAGATTTCATCCCCCTAAGAGTGGTAGATGTGGAGTTAAGATGGATATAGGTTGGTTTTTATGATAATGAAGATATTAAATAGACTTAGGAAATTATATTGTAAAAACATCTTAAGGTGAATGGTTAAAGCATAGACATTGGACTATTTGTATACTTCTATTTTAAACTGAAACAAATCCAGGGCTAAAAGGAATGGATTGATTGCACTAGTCATCCTTCTATAACTTTCCAACATATGCTAGAGTAAACAGATTGTAATTTGGGTAATTTTTCTAATTGCAAACAAGAACATACTTGTGTATTGGCAGGGTGGTTACGAGGTCCCTAGAAGTGGAGTAAACAGATTGCAATTTGGGTAATTTTTCTAATTGCAAACAAGAACATACTTGTGTATTGGCAGGGTGGTTATGAGGTCCCTAGAAGTGATGAATTTGAATTTTTCTTGGTTTTATATATAGCATTAGGTTTTTTCTCATGCTTTCTATGAATGGCACGGGTGAATTTTATCCTACACCCACTAGGTTATCGATATGTAATTTTGGTAATTTTGATTTCAAAAGATATTTTAAAGAAATGCAATGATTTCATTTGTGTATTCAATAAACACAAGATTTTATAATCGAGTAAAATATTTGCCATGCCTGGTGAGAGATTCGCCAAAAAATTATATATACATATCATATTATTGATAAAATCGCCTTCCATTTTTCCTATATACCATGGAGATTCGCCCATTTATTATACATGTAAATTTAGGGGGGGTTCTTAAAATTTTCCCTGCTTTGAAATGTTTTGCTTGTGGAAGAGTCGGTCATTATGCTGCCAAATTTCCTCATAAAGATAAGATTGATAAAGGTAAGGAATCAACAAAATGGAATAGAAAACAAAGTGTAAGTAAGAAGAGCTACTATACTCATGAAGATAGTGATGGTTTATCAAATAGTGATGAAGATGAAAATAGTAATGACTATAGACTTCTAATGGCTTTTGAAGATGATGATTTCTTGGATGCTTTAGATGAAGATGACCTTTATGAAGAAATCTCTAAACTCAAAATCTGTTTAGAAGAAAAGAATACAATTATAGATACTCTAACATTCCAACTTGTTGAAAGAGAAAACTAGAATGTGAAATTGCGGGTCTAAGAAAGGATATTGAGAAATCAAAAGCTCTCAATCTTAGATTTACTAAAGGATCAGAAACCTTAAATGAAATTATCAAAGTGCAGCGTTCTCCTCTGATAAAGACAAGTCTTGGATATACTGAAGAAGCATCCCAAGCACAGAAGCCATCAACCTCCACTAAAATCTATCTTGATGCAGCAAAGGGCAGTGAACAGTTTGACAATTGACAGCAAAGGCATAAAGTAGATCACCATTTAAATCAGGCTCAATTTACTTCAAAGATGAACAGAAGCTACAAACCTCAGGTAAATCATACTCAATTTGCTTCAAGAGTGAATATCAATAACAACTACAATCTCCATGTCAGTAGATTCGATAATCGCAGGAACTTCTTTAATGGCCAATGTTTTTCATTTAATAACTTTGGACACAAAGCTACTCAATGTGTTGCTTACAAGACCATAATGACTAGAGAAACATGAAATCAAAGGAATGTGATGGGGATCATGCAACGGACCTACAATAACTTTTCTCTTCTTCAAAATGAAATAGAATGCCCTATCTGCAACAAATTTGGTCGCGAAGAATCTAAATGCAGGAGTAAAGTTTGGCAAACATCTCAGAAGGAGCAAACTTCATTAAATTCCAAAATATGGAGAAAGAAAGAACCAAAAATAGAAATATGTGGTATAGCCCTATATGCATAAGGATAAGAAAATCAGTGGTACATTGACAGTGGATGCTCGAAACACATGACAAGTGATCAAGAAAAGCTTCAGTCATATAATGCCTTAGAAAAGGAAAAGAAGTCTCATTTGGAATGACACTCCTACTGTCATAAAAGGTAAAGGTTCTTTTCTTTTAAAAGAAAAAGTTAAAGCTGGGAATGTTATGTATGTTGATGGTCTAAAGCATAACCTGTTGAGTTTCAATCAAATGTGTGATCAAGGAAATGAAGTAGTATTTTGATAAAATGTACATGTTGTTCATGAGCTTGATACAGGAGAAACTATGATTAAAGGTATAAGAACTCCAAACAACTTATATATACTCAAGGGAGGACAACAACAATGCTATCTAAGCAAAAATGATGAACATTGACTATGGCACAGAAGATTGGGGAATATAATCTTCTCTCAAATAAGAAAAGCAAGCAAGGTTGTTCATGATCTTCCTGATATCAGCATTCTAGAAAATAAAACATGCAAATCATGTCAATTTGGTAAGGAAACCAGGTCGCAATTCCATGAAAACGAAGGATCAGCTAGTAAGCCTCTTGAACTTGTTCATACTGATTTATGTGGTCCATCAAGGAAAAAGTCACCTCATGGAGAGGAATATTTTATATTGTTCATTGATGATTTTTCCAGAATGTGTTGGATAGGGCTTCTAAACCATAAATATGAAGCATTTGAAAAATTCAAAGCCTTCAAAGCCCTGGTTGAAAACGAATCAGATCGCAAAATCAAATGTCTTAGACCTGATCGAGGAGGGGAATTTACCTCGGATGAATTCTTTGACTTTTGTGAAGAGCATGGAATAAAAAGGCAATTCTCCACTGCAAGGACTCCTCAACAAAATGGAGTGGTAGAAAGGATGAATAGAATTGTTCAACAAATGGCTCGTGCTATGCTAGATGAGTTTGGAACTCCTGCAACCTTCTGGGGTGAAGATGTATTCGCTGCCATCACTATTCTCAACAAAGCAAATGTTTGGGTAAACAACACTCAAACTCCACATGAAATTTGGTATGGTAAGATTCCTATCGTAAAATAATTCAAAGTTTTTGGAAGCAAATGTTACATCAAAAGGACTGATGAAAAACTTGGCAAGTTTGAACCCAGAGCAGATGAAGGCATTCTCCTTGGTTACTCTTCTCGAAGTGAAAGATATATGTGTTATAATAAAAGACTTGGGAAAAATATTGAAAGTATTAATGTTGTGGCTGATGAAGCACACAAAAATCCAAAGTAGGTAAAAACTGAAGATTGTGGAGAAGATGAGGATTATCCTTCCATATCAAATCAGACTAATTCTAAAGAAGAAACCAATGAAGCACCAGAAGAACAGATAAAGATAGAAGAAAAGACTCCGTCCAGGTATGTTCAAAAAATCATCCAGAGACTCAAATTTTGGGACAGAAAGAGGCAGGTGTGCAGACAAGAAGAACTATTATAGAAGCTTCAAGCTATCTAGCATTGCTTTCCTCCATCGAACCTCAAAATGTAAATGAAGCATGCAAAGGTTAATGTTGGGTCAGGGCCATGAATGAAGAACTTGAGCAAATTGAAAAGAATAATAATTGGGAATTAGTTCCTAGACCTCATGATAAGAATATCATACAAACCAAATGGATATTCAAAAACAAGTTGAATGAAAATGGTGAAGTTATTAGAAACAAGGCCAGACTTGTTTGTAAAGGATATGCTCAACAAGAAGGTATAGATTTTGAAGAAACTTTTGCACCTGTTGCTAGACTTGAAGCCATAAGAATGTTCCTTGCTCTTTCTAGTTTTCAGAAATTCAAAGTATACCAAATGGATGTAAAATATGCCTTTCTTAATGGGGACTTAGAAGAAGAAGTATATATTGAGCAACCAGATGGATTCATCCTTGGAAATTATCCAAAATGTATGCAGACTCAGAAAGGCTCTCTATGGTATAAAACAAGCTCCAAGGTCCTAGTATTATCGTCTTGACAAATACCTCCATCAACAAGGTTTTTCAAAAGGATCAACTGATATCAATCTATATACAAAGATTGACAATAATAAATTGCTAATACTTGTTGTGTATGTTGATGATATCATTTTTGGTAGCAATGAAGAAGCCATGAGTCAAAACTTTCCTTTGGTAATGCAACAAGAATTTGAAATGTCCCTTCTTGGTGAGCTCACATATTTTCTTGGTCTACAAGTTCAACAAAAGAAAGATGGTATTTTTCTGTCACAAACCAAGTATCTCAAGTAGATCTTGAAAAAATATAGCATGGAAGATTCTAAAAAAGTATGTACCCCTATTGTAACAGGATGCAGTCTCAGCTCAAATGATGAATCACCAGCAGTACATCAACCAACCTATAGATTCATTATTGGCAGTCTGCTTTATCTAACAGACACCCGACCAGACATCATGCATGCAGTGGGAATAGTTGGAAGATTCCAAGCCAATCCAAAGGAATCACACCTTCAGGCAGTCAAAAGGATTTTCAAATATCTTCAAGGAACACAAAATTTTGGTTTATGGTATCCTAGAGATATAGATCTTACACTTCATGAATATAAAAATGCAGATTGGGCAGCACGCATTGATGACAAAAAAAATCACTAGTGGTTGTTAAGAAATTTACCCAAGAACACAAATTAATTACGGAGAATTGCTGAGAGAAACAAATATAAAAATAACCAGCAACATCCATAAACACATAAACACAAATGTTTATCCGGGAAAACCCCAAATCCGGGGAAAAACCCAACCTAATAAGATCTCATTAGCATTGACCAAAACCCTGGCCAATCCGACCAAGTGAACTTTCATCGCTCAGCTCCAGGTCTTGCATTACAATGAAGTCCTTCCAGCCTTTTATAAGCTCCATTAGATATAATACCATGGGTGCACAATACCATGTGCCCCAAAACCATCACTGTTTAACCTGGTCAACTTTGACTCTATCCTGAGTCAAGTTTACCTAACAATATTCCCCCCTTAAACTTGACTTGGGGTTCCTTGACTAACTCTAGCGAAACCTGCTAAGTGAGACAATCCCGCTCACTCTAGCTCTTACCCCCCTCAAAGTTTTTACCTGGGGTATTGTTAACCCGACATTCCCCCTATCACCTAGGTCTAACCCAAAATTTATCGGTGATCACCGAGGGGTACACATGCCTTACCAGGTCTTACAGTAGTATGCCCATTTACATGCAATAATTTTGACTTCATTAATTTTTTATTTTTTATTTGCTTATTGCTGCTACGATTCTAATCCATCCTCTCTCAATTTTATTTGCTCAAAAACTTCTATCAAACCACTCCAACTGCGAGCTCGACCAACTGTAAGCCCGATGAGAACCTCGTAGATTCCTGCACCAGTGGCCTCACATAGCAGAAAGCGAACAATTTTCGAAGTCGCTACTAACCTTCTTTAAATAGTCACATGAGTCCCAAACAATCCGTTAGCATGTTCCAAACCAGTAAATATTGCAAATGCACTGCGATCCCTAGCAGTTACGGCACTATCCTCTGCACATTCTCCTTGAGGTTCTTCCCCGTACAATTGTTTCACCATTATTTTCCAAACTCAGATCTGTAAAAAAGACTACGTTCATCTCATCAAGCACTATAAACCCCTGGCATCAAAGAATCCCTTTGAAACCAATATCTGGCTCTGATACCAGTTGTTAAGAAATTTACCCGAGAACACAAATTAATTACGGAGAATTACTTGTTAACGGGAAAAGTGTCTATTCAGAACGACCCTATCCCACTAAGGTGTGACAGTGACCTTAGAAACAAACAGAGAAAACTACTTTTGTATTCTTCTTTATGAACTATAAACGAAGAGGAATAGGATGAACCAACCTGTGTCTTGCGCTAGTCCTTTGATCCAATCTCTCTCCTCTTTGACAGCTTCCAGCTACCTGCTCCCTTACTTTCCTAGCTTCACCAAGTACCTGTAAGATCACAGAAGAAGGAAACTATACAAAGACATGGGTTTATATTCATAAAAAGCTTAGGATCAGATTTAAGCTAAACATACAAATGTAACAAACATCAATGATACACAAGCATGTAGGAGAAACTCAAATTGTTTTATTGATATAACAAGAAGATCCAGGAGGAGTTACAACCGATGATTCCTGATCCAGCATCAACCTCCCAGCAAAGAAGCCCCTCTTCACCTCCAACAAAGCATAAATCACCCAATACTCTTATATCTATCTCAAAACCAACATCAATTCTTTGCAATGTACAAAATTCCAGCCTCTGGATCTCTGGGATGAGGGATCCATATATAGATGTATGCAAGGAGGATGAGTCAGCTTATGATTTTACTAGTGGCTTCTCTCTGTCAGTTCTTGCTTCCACTTGGAGACTGAGAGCCTCTTACTCATCCTTGGTCGAACTCAGTGAGGCAAGTGTCATTGGAGAAGATTTTGGAAGTTTCCATTGTCTTTCCACCTCGTGGACTGACACTGCCATTTGTCATTTCCCACTCAACGCACCCTGGTAGTGCATTTAGGTGCGTTGCAATGCACCTAGCTAGTGTATTTGGGTGCTATGCAACGCAGCTAGCCAGTGGAGCAGTTGAAATAATCCTGATTTGATTGATTCTGAGTAGTTTCTGGTGGATAAATTCTGGGAGAAACTGTAATTTGTTGACCTTGTTCCTTTAGGGATCGGAACAACGCTTTTAGGGACTTAGGATCCCTTGGTTTATGGACATTTCATGCTTAGAGTTGTAAGGCACAAAAATGTCTATGACAGTTGCCCCCTAAAGTATGAGGCCGTTTATCGGGTGAAATGCTTTATTAGGAGGATCCGAAGTTCTTTCAATGCTGGGAGGAGACCTATAATAAGATACAATACAATACATTATCTTCATACTATTTTCATGATCTAGCTGAGGCGGGCATTCCCATGCTCAGCTTTATAAATTCATTTTCATGTACATAGGACAGACAATCGTCTGATGGTAGACTGATGATTCTGATAGAGCCATCATCCTTTTGGTAGGATGATTATCTGTGCTGCAATGCTATACATTTCAATGTCTTTATTTTCCTGAATATATATCGCAGCCCGGATGGATGAAACTAGATCTGGGGTCTTCAATCTTGTCCGATCTTCACTCGAAGTACAAGTCGATCCATGTGAGAAATGTTTTGAAGTCGAAAATGGAAAGACATCGCTTGATTACCAGTCAATGATGTAAATTGTTAACAAGCGCGAGAGGAATCACCGATAATGATGATGACCCTCAAGGTACTGCAGTACAATTCACGTGGTGTGAATAAAGGACTTGGCATCAAACACCACGCAAAATCTTTCGGTCGAAGGTCATTGATGTATACCTGTCGCCGGAAGTGAGAAACTTGCCATTGAGGCATGCAAGCTTCAAAGTACTGAATGGGGTGTTCCTAGATCAACTTCTTGGATAATGAGCTGATGTCGACAAGAAGCGATCCGTCAAAGGAGGGCCTTAATGAATCCCACATCGATGACACGGAATGGAGCAAATGATTTTGATGGAGGTGAAAACGATCTGATGATATATGGTTCCAGTTGGCGGTCATGAAAGAATGAAGTATAATGTATGGTAGTGGATAGGACACAGGTGACTTCTCTGGATGACTTCTCTTGAACATGTCAGCGACACTTATGTGATGGATTGGTAGCATTTACCCCAAATGTGGATGGTATGGCATGAACATGGTGATGTGACCGGTGAATGAAACAATCCAACCCGACTCGGACACAGAGTGGAAGTGTCATGTTCAAGAGAGACTTGCTACCAATAAAGATTCTTTGAGTTTTCTTCCCAATTTTTCCCCAGTCATTGCTGACCAGTACCTCTTTATTTTTGTCAAGCTTGAGGAGGATAACATATGCTTGTTCTATAATTTTCCCTTCGGGCAAACCCATCGCTATGTTTTGACGAGCCTAGCGATAGTGAAACTCGTTCTCGTCTAAAGACAGACAAATAATGAACACGCAGTTCAAACGCTCCACGACGCTGTCCAACGGGTGAATTCTGTCCCTTATGATGATCGCAGCAACAATAAAAATAATCGAATGGAAAGTCCCTCTGAACTAGTTAGTAAGGATGGGGAAATCGGTAAAAAAGTCGAAATTAGTGATGCTAATGGGATCATGGAGGATTATAATATATATGAGAACAGAAGCAATTATAATATACATAAGAATAGAAGCAACGTTGAAGAAAAAGGAAAAGATAGGGAGGCTGAAGCGAATTCAAACTTTAGGATTATTAAGAACGGTAATGCTTCAAGTTATAATTGTAACAATGACAGGTTTGTTATGGTGAACCCCATTGTTCCCAATAAACATGATAATAAAGTCGTGAATCTCTCATCCACAATTCTCAACCCTGAAGAAATTAAAATCCTGAGCAAGGGATTGGGATTTGCGGTCTCACCTAAGAACATTCCCTTTGAAAGCATCATTTGCAACATTGAGAATGGGACTCAAAATCTTTCATCAAACGACAGAGAAATAATAAGACAAGAATGTTCCCTAGCTATGCTGAAGTCCAAGCGGCCAAAAAGTAACTTGAATAAGGAAGAAAGAGAGGCTCTCAGATCTATCCGAAATAATGATAAGATAGTTGTTCTTAAAGCTGATAAGGGTGGCGCCACCGTTGTGTTAAACAAAGAAGATTACATTCAAAAAATGAATGAGCATTTGAACTGTGGAAGTTATAGAAGAGTTAACTCCAACCCTATTCCCAATGTGATAAAGCAGGTCAAGAAAGCCATCATGGAAACCAACCTGGAAGATAAAATTAAGAAGAAGCTGATTCCCTCCTGTGAGGTTATTCCTAGAATCTATGGGTTACCAAAAATCCATAAGGAAGGGGTTCCCCTCAGACCAATTGTTAACACCATTGGTTCCCCTACCTATGAATTAGCGAAATATGTGGCTAAAATCCTAAAACCTCTGGTTGGTAACACAGACTCTTTTATAAAAGACTCAAGTGATTTTGTAAAGCTTATTAAGAATAAAAGGGTGCATAAGGATGATATTCTTGTAAGCTTCGATGTCGTATCGTTGTTTACAAAGATTCCTCTTGATGAAGCTGTTCATGTCATAAAGATGGCCACCGATCCTGAAACAGCAAAGCTTGCAGAAATCTGTTTACGGTCCACTTTTTTCAGTTTTCAAGATCACTATTATGAGCAAATTTCTGGAGTTGCCATGGGTTCCCCACTCTCACCCATTGTCGCCAACCTTTACATGGAGTACTTTGAAAGAAAAGCCCTTGACTCCTTCCACTTGAAGCCAGCATGGTGGAAAAGATTCGTAGATGACACCAACCTGAATTGGACTCATGGTAGGGCAGAGCTTGAGAGGTTCTTCAATCATCTTAACTCTATATCTTCCGAAATCAAATTTACGATGGAGCTTGAGGAGAATGGTAAGATCCCCTTTCTGGACGTTCTGATCAGTAGAAAGGAGGATGGTACTTTGGGACACCAGGTCTACAGGAAGAAAACTCATACTGATAGCTATCTTCACGCTGACTCTTATCATCATCCCTCCCAAAAATCCGGCGTCTTAAACACCCTAGCTGTGAGGGCTTTTAGGATCTCTGACCCTGATCACATAAAGGATGAGATAGATCACTTGACCTCTGTCTTCAAAAACATTGGATACAAGGAGTGGAGTATCTCGAAAGCTATAAGAAGGGCTCGGGATAGGGCCCTCTCTGAGCATCCCCCTGGAGACAAGAAAGAAAATCAAGGGAAGGTTTACATTCCATACATCCAAGGGATTACAGATAAGATTGCAAAAATTTTAAGGAGGAAGAACATTCACACTCAATTTACAACATGTGGAACAATAAGGCAAATAATGAGGTCGGTTAAGGACAACATTGATCGTCAGCAGCTCAAGGGGGTGTACAAGATCGATTGCTCCTGTGGCAAGAGTTATATCGGGGAAACAGGTCGATCTCTGAAAATAAGGCTTAAAGAACATGCCGCTGACATAAAGAATGAAAGATCCCGCACATCAGCCCTTGCTGAGCACTCGTCCAAAACCAAACATCATGTGTGTTTGGAAAGCGCCAGGGTAATTGCAAGAGAAGACAACTATCATAAAAGAAAAATCAGGGAGGCCATTGAAATTATGAAATACCCTCAGAACCTCAACAGGGACAATGGGAGTGAAATCAGTGGAAATTGGCTTCCTCTGATAAAGCAAATAAACCCCCCCGGACCCCTGGAAGCTCAGGATCGGAAATAAAGGGTCTTGCATTCCGGGAGTTTACTTAAAGCAATTAAAGCAAATTTATATAAGTATATAATTATATTAATTATATTAATATAAATTAATAAAAATTAATTTATATTAATTACATTAATTTTATTAATCATTCTAATTAATTTTCATTAATTATATTATTTATTATATTAAAATCTTATAAATTATATTAATTAATTTATAAAATTTTTATTAAATTATATTAATTATATTAATTAACTTATATTATTTATATAAGTATATAATTATATTAATTATATTAGATATCATTTTTGGGATTCAACTGCGTTAAGTAAGTCATTCAAAGTATGACCATTTCCATGAGAGGTAGTCGTAAAGTGACTAATTTCTCATGATTTTTGAATAGTTCACTTAGCACTCATTGCATCGGGTGATGCTCACAGGGGTGAAGAAGTGGGATTGAAACTAGTGAAATGTGGAGAACGAATCACATAGCATCAATCATCACTTCCGGGGCTTGCACCCGGTAACCAGGACTTCCCAGGAGGTCACCCATCCCAGAACTCCTCTGGCTCAAGCGCGCTTAACTGTGGAGTTTTTCCCCACAATCAAGCCCACTTAGCTTGCTACCCCATTTGCAAAACCTTAGCAAGTATTGTGCCTCATGAACCATTTAGGTAGAGATCCCTTGACTCTTTTTTTGAATTTAAGTATGGGGGATTTTCGCAGTGCATTATATTAGATATCATTTTTGGGATTCAACTGCGTTAAGTAAGTCATTCAAAGTATGACCATTTCCATGAGAGGTAGTCGTAAAGTGACTAATTTCTCATGATTTTTGAATAGTTCACTTAGCACTCATTTATATTAATTATATTAATTATATTAATTATATTATTTATTAAAATCTTATAAATTATATTAATTAATTTATATCAAACTATATTAATGATATTAATTAATTTATAGTAAATTATATTAATTATATAAATTAGAAAGACTATATAAACTAATTATAATTTATATATATTAAATATATTAGATATATTAGTTATATATATTAATTATAATAATATAATTAATATAATTTAGTTATATCAATTAATATAGATGAATTATAGTATAGATTTTAATATAAATTAGAAGGATTATATAAATTAAATATAATTTATATATATTGGATATATTATTTTTATATATATTAATTATAATAATATAATTAATATAATTTAGTTATATTAATTAATATAAATAAATTATAGTATAGATTTTAATATTTATTTATAATTTAATAATTAATATATTTTAATTATGGTATAAAAATTTTATTCATAAAAATTTAAATAATAAAATCCTGATCTAATAAAAGGAAAAGAATAAATTAAAACAATTAAAACAAATTTATATTATTATATAATTACATTAATTATATAAATTAATTTATATAATTAATATAAATTAATTTATATTGATTATTTTAATTATATTAATTATATAAATCATATTAATTAATTTATATTAATTATATTAAGCTCGAAGGTTATTTAGAAGAAGCAGGATGTGGTGGCACAATCTTAGCTGGGATAGTCGTTATCCTTCTTCTCTATGCTGACGATATTGTTCTTTTGGCAAGGTGCCCTTCTGATCTTGATAAGCAACTCAAGCTTCTTAAGGATTTCTGCTCTACCATGGGTATGACTGTTAACACTGACAAAACAAAAGTTATGATTATCAAATCCAAGAAGGACACTTGCACTAATTTTATGTATGACAATAATAACTTGGAGGAAGTGTATTCTTACAAGTACCTAGGAATTGATATCCATCACAAGCTCAACTCGAACCATAGCATTGAGAAAAGGATCAATGGGGGATGGAAAGCTTATTTTGGTCTTGAAAATAATTGTAAAACAGCAAACCTCATAATGTGGGATAAAAAGAAGTTCCTCTTTGAAACTTTAGTCACTCCTGTTATCTTATATGGCTGTGAAGTTTGGGGCTACAACATCTCCAGAGAATCATGGAGAAAGATTGAGCAAATCCAGAAGCGTTTTATAATTTATAACATGAAAATTAAAAGTAATACACCCTATCCTATTCTCCTTATAGAAGCAGGTCTTTCTCCTATTGAGAGCCTTGCTATGCTCAGGTTTCTGTTGTACAAGCACAAGCTCAATAACATAGACAATCATAGACTTCCTAAGCTAGCTTTAAATTCCAGCCAAAACCACCTAAGGCTTAACCGAGGATGGCATAAGGACACAAGGGCCTGGTTAAACTATTGGGAGATCAATGAGAATGATGCTTTGCAAAACATAAATAACATTAAAGATATTGTTACTTCTAAGTTCAAAGAAAAATTGTGGTGTGAGAAATATTTAGCGTCTAAAAGAAAATTAAGTTATTATAAGAAGGTCATCAACCCCACCCTTGAAGATCAAAAGTATCTCTCTATTTTAACTAGCTCAAAGAAGAAAATTAATATAGCAAAGATTAGAACGAATTCTCATGAGCTCCATAGTGAAACTGGCCGTTGGGCAGTTCCTAAAACGCCATGGATGGAAAGGATCTGCCATATTTGTGAGAATAGGAGCATCGAGGATGAAAACCACTTCCTCTTAGAGTGCCCTGCATACAACCACATTAGATCTCAATTTCACAACCTTTGTTACAATACTGACCTTCCTAGCCTTTTACAATGCCAAAATTATAGTGAACTCGGGAGGCTTCTCTCCAAGCTTTTTGAGCATAGGAATAAAATCTTAAATCAAAATAAATAATTTGTCTTTTTAGGTCCGATAGATCATTATTTGGTCTTAGCGGACATTAACCACCATCATCATCATCATCATCATTAACTATTTTTAAAGTCTTATAAATTATATTAATTAATTTATATTAAATCATAGTAATAAAAATTTTTATTAAATATATAAATTAATTAGAATAATTAAATAAATCAATTATAATTTATATTATATTATATATACTATTTATATATTAATTATAATATTATAATAATATAATTAATATAATTTAGTTATATTAATTATTGCAATTTAATTATAGTAAAGGTTTTATTATTTGTTCATAATTTTAATAATTAATATATTTTAATTATAATAAAAATTATAGTAAAAATTTTAATATGTGTCCATAATTTTAAATAATAAAAACCTGTTCTAATAAATAGGAAAATAATAAATAAAATAATAATTAAAATCATATGTCGGCCGTTATTTATGAATTTAGGGTTCTTGTATTTATTTCTAGGTCGCAATTCTCTTCTCTCTCAATAATCTCTCATTCTTATTCCTTTTTGTCGTGATGATGGACCCCCTTTGGGGTTTGAAACGTTGGCAGAATGAACTGAGAACTGTGGTTAATCCGGATCATGAATCATAAAGACAAGTTTGTCGCTATTAATCTTTTTAACGAGTTTAACGACAAAGATAACTCGGTCCTTTTCGTTTTTAGAGAGTCTGAAAAGGTACGTAAAGGTAACTCCAAAATTCCTTTTTCGTCATCTAATCCCTTAAGTCCGAAAAAGTATAAAACAATACAGAAGGGATGAATTTTCGATAGTTTTAACGAGCCGAACAAAACAAGCACTCGATCTTTTTATGCAATAATCCCTCAGGTCCAAATAGATTAAAATCTAGAGGAGGGATAGCACTTCCGATCGCTTTAACGAGCTGGAAGGCCAAAACTCGGCAATCTTTTCATATTTTACGAGTCAGTTGAAAAGAGCTTAAAGAAGACTCGTCTTTTGAGGAACGAGTGATAAAATGGGTAGCAGCTGATTCTAGGTAAGGGTTGGAATTTTCCAATCACGGCAGTGTCACAAGGATGGCTAGTGAAATCACTCTTCGCAGTTGTTCCTCAAAATGGGTAAACAATCAAATGGAGGTGAATGATCGGCCAATGGAAAAGTGGAGGTGACGGTGCAAACACGACCAAGGCATTAATGACTGAAATGCTACATTCACGGTGGTTTGTTTACCGAGGAATAGTTCATTTTTTAACGAGCTTAAACGCGGGTGGAAACATTTGCTCATGTCTTATGTTTATTTTTTAACGAGCTTGAACTATGTGCTAAAACTGCTCGATCAGATGGTCTTGTTCATCCAGTAGTTCGCCTAAGAGTACCAGCTGTTGCCCCAGCAGGAGAGGCCGCCGGAAGGGCTATTCTTCGCGACCTCGATGTGGCCGAGACTCTCTCAGCTTTACAGGAGCAGGCTGAGGGCCTCACTCTCGGTATACCGGATGTGAGGACTGACGAGCTACCTTTGCGGTTACAGTGGCATACTACTGGTGTGCCCAGACGATGGACTCGTCTCCTACGCATGATCGCACAGGCTGTGACTTGCTATCACGAGCATCATTAGACTAGGGTGCCCCCTAGCATTTTGAGTTTTTGGGTCGCGTGACCGATTTTGCCTTGGTTACAGAACATTATATGTAAACCATAAACAGCTATATATATTTTTGATTTTCGGGGTTTTATTTTGGTTGAGCTATATGATCCCCATGTAAAACATTGATGATGTGTTTCTTTTTATAAATGTTGCAAATGTCTATCTAACACATAGTTTGCTAATGAGTCAGTTAATGTGTTTAAGTTTCTGGAAATATGTTGGTATTGAATAAGATCAAATTGTCTTTCCAAAATCTTAACCCTTAGGAACATGCGATAAATAGCTGGGTTTCAGACGGAATATATACCATTGAGTTGTAGTATTACGAGTTGTGAGTCTAGCCTGACAATCAGTCGACGTATACCATGAGTGATGGCATCAGAGAGAAGTTTTATCAACGCGCTATACTCAGCGATGTTATTCGTTGACCGACCAATACATACACCTCTGAAACTTACTAACTCGCCTCTTGGATAAAAAATGGCCCAGGCTGTGGAGGACAGGTTCCGCGAACTACGACTTGCTTCGTCGGCATATCCAACACATGGTTCCAATAGGTTTGACATCTGCAATAAATGTAAAAAGTGGATTACTCGACCAAAACAAACACTTTAGCGAAAACAAAAATATAACAAAAGCATACTGGTTACTATTTATGCATAGTAACGCTTGAGGTACAACCCATTACGAGGTTGTGCCAGTGGAATTCCGTCATAATCCATTAACTCGTAGGCTCCTTTCGCTAACACTCATTTAAAAATATAGGGGCCCATCCATAAAGACTTAAATTTACCTGCTCCCAATTTATCGGATTCTTGGTCGTAAAGTAAGACCAAGTCACCTTCCGAGAAGACACGGGGTTTGACATTTTTGTCGAACTGCGCCTTGACTCATTTCTTATGGGCTTCGTTAGCCAAAGCAGCATCACGACAGGTTTCATCCAATTGGATTAATTCCAAGAAACGAGCCTCTTCTTCTGAAGTTCCGGGGAGGAGATCAATTGCGAGTTTAAGAGACGAGATTTCACACTGGATTGGTAAGACTGCTTCCAGGCCATACACCAGTTGGAAGGGTGTGAACCCGGTTGCATTCCTTACCGATGTTCGGTAAGCCCACAAGGCTGAGTACAGGATTAGGTGCCACCTTCTTTTGTGAACTCTGATCATCCTTTGCAACATGCGCTTCAGGACCTTGTTGATTGCTTCAACTTGTCCGTTGGCTTGCGGATAATATGGAGTAGAGCTGTCGTGAGACAACCCTAGTTTGGCAGCTAATTCAACCATCATGTGATTGCGAAAATGTGATCCATGATCTGTGACTATAGCCTGTGGTATGCCGAATCTGGTGACTACATGATTGAAAAAGAAGAGGGCAGCTGTTTCACCAGTATTATCTAATGTAGGCATCGCCTCGGCCCATTTGGTAAAATAGTCAACTGCGACTATGATATACCCATGCCCCCCGGTCAAGGTGGGGTTACATGTCATGAAATCGATGCCCCATTTGGCGAATGGCCCAACAGCAACTATTGGACGTATAGGTGCGGGTGGTCTTCTGGTTTTGCTATCAAAAATTTGACAAGCATGGCAACTTCTGACTGCGGTTATGCAATCTTTGAACATTGTTGGCCAGAAGTATCCTGCTCATAAGATTTTTTGTGTTGTAGCATATCCAGATTGATGCCCCCCACACGCGCCTGAATGACACTCATTCAGGGCTTTTTCAGCCTCCTCATGGGTGAGGCACCTTCTCAGAACTGTATTGATACCACGACGGTAAAGTGTATCACCGATGATCATGTAGTCTTTTGCTTGGTATCGAATACGTTTTTGTTCAGAGTGGGAGGTGTTTGGCCTAAATTTTTGGGTTTGGAGATAAATGATTATATCCCCATACCACTCGTTGCTTGTAGATATCAGAAACAAACTCTCATCCACGATTGATTCTTCGGATGTTTCATCGTTGGACGACGATGGGAGATCGCATAATAATTCTGCAAAAACTAGAGCTTTCTTTGACTTGGATTTTACAAATTCCAGATCAAACTCTTGAAGGATTACTATCCATTTTGAATATTTGCCCCCCAGCAACTGTCATGACAATATATAAGTCATGGGGTTGCAATCTGACAGAATGGTAGTTTTCTGAAAGAGGACATAGTGTCGAAATCTTTGTATCTCTTGAACAGCTGCAAGCGCTAGTTTTTCAACATAAGAATATTTTCTTTCTGTATCATTTAAGTTCTTACTTAAATAATATATAGGATGCTCAATTCCATCGACTTCTTGGACTAAAACCATCGCAATGGTTGTATCTGCTGCAGCCAGATACAGGCTAAAGTCTCTTTGATAATCAGGGGCGTACATTAATGATGCTTTCATCAGGGAATCTTTCAAAGCATCAAAGGAAGCTTGCGCAACCTGATCCCAGACACAGGGTACCTTCTTTTCCAAAAGACGTGTATAACCTTTAGCAAGTTCGGCGTAATTTGGAATGAACCTCCTTAGAAAGTTTGCTTTCCCTTGGAGTTTCTGAATCTGAAGCAAATTTGAAGGTGGAGGCAAATTTATGATTGCCTGGACCTTGCACGGGTCGAGATGAATCCCATCCTTGGAGACTACAAAGCCAAGTAAACGACCAGAACTGACGCAAAATACACATTTTTGCAGATTGAGTCGTATCTTGTAGTGTCGGCAACGTAGAAATATCGCTCTTAAATGCTGCGGATGATCAGTCCGCTTTCGCGAATGAGCCGGAAGGTCGTCGAGGTATGGTTGAACGATGTTTTTGATGTCATGGAAGGCATAATTCATTGCCCTCTGAAACGTCGCCCCTGCGTTCTTTAAACCAAAGGGTAATTTTCGATATGCGAATGTGCCCCACGGACAAATAAATGCAGTCTTTGACTGGTCCTGTGGGTGGATATTTATTTGATTATACCCGGAGAATCCATCCATGAATGAAAATATTTCACATCTGGCGCATTCATCAATTATCTGGTCGATGAAGGGTGTAGGGTAGTTGTCCTTTGGACAAGCTTGATTTACATCTCTATAATCGACGCACACTCTAATTGTCCCATGTTTCTTCATAACAGGGACAATATTCGATACCCAATCGGTTAGAGGAACCGGGTAGATGAAACCAGCATGGAGAAGTTTTTCAACTTCTGCCTTAATGGCAGCGACTTTCTTGGGGTGCACCTGCCTTAGCCATTGTCGTACTGGTTTGACATCTGGATACATCTTAATTTCGTGTTCAACGATACTCAAGTTGATGCCTGGCATTTCACTGTATGACCAAGCAAAGACATCTCTGAATTCGCGAAAAAGAGCATTATATATTTCCAGTTCTGAAGGAGAACAACATTTTCTAACATAAATATTCTCTACAACATCTGTTTTGGTCGAGATATTTATGGCTATAGTCTCTTCAATGTTGGATAAGTTTCGCTCGGAATCCACCGTATTTACAGTATTTGACAGAAAATCAAAGACTGAAGGATGATAAAGGTCATTTTGAGTATCTTCTTCACAATTCGGAAGAAGGGAACGATGGTGGGTATCATTCCATGGTGCTCCTTCAATTACCATAGATTGGACAATTCCTTCGTCGGTGACATGCACTCGCGACCAAGGATCTAAAGGAGTACCATATTCTCTAGACCTATCTATCCAAACGCTTGAAGAGCATTGATTCGGGTTTGCCTCCCATGCTAGAAACATTGATTGCTATAATATTTCTATTGGACTTGGGGGCAAAACCACTGCATGATCCATGTCGATATCGTTTTTTGATATCTTTGTGGAAGATATCATGTGGCAGGTTCCTATCGACGCTACTTCCGCCAGATCGATTGGAGGCGGAAGAGCGAACGTTCCCATTAGTATAGGATCTTTTAGTAGGCCTACTCCGATATTCTGAAGCGAATGGGGGCTTCCATGGATCATGGGAATGCTTCCTGTAACTTGAGAACCATTGGGGAGGAAGTTTTGTTGATCGACGATTGTAATTCCTCCTTGAAAGGGGAATGCAATCTTTCTAAAATAGGTCGACACAACAGCTGCCATGGCATATATCCATGGTCTTCCCAGTAGGATGTTGTAATCAAGATTCCCATCGATGACTTCAACATCTATTTCTACCGTTTTTCCCCCTAGTTCAACTTTCAAGTTATTTAGGATACCATATGGGGTATATGTCCTTCTGTCGAATGCTTTTAATGTCGTCGAAGATCGCAACAAGGTTGGAGATCCTAAAGTTTTCCAGCAACTCATCGACATAATACATGTAGATGCCCCCTCATCAATAATTGTTCGATGAACAGTTTTGTTGAGGGCTTTCACTTGAACAAGGAAAGCTAGTTGAGCCGGTAACTGAGGATCATATCCTTTGTGGTCGAAGGATACAAGATTGGAATCCTTTGGGTCAATCCCACCAATGGCTGATAACAAAGCCTGCCTTTGGGATGGGAAATTTTGTAGTACTTCAAGAGTCGACATAGCGGATGGAGATTGGGCCAAATCTTCCACTATGTTATAATGATGTGCCGCTCTAGCGCTGGGATTAAATGTCGACTTGTGTACTACTCCCTTTGGCGGTTTTATTGTTAATTCAGGAATGGTGGGTGGTACAACTTCTGTCGAAGTTGTTGTCGAACTACTTGGTTGATCTTTATCCTTGTTGTTCGACAGCTGCGGATTCCCGTAATCTTTGTTCCTTGTCGAAATCAAAGCATCATTCTGCTGTTTTGAAATCGACAACATTAGCACTTGAGACGGGGAAGCATTTCCACTTTCAACCAGATTTGTTCCTGGATTTGGAAACGGATTAGTTAACACCGCGGAGGTTTTTGAACTCTTGAAGAATTTTTTAACCTCAGCTTTGTATGGACAGTCTACGGTCCGATGATCCTCATCGCATATGAAGCATGGATATTTTGGTTTCCTATTTCCAGGAGGGTTTGAAGAAGATTTTTCAGGTGATGATTCATCCTGTTTCTTCTTTTTCCCTTTGCCTTTCTTCTTGTTCCCTGGTTGCTTGGTTTCTTTGCCCTTATCTGTCGATACGGCATTTACTTCTGAAGCAAGAAGTTCATCTTTTGCATTTTGACCTGAAATCTTACAGGCCTTCTTGGATGTAGCCTTTGTCGATTTCGTGTCTGTTGTGCCACTCACGCCATCGTCGGCATGAGAGTCATTGTTCGATTTAGGAGGAGGAGGAATTGAGAATTCTGGTCTAGGGGCGTCAGGTATTTTGTCGTAGAGCGTGCCGGACTGAGTGTAAATCAAGTCCAGATATTGTGCACGAGAAATCACTTGCTCTTCTGTTACGGCTCCCCCCTTTGCCACATCTTCCTTGATGGAAGGTAGTAATGACTTGATAAACCATTCAGCTAATAGCTGATCGGGAACGTACGTTTTTACCATCCTACGACGACGTCGCCACTCATGTATATGATCGGATATGTGAGTGGTCGTTGTCTTTTTGAAGTTGGTAAGGAGTTCTGTTCCCGTTTCGTACCTTATCGGTAATTGAAAATGGGTTAAAAAGGTTGTGGCTAAGGTACTGAAGTTGTCGAACGAAGCTCTAGGCAATTCAATGTACCATTTTGCCGCTAGACCCGTTAACGTCCTCTGAAAGAGGCGAAGTCTTATCGAATCATCATTTAGGGTGTTTGATGAACACCATAGATGAAATGTCATCATGTGATTCGATGGATCTTCACCTGGATTTCCATTAAATTTAGGAATATCTGATGGAAGTTTATGCGGAATCGCTGGCCACCAAGGGGCGTAAGCAATTGGATCGTTTGTTAACCGGTCTAAATCAGGTAACTCTAAAGTTGCCACGAATGGTAACTGCTGATTCAGATTAGGTGAAGCATACCCAGGGTAAGATGGGATTGCCTGAGCAGTTGGTCTTTGCATGCCAGCATAATGCATTTGATGCTGGTATGACTGATAAGGTTGGTGGACATGACCATTGTAAAATGGTTGATTTTGACCGTTTTGAATGTACGGCTGTCCACTGTTCGCAAAGATTTGCTGCTCAGAACCTTGGTATACTTGTTGGAATTGTGGTTGTTGGTATTACACCAGCCATGGTTGTGAAGCCATGTGTTGTTGCGCTATACTAACCGTTGGACCAAGGTGTGGGGTAATTGTACCCGTCTGGACCTGTGTCGCCCCACTAGTTGGTGATTGTGGTTGAGTCGCAGGGTCAAGGGGCTGTTGCATTACAACCTGAGAAATCTGAGGTTGGCATACAACAGGCAACATTTGAACTTGTGACACCGTCACAATAGCTGGTGTAGTCGGGATATTCGACATAGGTACACATTGTTGCATCAAATACACAACTCTTGGTTGTTGAGGTAGTATAGGTACCCAACCACTTGAGGTAATTCCAGTATAACCTGAATATTGTTGTGAACTCCCGTATGGATATACTCCTGGAGGGGATAATGAAAGGGCATACTGCCCCCTATACGGTGGTAATCCAGAACTCAAGGGAATTGTTTGCCCTTGGGGACCGGACTGCCCAAATTGACCTCCAAACGGATCAATTTTTTGAGACTCAACATAAGAGTTTCCGGATATTATTCCGGATGAACAAACAGGAACGGACCAGACTGTCGAAATAGCCCCTGAGTGGGCTCCTTCTAGCGGCTGAGAGCTAGTTGGGACAGCTGGTATGCCGGCGAACATTGTCGGAGTGATAGCAGGAAGTTCTACCGTCGCCGTGTCGGATGACACAGTCCTAGATGTTGACGGTTGTTCAAACATTTGTAGTCTATCCAAAAGATTACCTAGTGATTCTACAGGAGCTTCCGCTGGTGGTAGACTAACTTCTGATGAAGAAGGGTATAGAGTGATCCCGACTCCAAATTGCGTTGGAGTACTTGTTTGAGGATCTTCTACAATTTCTTCAATTGCAATCAGACCAGGTGGAAGAGGAAGACCGTCAGGTCCGTAAAATATTTCTGGTGCCGAAGAAGGTATGGAATCAACAGCGACAGATGTTTGAAGAGCAAGACTCTCCGAACCGGTTGTAGATGGAACTGGTTCGATAACACAAGTGTTTAAGTATGGGGGATTTACGCAGTGCATTATATTAGATATCATTTTTGGGATTCAACTGCGTTAAGTAAGTCATTCAAACGTATGACCATTTCCATGAGAGGTAGTCATAACTGACTAATTTCTCATGATTTTTTGAATAGTTCACTTAGCACTCATTGCATCGGGTGATGCTCACAGGGGTGAAGAAGTGGGATTGAAACTAGTGAAATGTGGAGAACGAATCACATAGCATCAATCATCACTTCCCCGGGTGCAAGCCCCGGAAGTGATGATTGATGCTATGTGATTCGTTCTCCACATTTCACTAGTTTCAATCCCACTTCTTCACCCCTGTGAGCATCACCCGATGCAATGAGTGCTAAGTGAACTATTCAAAAAATCATGAGAAATTAGTCAGTTATGACTACCTCTCATGGAAATGGTCATACGTTTGAATGACTTACTTAACGCAGTTGAATCCCAAAAATGATATCTAATATAATGCACTGCGTAAATCCCCCATACTTAAATTCAAAAAAGAGTCAAGGGATCTCTACATGAATGGTTCATGAGGCACAATACTTGCTAAGGTTTTGCAAATGGGGTAGCAAGCTAAGTGGGCTTGATTGTGGGGAAAAACTCCACAGTTAAGCGCGCTTGAGCCAGAGGAGTTCTGGGATGGGTGACCTCCTGGGAAGTCCTGGTTACCGGGTGCAAGCCCCGGAAGTGATGATTGATGCTATGTGATTCGTTCTCCACATTTCACTAGTTTCAATCCCACTTCTTCACCCCTGTGAGCATCACCCGATGCAATGAGTGCTAAGTGAACTATTCAAAAAATCATGAGAAATTAGTCAGTTATGACTACCTCTCATGGAAATGGTCATACGTTTGAATGACTTACTTAACGCAGTTGAATCCCAAAAATGATATCTAACACAAGTGTTCACTCTCAGACTAGGATCAGTATCATTGTCCCTCCGTGGCTGTTGAACTTCTTCTGTAGAGGCAGGGATTCCAGAAATGTTTGGAGTAACCGGAGTCTCTGATGTCGTTGGAACACTTGTTCTAACTTTAATAGGAGATTTGGAACCGGTTAAACGAGTTCGCTTTGTCCGTACTGGTTTCGATTCCGGAGACAAAGACGGTTGACTCGTAAGCCTCCGCGAACGACGGGGTTTCAATTGACTTTCTTCCATGATTGCGGATTACTCGATCAACTAAAATAAAAAGGGGAAGTATGTTTCCAAATTAAATGAATTTTAGACGCTTTTGACACAACTTGTTTTTTCAGTTTTTAAGAGTCGAGAAAAAACAAAAGATGACTCTAGTCTCCTTCGATTTTTAATGAGCCTGAAGTGACAAGTGCTCAGATGGACCTTTTCCGTTAAGGAGTCTGAAAAGGAACGAAAGGGACTGCTATGGAGATCCAGGTAGAGGGAGGACCAAACCAATCGCAAAACTGCAGAATACTTTTTACGGTACGGCAGTCAATCTTCCCGAATGCTGTGTTCGGTGCATTGCGATCAGTAGGGCGGCCGACACGGCTTCCTATGGATAAAAGGATTTAAGCCTATAGGGGTCTCCCAATATATACTCGACAGTATGTGGGAGCACAAGTCCGTACTGACACTTATCGTCTCAAAGTGGAGGAATCACCCAACCATCAGTGAGGACAACAGTTACCAGGATTTACGACACCGGAATACGTCTCTAGCCTAGACCTCTAAATGTTGTGCGTTAAGTTCCAAAGCATTATTAGATTCATTGAATTTATTTTAAGTTGATCTTTCTTATGAAGTTTTCCTTTTGGGTTCACCACGAGATGTAGATGTAATTCCTAAAATGCAATCTAAAGATGATAAGCAAATTTTTATCTCTTTTCAGCAATGAAAATCCTAGCTTCAAGGGGAAAAGAAAGACACAATCTTTTCACAAAGAGCAAAGAGCACACTGTAAATGCACTTTCCTAAATCAAGCCAAACAAACTGTCAATATGCAAATGCACATGTGCATGTATTTGTTTTTCACTTTCTTAATATTGATGCCTAAAAAGAAAGTTGATGTACAAATCTGAATTTGCTTTCAAGTGACAAACACAAACAAGCTTCTTTTCGAAATCAAAAGGTAGAGATGATTACGACACTTTATGATTTTGAAATAAATACTCATTTCGACACTAGAAAGTCACAAATTCAAACCAAAGGCAAAAGTAAAAGCATAATCGACTGTCAACAACAAATAAACTTTCTCCTATGATCAAAATCGACACTTGCGACAGATCTAAATCAAAGGACAACAGTATGACTATTCTACTTTTGCAATGGAAAACTGTAAACAATGCCACAAACACACAAAAACATCTACAGTCTTTTTGTACAAAGGAGGCAGAATTATAGCAAGGAAAAGGGGTTTTTAAATAGACACATACACTGATCACAAGCTGCAAAAACAGAGACAAAAACTGGAAAGAATGAAGCACAAGAACCTCAGCTGCACAGTGCTAGGCTGATCAACGCACCTATTACACAGAGAAACTGCATTGCAGTGCAGGTAGCCCTCTCGGGAAGTGCGTTGAAATGCAGAACCTCTTCACAGAGCCTGCGCTGGGGCAGAAATGAGAATTCTATCTGGGTTCTGGGTCACGGTTTGCAGTTTAATCTATGGTTTTTGGCCGAGTAAAAGCAATCAGTAATGCCCAATCAGAGGGTAGATTTAAAGAAGGTCTAAGAGCTATCACAAAGGGCAATCAGATCATTTGTGAATCAGCTGTTCAAATCATAAACAGATCCAGTGAATGGATTGAAGTAGCAGATGTCTACTTTGCATTTGTTAATAGCAAATGCAGTTCGATTGCTACTTCTAAGTTTATGAAACAAACAACAAGAGAAACACAAACAAACTAATTAGAAAATCGTCCCCAGCGGAGTCGCCATTTTGTTAACGGGAAAAGTGTCTATTCAGAATGACCCTATCCCACTAAGGTGTGACAGTGACCTTAGAAACAAACAGAGAAAACTACTTTTGTATTCTTCTTTATGAACTATAAATGAAGAGGAATAGGATGAACCAACCTGTGTCTTGCGCTAGTCCTTTGATCCAATCTCTCTCCTCTTTGACAGCTTCCAGCTACCTGCTCCCTTACTTGCCCAGCTTCACCAAGTACCTGTAAGATCACAGAAGAAGGAAACTATACAAAGACATGGGTTTATATTCATAAAAAGCTTAGGATCAGATTTAAGCTAAACATACAAATGTAACAAACATCAATGATACACAAGCATGTAGGAGAAACTCAAATAGTTTTATTGATATAACAAGAAGATCCAGGAGGAGTTACAACCGATGATTCCTGATCCAGCATCAACCTCCCAGCAAAGAAGCCCCTCTTCACCTCCAACAAAGCATAAATCACCCAATACTATGATATCTATCTCAAAACCAACAGCAATTCTTTGCAATGTACAAAATTCCAGCCTCTGGATCTCTGGGATGAGGGATCCATATATAGATGTATGCAAGGAGGATGAGTCAGCTTATGATTTGACTAGTGGCTTCTCTCTGTCAGTTCTTGCTTCCACTTGGAGACTGAGAGCCTCTTACTCATCCTTGGTCGAACTCAGTGAGGCAAGTGTCATTGGAGAAGATTCTGGAAGCTTCCATTGTCTTTCCACCTCATGGAATGACACTGCCATTTGTCATTTCCCGCTCAACGCACCCTGGTAGTGCATTTAGGTGCGTTTCAACGCACCTAGCTAATGTATTTGGGTGCTATGCAACGCAGCTAGCCAGTGGAGCAGCTAAAATAATCCTGATTTGACTGATTCTGAGCAGTTTCTGGTGGAGAACTTCTGGGAGAAACTGTAATTTGTTGACCTTGTTCCTTTAGGGGTCGGAACAACACTTTTAGGGACTTAGGATCCCTTGTTTTATGGACATTTCATGCTTAGAGCTGTAAGGCACAAAAATTTCTATAACATTACTGAGAGAAACAAATATAAAAATAACCAGCAACATCTGTAAACACATAAACACAAATGTTTATCCCGGGAAACCCCAAATCCTGGGAAAAACCCAACCTAATAAGATCTCATTAGCATTAGCCAAAACCCTAGCCAATCCGACCAAGTGAGCCTTCAACGCTCACCTCCAGGTCTTGCAATACAATGAAGTCCTTCCATCCTTTTATAAGCTCCATTACATATAATACCATGGGTGCACAATACCATGTGCCCCAAAACCATCACTGTTTAACCTGGTCAACTTTGACTCTATCCTGAGTCAAGTTTACCTAACAGTGGTGGTGCATTCTATATGGGTTCCAGATTTGTGTCTTGGTTTAGAAAGAAACAAAGTTCAATTGCATTATCTACAGCTGAAGTAGAATATGTGGTTGTTGCATCTTGCTGCACACAACTCCTTTGGATGATGCAAACATTGCAAGACATTTAGATCACATGTACTCCACCCATCTCCATTCTATGTGATAATACAAGTGCAATCAGTCTTTCAAAGAATCTAGTCATGCATTCCAAGACCAAGCACATACCAATCAAATATCATTTTCTACGTGAACAAGTGCTAGAACAAAAGGTAAAATTGGAGTATGTTCCCTCCAAAGAACAGGTTGCTGATATATTCACCAAACTACTGCCCAGAGAGACATTTGAATATCTCAGGTAGAAGCTGGGATTATTTGATGCATCATCTTGTTGTTGAAACTTATCTGTTTCAGAGAAAATTGGTTATACGCGAGTTTCATGAAGCGTATCCATGTACATACGCAGGTTTCTGTGGATACAATTGTGTATATGTTGGTTTGAAGAGAAACAGTGGGTTAGACTCAGGATGAAAGGAGTCTGATATGGGTCTAACAGTGATCATCTGGCATAGGTTCAAGGGGAGCATATACTTCTAATAATGCATTGTTGACATTATCTTCGAAGATCTTGGTACAAATTCACAGTTGTTTTTTATTCAGGTGGAACAAGTTCAGGGGGAGATCATGGTTGCTGGTCTAGATGGTGATTGATAGAAGCTGCTGATGATAGTTGCTAATAACTATCATAGTTTTGTTTTAGATATTTGGTCTCTATGTCATGTATATCTTTTGATTTCAAGGTCATGAAACGACCTATTTTGTTTCCCCACTATGCATGGGATGGATGATGTAATGCTCTTATTTTGACATGTATAAACATTTGGTATATACCCACTTGGTTGGGTGGATGAGTCAAACTTGGTATATTCCCACTTGGTTGGGAGATAGATGTATGTATGAGTCATTGCTGATAGGAAGGTCATTTATGATATATGTATAGAGTCATCTTTTTGCAGATCCTGCTTATATTCAGGGGGAGCAGGGACTCAAGAATGGAGCTCAATTAGCACACTTCACCATATCAGAGAATTCAGCATGTACTTAGGGGGAGGATAACCCTTTGCCCTTGATGACGAAGGGGGAGAGTGACTTGGGGTTGCCATCAAGTCCAAAGGGGGAGATTGTTAGCATTATGACTCAGATTTGGCACTATGACATAGGTGTTGTCCTTGATGGCAACTCACTCAGATGACAGATCACAATTCAGACTCACAGAATGAAGAAAGAGAGGTATATGCAGGTTCTCCATTGACCAAACCGCATGTACATGCAGGTTCGCAGACCAAAAGGTGCGTATAGCGTACACACGCACTTTCACAGAAGGAAAGGCACGTACATGTTGGAAAACTTAGTTTTGGTCCGTTGTATTTGGTCCATGGTATTGGTCCAAGGTATCCTGTCCGAAATGTTGACTCCAGGTATTTCATCCAAGGTATTGGTTCTAAGTGGTTTTGGTCCATGGTATTGAGTAAGGCCTAAGACTATAAAAGGAGGAGAAGATCATTAGGAAAAGGTACTCATGAATTGAATATCTAATGAAGAGCAAGATATAAAATATAGGTTATGAACAGTTGGATCTGAATCAAGGATGAACCTTAGCGCTTGATGAAGGATAAGATCTAATAATGTGTCAAGATCTTAAGGCTTGAAGAGAATTATCTTTGTGTGGTTTTGATCTTTTATCTGAATAACTGGCGCATGTTGTAATATGTAAATATGATGATCTGGGTATAACTGATGTCTGGAATTGTTGTAAAGTTTAAATCATCATTTACAGATCTATACGCAGGTTCACTTTAGCAAATGCGCGTATACACACTAGTTCTGCATATCAAAACAACATATACATCTTAAATATGATTTTCAGATCTGTACTCAGGTTTGCCTTGAGAAAAAAACGTATGTACGCAGGTTTGACACAGTGAAGTAGCATATACCTCATAAAATATGCTTTAGCTACTTCTGTTTGCCATTGCAGTGTTCTGGTTTCTGGCTTGGGCTCTGGTTACTGTTATTGTATTCTGGTTACAACATTCTGAAAAGTGATTGATTGATTCAGTTGTGGTTGGTGCAAAGGAGATTGACTGATGCAGATGTATTTGATGTTTAAATGATGTTATTAATGGATCCAGTCTGAAAATTTATGAAACGTGGTCCTTGGAAGAAAAGAGAAGGTTTTAGCTTTTGGTAGGCTGACACCTACGTACTAGTAAACATATCGGCTAGTACAAGAGCTAGGGGGTTGTAGCTCCCTTCTAGGAGAAGCTGGAGAATGAGAGAAGGTTGTAGCCTTCTGCAGGTAGAAGCTCGCATACTGGTATAAGACTGCAACAGTAAAAAATTGTAAAAATAAGTTTCTTATTAAAAAGAAGATAGAGATGATTGCAGCAGGTGGTTTTCACCCACATTGGGTTTCCACCTTATATCTTGTGTTCATGTGTGTGTGATTGTTTGTTCTATTTTACTGCACCTGATTAATTTTTATATGGTTCTGATGCACTGAGTAAAGATCAACATATTATAAATTAACTGAATCATAAGTTTGCAGGATATACACTAGTTGCCTTAAATATAATTGCATATACACGCAAGTTCCATTAACTGAAGTAGCGTATATGAATCTGATTATGGAAATGAAATATTATTGACTTGCTAATATTGATTCACCCCCCCCCCCCCTCAGTGTTATTTCCAACAATTGGTATCAGAGTAGTTCCTTCAGAAGAAGCTTGATCACTTGAAGGAAGATCTATCATCATGAGTAACTACGAAAGAGAGGGATCCATTAGACCACCAATATTTGATGGGAGAAACTTCATTTATTGGAAGGTAAGAACTACAACCTATCTTTAGTCTCTTGGAACAGATGTCTGGGAAATTGTGGAAGGAGGATATACATTTCCATCAACAATTCCTACAGATATGGCATGTAAAAAGCAGTATGAAACCAATGCCAAGGCTGTCAATACATTATTGGGGAGTCTATCACAATCAGAATTTGTCAAAGTTAGACAGCTACCAAATAATCAAGTATATTTCCTGTGAGGGGAGGTACAACATTGTCTATGGTTATCACTTTAGAATCCTTCATGAATTAAGGCATGGCATGGACACTCCAGCCCCTCAGAAGCTCAACATCCCCTACTTCCTCCTGATGTCCCTCATTGACTCCAGCACTAAAGTAAAAGCAGGAAATTCTGAACAGCTAGCTCATGATGGGTTAATTAAAATTTTAGTGGAATAACCCCTCCATACATTTACACTCCCTATAGCATGGGAAATCTTCTGAAACATGATAGCTGAGGATGACATAAAAGCCCTAACCTATGATATCAATCCTACTGGCAGTGAGGAAGAAGAGCAGCAAGGGGGAGAAGGTGAAGCAACTGGTGACTTAGCAGAATAAGAAAGGAAGGAGGAAGAAACTAAGATAGAGGAGGAGCAAGCTAAAGAAATAGAGCAAGAAGAAACAAAGACAAATAAAGAGACAGAAGGAGGAGAGAAAGAGGTAGAAAATATAGAACAAGGAGAAGTATCCCCTGGGACTCTAGAAAGAGAGGCAGCAACTACTCTCACTGCCCTCAGTACACCAATCAAGTGGAAACAAAAGAGGAAAAGGCAGGCCTCCATGTATTTCAAGGCTAGGAAGAGCACAAGAATCAAAACAGGGAAACCTCAACCCTCTTCAAAATTTCCAATTACAATTGAAGATTCACCCTCTGCCCAAGGAAAAGAATCCCCTCCCAAGGCACCTATCACATATGAGAGTGGGATTCCTAGATCTCCCACATGGAAAGAAAAGGTAGAACTACAAGACCCAAAAATAGTTCTACAGGAGGCTTAGACAGTTCTACAGGAGACACTGTTGAAACTATAGGAGACCCAAAAGCTGGAGAAAGAAATGGAAGGACAACCACAGGTAAAGGAAGAAGAAACAGAGCTACAAGAACCTGATCCCCAACCCAGTCTTGCCTCCTACTACAATCTGCTTGAGTGAGGAGGAATAATTCCACAAAATTTTGCAATTCCACTATTCTTTGAATTAGAGAAAGAGAGAATAAGAACACATAGGTGGATGCAAATAGCAAAATCCAAAGGAGTTGAGGATATTGGCCATATGGAGAACAAACTTAGAGAAATGGGCAGAGAGTTGAGTGCTATCAGACATAGGGAAGCAATAAGAAGAAGCCAACTTGAAACAGAAAATGAATTGCTAAGGAGGCAACTGCAAGAGAAAGAGACCCAGCTGGCATGCATGGCCAACTTATCCATGGAGGCATTGCAATATAGAACACCAGCAAAATCCTATGGCCTATATCTCAAGGACCAATGGTTGCAATTTCAGATAAAGACTTTGGCACAAAGAGGCACAATGCCTTTCCAAGATTACATGCAGTTTATGGACTTGTGTGACCAAAGCACATCAGAGGATAAAGCAAAGATGACAGAATTATACCTACATAACATTGCCCTCAGAGACATGAATGTGTGGGACCCCAATGCCAGGCTAGGGGACCTACAACTAATGGCCATGGCCTCATGGATGAACCATGAAGAGTTAAGGGCAACAAAAATAAGAAGATTGATGATAAAAGAGCAGAATGAGCCATTAATGATCATAGCAGAGCCATCAGATCCCATGGCACTCATCAACACACATAACCTGCTTGCCAATAATCCTCAGATTTCCCCTAGATATATAAGTGATCAGGCACAAGCCATTGCACACTTTGAGGATATGGAAAGGTTACTTGGGGATGACTGTGTGCATGCATGTATGAGGAGATGGAACACCTTACCACACAGTCTGCAGATCAGGGAATATCATTCCCCCATGAGGATGAAAGAGGCATTAAGGAGAGTGCCAATGTACAAGCGCTCCATGTAGAGGTTGAAGGTCAACTAGATTGGCCTCAAACTAAGTCCCCCACTACTATAAGGCATGCTGGAAGGCAAAAGAGAAGAAGAAGAGCAGGAACAGTGGGAAGAGAGAAACAAAAAGGCAAGAATCTATGACAAGGAAGAGGAGACCACATCACTAGTATTATAGGGACCTAAATAATGAGCCTCATAAATGGGTAATTATATGGGCTCATTTTACCTCCTAACCTAGTCAAATCAACCATTCTCTTAGCTTATTACAGGATTTTGTGATTATATTTATGCTTATAGAGTGAGTTGAGTTAGTTATGATGCCATGTGGTCTAACATGTGTTTAATGTAGATTATTCATGAATTTTGGGGTCAAAGTCAGAGATCTAGTGGACAAATGGCAGCAATAACTCGAAGCGGACAAAGGAGAGGACTTATAGGATGGAATTCCCCTCATTTATTACTCCTCACTTCGAATTCCCCTTCATTCAGCTTGGAGTACAAGCAGCCAAGCCATGCACTAAGTGGAGGATGACTGATGATTATCTCAAGTTTTGGGAGCCAAACCTCCTTGATTTTTAGGAAGCTATTGGTAGCTTCAATTGTATAAGTAGAGAGGCCTAGGGCCTCACTAGGGTTGGATTTTTGTTGGATTTTTTGTTGTATTTTTGCTTATGTAAACTCTGCTCAACTTCAAGCTTATTATTTTTGTGACAATTTCATGTAATCTTGTTATTGTTTTGAAATAAAGATGGAATCATTTTTGAGTTAGCACTGAGTTACCTCAGAGGGATGAAGCTCTTGGGTTAGGGCCCAATCTAAATAGCCAAGCTCCTCTTCACTTGTATTTTTATGTTTTATTTCAGTTGTATATTAGGTTGTTGTTAAATGTATTTCTTGATGGTTAAGAATAGGTTGATTTTTATGATTCAGTAGTTTGCTTCCATTTGTGCTTTCTAGAACAGGTTAGGCAGTGATAAAGAGAAGATTCAAAAGGCTAGCAACAATGCCTTGGCCTCTCTTCCTCCCTTTGGGACCATGATTTGAGGCAAAGACCCTCTTGCTGCCCCAAAAACACAAATTTTCCTCATTCATAGGACTTCTAGTGTTTGCAGCTTTTAGTAGATTAATAGTCCATCTTTTCTTTGCTTCAGATCTTCTTCCTCATGCTCACTTCTTTATTTGCAATAGTATTCTTTCATGATTTCCTTTCTTGTAGCATTTCTCAACAGTTCCTTTCATAGATCTTAGTTTAGACTATTTTGATGCAAAACTCTGTTTTCCTAGATGCACTCATTTCATTGCTTGCTTGATTTCCTTGATTGACTGTCAGGTTTTATGCAGAAGATCTCTTCTAGTAGCAGGCCAACCTATTAGCCATCCCATCCACCATCTGATCCATGCCCTACTGTTATCGGGAAAACTAGTGTCCATTCAAAGCTGCTAGTCCCACTAAGACAGGTAGCTATCTTAGAAACAAAAAAACCAAAGTTACTTCTGTTTTCCTTTATGAGAGATAGATGAGAGAGAAGCAGAGAGTACCAACCTCAGTCTTTCGCTTGTCTCCTTGCTTGTTTCCTCTCTCCCTTGATAGAGCCTTCGCCACTCCTTTCTCAATTGTCCTGCTTCAAAGAACACATGTAGAGTCAAAGTAGCAAAATACCATCAAAGTATAGAGATCTATAACCATAAACAATATAGGACCAGATGTATATTATCCATACAAATGCATACACAAATACAAGATTCAGAGATATACAAGCATAAGGAGGAAAACTCAAATAGCTTTATTGATAGAAGTAGTAGAAGAGAGGATTACAACCCATGGGTCTGATCCAGCACCATCCTCCCAGCATGAAACCCCTCTTAACCTCATGAAAAGGTTAGATCACCCAACAATACAATGCTTCACAGAGAAACCAACAACACTTCCTTACAAAATACAAAATTCTAGCCTCTGGATCTCTAGGATGAGGGATCCATATATAGATATTTGCAGGTGGGTGAGTCAGCTTCAGGGATTTTGATTAATGTCATTTCATTGATAGTTCTTGGTTCCACTTGGAGATTTCATGATCTCTTACTCATCCCTGGGCGAATTCAGAGAGGCAAGTGTCAAATGAGTAGTTTCTAGAAGATTCTCTGCGTTTCCACCTAGCAAACTGCATCTGCCATTTGTCTACTCTCACTCATTGCACCCTACAGAAGGGCTTTTCAGTATGCATCACACCCTTTGCATGTGACAGGTGAGATGCATCGCACCCTCAGCATGGATCAGTCTGTATGGTCTAGTTTTGACCAGTTCTGAGAATTTTTTCAGGGAGAACTTCTAGGAAATGATGTAATCAAATGACCTTGTTCCTTTAGGGTATGAAACAACACTTTTAGGGTTTAGAATCCCTTGGTTTATGGACATATGTGATTGGGGTTGCAGTTCCCAAATATTTCTATAACAGTTGCCCCCTAAAGCATGAGGTCATAAATCTTCTGATGTTGAGTGAAATGCTTTATCATGAGGATCCAAGGTTTTTCGAACTGGAAGGTGACATGTAATAAGATACAATACAATACATTATCTTCATAATATTTTCATGATCTAGCTGAGGCAAGCATTCCCATGCTCAACTTTATAAATTCATTTTCATGTACATAGGACAGACAATCGTCTGTGTGGTAGACTGATGATTCTGGTAGAGCCATCATCCCTTAGCTTGGATGATTATCTGTGCAGCTATGATTTACATTTGATGTCTTTATTTTCCTAAATATATCGCAGCTCGGATGGATGAAACTAGATCCGGGGTCTTCAAACTCGTTCAATCTTTACCCGTAGTACAAGTCGATCCATGTGAAAATTGTTCTGGTGTCGAACATGGAAAGACATCGCCTGATTAACAGCCAATGATGTAAGCTGTTAACAGGTGCGAGAGGAATCACCGATAATGATAATGACCCTTAAGGTACTATAGTACAATTCACGTGCTGAATACATGATTCGATGTCGAACACCACGCAAAATCTTTTGGTCGAAGGCCATTGATGTAAACCTGTCGCCGGGAGTGAGAAACTTGCCATTGAGGCATGCAAGCTTCAAAGTACTGAAAGGGTTGTCCCTAAGTCAACTTCTTGGATAATGAGCTGATGTCAACAAGAAGTGACCCGTCGTAGGAGGGCCTTAATGAATCCCACATCTATGACATGGAACGGAGCAAATGATTTTGTGGAGGTGAAAACGATCTGATGATACAAGGTTCAGGGTGGCAGTCATGAAAGAAGGGAGCGTGAAGGTATTGCAGCGGATGAGGCGTTAGCCGGGTTGGTGAATTCTCTCAGCTACTTCTCTTGAACATATCAGCGACATTGAAATGGATTGGTAGTGTTAACCCCAAAAATGGATGGTACGGAGGAACAATGGTGATATGACCGGTGAACGAAATAACCCAACCTGACTCAATCATGGTGATGGAGTGAAAGTGTCATGTTCAAGAGCGACCTACTACCAATGAAGTTCTTCAATTTTTCTTCCCATTTTCCCCCAGTCATTGCTGACCAGTACCTCTTTATTTTTGTCAAGCTTGAGGAGGATAACATATGATTTTTCTATAATTTTCCCTTTAGGAAAACCTATCGCTATGTTTTAGTGAGCCTAGCGACAGTGAAACTCGCTCTTGTCTGTAATGGACAAGTTTGTTGCTATTGTTTTAACGAGTTTAACGCAAAGATAACTCGGTCCTTTTTAGTTTTAGAGAGTCTGAAGAGAGACGGAAAGGAAACTCCAGTAATCCTTTTTCGTATTATAATCCCTTAAGTCCGAAAAAGTATAAAATAATACAAAAGGGATGACTTTTTCGATCACTTTAACAAGCCGAAAAAGACAAGCACTCAATCTTTTTATGTAATGATCCCTCAGGTCCAAAAAGATTAAAATATAAAGGAGGGATAACACTTCCAATCACTTTAATGAGCTGGAGATGCCAATTTCTCAACAATCTTTTTATATTTTACGATTCTAAAAAGAGCTTAAAATAGACTCGTTACTTCCAAACACTTTAACGAGTTGGAATGCTCGACAATCTTTTCATATTTAACGAGTCTGAAAAGGGTTTAAAGAAAACTCGTTTTTTGAGGAACGAGTGATATTTTCAGGTAGCAGCTGGTTCCAGGTAAGTTTGGAACTTTTCAATCATGGCAGTGTAAAGAAGGTGGCTAATAGAATCACTCATCGCAGTTGTTCCTCAAAAGGGTAAACAATCAAGTGGAGGCGTATGATCAGCTAAAAAGTGGAGGTGATGGTAAGAACACGACCAAGGCTCAAAAGCTGATAGCAATGTGATCACAAAGGTTATTTACCAAAGGTGGGTTCATTTTTTAATGAGCTTGAACTCTGGGGGAACATATGCTCATTGCTAGGTTTACTTTTTAACGAGCTTGAACTTCACGTAAACCTGCTTGTGCTAATAGTCAGAGATGTTTGATTCACCATTAACGCTATTTTCTCTTGACGATCATACTACCTATTCAATTGCTCCATCAAATTGATTAGAAATGTGAATATATGCTTGAAAAATGAGTTAAAAAACCAATACCTTACTTGAATTATGTGAACAGTAACATAAAAGTAGTTTTTACCTCTCATTTTTACCATTTCATTCAAATTTGGGATTATTGGAGCTATAGAGGTGTTTTCCCCCTCGATTCTCATCAGCTGATTCCAGGAGATTCTGTGGACTATTTTTGGTGCCGTCTAGACCAGGTAGGAGCTAATCCTGAGCTCTTCAATTGCATTCTTTCCTTTTCTGATTCTGAGCATGTTTTCCTGTTTTTCTGGGCCTCTGGGGTTTGAACAGTTCGTTCTCTCCCCATCGCACCTAGTACAAATTGAAAGGTGTGATGCATACTAAGCTAGCCATTGGCCAGTTAGTATGCATCCCACCCAGTACACAGCTAGGGTGCGATGGGCACAAGGAGGAAAGTTTATGCACTGATTTTTCATGGAAATTTTGCCTGTTTTTGCCCAAATCAGGATCCTAATTCTTCTCTTGTTTGTTTTTCAGAGATTCATCGGAGCAAGATGGTCATTACATGGCATGAACATGAGCATGAAGAAGAGGATATGATTGCCTTACATGATCCGGGTACGGTGCCTCATTGCAGAGCTGTGGCTTACTTAAGTTCTTCCGCATATCCAACATGAGGCAACAAATCAACTTGTTGCAATATCTTCTCGATGCATGGGATCCTACCAACCAAGTGTTCCAGATTAGAGGTAAATCCATCCCTTTGAATGTTGAGGATATCTACTTCTTGACCGGTTTATCGAGGTGTGGTGCCCCTCTCTCACTATCAGGATTCACCCGTGGGGGTGAATCTGTGAGGGATTATATTCGTCGATTCTGTATAGATGGATCTCAGCCGAGCAGGGATGGCAAGATCAGTATTCGAGATGTCACTGACCGGTCCTTGAGGACTATCTTATTCACTTTTCTAAATTGGCTGGTAGTGCGGCTCTTCACTTGACCAACGGGTCCTATATGCAGTATGCCTTGGAATGCCTTGAACCAAAGGTATTCAACTAGTGTGATGCAGTACTTCCGGTGATAAAATAATAACTTACCAAGGTGAAGAACGAAATATCTAAGAACTTTGGTTATGGTTCTATTCTGACTGCTTTTGCCTTGGAGAAGATCCCACTGATGCAGCCACAGTACATTTCACTTGAAGTGCCAGCACTGAGAGAACCACGGATGCAAAGATGGGTTGATCTTATGGCCAGACATGCTGGTCAGTCGCAGATTTCATTATCTAATGCCTTCTTTGAGTGGTTCAACCATCAGCAGATGGTTTATCCCAAGTATCCATATGCCGGGATGGATTTCCGGGGCGACCCAGATTTGGTGCTGCCGGCTGGCGAGCAGTGGGGTGTTATAGGTAAAAATATCGGACCATATCTCTATTTATTGCTTTTATAATGTTCTTGTGTTTTTTAAATGTTATCACGACTAATCAAACCTGTATATTTGTGTAGGTATTGGACCACTATGACCAACAGTGCGCCCAAGGGTAGAAGCTGCCATTCCAGCAGGAGAGGCTGTAGGGAGTGTTGTCCTTTGTGATTTGGGCGTAGCTGAGACCCTTGCAATATTGCAGGATCAGATCGAGGGCCTCACCCTTGGTATTTAGGATGTGAGGACCGACGATTTACCTCTAAGATTACAGTGCCATACTACCAGCGTGCCAAGTCACTAGACTAGGCTCTTACGTATGATTGCACAGGTGGTGACTTTTTATCACCAGCACCATTAGTCTAGGGTGCTTTCCTGCATTTTTGAGCTTTTGGGTCATATGACCGATTTTGTCCTGGACACAGAACATTTTGTAAAAACTATAAACAATTATATATATTTTTGATTTTCAGAGCTTTATTTTGGTTAAGTTATATGATCCTGATGCAAATGTTGATGAAATTCTTTTCTTTTATAAATGCTGCAAATGTCTATGTAACACATAATTTTCTAATGAATCAGTTAATGTGTTTAAGTTTCTGAAAATGTGTTGGTATTGAATAGAATCAAACTACTTTTCCAAAATCCTGACCCTTAGGAACATACGATAGATAGTTGGATTCCAAACGGAATAGATGCCGGTAAGCTGTAGGATGACGAGTTGTGAGTCTAGACTGACAATAAGTCAGCGTATTCCATGTGTGATGGCATAAGAGAGAATCTCTATCAACGCGCTATATTCAATGATGTTGTTCATTGACTGACCTATACATACCTCTCTGAAACTCACTAACTCGTTGCTTGGATAAAAAATGGCCCAGGCTGTAGAAGATAGGTTCCGCGTACTATGACTAGCTCCATCGGTGTATCCAACAAATGATTCCAATAGGTTCGACATCTGCAAAAAATGTAAAAGTGGATTACCTAAGCAAAATGATCACTCTTAATGAAAACAAAACATAACAAAAGCATATAAAGAGATTACGACACTTAATCAAGCATAGTAATGCTTAAGGTACAACCCGTTTTGGGTTTGCGACAGTGGAATCCCATCATAATCTACTAGCTCATAGGCTCCTTTTGCTAAGACCTGCTTAACAATGTAGGGACCCATCCACAATGATTGGAACTTACCTACTCCCAATTTATTGGATCCCTGACCGTAAAGTAAGACTAGGTCACCTTCTGAGAAGACACGGGGTTTGACATTCTTGTCAAACTATGCCTTGACTCATTTCTTATGAGATTCGTTAGCCAAGGCGGCGTCACGACAGGTTTCATCTAGTTGGTTTAGTTCTAAGAAACAAGCCTCTTCCTCTAAAGTTTCGGGGAGAAGGTTGACTATGAGCTTGAGAGATGAAATTTCACACTGAATCGGTAAGACCGCTTCCAGGCCATACACCAGCTGAAAGGGTGTAAATCCAGTTGCATTTCTTACCGATGTCCTATATGCCCACAAGGCCGAGTACAGGATTAGGTTCCAATTCCGTTTGTGGACTCCAATCATCCTTTGCATCATGCACTTCAGGACTTTGTTGATGGCCTCAACTTGTCCGTTAGCTTGCGGATAATACGGAGTAGAACTATCGTGGGATAGTCCTAATTTGGAAGCCAATTCAACCATCACGTGATTCCAAAAATGTGATCCATGATCTGTGACTATAGCTTTTGGAACACCGAATCTAGAGACTACATGATTGAAGAAAAAAATAGTAGTCGTTTCACCATTGTTATTTAATGTAGGCATCGCCTTGGACCCTTTTGTAAAATAGTCAACTATGACTATGATATACCCATGCCCCCTGGCCGAGGTGGGGTTACATGTCATGAAATCTATGCCCCATTTGGCCAATGTCCCAACAACAACTACTGGATGCAAAGGTGCGGGTGGTATTCTAGTTTTGTTGTTGAAGATTTGACAAGCATGGCAACTTCTGACTGCGGTTATGCAATCTTTGAACATTGTTGGCTAGAAGTATCCTGCTCGTAATATCTTTTGTGCCATAGCATAACCAAATTGATGCCCCCCCCACACGACTAAATGAAAATCATTCAGGACTTTTTCAGCCTCCTCATGGGTGAGGCACCTTCGGAGAACTTTATTGATACCATGGCAGTAAAGTGTATCACCGACGATCATGTAGTATTTTGCTTGGTATCGAGTACGTCGTTGTTCTGAGCGAGAGGTATTAGGCCTATATGTTTGGGTTTGGAGATAGATGATTATATCTCCATACCACGGATCGCTCGACGATATCAGTAACAAAGATTCATCGACGATCGATGCTCTGGATGTTGAATCGTTGGATGACAATGGGAAGTTGCATAGTAACTCCGTGAAAACTAGAGATTTCTTTGATTTGGACTTTACGAATTCCAGATCAAACTCTTGTAAAATGGCTATCCATTTCAAAAAATTTCCCCCAAGTATTTGATGCTATAGAATGTAAGTCATAGGGTTGCAATCTAACAAAATGGTAGTTTTGCGAAAGAGGATGTAGTGTCAAAATCTTTGTACTGCTTGAACAGCTACAAGAGCCATCTTTTCAACATAGGAGTACTTACTTTCTGTATCATTTAAGTTTCGACTTAAATAATAGACAGGGTGTTCGATTCCATTGTCTTATTGAACTAAAACTATTGCAATGGTCATATCTGCTACAGCTAGATACAGGTTAAAATATTTTTGATAGTTAGGAGCATACTTTAATGATGCTTTTATTAAGGATTATTTTAGAGCATCAAAGGAAGCTTGCGCTACCTGATCCCAGTTAAAGGGCACTTATTTTTTTTAAAGATGCATATAACCTTTAGCAAGTTTAGCGTAATTTTGAATGAACCTCCTTAGAAAGTTTGCTTTCACTGGAGTTTCTGAATCTGAAGCAAATTTGAAGGTGGAGAAATATCGATGATCACCTGAACCTTACATGGGTCGAGTTGAATCCCATCCTTAGAAACCACAAAGCCAAGCAAACAACCAAAACCAACACAAAACACACACTTGTGCAGATTGAGTCGTATCTTGTAGTGTCAACAACGTAGAAATATAGCTCTCAAATGTTGCGGATGATCAGTCTACTTTCACAAATGAGTTGGTAGATTGTAGAGATATGGTTGAAAGATGTTCTTGATGTCATGGAAGGCATCATTCATAGCCCTCTGAAAAGTTGCCCCTACGTTGTTTAAACCGAAAGGTAGCTTGCGATATGCGAATGTGCCCCATGGACGTATAAATGTAGTATTTGACTGGTCTTGTGGGCGGATATTAATTTGATTATACCCGGAAAATCCATCCATGAATGAAAATATTTAGCATCTGATGCATTCATCAATTATCTGGTCGATGAAGGGTGTAGGGTAGTTGTCCTTTGGACAAGCTTGATTTACATCCCTATAATCAATGCACACTCTAATCGTTCCTTGATTTTTCCTCATAGGAACAATATTCGATACCCAATCAGTTAGAGGAACTGGGTAAATGAAACCAGCATGTAAATGTTTTCAACTTCTGCCTTGATGGCAGTGGCTTTCTTCAGGTGCACCTACCGAAGCCGTTGTCGTATCGGTTTGACATCTGGATACATCTTGATTTTGTGTTCAACTATGCTCGAGTCAATGCCTAGCATTTCTTCATATGACCATGCAAACACATCTCTGAACTCGTGAAAGAGAGCGTAATATATTTCCAATTCTGAAGAAGAGCAAGTTTTGCCGACATGGATATTCTCTACAACATCTGGTTTGGTCGAGATATTTATGGCGATAGTTTCTTCTATATTGGACAGATTTCACTCGGATTCCACCGTATTTATAGTATTTGATAGAAAATCAAAAACTAAAGGACGATTAAGGTCACCGGAACAATCTTCATGGTAATCCGGAAGATGGGAATGATGGTGGTAATCTTCCCATGGTGCCTCTCCTATCATCATTGACTGAACAATTCCTTCGTCTGTAGAATGTACATGTGACCAAGGATCTGAAGAGGTACCATATTCCTTAGACCTATCTATCCAAACACTCATGAGCGTTGATTTGGGTTTGCCGCCTAGGCCGAGAAAATTGATTGCTACAAAATTTCTATTGGGCTTGGAGGCAATACCTAGCGATGATCCATGTTAACAAAATCTTCGGAAATTTTCTGAATTGTTTTAGATATAGAAGATATCATATTACAGGTTTCCACTTCTGCCATATTACTTGGAGGTGGTAGGGAAAAAGTACCGATTAAATTCGGGTCTTTTAGGAGGCCTACTCCGATGTTTTGAAGTGAATGAGAGCTTCCATGGATCATTGGAATGCTTCCCGTAACTTGTGAACTGTTGGGGAGGAAGGTTTGTTGATCAACAATTGTAATTCCTCCTTGAAAAGGAAATGAAATCTTTCTAAAGTATGTTGACACAACTACAGCCATAGCATAAATCCAGGGCCTTCCCAGTAGGATATTGTAATCGAGGTTTCCATCGATAACTTTGACGTCAATTTCTACTGTCTTGCCCCCCAGTTCAACTTGCAAGTTACTTAAAATCCCATATGGGGTGTATGTTTGTCCATCAAATGCTTTTAATGTTGTTGATGATCTTGACAAGGGTGGTGAGCCTAAATTTTTCCAGCAACTCATTGACATAATGCATGTAGATTCCCCCTCATCAATAATTGTTCGATGGATAGTTTTGTTAAGGGCTTTCACTTGTACAAGGAAAGCGAGTTGGGCTGGTAATTGAGGTTCATATCCTTTATGATTAAAGGCCACAACACTAGAATCCACTGGGTCAATACCACCTATTGCTGATAATAGAGCCTTCTTTTGGGAGGGGCAATTTTGTAGTACTTCAAGAGTCCACATAGCGGATGGCGATTGGGCCAGATCCTTTACTATATTATAATTATGTGTTGCTTGAGTGCGAGGACTAGATGTTGATTTGTGTACTACTCCCTTTGGAGGCTTTATCGTTAGGTCAGGAATGATGGGTGGCACAACTTTGGTTGGAGTTGTTGTCGAACTACTAGGTTGATCTGCAGCCTTGTTGTTCGACAGTTGTGGATTACTATAATCTTTATTCCTTGTCGATATCAAAGCATCATTTTGCTGCTTCGAGATGGACAACATAAGCACTTGGGATGGGGAAGCATTGTCGCTAGCAACCAGATTGGTTTCTACATTTGGAAATGGATCAGTCAATACCGCTAAGGTTTTTGAACTCTTAAAGAACTTCTTAATCTCAACTTTATGCGGACAATGTCTCGTCCAATGGTCCTCATCGCATATAAAACATGGATGACTAGGTTTCTTTTGCCCAGAAGGGTTTTCAAAAGATTTTTCAGGAAACGAATCATACTGCTTCTTCTTTTTTTTTTCTTTTTCTTCTTGCCCCCTAGTTTCTTCAGTTCTTTGCCTTTGTCAGTCGACACAACATTAACCTCCGAGGTAGGAAGTTTGTCATTTTCCTTTTTACTAGAAACTGCAAGAGCTTTACTAGATGGGGCCTTTGCAGTTTGCGTACTTGAGGTACCAATCACGTCGTCGCCGGCATGAAAGTCCCTGTTCAATTTAGGAGGAGGAATGGAAAACTCCAGTCTAGGAGCATCAAGAATTTTGTCATAGAGCGTGCTAGACTGTGTATAGATCAAGTCTAGATATTGCGCACGAGCAATGACTTGCTCTTCAGTGACAACTCATCCCTTGGCCACATCTTCTGTAATAGAAGGTAGAAATGACTTAATAAACCATTTAGCTAGCAGCTAATCAGGAACATATGTCTTTACCATTCTACGATGATGTCACAACTCATGAATATGATTAGATATGTGAGTGGCTATCATTTGCTTAAAATTGGTAAGAAGCTCCGTTCTTGTTTTGTACCTTATTGGTAACTGAAAATGGGTTAAAAAGGTGGTGGCAAGGGTGCTGAAATTATCGAATGAAGCTCTAGGCAATTCGATGTACCATTTCGCTGCCAGACCAGATAACATTCGCTGAAAAAGGTGAAGCCTAATCAAATCATCATTGAGAGTGTTAGACGAACACCACAGATGAAAGGTCATCACATGATTCGATGGATCTTCACCTAGATTTCCATTGAATTTAGGAATATCTTATGAAATTTTGTGAGGAATCGTTGGCCACCAAGGGGCATAAGCAATTGGATCATTTCTTAGCCGATTCAGAATTGGTAATTCTAAAGTTGCTACGAAAGGCAATTGTTGATTCAGGTTTGGCGAAGCATACCCAGGATAAGATGGGATCGCCTGAGCAGTGGGTCTTTGCATACCAGCATAATGTATTTGATGCTGATAACTTTGATAAGGTTGATGGGTGTAACCATTATAATATGATTGTTGGTAACCGTTTTGAATATACGGCTGCCCATTACCTGCAAAGCTTTGTTGCTCAGGTCCTCGGTAAGCTTGCTGGAATTGCGGTTGTTGATATTGCACTAGCCATGGCTGTGAGACCATTTACTGTTGTCCAATATTGGATGTTTGACTAGGATGAGGGGTTATAGTACCCGTTTGAGCCTGAGTCACTTTAGATAAGGAGCCACTAATTGGCGGTTGTGATTGAGTCACAGAGACAAGAGGCTATCATATTACGACCTGAGAGACTTGAGGTTGACATACAACAGGCAGTGCTTGTATTTATGACACTATCACAATAGCTGGTGTAGTGGGAATGTTCGACACAGGTTGATTTTGTTGCATTGAATATACAACTCTCAGCTCTTGAGGCAGTATTGGTACCCAACCACTGGATGCAATTCCAACTTAACCCGAATTCTGTTGTGAACTCTCATATGGTTGTTCTCTCGGAGGGAACAATGAAAAAGCATATTGCCCCCCATATGGCGGAAATCCAGTGTTCAAAGGGAAAATTGGCTTTTCGAGACTAGACTGCCAAAATTGATACTGTTGTGAAGGATCAATTTGCTGAGACTCAACATAAGAAATTCCAGATAAGGTTCCAGATGAAAAAATAGGAAAAGACCATACTGTCGAAACAGTCCCTAGGTGGACTCCATCTAGTGGTTGAGAACTAGTTAGGACAGATGTTACAGCAGCGAACATTGTCGTAGTAGCAGTAGGAGGTTCTACTACTGCTGTATCAAATGACACAGTACTAGATGTCGATGGTTTTTCAGACATATCGAGTCTATCCAAAAGATTTCCTAGCGATTCTACAGGAACTTGCGATGGAGGGTGATTAAAAGAACTAACTTCGGTGGTAGAAGGATATAGGTGGATCCCAATTCCAAAATGAAATGGGGTACTGGATCGAAGATCCTCCACAATCTCTTCTATAGTAATCAGTCCAGGTGGAACAGGTAGACCGTCAGGTCCGTAAAATATTTCCGGTGCCGAGGAAGGTATAGAATTTGCAGCGACAGATGTTAGAGGGGTGACACATTCTGAATCAGTTCTAAATGGAGTTGGTTTAGGAATAAAAGTGTTTACCGTTACACTAGGATTAGTTCTAATGTCCTCTTGTAACTGCAGAACTTCTTCTATAGAGGCAGGGATACCAGAAATAGTTGGAGTAACTAGAGTCTCTAAGGATGTTGAAACACAAGTTTCAAATAAACCAGGAGACTTTGACCCAGTTAAACAAGATTGCTTGGCCCAGAGTGGTTTCGTTTCCGGAGTCAAAGACGGTTGACTCGTTAGTCTCCGCGAATGATGGGGTTTTGATTGACTTTCTTCCACGATTGCGGATTACTTTATCAACTCAAAATAAAAAGGGGAAAGTTTTATTCCGAATTAAATGAATTTTACGATGCTTTGACACAACTTGCTTTTTCAATTTTTAAGAGTTGAGAAAAAGCTAAAGGCGACTCTAGTCACCTTCGATTTTTAATGAGCCTGAAGTGACAAGTGCTCAAATGGACCTTTTCTTTTAAGGAGTTTGAAAAGGAACGAAAGTGACTGCTCTGGAAATCTAGACAGAGGGATTACCAAACCAATCAAAAAAATTCAATATACTTTTACGTACGGCAGTCAATCTCCCCGAATACTGTGTTCAATGCATTGCGATCGATAGGGCGGCAAACATGGCTTCCTAAGGATAAAGGATATCAGCCTATTGTGCTCTCCCAATATATACTCGATGGTACATGGGAGCACAAGTCCGTACTAGCACTTGTCGTATCAAAGAGGAGGAATCACCCAACCTACGATGAAAACGATAGTTACCAGGCTTTACAACGCTGGAATACGTCTCTAGCCTAGACTTCTAGATGTTGTGCATTAGGTTCCAAAGCGTTTTTATGGTCATTGAGGTTTATTTTATAGTTGATCTTTATTAAGAATTTTTCCTTTAAGGTTCACCACATGATGTAGATATACAATTCCTAAATATGCAATCTAAGATGATAAACAATCGTTTATTTTCTTTTAGCACTTAAAATCCTAGCTACTAAGGTGTTACACTAAAAAATGTCACCATGACTATTTGCAGTTAGTATGGCTCCATCCACTGTCATACTATCCTCCTTGGCAAGTCTCATGCCTCTGCTCTTCATGTCAAACTTCAAGAAAGAGAGAAAAGTCATTTAAAGTCAATTATCTCTGGTACGCAGTTTCTCTTAGCCTTACCTGCGTGTACGCAACCCAAGTTCACAATACCTGCGTACTTGTACGCTCTGTATGTAAAGGGGTGGGTGCGTACTCCTGTAAAGGTCAAAAGGCGCAAGTTTCACTCTAAAAAAGTTACTTGTGGTCATTTCTAGAGCCTTCTAGAAGCTTGTTTGACGTGTATGAAGAGCCTCCAGATGGTTCATGTATCCCTACCAAAGAGGAACTTATCCCATCAAGAGGGGAGCTATCCCATCCAAAGAGGGGCTTATCCCATTGATGGTGGACCTGAATAACTTCCTCTAGATCACTATAAATACAGCCATTGGGCCAAAGGGAGCGGAGGTTGAAAGCTGAATATTCCTAAGGGTAGATGCTGCTGGAATTAGGACTTCCTTGTAGAAGCTTGTGAGGATAGATTACCATCTTTGCTTGTTCTATTTGGAAGTGGGCGAGCTGATCAGAGTAAAGGAGAACTCTTGTGGACCCTGGGAGGGACTTGCACAACACCAAGGCTCAGGTTGTAATGGTTCCTTTTGTTACCTTTTAATACAAATTAGTCCATTCTTCTCAACAATTTGTTATTTATGAGTTGTTTCATATACTCCTTGGTCTATATGTTAAATATGTTTTATTTTATGTGATATTCAGGTGCTATTTAATCGTTTGATTGTTGGTGAATGCAGGTTTCGAAGTGAAGGAGGAGCTCATCCAGATCAACGAAGCTGGACTACTACAACAGCGTTGGGTTACAGGTAGGATCTAAACACTTGATTTCTCATATTGTAAAAGCATATTTAGAGAAGGATTGCTCTTATTTGTCTTGTTTGTCATTAGAAAGTCTTAGGCTTCTAGGGAGGTCGGTTGTGTCCGCACTAACGACTCTTTCCGTGTGACAAAATGGCGACTCCACTGGGGACTCCATGAATGTGTTTGAGTTCTTTTTGATTTGATATTTTGGTCTGAGAAAAATCGCTTGTTTTCTGATTTTTGGCTGTCTAACTGTGTATTTGGGTGGGTTAGCTTAGAGTCAATTTAGATTTTTATTTTTCTTAGCTTTGCCAGCAGTACGCAGTCTCTGAGTTAGGCACAGTGCGTACTTGTACGCACTGCGTCTTTGTGCACAGGGCGTCCCCGCGCCTGTGTCAACAGATCACCTGCGTACCCCTGTCAAATTTGAGAAAATTTCATTTTTCCTCTTTTTGCTCTTTAGATTTTGTTTTTACTGCCCAGATCCATTAGTTTACTGTCAGAGATCTTCACCTGAACTTGTCCCGTTAGTGTCGAGGGTTTTGGTGGAATTCATAGGGATTTTGCCTTAGGGTTTGATTTTTAACTGGTCCTGTAGTGACTTTGGCGTTAGAGGTTGTCAAACTTTGGATCTCCTTGGTTTTGATCAGTCCTCTTAGGAGTCGGGCCTGTCTTAGAAGTCACCCTTGTGAGAGACCTACCTTTGTGTCTTCTCTTTGTGAATCTCGAAAAGTTTGTTTGTTAAAACCTTGAATTTCATTCTTGAGAAAAAAGAACAAAAAGATTTCGATTTTGTTTTTTGATTAGTTTATGGTTCTGTATGAACTGATCCTTAGTTGCATTTTGACTGAGTAAAACATCCGGGAATTATCCTTGTAGGCTTTTGTCCTCATTATTTTTTGCTTTTAGGTAAATTTCCTTTTAATTTGCTTTTGAGTGAATTTTACTTGATTGTCTTAGATTTGTTAGATTTCATTTGATAAATAGTTTTTACATGCTTTATTAATATAGGAAAAACACAAAAATTCTTTTGGAAAAAGTTTGCTTTGGTAGCATTTGTAGTCTTATGGGAGAAAAAGAAAATCTCGTGAAGTAATTAGTGGTCATGAGTTGTGTGTTTTGAAAAGATAAAGAGATTGTTTCTTTGATTGTCTTTACTAAGAAAGTTGTTTTCTATAAAATTTTCATTTTCCAACTCTCTTAGTTAGGAGATTCATTGAAAAAAGAAAGTAGTGTAAATCATCTTAGGTGCATCTTTGTAGTGGTTGCGAGTCGAGTCTACACACCACCAGTTTCATCTCCACTACCTTTTGTCTTTAAGAAAAACCATAAAATTAACGCTTGATTATGGTAGTAAAAGTCTTGTTGATGGATCGAAAGAAGCAGAATCTTCTCGTTTAAATCCATCAACCTCAGCTCCCGGTTCCAATCCACTACAGATCGAGAAACCTAACCCTGACTTAGTAATAAAACCGCCCGCCAAGGGTGTACTTCGAAGGTCTACTTTCAATCCACATGCGAGAGCGGCCCAGAATTACAACATTGTTGAGGATTTGGCTGTTTCACCCTCAGCAATGTTGGCTTTGGAAGTGCTGCAATCATGCCCAGCACAGAGAAAATTACTTTTGTCGGCTATAGGAGCTGTTGATGTTCAGGACCCGAACCTGATAATATTTGATCTAGAAAATAGTACACCACGTCTCCCTCATCAGATGGCTTTCCAGATTCCAGTGATAGTCAAAAACAGGCCAATTCATCGGACTGTAATTGAATAAGGAGCTTCTACGTGTATTATGTCGATTCAGTGTTGGAGATCGATTGGTTCTCCTTCACTGAACCAATCCCCGACGATTCTTAAGGCCTTTGATGGCCGTGGGTTCCATCCGTTTGGCATTCTACAGGATTTGCCTATAGGGGTTGAAGGAAAAACCGTTAGTCTGGATGTGGAGGTGGTTGATGCCCCTCTAGACTACAACCTTCTTTTGGGTCACAGTTGGTCTTACGCTATGACAGCGGTCGTGTCATCGGTCTTCAGAGTTATAAAGTTTCCACACAATGGTAAGATCGTGACGATAGACCAGCTGGCTTACTTTTCATCCGACCCAGCCTCTTCAGAGAGTATCCAGCATGTCGGTAAAACGACTATCCCTTACAAGGATGTTGGTGTAGGATTAGTTAAAGATTTCGGTTTACTGGGAACTTTTCCTTTCCCTCCAATCAACGCAGACCCTTCATTCGCAACCATTCATATGATTACTTCAGACACTATTATTTACGACGATCCTTGGATTGTCCCATCTGAATCTGAGATAGACTCATTCGGTGATACAATGCCTTTGAGTCCATATGAAATTGCTTATGAGGCCGTGCAGTCTTTTTCCGACTCAAGTTCAACCCAAATCGACCAAATGAATGTGGTCCGTGAGGAATCACTTTTCACATCAACCTCAGAACGGATAACGTTTCCTGAAGTTGTGTCATCTGACGAACAACTTCGCGAAATCCTAGCTGTAGACGATCTACCATGGGAAGATCTTCATCATAGATCTTCGTTTTTACCTGCGGGTGATGACTTTGAAAATGATTTTTCATCAATTTTTACAGCTGAATATGTCAAGGACGCTCAGAATCCCATGAAACATCCTGATTCATAGTTGAATTTGGGAAACATTTCTCAAACTATTGCCATTGACATTTCAGTCAAAACCGGAATTATTGAGAACATTCATATAGGTGTCTCGTGTACAGATGACGAAATTCAAACATACAAGGTCCTATTTCAAGAATTCCGCGACGTGTTTGCCTGGTCCTATGAGGAAATGCCAGGAATTTATCCCTCCATTGTTGTTCATGAAATCAAGACTTACCCAGACGCTAAACCCGTTCGGCAACGTCTGCGTCAGATACACCCTAGGAAAGCGGCTGCGATTAAAGCAGAAGTCGAAAAGCTGTTGAAAGCAGGTTTCATTTATCCGATCCCGTTAACGGATTGGGTATCGAATATTGTTCCGGTTAACAAGAAACAAGGAACAATAAGAATATGCATCGACTATAGGGATATAAATCATGCTTGTCCAAAAGACAACTATCCCACGCCCTATATCGATCAAATAATTGATGATTGTGCCGGCAGCGAAATATTTTCCTTTATGGACGGTTTTTCCGGTTACAACCAAATCAATATTCTACCTGCCAATCAACCAAAAACGGCTTTCATTTGTCCTTGGGGGACATTTGCTTACTGCAAATTACCTTTTGGACTTAAGAATGCCGGAGCCACTTTCCAACGGGCAATGTCTTACGCGTTTCACAACATCAAGCACATTGTGCAACCGTATCTCGATGATTTGCCTGCTCATTCTTTACATCGAGCTGATCACCTTGTCCACTTACGCGCTATTTTTATGAGGTGTCGGCATTATCGAATTCGGTTGAACCCACACAAATGTGTCTTCTGCATAGAAGTGGGACGATTGCTAGGATTTGTCGTTTCAAAAGCTGGTATCCGCGTCGATCCCTCGAAGGTCGAAGCTATCATCAAATTGCCTCCTCCTTCGAGTTTGCGCCAACTCCAAAGTTTGCAAGGGAAAGCAAATTTTTTACGTCGATTCATTCCTAACTACGCCGAGGTTACAAAGGGTTTTACCCGGTTGTTGAAACAAAACGCTCAATTTTCTTGGGATGAGATAGCTCAGAAATCTTTTGATGCGCTTAAGCACGCGTTGACCCATGCACCGTTGCTGCATCCTCCCAACTACAACCAGGACTACTTTTTGTATCTCGCTGCCTCCCACTCCACCATTGGAATGGTCTTAGTTCAGGAAGACGAATTCAGAACGGAACATGTGATATATTATCTTAGTAGGACGTTGAATCCAACCGAGCTAAAGTACTCGCATGTGGAGAAGTTGGCATTGGCAGCCGTTCAAGCTGTCCAACGATTTCGTCACTACATTCTTCTCCGTAAAACTACAGTGATTTCGGATTGCAACCCTATGATCTATATTCTGACTAAACAATTGCTAGGGGGCAAGTACTCCATATGGATTGTTATCCTGCAGGAGTTCGATTTGGAGTTCAAGAAGTCTAAGTTTTTGTGGAAATTGATGTGTGACTTCCCACGTGCTGACACAGAAACTATGGTAGAGGAACCCATTGCGGATGAATCTCTGTTTCTCATCAGCACTTTAGATCCATGGTATGGGGATATAATCATCTATCTCCAAACCCAATCCTTTCGGCCCGAAGCTTCAAAGTCGGAATGTCGGAAAATTCGATTCCAGTCCCAACAGTACAAAATTATTGGAGATACTCTTTATCGTCGTGGGGGAGACTTGGTTTTTCGTCGTTGCTTAACTCATGAAGAGGCAGAAAGGGTTATGAATGACTGCCATTCTGGAGCATGCGGCGGTCATATGTCTAGGTATGCCACAGCTCAGAAGGTGTTGCGTGCTGGCTATTTCTGGCCGTCCATGTTTAAAGATTGTATCATTGCGGTCCGAAAATGCCACAACTGTCAAGTGTTTGATCGCAAGATGCGCGCACCACCTGCTCCTCTCCACCCTATAATTGCCGTCAGTCCTTTTGCTAAATGGGGTATCGATTTTATTACATGTAACCCTCACTCGGCCGGGGGGCATGCGTATATCATCCTTGCGGTTGATTATTTTACTAAGTGGGCCGAGGCGATGCCTACATTCGAGGCAGACGGCAAGACAGCTGCGATTTTCGTATTCAATCATATTATTGCTAGGTTTGGTGTCCCACAAGCGATAATCACTGACCATGGGTGCCATTTTCGAAACATTATGGTGACAGAACTCACAAGCCAGCTTGGTTTACGCCATGATAGTTCTACTCCTTATTATCCCCAAGAAAACGGTTTGGTTGAATCCATCAACAAAGTTCTAGTTATCATGATCCGACGAATCATTGGTATTCATCGGTCGAATTGGCATAACATGTTATTTTCAGCGCTTTGGGCATACCGAACATCAGTGAAAACATCAACAGGGTTCACTCCTTTCCAACTAGTTTATGGTTTGGAAGCAGTGTTGCCCATTGAATGCGAAATCCCATCACTTCAAATGGCTATCGAATTACTCCCAGCTACTTCCGAAGAGGAGAAGCGTCTGTTATACTTAGCTAAATTAGATGAGACTCGACGTGATGCTGCTTTGGCAATCGAGACTCACGCAAAAAGAATGAAAGCTCAGTATGATCGTAACGTAACCCCTCGTAATTTTTCGGAAGGAGACCTAGTGCTATTATATGATCAAGCTAATGATAAATTAGGTGCTGGAAAATTCGTTCCCATGTGGCATGGGCCCTACATTGTCAAGCGAAAGCTAGCAAAAGGGGCCTATGAGCTGGTAGATTTTGATGGGGACTCTTTGGGTAAGCCCAGAAACGGACTTTACCTAAAGAGGTATTATGCTTAAATGGTGGGTATGGAGATTCAGTTAGTTTAGTTAGGTTAATTTTTCTTCCTAGCTGGTGTGTTTGCTTAGTTTAGACAGTGTGCTTAGCTTAGAGAGTGTGTTTTTCGTCGTTATTCTGGCTTATCTTGGTTTTACTCTTGATATTGCAGATGTCGACGCCTCTCCAAACGTACATTGGATTTGCTGATGGTGCTTGTCGTAGTACACGGAATATCTCTTCCGCAGCTTGGGTTATCTATTCGCCCTCTGACGAGTTAGTTTCTATGCATGGGGTGAGCCTCGGTCAAACAACAAACAACATTGCAGAATACAATGCAGTGATTGAATTATTATCTGAATCTATTTCATTTGGGATTCGGAGTTTGATAGTGAGGTTAGATTCTGAACTCGTTGTATTACAGCTTAATAGAGTCTATGCCATTAGAAATCCAGTGTTATTAAGATTGTTTTTGAGGGTGCGTCTCTTGGAACGTGAATTTGATTACATTGAATATCAGCATATTCCAAGGTCTTTAAATATGTTAGCAGATGCAATGGCGTCTCGAATGTTAAATAGACATTTGTAACAATCATAAATGTAAAGTTATAAACATTTCATCACATATGTTTAACAAAATAAGCTGGTAATAATGATATATATATATATATAGATAGGAGTGTGTCAAAAAATATACATCGTCTTCGATCATAGGTTGAAAAACACCTTATGATCGGCAAAAATGATAAGTACAAAAAACCAAAAATGTCACATGTGTCTACAAAGTGACTAGCCAATCACTGGTGGTGCTCTCTATATGAGACCACTGCCCGCGCTACCCTACACAGGAACCTCCTGAAAGGTCCTGGGACCGCGACCACATAGCGCTGAAGTCGGATAGGAATATCGTCTATAGTCTTCTCTGGTATGCCTGCCGTGAGACGCTCTAAGTCCTGTTCCAGCTCGGCTAAGGTCTCTGCGGCCGCATCCTGTGGGGCTGGTGCTGGTACAGCTGGTACTCTTCTCTCAAAAGCCCGGAGATTGGCCGGACGCCGTGGGCCTACATCTGCATTTTGAAAATTTTTTGCTGTCAGTTTTGAGACGATATATAAAAAACAAAAAAAAAGTAGATAATTTAAAAACTTGTGAAAAATGAAGTACCTCTGTCGTCCCATTGTTCTCCCTGTGGAAGAACCATGTCCGGATCATTGCGAAAATCTACTCCGGCATAAGGAAAATCCTGAATCGCAAAGACCTGGCTCTCCAACCAGTGAAAGTAACCCGCAGGAAATCGGACAACTCCCGCTCCCTCATCAGGATGCCGGGCCATTACCGAAACCCATCGCGTCAACTTAGGCTCCCGAGGAGGCCCAACTGGAACAGTAAGATGCTGGGGGATCAGCATTGGAACTCTCTCTAGGGCAAAGCTCACAACTAAAGGCCCATATCCAAAGGTCTTCAGTTGTCCGTTCTTTTCCCTAGTCAGTTGGCCTTTCATATTGGCCAGCACAGCATCGCACCAGTTGAAAATGGTGCCTCGGAAGCAATCTATAGCCATCCGCATTTGAGAACCAGTGGCTATGTGCAAAGCGGCAGCACCGCAAAGTCTGGTAACTGTAAAGGCAATTACCATAAGTTCAGGTCGGGATATGTATTTGATTTCTATCCCCTTCTCCTGGTTTTGATTGTTGCACCACTCTAGCCGGAGACTAGCAAGGGATTGGCCACCCGGCCTAGTCCCGAATAGAGAGAGTTGCTCGCCCCTGTTAGGCAAGCCAGTGAGAAAATATATGTCAGAGGACTCTATCTTGAGCTGGTGTTCTCCGATGTGAAAACATTGATCCTGAATGTTCCACCTTTCAACCAGCCACTCTAAGAATGGCACCTGGGCCCTCATGCCAGGTATAGCCCAGTACTTGTAGAGTCTGCATGCCTTTAAAGCATCAATGGAAGGTTGATGACCTATTTCAGCCAAATCGACATCTTTGTGTTCTCTTTCACGCCAATCTAGCATGGTGGGCAATCTACACACCAAAAAATATTGATTAGAATTCATTAAATCAAATTTTGATGGTTAGGTTTTGAGTTTGGGTTTTGAAAATCCGTTTTGCACGGAGTACGCACCCCGCATTCAGAAAACAAAGCGTGGGGACGCAGCTGTTCTGAAGGTGGGCTGCGTACTCCGACCATTTTCCCATATACGAAAATGTCGAGGTACGCAGGTCACCCATGGGGCACCTGCGTCCCCCGAAAAGCGGACCCTAAAACCCCAAACCCTCCAAAAAATCAAACTAAAACTTAAAATGGAATTCTAAATGGATGAAATTGAAGAGAAGGATGTTGTGAAATACCTGAAAGAGACGGCGTTCGATTCCGACGGTCGGATTCTCCGCAAAGTCCACAGGAAGTTTCTTGCCAAAAGCCCTTTTCTCACCCTCAACAGTAAAATGGTAAAAATGACATGGTAAAAAGTCTTTTTATAGGTTTTTTGGATAAATGAATGCTAAGTTTGTTTATTTTTCACCATGAAGGGATATTTTTCAATGTATTTTTGCCCATCTTAAACAGGTATGAGTAATGTGTTGTTTTTGTGCAGGACAAAAGGACTTTAGGGTAAAATCATCATTTTTCACAAACCAAGACATCAGAGTCATCTTTTAAGCCCTTTTCTGACTCCTAAAATATGAAAAGATTGCCGAGCGTTTCTTTTACACTCGTTAAAACGGAATTAAAAGACGGTCCTCTTACAGCCCTTTTCTGATCATAAAAACACGAAAAGATTGCCGGATTTTTGTCGTTTCAAATTCGATACTGGAAATAAAATGACATGCCTCTGATCGCTTTTTACTTTTCAGGTCAAAGGCATTAATCATGAAAGTACTCCTTGGTCGCAAGATCAAGCGGTTCTCTCAGGTATTATTTTATACTTTTTCGGGCTTGGGAGACACAAATTTACGAAAAAGTTCACCTTGGAGTCTTCTTTAGTTTTTTCAGACTCTCTAAAATTGAAAAACGCCGAGTTTCTCCTATACTGGACTCGTTAAAATTTCACAGTAAAGGACCTGTTCGATTACAAATAGGAACGGACCACTCCTTCTTAGGGTCCGAATCTAAACTAAGTTGGACTCATCCGAAGGATGAGCTTATAATCAAGCATATGTTATCCTCCTCAAGCTTGTAAAAAATAAAGAGGTACTTGCCAGAAATGGTGGGGGAAAAGAGAGAAGAATGAACCTATTTGTTATCCTTTATTATAGAAGAACCTTATCACCGCTCTTGAACACGACACTTTTCATTCACCTGGGTTGGGAAATCCTTTGCCTTAAAGCTGATAAAACCACTTTGAAAGTCTTCAACCATTTCTGGGTATTAACTTTGGGTCAATCATCACCAAGCCATCTGTCGTGTCGTTATGTGTTCAAGAGGTCTCTGCAAATAAACCATTCATATGCAAAATACTTGTCATCTATTTGACCATCCCTGAGTCAGTCCTTACATCAACATTTCTTCAACTTGAAAAATGATTTCGTGTTGTGGGCTTGCCTGCAACGGGTCGCTTTCTATCGACATCAGCACATTATCTAGAAAGATGACTTAGAAATCGTCAGTACCTTGAAGTCTGCATGCATCAATGGCAGGTTTCTCGCCTTTGACGACAGTTTACATCATTGACTTTCGATCAAAGGATTCCGTGACGTGTTCGACATCAACCCATTCATTCACATTTCATGGATTGTACTGGGTACTTTGAGAACCATTGACATTACTGGTGGTCTCTCTCACACTTGTTAACAGTTTACATCATCGACTGGTAATCAAATGGTTTCTACCATGTTCGACATCAACTCATTTATTCGCATGGATAGAATCGTACCAATTCAGGAAGTAGAGATGAAGACCCTGGATCTAGTTTCCACCATCCAGGCTGTGAGGAGTTTTGTATTCATTATATAGTAGACTAACCATAAACAGATGGTTGCATCCATACTGTGTCTACAAAATTCTACGATTGTGATGTACTGCAAAATCATTCTTGTATCAGAGCAGTAGTTAGATTGTTAGTTAAAGTTTTCAATCTGAGTATGGGAATGCCTACCTCAGCGATGATATCATCTTATATATGTATTTTGTGTTGAATATTTGCAGGTTCTGACTGGGCCCTCCGCAAAGATACTCCTTGAAATGATAAAGTACTTCACCCTTCCTAGATCATATAAAACCCTAATCTACTACAGACTTCGCACTTTAGGGGGCAATTTGTTACACTAAAAAATGTCACCATGACTATTTGCAGTTAGTATGGCTCCATCCACTGTCATACTATCCTCCTTGGCAAGTCTCATGCCTCTGCTCTTCATGTCAAACTTCAAGAAAGAGAGAAAAGTCATTTAAAGTCAATTATCTCTGGTACGCAGTTTCTCTTAGCCTTACCTGCGTGTACGCAACCCAAGTTCGCAATACCTGCGTACTTGTACGCTCTGTATGTAAAGGGGTGGGTGCGTACTCCTGTAAAGGTCAAAAGGCGCAAGTTTCACTCTAAAAAAGTTACTTGTGGTCATTTCTAGAGCCTTCTAGAAGCTTGTTTGACGTGTATGAAGCGCCTCCAGATGGTTCATGTATCCCTACCAAAGAGGAACTTATCCCATCAAGAGGGGAGCTATCCCATCCAAAGAGGGGCTTATCCCATTAATGGTGGACCTGAATAACTTCCTCTAGAGCACTATAAATACAGGCATTGGGCCAAAGGGAGGGGAGGTTGAAAGCTGAATATTCCTAAGGGTAGATGCTGCTGGAATTAGGACTTCCTTGTAGAAGCTTGTGAGGAGAGATTACCATCTTTGCTTGTTCTATTTGGAAGTGGGCGAGCTGATTAGAGTAAAGGAGAACTCTTGTGGACCCTGGGAGGGACTTGCACAACACCAAAGCTCAGGTTGTAATGGTTCCTTTTGTTACCTTTTAATACAAATTAGTCCATTCTTCTCAACAATTTGTTATTTATGAGTTGTTTCATATACTCCTTGGTCTATATGTTAAATATGTTTTATTTTATGTGATATTCAGGTGCTATTTAATCGTTTGATTGTTGGTGAATGCAGGTTTCGAAGTGAAGGAGGAGCTCATCCGGATCAACGAAGCTGGACTACTACAACAGCATTGGGTTACAGGTAGGATCTAAACACTTGATTTCTCATATTGTAAAAGCATATTTAGAGAAGGATTGCTCTTATTTGTCTTGTTTGTCATTAGAAAGTCTTAGGCTTCTAGGGAGGTCGGTTGTGTCCGCACTAACGACTCTTTCTGTGTGACATAAGGAAAGAGAAGTAAAATTTTTTCAACGTAGATCAGAGAGCACACACTAAGATGCATTGTCCTAAATCAATTTCTGCATGAAGTCTAAATGAAAACACACATGCATGTATTTGTTTTTCAGTTTCCTTAATGTGAGAATGATAAAAATAAAACTAAGTACAGATCTGAACTATCTTTCCTCAAAGCGATACTTTAGCAATTTCTTTTCAAAAACAAAAGGAAGACTAAGACGACACTTTCACTTTTGAATGGAAAATTGTTTTTGACACTTCAAAGAAATGGAAATTCAAATAAAATACAATGGCAAAAGTGTAATCGACTATCTAAAAGAGGAAGACTTTACGACACTCTTTTCTTGACTGAAAACGACAATTGCGACACTTTCAAATCAAAAGACGACAGTTCGATTAAGCTACTTTTTGCAAAGGAGTACTGCAAATGATGAAAAATCCATAAAAACATTCAAAATTACGTATCAATGGAGGCTGAATAATGCAAAGGAAGAAGGTTTCAATAGTCATATACTAATCATAGACAGCAAAATTACTAAATAGAGCTGAAAACAATGAAGAAAAAACCAAAATCTGGAGGCAAAAACAGTCTCACTTAATCATCGCACCTGTCCTTAAGGGAAACAGGGATGCATCTCACCTACAACACATGGGAGGTGCGATGCATCTAGACTGAAAATGAGAGACAATGCAATGGTCCAGGGATGAGACTGAGCTTGGTTTTCAATCACAGTTTGCAGCTAAATTCAGGGGTTTAGGCTGAGTTTATGATAGGTAGTAAACACAAAGTATAGGGACTGATCTAATGAGGTTATTTGAGCTACCACCAGGGCACTTAGGATGTTTGCAAGTCAGATGTTCATTTCATAAACTAACCTAGAGATTGACTGAAGCAGCGTTGATCTACTTTGTAGTTGCATAGCAAAAGCAGTTTGAAGGCTAGCTGGCTTAACTTCAAGCTCCGTTTGTAGCTTATAAAGCAAACAATAGTAACTAACAATCAAACTATTTGTTCCCCAGTGGAGTCACCATTTTGTTATCGGGAAAACTAGTGTCCATTCAGAGCTGCTAGTCCCACTAAGATGGGTAGCTATCTTAGAAACAAACAAACCAAAGTTACTTGTGTTTTCCTTTATGAGAGATAGATGAGAGAGAAGTAAAGAGTACCAACCTCAGTCTTTCGCTTGTCTCCTTGCTTGTTTCCTCTCTCCCTTGATAGAGCTTTTGCCACTCCTTTCTCACTTGTCCCGCTTCAAAGAACACCTATAGAGTCAAAGCAGAAAAATACCATCAAAGCATAGAGATCTATAACCATAAACAATATAGTACTAGATGTATATTAACCATACAAATGCATACACAAATACAAGATTCAGAGATATACAAGCATATGGAGGAAAACTCAAATAACTTTATTGATAGAAGTAGTAGAAGAGAGGATTACAACCCAACGGTCTGATCCAGCGCCATCCTCCCAGCATGAAAGCCTTTTTCACCTCATGAAAATCTTAGATCACCCAACAATACAATGCTTCACAGAGAAACCAACATCACTTCCTTACAAAATACAAAATTCCAACCTCTGGATCTCTAGGATGAGGGATCCATATATAGATATTTGCAGGTGGGTGAGTCAGCTTCTGGGATTTTGATTAGTGCCATTTCACTGATAGTTCTTGGTTCCACTTGGATATTTCATGATCTCTTACTCATCCCTGGGCGAATTCAGAGAGGCAAGTGTCAAATGAGCAGTTTCTAGAAGATTCTCTAGGTTTCCACCCAGCAAACTGCTTCTACCATTTGTCTGCTCTCACTCACCGCACCCTATAGATAGGATTTTTAGTATGCATCACACCCTTTGCATGTGACAGGTGAGATGCATCACACCCTCAGCATGGAGCAGTCTGTATGGTCCAGTTTTGACTAATTCTGAGCAGTTTTTGAGGGAGAATTTCTAGGAAATGATGTAATTAGTTGACCTTGTTCCTTTAGGGTATGAAACAACACTTTTAGGGGTTTATAAGCCCTTGGTTTATGGACATATGTGATTGGGGTTGCAGTGCCCAAATATGTTTATAACACCTACAAGTCACCCAAGTCTCCCCTCAATTCTGCCTTAGTTTTCTGCATTTTCCATAGAACTTCTTCCTCTCTCCTTGAGCAAACCCAATCCTCTTCCTCTCTCCTGGTGATTTGTGGTAGACCCTAGGTGCCCTAACACCTCAGTCCAACCTTCATCCGCCTTTTCCACCCACTCTCACACCCTCAAAATAGTGAAAACTGCTCTCAGCCTCCTCTTGTAGGCCTCCCGTAGAACATTGTTTTTCCTCCTGTAGATTTCCTGTGTCCTCCTGTAGATTTTACTGTAGGATTTCTTTTGAAGGTTGAGTGTGGGAAAAGCCTCTAGAAGGCCACCTGAGACCTCCTAGAACCCAACCACTCCATCCTACATCCTCTCAAGTCCCAAAGCCACCCTTCAACACCACCTATTCACTGCCATATTCACAAACAATAAATTACATACATGTCAAATTCACATAAAAATACATGAAAATCCAAAAAGATGTTTTTTGCTCATTTACTTCCAAAAATAGCTTAGTTAGATGTTGTTTACTTCTTTGAATATATAACGGCATTCTTTTCATGGTTTTCATAGTGCTTTCTGCAAAAGTAGGATTAGTTGGTTAATTAGGATTTACTTGGTTTGGTTTACATTTCAGTCTTTCTCCTTTCTGCAGTTAGAGTAGTATCTGTAGAGTAGTCTTTCTCTCCTTTTATCACATATAGAGCTTCTTCTAGAATCCATAGAAGTTGGCTTGAGCTCCTAGTGATCTTGTGCCGACTGACCAAGTGACAACCTGCAATAAGAACTAGTACTTGTGCATACAACACCGTCGCTTCCAAGTTTGTTACGAAATGTCAAGTTGATAAGAGTAAAGTAGGCAGCCTAGGAGTTGCATCATTATTGCTGCAATAATGGTGCTCACCACTAACAAAATATTTCAAACACAAATCGAGAACTTCTCAACGTGAGCACTGTAGCAACATAGCATAAAATCACCCAATGAAAAAACAAATTTGCAGCACTAGTTGCAATCAAAACCTCCACAAAAACTGCAAAACAACTCCTCAAAATACTACACCAATCCACACATCAACACCTCACTCACTGCATAAATATAATGGCTGAAACATAGTTCAGTTATCTGTTGCTACACTTGCAATCTACTTTAGAAATTCTACAATACAATTCTCACACAACTTGCATACTCTTCTCCAAGCTCACACTCAACCCACACACACAACTCATCTAAGACACAAAAGACTCAACCATACTAACATTGAGCTTCCTCCAATATGTAGATGAAATTATGTGCTTAACTCAATAATTACAAAGAACTATTGGGCTTCACAACTCTATTCATATGCTTGATTTGATCCGGATTAAGCTCATTGACTCAATCAACCACTAACTCCAAATGCGATTTTGATATTTCCAAATTGAATCAGCATCTGGAGGTCCCACAAACTTTTCCAACCACAAACCAAAAAGTTCTAAACAAAAATGTCACCACAAGACAAAAATTAGCTGACTAGCATGAGAAAACTAGAGAAACTCGTGGAAATTCTCAGTCGCATGCACAACACTATATCCATGCAATTGGAACATGACAGTCGCTCCCATAGGTCTATCTTCCAATGACTGAAGTTTTTCAGCCACTCCCACAAGCTTGCTCTATGAGACTAGTTCTAAGGATGAAGAAAAACCATGGAACTTCAGTCCATAATCAATGTCAGTTGATGGAACACCTTCTTTAGCATCTAAGCATGCTTCCAAACCTTTGTAACAAGTCTACAACTGATGATGTAGGAGAAGAACAAGTCAGTGACATGCAAGGCCCATTCTTCCAACATCATCACCAAGATCAATTGCTCTAGCTTCTCAAGCAACAACCACAACCTCTAACTCCTGTAGCAACATCTCCAACTCCTATAGCAGGAACATCATGTCATCAAACTGCCTCCAACACTGATAGAGACACCTCCAATACAAGAAACCTTATCTCACACATGTAGCAACAACTCCAATGTCTCCAGGACATGTAGAGACATATGAAATACCTATAGAAACACTCCAACCACCTACAGAAACAACCTCTTCAACCAACACAACATCAACCTCAATCCAACATCACATGTGGAATCCATCTCCAAATCACCTCCACTAGGTCTAGTCATAAGTATGTTGACATTAATGCCAACTAACAAGACCACTGAGCCAAACACACATCACACATGCATATAACAAGCAACATCATGACCTTGTTGACATCAATTGCAACACTACAATGGAAAAAATCTTCCCCTTTGGCATTGATGTTGACCTCAACAACATGCGAGGATAATCTCCATACACTGAATTTGCACCTCTGAAACTGATTTCTATCCAAGTTATCTCCTCCTTTGATATTGTTGGGTAGTGGATCCCCCCATAGCAAGTTTTTGAGGCTTAAGGCTCGAGTTTTGGTAAATGTAATGTAAAGACCCCGCAAAATGTAGGTGCAGAGTGCGAGAGTTTAGGGTTTTCTGCCCTAAAATAATGTAATTCAATGTAAAGTGTGTTGGCCTACCCATGGTCCGCGGACCATTGGATTGTATAAATAGAGCGAGGCTCTAAGTGTAAAAGAAGTTGATGTTTTGAAAAGTAATAGACAGATGCGAAGGCATGGTTAGAAGATGAAAGTGAATCTGAAGTGTATTGGGTTGTAGTAGTAGGTAGAGGCTCTGCAACTGAGTGCGCAGAGGCCTAGTTGAGTCCGTAGCTGTGTGTGCAGACCCCTGCAGCTGAATGCATAGGGCAGAGTTGAGATTGTACTTGGACAGAGAACTAATAAAAGATAAGTTGATTCTGAAATATTATGTGTCTATGCTTCTATTATATTTATGCATCTCTTTACAATTTATGATTGAGCGCACTTGTTATGAATGTTGAATGATTAATAAGAAAATTGAGCTCACACAATTAAGTTAAGATCTATAGAAATATCACAGTAAGGATAAAGGATCTAGGTAGCACTTATTTTCACTCTTTACAGAGTTGTGCAAAAGCAGTTGCACAAGTTGTGAAGGACAGACAGCTACATGGAGTGGCGCAAGCACACAAGTTCGGTTTGCGAACTTCCTAGATTTCATCAAGACATCCCTAGGGTGCAGATACCTAGTTCCAACACCTCCCATACTACCTCGTGTGAGACCTCAGTCCGCGTACTGCGGACTGTTGCCGAAAGGGCCGGTAGTTTCGGGATTTGTTACTAAATCACTTCTGAACCTGGGTCAGGCCCCAACAAGCCAACAAATGGTTCTATTGCCAGTACCAGGATCTACCAAAGGGATGTCTGATGTCGTGCCACTGGAACCCAACAAAGAAGGAAATTGAAGAGTGGTTGGACAAAAAGATTCACGAGTTCGCGTCATAGGAAAACAAAACTCCGCAAGTATGTGAGAAAAGGTGGCTGGATCGCTACGTGTATATGGAAATCCATGAGATTTTCTTTGCATCCTTTCCTTTTGAGTTGTATGAGTGGAGCACGCGGCTAGCCGACAGCCAGGGAAGGTGTAAACTCGACCAACCGATAGTGTGGACTCTGGAATTAGTGCGCAGACTAGAGGCATCAGAAGATAATATCGCACGAGATGTGGACCATTGGCTTGGCTAGATAATAGGTGGATTTATCATTGAGTTTGCGATAGACACAACCATAAGCTACAGCGAAGCAGAATGACATTTTCTCAATGGATCGCGAGGTAAGTACATTAAATATTTGAATACCTGGATTAAAATGCTGCTATGTGAAAAGCGAATTATGCGAATACATTAATGATTGGAACGACGTGGAGTGGAAATATCTACAAAGGTAGTGGGGAATTAGGAAATAGTCCCTTAATTTCACCTTTGCGAGAGAGTGAGGAGGAGCTCACTCGGGTCCCTCCGAGAAGTGCAGTCAATTTGATAAGACAGCGCATTCCGCAATTACCACCCCCACCCAAGCCACCACCCGCTTCACCTGCTTCACCTCTGTCTCCACCCACTCTACCTCTACCAACCCCGCAGTTCAGCATGGCGAGTGCGATCAAGCTACCCGTATTCAAAGGAGTAGGAAATGAGGATCCAGACCAGTTCTGGTTCGTGGTAAGAGCAGTGTGGGAAGCACAAAGGGTCATAGACAACAACATTAAGAAGGCTACATTGGTGAGCATGCTACAGGATCACGCGTTGACATGGTATATCAAACACTCTAATGATCACCCAAATGCAGGAATAGTAGAGATCCATAATGCGCTGAACAGAGAATTTAGCTGGACGAAGTCAAAGACATAGTCCATCATCGGGTTTAAGGAGATCGCGATGCTTCCAGGTGGGATCCCCTAGGATTTGGATCAACGACTGAAGAGTATGATCCGTGAGGCTAATATGATGCTCACAGATGCACAACATTGTGCATGGTTTGTGGCCTCTCTGACACCACACCTGAGGATGGCGCTATCACAATAGAAACTTTCTACCTAGGCCAAAGCATTGGAAATGGCAATGAAATTGCATGAGACACCGATACAAGATCCGGGGCTGGGAGTTCAAAAAATCCACGTGCAACTACAAAATCTATGCCTGGAGATGCAGAGCTTGAAGCAGGATAGGGCATCGCGACCAGAGGCACATGAGGAAGTATGGTGCATAAAATGCAAAGGTCAGGGCCATGACAAAAACCACCGTCTAGTATTTGCAAACTACTTGGTAGGAGGGGGGCCAATGCCATTGAGACCAGAGGCATAGGCAGGGCCAAGTGCAACACCCACGTTACAGTGCATGATCTATCAGATAGGAGGAAAACACATGATAGATAATTGTCATTTGTTGCAGAAGTATACACAGACCCCACAACAGTTGTTTTGTAATTTCTGCAGGTTGGTAGGCCACAACGAGTACACTTGTCGCAGCTACAAGTTAATGATGGAGAGGACCCCAGCCTATAGAATGCAGACAGAAACACGAGGCCTTGACCCAGCTACCGGGATAGCACGCACTAGATTTCAGGGGCGAGGTTGAGGACGAAGAGGAATGGGATCAGGAAGGGGCCGCTAACAGTTAATTTGTTACAATTATGGAGGACTAGGGCACTACACCCGCGATTGTACTAACTCAGCGAGAATATCCTATTCATATTGTGCTCAATTTGGTCATGAAATGGTAGATTGTCCTACGTTGATCGCACAGATGCGTGAGAAAGGGGTACTTCAGCCTCCTCCAACTTAGAATATCCAGATGATGAGGTCTAAACTGCGTGAAAAAGACCCAAACGTGAACATGATGCTTAGAAGCAGTGTGACCACAGGGGAGGATAAGGGGAAGTAGCCCAAGGAAGATACATGGGTTCACAAGGCTCCTACAAAGGAACCTGAGTTTGACCTAGAACGCGCAAAGGAGACATTCATGGAAGCTAAGAAGAGCTTTGCAAAGACCTCTACTTCAGGTAGTAAGGATCAAACAGAGCTAGGGATGGATCCTTCTATGATTACTACCTTTTTGGAGACATGCATGAAACTGCTCTACAACAATAAGGCAGTTAAGGGACTACAGGAATTAATCACCAGGTGTGTATGGTCAGGGGAACCGCGCATAGTCGAGAAACTGGGAAAGCATACATTATGCACCGGGAGGGAAATGAGATTGATAGTGCAGATTGGTGAGTATGAAATGGATCAAGTAATCCTAGACCTGGGTTCAGACGTGAATGTGTTACCAAAGAAAACATGGGAATGCATGGGAAGGCCCACGTTGCAGTGGTCCCCTATTCAATTACGAATGGCGAACCAACAAAAGATTTTTCCCATGGGGAGGTTGCAAGGGGTAACAGTCGATATTGAAGGCGTGAGCACAAAGATGAACTTTGAAGTGATAGACATTGTCGATGACAACAATCCTTATCCCACGTTGTTAGGAATAGACTGGGCAACTGATATGAATGGAGTCATCAACCTGAAGAAGAGGAAGATGATATTCGAGAAAAATTCACTACGCGTGGTAGTCCCGTTAGACCCATCTAAAGGAGCGCGCTACACTAAACCCGTGCGCGACGATGAAAGCAACGATGAGCTGGATTGTATTTACTAGATAACTGTGTAGGACCATGATCGGGTGAACCCAACTATGGATGGAAGAATCTCGTGGGAGCGCGATAGCTCCTGCACTTTAGATTTAGACGAGGAAGTAGAGCGCTGGCAGAACCAGTTGCATGAGGTGACAACGCTAAATTGCAACATGATGATTAGATCACTCTGTCACGTGATGACAGAGGCAAGGGAACTGCCAACCCATGATGAAGTGACAGCAGTGGATGACTTCCTGAATGAAGTTGAAAAGGCAGTACTGGAACAGTAGTGGTATGCTGCACTGGAAGGGGCACTGTGCGCAACAACCGCACGAAGGGGGAGTACACATCAAGAGATCATGGTGAATTGGCGTAGATAGGTGGGAAGCCCCCAATGTTGAATGAGAATAGGGTAGCCCCGATAGAGAAGCTTGCATGCTCACATGTGTCGATGGGTGCAAACTTGGGTTGTGTAGTCCACGCCAGCACACCCTAGACTAAGGATCGATAACAAGAAACAGTCATAGTAGCAGGAAAAGTGATGCACACCATAAACATTCCACTTAGAAGCATTCAAGAAGGTATGTGGGATCATGAACAAGGTTCACCAGGTGAGACAAACTGATTAGGACCAATGCATACCAGCGGTTTGATGGGCCTCTAGGGCCTTATACAAGAATCTGAGCGCGGAGACGATCTTAAAGATGACGGGCAGAGTCGAGGCCATATGTTTGGGAGGAAGGAATCCTCACATAATTGGAACAATTCATAGGAACTAGGACAAAGGAATTATGTCGCCGCGCAAATTCATCTATATGAAGTTACAGGACACCATTCGGTGAGGGCACTTGAAAATTCACTAACTCGAAGAAAATCAAGTATGACTGAGGGAGAAAAGTAGGATCTTGGACAAAGAAATCAATAAAATGAAAAATAAAATTACAAAGGCAGGCTGCCCTAAGGAATTAAGTACGACAGGACAAGAGGGAGGCAGCCATACTACTGCATTAGAAGGATTTATGGCTCTGATACCATGGTTGTGGCCGCACCTTACTAGACAAAGGAACCGAGGGAGCACACCGTATAAGGAAGAATGCGAAGCGCTAACTGACGTGAGGGTAATTGAGGGGTACCGACGAACTAGGCTAGAAGGTGCAGGGAAGCCTCACACAGGTGGTGTGACCACCTGACTATCCATAGAAAGCATAGTCTCAGTGCTCCAAGCAGTTGGAAGAGAGCGCAAGACTATAAAAGAGTCTGTATGGGAGCGACGTGATAGGGGGACTACGCGCAGGGTCAGTAGGTCACAAGGGTCGTGCCCATGCATGGAAGGCTACACTGCTACGCGGGTAGACTGGGAAGTGACCGTTGGGGTCACTGTTCATGACAAGATATCCCATTTAAGACAACAAGGAGCAGGCGGCGAGCAATTAAGACAGAGAGTTAGAACTGGATTTAGAACGATTTGCCGCCAATCCCACATTAATGAACCAAAGGAGGGGGGAACAGTCAAATTTTAATTCTAGCAGGCCTATAAATCACAAGCGATTCTCCACCAAACAACCCTTAGTGTTTTTAGAATTTAATTGTTGCACTATCCATTGGGTATGAACCTGATGAATTTGGAGGCTGTGAGAGCAAGTCCATGGTTTGAAGCATTACCAAAGGAGACATAGGATTCCCTGATCAGAATGATGTCAAAAACCTAGGGAGTTGTGCAGAGCTCCACACCGCCAGTAGGGGATGCACTGGAAATCCCTAGATCGCCCCAGACACCGAGGCCCAAAAAGGATCCACAGGCAGCAAGATTGGTCTGTATGTCCCCGCGAAATCTGCGGTTCGATAAACTGTCTATGGAAGAAAAGGGCAAGACAGTTAATATTGAGATAGATGATGAGGAGGAGGATCTTCAGGCCTTTATAGAAGAGATTGAACCAAATGAAGAAGTGGAACAAGACATTCAGCCAGTGTGCACTGCATCAAAACTGCGCAAATATGACCCACCACAAAAAGATAAAGAAAAAGTACCCAAGGACATGGATACCGTTAAGAGCGCACTCGAAACCCCACTCCTCCCATAGGGAATTCTATTTGAGGTTTTAGTGCTAGGCCGCATGCCCATGATGAAATTTGAAGATTGGGACCTCACGAATAGCGAAAAGTTCCCACATTTAGAGACTAGACAACTTATGAAACAAAGCAAGGAGGGGTTAGTTACAATGCTACAACCACGAAAATGGTTGTGCGGGGTGGAGGAGGTCGGGCTACTCCACCTACTTTGGATTCCACACTTTCACCGGGCACCAATCACAATATTCGTCATCAGGCAACTACTTTGCCCAGTGCATGATGGGTACTTGTGGCTACAAGAGCCAATTCCCATCATGGCAGACCTTATCTATAGGATTTCAACCCCATGGAAATAGCTACCCAAAGCAGCAACTTAGCGCTTGCAAAAGCCATGAAGAAGAAATACAGGTTAGAGAAGAAGCAGAGAGGCTATGTCATTACTAGCATTCAAGACAAAGGGGTGCGCATAGCCACCCAGCTGCTGGTAGGAAAAGTGATGAGAAAATGCTGCGGAAACGAGGTACCAGCAATGGTCATTGCGTTGGCTGAAAAATGCGTTGAGGGGGTACAGTTCAACTGGGTGCAGTTCCTCTGCGAGGAGTTCCTGACGAACTACAAGGAGGCTCAAGAGTAGGGTAACACCTTCCACTACGCATGGTTGTTCTTATCCATCTTGTTGGTTGCAGGGGAATTGCTAGAGGATAGTTAGTTTTCTCCTCTTGACCAGGACTTGCCAGAGGCAGTGAAATACGCGTCACTCTGGGTGACAAGGCATGCCATGTGCATCTGTGAGATCAAGATCTTCTGGATACTCATGGAGGCGAATGTACGGATGTGGATCCACAAACGACCGCACATATCCCCCATGGTATATGACAGTCTGTGGAGCTTTGAAAACATTAAAGCAGATATGCACAATGTGTATATCAAGGTACGGAAGGATCCAGAGTAGAACTAGACCAAACTCCCATTCATCGTAATTGATGACGTTATTTTCGCGGTGCTTGACAAATGGCCACTCGAATGGCACACCCTAGATCTGGTAGTGCATGCTGAGGTAGCGATAAAAATATAGAAGGATGTTTCCAGCTGCTGGCACAATAGAAGCGGAATAAGCAGCTCACCGAGGAAGTAAGGGCTTCCCGCGAGGTAGCAAAGGTTGCTGTGAATCAGACCAAGGCCACAGACAAAGCAGCAACAACATGGGCAACTGAGGCAACCATGACACAGGAGGGAAGAGGCTCGAATCTGATTGCAGGACAGGGAACATATGACACGGTGGAAGGTAGAAACCCAAGAACCACCTCTAGACAATTGAAACGGTCATGCAGTATGGAATGAACAGGGCCATGGAAGAAGACCAAGGCTTCCAAATTAGATGGGGAGCCTATTACACTGACAGAGGGTGATCTATACGACATCGGCGACATAGTTCGCGAGGTCATTAGGGAGGCACTCCAAGAAGCAATGACAGAGCAGTAGAATGTGTTGGGGGCACTCAGGGCACAACTACAAGGACTTCAGGTGCAACTTCCACAAGAAGGAACGGCAGCCATCTACGGTCCCATGGGAGCATCGGCAACAGAGCATATGTTGCGGGCCAAAATGGCCAACACCGTCGTTCTGCCAAAAGGAGCACTGACATTGGACAACTTGGAGGATAAAGCCGTGGTAGGACGGATCAAGGGACTCAACCTAAACTTGGCTGCCCTTCTACGGGATATTTTATACCAGCTACAGGACGGAGCGACGACAAAACTCCGCGCTAGGGAAGGACACGCAGTGAAAATGCTAAGTGAACAATGAATCAACATCAAACAAATTAGCCTACAACGTGATCAAGCAGTGGCTCAGAACCAGCAATTGGAGTAGATTGTAAAGGAAGCATGTCACTGTGCCCTAGAACTAGAAATTGCAGCAGATTTTCTAGTGGGAATGCGGATCCACAAATTGGCAGCTGGAATCCGCAAGGCCCAAGAGGAGGCAGTGAAGGTTCAGTTGGAGCAGAACCTATAGATCATTGAGTTGCGGCTGAAGGCACAGCCCTCTACACCCTTGGAAGTCAGAGAATAGCACCACCATTCAATTCAATTATGGTTGGAAGCGATAGAGCATGTCGTACATGATTGCACAAGCTCGTTGGATCAGTCACTCTTCACGCTAACCTCATTGCAGGAAGATCCAACTATACAACATCTAGAGATAGAAGCACGGTAGTTGTAGTAGGCATATGACAATGTCTGGGGGACCGCACATATGGTCGCCCTTACTAGGCGACTAGCCAAGATGAAGGAGGCCCAGGCTCTAAAGGAACAGGTGGATGTTGCGCATTAGAAAGAAGTAGTGCTTAAAGCGCGTATCCAGCCTTGGCTTGAGGAAGCATTTACAGTCACCACCAAGATCGAGGGAAAGCTAACATAGATGCAGGGCATATATGTGCTAAGGCAAGGAGTTGCCCCTGACAACAACGCATCAGAGATATGTGCACAACTGGTACAACGAACAGCAAAAGAATGTGTTGTGGACTTAGGCGAAGCACAGAAGCTGCTAGATGGACTTTGCGCGAAGATCACCGCACCAGTTGAGTGACTCAAGATGAGTCACGATGATTGTGTTGGGGGCCTGTTGAGCAGCAAATCCCCCAATAGCAAGTTTTTGGGGCTTAAAGCCCGAGTTTTGGTAAATGTAATGTAAAGACCCTGCAAAATGCGAGCGCGAAGCATGAGAGTCTAGGGTTGTCTACACTAAAATAATGTAATTTAATTTAAAGTGTGTCAGCCTAACCATGGTCCGCGAACCATGGGACTGTATAAATAGAGTGAGGCTCTAAGTGTAAAAGAAGTCGAAGTTTTGAAAAGTAATAGATAGATGCGAAGGCATGGTTAGAAGATAGAAGTGAATCTGAAGTGTATTGGGTGGTAGTAGTAGGTAGAGGCTCTGCAGCTGAGTGCAAAGAGGCATAGTTGAATCTACAGCTATGTGCACAGACCCCTGCAGCTAAGTGCGCAAGGCGGAGTTGGGATTGTACTTGGACAAAGAATTAATAAAAGATATGTTGATTCTAAAATATTGTGTGTCTATGCTTCTGTTATATTTATGCATCTCTTTATAGTTTATAATTGCACACACTTGTTATGAATGTTAAATGATTAATAAGAATATTGGGCTCACACAATTAAGTTAAGGTTTATAGAAATAGCACAATAAGGATAAAGGATCTAGGCAGCACCTCTTCGCGCTCTTTACAGAGCTATCGGAAGGAGTTGCACAAGCTGCGAAGGACAGACGGCTGCGCGAAGCAGCGCAAGTGCACACGTTCAGTTCGCGAACTTCCTAGATTTCATCAAGACATCCCTAGGGTGCGGAAACGTGGTTCCAGCACCCTCCCATACTACCTCGGATGAGACCTCAATCCACGCACTGCGAACTGTTGCCAAAAGGTCTGATAGTTTTGGGATTTGTTTGGCTAAATCACTTCTGAACTTGGGTGAGGCCCCGATAAGACAATAGACATCAATGGCAAAGGGCCATACCAACATTAAAAAATATTGCTCATAATGTGCCGGATGATAGAAAGACTCCCCCCATCAAACACAATATCATGCTGATGAAACCCATAGAAGTATCTCATACAAGATAGGAATGTGAATCAAGGAAACCAACTACTAGCAAGTCTGCAATCTCTAAAAATGAACATTCTCCCCCTAAGCATGTAATGGGGCTACAATCACTTTATATTTTCTGAAGTATCAACACATCTACCTGCTACAATAAGCTTCCTTGCCAAGTGCAAGGGACTACTACTCAAGTACCATGACTCTAACTCACTTTGGACATGATATACAATGCATTACAATACACTATAATTCTTCATGGAGCAAATACATGGTTGTTGTTGGGAAAAATACCAAGAGGGGGGGAGGGTGAATCAGTATTTACAAATCAATAACTTTTTCATTTTATCATTAGATTTATATACGCTACTTTAGTGAAGGGAACTCGCATGTACATGCAACTGTTCTTAAGGCAACTAGCGTATAACCAATGAACTTATGATTCAGTTAATTCATCATATGTTGATCTTTAATCAGTGCATCAATAATTTATTAAACATTAAACAGTAGCCATGTGTAGTAATAATAGAATAACCATCACACATAAGAAACACACATGAACACCAATACATAAGGTGGAAACCCAATGCGGGAGGAATTCCACTTGTTACTATCATCTCTGTCTTCTTTTAATATAAGAAAAACCTCTTTACAATCATGTACTACCGCAGACTCATACCAGTATGCAGGCACCCACCTGTAGAAGGCTACAACCTTCTCTCATTCTCCACCTTCTACTTGAAGGGAGCTACAACTCCCTAGCTCTTGTACTAGCTAATATGTTTACCAATACGTAGGTGCCTACCTACAGAAGGCTCCAACCTTCACTCATTCTCCAGCTGCTACTGGAAGGGAGCTCCAACCCCCTGATCTAATAATGAGCCACTACTGGCAAGAAGCTTCGACTTCCTCAATAAAGGATCCAACCCTTAGTATCCTCCAGGGACCACATTTCATAAATTTTTAGACTGGATACTCCTAGTACACATCAACACAATATGAAGGCCACATTTCATCAATTTTTCATACTAGACCCATCGTTAACATTGAAGCTCAAAATCAATTATCACTACAATACAACCATAAAAAACATCTACATCAACCAATTAATGGAACTCAATCATCAATCTCTCATATAACTGAAGCCCAATCATCAATCTATGATATAACCGAAACCTACTAATCAATCTCTGATATAACTGAAACCCAATCGTCAATCTCTGAATCAATCAATCACTGAAACCTCTAACATAACCGAATCACCTAATCATTAATTTTTGAATCAACCATAACTGAATCAACCAATCATTGAAAAACTCAATCAACCAACACTTAATCAAAATTCAACCAATCAACTGGAAAAGACAGATCACTGTAATCAACAAACAACTCTAAACCCACAACACTGGATCAATAACTAGAACCAAGTGCAACATTAAAAATCATATGTCAAAATGTATATGCTACTTCAATGAAGCCAATCTGCGTGTATATGCTACTTCCTTTAACCCAACTTGCGTATATCTCCAAAAATACTGAATCATAAAAACCTCTAAGTCAAAAAATGTACCAATCAGTGACATTTTGAAGATCTACTATCAAATTACGGAGTTCTAAACTGATAGTAGAAAAGATCACCCTTATTACTCAATCAATCAATCAACTAGACTCAATCTCCTTATACAATCAGTTTTACTTTCAGATCCAAAGAAGACATCATTGACAAACAATAGTAAAACAACAACACTGACTAGATAGATAAGTCATTTGTGAACAACAATATTTTCTTCTGCATACACTACTTGGAAGTGCCGAACTAGCGTGTATACACACCTTCACCAAGGTGAACCAACGTATAGATCTGCAAATAAAAACTTATAACTTTGCAGCTATTCCAGACTTTAGATATACCCATATCATATCATTTAAAGGACAAAACATTTGTTAGCACTTAGATCTAGCCTATCCATTATCATATCACATAATGATAAGTCATTATGATCCTGATCCATCATTAGATCTCATCCATCATCAAACACTTAGGTGCATACTTAGTCCAAATCAAGCAAAGCATTAGAAACCCATAACATGCATATTTTCTTTTAATCTAACACTTCATCAAAAATTCATTCCTTGTGCACTTAGCCCTTTGATCTTCTCCTCCTTATATATTTTTAGCCTTTCTCAATACCTCGGACCAAAACAACACTCAGAACCTGTGGTATTCTTAGACGAGATCAAATAATCGTTATTCCACTCAATATTGTGGGTTAATACCATGGTATGGACCCTTGGTATTCTTTCACCTTAATTTCCTTAATTTTCCATCCCATATGCACTTTTCCTCTTGTGAAAGTGTGTGCATACTTATATGCTCTTTTTGTATAGTGAACCCATTTGTATACACTCTTTTTGTACAGTGAGCTCGCATATGTAACCTAACATACCTGAAAACATTCTTTTTCCTCAATTGCTTGATTCTGATATGTAGTCCTTTGTTCCATCATCCCGTTCTTCTATACCATTACTCTATTACCTCTGAATAGACTTGTTATAATGTGATTTTCCATTGTATATTACTTCTGAACTGATTCTTTTGAACTATCCTACATTTTGTCACATCTATAAACACAACTGCCATGCATTCTATCACATCCTATTTATACTTTTATCAATTAGTTCATTCATCAAAGAACAATTGTTATCAAGGACAACACACACTAACAATCTCCCTGTATCAAACCTTTGACCATTACTCTGTGCCATCATTCTGTCATCTCTGACCTATAGATTCATCGATGTTCAATCATTCTGTCACATCTGATCTATCATGTAGATTCATTTAGTTTCCATATACTTGTTCTACTACAAGTGAGTTTCCATCAAGGACAACACATGCAAGATAATTCCAACAATCTCCCCTTTTGGACTTGATGGCAACCACTTTGGTGTTTGGTCACCACAACTTGTAAATAACATCAAGACATCAAGCTACTCTCCAAACACCAAGCTACTCTCCCCCTTTGACATCAAGGGAAAATGGCTGACTGACCAATGTTAAATGAAGACTTATGTATCTGAACTGTTGAATATGAACAATGATCATGCTCCCCCTAGGCACATGCTGAATTTTCAGATCAAACTCCCCCTTTGTACATGCTGAGATGCACTATACTGTTCATGCTCCCCCTGAGCACATGCAAAGTCTGCAAAAATATTTTTCAAAGTAATAACATGACTCTATAATGACCTTCCTATCACCAATGACTCATACATACATCAATCACCCAACCAAGTGGGGATATACCAAATTTGATTCATCCACCCAACCAAGTGGGTTTACATATTTGACATGATCTCAAAAGTCTTTACATGACTGAATATAACAATTATTACATCATAGGTCTTTACATGACCTTTACATCAAATGATATACATGACATTTATAACAAATACAAAATATCTAAACAAGACCATGATAGTTATCAACAACTATCATACACCATATATGATCTGCACCATAAGCATCTATCAGCAACATCCAGAACAACAACCTGCAATTGTCCATCATTAGTTTGCAAGATAAGCCATTGTACCTTTAATATCATCAACCTATGAAAAAAGTATGCCGCATATAGATATCAACTCATCTTCTTGATCTTATCAAGATCACCTTGCTCCATAACCTTCCATGAATCAACTAAGCATATGTCATATTTCCAAGCAGTAATACAAAACCATTCACATCATATCATATATATATGTGAAACCACCATAGTCATCATCTATGACCATAATATCATCATTGTCGTAACAAGAACTGCATGATCTTTCCATAACTACCCTCAATATATCAACCATGTATCTTCACTAGGGATTTTTCCAATATCCACATCTGATAAGCATCAACCATGATAATCAAACCTATCATCATAAAGTAAGAAGTCATCATCATTATGTGACTAAGTAAGCCATGTCTCCAAATAACCATGTCTTCAAATAGATATGTCTTCATGAAACCTGTAATAACACCATTTTCTTGGCCAACCAACATTATTTACCAATGTGTAATTTAAGTAATCATCCATCTATCAGCATAATATGTATTCATCATAGAGATAGCAATATGTATCTAATGGCAGTAGTGTCCTTAGACACGTAATTTTATTAATCAGAAAAAAAATAATTACATAATTGATTTTGCAAGAGTTTACACCCGAACATCCAAACGCTCTTGCAATGAGCTATTTATAAGCTCCATGTCCTAACTACCTCTAATTATGGATCACTTATTAAATAACAAGTGTCCATTTATAATAAATTCTATTCAAACCAACTAGCTAACAAATCTCCTAAAATAAAGCCTAAGATACGACACATTTGGAGAGTCATATCTAGTTACAACAATATACTAATTCTAAATAAATAAACATTCTAGAATAGTAATTATTAATTTAATATCTTAAATTAATAATTATTTTATTCTAATTTTATAACCTATGATAAGATTGTATTTTTGGATCATCTAACATTCCCCCCTATGATCCAAAGATACATTACAACAGATACCAAGTTCATCCCTGAACTTAGTAAATTTTATTCTGCCAAGCGGTTTCGTGAAAATGTCGGAGATCTGATCTTCGAAAGGACAATAAACTGGCTTGAGGACATCTTTGGCAATGAGAGATCTGATATGATGATACTTGGTGTCCACATGCTTTGTATTTGAATGAAAAACTGGGTTCTTGGCAAGTTTGATGGCTGACTGGATGTCAATGAATAATGATGTAGCTTTTGCCTGAGAAATTCCCAAGTCCTGCAAAATTCTGCGCAACCAAACAATTTTGCATGCTACTTCCCAAGCTGAAATGTACTCTGCTTCTGCTGAAGAAGTGGCCATTGTAGCTTGTTTCTTACAACTCCAAGATACTGTTGTTGACCCCATGTTCATTAAATAACCTGATGTGGATGCTTGATCATCAATACTTCCAGCAAAGTCGGCATCAGAATATCCACCAAGTACAAAAATTTTAGTCTTTGTGTAAAGAAGACCAAAATCTTTTGTTCCTTAGATATATCGAAGAACTCGTTTCACTGCATTCCAGTGGCTGTCTCGTGGTTCCTGCATAAAGCGTGAAAGAATACTGACTGCATAAGATAGATCAGGACAAGTATTTGTCAAATAAATCAAGCTGCCAATCAACTGTCTGTAAGTTGTACTGTCCACCTTTCCCCCCGTTCAAATTTTGAAAGTTTCAAGTTTTTCCCTAGGGGGTGAGAACAGGCTTACAATCCTGCATGCCAAATCGCTGAAGAACTTCTGCTACATACTTACTCTGAGAAATGAAAATATGATGTGGACGTTGGAAGACTTCAACTCCAAGATAGTAGTGAAGTAATCCCAAATCTGTCATCTTAAAACCTGCATGTAACTCCTTTTTCACCTATGCAATATGATCATCATGGTTGCCAGTAATGAGCAAATCATCTACATACATAACAAGAATTACCAGATATTTTCCCTGTTGTTTCACATACAAAGTATCATCAGATTCACTTCGTTGAAAACCAACTTTCTTAAGGTATTCATCCATCTTTGCATACCAAGCTTGGGGAGCTTGTTTTAATCCATATAAATCCTTGATCAATTTGCAGACTTTATGTTCTTGTCCTTCAATTTCAAAACCTGGCGGTTGGGTCATATACACTTCCTCCTGTAAATCCCCGTTGAGAAAATCACTTTTCACATACATTTGATGAACTTTCCATCCTTTCTAAGCGGCCAATGCAAGTGTTAATCAGATGGTGTTCCATTTAGCTGTAGGAGCAAAAGTTTCCTCATAATCAATGCCTTCCTGCTGCGCAAAACCTTTTGCAACAAGTCGTGCTTTATACTTTTCAAGTTCTCCCTTTTGATTATACTTAATTTTGTAAACCCATTTGCATCCTATGGGTTTAACATTTGATGGACAATCAACAAGTTTCCAAGTGTTGTTATCAGTTACTGCTGGATATTCTTCAACCATAGCCTGTTGCCATTCTTTATGTTTTACTGCTTCTTTGTATGTGGAAGGTTCAGAAAAATCATGTGCTATCAAGGAAAAATTGCCTTCACTTCTATGTGCCCTTCTGGTGCCTATTTTATTTTTCTCATTAGGCTTTACATCTTTCAAAAGTTGAACTGCCCATTTCGGTAGTTGGTGCTCACTTGTTTGTGCTTCTGAAAAATCTCCATCATTGTAAAGAGGATTAATATAAACTGGTGTTTGTCATTCGGGTGAAGAGTGTGGAGAATCACTATCAGAAGAACTGCTGCTGCTTGGAGATGGAGATGAACTGCTAGAAGACCCAATTGATGTTGTTGATGTAGATGGACTGGATGACTCATCTTCAGAGGAAGGAAAATCAAGTTCATACCAATTTGGTGAAGTTGGTTGACTTTGCATTTTTCCATTTCTTTTACTTCCCTTAGTTTCAAACTTGTGAAGAAGATTTTCAATTTCTTTAGCACTCTTACTCTCAGTTTCATCAAAAATGACATCCCTGCTCACAATGAATTTTCCATTGGTCAAAAGATGATACCCTTTCTTCTAATCAGAATAGCCAATCATTGTGCATTTTAAACTTCTTGAGTCAAGCTTAGTTCATTTTTCTTTCAGAACTAAGGCATAACATACTGACCCGAAAACTCTAAGATGTTTAACTCGAGGTTTGAAACCAAACCAAGCTTCATAAGGTGTGATTCCGTCTAAAGAAGCAGTTGGAGATCTGTTTCTTAAGTAGACAGCTGTATGTATTGCTTCTTCCCAATATGTTGGACTTAACCTCTTGAAAGTTAACATGGATCTCGCCATTCCTAACAAGGTGCGATTCATTCTTTCAACTACTCCATTTTGTTGTGGAGTGTAAACATTAGTAAGATGTCATCTTATGCCATTTTAATTGCAATAAGTTTTGAATTCATTTGAAGTGAATTCTCCCCCATTATCCGTCCTGAGAGTACCTATCTTTTCTTTGACTTCATTTTCAACAAGTTGGCGAAAAATTTTAAACTTATCAAATGCTTCTGACTTGTTCTTCAAGAAGTAAACCCAAGTCATTCTACTGAAATCATCAATGAATAGTAAGAAATGTTTGCAACCACCAAAGGAAGTTTGTAATGGTCCACAAACATCACTGTGAACTAGTTGTAGCCGCCTGTTTGCACGCCATGAACTTGTTGGAAAACTTTCTCGACTTTGTTTGCCATAAATGAAAGCTTCACATTTTGCATTTTCCCTTTTGAAAGTGGGAATTCCTTTAACCATTCCTTGTTTATGCAATTGAGAAAGACTCTCAAAATTTAAATTTCCATATCTTACATGCCATAGTCTTATAGGTGAAATACCTGTAGTCACTGCCCCTGCAAAATCAGAATGCCTTGGAATAACTGTCCCTTTCATCCGTAACAGTTTTCCATCTTCATATCCTATCATGACAATTTTCAAACTCTGTTTGACTGAATTAATCTTGACTAAACCATCTTCCATAATCACCTGATGTCCTTCTTGTCAAATCGTGACTAAAGAGAGCAAATTTTTCTTAAATGTTGGTACATACCATACATTGGAAATCATTTTTTCTCCAATGCCAGCGAGAAAAACTTTAACTGCTCCTTTTCCATAAGGAGTATGTTTTGTATCATCAACAAGAAAAATGGAATTAAGTTGGAAATCTTGAAAATTCCAGAAAAAATCATGTCGACAAGTCATGTGCTGAGTTGCGCTAGAATCCAAGATCCAAGCATCTTCATAATCACTTCTAAGATGGGATGAAAGTTGTGATACTGGTGAGGAAGTAAAAACATATTCTATGTTATCATCATCTTGATCATTTTCAAATTGTGCTGAGTGCTGCTGAAACTTGGGAATTTTATTAAGAGATGTTCGACAATCTTCAGCATAATGGCCAACTTTGTTACATCTTCGACACACAATTTGACTTAAGTCTCTTCCTCTTCCTGAAGATTGTCCTCTACCTCTGGTTTGACTTCTATGTTGAGATTGTCCTCTACCTTGATTATTTTTTCCTTGTCCTTGAAAATTGCCTCTTCCTTGGTTGTTTCCTCTACCTTGAAAATTATTCCTTCCTGAACTGTTTCCTCTGCTTTGGCTCCGACCTCGACTTTGTGCTGCTTGATTTCGATTGCCTCTGCCTCTGCCTCAAGAACTGTCTACTGATGGTTTAATAGTGCTGGCCTCTGTGAGAAAAACATCTTCACCAACTTTCTTCTTCTTCCCAAAGGTTTTATCATGTTGTGTCAACATTTCACAAAGCTCATCAAACTTTAGTTTCTCTAATTTCCCAGTTAATTGTAGAGTCTCCTAAAAATGCGTGTAGGAAGAAGGAAGTCTAGCAATTACAATTGTTATTGTAAAACTATCATCTATTGCTGGAAAACCATCATTAATGATTTCCTGCCTAATATTCTTAAGTCTTGAAATATATTCAAGAACATCACCTCCTTCAGTCAATTTTTGTTGTAATAATTTTAATTGTAGATCAACTTTCTTTGATTCAGGTTGAGTATCAAAGAGGTCTTTAAAATTTTTCAAAGTAGACCATGCATCTGTAGCATTTTCTATATGGACATACATTTCATCATTCACAGAAGATTTAATAAGAGCTAAGGCTTTGGCATTCTTAACTTCCCATTTTGCTAGCGCAGCTGCATCTGTGGGTTTATTCGGCTTAACATCTCAATCACATATACCTTGCCATAATTCATTGTAAATGAGAGTGCTTTCGATGAGACGATGCCATGTTTTATAAGATTTTGTGCCTTCAAGTTTGTCGAAATTAGAAAACAAATTAATCAACTTAGACATTGTAGTGTTGAAGCTTCGCACCAAGAATCAGAACAAAAAAAACAACACACCATGCAAAAAACATGATCTATCGGGGCTTGGCCTTTACCCTCGTATAGTCGTTGAAGCAGGAGAAAAATGACTGAGCTTTGCACTTGGCTCTAATCAATTTCTCAAAAAAATACAAGGTAACTTTCAAAATTTGATTTTTACAATGATGCTCTTGCAAAACTTGGTAAAAAAAAGTTACCCTCCTGTTACACAGCAATTTGTTATTGCCTTCACTCCAATCCTTCTACTGTGTCATGTGTCCAAGTCAAACATGCTCATATTAGACAAATTCTCTTTGATGTTTCCAAATGACCCACTTTTCCTAATTTATCTACCTCATCGCATCTGTTGGCTAAATATACATGTTGAAGGGCGCTCATAAACAGTCAAGAAGCGCTGCCATAGCGGAAGTACACCTGATTCCCGCGATGGTCCGATTTCATGTCCCAGCACGAGGTTGTTTATAATCTTTAGCAATGACCTGACTAGCTACATTATTCAATAGCGATGTCAGTGCTATTGATCAGTGATGTACCCGCGATGATCTAGATTGGGCGAATTTGTTCCAATAGTCGGCCTTCCAGATGACTCCAGACCTAGTTGTTGGCATAGTTTATATCGACCTCCTTTCTCTGGCGTGGTTGTTTCGTCATTTGTGCTACCTTCCTTCGAGATAAGCTCACTCTTCCACCTTTCATGGAGACTCCTTCTCCTATTTAAAGTCTCACTAGTGCTATGCATTGCTAGTTTCTGATAGTTGGCTAGTTGAGCAGTGTTGTTAGTGTTTGTGAGTTTGCTAGATAGCTGGTGTGAGTGTTCCAAGTGTGGGATTGTTGATAGTTTGTGGAAGGTTGTGAAGTGCCCTTAATCTTGTTTAAAACTTATGAGTGAGAGAGATTTTTGTGTTGGGGGATCCATCTTCAAAGAGCGAATGCTTGAGGAACATGTTGGCTAGACCCTTCTGAGAAGGCTTGTGACGTCAAGACTTTGGTTGTAAGCTTACTCTTATTTCATTATTAATACAATCAATGATGTTTTCCTATGTCTTGTATGTAATGTACTTGATAGCTCATGACTTCTTGACTTTGTGAGTGAATAGATCATTGTTGTTTCCGGTTACGTGATTTGTTGTATTTCCTTTGCATTGTTTCAGGTTGATCACTCGTTAGGAGAAGGAAGCGGAAGCTAGAGCAGCGCAACGGAACTCCATCGACCACCAGTTGAGGTAGGCTTCCAACTATGACTGTTTAAGGAAAGCTATTGTTGATCTGTCCTTGTTTGTGACTAGACCCACTCTAGGGCTAGAGGGGTTGCCTCTGTCCACAGAGGGAACACTTTCCTGCATCACAAATTGGTGACTCCGCTGGGGAGTTTTGGCCTTTGTTCTTTTCTTTTTTTCTCTTGTCTTGATTTTTTGGTTTGGTCTCTTTTGAAGTTTGGGGATTAGTTATTGGTCTTCTGAGTTTCCTGGGTTGATCTGGGAATACCTCCATTTGGTTGAAGGATTGACTGTTTTTTATTTGGGAGTTTTGGTTTTCCTGTTATTGTTTTGAACATCAACGTGGCTTTAAATTTAACAGTCACGATGTCATCGCATCCACCCTTTTGTAATATCCTGTTCATCGCATAATTACGCCTCATAGTCGTGACGGTTCTGAAAATTGAACCATCGCGGAAAATTCATGTACTTCCACATTAACATCGCTCTATTGCTGCGGCGTGTTCTTTATCAGTGCTTGTTTCTTGTGTATTACCCGCGTTGATTGTTGTAGGATTGATCTTCTCAATTCTGCCTCCTGAGTCCATCAGTCCTGCTGGTCCCTTGCTTTTCTCACTTGTTTGATAACTTGTTTTTCATTTTTTATGTTTGAGGCACCCTTTTGTGAGCTTTGTTGAATGAATCTTGCTTTTTGATTATGTGACCTAGTTCATTATTTCCAGTCTTTTGGATCAGTTTGGCTTGGTTGCTTGTTTGCTCAAATATTCGTTTGCAGCTTGTTGTTGGTTTTATTGAGCCTTCCCCTTTTCTTGTTTTTGGTTGATTGTTTAGTGATTGTTATTGAACCAATCTTTGGCATTGATTCAATTTATCTTCACTACCAAACATAGATCACAATTGTTTGGATCAACCATTTTTCCACACTGGCTTGTTGCTTATTTGTTTATTCTAGATTTAGAGACATCAAAATCAAAAGAATTGCATTCATTTAGTATACGAAAGTGAAAGTGAATTTGCATTTCAAGTTTACATATTGGAAAGCGAATGTTTAAATCTCTCATTAGTAGTATCTGCACTTTAGGAATTGATGTCTGCTTGCATTGAGTGACTGCCTTTGTTGTCTTGGTTTTCTTGGTTTGGGAATGATCTCTCTACCCTCCCATAGGTAGGTGTTCATCGAAGAAAAAGGATATTTCATTCATTCTAGTTGCATCCTAGGATTTGTTGGATACATACGATAAGGCCTGAAAACTGAAACATAATCCAAGATCAACTTTAAAATGAAATGAATAAACCTAACAACGCATTGGAACATAACGCACACTATTTAGAGGTCTAGGCTAGAGATGTCCTCCGGCGTCGTTAAACCTAGTCACTTTTGTTTCCACTCAAGGCTGGGTGATTCCTCCTTCTGTGACTCAATAGTGGTCTAGTATGTAATTGTGCTCCCATGTACCATCGAGTATATGTTGGGAGACCCCACTAGGTTATCATCATTTATCCCTAGAAGTCATGTCTACCACCTTACAAACCGTAATGCACTGAACACAGCATTCGGGAAGATCGATTGCCATACAGAAAGTCCTTGGTTTTCATATGACTACCAAAGTGTATATGCAGTTTTACGGGTTGTCTGGTAAACCTTTTGCCTAGTTCTCCAGAGTAGTCACTTTCGTTCCTTTTCAGACTCCCTAAAAGAAAAGGTCCATCTGAGCACTTGTCCTTTCAGGCTCATTAAACCTCAAAAGAGATAGAGTCACCTTTTCGTCCTTTTCTCGACTCTTGAAACATGAAAAGGTCAAGTTTTGTTCCTGTGTCATAAAATTTATTTGCCCACGAAATATTCCTGGTAACAGTTAGAGTTCTTCATTATAGTTCGAGTGTTTTCAGGCTCGTTCTTGATGGCAACATTCCCCGAGTCTACCGGCCAAGGTCTTTCCCCAGATGGGAACACTTTCCTGCATCACACCCCCCTCAAAGTAAACTTACTTTGATTTAAACTTATCCCCTTTAAAAAATTACAATTAAAATCCCCTTATTACTCCAACAATTTACAAATCACCTTATTACTCCACAAACCATAAATTCCAAAATTAAAAAATCACCAGATTTCTCCAAAAATATAATATTCCTTATCTCTCCATAAAAATTACAAACAACCGAAAAACCTTATCACTCCATTAACATTACAAAACGTAAAAAAAATATGTCTAATTGCTGGCATGTTGGCTTGTTGCTGGTAGGCTGGCTCATGCTAGCTTGTGGCTGGCAGGCTGGCTTTCTAATTTATTTGTAGACCTTGCGCATGCTCTCCCCATAAATTTCTTGCAAAATAAATTGAAACAATCTGGAGGATCGAATTTATTCGAAAATAAGTTCTCAGTATTCACAACTGGTAGTTTGAAATATCTGGCTAGATTTCATTCCCCGCAGAGATTTCTAACATGGTCTCCAAGTTAAAATATAAACTCTATACAAACACACTAAATAGAAACTTCAAACCCAGTCAAGTCTTTACATGTCAATACATACCATCGTAATTATTTAGGGTACAACCTCTATAACCTTAAGAGGGCCTTTTTGGGGAGCGTGAGTAATTATTGTGTTCATTTACGACGTGAACTCACCACGCTTGAGGTCCTTCCTCGACCAATTCCATAGTGCTCTCCAATATGATCTATAGACTCAATTCTTGAATGGTTGTTCTTATTGACTGCGTCTTTTGAAATGGAATGTCACAAAGGGGAAGGTTGAATTTGCAGAGTCCTCTGGAAGAATGTAGAAGCTGTAAACACTTCGAGCCTCTTAATCATTCCCACATGGGCTGCATCCAGCACTGTTGTATATAAACAAATAATATTGATCATAGTTAATGCAAAACTATACAATATTCCTATGCCATTAATCAATCACAATAATCCTCGTCGAAGCTATTTTGATTGAAAACTCTTACAGATGGCCACAACGAAAAATTCAGCTATTAATCCCAGTAATTTCAGAGATAAATATATTTTGTGTGTGTTTATTTCACCCCTCGAGAGGAAAAGTCCAGGCCAGCGGAAGCGGTTTCGCTCTGTAGGAAAGTAATCGATGATGCCAACACTGCCTTCAGGGTACCATAAGCAAGCTTTGGCAAATAAGTGAGAGTCGTTCCAGGATCTATAATAAATCCGCCAGAGCCATTGTTGAGGCTACCAGGGCATTGGCTATGTTTAGGCTGATAAGCTGAGAAGCTGGGTTTATAGCAGTTATCCCATTAACAAAAAAACTCCATATGCCATAAACTTTGTGATTTGTGTCCACGGCTATACAAAAAACCTGCACAGATGGGTCAACGCTGAACAAACTCTAAACGTGAAACTGTTTACAAAAATACATTCTCATCGACCTGCAACAAACTCTACAAACTCTCTGTACAACTTGGATTTGTATTCCCATTATAAAGTTTCCGTCACCATCAATTCACAGGCAATTAACAATGTTCCGGCAGTCAGAAAATTACTTCTCTTTGGTCACCGAGCACGCGGCTGCACGCGGATGCCACGAGCATTTCATTTGGTAGCAGACAGTGGAGACTCGTGGAGTCCACGGGCTCTCATCTACAGCTGAAATTCTATTGACAACGCAGTTTTCACCACATTGACAACGAGCTCTATGTAGCTTCAACGCAGTTTTGATAATAATTCACAAAATTGATTTTCAGATTTAAAAATATAAAATCAATAAAATAAAAACATTTCTTCTCTTTGGAACAAAAACTTGACAACTTTCATACCAGTCATTCGCTGAACAATTCAATGGAGTTTTCCAAAAGCTTGTAGAGCTGGAATCTCCTTCTCACATCCACTGTAACATTACTGGAGCTCTGATACCACAATAATGGCAAAAGTGTCCTCAGACACGTAATTATATATATATATATATATATAGATATATATATATATATATATATATATATATATATATATACATACATAATTGATTTTGCAAGAGTTTACACCCGAACATCCAAACACTCTTGCAATGAGCTATTTATAAGCTCCATGTCCTAACTACCTCTAATTATGGATCACTTATTAAATAACAAGTGTTCGTTTACAATAAATGCTATTCAAACCAACTAGCTAACAAATCTCCTAAAATAGAGCCTAAGATACAACACATTTGGAGAGTCATATCTAGTTACAACAATATACTAATTCTAAATAATTAAACATTCTAGAATAATAATTATTAATTTAATATCTTAAATTAATAATTATTTTATTCTAATTTTATAACCTATGATAAGATTGTATTTTTGGATCATCTAACAGTATCTAGCAAACCATGAGCTCATAGTCATTTGTCAAGCTTTCTTGATACCATCAACAACAACAATCCTCAACCTTGGGAGAGCCAAGAACTATAGGAATCCTCATCCATAGTTGCACCATATGAAGTTTATGCATCTTTGAAGGCATGATGACAACAACATAAAAGAAATGACATTTATCAAATAATGAAGTTGTGTACTCAAGCTTTGTTCTTCTCCTTGACCTTATGAAGATCACCATGTAAGAAACATATGTACTATATGCATCATCAAAAAGAGTCATCCACAATCATCCATAAATATGATATGATTAACAACTATGTGGCTCAAGCAAAGTATCATCTGAGATTTCATCATAGGCAACCCATGACCACAACAAAACATTTCAGCAACATAAGCATCCTCACCATTGATAAGACCATTATGTACCAAAGACTTCTAAACATAATGCCAACAATGCATTATTAGAAGCATATTATCCCTATGAACCTGTGCCAATTGTTCATTGTCATATTTGATCATTGCATATATCAGTAAGAATCATTAAGGCATCATCATCAACCAGTTATACATCAAGTCATCAACAATTTATGAGGATCAAAAGAACTTCCAAATAACATCCATAGACTATAATCATCAATCATCAAGACAGAAAATACAATTGATAATTGACTGAACCATATCAGACCCCTTTTCTAAGTCTGTCCCACAACTTCTTCTTTAATCCAACATATATGTCACTGTGAAGCGACTTGTCTTCATGATAACTACGTATGATAATTAGAACACTTGAATTTCATGCTTTCAGTTTCTCCTAAGTCTATTCTGTTTGTATACTAAGCTATGCCACATCTTTCTTACTGTAATTCCTTCTTCTTCTATACCTTGGAGTGTGATGATGTTTGCTCCTTTTGGTATGTTGATTGAAATTTTCTCATGCATTCTTTTGCTATATGCCCAAACTTGTTACAAGAATAACGTCTTATATGTTTCATATTCCTTCTATAAAAATCAATGGCTTTGTGACCAAACATATTACAAGAAGAAAAATGTCCCTTAAAGTACTTGGAAGCTAATGATCTTTCTGTGAGATGGTTATTAGCTTGAAACATTATACTTCTACATCTAGTTGCAACATGTCCAAAATTATGACATCTAAAACATTCAACATTATTCATTAGAGGAAATAATTCATTAATACTTCCATAGTTAGGAGTAAATGATTTTATTTGAAGACTTTCTTTCCTTGGTTGTTAATGGGGTTGACCTCTTATCTCCTTGTTGAGTATTTCAGATTTTGCATTAGAGTTCCTTGCCTCATCTTGTGAGCTAGATTCACCTTCAACAGTTTCATGAAAACCAAGACCAGATTTGATGATAGAAGACCTTTGACTACTAAGAATATTATCCAAAATCTTAGCAATATCTTGAAATCGCGACAATTTATCCTTTTCTTCGAATTTACCTTTTAGGGTATTTACTGCAACCTGATGTTGCTCTACCTTTTCCAAATATTGCTTCTTCATGATTTCTTCAATTTTCTTCCTTCTTCCACTCGTTGTCTTAATTTGAGAATCTGATTTTCTTGTTCTTCATCTGCTTGTGGTAGCTCTTCATTCTACTTATTTTAATTTTCAAGAACTTCTTTTAGAGAGACGACCTCAGCTTCAAGACTTTCATAATAACTGGATCTATCTTTAAGTTTCTTGATTGTTGTATCCTTTTCATTTACTTCATTTATTAATGATGTCACTTCATCTTGTAGCCTTTGACATTGATCTTCCTTTTCCTTGTACTGCTTCCTTACTTTGTTTCCTTCCTCCAACTAAGATTTTAATCTAGTAACTTCTTCTTTGTAGGCACATTCCCTTTTATCAATTAGATCTTTTTGATCTCTAATTGTGTCTGTGAGCTTTTTAAATTCTTCCTCTATTTGATTTCTTTCTCTTTCACCCATAAGAGCATATTAAGTTGTTTCACTGTCACATTCATTATCCTCAAATGAATAGAGAAATGTATCACCAAAGGACAACAAATTCATACCTGATAATTATTTTGCTTGTTCATCTTAATTCTGAGGTGATTCTGAATCTGAAGAGTTGCTTCTACATAATGGCCAATCTTCTCTCCCACTATCACAGTTCCTTTGAGATGTCTTCTTCTTTTGAGGTGCTTTCTTCTTTTGCTTCTTTCCCATTGTTACTATGGATCTCCTTCAAGCGATCAAGCTTCTGCCAAAGGGCCCGCTCTAATACCAATTGTTGGGAAAAATACCCTTGGGGGGTGTTAATAAGTATTTACAAATCAATAACTTTTTCATTTTAACATCAGATTTATATACGCTACTTCAGTGAAGGGAACTTGCATGTGCACACAACTATTCTTAAGGCAACCAATGTATATCTAATGAACTTATGATTCAGTTAATTCATCATATGTTGATCTTGAATCAGTGCATCAATACTTTATTAAACATTAAACAGTAACCATGTGCAGTAATAGCATAATAAACCATCACACATAAGCAACACACATGAACACCAAGATTTAAGGTGGAAACCCAATGCGAGAGAAAAACCACATCCTATTGTCATCTCTGTCTTCTTTTAATAGAAAGAAAAACCTATTTACAATCTTGTACTGGCGCATACTCATACCAATATGCAGAAACCCACCTATAGAAGGCTACAACCTTCTCTCATTCTCCACCTTATATTTGAAGGGAGCTACAACCCCCTAACTCTTGTACTAGCTGATATGTTTACCAATATGTAAGCATCGACCTACAGAAGGCTCCAACCTTCACTTGTTCTCCAACTACTACTGGAAGGGAGCTCCAACCCCCTCATCTAATCACTAGCCACTACTAGTAGGAAGCTTCGACTTCCTCATTGAAGGCTCCAACCCTCAGTAACCTCTAGGGACCACGTTTCGTAAATTTTTAGACTGGATACTCCTGGTACACATCAACACAATATGAAGGCCACGTTTCATCAAATTTTCATATTGGATCCATCAGTAACATTGAAGCTTAAAATAAATCATCACTACAATACAACCATCAAAAACATCTGCATCAACCAATCACTGAAACTCAATCACCAATCTCTGATATAACTGAAACCCAATCATCAATCTATGATATAGTTGAAACCCAATCATCAATCTCTGAATCAACCACAACTGAATCAATCAATCACTGAAACCTCTGACATAACTGAATCACCTAATCATCAATTTCTGAATCAACCACAACTGAATCAATCAATCACTGAAAAACTCAATCAACTGACACTTAATCAAAATTCAACCAATCAACTGGAATAGACAGATCACTATAATCAATACACATATCTAAACCCACAACACTGTATCAACAACTAGAACCAACTGCAAACTCAAAAATCATATATCAGAATGTATACGCTACTTCAATGAAGCCAACCTGTGTGTATACGCTACTTCCTTTAACCCAACCTGCGTGCACCTGGATTGAACCTCAGGCTTAAGGAAGGCAATGCCAAGGTAACCACAAACCACGGTTAGCCAAGTAGCTAGCCCTACCAAGCCAGGAGAGCGCTCTCTCTGTAAGGATATCAGCCAAATTGTCTGGATCTAGAAAATGATATTAGGCTAGGTATAGTAGCACAAGGTTTGATTTGATTTTGAAGGGGTTTTGTTGGATCAGAAGGAGCCAAACAATTAGGGCAAGGAAATTAGGTCAACACTGCAGGGTGTTTGATGGGGCAAGGTAGGCACAACGATCAGAACCTTAGGATTTGATGGATGAGGTGAAAAGGTAGGTGAGGAGCTAGGAAGAGCATATAAACCTCATGGATTATTCCTAAATTGAAGAAAACATAGACTGTGAAATGTCTACCCAAAACAAAGCATAAAAGTTATGGATTCTGCCTTTCAAACTTGTATACATTCACATAAGAGTATGAAATGATGAAATGGAGTCAAAAATACATTTTAACACATGAAAACATAAGAAAAACTGAACTGAGCATCATACCACATGGATCCCAAAGAAATAGCTGCAATTTTTCATTAATCTCCTGCTGTAACTGATACAAAATGATATTTTATCAAAGCATAAGCATCCCACTAAGTCCAACCCTTTACAATGAGAAAGAAAAAGAAGATATAGACATAAATTCAACCTCCTCCCATCCTCAGGGGTGGAATCCCTAATATGAGGAACTTAATCCATCAAAATTTGAACAATAAACTGGAATCTAGGAAATCCTAACAACTTTTCTTTAAAGGAAACTGATTCATTGTCCTCAAGATAACTTTTGATCCAACAAATATACCCTCCAGTAACTAATATCCATCCTATTTACATGCCTAATCACCATTTACATCAGTAAAAACATCATCCATGAGAGAAAACCCAAAAATTACAATCATGGAACAATAAAGTGAAAAATCAGCATAAAATTGTCCTATGCGCAGCGCTAGAAGGCTATGCATAGCACATTTTGCAAGGCCATTTCGGAGGCCTTCCCGGTGTCCAAAGTGAGCTCATGATAGCTCATTGGAAAGCCTGTCCTGTCTAATTTTGAAATAGGCCTTTATTTTCCCATTTTGATTTCATTTGACCCCTCAAAAACGGATTCTCCCAAGACTTCTTCTATGCACAGCACCATGGTCAAAAAGAGGGCAGAAAGGTCATTTTTTAGGTGTTTTTTGACCTTTTGGCTGACCAATTTTGCTCCAAAAGCTTAGAAAATGCACAGGGTGCATGTACTCATCATTTTGAATCCAAAAATTCTGACCATTTCCTCATTGGATTCCCCTAGGAAAAGCACAGCGCCAGTGGCGCTGCGCATAGAGCCAATTTTTCTGAGTCAAAAACTGCTAAATTCTTCAAAAATGCAAAAATTCTCAAAACTTACTAAAAATTTGTGCATAACACCACCATCAAGTTTCTGGGTCAGCCAAGAAAGTTTCAGCAAGCAACCTATGCCTATCACCCTCCTATTTTCCTTTAAGGGCCTGTTTTAGCCTTGTCTTCATTTGCTTGACTCTTATGTTACAAATCTTGTTTCGGGTCCTGTAATGGTGAGCCATGTGCCTGATGATTTGACTTTCCATATTGACCCTTTATAGTAGCTTATCTAAATGCAAATTGACCCTGTCAAGCCATATTTCTCTATCCTCTTCAATCTCCTTTTCAAGCCTTTGTTTTGTAGTCAAGGTGGTCGGGGTTTCTTCCTCTTACATTACTGATTTGCCTTTGTCACCTTGCCTCTTTGCCTTGAGAAGTTCCAGCTCCATGAGGACCTGTTTTTCACTTAACTGCTTGTTCTCTTGCTCAAGGTATGAAATTACATACTTAGCTCTCGCCAAGTTGTCCATCAGTGCTTGGATCTGTGCATCTTTTTCCTTTATGATTATATTTTCATTTTTTGCCTCATCTTGAGCCTCCAAGTTGAATATCTCAATACTATGATGAATGTGTGGCTGTTCTGGTTCATCATGTTCCATCAAATCAAATTCCCTTTCCTCATCATCATTGAGGCTTTCATCTAGCATCTTTTCCTTCCCTTTATGCACCTGTTGCACCTGTTGTACCTGTTATGTTGATGAAGAAGGCAAAGCCCCTTCCACAGGTTATGGAGCAAGCATTTACCTATGAGCTGATGAAGAAGGCAAGGCCCCTTCCACATCAGGTGGAGTAAACACTTTCCTATCTGCTACAAACAAGTTTCTATTCCCTCTCTGATATGTTTTGTAGGTTTTTGGCTTCTCAACTACTTTAGTCTCTTTAGTCTTCTTACTTTTCTTTACTTTGGCACTGCTAGAAGGCCTTTCTTCTTCTTGAGGCACTAGTGGAGGAATATGAGGACCATTGAAGATGTGATTGGCAATAAATGTATCCCAGGAGATGTTGAGGAAGTTGAGATGATGTAGCACAATCATATTAATCAAGGAATAGTGATAAATGCTATTCATCTGCTAGGGTATGGCCTTTTCTGTACAATGTAGGCCATCTTCTCAATGTTCCTGAATAAGAAGTACAGGATGCTCATAATTTTCACTCTTGTGAAGTGCATAAGAAGCCTAATGTGATAGGTGTATAATCTGAAAAATATTCCCTCACATGTAAAATACTTCATAATGGTCCTCATCATAGGGGCATACTTGTTGTGAAGGAACCTGAAAGGAAAGGTCCTCTTCTTTTCATTCTTGTACCTGGATTTGATGTATGGCTCATAGTAGTGCTCATCCAAATATTGTGATTTATACCATTTCCCCCCCACATTCAGAATCCTTGTATCATCAACAATGATGGAGGAGGAAACTGTAAATGTTACCCTGACAAGAGTTACCCTGTTATCACGGAGATTGGCTACAAAAATCCTGGTTAGCTCAAGATGATGTTGAACTCTTTGTACCTGCTCAAAAAACTCATAACATCCTAGATACCTGAAACAAGAGACAATCATATGGGAAGCCTCTAACTCTCTGATATTTGATGGTTCCTCTCTGATAATTCTGCCTCCCTTATGTGGTTTCTTCTGATGCTGAGGTTCATTTTCCATGCTTTCATTGCCACTGTTTTCCTCCTCCTCATAATCTTTATCCTCTTTATCCATGCTTTTGAGTTTGAAGCTTTAGAAACCATAGAGAAGGTAATCAAAAAGTGAGTTATGGTGAATATGGATAGGGGAAGGGGAGATGAGTTTGTGTGATGTAGGATGAGATATGTATGATGTGAGAGTGAGAAAGGGGGGTATTTTTTAGTATGGATTGTTTTGTAAGTAGGGGTTTAGGGATTTTGTTTGGGGGATTAGGGTATAGGGGATAAGTGTATTTGACAGTAGGAAACAGGGAATATGGATGATATTTAGGGATATGACAACAAGATGTGGGAATGAAGGAAAATGGTAAGCAGGGAGGGTTTTTAGACAACCTAGGGTTTGAAAATTTAAATAGAAAACAAACTCAAAAATCGTGAAATAAGTGCTGGGAGGATGGTTTAAGGAGTGTACTTACTTGCTTAGAGGCTCTAGGTAGCAAAAGGAGCGATTTATATGGTTGTTAGGGTAGTTTTGGTGTTTCCTGGCCCTATGCACAACACCTTGTACAGGTGCGCAGCGCCCTGTTGTATGCGCAGCACCGTGCAAAAATACACTGGCACACAGGCTCTATGCACAGTGCTCTAGTTGTATGCACAGTGCTCCCTGCTCTATACGCAATGCCTCCACCATGTTTCCCTATGCGCAACACTCCTTGCTCAATGCACAACACCTAACCACTTTGCCCTATGCGCAACACTCCTTGCTCTATGCACAACACCCAAGGTTTCTTTGGCCACCAATTCGCTGCAACTCCCTTTTTCTCTCTTTGTCAAATGAGCATGATGAAGTTTGAAAAATGATTTTGAAATCTTATATAGAGGATGATTTTGATTTTTCCTTAGAAAAACCCACTTTATAATGTTTGTTTGGAACTTTTACTTTGTCTTCAAATCTCTGTTTAATTCTTTTCTTTCTTTGTATCTTTTTAGGCGGATGATGATTTGATTGAGTTGATTTCTTCAATGTCTCATTTCTTGTAGTAAGGAGAAATGCTTGGGTAGCTTATGGGAACACTTATTACATGAAATGACTTGAATTACATCAAAAAATATGAATAAACTAAAATACTATGTTTTCATCTCAAAAACATATTTTTGAGATGAAAATTACATCAATGAAATAAGTACTTTGTACATTAACCGTGACTTGCTACCAATCACTCTTTGTTTATTGGTCTTCCTCATACCTTTGCTGCCCTTTATTTACACTGAAACTATGCTTTTGACCTTGGAAATGAACCCTAAGACCTAATGGAAACATGACTACCTTGACTCTAAAAATAACATAACTAAAACCATAACTGAATGCAACATGGAGATGGGTCAGCAAATGTACCTCATGAGGGAAAATTTGATTTTTGAGAAGAAGACAACCATCAGTGGACCATTTTGGCATGACCTAGTGGAATGATAAAAACATTCAGTATCAGACACCTAAAATGAAAATGCAAAGAGTAGATTTGATCCCGATGGAAGTATGCATATACTGAAACTAAAATTGGCCTTATTGGGGATGGCAGATCCTTGGAGGTTTCAAGAACATTGTAGACCAAGTGCCTAGCTGATTGGGAAAATATGGTCAAACAAATGAAAGACTGAAAACTTTTTGAAATTTTTGAAAAATGAATCGATACAAACTGAAAAACGAACTCAAAAATGACTCTAGACTAACTCAAAAACCAAATAAAAATGGCACAAAGAATTTAAGCTTTATAGCCTTCACTTTGGGCCCCAAGCTCAAATGACATTATACTTCAAATCTTGCAAGGAAAGTAAGCTTCTATATACAATGACAGTGAAACAACTTCAACAAGCTACATCAGAAATAATAGTGTTTCAAGAACCTACCATTCACTGGTCCTCCTAAGAATTATTGACCATCCATTTCCTTTAATAAAAATTCATTCTGTCCTCAATAGGCTAAGATTTTATAAGGTCCTTTCCACAGATTGTCAAACTTACCATGTTTCCCTTTTTCTTCATTTCGTGCACCCCATCGCAGCACTACATCTTCCAGCTGAAACTTTTTTGCCTTGGTCTTGCAGTCATAAATTTTCTTTATCTTCTCTTGTAGCCGAAAAGTATTTTGAGAAACCTCTTCCCTTGTTTTTTGAAGGTGAATCATTTGATTGATCCGACATTAAATATCATCTTCTTCACTGCCGACTTCTTGCAATAATCTCATGACTAGGACTGCAAGGGATGTAGGAAACATCGTATGAGTACCATAAACCAATTCGAAATGCGACATACCTATTGATTTCTTACTGCTCACTCTATCGGCCCACAAAGCATTTACAAGATTTCGATGTCAATTCTTTTTGTTTGCCTCCAACATCTTCTTAATGATGTTTACCAAGGATTTATTTGAACACTCAGCTAGTCCATTTCTCTACGGATAGTATGTCGTGGAATGACCTAATGTGATGTTGTATTTGTTGCAAAAATCAACCATTTTCTTCGACTTAAACACTAATGCATTATCTGTAATAATCTTGTGAGGGAAACCAAAATGATACAAGATATTGGACTCTAAAAACTGAATGATTACCATGTCCATAGCTTGCCTTGTCGGAATGGATTCAATCCATTTGGTGAAGTAATCGGTAGTTGTCAAAATCCATCTATGTTGTGCTGATGATGTAGGATGAATTTCTCCTATGAAATCAAGCCCCCACTACTGGAATGATGCGTTAACTACAACTTCTTTCAAAGGAAGAGGAAGCAGCTTCCTTTTTTCCTGGAAAACATGACATTCATGGCAGCTCATGACTGTCTTATATAAATCTGAAAATAAAGATGGCCAATAATACCTTGCTCTCAATATTTTATTAGCAGTTGCTTTCCAAAATAGGTGACCCCCATAATATCCTCAATGAAAATCATTCATTACCTATTGAGCTTCATTTTCAACCAAACAATTAAGAAGAACCCCTCCTGGATATTTCCAATAGAGAGCACTATCTAAAATGCAGAATTTTGCAGACTTCAGCTTTAGTGATCTACCTTTACTTTTCAACATTCCAGGAGGAGGAGAAAGATGTTGAAGAACATATACTATATCGGAATACCAAGGTGAGTTGAGAAACATCTCTGATACCTGAATGAGTGTGCCACCATCTTCATCATCTAACATTGCTACAATAAGATTTATGTCTAGAGCATGAAGATTCGACTCAACCATGAGTTTTTCCAAGCCTTGACCTTTGATCAGTTTCGTGGGTTTAATCTCAAGATCATACTCTAACATCGCTGCTATCCACTTACCTCTTCTTCCTTCCAGATCAGTTTTCATGAGGACATCTTTGATAGCGGCATTGGGAACATATGCTATGGTATGCGAATGCAAAATGTAAACTCGAAAATCCTTCAATGCCTTTATAAGAGCCAAAGCTTGTTTCTCAATGATGTTATAGTGAAGATTAGCATCTCTGATAGTCCGACTGAAAAATGAAATGGGCTACTCCACCTGATCCTTCTTTTGCATCAACACCGCAGCCAAAGTGTGCTCAAATGCAAATGAAAATATAGTAAAATCATGAGTATAATTGGGACTTATCAAAACAGGGGCTATGGTTAAAGCAAGCTTTACCAAGTTAAAATATTTCATGGCATCCTCGGTCCATTTCACAGTGTTTTCCTTCTTCAACATATTAGTTAACTCATGAAAATTTGGTATAAATCTGCGTAAGAAGTTCATCTTACCATTGAAGGCTTGGATCTCCTTTTTATTGCACGGAAAGTCTATTTGTTGAATTGCCTCCACACTAGAAGGATCAATACAAATACCATCTTTGGAAATTATATGATCGAGGAGCTTACCTTCCTCCATGGAAAAAGGACTCTTCTTTGGATTTAAATAAATCCTGAACTCCCTGCATTTCTGAAAAACAATCCTCAGGTGGTGTAAATGGTCATCATCAGAACTAGAAAATACTGACAGTCATCTAAGTAAACCACCAAGAAAACATCCTTCTCGTTAGCGAAAGTTATATCCATGCCCGCTCAAAAGTGGCCCCGACATTCTTCAACCCAAATGGCATCTTGGCATACTGAAAAATCCCCCATGGTGTTGTAAAGGCAGTTTTGTCTTAGTCTTTTTCGTGCACCAAAATCTGATTGTAACCTGAGTATCCATCTAGTAGTGACATCCGTGATGCTCCAACTACTCTTTGCAGAATGTGGTCCATCTTAGGAAGAGGATAATTATCTTTCAGGGATACTTTATTTAGGTTCCGGAAATCAATGCACAACCTTATCTCTCCGGTCTTTTTTTGTACCAGGACCAAATTTGAAACCTAATCAGAGAATCTAATTGGAACAATGATACCAGCTTTAAACAATATATTTACCTCTTTCTCGATGGATGGCAACAACTTTGGGTTGATCCTCCTCAACTTTTGTCTAAAGGGTTTTTGATCTGGCTTGATAGGAATGGTGTGTTGAATGATGTTCTTGTCATATACTTTCAAATCTGAGTAATCCCATGCAAAAACATCAGAAAATTTAGAAAGAAACTTAACATACTTAGCCTTTGACTTGGGAGATAATGTTTTTGATAACTTAACAAGCTTGGGCTGGTCCGTTGTCCCAATGTTTACATCTTCAACTCCTTTGTCAGTAGGAACCAAGGTTATTTTCTCACCACATCATCTTGATAAAACAACTCCTCTAAAGGTATAAGACCTCTAGGAATAACATTATCCTTCAGCTATAAAACATCCATCTGATTTACCTGAATGTCTTGTTCATCAGAATCACAAACATAATCAATGAAAGAATCTTTAAACTTCCCTTGATTCTAAAAAAAGGAATTAATTTCATTGTCATCCCAGAAAACTTGCCAATATCTCAAATAATCGGGAACATTAGGCCTATGTTTGACATGAATTTCCAATTTATTGCTAGAATTCATTGGAATTTTCAGATTGGTCACTGCTGTAGCAAGTGAATTAGCAATGATGTTTTGACTTCTCAGCACCAATGTCAATGTGTATTCTAGAAACATCTTCAAGATATCTAGGACTGCATTCCTATAAGCTCTCATTTGCGGATGCTTCACTTGATATTCTCCTTTGACTTGTTTAATCACTAGCTCTGAATCACCATAAATAGAAATCCTTTTTGCACCCAGCTTCTTCAAAATCTTTAGACCTGTAATCAATGCCTCATACTCCACTTCATTGTTAGAGCAATCGAAAGCTAATTTATAGGAACACACTCTAACATTACTCAGAACTTTGTCTGGCTGTAAAACAGGACTTCAAATCCAATTTCCAATACCCACACCATCCTTACCCAAAGCACCATCGAAGTCCATGCTCCAAAGGTCGTCTTCGTCTTCCAGATGTTGGAATTCTGCTATTGGTTCAATCTTACCTTCATTGGTTGCTTCATTTTTCTATTCTTTACTGAATTTCTACTCCTGTGGAGGCTACTCAGAAGGAATAACCACTTTTTTCTTTCCTTGATTAAGAACTACTCTAAAACCCTCAGAAATTTCTAGTACATCTTCTACTTCTACGAGCTGAATATCTACATCACTCAATCCACTATCAATGTACAAAACAAAAGACTCTAAATCTATATGTACAAAATTTATCGGATGATTTATGGGCTTCTCTTTACTAGTGATCATATATTTCATCTTCTTTTCCCAGTACAACTTCCTTAATTGACCAAAAACGAGGATTGTAGCATAAGAGAAGTCAAGTTGTAAAGTGCCTTTGAGTTTGGATCCCCACGATCTAGACAACAACATACCAAATCGAGGTAATATATCAACTGATACCACGTCCATCAAAACATTCTTGGCTAGGATTTGATCTAAGGAAACCACTAAATCTTTGTTGAGACCAATGCAATGAACTCTACCAGAATCAAATGAATACAAATCATGATATTGTCTGGTGATATCCAGGCCCAACTTTTCCATGATAGCCTTGGGCATCAAATTGTGGGAAGCTCCAGAATCAAGCATAGCATTATGAATAATATACTCATGCAATCTAAGACTCAAATAAAAGGGCGGGATCTTGCTATCTTCTAGTCGACCTTCTATAGCTGGACCAAAAATAATTTCAGGATGATCATCCTCAACATTCACCATGTTAGACAGAGGATCAATTTGTAGTATTATAGACACATGGTGTTTGTAATGGCTATTCTTAACAAGCTCAGTCAAAGAAATGGACACTTTCAATTTAGCAATTTCACTTTCTAAATTAAAATATGTGACTTTTTCTACCTCTTTGACACCAATGTCCCTCTTATCTATTTGCTCCTTTGTTGCACTATCCTTTTTCTGATTGTCTATCTCTTTTGCAGTTGTACTTGTTGATGGCTGATTTACCTTACTAAGATCCTGATCAGCATGCTCCTTTCCTTGTTTCTGATTGTTTGAGAGATCATTCTTTGACTGAACATCCTTCCTCTTTTGAATAGGACTGACCGATACATATATGTTCCTTAAAGAATATTGTTTCTGTTGTGTGCTCAAAGCGTTCATATAACCATGCTGATAATCATCAGATTCCATCTCCAAAATAACATCATTTGCTAAGATGTAGTCCTCATCCTTTAGAATGTTAGAAATTTCTGCATACTCCTCATCTTCGGTAAGAAATATAGGCATACCATCTGCAGTGAAGAAGTGATTTGTTTCAATTACTGGATCTTCCTCCTCTTCTTCTTCCACTTCTACTGTAATGGGGTTCTGATCTACTGTTGTTGTTGTGCTGGTTGTTTCGGTGCTTTTTTCTCTCTTTGCTTGATTCAGAATTGGGGTTGTTGCTGCCCTGTAAAGTTTGGGTTCCAGATCTGCAGTGTAGGTCTATCTATGATGGACAACTAGTCAACCATCCTTTCCATTGTTTGAATCAATGTATCCATTTTTACATCTGAAGTAGATGTTTCTTCTTTCATGGTCACTCTTTTCTCTGATCTCATTCTTTCTCTTTTGTCCAGCATGTCCTCTTCTACGCTCACAACATTCTTTTGCATGTCTTCTAGAATTTTAGGATCATGTTCATGCAACTAATATGCCATATCAGCATCAAATCAACCTGGAAATTTAAGCAAATCCAATCCCTCTGGTAGTTTGATATTTGTAGGGATAACATTGTATACTGCATTAAATCTCACACAATAGTCTTGCATACTCTCACCAACATTTCTTTTGATGTTCTCATATTCGGACAAAATCTGAAGGGGATTCTTCTTCACCTCCCACCAATCTAGGAACTGCCTCTGAAGGACAAGTAGAGTAGTGATAGAAGCTGCTGGTAGGGCTCTGAACCATTTCCGAACTTCTCCTCCAAAACTTTGTACAAATAGCCTCATCATCACATCTTCAATTTCAACTTCATGGAGGTCAAAGAAATCATTCATCTTGTCTACGTGTTGTTGAGCTGTAATAGTTTGAGTGTCATTGAAGAAAGGTATTTTGGTTTGATAATCAGGGGGCATGGCACCAGGATTTTGAGGAAAAACAAGGGGTGCATATCGGGCAGCCATAACTGGAGGTGGGGGAGGTGGTGGATTTAAAACAAGGATTGGGATATTTGGTATAATCAAAGGGGGATTAACAATAGTTTGAGTGGTGTGAACAATCTGTGAAGAAGAAGGCAGAGGATGAGAGATAGTTTGAGTGGTAGTAGATGCAATGGAAGTATTTCGAAAATTGAAAGATGGCCTATGAATCTTATTTTGCACCCAAGTGTTTAAGTTTGAAGAGAGGTTCTGCAAATGATCAAGAGTGTGAATAAGCTATGAACTTGATTTATTGTGTGAAAACAAGTCTTCAACAAGGTTATGAAGAGATATATAGGAATCAAAAACTATCTGATCAATCCAACTTAAATATTTACTGCGAAATAAACTCTGCTCAAAATTAATATCAAACTCAATGTCTTGCAAAGAGTCTAACCTTCCCGGGAGTGAATTAACTTGAGGAATGAAATCATTACTTGATTGTTCTCCAGCTAAAGTAGATTTCTCTACAACTTTCTTATATTTTCACCCAATTTTATGAGGATCACTAATAATGGTCGAATGATTCAAACCTGGATTGGATCTGGTGTACTTTCGGGAAGCCAGTATGTCTAATTTTGAAATTTAAGATATTGCTTTACAACTTTCCAATTCATCCTATGATTGAATTCTAAAACTCATCATCCACAAGCTTAAGAATCCAAATAAAAAATCTTACTGGGGTGATTAATTTATGATCTTTCGTATCCCGAGTATGGTTGCCACTATGTTAGCACGTGGATTGAACCTCAGGCTGAAGGAAGGCAATGCCAGGGTAACCAAAAACCACACTTAGGCAAGTAGCTAGCCCTACTAGGCTAGGAGAGGGCTCTCTCCGTAAGGATCTCAGCCAAATTGACTGGATCTAGAAAATGATATTAGGCTAGGTATAGTAGCACAAGGTTTGATTTGATTTTGAAGGGGTTTTGTTGGATTAGGAGGAGCCAAACAATTAGGGCAAGGAAATTAGGTCAAAACTGCAGGGTGTTCTATGGGGCAAGTTAGGCACAACAATAAGAACCTTAGGGTTTGATGGATGAGGTGAAAAGACAGGTGAGGAGATAGGAAGAGCATGTAAACCTCATGGATTCTTCCTAAACTGAAGAAAACATATACTGTGAAATGTCTACCCAAAACATAGCATAAAAGTTATAGATTCTTCTTTTCAAACTTGTATACATTCACATAAGAGTATGAAATGATGAAATGGAGTCAAAAATACATTTTAACACATGAAAACATAAGAAAAACTAAAGTGAGTATCATACCACATGGATCCCAAAGAAATAGCTGCAATTTTTCATTAATCTCCTGCTGTAACTAATACAAAATGATATTTTATCAAAGCATAAGCATCCCACTGAGTCCAACCCTTTACAATGAGAAAGAAAAAGAACATATAGATAGCATTTCAACCTCCTCTCATCCTCAAGGGCCTAATCCCTAAGATGAGGAACTTAATCCATCAAAAGCTGAACAAGAAATTGCAATCTAGGCAATGCTAACAACTTTCCTCTAAAGGAAGCAAACTGATTCATTTTTCCTCAAGATAACTTTTGATCCAATAAATCTACCCTCCAGTAACTAATATCCATCTTATTTACATGCTTGATCACCCTTTACATCAATAGAAACATCATCCATGAGAGAAAACCCAAAAATTACAGTCATGGCACAGTAAAGTGAAACATCAGCATAAAATTGTCCTATGCGCACAGCTAGAAGGCTATGCGCAGTACTTTTTGCAGGGCCATTTTGGAGGCCTTCCCGGTGTCCAAATTGAGCTCATGATAGCTCATTGGAAATCATTTCCTATATACTTTACAAATATCCCTTTAATTTCCAATTTAGAGTTTATTTGACCCCTCAAAAACGGATTCTCCCAAGAGTACTTCTACGCGCAGCACCATGGTCAAAAAGAGGGCAGAAAGGTCATTTTTAGGTGTTTTTTTACCTTTTGGCTAACGCGTTTTGCTTGAAAATATTAGAAAATTAATAGGGTGCATGTATTAATCATTGTGCATCCAAAAATCCTGACCATTTCCTCATTGTATGCCCCTAGGAAAAGCGTAACGCCAGTGGCGCTGCGCATAGAGCCAATTTTTCTGAGTCAAAAACTACTAAATTATTCAAAAATGCAAAAATTCTCAAAACTTACTCAAAATTTGTGGAGAACACCAAAGTTAAGTGTATAGGTCAGCCAAGGAAGCTTCAGCAAGCAAACTAAGCCTATCACCCTCCTTTTTTCCTTTGAGGGCTTGTTTTAGCCTTGTCTTCATTTGCTTGACTCTTATGTTACAAATCTTGTTTTGGGTCCTGTAATGGCGAGCCATGTGCCTGATGATTTGATTGTCCCTGTTGGCCCTTTGTAGTAGCTTCTCCAAATGCAAATTGACCCTATCAAGCCATATTTCTCTATCATCTTCAATCTCCTTTTCAAACCTTTGTTTTGTAGTCAAGGTGGTTGGGGTTTCTTCCTCTTGCATTACTGATTTGCCTTTGTCACCTTGCCTCTTTGCCTTGAGAAGTTCCAGCTCCATGAGGACCTATTTTTCACTTAGCTACTTGTTCTCTTGCTCAAGGTATGAAATGACATACTTAGCTCTCGCCAAGTTGTCCATCAATGCTTGGATCTATGCATCTTTTTCCTTTATGATTATATTTTCATTTGTCGCCTCATCTTGAGCCTCCAAGTCGACTATCTCAATGCCATGATGAATGTGTGGTTTTTTCGGTTCATCATGTTCCATCAAATCAAATTCCCTTTCCCCTTCACCATTGGGGCTTTTGTCCAGCATCTTTTCCTTCCCTTTATGCACCTATTGCACCTGTTGTACCTGTTGTGTTGATGAAGAATGTAAAGCCCCTTCCATAGTTTGTGGAGTAAGAATTTTCCTATGAGCTAATGAAGAAGGCAAGGCCCCTTCCACATCAGGTGGAGTGAACACTTTCCTATCCACTGCAAACAACCTTCTAGTCCCTCTCTGATATTTTTTGTAGGTTTTTGGCTTCTCAACTACTTTAGTCTCTTTAGCCTTCTTACTTTTCTTTACTTTGGCACTGCTAGAAGGCCTTTCTGCTTCTTGAGGCACCAGTGGAGGATTATAAGGAAAATTGAAGATGACATTGGCAATAAATTTATCCCAGGAGATGTTGATGAGGTTGAGATGATGTAGCACAATTATATTAATCAAGGAATAGTGATAAATACTATTCATCTGATGGGGGTATGGCCATTTCTGTACAATGTAGGCCATCTTCTTAATGTTCCTGAATAAGAAGTACGAGATGTTCATCATTTTCACTCTTATGAAGTGCATAAGAAGCCTAATATGATAGGTGTATAATCTAGAAAATATACCCTCACATGTAAAATACTTCATAATGATCTTCATCATAGGGGCATACTTGTCGTGAAGGAACCTGAAAGGAAAGGTCCTCTTCTTTTCATTACTGTACCTGGATTTGATGTATGGATCATAGTAGTGCTCATCCAAATCTTGTGCTTTATACCATTTTTCCCCCACATTCAAAATCCTTGTAGCATCAGTAATGATGGAGGAGGAAACTGTAAATGTTACCCCGGCAAGAGTTACCTTGTTATCACGGAGACTGGCTACAAAAATCTTGGTTAGCTCGGGATGATGTTGAACTCTTTATACCTTCTCACAAAACTCATAACATCCCAGATACCTGAAACAAGAGATAATCATACGGGAAGCCTCTAACTCTCTGATGTTTGTTAGTTCCTCTTTGATAATTTTTCCTCCCTTATGTGGTTTTCTCTGATGCTGAGGTTCATTTTCCATGCTTTCACTGCCACTGTTTTCCTCCTCCTCATAATATTTATCCTCTTTATCCATGTTTTTGAGTTTGAAGCTTTAGAAACCCTAGAGAAGGTAATCAAAAAGTGAGTTATGGTGAATAGGGATAGGGATATGGGAAGGGGAGAGGATTTTTTGTGATGTAGAATGAGATATGTATGATGTGAGAGTGAGAAAGGGGGGTATTTTTTAGTATGGACTGTTTTGTAAGTAGGGGTTTAGGGATTTTGTTTGGGGGATTAGGGTATAGGGGATAAGTGTATTTGATAGTAAGAAATAGGGAATAGGGATGATATTTAGGGATATGACAACAGGATGTGGGAATGAGGGATATGATTAAAAGATGTGGGAATGAAGGAAAATGGTAAGCGGGGAGGGTTTTTAGACAACCTAAGGTTTGAAAATTTAAATAGCAAACAAACTAAAAAATCGTGAAATGAGTGCTGGGATGATGGTTTAAGGAGTGTATGTACTTGCTTAGAGGCTCTAGCTAGCAAAAGGAGCAATTTAGATGATTGTGAGGGTAGTTTTGGTGTTTGCTGGCCTTGTACGCAACGCCCTATTGTATGTGCGGCGTCGTGCAAAAATACACTGGCACACAGGCTCTATGTGCAACACTGTGCTTGTATATGTGTTTGTTCAATTTAGTGTGTCCTAAATTGCTATATAAATTGTCAATCCGGGAGTCGTAAACTGCTGAAGTGAAGTGCACTATGTATGCAAGATAACCGATTTCTTACTTCTTTGTCGTTTCTGATTTTTTTGGTTTGTTTTTGGGTTTATCTTCTTGTTGATTCCCTAATGTGAGATGGCAATTCTAAAAGTCAAGTATGGATATAAGTGTTTAAGGCAATGGTGACCTTTTAAAATAATTTCCAAACGTCAAAGTTTTCAAAAAGGTTTTCAAACTTGCAATGATGAAATCAATTACTAAGAGAAAATAAAAATGTACCTAAATTCTAATTAAACCAAATAGTGAGCTAGTGACTATGAAACCCAGTATCCTTGCTGCTGTATAAAAAGAAAACTGAACTCAAAGTAATTCAAAAACTGTAAGCAAAGTAAACTAAATCATATTATATCAACTCATATTCTGACCCCTCACCATTCGACTCGCTCTGGCTATAGGAGGTAATCATAAACAAATTGAGTAATCTGATATCTAAATTGCATAAAATGAAACTAAGATCAAACTGCGCATTCATACTTCAATCCCTCACCATTCGACTCGCTTTGGCTATATGAGGTAACTGAAAATGACATGAGTAATCTAATCACTAACTTGCAGAAAAATAAACTAATATCAAACTACGCATTCATACTTCAATCCCTCACCATTCGACTCCCTCTGGCTATAGGAGATAACTGAAATTGAAATGAGTAATCTAATCACTAACTTGCAGAAAAATAAACTAATATCAAACTACTTATTCATACTTCAATCCCTCACCATTCGACTCGCTCTGGCTATAGGAGGTAACTGATAATGACATGAGTAGTCTAATATCTATCTTGCAGAAAATTAAATGAACAAAACAAAACTAAAAGAAATAAACAGTGCTGGAATTAGAACTAAGAAAACAAATCAGCAGAAGGACAAGATAATTCCATCATGTCATTAGTCATTAAAAAGTTATGTGCACTTTCCCGGGCTGTCTATTAGAACCTGAAATAAAGACACTGATCAGTTAACAGTCATTAGAAAGCATAAAAGAAACTATGGACAACAATCAACATGAATACCATAAGCAGTGTAATATATACAAGCAAACGATTATGGCATCAATAACGTAAAGGAAGAAAGAATGAAACTATACAGTAATTACAGAACATTGGTGTACAGGAGCCCTCTGCAACCTCGGCCAATCAGAAATCAACCACGAATTGAGCTTAAAAAGACTGTCTTCTCATGTATTAAAATGCAGTCATAACATAAGGATTAAGTCATGGCATAGTGGGCTCGTAAAACAATCAAAATTACATACAAAAAACTAGCTAATATGCGTATGAGAACGCTTTATTTATAATAGGAAATGACACAACTAATTCCTAAAATCTGCGCTGATAAACAGACACATGAATAACCACGTTCGGAAATTTAGCATGATGGTAGCCGTGACAATTAAATCCAAGGAGGGTGGCTGTTAGATTTGGTTCATGGAGCAGTCCATAGGTGTTAGCACGCCTCCTGAGATTTAGGAATTTTCCACGCAGGTCTTCACGTGGTGAAAAACAGAGTTCTGCCACTGTAAAACTCTTAGGTTGACCACCGCATGACTGTCTTTGACCACGGCCTTCTGTGAGTGATTCGGTTGAACCAAGGGGACACGTTCCATGTCCACATCATTTGAAACTTGCCCATGTGGCCAGATTCTCCGGTAGACACCTGTAACATAGACTTCAACAAAAAGGCTACGGAAAGTTGAGCTAGCTGCGGAAAGTGACAAGATTCCGCAGCTAACTGAGCAAAAATCTAAATCAAATAGCAGTCACAAGACATAGTTAGGAAACCATTTTATATGCTCTTTTTAAACTAATATGCAATGATTTGACAGCTTGGAGGTTCAAGTAACTGGAAAAAAAGGCTAAAAGGGTGTATAGGGAAGATGCAAGTTTGGGACTCAACATACCCCCACTGTGAAGGTGTTGCATGTCCTCGTGCAACCAAAATTTTAGTCATCCCCCTTTAATCCATGTGTTCTAAAGCCTCTGCTAGTACATCCAGTCCTCTTCTCTGCTTTCTTGGTGCTACCACCATCCTGGGTTTCCTTATCAAACATCTGAATTTGAGATTGATTAATTCCCTGCTCAACTTTCTACACTTTTTCTTTAATTTCTTGTTCTTTTTCTGCCATAGTCCCAAATGTAGCATAGTATTATCATGAATGATTTTGTCCACTTTTCTTTGCGCCTTTAATGCTTCATTTTCTTGTTTAATGTGCCTATTTAGAACTTCCAATTCAAACACTTCTTGTTTCAAGGATTGGACTTGTGCATCTTGTGTTATGTGAGGAAGAGTGGTTGATGTGATCGGGCCTGCAGCTGTCTTCTCTAAGGATTCGAGGTAATCATACGCCTCTTGCTGACTTGGATCTATTTCGGGTGTTTTCCTTGGGCTGACTTCAAAGTCTTGTTGAGGATGAGGACTTTTTTCTAATTCTGGCCAAGAAGGACTTACATCAACATCTGGAGGACCAATTTCAACATTTGGCTGAGAATGAGGTGGGCTATGGCCAGCTGGAGGTTTCTTGGGTGTTTCCCCACCCAAGTTGATGAAGTGGGGTCCTTTTACTTGTGTTTTCCTCCACTTTCCTCTAAGCCTGCTGCTTCTTCTTAAATACTGTGGGCTAATACTCTCTTCTTCCATGCTCTGTTTTCCTTTTTCTTTCTTCTTGGCTGTAGCAACTTGTTTTCGAAGATGCACTAGTCTCTCAGACAACACTTGATAGTCTTCCTCTATAGATGGCTCTGGTGATTGGTAGACATCTTCTATGTTCCTTTTTCCTTTCAATTTCCTCTGTTTTTTGTCCTTAGTTCTTTCCTCCTTCTCTTTTTGACCAACTTCTTTAGTTTTGCTAATAGGAGAGTCTTGGATTATGGCACTTTTTTCTTTTCTCCTACTCCTTCTTGATGTCTTTGGTGTATTGCTTTCAGGTGCCTCAGATGGCTCTTGAAAGTAGTTTCTTACTAGAAACCATTCCCAGGTATCTTTGTTTTTCTTCAATTGATCTTCAATTAGAATCCTCACGAGTCCATGATGATATAAATGAGGTTCTATGTCCCCTATGTTCTTTTGTACTGTGGTGCTCATCTTTTTCAAGCTCAGCAATAAGAAATAGGGCAGATTAAGGGTTTGGTTTTCTAAGAAGTTCATCAATAACCTAGTATGATACATGTACATTGCTCCAAATCAGCCTTCACAAGTGATAAACTTTTGAATGATTAACAGTAAGCTGGCCCACTCTTATTTTAATGCATGAACAGGAATTCCTTTTGTGAATACAGTAACGTCCATACCTGGGTTACATAATATAATTCTCCATGCCTGCTCATCCAAACTTTTGTTTTTAAACCAACGCTTACCTTCCTGGGGCAAGTCTGTGGCAGCTGCTATTGATGCTTCAGTGACCGTGAACTTAAGGTCTCCAATCTCCACCACCTGGCCGTTGAAAGACCTTGCAAAGGCTTTTGTTACCTCCTTATTGTGGCCCTTAAATTTTTGAATGAAGCGTATCCATTTAGCCTTCTTCAGCAAATCTTTTACTTGAGGGTATCCTTCTAAGAACTTAGGCCCTTCCGGTTCTTCCCTCAATAACCGTTCCATCCTTTCCTCTGTTTGAAATTCAACTAAAATTCAACTGCGTGTGAGGGTTTAGCAGAGGTAAGACGGCTACATTGCAGGGTTTATGGAAAAATAGTGGCTGAAAATGGAAGATGGATAACAAGTAATGGGAGTGTTCAGGAACTGTAAGCGGAAATAGGGGATGAGTAGCTGAAGTGAGTTCACAAAATGGAGTGGAGATGTATATGAACGAGGTGTGGCTTTAACAAAATGGAAAGGTAGTGAAGTGGAGTCAGAATTTTTGAACTGGACAGCTGCATAAGAGATGTTACACGTTGATGGAATGGCTGCGAAAAGTACGGTGGAGAGGAGCCATAATTAAATGGGTCACATCTCATGAGTACAAGTGGAGTGTGAAAGTGCAGTCATCTACGAGTTAAACCCAAAAATTAATCGTGAGACCATTTAGGGAATAAATGCATGGTTCGTGGAGTAAGGTTGTGGAATGGTAATGGAGCTATCGTGGTAATCATTGCATATAGTGGAGCTTTAAGGTTTAATAACTATGCAAAATTGTGCCTTTGATTGCTATTTGAAAGAAATTTTTACTCATACCTTGGAATCCTTGTCATTTGTTGTCCATTAGCCCTTAATCAACTGCTCCTTATTGATGTTTGTAGATGCTCCATGTCTTCATAGCATATGCTCAGTCATACATGCATTTTCATGATTATTGCACTAACATCTTGACTGTAAATTTGAAAAATAGAGTGGTGGCTAGAGAAACTGCTTCTGACTGCGGAAACTAATTCCAGCTGTGGAAACTAACACAGAAACCACTTGGCTGAATAAATATAGTTATATAATAACTATCTGAATGGAAATGGTCATGAAAAAGACTTTTATTGATGAAATGGAGTGAGATGAAGTTGAGTGGAGTGAAATGAAAATGAAATGGAGTGGGATGGAAATGAAGTGAAGTGAAAATGGGAAAGAAAGAGAGATTTTTTTTTTTTTGGAAAATATAGAGTGTCAGGTGTCCTTGACTTTCACTCTACATTTTCTGTATAAGACTGCCAATCAGTGATTGGTTTTCAAGCTTATACAATTATTCTTTTTTTTTTTTCAACAGAAAGGAACAAAGGCTAGGCTGGTGGGGAAGAAGGATTCTTCTTCACCAGCCTTATTGCAAAATTCTCTTGAAATATTTTGACAAATTCCTCTTTTGAGAGTGGCTTATGATAAATCTTTAATCTGTGGCCATTCACAATGAGAGGAGTTTGAAATTCATCAATGGTTTTGATTCTTACCACTCCATTGTTGAAGACTTTGTCAATCTCATATGGCCCAAGCCAATGGGTCTGAAATTTACCTTTGAAGTCTTCAAACTTGGAATCAAATAGTAATGCCCAATCTCCCTCTTGAAACTTTTTCTCTTTGATGTATCTGTCATGCCACTTAGCTCTTTGATGTTGAACTAGATCAGTTCTTAGGATTGCTTCTTGTCTGATCTCATCTAGCTCATTCAGCTGCTCCATTCTTTGCTTTTGGGCTTCTGATAGATCCATCCCCAACTGAACTACCATCTTGAAAGTTTTGACTTGAAACTCAATGGGGAGCAAGACTTCTTTCCCATAAACAAGTTCATATGGAGAATGTCCTGTTGTATTCCTCCATGTAGTTTTGTAGGCCCATAAGGCTTCAGGAAGCATTTCAACCCAATCTCTTCTGTGTAGATGAACAGTTTTGGTGATGATGCTTTCAATAATTTTGTTTGTAGATTCCATTTGGCCATTTTCTTGCGGATGGTAAGGAGTAGATTTTCTGTGCTTGATTTTTTATTCTTCCATCAGCTTCTCCATCATGTTGGATGTAAATTGACTTCCCTGATCTATCACAATTTCTCTTAGGACACCAAAGTGAGTAAAAATATCCTCATAAAGAAAACTAACAACTGAATTTTCAGTAGCAGAAAGTAATGCTTTGGCTTCTACCCATTTAGTGACATAATCAGTGCATACCAATATATACTTCTTCTGTTTAGATGGTGGATTAATGGGTCCAATGAAATCTAAAGCCTATTTTTCAAAGGGTTCAATGAGTACCTGTGGTTGTAATGGCATTTCATTTGAAAGAGTCGGTTTCCCTACTCTTTGGCAGCTGTCACACCTTTTGACATATTCTTTTGTATCCTTGAAGAGGGAAGGCCAATAATATCCTAAAGAAAGGATTTTATAGGCCTTCCTTTTGTCAGCAAAGTGTCCACCGCATGGTTCATCATGACATGCCTTGAGGATGTCAGGCATTTCATCTTCCCAAACACATCTTCTGATCACACAATCTAGCCCTGTTTTAAACAATTCATTAGAAATCCATGAATATTTTGAACTCTCCTGAATAATTCTTCTTTTTTTCACTAGGAAATAGATGTGGAGGTAGTTTCCCTATAACCAAATAGTTAGCAATATCTGCATACCAAGGAGTCTTAGTAGTTACTGCAAATAAATATTCATCTGGAAACTTATCCTCTACAGGAGAATCTTCTTTAGTATTTTGGATCCTAGACAAGAAATTAGCTACTGTATTTTGTTTTCCTGGTCTATCCAACACAGTAATATTGAATTCCTGTAAAAGTAAGAGCCATCTTGTAACTCTGCCATTAGTAACAGGTTTGTTCATTAGATATCTAATCGCAGAATGATCAGTATGGACAAAAGTTTCATAGCCTGTTATATAATGTCTAAACTTATTGATTGCATGAACAACAACTAAGAACTCTTTTTCAGTCACAGTATAGTTCAACTCAGTGGGAGTCAAATTTTTACTAGTATAGTAAATGGCATAAGGAACTAAATCATTTTGACCCAACACAGCTCCTAGAGCTGTATCTGAAGCATCTGTAGAAATATGGAAAGGAAGTTTCCAACTTGGCCCTCTCAAAATGGGTGCTTCAGATATTCTTGTTTTCAAAGTTTCAAATGCTGATTGACAATCAGGATACCATTTGAATTCACGGTCTTTTGTAAGCAATTTGAAGAGTGGAGATGTTATTTTGGTGAAGTTTTCTATAAATCTTCTATAGTACCCAGTAAATCCCAGAAAACTTCTGACATCTTTTTGACAATTTGGAATAGGAAACTTGGAGATGACTTCAACTTTTGATCTATCAACTTTAATCCCATCCCCTGAAATGTGATGTCCCAAAACAATACCTTCAGTAAACATCATAAAGCATTTTTCATGACTTAATGAAAGGTTTGTTTCTTTACATCTTATAAGGAATTTTTCCAAATTCTCTAATGCCTCTTCAAATGAATCACCATAAACTTTAAAATCATCCATATAAACCTCTACACAATCATGGATTAGATCAGAAAAGATTCCTAGTACTGCCCTTTGAAATGTTGCGGGTGCATTACATAATCCAAAAGAAAGCACTCGGTAAGAAAAAGTTCCCCGTGGACAGGTTAATGTGGTCTTATCTTGATCTTCAAGTGCTACTTGAATTTGGTTATAGCCACTAAAACCATCCAAAAATGAAAAGTACTTTTTTCCTGCTAGAGTATCTAATACCTGATCAATAAAGGGTAAAGGAAAGTGATCCTTCAAATTTGCTTTATTCAATTCCCTGTAATCAATACATACCCTCCATTTACCATTCTTTTTAGGTACTATAACCAAAGGAGAAACCCATCGGCTATCTGAAATTGGATAAATGAAGTTTACATTGAGTAGTTTTTGGAGCTCTTCTTTCACTATCTCCCTAAGGTTTGGATTCATCCTTCTCTGAGGTTGTCTGATTGGTCCACTGTTTTCCTCGATGTAGATGTGATGAATGAAAGTCTTAGGGTCAATACCTTTCATATCAGTATACTCCCATGCAAATGCAGTAGAATGTTTTTGCAAGATTTTGGTTAGCTCTTCCTGTTGTGATTTTTCCAAGTTTTTGTTGATATTCAATGTTTTACCTGGAAAGATCTCAATGGCGGAACTACCAAACTCTTCCATAGAGTAAAGAGACATTTGTCTAGATGATAGATACTCAATGTCAGAATCTAACTGAAATTGTGTGTGGTCATATTCTGAAGATGTTTCAAAGTTTTCTAATGTGTTCAAAATTTGACTATCTTCACTGATTTCAGAAATGGTAAAGACAGGTTGTATAGTGTCCTCATCATCGACCCATTCATTATCTCCTACTTCTGTAATTTCTTTTGCTGGAGGATATAGATTGAATTTCTTTGTCGAATTACCATCAGAAATATACATATCCCTAGATCTACAACTGATAAAAGCATCAGTTGTGGCTAACCAAGGTCTTCCTAAGATGAGTGGGTGCCCTCCTAGATTACTCTTGGGAGTTAAAATCATGAAATCTAATGGATATTCCCAAGAATCTAAGGAGACCAAAATGTCTTCTAATACACCATCTGGTTTGATAATTGATCGATCTGCAAGTTGCAGTAGAGTAGGTGTAAAAAGAAGATTAGGAAGTTTTAGCTGTTTCATAGTCTGTCTACTCATAATGTTGATAGCAGCGCCTAAATCAATCAAAGTATTTGGAATTTCTACCCCATTGATATGTGTTTTGACAATTGGACTACCGGGATCTACATACTTCTGCATGGTAATTTTTCCCATCATGATATCTGCAATTTTTCCTACCAGGTGGATTCTTCTTATATCTCTTGGTTTCCTTCCTAGTCTTTTGAGACTCAACTCCTTTATTGTTTTTGCTAGAATAGGAATCTCTCTAATGGCTTGTAGCAAGGGAATCTTGATACAGACATTCTTTAATTCATCTAGAAAATCATAGTCAGGCAACAAGATTTGTTTTTCCACTCCTTTATCAATTTGTAATATTTTAGGAAAAGGAGGTGTGATGAAGATGCAGGTTGCTCAACTATAGGAGTTGTGGGGGTTGACTCTTTTTCTTTTTCTTTTTGAGTGCTTGGGTTTTGAAGAGATGCTTCAGAACCTTTATTGGCTTCAAGAGAATCTTCCTCAAAAATGCTTTGCCTTTGAGCATCTATAGAAGGCTTGTCTAAAACTCTACCAGATCTGAGTTGTACATCATTGAGAGGAACAATCATATAGGTAGGAAATTGTTTTCCTTCTACCATGTAAGCATTTTGAGGGTTTTTATTATTGGGATTTGGCAATGGCTGGGAAGGTAGTTGATTTGTATTTTGTTGGAATGTAAGCAAGAGTTGGGAATTTGGATTTTGTTGAGAAGGTTGTTGTTGTTGTGGAAATGGCAATGAAAGTTGTGGATTTTGATTTGGAAGTTGTGGAGCTTGTTGATTTTGAAAAGATGGAGGATATTGATAAAATTGAGCAAATCTCCCATAGGGATTTTGCATACCTTGTACCCATGATTGAAATGGATTTTGAGGTTTGGACCAAGGTTGTTGCCAAGGATTCCAATTTGGTGGGGGTTGAAAGTTCGTGGGGTTGTTAAACCCTTGATTTTGTTGCCCCTGCCAAGGTCTCCTTGAAACAAAACAGAGAGACTCAATTGAATTTGGGTCTTCTTGAAAGACAGCTTTGAGCCCAGGAATTGAAGGACAATCCTTGGTCTCATGGCTTTCTGAACAAATCATACATGTTTCTACAACTTTTGCATCCAAGGGACATTCCCTTAGAGCATGTTTCTTCCTACATTTTGGACAAAAGATGGCCAAAGCTTCAGCTTCTGCTTTCTGCTTGTTTTGTATCTTAAGGGTGTCTAGTTGCTCACTAAGACTCCCTAAAATATTAGTTTTGAACTCATCAAGCATGTTGCCAATTTCAACCCTACTTACTGATCCAGTTGCAGATTTGTTTGCTCTAATGAGAGAAGGATCTCTAGGCCCTTTTCCAGTTTTAGATTTTCCCCTTGAGAGATGGATGCATAGCTCTGCTATATCATGAAGTGGAAGTTGAGATATATCTCCTTTCCCCATCATGTTCAAAATATCTATCCATTCATCTCTAATGGCTTTTAATAGAAGGGCTTTCAAGGTTTCCTCATCTAGGTTATTCATTTTTGCTCTTTTCAGGTTGTATTGAAATCTTTCAAGTAAACCCTCCAAGTTTTCATCTTCTTTTTGCACCATTTTGAATAACTCATCCTTATGATTGGTGGGCATACAATAGTCCAGGTATCTATCCAAAAATGTTTGTTTCATATCATTCCAAGTCCTAATAGGTTGAGTGACTAATCCCATGAACCATTTTAGAGCAGCTCCCTTCAATGTTGAAGGAAACAATTTGAGTTTTTGAGAGTCTTCCATATAATCATAAGTTCGGCACACGACTTCAAACTCAAATAGAAATGTTTCAGGATCCTCACTTCGCAACCCATAAAAGTTTGGGAGGACAGATGGTCATTGTTGTTCAAGATTCCTCATCAATTATAGGAAATCCAAATGAGTTATCTCCATCCCTATTTCCCCCGTTGTTACCTCTACCTCCTCCATTGTTTCCTCCTCCTCTACCTCTACCTCTACCTCTACCTCCTCCAAATCCATTTACTACTTCCTCTGTCATGATAGTTTCCTTAGAGATTTTGGAGTCCTCTGGTTCTTCTACTAATGGCGAACGAGGAGGAATTTCTCCCTCTTCCTCTTCATGTGATTCTACTTCCTCGATTACAATTTGTTTTCCTGTAGAAGTAAAGAAAGGGTTTTTTCCTAACTCAGATTCGGTGGATAGTGTGGGAGAGTCTCCTAATTTAGCTACTGCCTCTTGAATTCCAGGAATCCTAAGGCTAGGAGTGTGATTTGGAGATGATGGAGGTGTATCTTGTCTATACCTTGAAGTAGATGGAGTTGTAAAAATCGAACTCTTGGCCCTAGCTATAAACCATCCCCTAGAATGTCTTGCTCTATGCATGTCATTTTTTATTTTTCTTCAAGTCGGGCTAATAATTCTCTTTCTGATCTTCCAGATCACTCTAGGTGCAATAAGAAAGCATACTCAAGAAATTACTGAACCAATAAATCTCTTTTCGGATCCTCCAGGTCACACTAGGTGCAAGAGGAGAGCATACTTTGAGAAGTCATCAATTTTTACCTTCCTTGAAATTTTCTTGTTTTTTTTTTTAAGAAATTGGCTACCTAGTTTCACTTCCCCAGCAATGACGCCAAAATGTTTGGTCAATTTAGTGTGTCCTAAATTGCTATATAAATTGTCAATCCGGGAGTCGTAAACTGCTGAAGTGAAGTGCATTATATATGCAAGATAACCGATTTCTTACTTCTTTGTCGTTTCTGATTTTTTTGGTTTGTTTTTGGATTTATCTTCTTGTTGATTCCCTAATGTGAGATGGAAATTCTAAAAGTCAAGTATGGATATAATTGTTCAAGGCAATGGTGACCTTTTAAAATAATTTCCAAACTTCAAATTTTTCAAAGAGGTTTTCAAACTTGCAATGATGAAATCAATTACTAAGAGAAAATAAAAATATACCTAAATTCTAATTAAACCAAACAGTGAGCTAGTGACTATGAAACCCAGTATCCTTACTGCTGTATAAAAAGAAAACTGAACTCAAAGCAATTCAAAAACTGTAAGCAAAGTAAACTAAATCATATTACATCAACTCATATTCTGACCCCTCACCATTCGACTCGCTCTGGCTATAGGAGGTAATCATAAACAAATTGAGTAATCTGATATCTAAATTGCATAAAATGAAACTAAGATCAAACTATGCATTCATACTTCAATCCCTCACCATTCGACTCGCTCTGGATATAGGAGGTAACTGAAAATGACATGAGTAATCTAATCACTAACTTGCAGAAAAATAAACTAATATCAAACTACGCATTCATACTTCAATCCCTCACCATTCGACTCGCTCTGGCTATAGGAGGTAACTGAAAATGACATGAGTAATCTAATCACTAACTTGCAGAAAAATAAACTAATATCAAACTACGCATTCATACTTCAATCCCTCACCATTCGACTCGCTCTGGCTATAGGAGGTAACTGATAATGACATGAGTAGTCTAATATCTATCTTGAAGAAAAGTAAATGAACAAAGCAAAACTGAAAGAAATAAACAGTGCTGGAATTAGAACTAAGAAAATAAATCAGCAGAAGGACAAGATAATTCCATCATGTCATTAGTCATTAAAAATCTATGTGCACTTGCCCGGGCTGTCTATTAGAATCTGAAATAAAGACATTGTTCAGTTAACAGTCATTAGAAAGCATAAAAGAAACTATGGACAACAATCAACATGAATACCATAAGCAGTGTAATATATACAAGAAAACGATTATGGCATCAGGAACGTAAAGGAAGAAAGCATGAAACTATACAATAATTACAGAACCTTGGTGTATAGGGGCCCTCTGCAACCTTGGCCAATCAGAAATCAACCACAAATTGAGCTTAAAAACATTGTCTTCTCATGTATTAAAATGCAGTCATAACATAAGGATTAAGTCACGGCACAGTTGGCTCGTAAAACAGTCAAAATTACATACAAAAAGCTAGCTAATATGCGTATGAGAATGCTTTATTTATAATAGGAAATGACACAACTACTTCCTAAAATCTGCGCTGATAAACAAACACGTGAATAACCACGTTCGGAAATCTAGCATGATGGTAGCCGTGAAAATTAAATCCAAGGAGGGTGGCTGTTAGATTTGGTTCATGGAGGAGTCCACAGGTGTTAGCACGCCTCTTGAGATTTAGGAATTTTCCACGCAGGTCTTCACGTGGTGAAAAACAGAGTTCTGCCACTGTAAAACTCTTAGGTTGACCACCGCTTGACTGTCTTTGACCACGGCCTTCTGTGAGTGATTCGGCTGAACCAAGGGGACACGTTCCATGTCCACGTCATTTGAAACTTGCCCATGTGGCCGGATTCTCCAGTAGACACCTGTAACATAGACTTCAACAAAAAGGCTGCGGAAAGTTGAGTTGGCTGCGGAAAGTGACAAGATTCTGCAGCTGACTGAGCAAAAATCTAAATCAAATAGCAGTCACAAGACATAGTTAGGAAACCATTTTATATGCTCTTTTTAAACTAATATGCAATGATTTGACAGCTTGGAGGTTCAGGTAACTGGAAAAAAAGGCTAAAAAGGTGTATAGGGAAGATGCAAGTTTGGGACTCAACAATGTGCAACACTCCCTGCTCTATGCACAACACCTCCACAATTTTTCCCTATGTAGAATTCTCCTTGATCAATGCGCAACACCTGACCACTTTGCCTTGTGTGCAATGCTCCTTGCTCTATGCGCATCGCCCAAGGTTTCTTCAGCCACCAATTCACTACAACTCCCTTTTTATCTCTTTGTCAAATGAGCATGATGAAGTTTGAAAAATGATTTTGAAATGTTATATAGAGGATGATTTTGATTTTTCCTTAGAAAAAACCCACTTTATAATGTTTGTTTGGAACTTTTACTTTGTCTTCAAATCTCTATTTAATACTTTTCTTTCTTTGTCTCTTTTCAGGTGGATGATGCTTTGATTGAGCTGATTTCTTCAATGGCTCATTTCTTGCAGCAAGGAGAAATTCTTGGGAAGCTTATGGGAACACTTATTACATGAAATGACTTGAATTACATCAAAAAAATATGAACAAACTAAAATACTCTGTTTTCATCTCAAAAACATGTTTTTGAGATGAAAATTACATCAGTGAAATAAGAACTTTGTACAATAACCATGACTTGCTACCAATCACTCTTTGTTTATTGGTCTTCCTCATACCTTTGTTTCCCTTTATTTACATTGAAACTATGCTTTTGACCTTGGAAATGAACCCTAAGACCTAATGGAAACATGACTACCTTGACTCTAAAAATAACATAACTAAAACCATAATTGAATCCAACATGGAGATGGCTCAACAAATGTACCTCATGAGGGAAAATTTGATTTTCTAAGAAGAAGACAACCATCAGTGGACCATTTTGGCATGACCTAGTGGAATGATAAAAAATTCAGTATGGGACACCTAAAATGAAAATGCAAAGAGCACATATGGTCCCTAATGGAAGTATGCATATATTGACACTAACATATACCTCCAAAAATATTGAACCATAAAAACCTCTGACTCATAAATTGTACCAATCAGTGACATTATGAAGATCTACTATCAAATTACGAAGTTCTAAACTGATAGCAGCAAAGACTACCCTTCTTACTCAATCAATCAATCAACCAGACTCAATATCCTTATACAATCAGTTTTACTTTCAGATCCAAAGAAGACATCATTGATAAACAATAGTAAAATAGTAGCACTGACAAGATAGATCAGTCATTTTTGAACAACAATCTTTTCTTCTACATATGCTACTTGGAAGTGTCGAACCAGCATGTATACACACCTTCACCAAGGTGAACAAGTGTATAGATCTGCAAATAAAAACTTACAACTTCGCAACTATTCCAGACTTCGGATATACCCATATCATAGCATTTAAAGGAAAAAACATTTATTAGCACTCAGATATAGCCTATCCATTATCAGATCACATAATGATAAGTCATTATGATCCTGGTCCATAATTAGATCTCATCCATCATCAAACACTCAGGTGCATACTTAGTCCTGATTAAGCAAAGCATTAGAAACCCATAACATGCATATTTTCTTTAAATCTAACACTTAATGAGATATTCATTCCTTGTGCACTTAGCCCTTTGATCTTCTCCTCCTTATATAGTTTTAGCCTTTATCAATACCTAGGACCAAAACAACACTTAGAACCTTTGGTATTCTTAGACAAGATCAAATAACCGTTATTCCACTCAATATTGTGGGCTAATACCATGGTATGGACCCTTGGTATTCTTTCACCTTAATTTCCTTAATTTTCCATCCCATACACACTTTTCCTCTTGTGAAAGTGCGTGCATACATATACACTCTTTTTGTACAATGAACCCACTTGTAGACGCTCTTTTGTATAGTGAACCCGCATATACAACTTAACATACCCAAAAACTTTCTCTTTCCTCAATTTCTTGATTCTGATCTGTAGTCCTTTGTTCCATCATCCTGTTCTTATGTACCATTACTCTGTTACCTCTAAATAAACCTATTATAATGTGATTTGCCATTGTATATCACTTATGAACTGATTCTTTTGAACTGTCCTGCGTTTTGTCACATCTGTAAACACAACTTCCATGCATTCTGTCACATCATGTTTATACTTTCATCAATTAGTTCATTCATCAAAGAACAACACACACTAACAATCTCCCTATATCAAACCTTTGACCATTATTTTGTTCCACCATCTTGTCATCTCTAACCTATAGATTCATCTATGTTCCATCATTCTATCACCTCTGATCTGTCTTGTAGATTCATCTAGTTGCCATATACTTTTTCTTCTACAAGTGAGTTTCCATCAAGGAAAACACATACAACATAATGGCAACAATTGTGACAAGTATATAAGACCAACAAGTGCCTCCTCCATAAGCACACCTATCACCAACCAAGACTTTAATGGACCCAAGTTTACATCATGCTCCCATTTTAGTGGGACTACATCAAATATATACAACATAATACATCACTTGGACTTCCATTGACCCATATATAGCTAATTACAAGACATACTAGACACCAAGGGTCTCTCCATGAGCAATGTACCCAAAAGATGAAACAATGATAATACATGGCTTTTACATCTGCACACAATGGTGCTCTCATCAATGCATGCCCAAAACATGAAATATCATGAGTACATGAGAACAATGAGCAATGAATATGCTCTCAATGTGTAGCAACAACAATAGAAGCACTATCCAAACCATATGCTAGTGCATGGCCACTCAACATCTTGGCCACCATCATCTCAACAATGAAGATCCTACAATAAGATCATGAAGAACACTAGCAAATTCTACCATGCTCCACATGTGCATCAACAACAAAATCAACTGAAAGTAGCGTCATAGCAATATGTCATGGAAGTATCATATACATACTCATCATCACATTCTCTCTCCCCATGAGAGCAAAACCAAGCAAAAAAATCCATCATACTAAGCCATCATGAGCAACAAAAAATACATATCCTCATCATAGGTGAGACATATCATCAATGAGGCATAACCAAAAAATTAGTGAGAATAAAAACATGTATACTCCATATTTGAGCAACAATCGTCATAACTCATCCATCCAAGAGAAACAACATAATATATCTAGAATATAAACTATGAGAAATAAAATGCATACTCTAGATTAACTATCTCCATGGAAGCAACACATGCATGACAACACTTGACATACATATAATACACCAATATGATCATCATCAATATACCAACTATGTCACGTGAAGCATATGATTTTGCAGCTATATGGCAGCAGCAACAAAACTCTTTTACTACAACACACTCTCATGAGAAGTAAAAACAATAAAACTCCTCCAAAATGAGAATGATGCCAACAATATGGGGATCCATTTGGAATAAAAAGTTCTCCCCCTGAATGTGTGATCCTACATCACACCTAGACAATGCATATAGGATACTACATTGCTTCCATATTGCTATAGGGATTAATGCATGGGTGTTTGGTGATGTATAAATCCTCAAGGATCTTCCTATGATCCTTGGCAGACTGTAACATTATCTACAACTGTCACAAAGATGCATGCATATCTATGCTTAACAAATTAATATCAAAGTGATAAGGACTTATTACCTCAAGTCTTAGTGTGGTGTTGCTGGAGAGCGTAATGTAGCTAGGTGGAAGACCCATGAGCCATCTCCAAATCAAAACCTGCACATAGAAAAGACAAGTGTAATATCACAGCATAAAACCTTGATAAACAATGCATGAACATATAAATATATCTAGTTGTATATATCTAAGCCACTCATAATAACAACATTACATGAACATATAAACAAGTTATACTATCAACATTGCGGAGTGGAAAACACAATTGCAGTTCTATATTGATGTAGAAAAGAGTGATTACAACCATCGGTTGTATCAACCTTCGCTTACCCCTCTAGCTCCTCTCTCTCCCCATCCTTAACCTCTTTTGATGCCATAGTCTGAGACTATGCTCGATAGTCAAATAGGAAATCCTTTCAAATGGTTCAACCTCTTTCATAATGGCCCTAGCCTTGCATATATAGCATGTGAGTATAAGGTTGCCAGCTCCTTCATTAGTTCCATTAGGCAAAAGCAGTGATGTTTCCATGCCTTTATTCTCTTTCCCATTTGTATACTCCATTAGGAATAAGTAGTTCCTCCAAACATGTCGAGTTATAATGTTTCCCTACTTTTTTGAGTTGACATAGGAGATAATATTGGGATATTTCTTGGTCAACTTGTTCCCTTGACCCATAGAAATTCATTTAGGTTCACTAATTCTCTTCCCGAGGTAACAGACAGAGCTACCCTAGGCACTAACACACCCTTAGCCTTGCTAGGAAGCTTTATAAAGTAGGTTGCTAGTGGATAGATAGCGTTAGCTTGACAACTGGACCTGTGAACTTGGTTAGTCCTTCAGTCATCATGTCTTTCTCCTATGAGCTGGTGAGGAGGTCATTTTCCTGTCTAACAGATACCCCCTAAAGTGTGAGATCAAATGCTGTGACGATGGCAAAAATACTTTATATTTAACTGTCCTTTTCTTTGGAAAAAAGAGAGAGAGGATCAGAGCTTCGGGCAGTACAAGAAACCTGATACAACACATATATAAAAACAACTAAAATCATGTCTTGAGTTGGGCATTCCCACACTTAGTATCTATGTTAGAGTGATTTTCTCAATAAAGAGATATGACAATGCTAGTCGCCAATAAGCACAATGTGAAACCTGTGTCATAATAGGATCATTCTAATGAGCTGTCTCCAAAAAAAAATAAACGCAACTTGGTAGAGGAAACAAGGCTGAGTGATGCAAGCCTCTATCCAAGGTCTTGATTTCTGCTTCACCGCAACATCATAGATCGATAAATGTGAATATAGGCATTGAGTTCGAGCATGCACGAAATCGTCTGATTACCAGTCAATAATGGACATTGTTAACATACACGAGGATGGCCACCGATAATGGTGATGGTCCCCAAGATGCATAGTATAATCTAGCGAGTGTGAATAATGTTTTTTTCATCAAACACTCATAGAATCATTTAATCAAGAGCTAATAATGATAACCCCTGACCAAACACAAGGTGACCTTCCACTGATGTCTACAAGTACCAAGGCATTGAAGTGTTTCTGAGTCTTCATCCTAGATAGAGTGTTGAAGTCAATAGGAAGAGACCTGTCGAAAGGTAGGGAATAAGGTGTCCTACATCATTCGACACGAAATGGGACAAGAATGATTGTTTTTTGAGGAATCTTTTGAGCATTGGGTCAAAGCAACAAAGGGCATGATGATAGGATATGCTTGACGGTTTCATGGAGGAAACAAAAGATAAAGGTTTTTGCTTGAACAATAGAAGGCTCAACAACGGTTTTAACCATGCAGCACTAGACTCATGAACACCAAAGAGTGTTAGGATACAAAGATGCAAGAACATCGGGGTATATAGGCTAAACTAACAGGATGGTAAGATTCATATTGAGAGGTTGTCACAAGGAAGGTTTATTTGAGGGAGTGGCATGTTCAAGGGAGCGACTGCTGCCAAAAAACTCTTTTCACAATACTGAACAAAAAGCAATTGTATTGTCCACTTTCCCCATCTGATTGGTTTAGTGAGTCCAGATGGGTAAGCTCATCAGTCTTTTCATGTTTTAAGAGTCTGAAAAAGGATCGTAAAATGAGTGACTCTATGTCCTATCTGATTAGTTTAATGAGTCCAGATAGGCAAACTCATTGGTATTTTAATGTTTCAAGAGTCTGAAAAGATCGTAAAGAGCGACTCCAATCCTCATTTGTTTAATTTCATGAGTCCAGATGGGACAACTCAGTGGTATTTTCATATTTTGAGAGTTTGAAAAGATCGTAAAGAATGACTCCAGGGTGGTCCCTTTGTCATAGTTGTTAACCAGGTGCGACAAAGGTTTAATAGTATACTTGAAAAGGTTCCTTTTCTGTAAGTTAATCTACTGAGTCTGGATAAAGAGAAACCTAGTCTTAATAGATGTTTTCCTTATTTTGTTACGAGTATGAGGAGATGGAGTAAACTTGATATTCGTCATGAAATTTTAATGAGTCACGCGACAACAAACTCAATAGACATTCATCGAATTTTAACGAGTCAAATGAAGAAAACTCGAAGTATCTTTTTCAGTTTAATGAGTGAGGAAAAGGAGGTAGAAGAATTGCTTATTCCTTCTTCGTAGATTTAACGAACCCGAAGAAGGGAAAAACTCAAGGATTTTTCAATTAAGAGCAAGAAATAGTTCCAAAATAGAAAGCGCTCATATTGTCATCGTAGGTTTTTAAACGAGTCCGATGACGAAAACTCCAAGTTTTTTTTTATTTAACGAGCGAGAAAAGTTCCTAAAAATAATGCTCAGAGCTTCTTCATAAGTTTTTAACGAGCTTGAAGAAGGAACTTGGGGTTTTTTCAATTTTATGAGAAAAAGAGAGAAAAAGAGTTGCTCAGATTGTCATCGTAAGTGTTTGACAAGCTCGATGATGAAAAAATCGGGGATTTTTCATTTTAAGAGCGAGAAAACATCCCATAAAAGAAAGCACTCATTGAGAATTGAACATGGTCCTTTCTGTCATTCAACCTTGAAAGTTCTTTCATCAAAACATGAGCAATTTCTGTCAATATGGGGTCATGGCGCATGATAAATATCATAGGAAATGAACTACTTCTACTTTAATGACTTAAATTAAGCTAAGTCATGTCTCCAAAGTGACTATAAGGGAGTTCTTGAGCCTCCACATTCACCATTTGCATCATTTGAGAGTTGTGAGAGTGTTTTGGAGCTAAAGAGGAGCAGATTTTCCATGGACGATTGTAGGCGATCCAGAGGAGCATTCGATAGGACGTCAAACCTAGATAGATGCCAAAACCTTTATCTTGCATTATTCATCCTTGTTTAGTTGCTTTTGGGGTGGATTTTTAGAGATCTAGGGAGCCCTATATCATTTATTGTGCCTAACGCCCCCTTCCAGGCTTGTAGGGAGTGTTAAACGTCCTTTACGACCTGGGGGAGGGCGTTAATCCTCCTTTATTTTCACTAGGGGGGTGTTAGTGCTTGAGGGCGCACCCCAAAACTCCATGCATTGATTTCTTGAGCTTTTTTCCCCATTTGCACTGATTTTTGGGCTGATTTGTGCAGGATTTGAGCCATTATGACTAGTTTATGGAGAGAACGGGTCTGTGATCGATAAGAATTGCTGATGCGAAATTATCCAACTTGCATACTTGCATTGCGCCGATGTGGTTTGATTAAGTATGCACATTTGGACTTGATGAAAGGTCAGGAGGACCTTTTGAGCTGGATTATTCAGTGCTAGGATGAACACGAACAGGTGTTCCAGATCAGGGACCATGAGTTGGTTATTGACTGAGATGATATATATTTCTTGACAGGTTTGTCGTGCAGAGGAGCACGGGAAAAATTAAACGCAGGTAGGCCTGATCCCTGATCCACCTTAGAGCTAGTCTGAGCTTACTATATCCCTGAGAGCAGACTCCTCAGCAACAGAGTCCCTATAGAGAGGATTAGATCTAGATCTATGAGGGCCATTTTATGGATGATTGTGCACTTGGTGAGGTCTAAAAGTCCCCATGTTGTGACAAAAGCCTAGCTGTTGCCTGAAGTTCACTATGTCTAGCCACAGATATTCAACTGGTGTGAGGTAGTGCTTCATCAGTTGAACGCAGAGTTGAATTCATGTAAGACCTGGACCCAACATAGTTTTGGGTACGACACTCTCATTGTCTCCTTCATACTTGAGAGGGTGCCAGTTATGTGCCCACAGATGAGCTTAGGTCCCCTCAATCCGAGGGAGCCAAGACAGAGGAGATGGGCATTGTTTGATCCTCACACAGGAGGAGGACCCATCCGACAATTTTTCAAAGAGGATTTCTTCGAATGGCTCAGTGGTCAGATTGTGATGATAAACAACTATGCCTACGAGGGCATGGACTTCACAGGTGACCCTATATTGATTTTTCCGTCTGTTACAAATTGGGGGCCTCAAGGTAAGAAGGTTTATTTGAGAGTACTTAAAGTATTTTTAAGCTTTTGAATGTTTATGTTATGTTTTTGTTGATTTTATGGGTGAACAAGTACTAACATGAAGCTTTTTGCTTGACACAGATGTGGCATCGGTGTGACCTGCAGGCGAGCCTCGCCAAGTGAGGTAAGGAGGCCAACTACCCATAGGCGGGGGTGATGTTGAGAGTCTTCGCGAGGTTTTGAGGAACCTGGAGTGCTTGAGCATGGGTGTGCCCCCCCTTCCTATGGAGTATATCCCCTCTCATATGCAGCAACACATAGTTGGTGTGCCTAAGCAGTTTCTGGTTCCTCTTCAAAGGATAGCTAGAGCAGTATTGTCTTTTCATGAGAAGTAGGCTCTATTAGCATATGTGTGGTATAGCCAGCGAGTGTTTATAGCTAGGCTTAGTAGCCATTTTGTACTTAAAACACCCAAGTTTTGGGAAATTTTCTAATGTAAAAGACTGGATTCGATATATATATATATATATATATATATATATATATATATATATATATATATATATATATATATATATCTACAGATATTTTGGTATTTTATGATGTAAATGTTTTTAAAGTGATTTTTTATTTTATTTTTTAACTGTGTAAATATTTACTTTCATACATGTATCCATAATAAATGAGACAGATGCTAATCTAACACATAGTTTGCCAATGAATCAGCAATTGTATTAAATTCTCTAGGAATGTGTTCATATGTAATAAACTCAAATTGACATTCCAAGAGTCGTACCCTTAAATAATGATGCAACAATATTGGATTACGAACGTGATAATGATTTGTCAATTGCATAACAACAAGCTGAGAGTCTAACCTAACCACTAGATTGGAGATGTCCCTTGATGACGCTTCAATGAGCAATGAAACTACAGACATGTATTCAACAATATTGTTGGTGGCAGTACCAAGAAAGACTCCCCTGGAAAAAACAGTGCCAACTCAGCTGTGTAAATGATCCAAGAAGCTGATGCAATGTGCCATGTGTGATGACTGACACCATTCGCGTATCCTACGTATGCTAGGGGTAATTAAGACATATGGATAACGATAAATATGTATGAGACAAATACTTCAACAAATACCAAAAAATCTAGTTGCATCAAAAGAAGAAAAACATATAAATACATAAAATTACAAAGCACATGCCTACTATAGTATTAGGCATAATAATTTTTCAGATAGAGCCTGTTTTGGGGCTCAGCGAACGGGACTCCTTCCCAGTCCTGAAGTTCATATTCCCCTTTTGAGAGGGCTTTCGTGATGACATATGGACCGAGCCATAAGGGTTGAAGTGTTCCTGCCCCCAAGAGGTCATGTTTTTTATCGTAGAGTAAAACAAGATCTCCCTCTCAGTAAGAATGAGGCTTGAACTTTTTGTCGTACTGGGCTTTGACCCGACGCTTGTGGGCTTCAAGTGCCAATTCAACATCTCAACGGGTTTCATCCAGTTGATTTAGGTATAGCAGGCACTCTTCTTTGGCAGTGGTGCTGAGAAAGAGTTCAACAACAATTTGTAAGGAAGGAATCTGACACTCGATTGGTAAAACTGCTTCCAGGCCATAAGCTAGTTGAAAAGGTGTAAATCCTCTAGCAATTTTTATTGAAGTTCGGTATGCCCACAATGCAAGATATAACATTCAATGCCAATGGGTTTTATGATTCCATACTAACCTATGAATCATGGTCTTTAAGACACCATTGATGGCCTCTACTTGACCATTAGCATGGGGGTAGTAGGAGGATGACTAATCCCGACGAAAACTGAGAAACGGTGTTAAGTCAGACATCATGTGATTTTGAAAATGAGGCCCATGCTCTGTAATGATCGTGTGGGGCACACCGAAGTGACAGATAACCTGATTGAATAGGAATAGTGCCACGGTTTCTCCATCAACTTGGAAAGTCAGAAGGGCTTCAACCCATTTCATGAAATATTCCACAGCTACAATAATCTAGTTGTGTCCGGAAAAGGAAGTGGGGTTGCAAGTGACGAATTCTATCCCCATTTGGCAAAGGGGCCGATGGAGATAACCAGGTGCAGTAGGGCCAAAGGAGTGAAATTTTATTTGTAAACACTTGACAAGGGTGGTACTACCAGATAGCCTTGATACAATCTTTGAACAAGGTTGGCTAGTAGTAGCCTATGCGCAAAATTTTCTGAGCAGTAGATATGCTAGAAAGATGACCGCCACATGCCCCAGCAACGTTGAAGAACTATATCAACACCACGGTAATATAACGTATCGTCAAGCACTAAATAGTGTCGTGCTTGGTGGCAGATGTGACGATGGTCACCTGATGATAGTTCAGGGTGGAAACGTTGCGCTTGGAGGTAGACAAGAATGTCACCATACCAAGGGTCAAGATAGACAACTTCATCGAGAAGAGGATCGTGGGCTATCTCATTAGGATCGACAATGGGAAAATCCTAAAAAAGATTAGCAAAGACTAAGGAATTTTTTGCCTTGGCAGCGGTGAAAACCAAATCAAATTGTTGGAGGATCACTATCCATTTGGAATATTTCCCTCCAATGACTTGAAAAGATAAAAGGTGTCTCATGGGATTCTCCAAGGTGATGACAGTAGTCTGTTGCAGTAGTATGTAATGTCAGAAGTGGTTGAAAACAAAGACAACTTACAAGGAGAGCTTTTCCACATGTGAATATCTGAGTTTGGGCCCAGTCAAGCCTTTCGACAGATAATATATCACATCCTCACTTAGTTCATCGTGAGTTTGAACCAAGACCATTCCTAGAGACGATGGCAAGGCTGCCAGGTATAGAAGAAAGTCACGCCCATATTTGGGAGCACTAAGGAGTGGGGCTAATATGAGCGCCTTTTTCAATGCATCAAATGATCATTGAGCTTGATCATCCCATAGGTATGGCACTCCCTTCTTAAGCAGGCACATAAAGCCTTTTGTCAACTCAGCATAATGTTGGGCAATTTATTGGGCTTAAATTGTTGCATTAAATTATCAACCAGGGAAACTCGTAAGCTTGTGATGGTGCCAGCAAAATATATGCAAGAGTAGGCAACTAAATCTATGTCTAACTAAATTATTTACGATTCAATATAATATGCAAGGGAAGAGGCTCCTAACTAAGGAGGTCCTGGTTGTCCTTCCCTACAGTATCATAGAGAAATCATTGATTACATAAAACTAGAAACTTGAAATGAAGACAAGAGAATGAACTTTAATTGTTGTTCAGATTCAAAGAGAGAGAAAGACTAACTTAGTCTCTTGATTGTCCTCTCATGTACTAATCCAAACTAAACTAAGACTCATTCATAAGCATAAGAAATGAAATGACTTGAAACATAAAAGGATTTCAATTACCATACAAATCAAATGGAGAGAGAGCCTAACTTAGACTCTTGGTTATCTCCTCATATGATACTTGAAACATAAAAGCAAAATAATGAATTTCAATCATCATGCAAATCAAATGGAGAGAGAGCCTAACTTAGACCCTTGGTTATCCTCTCATATGCTGATAAGATCTAATTTAAAACTCATTCATCAATCCCAAACAAATCCTCAAACATCTAAGCAATTAAATGAAATAAGATCTAATATGAAATAACATGTTCCTTTGATCCTTCTAGAGTGAGCTCAATTCTCCTAAGAACAAAGTGACAAGCTATTCCATATACTACATTAAGGCAACTTATATCTAAAACTACATAATGGAAATATATGTACAACTTATATCTAAAACTACATAATGAAAATATATGTAAAATGAAGCTTTATTCTATTCCATCATAAGTTGGATACAATGCTCTAAGAGTCCTCCCTTTGGAATGGAGGAGGTACTCCTATTTATACAATGGGATGAGATAACAAACTCATAATGATGATCCACTATTCTCTCTTTAGTTCCATACATTTCTCAACCATCTAGACACATAACCCTATCCTCCATGATCTCCTCCATGAGGTCCATGATTTTCTCCATGAGATCATGATCTTTTCCATGAGGCTTATCTTATCAAATTCGAATTTGATCATTCAAGGCCACATAAAGATGCCCTGGAAGCTTCCTTTGTACCTACACATGTCAACAAACTCATTCTAATTGTTAGGTATAAGTATAAGCATATTATTTTCTAAAGTTTAGCCATAAATCCACTTAAAAATGTTAAGAATTAATAAACTTTGGAAAAGCATAGTTATGACCCAATAATGAGGTAAATGTAATGATGTGGAGGTGGAATGGAGGTGACATGAAGGTAAAATGTGAAGATATTGGTGAATAATGGAGTGAAAATAGGGACTATTTTGAGGCCCAACATCTCCCCCAAACTGAAGGTATTGCATGTCCTCATGCAATCTATTACATTACTTTTTGGTACTTGAGCTTTGGCTTAAACTCTGCATGATATCATTTACTTAACTTTTGCAAAGCATTATTTTGATGAACTACAACTTGGTTGGTTCTTGTGTTTCAACCATATTTTGTTTGTTGCATTCAATGTATGATCTTTGCATATTGATAATGTGATTTTTATTGCAGAGTATTTTTGTTGGAATGCATCATGGTTGGTTCTTGTGTAACAACCATGATTGTGTTGGCATCCAATTATCTTTCAAATACTTTTGACAAAGCCATTTGTATGCTCATGTAATAGTGGCAAAGTATTTTTGTTGGAATGCGTCATGGTTGGTTCTTGTGTAACAACCATGATTGTTTTGGCATCCAATTAACTTTTAAATACTTTCGACAAAGCCATTTGTATGCTCATGTAATAGTGAATATATTTTGAAGGTAAGTGGGGTTAAGTGGGGTTGTGATATATGAATGTGGATGTTATATGATATATGACAAAGTATGTATGCAAATGTATCCTTCCCCTTAAACGGATGGTTTGGGCAGTTATGTGAAATGAGGAAAGAAAGTGAAGTTTTTCCAAAAATTATTATTCTAACTTTTCAAGGAATTTAATGGTTAAAAGTTAGAAAATATCATACCTTAACTTACCCTTCCAAAAATGGATAAGAGTTGTGCACGTGTGGCTGCAAAAACTGTTGTTCATGGTCTTCTTTACTTGGTTGGAAAAATGGTGGATGAAATCGAAAAAGTGAATCTTTTATTGCTGCTGCATCTGCTGTTGAATCTGTTGTTGGATCTTCTGCTGAATGTTCAGAATCTGCTGCTAAATGCGGCTGGAAATGTAAAAATGTATAAGGCTTGGAAGGTATACAAAATATAGAAGTTACATTTCCCCCCAACCTTATTTATTGACTTGTCCTCAAGTGATGACAAACTGAAAAACAATGAAAAGAAATTGGCTTCATCTGCTACAAAATATGGGTCTTCAAGTCTTCAACGCTCGATGGCACAAATCTTACTATGTGATTAAATGTGTCGATGTCGAACATAGCAAGAAGTTGTTGACTTAGTGGCCGTTAATGAATGCCCCTAGCCAACACAAGAGCTCCCACCATTGATTCCAATGGGAGTCAGGATGCCTAACACATCTTTGTAGGTACGAATAAATTTGACGTGGTCATGTCACCTACAAGATCCAACGAACAAGGGATATTAATGTACTCCCATTGTTTATTGGCAAGAGTACTTGCCATTAAGGCATGCAAGCCTCTAGGTGTTTTTTGTTTTACAAAGATACTTATACTCTAGGACTTTGACTCAATGATATCCATAGAAGCAGGGTTTTATTTGTGGAAATGAAGGGAAATGGTAATGACATGGAAAATGACATTAAGCTTGTAAGGAATGGATGTAAGGAAATGCATGGTGTATGAATAAGAACTCTTGCTGTGAAAAGTGAATATGGATATGGTCAGGCTTTATGGTTTGACAATTGGTGGAAGTCAAAATCTTGTGCAAAAAGGGAGTTGCAAAGGAGTGGTTGTAGAGTTGGATTTGTCTTTAGAATTTTTCATGACTTTAGTCTTTGGAAGACCAATTGTCGTCACAATGTAATCTCCTTATGATCACTTAATTATCCTGTAACCTGTAAAAAACTTGGTACAAAGAAAACATAAATGTGCTCTAGAAGAAATGGCTAGTTTCTTCATGATTCTTACTCAAAAATTTCATACCAAATAAAACAAATTAAGGACAATCAAAGTGTGGAAATTGACTTAATCATGATATTAATATCAATCCATTTTAAAATAACCATGAAAAGTAATACTCCCTGTTTGTGTCAGCTGACTTTTGTGCATGGCGAAAAGTTTGGCATTTGCTGTGTCCTGCGGATTAGTACGTTATAAAAGCATACAACAATATCAAATTGTCAATTCTATGCAAGTTAATCAGCAAATCCACCAAATGTTCTTTTAAATTATGCTTCCAAAAGTTCCATTATTTATTTTCAAACCTGCGTGAATTTTGTGAAAAGTGTGTTTGTTTGTTTTTTTTTAATATTTGCTTTTTTAAATTTTTTTTCTTTCATCCTGTTCTCATGATTCTCTCAATTTTCATGCCCCCAAAGTTTTCATCCTGTTCTTGTAATTCTCATGATTCTCTCAATTTTCATAGTTTTGTTTTATGCCAGTACCCTTCACATGCCAATGTTTACTTTTTTAAATCCTTCTAAACAACAATTGTTAACTATTTTTTTTTTTTTTTGAAACTTGATAACAAAAGATAATATATTATCATAATATATTAATATATTAATATAATTAATATATGAATATAATTAATACAATCGTATTAATATATTAATATATTAATATAATTAATATATTAATACAATCATATATATATATATATATATATATATATATATATATATATATAGATATATATATATATATATATTAATACAAATCAAATATTATATAAATCAAAACATATCAATCATTAATAAATTATAACTAATTATATACAAAAACAAATCACACAATCAAAACAAACCAATCATTAAAAAAAATGATAACTAATAATATACAAATACAAATCAAAAGAAATCGAATCATTAAATGAAAATATATAAATATAAAACAAATATAAATAAAAATAAATATAATATATTACAATAAATACAAAACAAATTTTAACTAAAAATGGAAAAGAAAAATCCAAACAAAACGTAATGCAAAATGGCATATGGATACATGGTCTCGTTTCCCAGATGCTGAAGCAATCTGCCAAGTGAGGAGACATTAACAATTCTGGATCCGGAGGAAGATGCGCTGTCGTCATGAGCTTCGTTGCGAGACCCAGTTTCCAGTGCGTGCGCAACACAGCCAGAGAAGTTATATGCCCATCACTTGCATTTTGAATACATCGTCGTTGTTCCACACGCTGATGACGGCCCATGAACTGGGGAAATCGGCGGGGAATTCTGCAAGCTCGGCCAGCCTTCCTTTCGGGGAAAGGCCACCCATGTGCCCAGGCTTAGTTTATTGTTCACCACTGCTTCAATGTCCGCGGGAAAGAATTCCCTGGTACCAAGCCTATGCCTGTAAAGGGCTTCGGCCTGTTCAACGTTGAGCTTCAAGATTTTAACGCTGGAGGGCGTTCGTTTGGAGTGGGCATGGACGGGGTGGACTAGAATGGCCGGTGTTCTGAACTTAGAAAAATTGCATTTCTCTGTAAAAAGCTTGATAGATGCCTCATTATCCTTCTCAGTGGCCATGCATGCATACTTAGCTCCATTTTCTTTCACCCATGCTTCAAGTGTTTGGACTAGCTTCAACCCAATTCCCAAATGCCTGTGCCTTGGCGAGACTCTTTTGTATATCTGCTATGTAGGTTGCTAGACTCTTATGTAGGCTGCTTTTGTATATCTGGGATTCGAAGATTCCTTCAGTGCCTCTTCAGCCAGAATGTTTCTACTGCACACAACAGTTTTGATGCAGCCTCTGATCAGTCCCACGATCTCTCTTTGTTGTCCAATCTCAGCAACCAGTATTACATAATTCGGGCTATGACGGACCCTGCAGAGTGGGTCGCCCATTAAATCCATGAAAAGAGAAACTTGCCCACTCTGCCCCACTTCGCACTGTAACTCTAGCCTCTCAACATCCTTCTCAGGATCAAATTCTCTAATCCTGACCGCCATTTTCTCAAACCCAAAACAGGCGGCCATTTTTTTATTCCTCTGAGAAGAAGAACAGGCGACCCAATCCCCTCGGCACACTCCAACTTCAAACACAATTTCTATCGATCCCACCATTATCACCAAATAAATAAACACACAAACCAAATATGGCGGGCAGGGTCTGCAACATCGGGGAGGATCTGAACACAGAGTAGCAAAAACCTTTAAACGGCCGCCCTTGTACAATGTTTATGTACAAAGTGTATAGAAATACACTACGACACCCAGATTCTGCAATACTGGAGATCTAAAACCTAAGGCAATGCCCAAAAATAATATGCCCAGCTTATACTACAGTACGCAATAACCATACGAATCTCTATATGTACATGAGCTTCGCTCGAGACTACCCTTTGCCGATGTGAATGCCGATGCCAAGCCCTGAGTCAGGAGTTCGAGACCCCACGAAACCTTGCAGGCCCAGAAATAGCAGCCCAGACTTTGATGTGCATAGAATCCGTCGTCGGGCTGCCTGCACAGACCGGGAACTTCAAGCTCGCAGTTACTCACAGATTCTTGGGTGATGTTGACATATGCTCATCCCATCTCAGTGATGAATGTCTACAAATTATTACAAGAAATTGTCCACGGCTTCATACACTCGGACTGCTGCACATTTGTGGTGCTCAACAAGCACCACCTAATGATGCCTTTCTCTATCCGAACAGAGCTGAGCTGGAGCCTTTTAAAAATGGAAGTTACCTTCCTACATCATGTTTGTGCAGCTCCCTCTCTGAAAAAGGATTTCTGGACATTGGCAGGCATTGTCCAGACCTTATGTCAGTCACACTTGTCTTCCAGCATATTGTCTTGAGAGAGGTGTTCCAAGATATCTTGGCGGAACTGGGAAAACTTATAAAACTGCATACTCTTTCCATTGAGCTCCGCATGCCCTTATTTGTACATCTCTCCACAGTATATTTTCAAATGTACCCAAAAGGCATATTTTCTGGGTGTCTTCCTGATATCTTCTCAGTCATGGCGTCTTCCTCAAAATCAATTTCCACGATCATGGCGACTTCCTCAAATTCCAGTCCAGCAGCGACAGGAGTTTCTTCTGTTTCAAGGAATCAACTGGTGGAATGGCAATGGCAAACTGAGGACCTGTGTTGGCGACTTCATGTAGCGCAGCCATCGATGCCGCGCATGCCCGAGGTGAGTCGTCCGTTGAAATAAGCGTCGACCAGGCTTCGACTTCCACTTGCGTTATTTACTTCCAGAGCCAAGCCCTCAGACAGGTCAATCTCAGAACTCAGTGGCAGCGGATGGTAAGTAGGCATGCTATAGGGCAACGCTCATGGAGGATCACTAGAGCATCCAGTACAGCTATGGAACAATGCCATTCTTTGAATGCAAGTACAGTTTCACTGGACCAGACGAGGAGTAATAAATCAGAGCAGCCCAACATTTCAAAGGATGAACATTTTTACCTGATTGCATGTCCAAACCAATGAGATTTTAGCATATCTCCACATAACAATCCTTCTCATGGTTCATGAAAAACAAACGAATGAAAGTCAAATTTTGTTTTTTTTTTTATTATTATTTATTTATTGTTGTTTTTATTTAATGTTTTGCATTTTGTTTAAATATCAAAAAAACAAAAGAAATGGTTAGTTTTTTTTATTTTTTTTTAATAATAATATGTATATATATGATACATATATTATTAAAATTTTTATTTTTTAAAATCTAAAATTAAAAAACTAAATTTCATCTAAAAATTTAAAGATGTTTTTTTTCATTCACAAAATTCTTTATTGTCATGTTGCACATTAGTTTTCCAGCAAGAGTATTTTTATTCGAACGAAATCAATAGATTTTCTGATCTTCCTGATCGCACGAAGCGCAGGAAGAGAGCATACTAATCGATTGATTTGTGTTTATTCATGCAGGGGGGTTTCAAAAAGGATTGAATTTAAAACTAGCTAAATACTGAAACATTAGAAAACTCAAACTTAAACTCCTTTGTGAAGATCCTGCTGTCACCAGGTTTCACAAATTATTTTGTCTAAAGAAAAATACTAGTACTGAATTAAATTGCTAATGCCTAATCCCTTAGCACCATCCCTGGCAATGGCGCCAAAATGTTGGGCAATTTATTGGGCTTAAATTGCTGCATTAAATTATCAACCAGGGAAACTCGTAAGCTTGTGATGGTGCCAGCAAAATATATGCAAGAGTAGGCAACTAACTCTATGTCTAACTAAATTATTTACGATTTAATATAATATGCAAGGGAAGAGGCTCCTAACTAAGGAGGTCCTGGTTGTCCTTCCCTACAGTATCATAGAGAAATCATTGATTACATAAAACTAGAAACTTGAAATGAAGACAAGAGAATGAACTTTAATTGTTGTTCAGATTCAAAGAGAGAGAAAGACTAACTTAGTCTCTTGATTGTCCTCTCATGTACTAATCCAAACTAAACTAAGATTCATTCATAAGCATAAGAAATGAAATGACTTGAAACATAAAAGGATTTCAATTACCATACAAATCAAATGGAGAGAGAGCCTAACTTAGACTCTTGGTTATCTCCTCATATGATACTTGAAACATAAAAGCAAAAGAATGAATTTCAATCATCATGCAAATCAAATGGAGAGAGAACCTAACTTAGACCCTTGGTTATCCTCTCATATGCTGATAAGATTCTAATTTAAAACTCATTCATCAATCCCAAACAAATCCTCAAACGTCTAAGCAATTAAATGAAATAAGATCTAATATGAAATAACATGTTCCTTTGATCCTTCTAGAGTGAGCTCAATTCTCCTAAGAACAAAGTGACAAGCTATTCCATATACTACATTAAGGCAACTTATATCTAAAACTACATAATGGAAATATATGTACAACTTATATCTAAAACTACATAATGAAAATATATGTAAAATGAAGCTTTATTCTATTCCATCATAAGTTGGATACAATGCTCTAAGAGTCCTCCCTTTGGAATGGAGGAGGTACTCCTATTTATACAATGGGATGAGATAACAAACTCATAATGATGATCCACTATTCTCTCTTTAGTTCCATACATTTCTCAACCTTCTAGACACATAACCCTATCCTCCATGATCTCCTCCATGAGGTCCATGATTTTCTCCATGAGATCATGATCTTTTCCATGAGGCTTATCTTATCAAATTCGAATTTGATCATTCAAGGCCACATAAAGATGCCCTAGAAGCTTCCTTTGTACCTACACATGTCAACAAACTCATTCTAATTGTTAGGTATAAGTATAAGAATATTATTTTCTAAAGTTTAGCCATAAATCCACTTAAAAATGTTAAGAATTAATAAACTTTGGAAAAGCATAGTTATGACCCAATAATGAGGTAAATGTAATGATGTGGAGGTGGAATGGAGGTGACATGAAGGTAAAATGTGAAGATATTGGTGAATAATGGAGTGAAAATAGGGACTATTTTGAGGCCCAACACATAATTTACAATGAACTGTCGTAAGAAGTTTCCTTTCCCTTGCAAACGTTGGATCTGAAAAATGGATTGTGGTTCGAGCAATTGAGTAATTTCCTTTACCTTATCAGGATCAACCCTAATCCCGTACTTGGAGACAATGAAACCAAGTAAGCATCCAAACTTGACAAAGAAAACACATTTATGTGGATTCAGATGTATGTTGTAGAACTGACACCTAAGAAAATTGCTCGTAAATGATTTAGGTGCTGCGCTCGCTTCTTGGAATGGGCTGGAAGGTCATCCAAGTAAGCTTGAACGATATGTCTAATATCGTTAAATGCGTATTCCATGGCCCTTTGAAATGTTGCTCCAACATTCTTTAAACCAAATGGGATTTTTCGATAGGCAAAGATTTCCCATGGGCAAACGAAAGCAGTTTTGTGTTGGTTTAACAGTTTTATGGCAATCTGGTTGTAACCTGAGAAACCATCCATGAATGAGAATGATTCAGAACTGGCGTAGTCATCAATGAACGGTTGTGGTGAAGTAAAATTCTAAGTGTAGACACAAACAATTCCTCTAGCCTGATAACAGGTCTAGCCACAAGATTTCCTTAGGTTAGAACCAATTAAGAGGGCCTACCTCTTAGTACGCTTATCCCGTTTGGTGATGACCTTGCTTGCTCGCTTCATCTATCTCCTGTCTCCTTCTTAGGGCACCTGAAACAAGTAAACAACAATAAAAAACAACCGTGATAATAGAAAAATTGTATTCAACCTACTTAACAGGTCAAGAAACATTAAGCCATAAACATGTGAGATGAAATATTATGCAGGAAATCAATTGATAGTTGCATATATATTAAATCAAGAAGACATTACAACTGTTGTCTTGACGTTGCTATTCTCCTTCGACAAATCCGGGTTCCCACACACTTCTGTTAGCATTCCATGATGGCCTCAATAATGTTAGTTTTAGGGCTCTTCCCTTTAGTCTTCACACTAAACCAAATTCACACTTCTCCCTCACACACAACTAGAGAGCTACAACTATGAATAACTTGCTGATTACTCCACAATCAAAACTTCAACCAGAGCCTAATTAGAACTAAAAGCTAACTTGTGCTTGGGAAAAAGAGAGGTATATGGCTTAGATGGAGGGGAGATGGTTCCTCTTCTCATGGGATACTATCTTATCTCTTGAGGTAGTTCCATCCTAATAGGGGAAAGGAACCCAAACTGACCTCCTCAGCTCCATCTGGCTTAACCATCTACCAGACTTCTGTTATGAAGCTTCTAGAGTTGGAAGCTTCGTCTCCATTTTTTAAAAACTTTCCAAAAGAGGATCGGGGCAGCTAGAAAAAGGCTCAGACACTCCGGTCGGTGCTAGGGATAGTTGTAATCCCTGCATATCGGTGCGAGGAGGAAATGGGTCATTAGTGCTGGTCTTTTAAACTGGGAAAAACAAAAGATTTTTGGGAAATGATGCAAAATGGAATTGTTCTTCTCATGTAGAGGGACACAATGGGAGTTTCTTTATGATGGGAAAGCATGTAGGGTTCACTGTAGAGGTCCTCCAGGATCAAGGAATGGGGAGTGTTGGGAACGAGACCCCACAAGGAAAGTTTTGGGGCTAAAAGCCCATGTTTTGGGTCGAATTTTGTAATAAAGTTGTAAAGTATCCGCATTTTGTGGTCGCGAAGCACGAAGGTGTCATGAGTCATAAAGGGTTGTCTGCCCTTATTTTGTAAAGTAAATTTGACTGTAAAGATCTACCCATGGTCCACAAACCATGGGATTGTGTAAAAAGAGCTAAGTAAGTAAGCTCTAAGTAGTTTTAAAGTCATAGGTTGTAGAAGTCTTGAGTGATAAGGAGAGAAGTCTAAGTTTCGGGTCTTAGTGTAGGTAGAGGCTCTATAGCTGAGTGCGCAGAGGCCTAGGGTAGAAGTCCGCAACTGAGTGCGCGAACCCCTGTAGTTGTATTCGCAGGGCAGATAGAGTATGTAATTATTTGAAGATATCAATAAAGAGAAACATTTCTACAAATTCTATGTCTTTTCTTCCTATTAATGCATCATGTCTTATTGCGTATGAATTTTGGCTACAATGCTTATGTGATTCGTGAATGTATGTGATTATGTTTGTTAATTGAATGCAAGTAAGAATATCTATTTACGCGGTGCTATCTAGGATAGTTTAATAAGATAAGTAAGACACTAAGATAGTTTTGGAATCTGCAAAATATGCTACCCTAGCAGCGTGAAAGTACCTAAACTGCAGGTTAGGGCTGTGCAAAGGCCGATCATACCCCTTCGTGGAGGTACTAAAGGGTGGAATAAAGGGCTAGTTTGATAGAGCCCTAGAATTCTACGACCTAGTCAAAAGCAAGAATAGAAGGAATAAACCGACATCACAACCATCTCAGGGTGCAAAAACTTGGTTCCATCATCCCCCCATACTATTGTTGGCTTATTAGGGCCTGACCCAGGACTAGAAGTGTTTTAGCCAAACAAATCCCGAAACTACCAACCCTTTCGGTAACAGTCCGTGGAGTGTAGACTGAGGTCTCACCCGAGGTAGTATGGGAGGGTGTTGGAACCAGGTTTCCACACCCTAGGGATGTCTTGATGAGATATGGACAGGTCGAGAACCGATCCTGCTCACTAGTGTAGCTCTGTGCAGCTATCTAACCTTCACGTAGCTCTTTACAGTGCGTGAAGGGGCTATCTAGATCCTCTAACCTTAATGTGTCATTATTATAGATTTGACTTAATTTTGTGGGCCCAGTAATCTTTATCAATCATTCAACATTTATAACCAGTGCGCACAATCATAAAATATAAAGAGATGAATAAACATATAGCAAAAGCATAAACGTACAGATCTGCGAATAGATGCACAAGAATTCGAAATCAACTTAGCTTTTATTAACTTCTGCTCTGTTACAATCCCAACTCCGCCCTGTGCACTCAGCTGCAGGGATCCACGCACATAGCTGCAGACTCTACCAGGCCTCTTCGCACATAGTTGCAGAGCTTCTCTCTACTACTACGACCCAAGACTCAAACTTACATAGTTAGAGAGAATATCACATTCAAAAACCCATATCACTTCATATCAAGATTCAACCAAAAACTGACTTCTACCCTTATAGCCTCACTCTATTTATACATTCCCATGGTCCACCGACCATGGGTAGGCCGACACATCTTTTATTAAATTAAAATATTCTTAGGGCAAACTACCCTAGACTCTCGTGCTCCGCGCCCACATTTTGCGGGGTCTTTACATTACATTGACCCAAAATTCAGGCTACAAGTCCCAAAAATTCGCTATAGGGGGATCCACTGCCTAACAGGCACCTCAGCTCTGTGATCTGCAAGTTGAGGTCCAACTGGCTCCTCGTTGCTTCCTCCTTCACCTCGAAGAATCCACTGGCCAATTTATGGATCCGTATACCTGATGGTAAGTCTATTGCAATCTCTAGTTCGAGGACACACCAACATGCTTCCTCGATGATCTGCTCCAATTTCTAAGTCTGTTCTACTGCTTCATCACGTTGGAGGCTCAGTTGCTCGATGTTGATCCGCTATTCACTGAGCATCTAGACGGCGTGTCCTTCCCTATCATGGAGCTTTGTCATCGCCCCATCTTGCAACTAGTATAATACCTCTAGTGGGAGGGTAGCCAAGTTTAGTCTAAGTCCCTTGAGCCGACCTACCATGGCTCTATCCTCCACGTTGTCCACTTTCAGTGCTCCTTCCAGCAGCATGACAGTATTAGCCATTTTGGCCCATAGCAACTACTCAGTTGCTGATGTACCAATAGCCCCATAGGAGGCTACCATTCCCTGTTGTGGGGGCCACACTTGAAGTTCCTAGAGTTGTGTCCTGAGTGCCCCCAACACATTCTATTGCTCCATCATTGCCTCCTGGAGAGCCTCCCTAGTGACTTCACGAACTGTGTCACCAATGTCATTTAGGTCACCCTCGGTCAGTGTAATAGGCTCCCCATCCAACTTGGAAGCCTTGGTTTTCTTCCGTGGCCTAGTTCAGTCTGTCACTCGCAGCCATTTTAACTGTGTAGAGGTGGTGCTTGGGTCTGCACCATCCATCATATCATCTCTACCCTACCCTATCATAATGGCCTCAGTTGTTGTTATCTTTTCTGCAACAGCCTTTGCTGCCTCCCAAGACACTCGTACTTCTTCAGCTAGTTGTTCCTTCTGCTTCTGTTGTGCTAGCAGCTTGGCGGCAGCCTTCTGTCGTTGAATCTCCATCTCACTGTGCACCCCCAGATCTAGTGCGTGCCATTCCGATGGCCATATGTCGAGCACTGTGAAAACAACATCATCTATTGCAATGAAGGAGAGTGTGGTCCACTTCTGCTATGGATCCTTCCGCACCCTGATATACACATTATGCATTTCGGCTTTAAAGTTTGCAAAGCTCTTCAGACTGTTGTATACCGAGGTGGATAGACATGGCCGTTTGTTGATCCACAGTCGTATGCTCGCCTCCATTAGTACCCAGAAGATCTTGATTTCCCATATTCGTGTGACATCCTTCATTGCCCATAGCGACGCATATTTGGCTGCCTCTGGCCAATCCTGGTCAAGGGGAGGAAACTGACTATCCTCAGGAAATTAACCTGTGACCAACATGATGGATAAGAGAAACCACGTGTAATGGAAGGCCTTACCCTGCTCTTGGGCCTCCCTACAGTTCATCAAGAACTCGTCATAGAGGAACTATGCCCAGTTGAACTGTACCCCTTCTGCACATTTCTCAGCCAACGTAATGACCATTGTTGGTACCTCATTTCTGCGTCATTTCCTCATCACCTTTCCTGCCAAAAACTGGGTAGCAACGTGGACCCCTTTGTTCTAAATACTAGTGATAACGTAACCCCTTTTCTTTTTCTCCAACTTATATTTCTTTTTCATGGCCTCCACAATCGCCAAGTCTCCACTTGTGCCACCTATTTCCATGAGGTCCTGTCCCGTACAGGGAAGCCGAGAAATCCTATGAATGAGCTCCGTCGTGATGGGAATGGGCTCCTCCAGCCACAAGTACCCATCATGAACCAGGCAAAGCAGTTGCCTGATGACAAATACCATGAGTGGGGCCCGATGAAAATTTGGAATCGATAGGAGGTGGAGTAGCTTGGACTCCTCCACCCCACGTAGCCATGTCCGTGGCTGCAGTGTTGTAACTGTCCCCTCTATGCTTTGTTCCATCAATTGGCTAGTTTCCAAATGAGGGAAATTCTCACTATCCACGAGGTCTCAGTCTTCAAACTTCATAGTGGGTATACGGCCCACAGCTGAACCTTCAAACAGAACTCCCTCAAGGAGGGACAGGGTGTTGAGTGTGCTTTTAATGTCATCCAAATCTTTAGGTACCTTTACCCTCCCTTTCCACAGAGGGACATACTTGGGTAACTTCATTGTGGTGCGTACTAGCTGGATGTATTCTCCCATCTATACCTCTAGTTCCAGCTCTTCTACAAAGGCCTGAGGATCCTCCTCCTCATCATCGCTCTCAATATTAATCGTTTTGCCCTTTTCTTCCATTGACAGTTTGTCGAACTACAAATTTCACGGATACATATGGAACAATCCTGCTACCTATGGGTCCTTTTTGGGCCTCAACATCTGGGGCAATTTAGGGATTTTTGGTGCATCACCTACCTGTGGCGTAGAACTGTGCGTTTCTCCCTTGGTTGTTGACATTATTCTGATCAGGGAATCCTGTGTATCCTTTGGCAATGCTTCAAACCATAGACTTGCTTTTACAACCTCCAAGTTCATCAGGTTCATGCCCACTTGATAACACAACAACTTAAAAATGCCAAGGGTTGTTTGGTGGAGGGCCACCTATGATTTATAGGCCTCTTTGAATTCAAATTTGATCGTTCCCCCGGATTCAGCTCATTACTGTGAGACTGGCAGCAGATAGTCCCAAATCTAGTTCTGACTTTGTGTCTTAATTTCCTGCCATCCACTCCTTGTTGTCTTAAATTGGCCATCTTGTCATGAACAATGACACCAAAGGTCACCTTTCTGCCTGTCCACGCAGCAGTGCAGTGCCCAGTACGTGAACAAGATCTGTGCATCAAACTGATCTTATGCGCAACTTCTGCGTCGTGCAGCTCCCATACAGACTCGTTTATAGTCCTGCACTCTCTTTCAACTGCGTGGAGCGTTGAGACTGTGCTTCCTATGGATAGTTAGGTAGTCGTACTACTGGTGCGAGGCTTCAAGTCACCTTTCAATCTGGTTCGTGGGCCTCCCTTAGTTACCCTTGCGCCTGTCAATGCCTCGCATTCTTCCTTATATGGTGCGCTTCCTTGGTGACTTCGTCTGATAAGGTGCAGTCGCAGCCCTGGTAGTATAGTCAAAAAATCTTGGCGACCATCTTCTAGTGTTGTGGTAGGGTTGCCCATATGTGGCCTCGTCCTCCTGTCAACGTATAATGCCTGCAAGATTTTGGTTTCCAGCTTTTTGATATCCTTGTCCACTAATATGCTTTCTTGCTTTAGTCATGCCCAATTTTCTTCAAGTTCATGAAGCTCAAGGTTCCCTCGTTGAATGGCTTCTTGAATCTGCATATGTTCATCCTCGCGTGGCTGCATAATTTCTTCACTTTGGTCCCTGTGCGCTGTCGCAATTGTAGGAGTGTGACGATTCTTTCCCAAAGTTATGGCCTTGATGTTGCTCGTCGTCTTCGAAACCATTTTCGTGCTCATGTTCCTACACATGGCCCCATAGACCCATCAGACCACTAGCATGCGCAGGTCCCAGTCGGTTCGTCTCATCTAGTGAACTCTGTTCATGTCTCCACATAGCTTTTTGAATGCTCTGTCGTGGACCGTTTGTGGAGTGCGTTGCCTTCCCTGTTGCCACGTTGGGTTCTGATTCTCAATCCTTAGTCTAGGAGGTGTTTTCACAATGCACATCTACACCCATCGACATAGGTGGGCGCACAAACTGCTTCGTCTTGGTTGCCCAGCTTGCGTTCGTTGCTGGTGACTTCCAAATCGTATGCACATCCGCCTGCTACATTCACGCCAATTTCCAATATTGTTCTAGTGTGTATTCCACCATCATGCGGGTGTCACGTGCAACACCCATTTTAGTGCACCGTACTACTGCTATTCTGGTACTACACTTTCAAATTTTTCTAAGGATTCATACACTCTTGTTACCCCATCATATGTTAGTAGTTCCCTTGCTTCAGTTGTCACGCACCGCAGTGATCTAATCATCATGTTGTAATTCAGCGTTGTCACTTCATGCAACCGGTTCTACCAGCGCCCTATTTCTTCATCTAAATCCGAAGTACAGGAACTGTCGCGCACCCATGAAATTATCCTGTCTATTATCGTGTTCACCCGATCCTGGGCTTGTGCTTTTATCTAGTAAATGCAATCCAGTTCATTGTCACTATCATCATCACGCATAGGTTCAATGTAGCATGCACCTTCGGCTGGATCTAGTGGAACTACTACGCAGAGGGACTTTTTTCAAAAATCATCTTTCGCTTCTTCAGGTTGATGACACCATTCATATCCGTGGCCCAGTCTATTCCTAGCAATGTGGGGTAAGGGTTGCTGTCATCAATAATCTCTCTCACCTAAAAGAACTGTTTGGGTGCTCGTGCCTTCGATATCAACTGTTACCCCTTGCAACCTCCCCATGGGCAAGATCTTTTGTTGGTTTGCCATCCGTAATTGAATAGGGTGTGGGCTTGCCCATACATTCCCATGTCTATTTTGGTAACACATTCGCATCGGAACCTAGGTCCAAAATTACCTGATCCATTCCATATTCACCAATCTACGTCATTAATCTCATCTCCCTCCTGGTGTGCAATGTATGCTTTCCTAGTTTCTAGACTACGCGCATTCCCCTGACCCTGTGCACCTAGTTATCAACTCCTGTAGTCCTTTAACTGCCTTATTATCACGCAGTAGTTTCATGCATGTCTCTAAAAAGGTAGTAAGCATAGAAGGATCCATTCCTGGCTCTGGTTGATCCTTACTACCTGAAGTAGAGGCCTCCGCGAAGCTCTTCTTAGCTTCCATAAACATCTCCTTTGTGTGTTCCAAGTCAAACTCAGGTTCCTTTGTAGGAGCCTTGCGAACCCATGTATCTTCCTCGGGCTGCTTCCCCTTATCTTCCCTTGTGGTCATGCCACTTTTGAGCACCATGTTCACGTTGGGGTCTTCTTCGCGCAGTTCATACCTCATCATTTGAATATTCTATGTTTGATTAGGTTGAAATACCCCTTTCTCGTGCATCTATGTGATCAATGCAGGACAATCTATTGCTTCATGATCAAACTAAGAACAATACGAACAAGATATTCTCATTGGGTTGGTACAATCGCAGGTGTAGTGACCCGGTCCTCCGCAATTGTTACAGATTAATTGTCTATGGACCTTTCTTGGCCCCATTCCTCCTCGCCCTTGGAATCTAGCACGCACCATCCCCGCAGCTGGGTCAAGACCTCACGTTTTCGTCTACATTCTATATGTTGGGGTCCACTCCATCATCAACTCGTAGCTTCGACATGTATGCTCGTTGTGGCCGCCAACCTACAAAAATTGCAAAACAGCTGTTGGGGAGTCTATGTATACTTCTGTAACAAATGATAGTTGTCTGTCATGTGCTTTCCTCCCACTTGATAGATCGCGCACTAGAGTGCAGGTGTCGCACTTGGTCTTGCCTGTGCCTCTAGTCTCAATGGCATTGGTCCTCCTCCTACCAAGTAGTTCACAAATACCAGAAAATGATCTTTAGCGTGGCCCTAGCCTTTGCATTTTATACACCACACTTCCTCGTGCACCTCCGGCCATGGTACCCTATCCTGCTTCAAGCTCTGCATTTCCAGGCAGAGATTATGCACTGTGCGTGAATCTGTTCAACTCCTAGCCCTAGATCTTGTATCAGTGTTTCATGCAACCTCATCGCCATTTGCAAGGCTTCGGCCTGGGTTGAAAGCTTCTATTGTGACAGTGTCGTCCTCAGGTGAGGTGTCAAAGACGCCACAAACCACGCGCGGTGTTGCGCATCTGTTAGTGTCATATTAGCTTCACGGAGCATACTCTTCAGCCGCTGATCCAAATCCCATGGGGTCTTGCTTGGAAGCATCGAGATCTCCTTATATCTGATGATTGATTGTGTCTTTGATTTCAGCTGGCTAAATTCTCTATTTAGCGTATTCTGGATCTCCGCTATTCCTACATTCCGGTGATCGTTTGAGTGCTTGATATACCACATCAACATACGATCCTGTAGTGCGCTTACCAATGTAGCCTTCTTAATGTTATCGTATCTAACCCCTTGTACTTCCCACACTACTCTTACCATGAACCAGAACTGATCCGGGTCCTCATTTCCTACTCGTCTGAACATGGGTAGCTTAATCGTGCTTGCCATACTAAACTGCTAGTTTGGTGGAGGTGGTGAGGGCAAAGATGGAGTGAAGGAGGTGACGTGAGTGGTGGTGTAAGTGGAGATGGTAATTGTGGAATGCACTGCCTTATTAAATTGACTGCACTCCTCGAAGAAACCCAAGCGCGATCTTCCTCGCTCTCTCGCGAAGGTGAAATTAAAGGACTGTTCCCTAATCCTTCGATCCCTTGGTAGATATTTTCGCTCTGCGTTGTTCCAACGATTAATGTATTTTTATAACCCACTTTTCACATAACAACATCTTAATCTAGGTATTTCATGTACCTACCTCGCGGTCCCTTAAGAAAATGTCGTTCTGCTTCGCTATAGCTCACGGTTGTGTCTATCGTGAACTCAGTGATAAACCCTCCTATTATCCGATCAAGCCAATGGTCCACAACTGGCGTGATCTTATCTTTTGATGTCTCTAGTTTGCACACTGACTCTGAAGTCCACACTATCTATTGATCGAGCTTATACCTTCCCTGGTTGTCAGCTAACCTCATGATCCAATCATACAGCTCTAAAGAAAAGTACACGAAGAAGATCTCGTGGATTTTCGTATATACGTAGCGATCAAGCCACCTCTTCTTAGATATCTTCGGAGTTTTGTTTTCTTGTGTCACAAACTCATGAAGCTTCTGATCCAACCAATATTCAATTTCCTTCTTCATAGGATTCCAGTGTTCCGACATCAGACATCGCTTAGGCAGATCCCAGTCCTAGCAACAGTACCATTTGTTGGCTTATTGGGGCCTGACCGAGGTTTAGAAGTGTTTTAGCCGAACAAATCCAGAAACTACTGACCCTTTTGGCAACAGTCCACAGAGCGCAGACTGAGGTCTCACCCGAGGTAGTATGGGGGGGGTGCTAGAACCAGGTTTCCACACCCTAGGGATGTCTTGATGAGATCTGGACAGGTCATGAACCGATCCTGCGCACTAGTGTAGCTTTGCACAGCTGTCTGACCTTCGTGTATCTGTTTAAAGAGCACGAAGGGGCGCTATCTAGATCCTCTAACCTTATTGTGTCATTATTATAGATCTGACTTAATTTTGTGGGCACAATAATCTTTATCAATCATTCAACATTTATAACCAGTGCATGCAATCATAAACTATAAAGAGATGCATAAACATATAACAGAAGCATAAACGTACAGATCTGCGAATATATGCACAATAATTCAAAATCAACTTAGCTTTTATTAACTTCTACTCCGTTACAATCCCAACTCCACCCTCTGCACTCAGCTACAGGGGTCCGCGCACACAGTTGTGGAATATACCAAGCCTTTGCACACACAGCTGCAGAGCCTCTCTCTACTACTACAACCCAAGACTCAAACTTACAGACTCAGAGCGAATATTGCATTCAAAAACCCATATCACTTCAGATCAAGATTCAACCAAAAACTGACTTCTACCCTTAGAGTCTTGCTCTATTTATACATTCCCATGGTTCGCAGACCATGGGTAGGCTGACACATCTTTTATTAAATTACAATATTCTTAGGGCAGACTACCCTAGACTCTCATGCTCTGTGCTTGCATTTTGTGGGGTCTTTACATTACATTGACCCAAAATTCAGGCTACAAGCCCCAAAAATCCGCTATGGGGGGATCCACTACCTAACAACTGCTTCGGGTGAGACTTCGGTCCATGCTCCACAGGTTGATGCCAAAAAGGACAGTAGTGTAGGGATTTGTTTGGCTAACTAACGTTGAACCTGGGTCATGCCCCACCAAGCCAACAAATTGTTCCATTGTTGGGACCGAAATCTACATAACAGATGTGAGATGTCATATCACTGGAATCCAACTAAGAAAGAAATCAAAGATTGGCTGGATAGGAAGATCCACGAATTTGCAGTGCAGGAGAACAAAAATCCACGACTAACAAAGGAACAGTGGTTGGATAGGTACCTATATACAGAAATACACAAGATCCTTTTCTGTTCCTTTCCGGTTGAGCTATACGAGTGGATAGTGAAGCTAGTAGATAGCCAAGGAAGGTGGAGACTTGACAGTCCTATTGTTTGGACCCAAGAGTTCGTACAGAGACTGGAAGCCTTTGAGGATAAGATCACTCATGCTATCAGTCATTGGCTCAATCACATCATAGGAGGATTTGTGACTGAATTCGTGGTTGATACCTCAATTATCTACAGTGAGGCAGAGCGACGCTTTTTCAAAGGTCCACAAGGTAAGTACTTAAAGTCTTTGAATATCTAGATTAAGATGTTATTGTGTGAAAAATGGGTTATGCAGTTACCTTGATGTTCAGAGCTACGCAAAGCGGAAATACTTATAGGAAGGAAGGAAGAAAGGGCCCTAAATATAGTCCCTTGATTTCACCTCCATTGGGTGACAAAAAGGGAGTAGCGTAGGCTTCTCCACGAAGTGCTATTCAGTTAATAAGGCAAGGATTCCTATGACTACCACCTCCACCCACTCCACCTCCAACTTCACCACCCTCGCCTGGGACTTCACCTGTACCACCTCCACCTCCACTGCAGTTCAGCATGGAAAATTCAATGAAGATTCCTTTGTTTAAAGGCTTGGGAAATGAGGACCCAGACCAGTTCTGGTTCGTCATAAAAGTTGTATGGGAAGCTCAAGGCATTACAGATGATCACATGAAGAAGGAAACACTGGTTAGTGTGTTGTAGGATCGCGTGCTAACTTGGTACATTAAGTACTCTAATGATAACCCAAACGCTGGAGTGGTAGACATCCAGACCGCACTGAATAAATAATTCAGTAGGCCTAAATCTGAGGCACAGTCGATTGTGGGGTTCAAGGAAATCACAATGAAACCATGCAAGACACCTTTGGAATTAGATCAGAGGTTGAAGTGTAAAATCTGCAAAGCTAACATGAACTTAACAGATGGAAAACACCGCGAGTGCTTCGTGGCCTCACTCCTACCACACCTAAGGGTTGCGCTATCACAACTGAAGATAATGACTTAGGAAGAGACCTTGGAGTTTTTTAATGAGATTGCATGAAACACCGATATGGGATTCGAATCTAGGGGTTCATCAGATCCATGCGTAGTTACAAAATCTCTGCCTTGAGATGAAAATCTTGAAGCAGGACAGAACAGTTCGACCATAGGTGCGTGAAGAGGTATGGTGCCTCAAATGCAAAGGTTAGGGACATGAAAAAGACCATTGCCCAGTCTTTGCAAACTACATTGTAGGAGGGGGACCGATGCCCTTAAGGATGGAAGCTCAAGCAGGGCCAAGCATGGGGCCTGAAATGTGGTGCGCTATATGTCAGGTAGCAGGAAAGCATACAACAGACAAATGTCTTTTGCTAGAGAAGTTTGTATATACACCACAACAACTGTTCTGCAACTTCTATAGGTCGGTATGGCATGATGAGTGCAATTACAAAAGCTATGAGTTGATGATGTATATAACACCTGCCTATAGGATTCAGGCAGAAATGCGGCCCCCGACTAATGCGTGGGGATGGTGTGAATAGGCTTTCAGGGGTGCGGATGAGGCTGAGGCAGAGGAGGGCCTGGCAGAGGCCGGGGATAGTTAATCTGTTACAATTACAGAGGACCAAGACACTATGCCCGTGATTTCACTAACCCCATGCGTCTGTCATGCAAATATTGCAGTTTGTTTGATCATGAAACGGAGGACTGTCCTACGCTGATAGCGAGGATACGCAACAAAGGAGCACTACCACCTCAGCTGAATCAGAACCTACAGATGATGATGTCTAATCCTCGTGAAGAGGATCTGAATGTGAATATAGTGCTTTGAAGTGGAATCGCAACATGAGATGATAAGGGGAAACAACCCGAAGAGAGTGCATGGTTTCACAAAGCTCCGACAAAAGAGGCTAAATTCGATTTGGAGCGCACCCGTGAAACATTCATGGAAGAAAAGAAGAGCTTCGCTGAGGCCTCCACCTCAGGGAGCAAGGATAAGCCTAATTAGGAGATGGACCCTTCTATGCTTACAACATTCCTAGAGACCTGCATGAACTTGCTTTGTGATAGTAAGGCTGTGAAGGGATTATAGGAGCTTATAAATAGATGCACTGGAAAAACTCTGGGTGAACCACGCGTGGTACGAAATATTGGTAAGCATAAAACAAGGACAAGACAAGAGATGAGGCTGACTGCACAGATAGGAGAATACAAAATGAATCAGGTTACTTTGGACCTAGGGTCAGACACGAACTTCCTACCGCAGCAGACTTAGGAATGGATGGGAAGACCTATGCTGCAATGGTCTCCAATTCAGTTAAGGATGGAAAATTAGCAGAAGATCATCCCCAGGGGGTGGCTATGTTAGCTAGTTGGGGCCTGACCCAAGTTTTTTGTTAATTAGCCAAACAAATCCCTGTACTACTAGCCCTTTTGGCAATAGTTTGCAGAGCACAGACTTATGTCTCACCCAAAGTAGTATGGGGGGTGTTGGAACCAGGTTTCCACACCCTAGAGATGTTTGAGAGGTTGATTTGGTCCAATTGTTAATCCCTTCGCGCAGGCTACTTCATGCACTTCCCTGTCCTTCGCGCAACCCTAACCAGGGGCTATGGGGCTTCCGCGCTGCTAGAGAAGCACTCTACGCTATTTCCTTTAAGTCACACCTAAGATCTAACATATCTTTGTTGGAAATAATACTGAGACGGGGGGGGGGGGGGGGGGGGGGTGAATCAGTATTATCAGATCAATCAAACTTTTCAATTTCATACTCAGAAACATATACGCTACTTCAATTAAGTGAACCCGCGTGTACACGCTACTGTGTCTAATGAAACTCGCGTATATCCAGAGATCTTATAATTCAGTTAGCTTAATCTTCAGTAAATGCATCAGATCATTATTAAGCATATTAACAGTAAACAGGTGTAGAATAACAGAACAGAACATCACACAAGAGCCACACACATGAACACAAAGATATAAGGTGGAAACCCAATGTGGGTGAAAACCACCTGCTGCAAGTCATCTCAATCTTCTTCTTAATAAGAAAATCCTTTTACAATATTTGTACTGGTGCAGTCTTATACCAGTACGGGAGCTACAACCCCCTTTGCTCTTGTACTAGCCGATCCATTTACTAGTACGCAGGCTGCTACCTGCTACAATGCTCCAAAGATCTCCTTTAGCTTTTGTACTAGCTTAGATACTAGTACGTAGGTGCTTGGCTACAATCTTCTCACCTCCAGGTACCACGTTTCATCAATTTTCAGACTGGATACACTGAAGCACAACACATAATCTGTAAGGCCACTTTTCATCCAATTTTCATACTGGACCCATAACTATCATTGAAGCTCAAAACAATCATCAAACTCTGAATCACTGAAACCCTGTTAACAACAGTCACCAGAACACAGAGCAGACACAGAACTCTGTAATAATCATCAGATCCATCTGCAACTTCAAATATTAAGATTTACAATGTATACGCTACTTCGATGAATCAAACCCGCGTGTATACGCGCTTTTATCAAAGCCAACCCGCGTACAGATCTAAAAATAATTTCTCATAACTTGCAGCTGTACCAGACATCAGTCATACTCATAACACTTATAGAACAATACATGCGTCAGTATGTAGATCTAGAATAAGCATCATAAAGATAGTTCATTTCAAACCATTTGATCCCGATCTCTCCTTAGATCTAGTTCTCCATCAACCTGTGAGATCTCTCCTTAGCTCAGATCAAGCAATGCATCATCAACCCATAACCCTGCATACTGGATCTAATGCTTCATCAGATATTCAAGACATTTCAGATACACTTGCCTAATGATTTCCTTCTCCTTATATAGCCTTAGGCCTTGTTCAATACCAAGAGCCAAAACCATAGAAATCCAATACCATCAACTTCAAAACTAGGGATCAACACGTCCGTCGAGACACCAAGGTCCAAAACCATAGGCACAACTTCCAAGGAATAACCGCCGTGGACCAAAATGAGTTTTCCACATACACGCGCTTTTAATGAAGCCAACCTGCGTGTACACGCGACTTGGGCTTAACGAACCTGCGTGTATGAACTTTCTCTTCTTCTTATAGTCTGATCATCAATTCCTTGCTGTTGTCCTTCTGCACTATGATTTCTCATCAGTGTGGTTTGCCATCAAGGACAACACTTGTCTCATAATGCCAACAATCTCCCCCTTTGGACTTGATGGCAAAGCTAACTTGTCACACTTAGAACTATCATCTGATTCCTTTGAGCCGTCTTCCATCAGTCACATCGTCTTCCATCAGTCACATCTGATATCTCTTCTGAAGATTCATCCAGTTATACATAAGTGAGATATTCTTCTATGAGAGGGTTGCCATCAAGTACAACACATGCATCATAATGCCAACAATCTCCCCCTTTGGACTTGATGGCAACAACACCAAATCACTCTCCCCCTTTGACATCAAGGGCAAAGGGTGGACCAAGATATTCTCTTCCTTTGCTGAATCATTCCACTGTCCATACTCCCCCTGAGTACCTGCTGAAATCTCTGAATAATCTCCCCCTTTGTATATGCCAAGGTGTACCAATCTGTCCATGCTCCCTCTGAGTACATGCTGAATCTCTGTACCGCTGAAGTGTGTTGTTCATGCTCTTCCTGACTGTAGGCAAGATCTACAAAAGATGTTCTTCAAGAAGAACATGACTCTATACATCATAAAAGACCTTCCTATCACCAAAGACTCATACATACATCCATCTCTCAACTAAGTGAGGATATACAAACATTGACTCATCCACCCAACCAAGTGGGAATACATCAAAAGTTTACATATGACAACCAAACACATTGCATCAATCATCCCAGGCATAGTGGGGAAACCAAAATAGGCCGTTACATGACCTTGACACCATGAAAGAGATACCACAAAAGAGATATATGACATAGAGACGTAAGAACTAGACCAAGACTTATGAAAGTCACCAGCAGCATCTGATAATCACCATTCAGATCAACAACCAAGAGATCCTTCTGTTCTCCTTTCGCCTTTGTTCCATCTGAAACCAACAACAAAAGTGAACCAGAACCAAAAACTTTAAGATAATGCCAACAATGCATCATTGGAAGATTATCTGCTCCCCCTGAACCTGTGCCAGATGATCTCTGTCAGACCCATATCAGACTTTCTGCAACCAACATCTGTCCCTGCTGATTTTCTTCAAAAACTCCATATACGCGTCTGTATACACATAAACAAGCGTATATACGCGGATATCCCTTACGCAACACGCGTATACCATATACGCGACTATCCTCTTGTAAAACGGCGTATGCACGCGGATATCCTTTAAACAACACGCGTACACAAATTTCCATATCAGCAACCTGTAAATGTCCTGTAGAGAATAGGTCATCAACCTATAACAAGGTATGTCTGCATCAATTCATCCCTTTGAACAGAATTCAGAGTCATTCACATTGTATCATGTGTGAAACCACCATAGCCATTTCATCAAGCTCTACATGATCCAAGTATCATTACTTGGGAACATCTGCATCAATTAACATATGTAAGTATAAACTTATCATCATATAGATACGAACTCATCACCATGTCTCCAATAAAGCAACTTTGAGTAGTCATCCATGTATCAACATTATGTATCTTGAGCTCAAGCTCATTTGACAGAACTTCTTGATATCATCAACAGCAACAATCCTTATCCACAAGAGTGCCTGTATCATAACTGTATGATTTTTATGCATATGACAATAGCAGTATATGAGTGACCCATCATCAAGTGAAGATGTATATTCAAGCTTTGTACTTCTCCTTGTCCTTATGAAGATCACCATGTAAGCACCATATATGCATCATCAAAGAATCAACCATAAATCTGATCTGATCATCAACTATGTAACCTCAAGAATCATATGAGATTTTATCATAGACAACTCACAACCACATCATAGCAAGGTATATCATTTAGCCATATAAGAATCATCACCAAGAATTATAAGCCATAATGCCAACAATGAATTACTAAAGGCATATGCTCCCCCTCAACCTGTGCCATCTGTTAGATTTGATCATGCATATATCAGCAGTAAGCATCAAGACATCATCATCATCATCATCAAGTTAGGATCAAAACACTTCTAGACATCTTACAAGTATCAAAACATTTTTCACACATCCTCAGCCGATTGTAACTATTAACCAATAGAGCAAATAATGGACTGAATCATATCAGATCCCTTTTCTGAGCCTGTCCCCACTGCTTTTCCTCAGACTGACATATACGCGACTTTGCAGTGTCTAACTCGCGTATATACGCGACTTCCCTTTAAGGAACTTGCGTATGAGATTCAGGATACTGAAGGTTTACACTTTCGGCTCCCCCTGAGTCTGATATGTCTGTGCTGTGCTGTGTCTCAGTACATTGTGCTGACTGTACTTCCTTCTTCCTCCATATCTTCAAGTGTGATGAGGTTTTCTCCTTTTGGTGTGATGTCCATCCTTTGTTCCTGCATTCCTTTGCTATATGTCCAAGCTTGTTACATGCATAACATCTTACATGTTTCATATTCCTCCTGTAGCAATCAGTAGCTTTGTGACCATACATATTGCAAGCAAAGCAATATCCATTAAAGTACCTTGATTGAGATGACCTGTCCGCATAATAGTCTTGAACTCTTCTTCTTCTACTTCTAGCTGCAACATGTCCAAGATTATAACATTCAATATTATTCATAGGAGGACTAAAAGATTTTCTTTGAAGACTTTCTTTCCTTGGTTGATGATGAGATTGACCTTTCATCTCCTTGTTGATCATTTTGGATTTCTCTTTAGAGTTCCTTGCCTCACCTTGTGAACTAGATTCACCTTCAACAGATTCATGGAAACCAAGACCAGTCTTGATAGCAGGAGACCTTTGACTACTAAGAATATCATCCAAGACTTTAGAACTATCTTGAAATCGTAAAAGCTTATCCTTTTCTTCTATTTTACCTTTCAAGATATTTACCTCAACTTGAAGTTGTTCCTCCTTTTCTAGACATTGCTTCTTCATGTCTTCTCCATCTTTCCTTCCTTCTTCCAACTGATGCCTTAGTTTGAGAATCTCCTTTTCTTGTTCTTCATTCAGATCCTGCTGCATATGACGAACTTGGAAGGCACATTCTAGTTGAGATTTTAAGTTGGTGACTTCGTTTTCTTGTTTTGCAATAGCTTGGAGTAGATCTGTATTCTGCTTCTTTGATTCTTCAAGATCTCCTTTTAGTGAGGGGATTGTAGCTTCAAGATTTTCATAGTAGCTGGATCTATCTTTGAGTTTCTTGATGGTTGTGCTTCTTTCGTTGACTTCTTTTCTTAATGATGTCACTTCATGCTGCAATTTTTGACATTGGTCTTCCTTGTCCTTGAGTAGCTTTCTTACCTTGTTTCCTTCTTCTATTTGGGCCTTTAGTTTGGTAACTTCTTCTTTGTAAGCACATTCCCTTTTGTTCAATAGATCTTGTTGATCTTTAACTTTGTCTGCAAACCTTCTAAACATTGCCTCTATTTGACACTTTTCTTGCTCACCCATAAAAGCATGTTCAGTAGTTTCATTATCACTTCCATCACTTTCACAAGGAAATATAGCAGGAACATCAGAGGATAACACATTCATACTTGATAATGATTCTGAATCTAATTCTGAATCTGATTCTGAATCTGAAGAACTTCTTATACCTAATCCCCAATCGACTCTCCCACTGTCATAGATCTTCTGAGATGTCTTCTTCTTCTTATGAGCTTTCTTCTTAAGCTTCTTTCCCATTGTTCCACGGATCTCCTTCAAGCGATCAAGCTTCTACCAAAGGACCCGCTCTGATACCAATTGTTGGAAATAATACTGAGAGGGGGGGGGGGGGGTGAATCAGTATTATCAGATCAATCAAACTTTTCAATTTCATACTCAGAAACATATACGCTACTTCAATTAAGTGAACCCGCGTGTACACGCTACTGTGTCTAATGAAACTCGCGTATATCCAGAGATCTTATAATTCAGTTAGCTTAATCTTCAGTAAATGCATCAGATCATTATTAAGCATATTAACAGTAAACAGGTGTAGAATAACAGAACAGAACATCACACAAGAGCCACACACATGAACACAAAGATATAAGGTGGAAACCCAATGTGGGTGAAAACCACCTGCTGCAAGTCATCTCAATCTTCTTCTTAATAAGAAAATCCTTTTACAATATTTGTACTGGTGCAGTCTTATACCAGTACGGGAGCTACAATCCCCTTTGCTCTTGTACTAGCCGATCCATTTACTAGTACGCAGGCTGCTACCTGCTACAATGCTCCAAAGATCTCCTTTAGCTTTTGTACTAGCTTAGATACTAGTACGTAGGTGCTTGGCTACAATCTTCTCACCTCCAGGTACCACGTTTCATCAATTTTCAGACTGGATACACTGAAGCACAACACATAATCTGTAAGGCCACTTTTCATCCAATTTTCATACTGGACCCATAACTATCATTGAAGCTCAAAACAATCATCAAACTCTGAATCACTGAAACCCTGTTAACAACAGTCACCAGAACACAGAGCAGACACAGAACTCTGTAATAATCATCAGATCCATCTGCAACTTCAAATATTAAGATTTACAATGTATACGCTACTTCGATGAATCAAACCCGCGTGTATACGCGCTTTTATCAAAGCCAACCCGCGTACAGATCTAAAAATAATTTCTCATAACTTGCAGTTGTACCAGACATCAGTCATACTCATAACACTTATAGAACAATACATGCGTTAGTATGTAGATCTAGAATAAGCATCATAAAGATAGTTCATTTCAAACCATTTGATCCCGATCTCTCCTTAGATCTAGTTCTCCATCAACCTGTGAGATCTCTCCTTAGCTCAGATCAAGCAATGCATCATCAACCCATAACCCTGCATACTGGATCTAATGCTTCATCAGATATTCAAGACATTTCAGATACACTTGCCTAATGATTTCCTTCTCCTTATATAGCCTTAGGCCTTGTTCAATACCAAGAGCCAAAACCATAGAAATCCAATACCATCAACTTCAAAACTAGGGATCAACACGTCCGTCGAGACACCAAGGTCCAAAACCATAGGCACAACTTCCAAGGAATAACCGCCGTGGACCAAAATGAGTTTTCCACATACACGCGCTTTTAATGAAGCCAACCTGCGTGTACACGCGACTTGGGCTTAACGAACCTGCGTGTATGAACTTTCTCTTCTTCTTATAGTCTGATCATCAATTCCTTGCTGCTGTCCTTCTGCACTATGATTTCTCATCAGTGTGGTTTGCCATCAAGGACAACACTTGTCTCATAATGCCAACAATCTTCCTACACCAATTAGTTATCTTCACGTAAATGGATGCCTTACATTATATTTATTTTTACAACACATTCATATGAGTTCGCGCAACAAATAAACAATACATTTGCAATTTATACCCAATAATACGTTAAACAGGAAAAGATACATAGAAATTTGATAACACTTCTCTTTATTAATGCTTCCAATGGTTACAGATTTGACCTGCCCTGCGCACTCAGCTGTAGGGGTCCGTGCACTCGGCTGCAGACTACTAGGCCTCTGTGCACTCAGCTGCAAAGCTTTCTCCTACTCTACAACCCAAGACACACTTTACACTTCGACTCAATCTCTTAGACTCATCATGCTTCTATTGATTCCTTCCTTCTCTTAGCTATCTTCTATACTTGGAGCCTTGCTCAATTTATACAATCCCATGGTCAGCGGACCATGGTTGGGTTTATAAAGTCGACATTACATTACAAAAGCAAGGGTGGACAAGCCTGTGACTCCATTATGACTTCACACTCCGCGCCCACAAATCACGGAGCATTTACAATGGGCTTGGTCAAAACTTGGGCTTTAAGCCCCAAAACATGCCTTGGGGGGGGGGATTCCATGCCCAACAGGCCCCCAACACAAACATCATGACTCGCCCTTAAGTCACTCTGTCGGTGCGGAGATCTTCACGTGGAGTCCCTCCAACTCGTTTGAAGCACTACAAGGTCTGGCATTGCACTGAGCGGCTACCTGCTGAATCTCCTGGACCCGTTGTTCCGAGACCGCGATGTCGAAACTACTTCCCTGCGTCTATTCCTGCATCCCTTGCATTTGTGCAAGCTTGCCTTCAATTGTTACTGTGATGGTGAAGGCCTCATCGATCCAAGGCTGAAAACGTGCCTTTGGGACTGCTTCTTTGTGCCATGTTGTGTCCACTTATTCTTTGACCACTTTGGCTTGTTGCATTCGCACGAGCCTCTAAGTGAGGGCCACCATCTGCACGGTCCCTTTGACGTTGTCGTACTACTGCTGGAGCTCATGTGCCTCTATCTCTAAGCACTAGATGTTGGGGTCCTCCTGCAGATTCATGAGGACCTCAAATGACTCCTCCAACATTCTACTGCAGTCCCTTACTGCACTGTCGATCTCTTCCAGCCCTGATGCAATAGCGCTGGCGTGTTGTTCTCTTACTTCTGGAGGAGTGGACAGTTGTACCTTCAACCGCAACTCTGCTATCTGAAGGTTTAGCTCCAACTAAACCTTAGTCATTTCTTCTCACGCCTCACGCACCCCTACTGCTAGCCTATGGATGCGCGCTTCTGCTGGTGTGTCTACTGGGATGGCTAGCTCAGGGACCATTTGACATGCTTCTTCCAGTACCTGTGCCAACTGCCTGTTCTGCGACACCACTTTTTTACGCTACAAGCTCAACTACTCCATGTTGATATTTTTCTCCCTTAGTAATTTTAGCATGCGACTCTCCCTAGCCCGCAGTTCTGTAGTAATCCCATCCTACAGAACGTATAGTGTCTCCTGAGGGAGTGCAGCCATGTTGATCACAATATCTTCCAGTGCACCAATCGTAGGTCTGTTGGCCTCATTTGTTGTCACCAGTGCCCCTTCCGGTAACACTATTGCATTTGTTGTCTGAGCGTGTAGCATCTGCTCCGCTGTAGTTGTCCCTACTGCGAGGCTGGTTGAAAGGGTACCAGCCTGAGGAGTGCGCACCTACAACTCCTGTAGCTGCACTCTGAGGGCCCCCAACACAATCTGGTTTTCTTGTGTGAATTTCTAAAGGGCCTCGGAGGTGACATCGTGCATCTTCTCGCCAATGTCATTCAGATCACCCTCAGTAAGGGTGATCAGGTCAATAGACAACTTTAATGCCTTTACCTTCTTGTGCGGCCCCGTCCACTCACTCGGGTGCTGGCGCTTTACTTGTGTTGATGTGGTTTGTGGGTCTATGCCACCCTCCTCTTCCTCTGCTTCCTGCCCATGCGAAGGAAACTTTTGTTCCTCACGTGCCTTCTCAGCTGCCTCCTGTGCTATTGCTACTATTGTGGCCTTTTTATGTTCTGTTGTTGTCTATGAAGCGTCACGTGCCTCCTGCACTTTTGCTGCCACTACCTCTTGCCTTCTTTTCTCTGCCAACTGCGCCATGCACAGTTTGGCCTCCACTTTCTTCTTCTGTGCCACAAACTTCTCCATTGTCGCGATGTCTTGGGCCGCGCCACTCCAGCGGCCATGTCTCCAGTACATAGAAGATTACGTCGTCTGTGTCTACAAAGGGTAGCTCGCTCCATTTCTTGCCTAGGTCCTTGCGCACTCTGATATAGATATTGTGGAGGTTCACTTTAAATTCTACAAAGCTTTGCAGGCTATTGTAGACAGTGCGTGATAACCGTGGCTTGCGCTTAATCCCCATTCTGATATTCATTTCCATGAACACTAAGAATATCTTACTGTCATGGATCTGGTTCGCGTCCTTCGTGGCGTAGAGTGAAGTGTACTTCGCAGCCTCCAGCAGATCCCTATTAATTGTGGGGACCTGACTGTCCTCTGGCAATTCCCCTGCCACGAGCACTATGGATAGTAGAAGCCATGCATATTGAAATGTTTTGCCTTGTTCCCGAGCCTCGCGACAATTTTCCAGGAACTCCTTGGAGAGGAACTCAGACTAATTAAACTAAACCACCTCCATGCACTGCTCAGCAAGTGCTACCATCGGCGCAGGTACCTCGTCTGCACGGCACTTGCGCATAACTTTACTCGCCAATATTTGGGTCACCACGTTAACTACTTTGTTGTTCATGCTGGATATGGTGTAGCCCCTTTTCTTCTTCTCCAACTTGTACTTTTTCTTCATGGCCCCTGCGATGGCCAAGTCACTGTTCTTCCCCTCTGAGATTTCTATAGGATCCTCTCCTTTGCATGGGAGCCGGGTAATGCGGTGGACTAAGTGGTCCGTGATGGGGATGGGCTCCTCCAACCATAAACACCCACCATGCAGTAGGAAGAGCAGCTGCCTGATGATGAATATTGTTATTAGGGCACGGTGGAAATGTGACACCTAGCGCAGGTTTAGTAACCCTACCTTTTCCGCTCTGTGTAACCACTTTCACGGCTCCAATTTGGTAACCCTCGCTACGATGCTCTACTTAGTCTTCATGAGTTACCCGGTCTCTAGGTGAGGGAACTTCTCGTCGTCAGCAAGATCCCAATATTCAAATTTCAAGCTAGGTACCCATCCCAGGTCCTTGCCCTAAAAAATGATGTCGTCCAGGAGGAGCGGGGTCTAGAGAGAGCTCTTGCTCTCGTCGAGATCCTTGGGCACTTTTTCCTTCCACTTCTGCGGGGAGATATAGGTGGGAAGCTGTGTGGAGGGTGAGCAATCTCAATTTCTTCCTCCATGCCTTCGTCCTCATCTTCTTCAATGATAAGGTCCTCCAGATCTTCCTCCTCCTCGTCGGTTTCCAAGTTAATGGCTTTCCCTTTCTCCTCCATCGTTAGCCTAGTGTGCAGCGGGTTTCGCAAGGACACATGTACGGGAACCATCAACTGTTTGTCTTTCTTTTGCCTTGGCGTGCGTGGTGATTTAGGGATTTCCACCACAATCCCGACGCCTTCAAGGGCATCCCCGACAGTTAGGGCCTGCGCGGCCTCTTCGACGGTCATCTCTGCAATTTTTATAACTTCCTCAAGTGCTGCCATCTTGTCCGACCAGAAATCTATCACTCTCGTAATCAGGGGCTCAATCAATGCTTTACATAGGTCAAATAGGGCTCTGCTCAGACTACGCGAGGTATACAACAGCTCAATTCACAAATTACCAAGTGTTGTTTGTTGGGTAGTCCTTTGTAATTTATAGCGCCTTTTGAATTTGAATTCGACTATTCCCCTCAAATCTGGTTCATTAATCCTCTATTGGTAGTAGATTTTCCAAAATCTTGCCCATAAAGTGCGTCTTAAATGCCTATCGCCCTCTCCATTTGGCCTCAAGAGCATCACATCATAAATAGTGACTTCAACGGTCACTTTCCAGCCAACCCGGCAGCAGTGCAACCCCCCTTACACAGTCCTAGACCTTGTGACACTTTACTCTTGCACGCAGCTCCAACATCGTGCAGCTCTAGGGCAGAGTTTATAGTCTCACGCCTCCTTTCAACTGCTAGGAGTGCTAAGACTATACCTCCTACAGTTAGTCAAGTGGCCGCACCACCTCTATAGGGTTTCATCCTATCATCCATCACTTTTCCTGGAACATACCCACATTTTATCATTACTGGCTACATCGCCCATCTTATCATCTGCAGTGCGCCACCATGGTCAATCTGTTTAGTAATATGTGGTCCAATCCAAGGCATCAGGCTGATCAATTCGCGGTGATAGTCCCCAAATTTGTCAACATGATCGTGTGCACCCTGCTTTATCATCTTGGTCTCTTTATTGAGAAAATCCTTCTTGATCCCATCCTCCAGCTTCTTGGCTTCCGCTTCCACCAGAGCGCTTTTCTCCCTTAATCGCACCCTTTCTTTCCCAAGTTCTTGGAGCCTAAAATTACCCTGTCAGATTTCCTCGTCAGGTCCCAAGTGTTCTACTTCGATCAGATGTGCTACCCCTTCTTCCAAGGTTCTAGGAACTGTCGCATCTTCTGGTGTTGCCGTGCACGGACTAGGCATTTTATGCTTTATAGGGATTACAAAGTTTGCTCCATACTCCAACCTTGGGGGCACCTACGTCATCAGTTTCTTGCACGCGGTCATATAAGCCCATAGAACCGTTAGTACATGCAAGTCCCAATCAGTCCGCTGCACACTATGTACCTTATTCAGCACTTCACATGCTTCATTAAAGGCTTCTGTGTGGATAACCTTCTGCGCACTTGGTCATTCCATACTTCGTGGTTCCCACCAAAGGGGTCGTTTGCACCATTTCCTTGCCCGTACATGCTTACTGACCGTGTCTCCTAACATGAAGATTGTGTGCATTCACGCAGGTTTCGTACCATATGTTTATATCCATCTAGACAGCTGGGTGCGCGGACCATTTCATCCGGCAATCTTGTCTGTTACTCGCATCTTAGGGTTCCCAAACTGCATGTGCATCATTCTCCTACATTCACACCAGTCCTCAAAGCTTATTTGGTGTGTACCCCACCACCTCGTGAGCATAGCGTGCAATACCCATTTCAAAGCTTCAAAACGTATTGTTCTGGAACTTCTCTTTCAAATCTGTTCAGGAAGTCATCCACCTCACTTAACCCATCATACATAGGCATATCCCTTACCTCCATTAATATGTAGTGCAATGATCTCATTATCATGTTACAATTCAGCATGGTTACCTCATGTAACCGATTCTGCCATCGTTCTATCTCCTCATCAGAATTCGATGTGCGGGAGCTTTCACACTTCCATGAAATTCGTCAATCCATGGTTGGGTTTACCCAATCTTTTCCTCCAATCTTCCCATAGGTAGGATCTTTTGCTAGTTTGCCATTCGCAGTTGGATAGTAGACCATTGTAGCGTAGGCCTTCCCATACGCTTCCATGTTTGCTTCGGTAGAATGTTTTTGTTTGATCCTAGGTCTAGAATCACTTGGTCCATCTCATATTCCCCAATATATGCAGTCAATCTCATTTCCTTTCCCATTCGCGTCGTGTGCTTTCCGAGCTTCTGGACTATGTGAGGTTCTCCTGGCGCAGTCCCAGAGCATCTACTTATGAGTTCTTGCAGCACCTTTATAGCCTTGCCGTCGCACAACAACTTCATGCATGTTTCCGGGAACATTATGAGCATCGATAAGTCCATTTTTGGCTCTAGTATGTCTTTACTTCCTAAAGTGGGGGCATCAACGAAGCTCTTCTTTGCTTCCATGAAGGTTTTCTTAGCATTCTCCAAATCAAAATCTGGTTCCTTCGTTGGAGCCTTGCAAACCCAAGTACTCTCTTCAAGCTGCCTGCCTTTGTCATCCCTTTCTGTGATTCCACTTCGGAGCACAATATTCACATTAGGGTCTTCCTCACGCGACTTAGACCTGATCATTTGCAGGTTCTGAGTCAGGGAAGGTTGGAGCACTCCTTTATCATGTAGTCATGCTATTAGTGTGGGACAATCCTTCGTCTCATGATCAAACAATGTATAATACAAGCATGATGGCCGCGTTGGATTTGTACAATCGTGGGCATAATGTCCTAGTCCTCCACAATTTTAACATATTAGCTTTCCGTGACCTCTTCCAGGCCCTCCTCCACCTCTGCCTTGTCTGCACCCCTGAAATCTGGTTCACGCCATCCCTTTGTTTTGGTCAAGGGGCCGCGTTTTGGCCTGAACTCTATAGGTAGGATTTTGATCCATCATCAGAATCTACAGGTGCTCTCATCATGTCTCACTAATCTACAGAAATTACTAAACAACTGCTATGAATTTTGCGTGTACTTCTATAATAAATGGTAGTTATTTGTAGCATTCTTTCCTCCTATATGAAAAATCATGCACCATAATGCAAGTGCCACACTCGGTCCTGCTTGTACCTCCAGTCTCTATGGAATTCATCCTCCTCCCCCAAGGTATTTCGCGAACACTAGGCAGTGATCCTTAGCATGTCCCTGACACTTGCACTTTATGCACCATACCTCATCACGCACTTCTAGGCGAGCTATCCTCTCTTGCTTCAAACTCTACATCTCAAGGCATAGGTTTTTCAATTGCGTGTGAATCTGCTAAACTCCCTAGTTAGGATCCTATATCGAGGTCTCGTGCAATCTCATCGTGACCTCTAAGGCCTTGGTTTGAGTTGTTAGACTCTATTGTGACAACACGTTCCTTAGATGCAGTGTTAACGATGCTACAAACCATTCACAGTGTTGTCCATCTATCAATTGTGCACTTCAATATCTGATCCAACTCCCAAGGGGTCTCACCTAGTAGCATTGTGCTTTCTTTGAACCTAATGATCGACTGCACCTCTGACTTCGGCCTGCTAAATTCTTTGTTTAGCATAGTTTGAATATCTACGATCCCTGCATTCGGATTGTCATTGGAATGCTTAATGTACTAGGTGAGTGTGCAATCTTGCAGAGCGCTGACCAATGTCGCTTTCTTTATATTGTCATCCATAATTCCCTGCACTTCCCATACAGCATTTATCATGAACCAAAACTAGTCTGGATCTTCATTCCCTACTCCTTTGAACACTGGAAACATTATCGCACTCGCCATATTGATTCGCGGTGGTGGCGGAGGTGGCATGGGCAAAGATGGGTGAAGATAGTGAAAATATTGGTGGTATGGGTGGGGGTGGTATGCGTGGAATCCTCTTCCTTATCAAATTGATTGCACTCCTTGGTGAGATCTTTGCGAGCTCTTCCTCATCCCCTCACGGAGGTAAAATCAAGGGGCTAGCTTCTAGTTTCGCACTACCTTCATTTCTGAAGATTTTCCCACTTCGCGTAGCCCCAAACATCAATTTATTTGCATAACCCACTTTTCATACAGTAGCATTTTGATCTAAGTGTTAAAAGATTTAATGTACTTACCTTGTGGTCCTTTGAGGAAGCGTTGTTCTACCTCGCTATAGATAACTGAAGTTTCTACCGCGAACTCGGTGATGAATCCTCCTATAATTCGATCGAGCTAGTGATTGACAATGCGCATGATCTTATCCTCTGATGCTTCCAATATACACATCAATTATGGAGTCCACACAATAGGTTTGTCGAGCTTACACCTTCCTTGGCTATCTGCTAGCTTCGTGGTCCACTCGTATAGCTCAGTAGGGAAAGATGCGAAGAAAATTTCATGGATCTCTGTGTATAAGTAGCATCCTAAACACTCTTCTTTTAATAGTCGCAGATTCCTGTTCTCTTGTGTTGCGAACTCATGAATCTTCCTATCCAACCAATCTTCAATTCCTTTCTTTGTTGGATTCCAGTGATACGACATCAGACATCTTCATGCAAATCCCGGTCCCGACAACAGAACCATTTATTGGCTTGTTGGGGCCTGACCCAAGTTTAGAGTTAATTAGCCAAACAAATCCTTGTACTATTGGCCCTTTTGGCAACATTATACAGAGCGTGGACTGAGGATTCATCTGAAGTAGTATGGGGGGATGCTGGAACCAGGTTTCCGCACCCTAGAGATGTCTAAGAGGTTGATTTGGTCTGACTATTAATCCCTTCACGTAGGCTACTTCACACACTTCCCTATCCTTTGCTCCCTAATACACTTGCCTTCGCACAGCCCTAACTAGGGGTTGTGGGGCTTTCGCACTGCTGGAGCAGTGCTCTGCACTATTTCCCTTAAGTCACACTTGATATGTTACGTATATTCCTGCACCAGTTAGTTATCTTCTCATAAATGGATGCCTTACGTTATATTTATTTTTACAACACATATGAGTTCATGCAACAAATAAACAATACGTTTGCAATTTATACCCAATAATACGTTAAACAGGAAAAGATACGCAAAAATATGTTAAAACTTCTATTTATTAATGCTTCTGTTGGCTTGTATGGGCCTGACCTGGTATTAGAGGTGATTTAGCCAAGCAAATCCCGGCACTACTAGCCCTTTTGGCAATAGTCCACGGAGAACGGACTAAGGTCTCACCCGAAGTAGTATGGGAGGGTGCTAGAACCAAGTTTCCGCACCCTGGGGATGTCTGATGAACTTCTGGAGGTCCGTTGTTTAACCCATCGCTACGCGCACTTACTATCCCTTCGAAGCCTGCGGTGCTACTTCCGTGCAGCCCTACCAGGGGCGCAACCCATATAATACCCAAGTTCATTTCTATTTGATTTGTTATTATCTAATTACTTAAATTATTTATGTAAGACTAATGATTATTACAGCATATTCAACAATCATATCAATGCACGTGATAAATAAAATAGTATAAATGTAAACAAGGAAATGCAGAACAAATACACAAAAATAGGAATCAACTTCTCTTTATTAATCTTCAATCCAGATTACAGACTCAACACTGCCCTACACACTCAATTGTAGGGGTCCATGCACTCAGCTGCGGACTCTTCTAGGCCTCTGCACACTCAGCTGCCTAGCCTCTTCCTACTACTACGACCCAATACACTTAAACTCCTACTCTAAGCCCCAACCATTCGTACTCTTTCTCCCTAATTTCTCCCTTTTCTATCTTTACAACTTAGAGCCTCACTGTATTTATACAATCCCATGGTCCATGGACCATGGATAGGCCGACATGACTTTACATTACATTACAATACTTTAGGGCGAAAAACCCTATGACTTGACCTATACTTTTTGCTCCGCATCTACAATTCATGTATTCTTACAAAACCTTTGACCAAAACTTGGGCTTTAAGCCCCAAAACATGTTGTGGGGGGATTCCATGCCCAACAGGCCCCCAACACAATCATTGTGACTCGTCTCGAGTCACTCTATTGGTGCAGCGACCTTGGCACAGAGCCCCTCCAACTAGTCCCATATTGCTCAGAGGTCCACGACGCACTATTCTGCGGTTTGTTGTGTTAGGGCCTAGATCTACCTTAGGCTGAAGGAAGGCAGGTCTAGGGTAACATCAAACCACGATTAACCTGGTAGCTAGCCCTACCAGGTCGGGAGAGGGCTCTCTCCTTGTCAATCTCAATTAGGATATCGGAAATTAGGGCTTGAGATGATTGAATTTAATGTAGATTTTAGGCTAGGTATAGTAGCTCAGAGGATTTGATTGGATTTGTTTCGGGTCGAAAACAGCAAGAGAAAGGGTGATTGGACTATGGAATCAATGTCAGTTTCTGCTGGAAAACCTGGGGCAAATTAAGTGCCATGTGCAGCCAAGTGAAGATTGTAAATGTGAGAATTGTGAGGGAGAAAGCCTGCTGTGCTGCAACCATCATACAAAGGATGAATATGCAACAACAACTTTATATGAAAAAGAATCACGAGGTTGCTCAACAGAGCATCTAGCCAAGGATGAATTCTGCATAAGACAACCATTACAACTAACAGCAAAATCATCACGAAAGGAGCATCATTACGGATTATTTCCTAAATTTTTATTTAGATAATGCTATAACAAAGCAGAAAAAACATAATGTGTAACTAAATTACAGGAAAAGCATACTAAACATCAGCACCGTGATGAATCCCAGATCCAAAGGGCAGAACATTGATTTATTAAAATGATATTCAAGAAAAATTTACACAATGCCAAGCAGCCTATCTATTGCCAAAATCAAACCTATACACTATTAAATTCATAAAATTTATACATTTATCTCATTCCTATATTAAGGGAATTTAGCTCAACCATCTTCTTCAAAATAGAATCAGTTACATTAAACTTGGACCGAATTTCTGAAAATAGGTGTTGAAGATGAACACGTATCTCCTAAACCATAGCACCTGTTACAAAAATGAAAAAGTTTTTTGTAGATAAGTTCATGTTGGAGAAAAACCTCTCTCAAATTCTGGAAATTAGTTTCTAGTTGCTCGGAATCTGTGCCACACAATCATCTCTAAAACAGAAAATCATTAAAAACTTAAATCTTTCAAAATTAGTTGTAAAGATCTAGTCACATATTCAAATTCATGACACCTGTGAATAAAATAAAAGAGGTTTTTGTTATATGGCTCATGTTTAACACAAACCTCCTTGGGTTTTCAAAATTACTTTCCATCTGTTGTAAAATGGTACCGCACTAAAATGACTAAAACAGTAAAATAAATAAAAAATTTGCTTTGTTTTAATGTAGGCTCCAAATATCACTGCATATCTCCCACATAGTAGCACCTATGCATAAACTGAAGGAGGTTTTTGTTATTTGGTATGTGATGGACAAAAACCTCTTTAAATTTTGAAAAATTCCTTACCATTATTTCAGAAACTGATCTTGTAGTAAACTTGTCGTTGTGTGTAGCAACTGACCTCAAAACATGCATAACCAAGAATCACTCATTCATTTCGATCATATCTTCTGATCCAGAAACCGGTTACAGGAGTGTGATATACCATTGGAAATATTTTTCTAAGCTTCTTCTGATGGAAATACTTAGGATATTATTTTCACTGAAGATCATGTGCAAAACATCTCTAAAAACCAAACATAGTAAGAGCCCATTTTGATCCCTGATGACAGGCTGTGAAGACTACAACTAACATCGGCCTTATTGGGGATGGCAGCTCATTGGAGGTGTCAAGAACACCGTAGACCAAGTGCCTCATCCATTGGGCAATACGTTCAAACAACTGCAAACTCAAAACAACTCATACCAATCCAAACTGAAATGTTGCCTTTGGCAGCTTATTTATTTACACATACCTACCCTACTTTGCTGCAAAATCAATGGATCAAGTGATGTTGTAATGCCATATAAACCATTCAAGTAACTGTGACAAAGATGCTGCTTGAAAGTGCTTCAACCAAGACACAAATGTAAATGCTAACAACCATCCAAGCACAAACTGAATTTGGTTGTGTGAAAGAAAATTTGACTTATCATTCAAACTGAAAAAATACTCCATATATGCGACAATAGGATCAAAGAAACCAAAATCTGTTTGCTACCCTAACTCCTCAACATAGACCTCCAACTATAAATTGTCAATGCAAGCATCCACGGGAAGCTCTATTGATTCTTTTTTTAAAGGAGGGAGAGTTTCCAAGAACTTTTTGGGATATCGGAATTCATATGATTGGATCTGATCATTTAAATATTGAATCTCCTTCTCAAATTTGTCAACAACTAACTCAAAGAAACCAGTTTTAACTTTAGGAGGAAACTTTGGAGATTCAAAATTGCTCTATATCTGTTGAGCATCAAAATGAATCCATCACCCTTTTCCTTTGTTCTAAATCCCTTTCCCTTTCCCTTTCCCAAAATCATTAACACTCACTTCCCAAACCCCACTCCCATTTACCAAACCCTAACCCTATACTCTATTCCCAAACCCTAACTCCCACTTTTTATTCCTTCACTACATCCATTTCATTATCAAAATCTTCATCTACATTCATAATACCAGTCATTTCCCTCATTCCCCAAAAGAAACTAGCATTCACTTCCTATATACATTATTCACCCTCCTATTTTAAAATCTCTTCATACTCATCAGCTTTCAACAAAATTCATAAGCATGGAGACAGATTCAGACTATGAGAAGGAAGAGGAAAATTTCAGTGATTCTTCCTGAGAAGCTCATGTACCAAGAAAACCACATAAAGGAGGGAAAATCATCTGGGAGGAACTCACCAATCTCACAGAATTACTTGCTTGCCCTCTTGTTGTAACTTGCTTTAAACACCAATCGTGTTATCAGTTTTGTGAAATGGTAGAGAGGGTGAAATATCATCATGAACTTGATAGGTTGTTTGTTCTTCATCTTCACAATGGCCAAGTGAACCTTGTTGGTGTCTCTTTCACCTTGACACATGAAACCAATGTAGCAGCAACAAGCATCCCTAATGTAGGTGAACAGTGGAATAAGGGGTAACATGTGGGCAAAGAGCATTATGAGCCTTACATTAAGGCTGGTTATCAAAGGAAAATTAGTAGGGTTTTTCCTTTCAAATACTTGTAGAACATTTATTCTCCTCTCATAAAACTCATCATCAAGTATTTTACCTGTGAAGGGAGGTTTTCCCGCCTATATACATATCATGTCAGATTGTTGATGCATTTCACAAGAGTGAGGATGATGAACCTCCCATACTTTATATGCAGAAATATTGAGAATATGGCTCTATATGTGCAAAAGAAACCTTTTCCTCAGCAGTTCAACAACATTTACAACTTCTCATTGATTAAAATTGTTGTCTTGCATCAGCTAAGTTTACTGAACATACCATGGGATACATTCATTGCACATGAGATTTTCAAAGGCCCTCAGGTAATTCCATCAGTGCTTCAAGAGGAAGGAGGGCCTTCAAGACAACCAGATGTTCATGAGACTAAAACTACAGGTGTGCCAATGTTTGTCACCTATGAGAAAGGCACCAAGAGGCTTTTTGTTGCTGTCAGGCAAATACTATCTCCACTAGAGGTGGAAGGGGTCTCGTTTTCTTCACCGGACCACAGGCAAATGCTATCTTCACTGGGGGTGAAAGGGGCTTTGCCTTCTTCTCCAGCTGAACAAGTACAGGGCAGAGACAAAGGAAAGAAACAAATGCATGAGGAGGGCCCTACTAAAGGGCAAGATAGGGATTTTGTCTTGGTTGAGGAAGATGACATTGATTTGGGTTCTCAATGCTCAAAACTCAAAGACATGAATATCAAAGAGAAGGAGGCTAAAATACAAGCCTTGTCTCTTGATCTTGAGAGGGCCAAATGGATTATCAATTTTCTTGAGGAAGAGAACAAGCAATTGGAAGACAAGCAAGCTATTATGGAGCTACAAACAATTAGAGAAAATAGACAAGTCGCAAAGAGAAGAAAAGTCAAAATGACATCCCTTGAGCAAGAAATTGAGGTTGACTGGGAATCATGGTTAGAGAGGGAAAAGATTCACCTGGAGAAATTGCTTGAGAAAGCCAATAAAGAGAAGAAGATGTTGCGCCATATGGCCTATCACTACCTAAACTGAAACAAAATTTGCAAAACAAGAGTGAAGAGGTTAAAGGCCAAGCTAAAAAGAGCTTTGAGAAACAAAAAAGAGAAAGATAAGCTCAAGATATTGGCCGAAGCATCATTGGCCCAACAAAGCACCTAAAAAGGTTCACTCATAACAAATTTCAAGAAATTTGGAGCATTTTTTGTCATTTTTAAAATTTTTGAAGCAAAAAACAAGTTTTTTCAGCAGGTGGGCAATGCTACCAGCGCTATGCTTTTGTTGGGGGCATCCATTTGCAAAAAGGTTTGCATTTTGGAATCAACATGAAAAAATATGCATGCTCAGAAATGGTTGATAATTTTGGACAAGTTCTGGGTCTCCAAAAGGGAAAAAAACAACCAAAAATTGCCCTCCCTGCCACTTTTTTGCCACACAGGAAGCAGTCTTGGGAGATTCCATTTTTGGAGGGGAAAATGGACTCCAAATCCAAAAATTAAAGTTGTTCCAGAAATTAAAATCATCAAGATTTCCAATGAGCTATTTTGCACCTGATTTGGACTTCGGGAGGCCTTCCAAAAGTGGCCTAGAAAAAGTGTTGCGCATAGGATCAGTGGTGCTGCGCATAGGAGGAATTTTGCCAGTTTTTCCTGTTTGTCCAGAATTTCGCCCAGTTTGACTATCAGTTGACTTTTTCTCTTCTCCTTGGTAAATTTGTAATGGTAAATCATGTAAGATGATGTAAATTTGATGAAAAATGACTTGTGGGGGTAGATACATCAGTTAGAGGTAGTTTGAGGTTGAATGAATCAGTTTCCATAATTTTAGAGGCAAGCTGTTCCACTGCCTATTTTCTAGTTCCTAGTTTAGATGTTGTTGAAACAGCTCCTTGACTCATGGATTCGACCCCTAATGGCTAGCATAGGTGGTTTGATACCTATATCATGTACTTTCTTAGTCATTTGTAAAGGTTGGACTCTTGTGGATGCATTGAGCATTATTGTAAATCACTTCTGCAGTTTGGCAAGGAAATGAACCAGGGTTTTGCAGCATTTTGTGGGATTCTTGTGGTAATGTGTCTTGGCATTGTTTCTTCCTCTATTATTTAGTTTCTATTATGTGTATATGTTCCAACATCTATTTCTTTCTTCATAACTAAATGAATCAAGAGAATTAGGTAGAATCCATTGATATTCAGTGCTCTGCCTTGAGGATACATTTAGTTTTTAATGTTTTCTACTATTTGAAGAGGACTCATGAACTTTGCATGCCCTCTCCAACTCCTCACTAGTCTTTAGACTTACCATCACACCCAATTCAAAGTGCCAAAACACTTGCCTACCTCGCCCCATAGAACCTCCTGCAAATCTGAGTTGATTTCCCAGACCCAAAGCTGCCTTCCTCATTTGATCCAGCAACCAACCATTAAAATCAATCAAAATCCTCTGAGCAAATATACCTAGCCTAAAATCAGCATTTATTGTTAGTCATCTCAAGCCGTAGTTTCCATATTTTAATTGAGATTAACAAGGAGAGAGCCCTCTCCCAACCTAGTAGGGCTAGCTACCAAGTTAAGTGTGGTTTGATGTTACCCTAGACCTGCCTTCCTTTAGCCTGAGGTAGTTTTAGGCACTAACAAATTGTTCTCCAAATTATATATCCATACTCCTACCCCTGCTCCAAACTTATTGACTGATCCATCAAATTCAATATGCCATAATATCTCATGCTCATAATTTTCATCATCTAGTACAACAAATTTTTCCTCATTTAAAGCAATTTGGCCACCTTGTTTATTGGAAAGTTCTAAAGTTTGGTTAGTTTCATTTTCAATAGAAATTGCAATTTCTTTTGGTTTTGTATCAATATTGTCTAAAAGAGTTTCTTGTGTTTGATCAACATTACACGGAATGAAGGAATCAATGTCTAAATGTATGGAGTAGATAGGAAAGTTTTAAGGCCGATCCTGGCTACTTACCATGTATTTCATTAAGGTTTCTCAGTATAGCTTCTTGGGTTGTCCAAAAATAGAAATTGTTGCATATGACATATCAAGTTGTAAAGATCCCTGAAGTTTGGCTCCCCGTGATTTGGATAACATCATGTTATACTTTGGTGGAATGTCATCAACCACAATGTCCATAAGGATGCTTTTGACAAGATATTGAACTAAGGTAACACACAAGTATTTAATCAATCCTAGACACTTTACTTGACTTGATTCAAATGAAAATAAGTCCTTGTAAGGCCTTGTAATGTCTCGGTTTAATTTATCCATTACTGATTTGGGAATTAAGTTGTGGGAGGCCCCAGAATCCAACATTTCATTATGTAGGATTTTGTCATGGATGCTAAGGCTAATGTGGAAAGGTGGTACTTCTCCTTCCAGTGGTTTGCCATTAACATCAGGACCAAATATAAGTTATGGTTGGTCATCAAACAGGTTGATTGAATCCTCATTTTCAGCAATGTTTAAGGTCTAGTTTATCTGTGAATTGTAAGTTTCATTTTTTATCAATTCTATTAAAGGGACTGAAATTTTTATCTTAGTTACCTCTGCTCCCAGATTGAATGGAAAAGAGGCTTTCTCTGTTTGAGGGTTTTGAATTTTCACAGCAGGGATTTGAGTAGGATGGTCTTCTTTTCCTTTATTAGGGACCTTTTTATATAGGTTTTCAGATCTAGTGTTTTGAGGTTTGTCCACTAGTTCTTTAGAGGGAATTGAAGTGGATGGCTGATCATCAAAAAGTTGATTAGGGGTTATATCTACAATGGTGGGGCCAAACAAATTCTGGTTCTATCTGGGGATAATCTGGAGGATTTTAGAAACTGGGGCTTCTTTGATTTTCTTGGGTTGATTTGGCATTGTTTTTTTGGTTTGGTCAAGGATATCAGAGTTCTTTTTACTCCTTAGGTTATATTGTTTATGCACTTCAAAGATGGCAGAATCATAACCTTGCTTATAATCAAATGACTCTCCAGACTGGATTGCAATTGCTGCAGCATATGCAATTCCTGATCATCTTGGGTTAGGAAAACAAAATATTCATTATCTAATCCCATCAGGTTAATCTGTGTGTCTTTCTTTGGGTATGGGATGTTTCTGCATAAGTTTCTTGAAAAGGAGACCTAATATTCTAATCAGGACCATTTTTTCTAGTTTTTTGGTTTTGGTTTTTCCTAAAGTTCAGGTTTCTAACTGGAGGTGCTTGTTGATTATCCCAGTGGGGTTTTCTTTCTATGTTATCTATTCTATACATTAGTCTCTCCATACTTTTACCTAAATTATCTATTTTGATGTCAGATGGTGAAAATTCATCTTTAGCAGTTCCTCTCTTTTCATTTCTAACTCTAGCTCTTTTAGCTAACAAATTAGCTTCAACACTAATAGCTACAGTTTGTATTTCTTCTAATGTTGGGGGGTTTCTTTCCCTAAGTTGGAATGCCATATCTATGTCAAATCCATCAGGGAACTTTATTAAGGGTAAGTCAGGTGGGGGTCTAAGATTAACTAGGATTGCATTATATATACTGTTAAATCTAGTGCAGTAATCTTGAACAGTTTCATTAGGCCCCCTTCTAATATTTTCATATTCTGAAAGGATTTGTAGGGAATTTTTATTCTTTTCCCATCTATTCAAAAATGCTGATGAAATGCTTCTAAACTATCAACACTATTATCAGGCAATGATCTAAACCATTTCCTAACATCATCAGCTAATGTCTGAGCAAATAGTCTCATTTGAACATCCACAATATCAATTTCATGTAGTTCAAAGTAATATGTCATCTTATTGACATGGTATTGTGAAATGTAGTGTCATGTGCCATCAAATTGAATAATTTTGCTCTAGTAGTTTGTTGGCATAGCACCAAGTGGGGTAGGTAAAACAAGAGGAGCATATATGTTTGCCATGGTTGTAGGCTGGGTGGGGTTAAGATGTGGATGAAGAACCAGGACTAGTAGGTGGTAAATGGGATATAATAGGTTGTTGAGGGAGTGAAGGTATAAATGGTGGTGGAGAATGGACTTCAGAACTTGAAGGGAACAATGGTGAACTGAAAGTGGTGGACAACTGTTCAGAAAGTTCAGGGACCTTAGTAGTACTCAGGGATGATTGTGGAGAATTCAGAATGTATTCATCAATTGACTGGTTGGATTTTTGGACTTCAAGGTCTGTAATGAAATCAAGGTCTAGAACAGTATCGTATATTTCACTTTCAGACTTTGATTTAAATAATAACAAATCAAATTGCTCATCAAAGGGAAGATCTTCTAAAAATAACCACTCATCAAGACATGAATTAGCTTTAATCAATGGTGTGTGACTAGCTGAACTTTCTTCTTTTTTTAGATTTTCTTGAAATTAGGTTAGGATTATCAAATATTGGGGCAGGGTTTGGATATGGGATAGCCCTAGTATAATGAGTTATCCTTGAAGCCAGAATTTCAAAATTTTTCTAATTGTTTTCTTTTGTAAGATTTCCAAAATAACTTCTGATAAATTACTTTAAGAGGCTCAAAATGCAGATTCAAAATTTCTTAAATATTTATTAGGACTAATGGTTTGAGTTCCCCAGTATGGTCGCCATTATGTTATCACTTAAAATTTTCCATTGAAGTTATCAGAAGAAGGGAAAGACCAAGGTAACCACAAACCAATCATTTAAGTATAGGCTCTAGCCAACCTATGACTCAGAGAGGGCTCTCTCTATGTGATCTAGCTTTATTTGTTGGGATTTTAGGCTAATTCTTAAATTTTAGGGGGTTTTGGATTTGTATTGAATGTTGGATGGTGGAATCCTTAAAACATATGGATAGAATGAAGTCTCTGGACCATTGGGCTATGGAGTCAAGGAAGGGCAGCAAAAATGGAATTAACTCATTAAAGGGAGTGTTCAAAGGGCAAGCTATCAGAGTGAAATATAGGTCTTTAGGTCAAATGGGTGAAATGATCTTAACCAGGGTGAGAGGGAACTTAAGAATCCTCAAACCGGGATCAAAATGAGGAACAAAGGATAATCATGAGCAAAGGGCAATTAAGAATCCTTTACTATAGTTCAGAGGAAAACTACCTAGACTAAGGAGCAACTAAAAATTCCTTAATTTAGATAATTTGCAGAAAACATTAAAATGCATAATAGTTATAACAGAGTGCAATGAAGAAAATTCTGAGATATCATTCCATATTATAGCATTCATATTTCAGATACATTAAATATTATGGAAAAATTTAAAAGAAAGATAACAATCACAAGGGAAAATACTTGTTTGTACTTCGCACTACACATGAATCTAGTGAAATGTCTTGAATTTATTCATTAATCCACCTTGCTAGTCCAAATAGTGATACAATAGCTTACAGCCTTCGATCAAGAAAGCCTATAGAAATGTCTAAGAATCCACCCTACATACTTCGAATTGTGAAGTATTTATAAAAATTATTACAAAATATCTCAAAACAAACTTGAGATTTATTCTAGGAAATACAAATATCTTCTTGCAAGAAGATAGAGACAGCTAATGAATTGTTTCATGTTGTCCCTTTTTATTTGGTTCTGCTGGTTTTTGTGGTTGAGTTTGTAGCCCTTTATGCTGGCTTGTAGTTGTGCTCTTTCATGCTGGAATCTTCTTTAATTTTTATCTTTCACCTGATACTCTTTGACCTTGATACTCTTTGACCCTGATGTGTTGTTTTCACCTGTTTACCTGGTTGTTCTATTTTTACTATGCAGTAACTTTTTGCTTGTAAATTTATCACAGTAAATCAGTCATTGTCTCCCACCATTCTGCATCAGGTAACTTTACATTCATCATTCTTCTATAGATTTCGTCAGCTTCAGTATACTTGGAAAATGGGCTTGGTGAGGAATAAATGTTTTATCTCATGCTCAAGGAAAAATAAGTTCTCAAATGTGTTGTACAGAACTTTTCCTATTGGCAGGGCTTTTATGGATGAAGTGCTTGCTTGTTCCTTTGCCAACTGTCTGAGTCTGTTATCATAGTCCAACTGTGTCATGAGTTTGTCATTGATAACCATAGGAATGGGCAGACCTTTCTCCCTCCAAATTTGGAATTTAGACATGAACCTATCAATGGCTACCTGCATATTTTGGCACTTTTCTTCTAAATTAAGCATAAGGTTTCTTTTGGAGAGGACCTTCCTTATTTCTAAAATGGTCGCAGTCCTATATTCTATATTTAGCTCATGGAGCTCATATCTATTCTTGCTTTTGAGGAAGTGGATGAGTCTATTGGCATCCTATGGCTTATCTCCCAACTCTTCCTTCACTTTCTGGATAGCTTCTGTAGCTATCTTTACGAACTCTGTTTGTTCAAAAATAACTTGAATTGAGGGCCAAATATCCTTAACGGAGTCAACGATATTGGCCCATAACATTTCCTTGGTTTTCCCTAGGGGTTTCTCCAGTGTCAAGTCTTTCTCTAGGATTTTAATCCTTTCACTCATTCTTTGGGCCTTTTGTGCTTCTTACTTTTGTTTAAGTTCGACAAGTTTGTAGTCTGTTTCCAAACTTGCCACATTTTCTCTTAATATGTTCATTTCTGTGGCCTGGATATACATTTCTTCCATGGCTTTGACTAATTCTATTGCTTTCTCTCCTGATGCACTTACTGTTGCTGTAGATTCTATTGTTATTGGAAATGTTGTGGCAGGTGGAACTGTAGGTGCCAATGAAGCTGCCAGTGTAGAAGGGATTGTTGTGGATACTGTAGGGATGACATATTTGGAAGTTGTGGCCATGTCGCTTTGCTTCAATTGAATTAAAGCATCCAACTCCTTTTCTGTTTCCTTTAGTTGATCATTCAGCTTTAAGACTAAGTCCATGAGTTCTTCATGCCCCTGCTGGGCTTCTAGGACTTGCAATGTTTGTGGAAGCTGCAACTGAGGTATTTTTAGTTGTTTCTTCAATGCAGCTATATCATCGTTCTTCTTTTTAATAAGTTGCTCTATGGATTTTACATCCTTAGGATCGTGTACCAATTCAATCACTAAGTCCTCTAAGGACTTGATCCTGGTATCCTTGGCCTATGAGGAGGCCTTCTCTAACTAAAATTGTGCTAAAATGTTGTTTAAAGAATTTTGTAGCTAATGAGCAGCTATGGCTTTACCTGTCAGGGTGGAGTATATCATCTCTCCAGCCTGTTTGTGCAGTTCAATCTGGTCTATGGGATGAATGTCCCTGGCCAACACTTCAAAATCTACCTTTTTGAAATCAGATGTTGTCTTTGGCTGTTGAGCTATAGGTTTGATGAATGACATTTGCAGCTTCCCCTCTTTAATGTCAAAGGCTGACATTAGCCTTGTTTGATTGGTGGGAGTCAACTTCAGGTACTAAGCATAAGTTTGGGCCTTAAGCCTCTCATTTCTTGCTTTGATTTCCTTGTATCTTTCCTTGATGTCCTAGTCCCTGTTAGCAGGCCTGCTGAATGAAGAGACTTCCACACTAAGCTACCTTTCCAACATCTGAGTTTGTGATGTGGAAGGCTCTTACATGCCTTCAGATGGAGTGGTAGGCCTGCTTCTATTTCCTTCTATGTTTGTGACCTTAGTTGAGCCCTCTGTATCTTCCTGTTTAGAGACAGGATTCACTTTCTTCCTTTTTGCTTGGCTTGTTTCTAGTTGAGCGTATGAGGTTTCTCTTGCTCATGTAGTGGCATCCTCCCTACTTCTCTTTAGGTTCTTCTCCTAATTTTGAGGAGTCTGCATAACTAGAGGGGTACTCATGGTTGTCTTTGTTTGGTCTGATTGCTTTGATACCTGCAGGAAAGAACCCTCATCAAGTTGTCTTTCTAGATCAATGAGAGTATTCTCTATGTCTACCCTAGTGCTGTCTTGGTCCACTAGGGTACCTTCCACCCATTCTGTTTGGTTGGCATAGGCTTCTATTTCAGGTATGGGATGGTGAATGAAAGGTCCTAGCTTGACCTTTTGTCTCTTCTTGGTAATGAATTCCAAAGGGTCATATCTCCAAACAAAACTCCTTTGGAACTTCATTCTCTGCAGAATTAGGTCTGCCTCTTTCCCTGCCTCTCTGGAATTGCATATGAAGGGACCTAATTGATCTTTGATTTTGAAATAGGCCTTCTTCTTGGCATTGACGAAGTTGACTTCATCTGCATTGATGATTTGTCTATAATACTCTAAGGAAAACAACCTCATAGGGAGGTATCTTGGCAACTTGTATGGTGCAAGAATGCAACCATATATTCTGATTTCTGTATGGTTCTGATAAAGGTACCAGTCACCCACTTTGGTCTGCTTGGAAAGTTGGAGGACTCTCTTTATTTCTGGACTAATTCTAGGGGGAGGGCTTCTAGTCAACATTGCTATGACTGGGTGTACAAATAAATCAATGAAATCAGAATAAGAGTATGGAGACTAAGATTGGTGGACCAATGGGGTCCAAAAAATGACTGACCTGGGCTGACCCTTGGTGTCCAACTTCTGAAGGGTGAATGGGAACTTATCAAGTTGATAATACAAGAACATATGATATAAGACTGAGGAATACTTGAAAACTCTTTCATTGCTCATTCTAAGAAATTGTTCATGCATCCTATCAGCTATAAATTAGGCATAGTCATAAATGACAGCAAGAGGTTGTTCTGGAGTGTAAATGGACAAGAAGGCACGGATTAACTCATCAATGTATTCACTAGTGGTGTACCCCAAAACACAGGATATCATGGCTATAATGTTATGGCCCCATGGGGAAAAAATAGCAGCTACATATGGAGGGGAATCCTTAGGGATGTGTTTTTCTTCTCTGATGAAGATTTGGAACAATTGGGCCAATTTTGCAGAACTAAGCTTGGGATACTAGTCCAACAAGTCTCCAATTGAGAGGGGAGTTAGGTTTGGCCCTGGTTGGAGCTGCAACATTTCATTAATGGACTCAACAGTGATGGTGAAAAGTATGGTTTGGTTTGGGGACATGACTACTCTCTGACTAGGGATGTAATTGGCATGACAATAGTGGACAATATCTAGGAAAATGTGGACTTGGGGGAACTGGTATTTGGGAAAATTTGACTCCCAAAGGCCAATCTCATCAGCATGGTTGAGGTATCTGTCCCTACTTTGGCAATGTACTTTGATCAGGGGTTCTATGGCAATGGTATCTTTTATTTGGAAATCTTTATCAACTAAAGGAAGGTGGTCTAGGTCTAAGTGAGGTGTAGAGATGGGCCTTACATCCATTGCAATTGGGGCAGCTATACTCAGTCCTTGTGGTTTTGAGTGTGGAGGGTAATTCAGAGTTTTTAGGGAAACAACGGTATTGCAGATGGTTATGGCTCATAGTGTAAAAATCAAAGTAAATTTGATATTTTTCACTTAATTAATAATGTTATGAGGGTGAATTTACTTTGAATTTGACAATGGAGTTGGTTTTCCACGGTTAAATACCTGGAATTGGGTGAAATTGACTGTAAATGGTGGTTGATGGAGGCTGCAGAGGTTCGTACAGTTCTGGTATAGATTGATGAACGAGCTGGGTTGTTTGCAGCATCTGTGGAGTAATAGCAAAGGTCTGTGAGCAAATTTGCTGTTTGCAGGGGTCACACCGACTTTTTGAGTTTTCAATTGGAAAATGCACGAAAAGAGTGAAAAGAGGGGTAATTGGGCTTATATAGGAAAATCGTTGATTTTGGCAGGTTCATTAAGTGATGAACAGTGGGCAGTTTTTTCCGTTATACAAGAAGGTGGTTTAATGGGGGCATCGCACTACTTTTGAGAGGGAAGTGGTTTTTAGGAGAGGTCGCTTGATTCCATTCATTGTTTGACACATAGCAATGGGGGTCGAGAGGAAAACCACCTTATCAAGCGGGTAAAGGACGGACGTCGGGCGCGGCCAATATGAGCATGGGCCATTGGATGAGGGGGAGGGGTGATCCATGGTGGTCGGGAGATGGAGTTGCACGGTGATTTACACATAAAGTTTTCGGGGGGCCCATGGGTCTAACCACTGGTAGTATAGGATTTAAATTAACACTTAATCTCATCAAGGCACCTTAATACGTGATTAAGGACTGAGGGCGGGATTTTAATATTTTTTGTGGGATATTGGGTAGTCATATAGTTTATAACTAAACTAAGGGGAGGGGTTATTTTATATAAAGGAGTTAAATATATACGGGCTAATGGGTTTTTTGGGAATTTTATATATTTAATTAAAAAGTTAATATGAGGTGAAATGAGCGGAAGGGGTATTGTACTTAGGTATAGAAAATATTATACGCTTTCCATACATTTAGTACTTAGGATAAATGTGATTTGGTGGGTTTTTTTGCATACAATATGTTTCTCATGCAGTTTCTTAGGCAAAAATAATTTAACTTTAGGAAAAGGGGTTCTATGAGGGGAATGAATGAATTGCAAGGGAATCTAGCACCTTTCCTTCTTAAGTCATCAAGCCGAGGGTCTAGTCCCACCAGAAGTCAGAGAAATGCTCTAAGCCTCTTTGACTTAAAGAACTATAGGTATTAATATTTTTATTATGAAAGGGAGATTAGTGAAGTGAAGGAGTGAAATAAATGAGGGAGTGTTAAATAAACCATATTGTGAATCATTGTTTTTGCTTTGTCCTCTACTTATGCATTTTTTGAAAATTTCATTTAAGATAATGGCATAATTGCTTTTGCATAATCATATGATATTTCTGCAACATTTCTACTACTTACCCACTTACTCATCGTACCATTTTTCTTCACTTTATTAGGGTGAATTTAGGCTAGCAAACCCTTATCAATCTTTTTCTTTTCTTTTAAAAAGTAAACTATCTAATTCTAACCTTATAACATCCAAGGGCTCAGATTAAGCTAATGAGCTCCTTTTATTCACTCTACCTATCTAATGATTTGCCAAGATTACACTGTTTGGTCAGATTTTATTCACTAACTATAAACATAAAATTCAAAGCATGGTATAATCAAGATTAAACAGTTTGATTACCATGGATAGTGGCATGAGTGACAAGCTGCACACAATCATTATTATGCATAAAAGTAAATAGCAGTGGCATTTTGACTTGCACACTTTCATGGTCTCTTTTTGTCTTTTGGGGTTCATATATTTTTCATTTTTTGACCTTTTTCATTCTTTTTGTCCTTTGATTATTCTTTTAGGACATACCCTCCTTACATTTTTTTATTTTTCTAAATGGAAAACATTTGCAGAAATCAACATGTACCATATTACAAGGTTTCACCCTAGTCATTCAAAATTATGACTCCTATTGGCATAGGAACCTAACACCTCCCACCCATTTTTTGAGGGAAGGGCCATTATATCTCATGTACTCAGATGTTATTGTATTTAGTCCTGGCTCATGTTTTTCCTAGGTGCATTATGTATATGGGATACATTGTATTATTTTTTGGCTCATTTATGCCAGCATGTCATGTACCATTCAGCATGTACTTTAGTGCTCAGTTTCATTTTTCTGGGTGCATTATTATTTTTTGTACTAAGTTATCTCGGTGGGTATAGGTATGCCTCCCCTGCCTCACTGAGATTAGGTACCATAGTATAAAATGAGAGTTACATTAGTTAGCTGATCTCGCCCCCTTAGTCATTATCCTCTTTCGATTCAACTCCATCGGTCTCTCTCTCTCTCTCTCTGACTCCCCTTCGATGTCTACTGGTTGTTTCCTTACAACGTACTTTGGTCATACGTTTTTCTCCTAACACTTGTACTTTATAGGGAAATTTGTTATCGCTAAAAATTTACCATCTAGCCATAACTTACTAGATGGATCGAAGTACACCATGTAGGGCCAATTTTACCATAGTAAAATTTCTTTCACTATAAGAAATTACTTAATAAACCACATTTTTTAAGTTATTTTGGTTAAACCCATGAAGAATAATTAAATAAATCATTATTTATTTAATTATCTTCTAGGAATAATTAATTTAACCATTGTTTAACTAATATTTCTTGTCATATTTGACCCAATCATGAGAAATAATTAGATAAATCATTATTTTTCTTATTTTTCTCTAGGAATAATTAATTAATCATTATTTAGTTATTATTCCTTGTCAAGTTTGACTAAATCCTTTAGGAATACTTTAAAAAATCATTATTTGTTTATTATTCTTTAACCACATTCCTTGAGATGATAAATAAATCATTTATTTTTTATTATTTCTAAGTAAAAGTATTTAACCAATTTAAATACCTTTTCCCTCCAACCAAATATAATAAAATATTTCAAATGGTTAATTATATAACTTGGTTAATAATATTTTATTATTTTCCATTATTCGAGAATAACCTAATATTTTGTTATAAATTGGAGGGTTTTACATCCATTCTTCACTTTGGATCATTTTCATTGTTGCACTCACTATTGTAACTTTGATTATAATCATTGTCACTCACCATTTGTCTTTTTCATTTGAGTTCCCATTGAGCTCAAAAATTTTGTTTGTTGGGCTTACACATTGTAGAGGAGAGAGACTTTACAGAGCACAAGGCATTGAGGATAGCCAAGAACCCATCCCACAGAGGGGGGCTAGTAACATTATGTGTTCCCTTCACAGGTGTCATCTAATAACATATATTCTTTATATCTTGTCTCCATTAGATTATTGGAGTTATTTGCGCTTATTTTCTTATTCCATTTTGTTGTTTAACTATTTCTGTTGCATAGATCAGGACTTTGGTAGGTTTTGTTTCTATCATTTGCTATAGATCCACACTGTTTTACAACAATTTTTACTTTTGAGGTTGTTTTTCATCCACAATCTAAAGTGTTCTCTTTTTGTACACCTTCGAGAAGAACTCTACACAACACAATAGATCTCGAACCTACACACAAGAAACACCTAACAAGGAGTACAAATGGCATCTACAAAGGACTGTCAGCTTAAACAAATAAACATCAATATGAACAACTGATCATATATTCATATTTACAGGAAAGGAACATTCATTTCTATTTCTCATAAAAATGAATACAAATTTATACCTTCACAAGTGGATTCTCCTCTCTAGATCCTGGCAAAGCATCCCCTTCTCCAGCTATATGACATTGAGAATAAGATGATTGATAAACTCTGAAACAGAATCACAATGACATCATGACTCTATAACTCTCTCCCTCTAGCTAGCTTGACTCTCAAGGATGGACCAATATATAAAGACCAAGTGGACTCTCGAGGATGATTATGGATTCTTAGGGTGAAGAGAAGTGAGGAAGCTTCTCTAATAATTCACCCAAGCTTAATAGATGAGATAAGGTATAACTTTAGATTTATCTCCTAGGGAAAGTGAACGTCTAGAACATAATTCATGATCACGAGGACTAAACTATGAAATTTCAATTATAGCCACTCTGATTATGAGGAGCATTGGGCGACTAAAAGGCTATAATCGCTCTATTCAGCACTAGGTCCCAGCAATTGTGGATAAAAGTGGTTCAAATGAAGGTTCAATGCTTAGGCAAATGGTCAACATTATAAAGCCTCGTGAGTACTAACCCTAGGGAGAAAAATGTGTTGATAACATGAGGGGATCACAGCAACATAGTTTTACATTGATATATCTTGAGCTTCGATGATAGTTTATATAGAATGGCTTGGCATGAAAGGGGGGCCTTGTATGGTTGTAAATATACAATATACATTGAATTCCTATGATGAAAGGAGGGTCGAGAGAGGATAGGCAAAAATTTTAGACCTTGACAACGATAAAGAGGGTCAAGGCATGAAAATTTTGTATAAAAAACCCACTTGTATTTAATAATAATAAGCATACGGATTGAGGGCACAATCCCTGGGACTTATTTAGAATGAATATGCATTAGACTTCTAGGGATAAGGCACAATTCATTTTGTTAAAACACACATGCTTTAGATGGGAACAACACCTTGACAGCCTTTTGAGATACACACTGTTAGCGCTCAAATCTGCCTCAGGTTGAGGAAGGCAAAACTCGAGGCAACATCATACCACGCTCAGCCTCGTAGCTAGCCCTACGAGGACAGGAGAGGGCTCTCTCCGGGTCTATCTCGGCAAAAGGTTTTCAAAGGGGCTGAGATGACCAATAAGGAATACTGATCTTAGGCTAGATATTAAGTGCAGAGGTTTAAAGGTGATTTTTTGGGATTTTTGTTGAATCAAAGAAAAAAGCAATTTTGGGTGCAGGGATGAGACATGGTTTCTACAGAGGTCTACTTGGAGCAAGGTAGGCAATTGTTTTGATGCTTTTAAAGTGATGAGGTGTATAGATCAAACAGGTGAGGAGCTAAGGAGAGCAAGCAAGCGCAAGGGTTCTCCTTAAACTGAAGAAAACATGGAAAATTAAACAAATTTAAAGGCAGAGCATAGCAAATTTATGGATTCTACCTTAACACTTCATTTGTTCAATTGCAGAAGATGAGAGAGGGAAAATGATACACATAACAAACTTACAAGTACTGAAAGAAGCACACCATCAAGACATATAGCCACAAGAATTCCAAATAGTGCTGCAAATCCCTGGTCTTCCCTTTGCCAAAATGCTGAAGTAAAATGTACAATAAAGTCTCAAAGCCTCTTCCCAAAGAGTCCAACCCTGAAAATGACTAAGAAAATACATAATATAGGCAAGCCAACACATTCCCTTGCCTCTAGGGGTAGAGCTCATCATCCTAGGAGTTGTTTCAACCAATTCTAAACAAAGCACTACAATCTAGGCAGTCAAAACAACTTGCCTCTATAAGCTAGGAAACCAATTCATTCATTAAATGTTTGCTATTTCATGAATGAATCATCTAGAATAGGTAAATAAGTGTCAAGTCAACATAAAGTTTCATTCATTACATCAAGGAGGGTGAAAAATCCCATCATAAGTCAAAACTGGTCAAACTGGCTGCGTTTCCTGAGCTGAAGATGAAAATTTTGGAAAATATCCTGATGCGTAGCGCGCCTGAGCCCTACGCGTATCGCGCTTTTCCACCTACTTTTGAGGCACTTCCCGGCATCCAACTTGAGATCAGGTTGGCTTTTTGGAAATTTCTGGATGTCTACTTTCCAACCCAAGTGGAATTTTCCAATTTGGAGTCCATTTGCCCCTCCAAAAATGCATTCTCCCAAGACTGCTTCCTGCGTGTCCAAAAAAGGGCAGTGAGGTCATTTTTTGCATGTTTTTTGACCTTTTGGGGACCCAAACCTTGATGAAATGCCTTGGTAGTTCCTGAGCAGGTGTATTTCATCATGAAAAATCCAAAAATGCAAACCTTTCGTGATTTGGACCTCCTGATCTTCAGGGTAGCGCGCGGCGCGCTATGCGTTGAGGCCAAAAACCTGTTTTTACATAAAAATTTCAAAATTGCCAAAATTTTTCCCAAATTTCTTGAAATTTGGGCTGGGGGTCCCCAATCAAGTATTATGCTCATTCAAAGAGGCTTCAGCCAAAATTTGGAGTGGATCGGGCCTTTTTCACCGTTTTAGTGCCTTGCTCGATCGCCTCTTAAGGATCTTCAGTTTCGCTTTGCAAACATGCATGCGGGCCCAATAATGATTCTTCATGTGATGAAGCAAGTCTTTGCCTCTATTGGCTTTTGCCAACAATTTCTCTAAATGAGTGTTCACCCGGATGAGCATAGACTCTCGCTCAATAGGTGTCAAATCACCAGGTCTCTTGCGGGCCAAGTTTCGGTCTTCTCGGATTTGTTGCAGCTCTATAAGTGTGTGCTCGTCCTCTAGTTGTTTGTTGCGCTGCTCCAAGTAGTTAATTGTCCACCTAGCCATTTCTAACTTTTCTTGCAGCAAGTGATTCTCAGCCCTTTGTTGCCGGATGATCTCCTTTAGCTCCGAGCTAGGAGAGCTAGTATCAAGGTCAATGATATCTGTATCCGGATCTCCTGAAGGACCCTCATCAAACATAGGCTGCTTACCCCTATCCTGGACCTGTACCTGTGCTGAAGAAGGTGAGACCCTTTCCACCTGATGTGGAGATAATACTCGCTATGCCGATGAAGTCAACGAGACCCCTTCCACCCTGGGTGGAGATAGTACTCGTCGTGCAGCTGCAAATAAGGCCCTGTGTCCTCTCTGATATGTAATGAAAATAGGCCTGGTCTCATGATGCTCAAAACACTGCATAGCAAGAGGACAAGCATGCAATTCTCTAAGGTTGATTGGTTCTTCCCTGACATGTTTGCCACTTTTCCGAGGCCTCCGGGATTCCTGTTCTCTCAAGGGAGAATCACTTTCGATCTCTGCCTCATATTCAGATGAGTGACCAGATGACATGACTGCTGATATACAAACTGCCCTGAATGAAACTGTGGTGTGCAATTGAATGTGAACTGATTTTTTGCTCTAACAATGCTATGACCAAGGGGACACAAATGCACAAGGGAATATTAGGAAAGGGGAAACATTAGGGAATTAGGGAATTTGGAAATAACAACAAGGGATTTAGAGAAGGGAAATGAAAATCTTGGATTTTAGGGTTTTGGGATGTTAGGTAAGGATAATGTGTTTTGGTAATAGAGGTGAGGAACTAGGATTTGAGGGATTATAGTGGAGGATGAAGGAGGGAATCAATGGGGAAAAATAAGGGTGAATTTGGGAATGGGAAACAAAGGGAAATGGGGAAATAATGACAACCTTGGTTACACACTGTTTTTGAAACCCTACAGCACTTTTTTTGCATTCAAACCTTACAGCCATTTCATTGATAAAGGAGGGCTTTCCACTTGGATTTCTAAGGCAAACATATCATGAACCCATTACATTTATCTTTCAAAAGCCAAGCACAAGTGGTGGATGTGAGCCTACCTGCAATTTTGTGCGGAGAGGAGGCGTTTGAATGTGTTTCAGGCAAAGTTATGGGCATAAACTCCAACGCGTAGCACGCCTCACCCAACGCACTGCACGCTCCTGATGCGCTTCACCCATGCATAATAACACTGCAAATTTTGGCCTGATGCGTAGCGCGCCCCTGGTGCGTAGCGCGCCCAACCTGGTGCGTAGCGCGCCCAACCTGATGCGTAGCGCGCACCTAGCTACATAGTGCATTTTGCAGGAGGCTTTTGGAGGCATTACCAGTGTCGAAATCGGGCGCAGGATAGCTCGTTGGAAAGGTCTTTGAGTCTAATTTCTAACACAATTAGAATCTTTAAATTTGGAGTTAAATTTCCCTGTCAAAAATCAAATCTTCCAAGACTATTCAAAATGTGCCAAATGAGGTTGCCTCAAGGCAGAGTGCTGTTGCAGTCAACATTTGAATGCCTTACTCAACTCTAAATTGAGATCATGATAGCTCATTGGAAATATATTTGTGTCTAGTTATCATTTGACTCATCAAGAAAGTCATTTGGCCAACCAAGCTAGCATAAAACTTGATTTTCCCAAGGTCACTTCAGAGGTGCCTTCAATTCTCCTGAGGCAACGATATTTTTGACATTTCTCTAAAACCATGATACCTATGTAAAACGTGAAGGAGGTTTTTCTTCTTTGGCATGTTTGGGACAAAAACCTCTCTCAGTTTTCCAAAATTCATCTTTGATTGCTCTGAAACATCTTTTGAATAAAACTTATCCCGATGTGTGAAACTAGGAATTTTGTGGAAATGAAGCGAAATGAAGGGGATGAGGGGCTTGTAAATTCTTGGGGAAATTTTGGGGAGTAGGGAGGGATGTTAGGAAGCAGGGGAAAGTGGAATCTCAGATATTGAGTGAGGGGAAGGGGTCCAAAAGGGAAAAACACAGGCCAAACCTAGAAAATTGCCAGGTTGTAGCAAGAAACTAGGGTTTGTGCGAAAATGAGGAATTTGGGGGATCTCAGTGATGGGAAGTGTTTGATAAGGTACTTTAATGATAGGGGAAGGTGTATGAACATCTGGATACCAGTTTTTCTAATGATTTGACCATCCAAGAGAAATTGCCTTCAAAACCCTAGGAGAGGCAAATGAACCTTGCCTAGGCGCAATTGAAGCATGAACAAGGTGTAAAATAACCCAATGGAACCTGTCATGATGAGAAAAACCCTATGAATGATGATAGACTCAGCTAAATGATGACATGGACCGACATTTGGACAACTTTAGAAGGAGTGAAAGCAAACCCTAGACCTAATGCCTAGTGACTAAATTTTGCTTGAAGACTCTTTGAAATGACAAAATTTGACCTTGACACTTTGAGACCACTTTGTAAGAGCATATTTGATCACTGGAGGAAGGCTGGAAAGACTGACACTAACATTGGCTCCAATGGGGATGGTATCTCCTTGGAGGTGCCAAGAACGGCAGATCTTTGGGAGAGCAGACCAGCGCCTTATCCATTGGGAAATCGAGTCAAAAACTCAAACTAAAATGCATGACTGAAAATTGATGACTCGGATGACACAAATTGACTCTCACTCAACTAAAAACTGACTCAATACTTAAACACAACCGACAAACTAGAAATGATGCTCAGGTTGGAGCTTATTCATCAAAACCTACTCTAACACTTTCATTCATCACCTGATCAAGTGAAATGAAACAACCAATGCAACCAAGTAAGTATCCCGTTTGCTGTTCGAATTCTCCGCGAGTGCTCACTTATGAACAACAAAAGAGAACTACTGAAAGGCAACTCCCATGACAATTTGGAAACAGATCTGTACAATGATATGAATTCTCTATCCACCTCCAAAAACACTGCATAAGGATCTTGAAATTCAAGCACACTGGAACTTAGCTCATCTAATGGATTACTTCTCGTTTCCTCATACCATGAATGCAAACTTTGATCTGAGCCTTGTGACGAGACCTCTGCTGAAAATGAAAAAGAAACTGGCTGCCGGATCAAAGTCATATCAGCACATGTTTCAAGCTCACATGTAGTCAATGGAGAAAGACTTTGACTGCAAACCTCATCCAAAACATTAGCTATTGGATCATGAAAAACTTGAAAAGACTGCTGCAATGTATCCATTGAAAATGTATGACATCCTTCTAGCTGTTCATCTTTTCTTGAGAGATTTTACGAAGATTCTGCCTTATAAACTGAAATTCTTCGAAACAAAAGGGTATAGAATCTTCCTGCATCATCAAATCATGTATTTCGTCTTCCACAGCTTCATCTGTAATCTGCCCTTCAATTTCATTTGGTGGCTGCAAATCTGATGCTACAGGCTGCTCAAGAATTTTGTTATCTGTCTCATCCTCAACATTAACACTGAGAGATTGATGATTTGTTATAGGCTATTCATTTGAAGATTTACTATGCAATCTACCCTTCAAAAATTGAAATGATTCAAAACAGAATGGTACGGAGTCACCTTGAATCATTAAATCATGTGTGTCCACTTCCAAGTCTTCAGCTGCAACTTGACAATCAATGGCTTTCGGGGGTTGCAAATCTGAATATGAGAAGTCTTGAACAAAATTTTCATTGCTCTCAAGATGATTCAAATCAAGACTTGTTGACATTTGATTTCTGATTGCATAGTAGTTATCTCTGATGAACTGAAACGAATCAAAACAAAAAGGCAAAGATCCTTCACTTACTTCAAAATTTGTTGCACTTTCCTCATCATTGTCATAGCTCATATGCATCGGTTGATTACTGTATTCGAGCTGCCGAAAGTGAACTTCCTCCTTGCACAAACCAGCTGCTGATTCGTCTGCAAGATTAGCTTCTTTTTGGAGAACATAATCATCATCATACTGATCAAACTGAGGAAATTCATCATCAAACATACACGTCATATCAACAGCTCTCTCTTCTTCACAATGATCTATAAAACAATCACTATGACAACTGGGATCAGAAACAAAATGTTTTGGATCAGCAACTTGTTCTTCTTCAATCAGCGAGCCATGGGCTTGAACATCATAAGCATTTCTTGCGGTGATCTTGTCCATCATCTTTTCTACTGCACTTACCAAAATGTCAAGCTTTACCTCTAGAGATGTCAATTTTTCCGGATATATGTTTTTCATCTCTTCTTCCTTCAACCTTGCCCTTCGGATCAACAGATGAGCCTCTACATTTACTGCATTGTTTTGCATCTCGTGAAGTGTTGCAATATCCCTTTCTCTTAGCTGAAACTCCATCTCTGGATCAAAGGCACCCGGATATTGCAAGAGAGCCAATCTAGGAGTAGGCCTTATATCAACTGGCATCGAATAATAAACTTGGTTAAATCTGGCTGAAAACTCTTGTACTGTCTCCCCTGGCAATCTTTTCAGCTGGTTATACTCGTCTATAATCGAGAAAAGGTTTTGCCCGATCATCCACCTGTCGAGAAAAACTTTGACGAACTGCTGGAAATCTGAGATTCTCGTATCAGGCAGGGCTTTGAACCAACTCTTCACTTTAGCTTGCAAAGAAAGAGCAAAAAGCCTTATACTGACATCTTCTTCATCAACTTCAAAAAGATCTAGAAAATTCTCAACATTCTGCACATGTTGCTCAGCGTTGACATTCTTACTTTCACCATCAAACCTCGGCAAGTATAGATCATAATTTTTGGGAAAAGCATGAAGAACAGAAGGTAAAACAAGAGGTTTATACCGATCTAGAATTTTACAAGGTGTAGGGGTATGTACAGCAGGTATAGAATCGGTCTTGGTATTTTGAGGTTCATCAATCTGAAGATGGTCATCACAAAATTTAGAAGAAAGGTCTTAATCAAGCTCAAAGGCATGCAAATCTTTGGTATTCACAATCTTCAAAGGGAAAGAATCAACTGCAGGCCGAGGATCTCTTCTCAAATACAGTATACTTTGCAAAGCCTTCTTGACATTCTTGGGAACAGAGAAGAAATAATTTATGACAAAGAACAAAATGTCTTGGATGAAATTCCAACTTGAATACCTGATCTATCCATGTTGTCCTTTCATATTTTTGTTGGTCGGGATCATCCTCCAGTGGAGTCTTTGGATCTGATCTCGAAACTTATTTAGAGTCGCCAGGTGAATGATTTCAGCCTTGCCAATGTCTGATCGTTGTCCACCATCAACCATCAGATCTGAACTTGATACATGTACTGGGGTAATTAACAAGTTAGATGTCATGTTTACAAGCTAGACCGGAGATTGACTGAAGCAACGTTTATCTACTTCCACTAATGCAAAGCAAAAGCGTTTCGAAGGCTACCTGGCATAACTCCAGGCTTTGTCTGTAGCTATAAAACAAATGACATCAACAAGCAAACCATTTTTTCTCCCCAGTATGGTCGCCACTATGTTAGTGCTCAAATCTGCCTCAGGCTTAGGAAGGCAAAACTCGAGGCAACATCATACCACGCCCAGCCTCGTAGCTAGCCCTACGAGGACAGGAGAGGGCTCTCTCCGGGTCTATCTCGGCAAAAGGTTTTCAAAGGGGCTGAGATGACCAATAAGGAATACTGATCTTAGGCTAGATATTAAGTGCAGAGGTTTAAAGGTGATTTTTTGGGATTTTTGTTTAATCAAAGGAAAAAAGCAATTTTGGGTGCGGGGATGAGACACGGTTTCTGCAGAGGTCTGCTTGGAGAAAGGTAGGAAATTGTTTTGATGCTTTTAAAGTGATGAGGTGTATAGATCAGACGGGTGAGGAGCTAAGGAGAGCAAGCAAGCACAAGGGTTCTCCTTAAACTGAAGAAAACATGGAAAATTAAACAAATTTAAAGGCAGAGCATAGCAAATTTATGGATTCTACCTTAACACTTCATTTGTTCAATTGCAGAAGATTAGAGAGGGAAAATGATACACATAACAAACTTACAAGTACTAAAAGAAGCACATCATCAAGACATAAAGCCACAAGAATTCCAAATAGTGTTGCAAATCCCTGGTCTTCCCTTTGCCAAAATGCTGAAGTAAAATGTACAATAAAGTCTCAAAGCATCCTCCCAAAGAGTCCAACCCTGAAAATGACTAAGAAAATACATAATATAGGCAAGCTAACACATTCCCTTGCCTCTAGGGGTCGAGCTCATCATCCTAGGAGCTGTTTCAACCAATTCTAAACAAAGCACTACAATCTAGGCAGTCAAAACAACTTGCCTCTATAAGCTAGGAAACCAATTCATTCATTAAATGTTTGCTATTTCATGAATGAATCATCTAGAATAGGTAAATAAGTGTCAATTAAACATAAAGTTTCATTCATTACATCAAGGAGGGTGAAAAATCCCATCATAAGTCAAAACTGGTCAAACTGGCTGCGTTTCCTGAGCTAAAGATGAAAATTTTGGAAAATATCCTAATGCGTAGCGCGCCTGAGCCCTATGCGTAGCGCGCTTTTCCACCTACTTTTGGGGCACTTCCTGGCATCCAAATTGAGCTCAGGTTGGCTTGTTGTAAATTTCTGGATGTCTACTTTCCAACCCAAGTGAAATTTTCCAATTTGGAGTCCATTTGCCCCTCCAAAAATGCATTCTCCCAAGACTGCTTCCTGTGTGTCCAAAAAAGGGCAGTGAGGTCATTTTTTGCATGTTTTTTGACCTTTTAGGGACCCAAACCTTGATGAAATGCCTTGGCAGTGGCTGAGCAGGTGTATTTCATCATCAAAATTCCAAAAATGCAAACCTTTCGTGATTTGGACCTCCCGATCTTCAGGGTAGCGCGCGGCGCGCTACGCATTGATGCCAAAAACCTGTTTTTACATAAAAATTTCAAAATTGCCAAAAATTTTCCCAAATTTCTTGAAATTTGGGCTGGGGGTCCCCAATCAAGTATTATGCTCAGTCAAAGAGGCTTCAGCCAAAATATGGAGTGGATCGGGCCTTTTTCGCCGTTTTAGTGCCTTGCTCAATCGCCTCTTAAGGATCTTCAGTTGCGCTTTGCAAACATGCATGCGGGCCCAGTAATGATTCTTCATGTGACGAAGAAATTCTTTGTCTCTATTGGCTTTCACCAACAATTTCTATAAATGAGTGTTCACCCGGATGAGCATAGACTCTCGCTCAATAGGTGTCAAATCACCGGGTCTCTTGCGGGCCAAGTTTCGGTCTTCTTGGATTTGTTGCAGCTCTATAAGTGTGTGCTCGTCCTCTAGTTGTTTGTTGCGCTGCTCCAAGTAGTTAATTGTCCACCTATCCATTTCTAACTTTTCTTGCAGCAAGTGATTCTCAGCCCTTTGTTTCCGAATGATCTCCTTTAGCTCCGAGCTAGGAGAGCTAGTATCAAGGTCAATGATATCTGTATCCGGATCTCCTGAAGGACCCTCATCAAACATAGGCTGCTTACCCCTATCCTGGACCTGTACCTGTGCTGAAGAAGGCGAGACCCTTTCCACTTGATGTGGAGATAATACTCGTTGTGCCTATGAAGTCAACGAGACCCCTTCCACCCTGGGTGGATATAGTACTCGTCGTGCAGCTGCAAATAAGGCCTTGTGTCCTCTCTGATATGTAATGAAAATAGGCCTAGTCTCATGATGCTCAAAACACTGCATAGCAAGAGGACAAGCATGCATTTCTCTAAGGTTGATTAGTTCTTCCCTGACATGTTTGCCACTTTTCCGAGGCCCCCGGGATTCCTGTTCTCTCAACGGAGAATCACTTTCGGTCTCTGCCTCATATTCAGATGAGTGACCAAATGACATGACTGCTGATATACAAACTGCCTTGAATGAAATTGTGGTGTGCAATTGAATTTGAACTGATTTTTTGCTCTAACAATGCTATGACCAAGGGGACACAAATGCACAAGGGAATATTAGGAAAGGGGAAACATTAGGGAATTAGGGAATTTGGAAATAACAACAAGGGATTTAGAGAAGGGAAATGAAAATCTTGGATTTTAGGGTTTTGGGATGTTAGGTAAGGATAATGTGTTTTGGTAATAGAGGTGAGGAACTAGGATTTGAGGGATTATAGTGTAGGATGAAGGAGGGAATTAATGGGGAAAAATAAGGGTGAATTTGGGAATGGGAAACAAAGGGAAATGGGGAAATAATGACAACCTTGGTTACACTCTGTTTTTGAAACCCTACAGCATTTTTTTTGCATTCAAACCCTACAGCCATTTCATTGATAAAGGAGGGCTTTCCACTTGGATTTCTAAGGTGAACATATCATGAACCCATTACATTTATCTTTCAAAAGCCAAGCACAAGTGGTGGATGTGAGCCTACCTGCAATTTTGTGCGGAGAGGAGGCGTTTGAATGTGTTTCAGGCAAAGTTCTGGGCATAAACTCCAACGCGTAGCGTGCCTCACCCAACGCGCCGCGCGCTCCTGATGCGCCTCACCCATGCAAAATAACACTGCAAATTGTGGCCTGATGCGTAGCGCGCCCCTGGTGCGTAGCGCGCCCAACCTGATGCGTAGCGCGCACCCAGCTACATAGTGCATTTTGCAGGAGGCTTTTGGAGGCCTTCTCGATGTTGAAATCGGGCACAGGATAGCTCGTTGGAAAGGTCTTTGAGTCTAGTTTCCAAAAAAACTAGAAGTTTTCAATTTGGAGTTCATTTTCCCTATCAAAAATCAAATCTCCCAAGACTAGTCAAAATGTGCCAAATGAGGCTGCCTCAAGGCAGAGTTCTGTTGCAGTCAACATTTGAATGTCATCCTCAACTCTAAATTGAGCTCATGATAGCTCATTGGAAATATATTTGTGTCTAGTTATCATTTGACTCATCAAGCAAGTCATTTGGCCAACCAAGCTAGGAGAAAACTTGATTTTCCCAAGGTCACTTCAGAGGTGCCTTCAATTCTCTTGAGGCAACGATATTTTTGACATTTCTCTAAAACCATGACACCTGTGTAAAAATTGAAGGAGTTGTTTCTTATTTGGCATGTTGTGGACAAAAACCTCTCTCATTTTTCCAAAATTCATCTTTTATTGCTCTGAAAAATCTTTTGAATAAAACTTATCCCGATGTGTGAAACTAGGAATTTTGTGGAAATGAAGCGAAATGAAGGGGATGAGGGGCTTGTAAATTCTTGGGGAAATTTTGGGGAGTAGGGAGGGATGTTAGGAAGCAGGGGAAAGTGGAATATCAGATATTGAGTGAGGGGAAGGGGTCCAAAAGGGCAAAACACAGGCCAAACCTAGAAAATTGCCAGGTTGTAGCAAGAAACTAGGGTTTGTGCGAAAATGAGGAATTTGGGGGATCTCAGTGATGGGAAGTGTTTGATAAGGTACTTTAATGATAGGGGAAGGTGTATGAACATCTGGATACCAGTTTTGCTAATGATTTTACCATCCAAGAGAAATTGCCTTCAAAACCCTAGGAGAGGCAAATGAACCTTGCCTAGGCGCAACTGAAGCATGAACAAGGTCTAAAATGACCCAATGGAACCTGTCATGATGAGGACAACCCTATGAATGATGATAGACTCAGCTGAATGATGACATGGACCGACATTTGGACAACTTTAGAAGGAGTGAAAGCAAACCCTAGACCTAATGCCTAGTGACTAAATTTTGCTTGAAGACTCTTTGAAATGACAAAATTTGACCTTGACACTTTGAGACCACTTTGTAAGAGCATATTTGATCACTGGAGGAAGGCTGGAAAGACTGACACTAACACACACTATATTTTATTGAACACCTATATTTGGTTAAAGGATAATGTAGTTTCTTTGAAATAATGAAAAAATCATTTTCCTTTCCTTTGAGGGAAGGGAAAGAACCCCTTTTTCCTTCAAGCACATTAAAATTTACAGGACAAACTAGGGCAAGTTCATAAAAACGAAACTAGGAAATACAGGCATGAAAGTGCTAGAGGTGTCGACTACAAGAATGAGCCATAAAAATTTGGGTGCGGTGAGGCAAGAGATATTAATTGATCCTACATAGATATCATTAATGAAATTATCATTAACAAGGAAATCACCCATGGATTCCATTGGGTTGTGTTATATTCATTCCACGACTAGCCCACGTAGTTAACTGGGGGGTTAGAGGGGGGGTGAAGCCCCCTTCATTGCTTCAATTGTGTAGTGGGGGCGGCGGGGGGGGGGTTCATAGGGGGTTTGAGGCGTACCCGTAACCCCACTTTATGGGGTTCGAGGTATTGCCTCGGAAAATTTTGGTTTTGGACCCTATGTTAGGATGGGCGGACCACCTATGGTTTTGTGCATGATTTTCGCACATGTTTTTGGACGTGATGGTTTTCGATCCATGGTATTGGACGCGATGGTTTTTCAATCCATGGTATTGGATGCTTCGGCATATATAAATATGTATTATAACATTGAAAGGAACAAAATGAAAAATCAAGCTGGTAGTCCCAGTTTTGGGATCCAGGGGAAAATCTTTGTGTATATGTGTTTTATGTGTTATGCTCTCGCATTATTTATTTTCTATGTTCTAGAATTTGTATGCAGATAATTTCGGTACAGGGTTAAAACCTACATTTGGTATCAAAGCTAGTTTTGGCTTCAAGGGGATGCCTTTGTTGCTGATGGGTTTCGCTCAAGCCTGTGGTAGACCCTGTTCAGTGGGAGACCTGTGAGATCAATTCTGGTGGTGAAAGAAGATGGTGAGTAGTGGAAAGATAGAGATCAAGAAATTTAATGGTCAGGGTTTTGATTTTTGGAAACTCAATATGGAGGATCTATTGGTGGATAAAGATCAATGGATCATGGTAGATCCGGGTACTAAACCAACAAGAGTGTCCGATGAAGAATGGAAAAATTTGGATTGGAAGGCAAAGAGCACAACACGATTGTGTGTCTCAGATTCAGTATTGCTGAATGTATCAGGGGAAGCTACGACGAAGGCTTTGTGGGACAATTTAGGGACTTTGTACCAATCTAAGTCTCTGGTGAATAAAATGTTCCTGCGGAAAAAGCTGTATAACCTGAGGTTGAAAGATGGAGACTCGGTGAAAGAGCATCTGAACGCATTTAATATTGTGGTAAGTCAGCTAGCATCTATTGATATTAAAATTTCAGATGAAGATAAGTGCATCAGTTTGTTGTGTTCTCTACCAGATTCGTGGGATAGTCTGGTTATTGCAATAGGTAGCAATGCAACTGCCTTGCAGTTTGATGAAATAGTCTCATCCTTGCTGACGGAGGAGATCAAACGGAAAAATATGGAGAGCCAGAATGGTGATGCCTTGTCTATACAAGGATGGTCCTAGAACAGAAACAAAAATAAGTCATCGAGTGAGAGATCTAAATCTAGAGGGATATCTAAATCTCCAGGAAAACCTGTAAAGGTGGTGTGCTGGAAATGAGGAAAGGAAGGGCACTTCAAAAGGGACTGTAAATCTAAAGCTTGTGGAAAGGGATCTGATGATGCTCCTTCTACGGAGGCGAAAACCACCTCAGATGAAGGTGGGGATGTGTACTTGGCTTCTTCAAGTACACATGTAGATCATGAGGCATGGTTGATTGGCTCAGGTGCATCCTTTCACTTCACTCCCTGTGGAGAGTGGTTCTGTGAGTATGAGAAATACGATGGTGGTGATGTCTTCTTAGGGGATGATAGGAAGGCTAGAATCATTGGTCGTGGAAAAGTAAAGTTGAAGTTGCAAGGTGGAAGGGTTAGAACACTTCCAAATGTTCTGCATATTCTTGCATTGGCCAGAAATCTGATTTTTGTAAGCAAGCTGGATGATGCAGGTGTAAAAACAGTGTTCGAGGAGGATACCTGCAAGATGGTTCAGGGAGCACTGGTATTGATGTGGGAAGTTCGGATTGGAAATCTATACAAACTGCAAGGTAGCATTATCGTTGATGGGTGCAACAGTTCTGTGGTTCCTGAAACTGGAGCAGAAAATCTAGTGGTCTCTGGAGAGAAGACCATTTTGTGGCATCAAAGGCTTGGACATATTGGAGAGAAAGGCCTTTGAATACTTCATGGTAAAGGTATGGTAGAAGGTATGAGTAATAGCTCTCTGGATTTTGATTTCTATGAAAATTGTGTATATGGGAAGCAGAATCAGGTGAGTTTCCCCTCTAGTAGTAAGAGGGTGAAAAAGATATTAGAACTTGTGCATAGTGATGTGTTTGGACCTGTGAAGGTTCCATCATTGGGTAATTCTATGTACTATGTATCATTTATAGATGACTTCTCAAGGAATACATGGATATATTTCCTTAAGAAGAAATCTAAAGCCTTTGATAGGTTTAAAGAATTTAAGGCTCTCGTGGAAAATCAGATAGAGAAGAAGATAAAGGTGTTCAGGACAGATAATGGTGGAGAGTTTTGCAACAAGGAATTTGAAGAATTTTGTAAGAAGTGTGGTATAGCACGACAGAAGACTACTCCATATACACCTCAGCAAATGGAGTTGCAGAAAGAATGAATAAGACATTGATGGAAAGGGCAAGAAGCATGCTGAGTGGTGCCAAGTTAGGATAGGAATTTTGGGCAGAGGCTGTGGATATTGCATGTTACTTGGTCAACAGGTCACCTTCATCAGCATTGGAGGATAAGACTCCACAAGAGGTATGGACTGGTAAGAAACCCTCTCTTTCACATTTGAGGGTATTTGGATGTGATGCATATGTACATGTTCCAAAGGAGAAACGAACCAAGTTGGATAGTAAATCTGAAAAGTGCTTCTTTCTTGGGTATAAGGATGGTTTAAAGGGGTTTAAGCTTTGGAACCCAGTCACACGGAAGGTTGTGTATAGCTGAGATGTCGTGTTCAGAGAGGTAAAAGATGTTATTAAACATGAAGTCCAACCAAAGGAACCTGAGAAGGTAGAGTTTGAGGTTAAGGAGGAAGAATCAGACTCTACAGCAGAGAAGGAATTAGAAGATGAAGAGCAACAAACACCAGGTCTGAGAAGATCAGTTCAAGAAAGAAGGTAGCCAGAAAGGTATAGTCCATCTAATTTCTATTCAAATTTTGCTTTATCTATTACTGACGATGATCCTAGAACTATGAAGGAAGCAGTATATTCAGAGGATGGAAAACTTTGGAAAGAGGCCATGGTTGATGAAATGGCATCTTTACACAAAAATGAGGCTTGGGATTTGGTGGAGTTGTCGGTTGGAAGGAAATCCATTGGTAGCAAATGGGTGTTCAAGAAGAAGACAAATGCAGAAGGAAAGGTGGAGAAATACAAAGCTTGGTTGGTAGCAAAAGGTTATTCCTAGGTGTGGGGAATTGATTTTGGTGATATTTTTTCTCCTGTTTCCAAGGTAACTTCTATTAGATTACTTTTATCTGTTGCTGCTACTTTTGATTTTGAGGTAGAACAGATGGATGTGAAGACAACATTTATTCACGGGGATCTGGAAGAGGAAATATGCATGAAGCAACCTGAAGGCTTTGCGGTGAAGGGTAGGAAAGAACTGGTATGCAAGTTAAAGAAGTCTCTATGTGGGTTAAAACAGTCACCAAGAATGTGGTATCAGAAATTTGATACATTTATATGGGGACTTGGCTTCACCAGAAGTAAAGCAGATCACTATGTGTATTTTAAATTAATTGGTGACCGTGTTATTTATGTGGTCTTGTATGTGGATGATATGTTGTTGGTTGGAAATGACAAAGAAATTATCCAGGATTTGAAGACCCAATTGTCCTCCAAATTCCAAATGAAAGATCTTAGTGCTGCAAACTATATTTTGGGCATGGAAATTAAAAGAGATCAGGAAAAGAGGAAGCTCTGGTTAAACCAAAGGAAGTATGTCGAGACAATACTGCAGAGGTTTAATATGCAGGATAGTAAGCCGATGAAGGTTCCTATTCCTGTAGGTGTAAGGTTATCTGCTGAAAAGTGTCCCAAGACACAAGACGAGGAAGAGGACATGTCCCGTGTTACATATGCAAGTGCAGTCAGTAGCCTGATGTATGCAATGGTCTGTACTAGACCAAACATTGCACATGCAGTGGAAGTATTGAGCAAGTTTATGTAAAAACCAGGAAAGGAGCATTGGACAGTAGTGAAGCAGGTTTTCAAGTATTTGCATGGCACTAGTGATTATGGTTTGTGCTACCAAGGAAGACTAGGATTGGACAGAGTGTTGAATATTCGTGGCTTTGTTGATGCAGATTGGGCTGGAGATCTGGATCAGAGAAGATCTACAAGTGGGTATGTGTTTAACCTATTTGGAGGTGCAGTCAGTTTGATGAGTAAGAAACAATCTGTAGTGGCACTATCAACTATAGAGGCAGAATACATGGCAACCAATCATGCAAGCAAGGAAGCAGTTTGGTTGCAGATATTGTGTTCAAGTATGGGGTTAGTACAGGAAGCTATAAGGATAGACTGTGACAGCCAAAGTGCAATTTTCTTGGCAAAGAACCCCGCATATCATTCAAAGACAAAGCACATTGATGTTCAGTATCACTTTGTGAGGGATATGATAGAATACAAAAAGGTGTTGTTGGTAAAGGTGGACACTTTAAAGAATACTGCAGATGCATTAACAAAATCTGTGAGCTCTGAGAAGTTCTCTTGGTGTAGAGAAACAATGGGCATTGCAGGGCTGGAAAAATGACTAAGCTCTCTTGTGGCCCCCTGTGGAAAGAAAACAACAAGTGGGAGAATGTTGGGTTGTGTTATATTCTTTCCATGACTAGCCCACCTAGTTAACCGGGGGGTTAGAGGGGGGGCAGAGACCCCCTTCATTGCGCCGATTGTGTAGCGGGGGTGTCACAGGGGGTTTGAGGCGTACCTGTAACCCCACTTTATGGGGTCTGGGGCAGCGCCCTGGAAAATTTTGGTTTTGGACCCTATGTTAGGATGGGCAGACCCACCTATGGTTTTGCGCATGATTTTCACACATGTTCTTTGACGCGATGGTTTTTGGTCCATTGTATTGGACGCGATGGTTTTTTGGTCCATGGTATTGGATGCTTCGGCATGTATAAATATGTATTGTAACATTAAAAGGAACAGTATGAAAAATCAAGCTCGTAGTCCCGGTTTTGGGATATAGGGGAAAATATCTGTGTATATGTCTTTTATGTGTTATGCTCTCGCATTGTTTATTTTCTGTGTTTTAGAATTTGTATGCAGGTAATTTCTGTACGGGGTTAAAACCTACAGATTGGCATACAATTATAGTCAAAGGCAAGGGCATAACCATCCAAGTAAAAACTTTGATTGACACATGGAAACTTGAAGATATCTAACGTCTTATGAATTGGCTCTGACTTCGAGGCCTACATAATAGATTACAAGCTAGCCCTGTTGAACAGTGAGCCTCATCCTCACTCGAGGAAGATGGCTCAACATAAATTCCCCCTACTAGTTTAGCCTTACCCTATAGGGGACTGTTGATGGTGCTGGAAATCCGTCAACCAAGGGGTCTCCCCAATGTGAAGTCCCAATTAGACCTCAAACCAATTGGAATAGGATCCCCATCTAAAATATCGGCCAAGTTGCCATGTATGCTTATAGATATTCCTTGGCTCTAACTGTCAACAAGAGAGAGGAGTGTACATGCTCCTTCGAAAATCAAGGGGGTGTGATTGGTGAGTGTTCGATCATATGTGTGTCAAAGTTATTTCACTATGGAGGGGAGGAGAAGTGAGCCTCTAAGAGAGAGGTAGTAGTACCACCCTAGTAGAGACACACATGAACAAGAAGGGTCCATGCAACATCAAGAAGAATAGTCCACAAAGATGTGACAGTCATTGAAACCAATATGACGAGGAAGATTTGTCTAATATCCAACGGAATAGTCCACAAGGATGCAACAATGATAATAACAATTACAACACATTCTCAATATGATAAGTACCAAAATAACCGAAATAGTTCAACTACTTTAGCACAGATGAAAGAAAACATGAATTACAAACATTCACAAAATAGTCTTACAAATATCCATAATCCATGCATGAAGAACATGTTGGCCTTGAAGGCTTATGTTATTAAATAAAAGTTCCAAGACACATGTATACAATGAACATCACTAGCTCCAATAGTGGAGAATTGGAGCCACTCTGTGCTCCTCAAAAGCATTGATATGTCTCTCTAATGCCTTGTGGAAGGAGCCAAGGTGAAACTTCATTTTCTCATACAATGAGGGAGTATATATAACCAAGGGGTGACGCTTCCCCTTCCTTGTCTCTCTTTGACTACCCTTATGAATTTTTGACTTCCTATGAATTTTCAACTTTACATGACTCTTCGTATTCCACACGTCATTTGGACTTTCACTTTAAAATGTATTTTTGAAACATATGTTACATCATTGGCCACAAGGTGTGACATGTGACTATTCATGACATGTGGTGGGCTCCAGTATTGTAGCAATAATGCTACAACTCCTGGAACTCCCTTCTTTAATTTTATCAACCCGGTAGTTCGTAACAAACTTGGAAGCGACGGTGTTGTATGCACAAGTACTAGCTCTTGCCGCAGCTGTCACTTGGTCAGCTGGCACAAGTCCGCTAGGGGCTCAAGCCAACTTCTATGAGCTCTTAGAAGAAGCTTTTTAACTGATGGACGAAAGCTAACTCAAAGGAAGCTAATCTACTTGCGGAAAGAAACTGAAAGCCAAAAAGAAACGCAAACCCTAGCAAACCCTAATTCTACCGACTAGTCCTACTGATGCAAAAAATGAGAATGCAAACTATGAGAAGAGATGCCATTACTTCTAGGAAGGTAAAATGCATGTGTCTAAGTTATCACTATCTGAAGAAAACATCCTTTTGTATTTTTGATTAAGTTATAAGAATTGTCATGCATGTGCTTTTAACTAGTTTTCCACTGTGCAGGGATGGATGAAGGGATGAAATGCTTTGGGAAAGGCTGGGATGGTACAGAGAGGGTCTAAGGGATACCTGACATTCTCTCTGAGAGTTTCACAAAGTTTGGATGACATGCAACTTTGTTTATGAACTTCTACAGGAAGTCTGCAGGGGTTTCTACAGGAAAGTCCTGTAAGTCTTCTACAGGATGTTCTGTAATTCTTCTACAGGATGTTTACGAATTGGATTTTTGAGGATGGATGGTTGATGGAAGATGCATGGATGGTTATGGAGGTAGGATGGGGGTCTGAAGTGACCTAGGAACTGATGGATGGAGTGATGAGATGATATGTGGAAGGCTGATTTGGCTTTACGGTAGTTGAGGCAACAATGGAGAAGAAGGTAGGGTAACGTGGCAAAAGAGAAGATGGGAGATGAGGGAACAGACTTGGTGATGGAGGAGCTGATCTGAACGAGGCTCAAATGAACGAGGAGGTGATGAAGATGCCCTGCATAGTGGTTACTTGATCAAACCAACTACATCTTGCATGCAATCGAAATATCATGTGATCTATCTAACAAGTTAATGAAATCGGTGGACAGCAACCTTATTCATGAAAAGAATCACGTACAACCTGTGAACAAAACATTATCAAAGAGATGTAAACGCATGAATAACTCCTACCAATCTATCTTAAACATAAGGAACTACTTTAACCATCGAAAGCAACCTAAGTAACACAGCATGAATTAAATCTAAAGAGCAGATTTTTTCTCAAGAACGCAGCAAACACACATAAAGAGAAACAAGGGAGGTACTGGGCGCTTGAGATGGGCCCAACCCCAAGAGATACAGCCTCCCATGAAAGATTTAGAGCTGGTGCAAAGCTGGATCCATCTTTATTAATCAAGAAATGAAAAGTACATCAAAACTGTCCACAAGGAGAACTTGAACATGAGCTGAAAGAAAAGCTAATCTATTGCATAAAAATCGAACTACAAACTAGCTAACTAATGGCTAAAACAAAATGACTAACTAGCTACAAAATGACTACCCACTAGCTAACCAAAATGAGGCCCCAAGCCTTCTTATTTATACAATTTGAGGACCCAACAGTCCTCCTAAAAGTTAGGGACTTGGCTACCCAAGACTTGTAGTTAATCAGCAGTCCAACTTGACTTGCTTGGCTGCCCTTGAGCTGATTGATTCAGTGGCCCTTGAACTCCGAGCTGATGGTGGAGAATTCGAGGTAAGGGCCCATAAATGAGGGGGACACCTTCCTACAAATCCTCTAGCTTGTTCTCCCACGAATTTGGCTGCCAAGTGCTCATTAAGACCTTCAATTTTGTCTCCAAGTTGACCAAAAAGGCTACACAAAGCACCCATTAGACTTGTTGGCATAATGACTAACCAAATTCACTCTATTAACATAAAAATAATCAAAAACATGCAATAAACAAATGAGAATGGTGGACTATGCCAAATTAGGAGGTTGAATGAGCCCAAATAATTGTACATTTTTGGGGCTCATCATCACCCCCCTATTGAAAGTGTTGCTCATCCTCTGAGAAACCAATCTCTCTCCTTGTCTTTGATGGCCCTGATGGCCTCCTTTTCATGCCAAGCTTCTGAAGTGATGTCCTCTTCTCTGTCATGAAACCATGCTCCTTTGCTTCTTCCCACTACTTGCTCCTTTTCCTAAAGAATTCTCAGCTTGGGGATGATTGTGCAAGTATATTCAATCTGATGGCAGAAATGGTGGTGAAAGGAGATGAAACCAGTGGAGGATGGAAGAAAAGAGTGGTTGCATGCCTCCTCAACAGACTTCAAGCTTCAAATCCCTCTCCATAATTGATTCTGGCCTGCCAAAAGGCTTCTACAGGATGTTTTTGGTAAAAATACAGAACTTCCTGTAGAAAGTCCTGTAGCTTCCTGTAGATGGTTGAACCGTGACTAAATTGTGGCCGAACCTTGAAAGAAATGAGTGTTCATGGGGGGGAATGGATGTGCTTAGGGTGGCCAACACAGGTGCTGCCTCCTTAGCTAAAATCTCGGCCGATTTCTCCTTTTGCTGCCCTCTTTTCAAACTTCCTGTAGAAACAGTCCTGTAGTGGCTTTTCCTGTCTTCCTGTAGAAACAGTATTCACTGTTTTGGCCTGCTTGGCTGAGGGTGCCTTCTCCTCGACCTGTGCTGTGGTTGCCTTGGGTGTGTCCCTACTTGTTTTGACATTTTTAGTCCTCTCTGCCCGTGTTTGAAACCATTTCTCCCTTGGTGTTTGCGTTTTTACTCCACCCACAGCTTTGGCCTCAGCAGCTTGTCGTTTTTCTTGCTTTTCCTCTAGCTTTTCTTGTTCTTTTACCTGTGGCTTTTCCTTTCGTGGTCTGTCTGGCTATATTGATGCTACTGCCCCAAAACTTGACGGTTAAACTGAAATATGGCTCTCACAAACAGAGTGCAGAGCTAATTTTCATACTAACCATATAGCAGTCACAAAAGAAAAACATGTATATGTGCACAGGTGAGCCTTACAGCGGTTTCAATTTTTCTACATGAGAGATTTTAATTCAAGACCCTGGAGAAAATCTCACATGCAGACCATGAAGACAATTCCAGGCAGCGATAATAAAAACAACTTTTGAATTCGTAGACAGACTCCCATTCACATTTTCCTTACCCCCTCAACACATCGAATTCACCACCTTTTGAATTATTTGCATGGGAAAGTTATGTTCAGGCCTACCTCACTGAGAATTTCCACCTTTACCAAGAACACTTGAACCAGGCCTATGTGATTTCAACTCTGTCAAATGCTGGTTAGACATATTTCCATTACCCTTAGAGACTCCATTCTTTTTATCGCCAGTCACATTAGATTGGCCTGCAGTTGAATCACGTACTTCAGACTGATGTTTGTGGTCATCATATGCTTCACCATCTGTCTCAGTACTGTCTTGAACAATTGCTTTCTCTTCTGCTTGTTTTCCTTTTGCAGGGCAGTTTTCTGTGTTTCCTGTAGAAGACTTCCTGTAGAAGACTTCCTGTAGAAATGCCTGTAGGGTGTCTCTGCGTCTTTGGATGATATTGGCATGCGGGAGGATTTTTAACAAGCTGAAAAACTTGGTGAAGGACGTCAGTCTAACAAAATTCAGAGGCAGAGGATTCGGCTGAAGAGGTGTGCAAGTGTAAGTGAATCAGCAGTTAACGCGAGTCTTCAGCCGAGCCGTCATTAATTGCTGCGTGATTTGCATGAGAGAGTGAAGTGGCCAAGTGTACGTGGCCACATGAAACGGCAGTGCTGTGAAGCTGCATGTCCTCTCCCCGTTAATCAACTGCACTAGAGTTAAACTTTCTGCTTTTTTTTCTTTTAAATTTTTTTAATTTTTACGTGAGTCCATTGTCCACGTGCACTGCGTGGCTGCCGGCGGAGTTCTGAAGCAGACAATCAGTTGAGCCTTGCTACATTCGTGGCTTAATCCCTCATCCCATTCGTTTATGCAGTTCCCAATTAAATCTATGCAATAGAAGAATGAGATTAGTCACATACCTCGAAGTTGAATGGTTGCCGTGAGCTGCTGTGGCCTGTCATTGCTGCATGCACTTGATTTTATGGTTGCATGATGGCTTGGTTGCTGATTCATGGCTGGTTTCCTTGTGCAGGTGTCCTCTGGCCAGATGCATGCAACAAGAGTTCATTTCCACGTTCAGATCTGCACCCTCAAACTGCTGCCATTGAATTTTCACAGGACCAGAACTTCTTTTTGCCATTTCTCCCAAACGGTAGATCGGTTTGATCTGAAACTCGGTGAGCATGTTACTACCATCATTATGCATCTCCCATAGCAAATTCGTGATCAATGGATGCACGGATTTCAAGAAAAATGGAAAATGGCTGAAGATTTTAGAGGTCGATTTCTCGGAAACCGTGCATCAGAATCGGCTGAAACAGCTTGGGTAGGCTACTATCACCCATGTGCATCTCCCCATGAAACAGGTTTTGAAACGGATTCACGGTTATGGAGAAAATGCAAAAATGGCTGATGGTGATGGAGGCTGATTTCTTGGAAACCGTGCATCGGAATTGCATGAAACTGCTCAAGCATGTTGGCATCAACCTTGTATAATTCCCCATAAAACGGTTTGTCAAATGGATGCATGGTTTTCAAGTTATGGCATAAACAAATTCTGCTCTATGGATTTTTGCCTCAAGGCTTTTTGCATGTGCTTGCATGGGATGACAAAATGAATTTTGGCTGTGATGCAGGTATGGAGCTGATGGAGGAGGAGTTGGAAGATTGCATGAGGGCTTCTGGACCCTTGAGGAAGCTACCATGCTTGCCAAACCACTTTTTGAAATGCATGCCTAGTTTCCCACAATTTCTACAGGAAGTTCCTGTAGAAGCACAATGAGAAGCACAAGGAGGTGAAAAAATGATGGATGAAGGCAAGGGATGGACACACAAGTGCTTGCAGGCCTAATCAATAGATTCCCACCATTAGATTCACTTTTGAAATTGGATTTGGCTCGTCCAAAGGTTCTACAGGATGTTTCCTGTAGAAATACAGAGCTTCCTGTAGAAGACACAGTTTTGAGGAAAGAAGCATAATGACATGAAAAAAATGATGGAAAAGGGGTGAGGAATGGAAACATGGATGTGGGTAGGCCTCATGGACATATTCCAAGCCTTCAGGCCCTCCTCGGAGATCAATTTGGCTTTTTTGTAAGCTTCCTGTAGAAGATACGAAACTTCCTGTAGAAGGCACAAAAACTCCTTTGTCTTTGTTTTGAGTGATCCACCTGACCTACAATGTCCTTCTTGAAACCTGCAATGTCACTGCTGCAACATGAAATTATTCAATGGAGATTAGCTTTTTATTTTTTTCTTTTTTTTCTCTTTTTTTTTTTTGAAAAACAACTAGGGCACCTCATGGAGGTTTTCACCCTAATTGCCTGCCTTGGGCGCCTCCAAGGGAGGTTTTCACCCAAAGATCTTTTTCTCTTTTTTCCCTTTTTTCCAACCCATTGACCGCCTCATGGAGGTTTTCAATCAATGAGCCAATCTAAGGCGCCTCCGAGGAGGTTTTCACCTTAGATTTCTATTTTCCTCTTTTTTCATTTTTTTTCTTTTTCTTTTTTTTTCTCTTTTTTTTTCTTTTTTCTTTTTTCCCTACCCTACCCTACTTGAAAAAAACAAAATCATTTTCAAGTATAAGAATACTTCCAATGGAGCCATGTGCTCATCGAGATTAGAGACAAGATGATGTGAAGGCTCGGAATGCATGCTTTGACAACTATCCAAGTTTCAGAGACAAAATGATCTGGCGTTGAAGGGATCAAACAACACTGAGGAAGAAAGTACTGCTGCAACTTAGTGACCTTCTGAAACCATATCTCAATATAGCTTTGATATCCTTGGTCATCTTGTTGATTTGGATCATTCTTCATGTCACCTTCTATCATGACCTTCTGATCTTCCTCTTGTTGTTGATTTTTCTCTGGAATACATGGAGGATTTGATGGTAACCATGAGGGAACTCTCTCGATCTCTGATTCTGATCTCTTTTCTTCATCAAGAGCAGCCCTTGGTTCTTTGATCTCCTCTTTGGAATCTTCTTTTGCTTTTGGTCTTTCAATGTTGTCAGTATAATCTCTGCTTTGCAACACTCTTCCTGAGCTTTGGTGAACATCATTGAGCTCAAAAGGATTCATTTGCACATGTTGTGCCTCAGCTTTGCAATTTGGTTGAGCTGCTCCATTGCATGGTTTTGGAAATGGTGGTAAGGGTGGTTGAGTGGAGGTGTGAGTTTGAGATGGAGATGGATGGCATCGTGGTTGGGTAGGCATCTGGGGTTGCCTTGGTGGAGGAGGAGGCGATGGTTGTGGATGAGTAGGTGGTGGAGGAAAATGAGCGGGATGAGAGTTGTACTGGGGCCTCCACTCCTGATAAGGTGCATTTCACTGCGGCTGTGGCTGAGCATAAGAGTGAAATGAATGAGCAACTGGTTGGGCATAATATGGATCTGTGAAGGAACAAGGAGAATATGACCAAGGAGGAGGTGTAGACCAGGAAGGATGAGCAGGGGGATCCCAAGAAGGCATGAAAGTGGCTTGATAAGGGTCATAATAGGTCTCGGGTATCCCTTGCAGTTCCTGCTGGTAAGATCTAGGTCCATGTGGCCTCCTTTGGTTCATATAATAGAGTGATTCAGTGGCTCCCTTGGCTCTCTGATATGTAGCTTTGATTCTGGGCAAGGAATGGCACTGATCTGTAGGATGGTATTCTTCACATACAAAACACACTTCTATGGAGTGCATTGGACATTCGTTCCTAGGATGCTTTTTAAGGCACCTAGGACAAAAAATGACCAAAGCCCTCTTGGCTTCTTCTTGCTTCTTTTGGATCCGCAAGGTATCCAGTTGCATGGCAAGAAACTGCCTCATATCACTCTTTAAATCTTCGATCTGATTTGCAAATTCATCTTTGGACAAGGGACTGCTCCCAACATTTCTGCTTGTAGCCATTTGCTTCAGAGGAATGTTTCTTCTTCTTCTCCCCTAGAGGTTCTTCAGATATGTCTTGATGTCCACCCAGGGGTTCTTTCATCACAGCCATCGAAGAAGAACGTTGGCTGTGTGAAGCAGTGGGGGTGTTGTGCAATCATTTTTCTAACTTATCTCTACTCCTACAAAGCATGAAATGAAATATTTTTGGTTGATTTTTTTGTTTTTTCTACTTCTACCTGCAAAACTAAAATAGATTGAACTGCAACTAACTATCTTGCTGAAATGAAAATGCAGAATTGAAAGGCTAATCTAGGAAAGCAAGAAATGTTAATCTACTTTTGCATAAATGAAATTGCATAATGGAAATGAAATAAACTACTTAGAAGAAGATTGTAGTGGAAAATAGAAGAATAGCGACAATCACCAATACTCTGACGCTTCCCCAGCAACGGCGCCAAAAAGATGGTGGGCTCCAGTATTGTAGCAATAATGCTACAACTCCTGGAACTCCCTTCTTTAATTTTATCAACCCGGTAGTTCGTAACGAACTTGGAAGCGATGGTGCTGTATGCACAAGTACTAGCTCTTGCCGCAGCTGTCACTTGGTCAGCTGGCACAAGTCCGCTAGGGGCTCAAGCCAACTTCTATGAGCTCTTAGAAGAAGCTTTTTAACTGATGGACGAAAGCTAACTCAAAGGAAGCTAATCTACTTGCGGAAAGAAACTGAAAGCCAAAAAGAAACGCAAACCCTAGCAAACCCTAATTCTACCGACTAGTCCTACTGATGCAAAAAATGAGAATGCAAACTATGAGAAGAGATGCCATTACTTCTAGGAAGGTAAAATGCATGTGTCTAAGTTATCACTATCTGAAGAAAACATCCTTTTGTATTTTTAAGTTATAAGAATTGTCATGCATGTGCTTTTAACTAGTTTTCCACTGTGCAGGGATGGATGAAGGGATGAAATGCTTTGGGAAAGGCTGGGATGGTACAGAGAGGGTCTAAGGGATACCTGACATTCTCTCTGAGAGTTTCACAAAGTTTGGATGACATGCAACTGTGTTTATGAACTTCTACAGGAAGTCTGCAGGGGTTTCTACAGGAAAGTCCTGTAAGTCTTCTACAAGATGTTCTGTAATTCTTCTACAGGATGTTTACGAATTGGATTTTTGAGGATGGATGGTTGATGGAAGATGCATGGATGGTTATGGAGGTAGGATGGGGGTCTGAAGTGACCTAGGAACTGATGGGTGGAGTGATGAGATGATATGTGGAAGGCTGATTTGGCTTTACGGTAGTTGAGGCAACAATGGAGAAGAAGGTAGGGTAACGTGGCAAAAGAGAAGATGGGAGATGAGGGAACAGACTTGGTGATGGAGGAGCTGATCTGAACGAGGCTCAAATGAACGAGGAGGTGATGAAGATGCCCTGCATAGTGGTTACTTGATCAAACCAACTACATCTTGCATGGAATCGAAATATCATGTGATCTATCTAACAAGTTAATGAAATCGGTGGACAGCAACCTTATTCATGAAAAGAATCACGTACAACCTGTGAACAAAACATTATCAAAGAGATGTAAACGCATGAATAACTCCTACCAATCTATCTTAAACATAAGGAACTACTTTAACCATCGAAAGCAACCTAAGTAACACAGCATGAATTAAATCTAAAGAGCAGATTTTTTCTCAAGAACGCAGCAAACACACATAAAGAGAAACAAGGGAGGTACTGGGCGCTTGAGATGGGCCCAACCCCAAGAGCTACAGCCTCCCATGAAAGATTTAGAGCTGGTGCAAAGCTGGATCCATCTTTATTAATCAAGAAATGAAAAGTACATCAAAACTGTCCACAAGGAGAACTTGAACATGAGCTGAAAGCAAAGCTAATCTATTGCATAAAAATCGAACTACAAACTAGCTAACTAATGGCTAAAACAAAATGACTAACTAGCTACAAAATGACTACCCACTAGCTAACCAAAATGAGGCCCCAAGCCTTCTTATTTATACAATTTGAGGACCCAACAGTCCTCCTAAAAGTTAGGGACTTGGCTGCCCAAGACTTGTAGTTAATCAGCAGTCCAACTTGACTTGCTTGGCTGCCCTTGAGCTGATTGATTCGGTCGCCCTTGAACTCCAAGCTGATGGTGGAGAATTCGAGGTAAGGGCCCATAAATGAGGGGGACACCTTCCTACAAATCCTCTAGCTTGTTCTCCCACGAATTTGGCTGCCAAGTGCTCATTAAGACCTTCAATTTTGTCTCCAAGTTGACCAAAAAGGCTACACAAAGCACCCATTAGACTTGTTGGCATAATGACTAACCAAATTCACTCTATTAACATAAAAATAATCAAAAACATGCAATAAACAAATGAGAATGGTGGACTAAGCCAAATTAGGAGGTTGAATGAGCCCAAATAATTGTACATTTTTGGGGCTCATCAACATGTCATGACATGACATTGCTAACATGGACTACATGATGATGTAGGAATGTCAAGTCACTTCTGTTGTTGAGTGCTAAGTGTATGCTTCTTGTTTCCACCTCTGTATGACTTGGTGATAAGGAATCTTCAATGATCTTAAGTCTTGAATTGAAATCACAAATTGATGTTCCTTTTGCTTCTCATCATTTATTAGCTTATATATTCAGCTACAAGTGTCTTTCAGCAAGCTTACCTCTTTCATATCCTTCTTAATCATCTTGCCATGGTGTGATAGAGTACCTGTATCTACAATTCACTCATGACGAGACAACATTAGTATGAAAACCCCCTAGTCTAAGATAGTGCATTTTGATCCATTACTGAGCGAGAACCAAGTGAGAGGTCAGGAGAGAGGGATTAGTGATTGTGCAGTTCCAACAACTAGGTGTGAGGCTTGAGCTCTAAGACTGTGCAGTGTGCAATTCAGGTAGGAATGAGGGAAAAAACTACGCAGTTTTGAGAGAAAGTGGGACAAGATGAGGGGATGAACACTGAGAGGACACACTACACAATTTTGGGAGATAAGGGTGGCAAGGATACTATGTAATTGGGAAATTTAGAGGCTCAGGGGATGAGCTTAAGGCTTATGATTTTGCATTGTACAATGAAGGTCGGGCTGGGAGGAATGATTGCGCAATTCTGGAGGTCAAGATCAGAGCTCGAGCGCTTTAATTTCATAGTGCAGTAGTCCTGCGAGGTAGGAATTGCATGTTGTAAAGTGTCAAGGGGCAAGGTCTCAGCTTGAGGACTAGAACTATGCAATGTGCAATTTAGGGAGGTCGGGTGAAGCCAAGTTGCTTAGTCAGGAATCCTTCTCAGAAATGGCTAAGTGTAAGACCAGTTAGACTGATATGAACAGTGATAAGACTTAAACTGCAATCTCACACCTAGAATACTTGGCGACACAACAACATAGATCACTTAGGACACATGAAAAATGCATTCCCCTCTGTGTGACCACTTTATGACCAGTTATGACAAGTGCGATACTTAAGATACACTTTAGGATGACCATGACGACACTTGTGCGGCAATGCTCAAAACTTTGTGAATGAGTACAATAGATGTTTACATAGTTAGAAAAACTCATATACACAAAGATATACCCTTGAAACCATCAAAACAGGCTTCTACACATTATGTGATATCTAATCATGCTGAAATACGATAGTTAAATGATTAGATATTGATCCAAGACTTTAATGATAGCTCAAAATTCAAAGTGTTCGAAAGAGTGTCAAACATGAATGACTGGATAGATATCGTCTTCTTGATTCTGACGCCATGAACAGTTCAAAAAACTAACACCGTATGAAGAAGTTATCGCCATTTGAAAAGTTCAATAAACTGCAATTTCCAAGAATAATTGATTTTTGGGAAATATTAAAAAAAGAATATTCCAAGGAATATTCCCTAGAATATTCTTGTTTGGTTGACCAATCAGGTACTGACATGTGGCAAGCCTGGAGGCCACCACGTGGCCCTGGATTGGCATAGTAAAATTTGTTTTGGGTCTAGTGGAGTCGAACCCGTGACCTCCAGCAAGCTAGCCCAGTGCACTACCACCTCCGCTATGCATTGTTTCTTAACAGACTAAGGTTAAATGTTATAGTTATGTGTTAAATTTTTTAGGTATGGGGGTAAGGACTGCCAGTGGTCTTACCTGCCAGCGGTCCCCTGAGAGTGTTCACATGTCACGCGGTATTACAACCACTCAAACCATGTGGTTGTGTGTAAACCGCTAACGTTATCCCCTAACCACCAGGATAGCTGTCACATGCGTGCCCAAATCTGGCAGTTACAGTAAACCTTGGTGGTCAAGCTTGGCGGAGCACTAAAAAAGGGCGGTTATGCCAAATTTAGTTACAGTTAACTCCAGTTTGCCAGATTTAGTGGAGGATCACTAGGAGTTAATGAATAAATGCACTCCATAAGTGATTTTTGACCTAAGAGAGTGAAACAAGAGGCTGGCTAGGCTAATTAAGGCCTTATGAAGCCAATGGAATAGTCTAGAGAAGCTGAAGAAGCCATCTTCAAGGAGATTTTCATCCAAGGATATTTTGGAGCTTAGGGCCACCAGGGGTTGGAGGCAGTTATAGGAGCTACCAGTATCAGTTCTTGGTGAACAACCAGTCATTCCTAACTGTAATGAGCCTTTTGAATCCATTGTAAGGGTTTATAGAAGCATCTGAAGACTTATAAAGGCCTATATGCTACAGGGAAGTTTGAGGCAGCCCAGTGCCATCCGTGGAGGAAGGCCTAGATCGAGGATGCAGTGCTCATTTTAAGCAAATGAATAGTCTATTGTTGATGTCTGATATGTGATGGAGATAGTAGAAGAGGTTTTAGAGACAGTTGAATAATTATGAAGGAGTTAGTTCCATCAAGAAGCTCGGGGAAGCTCATTGCACCGATTGAAGGAATCAAGTCTAAGGGATCTTAGATCTGTTTGCAGAATGATGACAGACATGATGTTATGAAACCAGCTCACAAAAAGATAGAAAAGAGAGATAAATGCCTTAGAATTCAGCCTCTTCTAGGGGGCAACCTCCTTTACATTACACAAATGAACAATTCTTGAATGATACAAATGAAAAGACCTCCTTTCTATATATAGGAGTCTAAGGGGTCATAATATAATCAGAGTCGACATAACAATAATAATGTAAGGGCACAATAATAACAATAATGGGCTTCTATGGGGCACAATAGTAACAATATGGGCACTACATGGGTGCATCAATATCATAAGGGGGTTGTACTAATAACAATAAGGGGTTACACTAGTAGTATAGGGGCCTAACATGCCCCTCTCCTTCAAAAAGTGTTGTCCTCAACGCTTGAGTAGTTCTTGATGCTTCTGTATAAAATTCTTGTCCTCCCATGTGGAATCTTCAGCAGGTAAGTTCTTCCACTTGATGAGATACTCTGAAATTGATCGATTTCCTAGCTTTCGGGTTCTTGTTTCTGTGACTGCTCTAGGTTCCAATATGATTTTTCCTTCCTCTTCAATTTCTGGCAATATTGTTTGAATTGGGATCTTTTGCAACTTTTGAATAAGTGGCCATACTTCTTTGTCCTTCTTCCATTCATTCCTTGCTTCGTTTATCCAATCTAGTTGGATAATAGAAATAGCACAAAACAATGCTTCCACATCCTCATCCTTTCTTGAGAGTGCATCTGCAACAAAATTTTGCTTCCATTTTCTATAGATGATGTCAAAGTCATAACCCAACATATTTGCGACAGATTTTTTCTGTTCTTCTAAAGATAATAGTTGTTCTAAAAAGTATTTAAGACTATCATGATCCATTTTTACCTTGAAGTGTCTTCCCATTCGGTAAGGTCGCTATTTCTTAAGTGTATGTAGTATTGCCAACATTTCCTTCTCATAAATAGCTTGCTTGAGATGTAGCAGTAAAAATACCCAATAACCTACATCAAAACATTTTTCACTACTATGTTGATCTACCTATTGTTTCATTCGATTTTGCACCAAAGTAGCGTTATCATTTAAAAGTTGGAGAACTTGTTGTTGATGCTCGATGTGATCTTTCACTGCTTGAACCTTTTTCTCCTTGATATGTCCTTCTATCTTTAGAGTTTGAGGAGTGGTAATTTCTTCCAATCCTTTACAAGATATGGTCAGATTCATTTCATGATGCTCGATGTGATCTTTCACTTCTTGAACATTTTTCTTCTTGATATGTCCTTCTATCTTGATGGTTTGAGGGGTGGTAATTCCGACCAATGAATTACAAGGTATTGTTGGATTCATTTCTTCTTTCTCGATGTGATCTTTCACTTCTTGCACCTTTTTATTCTTGATCTGTCCTTCTATTTTGAGAGTTTGAGGAGTGGTAATTCTTGCCTAAGCTTTACAAGATATGGTCTAGTTCATTTCTTCTTTCTCTGGGGTTGGTTCCTAGTGTATATCCTTTTCTTTTGATGCTTCTTGATCCTTTTCTTCCTCCTCTTCATACTCTATGTAAAATAATTTCTTCTCAATACACTTATGACCTTTAGTGCATTTGCTATCACAATTGTAACAAAGCCCTTTTTCTCTCTTTTCTTCCAATTGTTGTGGTGTAACCCTTGTAGGTTGTGGAAGGCTAGGAGAAACAACACTTCCATCTTTATAGTTGTGAGGGGTAGACTTCCTTGTTGCCATAATTTTACTTTCCATTATGTAACAAAGCCCTTTTACTATTTCCAATTGTTGTGGTGTTGCTCTAAAGAAGGTGTTGCTCTTTGTATCCTCATAATGTGCTATCATTTCCTCTGTGAAAATTGACCACTTAACAAGTTGTTTACTAGAACAAAGCCCTTTATACCATAAAACTTGATCTGGTTCTAAATATGAAGATGCAATACATACCTTTTGTAACAGTGGTACACCATGTAGATCAAAATACTTCTCCATCTGAAGTATCCAATTTACCGGATCCTTGCCATCAAACTTCTTCATCCTGTTTTTTCTTGATTTTAGGAGCTCGATCTTGAAACGACTGTAACTCTGTACTTTTGGATCTTTAAGTTCTAAAATTTCAACTTGCAGTAGCCCTCTGTGTTCTCTTTCCAATGCCACTAGTTTGATCCAAATTGGATTCTCCAAGGAATATTTATGCCAAATCTACCACAGTGACCTGATTATAGACTAGTTCAGTAGAGAAAACTTGCACAATGTGCCACGTGTCACTGTTTCGACCTTTGGCTCTAAAAAACTTATAAAAAAAACTACAGTTCGTCCTCTTTCTGTACCTTCTTACGAATTTTCAATCCAATGCCCAGAGAGAAAGTTATGACGATTTTCCCCAGGTCACCTATTTGGAATGTAATTCAGGAGTCTGCAAAAAGACCAACTTCCTCATATCATATCTCTACAAATATAGAGCGAAAAGTTCTGAAATTCAGACCCAAGCTTCAGTGTGATTTCTTCTCAAATGGGTTCTTTTTTAGCTTCTGAAACATCACAGAAAAAAAAAGTTGTAGCGAAAATTCCACGATGACCTATTTGGAGCAGCGAAACCCTAGAATCCAAAGCTCTGATACCAAATGTTATGAAACTAGCTCACAAAAAGATAGAAAAGAGAGATCAACGCCTTAGAATTTAGCCTCTTCGAGGAGGAAACCTCCTTCACACTACAAAAATGAACAATTCTTGAATGATACAAATGAAAAGACCTCCTTTCTATATATAGGAGTCTAAGGGGTCATAATATAATCAGAGTCGTCATAACAATAATAATGTAAGGGCACAATAATAACAATAGTGGGTTTCTATGGGGCACAATAGTAACAATATGGGCACTACATGGGTACATCAATATCAGAAGGGGGTTGTACTAATAACAATAAGGGGTTACACTAGTAGTATAGGGGCCTAACACATGACAGGGATATAGATGGTTTTCTAAGCCCATTAGTTCAGTCAATAACCATTGGAGTTGAGTGTGGAACTTGTAAAAGAATTGAATTCATAATCCCAAAGAGCCAAGTCAAATTGACTTGGAGGGTCATTTGTAGGGTAATCCGTGCATGAGAGAAACATATGTAAATTTTCATTCTTTTATTAATAAATTGCCTGAAGTGGCCGCGTTGGCTCAGGCCGTGGACTGTTTCCCTCTTTGAGGGTTTTAACCACGTCAAAATACTGGTGTATTGATCTGCGATCTAGTTGTGAGCGGTGTCCTTTTGGTGTTTTGTCTGAGGAACTTACCCTGTAAATTCCTACAACATCAATATCATAAGGGGGTTGTACTAATAACAATAAGGGGTTACACTAGTAGTATAGGGGCCTAACACATGACAGGGATATAGATGGTTTTCTAAGCCCATTAGTTCAGTCAATAACCATTGGAGTTGAGTGTGGAACTTGTAAAAGAATTGAAGCCATAATCCCAAAGAGCCAAGTCAAATTGACAGAAGCTCAAGGAGACGTAGCCCATGATATTCGAGTGAACTCCTAGATTAAATTTGTTGTTATGTGTTGATGTTTATTTGCTACATTATATGGCTGTTATGTGTGTCTAATATCAGCAGAAACAAATCAACTTAAAGCACTTAAACAGTTAAAAGAAAACAAAGACATACACTTGTTTCAAGTACTTTATTCCACAATTGTCAACATAAGCTAGATCATATAATTTTTAAGCTTTGGAGTGAGAGGTTCTTGTAAGTTAACAAGATGTTAAACCCTCATTTCAAATTAGGTGGTATTAGAGAGGATGCTTGATTGACAGAGCAATATATTTGCTTGTTTGACTTGATAGGTGTTTAAACAGTACAAAGGATTCTATTGTTTGATTGTTTGTAAACTGACTATTGTTTGAGTTTGAAAAGGTGAAGGGAAAGCTACTTATAAGCTATGTCCAGGAGGGGACAAGAAGGAAGAAGGGCTAAAAGCATTCTCCTTACCCAAAGGACCTCAAGACAATCCTTGAAGCATAAGAGGGTTTGTGTACAAAAGGTTGTTTGAATAAGAATTTGATTCTACTGCCATTTAGTTCAGAAATTTGTCATTTGTTCTTTGAAAGCTTTGAGAATTGTTTAAGTGATTTTGTTCATTTTGATGATGACAACTTCTACAAGTGAGTTTTCCAAATCCTCCTCTTTCACAAGATTCTTTGATGGAGACTTGAAGCGAGATTTGTTCATCATGATGGATATGATGAGAGAAATGAGAACTGAACTTCGAGAGTAGTTGAATTCCATGAAGGAAGAGAATCAGTTGCTTTCTGACAAATTTCAGGAAATTGAGAGACAACTTCATATTGAAAATATGGATCTGGAAAAAATGCATGAGTTGGAGACACAGCTCCTTGCTGCCAAAGAAGCCTTAGTCAAGTATCAGCTTGAAGAAGAGGAAACAATTATAGTTTGTCTTCAATTTCCTCTAAGAATGTTTATTTTGGTTCTTTTGAAAAACATACAAGAGGCATAGGGTCCAAGTAAATGTCCAAAATGGGCAATGAAGGTAAAGGATTGGGAAAACATTCACAAGGCATTGTTGAGCCAATAATGATTGAAGAAAGGCCTAATTATTTGGGTCTTGGCTATGGACAATCCTATGGAGAAAGTTCCAAAACAGCCATGAAGGCAATTGAAATAGTTCCTAGAAGGAGTTTCATTTCAGGTTCTCTACCTCAAGTTTGGAAATATTGTATTCTTGGGGAATTCAATTGTTTGAAATGTCATTTTTAGGAAGAAGGTGTACATAAGAATACGCTTGAACTAGAAAGTAAATGAAATGAGTTTCAGTGTTTGCCAAAATTTTGGAGGGTGTTGTAGCAACTACAAATAGGCACCTAAACACAACACCAGGGCCAGCGGTAGTGCCAATTCTAGCATCCCTCCTCTCATAAGGCTGACTACAAAAGACAAATTATATAGTTTTGGAATTTTATTCCTAGAAATTCTCACTGGCAAGGCCAAACATATATGATTCTAGATATTCTAATATGAGGAAAGTATCTGAGACCATATGAGAGGGAAAAAGGAAGGAAGTGGATCATTGTTAGTTTTTCAGGTGCAGCTATTCAACTTTGGGTTTGCTTCCCAATATAAAATACAATACCATGCCGAGTTGAGGAAGATACTTTTGACCAAACTCTATTTTTTATCTTTCCTTTTAAAGCTCCATCTAATATTCTACGTTCCTCTACTGCTATTGTCATTACTTGCTATTGAAATAGTTGCCATAGTTTCTCACCTTAACACACTACTTCTTCATCATACTCATTTCCATGGCCATTAAAGTGTAATCAAAATCCAAAGAAAAACGGTTTGCATGTTGTGCATTGTGATTTCCTCCTCTTCGCTTTCATAGTCATATATAATTGTACATCAATCATTATGTCCTATCGAATTCAAATTAAGTGTAATCAACATAGTAGAGCATATTAGAATGGACAAGTTTTGTTTGGTATGTTGGTTGTTATGGTCCTACATCATAATCAATCTATCTTCACCGTGCATGACAAAGCATACCCTTGCAGTTATAGCCATGTCGATACATTCGTCGACTACATTGAAGCCCTCAACATCAATTACACCAATAGCTCCATAAATGTCAACCTGTTAGAGTGGGTGAATTGGCTCAATTCCAACATCATATTTGATGGTTGGAGGTTTGACTTTTCCAAGGGCTATGCTAGGAACCTGTTGAGCATCTATGTCCATAACACCAAACTTTAATTCACAGTGGGGGAGGTGTGGGACGATATGGATTATGGCTCTGATGACCATTGATAACACCAAAAAAGCATACACACATTTTCACAATACAAAAGACACTAAAAGTCATCTAGTAGAATGCACAAGTGAATATTTTCTAGTTGAAGACATTATGAAGTTCAAAAAATTTAATTTCTCTGCAGGTCCAAATTTTATGGAGTTTACAAATTGAATTCTACTTGGTTGTTTCTTTGATAGTCATGCACCATGCGATATTTCCTTTGAAAGCCACATGGTCTTGAAAATGGCTGAATCAGCAGATTTGGGACCACTTCACACACTTGGAGGAAATTCCCTGACAGGATCTCAGTCAAGGACAGCTGAATTCGAGTCGCCCTAAATATATGTATCCCTCAATGGAATAATCTTGTCCTACTCATAATTCATTATCATTTATCAACCAAGAGAGGGAAGATGATTCAAAAATTCTATATAAATAGGTCATGGAAGAACCAAAACATGATACAATGTTATGGTGGCCAAATTTATATCAGAGAAACCCATCTTTTCATTGTTGAAGCAAAGAAAGTAAGAGCACTAGCATGTTGGCCATATTTCTTCTAAGCAATCCATCATCTTAGTAAGAGAAGACGAGTCCACCATTGAGATATTCTTCATACTTCTTTAAGAGAGAGGAGAAGCTTGCATAGATATTAAGGAAAAGAAACTCCGTGCTGGGGATTTTTTAGCGCCATGGCTCAAAGAATTTTCTTCAAGTGTTTAGCATTCATATATTGTATTCAACTTCTACCACCAGGAGTCAATAAAGGATATTTTTCCATTATATTGTGGACTTATTTGATCCATTTAGAATTATTCCTGTATTTATATCTTTGTTTTAGTTTATGTTTGTATATGCATTGTTTTCACTATTTTCAATGCTTTGTTTATCTAAGTTTGTTCACTAATAGCACCAACTATGTTTGTATTCCTTTTCAGGGAACAACCAACTATAAAGCAATTGTATTTTGCTACACCATTTCTACAAAAAAACTACTACAAAAATGGCGACCATATTGTTGTATTTTCTTTAATATAAAGGTTGTGTTTGCAGGACCCTCTCTTTGCATAATCGACTTACAAGGCATTTAGTACCTCTTTGGAATTTTTGCAGGACCCTGTGGACCTATTGTTGGACGATAAACTTGTTAATTTACAAATTATTGTCAACCATGCGGCTTCTTCTCAGACAAACGTGCACTCCTTGGTTTTTCCTCTGACATATGTGTCGCCACGTCTATGCATTGTGAAACCTGTGCAATTTTCCAGAAAGACAAAAATACCTTGTAATTCTCATTTTTCAGGTGATTGGCAGCCTTTAGTGAATTTCCTTCACCTTTGCAATTTTTTTCCAATCAGTTTAGATTACTTAATTTCTCTACTAATCATAATTAGTGGAGTAATTAGACTATATTTACTTTTATTTTTTATTTTCACATTACTTAATTAGTAAATGAGTAAGTGGCCCATCATCCACAAATCTTGTTACTAACCAAAAAATTCATTTATTTCATTTTATGGGACTAGGAGAAAGAGTTAGTATAGAAAGTAAGTAATCTTTGCTTCCCTTGCGTCCCTTACACGAACCTGGGTTTGCATATGAAAACTTTCTTATAGCATTTGAATTTCCATCTCCCTATTTTGAAATTTACATAGTGTAATAGGAGAAAATGTAAGCAGCCCATCATCTGCACATCATACATTTTTCATGCAAGGAACAATTGAAATCTAGGGTAATTAGGAGAATATTGGAATGAATATCCACATCTTCTCACACTTTCCATGCTTACTTGATCACTTTCACACAATTACACACCACACGCTAAGCTTCCATAAAATTCGTATTAGAAGGCATCCAGTTTCTAGAGCTTTTGATACTTAGTTTATTTTAGCTTAGATCTCGCACCCTAAATAAAGGTAAGACCCTAAAAAGAAACCATAACTTGAACCAAATAAACCCCCCGCGGGGGTCACGAAATAATTTATAGTTCATGATAGGACCATTAGGGGTAGGCATGCCATAAGTTTCCATGGTCATGATACATATTTGAGACATAGTTGTTAACTTTTTAGGTAGCTTAAAACCCTCCAATCATCAAACAAAAAAGAATACATGAGCATGGAAAAGACCTGATTCAAAGGGGGTTCAACTTAGCTCCAATGCGTGTGGTACTCTTTGGGGCTAGCTAACCCATCTAGTGCTCGATACTAGAAATTGACTACCAAGATGCTAAATACTTGAATGCTCACGTGGGACGAAGGTACTTTAGTGTCCAAAACCTATGGCATCCTTTCCCTGTAGGTGACGGTGCGGGTAGCACTTGAATCTCATTTTCATTACCTTGGTTGATTCTTCGGCTGCTGGAAGGCATCACCATTTCTTTCGGGACGTTTCCCCAGTACCCATCAGAAGATATCTCCCCAATACCCAGTTACTTTGAGAGTGGTAAGGATGATTAGGTCTTCATTAGATCTTTTATCATACGCAAAAACAAATGAAAAGCATTTTTTTGATTGATTGATCATGGAGGCTAAAGTTAAAGGGAAAGTAATATTTTTATTTTCACTTTGTTTTATGTATGTGATTATTTATTTTCTTTGAAGAATCATCTCCTTCTGTCACCATACATAAGTTAGTACACACTCTAATCGAGACCATATAGGACCCCACGACTCCCCGTCGATCTAGATGTTTCTTACCAGGAGGTGTGCCAGGCCTCCTATCGTTTAGGCGTAGAGGACGTCATGCAACCACCATTATATGATCTTCCTTTATCAGTGCATCTTTGTTTGGGGCCCTCCCCATCAAAGCACACCTTTTGATGACCCCACAAGGGTCCCCACACGCTACCCCTTTGGGAATCCCACATACCATTTTGCATATAGTTGTCCAAAACCATTTTGAGATGGAGAAAAACTTGCAAATCCCATTCTTAGCTTATTTAAACCTGCCATATTTGAGTAAGCTAACTAATGACCTGATCATGCATAGCCAGAATTGGCCATCCATGCCCACCAAGCTCCCTTCGTACATTCCAAAATTCAAAGGGAAATAGGGAGAAGATCTAAGAAATCATGTCATGACTTTTCACCTGTGGTGTTCATCTAATAGTATCATAGACTGTACTATTCAATTACGACTATTTCAATGCACCCTTACTGGGCTAGCAGCGAAATGGTACATTGACCAGCCTTCTACATCACATGGAAACTTTAGCTCCCTAGATATAGCATTCCTCACATTCTTCTAGCTCTCAGTTTGTCGTGACTCAGGCCTGGAACTCCTCAACCACTTCAAACAAACACCTCCTACACACATATCAGATCATATCCATAAATTGCCTAAATGGCATAGCCTGTGTAAAGCACAGTTTGAAGACAAAGTCCTCCTAAACTTATTTTTGAGATCCCTCACATCAGAACTTTCAAAATACGTGGAAAATTAATCCCTACATAATGAGGAAGAAGTAATTAGCAAAGCTCAACAATTAGAGCTTATATACACCCAGTCTGGATCTATCTATCATGTGCTTCAAGATGCCCCACACCTGCATACTTATAAAGAGACACCGTGTGCATCCAATGTTGTTGATGGATTGATAAGGTCCATAACCCAAAACCAGCCTAGCTACACGTACCAGTACCCTGGATACTCGTTCAATGACCAAGAATTTGATGCTATGCAAAATTCACCACCACTGCAGCATAAAGGATACTACCCCAGTCAACCCACGTTGATTATGAATATGGTGGGTAGGGTTAACCAATATCAACCCCCACTCGAAGGCCCATACCCTCCCCCACAGGGAATGTAATACTCCTCTAGGAATATGGATGCAATGTCCTGCTCCCAGAATCCATATACATATCAGGGACAAGGAAATCAATATTATCCTTTCCCCGCACAATAACAGAATACCCACGAATGCAAAATAACGCAAGGGTTAACCTAGTGCAACCTTCTCTCACTCAACAGCAAAAATCAGAGGATCAGCTGAACTCAATTAACCCACCTAATGTTGCTACGAAAAAACCAAAGAGAAAACCAAAGTTTTATAGACATATTTGGGCACTGCAACCCCAATCTCATATGTCCATATACCAAGGGCATCGAAGCCCCTAAAAGTGTTGTTTCATACCCTAAAGGAACAAGGTCAACTAATTACATCATCTCCCAGAAGTTCTCCCTGAAAAACTACCCAGAACTGGTCAAAACTGGACCATACATACTGCTCAGTGCTAAGGGTGCGATGCATCTCACCTACTACATGCAAAAAGTGCGATGCATACTGAAAAGTCCTTCTGTAGGGTGTGATGAGCAAGAGCAGACAAATGGCAGAGGCAGTTGGCTAGGTGGAAACCCAGAGAATCTTCTAGAAACTACCCATTTGACACTTGCCTCTCTGAATTCGCCCAGGGATGAGTAAGAGATCATGAAATCTCCAAGTGTAACTATGAACTATCAGAGAAATGACACTAATCAAAATCCCAAAAGCTGACTCACCCACCTGCAAATATCTATATATGGATCCCTCATCCTAGAAATCCAAACGCTGGAATTTTGTATTTTGTAAGGAAGTGTTGTTGGTTTCTCTGTGAAACATTGTATTGTTGGGTGATCTAAGCTTTTCATGAGGTGAAGAGGGCTTTCATGCTGGGAGGATGGCACTAGGTCAAACCAATGAGTTGTAATCCTCTCTTCTACTACTTCTATCAATAAAGCTATTTGAGTTTTCCTCCATATTCTTGTATATCTCTGAATCTTGTATTGATATATGCATTTGTATGGTTAATATACATCTGATCCTATATTGTTTATGGTTATAGATCTCTATGCTTTGATGGTATTATCCTACTTTGACTCTACAGGTGTTCTTTGAAGCGAGACAAGTAAGGAAGGAGTGGCGAAGTTCTATCAAAGGAGGGAGGAAACAAGCAAGGAGACAAGTGAAAGACTGAGATTGGTACTCTCTGCTTCTCTCTCATATATCTCTCATAAAGGAAAACACAAGTAACTTTAGTTTGTTTGTTTCTAAGATAGCCACCCATCGTAGTGGGACTAGCAGCTCTGAATGGACACTAGTTTTCCCGATAACAAAATGGCGACTCCGCTGGGGAACGAATAGCTTGTTTGCTTGTTTCTATTTGTTTGCTTTATAAACTACAGACGGAGCCTGAAGTTAAGCCAGCTAGCCTTCGAACTTCTTTTGCTATGCAACTACAAAGTAGATCAACGCTACTTCAGTCCATCTTCGGGTTTGTTTATGAACTGAACAACTGACTTGCAAACATCCTAAGTGCCCTAGTGGTAGCTCAAGTAACCTCATTAGATCAGCCCCTATACTTTGTGTTTACTGCCTATCATTAGCTCAGCATAAACCCCTGAACTTAGCTGCAAACTATGAGCAAAAACCAAGCTCAGTCTCGTCCCTGGACCATCGCACTGTCTCTCATTGGCAACCTAGATGCATTGCACCTCCTGTGTGTTGAAGGTGAGATGCATCCCTATTTCCATGTGTTACATGTGTGATGATTAGGTAAGACTGTTTCTGCCTCCAGATTTTGGTTTTTTCTTCATTGTCTTTAGCTTTATTTAGTAGTTTTGTTGTCTATGATCAGTATATCACAGTTGAAACTCCCTTCCTTTGCATTACTTAGCCTCCATTGATAAATAATTATGAATGTTTTTATGTATTTTTCATCATTTGTAGTTCTCCTTTGCAAACAGTAGCTTAATCGAACTGTCGTCTTTTGATTTGAAAGTGTCAGAAGTGTCATTTTTAGTCAAGAAAAAGAGTGTCATAAAGCATTCCTCTTTTAGATAGTAGATTAAACTTTTGCCATTGTATTCGATTTGAATTAATAGTATTTCAAGTGTCGAAAGCAATTTTAAATTCGAAATCGCAAAGTGTCATCTTAGTCTTCCTTTTGTTTTTTGAATTCGAAATCACAAAGTGTCATCTTAGTCTTCCTTTCGTTTTTGAATTCGAAATCACAAAGTGTCATCTTAGTCTTCCTTTCGTTTTTTGAAGAAAAAAATTGTCAGTACTGTTGCTTTGAAGGAAAATGATTCAGATTTGTACTTAGTTTTCTTTTTATCATTCTCACATTAAGGAAACTGAAAAACAAATACATGCATGTGCATTTGCATTTAGACTGCATGCGGAAATTTATTTAGGACAGTGCATCTTAGTGTGTGCTCTCTGCTCTATGTTGAAAGAATTTTACTTCTCTTTCCTTAGTAGCTAGGATTTTCATTGCAAAAAGAAAGTAAATGACTGTTTATCATCTTAGATTGCATATTTAGGAATAGTATATCTACATCACGCGGTGAACCTTAAAGGAAAACTCCTTAAGAAAGATCAATTGTAAAATAAACCTCAATGAACATAAAAATGCTTTGGAACCTAACACACAACATCTAGAAGTCTAAGCTAGAGACGTATTTCGGCATCGTAAAGCCTAGTAACTATCATTTTCAACATAGGTTGGGTGATTCCTACTCTTTGATACGACAAGTTCCAGTACGGACTTGTGCTCCCACATACCGTCGAGTATATATTGGGAGACCACAATAGGTTATATCCTTTATCCTTAGGAAGTCGTGTCTACCGCCCTATCGATCGCAATGCACTGAACATAGCATTCGGGAAGATTGACTGTTGTACCGTAAAAAGTATTCTACAGTTTTGTGATTGGTTTGGTAATCCCTCTATCTAGATTTCCAGAGTAGTCACTTTCGTTCCTTTTCAGACTCCTTAAAAGAAAAGGTCCATCTAAGCACTTGTCACTTCAGGCTCATTAAAAATCGAAGGTGACTAGAGTCATCTTTAGCTTTTTCTTGACTCTTAAAAATTGAAAAAGAAAGTTGTGTCAAAGTGTCATAAAATTCATTTAATTCGGAATAACATTTTCCCTTTTTATTTTGAGTTGATCAAGTAATCCACAATCGTGGAAAAAAGTCAATCAAAACCCCGTCATTTGTGGAGACTGATGAGTCAATCGTCTTTGACTCCGGAAATGAAACCATTCTGGGCCAAGCAATCTCGTTTAACTGGGTCAAAGTCTCCTGGTTTGTTTGAAACTTGTATTTCAACATCCTCACAGACTCCACTTACTCCAACTATTCCTGGTATCCCTGCCTCTACAGAAGAAGTTCCACAGTTACAAGAGGACACTAGAACTAATCCTAGTGTAACGGCAAACACTTCTATTCCTGAACCAGCTCCATCTAGGGCTGATTCGGAAGGTGTTTCCCCTCCAGCATTTGTCGTTGTAGAGTCTTTACCTTCTTTGGCACCAGAAATATTTTACAGACCTGATGGTCTACCTCTTCCACCTGGATTGATTGCTATACAAGAGATTGTGGAGGATCTTCCATCCAATACTCCATTTCATTTTGGAACTAGGATCCACCTATATCCTTCTACTACAGAAGTTAGTCATCCTCCATCACAAGTTCCTGTAGAATCACTAGGAAATATTTTGGATAGACTTGATATGTCTGAACAACCATCAATATCTAGGAATGTGTCGTCTGATACAGCAGCAGCAGAACCTCCTACTGCTACTCCGACAATGTTCACTGGTATACCATCTGTCCCAACTAGTTCTCAACCACTAGATGGAGTCCACTCAGGGACTGTTTCGACAGTATGGTCTGTTCCTATTTGTTCATCTGGAACCTTATCTGGAATCTCTTATGTTGAGTCTCAGCAAATTGATCCTTCACAACAGTATCAATTTGGGCAGTCCAGTCTCCAAAGCCCAATTTTCCCTTTGAACATTGGATTGCCGCCATATGGGGGGCAGTATGCCTTTTCATTATTCCCTCCAGGCAAACAACCATATGAGAGTTCACAACAGAATTCGGGTCAGGCTGGAATCACATCCAGTGGTTGGGTACCAATACTGCCTCAACAACCAAGAGTTGTATATTCTATACAACCAAATCAACCTGTGTCGAATATTCCCACTACACCAGCTATTGTGATGGTGTCGCAAGTACAAGTGCTACCTGTTGTATGTCAACCTCCAGTCTCTCAGGTCGTAATACAACAGCCTCTTATCTCCGTGACTCAATCACAACCGTCGATTAGTGGATCCTTAACTGAAATGACCCAGGCTCAAATGGGTACTATAACCCCTCATCTTGGTCAAACATCCAGTATTGGGCAACAGCAAATGGTCTCACAACCATGGCTGGTGCAATATCAACAACCGCAATTCCAGCAAGCTTACCGAGGACCTGAGCAACAAAGCTTTATAGGTAATGGGCAGCCGTATATTCAAAACGATCACCATCAATCATTTCATAATGGTTATGCCCATCAACCTTATCAAAGTTATCAGCATCAAATACATTATGCTAGTATGCAAAGACCCACTGCTCAGGCGATCCCATCTTATCTTGGGTATGCTTTACCAAACATGAACCAACAATTGCCTTTCGTTGCAACTTTAGAATTACTAGATCTGAATCGGCTAACAAATGATCCAATTGCTTACGCCCCTTGGTGGCTAGCGATTCCTCATAAACTTCCGTCAGATATTCCTAAATTCAATGGAAATCCAGGTGAAGATCCATCGAATCATGTGATGACCTTTCATCTGTGGTGTTTGTCCAACACTCTCAATGATGATTCGATTAGGCTTCGCCTTTTTCAGCGAACGTTAACTGGTCTGGCAGCAAAATGGTACATCGAATTGCCTAGAGCTTCATTCGATAACTTCAGCGCCCTTGCCACCACCTTTTTAACCCATTTTCAGTTACCCATAAGGTACGAAATAGGAACGGAGCTTCTTACCAATTTTAAGCAAACGACAACCACTCACATATCTGATCATATTCATGAGTGGTGACATCGTCGTTGAATGGTGAAAACATATGTTCCTGATCAGCTGCTAGCTGAATGGTTTATTAAGTCATTGTTACCTTCTATTACAGAAGATGTGGCTAAGGGGGGTTGTCATTGAAGAGTAAGTCATTTCTCATGTGCAATATCTAGACTTGATCTATACTCAGTCTAGCACGCTCTATGAAAAAATCCCTGATGCTCCTAGACCAGAGTTTTCCGTTCCTCCTCCTCCTAAATCAAACAAAGACTCTCATGCCAATGATGGCGTGATAGGTACAACCAGCACGAAAACTGAAAAGGCTACATCTAAGAAATCCCATATGGTTTCTGGTCAAAATGCAAATGAAGAACTTCTTGCCTCGAAGGTTAATGCCATGTCGACCGACAAAGGCAAAGAATCGAAGCAACCAGGAGGCAAGAAGAAAAGGAAAAGAAAAAAGTAGAAACAGGATGATTCGTCTCCTAAAAAATATTCTGCAAACCCTTCTGAGAAAAAGAAACCCGTCATCCATGCTTTATATGCGATGAGGATCATTGGACGAAAGATTGTCCACATAAAGCTGAGATTAAGAAATTCTTCAAGAACTCAAAAACCTCAGTGGTATTGACTGATCCGTTTCCAAACCCAGAAACCAATCTGGTTGCTAGCAACAATGCTTCCCCATCCCAAGTGCTTATGTTTTCCATTTCGAAACAAAATGATGCTTTGATATCGACAAGGAATAAAGATTATGGGAACCCACAGCTGTCGAACAACAAGGTTGCAAATCAACCTAGTAGTTCGAAAACAACTTCAACCGAAGTTGTGCCACCCATCATTCCTGAGCTAATGATAAAGCCGCCAAAGGGAGTAGTACACAAATCGACATTTAATCCTTGTCCAAAGCAGCACAGAATTATAATATAGTGGAGGATCTGGCCCAATTGCCATCTGCTATGTCGACACTTGAAGTACTGCAAAATTGTCCCTCCTAAAAGCAGACTCTATTATCAGCAATAGCTGGGATTGACCCAACGGATTCTAATCTTGTGGCCTTTAATCATAAAGGATATGAACCCTAGTTACCAGCTCAACTCGCTTTCCTCATCCAAGTGAAATCCCTCAACAAAACTTTTCATTGAACAATCATTGATGAGGGGGCATCTACATGCATTATGTCAATGAGTTGCTGGAAAACATTAGGCTCACCACCCTTGTCGCGATTATCAACAACATTAAAAGCATTTGATGGACGAACATACACCCCATACGGGATTTTAAGTAACTTGCAAGTTGAATTGGGGGGAAAAACAGTAGAAATTGACATCGAAGTTATCAATGGAAACCTCGATTACAATATCCTACTAGGAAGGTCCTGGATTTATGCTATGGCTGTAGTTGTGTCAACATACTTTAGAAAGATTGCATTTCCTTTTCAAGGAGTAATTACAATCGTTGATCAACAAACCTTCCTCCCCAACAGTTCACAAGTTACAGGAAGCATTCCAATGATCCATGGAAGCCCTCATTCACTTCAAAATATCAGAGTAGGCCTCCTAAAAGACCCTACTTTAATGGGTACTTTTGCCCTACCGCCTCCGAGTAATCTGGCGGAAGTGGCCACAATGGAAACCTACAATATGACATCTTCTATATCTAAAAGATTCAGAAGATTCCCGAACATTTTGTCAGCATGGTTCATCGCCAGGTATTTCCCCCAAGCCTAATAGAAACATTGTAGGTATGAGTCTCTCAAAGATCTCGAAGGTAAACCTTCATTCCAACCAGCGCATTGAATGCAATGAAACTTGGGGGGCATGCACCTCGATTTGCGTCATTATGCTGGGGGCATGCGAACTTATAACAAGCATAGTTTTTTCGTTTTAAGCTTGTGTAAACATGAAACCAAAGACGAGCAATGTTTCTGCAAAGTTCAAGCTCATTAAAAAATAAACCTAGCAACGAGCAATGTTTCTACAAATTTCAAGCTCATTAAAAAATAAACCTAGCAACCAGCAATGTTTCTGCAAAAGTTCAAGCTCGTTAAAAAATAAACCTAGAACGAGCAGTTTTACGCGAAGTTCAAGCTCGTTAAAAAATAAACCTAGCAATGAGCATATGTTCCACCAGAGTTTAAGCTCATTAAAAATTGAACCCACCTATGGTAAACAACCATTGCGATCGCATAATTATCAGCTTTTGAACCTTGGTCGTGTTCTTACCATCACCTCCATTTTCTTATAGCCGATCTTATGCCTCCATTTGATTGTTTACCCCTTTTGAGGAACAGAAGCGATGAGTGATTCTATTAGCCACCTTCTCTACACTGTCGTGATTGAAAATTTCCAAACCTTACCTGGAACCAGCTGCTATCCAAAAACATCACTCGTTCCTCAGAAAATGAGTCTCCTTTAAGCTCTTTTCATCTAACTCGTAAAATATGAAAAGATTGTCGAGCAATTAGCCTCTCCAGCTCGTTAAAGTGATTGGAAATGCCATCCCTCCTCTAGATTTTAATCTTTTTGGACCTGAGGGATCATTACACAAAAATATCGAGCGCTTGTCTTGTTCGGCTCGTTAAAACTATCGAAAAGTCATCCCTTTCATATTATTTTATACTTTTTCGGACTTAAGGGATTATACTACGAAAAAGGAATATTGGAGTTTCCTTTCTGTCTCTTTTTAGACTCTCTAAAATTGAAAAGGACTGAGTTATCTTTGTCGTTAAACTCGTTAGAACAATAGCGACAAACTTTTCCATGCAGACAAGAGCGAGTTTCACTATCACTAGGCTCATTAAAACATAGTGACGGGTTTTCCCGAAGGGAAAATTATAGAACAAGCATATGTTATCCTCCTCAAGATTGACAAAAATAAAGAGGTACTGGTCAGCAATGACTGGGGAAAAATTGAGAAGAAAACTTGAAGAAACTTTATTGGTAGCAGGTCACTCTTGAACATGACACTTTCACTCCATCACCATGATTGAGTCAGGTTGGGTTATTCCGTTCACCAGTCATATCACCATTGGTCCTCCATACCATCCAATTTTGGGGTTAACACTACCAATCCATTTCAGTGTCGCTGATATGTTCGAGAGAAGTCGCTCAGAGAATTCACTAACCCAGCTTATGTCTCATCCGCTGCAACACCTTCACGCTTCATTCTTTCATGACCGCCACCCAGAACCTTGTATCATCAGATCGTTTTCACCTCCGCAAAATCATTTGCTCCATTCTGTGTCATAGATGTGGGATTCATTAAGGCCCTCCTACGATGGGTCACTTCTTGTTGACATCAACTCATTATCCAAGAAGTCAACTTAGGAACAACCCTTTCAGTACTTTGAAGCTTGCATGCCGCAATGGCAAGTTTCTCACTTCCGGTGACAGGCTTACATCAGTGGCCTTCGACCGAAAGATTTTGCGTGGTGTTCAACATCGACTCATGTATTCGCACCATGTGAATTGTACTACAATACCTTGAGGTTCATTATCATTATCCGTGATTCCTCTCGCGCCTATTAACATCTTACATTATTGGCTGGTAATCAGGCGATGTCTTTCTGTGTTCAACATCAGAACATCTTTTCACATGGATCGACTTGTACTTCAGACGAATATTGAATGAGTTTTGAAGACCCCGGATCTAGTTTCATCCATCTAGGCTATGATATATTTAGGAAAATAAAGACATCTAATGTACATCATAGCTGCACAAATAATCATCCGAGCTAAGGGATGATGGCTCTACTAGAATCATCAGTCTGCCACACAGACGATTGTCTATCCTATGTACATGAAAATGAATTTATAAAGTTGAGCATGGGAATGCCCACCTCAGCTAGATCATGAAAATATTATGAAGATAATGTATTGTATTGTATCTTATTATAGGTCACCTTCTAGTTCAAAAAACCTCGGATCCTCATGATAAAGCATTTCACCCGACATCAGAATATTTACAACATCATGCTTTAGGGGGCAACTGTTATAGACATATTTGGGCACTGCAACCTCAATCTCATATGTCCATAAACCAAGGGCTTCTAAGCCCCTAAAAGTGTTGTTTCATACCCTAAAGGAACAAGGTAAGCTGATTACATCATCTCCCAGAAGTTCTCCCTAAAAAACTACTCAGAACTGGTCAAAACTGGACCATACAAACTGCTCAGTGCTAAGGGTGTGATGCATCTCACCTAATACATGCAAAAAGTGTGATGCATACTAAAAATCCCTTCTGTAGGGTGCGATGAGTGAGAGCAGACAAATGGCAGAGGCAGTTGGCTAGGTGGAAACTCAAAGAATCTTATAGAAACTGCCCATTTGACACTTGCCTCTCTGAATTCGCCTAGGGATGAGTAAGAGATCATGAAATCTCCAAGTGGAACTAATAACTATCAGAGAAATGACACTAATCAAAATCCCAGAAGCTTACTCACCCACCTGCAAACATCTATGTATGGATCCCTCATCTTAGAGATCCAGAGGTTGGAATTTTGTATTTTGTAAGGAAGTGTTGTTGGTTTCTCTGTGAAACATTGTATTGTTGGGTGATCTAAGCTTTTCATGAGGTGAAGAGGGCTTTCATGCTAGGAGGATGGTGCTGGGTCAGACCAATGGGTTGTAATCCTCTCTTATACTACTTCTATCAATAAAGTTATTTGAGTTTTCCTCCATATTCTTGTATATCTCTAAATCTTGTATTGATATATGCATTTGTATGGTTAATATACATCTGATCCTATATTGTTTATGGTTATAGATCTCTATGGCTTGACGGTATTATGTTGCTTTGACTCTACAAGTGTTCTTTGAAGCGAGACAAGTAAGGAAGGAGTGGCGATGTTCTGTCAAAGGAGGGAGGAAACAATCAAGGAGCCAAGCGAAAGACTGAGATTGGTACTCTCTACTTCTCTCTCATCTATCTCTCATAAAGGAAAACACAAGTAACTTTAGTTTGTTTGTTTCTAAGATAGCTACCTGTCTTAGTGGGACTAGAAGCTCTGAATGGACACTATTTTTCCTAATAACACAAAGGGAGAACCTAAATAGGGGGGAAGCAACTAGCAACAACCCCCATGGGAACTGGCAAGGGGTGACCCTAATCGGAATCAAAACCAGGGGCCGGCCAATAACAACCCACGTAGGCAAAACAAGAATACAAGTCTATGGACTAATCATTCTGGTTCCATATGCATGGAATATGGTCATTATACCCATAATTGTCCTCAACTCCCTGAGTTGACAAGGATATGGGAAAATAGGGGGCAGGGAGGCCAACAGACTCCAGTAATGTAAGACCCTTTCCCCCATCAAGGAGTGGTTAACACTCAGCAACAACCATCCCATCCACATCCTTCTGGAGGGAACCCCCATAATAATTATAATCATGACATTTTCATGATAGGAGAAGACATTCATGTAAAAATGCAAAACAAAAGTTATGAAGCTCCCCCAAAACCCTACCTGTCCACCTCGACCACAAAAACACCTACAACATCATTGAGCATTCGTCAACTTCCTATAGAACCCATTTCAAAGATGTTCAAAGGACCCTTACAGTGAGTAAGACATAACTCAAAAGTTTCTCATAGCTATAGCATGGTCGATGACTTAGCACAATCTCCCTCAGCTATGTCATCATTAAAGGTCCTACAAATATGCCCAACCCAATGGAAAGCCCTACTTCCGCTCTAGGTGAAATCAACTCAACTGATTCTTGCTTAATGGTATTTGACTTAGATAAAGCCACCCCGCAACTACCATCATCCATTGCTTTTCAAATCTTAGTCTCTGTCCAGAATATCACCATCCATCATTGCATCATCAACAGAGGGGAATCCACATGTATAATATCCAAATCTATTTGGCATAAACTGGTATCCCCCGAACTCAAACCTTATGACATCACTCTTAGAGCATATGACAGGTGCCCTTTAGCTCCTGTAGGACTATACCAAGGCATTCTAGTACATCTGGATGACAAAACCATGCTAATAGATATAAAAATATTGGACGCTCAGTTGGATTACAATATCTTGTTGTGCCGAAGTTACATGTATGAAATTTTAGTGGTTTCCTCTTCTGCATTTAGGGTAATGATGTTCCCCCATGATGGAAAAATCATTACAATAGATCAACTCACATATTATGAGAAGAAGACATTACCTGCACCAGATGGTGTGCTACCTTTCATCTCATCTTCTCTTGAATGGATCACCACTTACATTGAACCCTCCTAGGGACATTCCTAGGAGACCCTCCTGTGATAGAGGAGATTTCTCCAACCACAGGAGCACCAGTGTGCATGATGAGTTCATCAAACACCCCCCAAGCTCAAGAACTAGTTTTGGATACCAACATAAATGTTGTTACCAATCCTACTTTCTTACCATATGCCATCACTCAAACACCCTTCTTATTCCCCCCACTTGGTTTTGTCTCACACCAAGTCATCGCAACACTCTCGTTGCCCCATATGGCTTTGGCAATATCGGTCTGGCATCTGGTCGCTTAGGCCACGTCAGCAAACTTAGGTATCACTACAATAGATGCTAGTCCTATTCCTCCTCAGGATAGCACACCACAACAAACAGCGCTTAGGGATAAGCAAAAAGGAAAGAAAGTGGAAGCTTCAAACACTCCCTCCTCTAGGGTCCCTCAACCTTGTGCTTTGTGTGAAATAGTTGGGCACCCCACCAATATGTGCCCTGAGTTAGACAAGCTCAAAGCTCTTCTGCATGCCCCAAAATCACCAATGAACCCTCCTCCCCCTACTGGAGAAAATAGAACACTCACGCATCATAAGGCATTATGCACCAACCATGCATGCACCATATGTGTGGAATACAGGAATTACACTCATCATTGCCCCGAAATCCCTCGATATTGAGATGTGTTAGGTGCACTCACCTAAACCAATACCCCATTACTCCCAGTAGAGGATGGATCCAAAACCATTTTTTATGTCATGAGGGAAGAAGCTTCTTGCTCCTATCCCTCTTCTAGTCCCTCAACCTCCCGCCATGATTGAAGACAACTTGGATCAATGACACCCCTACATACACCCACATGCACTTTATGCGATGAACCAAATCATTTCATTAGCCAATTTCCTAAATTAATGGCATTCAACTGATTGTATCTGGTTACCCGCATTTCCCAAAGCACCAGACCTAGGCATAGATGTCACACTTTCCATATTTTTCCTGGAAATCATCACATGTGACACTGTCCCCATCTTTCTTGATTTCGCTCTATGCTAGGATTCATGTGGTGATTCATCGCTAAGAATTCTGATTTAGTCAAATTAGATATTGAACCATCGGATCATACCACAGCACAAAGGAATGAAGCATCTAGGTCCATTTTATTCATGTTTGAAGAAAAAACGACAGTCAACAGTTTAGAAAGGCCCCCATCATTATATATCCTTTCACCATCATCAGTGTAGATCAGGGAAAAATTGATCTAAGGTGGTATGGAAAAAAACATCACCCCTCACATGTGCCCTATGTAATAAACCCAACCACTTGGTAAATCAATGTTGTGAATTGAGTAAGTTTAATGACATCTTTCACTTAGTGGTCAAAATTCCACAAATCCATCTCTCCAATCAAGATAAAATCACACATTGTTATTGTCACATTTGCTCTCAATCACATCATATGAGGAATTGTCAGTACCATCCATGTTTTCACTCAGTGAGAGAAACATTGTGGAAAACCCACACTAGCAAGTCACGTCACTCCAATACTAAGATCCAGAGATGGATACCACCCCAAGATGCCTGTTGGGACGGGGTCCCCTACGTCAGATTTTATTAAATTTTTGATAAGTTTGTAAAGATACTGTAAAGTCTCCGAATTTTGAGGAGAGGAGTGCGAGTAGTTCAGGTCAATAGGAGTCAAAAGGGATTTAGGAAGGTCAAATCCCCTTAGTTTTTTAAATTCAAGTTGTTTTGAGACCCGCCCATGGTTCGCAGACCATGGTATTGTAATGAAGGAAGAGTATAAAAGGAAGTCATAGAAGAGTCATAGGTAAGCTAAGTAAATAAGTACATGAGTTAAGTCTGAATTTGTCTGTTAAGTACTTGGGTTAAGGGGAAGGCTCCTCCAACTGTGTGTGCGGAGACCTTGGTAAGTCCATAGGTGAGTGTGCAAGCCCCTGCAGCTGTGTGTGCAGGGTTAGAAAGAGTTTGTATCTAAGAATTTTAAGTATAATAAAGACATATTTTGAAGTGATATTGGTGTATCTGTGTATTGCTATTTATTTTGAAGATGTTGTATTTATGAACTGTTGAATGCATTTAATCAGGAAAAGTACTTAGTAGATTCGCAAAGACATAGATTTTCTTATTTGTATGATGTTATGCATGTTTAGCGCAATCAGTGAAGGACAGAAATATGTTAATTGTTATTTTAGATATATTTTGGGATTCAACTGTGTTAAGTAAGTCATTCACATATGACCATTTCCATGAAAGGTAGTCGTAACTGACTAATTTCTCATGGTTTTTGAATAGTTCACTTAGCACTCATTGTATTGGGTGATGCTCACAGGGGTGAAGAAGTGGGATTTAAACTAGTGAAATGAATCACATAGCATCAATCATCACTTCCGGGGCTTGCACCCGGTAACCAGGACTTCCCGGGAGGTCACCCATCCCAGATTGCCTCTGGCTCAAGCACACTTAACTGTGGAGTTTTCCACACAATCAAGCCCACTTAGCTTGCTACCCCATTTGCAAAACCTTAGCAAGTATTGTGCCTCATGAACCATTCAAGTAGAGATCCCTTCACTCTTTTTGAATTTTAAGTATTAGGGGGTTTACGCAGTGCATTATATTAGATATATTTTGGGATTCAACTGCGTTAAGTAAGTCATTCACGTATGACCATTTCCATGAGAGGTAGTCGTAACTGACTAATTTCTCATGGTTTTTGAATAGTTCACTTAGCACTCATTGTATCGGGCGATGCTCACAGGGGTGAAGAAGTGGGATTGAAACTAGTGAAATGAATCACATAGCATCAATCATCACTTCTGGGGCTTGCACCTGGCAACCAAGACTTCCCGGGAGGTCACCCATCCCAAATTGCCTCTGGCTCAAGCGTGATTAACTGTTATTTACTATAAGTTCTAAGTTTCAAGGATTAGGGTTTACGAAGGTCAAGGTAAATCCCTAGATTTGCAGAAAACCCATCACATAGCCCTCTGGATGCAGAAGCCTGTTTCTAGCATCCCCCAATACTACCTTGGGTGAGACTGTAGCCTGCGCTACATGGGTTTTTGTCGAAAGGGCTGGTAGTGTAGTGTTTTGTTGGTTAGCATAGCTAACTCCAAACCTGGGTCCAAGCCCCATCAAGCCATTAAGCACCAAGGAATTTAAGACGAGCTTTGTGTCCGAGAGAAAAGAGCTTTGTTGATTATCGAAGAAGTAAAAACTAAGAATCAATAGATGTTTGCAGAGAAAGTGCATGCATTTCACACCTACGACGAGGTGATACAGCGCAATCAAAAGCTAGAGGCAGCCCTTACCCAAGTAGGCAATGAGCTCCCTACACTCCAAATTCTAGTGGAGGTGGCCTCTGCAGAGAAAATTCACAAATTAGTTGTTGCATTGAAGGAATCCAAGGAGGAAATCAGAAAGGTGCAGTTTGAGGGATAGCTGCAGATTTCAGAGCTTAAAATGAAGTTGCAGCCAACCACACCTCTGTAGGTCAGAGAGCATTACAAAGCTACCATTAAAGAAGATATGACAACTCTAGTCGCTACAGTCAAGGACTGCATCCAATTATTTGAATAGAAAATGGAAATGTGGGCCTTGCTATAGGAGGACCCACGCTTGTAAAAGATCAAAGAAGACATCCGTGATAGAAAGCTACAATTCGATGAGATCTGAGCGACAACGTGGACCCTTTCACCTATGCAAAGGTTTTCCAAACTTCAAGAAGGAAAGACTTTGCAGGCATAGATCGATGAGCTACACAAAAAAACGTCCATAATTGCAATGTGAACACAGTCATGGGATAATGAGGCAAGCCAGTTGTCTTAGGCCATCGAGGGCAAGCTAAAGGCCCTTCAGCAGACACAGAGGACCATGGGTCTTGTAGTCGAAGGTCCAATGACAAAGAAGTTGGTCGAAGAAGTTCGTCAGGCCGTCGCGCAAGGAACAACAGATCTTTAGGCATTGAAGATTTAATTCAACGCCTTGCAAGAAAAGGTTGAGGGAACACCAGCAAAGTGACTGGGGATGAGTCAGGACCTTGTGTTGGGGGCCTGTCAGGATAGGGTCCCTTGGGTCAGATTTTTTTAAAGTTTTGTTAAGTTTGTAAATATATTGTAAAGTCTTTGCATTTTGAGGAGCGGATTGCAAGTAGTGCAGGTCAATAGGAGTCAAAGGGGCTTTAGTAAGGTCAAAGCCCCTTAGTTTGTTTAATTCAATTTGTTTTTATACCCACCCATGGTGCATGGACCATGGTATTGTAATGAAGGAAGAGTATAAAAGGAAGTCATAGAAGAGTCATAGGTAAGCTAAGTAAATAATTACATGGGTTGAGTCTGAATTTGTCTGTTCTGTACTTGGGTGAAGGGGAAGGCTCCTGCAGCTATGTGTGTGGATATCTTGGTAAGTCCATAGCTAAGTGCACGAGCCCCTACAGCTGTGTGCACATGGTTGGAAATATTTTGTATCTGAGAATCTGAAGTATAATAAAGACATATTTTAAAGTGACATCTATGTATCTGTGTATTAATGTTTATTTCTAAAGTTGTTGTATTTATGAACTTTTGAATACATTTAATTGTGAAAAGTACTTAGTAGATTCGCGAAGGTGTAGATCTGCTTATTTGTATGATGTTATGCATGTTTAGTGCAATCAACGAAGGATAGAAATATGTTAACTGTTATTTACTGTAAGTTCTGGGTTTCAAGGGTTAGGGTTCGTGAAGGTCAAGATAAAGCCCTAGATCTGCAGAAAACACATCACATAGCCCTCTGGATGCAGAAACCTGGTTCTAGCATCCCCCAATACTGCCTCGAGTGAGACTGTAGCCTGTGCTATGCGGGTTGTTTCTAAAAGGGCCGGTAGTGTAGGGTTTTGTTGGTTAGCGCAACTAACTCCGAACCTGGGTCCAAGCCCCATCAAGCCAACAAGTCCCCCTCTCATGAAATCAACCAAGCATCATCATCTCATACTATGAGCAATGCCACCACCCACACTATCTATTTAGTTAGTACTAGTACGGTGTGCAGTATTTGCATCAATGCCTCTGATAGCACTGAGACATGTCATATGTTACAAACATTTCGACAGCTTAGGATTTAGCATCAACCTCCTATTGACGATGATCTGAACTTAAATAGGAACACAACAAATTACAGATAAAACCATAAATACAGAGATGCAACATAAATAACACTTCATTTCATTAATATCAAATACTGAAATATGCTTACTAACATAATGGAAATAAGACTAGCTCGAGCGATGATAGCTTGTCTCTGAGAAGATATGTGGTGGCTACATGCCTCTGAAATGTGTGACAATGAGGCTTGGAGGCCTATTTATTATTGAGAAATAATGGAGAACCCTAAACATCCAAAACCTAACCCTAGGATGAAACACCGAAATTATGGGCCCCATTTGGGTAAATTGGTACATTAACTTCCAGGGGTCGTAACTTTGGCATACGATCTCTATTTGACGCACATAATACCTCGTTAGAAATATCTATTTGAGGAATAAAACTTCTTAGTGGCCAACATGGTGAAAGACCCATGTTGGCTTTGTTTTCCCCAAAAAAAACTTCGTTTAGGACCTCAAAACGGCTTCGGAAGTTCAGGACCTGAAAAACTGCCAAAAATAGTAAATTGTGCTACAATTTAGGAAACTGAAAAAACTAAAAGAGACAGTGGTGGGGGTCCAAGTGGAATAGGCGGGTGACCACCAACATCCACTTAGATTAGAGGAATATGCTTTTTCCCCTTTTACACCAACAATACTGCAAGAACTTCCCCCCACTCATTATTAACCCACCATAACATAAATTCTACCACCACCTAATGTTGATGACATGCAACACCATATATGATTCATTTCCTCATCCTTAGAAACCCTGATTCGTGTTATCTACTCATCATTTTTTGGTGTCGAGACTGTAAAACCCACCACACCAGTGGTAACATCACAAATGGTGCAAACCCATCCCATGATCTAGGTGGCTCTAGACACATGCAGAAGTCCAAGAGGGCTCACGAAGGATCAAAAATAAAAGTGCTTGGATTGTGCTTGAACCAGGTTCATGTTGAACATCTCATCGTTTTGATTAAGGTGGTGCAGATGGTTCGTCAAACCAAGTCCGTATGTGAAAGTTAGGAGCAGTCAAAGTTTAGGGTTGACTTAGGTGACTAGGTAGGCTTAAGGAGGTAGAAATTTGGACAAAACCCGGCCACCGGATTCCGGGAAAATTTTTGGCCTGTTTAATTTATCTCCTTTAGTCAATTTTCCAATTTTTTAAAAATGGCCATATATCTTTTATGAAACAAAAAAAATATAATTTTGGGGTGGTGGGCCACCAACCCCGCCACCCCCCCATATCCAATGTATAAAAATAAAATTAAAAAATTAATTATGGGCCAATGGGCCATGAACCCCATCGGCCCTCCCTCAACCACCGTAACCAAAGATTTAATTAGGGGTGGACGGTCATGACCCCACCACCCCTGGAGCCCACACACACAACGGCCTTCAAAAATTAGTGAGGGGCATGGGCTGTCAACGCCGCCACCCCTCCACCTCACTCACATCAATGGTGCCAATGGAATATGGGGGAGCGAGCCACTATGACTGGCGAACCTGCCTCCCAAACACATATATCAAATTGTTATACGGTTTAAAAATGGGATGGGTGGGTTTTGATCCCCTGACCCCTCCTCAACTAATTCCAATAATAACCAATGCACCAAAACCAATTTCTTGTTAAATTCGCCCATCGAACCTTATTTCTACCATTTTTCACAGTGTGCCAGGGGTAGGCCAAGAGCGGGCACGGATTTCTACACAGGTGTGTTATAGACATATTTGGGCACTGCAACCCCAATCATATATGTCCATAAACCAAGGGCTTCTGAGTCCCTAAAAGTGTTGTTTCATACCCTAAAGGAACAAGGTCAGTTGATTACATCATCTCCCAGAAGTTCTCCATGGAAAATTGCTCAGAACTGGTCAAAACTGGACCATATAGACTGCTCAGTGCTAGGGGTGCGATGCATCTCACCTGCCACATGCAAAAAGTGCAATGCATACTGAAAATCCCTTCTGTAGGGTGAGATGGGTGAGAGTATACAAATGGTAGAGATAGTTTGCAAGGTGGATGATCATGGAATCTTCCAGAAAATTCTCCTGTGACACTTGCCTCTCTGAATTTGCCCAAAGATGAGTAAGAGATCATGAATCTCCAAGTGGAACCAAGAACTATCAGAGAGAGAACACTAATCAAAATCCCAGAAGCTGACTCACCCCGCTGCAAACATATATATATGGATCCCTCATCCCAGAGATCGAGAGGCTGGAATCTTATATTATGTAAGGAAGTGTTGTTGGTTTCTTGGTGGAATATCATAGTGTTGGGTGATCTAAGCTTTTCATGAGGTGAAGAAGGACTTTCATGTTGGGAGGATGACGCTAGGTCAGATCAATGGGTTGTAATCCTCTCTTCTACTCTTTCTATTAATAAAGCTATTTAAGTTTTCCTCCACATTCTTGTATGTTTAATTATATATGCATTTGTGTGGTCAATATATATCTGGTCCTATATTATTTATGATTGTAGATCCATGTGCTTTGAAGATATTATGCTGCTTTGACTTTACAGGTGCTCTTTGAAACGGGACAAGCAAGGAAGGAGCGGAAAATATCTGTCAAAGGAGAGAGGAAACAAGCAAGGAACCAAGCAAAAGACTGAGGTTGGTACTCTCTGCTTCTCTCCCATCTACTTCTCATAAAGGAAAATGAAAGTAACTTTAGTTTGTTTGTTTCTAAGATAGCTACCCATATTAGTGGGACTAGCAGCTCTGAATGGACACTAGATTTCCCGATAACAAAATGGCGACGCCGCTGGGCAGCGAATAGCTTGTTTGCTTGTCTATATTTGTTCGCTTTATAAACTACAGACGGAGCCTGAAGTTAAGCCAGCTAGCTTTCGAACTGCATTTGCTATGCAAGTGCAAAGTAGATCAATGCTGCTTCAGTGTATCTCCGAGTTTTGTTTATAAACTAAACAATTGATTTGCAAACATCCTAATTGCCCTGGTGGTGGCTCAAGTAACCTCATTAGATCAAACCCCTATGATTTGTATTTACTGACTCTCATTAGCTCAGCCTAAATCCCTGAACTAAGCTGAAAATTGTGACCAAAAACCAAGTTAAAGTCTCATCCCTGGACCATCGCACCTTCTCCTCTAGGCAATCTAAATGCATCGCACCTCTCATGTGCAGTAGGTGAGAGGCATCCCTGTTTCCCTGTGTTACAGGTGCGATGATCAAATAAGACTGTTTATGCCTCCAGATTTTGGTTTTTCCTTCACTCTCTTCAGCTTTATTCAGGAGTTTTTCTGTCTATGATCAGTATACCACTGTGGACACTCCCTTCCTTTGCATTATTCAACCTCCATTGTACAAAGAATTGTGAATGTTTTTATGTATTGTTCGCCATTTACAGTTCTCCTTTACAAAGTAGCTTAATCGAACTGTCATCTTTTGATTTGGAAGTGTTACAAGTGTTGTTTTCAGTCAAAGAAAAGAATCCTACTCTTCTTGATAGTCAATTACACTGTTACTCTTGTATTTGATTTGAATTAATAGTATTTCAAGTGTCGAAATCAGTTTTCAATTCAAAATCGCAAAGTGTCGTCATTGTCTTCCTTTCGTCTTTTGAAGAGAAAATTGTTAGTATTGTCGCTTTGAAAAGATAATTCAGATTTTTACTTAGCATTATTTTTGTCATTCACACATTCAGAAAGTGGAAAACATATACATGCATGTGCATTTGCATTTAGACTGCTTGTTGATTTTGATTTAGGACAGTGCATCTAGTGTGTGCTCTCTACTCTATGTTGAAAGAATCTCGCTTCTCTTTCCTTAGTAGCTAGGATTTTCATTGCAAAAAGAAGAATAAACGCCTGTTTATCATCTTAGTTAGCATTTTAGGAATTGTATATCTACATCACGCGGTAAACCTTAAAGGAAAACTCCTTAAGAAAGATCAACTGTAAAATAAATTCAATGAACATAAAAACACTTTGGAACCTAACGCACAAAATTTAGAAGTATAGGCTAGAGACATATTCTGGCATCGTAAAGCCTGGTAACTATCGCTTTCATCGTAGGTTGGGTGATTCCTCCTCTTTGAGCTGAAAAGTACTAGTACGGACTTGTGCTCCCACGTACCGTCGAGTATATATTGGGAGACCACAATAGGCTATATCCTTTATCCTTAGGAAGCCGTGTCTGCCGCCCTATCGATCGCAATGCACTGAACACAGAATTCAGGAAGATTGATTGCCATACAGTAAAAAGTATTCTGCAGTTTTGCGATTGGTTTGGAAATCCCTCTGTCTAGATTTCTAGAGTAGTCTCTTTCGTTCCTTTTCAGACTCCTTAAAGGAAAAGGTCCATCTGAGCGCTTGTCACTTTAGGTTCATTAAAAATCGAAGGTGACTAGAGTCATATTTGGCTTTTTCTCGACTCTTAAAAATTGAAAAATCAAGTTGTGTCAAAGCGTCATAAAATTTATTTTAATCGGAATAACGTCACTGTTCCCTTGTTGTTCTTAGGTTGAGAAAATGGAGTCCACCAACCAAGGATTTCCCCTTGGGGGAAATCCTAGTCCTTTCTCCTCTTGGGGTGATGTTGGTGCACCTCATATGGCCACATTGTCCCTTCCAGGACTGACAATAGGCTTGCCAGTATGGCTCTTCTCGACCTCTGTCGTTCAAAGCACAGTGTTTCCTGAGAAATCAAGTCAGCAACTAGATGATGTTAGAGTTACCCCCCAACCTTCTACTTCATTTGTTTCTCCCTCTCCTCCTTCCTCTTCGCTTGGTAAAGTTGGTAAAACTAAAAACCAAGTAACTGAGAAGAAGAAGAAAGGGAAGGAGAAGAAGAAGAAGGAGCCAACGGCAAAAAGGGGCAACCGTACATCATCTAGCGAAAATCCACACACTGCACCGTCCAAACCTAAATCTCCATGTGTCATTTGCAAAGGGGACCACTATCATCAAGATTGTCCTTGCATCCCATGGATCTTAAGGGACTGGTCTCCCCGCTTGCACAATCTGGTGTCCTCAACCTCTGACGATCATGTTGAAAGTACACCGTCAACTAGTGAAAACGAAGTCACTGGACAGAAAGGAAAATATAAATTTCCTTGTAGACTGTGTGAAGGCAATCATGCCATCCACCATTGTCCCTTCCTAGACGAAGCTAAAAGAGTCTTGGATAACCGTCCTGCTTCACCGCTACGGCTTCCTCCTGGATACAAGAAACTCTTGCCGAGTCCATCACTAGTTGAAAATCTGACTGACACACCTTTGTGGTCGGTTGAAGCATCTATCATTGAAGATAAACCCTCCGAGTCCACATCAGACCAAAGTCAACAGGTCGAGACGGTAGTCGACCCAATCTTGTCTTCAGAAGGTCTACCTTCAGATGATACAGTCACCAAAGAGAATGAGAACGACACCGTTCAAATTCTTTTCATAAACACAGACTCCGATGAACATGGGGGCAATCTACCTATTCCTTTACCACGGGAAGGAAGTTCGTCAGAGTCGTACCCGGCCATTTATTCAGTCCCACCTCCAAGCAACCTAGTCGTTTCCTTCAACTGGAATCTACTAGGCAGACCCCATCTACTATCTAATGTACCGTTCTGAATCATAGTACAAGCTTAAAGAATGGTCATGGTCGGTACTATCATAGATGAAGGGGCTTTTGTGAGTATCCTTTCCTCAACTGCTTGGAAAGCGCTTGGTTCGCTATCGCTTATGCCTGAGATGCGAAATCTGACAGGCTTCGACAAAGGAACCAGTCGACCATTAGGGATCCTTCCAAATTTGCCTGTAACTTTGAGAAGGAAAACCGTTTATCTAAACGTAATGTTAGTCCAGGGACCTTTAGATTATAATCTACTCCTTGGGCGTAACTACATTTATAGCATGGGAGCCATCATCTCCTCACTCTTTCAAGTGATGTGTTTTCCGCATGAAGGCAGAGTGGTCCAGCTCCTAGACCAGCTTTCATTCCCCAGCTCACACATAGCTAGTAGTCAAATGCCATCCCTAACTAGTCTTTTCACGAAAGGAATGTCTCATCAATCTCCAGTCCATCCACCTGATGAACGCGAGTAATTTGGTGATTGTGACTGAAACCTAGGGGGCATGCACCCTGGTCTGCTTCGACAGGAAAACTTTAGGTATAGGGTAGGTTTCTGTGGAGGATATATGACTAGTCTGACACATCCATCCATTTAGGAAAATGGGATTAGACCGGAATAAGATACCTCTATTAGAAGGTAGGCCTTTCCTGATAGAACAAATGTTTTTTCTGCAAATTGAAGGGTAACCTGGAAAAGGTAGGCCTTTCCTGACAGAGCAAATGTTTTGTCTGCAAATTGAAGGGTAACCTAGAAACTCTACTTCACTATACCTGGGGGCATGCAAAACTTTTTTCACGTAAGTGAAAAAGCAACCAGCATAACGCTAACCCCATAGTTTTGCTGACTTCAACTGCTTAAGTTAGGTGATTGGTCGGATCGACCATTCACCTTTGCAGGGGCCAAATGGCACTGGCAAAGTAAAGGAAGAGTTTTCCTACCTAACCCCAGTAGTTAATTAACCCCTAGGACAGTAGTTGGTCGTTCCTAACTTACATGTGAAAGGTAGCAGAGCAAAGTTTTGAATGGTGCAAGCTCCCTAAAAATTGAACCTATCGATGAGACATCCTTATTATACGACTGGCATGAGCAGTTTTACGCAAAGTTCAAGCTCATTAAAAATTAAACCTAAGCAATGAGCAAATGTTCCATCAGAGTTTAAGCTCATTAAAAAATGAACCAACCTTTGGTAAATAACCATTGCGAATGCATTATCATCAGCTTTTGAGCCTTGGTCGTGTTCTTACCATCACCTCCACTCTGTTTTAGCCAATCATACACCTCCATTTGATTATTTACCCCTTTTGAGGAACATCTGCGATGAGTGAGTCTATTAGGGATCCTCTTGACACTGCCGTGATTGGAAAGTTCCAAACCTTACCTGGAACCAGCTGCTACCCAAAAATATCACTCATTCCTCAAAAAACGAGTCTCCTTTAAGCTCTTTTCATCTGACTCATAAAATATGAAAATATTGCCAAGAAATTGGCCTCTCCAGCTCACTAAAGTGATTGGAAGTGCTATCCCTCCTCTAGATTTTAATATTTTTGGACCTGAGGGATCAGTACACAAAAAGATCGAGCAATTGTCTTGTTCGGCTCGTTAAAACTATCGAAAATTCATCCCTTTCGTATTATTTTATACTTTTTCAAACTTAAGGGATTATATGACGAAAAAGGATTAATAGAGTTTCCTTTCTATCCCTTTTCAGACTCTCTAAAATTGAAAAAAGTACCAAGTTATCTTTGTCGTTAAACTCGTTAAAACCAATAGTGACAAACTTGTCCATGCAGACAAGAACGAGTTTCACTGTCTCTAGGCTCGTTAAAACATAGCGACGGGTTTGCTCGAAGGGAAAATTACAGAACAAGAATATGTTATCCTCCTCAAGCTTGACAAAAATAAAGAGGTACTGGTTAGCAATGACTGGGGAAAAATTGGGAAGAAAACTTGAAGAAAATTTATTGGTAGCAAGTCGCTTTTGAACATGACATGTTCACTCCATCACCATGATTGAGTCAGGTTGGGTTATTCCGTTCACCGGTCATATTACCATTGGTCCACCGTACCATCCATTTTTGGGTTTAACGCTACCAATCCATTTCAGTGTCGCTGATATGTTCAAGAGAAGTCACTCAGAGAATTCACCAACCCAGCTTGTGTCTCATCCGCTGCAATACCTTCACCCTTCATTCTTTCATGACCGCCACCCTGAACCCTATATCATCAGATCGTTTTCACCTCCATAAAATCATTTGCTCCATTCCGTGTCGTAGATGTGGGATTCGTTAAGGCCCTCCTACGATGGGTCACTTCTTGTCGAAAAAAGCTCATTATCCAAGAAGTCGACCTAGGAACAACCCTTTCAATACTTTGAAGCTTGCATGCCTCAACGGCAAGTTTCTCACTTCTGGCGACAGGTTTACATCAATGGCCTTCGACCGAAAGATTTTGTGTGGTGTTCGATGCCAAGTCCCATTTTCACACCACGTGAATTGTACTGTCGTACCTTGAGGGTCATCATCATTATCGGTGATTCCTCTCGTGCCTGTTAACAACTTACATCATTGGCTGGTAATCAGGCGATGTCTTTCCATGTTCAACTCCAGAACATATTTTCACATGGATCGACTTGTACTTCGGGCGAATATTGAATGAGTTTGAATACCCCGAATCTAATTTCATCCATCCAGGCTGTGATATATTCAGGAAAATAAAAACATCAAATGTACATCATTGTTGCACAGATGATCATCCAAATCAAAGGATGATGGCTCTATCAGAATCATCAGTCTACCACACAGACGGTTGTTTGTCCTATGTACATGAAAATGAATTTATAAAGCTAAGCATGGGAATGCTTGCCTCAACTAGATCATGAAAATATTATGAAGATAATGTATTGTATTGTATCTTATTACAAGTCTCCTTCCGGTTCGAAAAACCTCGGATCCTCATGATAAAGCATTTCACCCGACATCAAAAAAGATTTACGACCTCATGCTTTAGGGGGCAACTATTATAGACATATTTGGGCACTGCAACCCCAATCATATATGTCCATAAACCAAGGGCTTCTGAGTCCCTAAAAGTGTTGTTTCATACCCTAAAGGAACAAGGTCAGCTGATTACATCATCTCCCATAAATTCTCCATGGAAAACTGCTCAGAACTGGTCAAAACTGGACCATACAGACTACTCAGTGTTAGGGGTGCAATGCATCTCACCTGCCACATGCAAAAAGTGCGATGCATACTAAAAATACCTTCTGTAGGATGCAATGGGCGAGATTATAAAAATGGTAGAGACAGTTTGCAAGGTGGATGATCATGGAATCTTCCAGAAACTTCTCCTGTGACACTTGCCTCTCTGAATTCGCCCAGGGATGAGTAAGAGATCATGAATCTCCAAGTGGAACCAAGAACTATCAAAGAGAGGACACTAATCAAAATCCCAGAAGCTGACTCACCCCCTTGCAAACATCTATATATGGATCCCTCATCCCAGAGATCCAGAGGCTGGAATCTTGTATTATGTAAGGAAGTGTTGTTGGTTTCTTGGTGGAATATCATAGTGTTGGGTGATCTAAGCTTTTCATTAGGTGAAGAAGGGCTTCCATGCTGGGAGGATGACACTGGGTCAGATCAATGGGTTGTAATCCTCTCTTCTACTCTCTCTATCAATAAATCTATTTAAGTTTTCCTCCACATTCTTGTATGTTTAATGATATATGCATTTGTGTGGTCAATATATATCTGGTCCTATATTGTTTATGATTGTAGATCCCTGTGCTTTGAAGATATTATGCTGCTTTGACTTTACAGGTGCTCTTTGAAACAAGATAAGCAAGGAAGGAGCGGCAAAGATCTATCAAAGGAGAGAGGAAACAAGCAAGGAACCAAGTGAAAGACTGAGGTTGGTACTCTCTACTTCTCTCCCATCTACTTCTCATAAAGGAAAATGAAAGTAACTTTAGTTTGCTTGTTTCTAAGATAGCTGCCCTTCTTAGTGGGACTAGCAACTCTGAATGGACACTAGATTTCCTGATAACAAGGTGAAACCATGAGCAATGTAGAGAGGGGACCGAAACCATGATCTGATCAATTTCTCCAGGGGGCCAGATTTTCATTTGTCAATTTTCGACAAATTTATATGGTTTCAACATTTCTCGATGCCATGAACTCAATGGTGTTGTCTATTTCTCCATCAGAGGTCTACAATTTTCATGCTTCTTTAATTTTCGAGGTCTAAGGTCATCATTTTGATTGTTGATGTAATTTCATTATTTTTCCATCTAATGAAAACAGGGCCTCCCCACTAATTCGAGCTAGGCCTGGAGACGTAGGCCCACCTAGACGAACTCAGATATCAATCATATGTCTTCTATGCGTGACTTGCTATTCTTCTCATCCTCTTCTTTTATTCACTTGTAATTTCATGGTTAAATGCAAGCTTAATATGTAATTCTTTAATGCATCACAAGGAAAACATTTTTGGGATCAAGTGGTATCAGAGCTAGTCCTTTTAGATGTGAATTGCATGGTTGTATGCTAACAAGAAACAAGCTCTGAAGAGGCGAAGAAAAACTAAAGTCTTTAGATCTTGAAGCAGGGCATGCACATCGAAGGAGGAGCATGGCAGATGAAGAGGCTCGTTATGAAGAGGAGCTCAATTTCCACAAAACCTTCTATACAATGGCAGAAAATGTCGGTCAGTTGCTTTCAAGGCTGGAGAAAGCAGAAGGGAAAAAGGCAGAAGAACAAGGTTCAGTGCATGGAAATGGTGGAGAAGAACCCCCTCCTTCTCCTTCCACAAGTGAAAGCTCTTCTTCCTCTCATCACCATCATCATAGAAATTCAAGGGGTGCATCTAAGAAACCTTTCTTTAAATTAGATGTCAAATTTGATCTGCCCATGTATAATGGTGAAAGTAATGCAAAAAATCTTAATAACTAGATTACTCAAATTGAGATCTATTGCAGGATTCAGCAAATCAAAGAGGACGAGGCAAAGATTCAGTTGGCCTCTCTTCGGCTGATTGGTACCGCGCGCGTCTAGTGGGAGAGAAAATTGCAAAGCAGTAAGAGTGTGGGTAATCTTGTTTCCTCATGACCTAGTTTCATTTATGCATTAACAGAACAATTTTATCCCTTGGGTTATAAGTAACAAGCCTTAATGGATTGGCAATACTTAAGGCAAGGCAGAGGTAAGGATGTTCAAAGCTTTACCAAGGAGTTTAGAAATCAAGCACTTAATCTGGGCATTGCACTTGACTCACCAGAAGTAGTAACTAATTATATTGGATCATTACATAGTTACATTAGACATTCATTATTATTGTTTGAACCTACTACCATTGACTCGGCCAGTGTAAAGGCCATTCATCTGGAAAATAGGGGAACACATGGACGAGATGACCACCCAAAAAGAACCACAGCAGCCAAGAGAAGGGGATTAAAGCCCTCTTATACATATTGTGAGAAAGAGGGGCATGACAAAGAAAATTGCTAGAAGCTGCACCCTGAGCTGAGACCTGAAAGAAATGACAAAAAGGGGAAGCAGACGTCATCACCACTGTGCAACACAACCAAGACTCCGAGTCAGAGGAAGATGAGAAGGTCATAGCTATGGGATTTGCATGAGGTAGGCCCTTTGACTTGGGGTCTGATTCCAGCAATGAAATGATGTTTGCAACCCTTAGGATCACGGCAGAAGGACCCATAGATTTGGGGTCTGATTCCGGCAATGAGTCAAGGGTTTCAATAAACATAACGAAAAGGGAACTTCCAATCATGCGTTGGTACATGATTGCAAAGAACGTACTAGTTTCTTGTGCCAATGATTGAAAGTGTGGATTGAAAATGACACAAGCAGTGTGCTAAGTGTAAATGATTTTGGGGTCCAAAAGCTCCTCAGTGGGGAGGATTGATCTAGGTGGCTCTAGACATATGCAGAATTCCAAGAGGGCTTAGGAAGGGTTAAAAATAAAAGTTCTTAGATTGTGATCAAACTAGGTTCATGTTGAAAATCTCATCATTGTGATCGTGGTGGTGTGAACAGTTCATCAAACCAAGTCCATATGTGAAAGTTAGGAGTAGTCAAAGTTTAGGGTTAACTTGGGTGACTGGGCAGGCTTAAGGAGGTAGCATTTTGGACAAAACCCAGCCACCAGATTCTGGCCAACCTGGGCTAGATTCCGGGAGAATTTATGGCCTATTTAATTTGTCTCCTTCAATCAATTTTCTGATTTTTTTAAAATCGCCATAGATCTTTTATGAAACAAAAAAATATAATGTTGGGGTGGCGGGCCACCAACCCCGCCACCCCCCCATATCCAATGCATAAAAAACAAAAAATTATGGGCCAACGGGCCATGAACCTCGCCGGCCCTCCCTCAACCATCGTAACCAAATATTTAATTAGGGATGGGTAGCCATGACCCCGCCACGCCTGTAGCACACACACAGAACGACCTTCAAAAATTAGTGGGGGGTGCGAGCTGTCAACCCCACCGCCCCTCCACCTCACTCACATCAACAATGCCAACGGAATATGGGGGAGCGGGCCACTAGGACTGGTGGACACGCCTCCAAAATGCATATATCAAATTGTTATACGGTATTAAAATGGAAGGGGCGGGTTTTTATCCCCCGACCCCTCCTCAACTAATTCCAATAATAACCAATGCACCAAAACCAAATTCTTGTTAAATCCACCCATTGAACCTTATTTCTACCATTTTGCACAGTGTGCTAGGGGGAGGTTAGGAGCGAGCACGGATTTCTATGCAAGTGGAACCCTGAGCATTACAGAGAGGGGGTTGGAACCATGATCTGAGAAATTTCTCCAGGGAGCCAAATTTTCATTTTGTCAGTTTTTGACAAATTTTATATGGTTTCAGCATTTCTCGATGCAACGAACTCAACAGTGTTGTCCGTTTCTCCATCAGAGGTCTGTAATTTTTGGGCTTCTTCAATTTTGGAGGTATAAGGTTGTCATTTTGATTGTTGATGTACTTTCATTATTTTTCCATCTAATGAAAACAGGGCCTCCCCACTAATTCGAGTAGGGCCCGGAGACGTAGTCCCTCCTGAATGAACTCCGATATCAATCCTATGTCTTCTATGCGTGACTTGCTATTCTTCTCGTCCTTTTCTTTTGTGCAATTGTAATTTCATGGTAAAATGCAAGCTTAATATGTAACTATTTAATGCATCACAAGGAAATTATTTTTGGGATCAAGTGGTATCAGAGCTGGTCCTTGTATATGTGAATTGCATGTTTGTATGCTAACAAGAAATAGGCTCCGAAGAGGCAAAGGAAAACTAAATTATTTCGATCCTGAAGCGGGGCGTGCATGTCGAAGGAGGAGCATGGCAGATGAAGAGGGGCGTGCACGTTGAAGGAGGAGCATGGCAGATGAAGAGGCTTGTTATGAAGAGGAGCTCAATTTCTACAAAACCTTCTATAAAATGGCAGAAAATGTCGGCCAGTTACTTTCAAGGCTAGAGAAAGCAGAAGGGAAAAAGGAAGAAGAACAAGGTTCAGTGCATGGAAATGGTGGAGAAGAACCCCCTCATTCTCCTTCCATGAGTGAAAGCTCTTCTTCCTCTCAACACCATCATCATAGAAATTCAACGGGTGCATCTAAGAAACCTTTCTTTAAATTAGATGTCAATTTTCATCTGCAAATGTATAGTGATGAAAGTAATACATAAAAGCTTAATAATTGGATTAGGAAAATTGAGATATATTACAGGATTCAATAGATCAAAGAGGACAAGGCTAAGAATCAGCTGACCTCTCTTCGGCTGAGTGGTACCACTCTCGTCTAGTGGGAGAGCAAATTGCGAAGCAGAAAGAGTGTGGGTAATCTTCTTTCCTCATGGCCTAGTTTCATTTCTACATTAAAAGAACAATTTATCCCTTGGGTTATAAGCAACAAGCCTTAATGGATTGGCAATACTTAAGGCAAGGCAGAGGTAAGGATGTTTAGAGCTTTACCAAGGAGTTTAGAAAACAAGCACTTAATTTGGGCATTACACTTGACTCACCTGAAGTAGTAACTAAGTATATTGGATAATTACATAGTTACATTAGACATTCATTATTATTGTTTGAACCTACTACCATTGACTCAGCCAGTGTAAAGGCCATTCATCTGGAAAATAGTGGAACACTTGGACGAGATGACCACCGAAAGAGAGCCGCAGTAGCCAAGATAAGGGGAGAAAATCCCTCTTGTACACATTGTGAGAAAGAGGGGCATGACAAAGAAAATTGTTGGAAGTTGCACCCTGAGCTAAGAGCTGAAAGAAATGACAGAAAGGGGAAGCAGAAGGTCATCACCACCGTGTAGCAAAACCAAGATTCTGAGTCAGAGGAAGATGAGAAGGTCACAGCTGTGGGATTTGCGCGAGGTAGTTCCATTGACTTGGGATCTGATTCCAGCAATGAAATGATGTTTACAACCCTTAGGATTGCAGCAGAAGGACCCATAGATTTGGGGTCTGATTTCGGCAATGAGTTAAGGGTTTCAATAAACATAACGAAAAGGGCACTTCCCATAGCAGGACTCCAAGAACTTGAGGAGATCAACCACCGCATCCGAGCAGAGAATGTTGAGCTAAGGGGGCTTCTACAGGAGGCAAGGGAAGAAAAACAAATATTTCTAGCCAGTTGCAAGCCAAGGATGAGGCCATGGAAAAGTTGCAGAATCACTATCTGGAGGTAAAAAATGATTCTCTAATTTCATATTATTTTTATGATGATGAATTCGTTGCTTTTGAAAAACATACTAGAGACGTGTTCCAGCATCTTTAAACCATAGGATCTGTCGTTGAGCACATAAACCTGTAGATTTTGGGAGGTATGCATGTATGAAATAAAAGAGGTGGTCACGCTTGTTAGACTCCCTTGTAACCCTTGTGGGTACCCCTTCGAGTAGTATCACATTAGATAGAACCGCACACAAACTGCCTTCCATGTACCCTTTGTGTATATCAGAAATCCTCTAGGCTCACTTGAAACCTCACCTTAGATAAACCATCGGCCATCTGGCTGCTACAATACACCAAGAACAGCACTCGGGGAGATTAATTGCTTGTACGATAGGGTAGTCGAGTAGTATGGCTAAGGGTATGGTTGATCCTCCTTAGTTAGTGCCCTTAAAGATTGAGCCGAGTACTATTGTTGGACCCTTATGTATATTGCAATCTATAGCACCTGACACTCCTTTGAGACCATAGTTCCCTCGAATCTCTGAATATCGCCCATTATCTTATTTTCCAGATCAAATCTAGCAGTTGGGGTTCTGTAGCCGCAACAACAATCAGATCCACTAGTTGAGGTTCTACCGCCATAGTATCATTCAGATCTAGCAGTTGGGGTTCTGTCGCCACCGCAATCCAACTCACATTCAACAGTAGGGAGTTTTGCAGGCAGATCTGACCATTTTTGTAGTGAGGCTTGTAGCTCCTATACCCTGGGGCGATTCTCGCAAGACATTGGGCAGGATCAAGTTTTCAGGAAATTGGCCACTGCATTATTGATAAGTGGGGAGTAAAACTCCATTCAGAGTTTAAAAAAAAAAAATCCTCGGGATTCTTATAAGAGACTTAGCCCATAAGAATTAGGATGAAGAATTGATCGAAGTGGTACCATTCACTTGTCAGCTTCAATTTTCAGGTGGTACCAAATTTTTTTCGGTGACGACAAGTGACCAAGATCTGTGTATGGTAAAAACGAGAGCTCAAGCCATGGCCAACGAGAAGATTGAGAGCCTTGAAAAAAAGTTGGCTTCTTTCCAGAACATAGCGGACCAGATGTAAAAATTCATGGAAACTTTCAAAGTGAGCACGTCAGAGTGGCATCTGAAGACACATGGTCTTAATGAAGACCTTGAAGGAGAATCTAGCCATCATATTCACTTACATCGAAATCACCAACATTCCCACCCTCAGCCACCCAAGCTAAACATGTATAAATTTTATGGCTCTAATGCGACAGTATGGGTTGCACAAATGGAACAATATTTCCTTCTGAATAATATCCGAGATGATCCAACTAAACTACATGTGGGAGCCCTTTACTTGGACCAAGAGAGATGGCAATGGTGGCAGTGGCATCAGAAATGATCTTGTGAAACTAACTTGGCAGGTGTTCTCAAAATCTCTTTGTGACCTCTTTGATGGAGACTCTAATTTTTTATTTCGTCTTACTAAGCTCCGATAGACAGGCACAGTGAAATAATACAGTGCAGCATTTGAGACGTTGGCCATCTACACAGAAGGTCTGGGAGATGAATTCTACTTGGAATGTATGATAAGTGGTCTCAAAGAAGCCATCCAAGCACATGTCTAGATGCACCACCCACCTACATGGATAGACGCTTACAACAAGGCTATCGAAGTGGAACATGTGTAAGCTTCCCAGTCTCCTCGTCCAAATTTCATAGCCAAGGAATGCCCCACCCAAGCTCAGGGCCCTATCCAAACACTTAAGGTTCAAAAGGTGTCTCCAGCAGAAATGGCTGAAAGAAGAAAACAAGGATTGTGCTACTACTGCAATGACAAATACTCCCCCGGACATAAATGCAAGGAACCCAAATCCTTTCAAATTGATGTTACTAATCACAGCTCATCTGAGGAAGCCCCACCCCTTGAGGGACCAAAGGAAGAAGTTGAGGAAACCCAATAGGACAATGAAATCCTAGCTATGCCAGAAGAACCAGTTATCTCGCTACATGCTTTGGCAGGCATTTTTGTGCCCCAAACTCTCAAAATCAGAGGCTTTATTAAACATCACCCTGTAGTAGTATTGATTGATAGTGGCAACACTCATAAATTTATCCATCAGCGAGTCGCCAAAGTTTTTCATTGTTTTTTCAAGGCAGTCTCTAATTTCCAGGTCCAGATTGTTGATGGGGGGACAATGAAATGTGAAGACCGCTGCGAAAATATCAAATTTCAGATGGGAGACTACCACCTCAAGACCCGCATGTTTGTGATTAACATGGATGGTTGTGAAATTTTCTTGGGGGTTGAATGGCTTCACACACTAGCCCCAATAACCATGGATTTCCAAGAGTTATATATGAGCTTTAAGCAGAATGACCACATGCATACCCTCCATGGACTCTAGGCAGCTGCTCCTTCTATCATCAGCTCGCATCGCATGGAAAAGTTGTTGAAAAAGGGCCATCATGGAGTTATCGCCCAGTTTAATGCCATCCAAGCCATCGAGCCCACTACTCTTCATATTCATCCTGACATGCAACAGGTCTTGAATCGAAACCATCAAGTATTTAACAAACCTAAAGAGCTTCCACCCTCTAGAGGGGAACATGATCATAGCATCACTTTCGTCTGAGGGCCACAACCGCTGAATGTGCGGCCATATCAATATCCTTTTGCCCAAAAGAATGAAATTGGAATAATCATCATGGAACTCCTTGACGTCAGTGTCATTTGTCCTAGCATCAGTCCCTATTCATCACCAGTGGTCATGGTGCTCAAGAAAGATGGGGAATGGTGCATGTGTCCAAACTTTAGGGTCCTCAACAAGATCACGGTCAAAGACAAATTCCCTATCCTGGTTGTTGATGATTTTCTGGATGAACTACATGGTGCTCAATTATTTACTAAGCTAGATCTTCACTTGGGTTATCACCATATATGCATGAAAGAAGTAAACATTCCCAAGACTGCTTTCTGAACTCATGAAGGCCATTATGAATTCTTGGTCATGCCATTTGGTCTCTATAATGCCCCATCCACTTTTCAAAGCCTCATGAATCACCGGCTGAAACCATATCTCCGAAAATTTGTCCTTGTTTTCTTTGATGACATTCTCATCTACAGCCTCACCTGGGAAAAACATCTTTAGCATGTAGACCCACTCTTACAACTGCTCCAGAATCATAAATTATTTGTCAAAATTTCCAAGTGCTCATTTGGCATGGAAGAAGTCGAGTATTTGGGCCACATTATGGGGAGTGAAGGTGTTCGGGTGGATCCCGAAAAGATACATGCAATGCAAGATTGGCCCCAACCAAAAACCTTAAAGAGTTTGAGGGGATTCTTGGGTCTCACCAGCTAATATCGCAATTTTTTCTACAATTATGGTCGCATTGCTAGACCCCTCACTAACCTTCTCAATAAAAATTCATTCCTCTGGACTGATGCAGCATAACAAGTGTTTATGGCTCTCAAAGAGGCCATGTGTTCCACTCCCGTATTGGCACTACCCGACTTCACCAAATATTTTTTGATTGAATGTGATGCTTTAGGTACTAGTATTGGTGTTGTCTTAATGCAGGAAGGTCAACCCTTGGCTTTCACCAGCCAAGAACTGAGTGGGAAACATCTGGGACAATCTAGCTATGAGAAGGAGATGATGGCCATATTACATGTAGGATATACCTGGTGACCATACTTATTGGGGCAACGTATCCAAATCCACATAGACCATCAAAGCCTTAAATATTTTTTGGAGCAACGTCTATCCTCGCCCCAGTAAAATAAATGGTTGGCCAAAATGTTGGGATATGATTATGAGATAATTTACAAGAAAGGACGTGAAAATGTAGTAGCAGATGCTTTATCATGCCAATTTGAGGATGAAAACACTTTGCTTTCAATCTCTCTTCCCATACCAGATTGGATTGAAGAAAGCCGCACGGAATGGTTTTCACATCCCTCTCTCTCCCAACTCGTTAATAAATTGAGAGCAGATCCTAATTCCTCAATTGGCTTCTCTTTGAAGGATGAGATTCTTCGCTACAAGGATAGAGTAGTTATATCACTAACATCTGTTCACAAAACGCACATTTTGGCAAAGTTGTACTCATCTCCCACTGCAGGCCATGCAGGCTTTCAGAAGACTTATGCTTGCACTCGTCGTTCTTTCTTTTGGACAGGCATGAAAACTGAGATTCTTACTTTTGTAGCTGAATGTGATGTGTGTTAATGCCACAAAGGAGAAACAGTCAAGTCGCTAGGCACCTTACAACCATTGCCCATCCCTGCTTCAATCTGGACAAATGTTTCTATGGATTTCATTACTGGTCTTCCAAAGTCAGGCAACAAGTCAGTCATCATGGTGGTTGTGGACAGACTTTCTAAATATGCTCATTTTTGCGCTCTGCCACACCCATTTACCCCCACTTTGGTGGCTCAAGCTTTCATGGACCAGATCTTCAAACTGCATGGCATGTCCACTTCCATTATGTCTGATCGTGACCTGACTTTCACCAGTAACTTTTGGCAATAACTTTTCAAGCTACAAGGCACCCAACTCCAACTAAGTACTTCCTATCATCCCCAAACTGATGGTCAAACTAAAGCAGTCAACAAATGTTTGGAGACATACTTAAGGTGCTTCACTTCAGAAAAGCAGCATCAATGGGTACAGTGGCTACCTCTAGCTGAATGGTGGTATAATACTAACTATCATGCAGCCACCAAGATGACTCCATATGAAGCAATGTATGGACAACTCCCACCTTCACCTACTTCTTATATCCCTGGATTCTCTAAGGTGAAAGCAGTGGATCGACTCCTATAGAACCATGCAACCATGCTAGCCCATCTCAAAGATAATCCATCAAGCTCAAAATAGCATGAAGCAACAGGCTGACCAACATCGTTCAAAGTGCACATTTCAAGAAGGGGATTAGGTATTCTTGAGGCTGCAACCATATAAGCAAACATCACTCAAAGATAAGGGTTGTAAAAAATTAGCTCCAAAATTCTATGGACCTTATCAAATACTTCAGCGCATTGAAGTAGTGGCCTATAAGCTAGCCTTTCCACCAACTTCAAAAATCCATCTAGTCTTCCATGTATCATGCCTCAAGAAAGTGGTGGAAAAAAATTGCAGAATTCAAACCAATCTACCAGAATTGGATGAAGAAGGTTCACTCTGGCTCCAACCTGAATAGGTCCTCAATACGCGAGAACAACATTTGCACGACCATAATATCAAGGAATTCCTCATTAAGTGGAAAGACACCTCCCCAGAAGATGCGACCTGGGAACCGGCCACTATTCTTCAGCAATTTCCACAGCTTCAGCCTTAAGGACAAGGTTGCTTTTTATGGGGGAGGGAATGTTAGGGTCCAAACCTCACCCCTTTATTTATGTAATAGGGTCGAGTCATAGTTATAGTTAGTTAAAGAGTCAATAAAGCATGTATTAATAATTGTAAGTGGTTGACCCGCATTCAAGAAAGGGACCACAGTTAGTTGCAAATGAGCCATGGTATTAGATAGATGGTATTCCATGGTACTGACCCATGGTATTGTATGTATTAATCCTATATAAAGGATAGAGACTCCCCATTGAGGAATGTCGTGTCTTATTTTGTAATTGAGCTCTGCTCGGCTGGAGGCTGACCCCTCGAAGAGGCAAGTGAACATTTCTTTCATCTCTGAATAATAAAATACTTGTTTTTTTTCTCATTTTTTTTATGTTCTGGGTTGTATTTCTTCGCATATTTGGTATTCTAGAATCTTCTCGCAGGTCAAGAGCATAACATATAATAACACCACAGAAACTGTTGCATGGGTTTTCTTTAACCATGTCATAATACGGTTTCGTGTTCCCAAGGAGTTGGTTTCTAACCATGGAAAACATTTCTAAAACAAAATATTTCAAGAGTTATCACAACACCTTGGTTTCTCTCATGGGTTTTCTTCTTCATACTACCCTCAATCCAATGGTCATGTAGAAGTTGTCAACAAAGTTCTCAAAACAATGTTTCCTAATATGAAAAACAATCACAAAACCAACTAGCACCACATGGTGTTTTCCACCCTATGGGCATACCGTACAATAGTCAAATCATCTATAGGGTTCACACCCTTTTAATTGGTATATAAGGTTGAATTTGTACTCCCCATTGAGTGTGATATCCCGACCTTACACTAAACCATCGAACTTCTCACCGACACCAAACCTTTGGAACAAAGGTTAGTGCAGTTGGAGTTTGTCGATGAAAGTCGATGAGAATCTCTCCAGAAAAAAAAAAAAAAAAATCACACAAAAAGAGGGTCAAAACCTCATTTGATCTCAACATCACCCCTCGTACATTTACAGAAGGCAAGTTATTCCTCTATTATGTTGCTGCGCAAGAGGCAGTAGGACCCGGGAAGTTTGATACATTATGGAAGGACCCATACATTATCTAACATTGGTGGTGTCCTTTGGTGTTTTGTCTGAGGAACTTACCCTGTAAATTCCTACATGGTATCATAGCCAAGTTGAGGGCCACATCTGTTGGTGATCCAAATCTGAAGCCGGTAGAACTGCATCCGACTACCGTTTCCTAGATCTATTGTTTCTGACTGCTTTCAGGCTGAGAGGACCACTCTATTGTGTTAGGAGCATCTGTTCCAATGAGGGACCCCTTTCATTTCACGCAAAAAGGGTTCTGGTAGCCCTAGCTACGTCATTTTTAAGATCTAGAGGTATACAGTGTTTATTTGCAGTTTTTAGTTATTTCTCTCTATTTATTTCGATTTATTTAGCTCTTTGTTTTTTTTATTACCGGATCTATACCTTTCATTTCTACGTATGCTCTTTTCCCCGCAACTCTATGCAATCTGGGCAAACCAGAAACAGAAAGGAAAGATTTTTCTCATGCATATGCTCTTTTCTACTGCACCTTAGTGTGATCTCGAAAAATCAAAAACATTGAGGAAAATATTTAGTTTCCGGGTAAAGTTAACTTCAAGCCGTAAGGTTTGTTTTTTTTTTGTATTTCTCTGTTGGATTTTTTTTTTTTTTTTTTTATAGGCAAAAAAAGAGCTTTCTCAAGTAAGCACGCACCCCAAAGCTTCAGTGACTAGGAGAAAAAAAAACCAAACCCCCCTTCCTCTTTTCCAAAAATTACTAACCTTTTAATCTAGCTCACTTCGTCTAAAGCTACTTTATGAGAATAGAGGTCTTGAGTTCAAGTCTTTGTTTTTGTTGAGCTAATTAGATTAAGTTTGGAAAGGGGGCGGATTTTTTTTAAATATAACATTATCATTCATTTCCGCACATTCCCACACTTCGTCACATCTTGAACAACTTTTCTTCAAAAAGCCATAACTTCTTCATCCGGAAGCCGTTTTCAGAGCCGCTTTTTTTTAATCAGCCTATTTTTTCAAGATCTTTCTATTGGAACACTTATTTTCAGCATCTACAGCTTCCGTTTCTATTAAAATGGAAAGTCCATGCCAATTTATTCTTGACAACACCAACTACTTCCAATGGTTGTCCTACATTGTCGATTACTTAGAAGTAAAGGTCTTTACAGAATAGCCTCAAGCCAAGAAACCAAACCGAAAGATGAAGATAAGGTATCCAAATGGGAAAATAGGCAAGATCAAGCACGTGGGTTGATAGGGATGTCTATTCTCCAGAACTTAGATTCCATATCAGATAACTTGATACTCCTAATGAAGCAATGAAACAAATCACTAATGTTTTTGGAATTAAAAATGAACTTAGAACCCATCAACTTGAAAATGAGTTGCTTACATTGGACCCCAATAATTTTTCTTCCATTGAAGAATTTCTGTCCAAGTTCAAGACCCTTAGACTTCTCTTGGAAGGTGTTAAGGTTAAGATGTTGGGTGTGGAGCATGATTATTTAGAGGTCTTTGTTTCAGCCGGATGTATACCCCAGGAAGTTTTGTACACCCCTCCACGTGGGAGAGTGCGAGGGGGACTTGTGCCCCTTATGGGGGTTTGCAGGGCTGATCCCCCCGACTGGGGGGTCTGGGGCCAGCGGTCCCCCGGTAGGGGTTTCAGGGGCAGCGCCCCCGAAGCTAAAAACAGATGTTAAATTTCCTTGTAAAAGTATAGTAATTTCTAGTCAATCTAGGCCATTCATTAGGCAGATGATCTGATGGTAGAACTTATGTTTAGTTTAGGGTTTTTTTCCTCAGAAGGCAACCCCTCTCTTTTTATGAGGGCATTGTATTGAGGCTGTGTAATAGATGTGTATTCTCCGAGCGAGAAATAGAGAGGTGAGACTGTGAGAGAAAACATAGGATATTACAGCCGATCTGTTGTAGGTTGTGTCTCTTCATTTTGCTGGATAATAGAAAGGAAGGATTGGCTGTTCAGGGTGGACGTAGACTAAACTGGGTGAACCATGTATATCTGTGTCTCTCTGGTTTTATGAGTTTTCTGTGTTTATATTTATGCAATATTCTATGTGTTCCATTGCTCTGTAATATATAATTTTCTAACAATTGGTATCAGAGCCGGGTTTATTTGGCTGATAAACTCGCACGAAAGAAAGGTTCCTCGTTTGAGTGGGAGCAATGGCAGAAGACGGTAAGTTTAGGGTCAAGAAATTTAACGGCCAAAACTTCTCGCTGTGGAAGATGCAGATGGAAGATTATATATATCAGAAGGATCTGTACCTACCATTTGGCGAAAAAACAAAGATGCTTACGAGTATGACAGATGAAGAATGGAACCTTCTCGATAGAAAGGCACTCGGAAAAGTACGGTTGTGCCTTGCAGCGTCGGTCACCTTCAACATTTTGAAGGAAAAAACAACAGAGGGTTTGATTAAGGCGTTGGCGAAACTATATGAAAAACCCTCGGCCTCAAATAAGGTATTTCTTATGAAACGGTTATTTAATATGAAGATGTCGAAAGGTGGATCTGTTGCAGACCATTTAAATGATTTTAATACTGTTGCAAGTCAGTTAAGTTCTGTAGGGGTAAACTTTGATGATGAAGTTAGAGCTCTGTTATTCTTGTGCTCATTACCAGAAAGTTGGAATGGTTTAGTAATGGCCATTAGTAACTTTGTTTCTGAATCTAGTACTTTAAAGTTTGATGATGTTGTCGATGCTATCCTTAGCAAGGAAATGCGATGGAAAAGCTCCGGTGAGAAATCAGGTAATGCTTTAAGTGTAGAGTCTAGGGGAAGAAAAATGGAAAGAGGAAAGAGCTCAGGATATTGTAGTAAATCAAGGAAAGGCAGATCCAAGTCCAGATCAAGGATAGTGTGCTAGAAATGCAGAAAGAAAGGACACCTAAATAAAGACTGTAGATCTTGGAAGGGAAAAGAAGGAGATGCACAGCAAGAAAACAATCATGAAGAAAATGTGACAGGTGAGGTGTTACAAGATGCTTTGATTCTTTCTTTCGAAAATATTACTGATTACTGGGTGGTAGATTCAGGGGCCTCATTCCATGCCACAATGATAAGAAATATTTTCATGACTATGTTCAAAGAGATTTTGCACAAGTTCGTTTGGGTGATGATAAACCCTGTAAAATTGTTGGAATGGATAAGGTTCTTGTAAAACAGTAGAATGGAAACCAATGGCTACTAAAGGAGGTAAGGCATGTTCCAGATCTGAAGAAAAATCTGATTTCAACAGGGCAGTTAGGTGGTGAAGGTTGTGTGAAAACTTTCATAGATAAAGCTTGGAAGGTCACCAAAGGAGCCCTGGTAATAGCAAAAGGCAAAAAGGTTGGTACATTGTATTTATGCAATGGTATTTCTAACTCTGTTAATGCTTTAACTTCCAAAGGAGCAGATGTAGCATTATGGCATCATAGGCTCGGACACATGAGTGAAAAGGGGATGAAGATTCTTCACTCAAGGAATTTGTTGCCGAGTTTGAAGAATAATGATTTGGAATTCTATGAGAATTGCATTTATGGAAAACAGAAGAGAGTCAGATTTCTTAGAGTTGGGAAAGAAAAGAAGAGCGAAAAATTAGAGCTTGTGCATACAGATGTATGGGGACCTGCTTAGGTATAATCTCTCGGTGGCTCTTGTTATTATGTTACTTTTATTGATGATGCAACTAGAAAAACTTGGATTTATTGTATTAAGAATAAATCTAATGTATTTGATACTTTCAAGAAATGGAAAGTTTTGGTTGAGATTGAGATAGGAAAGAAATTGAAGTATCTCAGATCAGACAATGGAGGTGAATATTGCAGCAAAGAGTTTGATAGGTACTATTTAGAGCATGGAATTCGCAAAGAGAATACAGTTCCAAGAACACCACAAGAAAATGATGTGTCAGAAAGGATGAATAGAACAATCATGGAGCGTGCAAGGTGCATGAGATTGCATGCAAGATTTCCTTTACAATTTTGGGCAGATGCTATAGATACTGTTGTTTATCTAATAAACATAGGGTCTTCAAGTTCCTTGGATGGTGGTGTTCCAGAGGAAGCATGGACAGGAAAAAGGTAAACTACTCTTTTTTAAAGCCTTTTGGTTGTGAATCTTTTGTCCATATTAATAAAGAAAATATAACAAAGCTTGAGGCAAAGTCAAAGAAATGTACCTTTATTGGATATGGTGTTAATGACTTTGGTTATCGCTTATATGATTACAAAAATCACAAAATAATTAGGAGCAGAGATGTAATATTCAATGAAAAGGTATTGTATAAGAATCAGTTGCAGGAAAAGAAACAGGAAAAAGAAAACAAGGAATACATAGTTCTTGATGGGATCACTAAAAAAGTAAAGGTGCCTGAAAATAACAATAATCAACAATCACAACAACAGAAACCACAACAACCACAACAACAACAGGCACCCCAAACACCTGAAAGTGGTGTTAGAATATCTACCAGGATAAGTATACCCCCTGAACGATGCTCTCCTTCATTATATTATTTATTGTTGACTAATTCCGGTGAACCCGAATGTTATGAAAAAGCAATGCAGGTTGAAAGCAGGAAGAAGTGGGAGCTAGCCATGGAAGAAGAGATGGACTCCTTAATGCATAACCATACTTGGGACTTAGTCATTGCCTGCAAGTAAAACTAAATTGCAGAATAAATGGGTTTACAGGCTGAAGGAAGAAGATGGAGGAAAACAAAGGTACAAAGCTAGACTTGTGGTAAAGGGTTTTGCAAAGAAGAAAGGTATTTATTTTGATGAAATATTTTCTCCTGTTGTTAAAATGACTTCAATCAGAACTATTTTAAGTCTAGTAGCAGTTGAATATTTTCATCTTGAGCAGTTATATGTAAAGACAGCCTTTCTCCATGGGGATTTGGAGGAAGAGATATATATGCAGCAGCCACAAGGATATGAGGTGAAAGGGAAGGAGAAACTAGTGTGCAGGTTGAAGAAGAGCTTGTATGGCTTAAAACAGGCTCCAAGGCAGTGGTATCTAAAATTTGACAAGTTTATGTCTGAACAAGGTTATACTAGATGTCACTCTGATCATTGTGTTTATCTGAAAAAGCAAAATTATGGCAGCTATATTATATTGTTATTGTATGTAGATGACATTCTTGTTGCAAGGTCTAACATGCAGGAAATAAATGTGCTCAAAAGAAAATTGGCAAATTCATTTGCAATGAAGGATTTGGGAGCTGCAAAACAAATCCTTGGTGTGATAATAACTAGAGACAGGAAAAATCGCAAATTAACATTGTCTCAGAATGAGTACATACAAAAGGTGTTGAAAAGATTTAATATGCACAATGCAAAACCAGTTAGTACACCTTTTGCTAGCCATTTCAAACTTAGTAAGGAAATGTACCCAAAGACCCAAGAAGACATGGATTATATGTCTAAAGTTCCATATGCATCAGTAGTTGGAAGCTTAATGTATGCAATGGTCTGCACAAGGCCTAATATTGCACATGCGGTGGGATTTGTAAGCAGGTACATGAACAATCCAGGAAAGGAACATTGGATGGCAGTGAAATGGATTCTCAAATATTTGAAAGGTACCACAAATCAAGCATTTTTTCTGAATTGGTCTACTTCTATATTGATACAAAATATGCTTACAGCGAGACAAAGGTCTCGAGAGTTCTAGCCCATGAAATGGCATACTGACAAAGAACATTTGACAAACTATCCCAAGGACTTACAAAAAGACTAGCTTTAGGACTTGGAATAACTGAATCCATAACGAAAGACTTAGTATCCGGACAGTGACCCAAATCTGACTCGTAAACCACCTTAGCCAAAACATTAACCAACAGACAGGGAATGCCGCCCACGCAGGGGAAACCGGCCCTCAAAAAGAGTTGCAAAAACCTGATACTGGGCGCTACAAACATAGGATGACCTTGTAACCTGAGAGGATTGAACAACCGCTTTCGACAATTGAACAAAACCAAAGACACGCAAACCTGTTCAGTCTTCATGCTGAGTTGGAGGCTGCTCTTTAATAATGCGGCAGCCAAAATGATCTGGTTCTTCAGGCTCTGCGGATTGACCCTCTTTTCTTGCAAGTTCTTCTGTTGCAGGAGCACTCGGGCCAGCTAGAGTGGGTGAATCCTGAATAGCACAACCCCCAATATCCCGTCGCTGCGCAGTCTCATTCGTCGAGGGAGCATTCTGGTTTTCCATCCGCTGGTGCTGAGGAACTCCTAAGCCGACTGTCTCCAAACCCCCAGCTTGCTCATTCAGCTCAATAGTGACCGAAACAATGAAGGAGGAATTACCAAGTCTATAGGGGAGGCGGAAGCGTGCCGTGTGCGTTCTGGAGTGTTGTGAGCTCACCTCTAATATTAACTACCTCCTTCCTCTGCCACGCCTGCTTTTGGTCGCCAAATAGCAATAAAAACTGAAGTCCGAAGCCTCAGACGAAGGGTCTGAGGTTTTTGAGGACGCCTGGCAGAGGACCTGGCCACAAGAGCTGCCTCTTCTACAGCCCATTCTGGTGCGCTCTTTGGGCATGTTGAAATGAGCTAGGGAAGCAGAACAAATAGTCAAAGAGGGGAATGCACAGTGGCTACAAAGGAGAATTTGAAACGGGTGAATTGGAGCATGAAAGCCTGGAAGAGTGTTAGCTCCTCGCACCAGAGCCAGACAATGCCCTGAACTGTCTCTAGCACAAGAAGCTTCGACCTTGCTTTGCCAGCAAAAGCAGATGTGAAGAGCGAAAATGAGAACCATGCCGAGCATCGTTGCAGTCCGGTTATCAAATTTCCATGCCTGGGAGAGCTGCATTAATGCAGTAATAAAGGTTTTTGTGTGAACTATTAACTATTGCGTCCTGCAGCTCCATCTGGCTGCGGTGAGCGGCCACGCGCCCTCCCGCCAAGCCATCCTCGTACTATATTCTAGATTGATCACCCGCATCCGGGAGAAAGAAATCCTTTTGCACCAGAGAAGTGCACTCTTTTTTGAGGTGTTCATCATTTGAATCACATAGAGGACCTGAGAAGAATAGGAGCGGCTGATTGACCCCCTGATTAGCCAATCTATCTGCTACCCTGTTAGTTGTGTGCCTAATATGCTTGAAAGTAATGCTGCTGGTTGTCCTGAGCCTTTCTTCAATCTGTTCCAGTCTGCTGAGAAGCCTCCAACTTGAGGCAATCTTAGCTACTGAGGTGCCTGCTTGAATCCTTGTGGCAGCTGCTATTAAAATTTGAGAATCCCCTTCTACCTCTAGAGGGAAAAAGTTTTCCTATTCTGCTATGCATATGCCTTTCCATAGACCCTCCAGTTCTGTTGCGTTGTTAGTATCTTTGCCAATTGACCCATGATATATGTTCAATACTGTACCTACTTTGTTTTTGAAGACACCGCCATAACCTACTGGCCTGGGATTACCTTTGGCAGCCCCATCGAAATTCAATTTGTAAGAGTGGGTAGCCAGAGGGGACCAGGTGTGGGGAGAAGCGATACTGATTGGGGAATTATTCTTGTCTTGAGCTGAAAATGTGAGGTTCAAATTCCATTCTTTCAGGATTAGGCGTTCGTGAGGAGATTCTGGCAGGTCCGAGTCTTGCCAATGCTTTAGAGCAAGAGTTTCTTGCAGATTATGTTTGAGAAGTATCCATAGAGCATCTAGAGACTTGCTAAGGTTATTGAAAATTCTATTATTCCTCTCCTTCCATAGGATCCAGTAGACAAAGCCCGGGAGAAGGCTCCAGAGGGAATTTAAAAGAAGGCTTTGAAAAGGATGTCGGGGCCAGTTTCTGATGGTGTCTGTGATGTTGCCCACCTGTCTACCCGATCTTCTATTGCACTGCTCAGTTTTTTCCCATAATTGTACTGCTAAAGGACATGAATCCAGGAGATGCGAGATGGTTTCTGAGTTAAGATTACAGTTTGGGCATCTGGATGGACCAATAAATCCTCGCTTTTGAAGATTGTCCCATGTGAGGATGCGCTGCTTGCTCAAAAGCCATAGAAAAGTGGAAACCTTAGGCCATATGCTTGGTTGCCATACCTGATCCCAAAGTTGGTCCTTTGCTGCCTGCATGGGTTGATAGAGAAGCTGGTATGCTTCCTTGGTTGTGAACATTCCTTTTGGTGTGTGTCCCCAGCGCAGTTTGTCCTTTTGATCTGAGTGTTTGATTTTCTGGAATATTAGCTCCTGATCGATCTCTTCATGGGTCTCCCCTTGCCAGTCCGCCTGCCAGGTGCTCGCTGGTCTCCAGAGTTGAAAATCATCAGGGGATTGCTGCTGCCAGTACTGATGAACATGGATTTGGTTAGCTTGCTGCATGGAAGCTTGCCATTTAGGTTTACAGAAGAGAGAGGCTAATTTTGGGAGTTGTTGCCATGAATCCTCCCAAAATCTAGCAGTGGTGCCCGAATGGATCTCCCAAAAACTGTGCGCCTGGATAAAAGCACTATGTTGCTTAGCAGCATTCCAGATCAACGAGCCTAGAGTAGATGTACTGATTCTGATGAGTTCTTCCAAATGACTGCCTAGCGCATATTTGGCTTGCCATAGACGTGCCCAAGGTGTATATGGTTTGGAAATCCAATTCCACCAGATACGGGCTCCCATTATGTTATTGTTGTGAAGGGGATCCCTCAAGCCTAGCCCACCAACTGATCTTGGTTGACAGACCTCATTCCATTTGACAAGAGCCCATTTCCTATTGAGACCTGAGGAACCCCAGAGGAAGTTTCTTTGGAGATTGCATATATTCTTCAGGACCCATTTAGGAGCAGCTAAAATGGAAAAAAGATAGAGAGGCATAGCTTGGAGAACATATTTGAGAAGGATGAGCCTACCAGCAATATTAAGCGAGCGGAAGGTCCAGGAGGAGAGCCTTAGTTCAAGTTTGTCGAGGAGGGTTCTCCAGGTGGCGTGCTTAATGGCTGTGTCCAACAATGGAGCTCCCAGATAATTCGAAGGGAGCACTGCTATGGGAAAGCCCAGTATCCTGGCAATGTTCCTCTGAGTCACAGATGGGGTGTTAAAGAAGAAAAGCTGAGATTTTGCAGCATTGATGGAGGTTCCCGAGGCTTCAGAGAAGAGATTGAGCAAGGCCTTGAAGGCGGAGGCTTCTTGAACAGATGGGTGGCCGAAGAGCATGGTGTCATCAACAAACTGTTGATGGGAAGTGGGGGGAAGACCATGAAGAGAAATGCCTTTAAGGGTATGAGAGGAAATGGAAAATTGAAGAAGACGACTGAGACCTTCTGCCATGAGAACAAAGAGGAAAGGGGAAAGAGGATCACCCTGTCGAATGCCTCTGGAAGGACGAAAGGGTGCAGAGGGTGAGCCATTTAGCAGGATTGAGAAGCTGGGAGATGAGATGAGACTCATAATCCAACGGGTCCAAGTAGCACTGAAGCCAAATGCCAATAACATTTGATGGATATAGTTCTAGCTGAGTTTATCAAAAGCTTTGGAAAGATCTAGCTTGAGAATCATACCTGGCTTTTTTAGAAGCTTGAGAGAGTTGATCACTTCATTTGAGATAATGATACCATCCATTATCCGGCGCCCTTCTACATATCTGGTTTGTTCTGGCGAGATGAGGAGGGGGAGAAGTGGTTTGAGCCTGTTCGCCAAGACTTTGGAGATGAGTTTGTAAATGACATTACACAGTGCTATGGGCCTGTATTTGTCTGGCGTGTTGGGTTCATTTGTTTTGGGTATTAGCGCTATGAAGGTCAAATTTATGGAAGGAAGGATCCAGTGCATGGATCTTGATTCCTCCACTATCTCCCATACCTCTATTTTTATCAACTCCCAAAGCGCATGAAAGAAGTTGGCAGTGAAGCCATCGGGTCCCAATGCTTTACCATCTTTGAACTAGGTCATCGCTTCCTCCACTTCCTGCATGGTGATGGGCTAGAGTAGCATGTTATTGTGGTTCTCCATGATGATTTTCGGAATGTGCCGCGTAAGTGATCGAATGGCTTGATCCCTGCATCCTGGTGGCTCCCGAAGAATATCCTGAAAGTATTTTTTGAATTCTTGTTCCACTTCTTCATGCACTTCTAGTCTGTCCCCTTGTAGATTATTAATGAAGGCAATATTATTATGCATTCTCCTTTGAAGAGTGGATCTGTGAAAAAATTTTGTATTTTTCTCCCCTTCCTTAAGCCATCTGATTCTAGACTTTTGTCGCCAGAGAATTTCTTCTTGCTTCCTTCGTGCTTCGATCTCGGTTGAAAGGGTCTGCTCCTGTTGTTCATAATCTGCCGTTCTTCCCTCTAAAATGATACTCTGTTGTAGTGAGTTCATCTGCTACTCCAGCTTTTTTCGGTGTTCGAAGATGTTTCCAAATTGGGTCTGATTCCATGATTTGAGAACCTGCTTGAGGTATTTTAATTTTTGTTGGAACTGGAACATCTTGGCTCCTTCAGGGGGAATGAAGGAGTTCCAAGCCTCCTTAACAACTGCTTTGAAGTTGGGATGAGAGAACCAAAAGGCTTCAAAGCGAAAGGGTCTATTTCTCTTTATGCCTGGACGCGACCACTGTAGCATTATGGGCCAGTGATCCGAGCCCGCATGAGGCATAATGGAGGCATGAAAGTCCCCTCCTAAGTGTATAGCATTGTCTGATATGAGGAAGCGGTCCAACCTGGAGGCTATATGCTGTGATCCCCTCCTTTTGTTGGTCCAGGTATACATACCATTTGAAGTCTGGAGATCCATTAACTGATTGTTGTGAATAAATTCTTTGAAGCCTATGCTGTCCCCTTCTAGCTTCGATCTGCCCCCTGTTTTTTCCTTTAAAGCTGTTATTATATTGAAGTCACCACCACCAAGCCATAGGGGAAACTGTCTATTCGAATTGAGAGCTGTGAGTGTGTCCAGTAGATTCAGTTTTTTTTGTGCATCTTGTGGAAAATATACATTAGAAAGATGGCCATGGATATTAGTCCCAATGAGATGAAATGTGGACTGAATGAAGAAGTGTGAGGCATGAAAGTCTTGAAGGGAAAGTAGCTGCGGGTTCCACAGGATTGCCAATCCCCCTGAGGCTCCAGAAGCATCCACTGAGACTGAGTGGCATCCTAACCAAACCTTATTTAGAATCCTTTCCAGTACAGTGCTGTTACTTTTGGTTTCTTGAAGAAAGATGATTGAAGGCCTTTCTTGCTGAATCAAATTTTTTAACATGTTGTGTTTTGAGGGGCTATTCAGCCCTCTCACATTCCATGAAATTAGCTTCATGGAGAACTATTGGGAAGGGCTTTGAAGAACTTTGTCAGCTTGGGGAATCTACCAGATTCCACCAGCATGTCTCCGATGATTATGGTCCTTTGCAGATCCATTTTGCGCCCTCGTTTTTTCATCTCTTTCAGGATTTTCTTGCTATCCCAAGGACTGCCGGCCTGAATACCTAGACTTTTGTTGTGTTGTGCTTTGGTTAGAACTCCTTCCAGCTTTTCAATCTCCTGGATGGGTATTTTATTAAAATCTTTCTGTCTACATGTTGTTTCCAACGTAAGAATGTCCAAACCTTCCAGATTCACGCTTTCTGTTTCCTCATCCATGTGTGTCGGAGTGTTTTGTTCTTCCTCGATTGTCTTTTGATGAATGCTGAGAGCAAGAGCTGCATCTAATTCCATAGCTGAGGCCTGCATGGTGTTTTCGAGCTCTGTTTTCTCAGAAGAGGTTGAGGCGGGGAAGCTGGTAAGAGTGGAGGCTAAGATTGGAGATGAGGGTTTTAGAGCCTGGGGGGGTGAGGAAGGAGAGGGATCTACAAGAGGGGTTTCAGGGTGATCCTCTGAGGTATTTTGAGAGGTTAGAATTGCAAATTTGTTCTGGGTATTAGGTTTACTGGAGCTGGCTGGGGGTGCAGGGATTTTCTTGGCATGCCGCCTGCGATTAGGAACCTTTGTAAATCCTTCCCTATCTTTGCTGGGCTCATTACCTGGGGCTGTGGACTGGAGATTCAGAGGGCAATCCCTAAAAATATGGCCATGTTCATGGCATTTTCTACAACGAAAAGGGATATGCTCATAGTCTATTGTTTGGATCCATTCAAAATCGTCATGAAATAGACTTACCGAGTCGGAGAGTTCTTTGGTCAGATGCATGAGAACACAGATCCTGGCGTAGGAGGTATATCTTCGGGATTTGGTTTCCTCAGCAGCTTTTATGAATACCCCCAGGCTGTCACCTATATCTTTTAAGGTCTCCTCATTCCAGTATTCCAAAGGAAGAGAGTACATGCGTATCCATACTGGAGCCCAACTGAAGTCTTCTTTGTCTGGGTCAAACCTCTCTCTCCATTCTCGAAGGTACAGGCCTGAAGAGTTGAAAAAATACGGGCCTCCCTCGAAGATGCGAGATTTGTCCTCCAAACAGTTGAATGTAGCAGTGAAGAAGCCCTTGGGGCCAAGCTGCAGAGTGACTTGTCCTTTGGGCTTCCATTTGGATGCTATCCATCCATGCAAGGCCTTTTCAGTAGGCCAGAATCCGAGAAATTTGCCTATAAGCGCATGATCCTTCATGTATTGGATCTGGCTGTTGATTCTTTGACTGGGGAGATCTACTTTGATTCGTTCTGCAGTCTTCGGGATGCAGGTTGCAGAAGACGCCTTTGGCTGTGACGTTGAGGCCTTTTGGTCTGTGCCTTTTTCATTGACAGCTGCAGATCCTGCAGCGGAGTTCCCAGCGGCATCTATGACAGGTTCAGGGTCCTGATCGGTCCGTGGGGGGACTCCTGGATTGTTCAGAGAGTCTGCTCGGCCTGTTTTGTCAGAGGAGGTACTGGTGGGTGGAGGGTGGGATGAGCCCGCCCCTCCCAAGGGCGAAACCATGTTGAAGAACTCAGAAGGAGTGCTGAGACGGGGGCGCCGAACGCACCGAGGAGGCTGTTAAGGGATTAACGATCGAACCCTAGCGCTAACAGCATGGATTTTCGCCAAAGATAAATTATTCACCACAAATCAAGAATTATGCTTTGGTGGTTCAAACATTTCTCTACAGGGATATGTTGATGCAGATATGGCAGATGACAGAGATAACAGGAGGAGCACTACAGGATATGTATATATTGTAGGTGGAACAGTTGTCAGTTGGGTTTCAAAAATCCAAAGCGTTGTTGCACTTTCAACAACAGAACTAGAGTATGTTGTTGCTACAGAGGCCAGTAAAGAAATGATTTGGTTACAAAGGTTTATGGGTGAATTGGGTAAGGAGCATGATATGGGCACGTTATATAGTGATAGCCAGAGTGCCATTCATCTTGCAAAGAACTCAACATTTCATTTGAGGACTAAACATACAGCTCAAGTACCATTTCATATGATCAGTGTTGGAAGATGAAGAGTTGAAGCTGGAATAGATACACACTAGCCAGAATCCTGCAGATATGCTAACAAAAGTTGTAACCAGGGAGAAACTAAGAATATGCTCAGTTTCAATTGGTCTTCAAGGATGACGATGAAGATGAGAAATAGCCAGGTCCAAAGAGGAGTCATTGTCCAGCAAATGAAGCAACGATGGAGTTGCTATAATCATTCTCCAAGTGGGAGATTATTGGGTGTGAAGCATGATTATTTAGAGGTCTTTGTTTCAGCCGGATGTATACCCCAGGAAGTTTTGTACACACCTCCACGCAGGGGGGTGTGGGGGGGACTTGTAAAATTATAGTAATTTTTAGTTCATTAGGCAGATGATCTGATGGTAGAACTTATGTTTAGTTTAGGGTTTTTTGCCCTAGAAGGCAACCCCTCTCTTTGTATGAGGGCATTGTATTGAGGCTGTGTAATAGATGTGTATTCTCTGAGCGAGAAATAGAGAGGTCAGACTGTGAGAGAAAACAAAGGATATTGCAGCGGATCTACTGTAGGTTGTGTCTCTTCATTTTTTTGGATAATAGAAAGGAAGGACTGGCTGTTTGGGGTGGACGTAGCCCAAACTGGGTGAACCACGTATATCTATGTCTCTCTGGTTTTATGCGTTTTCTGTGTTTATATTTATGCAATATTCTATGTGTTCCATTGCTCTGTAATATATAATTTTCTAACATAAGAAAGAAGATGGTAACCTTATCTATTCCATTCTTACTAATTTGGGACCAGCCTACTCTGTGTTTGTTGTTAGAAGATTATATATTACGGAGCAATAGAACACATAAAATATTGCAGAAATATAAACACAGAAAACGCATAAAACAAGAGAGACACAGATATACGTGGTTCACCTAGTTTGGGCTACATCCACGGATAAACAGCCAGTCCTTCTTTTATTATATTATCCAGCAAAATCAAGAGATACAACCTACAGCAGATCCGCTGTAACACCCTCTTCGCTCTCAATCTCCTCTCTCTTCCTCACTCAGAATACAGATATACATAGACGCAATACAATTCCCTCATATATAGCGAGGGGTTGCCTTCTATGGAGAAAAACCCTAAATTAAACATAACTTCTACCATCAGATCATCTACCTAATGAACGGCCCAGATTGACTAGAAATTACTAGACTTTTACAAGGCAATTTTACATCTACTTTTAGCTTCAGGGGCGCTGCCCCCGAACCCCCCAGCCGAGAAGGATTAGCCTCCCCGGACCCCCGCGGGGGGGACAAGCCCCCCCCCCCCACGTGGAGGGGTGTACAGTCATCCTAGGGTATACATCTGGCTGAAACCTTTGAATACAGAAGATAATCAGGCTCCACACCCAACAATCTCCCACTTGGAGAATGGTTATAGCAACTCCAACGTTGCTGCATTTGCTAGAAAATGGCTCCACTTTGGACCTGGTTGTTTCTCATCTTCTTCATCATACTTGAAGAGCAATTGAAATTGAGTAGATTCTCAGTTTCTCCCTGGCTACAACTTTTGTTAGCATATCTACAAGATTCTGGCTAGTGTGTCTTTCCTAGCTTCAACTGTCCATCTTCCAATGCTGACCATATGAAATGGTACTTGAGCTGTATATGTTTAGTCTTGGAATGAAATGCAGAGTTCTTTGCAAGATGTATGGCACTCTGGATGTCACTATATAACCTGCCCAACTCCTGCTTCTTACCCAATTCATATAGAAACCTTTGTAACCAAATCATTTCTTTACTAGCCTCTGTAGTAGCAACATACTCTACTTCTATTGTTGAAAGTGCAACAACACTTTGGATTTTTGAAACCCAACTGACAGTTGTTCCACCTACAGTAAATACATATCCTGTATTGCTCCTCATGTTATCTCTATCACCTGCCATATCTGCATCAACATATCCCTATAGAGCAATGTTTGAACTGCCAAAGAATAATGCTTGATTTGTGGTACCTCTCAAATACCTGAGAATCCACTTCACTGCCATCCAATGCTCTTTTCCTGGATTGTTCATGTACTTGCTTACAACTCCCACTGCATGTGTAATATCAGGCCTTGTGCAAACCATTGCATACATTAAGCTTCCAACTGCTAATGCATATGGAACTTTAGACATATGAGCCATTTCTTCCTGAGTCTTGGGACACGCCTCCTTACTTAATTTGAAATGGCTAGCCAAAGGTATACTAAATGGTTTTGCATTCTGCATATTAAACCCTTTCAACACCTTTTCTATGTACTCACTTTGAGACAATGTTAATTTGCGATTCTTCCTGTCTCTAGTTATTCTCATACGAAGGATTTGTTTTGCAGCACCCAAATCCTTCATTGCAAATGAGTTTGCCAATTTCCTTTTGAGCACATTTATTTCCTGCATGTTAGAACCTGCAACAAGCATGTCATATACATTCAATAACAATATAATATAGCTGCCATCATTTTGCCTTTTGAGATAAACACAATGATCAAAGTGACATCTAATATAACCTTGTTCAGACATAAACCTGTCAAATTTTAGATACCACTGCCTTGGAGCCTGTTTTAAGCCATACAAACTCTTCTTCAACTTGCACACTAGTTTCTCCTTCCATTTTACCTCATATCCTTGTGGCCGCTACATATATATCTCTTCCTCCAAATCCCCATGGAGAAAGGTTGTCTTTACATCTAACTGCTCAAGATGCAAATCTTCAACTACTACTAGATTTAAAATAGTTCTGATTGAAGTCATTTTAACAACAGGAGAAAATATTTCATCAAAATCAATACCTTTCTTTTGTGCAAACCCCTTCACCACAAGTCTATCTTTGTACCTCTATTTTCCTCCATCTTCTTCATTCAGCCTGTAAACCCATTTATTCTGCAATATTGTTTTACCTGCAGCCAACCTAACTAAGTCCCAAGTCTGGTTATGTGCTAAGGATTCCATCTCTTCTTTCATGGCTTGCTCCCACTTTTTCCTAGTTTCTAGCTACACTGCTTCTTCATAACATTCCGGTTCACCAGAATCAGTCAACAATACATAATATAATGAAGGAGAGTATCGTTCAGGGGCTCTACTTATCCTGGTAGATCTTCTAACACCACTTTCAGGTGTTTGAAGTGCTTGTTGTTGTTGTGGTTGTTGTTCTGGCTATTGATCATTATGATTTTCAGGCACCATCACTTTTCCTGTGATATTTTCAAGCACTGTGTATTCTCTGTTTTATTTTTCCTGTTTCTTTTCCTGCAACTGATTCTTATACAAGACCTTTTCATTGAATATTACATCTCTGCTCCTAATGATTTTGTGATTTTCATAATCATATAAGAGATAACCAAAATCATTAACACCATATCCAATAAAGTTACATTTCTTTGATTTTGCCTCAAGCTTTGTTCTATTTTCTTTGTTAATGTGGACAAAGGCTTCACAACCAAAAGTATTTTTTTTTCCACTGGAAAAATCCGTAATATTTCATTATAAATATGAAAGATTACATATGTAGATGCTTTGAAGCATATGCCAACTGTTCTGTACATTTTCACAAAAAATTTGCATGTCTGTGCTGTATATCTGTCTGTTACATTTTCAAAAATTGTGCAAAATTGGTGCCATTTTTGGCAATCCTCAATCTATTTCAAATTATATCATGTTGTGCAGTCAAATCCTCATAAAATTGTTATGTTATGTCGCCTGTTGACCCGCAGTAGGATATGTCGGGTCTATATATGGCCGATGGTAGTATTTCTGCTCCTGCTGATCCAAAAATTCAGTGATTTCCCATAACCCATTCTCCATCACCGCGGCCTCCTTGGAAATCTTGTCAGCAGTCTGGTTATGTTCTCTGTATATATGAGAGATGTGAAAAAAGTTAAAAGCATCCTTTAGTATAAATACTTCATCAAGCAATACATTTAGAGTGTGTGAGTGACATGTGGTATCTCTATTGACCCAGTTTGTAACAATCTGAGAATCGCCAAATATGTTGATGCTGGTGCATTGGTGATTGAGCACAACCAAAAGTATTTAAAAATGAGTAGTTTACCATTTTACCTGTCCATGCCTCCTCTGGAATACCACCATCCAAGGAACTTGAAGGCCCTCTTTTTATTAGATAAATAGCAGTATTTATAGCATCTACCCAAAATTGTAAAGGCAATCCTACATGCAATCTCATGCACCTTGCACGCTCCATGATTGCCCTGTTCATCCTTTCTGGCACACCATTTTCTTGTGGTGTTCCTGGAACTATCTTCTCTCTGCAAATTCCATTCTCTGAATAGTACCTATCAAACTCTTTGCTGCAATATTCACCTCAATTATATGATCTGAGACACTTCAACCTTTTTCCTGTCTCATTTTCAACCAAAGCTTTCCATTTCTTGAAAATATCAAATACATTAGATTTATTTCGAATACAATAAATCCAAGTTTTTCTGGTTGCATCATCAATAAAAGTAACATAATAATGAGAGCCACCAAGAGATGATACCTGAGAAGGTCCCCATACATCTATATGCACAAGCTCTAATTTTTCGCTCTTCTTTTCTTTCCCAACTCTAAGGAATCTGACTCTCTTCTATTTTCCATAAACACAATTCCCATAGAATTTTAAATCAACATGCTTCAAACATGGCAACAAATTTCTTGAGTGAAGAATCTGCATCCCCTTCTCACTCATGTGCCCGAGCCTATGATGCCAAAATGCCATATCTTCTCTTGTAGAGGTTAAAGCATTAACAGAATTAGAAATATCATTGCATAAATACAATGTACCAACCTTTTCTCCTTTCGCTATTACCAGGGATCCTTTAGTGACCTTCCCGGTTTTATCTGTGAAAGTACTTATGCAATATTTGTTGTGGGGGAAAGTATCCAACTCGGAATGACCCTAACCCACTCTAAGGGTGACAGTTCCTTAGCAACAGCTGAAAGCAAAGCTATCTAAAGTTTCTTCTTTATGACATGCAAGAGATAAAAGGAAGAGATCCACTTACCGATGTCTTGCGCAAATGGTCGATCCAATCTCCTTTGATTGCCGCTTGCTCCCAGCTTCAAGTCTTTTCACGGGCCCAGCTACACGAGATCCTGCAAATAAGACAAAGAAAGGAAACTACAAGGGGCATGCATTCATAACTGATTCAAGGATTAGCATAAATCAAATACGCAAGTAAGACAATACATCATTGAAACACATGCGAATAGAAGAACCTCAAATGCTTTATTAATATATGGAAGTAAGGTTCAGGCGGTGATACAACCATGAGAGGTCCAATCCAGCATCACCTTCCCGATGGAGAGAAATCTCTTCTTCACCTCCCTCAAGCAATCACCCAATGCTCACAACTGTAAACCAACAGCAATTCTTTGCACTAAATTCCGCCCTCTAGATCCCATGGGATGAGATCCTTATATAGAGTTTTGGAGTGAAGATAAGTCAGCTTGATGTGTGACTTGTTGTCCTCTTCAACTCCAGTTGTTCTTCAGTTCTTCACTCGGAGTTTCTGTCTTCCACTTGGAGTCTTAGAAGCTCTTAACTCATCATTAGGCGAATCTTATCATCAAGTGTCTTTTTAGAAGCTTCCTGGGCACTGGCACTTTGAGAAAAAGATTCCTCCACATGTCCAAGTACGCCCAACGCAGGTAGCCTTTGTTCTACTTGCTATGCAACGCAGGTAGCCTTTGTTGTACCTGCTATGCAGCGCAGATGCCTAGTGGAGCAGCTGCAATGACCCAAAACTGACCTGTTTTTGAGTGTTTTTCAGTGGAGAACTGATTTGCAGTGCTGTGGTTTGCTGACCTTGTTCCTCTAAGGGTAAGAACAACTTGTTTAGGGACTTTGGATCCCTTAGATTATTGACATTTCATGCTCTATGCTGTAAGGCACAAAAATGTCTATAACAGTTGCCCCCTAAAGTATGAGGTCGTTTATCGGGTGAAATGCTTTATTAGGAGGATCCGAAGTTCATTCAATCGCCGGGAGGTGACCTGTAACAAAATACAATACAATACATTATCTTTTCATACTTTCTTTTCATGATCTAGCTGATGCGGGCATTTCCCATGATCAGCTTTATAAATACATTTGTCGTACATAAACAGACGATCGTCTGATAAGAGACGGATAATTCTCTGCTTTTAATTATCATCCTTTTAGTAGGATGCTCATCTGCTGCACATGTCTATGTTTTTATCTCCTGAATATATATCGCAGCCCGGATGGATGAAACTAGATCCGGGGTCTTCAAACTTGTTCGATCTTCACTCTAGTACAAGTCGATCCATGTGAGAATTTCTTGAAGTCGAACATGGAAAGACATCGCTTGATTACCAGTCAATAATGTAAACTGTTAACAAGCGCGAGAGGAATCACCGATAATGATGATGACCCTCAAGGTACTGCAGCACAATTCACGTGGTGTGAATATAGGATCTGACGTCGAACACCACGCAAAGTCTCCCGGTCGAAGGTCATTAATGTATACCTATCGCCGGAAGTGAGAAACTTGCCATTGAGGCATGCAAGCTTCAAAGTACTGAGGGGGTGTTCCTAGATCAACTTCTTGGATAATGAGCTGATGTCGACAAGAAGTGATCCGTCAAAGGAGGGCCTTAATGAATCCCACATCAGTGACACGGAACGGAGCTAGTGATGATGGTGAAAACGATCTGTGAAATATGATTCAGGGTGGCGGTCATGGAAGGATGAAAGATGATGTATGGTAGTGGATGGGACCCGGTTGACACTTTCCGAATGACATCTCTTGAACATATAACGACACTGATGTGATGGATCGGTAGCATTACCCCATGTATGGATGGTATGGCGAGACCATGGTGAAGGGACCGGTGAATGATAATAACCCAACCCGATATTTACGGAGGCAAAAGTGTCATGTTCAAGAGCGACTTGCTACCATTAAGCTTTGAGGTTCTTCCCAATTTTTCCCAGTCATTTCTGACCAGTACCTCTTTATTTTTGTCAAGCTTGAGCAGGATAACATATGCTTGATCTATAACCTGCCCTTCGGGCAAGCCCATCGCTATGTTTTAACGAGCCTAGCGATAGGGAAACTCGTTCTTGTCTAAAGACAAGTTTGTCGCTATCTAATATTTTTAACGAGCCCAGCGACAAAGACAACTCGGTCCTTTTCATTTTTAGAGAGTCTGAAAAGGGTACATAAAGTGGACTCCAGGGGTCCTTTTTCGTCATCTAATCCCTTAAGTCCGAAAAAGTATAAAACAATACAGAAGGGATGAATGTTCGATATCTTTATCGAGCCGAACTAGACAAGCGCTCGATCTTTTTGTGCAATAATCCCTCAGGTCCAAAAAGATTAAAATCTAGAGGAGGGATAGCTCTTCCGGTCCTTTTAATGAGCTGGAAGGCCAAAACTCGGCAAACTTTTCATTTTTTTACGAGTCAGTGAAAAGAGCTCAAAGAAGACTCGTATTTTGAGGAACGAGTGATAAACAGGGATAGCAGCAGATTCCAGGTACAGGTTGGAATTTTCCAATCACGGCAGTATTACAAGGATGGCTAGGTGAAATCACTCTTCGCAGTTGTTCCTCAAAATAGGTAAACAATCAAGTGGATGTGAATGATCGGCCAAATGAAAAGTGGAGGTGACGGTGCACAAACACGACCAAGGCTTTTATGGCTGATGAATTTACGGTCTCAAATGGTTATTTACCGGTTCATTTTTTCTGAATGAGCTTGAACTCTGGGGGAAAGCCTGCTCACAAGCTTACGTTTATTTTTTAACGAGCATGAATTTCCGCATTAAAACTGCTCGGATCTTGCGTTTATTTTTTAACGAGCATGAACTTTGCCAAAACTGCTCGTTTTTACCAGTCATAAAGTAGGAAGGTCTCGTGTGAGATAGCTATTTTTTATGGAGCTTTATCTCACGAAGCTATGCTCCATATCCTCTCTTTATGCAAGCTGGGTATCGGCTAATCCTACGAGTTTAACGGGTTAGACCTACAGGTTTAAAGGGAGGACCTAAAAAACTAAAAAACAAAATAGCCGCCCGTGCTTGCATTCCAAGAGGTTTGCATGCCCCCAGGTGTAAGTCTAATTTCAAGGTTACCCCTCAATTTGCAGGTAAAACATTTGTTTTACCGGGAGAGGTCTACCTCTTTCTGGTTACCCAAAGATTGTTCTGTTAATTCTTTTAAACAGAAACTTTCTTCGGCGATGTCTATCATTAGGTTATCCAAAGATGGTTACAATTTGTTGCAGCAATAGAATCTCTTTCTTTGGAGGCGGCCCCTACTTATCCTCTAAAACATTTTTTTTAATGGGTGAGGCTTGCCTTTAATCCAAAGATGGTTACTACTTGCTGCCGCAAATGGATCCCCTTCTTTGGTAGAGCCTACCTATTTAGACAAAGGTGAATGACCTTTGTCAAACAAGTAACCTTGACAGAAGAATCCTATTCTAGAACAACCCCACTCCTAACAGCCCCTTCTGAGATTCCCAGTCTCTCTTTGTCTTCCTGTCCTTCTTCTTCCTTTCGAAGAGGATGGCTTAGAGGAAGATTCACAAAGATGAAGGAGGGGACGGGGTACGGACTAGTCATATTCTCCCGCGGAAATTCTACTTTACACCCAAGGTTTTTTCTGCCTCCAGAGCAGACTAGGATGCATGCCCCCTGGGTTCCGGCCTTCCTTTCCTGAATCACTCGCCTTCATCAGGAAGAAGAACCGGAGGTAGAGACCTTTCTTGATCAAATAGACCATTCAGGATAGGTATGTGACTATTGGCGATGCGTGATCCCAGAAATGAAAGTTGGTCTACGAGCTTGACCATTCTTCCTTCGTATGGAAAACACATTATTCGAAAGAGTGAGGAGACTATTGCTTCCATGCAATATATGTAGTCTCGTCCAAGGAGTAGGTTATAATCCAAGGGTCCTTGGACGACCATCAAATTCATCTTGACGGCCTTCCCTTTCAAGGTAATAGGCACATTAGGTAGAATCCCTAATGGTCGACTGGTTCCTCTGTCAAAACCCGAGAGATTTCTTGTCTCAGGCAAAAGCGCCGGGCAACCCAGTGCTTTCCAAGCAATAGAGGACAGAATACTCACAGATGCCCCTTCATCAATGATAGTTCCAGCCATCACCATTTTGTATATTTGGACTATAATTCTAAATGGTATACTGGCTGGTAACCGGGGTCTGCCTAGTTGGTTCCAATCAAAGGATGCCACTAGGTTGCTTGGTGGTGGGACCGAATATACGGCCGGATATGATCCTGACGATGCTCCTTCTTGCGATAAAGGAGTGGGTACATTGCCCTGATGTTCATTAGAATCGGTGTTGATGAAAAGAATATGGACGGTGTCATCCTTATTCTCTTCGGTAGGGGTGTCAACTGAAGATGAATTCTCAGTGACTGTGGTATGTGAAGATGAAACTTCTGAAGGGAGAACCGGGTCAACTGCCGTTTCGACCTTTGGACTTTCGTCCGGTCCGGATTCAGTAGGTTCACTTTCAGCGACTGACACCTCAGCTGGCCCTATGAGCGGGGCAGCTGTATTTTCGACCAACGAAGGACTTGGCGCGAGTTTTTGATATCCAAGAGGAAGTAGCAACGGTGCAACCGGTTGATCTTCCAAAACTCTCTTTGCTTCGTCTAAAAAGGGACAACGGCGAAGGGTGTGATCGCCTTCACACAGTTTGCAGGGGAATCTCATCCCTCTTCGTCGTCTACGACCTTCACTTTCGTTGGTCGACGGTAAGCATTCAACCTGGTTGTCAGAGGTTGACGCTTCCGAATCGTGCAAACGAGGGGACCAGTCCCTTAGTATCCGGGGAATACTGGGACAATCACGGTGGAGGTGGTCTCCTCTACATATGACACATGGTGATTTGGGCCCGGTCCGTGCTGTGTGTGGGTTTTCGTTAGATTCCTTTTGCTTGCCCCCAGGCGCCTTTGGCTCCTTTTGCTTCTTTTCTTTCGTCTTCTTTTCCTTCTTCTTTTCTATGGGAGCTCCGCTTTTGGCGGCTTGACCTTTCGAAGAAGAAGGATCGGAGGAAGGCTCATAAGAAGTGGAAGGCTGGAGGGTAGCTCTAGACTGGTCTAACTGTTGACTCGACTGTTCAGGAACCGTGGTGGTCTGAACTACAGCGGTTGAGAATAGCCAAACTGGCAGGCCAATTGTCAGTCCTGGAAGCGACAATGTGGCCATGTGGGGCGCACCAACTTCTCCCCAAGAGGAGAAAGGGCTAGGGGTCCCATGCTGTGGAATCCCTTGATTGGTGTGTTCCATGTTCTCAACCTTAAGATCAACGTAGGAATTAGGGGTGATTATGTTCCGTTTAAGATGAATTTTATATGACGACGCTTTTAGACACAACTTGCTTTTTCACTTTTTAAGAGTCGAGAAAAAGCTAAAGATGACTCTAGTCTCCTTCGATGTATTAACGAGCCCGAAGTGACAAATGCTCGGATGGACTTTTTCAGTTATAGAGTTTGAAAAAGGCCAAAAGAAACTACTCTGGAGTTCTAGGCAAGGGTGTGCCAAACCTTTCGCGAAACCACAGAATACGTTTTACGGTACGAGTGGTCGATCTTCGTGAATGTTGTGTTCACTGCATCGCGATCAGTAGGGAGGCCGACACGGCTTCCTATGGATAAAGGCTTTGTTCCTATAGGGGTCCCCCAATATATGCGACGGTACGTGGGGGCACAAGTCCGTATTAGTGCTATCGTCCCTCAGGAGGAATCACCCACCTTCGTAGAGATCAACAGTCACTATGTTTAACGACGCCGGTTCACGTCTCTACCTAGACCTCTACTGTGTTTCGTTATGTTTCAAAGCGTTGTTAGGTAAATTCAGTTCTTTTTAGGTTGATCTTGCTTAGCAGTTTGCCTTTATGGATCACCACGTGATGTATGATACAACTCCTAAATGCAGTCTAAGAATGATAAGCAAGCTTTTTCAATTCTTTCAACTTATGAAAACCTTAACTACTGAAGGAAAAGAAAGACATCATCTTTTCAAACAGATCATAGAGCACACACTGATGCACTTTTCCTAAATCGACATGCAAACTGTCAAAATGCACATGCACAATGCAAGTATTTCTTTTCTTCTTCCTTAATGTTGATGTATTACAAAAAGAAAGCTGTTGTATAATTTCGAATTCAATTTCAAGCGAAAGCAACAAGTGCTTGTCCAACAATCAAAAGAACACCTTAAGATTCACTCGTTTCAACACAAGAAATACTGAAATTCGAACCATATAACGAAATCAAATGCTCAAGCAGCTATGAACAGCAATAAACTAACTCTTAGAATCACAACGACACTTTCTCACAGGTCTAGATTCAAGAGGTCATAGCAAGACTAGTTCACTTTCGCTATGGGAAACTGTGAATGACAGCAAGAAATACAATAAGAACAATCACGGTTTCTTTATACAACTGAGGCGGAATGAAGGCAAAGAGAAGTGGTTTCAGCTGGGTATACAGGTTGACAACTGGCTGCAAAAACAATACTGAAAACTGGGCAACAGACAGTGGAGAATCCAAGTTGCACAAGGCAAAACTGGATCAGCGCAGGTGCTGCACTGTCAATCTGAGATGCAGCGCAGGTAGCCCCTTCGGGACCTGCGTTGCAGTGCAGGTAGCCTTTGTGGCAGCTGCACTGATGAGACAAGTCACGTCTCTCTCAGATTCTGGGTCACAGTTTGCTAAAAAATGAGCGGTTTTTGGCCAAATCAGAGGCTGTCAGTCAAGTATACACTAGAGAATGATTAAAGGAAGATGAACACTATCACAAAGAGCTAAAAAGAGTCCTTGTGGATCTTCTCTTCAAATCATAAACAGGCCCAGCACTGGGCTATAGTAGCTGCCCTCTACTTTTCATTCGAAAGACTCGAATGCAGTTCGATTCGGTACTCTCTTTGTTCAAGAAATGAATAGCAAGAAACACAAGCTACCAACAAGACACGCTCCCCAGCGGAGTCGCCAGTCTGTTGTGGGGGAAAGTATCCAACTCGGAATGACCCTAACCCACTCTAAGGGTGACAGTTCCTTAGCAACAGCTGAAAGCAAAGCTATCTAAAGTTTCTTCTTTATGACATGCAAGAGATAAAAGGAAGAGATCCACTTACCAATGTCTTGCGCAAATGGTCGATCCAATCTCCTTTGATTGCCGCTTGCTCCCAGCTCCAAGTCTTTTCACGGGCCCAGCTACACGAGATCCTGCAAACAAGACAAAGAAAGGAAACTACAAGGGGCATGCATTCATAACTGATTCAAGGATTAGCATAAATCAAATACGCAAGTAAGACAATACATCATTGAAACACATGCGAATAGAAGAACCTCAAATGCTTTATTAATATATGGAAGTAAGGTTCAGGCGGTGATACAACCATGAGAGGTCCAATCCAGCATCACCTTCCCGACGGAGAGAAATCTCTTCTTCACCTCCCTCAAGCAATCACCCAATGCTCACAACTGTAAACCAACAGCAATTCTTTGCACTAAATTCCACCCTCTAGATCCCATGGGATGAGATCCTTATATAGAGTTTTGGAGTGAAGATAAGTCAGCTTGATGTGTGACTTGTTGTCCTCTTCAACTCTAGTTGTTCTTCAGTTCTTCACTCGGAGTTTCTGTCTTCCACTTGGAGTCTTAGAAGCTCTTAACTCATCATTAGGCGAATCTTATCATCAAGTGTCTTTTTAGAAGCTTCCTGGGCACTGGCACTTTGAGAAAAAGATTCCTCCACATGTCCAAGTACGCCCAACGCAGGTAGCCTTTGTTCTACTTGCTATGCAACGCAGGTAGCCTTTGTTGTACCTGCTATGCAGCGCAGATGCCTAGTGGAGCAGCTGCAATGACCCAAAACTGACATGTTTTTGAGTGTTTTTCAGTGGAGAACTGATTTGCAGTGCTGTGGTTTGCTGACCTTGTTCCTCTAAGGGTAAGAACAACTTGTTTAGGGACTTTGGATCCCTTAGATTATTGACATTTCATGCTCTATGTTGTAAGGCACAAAAATGTCTATAACAATATTCACCTCCCAACTACCCTGTTGAAATCAGATTTTTCTTTAGATCTAGAACATGCCTTACCTTCTTCAATAGCCACTGATTCCATTTTGCTATTTTATGAAAACTGTACCCATTCCAACGATTTTACAGGGTTTATCATCACCCAATCAAACCTATCCAAAATCTCCTTAAACATAATCATGAAAATGTTTCTTATCAAGTGTGGCATGGAATGAGGCCCCTTAATCTACCACCCAAGCATCAATAATATTTTCTAGTGAAAGAATCAAAGCATCTTGCAACACATCACCTGTTACATTCACTTCATGAGTAGTTTCTTGTTGCGCGTCTCCTTCTTTTCCCTTCCAAGACTTGCAATCTTTCTTCAGGTATCCTTTCTTCTCACATTTCCAGCACACTATCCCCGATCTGGACTTGGATCTGCCTTTTCTTGACTTACTGTGATATCCTAGGCTCTTTCGTCTTTCCATTTTTCTTCCCCTAATCTCTGTAGTCAAATCATTACCTAATGTCTCACCAGAGCTTTTCCATCACATTTCCTCACTAAGAATTGCACCAACAACATCATCAAACTTTAAAGTACTAGATCTAGAGACAGAGTTACTAATGGCCATAACTAAACCATTCCAACTTTCTGGCAATGAGCACAGAAATAACAAAGCCCTAACTTCATCATCAAAATTTACCCCTGCAGAACTTAACTGACTTGTAACTGTATTAAAATCATTTAAATGGTCTACAACAGATCCACCTTCTGACATCTTCATATTAAATAAATGCTTCATAAGAAATACCTTATTTGAGGCCAAGGGTTTTTCATATAGTTTGGCCAGTGCCGAAATTAAACGCTCTGTTGTCATTTCCTTTGAAATATTAAATGCTACCGACACTGCTAGGCATAGTCGTATTGTTCCAAGTGCCTTTCTGTCAAGAACTTTCCATTTTGTGTCTGTCATACTCGTCAGCTTGTTTGTCTTTCCGCTCAATGGTAGGTATAGATCTTTTTGATACAAATAATCTTCCATCTGCATCTTCCATAGCTGGTAGTTTTGGCCGTTGAATTTTTTTACCCTAAACCTACCATCTTCCACCATTGCTCCGACTCGAACCAGGAACCCTTCTCTCCTGCAAGTTTATCAACCAAATAGACCTTCGGCTCAGATACCAGTTCTTAGAATATTATATATTACGGAGCAATGGAACACATAAAATATTGCAGAAATATAAACACAGAAAACGCATAAAACAAGAGAAACACAGATATACATGGTTCACCCAGTTTGGGCTACATCCACGGAGAAACAACCAGTCCTTCTTTTATTATATTATCTAGCAAACTGAAGAGATACAACCTACAGCAGATCCGTTGTAACACCCTCTTCGCTCTCAATCTCCTCTCTCTTCCTCACTCAGAATACAGATATACATAGACGCAATACAATTCCCTCATATATAGTGAGGGGTTGCCTTCTAGGGCAAAAAACCATAAATTAAACATAACTTCTACCGTCAGATCATCCACCTGATGAACGGTCCAGATTGACTAGAAATTACTAGACTTTTACAAGGAAATTTTACATCTATTTTTAGCTTCGAGAGCACTAACCCCAAACCCCCGTGGGGGGGAAAGTTCCCCCCACGTGGAGGGGTGTACACTCTTCCTGGGGTATACATCCAGCTAAAACCTTTGAATATAGAAGATAATCAGGCTTTACAGAATAGCCTCAGGCCAAGAAACCAAACCGAAAGATGAAGATAAGGCAGCCAAATGGGAAAATAGGCAAGATCAAGCATGTGGGTTGATAGGGATGTCTGTTCTCCAGAACTTAGATTCCATATCACAGAACTTGATACTCCTAATGAAGCAATGAAATAGATCACTAATGTTTTTGGAATTAGAAATGAACTTAGAGCCCATCAACTCGAAAATGAGTTGCTTACATTGGACCCCAATAATTTTTCTTTCATTGAAGATTTTCTGTCCAAGTTCAAGACCCTTAGACTTCTCTTGGAAGGTGTTAAGGTTAAGAAAGAAGATGGTAACCTTATCTATTCCATTCTTACTAAGTTGGGACCAGCCTACTCTGTGTTTATTTCCACCTTTCATTCTACAAGAGAAACCTTCATTTCTCAAGGACAAGACTACAAGTCCCCTTCCTTTGATGCCTTTTGTGATTCTTTAATAAGAGAACAAGAAAAACTCTTACACCTTGGTCTTCTTAATCTTGGAAACTCTTCTAAGAAAGCCTTAGCCATCCAGCAGCAACCAAATTCAAAGAATCCTAAGAAGCAGTATCCTAAAAAAATGGTCCTAAACCAAACAAGGGTCCTAAGCAATTTCAGCCTCAAAATGAAAAATCATTTCAACAAAATGATAAGGAAAATAAAAACAAAGGGAAGAGGATTAATAGACATTGCCACTTTTGTAATCGAGATGGCCACTTAGAATTCAAATGCTTTAAGAAGATGGAAGCCTTGGAAGCAGAAATGAAGAAAGATAACATCCATTTGGAGCACTCTTCAACTTCAACTTCATCTTCAGGAATAGCACTTTATGCATGTGGTTGTCAAACATCTCGGTTTGGATATGCACCAAATGTATCTTCTTCTTCTAATTCTCATGAGTGGCTCATTGATTCTGGAGCTTCTTATCACATGGCCAAAAACAAAGCCATGTTTTCTTCTTTAAATGATTGTAACACCAAAAATATATATGTTGGTGATGATAGATCTTTTAGTGTTGTAGGGACTAGAACTGTTCATATAGACAATGGTCAATTTAATGATGTATTATGTGTTCCAACCTTATCCTGCAACCTTCTATCTGTATATCAGATAACTCATTTAGGTGAAGGTAAAATCGTTGAATTTTCACCTCATGATGTTGTAATTAAGGACCTAAGAGATCCTAGACATATTTTAGCTACTAGCATTGCTGATGATTCTACAAGGTTGTATAAGTTTAACAACTTTAGGTCATCAAATCTTCCCTCTGTATTTGTTGCTCATAATGATGAAGTGAGCAAACTTTGGCATGAGCTATTTGGTCACTTAAACTACCACTCCCTTCAGAATCTATGTAAAGAAAATATGGTGACAAGTCTTCAAATGGTATCATGCAGAGATGGTGTTTGTTCTGGATGTGTACTTGGAAAACATCATCGAGATAGTTTTGAAAAATGTTCCTCTTGGCACACCTTAGCCCCTTTACATCTTGTGCATAGTGATTTATGTGGTCCACTTCCAGTTGTTTCATTCTCTGGCTACAAGTATTTCTTAACTTTCATTGATGATTTCTCCATATGCACTTGGGTATCCTTCTTAAAACTCAAGAGTGAAGTATTTAACATGTTCTTGGCCTTTAAGGCCTTTGTTGAAAAACAATTTGGACATCAAATTCTTAAGCTAAGATCCAATAATGGCGGAGAATACGTTAACAACAAATTCATCAACTTTTGCACTGAGAATGGAATTCAAATGCGACATATTGTTCCATATACTCCACAATAAAATGGTGTAGCTGAAAGGAAGAATCACACCTTAAAGGAAATGGCTAATTGTATGCTTCAATCTAAAGGACTTAGTCTTACTTTTTGGGCAGAAGCAATTAACTGTGGAAATTACATAATAAATCACACTTGTACTAAGGTTTTAAAGAATATCACTCCAAAATAAGCATGGAACTCAATTAAACCAAATGTAAGTCACTTTCGTGTTTTTGGAAGTGAAGCATGGGCCCATATTCCAGATGAGAAACATAAAGCTTTAGAACTTAAGAGTGAAAAATGTGTTTTTGTTGGATATTCTGAAGATGTCAAAGGATATAGACTTATTCCACTTAATTCCAAAAATGTTATCATTAGAAGAGATGTAAAGTTTGCTGAAAATATATCGGCCTATGAACCTAGTTCGGCGGATGTGTCACCTCTCTCTATCTCTTCTACTTTTGAAAATATTTCTTCTTCAGATGATGAAAGCAAGGATGACAATCCTCCCCCACCTTCTCAGGATCCTCCTTCAGCTCCTTAGCTTCCAAAATGGGTCCATGCTACTCGGGATGCAGCAGGCGCTCTTGTCGGTGATCCTACAGATCAGCAACGTACACGTTCTCAATTCGATAGAGCCTCTTCTTTACTGGCTCAAGCTTCAGTGAATTATGATCCTAACACCTTTGCAGAAGCTTCAGGCCATCTAGATTGGGACACAACTATGAATGAAGAATATCGTTCATTATTGGAAAATGATACATGGGATCTTGTTCCTCTACCAAAGGGACAAAAACTTGTTAGATGCAAATGGGTTTACAGAACCAAGTATGGACCAGATGGAAAGGTTGATAAACATAAAGCTCATCTTGTTTTCAAGGGTTTTTCACAAGTTGAAGGCATTGACTATACTAAAACCTTCTCCCTTGTTGCAAAATTTAACTCTATCCGCCTTGTTCTTTCCCTTGCTGCCTCTTTCAAATGGGAAGTCCATCAATTGGATGTTAAATCTGCCTTCTTGCATGAGGAATTGCATGAATAAATCTATATGGAACAACCTACTGGCTTTATACAAACAAACTCTAGCCTTGTATGTCGGCTTAAGAAATCCCTTTATGGTATCAAGCAAGCTCCTTAGGCTTGGTATGCCAAAATGGATAGCTTTCTTTTAGAAACTGGCTTTTCTAGGTGTCATTCTGACAATACTGTCTACACCAAGAAAGTGGGCAAGTCTCTTATCATTCTTTTTCTTTATGTTGATGATATTATCCTTACTGTTAGTGATCCCAACCTTATAAACCATGTGAAGTCCAGCCTTAAAAAGAAGTTTTAAATGACAGACTTAGGACACTTGCATTATTTTCTTGGTCTTCAATTCTTGCAATCCAAGGAAGGTATTTCCCTTTCCCAGTCCAAGTATGGTTGTGATCTTCTATGCCATTTTCACATGGAAGACTATAAGCCAGCCCCTTCTCCCTTTCAGTCTAGAGCCACACTTTCAGTCACTTGTACTTCCCCTGAAGTTGATGCTACCTTATACTATCAACTTGTAGGAAAACTTTTGTATCTAACCCATACTCATCCTAACCTTTCCTTTTTTGTTGGCCTTATTGCTCAGTTTATGCAAAACCCACATGAAAGTCATTGGAAAGAAGCTAAAAGAATACTTCATTTTTTTCGAGGTACAGTTCAGTTTGGAATTCATTACAGTGCAGAAGCATCTCCTCTATTGGTTGGTTTCACTGATTCTGATTGGGTTGGTGACCCTGATGATTGGAAGTCTACTACAGGTTATGTGTTCACTCTTGGTTTAGGACCTATTACATGGGCTTGCAAGAAACAAAGTTCCATTTCTCTTTCTTCAGCAGAAGCAGAGTATCATGGTGCCATAGAAGCTAGTAAGGAAGCCATGTGGCTTCGTCAGATCCTATCAGAGTTTGGCTTTCAGCAGTAGCATCTGACTTCACTTTGGTGTGATAATCAAAGTGCCATTCAACTATGCAAAGATACAGTCCAACATCAGTGCAGCAAACACATTGAACTGCACATGCACTTCATCAAAAATCTCATTCATGACCATGTTCTTGATGTACAATATTGTCCAACAGATGATCAAGTTGCAGACATCTTTACAAATTCTCTCACAGAAGCAAAGTTTACTAAACTTCGATTTATGGTTGGAGTTTAGGAATTGTCACTAAGGGGGGATAGGCTCTAAAGCCTCCTTCCTTCTCGTATTTTGTCATATTTGTACATCCTTCAATCCTATCCCAAGTTGTTCTTAAGTGGGGATGTTAGGATATTCCAACACATAGGAAATAGTTAAGTACAACTTGGTCTATTGTAGAGTTAGGTAAATTTTGTTTCTTTACTATGTACTTTTGTAACTTACAATCCGACGGTCATGATATGTAGTGATCTGACGGTTCATTCTCTCCTCGGTATTACCGACACTTGATCCGTGGCTTAACACCCGATTGGTCCATGATCTCTATTTAAGGAGCATGGAGGGTCATTTGTAAGGTAACCGTTCATGAGAGAAGCTTATGTAAATTTTCATTCTTTTATTAATAAATTTCCTAAAGTGACCGCATTGGCTCAAACCATGGATTGTTTCCCTCTTTGATGGTTTTAACCACGTCAACAATACTGGTGTATTGATCTGTGATCCGTTTGTGAGCGGTGTCCTTTGGTGTTCTGATTGAGGAACTTACCTTGTAAATTCCTACACCATCATCATCTCCACCACCACCTATCCCAATCCTGCCCAGCCATCCTCGGGCATCCCCCTAGTCAAGGCCTCGGCTCGGCCCCAGGAATCCTCATTATCTCGAAGTCGCGCCACCAAAGTTGGTGACATAGCCTCTACTGCCACAACATTCTCTCGTAGTCTCTCCATCTCCCTAGAAGTAGATGAGTTGGTCCCCTTCCCAAAGGGACCACTGCTCTCAAGTCATTGGCACTGTGCCAACCTCTCAAGACCCTCCTCCTCCCAAACATCCCATCATCACTAAGGTACAATAGGATCACCAACGACTCTCATTTGTTGTGGATCCTTGACTACCACGTAGGTCATCAGTCATCCATGTGGCCCCACATCTGCAACAATAAAGACATGATATCATCATCATATAAAAAATGTATCATAAAGCATACATGTCAAAGAACTGAAATGAATAAATAAAACAAGTCACATACCTACTGGCCCCCAAGCATCACCAAGGGGGAGCCCCATATATGGATCACCCGTAAATTTCACTCCATGATACAGGTACTCAAGAATAATATGAGGGTTGGATAGAAACCAACCCTCCACCTAAAATATTCCAATAACTCCCTGTTGCACCTTCACCGGCCTGTGGAATCATGGGTTCCCATCGTTTCATCCCGAGGTCCCTAACAAGACCTAGGGGCACCACTATAAAAGATCGTAGAATCACAACCCTCTCATATAGGATGATACATAAGATACTAGCATAATAGAAGCTCTAAGTCGTTCCTTGTAGAACCTCCGTTAACTGGGAGACCATCCCTCTATACACAAAACTGACCCAATAAATAATTGCTCCGCTTGCAGCCTCTAAAACACTGCAATTGCAGGCCCCGATACCCGGTGTGGGGTTGTTGAACCTACCAAGTCTATGATCATCGTTAGCCCTACTCACTCAGCGAGATCCAGGATAGATGGTGCTCTAATGCACCCATCCTCAATAGGGTTAGGCCCGTGGTGGGCCTCTTCCCATCTCTAAATATCCACCTACCGAGTTGGTAGGGGATGTGGAAAAACCTCTCCTCAAAGTACCAAACCTGTCATAAAATATATATCGACTTCCACATTGATCAAAAGATTTGTCTCTTTGACAATGAAGATATTTTGATCAATGTCCCACAACTGAACCAAAAATTGAAAGAACTCATCATGCAACCAAAAGAGGGGGTTCTAAAGAAAATTCAGTAACCCCCATCCAACTAATGTCCTGCTAGCTATAGGATCCTCTGCGACCGCTACCCATAAAGGTTTCCAATATCTCTCTTGTTGGAGCATGCCCATCCTTCCATTAAGGATATAAAATTCTAAAAAAAATCAAACTCTGAGGTTGTAAAAACCCTTTTTTGAAGCATCATGCATTTATGGACATCACAGGCGCATGCATCACATGTCTATTTCTCAAACAGATGCGCAGTTCATGCATCTGCAATTTGATAACTACAGTGACACCAGGTGCATGCATCACACGTCTGTTTCTCAAATAGACATGCAGTTCATGCGTCTGCAATGAGACAATCTGTAGTGACACCATAATTGGGCCCACTCATCTGATCACTGAGAAGATGCATCATCTACACATCTGTTATTGATACATACACGTGGACTACATGGCCGAGCTGCAGCATCACCAAAACAACGACATTGCGGCTTCTAGCTGATCAGCCGCACCGATTGTGTGGTTGTCAACCATTTTCCCATGGAGTCTCCATGTGAGTCCCTGGGAAACATGCGGAGACCACATGACTGTCACTCAGTCACCCATGCAGTTCAAGTTTGTTAACCCTAAAAAGGTCATGTAAGGAACCCCTGTACAACCTACCTAGCCTATTCTACCAAATTGATGGAGCAAGGGTTTAGTGTTCTAACATGTCTGTCCCCATGTGCTACCCTAGTACACTAGTTGGCCACAATGGCAAGAAACATCTCCTGGATCATATCTAGGCTCCCAAAATAGTAAGTGAAAATGAGGTGGCATTGGGCCCACTTTTCCCTATATATTTCCCTTTTTGACATCTTCTTGAGCCCAGTACAAGAACTAGAGATCTCCATTTTTAAGACCATTAGAGACATAAGGATCAGAACCACATCATCTTCATCATGGCACCCTTCATTCCATTTCAACCCAAAACTCATTTTTTGACCTACCACATGCTCAAAGTACCACTTCAAGTGCTCCTTCTTGTTTTTTCAATTCATCTTATTCAGTCGCTTTGAGATTATTTATATGATAAAAAAATATGTTTCACTTGGGGTATTGGATTTTAAATTGTAGGCACATCAACAAAATTCATGCCATGATCAAGACCCCAGTGGCCAGTAATAGAGAAGGTATCATTCATCACTCATCATGATAGGATTCCCACAAAGCTTTGCATATCCTGACATCATTTCTCTAAAATGCACCATAGGGTCCATCATCTTGACCACGTTTACCATCACCTCCCCTTGCATATGGTAAATGTCCATGTCATTCGATAGAGCCTTCCCACTCATGGATCACCTCATGATATAGACCCCCACATACTATTGGGATCCATGACCATCTACCCAAGCTTGGGAACCACTTCAAATTGCATGCCTTGAAGATCAGCCTCATTCTTCTTCACTCATTGCTTACCAACCCCATTCCTGGGCCACCCTTGTATGTTGCAATGAATCAAGATGGATGCACCACTACGTTCTACATTTGGCCTACCATTCACCCATATTACAGTAGACCATCTGCGTCACTTCATTCACCTCACCAACCCAACACAAAGACCAACCAATGGGGCCCCCGCCCTTAGCAAAAACATCATACCTCCATCATTATGTAGGTCACCATTTTCATGGGGCACCTATCTCTGTGTCTGTACATCCAAACCACCTTCATATTATTTTGACAAGTGTACAAAGATTTTTAAATTTAGGAAACATCTTCCCACCCATATTTTCATGTATTTTTACATGGTGGCAGTTTCTACTCACCCTTGGTTGGAGCTTGCACATCATCCACATTCATTTATCCTCTTTATGCTAGTCAAAACATATTTACACCTACCCTGGAAGTCCTACTGACTCTAGGGCTATCCATGTCATCAAAAAATTTTGACGTTGCCATTTGCATAATAGCTCTGAGCTCAAGCCAGTTGTCGATATCCATTCATATCGCCAGCTTTCATTATGATTCCTTGTCTAACCCACACTATTAGAGTATTTTTTCACCTTATATTGATTCCCCGAATCATCATTTCGGTTGGTTGATACTCCTTTCCTGTCGAATTCAACACCTATATTCTAAGATCAAGGCAGTACCTTAGATACTCCCCCCTTTAAGGGACATCCTCGGGTGGCACAATGGGAATCATCATTACCCATTGATGTTATTGGTCCCCCTGACATTCGATACCAACACAAATTTTCATGTCAAGGTGGTACCGTACTTAATGACCATTGTAGTTTTTTCATTTAGTCGAAGGCCCACATATCACTAAGCACCTCATTCAACAGTGCTTACATCATGATACGAGGGAGGTACCCAATGTTGAATACACTTGCATACCTCAACACCTAATTCAACAACGCTTCACCTTTCTTATGCATAGGGGAACTAGATTCAATCTGTTTGTCAAATAAATGCCCTTGAGGGTGTCAGCAGTTATAATCATCATCCATTAACATGTCAACCACCACAATGTTTGCTGGATAGAACCATTTCCTTTCCAATTTTAATAATTCATCATTAGTCATCATAATGATCATGGGAAATTCCTGCCTCGTATAGACACTTTTTTCTTTTTAGGTTTCCTTCAGAAAATGGTTATCCCTTATACTCAGTCAAGGGGTTTCCCTACTCATCTCTACAACAATTTATCCTCTCTCTCAAGTAGATTGATCATAACATAAAAATGTGATGTATTTTGGCTATACGTTTTCTCCTAACCTGATATATCAGGGGGCAAATTTTAACACCAGAAAATCATATACATATTTGTACAATCCAGAAGACGCTAAAAGTCATCTAGTAGAATGCACAAGTGAAAATTTTCTAGCTGAAGATTTTATGAAGTTCAAACAATTTAATTCCTCCAAAGATCCAAAGTTTATGGAGTTTAAAAACTTAAGTATCCGCGGTTGTTTCTTCGATAGCCCGCACAGCACGGTATTTCCTTGGAAAGTTGCATGGTTAAGAAAATGACTGACTCACCAAATTTGGGACCACTTCACACACTTAGAGGTGATTCCCTGATAGGATCTCAGTCAAGGATAGCCAAATTCGATTCGCCCCGAAGATATGCAACCCTCAATGGAATCATCTTATCCTTCTCATAAGTCATTATCATTCATGAACCAAGAGAGGGTAGATGGATTCAAAATTTCTATATAAACAAACCATGGGAGAACCAAAACATGAGACAATGTTATGTTGGACAAATTTCTATCAGAGCAACCCTACATTTCATGGTTGAAGCAAAGAAAATAAGAGCACTAGCATGTTGGACATATTTCTTCTAAGCAATCCATCATCTTAGTGAGAGGAGAAGAGTCCACCATTGAGAGAGTCTTCATACTTCTTTGAGAGAGAGGAGAATCTTACAAAGATATTGAGGAAAAGAAACTCCTTGCTAAGTATTTTTTAGCACCATAGCTCAAATAATTCTCTTCAAGTGTTTAGTGTTCATCTATTGTATTTAACTTCTACCACCATCAATCAATAAAGGGAGATTTTTCCATTATCTTGTTGAATTATATTCGCCATTGAGGATTATTTTTGTATTTATCTCTTTGTTTTAGTTTATGTTTGTATACGCATTATTTTCACTATTTGCAATGCTTCTTTTTTTTTATCTAAGTTTGTTCAGTAACAGCACCAACTCTATTTTTATTCCTTTACAGGGAACAACCAACTGTTAAGGAGGTGTCTGTTGGTACACCATTGCTACAAAAACACTATTACAACCACCTTGCCTATAATAAGGGTGCCCATCACCAAATACTGGTCAAATGGGTGTAACTGAGGAGTAGCCTTTGATTTTACTACCAATTGGATCATGCAAGAGGTAGTGAACTCCAGTGAACTATGGTGCCCAAAATATTCCAACGGAAAACTAGCTGGCATGATCAAGGTATTTCCCCAAAATGTGGTCACCTTCATAAACAATCATGACATCGGGTCCATGTTGAACATGTGGTGTTTCCCTTCTGACAAATTGTTGTAGGGTTATGCCTACATTCTCACCCATCCTAACATTCCCACCATTTTTTATGATCATTTCGTGGACAGAAATTTGAAAAGGTAAATTCAAAACTTGATTCCATACACAAAAGAAATAACATAAATGCTAACAAAAATAGCATATGCAAGTTGCACAGTCATATTTTTCAATGTATGGGCAAACCCTTGGAAATTATTTATCACACTCTTATGTAGTATCACAAGTAACCACCCAATCATCTACAGTTAAGACACCAACTATACATTTGGAATGTAGGGTGCAACCCCAAGGGCCTCCGCCTCAATTTTCAAAGCCATTCCTAAGTATGATCTGTCAAAATTGTCTAAAATATCACAACATGATGACAAATTGAATATGATGCAAAGTGGAGGAACTTCTCGTTCCTCTAGTCAAAATTGCCCAAGAGTTTGGGGAGCATCTTTAGATAAAGAGAAGGTAGTAAACACAGGGATATCACCATCATCATAATTTCTTGTGAAGGGGGAAGTTAATGGCCAGAATATTAATCAACAACATAAAGCTCAAATAATTAATCCAATCACATATAATTCTTTATCCATTAAAGGTGCTTCTATTAACCAAGCATGATCCTTAGTACAATAAAAAATTGAATTTGTTGAACATCATCCCATCAAGATGAGCAACATTTCTATTGTAAACATATCAACAGTGGCTCAACCTATGGGTTCTACAATCCTACATATTGATCATGTATTACAAAATAATGAGATAAAAAAAAAAGATGATTTTTTAAGAGCCACTAGGAATTTGGTTGGAGATAAGATGCTTTTATAGGTAATCTGCAATTATAGCTCTTGCAGCAAGCACAACCACAGTCAATACAAATCACACAGCAGAAACAATTGTTAGGAAAAATACAGAGGCGGGGTGAATCAATATTTTAAACTACTTAAACTTTTCTTTCCTTATTCAGATTTATGTACGTGATTTTTATCAAGAAAACTTGCACTTGTACGTGACTGTGATGAAGATAAGTAGTGTATATCCAGTTCACTAAATTTTTTAGTTAATTCATCATCTATTTAAATTCAACCAGTATATCAGTACTTCATTGAACATTAATTAAATAATAACCATGTGCATTAAGAAAAAAATAAGCCATCACACACAAGCAACACATGAACACCAGGATTTTTAGGTGGAAACCCAAAGTGGGAAAAAAACCACCATTGTTATCGTCTTTGTCTTATTCTTTTATTATAAAGGGAAATTTCTTACAAACTTGTATTGGCGCAGACTCATACCAGTATGCAGGCACCCACCTGCAGAAGGCTACAACCTTATCTCGTTTTCCATATTCTACTAGAAGGGAGCTACAACCCCCTTATCCTTTGTTCTTTGTGGATCACCTTTCAAAATGTTTCAAACTGGATCCATTCCAAATATCAGACAACAATAGTGAAACCAACACTGTACCAAGTCACTTAATCATTGATCCAATTGTATCTATAGGTTTTAACCCTGTACAGAAATTACTTGCATACGAATTCTAAAACACAGAAAATAAACAATGCGAGAGAATAACACATAAAACACATACACACAGAGATTTTCCCCTGGATCCCAAAACCGGGACTGCCAGCTTGATTTTTCATTATGTTCCTTTCAATGTTACAATACATATTTATACATGTCGAAGCATCCAATACCATGGACCGAAAACCATCGCATCCAAAACCATGGACCAAAAACCATCGCGTCCAAAACCATGTGTGAAAATCATGCACAAAACCATAGGTAGGTCTGTCCAACCTAATATAGGGTCCAAAAAAAAAAATTCTCGGGGCATTGCCCCAGGCCCCGTAGAGGGGGCCTACCCACCCCCCTCAAACCCCCCTGTGACCCCCCTGTTGCGCAATCGGCGCAACAAAGGGGGGGCTTCGACCCCTCTCTAACCCCCGGTTCACTACATGGGCTAGTCGTGGAAAGAATAACACAACCCAACATTCTCCCAAGAGAGCTTAGTCATTTATCCAACCCTGCAACGCCCATTGTTTCTCTACACCAAGAAAACTTCTCAAAGCTCATAGATTTTGTCAATGGATCTGCAATATTCTTCAAAGTGTCCACCTTTACCAGCAACACCTTTTTGTCTTCTATCATATCCCTCACAAAGTGATACTGAAAATCAATGTGCTTTGTCTTTGAATGGTAAGTAGGATTCTTTGCCAAGAAAATTGCACTTTGGTTGTCACAGTCTATCCTTATAGCTCCTTGTACCAACCCCATACTTGAACACAATTTCTGCAACCAAACTGCTTCCTTGCTTGCATGAGTGTTGCCATGTATTCTGCCTCTGTAGTTGATAGTGGCACTACAGATTGTTTCTTACTCATCCAACTGACTGCACCTCCAAATAGGTTAAACACATACCCACTTGTAGATCTTCTCTGATCCAGATCTCCAACCCAGTCCATATGAACAAGCCATGGATATCCAAAACTCTGTCCAATCCTGGTCTTCCTTGGTAGCACAAACCATAATCACTAGTGCCACGCAAATACTTGAAAACCTGCTTCACTGTTGTCCAATGCTCCTTCCCTGGTTTTGACATAAACCTGCTCAATACTCCCACTACATGTGCAATGTCTGGTCTAGTACAAATCATCACATACATCAGGCTACTGACTACACTTGCATATGGAACACAGGACATGTCCTCTTCCTCTTCTTGTGTCTTGGAAAACTGTTCAATAAATAACTTTACACCTATAGGAATTGGAACCTTCACCGGTTTACTATCCTGCATATTAAACCTCTACAGTATTGTCTCGACATACTTCCTCTAGTTTAACCGGTGCTTCCTCTTTGCCCGATCTCATTTAATTTCCATGCCCAAAATATATTTTGCAGCACCAAGATCTTTCATGTCGAATTTGGAGGACAATTTGGTCTTCAAACCCTAGTAATTTCTTTGTCATTTCCAACCAGCAACATATCATCCACATACAAGACCAGATAAATAACACAGTCACCAATTAATTTAAAATACATACAGTGATCTGCTTTGCTTCTGGTGAAGCCAAGTCCCCGTAGAAATGTATCAAATTTTTGATACCATATCTTTGGTGACTGTTTTAACCCATACAGAGACTTCTTTAACTTGCATACCAGTTCTTTCTTACCCTTCACCGCAAAGCTTTCGGGTTGCTTCATGTAGATATCCTCTTCCAGATACCCGTGAAGAAACATTGTCTTCACATCCATCTGTTCTACCTCAAAATCAAAAGAAGCAGCAACAGATAAAAGTAATCTAATAGAAGCTACCTTGGCAACAGGAGAAAAAATATCACCAAAATCAATTCCGAGCACCTAGGAATAACGTTTTGCTACCAACCAAGCTTTGTATTTCTCCACCTTTCCTTCAACATTTGTCGTCTTCTTAAACACCCATTTGCTACCAATGGGTTTCCTTCCAGCCGGTAACTCCACCAGATCCCAAGCCTCATTTTTGTGCAAAGATGCCATTTCATCAACCATGGCCTCTTTCTAGAGTTTTCCATCCTCTGAATCTATTGCTTCCTTCACAATTCAGGGATCATCATCAGTAATAGATAAAGCAAAATTTGAATAGAAAGAAGATGGACTATACCCTTTTGGCTGCCTTCTTTCTCGAACTGATCTTCTCACAACCGGAGTTTGTGTCTCTTCATCTTCTCATTCCTCCTCTGTTGTAGACTCAGATTCTTCCTCCTTTAGCTCAAACTCTATCTTCTCAAGTTCCTTTGGTTGGACTTCATGTTTAATAACATCTTTCATCTCTCTGAACACCACATCTCGACTGTACACAACCTTCCTAGTTATTGGGTTCCAAAGCTTATAACCCTTTAAGCCATCCTTATACCCAATAAAGATGCACTTTTCATATTTACTATCCAACTTGGTTCGTTTCTCCTTTGGAACATGTACATATGCATCACATCCAAATACCCTCAAATGTGAAAGAGAGGGTTTCTTACCAGTCCATACCTCTTGGGGAGTCTTATCCTCCAATGATGATGAAGGTGATCTATTAACCAGGTAACATGTTGTCTCCACTACCTCTGCCCAAAATTCTTGTCCTAACCCGGCACCACTGAGCATGCTTCTTGCCCTTTCCATCAACATCTTGTTCATTCTTTCTACAACTCCATTTTGTTGAGGTGTATATGGAGTAGTCTTCTATCGTGCTATACCACACTTCTTACAGAATTCTTCAAATTCCTTACTGCAAAACTCTCCACTGTTATATGTCCTCGGCACCTTTATCTTCTTCTCTGTCTGGTTTTCCACCATAGCCTTAAATTCTTTAAACGTGTCAAAGACTTCAGATTTCTTCTTAAGGAAATATGTCCATGTATTCCTTGAGAAGTCATCTATAAATGATACATAGTACATAGACTTTCCCAGTGATGGAACCTTCACAGGTCCAAACACATCATTGTGCACAATCTCTAATATTTGTTTCGCCCTCTTACCACCATAGGGGAAACTCACCTGATTTTTCTTTCCATATACACAATTTTCACACAAATCAAAATCTAGAGAGCTATTACTCATACCTTCTACCATACATTTACCATGAATTATTCAAAGGCCCTTCTCTCCAATATGTCCAAGCCTTTGATGCCACAGCATGGTCTTCTCTCCAGAGACCACTAGATTTTTTGCTCCACTTTTAGGAACCACAAAACTATTTCACCCATCAACAACAGTGCTACCTTGCAGCTTGTATAGAGTTCCAATCCGAACTCCCCACATCAATACCATTGCTCCCTGAACCATCTTGCAGGTATCCTTCTCAAACACTGTTTTTACAGCTGCATCGTCTATCTTGCTTATAGAAATCAAATTTCTGGCCAATGCAGGAATATGTAGAACACCCGGAAGTGTTCTAACCCTTCCACCTTGCAACTTCAACTTTACTTTTCTGCAACCAACGATTCTAGCCTTCCTATCATCCCCTAAGAAGACATCACCACCATCGTATTTCTCATACTCGCAGAACCACTCTCTATGGGGAGTGAAGTGAAAGGATGCACCTAAGTCAATCAACCATGCCTCATGATCTACATGTGTACTTGAAGAAGCCAAGTACACATCCTCAACTTCATCTGAGGTGGTTTTCGCCTCTGCAAAAGGAGCATTATCAAATCCCTTTCCTTTGTTAGGAGCTTTATATTTACAGTCCCTTTTGTAGTGCCCTTCCTTTCCGCATTTCCAGCACACCACCTTTACAGTTTTTCTTAGAGATTTAGATCTCCCTCTAGATTTAGATCTCCCACTCGATGACTTATTTTTTTATGTTCTAGGACCATCCTCGTATAGACAAGGCATCACCATTCTGGCTCTCCATATTTTTCCGTCTCATCTCCTCCGTCAGCAAGGATGAGACTATTTCATCAAACTGCAAGGCAATTGCATTGCTACCTATTGCAATAACCAAACTATCCTACGAATCTGGTAGAGAACACAACAAACTAATGCACTTATCTTCATCTGAAATTTTGATATCAACAGACAATAATTGACTTACCACAGTATTAAACACATTCAGATGCTCTATCACCGAGTCTCCATCTTTCATCCTCAGGTTATACAGCTTTTTCCGTAGGAACAGTTTATTCACTAGAGACTTAGATTGGTACAAAGTCCTTAACTTGTCCCACAAAGCCTTCGTCATAGCTTCCCCTGATACATTTAGCAATACTAAATCTGAGACACACAATCGTATTATGCTCTTTGCCTTCTGATCCAACTTCTTCCATTATTTTCATTAGACACTCCCATTGGTTTAGTACCCATATCTACCATGATCCACTAATATTTATCCACCAACAGATCCTCCATCTTGAGTTTCCACAACTCAAACTCTGACCATTAAATTTCTCAATCTCTATCTTTCCACTGCTCGCCATCTTCTTTCACCACTAGAATCGATCCCGCAAATCTCCCACTGAACGGGGTCTACCACAGGCCCGAGCAAAACCCCTCAGCAACAAAGGTTGCCCCGGACCTTGTAGATGGGGGCTACCCACCCCCCTCTAACCCCCCGGTTCACTATGTGGGCTAGTTGTGGAAAGAATAACACAACCCAACAGTATCACCATGTCAAAAATGGAAATAATTTGTTCAAACAACCAAACCAACTTATATCATTATATACCCATTCATTAGAATACCAGACCATATATTGTTCATCACTGAAACCAGATTCTATCACCGCAAACCCTATTTAAACACATGGCAGAATATATATGTTATTGTTCTTACTCATACATGTGTATGTGCATGTTTCTGCTAAAGGATACTCACATACAAATCTCAAAATATTGATATCTAAATTTGTATCACTGTACCACTGAATAATTTCCCAAATAGATACTGAATCCAACATAAATCACTGAACTAAATACAGATTACCACCTAGCAGCATCATCACAAGTCAATACTTTACTTCATAATCAATTTAGTCCAAACAGTACTTAAAACACAGATAATTATAAGAGACTTCACTGACAGATAGCATCAAACATAACATAATAAATCAGCCATTATCATCAGCTCATACTACAAAACCCTTGTAGATGTATGTGACCCTTATAAAGCACTTATGCGTTTGTACGCACCTATCATACTTAACACCTATGTATCGATCTATCCATACTGCAAAATTGATACGTGACTACCGAGAAGTAAATCCGTGTATATACATGATGTTTCTGAAGCAAACTTGTGTACAGATCTATAATTTCTTATTCATACCTTCGTTGCACAACAGAACTTCAGTCAAAGCCAAATATCAGCATAGATAGTAACAAACACTCGTCATAACATTATCATCACATATCAAACCATAAGAAGATTATGTATTCATTTCAGATCTAATAGATATGATCCCTCGTCATACTCCTTGTGCACACTTATTTCATATCAAAATAATTCATTAACCCATTTCATGCACACTTAGCACTTTGATCTCCATCTCCTTATATAGCTTAGGTCTTAGCCAATACCTTAGTGCAATTTTGTAGTTATGTTGATGGTATTCTTTGACAGGATCAAATTTCCATTGTCGTGTTCATTACTATGGGCCAATACCATGGTAAAGACCCCTAATATTGAGAATACTATGGTGAAGAAATTGTATGTGACTTTTCTTCACCATACTTGTGTGTGTACATGCCCTTTGTTCACAGGACCCGTGTATACTTATTAAGACATCACTTTTATCCTTCCTCAGTCTCTAAACTGATGTTTCTTTGTCTGATCTCTCTGTCACATCTATACCCATCATGTTGACATATTTACCAAGTAGGTTTCCATCAAGGACAACACATTAGTCATAATGCCAATAATCTCCCCCTTTGGACTTGATGGAAACCATTTTGGTGTTTGGTTACCACCATTTGTAATAGACATACCGGGCTTCTCTCCCAAGTAATCAAGCATTCTCCAAACACCAATTTCTCTCCCCTTTTGACATCAAGGGAAAAGGGTTGACCAACGTTGAATGAAGACTTATCTCCCCTTTGTTGTCATGAGTGGTGTAGATCTGATCTGCTGAGTATGAACATTGAATTTTGACCATGCTCCTCTGAGCATATGATGAAATTTCAGAGGATATTCAAAGAAGTACATGACTATATGACTCAACCGGATATGACTTTTCCTATCACCAATCACTCAGGCTTACATCAATCACCCAACAGTGGGGTTACATATTTGACTCAATGTCAAATGCTTAAAATGGGATTACAATAGTTCAAACATGACTAAGTATTACAATGATTACACCATGGATCTCTATGTGACTTTTACATCAAGAGACATTTATGACCAAAACAAAATACCTCAATAAGACCATGATAGTCATCAACAACTATCATACACCATATAGGATCTGCACCATAAGCATTAAGTGTGACAACAAACACTTCAGCAACATATGTGTCTTTAGCAGCATCATCCATGATATATACCTATCATGAACATCATCATACTAGAATGCTAAAGAAATCATAATGCCAACAATGCACTATTAGAAGCATAGCAAATTCTCCCCCTGAACATGTGCCAACTGTTCACTGTCATATCTGATCACATTAACTCATCCATCAATTAGGCCATCAAAGCATCTTCATCAATCAGTAAGTTTATCAAAGCATCAATGTCATATTGTAGCAACTCATAAACCATCATAAGACAATACCACTTCTAAGTAGCACTGGAGCAATAACAGATTATAACCATTGAACATCAAGACCAGAATAAGTGTCTGAAGCATATCAGATCCTTTCCCTAATTCTATCCCATTATTTATTCATCATAGAGAAACATGCGTGACTGTCTAGATCAAAACTCGAGTATATATGTGACTGCCTTTCATAATATCTGTGTACATAAAGTAAAATGCAGAATTTTTCATAACCACAGCTCCCCCTGAGCCTATAATGTTTGTACTTTTTCATTGTTACTACATCAGATGTATTGTCAATAATATAAGCAACATGAATATCAAAACAACCATGGGAGTCATCATCAAAACAACATATGTATTTCTCCCCCTGAATATGAAATATATGTCAGAATAATTAATGAAGTGATGAAGTAGAGACCACTCCTATTTTATGTCTGAGATATTCAAAGGAATCACATGGAAGAGACTTTGTAAATATATCTACAACTTGTTCCTTTGAGGGAACATACTCCAGTTTGACCTTTTTTTCATGTACATGTTCTCTCAGAAACTGGTATTTGATTGGAATATGCTTGGTTTTTTAGTGCATGATAGGATTTTTAGAAATACTTATGGCATTGGTATTATCACATTGAATGGGTATAGGTGAGGACAATTTATTTAAATATCCTGAAATTTTTGCATCGTCAAGAAAAGTTGTGTGCAGCAAGATGAAACAACAACATATTTTTCCTCAATAGTAGATAAAGAAATAGAGCTTTTTTTTTGTTGAACCATGATACCAAGAGGGGTCCCAAATAGAATGCTCCTCCACTAGTACTTTTCTAATCATCAACATTACCTACCCAATCTGCATTTGTGTAAGCATGAAGAGAAAAAACTGCATTTTTGGGATACCATAGACCATAATCTTGATTTCCTTGTAGGTACTTGAATATTCTCTTGACTAAATGGAGATGAATTTCTTTAGGATTTTCTTGAAACCATCCAACAATCCCAACTACATGCACTATGTTTGGTCTTGTTCCTGTAAGGTAGAGCAAGCTCCTAATCATAGATCTGTATTCTAGTTGATTTACTGAGGGAGAATCATCATGTGAATTGAGGTTACAATTTTTTACCATTGGTGTGCATACAGGTGTGCAGTCTTCCATTCCATACTTCTTTGAAATTTGCTTGAGGTACTTAGTCTACAAGAGAAGGATACCATTTTTTTGCTTGCTAAACTTGAAGACCAAGAAAGTATGTTAGTTCACCAAGTGATGACATTTCAAATTCTTGTTGCATGACTGAGGCAAAACTTTTACTCATAGAATCTTCATTGCTTCCAAATATGATGTCATCTATGTAAATAACAACTATTAAAAGTTTACCATCATCCGGTTTTATATATAGATTGTTATCTGAAGATCCCTTAGTGAAACCTTATTGTTTAAGATGCTTGTCAAGGTGATAATACCATGCATGAGAAGCTTGTTTTAGTCCATATAATTCCTTCTTGAATTTTCAAACATGGTTTTTATCATTTGCTAAAATCCCCCTTAAGGTTGTTCAATATAAACTTCTTCTTCTAGGTCCCCATTCAGAAATGTAGATTTAACATCCATTTGATATACTTTATAGTTATGCAAACTTGAAAATGCAAGAAACATTCTTATGGATTCAAGTCTGGCTGTAGGATAAAAAAAAATTTCAAAGTCTATTCCTTCTTGTTGTGCATAGCGTTTGCATATAAGTCGTGCTTTGTTTCTAATTACCTCTCCAATTTCATTTAGTTTGTTTTTGAATACCCATTTTGTCCCAATAACATTTTTATCATGAGACCTTGGTATTAATTCCCATCTATGGTTCTTTTCTATTTGGTCAAGTTCTTCATCCATAGCCTTAACCTAACATTCATCTTTGCTAGCTTGATTTACATTTTTTGGTTCAATCATGGATAGGAAGACTAGATAACTAGAAGTTCCAACAAGAGTTCTTCACTTCCTTATCACCTAGAATTTGAGATTTTGGATGATTTCTTTGAACATACCTTGATGGAGTATTTTCTAATGCTTTTTCACTGTCAATTCCTTCTTCTTATGATTCATTGATTCCCTCTCCTAGATACTTTTGGCTTGTTGTAGGAGTATCTTCGTCATCTTTTGGTGCTTCCTTTTTGGTACCCATGGATGCTTCATCAATCACAACATCAATGTATTCAACAATATTTTGAAGTCTTTTATTGTAGCATTTATATCCTTTTCTTCTAGAGGAGTATCCAAGAAGAATTCCTTCATTAGCTCTAGCTTCAAACATTCCAAGTTTATCATCATTATTCTTTAACATTTGCTTCCAAATACTCTAAAATGCTTGATAGTTGGAGGCTTACCAAACCATAGTTCATGAGGAGTTTTGTCATTGTTTACCCGAATATGAGCTTTGTTGAGGATATTTACTGTTGTATGTGTTGCTTCCCCCAGAAGGTATGAGGTGTTCCAGACTCATCAAGCATGGCATGTACCATTTGTTGGATTGTTTTGTTCATTCTTTCTGCCACTCCATTTTGTTGAGGATTTTTAGCTATATAAAATTGCCTCTTGATGTCATGTTGTTCACAAAAGTTGAAAAACTCATATGATATAAATTCTCCTCCTCTATCAGATCTAAGACATTTGATTTTTAAATCTAACTCATTCTCTACTAGTGGTTTGAAGAGTTTAAATTTATCAAATTATTCATGTTAATGTTTTAATAAGCCAATCCAACACATACGAGTAAAATCATCAATGAATAATATGAAGTATTTCCCTCCCGAGGAGACTTCTTTCTCATAGGACCAAACAAATTAGTATGAATAAGTTAAAGTGGCTTACTTGAAGTACCTTCTTTGGCATTAAATTTCACCTTGGTTTGCTTACCAAATTGACATGATTTTCATGTGGTATTTTCTGGTAGAGAAATGTTATGCAAGTCGAGAAATGCTCCTACTCTACTTGACTTAAGTAATTGACTGAAGCTTAGATGTCCCAATATTTTGTGCCAGAGCTAACTCTCTTCTGAATTTCTCGAGTAACAATGTTCTAAACTGCCTTCCAAGACATAAACATTACCTAGAGTTCTCATTCCCTTTATTATGATCTTACTTGTATTAAAATTTCGTACCACATAATTCTTTGATCTGAAAACCACCTCATGCCCTTGATAACACATCTAACTAACCCTCAAAAAGTTATGTTTTAATCCATCAACAAACAAAACATTTCCAGCTTTAACCTTTTCTTTTAGCAAAATAGTTCCTTTTCCTTTGATATCAACAGGTGAATTATTTCTAAATGTTACATTATTTTCTTTCTTTATTTCTTTAAAGGAAATAAACTTATTTTTATCACCTATCATATGTTTTTAACATCCATTGTAAATGTACCACGTATTTTCTTGATCTCCTGCATATAAATCTAAATCGCAATTATCAGATTCTATGGTTTTCTTTTTCCATACCTTAGATGTTGTTGCTTTTTGTTCATTCTGAAGAGTTGATCATATTTTTCTTCTGCATTCAATTTCTCTATGCCCAAATTTATTGCAAAAGGAACATTCATATTCATCTTGAAGAGGTGATAAGGTATTGTAAGAGTATTTCTTTAACCCAGTCTCATTCTTTTGTTTTCTTGCTTCTCTAGTCATGATAGTTTTATAAGCAACAAATTGAGCAGCCTTATGACCAAAATTATGACAAGTGAAGCATTGACCATTAAAGTAAAATTTATTGGGAGTATAGTACCTTCTTGTGTATATTTCCCTTTTATTGTGCTAAGGGTGATTCAATAGAGAAACATTTGATCCCTTATTCCTTTGTTGAGAGTTCGAGTTTTGTTGACTGCTTCATTTTACCACAATGAGATAGCTTCCTATACTTGTTTCGGAATATTTTACAGTCTTTGATGATTCTCCATTGTATCCGAGACCTATTTTTATAAGAGGAGAGCATTGTAATTTGATGATTTCTTCTAAGATTTCAGATCCTTTAGCAAATCTAAGGTTTACAATTTTTGCTTTCTCAAGTTCCTTCCTTAGACTTACAACTTATAGTTCTAACTTTTTATTATGCCTTTCTTTTTCTAGGATTTTCTTCTTCAGAGCATCTTCTGCTAATTTAGATTCTTCTAAACCAATTTTAAGTTTAGTTATTTCTTTTAAGAGATTATCCTTTTCTTCTAGGGAATCCATAAAAACATCATCAGTCTCATCAATACATTTATCTTCAAATTCCATAAGTAATTGATATTCTTGATCAGACTCACCTTCTTCACCATTTGAAAGACCATCACTATCTTCATGTGTGTATAAGCTTCTCTTGTTTTCGAACCTTCCTCTAAAATTTACTTTTGTTGAATTCTTCTCTTTCTCATAGTTTTCTTTATAAGGGCATTTATCAGCATAGTGACGAACTCTTCCAGAAGCAAAGCATTTGAAAGGAAGCTTACCTCTAAATCTGTCAGTGCCTACTTGGAGTTTCTTTATGAAGTTTTCCTCTTCTTCATCTGATACATACCTTAATTCCTTGAGCTCCTCCTTTTCCTTTCCTTTAGAAGTATCTTTGAATGCAACTTCTCTGATATCTGAGGGACCCCATTTTCTCATTTCATAGGTTGTTAAAATCCCATGAAGTTGTTCAATAGTAAGGTTCTTCAAATCCTACATTTCTTCAATGGTAGATACTTTTGAATCGAATTTTTGGGTTAGAGATCTTAAGATTTTCTCAACCAGTGATGATTCTTTTATTTTGTCACCAATATTTCTCATTGAATTAAAAATCTCATCTACCCTAAGAAATAAACTTGCAATACTTTCATTGTTATGCATTCTGAGAGTTTCATATTAAATTCTAAGAGTTTGAATTTTGGAACTTTTTACCTTGGTGTCGCCTTCATAACTTTGGATGATCTTGTCCCATATAGCCTTTGCGGTATTCAGCTACATGACTTTGACAAATTTTGATTTTGCCAAGCTTCCTAACAAAGCATTGACAGCCTTTGCATTGGTCTCATACTTTTTCTTTTTTGCTTCATTTGTGGGAATGGAGGATGGATATTGATAGCCTCCTTCAACGATTCCCCAAACATCTACTCCAAGTGACTATAGGTAAGCTCTTGTTCTGAATTTCCAGAAAACCAGATTGGATCCATTAAACAATGGTGGCCTGATAGATGTTGCTCCCTCTTGGTTGCTCATTTTGATGAATATTCCTTCAAGTCATCAATCTTCTTCTGGATAACTTGCTCTGATACCAATTGTTAGGAAAAATATTGAGCGGGGGTGAATCAGTATTTTAAACTACTTAAACTTTTATTTTCTTATTCATATTTCTGTACATGGTTGTTATGAACAAAACCTGCATGTGTACGTGACTGTGATGAAGATAAGTAGTGTATATCCAGTTCACTAACTTTTTCAGTTAATTCATCATATGTTTAACTTGAACCAGTATATTAGTACTTCATTAAATATTAATTAAATAGTAACCATGTGCAGTAAGAACAAAATAAGCCATCACACATAAGCAACACATGAACACCAAGATATTTTTAGATGGAAACCGAATGTGGGAAAAAACCATCGTTGTTGTCATCTTTGTCTTCTTCTTTTATTATAAAGAGAAATTTATTACAAACTTGTACTAGCGCAGACTCATACCAGTACGTAGGCACCCACCTGCAGAAGGCTACAACCTTCTCTTATTTTCCAGCTTCTACTGGAAGGGAGCTACAACCCCCTTATCCTTTGTTCTTTATGGATCACTTTTTAGAATGTTTCAAACTAGATCCATTCCAAATATCATATAAAAATATTGAAACCAACATTATACCAAGTCACTTAATCACTGATTCAATTGTATCACCAAGTCAAACATAGAAATAATTTGTTCAAACAACCAAACCAACTTATATCATTGTATACCCATTCATCAGAATACCAGACCACATATTGTTCATCACTGAAACCAAATTTTGTCACTGCAAACCCTGTTTAAACACATGTCAGAATATATATGCTATTGTTCTTACTCATACCTATATACGTGTTTCCCCTGAAGCATACTCGCATACAGATCTCAAAATATTGATAGTTGAATTTGTATCACTGTACCACTTAATCAATCACCCAAACAGATACTGAAGCCAACATAAATCACTAAACCAAATACAAATTATCACCTAGCAGCATCATCACAAGTCAATACTTTACTTCATAATCAATTCAACCCAAATATTACTGTTAAACATGGATAATTATAAGATACTTCATTGACAAACAACAGCAAACATGATAGAATAGATTAGCCATTATCATCAGCTCATACTGCAAAACCCTAGCAAATGTACGTGACCCTTATAAAGCACTTATGCGTATGTACATTCCTTTCATACTTGACACCCGCATATATATGTGATGTTTCTTAACCAAACCTATGTACAGATCTGTAATTACTAATTCATACCTTCGCTGCATAACGAAACTTCATTCAAACCCAAATAGCGGCATACACAATAACAAACACACATCATAACATTATCATAACAAATCAAACCATAAACAGATTATGTAGTCATTTCATATATAATAGATTTGATCCCCCATCATACTCCATTGGCACACTTATTTCAAATCAAAATAATTCATTAATAACCCATTTCATGCACACTTAACACTTTGATCTCTATCTCCTTATATAGCTTAGGCCTTAGCCAATAAATTAGGCCAATTCTGTAGGTATGTTGATGGTATTCTTTGACAGGATCAAACGTTTGTTGTTGCACTCATTACTATGGGGCAATACCATGGTAAAAACCCCTGGTATTGAGAATATTATGGTGCGGAAACTGTAAGCGACTTTTCTTCACCATACCCGCATATGTACACACCCTTTGTTCACAGAACTTGCATATACTTCTTAAAACACCACCTTTATCCTTCCTTTGTCTATGAACTGATATTTCTTTGTATGATCTCTCTGTCACATATGTACTCATCATGTTGACATCTTTACCAAGTAGGTTTCCATCAAGGACAACACATTAGTCATAATGCCTACAACAATAACAACAACATTCTCAAGGCTCTTCTCATCAATTGGTTGCATGACAAAACTTTCATCCAAAACTAAATGAACAACAACCATTTTAGCAAGTTTAACCAGTAAATATACACCAACAAACACAACAAACTATTTAGAGGTCCATTTGCTAGGCCATGCATTGTTAGTCTCACAGTTGGCCCACAATCATTACAGGGTATCTCTATTCTTAGGTCATCATTCATTGTGGTTAAGGGTCACCCACAAACCCACGTTTATAGGTCAACCACAAAAAAACCCTTACCATCGAAGTCCATTTTCTAGGTCGTACATTGTCAGTATCACAGTTGGCCCACAAGCATTATAGGGTACCTCTATCGTTGGACCTTCATTCATCATAGTTATGGGACGTCCACAAACCAACAATTATGGGTCAACCACACAAGACCATTGTCTTCAACAACACTTGGTTTTGTGTCATCCACAAACCCACGGTTATGGGTCAACCACACAAAAAAATTATCTTCATTGGATCATCTTCAACAAAATCTTCTCACGAGGGAACTTCATGCAATAGGGAGAATTGCTTCCTAAGGGGGGAGGATTGATTCGAATGGAAAATGGAATCCACCCATGTTATCTAGCCATGGTATCCACCCATGGTATTGTAACTCAAGAAGGATATAATTAATGGGCCTCACTTTGTAAAAAGATATATTCATCCACCACAAAGTAGATGTAACTGGTTTCCTTTATTTTCATAAAGATCTATTTGTGTGTTTTCTTCTTCTCTCTCGGTGTTCAAGTTTTTCAAACCTTGGCCCCCAAGATCTAGATCAAGAAGCCATCATGCTTTTCAGGACATCTTCAGGATATTGGGAGAAGAAAATTATCAAGCCTTCTAGAAAAGATGGCAAGGCTTGTCTCACATCATTAACATGAGGGAGTATCACTCTCTAATAGTATACAAGAAGCACAAGAAATAACTCCTTTGTATGAGAGGATCATTCAGAGGCTTGGGATTCAGTTGATAGGTGGTGAGCACTAGTATTGCAGCAATAATGCTGCAACTCCTGGGCTGCCTACTTTACTCTTATCAACCCCGTAGCTCATAACAAACTTGGAAGCGTCGGTGTTGTATGCACAAGTACTAGTTCTCACTGCAAGATGTCACTTGGTCAGCCGGCGCAAGATCACTAGGAGCTCAAGCCAGCTTCTATGGATTCTAAAAGAAGCTCTATATGTGATGAAAGGAAAGAAATATTGCTCTACAAATGTTATTCTAACTGCAGAAAGGAGAAAGACTGAAATGTAAACCAAACATAGTAAACCCTAATTAATGAACTAATTCTACTTTTGCAGAAAGAACTATGAAAACCATGAAAGGAATGCCATTACCTACTCAAGGAAGTAAACAACATCTAACCATGCTATTTCTAGAAGTAAATAAGCAAAAAACATATTTTTGGATTTTTATGTATTTTTATGTGAATTTGACATGCATGTAATTTATTGTGTGTGAGTGTGGCAGCGAATAGGTGGCATTGAAGGGCGGTTTTGGGACTTGAGAGAATGTAGGACAGTGTGGGTGGGTCCTAGGAGGTCTCAAGTGGCCTTATGAAGGCTTTCCCCACACTCGGCCTTCAAAAGAAAGCCTACATGAAAATCTACAAGAGGACACAGGAAATCTACAGGAGGAAAACAGGGAAACTACCGGAGGCTTACAAGAGGAGGCCGAGAGCAGTTTTCACTATTTTCAAGGTGTGAGAATGGGTGAAAAATGTGGATGAAGGTTTGAATGAGGTGTTTCGGTGCCTAAGGTCTACCATGAATCACCAGAAGAGAGAAGTATGATTAGGTTTTCTCAAGGAGAGAGGAAAAAGTTCTATGGAAAAATGCAGGAAACTAGGGCAGAATTGAGGTGAGATTTGGGAGACCTATAGGGCATGGATCAGATGGAGTGTGTGATTGCTGATAAGCTGGCCTAATGCTAGAAGAGATATACTGCATAGAAACTGACAGTCAACCAAGGAAATCAAGCAACAAGTGAAATGATAGCATTTAGGAAAAACAGAGTTTTGCCTAAAAATGGTCTAAACTATGATCTATGAAAGGAAATGCTGCGAAATGCTGTAGGAAAGGAAAGCATGAAAGAATACTATTGAAAATTAGGAAGTGAGCATGATGAAGAAGATCTAAAGCAAAGCAAATCTGGACTATTAACCTACTAAAAAGCTGCAAACACTAGAAGTCCTATGAAGGAGGAAAATCTATGTTTTTGGGGCAGCAAGAGAGTCTTTGCCTCAAATCATGGTCCTAGAGGGAGGAAGAGAGACCAAGGAACTATTGCTAGCCTTTTGAATCTTCTCTTTATCACTGCTTAACCTACTACAGAAAGCACAAATGGAAGCAAACTACTAAATCATCAAAAACAACCTATTCTTAACCATAAAAGAAATACATCTAACAGCAAACTAATCTACAAATTGAAACAAGGCATACAAATAAAAGTAAAGAGGAGCTTGGTTGCTTGGATTGGGCCCTAAACCAAGAGCTACTACCCTCTGAGGTAACTCAGTCCTAGCTCAAAAAGGATTCCATATTTATTTTCAAAACAATAGCAAGATTACATGAAATTGTCACAAAAATAATAAGCTTGAAATTTGAGCAGAGTTTACATAAGAAAAAATCTGACCCTAGTGAGGCCCTAGGTCTCTCTACTTATACAATGAAGCTACCAACAACTTCCTTAAAATCAAGGAGGCTTGGCTCCCAAAACTCGAGATAATCATCAGTCATCCTCCACTTGCTCGGTTGCCTTCTAGTACATGATTCGGCTGCTTGTACTCCGAGTTGAATGAAGGGGAATTCGAAGTGAGAAGTAATAAATGAGGGGGATTCCCTACTACAAGTCCTCTCCTCTGTCCACTTCGAGTTATTGTTGCCATTTGTCCACTAGATCCTTGACTTTGACCTCAAATTCCATCAATAATCTACATTAAATACATGGTAGACCACATGGCACAATAACTTACTCAACTCACTCTTTCAGCTTAAATATAATCAGAAAATCATACAATAAGCTAAGATAATAGTTGATTTGACTAGGTTAGGAGGTAAAATGAGCCCATATAATTACCCATGTATGAGGCTCATCATCACCCCCCTACTGAAGGTGTTGCTCATCCTCTGAGCAACCTAGTCAATCTCCTCATCTTTTATGGCCTTGGTGGCCTCCCTAGCATCCCAGGCTTCTGATGTGGTCTGCTCTTCTTTCCCATATAATCCTGGCTTCATGTCTATGTCCTACCACTGCTCCTCCTCTTCTTCTTCTCTTCTGCCTTCCAGCGTGCCTAACAATAGTGGGGGACTCAGTTTGAGGCCAATCTAGTTGACCTTCAACCTCTGCATGGAGCGCTTGTACATTGGCACTCTTTTCAGTGCCTCCTTCAGCCTCATGGGGGAATGATATTCCCTAATCTGCAAATTGTGTGGTAAGGTGTTCCATCTCCTCATGTAATGCATGCACACAGTCATCCCCAAGTAGCATTTTCATATCCTCAAAGTGTGCAATGGCTTGTGCCTGATTGGTGAGATATCTAGGGGCAATTTGAGGATCATTGGCGAGTAGGTTGTGCATGTTGATGAGTGCCATAAGATCTGATGGCTCAGCTCTTATCATTAATGGCTCATTCTCCTCCTTTATCATCAATCTTTTTATTTTTGTTGCCCTCAATTCTGTATGGTTCATCCATGAGTCCATGGCCATTAATTGTAGTCCCCCTAGCTTACACATTCATGTTTGTGAGGGCCATGTTGTGTAAGTAGAATTTTGCCATCTTTGCTTTATCCTCTGAGATGCTTTGGTCACACAAATCCATGAACTGCATGTAGTCTTCGAAAGGCATTGTGCCTCTTTGTGCCAAAGTCTTTATTTGGAATTGTAACCATGGGTCCTTTATATAGAGGCCATAGGATTTGGCTAGTGTTCTAAATTACAATGCCTCCATGGATAAGCTGGCCACGCATGCCAGCTGGGTCTCCTTCTCTTGCAGCTACCTCCTTAGCAATTCATTTTCAGTTTCAAGGTGGCTTCTTGTAATTGCTTCCCTGTCTCTGAGAGAACTCAACTCTCTGCCCATTTCCCTGAGTTTGTTTTCCATATGGCCAACATCCTCAACTCCTTTGGATTTGGCTATCTGCATCCACCTATGCGTTCTCACTCTTTCTTTCTCCAATTCAAAAAATAGTGGAATTGCAAATTTCTGTGGGATTATCCTTCCTCCCTCAAGTAGATTGTAATAGGAGGCAAGACTAGGCTAGGGATCAGGTTCTTGTATCTCTTGTGCTTCCTCCTTCACCTGTGGCTGTCCTTCTATCCTTTTCTCAAGTTTTTGGGTCTCCTGTAGTTTTGACAGTGTCTCCTGTAGAATTGTCTAAGCCTCCTGTAGGACTATTTTTGGGTCCTGTAGTACTATATTTTCCTTCCATGTGGAAGATCTAGGAGTCCCCCTTTCATATGTTATAGGTGACTTGGAAGGAGATTCTTTCCCTTTGGTATCGGGTGAATCTTCAATGGTAATTGGCACTTGTGAAGAGGGCTTAGGTTTGCCTGTTTTAATTCTTGTGCTCTTCTTAGCCCTGAAATACATGGAGGTTTGTCTTTTCCTCTTTTGCTTTGGCATGATTGGTGTACTGACGGCAGTGAGGGTAGCTGCTGCCTCCCTTTCCAAAGTCTCAGGGGATTCTTCTCCTTGTTCTTCCTTCTCTGCCTCTTTTTCTCCTTCTTCTGTCTCTTTTTCTGTCTCTTCTTGCTCTGTTTTTTTTAAATAAGCGAAAAAAAAAATTATGTATTTTCTCCTCTCCTAAAGACTTATTTCCTCCTCAAATTGAAACCACTTCTTTCATATATTGATATTCAACAGGGGGCATGCATGAACCCTACCTCTTCAGACCGAAAATCGTGCTAAAAATCGTGTTTTCTCCGTTCAAAACGACTCATTTCCCCTCCTGTAGAAGCCTGCTATCCCTCCTGTAGATTTCCTGTAGGTGCTCCTGTAGAAAACCTATAGGTTCTCTTGTAGAAAATGTCGAGAGTAAGAATATGGGAGAGATCGATGGAGGACAGTGGTTACGAGGCTGTGGGGGCACAAGGAGACTGCTGTAGCTGAGTTACAAGGAGAGAATGAAGGAAAAGGTGGTGATAAATTTCCGGGGAGGAGTACTTATTACCCTTTATGGATATTTTCGGTGATGAGTGCTTAGCTGGCAAGGTATACATTGGCCATATTCAGACCGTTGATCCCCACCTGCTCGGTCGTCATGGCCCCTCCTCGTAATCATCCCTCATTATTGCATCCGATTTCACACTTCCTCCACTACCTCTCCTTGGCATCTTGCGCTGAAGTTGACTATGTGCACGTGTGGGTGACATCTCAGATGAGTGGAATCAACTAGATGAAGGTGGCCAAGTTAACTGGCCACCTTTCCCTTGTTCAACCTCAACCATCTCGTTGCTTTTGCATGACTTCTAATTACACAAATGCAAATAGAGGAGTGACTTAGTTACTTACCTATGATCCAACTGTATTTGTTGTGAGGTGTTGTGGCTTTCTCTACTGCATGCCTTTATTTCCCTTTTTGCATGTCGTCTCTACTTGCTGATGTGTGGTTGTGTGCTTGTGCAGGTTCTTCTCGGGCTAGATCTAAGCTTTAGGTGCCTCCTCAACCTTCATGTTTGCACTCTCTTGCTATTGGTGCTAAATTTCTATGGGATCAGCTGCTACAGGAATTCCTACAGGAGCTCCTATAGCTGCTTCTCCCCTTGAAACTTCAACTTCTTCCTATGCTTGGAGCTCAAGGATGATGCCAGAGGTGTAGATAAATATGGAGAGGTAGTAGGTAGGCTTCAGGTGAGGTTGATGGTGCTTTTTCCTCTCATTTTTTTGGTTTTTTTTTTTAACTGAAAAAACTGTTTTTCTGTGTTTTTCTTGGACATGAAGAAAAATGATGCTTGGGGTGTGATGCAGGTTTGGAAATGATGGCAAGGAGTTTTGAATATTGTAGGAGGGATTATAGGTTCTTCATGAAGCATCTTTTCCCTCAAACTGCCTTTTTTAGCCACTTCTGGCTCTCTATAATTCCTACAAGAGCCTCCTGTAGAAGACAGTTTTTGAAAAATAGGTACAGTGGGGTGAAAGAAATGCCAAAAATGATGGAGTAAGGTGTGGAGAAGATGAGATGGGTGTTGTTATGAATGTCAGGGTCCCCTTGGCACCTTCTTCTGCTCCTTGTAGTCCTCCTACAAACCTACAATGCAACAAAAAAATTCATTTTATTTCTCCCTTTTCTCCTTTTTCCTTTCTTTCCTTTTTTTTGAAAACAACTAGGGCACCTCAGAGAGGTTTTCACCCTAATTTCCTGCTCTGGGCACCTCCAAGGGAGGTTTTCATCCAGGGATCTTATTCTTTTTTCCTCTCTTTTTTTTTTTTGACATCACTGGCTGCCTCAGAAGAGGTTTTCAACACAATGATGGGATTCAAGCGCCTCATAGAGGTTTTCACTTGAGCCCTTATTATTTTTTCTTTTCTTCAGTGAGTGGGTGAAGTGGAAGCTAAGACATCCTCCACTACCATCACTGTTTTATTCAAATCTTCGATGAACTCTCGCTTGGAGAGGGTTTTCTTGTAGACCTTCAACCGATGTCCATTGAGAAGCATGGGGATGGCTTCATCATCAATGGTTCTGATCAAAACTGAACCATTGTCATTGCATTTCTCCACAGTTTAGGGTCCTAGACATCTTGTCCTCAACTTGCCTTTGAAATCTTGGTATCTTGAATCATAGAGTAGTGCCCAATCTCCCTCTTGGAATTTTTTCTCCTTGATATTTTTGTCATGCCATATCTTTCTCTGAAGCTAAACTACCTCTGTATGGAGAAGGGCTTGCAATCTATATTCATCCAATCCATTGAGCTAAAGTAATCTCTCCTTCTATTCATGGCTGAGGTCTAGGTCTAGCTAAGCTACCATCCTTAGTGTATTGAACTCAAATTCTATTGACAGCAAATCCTTCTTCCCATAGACCAGTTCATAGGGGGTGAACCCGGTGGTGGTCTTCCATGTGGTGTTGTAGGGCCAAGTGGCCTCAACTAATTTGTTTGCCCAATCTTATTTGTTCTTTCTCACTACCTTGGTTAGGATCCCTTCCAATGCTTTGTTAGTGACCTCCACTTGCCCATTGGCTTGTGGATGGTAAGGGGTGGAAGTCTTGTGCTTGATCTTATGATGTGTGAGCAGGTCTTCAATCAGGTTGGAAGTGAACTGACTACCTTGATCTGTGATCAACTCTCTCGGATACCCAAACTTGTATAATATGTTTTCTCTCAAAAACTCAACTAATTTTTCCTCTATCGTTGCTTTGATTTCTTTTGTCTCTGCCCACTTTGTCAGGTAGTTGGTGCACACAATGATGTATTGTTTCTGCTTTGAAGGAAGGCTAATAGGCCCCACAAAGTCCATGCCCCACTTCTCAAATGGCTCAAAGGTCACTTGAGGTTGCATGGGCATCTCATCCTTTGGAGTAGGTTTCCCCATCCTTTGACACTGATCATACTAGCTTGTATATCTCCTCACATCCTGATGAATAGTGGGCCAGTAGTAGACTACTTGCAATATCTTGAAGGCAGTTCTTTTTGCTGTAAAAGGACCTCCACAAGGCCTGTCATGACAGGTCAAGAGGATGTCAAAGACTTCCTCCTCCCTAACACATCTTCTCAAGATCTGATTTGGGCCAAGTTTGAAGAGATTTCCCCCAATCCAGATGAAAGGGGCACTTTTCCTTACTATCTTGCTCTTCTCTTTTGAGGATAGGTGTGGTGGGAACTGTGCTGAAACCAAGTAGTTTTCTATATCAGCAAACAATAGAGAGAGTACCAATATAACAAAAAGATGTTCATCTGGCATTTAGTCATCCACCATTCCTTCTTCACCTGCAGGTAAATTTACTCTAGACAAAAAGTCAGTAATAACATTTTCTTTACCAGGCTTATCAATAATGGTCAGATCAAACTGCTGCAATAAAAGCAACCATCTAATAATGCGAGCATTTGCATCTGGTTTGTTCATTAAATATCTAATTGTAGCATGATCAGTGTGAAAAAAGGTTTGATAGCCTGTGATATAATGTCTAAATTTGTTTAAGGAATGCACGACAGCTAGGAGCTCCTTCTCGGTCACTGTATAGTTTAACTCTGCCTTTGACAAGTTTTTGCTTATAAAGTATATGGCATAAGGTAAATTTTCATCAATTTGTCCTAAGGCTGCTCCTATTGCTTTGTTCGAGGCATCTGTGTGAATGTGGAAAGGTAGGGCCCAGTTTGGGCCTCTGAGAATTGGGGCAGTCACTAACTTGCTCTTCAAGGTATCTAGGGCTTCTTGATAGTTTTCTGACCATATGAACTCAACATCTTTGCCTAAGAGGCCAAACAAAGGAGAGGCTAGCTTGCTGAAATCTTTAATGAATCTCCTGTAATATCTAGCTAAGCCTAGGAAACTTCTGACATCTCTCACCTTTTGAGGAGGTGGGACCCTTTGGATGATGGCAATTTTGTTGGGGTCCACCTGTAGTCCTTGCTGAGATATTGCATGACCTAACATGGTCCCTTCAGTCATCAAAAATTCACATTTTTCTAGATTGAGGGATAGGTTCATCTCAATACACTTGTTTAGAACTTTTCCTAGGTTAGATAAAGCTTCCTGAAATTCAGAACCATAAGGAGTAAAATCATCCATGTATATTTCTACTGCATCATGAACTAGTTTAGAAAATATACTCAATACCGCTCTTTGGAAAGTGGCTGGAGCGTTGCACAAACCAAAAGGAAGGACCCGGTATGCAAAAGTACCCTAAGGACAAGTGAAAGTGGTTTTATCTCGGTCTTCCGGGCTGATTTGAATCTGATTGTACCCATTAAACCCATCTAGGAAGGAGAAAAACTTTTTCCCTGCCAGACCATCTAACACTTGATCTATGAAAGGTAAAGGAAAATGGTCCTTTCTAGTGGCTTTGTTTAAATCCCAATAGTTGACACAGATTCTCCACTTACCATTTTTCTTTGGCACTAGCACCAAAGGAGAGACCCATTCGCTGTCAGAGATGGGATAGATGAATCCTGCATCAAGCAATTTCTACAGTTCTTCCTTAACAATATCTTTAAGTGCTGGCCCACGGGGCTTTGGATTGATGGTGAATGGTGCGCTGTTAAGGCACTCCTTGCGATAGGTCACTGGTTCAAATCCCCCGTGGGTACTTAGGTTAGTCTAATAGATAAAAAATATATATATATCTTTAAGTGCTGGATTCATCCTCCTTTGAGGCTGCCTGACTGGTTTGTAATATTCCTTGATGTATGTATGATGAGTACATACTGAAGGGTGCACTCCCTTCATCTCCTTATAACTCTAGGTGAAGGCATCTAGATGTTTTCTCAGTAGGCTACACAATTCCTTCTCTTAGGAAGTGGATAAGGATGGATTGATTTTCAATGTTCTTTCTAGGCTAAACTCTATATTCTTAACATGGAGAGAAGTGGATTTGGTCGCACAGAGATCAGTTGAGGGGTTGTTTTGGGTTTCTCTTACTATGTCCTCTAATGGTGATACACTGGGAGATGGCTTCTGAATCAAATTTTCAATACTATCAGCCTCATCTCGCTATTTTCCCCCCATGGCAATTTCTAATGCACAAAGTGCTGCAGAATAAACTTCATCCTCATCTTCCTCCTCCAACCAGAGAGGTAGATCATGTTCTAGCAAGGGTTGGGCAGGAGGTGTTGTGGCCATCAACAACCCCCCCTCTTTATTTAGTATTAGCAATAACACTAGGTAAGTGGGGACCCTTAGTAAAAAATTCAAAAAATCAATTAAGGCTCATGTATTTTACTCCTTAAGAAACATCACATCGCGCGAAAAATGATAGGACATTTCCTTATGAGTAAAAATGATAAACTGCGAGATTGCGATGCGAACTCCATCGCATCGCATGCATTAATAAACACTCACATTGGAAAACCTTAAAAAATCGTCGATATGCGATATCGCATATTGCATATCGCAAAATTGCAGGAAAGACACATAACGATTATAACGATATTGCGACCCTCGATACTGCGATCCGCGATCTTGTGATAGCGCGATAAAGCAACCTTGCGATAGCATAACACAATGAAATTGCGATAATGCGATACAGCGAAATGCAATACCGTGATACAGATCGCAGAAACATTCCATCGCAAATTTTCCTGGCTCAATATTCAAGAAAAGTTTTCCATAAACCAAGAACTGGATACGCACTTTAATGATAATTAATGAATTATATGCCAGTTGTTAATAAAATATGGTTTTGTGTTGTTCGAAGAGCCAGTTTACGTCAAGTGGCATGTTTTTGCATATCCGTAGCATTGAAAGCTTTCCTATCGATTTTTATTATCATTACTGTCTTCTCACTTGTGAACTGCAGGAACGAAAAACAAAAGTTACACAAAGCAATGTGCAGGAAGCTATGAGGAAAAAGGGTAAAACTCCAATGTTCAAAGACAGAGAAAAGACGCCCGCATGCAACAGAGCTGCAGATTCACAAAACACTGTTGAGCCATCCATTACAGATCTTTCATTTACATCCATGGTTGAATGAGTATTGAACGATGTTGATATCAACAGGCAGTTTAACGCTCAAGGTCAAGAGCTCACGAAAGCAGTATTTTTACAAATTTTGAAGCTTTATACCCGGTGAAGAAAAAGGCGCTAAAGGCGAAAAACGCATCAGAGAAGCCCGGATCAAAGAACGGAGGCAGTTTCCGATGCCTAGCGCTAATCGCGCATCGCTGAGAAAATTGCTCAAAAAGAAAAGCCTCTAACTACTCAGTCACTTGTAAGCCCGAAAAATGCAAGAAAGCAATGGTAAAGAACAAACTGGAAACATAAAGCTAAAGAAAAGGCAGAAGCGATTCAAGGGTTAACCAAGTTGAACTTGGATTATTACTGAGCATACGCAGTGAAGCCACATAGTCAGAAGATGACTCTCGAGTATATCATTGATTTTGCTGAAAAGATGGTGCCAGCTCTTACCATTTCTGTTTGCTTAGCTCAACCAAAAGCGGAAGACAGTCAGCCGACTCTACCCAGGCAAATACTGAATGCTTGCAACATTAAGGAGCAAATACAGAAATAGTTAGATATTAGATTTAATTTTTAGAAATAGTTTTTCTTAGAAAAAGGGCGGTCATTTAAATCGTATCCTGAATCTGTGTAATTAAGTTATTTAGTTAGTAGTATTTAAACCCTTCTCATGCATTTAGAGAAGGGTCCAGAAATTTATCAAAAACTTGTCCTCAGAACATGCACTTTTGCACCCTCAGAGGAGGTTTTGGTGAATGAATGGATCAAGATTTGTTGATGTTTGCATTTGATATTTGCTACTGATGTTTCACTTCTGTACTCTTAGTGGATGTTAAAGCAAGGAGAGATAAATCATTGTCGCTTGAAGCTCATGAGTAGGACTAGTCATAAATGGTACTTTTATCTCTTGACCATTTCTGCTTATATGTTAAAGTGATATACAGTTTTTAGTTGTTTATGTATTATTGCATGAATGCCTAAGTTATCATTTGGCACTTTTGTACGGTGATAGCTATTTATTTATGCTTAATGTATGAATAGCTCATTATGTGATATGTTTTTCACAACTGTTTCGTCTAACTTTTTATGCGAAGTGGTTCATCTTTATTGATTTCCTTTCTTATAATCGCTGAATGATCTTTATTACCAGTTGTTATTTGAAATCTCTTTAGATCGCATAATAGAAGAATTACATCCCGAGTTAGTATAGACTTAGATGTTACTGCTTATTAGATTACAATAGCATAGAATTAGATTAAAGTTTGAATTAGAATATCTTAAATAGGAACTGTTAGATCAGCAACATCGAATTCTACACACACACACACTCATAGATTGGGAAACTGGTCCCATTATCCCCAGTCGGACCCGCTATACCAAACGAACAAGGAGCTGCCAACCAAGGTCTGGACCAGGCGGGTATCCCCCTTGTTGTCGACCCGATTTTCGGGGTTTCAACATATTTGGTGCTGGAAGGAGGGCCTGAACTATGAATGGCAAGTAAATCTAAATCTGAATACCATTCTGAGAGTAAATCGCCCTCACCATCTCCCCCGACTTCTCCATTACACTTAAATCCAGAGTTAGAAGTCACTCGAGTATCAACCGCTGCTACACACCCTGACATTTCAGAACAATCTACCGTTGAACTTCCTGAAGTCGAATCTCTAATTCACAAACTTCAGCGATTTTCCATTTCTCCTCAAAGGTCTGATAAATCTCAAGGCAGCGTGACTTCGCAGTATAACCCTGCTCATCCCCTGACCAGGCTAAAGAGTGAAAAGTTTGGCATTCAGCCAACTGAATTACCTCTTCCCACTAGGAAAAGAGTGAGGAAATCTCCTAAAGAGTCCGACAGCGAGACTCTTTCGTCAGCATCGTCCATCTCAACTTCTTCACCGCGAAGTCAACCATCCATTCCACCACTCCAGATCATCATCCATCCGTCCATAGGAACCCCCACAACTCTTCCTCAATCATCTACAATCGCAATATCCTCATCCTCCCAACCACAGGGATCATCTTCTGCACTTTCCTCTGTTAACAGTTCAACAATGGCCCAGTCTCCATGGAATAACCCTGGGGAAGTCTTAATGCCTGCACCCTTGAGTCAAATACCGACCCATCCTGAGAAATGGCTGCCTAAATTTAATTCCGAGGTAGGCATGCTAGCAGAAGAGCACATAAACAACTTCATGCTATCCATTAATCTCAATGGGGTTACTAACGAAGATGTTGTTGTTTGGCTTTTTCCTTATACTCTGCAAGGAACAGCCGGGTCATGATATTTTTCATTACCCTCCGGATCCATCACAAGTTGGGATATCTTCCAGGAGAAATTCTTGACCAAGTTTGGTGATGATAGGTCTACGACAACGTTAATCAATGACCTATCCAACCTTAGAGCCGAATCTAGAGAGCCTATCAAGGATTTCAATTTACGATTCAATAAAATCTTCAACAAAATTCCTACTGCTTCCCAGCCCAGCGAAGAAGTACGATGTGAATGGTATATCACCGCTCTACCATCAAACATAGCAATATTTGTGGACAGGGCCAATAAAACAACCTTAGCCGATAACATGAAAGAAGCAATAGCAGTAGAGAAACGTATAATAGCCCTGGAAAAGAAATCCACGATAGAGGAACGTAAATCCAAAAAAGTCACCTTCAAGGAAGACTCCAAGAAGAAACAAGCAAAAGATCCATTCGATTTGGAAGGATTGCAGAAAGTTCTAAAGACCATGTCCAATGAAATGGTTGACATAAAAAAGCAAGTAGCAGAAACTTCTTCAAAAAAGCCCTATAGAGCTTTTAAGAGAGGTCCTTCAACGGATTCAAAGCCACCCAATGCCATTTCAAATGCTGAATCCGAGGAAGAGGAAGAGGAAATTGCCACTGAAGGGCAGACTGATGACGAAGAAGTTGTGGAATTACAAGGAATGTGGGATTTCATCCTCCCACAAGAAGAAGATCAATAAGTATTCCCAGTTAGCACACGAAGCAAAAATCATCTTGATCCTCCCCAAACTATCCCTAAGCCAAAGAGTGCAAGCTATGCAATAAAGGATAAAGTCGCAACAAAGAAAACGACATCTAAAGCGACTCAAACCAGCCCAGTCCAAACAGATGAATCAACTCCATCTAAAACACTGATCGTGTCGGATGAAATGGAATACAATATTATAGAAGACATGAAAAAGACTAGGGCTAATATCACCCTTTATGAACTGAGCAAGTTAAAGCATCAACAGAAGATAATGATGAAAGAATTACATGCCGTGCCAGTTGCACCTTTGCCTGCCGCTGTACTTTCTCAAGCTTCCCATAACATGGGAAGACCTCCAACTAACGCGATCAATAAGATTGATCTGAATGACATCGCCCTAATTGGAGGAAGATCAAGATCTCACACTCCCCCATTTCTCCTTACTTATGAAATCTTCAATAAAAATGTGCACAATTGTTTGGTAGATTCTGGTGCTTCATCGAATATTTTACCCAAATCCATATGTGCCAAGTTAAATGTTCAACCACAGAAATCCGCTGTGTGCATAGTTCAGCTAGATCGATCTCAAGTCGAAGTGATTGGCGAACTAAATCAAGTAACCATAAGGTTGTCATTCAACCCAAAGGTATGTCAAGTTATTGACATTTTAGTTGTTGACATTCCTGAATTCTATGGCTTAATTCTTAGCAGGGATTGGTTAGAAAAACTTCATGGATATTTCACAACCGACTGGTCGCACATGTGGTTGCCCTACAACAGTAAACCGAATCAAATAAAAGTTGAACGAGAGCTACATCAGAAGCACATAGTAAAGGAGCTAGAGGGGGAAAATGAACCAGTAGCGTATAACAGCAGCATTATTGGCAATTACTCGGTAGATTCTTTCCTCCGCAATTTCAATGCTCATGCGTCACCCTATTTAGAACACTCTGTTTTGTCCCAAGTCAAAAAAAATTCTCGAACTGATAGTTCGAAATGTATCAATTTTTTAGATAAACCTGTAAATAAAACTTTGTTTTGGAAATTATTTTTTGATGGTTCTAGATCTAACGAAGGAGCAGGAGTAGGATGCGTTTTGATTAGTCCAGAAGGAGATAAAATCATGCTCACATGCAGACTCGAATTCGATTGCATCAACAATACAACAGAATATGAGGCTTTGGTCCAAGGGTTGTACAAAGCAATCGGGTTAGACGTCAAGTATCTTCAAGTTTTTGGAGACTCTGAGATTGTGGTTAAACAGGTATGTAACACTATACATTGCTTATCAGGTCATTTAAAACATTTTCAATCCTTAGTTCAAGATCTGACTGAGCATTTCATAGCGTTTAATATCTCTACAATCCCCAGACTCCAAAATGCAACTGCAGACCTTTTGGCTAATGTAGCTTCTAAGCTTATTCCTTCAGAAGATTTTAGTCCAGATAGATTCTCAATAGAATTAATCTTTAGACCATCCATTCCTGATAACATCACAAATTGGAGAGTATTCAATGATGATCCTGATATTGTAAATTGTCTCACATCTGAAGGATCCTACTCCAATCAAATAATTGACGAAGACCAACATGATCGACAATTGCAACAAGATAGCACTAATAATGCTATACCTAAGTCGGTAGTCAAGTTAGAAGACTTGTACGATTTTAAAGATCGGTTTAAGAGGTCTACCAATTCAAAACTCCAAAGTTCAACCTTGAACTACGAATTAGTAAACCTAGGAACCGATGCTAAACCACAAAACATTAATCTAGGTCTCAGCCTAACCCCTGAAGAAAAACTAGCCATTATTCGTCTTTTGAGACAATATAAAAATGTTTTTGCCTGGAATTATGATGAATTGAAAACATACGACACTTCCATCATCCAACATACTATTCCCATGATCGATAATGAAAAACCTGTCCAACAAAAGCTAAGAAAGATCCACCCCAATTTAGAAAACCACATAAAAACTGAGCTCAATAAGTTATTGAAAGCCAGAATAATCTTTCCCGTGAGACATTCTAAATGGGTCTCCAATATGGTACTTGTTAGAAAGAAAAATGGAGATATTAGGATCTGCATTAACTTTCGAAACCTTAACAAATCCTGTCAAAAAGATAATTTTCCTTTACCACCTATGGAACAGATACTGCAGGCAGTGGCGGGCTTAGAATTAATGTCTTTCTTGGATGGATTTTCAGGATACAATCAAGTGTTGGTACATCCTGATGATCAATTGAAAACCACATTTAGAACTAAATGGGGCACATACGCATATCGAAAAATGCCATTTGGTTTGATTAATGTTGGTGCCACATTTCATAGAGCCATGGACATCGCATTCAAAGGTTTAGTCAATAAATCTGTAGTAATTTATTTGGATGATATAACAGTGTATTCGAAGAAGCGAAGTGACCATCTTAAAGACTTGAAACAAATCTTTCAACAGTGTTTAAGGTATGGAATTTCACTTAACCCAAAAAAATCTTTTTTTGCACTAAGTGAAGGGAAACTTCTAGGATTCATAGTGTCAAAATCCGGTATTCACATTGATTCCGACAGAATCAAAGAAATTTCTGAAATATCCTTACCTCATAACAAAAAAGCCATGCAATCCTTCCTTGGTCAGATCAACTTTGTAAAGAGATTCGTTCCAGATTTTTCACGAATCTTGTCTCCTTTGCAAACCATGATTAAAAAGAACTCAAATTTTAAATGGGGCCAAGATGAACATGAAGCATTCAACTTGATCAAACAAGCTATTATTAATGCTCCATCTTTAGCAACTTCGAATTTTTCAGAGCCTTTTATTTTATACACATTTGCCTCAGATAAGTCATACGATGTGATTCTCACTCAAGCAAATCAAGAAAAAGTGGAAGCCCCAATTGCGTTTTTTAGTTCAAATTTACAGGGTACTGAATTAAATTATTCATACGTGGAGAAACAGGTTTATGCCGTTTTCAAAGCGGTCAAATACTTCATACCTTTCTTACTCAAAACCCATACTAAGATTATAGTAGCGTTTCCAGCAGTAAGGAATCTTCTAGTACAGAAGGATGTGGGTGAGAAAAGGGCCAATTGGGTTACTGCCTTATAGGAATATGACATTGAGATTAAACCAGCAAACATTGTAAGAGGTCAAGGGTTCTGCAAAATGTTGGCTGGAGCATCGCAAATTTCTGAAATTCCATCTGAAGAAGTACAAATGTGCGAGGTAAGCCTAAACGATGCAGAGTCATTATACGCTGATATCATTTATTATCTTAAGAACGGGTATGCTCCTTCACACCTCGATCATACTAAGAAAAGAGCTCTAAGGTTGAAAGCCAAACAATATCAGCTCATAAATGATATTCTTTTTAGAAAAAATTATGATTTTGTTCTTCTTAGGTGTCTTGAGAAATCTGAAGCTGAAAAGGTTTTGCAGGAACTCCATGATGGGCCGGTAGGCGGACACTATGCTGGAGATGCTACTGCACATAAAATCTTGTGCGCAGGATATTACTGACCCACGTGATTTAAAGACTCGCACAGTTACGTGAGGAGATGTCAAGTCTGCCAAACTACTGTTGGAAGACAAAAGAATCCATCCTTGCCACTACAGCTGGTTAACATTGACCAACCTTTCAGTCAGTGGGGATTGGACATAATAGGTGAGATCATTCCTCACTCTTCTAAGCAGCATAGATACATCCTCACAGCAACAGATTATTTTACTAAGTGGGTAGAAGCAGTTCCACTCAAGACGGCTAATGCTGAAAATATCATTGAGTTCATAGATCAATTTATAATCACCAGGTTTGGATTGCCATCCGCTTTAATGTTTGATAATGCATCATACTTTTCTGGAAATGCAATGACTGAATTCGCACTTAAAAGAGGATTCAAACTTAAATATTCGGCCAATTACTACCCACAAGGCAATGGGTTAGCTGAGTCAACAAATAAAAACCTAATCAGGATTATTAAAAGAACAGTTGACCAAAATCATAAGAATTGGCACAAGGCTTTGATATATGCTTTATGGGCAGACTGAATAACAGAAAAAGCTTCGATCGGCACTTCTCCCTTTAATTTAGTTTATGGGAAAGAAGTGGTTCTTCCGACTCACTTAGAAATCCCCTCTTTGTCTTTAGTTCAATACATTGATGAAGTATCCACTTCCTCCTTACAGCTGAGACAAATGGAAATAATTAAATTAGAAGAACAGCGAGAACAGGCTGGGAAAACGCATGCTCATCATCAAGCACTAGTAAAATCCTCTTTTGATTCAAACATAATGACCAGAAAAGATTTTCAGAGGGGAGATTTAGTTTTAAAGTGGGACAAGGCTCATGAAGAGAAAGGAAAACATACAAAATTTCAAAGAATGTGGCTTGGTCCTTTTCAAATTGTAGAAGTCATAGGTCCATCAACGTTTGTGTTACAGGATTTAGCAAGTAAGAGGGATGCTTTGCCTGTCAATGGACAAATTCTTAAAAAATATTTTCCATAGAAGATTATTCTTCTATTTTTGTAGAGTAGTTGTTTTTCTTTTTCATAATAAAACCAGTTGTGAGTGGTTACATTAGGCATTTACGAAAAAGACACCAATTCTCTTTCAGATTTTGAACTTTTCACTTGTATAAATAACAAATCTTTTGGAAAACTGATCTCTATTATTGATAGATACAGTTAAAAAACTCTAGCCTAGATATGATACTAGTTTCAACTTCAAAAAGTTTTGATGAAAACAACCTTTAGTAAAGAAATTGTGTTATCTCAGTACAATGAAAGGTATCAATAACAAAATAAAGATTCTCTGTAGAACAGCTGTTTCCAAAAACTCTATTATTGTCGTCCAGAGCTATCTTAAGGAAACAATGACTTCCTCCCTGCTAAGGAAATCACAAATTTCAGAGGAACAACCCAAGGATACACTTTATCTTGAAGAATAAGAGGTCTCATCACGAGCCGGCTTATCATAATCACAGATATTATGACTTGCTGGCTTTGCCAATACTGTACACCACAACCAGGCAATGACTCAAGATTGTTGCAATCAAAAGGCAAGGGGTCTCATCACGAGCCAGCTTGTTCAGCAAAGTTATAAATCAAGTGAATGACTGTGTCATAATTTGGCTACCAAACCAAGACATTATTCTTTAAGAATAAAAAAGAAAATCAAAGCAATAAGTGTGGACATGGATTTTTCTTTAAAAGTTGTAGGCTGCCCGAAGTAGGATATAGGATCATTGCTGGGTAACAGGTAACCCTGTCGAGTCTATAAACGCCTGCTGGCAGTAGAGGCTCTACCTACGACAAATGAGCATATTTAAAACTGGTTTCCAGAGGAGACTTTGTTTTATCTTTACAAGACCAAGTAATGACTGATGTAAATACAAGGACTAGCATGAGGAAGCAAATAATCAAAGTGGAAAATTGTTGAAACAAAATATCATTGACAGTTCAGAGAATAATGTACTTTATCTTTCCATAATAAATTTTAATTTTCTGAAAAATTTTCTGTTTTGGAAGTTTAGTAAATTCAATTGAATAACAGAGATAACTGGTTCTTCCAAGTGAATCGCCAATTGTTGTGGCCATCAACAACCCCTCCTCTTTATTTAGTATTAGCAATAACACTAGGTAAGAGGGGACCCTTAGTAAAAAATTCAAAAAATCAATTAAGGCTCATGTATTTTACTCCTTAAGAAACATCGCATCGCGCGAAGAATGATAGGACATTTCCTTATGAGTAAAAATGATAAACTGCGAGATTGTGACACAAACTCCATTTCATCGCATGCATTAATAAACACTCACATTGGAAAACCTTAAAAAATCGCCGATATGCGATATCGCATATCGCATATCGCAAAATTGCAGGAAAGACACATAACGATTATAACGATACTGCGACCCGCGATACTGCGATCCGCGATCTTGCGATAGCGCGATAAAGCAACCTTGCGATAGCATAACACAATGAAATTGCGATAATGCGATACAGTGAAATGTGATACTGCGATGCAGATCGCAGAAACATTCCATCGCAAATTTTCCTGGCTCAATATTCAAGAAAAGTTTTCCATAAACCAAGAACTGGATACGCGCTTTAATGATAATTAATGAATTATATGCCAGTTGTTAATAAAATATGGTTTTGTGTTGTTCGAAGAGCCAGTTTACGTCAGGTGGCATGTTTTTGCATATCCGTAGCATTTAAAGCTTTCCTGTCGATTTTTATTATCATTACTCTCTCCTCACTTGTGAACTGCAGGAACGAAAAACAAAAGTTACACAAAGCAATGTGCAGGAAGCTATGAGGAAAAAGGGTAAAACTCCAATGTTCAAAGACAGAGAAAAGACGCCCGCATGCAACAGAGCCACAGATTCACAGAACGCTGCTGAGCCATCCATTACAGATCTTTCATTTACATCCATGGTTGAATGAGTATTGAACGATGTTGATATCAACAGGCAGTCAAGGTCAAGAGCTCACGAAAGCAATATTTTTACAAATTTTGAAGATTTATACCTGGTGAAGAAAAAGGCACTAAAGGCAAAAAACGCATCAGAGAAGCCCGGATCAAAGAACGGAGGCAGTTTCTGATGCCTAGCGCTAATTGTGCATCGCTGAGAAAATTGCTCAAAAAGCAAAGCCTCTAATTGCTCAGTCACTTGTAAGCCCGAAAAATGCAAGAAAGCAATGGTAAAGAACAAACTGGAAACATAAAGCTGAAGAAAAGGCAGAAGCGATTCAAGGGTTAACCAAGTTGAACTTGGATTATTACTGAGCATACGCGGGGAAGCCACATAGTCAGAAGATGACTCTCGAGTATATCATCGATTTTGCTGAAAAGATGGTGCCAGCTCTTACCATTTCTGTTTGCTTAGCTCAACCAAAATCGGAAGACAGTCAGTCGACTCTACCCAGGCAAATACTGAATGCTTGCAACATTAAGGAGCAAATACAGAAATAGTTAGATATTAGATTTAATTTTTAGAAATAGTTTTTCTTAGAAAAAGGGCAGTCATTTAAACCGTATCCTAAATCTGTGTAATTAAGTTATTTAGTTAGTAGTATTTAAACCCTTCTCATGCATTTAGAAAAGGGTCCAGAATTTTATTAAAAACTTGTCCTCAGAACATGCACTTTTGCACCCTCAGAGGAGGTTTTGGTGAATGAATGGATCAATATTTGTTGATGTTTGCATTTGATATCTGCTACTGATGTTGCACTTCTGTACTCTTAGTGGATGTTAAAGCAAGGAGAGATAAATCATTGTCGCTTGAAGCTCATGAGTAGGACTAGTCATAAATGGTACTTTTATCTCTTGACCATTTCTGCTTATATGTTAAAGTGATATACAGTTTTTAGTTGTTTATGTATTATTGCATGAATGCCTGAGTTATCATTTGGCACTTTTGTACGGTGATAGCTATTTATTTATGCTTAATGTATGAATAGCTCATTATGCGATATGTTTTTCACAACTGTTTCGTCTAACTTTTTATGTGAAGTGGTTCATCTTTATTGATTTCCTTTCTTATAATCGCTGAATGATCTTTATTACCAGTTGTTATTTGAAATCTCTTTAGATCGCATAATAGAAGAATTACATCCCGGGTTAGTATAGACTTAGATGTTACTGCTTATTAGATTACAATAGCATAAAATTAGATTAAAGTTTGAATTAGAATATCTTAAATAGGAACTGTTAGATCAGCAACATCGAATTCTACACACACACACTCATAGATTGGGAAACTGGTCCCATTATCCCCAGTCGGACCCGCTATACCAAACGGATAAGGAGCTACCAGCCAAGGTCTGGACCGGGCGGGTATCCCCCTTGTTGTCGAGGTAGATCATGTTCTAGCAAGGGTTGGGCAGGAGGATATAGGATTAACTGCTTGGACATGTGGCCATTCTTTATGTTCATGTTTCTAGCTCGACAGCTGATGTAGGCATCAGCTATAGCCAACCAGGGTCTTCCCAGAATGAGAGGATACCGAGTGAGCTTTGCCTTTGGCTAGAGAACTAAGAAATCAGCAGGGTACTCCCAAGAATCAATGGAGACCATCACATCTTCCACAATCCCCTCAAGGGTCACTGTGGAGTGGTATGCTAGTTGTAGCATTGTCGTGGTCTTCCTAAAGGAGCCCTAGAGGTTAAGTTTGAGCATTGTGTCCTTTGTCATCACATTAATGGTAGTTCCCAGATCAATCAAGGTATGCGGGATCGTTGTGCCATTGATGTGGAAATCAACTACTGGGCTTCCAGGGTCCAGATATTTTCGGACAGTTGTCCTATGACATTGATGGTTGGGGCATCTCTCTTACACCTTCCTAGATGCCTAAAGCACTTCTCTTTGATCAACCTATTGTAGATAGGCACATATTTTATGGATTGGAGAAGTGGTATCTTCACACATAAATGTTTCAATTCTCCCAGGAGTTCAGTCTCTTCTGGGGTAGGCTGGACTGTCATGGATAGTCTCTCAGGAAAGGGTGGATTTGCTTCAGGTTCACTTTCCTCTTTATCTTCCTCAACCTCCTTGGGTGGAGGTTAGCTATCTATGAGGACCTTCCCAGATCTCAAGTTAATTTCTTGAATCTCCACAACATAAGTTGGGCATGATGGTTCCCCACTATACACTTGTTGAGCCTATCTATTGTTCGGGTTCGGATTTGGCTAGGCAGGCATTTTGGGTTGATTTGGTGGAGCAGAAGGTAATGCTTGTGGTTGGGCAGGTGGTGGAGGCAAAAGAGCGAAAAGAGGGTTGTATTGGGGCCTCCACCCCTGATGAGATGCATTCCACTGAGGTTGTGGCTGAGAATAGGATTGAAATGAATGGGTGGCTGGTTGGGCATGATATTGAGATGTGAAGGACCAAGGAGGAGGCGTGGACCAGGAAGGATGAGCAGGAGGGCCCTAAGAAGGTATGGAGGTGACTTGGTCGGGGTTGTAGTATGCTTGAGATGTCCCTTGCATCCCCTGCCGGTATGGTCTAGGTTCATGTGGCCTTCTTTGGTTTATGTAATAGAGTTGTTCAGTGACTCCCTCAGCCCCTTGATATACAGCTTTAAGTCCGGGCAAGCAATGCCACTTATCTGTAGAATAATTTTCGTCATAGACTGAAAAAACCTCTATAGAGTTCAATGGGCATTCATTCTTAGGATGCCTCCTGGTGCATCTAGGGAAAAAAATGGCCAAAGCCCTCTCTGCTTCCCCTTGTTTTCTTTTGATATGTAAGGTATCCATTTGCATTGCAAGAGTCTACATCATCTCACTCTTGAAGTCTTCCAGCATGTTTCCAATTTCTCCTTTAATGGATGATTTGGAGGAAGAGGGAATGGCTATGGGTTGACTCCCCCTACCTTTCTTTCTGGCTGCTCTAGAATGGTTTCTAAAAATAGTCTTTATGTCCTCATAGGATAGTTGGTAGATGTCTCCCCCGGCCAGTAGATGGAGGGTGTGGAGCGATAAAAAGGTGTCTTTTAAACTCCTAATTACCTTCACATTAATTATCAACCCAGGGACGACTTTTTATTTCAAGAGTGTACTCAGTCTGAGGCGGCTATTTACTTAAGAGTAATGTTTTGCAGTATAGTGCTTAAAACCCAAAAGTAAATGAATGCTTGAAAAAGAAATCTAACAATAACATAAACTCAAATGCTCTGAAATCCAACTATTCACTCAGCAAACATCAATTGAGGATACAGCAACTATTCACTGAGCAAGCTATGACTAACTTACTTTAAAAGAACAAGGCAGCTTATCAGTCAAGGGTGCGAAAGCGATAACCCATCCCTCTAGAAACTGATGGAAAGGAAATTAGAGCATGGACGATAGGTCTGGGAGCTAAGCAGCGACTTGCTGGCTCACTACAGCCTTAGACCTTCTCTCACACCAAAGCAGCAAATGCAAGTAAATGGAATGGCAGAAAGTAAAATGGAATAGCAAACAGGAAATGGAATAGCAAGCAGTAAATGGAACAGCAATCAAATAAACTAAGTCTCGCGAGTCAGAACTAAACTCACATTCTGCAATAAAATAGCAATCTTCTTTCTTAAGGCAAATTGGATGGACTGTACTTTATGGAATAGCACTCATTGATGAATTAACAAGAATCAACCATACATACACACGACACGCTAATATGGTAATCTGACAATTAAGGTAAATACGACTATGTTTCCAAATAGAATAATATCACTTTTCGGATTCCAATAATCAGGATTTCAAATGAATCCAACAACAGTAATATTCAGTACAAATGCTCTGTAACATAAACATGCAATCAACTCTGAAAAGATTCACTCATACAATACAGAGTCACTACATAAATTTCCTGAAGAAACCATTAATGAATTAATTGTAGCAGAGCATGGAATAGCATATGAAAAATCATGTCAGATTACCGAGAAATAAAGATAAGCAAACCACGCAGAAATCAAAAGAATATAATATACAGTAGCAGCAGCATACTCCACCAGAGGCTGGGCCCTTAGCCGCCAGCGGATGCTGCTGGGTTACTTCAGAAGGAAAAGAATGAACAGCAACTTCCAAATCATGTATTAATCAGCAAATTGTGGAATCATTACAACAGCAAATGCTTGAGAATTACAGCATGCAACAATCCCTATCCTATCATGGATAATCCACCATCATTCTTCATCATTTTTCTATCATTCTTCCATTATTCGAATTCCTCTGCAATCCCCCTGAAGTCCCCATCTCTGATCTCTGTTTTCATTTAAATAGAGAGATCAGAGAGAAGTTACAATTAAAATAAGTACAACATGATTTATTTTACAAAATTGGATTGATTCTAACCAGTTGATCAACAAGAAAATATATTTCCTTTCATCTCTCAACAAAAGCAAGACGAATTTAGCTTTGCAGCTGAGATTTGGAGGACGGCCGCAACAGCAAATCTGAGAAAATCGTGCTCAAAGAACCCTGTGTTTCTCTCAGTACAAGCCGAATTTGGGTAAACCATTTTTTGTTAAAGTTAATTGGGCCCGTTCTGGACAAAACCCATGTTCCATATTTTCCAGATTCTGCTCCATTTGCTCAGAATCTCAACCGCAAAACTGTCACTCCTTATTCCAGCGCATTTCTGAGTTGGCGCTTTTAAAAATCAAATATTCAATCTGAAAATTATCTTGGAGGCTAAGAATGGTAAATAATGTTATAACTAATTTATTAAAACTATCATTGATAAAATCACGCATAATCATCAATTTATTAGAAATAAAGGAGAATAGATACTATTCATTCATAAGAGCATAAATCATTTATAAAATGGATTTAAATGATAAATTATAACAAATGATATGATGAAGAATAGTGGAAATGGGTGGGATAAGTGTTCAAAAGTGATAATAATAATGGCATATTAACGACCCAACATACCCCCACACTCAATATGTTGCATGTCCTCATGCAACGAAAACTGAATATATTGCATGTCCTCATGCAACCCAAAGACAAAAAACCATGTGTTAACCAAGCAATAAAAATTTGAGAACAAATGAATGCTTCCTTAATTAATGAATATTCAATTTTAGCAATCTCGATGAAGGCATAACAATTTTTACATTGACATTCAACTATATGTATGAGGTTGCAACAAAATATGACATAGATAACAGCAAACTTCTTTAACTATTTTCCCAAAAACTACAAACCAGATTTTGTTGAAATGTTGCAAGTAGATTTGTAATATATGAAGGCTTCTATGATCCAAAAATCAGATCGTTTTGATGCATGGATCATGAGATATAAACAAAATGGCTGTAGGTGAGAGTGCATGATTTCCGCAATTTATGAACCAATATTTCTTGAAATTGTGTGGGTTTGTATTAATGATACGTATGTGTTTTCCAAAAATTACAAGAATTGAGTTCATAGTTTTAAAAATATGTGGAAATCAATTTCTGCACTGTGTAAAAATGAACTTGTATGCCTTAAATAAGGAAGAAAGTAGAAAACATCCATCATGCATAGCAATTCCTCCCCCTCTCAGAAAAATTAGCATGTCCGCATGCGATGCTAGAAAACAAAGAGGGGTGGTTGCTACCAGCTGTTGAATTCTATGCTTGGTGTAAAACAACATGAAATAAGGGAGGTGTTGAGAATGAATAAGAATAGCAATGGATGATAAAGAATATGAATGACATGGTCATACGAAAGAAATGAAGGAACACTCCCCCATACTCGGAAATGATATGCTACTGAAAAAGGGGAAGTGGTAAAGATGTGGAGCGAAGGATGATAAAGAATACTCAAAATGGATTTTTATGAAATTTTCCTAAATTTGTACTAAATCAGAAAATTATGCGATTTTACCTCAAGTTATACCTCCGAAAATGTGGAATGACATATATGGACTGGCATGTGTTGAAGCTGATGTAGGCAGAATTGGTGCTGAAAGTGATACAAAAGGTGGAATCCCGGTAAGCACATCATGTCTAAACAATTGTTCACGTTCGCGAGTTGCTCGAGCCTCTTCTGTTAGTTGCAATAGTGTGTTCATGCTGCGAATAGAATTCTCCATACTTGTTGTTTTCCTGTAGACAAAGCACTATTTTGCATACAATGTTCTTGAATCCATAGTGTTAGTTTTGAATAGAAATAGATAAGATGCATGCAAAACTTTCAGTCAGAAAAACTGTTGTCAAATCAACAAGTTATGGAAAAGTGCAGTAATCATATCGCATGCAACCCCATAATGCATACATTCCCCCCTGCAATTGGAAAATGGGTTCCATAACCATAAAGCATATGAAAGGGGTGGTGCTGACGGCAAGGCAACAGAATGAACAATATATCAGTAAGGGAGGCAGAGTACACTTATCAATGATAGGACGGTGAAAGTTATGGTTATATTGAGAGCAAAGTGTGTAAAGATAGTTATGAATAAGAGATAGGACGCTTTGGAGTGATGATAGTTTATGCAAAACGAAAAAGGACAACAATATGCTAAAAAGATGCTTTGCTGATGGTATTCTAGCTGAAAATGATGTGATTGATCATAAAACAATTTCTCATGCATAAAGGTTCAAAACAGGGAAAAAATTAAGGGAATAACTTCTCTGATAAAAAGGAAAATAAGAAAAGGGTATTATAATAATAATTGACGATAAGATATAACTTCAATACCATAAGCAGAGCCGCTGCTGCCAGCAGGCGTCCATAGCCTCGGCAGGGTTGCTTTTTAACCCATATGAGCCAGGATCCTCAATTTATAAATGGAGAGTTACAGTGTTGTTCTACAGAAGAGATCAGTGTGCTGGCGTGGTAACCAGATAATCACACTGCCATTCACTGGGATGTAGCAAAAGTGATCAGGCCGGCTCGTGATGAGACCTCCTATTCCAAGGATAATTTGGCTATCCAATGGATCATAACCCTGGTGTGGTGGCCATAATGGGAATGTCACTTTGTTACAACCTTATGAACATGGTAGGCTGGCTCGTAATGAGACCCCCTATCCTCCATCTGCGAACAAAATTTTGTTATTATTACACATTTTGATGATAAAAAGAGGGAGGCTCAGTACTCCTTAAGAGCAGGGATAGTGGAAGAAGTTGAACATGTCAATAGAAAAAAAATATACCCATAATCTCATTTATTACAGACAGAGAAGATTATAACCAGGAAGGGTGGAACCAGCATGGTATTAAGATGATCAATCAATATCATGTTCAACAGAAAACAATGCAGTAAAGTGATATATAAATAATTGTGTGCCTTTTGAAAAGAATCTATCATCAAGGAGTTGTCCTGTTAAAGATCATAACGTGAATGATATTAACTTTGCTTCAAAAGAATCCATAATTCTTGTCCTTATAAAAGTAGTGTACTTCATGCCATAAAAGGGGATCAGTAAAATGTGGTTGGGATGAACTAGGAGTAATCCTACAAGAGGAAGGAAATGGTTGCTCTCAAAAATATTCCCAAAGTGTTTCTCTTTTGAATGAACAGCAAAAACACTCAAAAAGTGGTGTTCCATGTAGGGAACAACAAAGAAAATGCACACCAAAAAAAATAAAAATACACACAAAAAAGCGTGAAAATGGAAATGTCGTTCCTTTGGAAAAAGGAACAGCAAAAACTAAAAGTGTCATTCCTTTGGAAAAGGAACAGCAAAAACGCAAGTTCCGTTCCTTTGGAAAAGGAACAGCAAAAATCAAAAGTGTCGTTCCTTTTGGAAAAGGAACAACAACAACACAGGTGTCGTTCCTTTGGAAAAAGAACAACAAAAATCAAAAGTGTCGTTCCTTTGGAAAAGGAATAACAAAAATGCAAGTGTCGTTCCTTTGGAAAAGGAACAGCAAAAATCAAAAGTGTCGTTCCTTTGGAAAAGTGTTATGAAACCAGCTCAAGAAAAGATAGAAAAGAAAGATCAACGCCTTAGAATTCAGCCTCTTCGAGGGGGCAACCTCCTTTACATTACATAAATGAACAATTCTTGGATGATACAAATGAAAATACCTCCTTTCTATATATAGGAGTCTAAGTGGTCCCAATACAATCAGAGCCTACATAACAATAATATTGTAGGGCACAACAATAACAATAGTGGGCTTCTATGTGGCACAATAGTAACAATATGGGCACTACATGGGTACATCAATATAAATAAGGGGTATAACTACAATAGTAATGGGGTAATCACTAGTATTATAGGGACCCAACATGCCCCTCTCCTTCAAAAAAGTGTTGTCCTCAACGCTTGAGTAGTTCTGGATACTTCTGCATAAAATTCTCATCCTCCCATGTGGAATCTTCAGCGGATAAGTTCTTCCACTTGATAAGGTACTCTGAAATTGATCGATTTCGTAGCTGTCGAGTTCTTGTTTCTATAACTGCTTCCGGTTCCAATATAATTTTTCCTTCTTCGTCAAGTTCTGGCAATATTGTTTGAACTGGGAGCTTGTCGCCTATAACCTTCTTTAAACATGAAACATGGAAAACTGGGTGCAATCGAGAAGCTGCAGGAAGCTCCAATTTGTATGCCATAGTACCAATCTTTTGCAACACCTTGTACGGACCATAATACTTTGGTGATAATTTATTATCCTTCTTAGCTTGCTTGAGGGACATTTGCTTATATGGTTGTAGCCGTAGGAATACCCAATCACCTACATCAAAACTTCTTTCACTGCGATGTTGATCTGCCTGTTGTTTCATTCTATTCTGTGCCAACACGAGGTTATCCTTTAAGAGTTGGAGGACTTGTTGTTGATGTTCGATGTGATGTTCCACTGCCTGAACCTTAGAATTTTCTCTTAAATATGATGTGATGGATGGTGGTTGATACCCATAAAGTGCCATAAATGGGGTCATTTTTGTTGCTGTATGGAAGGAAGTGTTATACCACCATTCAGCCAGAGGCAACCATTTGACCCATTGTGTCTGTTTATCAGATACAAAGCAACGAAGATATCCTTCCAAACATTTGTTTACTATCTCAGTTTGCCCATCAGATTGAGGATGATAAGATGAGCTATGAGCTAACTGAGTACCAAGACAAGAAAATAATTCTGTCCAAAAATTTCCAGTGAAAATGGGATCTCTGTCACTTACAATAATCTTTGGGTTTCCATGTAGCTTTTGAACTGTTTCCATAAATGCAGTAGAAACTGTACTGGCTTTAAATGGATGTGATAATGCACAAAAGTGTGCATACTTGGTAAGTCTGTCAACTACCACCATGATGACACTCTTTCCCTCAGACTTGGGTAAACCTGTGATAAAATCCATTGAAACCTCCTCCCAACGTTGGCTTGGAATGGATAAAGGTTGTAATAGACCCGGTGTCTTAATTGTTTCAACTTTATTTTGCTGGCAAACCAAACATTCCGCCACAAACTTTTGAATATCTGATTTAAGGCCATCCCAAAAAAATTCCTTCTTAACCCTGTGGTAAGTTTTTAAAAATCCTGAGTGCCCTCCTAAGGGAGAAGTGTGCAATTCCATAAGAATCTTTTGTTTTAGCTGGGAATTCTTACAGAGGTATAAGCGATCTTTGTACCATAACGAATCATTTTTCCAGCTAAATGTATCAGAAGTACTGGAATCTTGTTGTAGCTTTCGAATAAGTGCCCACACTTCTTCGTCATTCTTCCATTCCTCCCTTGCTTCGTTTATCCAATCTGGTTGGATAATAGAAATGGCACACAACAATGCTTCCACATCCTCATCCTTTCTTGAGAGTGCATCTGCCACCACATTTTGCTTCCCTTTTTTGTAGATGATTTCAAAGTCATAACCCAACATCTTTGTGACCCACTTTTGTTGCTCTTCAGAGGATAATCTTTGTTCTAAAAAGTATTTAAGGCTATCATGATCCGTTTTTACCTTGAAGTGTCTTCCCATTAGGTAGGGTCGCCATTTCTTAAGTGCATGGAGTATTGCCAACATTTCCTTCTCATAAATAGCTTTTCTTAAAAACTTTCCCTTGATTGGACGACTTTCAAAAGCAATGGGTCTTTCATCTTGCATTAGAACAGCACCAATTCCATTTCCTGAAGCATCACATTCCACAATAAAGGTTTTTGTGAAGTCCGGTGTAGCTAAGACCGGTGCTTGGCACATTGCCTCTTTAAGATGTTCAAAGGCCTTTGTTGCTTCCGAAGTCCATGAAAATGAATCTTTCTTCAATAATGTTGTTAGAGGTGCTGCTATTCTCCCATAATTCTTAACAAACTTGCGATAATACCCTGTCAACCCAAGAAATCCTCGCAGATGCTTTATGGATGTGGGGATTTTCCATTCCTTAATGGCTTTAATTTTGCTAGGGTCTACCTTAACTCCTTCATGAGATACAATATGACCCAAATATTCCACCTCCTGGACTCCAAAGAAACATTTGGATCTTTTTGCATATAATTGTTTCTCCTCCAATAGTTGTAGCACCCTGTCAACATGTTCAACATGATCCTTCCAAGACTTGCTGTAGATTAGTATATCATCAAAAAATACTAACACAAATTTTCTAAGGAATGGTTTGAAAATTGAATTCATCAAACCTTGAAATGTTGAAGGTGCATTGGTAAGGCCAAAAGGCATGACCAAAAATTCATAATGACCCTCATGAGTTCTAAATGCTGTTTTCGGAATGTCTTCAATCTTCATTCTGATTTGATGATATCCCGAACGAAGATCCAACTTGGTGAAGTAAATTGATCCATGCAATTCATCCAGTAATTCATCAATAACAGGAATGGGGAACTTATCTTTAATAGTGAGCTTGTTGAGCTCCCTATAATCTGGACACATGCGCCATGATCCATCCTTCTTGTGCACCAATACTACTGGAGCTGAGAAAGAACTTTGACTCGGTTGAATTATACCAGCCTCTAGCATTTCTGCAACCATACGTTCAATTTCACTTTTTTGGACATATGGATATCTGTACGGCCTGATGTTTGGAGGAACACTTCCTGGAATCAGATGAATAGCATGATCATGATCACGCATAGGTGGGAGACCTTTGGGAGTCTCAAATACCTTGGAATGATTGTCCAGGACTTTTTGGAGATCTGGAGAAATAGATGATTCCAATGTGGAAACATCTAGCGAACATAATTGTGCAATTACACCTCTTTGCTCCTTTTTTAGAAGCTTTGTCATTCCATTAGAGCTGATTATCTTTCCTGGTTTCCCTGCAATACCCCTTAATTCAACTTCCTTTCCTTCCACAGAAAATTTCATGAAAAGTTCTTGAAAATTAAAAGCTATTGTACCCAAGGATTGTAGCCATTGGACTCCTAGTACAACATCAGCACCTCCCATTGGAATGGAAAGCATTGGGCTAGTCAATACATATTCTCCCATGGATAGCTTGATATTATGGCACTTTCCAGAACAATTTATTGTTCCTCCATTTGCAATCATCACTTGACACTCTGGTGCTGGATATAGGAAGCAATTCAATTCTTTTGCTACCCTACAATGAATAAAATTGTGGGTGCTTCCTGAATCAATCAACACTATTACCTTTTTCTTCTTGATTTGTCCTTCTATCTTGATGGTTTGAGGAGTGGTAATTCCCACCAATGCATTACAAGATATGGTCGGATTTATTTGTTCTTCATCTAGGCTTTGTTCCTGGAATATATCCTCTTCTTTTGACCTTTCTTGCTCCTTTTCTTCTTCCTCTTCACAATCTATGTAGAATAATTTCTTCTCAGCACACTTATGACCTTTTGTGTATTTGCTATCACAATTGTAACAAAGCCCTTTTGCTCTTTTTTCTTCCAATTGTTGTGGTGTCAACCTTGTAGGTTGTGGAAGACTATGGGCAACAACACTTCCTTCTTTATAGTTGTGAATGGTATGCTTCCTAGTTGCCATAATTTTGCTTTCCATTTTTCTTGCTAACCTGAATGCCTTCTCTAATGAATCAGGTTCCCAAAGGCGCACATCATGTTGGATATTATCCTTTAAAGACCCTATGAACACATCAATCCTATGCTCCTCTGGAATATCTTTTACCCTTATGTTCAATTTTTGGAACTCCTCAATGTGCTCCATTATTGAACCCTTTTGTTTGAGACTTATCAATTGGCTAAAAAAAGTGTTGCTTTTTGTATCCTCATAATGTGCTATCAATTCTTCCGTAAAAATTGCCCAAGTGATAAATTGTTTACGAGAACAAAGCCATTGATACCATACAAACTGATTTGGTTCCAAATATAAAGTTGCCATACGTACCTTTTGTGTGTTTTGCACATTATTGAGATCGAAAAATTGCTCCATCTGTAATATCCATGTGGCGGGATCCTTGCCATCAAACTTCCTCATATCGATTTTTGGAACATGGTGAGTCTTTGATCCAACATTAGAGTCTATGGAATCATGATTAACATTTCTTTTGTTCTCATCATGAGTTTCCTTTACTACCTTTTCACCATTAGTGACCCTTTCTTGTAGCAACTTCTTCAATTCTTCCATGTTTGTATACAAATCTATCTTCAAATTTGCCATCGAATCCTCCATCTTAGCTTCCATGCCCTTTATCTTAGATTCCACGCCATTTACCTTATATTCCACGCCACTTATCTTAGCTTCTGTTAGCTTTTGTGAGCGTGACATTTGTTGCACTTGTTCTTGTAATTTTGATATATCATGTAGCATTTCTTCCTCTTCTTCATGAGTCATGCTAGAGCTTTCAGGTTCCTTACTAGGTGTTTGCATTTTCTTTCCTCGGGGCATCAGTTACCGATAATAATGCTTTACTATGCCCTTTGAATTCCGTTAAACCAAGCTTACACAAAAATTAAAAAAAAAACTACACACCTTTTTTCACTTTATAGAAGCCTGATATTGAATCTGATGTATCTCTGTAATTTCGGATCATCCAATTCTGAAATTGCTACCTGTAGTAGCCTTCTGTGTCCTCTTTCCAATGCCACAAGTCTGAGCCAAATTGGATTCTCCAAGGAAGAGTTATGTGAAATCTCCCACAGTGACTTGCTTTTAGACTGGTTCAGTAGAGCGAAGTTGTACGACGTGCCACGAGTCACTGTTTCGACTTTTGGATCTGAAAAACACCCACAAGAAACTACCGTCCGTCCTCTTTCTATACCTTCTTACGAAACTTCAATCCGATGCTCAGAAAGAACGTTATGACGATTTTCCCCAGGTCACCTGTTTTGAGTGTAATTCAGGAGTCATCAACAAGACCAACTTCCTGAGATCATATCTCCGAAAATATCGCGCGAAAAGCTCTGAAATTCGGACCCAAGGTTCACCGCGATGTCTTCTCAAATGGGTTTTTTTTGCGACTTCTGAAACGTCACAGAAAAAAAGTTATAGCGAAAATTCCACGATGACCTGTTTGGAGCAGCGAAACCCTAGAATCCAAAGCTCTGATACCAAATGTTATGAAACCAGCTCAAGAAAAGATAGAAAAGAAAGATCAACGCCTTAGAATTCAGCCTCTTCGAGGGGGCAACCTCCTTTACATTACATAAATGAACAATTCTTGGATGATACAAATGAAAATACCTCCTTTCTATATATAGGAGTCTAAGTGGTCCCAATACAATCAGAGCCTACATAACAATAATATTGTAGGGCACAACAATAACAATAGTGGGCTTCTATGTGGCACAATAGTAAAAATATGGGCACTACATGGGTACATCAATATAAATAAGGGGTATAACTAAAATAGTAATGGGGTAATCACTAGTATTATAGGGACCCAACAAAAAGGAACATCAAAAATGAAAAGTGTCGAAGTGCTGTCCCTTTCGAAAAGGAACAGCAAAACGTGAAAGTGCAGAAGTGCTATTCCATTTCGAAAAGGAACAGCAAAACGTAAAAGTGCAGAAGTGATGTTCCATTTCGAAAAGGAACAGCAAAACGTGAAAGTGCAGAAGTGTTGTTCCATTTCGAAAAGGAACAGCAAAACGTGAAAGTGCAGAAGTGTTGTTCCATTTCGAAAAGGAACAGCAAAACGTGAAAGTGAAGAAGTGTTGTTCCATTTCGAAAAGGAACAGCAAAACGTGAAAGTGCAGAAGTGTTGTTCCATTTCGAAAAGGAACAGCAAAACGTGAAAGTGCAGAAACGTTGTTCCATTTCGAAAAGGAACAGCAAAACGTGAAAGTGCAGAAGCGCTGTTCCATTTCGAAAAGGAATAGCAAAACGTGAAAGTGCAGAAGTGTTGTTCCATTTCGAAAAGGAACAACAAAGCGTGAAAGTGCAGAAGTGTTGTTCCATTTCGAAAAGGAATAGCAAAACGTGAAAGTGCAGAAGTGATGTTCCATTTCGAAAAGGAACAGCAAAACATGAAAAAGGAACAACAAAATAAACAATCATAAAATGAAAGCATGCAAAAAACAAATTAGCTGTTCACGACATTCATGCTAAAGATGAGTTACACTTTGAATGAAGCAACACCTGAAACACAAAATATAAGAGAAATTAGAAAAGAAACAACATTTTATTTAAAAACAATATGTAAATTAAGTTACAACAGCTATGATATTATGTAAAAAAATGATCTTTTTGAAAAATGTTTTGGCAGCAGTGACAAGACATGAATCTTCAAATCGAAATCAATTCTTCATTTCTTCTATTATGAATCCATTGGGTAATGAGTTGGATGAAATTCCTTTGTTTTATTAAAATTTGTTTCAAGAATCACTTGTCCATAAATTGACGTTTTTTTTCTCCTAGGACCTGCAAAAAACGAGTGTCTACTTGCAATAAAACATTAAATCATGGAGAAAGAGAGGTGCACGGCTCCCCTAATCCAAGAATTATGCAAAAAAAACTAACAAGTAGTTACTCCATAGAACAAATCCAAGGATAAAATAACAAAGTAAAATTTATTTGTTACCTGCGGGAGAGCAGTGGTCGACCATACTAACCAGCAGTGTTTTAATCACAACTTCTATGTTTTTTGTCGAAATTGAGCGATTCCAAAGCCAAATGAGAGCTAATTCAAAGTTTTATCTCCAGTAGAAACAGGTTTTAAAAATTCAATGATATGATATGTCAATTTTAGTTAGAACAACCTGCATAACAGAGTCATTTTCAATTACCCAATCTAGACCAACGATTGATATTTCAAGCATAGATTCTTCGTTTGATGTCGGATTCAAATGATTAAAATTGGAAATGAAAGTAGATTTATTTATTTATTTCCAATAGAAACAGGTTTTGAAGACAAGAAGAATTGATAAATCAAATACTGTAAGGAACAGCCGGAAAGACATAGTTTTAAGGGTGCTGATTTACAATAGACAGTCAGTATTTTGATCATAACTTCCCCATACGATATCAAAAATGAGTGATTCCAATTGAATTGTAAACTAGATTCATAGGGGAATCTACCATAGAAACAGGTTTTAAAAATTCATTCATTTAGGCCTCCAAAAACTGACTGTCCCAGCTTTGTTCCTGAGCTGCCCACTAGACACCCTGTCAATGTTTTGTTTCTAACTTTTTCGTTTCAAATCCAAATTGAGTGGTTCAAATTGGGTTAGAAAGTAGAAATCAAGGGCTACCTAGGGTAGAAACAGGTTTTAAAAATATTCACTTTTGGTCCCTCAAAACATGACTGTCCCGACTGTTTTTCCAGAAAGTTCATCAAGCCCGCAAGCCAAAAAAATGATATTCAAGCATTTTTTCAAATTGGTGATAAAGATGAATATATGTGTTTGTAGAATTGTTATTTCTATTATAAATCATCTACATACACAAATTAATTGAAACATTTATCATCGATGTTGATTTGCATAGCATGTTGCAACAAAAAACAACTAGTTTTACATTAAAAAAAACAAAATGCATTTATTTATTCCCCTATTTATTTTATTTTCTTCACTAACCTATTTTGATTTGAAAAATGAATATTACTACGTATATGAGTACTTCCAGTGAATCCATTTTCGAAGTAAGGCTTCACGTATGCACATACCCAAATTTGAAAAATGCATGTTAATGGATATTAGGGTATGAGAAGCCAACTTCCCTTCAAAAAATGGTATCAAAAATTGTTGAAGCATAGAATGATGTTGCAAAAAAATGATGGAGTGAAACCAATCTTCAATATATCCTTTACTTTTTTGATTTCGCATAGCCATCATATCATGAAGTTCTTGAGCTTTTAAAATAGCTTGTTGATGCATAGTAAAAGAAACCTCATTTTCTTCCATAGCTTCTACAATTTTTGCATTTGAAACATTCTGAATCTCATTGTAGGTTTTCTCTAATAACACATGTGAGATAGAATGGGTGGGAAGGGTGGGTAAATTTGCCAGTTCAACATTGTAAGTATGTTGTACTGGTTTATTATGGTGAGGGTGTGGAATTAGTTGAGCAGGAAAATGTGTAAGGAATGGAGCATTTTGATGATATGGTTGATTGGGTTGTGTGAATGGTTTTGATGGGCAAGCAAGATATTGTGGAAGAGCTGGTGGAGAATATGGAGAATGTGCTTGTGCTACAAGATGGGGGAGAGTAGTCATGCAATCATAGGGTGAACCATGCCAAGCTTGTAGAGAAAATTGTTGGTGGTTATATTGAGATTGACATGGTCGCCCTAACACATTAGTATTTCATAATGGATTATGCAAGTAAGAAAGTGGAGAGGGAGTGTTTTGAACCATACTTGTAGGCCATGATTTCCGTGGTTTTGACCTTGTTGCAGCTTCCTTACCTCTTTGATATGCTACTTCCATCCTAGATAAGGAAGAGTGAGTATCTATGAGATGCTCCTTTCAGTCCTGAGGGTAAAACACTTCATCCAATTCTTGATTTTTATGAACCTGCAAAACATCCAATTTTTCATTTAGAGAGCTAATAAAATCAACTTTAAAATTTTCAAATAACACATTGATTTCAGCTCTTATGTCTCCTATTCTTGTAGCAGATTTGGAAAAGAAAGAACAAACATCTCTATAATTCTTACCAGCCTTGGAGATTCCTCTTGAATACCTTATGCACAACTCACAAACATCATCATATGATAACTGAAAAACATCACCTTTTTCTATCAGATTTAAGATTTCTAAACATTCCTCTTTGATTCCTTTAAAAAGGAGTGTTTTTAAGATCTCTTTTTCCAAATGCTTATACTTTGATTTTTGAAGGTTATAATGAAATCGATCTACATAATCCTCCAAACTTTCATCTTCCCATTGTATCATACCAAAAATATCTTCATTGGATTTGCAATAGTCTTGGTACTTCTTCAAGAATATGTTCTTCATGTCCTCCCATGTTTGGATGCAATTCCCACCTAGGCTCATGAACCATCGGAGAGCTGCTCCTTTTAGAGTAAGAGGAAACACTTTCAATCTTTCATCATTAGTACAATAATCATATCCTCTACAAAGTATTTCGAACTCAATTAAAAATGTATCTGGATCTTCATTTGCTAAACCATGAAAATTTGGTAAAGATGGGGGAATTATGTGCATTTGTGTCACTTCTCCTAGATCTTTGATAGGAAATTCAAAAGTAGAAACGTGAGCCATTTCTTACCATAATATAAGATGTTCTTCATGTGTTTTCTTCGAGGCTCCTTCTTCAAATGTTCCTGTCAATCGGTTAGTGAAATGGGTGGTGCTTACATCACCACTTGCGTGAGATCATGTGATTCATTTTTTTTTAAATTTCTATCTTTTTCCTAATCATTCAAAAATTCAAACATCTATTTCTACCCTAGGTTCTTTAACAGTCCTGCTGGAAAGCGGACGGGGGAGCAGGGCTTTTACATGCTCCGTACGCAGGTTCTTACCTTCCGTTTTTAAGATCCAACTCTTCCCTAGCAGGCACTCATCAGATTCACACTACTCTTTAGAAATGGCTACACTCTTCCCCGGCAACGGCGCCAAAATGTGGAGCGATAAAAAGGTGTCTTTTAAACTCCTAATTACCTTCACATTAATTATCAACCCAGGGACGACTTTTTATTTCAAGAGTGTACTCAGTCTGAGGCGGCTATTTACTTAAGAGTAATGTTTTGCAGTATAGTGCTTAAAACCCAAAAGTAAATGAATGCTTGAAAAAGAAATCTAACAATAACATAAACTCAAATGCTCTGAAATCCAACTATTCACTCAGCAAACATCAATTGAGGATACAGCAACTATTCACTGAGCAAGCTATGACTAACTTACTTTAAAAGAACAAGGCAGCTTATCAGTCAAGGGTGCGGAAGCGATAACCCATCCCTCTAGAAACTGATGGAAAGGAAATTAGAGCATGGACCATAGGTCTGGGAGCTAAGCAGCGACTTGCTGGCTCACTACAGCCTTAGACCTTCTCTCACACCAAAGCAGCAAATGCAAGTAAATGGAATGGCAGAAAGTAAAATGGAATAGCAAATAGGAAATGGAATAGCAAGTAGTAAATGGAACAGCAATTAAATAAACTAAGTCTCGTGAGTCAGAACTAAACTCACATTCTGCAATAAAATAGCAATCTTCTTTCTTAAGGCAAATTGGATGGACTGTACTTTATGGAATAGCACTCATTGATGAATTAACAAGAATCAACCATACATACACACGACACGCTAATATGGTAATCTGACAATTAAGGTAAATACGACTATGTTTCCAAATAGAATAATATCACTTTTCGGATTCCAATAATCAGGATTTCAAATGAATCCAACAACAGTAATATTCAGTGCAAATGCTCTGTAACATAAACATGCAATCAACTCTGAAAAGATTCACTCATACAATACAAAGTCACTACATAAATTTCCTGAAGAAACCATTAATGAATTAATCGTAGAAGAGCATGGAATAGCATATGAAAAAGCATGTCAGATTACCGAGCAATAAAGATAAGCAAACCACGCAGAAATCAAAAGAATATAATATACAGTAGCAGCAACATACTCCACCAGAGGCTGGGCCCTTAGCCGCCAGCGGATGCTGCTGGGTTACTTCAGAAGGAAAAGAATGAACAGCAACTCCCAAATCATGTATTAATCAGCAAATTGTGGAATCATTACAACAGCAAATGCTTGAGAATTACAGCATGCAACAATCCCTATCCTATCATGGATAATCCACCATCATTCTTCATCATTTTTCTATCATTCTTCCATTATTCGAATTCCTCTGCAATCCCCCTGAAGTCCCCATCTCTGATCTCTGTTTTCATTTAAATAGAGAGATCAGAGAGAAGTTACAATAAAGATAAGTACAACATGATTTATTTTACAAAATTGGATTGATTCTAACCAGTTGATCAACAAGAAAATATATTTCCTTTCATCTCTCAACAAAAGCAAGACGAATTTAGCTTTGCAGCTGAGATTTGGAGGACGACCGCAACAGCAAATCTGAGAAAATCGTGCTCAAAGAACCCTGTGTTTCTCTCAGTACAAGCCGAATTTGGGCAAACCGTTCTTTGTTAAAGTTAATTGGGCCCGTTCTGGACAAAACCCATGTTCCAGATTTTCCAGATTCTGCTCCATTTGCTCAGAATCTCAACCGCAAAACTGTCACTCCTTATTCCAGCGCATTTCTGAGTTGGCGCTTTTAAAAATCAAATATTCAATCTGAAAATTATCTTGGAGGCTAAGAATGGTAAATAATGTTATAACTGATTTATTAAAACTATCATTGATAAAATCACGCATAATCATCAATTTATTAGAAATAAAGGAGAATAGATAATATTCATTCATAAGAGCATAAATCATTTATAAAATGGATTTAAATGATAAATTATAACAAATGATATGATGAAGAATAGTGGAAATGGGTGGGATAAGTGTTCAAAAGTGATAATAATAATGGCATATTAAGGACCCAACAGAGGGTATCTAAAAGATCTTCCAAAATTCCCCTAAGCAGGACCAACTTCAGAGACTCAGGGTCAAGTGTACACCTGGCCCTTTTGTAACTGAGCTGGAACCTCTCTTCATAGTCTTCCAGGGACTCATCACTTCCTATGGTCATTCGGAAGATTTCTTCTTTAGTATCTTTTGACCTACAATAGTCTTGATACTTGTTGTTAAAGGCTTGCTGCATCTGAGCCCAAGTTGTGATGCCATTGCCAGGTAATCACATGAACCAGTGCAGTGCTGCATCCTTGAGAGTAGAAGGGAACAATTTCAACTTTTGCTCATCTTTTGTATAGTCATAAGTTCGGAAAATGATAGCAAACTCGAACAAGAAGGTGTCAGGATATTTTGTAGTCAGACCATGGAAATGAGGTAGGGCAGAAGGGCTGATATTCTTCATTTTGGTGTCCACATTGGTCTCCCGAATGGGAAAGGTACCCTCTATTCTCTCTCCATTCCCCCTAGCATTTCTGTTTTCAGCCATTGGCTCCAAAGGAATGTTTTCTTCTTCTTCTTCCCCTATAGGCTCTTCAAATATGTCTGGCTATTCACCTAAGGGTTCTTCTTAATCGCAGCCACCGAAGAAGAGAGAAGGTTGGCTGTGTGAAGCAGTGGGGGAGTTGGGCAAAAATTTTCCTGAGTTATCTCTATTCCTACGAGGCATGAAAGGAAATATTTTTGGTTGTTTTTTTTTTTTTTTTTTCCTTTCCCCACACTGACGGTAACTACAAAAACTAAAATTGATTGAACAAAACAAATTGCAACTAACTGAAATGAAATTCACAAAATTGAAAAGGAAAGAAAGGAAATGCGGAACTGAAGGAAAAGGAATGACTAGTCTACTTTTGCTGAAATAAACTATTAGCAGAATGTTGCAATAGGAAATAGAAGAAAGCAGTAATCACAGAATACTCTGATGCTTCCCTGGAAACAGCGCCAAAAAGTGGTGAGCACTAGTATTGCAGCAATAATGCTGCAACTCCTGGGCTGCCTACTTTACTCTTATCAACCCGGTAGTTCGTAACAAACTTGGAAGCGTCAGTGTTGTATGCACAAGTACTAGTTCTCACTGCAGGTTGTCACTTGGTCAACCAGCGCAAGATCACTAGGAGCTCAAGCCAACTTCTATGGATTCCATAAGAAGCTCTATATGTGATGAAAGGAAAGAAAGATTACTCTACAAATGCTATTCTAACTGCAGAAAGGAGAAAGACTGAAATGTAAAGCAAACCTAGTAAACCCTAATTAACCAACTAATTCTACTTTTGCAGAAAGCACTATGAAAACCATGAAAGGAATGCCATTACCTACTCAAGGAAGTAAACAACATCTAACTATGCTATTTCTAGAAGTAAATAAGCAAAAAACATATTTTTGGATTTTTATGTATTTTTATGTGAATTTGACATGCATGTAATTTATTGTGTGTGAGTGTGGCAATGAATAGGTGGCATTGAAGGGAAGTTTTGGGACTTGAGAAGATGTAGGATGGTGTGGATGGGTCCTAGGAGGTCTCAGGTGGCCTTCTGGAGGCTTTTCCCACACTCGGCCTTCAAAAGAAAGCCTACAGGAAAATCTATAGGAGGACACAAGAAATCTACAGGAGGAAAATAGGGAAACTACAGGAGGCCTACAGGAGGAGGCCGAGAGCAGTTTTCACTATTTTGAGGGTGTGAGAGTGGGTGAAAAAGGTGGATGAAGGTTAGAATGAGGTGTTAGGGTGCCTAAGGTCTACCATGAATCACCAGGAGAGAGAAATATGATTGGGTTTGCTCAAGGAGAGAGGAAGAAGTTCTATGGAAAAATGCAGGAAACTAGGGCAGAATTGAGGTGAGATTTGGGAGACCTATAGGGCATGGATCAGATGGAGGGTGTGATTGTTGATAAGTTGGCCTACTGTTGGAAGAGATTTTCTACATAGAAACTGACATTCAACCAAGGAAATCAAGCAACAAGTGAAGTGGATGCATTTAGGAAAAACACAGTTTTTCATAAAAATGGTCTAAACTATGATCTATAAAAGGAAATGCTGCTAAATGTTGTAGGAAAGGAAAACATGAAAGAAGACTATTGCAAATCAGGAATTAAGCATGATGAAGAAGATCTAAAGCAAAGAAAATCTGGACTATTAACCTACTAAAAATATGCAAACACTAGAAGTCCTATGAAGGAGGAAAATCTGTGTTTTTGGGGCAGCAAGAGAGTCTTTGCCTCAAATCATGGTCCCAGAGGGAGGAAGAGAGGCCAAGGAACTATTGCTAGCATTTCAAATCTTCTCTCTATCACTGCTTAACCTGCTACAGAAAGCACAAATGGAAGCAAACTACTAAATCATCAAAAACAACCTATTCTTAACCATAAGAGAAATACATCTAACAACGAACTAATCTACAAACTTAAGCAAGGCATACAAATATAAGTAAAGAGGATCATGGCTACTTGGATTAGGCCCTAACCCAAGAGCTGATGCCCTCTGAGGTAACTCGGTCCTAGCTCAAAAAGGATTCCATCTTTATTTCAAAACAATAGCAAGATTACATGAAACTGTCACAAAAATAATAAGCTCAAAATTTGAGCAGAGTTTACATAAGCAAAAATCTGACCCTAGTGAGGCCCTAGGCCTCTCTACTTATACAAATGAAGCTACCAACAGCTTCCTTAAAATCGAGGAGGCTTGGCTCCCAAAACTTGAGATAATCATCAGTCATCCTCCACTTGCTCTATTGCCTTCTAGTACATGAATCAATTGCTTGTACTCTGAGCTAAATGAAGGGGAATTCGAAGTGAGGAGTAATAAATGAGGGGGATTCCCTCCTATAAGTCCTCTCCTCTGTCCACTTCAAGTTATTTCTGCCATTTTTCCACTGGATCCTTAACTTTGACCTCGAAATCCATCAATAATCTGCATTAAATACATGTTAGACCACATGGCACAATAACTAGCTCAGCTCACTCTATCAACATAAATATAATCATAAAATCATACAATAAGCTAAGAGAATGGTTGATTTGACTAGATTAGGAGGTAAAATGAGCCCATATAATTACCCATTTATGAGGCTCATCAATAAGACTAAATTTTAATCTTCCTTTATTGCTATTGCTACAGGAACATCAAATCCAAGAAGATGAATCCCGAGTGTGGAAGGACATAGAGGAAAATGTAGGATTCAATCTAGCAGGGCATCCACAACCAGCTCATCCTGAGACATCAAGAAAATAATCAAAGAGTTGAATGAATAGGAATAAAGAAGAGAAGAATATTGAGTTTCTCGAGGATGAACAATAGTTCCAGTAGGGGGTATGATAGGCCTCCAAAATAGGTAAATTATGAGGCCCATCAGTCCACTCCTAGGAACATAGAATGATGTTTGACCCCACATTTTGCACTTAATGGTATATTTTCCTAGATTAATGAGTTCCTAGAGGATTCAATGTAGTTTTCATGTTTTATGTTCCTTAATATGTTTATTGTGTAGGATTTATAAAGATATTGAGTAGATTCAGAGGAGTCCAACACTGGAAAGATTATAGGGACTTTCTCCATACAGCAGGAAGACTCAAACTCGAATGGCTCAGGGCATTTAATGCCTCCTCATATTACTTTGAGTTGGATTTGGGACAATATCCCCTATTTTTAGGAATTTTGGAGGGAAATGCCAACGTCCTCTAAAGGAGGCTTGTCCCCCACTTGATGTATAAATAAGATATTTGAATTGGCCCTAGAGAAAGTAGAAAAGAAATATTAGGCTTTTGAATATCTTTGAGTGCATTCTATAACATTGTAATTTTTGTTGTAATATATATTTTCAGTTAATGGAAGCGGTTCCTAATTTCAGTTTTTAGGTTGTTTCTTCTTCAAGGACTTTGAACATCCTTGGGTTGGGCCCACCACAAGTGCTTCAAAGCCTTCTTGTATTTATGCTACTATTATTTCAATGTTTTTCAATTGTTTTGTTTAGATTTTGAATTAACATTTCTATATGTTGGCTTAGGTGGGTTGGACCCAAGTTCAAAGTTTATTGCACACCAAAAAAACCCTCAACCACTGGCCCTTTCAGAAATGACCTGCAAGAAGATCGCAGTCTCACCCAAAGTGATTATGGGAGGTTGCAAAACTAGATTTCTGCAGCCTAAGGGTTATTGCATGTTGCACCCATGTATTTTCTTTATGCTTTAAATCTTATATATGACTTCGCATTAATAAACAACTTCACACTTATACATTACTTTGCATAATTACATTCATTACTTAAGCATAACATAAACATTCATAAGCTATACAACAATGAAATAAAGTGCAGATAATAAGCAAATGAACATTGAGACATAGATTTTACCATGGTTCATCCCAGTGTGGGACTACATCCACAAGAACTGTTTCTTATAATATGAATTTGGTACAACAAATAGTTCTTCCCTGCGCACACAACTACAGGGTGTCTTATTACACAGCATTTTGTCACTGTCCCTATACTCCCTATCTATGATCCTGGAGGACCTCTACAGTGTACCCGACATGCTTTCCCATCATGAAGAAACTCCCAGGTATGTCCCTCTTCACGAGAAGAATAATTCCCCTTTGCATAATTTCCCAAGAATCTTCCTTCTATCCCAGTTTACAAGACCGGCGCTACTGACTAGTTTTCTCCTCGTGTCGATTTACAGAGGTTAAAACTAGTCGTTGTGTCGTTTAGAGTGACTAAGCCCTTTTCCAGTCACATCGATCCTCTTTTGGAAGGTTTTTAAAATTAGGATCTAAAGCTTCCATGTCTAGAAACTTCGTAATGGAAGTCTAGTAGATGGTTGGACTGGATAGAGCTAAGGAAGTCAGTTTGGGCTCCTTTCCCCTATTGAGATGGAACAACCTCAAGATATAAGACCTTCTCCCATGATGAAAGGAACCATCTCCCATCCATCCAAGCTATATAAACCTCTCTTTTTCCCAAGTAAAAGCTACTTGGAGTTTTGGAGCAAGTTTGAATAATCAACAAGTCATCTATAGCTTGTAGCTTTCTAGTGTATGTTTGAGGAAGAATAGTGTGATTTTGGTTTGGTTTGATACTAGAGGAAAAGAGGCCTTAAAACTTCCATTTTTGGGGCTATCCATGAAGTGCTAGTAGAAGTGTGGGAACCCGGATACGTCGGAGGAGACCAGCAACGTCAAGGCACCAGTTATAATCTCTTTTTGATTTATATAAACGCAACTATTGATTGATTTCCTACATGAATTGTCATTTTACATCTTTATGGCTTAATGTTCCTTGACCTATTAAGTAGGTTGAATACCATATTATATGCTATCATGTTTGTTGTTGTCATTGTTTTCTTGTTTCAGGTATTCGAAGGAAGGAAATGGAAGATAGCTGGAGTGAGGAAGCATGATCATCACAAAGAGGAATAGCGTTCTAAGAGGTAGGCCCTCTTAATTAATTCTAGCTTAAGGATATTTTCCATAGATTGTTTGTTTGTGGCTAGACTCGCTCTCTCGGGCTAGAGGAATTGTTTGTGTCGCACTGAGAATTTACCTGCACCACAAATTGGCGACTCCGCTGGGGAGCCAATCCTTCTATTTGATTGATTGTCATTTTATGGTTTTGTGTGAACTTTTCTAGTATCACCATTTCCCTTTAGTGTTCTCTGCTTTGCCTAGTTTACTTCTCTGAGCCTGAAATTTACAGTGGCAAGTCTGGTCTTAGCCTTTAATTTTTTTTTTTTCCTTGAATCCTCGGTCAGCGTGTTTGTTTCTCTGACAATTGTGTCGATCAGAGCGAGTTTCTTAAAAACAGTCGCGCCGACCCCCTTTTGGCACATGTTGTAAGTTAGGAAGTCATGTTGATTCCTGTAGGTGAAGATTGAGGTTTACCCTAGATCATAGCCAGTGTGCCTTGCCCTTCTAATTTCTATCTCTTAACTTGTTTTCATTCTGTTCTCCCTAGCTGGAAAGCTCTTTTAGCTTGGTTTCTATGATTGGTTGATTTGCATTTTCTTCACTTGGTTTCTTGAGTTCTTGAATGGTGTATAACCCTAGGGCATCTAGGTTGTCACCCATTCACGTGTTTCCGTGCTCAGAAAGTCAGAGTGGATAGTCAAATTTGCTCCTTGAATTTCATTTGACTAGTCCTTTTGTTGCTTTAATTTCCATTTAACAAGTTGAAAAGTTTCGTCTAGTGTTTGAGTGTCTCTTTTTGGGCATAGATCACATTTCCCATCTCGTTTTTGGTTCAGTCTTTGCTTCATTAGTTTTGAAAGGAATTCTATTTTGTGCTTTGTGTTTGCTTGTGATTGATTGTATTAGGATATTTCATTGAAGTGTTTTTGAAAGATTCATCCCATCATTTCATTGAAAAATACATAATTCTAGTTTGCTGAATCAATATGTTACGTTAGTTAGCATCATTGAAGGCTAGAGTTGCATCATCACTTGCATTTAAAAAGAAATGAATTTTCCTTACTAGTGAAAGGGCTACTTGAAGTGAATTTGATAGGAAAGTTAGGAATTGGAAAGAGTTTTTTCATCATTTTTTTTTCAAAAGGCGAAATGGTGAAAAATTCATTTTTCTTTCAATTTCTTGTTTTGTTGCATTTGAGTGTGTTTTCTACTCTCATTAGTGTAGACAATTCATTGAATTGAAAGGGTCTTGTCTCATTTAGCTGCATATAGGTGTTTTTGAGTCACATCGATAAGGCCTGAAAACCGAGACATAATTTCAAGATAAAATCTAAAATGTACTCAATTAACCTAAGGCACATTTGAAATATAACGATCACATTTTAGAAGTTCTAGGATAGAGACGTGTTCTAGCGTCTTAAAACCTAACAGTTGTCATTCTCTTCGGCACTAGACATTGCTAGTATGGACTTGTGCTCCTCGTACCATCGAGTATATAAAGGGATACCCCACTAGGTTGCAATCATTTATCCATAGGACACCGATTCTGCCACCATGTAAACGTGATACACTGAACACAGCATTCGGGGAGATTGCCTACCCGTACTTCTAGGTTTGTCGGAGGTATTCTGCAGTTCACGGTTACCTGGTAATCCTTTTTACCTAGATCATCCTGAGTAGTAATTTTGATCTTTTTGACTCCCTAAATATAAAAGATCACCCGAGAGCTTGTCCTTTCAAGCTCGTTTCAAACTGAAAGTGATAGAGTCACCTTTGCTTCTTTCTCGACTCTTAAAACATCAAAGAGCACCAGTTTGTTTTTGTGCCTTAAAAAATTGTTGCCTGCGATCTTATAACATCCATGTTAGTCTTTTTAGACCATATCATGAGTATACCTTTAAATACATTTTAAGTCCCTTGAAATCAATCTCTCTTTTGGTTATTTGAGACAAAATCATCGTGGCTGAACCAACTAGTTCGCCTAGTTACTCTTCCTCTCCTGTGTCTGAAAGATTATCTGAGGAGCCTTTTTCTGAATTTCCACAGTCGCTTGAGGACCAAAGTGTTGAGCTTGGAATTGTTCTGATTATTCAACCTTTGTCATCTCGTCCTACCCCTTCAGATACTGGGTCACTTTCTAACATTGGCCTGGAATCTCTGAATAACCCAATCCAGACTCCCAAGGGTCTACCGACTTCTGAAGGTTAGCTTGGACTGGTTGTTTATCCTCTGAATCCTTTGTTCAATCCTATTGTGATATCACCGTAGCATCCGTACAGTCCGTATGATCAACTGGGTATTCCTTTGGAATTATCCCCTCAAACATCTTCGATACTTTGTCGTCATCCATTTTCACCCATGGAATTAGAAGGTGAAATCTCATTCTCCTCTCCGGGTCACTCGGAGGTTTCCACTCCACGCACAGTCGAGGAGCAGGAATATCCTTGCCCTCCTGAAGGTTTCCCTTGCATGGGAAGCATTCCAACCAGTGTTCATCTTGAGTTGCCGCGTAGTTATGTGACTTTAGCTCAATTGGTTTCAAGCATGCCTACTGCCTCATCATTGTATCACAACCCTATTTGGGAATCTAGCGTTATGCCTACCACAGATCCATTCATTCAGAACCCGACCTCCCAACAGATGGAGATTTTATGCAGTTACTTCAGTCCCAGTGCAACCCACCATTCCCAATCCTCTTGTTTTATCAGTCCAAGCAACCCGTCTAGTTCAACCGACGATCTCGAGTCATGTCGTTGTCAGTTCTTTGATCCCTCCAGTAAGTGGACAAGCTATCCCACTACCTGGGGGGACAGATTCCAAATGTTTCTATGATGTCTGGCACAACCAATGTGAGTGGCTCACAAGCTCACATGGTTGGGATGAACCACCCCTCTTCGGGTGCCATTTCAAATCCTGCTGGTCCTACTAGTTCAAGTAATGTCTAGTACCAACAACCTAATGTTGGTCCGTCTGGGTCAAGTCGTGTCTAGTTATTATAGATATATTTGGGCACTTCAACCCCAATCTTATATGTCAATAAACTAGGGCTCTTAAAACCCCTAAAAGAGTTGTTTCATACCCTAAAAGAACATGGTCAACTGATTACATCATTCCCCAAAAGTTCCACCTGAAAAACCATCCAGAATTGGCCTAAATTGGACCATACTGACTGCTCCACTGTCAGGGTGCGATGCATATTGACTTCTACACTAGCCAGGTGTGATGCATACTGATGAGGCCTTCTATAGGGTGTGATGAGCAAGGATGGACAAATGTCTGAGACAGTTTGCTAAGTGGATGCTCATGGAATCTTCTAGAAACTTCTCCTATGACACTTGCCTCTCTGAATTTGCCTAGGGATGAGTAAGAGATCCAAGAAATCTCCAAGTGGAACCAAATGCAACAAGTGGAATGACACTAATCAAAAACCCAGAGATGACTCACACCCTTGCACACATCTATAAATGGATCCCTCATCTAAGAGATCTAGAGGCTGGAATTTTGTGAATTGCAAGGAAGTGCTGATAGTTTGTATTTGAGAAAGAGCATTGTATTGTTGGTGTGATCTTGCTATTTCATGAGGTGAAGAGGGCTTCATGCTGGGAGGATGATGCTGGATCAGAAAACTGGATTCTCCCTTCTATATAATAAAGTTCTTCGAGTTTTCTTCCATATAACTGTGCAATTGTGAATGTTATTATTTGTGAATGCCATTGTATGTTCATTATATTTATGATTCCGTAATGATTATGATATAATAGATCAAGATGCTTTGACGGTTCTTTGTTACTGTGTTTCTACATGTACTCTCCAAGCGGGATAAGTACAGAGAGGAGTTGCAAGCTCTGTCAAGGGGGAGAGAGATCAAGCAAGGAGTTAAGTGGAAGATCCAGGTTGGTTCCTTTGTCTTTCTCTTATCTATTATACATAGAAGAAATCACGAATTGCTTTAAACTGTTGTTTCTAGGGTAGCTACCAAACCTAGAGGGCTAGTCGATCAAAAATACACTAGTTTTCCCAGAAACAAAATGGTGACTCCGCTGGGGATCGAATAGATGTTTGTTTGTTGTTATTGTTTTTTTATAAACTATAGACAGAGCCTGAAGTTAGCCATGTAGCCTTCAAACTGCTCTTGCTCTACGATTGCATAGTAAATGAATGTTGCTTCAGTCAATCTCTGGTTTAGTTTATTAATTAAACATTTTACTTACAATCATTATAGATGCCCTTTTGGTAGCTCAGTAACCTCTCAAGATCATTCCTCTGTACTTTGTTCTTTACTGTTCATCATAGCTCAACTTAACTCACTGAAATCAGCTCCAAATTTGAGCCAAAACCCATTTCAATTGTGTTCCATGGCCCATCGCATTGTCTGTCACTATCAACCAGTATGCATCACACCTCCCGAGTCTGTAAAGTACACATCCCTGTTTCTGTGAAGCCCAAGTGCGATGACTGACTGAACCTAATTCCATTTTTGAAATTGGGGTTTTTTGTCCTTGTTTTCAGTTTGGTTTAGTTGTTTTTTGTTGTTTATGAACAGTGCCTCATTACTGAAGCCTGCTTGCATCACATAGATCAGCCTCATTTGATTAGGATTAGTAAATGTTTTTATGTATTTGTCCATCATTTCAAATCCTTTGTTGAAAAGTTTCTTAAATCAATCTGTTGTTTTGGTACAAAAACTGTCGTAACTGTCGTTTTGTGTCAAAAAAGAGAAGTGTCGTGGATTCTTCCTTCCCTGGATAGTCAATTGAACTTTTTGTTATGTATTTGATTTGATTTGTTGATATTTGAAGTGTCGAAATCATTTTCTATTCAAAATTGAAAAGTGTCGTTTAGTCTTCCTTTCTATTTTGAAAAAGAAATTGTCAAAAATGTCGCTTTGAGTAAAAAATTTCAGATCTTTTCTACACTTAGTTTTCCTTTTTGGCATTTTTCACATTAAGAAGAATGAAAAACAAATATATGCATTTGCATTTGCATTTAGTTTGTGTGCGAAATATGCTTTAGGAAAATGCACTAGTGCATGCTCTTTGCTCTTTGTTTGAAAGAATTGTAATCTTCTTTCCCTAGTAGCTAGGATTTTCATTGCTCAAAATAAACAACGATTGTTTATCATTGTAGATTGCATTTTAGGAATTTCAAGTCATCATCACGCGGTGAACCATTGAAAGGAAAACTTTAAACAAGATCAACTCTAAAATAAATTTCAATGAACTTAACAATGCTTTGGAACTTAACGCAACACATCTAGAGGTCTAGGCTAGAGACGTGTTCCGATGTCGTAAAAACTAGTAACTATCATTTTCATCAAAGGTTGGGTGATTCCTCCTCCTTGATACGACAAGTGCTAGCACGGACTTGTGCTCCCCGTACCGTCGAGTATATATTGGGAGACCACAATAGGCTTATATCCTTTATCCATAGGAAGCCGAGTCTGCCGCCCTATCGATCACAATGCACTGAACACAACATTCAGGAAGATTGACTGCCGTACATAAGTCCTTGGTAATTTCTCTTTAATTTATCACCAAGGTGTATATTGCAGTTTTTTGATTGGTTTGGTAATCCCTCTATCTAGATTTTCCGGAGTAGTCACTTTCATTCCTTTTCAACTCTTTAAAAGAAAAGGTCCATCTAAGCACTTGTCACTTCAGTCTCATTAAAAATTGAAGGGGACTAGAGTCATATTTAGCTTTTTCTCAACTCTTAAAAATTGAAAAAGAAAAGTTGTGTCAAAGCGTCATTAAAATTAATTAAATTTGGAATAACATCCTTGTTCCTTTGTTGATCATAGGTTGAGATATATGGAGAAAAATCAGGGATCCACCAATAAAGGAATCCCTTTTGAAGGGAATCCTAGTCTTTTTTCCTCTTGGAGAAATATTGGTACTCTGTTAATGGCCACATTGTCCCTTCCGGGAATCACCATTGGCCTGCCAGTGTGGCTATTCTCAACCTATGTGGTTCAAAATACCATGATTCCCCACCAATTGAATCAGCATCCAGTTGATACTGAAGTCGACCCTTCGCCTTCTTCTTCGTTTGTTTCTCCCTCCCCTTCTTCCTCTTCGCTTGGTGAAAGTATGATGCTAGTAACCAGGTAGCTGAGAAGAAGAAGAAAGGGGAGGAGAAGAAGAAGAAGTCAGTTCATCAAGGGGGCAACCATGCATCATCTGGTGAAGATCTGCACATTAAAGCTCCTAAACCCAAATTTCCTTGCATAATTTGTAGAGGAGACCATTTTCATCGAGACTGTCCCTGCTTTCCTCGGATCTTGAGAGAATGGTATCCCCATTCGCACCATCCGGTGTTGTCAACCTCTGGTGATCATGTTGATAACACACCATCAACTAGTAATAATGAGGTTCATGGACAGAAAGGAAAGGTCAAAGTTCCATGTAGGTTATGTGAAGGTAATCATTCCCTTCACCATTGTCCTTTTTTGGATGAAGCCAAAAGAGTCTTGGATAACTGTCCTGCTTCACTGCAGTGATTCCATCTGGATATAGGAAACTCTCCCAAGTCCTTTACTAGTTGAAAAACCGACTGACTTAACTCAACCGTCAGTCAAAACACCTATCACTAAAAGTGAATCTTCTGAGTCTATACCCAACCAAAGTCAACAGGTCGAGGTGACAGTTGACCTAGTTTTACCTTCAGAAGATCATACCCCTCCCAAAGAGAGTGAGAACAATACCGTTCAAATTATTTTGTTTCTTCAGGGTCCGATGAACTGGGGGGAAATCCACTCGTTCCTTCACAACAGGAGGAAAATCCCCCAGTTCTCATAACTCAAGGGGTTAATTCTTCCGTTTATTCGGTACCCCCTCCAAGTAGTGTAGTCACTTCCTTTGATTGGAATCGACTAGCGAGATCTCTCCTTCCTTCTTATGTACCTTTCCGGATCATAGTACAAGTTTACAAAATGATCGTGTTTGGCACTATCATAGATGAGGGTGCGTCAGTGAGTATCCTTTCCTCAACATCTTGGAAAGCGCTTGGTTCGCCATCGCTTATGCCTGTTACACAGAATTTGTCAGGCTTCAACAAAGGAACCAGTTGACCATTAGGGATCCTTCCTAGGTTACCGATAACTTTGGGAAGGAAAACTGTTCACCTAAATGTGATGGTAGTCTCAGGACCGTTAGAGTACAATCTACTCCTTGGACGTGACTATGTTTATAACATGGAGGCTATTGCTTCAACACTCTTCCGAGTGATGTGTTTCCCGCATGAAGGCAAAATTGTCACTGTTGACTAGTTTTCATTTCCCGGTTCAAGCATAGCTCCTGTTGTGTGTGGAGCATGATTATTCAAAGTTCTTTGTTTCAGCTGGATGTATACCACAAGAAGTTTTGTACACCCCTCCACGCAGGGGGGTGCGGGGGGGACTTGTCCCCCTAGCGGGGGTCCGGGGGTCAGCGGTCCCCCAGCGGGGTCGTCCGGGGGGGTCCGATCCCCCCCGCTGGGGGGTCCGGGGGTCAACGGTCCCCCGGCAGGGGCTCGGGGGCAGCGCCCCCGAAGCTAAAAATAGATGTAAAATTGCCTTGTAAAAGTATAGTAATTTCTAGTCAATCTGGGTCGTTCATTAGGTGGATGATCTAACGGTAGAACTTATGTTTAGTTTAGGGTTTTTTGCCCTAGAAGGCAACCCCTCTCTTTGTATGAGGGCATTGTATTTGAGGCTGTGTAATAGATGTGTATTCTGTGAGCGAGAAACAGAGAGGTGAAACTGTGAGAGAAAACAGAGGATATTACAGCAAATCTGCTGTAGGTTGTGTCTCTTCATTTTGCTAGATAATAGAAAGGAAGGACTGGTTGTTCGGGGTGGACGTAGCCCAAACTGGGTGAACCACATATATCTGTGTCTCTCTTGTTTTATGCGTTCTGTGTGTTTATATTTCTGCAATATTTTATGTGTTCCATTGCTCCGTAATATATAATTTTCTAACAGCTCCAAGTCAAACATCATCCCTAAATGGTCCTTTTGCATTGAAAGTGTCTCTCCATCCTTCATTCCATCCACCTAATAGCCATGAGTAGTCTGGTGAATGTAACGAAGCTTAGGGGGCATGCACCCTTTTCTATTCTACGGACAAACCCAGCTGAAAAGATAGGTTTCCCTGTAGGTTATGTGATTGGTCTCACACACCATTCACCTTTTTATATTCTAGGGATGAAGCCAAGAAAGTGTTTTTTCTATTTTGCAGACAAAACCATCCTGCCTAACATGGTTTCCCTGTAGGTTATGTGATTGGTCTGACACACCATTCACCTTTGTCTATTTTGCGGACAAAGCTAAGGAAGTGTTTTGTCTATTCTGTGGACGAAACCATCCTACATAACCTCAGTAAGTTTCCATATGGCTACTGGAGACTCTCCTTTTCATCATGCTGGGGGCATGCAAACCTTTTTTCAATTTCTTTTTCTAGCTTTTTAGCTTTCTAGCTTTCTAGCTTTTCATTTTCTAGCTTTTTTCAAGATTCAGGTTTTTCTTTTTTCGATTTCTTTTTTGATTTTTAGTTTTTCCATTTATAGCTTGCATAAAAGGAAAACTAAACACCGAGCATAGTTCCCCCATGGTTTAACCTCGTTAAAAAATAAACCCACCATCGAGCATAGTTCCCTCACGGTTCAAGCTCATTAAAAAATGAACCCACCTTTGGTAAATAACCTTTGCGATTGCCATGCTATCAGCCTTTAGAGCCTTGGTTGTGTTCCTCCCATGACCTCCATTCTTTTGGCCGACCATACACTTCCACTTGATTGTTTACTGTTTTTGACGAACAGGTATGACGAGTGGTCTTATTAGCCAACCTCTTCACATCACCATGTTTTGAGAAGTTCCAAGCTTACCCGGAACCAGTTGCTACCCTAGACACCACTCATTCCTCAAAAACGAGTCTCCTTTAAACTCTTTTCAGACTCGTTAAATATGAAAAGATTGTCAAGCAATTGGCCTTTCCAGCTTGTTAAAGTGATTGGAAGTGCCATCCCTCCTATATATTTTAATCTTTTTCGGACCTGAGGGATTATCTCACGAAAAAGTTTGAGCGCTTGTCTTTTTTGGCTCGTTAAAGTGATCAGAAAAGTCATCCCTTTTGTATTATTTTATCCTTTTTCGAACCTAAGGGATTAATTTACGAAAAAGAATTGCTGGAGTTTCCTTTTTGTCCCTTTTCAAACTCTCTAAACATGAAAAGGACCGAGTTATCCTTGTCGTTAAACTCGTTAAAACAATAGTGACAAACTCGTCCACCCGAGACAAGACAAAGTCCCCTTTTCGTCCCTTTTCAAACTCTCTAAACATGAAAAGGATTGAGTTATCTTTGTTTTTAAACTCGTTAAAACAATAGTGACAACTTGTCCACCTAGACAAGAATGAGTTTCACTGTCGCTAGACTCGTTAAAACATAGCGTCAGGTTTGCCCGAAGGGCAAATTATATAACAAGCATATGTTATCCTCCTCAAGCTTGACAAAAATAAAGAGGTACTGGTTAGCAATGACTGGGGAAAAAGGGAAGAAAACCTGAAGAATTTTATGGTAGCAGGTCGCTCTTGAACATGACATTTTCACTCCATCACCATTATTGAGTCAAGTTGGGTTATTCCGTTCACCGGTCATCTCACCATTGGTCCTCCACACCATCCATATTTTGGCGTTAACGCTACCAATCCATCTCAGTGTCGTTGACATGTTCAAGAGAAATCATTCAATTGAGAAACCACAAACCTAGTTAATGCCTCATCCACTGTAATACCTTCAACCTTCATTTTTCATGACCGCCATTCCTGAATCTTGTGTCGTCAGATCGTTTTCACCTCCAAAAAACCATTTGCTTCATTTCGTGTCGTAGATGTGGGATAAATTAAGGCCCTCCTACGATGAGTCACTTATTTCCGATGTCAGCTCATTATCCAAGAAGTTGACTTCAAAACAACCCTTTCAGTACTTTGAAGCTTGCATGCCTCAATGGCAAGTTTCTCACTTTTGGCGACAGGTTGACATCAATGGCCTTCGATCGAAAGATTTTGCGTGGTGTTCAACATCGGATCATATATTCACACCACGTGAATTGTACTGTAGTACCTTGAGGGTCATTATCATTATCAGTGATTCCTCTCACGTCTATTAACAGCTCACATTATTGGCTAGTAATCAGGCGATTTCTTTCCATGTTTTACTTCAGAACATCTCTTCACATGGATCGACTTGTACATCGGGCGAAGATTGAACAAGTTTGAAGACCTAGATCTAGTTTCATCCATCCAGGCTATGATATATTCAGGGATATAAAGAAATCAAATGTACACAGAAGCTGCATAGATGGTCATCCAAGCCAGGGATGATGACTCTACATATGAAGAATCACCAGTCTGCAATTGTAGACGATTATCTGTTCTATGTACATGAAATGAATTTATAAAGCTGAGTATGGGAATACCCGCCTCAGCTAGATCATGAAAATTGTATTATGATGATGTAATGTATTGTATCTTATACAGGTCACCTTCTAGTTCGGAACCGCGGATCCTCGTGATAAAGCATTTCACCCGACATCAAGACTTACGACTTCATGCTTTATTGGCCAACTGTTATAGACATATTTGGGCACTTCAACCCCAATCTTATATGTCAATAAACTAGGGCTCTTCAAACCCCTAAAAGAGTTGTTTCATATCCTAAAAGAACATGGTCAATTGATTACATCATTCCCCAAAAGTTCCACCTGAAAAACCATCCAAAATTGGCCTAAACTAGACCATACTGACTGCTCCACTATCAGGTTGTGATGCATATTGACTTCTACACTAGCCAGGAGCAATTCATACTGATGAGGCCTTCTATAGGGTGCGATGAGCGAGGATGGACAAATGTCTGAGACAGTTTGCTAAGTGGATGCTCATGGAATCTTCTAGAAACTTCTCCTATGACACTTGCCTCCCTCAATTCACTGAGGGATGAGTAAGAGATCCAAGAAATCTCCAAGTGGAACCAAATGCAACAAGTGGAATGACACTAATCAAAAACCTAGAGATGACTCACACCCTTGCACACATCTATAAATGGATCCCTCATCTAAGAGATCTAAAGGTTGGAATTTTGTGAATTGCAAGGAAGTGTTGATAGTTTGTATTTGAGAAAGAGCAATGTATTGTTGGTGTGATCTTGCTATTTCATAAGGTGAAGAGGGCTTCATGCTAGGAGGATGATGTTGGATCAGACAACTGGGTTGTAATTCTCCCTTCTATATAATAAAGTTCTTCGAGTTTCCTTCCATATAACTGTGCACTTGTGAATGTTATTATTTGTGAATGCCATTGTATGTTCATTATATTTATGATTTCGTAATGATTATGATATAATAGATCAAGATGCTTTGACGGTTCTTTGTTACTGTGTTTCTACAGTACTCTCCAAGCGAGATAAGTACGGAGAGGAGTTGCAAGCTCTGTCAAGGGGTAGAGAGATCAAGCAAGGAGTTAAGTGGAAGATCCAGGTTGGTTCCTTTGTCTTTCTATCTATTATACATAGAGGAAATCATGAATTGGTTTAAACTATTGTTTCTAGGGTAGTTGCCAAACCTAGAGGGCTAGTCGATCGAAAAGACACTAGTTTTCCCAAAAACCCTAGTACCAACAGCCCCATGTTGTTTCGTCTGGGTCAAGTCACATCCAGTACCAGCAGCCCAATATGGCTCAAGGTCAGTAACAACCTCCTTATGTTCCATATGGTTCACAAGCAATGGCTAATCCATCATACATCCCTCAGCCTGGACCTTATGTCTAGCCTGGTCCATCCGTCGCACCCAGTGGGTATGGACAGATATAGTTCGGGAAATTTCAAGCTGTCATTCCGGGAACTATTCAAGTACCTTTGCAGTAGCAAGGACAACTCCTGTAGTAGCAAGGGAAACCTTCGTTGCAGCAAGGGCCATCCATGCAGCAGTAAGGGAAACCTTCATTGTAGCAAGGGCCATCCATGCAGCAGCAAGGCTAGATGATGTCACAACAAGGACAACTGCAACAATTGCAGGGGAAACCCTCACAACAGTTGCAGTAAACCATGCAGCCACAAATGTAGTATGCACCGCAATCCTCCCAGCCTATGCCTTCGCAAGGTAAACCTCTACAGTGGCAGGGACAACCTTTATAGCCACAAGGTCAACCGTTGTAGCAACAAGGTCAACCCGAGCAGCATCAACCCTTGTACTCATATCAACAGGGTCAGCCCTTGCATGGGCAAGGCCAGGGTCACATCCTGTAATAGCAGGCACAGAATCCTTATGTCCAAGGGTAACTGGTTCAGCCTCCTTTTGTCCAAGGACAGCAAGTCCAAAATCCTTATGTCCAAGGACAACAAATGCATAATCCTTACGTCTAAGGGTAGCAGGTCCAAAACCCGTCAGGGGAAGCAGGTCCAAAACCCTTATGCTTAGGAACATCAGGTGCAAAATCCATAGTCCAATGCCAGAAGGCTCAACAGCCTTTTAATCCATATGTTGCTTATCAGCAACCTGTGGTTGGATAGTTTCAAGGCTTTCAAGGTCAGAATCCTCCCTACGGGCAAGGTAACCCATAGTGGGGGAAAAATCAAATGAATTATGTACAAAATCGTCCACTTTGGCGATAAAATATTTATCATCATGGATGGGCCCCGCCATTTGGGCCCTCTTATCAACCTCAAATGCCTTTCAATACTCAATTGACATTATTAGCTATGCTGGAATTTCTAGATGTGTCTAGACTCACGAATGACCTGATCCTTCATTCACCATACTGGCCTCTAGTTTCATCCAAGATTCTGAGCGATTGTTCGAAGTTTGAAGGAAAAGCGAAAGAGGATCCTCAAGCCCACGTGATGACATATCACCTTTGGTGCTCCTCGAATTCCTACGTTGATGATTCCATTTGTCTTTGCCTTTTCCAACGAACTCTTATAGGGGTTGCAACCAAATGGTATATCGAGCTACCTCAAAATACCTATCATGACTTTAACACTCTTGCCATGGCCTTTCTCACACATTTCCAGCTGCTGGTTCACTATGAAACTGGAACCCATTTGTTAACGTCACTCAAGCAAGACACTACGACTCAAATCTCTAATCACATCCATGAATGGAGACGTAGGCACTGTCTGATTAAGTTTGAAATTGTTGATCAATTGTTGACCGAGTGGTTCACCAAATCATTCATCAACAAGATTGTTGAGGACATTGCTATGGGTGGATGCATCACTGAGGAACAAGCCATCGTGCGTGCCCAATATCTAGATCTTGTCTATTCACAGTCTGGAACATTATATGATGTGTTACTTGATGCGCCGAGACCATCGTTTGATCTGACGGCATCTAAGCCTTCGGCTACCCCTCCTGTTGGAGTAATTTTTTCAGTGACTCAGACCCCTACAAAATATTCTTCCAAATAGAAGTTAGTCTCCAACATTGCTCCCAATGATTCCTCTCGCAATGCATCCGGCCCTAGTAAAACCTCAGAGGTTCACACTATCAGTCTACCACAGTGGATAAATCCTCTAAAGGTAAGAAGAAATGCAAAGGCAAGGGTATATCTAATGCCCTATAATAGCGTCCTCCTAAGTCATCTGTTGGTGATGCTTCCTAATGGAAACCCATGTATCTATGCCTCATCTGTGAGGAGGATCACTATACTAAGGATTGTGCCAAACGATCTGAAGTTACTCGTTTTCTCAAAGGGACCCCAGTTGTCCTGAAAGATCCCTTTCCATCCTAGCAGACTCAAATGGTAGACCAGCCTCAGTCATCCTCTTCCTAGTGTTCACAAGTTTTCATGATGAGTACCCCGATCAATGTGGTACCAGGTCAAACGATTATCAAACTCCTACCCCATCAGCAGGGAAAGAGAAAGAAGTCACCCCTTCTTTTGCCTCGTCTAGTTCTAGTCCTCTCCATATAGAGTGACCTAATCCTGATTCCACTATTTGACCACCTTCTCGAGGTGTGCTTCGAAAGTCCTCGTACAATCCCAATGCTCGAGCCGCTTAGCATTATAACATTCTTGAATATTTGGCTCAAGCACCATCAATTATGTCTATTCTCAAGGTCCTTCAAATTTGTCCTTCTCAGCGGAAATTGTTACTGTCAGCTATTGGGGGTATTGATCTAGTTGACTCTAATCTCATCTATTTTGACCTGGAAAACCACGTTCCATGTTTACCTCATCAAATTTCCTTTCTCATTTAGGTAATCATAAATGAGAAAACCATTCATAGGACCGTCATCGATGAAGGTGCTTCTACCTGCATCATGTATGTCGCTTGTTGGAAGGAAATTGGTTCTCCTACTCTGAACCAGTCCCCTAACACTCTGGAATCTTTTGACGCGAACGATTCGCGACCATTTGGTGTCCTTCCCAACCTTTCCATTACGTTGGAGAGCAAGACGGTACATGTCAAAGTAGAGATCGTTGACACTAATCTTAACTACAATCTTCTACTCGGACAGAGCTAGACCCATGCCATGCATGTTGTAGCCTCCTCCCTTTTCTGCGTGATTCATTTTCCCCATCAAGGGAAGATAGTCACAGTCGACCAAATTTCATTCTTTACCTCTTCCTCCTCGGATAGCAATGTTCCATATGTCAAGCATACCAGTGCTCCTTATGAGAGTGTTGGTGTAGGACGTTTCAAAGATCCTACCTTGATGGGCATATTTCCGCTCCCACCTCCTCATGTTGCCTCTGTCAACATGATTTCGGTTAAGTCTAATCCTTGGGTCATTCCTTTACCGGATCTTCTTGATATCTGGGGCTAGGTTATGCCATTAAGTCCCACCAAAATTAATTACGTGGAAATTGTCTCGGCTTCACCTTCAGTATCCTCTGATCACCCTGTTTCGAGTTCATCTCTCAATGTGTCTTCTCATTCCCCGTGGCTTGGTTTTGGCCCGGCGGTCATGTCTATGTGTCTTGAGAATATCTCTTCTCCACTACCTATTGACATGGTAGTTTCTCCTGACATTGTCAAAATCTTTCAACTGAGGGCATTTTTATCTCTTCATGGGTTCAAGTTTTTTCTCCCTCCCCGAGTTTTTACTGATTGCCCATTATTGTAATGGGGTTGTCATCTTCTGACTCATAAACCTCCCTCGCCCAAGGGGCATGGGGGCACAACCTTATATGAGTTCTATTCTATTATTTGGCCGAGTCGATGCTTACTCGTTGTGTCAATGGAAAAACGCAGTTTTCATCTGTGTTGATTGATCACCTGAGTGTTATAGACATTTTTGTGCCTTACAGCATAGAGCATGAAATGTCAATAATCTGAGGGATCCAAAGTCCCTAAACAAGTTGTTCTTACCCTTAGAGGAACAAGGTCAGCAAACCACAGCACTGCAAAACAGTTCTCCACTGAAAAACACTCAAAAACAGGTCAGTTTTGGATCATTGCAACTGCTCCACTAGGCATCTGCGCTGCATAGCAGGTACAACAAAGGCTACCTGCGTTGCATAGCAAGTAGAACAAAGGCTACCTGCGTTGGGTGTACTTGGACATGTGGAGGAATCTTTTTCTCAAAGTGCCAGTGCCCAGGAAGCTTCTAAAAAGACACTTGATGATAAGATTCACCTAATGATGAGTTAAGAGCTTCTAAAACTCCAAGTGGAAGACAGAAACTCCGAGTGAAGAACTGAAGAACAACTGGAGTTGAAGAGGATAACAAGTCACACATCAAGCTGACTTATCTTCACTCCAAAACTCTATATAAGGATCTCATCCCATGGGATCTGGGAGGCCGGAATTTAGTGCAAAGAATTGCTGTTGGTTTGCAGTTGAGAGTATTGGGTGATTGCTTGAGGGAGGTGAAGAAGAGATTTCTCTCCGTCGGGAAGGTGATGCTGGATTGGACCTCTCATGGTTGTATCACCGCCTGAACCTTACTTCCATATATTAATAAAGCTTTTGAGGTTCTTCTATTCGCATGTGTTTCAATGATGTATTGTCTTACTTGCGTATTTGATTTATGCTAATCCTTGAATCAGTTATGCATGCATGCTTCTTGTAGTTTCCTTTTCTTGTCTTATTTGCAGGATCTCGTGTAGCTGGGCCCGTGAAAAGACTTGGAGCTGGGAGCAAGCGGCAATCAAAGGAGATTGGATCGACCATTTGCGCAAGACATCGGTAAGTGGATCTCTTCCTTTTATCTCTTGCATGTCATAAAGAAGAAACTTTAGATAGTTTTGCTTTCAGCTGTTGCTAAGGAACTGTCACCCTTAGAGTGGGTTAGGGTCATTCCGAGTTGGATACTTTCCCCCACAACAGACTGGCGACTCCGCTGGGGATCGTGTCTTGTTGGTAGCTTGTGTTTCTTGCTATTCTTTTCTTAAACAAAAGGGTATCGAATCGAAAACTGCATTCGAGTTCTTCGAATGCAAAGTAGAGGGCAGCTACTCTAGCCCAGTGCTGGGCATGTTTATGATTTGAAGAGCTGATCCACAAGGACTCTTTTTAGCTCTTTGTGATAGTGTTCATCTTCCTTTAATCATCCTCTAGAGTATACTTGACTGATAGCAACTGATTTGGCCAAAAACCGCTCATTTTTTAGCAAACTGTGAGCCGGAATCTGAGAGAGACGAGAGTTGTCTCGTTCAGTGCAGCTGCAACAAAGGCTACCTGCACTGCAACGCAGGTCCCAAAGGGGCTACCTGCGCTGCATCTCAGATTGACAGTGCAACACCTGCGCTGATCCAGTCTTGCCTTGTGCAGCTGGGATTCTCCACTGTCTGTTGCCCAGTTTTCAGTACTGTTTTTGCAGCCTGTTGTCAACCTGTATACCCAGCTGAAACCACTTCTCTTTGCCTTCATTCCACCTCAGTTGTGTGAAGAAACCGTGATTGTTCTTATTGTATTTCTTGCTGTCATTCACAGTTTCCCATAGCGAAAGTGAACTAGTCTTGCTATGACCTCTTGAATCTAGACCTGTGAGAAAGTGTCGTTGTGATTCTAAGAGTTAGTTTATTGATGTTCATAGCTGCTTGAGCATTTGCTTTCATTATATGGTTCGAATCTCAGTATTTCTTGTGATTGAAACGAGTAAATCTTAAGGTGTTCTTTTGATTATTGGACAATACTTGTTTGTTTTCGCTTGAAATTGAATTCGAAATCGTACAACAGCTTTCTTTTTGTCATACACCAAACATTAAGAAAGAAGAAAAGAAATACTTGCATTGTGCATGTGAATTTTGACAGTTTGCATGTCGATTTAGGAAAAGTGCATCAGTGTGTGCTCTATGATCTGTTTGAAAAGATGATGTCTTTCTTTTCCTTCAGTAGTTAAGGTTTTCATAAGTTGAAAGAATTGAAAAAGCTTGCTTATCATTCTTAGACTGCATTTAGGAGTTGTCTCATACATCACGTGGTGATCCATAAAGGCAAACTGCTAAGCAAGATCAACCTAAAAAGAACTGAATTTATCTAACAACGCTTTGAAACATAACAAAACACAGTAGAGGTCTAGGTAGAGACGTGAACCGGCGTCGTTAAACATAGTGACTGTCGATCTCTACGAAGGTGGGTGATTCCTCCTGAGGGACGATAGCACTAATACGGACTTGTGCCCCCGCGTACCGTCGCGTATATTGGGGGACCCCTATAGGAACAAAGCCCTTATCCATAGGAAGCCGTGTCGGCCGCCCTACTGATCGCGATGCAGTGAACACAACATTCACGAAGATCGACCACTCGTACCGTAAAACGTATTCTGTGGTTTCGCGAAAGGTTTGGCACACCCTTGCCTAGAACTCCAGAGTAGTTTCTTTTGGCCTTTTACAAACTCTATAACTGAAAAAGTCCATCCGAGCATTTGTCACTTCGGGCTCGTTAATACATCGAAGGAGACTAGAGTCATCTTTAGCTTTTTCTCGACTCTTAAAAAGTGAAAAAGCAAGTTGTGTCTAAAGCGTCGTCATATAAAATTCATCTTAAACGGAACATAATTACCCTTGATTCCTACGTTGATCTTTAAAGTTGAGAACATGGAACACACCAACCAAGGGATCCCACAGGGGGGGACCCCTAGCCCTTTCTCCTCTTGGGGAGAAGTTGGTGCGCCCCACATGGCCACATTGTCGCTTCCAGGACTGACAATTGGCCTGCCAGTTTGGCTATTCTCAACCGCTGTAGTTCAGACCACCACGGTTCCTGAACAGTCGAGTCAACAGTTAGACCAGTCTAGAACTACCCTCCAGCCTTCCACTTCTTACGAGCCTTCCTCCGATCCTTCTTCTTCGAAAGGTCAAGCCGCCAAAAGCGCGGCTCCCATAGAAAAGAAGAAGGAAAAGAAGAAGAAAGAAAAGAAGCAGAAGGAGCCAAAGGCGCCTGGGGGCAAGCAGAAGGTATCTAACGAAAACCCACACACAGCACGGACCGGGCCCAAGTCGCCATGTGTCATATGTAGAGGGAACCACTTCCACAGTGATTGTCCCAGTATTCCCCGGATACTAAGGGACTGGTCCCCTCGCTTGCACAGTTCGGAAGCGTCAACCTCTGACAGTCAGGTTGAATGCTTACCGTCGACCAACGAACGTGAAGGTATTAGACGACGAAGAGGATGGACATCCTCCTGCGAATTGTGTGAAGGCAATCACACCCTCCGCCGTTGTCCCTTTTTAGACGAAGCCAAGAGAGTTTTGGAAGATCAACCGGTCGCACCGTTGCTACTTCCTCCTGGATATCAAAAACTCGCGCCAGGTCCTTCGTTGGTCAAAAATACAGTTGTCTTGCTTAGAGGACCAGCTGAAGTGTCAGTCGCTGAAAGTGAACCTACTGAATCCAGACCGGACGAAAGTCCAAAGGTCGAAACGGCAGTTGACCCGGTTCTCCCTTCAGAAGTTTCATCTTCAAACACCACAGTCACTGAGGATTCATCTTCAGTTGACACCCCCGCCGAAGAGAATAAGGATGACACCGTCCATATTCTTTTCGTCAACTCCGATTCTGATGAGCATCTGGGCAAAGCGCCCACTCCTTTATCGCAGGAAGGAGCATCGTCAGGATCATATCCGGCCGTATATTCGGTCCCACCACCAAGCAACCTAGTTGTGTCCTTTGATTGGAACCAACTAGGCAGACCCCGGTTACCAGCCAGTATACCATTTAGGATTATAGTCCAAATATACAAAATGGTGATGGCTGGAACTATCATTGATGAAGGGGCGTCTGTGAGTATCCTGTCCTCTATTGCTTGGAAAGCACTGGGTTGCCCGGCGCTTTTGCCTGAGACAAGAAATCTCTCGGGTTTTGACAGAGGAACCAGTCGACCATTAGGGATTCTACCTAATGTGCCTATCACACTGAAAGGGAAGGCTGTGAAGATGAATTTGATGGTCGTCCAAGGACCCTTGGATTATAACCTACTCCTTGGACGAGACTACATATATTGCATGGAAGCAATAGTCTCCTCACTCTTTCGAATAATGTGTTTTCCATACGAAGGAAGAATGGTCAAGCTCGTAGACCAACTTTCACTTCCGGGATCACACATTGCAAGTAGTCACATACCTATCCTCAATGGTCTTTTCGATCAAGAAAGGTCTCTTCCCCCGGTTCTTCTTCCTGATGAATGCGAGTGATTCGGGAAAGGAACGCAGGAGCCCAGGGGGCATGCATCTTGGTCTGCTCTGGAGGCAGAAAAAACCTTAGGTGTAAAGTAGAATTTCCACGGAAGAATATGACTAGTCCGTACCCCGTCCCCCTCCTTCATCTTTGAGAATCTTCCTCTGAGCTATCTTCGTGGAGAAGAAGGACAAGAAGACAAAGAGAGAGTTGGACTCTCAGAAGGGGCTGTTAGGGATGGGGTTGTTCTGGAAAAGGATTCTTCTGTCAAGGTTACTTGTTTGACAAAGGTCATTCACCTTTGTCTAAATAGGTAGGCTCTACCAAAGAAGGGGATCCGTTTGTGGCAGCAAGTAGGTACCGGCTTTGGGTAAAAGGCCAGCCTCACCCATTAAAACAAATGTTTTAAAGGATAAGTAGGGGCAGCCCCCAAAGATAGAGACGCTGTTGTTGCCACAGATTGTAACCATCTTTGTGTACCCTAATGATAGACATCGCCGAAGAAAGAGTTTCATTTGCGGCTGCAAATAAAACCATTCTTTGGGTAACCAGAAAGAGGTAGGCCTCTCCCGGTAAAACGAATGTTTTACCTGCAAATTGAGGGGTAACCTTGAAATTCAACTTATACCTGGGGGCATGCAAACCTCTTGGAATGCAAGCGCGGGCGGCTTTTTAGTTTTAGATAGGACTAGCCCCTCTAACCCGTAGGATGGGCCGATACCCAGCTTGCATAAAGAGAGGATATGGAGCAAAGCGTAGGGAGATGAAGCTCCTTAAAAAATAGGAATCTTCCATGAGACCTTACTACTTTATGACTGGTAAAAACGAGCAGTTTTGGCAAAGTTCATGCTCGTTAAAAAATAAACGCAAGAACCGAGCAGTTTTAGCGCATAGTTCATGCTCGTTAAAAAATAAACATAAGATTGAGCAGTGTTTTGGCACATTCAAGCTCTTTAAAAAAAAAAATGAACCCAGTACCGGTAAATAAACATCTGAGACCGTAAATTCATCAGCCATAAAAGCCTTGGTCGTGTTTGTGCACCATCACCTCCACTTCTCATTTGGCCGATCATTCACATCCACTTGATTGTTTACCTATTTTGAGGAACAGCTGCGAAGAGTGATTCCACCTAGCCATCCTTGTAATACTGCCGTGATTGGAAAATTCCAACCTGTACCTGGAATCTGCTGCTATCCCTGTTTATCACTCGTTCCTCAAAAGACGAGTCTTCTTTGAGCTCTTTTCACTGACTCGTAAAATATGAAAAGTTTGCCGAGTTTTGGCCTTCCAGCTCGTTAAAAGGACCGGAAGAGCTATCCCTCCTCTAGATTTTAATCTTTTTTTGGACCTGAGGGATTATTGCACAAAAAGATCGAGCGCTTGTCTAGTTCGGCTCGATAAAGATATCGAACATTCATCCCTTTTGTATTGTTTTATACTTTTTCGGACTTAAGGGATTAGATGACGAAAAAGGACCCCTTGGAGTCTACTTTATGTACACTTTTCAGACTCTCTAAAAATGAAAAGGACCGAGTTGTCTTTGTCGCTGGGCTCGTTAAAAATATTAGATAGCGACAAACTTGTCCTTAGACAAGAACGAGTTTCCCTATCGCTAGGCTCATTAAAAACATAGCGATGGGCTTGCCCGAAGGGCAGGTTATAGATCAAGCATATGTTATCCTCCTCAAGCTTGTCAAAAAATAAAGAGGTATTGGTCAGAAATGACTGGGGAAAAATTGGGAAGAACCTCAAAGCTTAATGGTAGCAAGTCGCTCTTGAACATGACACTTTTGCCTCCGTAAATATCGGGTTGGGTTATTATCATTCACCGGTCCCTTCACCATGGTCTCGCCATACCATCCATACATGGGGTAATGCTACCGATCCATCACATCAGTGTCGTTACATGTTCAAGAGATGTCATTCAGAATGTGTCAACTGGGTCGCATCCACTACCATACATCATCTTTCATCCTTCCATGACCGCCACCCTGAATCATATTTCACAAATTGTTTTCACCAATCATCACTAGCTCCGTTCCGTGTCACTGATGTGGGATTCATTAGGGCCCTCCTTTGACGGATCACTTCTTGTCGACATCAGCTCATTATCCAAGAAGTTGATCTAGGAACACCCCCTCAGTACTTTGAAGCTTGCATGCCTCAATGGCAAGTTTCTCACTCCCGGCGATAGGTATACATTAATGACCTTCGACCAGGAGACTTTGCGTGGTGTTCGACGTCAGATCCTATATTCACACCACATGAATTGTGCTGCAGTACCTTGAGGGTCATCATCATTATTGGTGATTCCTCTCGTGCTTGTTAACAGTTTACATTATTGACTGGTAATCAAGCGATGTCTTTCCATGTTCGACTTCAAGAAATTCTCACATGGATCGACTTGTACTAATGTGAAGATCGGACAAGTTTGAAGACCCCGGATCTAGTTTCATCCATCCGGGCTGCGATATATATTCAGGAGATAAAGACATAGACATGTGCAGCAGATGATCATCCTACTAAAAGGATGATAATTAAAAGCAGAGAATTATCCGTCTATTATCAGACGATCGTCTGTTTATGTACAGCAAATGTATTTATAAAGCTGAGCATGGGAAATGCCCGCCTCAGCTAGATCATGAAAAGAAAGTATGAAAAGATGATGTATTGTATTGTATTTTGTTACAGGTCACCTCCCGGCGATTGAATGAACTTCGGATCCTCCTAATAAAGCATTTCACCCGATAAACGACCTCATACTTTAGGGGGCAACTGTTATAGACATTTTTGTGCCTTACAGCATAGAGCATGAAATGTCAATAATCTGAGGGATCCAAAGTCCCTAAACAAGTTGTTCTTACCCTTAGAGGAACAAGGTCAGCAAACCACAGCACTGCAAAACAGTTCTCCACTGAAAAACACTCAAAAACAGGTCAGTTTTGGATCATTGCAGCTGCTCCACTAGGCATCTGCGCTGCATAGCAGGTACAACAAAGGCTACCTGCGTTGCATAGCAAGTAGAACAAAGGCTACCTGCATTGGGCGTACTTGGACATGTGGAGGAATCTTTTTCTCAAAGTGCCAGTGCCCAGGAAGCTTCTAAAAAGACACTTGATGATAAGATTCGCCTAATGATGAGTTAAGAGCTTCTAAAACTCCAAGTGGAAGACAGAAACTCCGAGTGAAGAACTGAAGAACAACTGGAGTTGAAGAGGACAACAAGTCACACATCAAGCTGACTTATCTTCACTCCAAAACTCTATATAAGGATCTCATCCCATGGGATCTGGGAGGCCGGAATTTAGTGCAAAGAATTGCTGTTGGTTTGCAGTTGAGAGTATTGGGTGATTGCTTGAGGGAGGTGAAGAAGAGATTTCTCTCCGTCGGGAAGGTGATGCTGGATTGGACCTCTCATGGTTGTATCACCGCCTGAACCGTACTTCCATATATTAATAAAGCTTTTGAGGTTCTTCTATTCGCATGTGTTTCAATGATGTATTGTCTTACTTGCGTATTTGATTTATGCTAATCCTTGAATCAGTTATGCATGCATGCTTCTTGTAGTTTCCTTTTCTTGTCTTATTTGCAGGATCTCGTGTAGCTGGGCCCGTGAAAAGACTTGGAGCTGGGAGAAAGCGGCAATCAAAGGAGATTGGATCGACCATTTGCGCAAGACATCGGTAAGTGGATCTCTTCCTTTTATCTCTTGCATGTCATAAAGAAGAAACTTTAGATAGTTTTGCTTTCAGCTGTTGCTAAGGAACTATCACCCTTAGAGTGGGTTAGGGTCATTCTGAGTTGGATACTTTCCCCCACCAACAAACATTTCTCCCCAGTGGAGTCGCCAGTCTGTTGTGGGGGAAAGTATCCAACTCGGAATGACCCTAACCCACTCTAAGGGTGACAGTTCCTTAGCAACAGCTGAAAGCAAAGCTATCTAAAGTTTCTTCTTTATGACATGCAAGAGATAGAAAGAAGAGATCCACTTACCGATGTCTTGCGCAAATGGTCGATCCAATCTCCTTCGTTTGCCGCTTGCTCCCAGATCCAAGTCTTTTCACGGGCCCAGCTACACGAGATCCTGCAAATAAGACAAGAAAAGGAACCTACAAGAGGCATGCATTCATAATCGATTCAAGGATTAGCATAAATCAAAGACGCAAGTAAGACAATACACCATTGAAACACATGCGAATAGAAGAACCTCAAATGCTTTATTAATATATGGAAGTAAGGTTCAGGCGGTGATACAACCATGAGAGGTCCAATCCAGCATCACCTTCCCGACGGAGAGAAATCTCTTCTTCACCTCCCTCAAGCAATCACCCAATACTCACAACTGTAAACCAACAACAATTCTTTGCACAAAATTCCGGCCTCCCTGATCCCATGGGATGAGATCCTTATATAGAGTTTTGGAGTGAAGATAAGTCAGCTTGATGTGTGACTTGTTGTCCTCTTCAACTCCAGTTGTTCTTCAGTTCTTCACTCGGAGTTTCTACCTTCCACTTGGAGTTTTAGAAGCTCTTACCTCATCATCAGGCGAATCTTATGATCAAGTGTCTTTTTGGAAGCTTCCTGGGCACTGGCACATTGAGAGAAAGATTCCTCCACATGTCAAAGTACGCCCAGCGCAGGTAGCCTTTGTTGCACTTGCGATGCAGCGCAGGTAGCCTTTGTTGCACTTGCTATGCAGTGCAGGTAGCCTTTGGAGCAGCTGATTTGATCCAAAATTGACCTGTTTTTGAGTGTTTTTCAGTGGAGAACTGATTTGCAGTGTTGTGGTTTGCTGACCTTGTTCCTCTAAGGGTAAGAACAACATGTTTAGGGACTTTGAATCCCTCAGTTTATTGACATTTCATGCTCCATGCTGTAAGGCACAAAAATGTCTATAACACTGAGTCTGAGCATGGACTCTCTCAAAAATTACTATGCTTAGGTCATCTTTCATGGTTACTTTTGTACAATAATGTGTTATTCATTTTTTTATAGTGTGGTTTGGTGTGTTATTTTGCAAGGAGATTTCCTACTTATTATGTTTTGCCTGCTTTGCAGATGTCGTTGTCTCCTCACATCGGTTTCACTGATGGTGCTTGTCATAGTACCCGAAATATATCATCTGTGGCATGGGCCATTTATGACCCCCATGGTGACTTGATTGCTCTTCAAGTTATATGTCTAGGTCGAACAACTAATAACACCGCTAAATATAGCATGGTTATTGAACTGTTGTTAGAAGATATCGCTCTTAGCATCTGAGAATTGGTTGTTAACCTTGATTCACAGCTTGTTGTTCTTCAAATTAACGGGCAATATTTCATCAGAAACCCTCAAATATTGAGAATGTATCTACGTATTCATCTATTATAAAGAAATTTTGATTACATTACATATCATCATATTCCTAGACACATGAATACATTAACAGATGCATTAGCTAATTATGTGTTGGATAGACATTTGCGAAACATGTAAAAACTCAAAAAACAAAAACATTTGTACCATAGTAAGCAAGGAAGTACAACACACACACACACACACACACACATATATATATATATATATATATATATATATATATGTGTGTGTGTGTGTGTGTGCCGGTAATGTTTGTCATACATCAAAACCTCAAAAAATAATGTGTGTTCAAAATACATCGGTGGCTCGTAGGCCTTATACATCCATGGCTCGCAAGCCTCAAAAATGTGGAATGCTAGACCTATGCACTAAATAGCATGATGCTCATGATAGCATGTAATTGCTCGAACTACGCGAGTCAACAGTCGACGGATCTAATCTGACACACCCACCGTATACCTCTGGTACTGGCGTCGGACATCACCCATCTAGGCATACTCTGGGATCCCATGGGTCAAACCCTCAAGATTCCATGCAATCTTCTCCTCGTTGTCACTTCCCTCTTGATAAGGAACGACATCAAACTGTCGAGCAATGCGCCTGGTGATCGGAACATCCCAACAGGGTGTTCTAGTCCAACATTTGCATTCATAAAATTGAAATGTCATGAACACATATATCTCAAAAACAATAAAAAACATCAAAAATTAAAAATTGTTTGTTTTTTACCTCTGTCATCATAATCCTCCCCCTCTGGGAGTGGCAAATCCGAATCTCTGCGGAATTCGGTACCATTGTAAGGCCAATCCTCCACTATGATCAGTTGTCGTCATAGCCACAAGAATAAGGCGGGCTTATAAGACATCTATTGGCCCCCGGTAATCCTAGGCATAAACTCACTCCAACGGACCATCCATGGGTCTCTTGGCATCGGTGGGTCCACCTCAGCCAACTGGTAGTGGAACAGCGGAACCCACTCCAGGAAGAAGGCCACTAGCATAGACCTAAAGCAAAACTGCTTCAGGTTTCCCTCCTTAGCTTTTGATAGCTGGTGCTTCATGTTCACTTTCATAGCTTCCACCCAGTTGAAGATAGTGGGTGTCATGCAATTGATAGCATACTGAAACTTCGACTTTTTGGTCTCATGTGGCACTTGGGACCCAACCACTCTATTGATGGTCAGTAGTAACACTCTCAACACAATATCCTAAACAGTCATAACCTCAATCTTGCCACTTTTTGATTTGAGAGCTTCTGGGAAATGTTTGGCAAGTAGCATGGTCACACTTCCCCTAACCAGCCTTGAACCATATAGATTGACTGGCTCCCCTCTCTGAGACATTCTTGTGATGAAATAAATGTCTGAAGTTTCCAAATCCATCTCTTGGTCACCAATGATGAAAATTTCTCGATTCACGTCCCAAAGACTTATCAGGTACCATAGCAATTTGGGTTGAGCCCGTAGACCTGGTGTAAGGAAGAATTTGAGGAGCCCATAGTTCTTCAAAGCATCCAAGCAATTTGGGTCAGCTATTGCTTGAGTGTCAATATCCTCATGCTCGCATTCCTTCCAATCCACCATTTTTCATGATTTTTTCCTTGCAAAAACCATATAATCAAGTCAATAATCATCTTTAGCCAGAAAAATTTGGATTCAAGCGGTCATATTGGGCAAAAACATGTAAATTATTTGTTCACGATGTTGGCATGACTTTTTTAAAAACAATAGTGCCAACGATGCAGTTGGTAGTCTTAGCAACCCCCGATCGGCGTGACTCCATGCCCGGAAATCGCGCCAACTGAGGGAAATTTTTTTTTTCCAAAACCTCCCTGTGAAATCCAAAAAATGGATAAAAATAGGTAAAAAAAAGTATGAAAATGGAGCTTAAGATCTTGCCTCTTACCTACAACTGAAGGCTCAATAAATGACCTCCCAAATCTCCCGCAATTTGCTCCAAAAAAATTAGGGCACAAGTGGGTAAAAATCTCTTCACACAAAGGTAAAATGGTAAATGGTAAAAAATAATTACTTTTGCCCCATTTTATTCATTTTTTCATGAAATATTAGGGTTTTTGAGTATTTTTTACCTATTTTGCCTCAGAACTGGATAATACATTTACCTTTTTGTGTAGCGACAGGTGACAGATTGTCGATGATGGTACTGGAGTCGCGTTTCAGCTCTTTTCTTGACTCGTAAAACTCAAATGAAAAGATCGCCAAGTATTTTTCCCTTTTTGACTCGTAAAAGAGAATAAAATGGGGGGTCTACTTTCAAGCTCTTTTCTGACTCTTTAAACACGAAAAGATTGCTGAGCTCTTATCATTTTGAACTCGTTAAAGGCTGCAAAATGTCGTTCACCTAGTATACATTTACCCCTTTTCGGGTTGGGATGCACTATTTACGAAAAAGGTACTCCTTGACTGAAATGGTCAAGCGATTCTCTCAAGTATCGTTTTCTACCTTTTCGGGCTCGAGAGACGCAAATGTACGAAAAGGGACCATGTGGAGTTTTCTTTTTCATGTCTTTTTCAAACTCTCTAAACATGAAAAACATACCGAGTTACCCCTTTGTAGGACTCATTAAAACATTAAACAACATTGGATTTGTCACCATGACGAACATGAGCTTCTCCTTACTAGGGCTCATTAGACTTAATAGGTCGGATTCGTCCGAAGGATGAACTTACAAGGAAAGCATATGCTATCCCCTTCAAGTTTGTAATAAAAAATAATTGGGGTACCACCAAAAATGGTAGGGGGAAATTTGGAAATTCTATTAGTCGTGTCGGCAACTCACTCTTGAACATGACACTTTCTACTTCGTGTCGGGTTGGGATATCCTCCTTTTCATTTGACCTTCCTGGGTTGGGTTGCTCATTGTTGCCTTCCATTTTATCTCTGCCATGTCATCATGACCACTGATCCTCTGGATCCAATAGCTGCCAAACTCTGGAATCATGTCATCAATATGTTCAAGAGTCAGTCCTTTTGTCATTACACTTACTCCTGATTCTCTATATCATCTGAAATCATTTGCATCCCTTTGTCTCATGTCGATGATGTGGGATACAACATGACCCTCCTTCAACACGGTCGCTTCCTGTCGACTTGAGCTCATTATCTAGGAATCTAGCCAAGAGACTCCCTTCCAGTACCTTAGAGCTTGCATGCCCTAATGGTAAGTTCTTCACACTCGACGACAAGTTCACATCATTGGCTTTCGATTAGGTGATTTCACGGGTGTTCGACATCGGTTCCTTTATTCGCATTCCATGAGATGTCCTGCCAGTACCTTGATAGCCATTATCATTATTAGTGGTTTCTCTCACGCTTGTTAATGGTTCACATCATTGATTAGTAATCAAGCGACTTCCTATCATGTTCAAATTCAACACATTCATTCACATGTTAGGATTTGTACTTTGATCGGGTCATTTGGAGCCCAAGACCCTGGGCTGGGATTACACAAGTCCAATTTGCGAGGTGATGTGACATGGTCATGTTGATATACATGTATCTTTCATATGGATGGTTGCGACCATACCATGAGTTGTTATATGTGATCCTTCCCATTATTGGATGGTTGCGACCATACCTTGGTTTTATTATGAACCTTTCTACTGGATGGTTGTGCCCATGCCTTGGATCCATTTACATGATCATTCTCTGGATGGTTGTGTCCATACCATGATTCATGTATCATTATTCAGAGTTTTCAGTGATGTATATGTATCTATGCTTTCTTGCAAGTTTTCTAATGATGGACTCTGGTTCCCTGCTTCCACTTGTAAATCATTTCACCCCTCACTCTAGTTCAGCCTTCATGCTTTAGGGGGCATCTATTACACAACATTTTGTCACTATCCCTGTACTCCCCATCTATGATCCTAGAGGACCTCTACAGTGTACCCAACATGCTTTCCCATCATGAAGAAACTCCTAGTATGTCCCTCTTCATGAGCAAAATAATTCCCCTTTGCATCATTTCCCAAGAATCTTCCTTCTATCCCAGTTTACAAGACCGACGCTACTGACCAGTTTTCTCCTCACACCAATTTACAGAGGCTAAAACCAGCCCTCACGCCGTTCGAAGTGACTGAGCCCTTTTCCAGTCATGTTGATCCTCTTTTGGAAGGTTTTTTAAATAAGGAGCCAAAGCTTCCATTTCTAGAAGCTTCATAACAGAAGTCTAGTAGATGGTTGGGCCAGATAGAGCCGAGGAAGTCAGTTTGGGCTCCTTTCCCCTATTAAGATGGAACAACCTCAAGAGATAAGACCTTCTCCCATGATGAAAGGAACCATCTCCCATCCATCCAAGCTATATAAACCTCTCTTTTTCCCAAGCAAAAGCTAGTTGGAGTTTTGGAGCAAGTTTGAATAATCAGCAAGTCATCTATAGCTTGTAGCTTTCTAGTGTATGTTTGAGGGAGAATAGTGTGATTTTGGTTTGGTTTGAGACTAGAGGGAAAGAGGCCTTAAAACTTCCATTGTTGGGGCTATCCATGAAGTGCTAGCAGAAGTGTGGGAACCCGAATACGTCAGAGGAGACCAACAACGTCAAGGCACCAGTTGTAATCTCTTTCTGATTTATATAAATGCAACTATTGATTGATTTCCTACATGAAGTGTCATTTTACATATTTATGGCTTAATGTTCCTTGACCTATTAAGTAGGTTGAATACAATATTGTATGCTATCATATTTGTTGTTGTTGTTATTTTCTTGTTTAAGGTATTCGAAGGAACGAAACGGAAGATAGCTGGAGTGAGGAAGCAGGATCATCACCAAGAGGAATAGTGTTCTAAGAGGTAAGCCCTCTTAATTGATTCTATCTCAAGGAGATTTTCCTTGGATTGTTTGTTTGTGGCTAGACTTGCTCTCTCAGGCGAGAGGAATTGTTTGTGTCTGCACTGAGAATTTACCTATACCACATGTATGTGCACTAAGCTGTAGACGGTCTGCGCATGAAGCTACAAACCCAAACCTCCACTCAAGCAACTGCAAAGCCTCGCCTTTCCTCCAAAATACAAACCACCAAAGTATCACATAAACATAGATCTGAGCCAATACATAATCTTATGCCTTCTTCTTTATTATTCATCCCTATATATACTATTACATGAGGGATTTACATCATTACATTACCATGGACCCGATACCATGGTTTCCGAAATACAAGGGCCTATGGCCCAAAACCAACAATTTTACAATATTTTAATGATTTTTACAAAAAGGAAGGGGCTTCACTACGAAGCCCCAATGTTGAATGGTGACTTTATTGTGTGGTCTTCATCATGCTCTACCACTCTACTACGTAGTTCACTTCATACTCTGCGGTATCCTTTATATTGCGCTCTTCCACAAAACTTGGATTTCTTCCTAAAATCTGACCAAGTTGGGTTGCGCCCAATAGGCCCCCAACACTCACGTGTGACTCATCCCAAGTCACTCAGTTGTTGTGCCCTGAATATTTTTTGCGATGCTCATGTAGGCCTCATTATACTGTTGAATTATTTATGCTACCTGCTTCTCCTCTCAACACACTTCTTCTAGTAGTGCCTCTTTTGTTGCCATGGAAATCTTATGTAGCACTTCTCTCTCCCTCTATCGTAGCTTCTTGAGTCCATCGTCTACTACCCAAGAGAGATGGAGGGCCTCATCCTACCACGGCTGAGTCCATTCTGTCAAACTTTGCTCTTTTCTCCAAAGGTCTTCAATATGCTTTTGAAGAGTCTGTCCTTCGGTGATTTTGGCGAGCCTCTACTAGACTGGTAGGGTATTCACAATTGCTCAGAGTTCTCACTCCTACAATTCAGTTGTTATACCTTGGTGGAACTCATGCAATGTCTGGGTTGGTAGTGTGGAAATGTTGATATGGACGTAGTCCCACCCTTTTTCTCGCTCTCTGTCTTCTATTTATTCAAACTATAATTCTCTAGTTGGTATCTGCATAATCCTTTATCCAAATGTTGTTTCTATCTGTTGCTCTGGCTGCAATGGTTGACCCGTCTGTTCCGGTTGTCTGGTTGTCTACGACAGTCCCTTTAACTTTAAAATACCTTGTTGAACATCTTTTAAGATCACTCTATAATGATTATCAATCATGTCCCATGTTTCCGATGTTACTTCCTGGACTTTTTCTCTAATTTCATCGATGCCCCCATCAATAAGGACAAGTGGTATTTTGCCCTTATTTTTTTCTGACTTCTGCTTCCTCCTTGTACTCGTCATAGGCATTGTAGGTATCCTCTTCTTAATGATGAATGGTGATTCCTCTTCTTCCTCTTCGTCACTGAGAGGGTCCTCAATACCCTGTTCCTACTCTAGCTCTATCTCTTCTACGTCTTTTCCTTTTTCCTTTCCACTTGGACCCGCATGCTGCAAGGTGTCCTTTTTTGCTTCAATGTCTTCTATGGTTGGAGTCATCCACTCTATTGACCAGTGTTGTATTATGCCGAGAAGGTCATCTTCGGTGACCAAATATGGCAGAGGATGCCATGTCTCCATCAGATCCTTCCAAGCCTTTACATATATCTTGTGAAAGTCTACCTTAAACTCTGTTATATTGCGATACTGATCATACAAACTTGATGACAACTTGGGATGTTAGTTCACAACCATATGTAATTCCATGTCCAACATTACAAATAAAATCATGTTGTCTTGTGCGTATGATGGCTCCTTGGTATGCTAGTGTGATGCATACCACATGACTTCGTATACATCTGCTTTGACTAAAGGAAACTGTGAATCCTCAGGCTCCTTCCATGCTAACAGTGTGATGATCAAGATCAACCACACATAGTGAAATGTCTTACCCTCTTCATGTGCTTCCTGGTAGTCCTCCAAAAATTCCTTACAGAAATATCCAGCCCAATTAAATTGAACCCTGTTGTTGCAGTACGCGGCTAAGGAAACCAAGGCCGCAGGGACTTTGTTTGCTCTACACTTCCTCATTATCTTTCCAGCTAAAATGTGTGTAACAAAGCACACCCCTTGGTCGCTGATGGAGTTAATATCATAAACTTGTGACTTTTTTATTAGCCCGTAATTTTCCTTCATGTTTTGTGCTACTACCTTGTCTTGGTTTTTTCCAACGAACTCTTCAGCAAGGTCCTTTCCTTGGTAGGGAAATCCAGTAATCCTTCTTATCAACATTTCATCAATCGGGATCCTCTTCCCCAGCCAGAGGCATCCATCATGCACTAATACCAGCAACTATCGAACACAGGCTATGTTAGACGTGCTTCTACCGAAGTGTGGCATGTTTAACATGTTTAGCAAGCTTGATCTCTGCAATCCCTGAGCCCACTGGTGTGGCTCCAACCTTGTAACTTCGATCTCTGATAGTATACCTATTGTAGGTACTTTCTCGGCTCGAACTGTGGATACTTACTTTGGTCATTGAAGTCCCAATCCTCCATCTTCAATTGCGGAATTTTTCCCAGTAATTCTCCTTCAAATGGCACTTTTTTGGGTAGCAGTGGTGTGAAAGTGTCGAATTTCATGTCTTTGGGATCTTTAACTGGCTTGGCACTCGGTTTCCTTGGTGGAAAATATGGTGGTAGCACAGAGGGAATTTTTGTGCCCTCTGTCTCCATCTAGTGCATTTCGGCTTCCTCCTCACTATCATGGATTTTTTCTGGTTCTTTCTGCTACACTAGTTTCTTCGCCTTCTATGCAGGTTTCTTATCCTGCTTGTTCTTTGTCCACTTCTCTTTCGCTACCTTCTTTCTCAGGGATGTCCTTAGCTCTACTCTAGAGGCTTCAACTGGTCTCTTTTCTTGTCTTCTTTATGGTTGTTCTTCTGTGGCTACTTGTTTTCATGGTGACCTCACGTGCGTTGGGGCCACAGGTACACTTGATGTTGCGGATTTACTAGTCTGGGATTCCATGATGCCTGCTAGCCCTTTTATGTAAACTATCTAGTAATATCTTCGAAAATTCTCTCAAAAATATAGCAGCACACTTTTTCGCAAATTCAAACTAAATTCTCCAAATAGAAAAGTGTAAAACGTGGAGTGAGACATCACTTTTATAGCGAATTTGAATTTTGAACCCCATGATTAGCTTAGATCTTTCTCATTCAATACAGATATGGTGCTAGATCTAGCCAGTTGTAATTCATAAATGTGTTTCCCCCGCGCCTCTTAACGGCAAGTTTCCTTTAACAAAAACTTTTTCCTTCCAACGGTCATATTTTTGGTGAACTTCGATGACCCTTCCCTTTTGATGCAACAATCCTTCCTTCGTCGCAGTTCTTTCAGACTTCGACATACTCCTGAATATCGCGTAGTAATATTCCTTTGGCGAAGTTCCCTTATAGAGAGTAGTTTATAATATAATGCCCACTTTCGAACTAGGAACCCTTCTCTTCTGCGAGTTTATCAGCCAAATAGACCTTCAGCTCTAATACCAGTTGTTAGAAAATTATATATTACGGAGCAATGAAACACATAAAATATTGCAGAAATATAAACACAGAAAACACATAAAACAAGAGAGACACAGATATACGTGGTTCACCCAGTTTGGGCTACGTCCACGGAGAAATAGCCAGTCCTTCTTTTATTATATTATCCAGCAAACTGAAGAGATACAACCTACAGTAGATCTGCTGTAACTCCCTCTTTGCTCTCAATCTCCTCTCTCTTCCTCACTCAGAATACAGATCTACATAGACGCAATACAATTCCCTCATATATAGTGAGGGGTTGCCTTCTAGGGCAAAAAACCCTAAATCAAACATAACTTCCTCCGTCAGATCATCCGCCTAATGAACGGCCTAGATTGACTAGAAATTACTAGACTTTTACAAGGAAATTTTACATCTACTTTTAGCTTTGGGGGGGGGGGGGCCCAGACCCCTTGGCCGAGGGGAATTAGCCCCCCTGGACCCCCGCGGGGGGACAAGTCCCCCCCATACCCCCCCACGTGGAGGGGTGTACAGTCTTCATGGGGTATACATTTGGCTGAAACCTTTGAATACAGAAGATAATCAAGCTCCACACCCAACAGATCTCCACCCTAGTCTGCATCAACAAAGTCACAGATGTCCAAAACTCTGTCCAATACTGGTTTTCCTTGGTAGCACAAACCTGTTGGGTTGTGTTATATTCTTTCCACTACTAGTCCACGCAGTTAACCAGGGGGTTAGAGGGGGGGCGGAGCCCCCCTTCGTTGTGCCGATTGTGTAGTGTGGGGGGGGGGGTTCACAGGGGGTTTGAGGCGTACCTGTAACCCCACTTTATGGGGTCCGGGGTGTTATACTCCTATACCAATAGGTGACATATTTCATGATTGACTTGTTGAGCTCTGTAATATGTTCATCCCTTTTCTTGTTGCAAAGGTTTTCCATATTATCAAAAATAAAAATCAAAAAATCAAAAAAATGAAAAAAATGCAAAGAGGGTATGCCCTAAAAGAAAAATCAAAGGGTAAAAAGAATAAAATGGTCAAAAAAGTGAAAGAAATGAACCCCAAACAAAGAAAGACCAGGAAAGTGTGCAAGTCCAAAATGCCACTACTTTTCCATTTTTTGTAATAAGCATTGTGTGCAGCTTGTTAATTTATGCCACAATTGATGAATGGCCAAACAGCTTAATCTTGGCTAGTTCATGTTTGAATTTCCTATTTTAGAGATAGAGAATAAAATCTGACCAAACTGTTCAATCTTGGCAGATAAGTAGATAGGTAGAGAAGCAAAGGAGCTCAACAGTTTAATCTGAGCCCTTGGAAGTAATAAGTGCAGACTTAGGTAGGCTTGCCATGCAAAGAAAAGAAAAGTTGATGAGGGTTTGCTAGTCTAAGTGCACCCAAATAAAGAAGAAAAAATGCTAGTCCAAGTAGGCAGGGTAGGCAGATGGTGTTGCAGAATGATACTTGTGATAGATTTTTGTCTCTTAAAATGTGTTAATCTTTATCTCTATCACAAGTACAATGGCGGACATTATACTTGGAGCAGCTCAAGTGAGGCAAGGTTTCATAACTAACTCCCCTCCATATTTTTCCCTAATCATTTACTAATTTCCCCCCTAAAAAAATTAGGAATCTGTTATTAATATCACTCATAAGCCACTCATCTCATTTCATAAGCATTGCCTAAGTAAAACCCTATTTTACTTAGGAAAATATATAAGGTCACCTCAAAAAACCCTTTTTCATCCTAAGCCTAAGTTTATAACTTAGTGCTTTTATTAACATTTTTTCATATTAACTATTAACTTTATTATATAAATCCTGCTTTATTACCCAATCCCGTATTGTATATTAATATGTTAAAAAACCCCGATATAATATATATCCCGCCCCCGGTTAATTATAACCATAGCACTATTTAAAAGGGATTAACAGGGTTATTTGAAACCCGTTAATAACCTCCCCGCGTGCAAAGGGATTAATTAACCCCCAGTTAGTTAATAACCACTACCCCCGACCCAATCGAAATAGCGCCTGAAACCATTAAAAAACCATTGTTTTATTATGTCGGCCCCGTTGTTTAAACCTCCGCCATGTTCCAAACTTGTCCGTCGTCCGATCTACACCTGACCATCCGACGGTCGACGATCATTTTGCAACCCACCTTTCGATCGCCTTTTAATGTGTGATCGGCCGGCGGTTTTAACCCCGTACCTCTGCCACGTGTCGCCCATCCCGGGTGCTCGCTCCCTCCCGGCCCAAAACCACTTGACCCCAAAAGCGATGCGGGAAAAACCGCTTACCATCGCCCCCTGCTGACATCACCTGCCACGTCATATGCCCTCGTACTCCCACCGACATCATCTGTCCTTCAAATAAAAAAATCTCGCCAAAACTCTTTTTGTTCCAATAAAACCGAAAAAAACGCCATTCTTACTATATTTTTCTACATACAGCGCTCCAGGCTTAACATCGACCGAGTCCGCATTTCCATGTTTCCCGACCAAAAAAGCTCCAGCAACGAGCTCGCGGCCTCAACCAACCTACCATTTACAGTTTCTACTTCTTTGACGCAGTTTAAACCGACACCGAGGGACTTCCAAGCTTGCAGAAGAAAGAAATATAGAGAGATACAGGGATATTTGCTACCCTAACCAGTGGACCTTCAAAGACACAAATTTCCAGAGGAAAGACGATCAGAAAGACACGTTAGTAGTTTTGTTTTACCAGACAGCGATGAACGGGGTTCAAGACAAGTCAAAGTGTATCAGATCAGAAATAAAGGTAGCAGAGCAGCGTTAAAGAGTGGCAGATCAGAATTAAAGAACACAGTTAAGACAAGTAGCCGGCGCAGAGTTACTACAGAAGATAGCTGCCAGCCGAATTAAAAGGCCTGCCTCCAGCACAACATCAGATATTTTTTCCTAGCTGTTTCTATTTTCACTTGTGTACAGCTATAAAAAGGGTCTCTTTCACCTCTAATTACCTCACATTAATATGTCAATCTGGGAGCGTTTTGTTATTTCAAAGAGTGACTCAATCTGAGGCTATTTGTCAGAGTAATGCTAGTAGTACAGCATTCAACAGAAATACAAGAGTAAACAGATGCTTGTCTATAACTAAGTTACTTCAAATGAATAAATCACACACTCTAAAACTAGGCAACTTTATCAATCAAGGGTTCGACAACAATAGCCCATCCCTTTGGAAACTGATGAAAAGGAAATTAGAGCATGGACCACGAGTCTGGGAGCTAGGCAGTAAATACTGAGGCTCGCTACAGCCACAGATCGTCTATCACACCAAAATAACAAATGCGAATAAATGAAACAGCAAGTAGAAAAATGGAACAGCAAATAAGAAATCGAACAGCAAATCTGGGATGGAACAACAATGCTAAAATGGAACAGCAATTCTGAAATGGAATAGCAATCGAACAACTAAATCTCGCGAGTAGTAATCAAGCTTTATCCTACCAACTCAAATGCACTCGTTGTAATCAAACATCAATCTTTCATTCTCCAAGCAAATCAAGCAGCACGCACTAATGGAACATCATTAATTACTAATAAGTTATGGAACAGCGTTTGGAAATCATACACACACACAACACACTTGAAGAGTAATCTGATTTAGCACCAATCATCATCGACAGGAATATAACTGCGTTTCAAAATGGAACAGCATTACTCCTGAATCGTAAAGAACACAATTTTCAGATAAATCCCACAACACGAATATACATCATAAGAGCTCTGTAACAAAATAGTAACAATGTTCAGTTAAGTCTAATAATATTCAATCAACTCTGAAAGGATTAGTGATATAATGCAGAGTCAATACAACAGTTATTGTCTGTAAAAACCTTAATGAACGAATCTTAACAGAGCATATGATGTAACTTATAAAGCATATCAGGTTACCAAATAATGATGATAAACAAACCACGCAGAAATCAAATCGTAGTGATACAGAAGCAAGCGTCCTCCGGGGCAGGGTCCTTAGCCTCAAGGGTACACCGCTTTAAGTTAATCGAGACGCAGAGATAAGATAATCACCAAGTTTATATTAATGCATAAAATAGAAAGTACAATGAGCCAAGTTCAACGAGACTCGATGATCAAAGTTCAATCTTTAACAGAAAGTTACATAAAAGCATAATCCCCCAAAGCTAACAGTGCCGTCCCTTTATATAAGGGTGACGGCGGAGATGTCTAAGCAATAAGATAAATAAAGCAGCGATCCCTCAGGATCAAAGATCCTGAGGGATTCGCCAAACTGTTAATCCTTAATCACTTCTTTTCTCCTCCGCCGAGCTGGTGTCTTCTCCTCCTTTTCCGGACTGGTTTGCTTCAACCTGCTTAGCCTCGTTTGCACTCGGTCCTTCATCAAAGGGACAGCAGTTACCCTGTTCTTGTCTTTTTCTTTGGAACAGCAGCTCCTCGTTTTTACCCCTTCCTGCACAGGAGAATGACAACTATCAGCGGTTAAGTCTTGCATACTAATCCCACATGTTTTGTTATAATCTTTTATTGTTTTCCACGTTCATGATGCAAAAAGGTTCACAAGTTCCACTAAAAAGCCATTGAAATGATCATCAAAAACATACCTTTTTAGTACTCCACACACCCCCCTGCTTACCCTGTTTCATGCCCTCATGAAAACGTTGTAGTTGACATGCAAAGCAGTGAGAGAATAGGCTGGAGAAGGAATCTCATGTGGAGGCCTACAGCCATGGTGAGTGACTAGGTAGTCAAAGAACTGGCCTGTTTGACCCTCAGGCATCTCATATAGGGCTTGATATCCAGGTGCAGGGTGCCAGATAATTGGACTGCGGAATCTATATCCTAACCAGGATGGCCCTGCCCTCAAAATGCTTTCGCCATAGAGGTTCAAACGGTTGGCAGCTAATTGAAAATTCTCATACTTAAATGGCTCCCTGAGCTGGATGTTTGGATTAGAGATTCGGTACCGAAATTTGGCTGCATCAATGGCGAGGTCTTTGATAGAAAGAAAATATTCTAAACTTTGTCGAATGAGTGCCTCGTGCATGGGTCCTAACGTTTCGATGACACCCGAAGTTCTCATGAGGTTTCTATGTGCTTTCCACAACCGTACTGGGTCCCTAGGCTCAGCCCTTACCCACAAGTCTAGGCCATTTTCCTGCCTCTGGAAAGTGTTATAGGCTTTGAGCCATTTAATCTGATTAACCCTGAATGAGATGAATGCTTGCAATTGGATGTCTCCAACAAAAGGGCCAGGGTTCAGTTCAGTCTCCTGGTCTAGCACGAGGTTATGCAAATAGAATTCACACAGAAATCTCTGGACCTTCACCCCATAATGTTTACAACAGTCTATAAAGTCATTGACAGTGTTAATTTGTATCGGGGCGCCTGCTTTAACAACTTTTATTTTTAATTGTAAGTACCGTTCCAGTAAAAACAGAGCATAGTTTTTGGCAGGGGCCCTACATGCTAAAACGTCATTGTATAAAGAACACAAGGTATCCATCTTCTTGATAACAGTATCTAGCCTACGAGTTACCTTTGCAACTTTCTCTTGTTCCTTTCGCCACCCTTCAAAGGCCTAGCTTTCGAATTGATTGACGTTCCTCAGTTGCTGTTGTAGTTCTTCATACTTCTCGCGAGGGACCGTTTGCTCTCTAAGCCTTTCTGCTTCTTGTTGAGCCTGTTTCAATCCCTTGCGCAAGGTCATTGTCTTTGGATCTCTTCTCCATGCAGCAGTGGAGGCCGGGAGTTTTACCTGAACTTTCTTATTGCGTTGTTTCGAGTTCAGAACCCTTATCACCCCTAAGGGTGGTGCCTCCGTATGAATTTTCTTGTTGTCCGTTTCTTTTTTAACACGAATATCAGCTTGTTGTTGTTCCTTTTCAAATGGAACAACAGTCTGTTCCTCAGCATCATTTGGAACAGCAGCCAGATCTTCAGCATCATTTGGAACAGCAGCTAGATCTTCAGCAGGGTTTTGAACAGTAGGGCGATTTTTGGTCCTCCGCATTTTTATCTTGCGTATTTTTACTGCAGTGGTCATCTTTTTCTTCCCTACGGTCTTCCTTACCCTCTGCCTCGCTTTCAGGATCATGATCTGCTGGTGGAGCTGGGCTATTATGCTCAATAATCTCCGTTGTTCCTTTCGTAATTCCCTAATTTCCAGTGTTTTATTAGAAGGAACAGCAGGCTTTCTGCTGCGTTTTGGGTCGTGACTAGTCCCTGGATCTTTCTCCTGGGGTGCTCTTCACTGTTTTGTGCTGGTTGTTCTGGGGTGGGAACCCTAACTGGTTCCGTCACTTCTTGGGCGACTTCTTTTTCTATTCCTACTTCCTCCGGAATTTCCTTAGGTGCCTTGGGAACAGATTGTTCCCGTTCAGTGTCTCCTATCTCCTCTTCATCATGAACAGGCATATTTCCTTCTTCTGCCTCTTCTGCATGTGGTTTTTTAGATGCATCTTCTTCCTGGGGTTTGCCGTGGGGTCTGATTGAGTGGAAGGTTGGCCATACTCACCCATATTGGCCAAGACTGCGACCAATTCATCTTCTCCCACTGGGTCCTGTGGTGGGCTACCTACCTGCTGTCCCATTTCCTCCTCCTGCTTGGATTGTCCAGCTTCTGCCTCAGAGCTGAAGATCTATTTGGCTGATAAACTCGCAGGAGAGAAGGGTTCCTAGTTCGAGTGGGAGCAATGGCGAAAGATGGTAGGTTTAGGGTCGAAAAATTTAACGGCCAAAACTACCAGCTGTGGAAGATGCAAATGGAAGATTATCTGTATCAGAGAGATCTATACCTACCATTGAGTGGAAAGACAAAGAAGCCGACGAGTATGACAGACACAGAATGGGATATTATCGACAGAAAGGCACTTGGAACAATACGGCTGTGCCTAGCGGCATCGGTAGCGTTTAATATTTCAAAGGAAATGACAATAGAGAGTTTAATGTCGGCATTGGCCAAACTATATTAAAAACCCTCGGCCTCAAATAAGGTATTTCTTATGAAGCGTTTATTTAATATGAAGATGTCATAGGGTAGATCTGTTGCTGATCATTTAAATGATTTTAATACAGTTACAACTCAATTAATTTCTGTAGGGGTAAACTTTGATGATGAAGTTAGGGCTCTGTTATTTCTGTGCTTATTGACATAAAGTTGGAATGGTTTAGTTATGGCCATTAGTAACTCTGTCTCTGGATCTAGTACTTTAAAGTTTGATGATGTTTTCGGTGCAATCCTTAGCGAGGAAATGCGACAGAAAAGCTCCGGTGAGACATCAGGTAATGCTTTGACTGCAGAGACTAGGGGAAGAAAAATGGAAAGAGGAAAGAGCTCAGGATTCGCCGTAAGTCAAGAAAAGGCATATCCAAGTCCAGATCGGGGATAGTGTGCTAGAAATGTGGGAAGAAAGGACACCTGAAGAAAGATTGCAAGTCTCGGAAGGCGAAAGAAGGAGACGCACAACAAGAAACTAATCATGAAGCGAACGTAACAGGTGATGTGTTGCAAGATGCTTTGATTCTTTCATTAGAAAATATTATTGATGCCTGGGTGGTAGATTTAGGGGCCTCATTCCATGCCACACCTAATAGGAAACATTTTCATGATTATGTTCAAGGAGATTTTGGACAGGTTCGATTGGGTGATGATAAACCCTGTAAAATCGTTGGAATGGGTACAGTTTTCATAAAACAGCAGAATGGAAATAAATGGCTATTGAAGGAGGTAAGGCATGTTCCAAGTTTGAAGAAAAATCTGATTTCAATAAGGCAGTTGAGAGGTGAAGGTTGCGTAAGTACTTTCACAGATAAAACCTGGAAGGTCACTAAAGGATCCTTGGTAATAGTGAAAGAAGGAAAGGTTGGCACGTTGCATTTATGCAATGGAATTTCTAATTCTGTTAATGCTTTAACCTCTACAGAAGAAGATACGACATTGTGGCATCATAGACTCGGGCACATGAGTGAGAAGGGGATGTCGATTCTTCACTCAAGAAATTTGTTACCAGGTTTGAAGCATGTTGATTTAAAATTCTGTGAAAATTGTGTTTATAGAAAACATAAGAGAGTTAGATTCCTTAGAGTTGGGAAAGAAAAGAAGAGCGAAAAATTAGAGCTTGTGCATACAGATGTATGGGGACCTGCTTAGGTATCATCTCTTGGTGGCTCTCATTATTATGTTACTTTTATTGATGATGCAACCAGAAAAACCTGGATTTATTGTATTCGAAATAAATCTGATGTATTTGATACTTTCAAGAAATGGAAAGCTTTGGTTGAAAATGAGACAGGGAAAAGGTTGAAGTGTCTCAGATCAGATAATGGAGGTGAATATTGCAGCAAAGAGTTTGATAGGTACTATTCAGAGAATGGAATTCACAGAGAGAAGACAGTTCCAGGAACACCACAAGAAAATGGTGTGTCAGAAAGGATGAACAGGACAATCATGGAGCGTGCAAGGTGCATGAGATTGCATGCAGGATTGCCTTTACAATTTTGGGCAGATGTTGTACACACTGTTGTTTATCTAATAAAGAGAGAGCCTTCAAGTTCCTTGGATGGTGGTATTCCAGAGGAAGCATGGACAGGTAAAAAGGAAAACTACTCATTTTTAAAGACTTTTGGTTGTGAAGCCTTTATCCACATTAATAAAGAAAATAGAACAAAGCTTGAAGCAAAATCAAAGAAATGTACCTTTATTGGATATGGTGTTAATGATTTTGGTTATCGCTTATATGATTATGAAAATCACAAAATCATTAGGAGCAGAGATGTAATATTCAATGAAAAGGTCTTGTATAAGAATCAGTTGTAGGAAAAGAAACAGGAAAAAGAAAACAAAGAATACACAGTGCTTGACGATATCACAGGAAAAGTGATGGTGCCTGAAAATCATAATGATCAACAGCTAGAAGAACAATCACAACAGCAACAAGCACCTCAAACACCTGAAAGTGGTGTTAGAAGATCTACCAGGATAAGTAGACCCCCTGAACGATACTCTCCTTCATTATATTATGTATTGTTGACTGATTCTGGTGAACCAGAATGTTATGAAGAAGTAGTGCAGGTAGAAACAAGGAAGAAGTGGGAGCAAGCCATGAAAGAAGAGATGGACTCCTTAGCACATAACCAAACTTGGGACTTAGTCAGATTGCATGCAGGTAAAACAGCATTACAGAATAAATGGGTTTACAAGTTGAAGGAAGAAGATGGAGGTAGAAAAAGGTATAAAGCTAGACTTGTGGTGAAATGGTTTGCACAGAAAAATGGTATAGACTTTGATGAGATATATTCTCCTGTTGTGAAAATGACTTCAATCAAAACTATTCTAAGTCTAGTAGCAGCTGAAGATTTGCATCTTGAGCAGTTAGATGTAAAGACAGCCTTTCTCCATGGGGATTTGGAGGAAGAGATATATATGCAGCAGCCACAAGGATATGAGGTAAAAGGGAAGGAGAAACTAGTGTGCAGGTTGAAGAAGAGCTTGTATGGCTTAAAACAGGCTCCAAGGCAGTGGTATATAAAATTTGACAAGTTTATGTCTAAACAAGGTTATACTAGATGTCACTCTGATCATTGTGTTTATCTCAAAAGGCAAAATGATGTCTATATTATATTGTTATTGTATGTAGATGACATGTTTGTTGCGGGTTCTAACATGCAGGAAATAAATGTGCTCAAAAGGAAATTGGCAAACTCATTTGCAATGAAGGATTTGGGTGCTACAAAACAAATCCTTGGTATGAGAATAACTAGAGACAGGAAGAAGTGCAAATTAACATTGTCTCAAAGTGAGTACATAGAAAAGGTGTTGAAAAGGTTTAATATGCAGAATGCAAAACCAGTTGGTATACCTTTGGCTAGTCATTTCAAATTAAGTAAGGAGGCATGTCCCAAGACTCAAGAAGAAATGGCTCATATGTCTAAAGTTCCATATGCATCAGCAGTCGGAAGCTTAATGTATGCAATGGTCTGCACAAGGCCTGATATTACACATGCAGTGGGAGTTGTAAGCAGCTACATGAAAAATCCAGGAAAATAACATTGGATGGCGGTGAAGTGGATTCTCAGGTATTGGAGAGGTACCACAAATCAAGCATTATGCTTTGGTGGTTCCAACATTGCTCTACAGGGACATGTTGATGCAGATATGGCAGGTGACAGAGATAACAGGAGGAGCACTACAGGATATGTATTTACTGTAGGTGGACCAGCTGTCAGTTGGGTTTCAAAAATCCAAAGTGTTGTTGCACTTTCAACAACAGAAGCAGAGTATGTTGCTGCTACAGAGGCTAGTAAAGAAATGATTTGGTTACAAAGATTCCTGGATGAATTGGGTAAGAAGCAGGAGTTGGGCAGGTTATACAGTGACAGCCAGAGTTCCATACATCTTACAAAGAACTCTGCATTTCATTCCAAGACTAAACATATACAACTCAAGTACCATTTCATACGGTCAGCATTAGAAGATGGATAGTTGACGCTGGAAAAGATACACACTAGCCAAAATCCTGCAAATATGTTAACAAAAATTGTAACCAGGGAGAAACTGAGAATCTGCTCAGTTTCAATTGGTCTTCAAATATGATGAAGAAGATGAGAAATAGCCAGGTCCAAAGTGGAGTAATTGTCTAACAAATGAAGCAGCGGTGGAGTTGCTATAATCAGTCTCCAAGTGGGAGATTGTTGGGTGTGGAGCCTGATTATCTTTTGCATTCAAAGGTTTCAACCGGATGTATACCCCAGGAAGACTGTACAACCCTCCACACGGGGGGGTGCGAGGGGGTGCGGGGGGCTAATCCCCCCCGGCTGGGGGGTCCGAGGACCAGTGGTCCCTCGGCGGGGGCTCGGGGGCAGCACCCCCGAAGCTAAAAATAAATGTAAAATTGCCTTGTAAAAGTCTAGTAATTTCAAATCAATATGGGTCGTTCATTAGGAAGATGATCTAACGGTAGAAGTTATGTTTGATTTATGGTTTTTTGCCCTAGAAGGCAACCCCTTACTATATATGTAGATCTGTATTCTGAGTGAGGAAGATAGAGGAGATTGAGAGCGAAGAGGGAGTTACAGCGGATCCGCTATAGGTTGTATCTCTTCAGTTTGCTGGATAATATAATAAAAGAAGGACTGGATGTTTATCCGTGGACGTAGCCCAAACTGGGTGAACCACGTATATCTGTGTCTCTCTTGTTTTATGCGTTTTTTGTGTTTATATTTCTGCAATATTTTATGTGTTCCATTGATCTGTAATATATAATTTCCTAACAAGATCTGGATCATAGAAGATCTACAAGTGGATATGTGTTTTGTTTGGGTCTGGAGCATGATTATTTAGAGGTCTTTGTTTCAGCTGGATGTATACCCCAAGAAGTTTGTACACCCCTCCACGCGGGGGGGGTGCGAGGGGGCCGATCTCCCCCAGCTAGGGGGTTTGGGGGCCAGCGGTCCCCCGGCGGGGGTTCGGGGGCAACACCCCCAACGCTAAAAACAAATGTAAAATTGCCTTGTAAAAGTATAGTAATTTCTAGTCAATCTGGGCCGTTCATTAGGCGGATGATCTGATGGTAGAACTTATGTTTAGTTTAGTTTTTTTTGCCCTAGAAGGCAACCCCTCTCTTTGTATGAGGGTATCGTATTAAGGCTGTGTAATAGATGTGTATTCTCCATGTGAGAAACAGAGAGGCAAGACTGTGAGAGAAAACAGAGGATATTACAGCGGATCTGTTGTAGGTTGTGTCTCTTCATTTTGCTGGATAATAAAAAGTAAGGACTAGCTGTTTGAGGTGGACGTATCCTAAATTGGGTGAACCACGTATATCTGTGTCTCTCTGGTTTTTATGTGTTTTTTGTTTTTATATTTCTGCTATATTCTATGTGTTCCATTGCTCTGTAATTTATAATTTTCTAACAATTGGTATCAGAGCCGAAGGTCTATTTGGCTGATAAACTCGCAGGAAATAAGGGTTCCTCATTCGAGTGGGAGCAATGGCGGAATATGGTAAATTTAGGGTCGAGAAATTTAACAGCCAAAACTTTTCGCTGTGGAAGATGCAAATGGAAGATTATCTGTATCAAAAAGATCTGTACCTACCATTGGGCGGAAAAACAAAGATGCTGACAGGTATGACAGATGAAGAATGGAACTTTCTCGAAAGAAAGGCACTTGGAACAGTATGGTTGTTCCTCGCAACGTCGGTCACCTTCAACATTTCGAAGGAAACAACAACAGAGGGTTTGATTAAGGCGCTGGCGAAACTATATGAAAAACCCTCGGCCTCAAACAAGGTATTTCTTATGAAACAATTATTTAATATGAAGATGTCGGAAGGTGGATCTGTTGCAGACTATTTAAATGATTTTAATATTGTTACAAGTCAGTTAAGTTCTGTAGGGGTAAACTTTGATGATGAAGTTAGAGCTATGTTATTCTTGTGCTCATTGCCAGAAAGTTGGAATGGTTTAGTAATGGCCATAAGTAACTCTATGTCTGGATCTAGTACTTTAAAGTTTGATGATGTTGTTCGTGCTATCCTTAGCGAGGAAATGCGACGGAAAAGCTCCGGTGAGACATCGGGTAATGCTTTAAGTGCAGAGTCTAGGGGAAGAAAAATGGAAAGAGGAAAGAGCTCAGGATATCGTAGTAAATCAAGGAAAGCCAGATCCAAGTCTAGAGCGGGGATAGTGTGCTGGATATGCGAAAAGAAAGGACACCTAAAGAAAGACCGTAGATCTCGGAAGGGAAAAGAAGGAGATGCACAGCAAGAAAACAATCATGAAGCAAATGTGACAGGTGAGGTGTTACAAGATGCTTTGATTCTTTCTTTCGAAAATATTATTGATTCCTGGGTGGTAGATTCAGGGGCCTCATTCCATGCCACACCTTATAAGAAATATTTTCATGACTATGTTCAAGGAGATTTTGGACAAGTCCATTTGGGTGATGATAAACCCTGTAAAATTGTTGGAATGGGTAAGGTTCTTGTAAAATAGCAGAATGGAAACCAATGGCTACTAAAGGAGATAAGGCATGTTCCAGATCTAAAGAAAAATATGATTTCAACAGGGAAGTTAGGCAGTGAAGGTTGTGTGACAACTTTCACAGATAAAGCTTGGAAGGTCACCAAAGGAGCCCTGGTAATAGAAAAAGGCGAAAAGGTTGGTACACTATATTTATGCAATGGTATTTCTAACTCTGTTAATGCTTTAACTTCCAAAGGAGCAGATGCGGCATTATGGCATCATAGGGTCGGACACATGAGTGAGAAGGGGATGAAGATCCTTCACTCAAGGAATTTGTTGCCGGGTTTGAAGAATGTTGATTTGGACTTCTGTGAGAATTGCATTTATGGAAAACAGAAGAGAGTCATATTTCTTAGAGTTGGGAAAGAAAAGAAGAGCGAAAAATTAGAGCTTGTGCATGCAGATGTATGGGGACCTGCTCAGGTATCATCTCTCGGTGGCTCTCATTATTATGTTACTTTTATTGATGATGCAATTAGAAAAACTTGGATTTATTGTATTAATAATAAATCTGATGTATTTGATACTTTCAAGAAATGGAAAGCTTTGGTTTAGATTGAGACAGGAAAGAAATTGAAGTGTCTCAGATCAGACAATGGAGATGAATATTGCAGTAAAGAGTTTGATAGGTACTATTCAGAGCATGGAATTTGCAGAGAGAAGACAGTTCCAAGAATACCACAAGAAAATGGTGTGTCAAAAAGGATGAACAGAACAATCATGGAGCGTGCAAGGTGCATGAGATTGCATGCAGGATTGCCTTTACAATTTTGGGCAAATGTTGTAGATATTGTTGTTTATCTAATAAATAGAGGGCCTTCAAGTTCCTTGGATGGTGGTGTTCCAGAGGAAGCATGGACAGGTAAAAAGGTAAACTACTCTTTTTTAAAGCCTTTTGGTTGTGAGGCCTTTGTCCATATTAATAAATAAAATAGAACAAAGCTTGAGGCAAAATCAAATAAATGTACCTTTATTGGATATGGTGTTAATGATTTTGGTTATTGCTTATATGATTACGAAAATCACAAAATCATTAGGAGCAGAGACGTAATATTCAATGAAAAGGTCTTGTATAAGAATCAGTTGCAGGAAAAGAAATAGGAAAAAGAAAACAGGGAATACACAGTTCTTGATGAGATCATTGAAAAAGTAAAGGTGCCTGAAAATAATAATAATCAACAACCACAACAACAACCACCACAACAGCAACAGGCACCCCAAACACCTGAAAGTAGTGTTAGAAGATCTATCAAGATAAGTATACCCCCTGAACGATACTCTCCTTCATTATATTATTTATTGTTGACTGATTCTAGTGAACCCGAATGTTATGAAGAAGCAATGTAGGTTAAAAGCAGGAAGAAGTGGGAGCTAGCCATGGAAGAAGAGATGGACTCCTTAATGCATAACTAGACTTGGGACTTAGTCAGGTTGCCTGCAGGTAAAAATACATTGCAGAATAAATGGGTTTACACGCTGAAGGAAGAAGATGGAGGAAAACAGAGGTACAAAGCTAGACTTGTGGTGAAGGGGTTTGCACAAAAGAAAGGTATTGATTTTGATGAAATATTTTCTCATGTTGTTAAAATGACTTCAACTAGAACAATTTTAAGTCTAGTAGCAGTTGAAGATTTGCATCTTGAGAAGTTAGATGTAAAGACAGCCTTTCTCCATGGGGATTTGGAGGAAGAGATATATATGCAGCAGCCACAAGGATATGAGGTAAAAGGGAAGGAGAAACTAGTGTGCAGGTTAAAGAAGAGCTTGTATGGCTTAAAACAGGCTCCAAGGCAGTGGTATCTAAAATTTGACAAGTTTATGTCTGAACAAGGTTATACTAGATGTCACTCTGATCATTGTGTTTATCTGAAAAAACAAAATGATGGCAGCTATATTATATTGTTATTGTATGTAGATGACATGCTTGTTGCAGGGTCTAACATGCAGGAAATAAATGTGCTTAAAAGAAAATTGGCAAATTCATTTGCAATGAAGGATTTGGGAGCTGCAAAACAAATCCTTGCTATGAGAATAACTAAAGACAGGAAAAATCGCAAATTAACATTGTCTCAAAATGAGTACATACAAAAGGTGTTGAAAAGATTTAATATGCACAATGCAAAACTAGTTAGTACACCTTTTGCTAGCCATTTCAAACTTAGTAAGGAAATGTGCCCAAAGACCCAAGAAGACATGGATTATATGTCTAAAGTTCCATATGCATTAGCAGTTGGAAGCTTAATGTATGCAATGGTTTGCACAAGGATTGATATTGCACATGCAGTGGGAGTTGTAAGCAGGTACATGAACAATCCAGGAAAGGAACATTGGATGGTAGTGAAATGGATTCTCAGATATTTGAAAGGTACCACAAATCAAGCATTATGCTTTGGTGGTTCAAACATTTCTTTACAGGGATATGTTGATGCAGATATGGCAGGTGACAGAGATAACAGGAGGAGCACTACAGGATATGTATTTACTGTAGGTGGAACACTGTCAGTTGGGTTCCAAAAATCCAAAGTGTTGTTGCACTTTCAACAACAGAAGCAGAGTATGTTGGTGCTACAGAGGCTAGTAAAGAAATGATTTGGTTACAAAGATTTATGGGTGAATTGGGTAAGAAGCATGATATGGGCACGTTATACAGTGATAGCCAAAGTGCCATTCATCTTGCAAAGAACTCAACATTTCAATCCAGGACTAAACACATACAGCTCAAGTACCATTTCATACGATCAGTGTTGGAAGATGGAGAGTTGAAGTTGGAAAAGATACACACTAGCCAGAATCCTGCATATATGCTAACAAAAGTTGTAACCGGGGAGAAACTGAGAATATGCTCAGTTTCAATTGGTCTTCAAGGATGACGATGAAAATGAGAAACAGCCAGGTCCAAAGAGGAGTCATTGTCCAACAAATAAAGCAGCGGTGGAGTTGCTACAATCATTCTCCAAGTAGGAGATTGTTTGGGTGTGGAGCATGATTATTTAGAGGTCTTTGTTTCAGTCGGATGTATACCCCAGGAAGTTTGTACACCCCTCCACGTGAGGGGGTGTGGGGGGGACTTGTCCCCCCGCAGGGGTTCAGGAGGGCTGATCCCCCCCAACTGGTGGGTTCGGGGGCCAGCAGTCCCCCAGTAGGGGTTCGGGGGCAACGCCCCCGAAGCTAAAAACAGATGTAAAATTGCCTTGTAAAAGTATAGTAATTTCTAATCAATTTGGGTCGTTCATTAGGCAGATGATCTGACGGTAGAACTTATGTTTAGTTTAGGGTTTTTTGCCCTAGAAGGAAACCCCTCTCTTTGTATGAGGGTATTGTATTAAGGCTGCGTAATAGATGTGTATTCTCCGTGCGAGAAACAGAGAGGCGAGACTGTGAGAGAAAATAGAGGATATTACAACGAATCTATTGTAGGTTGTGTCTCTTCATTTTGTTGGCTAATAAAAAGGAAGGACTAGCTGTTCAGGGTGGACGTAGCCCAAACTAGGTGAACCACGTATATCTGTGTCTCTCTGGTTTTTATGTGTTTTTGGTGTTTATATTTCTGCTATATTCTATGTGTTCCATTGCTCTATAATTTATAATTTTCTAACATGTTTAACCTATTTGGAGGTGCAGTCAGTTGGATGAGTAAGAGACAATATGTAGTTGCACTTTCATCTATAGAGGCAGAATACATGGCAGCCACTCATGCAAGCAAGGAAGCAGTTTGGTTGCAGAGCTTGTGTTCAAGTATGGGGTTAGTACAACGAGCTATAAGGATAGACTGTGATAGGAAAAGTGCAATTTTCTTGGCAAAGAACCCTGCTTATCATTCAAAGACAAAGCAAATTGATGTTCAGTATCACTTTGTGAGGGATATGGTAGAAGACAAAAAGGTGTTGCTAGTAAAGGTGGACACTTTGAAGAATACTGCAGATGCATTGACAAAATCTGTGAGCACTGAGAATTTCTCTGTGTAGAGAAACAATGGGTGTTGCAGGGTTGGATCAATAAGCTCTCCTGTGGCCCCCTATGGAAAGAAAACAAGAAGTGGGAGAATGTTGGGTTGTCTTATATTCTTTCCATGACTAGCCCACGTGTGGAGGGGGGTTATAGGGGGGACGATAGCCCCCCATGTACGTTGTGTCGGGCATTGCCGAGGGATCACAGGGGGGGTGGTTGCCCCCCTGTCGGGGGGTATGCAAGGGGGCCACCCTAAACGGGGTCCAGGGCAGTGCCAGGGAAAAAAGTTTTGGACCCTATATTAGGTGGGCGGACCTACATATGGTTTTGTGCATGGATTTCACATATGGTTTTGGGCACGATGGTTTTCGTTCCATGGTATTTTGTAGATCCGGTCAAGGGAATTACGGTTATGTTCTAATCCAGGGTTAATGGATTGGGGTTTATGGATGCTTCAACATGTATATATATGTATTGTAACATTGAAAGGAACATAATGAAAAATCAATATGGTAGTCTAGGTTTTGGGATCCAGGCGAAAATCTCTGTGTATATTTGTTTTATGTGATATGCTCTTGCCATCGTTTATTTTCTGTTTTTAGAATTCGTATGCATGTAATTTATGTACGGGGTTAAAGCCTACAAAAAAAATCATAAGCAACAACATACTCTCTCTCCATGCAATAGCAACATCATAATTCAGCCATCCAAATTTTTATCATAAACAACATGTATCATACATCTAGAAACAAAAAATATGAGCAATAACATGCATACTCTAAATGAGAAAATTCCAACACACCATCATCTAATCTCCATCACAAATCCACATGCATGACAACACATGAGATACATCTAGCACTATCAATATACAAACTATGTCATGCAAACATACTATCTCACAATATATGGCAACAACACCAAAATTCTTCTCAACATCTTCCTGCATCAAATCAATGTCAGATATATGCACAACAAGCTCCTCCACAGTGAGCACAATGCCAACCATCTGCAAGACCATTAGGAAGCAAAAATGCTACCTTTGAATATGTGATCCTCTGACACACCATAACCATGTGCATAAGAACAACCATGTGGTTTCCATACCTCCAAAAACATCAATAAAAACTCAACATGCAGTTGCTCCAAAGATAAAAACAAAACATATGTGGTTGATTTGAATGATGATAAGCTAAAAATAAGAATAGATAATAAATTAAAATAACACTTCAAACCTTAAGAACTCCCCCTGAGCACATGCATCTCCTTCCTAATATGTAGATTTATCTTCATACACTCTTTCCAATATGGCTTCACCTCCAAAGGTCTACATGAAACTCAAGATGTGGCCATATGCTCCCCCTGAGACCATGTAGGCCTCAGATTTTGGCAGGAGTCCCTTGCTACTCTTTTCTCCTCCAAACTTTCATATGCTGATCTTCCTTCTTTTTATGCGGTTGGCCTTGCATGTTCTTCTTTCTTTGATTGGATCTCCTATAACACATGTGAAACTTGCAGTCCTTGGCCTTATAGCCAATATTATCACACACAAAACATCTTATGTGACCAAGGAAACAATGCATGGACTGATATCTTTTGCTAATATGATTTGTATTCCTTGCATGTGCCCTGTAGTCAATAGCTCTATGGCCAAAATCATTGCATGAGAAACAATAACCATAAAAAGGACTATTATACCTAACCATTGATGACCTTTGTGATGAGAGTGGTCTTCTTTTTATGCATGCATAAGATTGCTTCTCCTTTGGGTGCTTCTCATTTGGTTGTTTCTTGACCTCTTCATTAAATTGTTGCAAAGTGTCTGTGTTCTCAACAGTTGTAGCATTTTGCCACTCTGTTATTCTTCCTTGGTTTTATTTTGGATGCCCTTCTTCACTTGTTCTTTTGGTTCTTGGATGATTGTTGATTTTGCTAATGATTCTTCTTTTCGACACTACTATTAGTTGATCCAATGTTTTCAGATTTGCTTGTAGTTGCTTGAGCACTAGATCTGATCATCTCTAAATCCTTTCTTGCAAAGGTTGTTTCAACTTTCAATATTTGACACTCATCCTCCATTTCCTTGTACTTCTTTCTCATTCCTTCTTCAATTTTCCTTCCTTCTTCCAGCTGAGTTTTCAAATATGAAATTTCTTCTTTGTAAGCACACTCCTTTTCATAAAAAAATTGCAATAACATTCGTTGATCTTTATTTTCAGCTATAAGTCTTATGAACTTTGCTTCTAGGGCCATTATCTTGGATTACTCTTCATCTTTGATGTTGATCTCTTCTTGTTGTCCCTCTAAATCAATGGTTGAGTCCTAATTACTATCGCAAGTGCTTTCATATTCTTCTTGTGAGGAGACTTGATTTGCCACTGCAATAAGAGTAGAATCCTCTACTAATGGTAGAAATGTCCTCAGACGCGTAATTTTATTAATAAGAAAAACAATTACATAAGGAATTTGGCAAGAGTTTACACCCGAACAACCAAACACTCTTGCAATGAGCTATTTATAATCTCAATGTCCTAACGACCTCTAATTATGGATCACTTAGGAGATAACAAGTGTCCACTTACAATAAAAGCTATTCAAACAACTTACTAACAATTCTCCTAAATTAGAGCCTAAGATACGACACATTTGTAGAGTCATATCTTTTACAACAATACACTAATTCCAAATGTCTCCATTAAATAATTAAATATTATAGATTAATAATTATTAATTAATATCTTAAATTAATAATTATTTTATTCTAACTTAATAACCTATGATAATATTTATTTTTGGATCGTCTAACATTCCCCCCTATAATCCAAAGTTACATTACAACAGATACCAAGTTCATTCCTGAACTTAGTAAATTTTATTCTGCCAAGAGGTTTCGTGAAAATGTCGAAGATCTAATCTTCTGAAGGACAATAAATTGGCTTGAGGACATCTTTGGCAATGAGAGATGTGATATGATGATACTTGGTGTCCACATGCTTTGTCTTTGAATGAAAAACTGGGTTCTTGGCAAGCTTAATGGCTGATTAGCTGTCAATGAATAATGACGTAGCTTTTGCCTGAGAAATGCCCAAGTCCTGCAAAATTCTGCGCAACCAAACAATTTCACATGCTGCTTCCCATGCTGAAATGTACTCTGCTTCTACTAAAGATGTTGAAAAATGTGCAACAAGAAATGTTAAATTTAGAATGTGCTAAAAATAGCATGTCTAAAAATAGCAGTTTGGCCAGTGAGGTCATTGGCCACATTGGGTGAGAGGTGAAACTACTAAAAATAGAAAGTTCTAAAAATAACATTTATGGGTCCCTTCCTATTTATAGTAGTCCCTAGTCTATCTATAGGGAGTAAAATTAATTTTGGTCTTAACAGCAGTTGGAAATATTAATAAATTAATTCAGTTGAGTTAATTAGTTAAGGAAATTCGAATTTGAAATCTTTGTGAGCATGCACATGAGTTGTTCCACTGATTGAGGAATTTATCCTTAATTTCATCCACTGATTGAGGGAATAAGTATGAGTTCTGTAATGAGAGAATCATTTGACTTAGTTCTAACTAGTCAAGTCCCGTTAGATTATTTTAACAAGTTGTTAAAATAATAAAATATAGTTTGTTAATGCTTGCATGCATGTGACAACTATTATTTTAGATAATTGAGAATTCACTCATGGATAACTGTTGCATGTCAGTTTTGTCAGAGACCCAGTTGAGATCAGATGTGGGACAGTGTACTATCAGATGCTTAACTATTTCTAGTAAGTAGTTTTTGCATGGTTGAGGAACTAGTGTCCTCAAGGATTACGTAGTTGGACCATTGGTTATTTTGGTATGTTTGGAATTAATAGCATATGCTTTTGCTATTATTTCCTAAGCAAACTACGTAAGGACCATAGGTAAAGCCTATATAAACAGGGCTTGGTTGGTTCATGAGACATATCTTCATATTTTCATAGTTCATTGAGAACTGAATAGCTTGAGAGCTAATTCTTTTTGTATTGTGAAGAGGATTTCCACTTGATTGATAATACATGGTTGGAGTTTTGTGCTGATGCTTTCCCCTAGATATATTTTGTATTATGTGTGGTTATTTCTCTTGATCAATTATGCATGTTTCTACTTGATGTTGCTCATGAATTCGATTATGCTTCCGTTTAATGTTTTGTAGAAGTAGAACAAGTATTATGCTTTAGGAAATTGCATATATCGGTTTGTTCTACAGGTGAAATTTCTACATGGTATCGGAGCAGATGTGGTCAAGGAAGAGCAATATACGGGAAGAAGAGATTTCAAAGTTTTGAGTTTTGGGCCGAGAGTTTGCAGAGCATATCTGAAAATTTTTGTACAAAACTTTTAGAAATAAATAGCATATTTGGATTCCTTGCGGAAAAATACCCAAAAAAAAAAATCAACTGAATCGGAGTTCGGATGAGGGAGATATCGCTGATTTAAATTCAGCTCTTTTTCTAGAAAATTTCTTGATGGCGGGAAAGTGGAAATAGATTGGTGTGCTAGCCAAGAACCTGTATGCACTTGAGGTACAAGATGCATGCAAAGCTTTGAGGAGCAAGGCAAAGGTTAGATACTTGGTGGTTAAGAGGGAGAGTAAATTACCTCTCAACATGCAGAGCCAGAAGAAGTCTCAGACAATTGTGGAGGAGCCACGATTGGTGCAGCAACTTCACGAGGTTGTGGAGCAGCCACAACAGGGGAAGCTGAGAGCAGATCGAGTAGAGACATCTACTCATGCAGAGACCCCAGCAGGGGGAAACTTCGAGCCAAGTGGGCAGAGGGATCACATGCAGCCATACCTCTAGGTAGGAGGTGGGGTGATGCAGAGTGATTTTCCCAAGGAGGAGGGGTAGGATCCTTGACATACCCATCCTCTTGGATGAGACCTTACTACGGGAGCCCCGATGTGGAGTAGCAGGAACTGACTGATTGGGTAGAGACAGATGTGGATGGAGCGGCAGAGAGAGCGACATTGCAGGGAATCCCAGGACAGCGCATAGCTAGCAGGCTACAGCAATGTGAGAGGCACAAGTGTTTTGCACAGTGCTAGGTGGCACAGAGAGGTGTGCAATGGTGCAAGATGCATGGAGATGTTGCAGTAGCGCAGATGTCAGAGAGGGAGCACTTGTCAGCAGTAGGTAGAGCTTCAACATCAGAGTATGTTCCTAGCCCAACAAAGTGGTCAGTTGGGAGTGTTTTTGTTCCAAGTGTTGTTGGAGCAAGTGGACCGGGTAGATGTGTTGCATGCAGAACATTCCAGAGTTACAGGATCGGGTTTGAGAGAAAGCCTTTCTTGTTGAGAGGGAGTGTTGAAAAATGTGCAACAAGAAATGTTAAATTTATAATGTGCTAAAAATATACCTACTAAAAATAGCATGTCTAAAAATAACAGTTTGGCCAGTGAGGTCATTGGCCACATTGGGTGAGAGGTGAAACTGCTAAAAATAGAAAGTTCTAAAAATAGCATTTCTGGGTCCCTTCCTATTTATAGTAGTCTCTAGTCTATCTATAGGAAGTAAAATTAATTTTGGTCTTAACAGCAGTTGTAAATATTAATTAGTTAATTCAGTTGAGTTAATTAGTTAAGGAAATTCGAATTTGAAGTCTTTGTGAGCATGCACATGAGTTGTTCCACTGATTGAGGAATTTATCCTTAATTTCCTCCACTGATTGAGGGAATAAGTATGAGTCCTATAATGAGAGAATCAGTTGACTTAGTTCTAACTAGTCAAGTCCAGTTAGATTATTTTAACAAGTTGTTAAAATAATAAAATATAGTTTGTTAATGCTTGCATGCATGTGACAACTATTATTTTAGATAATTGGGAATTCACTCATGGATAACTGTTGCATGTCAGTTCTGTCAGAGACCCAGTTGAGATCAGATGTGGGACAGTGTACTATCAGATGCTTAACTATTTCTAGTAAGTAGTTTTTGCATGGTTGAGGAACTAGTGTCCTCAAGGATTACGTAGTTGGACCACTGGTTATTTTGGTATGTTTAGAATTAATAACATATGCTTTTGCTATTATTTCCTAAGAAAACTACATAAGGACCATAGGTAAAGCCTATATAAACAGGGCTTGGTTGGTTCATGAGACATATCTTCATATTTTCATAGTTCATTGAGAACTGAATAGCTTGAGAGCTAATTCTTTTTGTATTGTGAAGAGGATTTCCACTTGATTGATAATACATGGTTGGGGTTTTATGCTGGTTCTTTCCCCTGGATATATCTTGTATTATGTGTGATTATTTCTCTTGATCAGTTATGCATGTTTCTACTTGATGTTGCTCATGAATTTGATTATGCTTCCGCTTAATGTTTTGCAGAAGTAGAACAAGTATTATGCTTTAGGACATTACATATATTGGTTTGTTCTATAGGTGAAATTTCTACAGAAGAAGTGGCCACTATAGCTTGTTTCTTACAACTCCAAGACAGTGCTGTTGACCCCATGTTCATTAAATAACCTGATGTTGATGCTCGATCATCAATACGTCCAACAAAGTCGGCATCTGAAAATCCACCAAGTACAAAGTTTTTAGTCTTTGTGTAAAGAAGACCAAAATCTTTTGTTCCTTAGATATATCAAAGAACTCTTTTTGTTGCATGTAACTCTGTTTTCACCTGTGCAATATGATCATCATTGTTTCTAGTAATGATCAAATCATCTACATACATAACAAGAATCACCAGATATTTACCCTGTTGTCGCACATACAAAGTATCATCAAATTCACTTCGTTGAAAACCCACTTTCCTAAGGTATTCATCCATTTTTGCATACTAAGCTTGGGGAGCTTGTTTTAACTCATATAAAGCCTTGATCAATTTGCAGACTTTATGTTCTTTCCCTTCAATTTCAAAACCTGGTGGTTGTGTCATATACACTTCTTCCTGTAAATCCCCGTTGAGAAAAGCACTTTTTACATCCATTTGATGAACTTTCCATCCTTTTTGAGCGGCCAATGCAAGTGGTGATCGGATGGTGTTCCATTTAGCTGTAGGAGAAAAAATTTCCGCATAATCAATGCCTTCCTATTGCACAAAACTTTTAGCCACAAGTCTTTCTTTGTACTTTTCAATTTCTCCCTTTTGGTTGTACTTAATTCTGTAAACCCATTTTCATCCTATGGGTTTAACATTTTGGGGACAATCAACAAGTTTCCAAGTGTTGTTATCAATTACTGCTCGATATTCTTCAATCATAACCTATTTTCATTCTTTATGTTTTACTGCTTCGTTGTATGTGGAAGGTTCAATAAAATCATTTGCTATCAAGGCAAAATTTCCTTCACTTCTGTGAGACTTCCTTGTTCCTGTTTTATTCTTCTCATTAGGCTTTACATCTTTCAAAAGTTGAACTGCCCATTTTGGTAGTTGATGCTCACTTGTTTGAGATTCTGAAAAGTCACCATCATTGTAAAGAGGATTAATGTAAACTGATGTTCGTCGATCAGATGAAGGTTCTATAGAATCACTGTCAGAAGAACTGCTGTTGCTTGGAGATGTGGATGAACTACCCAGATGGTGTTGTTGAAGTATATGGACTGGATGAATCATCTTTAGATGAAGGAAAATCAAGTTCATACCAATTTGGTGAATTTGGTTGACTTTGCGTATTTCCTTTTCTTTGACTGCCTTTAGTTTCTAACTTTTGAAGAAGATTTTCGATTTCTTCAGCACTCTTACTCTCTGTTTCATCAAAAATTACATCTCTGCTCACAATAAATTTTCCATTGGTCAAAAGATGGTACCCTTTCTTCTCATCAGAATATCCAATCATTGTGCATTTCAAACTTCTTGAGTCAAGCTTATTTCTTTTTTCTTTCAGAACTAAGGCATAACATACTGATCCAAAAACTTTAAGATGTTTAACTCGAGGTTTGAAACCAAACCAAGCTTCATAAGGTGTGATTCCGTCTAAAGAAGCAGTTGGAGATCTGTTTCTTAAGTAGACAACTGTATGAATTGCTTCTGCCCAATATGTTGGACTTAACCTTTTGAAAGTTAACATAGATCTCGCCATTCCTAACAAGGTGCGATTCATTCTTTCTACTACTCCATTTTTCTGTGGAGTGTAAACATTTATAAGATGTCTTCTTATGCCATGATTGTTGCAATAAGTTTTGAATTCATTTGAAATGAATTCTCCCCCATTATCTATCCTGAGAGTACCTATCTTTTCTTTGACTTCATTTTCAACAAGTTGGCGAAAATTCTTAAACTTTTCAAATGCTTCTGACTTTCGATTTAAGAAATAAACCCAAGTCATTCTACTAAAATCATCAATGAATAGTAATAAATATTTGTAACCACTGAATGAAGTTTGTCGTGGTCCACAAACAACACTGTGAACTAGTTACAATATCCTATTTGCACGCCATGAACTTGTTGGAAAACTTTCTCGACTTTGTTTTCCATAAATGCAAGCTTCACATTTTTCATTTTCCTTTTTGAAAGTTGGAAGTCCCTTAACCATCCCTTGTTTTTGCAATTGAGAAAGACTATCAAAATTTAAATGTCCATATCTTACATGCCATAATCTTATAGGTGAAATTCCTGTAGTCACTGCCCTTGCAAAGTCAGAATGCCTTGGAATAACTGTCCCTTTCATCCTTAACAATTTTCCATCTTCATAACCTGTCATCATAGTTTGCAAGCTCTGTTTGACTGAATTAATCTTAACTAGGCCATCTTCCATAATTACCTGATGTCCTGCTTGTCGAATCGTGACTAAAGATAATAATTTTTTCTTAAAGGTTGGTACATACCATACATTTGAAATCATTTTTTATCCAATGCCAGGGAGAAAAACTTTAACTGATCATCTGCAAGAAAAATGGAATTAAGTTGGCAATCTTGAAAATTCCAAAAAAAATCACGTCGACAAGTCATGTGTTGAGTTGCCCCTGAATCCAAGATCCAAGCATCTTCACAATCAATTTTAAGGTGGGACGAAAGTTGTAATGCCGGCGAAGAAGTAAAAACATATTCTGAGTTATCATCATCTTGATCATTTGCAAATTGTGCTGACTGTTGATGAAACTTGGGAATTTTATTAAGATAAGTTCGACAATCTTCAGCATAATGTCCAACTTTGTTACATCTTCGACACATAATTTGACTTAAGTCTCTTCCTCTTCCTGGAGATTGTCCTCTGCCTCTGCTTTGACTTTTGTGTTGAGGTTGTCCTCTACCTTGATTATTATTTCCTCTTCTTTGAAAATAGCCTCTTCTTTGATTGTTTCCTTTGCCTTGAAAATTACTCCTACCTGAATTGTTGCCACTGTTAAAGTTGTTTCCTCTACTTTGGCTTCGACCTCAACTTTGTACATTATGTGCTGCTTGATTCTGATTGAAATTCCCTCTGCCTCTGTTTCTAGAACTGTCAGTTGATGATTTACTAGTGCTGGCCTTTGTGAAAAAGACATCTTCACCAACTTTCTTTTTCTTCCCAAAGGTTTTATCATGTTGGGTCAACATTTCGCAGAGTTCATCAAACTTTAGCTTCTCTAACTTTCCAGTTAATTGTAGAGTTTCCAAAAAATGTGTATAGGAAGAAGGAAGTCTAGCAATTAAAATTGTGACCATGTCATCTACTGCTTGAAAACTAGCATTAATGATTTCCTGCTTAATATTATTAAGTCTGGAGATATATTCAAGAACATCACCTCCTTCAGTCAATTTTTGTTGCAACAATTTTAATTGTAGATCAACTTTCTTTGATTCATGCTAAGTATCAAAGTCTTTAAAAATTCTCAAAGCCGACCATGCATCTATAGCATTTGCTATATGGACATACATTTCATCATTAACAAAAGATTTAATGAGAGCTAATGCTTTGGCATTCTTAACTTCCCATTTTTCTAATGCAACTGCATCTGTTGGTTTATTTGGCTTAATATCACCATCACATATATCATGCCACAGTTCATTATAAATGAGAGTGCTTTCGATGAGGCATTGCCATGTTTTGTAAGATTTTGTGCCTTCAAGTTTGTCGGAATCAGAAAAAAAATTAATCAACTTTGACATTGTAGTGTTGAAGCTTCACACCAAGAATCGGGCTCAGAAAAAATATCAAGATGGGCAACACAACATGCAACACACCACGCAAAAAAAAACGCTCTATCGGGGCTTGGCCTTGACCCTCATATAGTCGTTGAAACAGGAGAAAAATGACTGAGCTTTGCACTTGGCTTTAGTCAATTTCTCAAATATTTACAAGGTAACTTTCGAAATTTGACTTTTACAATGCTCTTGCAAATCCTGGTAAAAAAATTGTTACCCCCCCTCAAAGTAAAAAAATTACTTTGAGTTACAATCTCATTCTTATCTCTCCAAAAAAAATTACAAATAGAATCTCCTTATTACTCCAAAAATATTATTTTACAAACAATAGAAAATTTCTTATCTCTCCAAATTACAAACAATAAAAAAATCCTTCTCTCCAGCAAAGACTTCTTCACTTCTTATATTCAACTTTAAACTTCCAAATAAAAAACTATTAAAGAGGTTGATTTTTTTAATTTTTTTTTAGGCTGTCCTCCACACTGGCTGCTGGCTAGCTCAAGCTGGCTTCTTGCTGGCTTAGGTTGGCTTCTACTGGCTTCACGTTGGCTTTACTGTTATCCTTTCCTTCATATGCCTTAATTCTTTGCTCCATTGCGCTTATATATTCCATTGCTACGCCAAGTGTTTCTTGCTTGCAAATTGGTGTCTCGAGCAATATGGATTGCAATAAATCCAGGTGCATGTTGACCGCATTGGCCTGATCAAGAGAACCAGAAAAGGCATTGGAGAGATGCAGATAATCCTTGGCATCTACTTCATTCTCTGTAAGTCCACTCTTAGAGCTGCACACAGGCGAGCTTGCAGTGTCTTCTAGCAGATACAGATCTTTCTCAACAGCAGTATTTGATTCCAGTCTTCTGCGTTTGGATTGCCTAATCTCAGCAACATCAAGGGAAATCAAAATTTTCAAATAGATCTTTTAATCATAACCAGACAGATCAACATATCTTTAACAGTTAAATATCACCACCACGCAGTCGGAGAACCCTCGTGTCTTAACGCGCCTCGGATAGATAATCCTTTTATCAGAATTTTCTATGTCTGATTCTACAGGTTTCAGCGATCGGGGATTGATTCATGCGAAGAATTTCTCAAGGAGTTATTTCAGCAGCGATCAGGGATTGATTCCTGCGAAGAATTTCTCAGGGAGTTATTTTAGCAGATGCCATGGGCGCCAACAGTATGTTGGCGAAGCTGGTGCTTCTTGGTGATATGGGAGCTGGTAAGTCTAGCATGGTTTTGTGGTTTGTCAGAGGCCAATTTTTTTAATATCAGGAATCGACCATAGGAGCAGCTTTCTTCTCTCAGACTTTAGCTTTGAATGAGACTATGATCAAGTTTGAGATATAGGACACTATAGGGCAGGAAAGATATCATAGCTTGGCTCCCATGTATTACCGTGGTGCAGTAGCAGCTATAGTTGTCTATGATGTCATAAGTTTGGATTCATTTAATGGTGCAAAGAATACTGACAGGCCCAACCTGGTAGAAGGAGTGACTATCCATGCCCCAGTGAACAACAAATTTTGATAATAATAAAAAATTTGATTTTCAGATTTTTCAGACCAAGAGGTAACTCCTCAAATCAATTCATTGATATTCATTCAGGTTGGTCTTTATTATATACATGAGGGAGAGACTGTTCATTTCATCTCCCAGTGACTATTCATATTTTCTATTATTTATTTACATCAATTTTAGTTATTCACCCAATCCTGATGATTAGGTGTCAACATTCCCCCCCTTAATTTGAAGGGATGTTGGTGAGTCCAAGCATTGTTCTGAATCTTTCAAGCTTTTCTCTTCCAAGCGCTTTGGTGAAGATGTCTGCAATTTGCTCATTAGTGGAACAATGGTAGAGATGGATTGTTTTGGCCTCAACGTGATGTCGAATCATATGATATTTAGTATTGATGTGCTTCGTTCGATCATGGAACTTTGGCTTCTTGGCCAACTTTATTGCCGAGGTATTATCAATCATGAGTGGAGTCGATTGTACTTGTTTTACCTACAAATATTCAAGAATTTTCCTGAGCCACACAATTTCTTTTTTTGCCTTAGCTGTTGCCACATATTCTGCCTCTATTGTGGAATCTATTGGAACTGGTTGTTTGTGTGATCTCCAAGAGATAGCTCCTGATCCAAGACTCATAGCATAACCTGAAGTAGATACCCCAGTTTCTTTGTCTCCATCGAAATCTGAATCAGAGTATCGAATCAAGCTGAAGTCATCCACCTGTGTATACTTGATTCCAAAGTCTTGAGGTCCCTTCAAGTACCTTAGAACTCTTTTTGCAATAGACCATTGTCCCTCACAAGGCTTTTGCATAAACCTGGAGAGGATTCCAACAACAAATGAAATGTCTGGTCTAGTAGTAGTTAGGTAGTTGAGACTTCCTACAAGCTATCTATATTTTGTTGCATCCTCAAATTCTTTTCCTTCAATGGATGTGAGCTTTATGTTTTGTTCCATTGGAGTAGTAAGCAGATTGCATTCTGTCATGCCAAACCTGTTCAACAGATCTCCAATGTACTTCTTTTGAGAAAGGAATATGGACTTTGGATGTTGAGTTACTTCAATACCAAGATAATAATGAACATAGTCCAAATCAGTCATCTCAAAACCTTTCCTCAATTCCTTCTTTATGGATGCAATGTAGCTTTCATTGTTCCCTATCATCAAAAGATCATCTACATATACCACAAGATATACAACTGTTTTGCCAACTTTCTTGACAAATAAAGTTGCATCATCAAGATCATAATGTTTGAAATTGAGTTTCAGAAGATGCTCAGTTAGTTTTTCATACCAGGCTCGTAGTGCTTGTTTGAGGCCATACAAGGATTTCACAAGTTTGCATACTTTATGTTCATGTCCTTTCACAGCAAATCCTTCAGGCTGGGACATAAAAACATTCTCTTTTAGATCTCTATTCAAGAAAGCAGTTTTCACATCCATTTGATGGACTTTCCAACCATTCTGAGCTATTATGGCAAAGAGTGTCCGGATGGTAGCCCATTTTGCTGTGGGGGAAAAAGTATCCTCATAGTCGACCCCTTCCTTCTGTGCAAAACCTTTTTCCACAAGCCTGGCTTTGTGCTTGTCAAGTGAGCCATCAACTTTATACTTGTTCTTGTAGACCCACTTGCAATCAATTGGTTTGGTTCCTAATGGAGGATCAACCAGCTTCCAAGTGCCATTCTTTATCAGGGCATCATACTCCTTTTGCATTGCTTCTTTCCGTTCATCATGAGAAGAAGCTTCTTTGAAGGAAGTTGGTTCGAAATCTGTAGACAAATTCAATTCACAATCATAAGAAACATCCATATCAACAGGTGAATCAGAGTCATCTACATCACCTCCATTTTGCCGATTTGAATTTCTAGTTCTTGTCTTTCCAACCTCATCAAGATGAACACTTTCAAGTGTCTTTGTCAACCACTTTGGGGGACCTTTCTCAGATGGTCCAGGCTGCTCCGTTGATTGAGTTGGGACTGAATCAAGATTGAGTCTCCCAATTCTATCAATCACATCACTTAAAGTATCATCTGTTGTTGGAGTTTCATGCAGGGGAGAGAGTGCTTGAGAAGAAGATTCCATAGGTTGATCTAGTATAGGAATCCCCCCTTCAAGATGTGGAATCTGATTATCAAATTCTTGAAATGATTTTGCATTTTTGAATCTATCTAAGCGATCAAGTTTCTGCTCAACAACATTGTCAGTTTTGGATGTTTCAAGAAAGATTACATCTCTAGATACAACAAACTTTTTATTGACTTCATCATAGAGATGGTATGCTTTGGAGGTGTTTGAATATCCCAGGAAGATACACTTACGACTTCTTGCACCAAGTTTGTTTCTATGTACCTTTGGTATGAAGGCATAACAGGTGGAACAAAAGACCCTGAGATGCTTTACCGAAGGAATGTGCCCATACCACATTTCATAGGGAGTCTTGTTTCTGATAGCATTAGATGGAGACCTATTCTTTATATATACAGCACATAGAACTGCATCAACCCAAAACATCAATTTTACATTTTTGAAAAACATCATGGAGCGCACCATATTTAAGATTGTCCTATTCATTCTTTCAGCTACACCATTTTGTTGGGGATTATAAGGCACAATTGTTTGATGTTTGATCCCATGTTGGCGAAGATAGTTTTCAAATTCATTTGAAGTGTATTCTTTTCCATTATCAGTGCGAATAGAACCAATATGAGATTGTGCGTCATTTTGAATCCATGTATGAAAGTTCTTGAATTTTTGAAAAGCAATAGATTTGTTCTTCAATAAATAAACCCAACACATTCTGGTGTAGTCATCAATAAATGTCATCATATATTTATTTCCATTTGCAGAAGGAACTGGCATTGGACCACATAAATCTAAATGAACGAGTTCAAGTTTTCTATGTGCTCTTGAATATGAATCATGAAAAGACTGTTTGTTATGCTTTCCTAGAATACAAGCATCACATTTCTTAAGTTTCCTAGGAATTGTAGGCAAACCAGTAACACCATTTTTCTTCAACAAGCGGAGGCTGTCATAGTTCAAATGTCCAAATCTAGCATGCCATAATAAACTTGATGGAAGTGTACCTTCTTCATAATGAGAATTGTATGAGAAATGTTGTGCACGAGCAGAGGTACCTTGCAGCTTGAGAAGCCTTTCTTCTTCTATCCCCCTCATGACAAGTGAGTGGTCAGATGCTTTTCTCACCTCAAGCTTGCCATCAAACATATGAATGGAGTGACCTTGCTGGCGGATGTGGACCAAGGACAACAAGTTTCTCTTCAGTTGTGGGAGATATAGAACATGATGCAGAAGAAAGTCTGGAAGACCAGGCAATTTAAGCCTGATTGTGCCAAGCCTTGATGGCTTGAGTTTTGATTGGTCTGCAAAGTATACTGCTCCATCAACATTGTCAGTAAATTCTTCAAAAAAATCTTTTCTATGAGTCATGTGGCAAATTGCTCCTGAATCAAGCAACCAATCATTTTTCCAAGAAGTAAGTGAAGCATTAGATAAATCTTCATTTACTCCAATATTACATTGTGCCACAACATAATGAGCGGATTCAGGTGCTTCACCTTTGTCTGTGTCATTAGTTTTACCTTTGGGTTGGTTTCTTTGCTGCTCAATTTTGTCCCAAGGTAACTTGCATGTAGAGGCATCATGTGATCCATTTCTTTTGCAGCATATGCACTGCAAATCTGACTTTTCTCCTTGAGAGTGTCTGCCCCCCTTGCCTCTGAAATATCTTCCTCTTCCTCTTCGACCACCTCTTCCTCTAGAAGAATCTTGGGCAAGATTCTTTTCTTTATGAGCAAGGCACACAACCTCTTCAGAAGATTCAGGGGTTGTCTTCTTTCCAAAAGCTTTCTCTCTTTCAACAAATTTTTTCACAAGAGAGTCAAAGGTAATATCTTTGAGATTTCCATTTGCTTGCAATGACTCAAGATAATTGGAGTAAGTAGGATAAAGTGCCTTGATAAAAGCGATAAGAGGAATATCCAATTCAACCTTAGTGGCTTTGATATCATGCATTATAGATTTTACTTCAGATGCAAGAGCAAGAGGATCATTATTTTGTAATTCAAGAGTGAAGAGTTTAATCATGAGTTGAACAACTTCAAGTGCAGAGTGTGAGTCATAGAGTTCTTTCAGCTTTTGTAAGGCTTCGAAAACATTTGAAAATGGCAAAATATGTTGACTCACCTCTTCACTTACAGGTGCTGCAATTAATGAATAGGCTTTGCTGTTCTTATTTTCCCAAATGACGAACTCTTTGTCTGAGGTAGGTTGTTCTAGCTCTTTGTCTCCGTCTCCAACACACACTCCTTTCCACAAATCATTGAAAATGAGGGTGTGTTTTATCTTCCGAGACCACTCAGGATAGTTCTCCTTGCCAGTGAGAACTACTCCCACAATAGATATGATTGAATGCATTGTAAAATCTGTGTACTGTAAAAAAAAAAAAATACTTCTGGCAATATATTGTAAAAAAATTGTACTTCTGGTGGCAAACTCTGTTTAACTTTGAAAAAAAATAATGAGGGATAATATATCAGAGTTATTAACTGGGGGAGGGGTTATGTGGTGGAGGGAGTATTCAACGTATGGGGGAGGTATATATGGAGGAGGGGTGATATGGAGGCCAACACATGTATTAAAAATGATGTATTAAAAAAACACAACAGTATTAAAACGAGAGTGGAACTAGATTCATTGAACGCATAATATCATATGGTGGTATGGCGCGCAGAGATACGACCGAGCGGGAGGACTGTTGGTATATCAGAGTATGGTATATGTAATAAGATATGAGGAGTCGGGTATATGGCGACAACAGAGCCGTGGGTGGAGGCACAGCGAAGGGGAGGTATGCGGATTCAAAACAATGTATACCACAACAGATTCAAAACAATGTATACCACATCAGATACCATTCTGAGCATCATACACCATGTCCGAGCGGCACCATCACCATAACAAGGTCTCGATTTTGGGTTGAGTGTTCTCTGTCATTTGTTCAATGACAAATGATATGAGCACAGGAAGGGACCAAATATCGACATCGAATTCCCCAGTTCCTTATCTAATGGCTGGAGTGGGTGTCATGCTTGGTCTCATAGCCTTTGCTTTGATTGTTCTCCCATGGTCTTACTTGAATGAGCGTAGCGTGGTATTATACAACATTATCAATAATGCTATGTTTGTGGTGCGTGGGATGGAGACCCGAGGCTGCGAGATTGAATACAATGGCGGTAAGATCAAATTGAATGCAATAACGTTATCAATGTATTGAATACAATGGCGGTAAGATCAGATTGAATGCAATGGCGTTTTGTATGCAAGTGGAGCAGCGACAGGAGCAGCGTAGCAGAGAATAATAGTGAATAGCAAGTGGAGCAGCGACAAGAGCAACGTAGCAGAGAATAATAGAGAATAATGCGTTCAGGCCAGTGGAAGCGTCAAAGCTACTAGGCTAGCCAGTGTGCATAGGATTCAGAATACCATAGGCAAAATAGGGAGTTACAAAGTAGAGGGAAGCCAAAAATGGTGCTGGCTCTGATACCATGTCAGACCAGGAGGTAACTCCTCAAATCAATTCATTGATATTCATTCAGGTTGGTCTTTATTATATACATGAGGGAGAGACTGTTCATTTCATCTCTCGATGACTATTCATATTTTCTATTATTTATTTACATCAATTTCAGTTATTCACCCAATCCTGATGATTAGGTGTCAACAAGATTTACAACAATACTACAATCAATAAAATAATCAAATTTCTTTTCCTTTTGAACAAAAAATGGACAATTTTCATACCAATCATTTGCTGGTCAATTGAATGGAGTTTTCCAAGACTTTGTTGAGCTGGAATATCCTCCTCACATCAACTGCATTACTGAAGCTCTGATACCACAATAATGGCAGAAGTGTCCTCAGACACGTAATTTTATTAATAAGAAAAAACAATTACATCAGGAATTTGGCAAGAGTTTACACCCGAACAACCAAACACTCTTGCAATGAGCTATTTATAAGCTCAATGTCCTAACTACCTCTAATTATGGATCACTTATGAAATAACAAGTGTCCACTTACAATAAAAGCTATTCAAACAACTTACTAACAATTCTCCTAAATTAGAGCCTAAGATACGACACATTTGTAGAGTCATATCTTTTACAACAATATACTAATTCTAAATGTCTCCATTAAATAATTAAATATTCTAGATTAATAATTATTAATTTAATATCTTAATAATTATTTTATTCTAACTTAATAACTTATGATAATATTTATTTTTGGATCATCTAACATCTACATTGTTCTCCATCTCTGAAATCAACAATTTCTTCCACAATACAAATTCTACAACCTGTCCAACATCTCTTTTGTAGTTTCACAATGTATCACATATAGATTATCAAATCTTGAAATCCCACACAAGATAATCTCTTTAGCCATATCATTAAATTCATGTTTTGTTCCATAGTCTACTGATAGCAAAATATTTTCATCAAGAGGCAACAAATATAAATGCAGATTCACCTTCCACGTTGCAAATTTACCTCCAAGAAGAATTATAACTCCTTGTTAATCCATTTTGACAAATTTGCAAAAAGTTATGCCAATACTCCTCAGATATACTCTTTAGCAATCAAGCTACAATTGAGAGCCCCGTTCTAATACTAATTGTTAGAAACTAGATCACTACTGGGGGGGTGAATCAATAGTGAAGGCACTTATAAAATTTCTCCAATTAATCAAATCTTTAAACCATGCATAAATTGAACCACATAAAGAGATATTAGAGCAATCATAAACAAGAAACCACAAAACATTCAACACATGAGACACAAAGATATTTGGTGGAAAACCCCCTCCGGGACAAAAAACCAGCCTTGTTGTTGTTGTGCTGATTCTAGTTCTCTTATTAATTAAAATAAATATTTACATAGTGAACTCTCTTGGCTACTGCCAGTAAGGAAGTCTCTTTTTCAACTCATGACTTTATGGAAACCCATCTGCTGGAAGCCACCACAACCAACAAGCCTCGCCCAGATAGTACTTGACTACAAAGAAACTTGTCCTGTATACTAATTTTGCTGAATTCCACCAACTAATTTTTGCTCAACACCCACTAAATAGAGGCCCCAACCAGAAAAATCTTGAAGCCACACTTTCATTCATTTTCAAATTGGACTCCAAGGAGAACTTCACAACTCAACAACAACATACTAGTCTCCAAAACAAAATGATAATCTGACAAAAACTTCAACAAAAACCCTCTTCGCAATAGATAAATATGCTCACAAACAAATGTTGCACACAACCAATAAAATGAAGAATAACAAGGTTTCTACCAATCACCAAGAATATTTGCAACAAATCTCTATATCATCTCCTCACTCTCTACACAAAATGTTGACTGAAACACACTTCTGCCACATGCTGCAACTCCAGCAAACTACTTCATAAAATATGCATCATAACCCTCACAACTTGCACACTCTTTTGCACTCTCACTCTCTCTCAACACATAACATATCCAACCTAACTATCATTGAGCTTTCTCCAATATATAGATGAACTGAGATGATTAACTCAATAATTACCAAGAACTATTGAGCTCAATAAAACTCTACTCATATGCTTGATTTGATTCAGATTCAGCTCCTTGACTTGATCTTGCCACTAACTCCACTTAATCAATGTTAATCACTTTTTAGAAACTCCCTAACCTTTTCCGACCTTTACATGAAAATTTCCAAAGAAGGCAAGCCCAAAAAACACATAAATACTTGATGTGCACGAGGAATGTGGAACAATTCTTGTGAAGAGGCTCGACCACAACACAAAGTACTAGATCTCGGCTGCATCCGCACACACATGCCTTCCTCCCAGCAACTCGGGCAAAGTATAGGAGAAAACATAAAGTCTTTAGGTCAACACTTCTCCTAATTGTATCCACTCCTTCATCAACATATTTACACCCTTCAGAACATCAATGACATGCTCTGCAACTAATAACACAGGTCATGAATCTTTGCAACAAGTCAGGGGCTTGAAGACCTAGTCTGCCCCTAGTCTTCTAAACTCCTCAACATGACCAACACCTCTAACACCTGTAGCAACATCAACAACCTGTCCAAACACTTCCAACACCTATAGCAGCATCATCAACATCTACAACTAACTCTAGAACATCTCTACTCAACCTATAGTTCATATTCTAGGTCATAACCATGTTGACATCAATGCCAACCAATAGCCAACAAGCATATCACATCATTGCAACAACCAATGAACACTATACCTCTGCACCATGCCAACAACACTCATCACAAACATAGGGAGGACTACCACCATCAAGTTGACCTAAAGCATATGATGTACAGTGCCAAAACCCTATTGACATCAATGCCAACACTACAATGCCAACAGAGTTTCCAAGTTCGCCACACCCATCGAGTTAAAAAATTGTAAGTTGTACAAAGTGTTAATATTATTTTGGTTAAAATATTTAATTTTTGAATAAAATTTGAATTTAATATTTTTTAAAATTTTTTTATCTTATTTTTACAATTTAAAAATTATTATTGTAAAGAAATTATGATTTCCTATAAATTATTATAAGAAAATTAGTTCCTAAAATTTATATATAAGAGTTAATTCATAAGATATTTTTATAAAGAGAAAATGATGAATAAATAGTTTTTTTGTTTTTATTTTTGTTTGTTTGTTTGTTTTTTCCTTTCATAAACGATAATAATAATTTGTACTCATATAAATTCTATGTTTGGAGTGCAACCATACATCAAAATTGAGAAAAAATCAAAATGGAAAATTGTTACAACCAATTCATCCCATCTGCCCAAGACTTCAAAAAGCCAGTTTATAGCTACTACATACGTATTATATCTAGTAGTGAAGCCATTCTAAAATGCCCCGAAAATTTTACAAGCTTTTGTAAACATACTTAAATCATGAGTAGGGGGTCAAGACCATCTTGTGCTTTGTCCCTTTCCAACATAGATTAAGGATATTGAGTCTAGGTATTTCAAACATTGAGAGGCTGAAAAAATTATTAGAGGAGAAAGGACCCGATTGCCTTTGATTGAGGGGCAATGCGGCAACTCCTTCAATTACTAGTGCACATATGTTAATTTGTCCTCTATTATTTGAATGAGACACCTATGATCAATTACAACCTCCATTATAGAATGACACCTAAAACCAATTGATTGTATTTCATTTGCAATTCCATGATATTTTTTTGTAGCTTCCATCAATTAACTCTGTATTGCCCCCAAATTGCCAAACATTTTAAAAATAAAACTTAACATACACCTTTCAAACCACACAAACTTATTATCACATAGTATATGAAAATGGAATATGAAACCCAAATACTAACTCGAAGCAATCCAAGAAAAAATAAAATTCCAACCCATACCTCGCATCCCTATAAAGAGAAGGGTCTTCCTTCTAATCCAATATTACTAATGTCTATAGGGGACATCCATGAAGCTTTTACTTTTTGAGTCTGAGACCTGCATTCTTCCTGAACCTTCATAATAGGAGTATAAAAGGTCCTTCCATCTAGATGGATATTGTCAATTGCTACAATGGACATCCACTAATGTTCACTATATAGCATGAAAGCATATGAGAGAGCTAACATTCTATGCCAAACTTTCCAATTGTGGGTAGTTTCTAAACATTAACACTTTAATACATCAAATAGGTCACATCTCAGATCCCCTTAAGATATGCATTAGATTTCTTAACATGGGAATGCAATAACACTCGGATCTAGATTGATTTCCATAATACTCTTACCTAGATTGGGCTTATGAACTATGCAACCATAGTGATCTCATTCAACAATTATTTGAACAACCTGATGAGAGCAATATTGATGCAACCGTGAGGGAAGGGTTGACCCCAACTGAGAATTATGCCAAATTCAAGATTGATTCTCCACCATTTTTTCCGGTTTAAAGGGGTGATGCAGAAGAATGTCCGCATTCCAACTGATTTCATACTGGATTTCCCTAAATCCAAATTCCAAATGTCTTTCACTATACATCAAACCTAGGTTGTATTGTTAGATGGCTTTGATGAACCTCGGTATTACAACAAGAATGTTGCAACTCCCAAGGCTACCAACTTTAATTGTCAACCCAGGGTTCGTACAAACTTAAGAGGTATCGACACTATATGTGTAGCATACAATGTGTCCTTCCTTTGATGTCATGATGTAATGGAATGAATGTAATAAAATCAAATCCTAAACTAATTGCAGAAAATGAAATGCTCGAAATGGAAACCTTAACCTATTGCAAGAAAGAAAATACAAGGAAAGAAACCTATTATAATTGCATAAAGTAAATCTCATGAAGTAAATGTTAATCATTACATTTCAAAGAGTTTAGGTCCATTAACATATTTCATTGGATGTGGCAATCATCATTGTATTATCCATTTCATAAATCTGTCCATTAGCCCAAATTGCTGAAATGTTTTGCATGGGTAAAGAGGCAAGTCCTAAGTGGTATTTAGTCTTCCCTAATCATTGATTTAGAGCCTAGGGGTCTTGATTCAACCTTAAGGGACAATAACCAAACTTCTTGATTGAATTTGGGCAAGCATATACATGTTGCTATAGGAGATCTTGTAGTTACTACATGAAACTATAGTTCACCAAATGACCAAGAAAACCAAATCCAAATTGGATGGGACAAATATTTTTACTTACTAGAATGTCTTAGGTCTCCATTCCAAGTGGAATCACTCAAAAAGACCTTTGTTAACCCATGCTAAAAAATAAAAGAAAACTACTAGTCTAAAATCTAGAAATTCAAGAACTAGTGAGCTAGTAAATCTATCAAATGCCTAACCTAATCAAGTGCAAATGTAATGGGGTAATTTTTATTATTAACTAGAATGTTTTTGTGATATAATGCAAGTGGAATCAACTCGATTGAAACTCGTTAGCATGCTCTAAAAAATAGCATAAATTTATTGTTATTTGTCATAAAGGACTTCCATAAATCTAGATTTGGGAATATGCAAACTAATCCAAGTAACTCAATGATTACTATGACCTTCGAAAGATGTTACAAGGATGAAATGATGTTTTTGATCTTGAAAAAATAACTTACTTCAACCACTTAACTCAATCCTACAACAAGAAATCATCAATACTAAATGCATAAATAGAAAAAAAAAACTTCAAGAGATGCATGTGAATAAGAAGTGAAAGGAAGAAAAATAAATGATACAAAAGGGCTCTGAGGCTCCTGGGATGGCCAAGCCCAAGGAAACTCAAAGTCCTATGGAGGATACCAAGATTTAGAAGCTAAACATGGCACCAATCTTCATTATTTCCATCAATACAATTACATCCCTACAAGAAATGACAATGGAGCTGCAAAAATACGAGTTCTCTCCACAAGAAGACTAATCAAAATCCACCCCTAGAGGAAAATTAGACTTGGTACTTATACAAAATGATTAGGAAGCATTCCCCATGAAAGGAGGAAGCTTTCCCCACCAAAATCCTTCAAATAGTGGATCTAATTCCCAATACTAGGAATCTGCATTGAATGATAGAGAACACATTCCTAGATTTTCTCAATCACTGGAGCTCCAGAATCTGTGCAATAATTTCATAATATCTTCTTGATTTATTATCTAATATTGTCTCCTGTTGTAGGGAGAAAGTCCTAAATTACCTCCTCCTCTAAATCTTCATAATCTGCCCAATATTCTCACAATATTCCACAAAAATAAACAATATTAGACACAAATATGCAATTATCCATAAACCTTCATAATGAACATATTAAAGTTAAAAATGCATTATCTAATGCAAAAAGAGAGGTTGAATGTGTTGAAGGATGGTCAGATGGGCCTTAATTTATGTCTAATTTAGAGGTCCATCATACCCCTTGCTGAAAGTGTTGCTCATCCTCTAAGCAACTTAGTGACCTCATTGTGCCTCATTCACGGCCCTGGTGGCCTCTCTCTTGTACATTACTCAGTCCTTTCTCTTTAGAATCTTGGTTGTAAGTTATGCAAGGACAAACACAAAAATGTAGTTGTTCTTTTCATGATTGTTTAACATACTTTCAAGCAAAAAAAACATAACTTTCCTCTTTGCAAGTGAACTTTGTTGGCTTGTAGATCCATTTCATTCATATCATCTTCCTTAAAACCTTCATTCCATTTTCACTCATTCTTCCAAAATTGTTTGTGCATAGAAAAATCACAATGTTTCTTGAGACCATTAGCCTACCTTCTTCCCCTTATTCAAGATGGGTTCTTGAATAATTTTCAGTTTGGCAAGGTCTTCCACATATTTTTCCAACCTTCTAATACCTTGTTCCACCATTTGGACACCTCTGAAACCTTCAAAACACCTTTAGATGAGAACTAGGACATCCTGTAGTAATTCCTGTAGTAACTACAGGAAACCCTGTAGTAATTCTTGTAGTAACTACAGGAAACCATGTAGCAACCTGTTTAAACTTGTTTTGAGCAGAAATGATAGTCTGAGCCTAGGGTAGGCCCTCAACTTGACTTCCATGCTTTTCTTCCCTTTCTATAACATCTTTTAGGCCTTGGAAAAAAGCTAGAAAGAGATTAGAGACCTCTTGGAAAACCTCTTTTCATCTTTGCAGTTTGAGTTCTATTTTGACGGTGAATGCCTTCTTGCCTTTTGTTGCCTTCTTCTTCTCTTTGGTGGCCTAAATGATTTCATAATATCCTTGGAGTTCTTTGTTTTGATTAGGTCTCTCTTAGGCACTGCCATTTTGGGTTTTAGCACAATTTGTTCCTTTCTTCCTTCTTGCAGCAACATTCTACCTTCCTGTAGCAATCATTCCTTCTCTTTCAGGGTCTTCTAACTGTATGGGAGTGATGAGAAATGATGTAGAGGGTTTGGAGGATGATGTTAGGGCTCAGAGAGAGTAGTGTAGGTTTGTGAAAATGGAAAGGATGTGCTTTGTGCTTTTTTTCAAGAAATTTTCAGGGTGAGGCAGAGTGTAGGGTTTGTTCTTGAAAAATATTAATTTTTTTCTTATGAAATGGGATGGATGATGGATAGATAGTGGATATGAAGTGGATGGAAGGCTTGGAGTGCTATGGTGACTTGACCTTTGCACAAATTTCCTCTTTTAACTGTTGTCCCCATTCCTTGAAATCATCACCCTTCCTAATTTGGTTTTTCCACATTGCATGAGTGAAGGAGTTAGTTGTATTAACTTGTTGAGGGTGGCTACGAATATTGACCCATCCTTAGCTTATAAAACCTCATCTTTCATGCATTGACAACAAATTTCTAACTATAATATGCTCAAGAGAAGAGGTAAAGAATATTGCATACATGTACCTACCTAATGGTTGTTGGAGAGGCATGCATGCTGTTGTTGAGTTGATGATCGATCCATGGTCCTCTGCAGATGATAATTTCCTTTCTTTGCTTTTGCACAGGTCTTCATAGCTTGGTGATTCTAAACCTCCATCTTCCAGTTACCCTGAGCAAGATATCTTAATCAAATCGGCCTTCTTGGAGTGTTGGGCTAGGCCATGGGTGATGTTCACCTTCCCCACACTTTTCATAACTGTCATACCCCTTACCAGCACTTCATTTCACCTTCCCTAACTTCCTATAGCCTTCAGCTAGTTTCCTGTAGAGAACCAGGACATCTTGTAGTAAACTAGAACATCATGTCGTAACTATAGGAAACCCTGTAGCAGCCTGTTTAAACCCATATCTCCCAAATGGTATACTGGATTGACCTGAATTTTTCTAAGCATGTTGCCATCATCCTTATGCACCTTCCCATAAAAAAAATTGGCCAATGGATGCAAGAATCTCAAGAATAATTAAAAATTAGTGTAGGTGATGGAGGTCAATTTCTCAAAACATGTGCATTGGAATTTTCTCAAATTGCTTGGGCATGTTACCATCATCCATATGCATCTCCCCATGAAACAATTTTGCGAATGGATGCACGGATATTGAGAAAATTAAAAAATGGTTGTAGGTGATGGAGGTCGATTTCTCTAAAATTGCACATTAGAATTTGCTGAAATTGCTTGGGCATGTTACTATCATCCATATGCATCCCCCCTTGAAACAATGTGACAAATGGATGCATGGTTTTCAAGATATGACAAAAATAATTTTCTGCTCTATTTATTTTTGTTTCGTGTAGTAACCACATAATCTTCCTGTAGTATTTCAAGACAGTAAGGAAAATAAGTGGTAAAAGCTTGGGAATGATGAATGGATGGCGGAAATAGATGAGGGTGATGAATTGGCATGGCCTTGGTCTTGTTGGAGCATTTGAGCAAAGGAGGAGAAAGTCAAAATTTGACTTCTTTTGACTAGGGTTGTGATCAACTTTTCTTTTGGTGGCTAACTTGTTTTTGTTGCTTGCAGAGGTCGGAGAGCACTTGCATTCATGAGAAAGAAATACATGGAGCAACGGTTTTATTTTCTTTTTTCTTCTAGGCCTATTGACCGCCTCAATGAGATTTTCAACTAGTAGGTTTGCCTAGGTGCCTCAAAGGAGGTTTTCACCTAGGATCTTTTCTTTTCTCTTTTTTCCAACCCATTGACTGCCTCATGGAGGTTTTCAATCAATGAGCCAATCTCAGGCGCCTCAAAGGAGGTTTTCACCTGAGATTTTATTTTATTTTTTCTCTTCTTTTTCATTTTTTATTTCTTTTTCTATACTACTCTACTTGAAAAAAAAAATCATTTTCAACTGTAGGAATACTTCCAATGGAGCCACTTGCATAACTAGATGATAGATAAAATCATGTGTAGGCTCGAAACATATTCTTTGACATGTACCTGAATGTAAGAGACCAAATGCTTTGACTTTGATGATATCAAGCACAGTTGAAGAAGAGAGTATTGTTGCAACTTAGTGACTGTCTGGAACCATATTTCAATATAGTTGTGATGCCCCTAGTCCACTTGTTGATTTGGATCATCTTGGATGTCTTCTTCTTCCATGAAATTCAGATCTTCTTCTTTTTGTTGATTATTCTCTTGAACACATAGAGGATCTAATGGTAAACATGAGGGAACTTTCCCAATCTCTGATTCTGATGTTTACTCTTCGTCAAGTGCAAACACATGATTCTTTAGTATTCTCATTTGAATCTTCTTTTTCTGTATGTTGTCCTTAAATGATATCAAGAGAATCTCCTTTTTGTGATATTCTTCCTGAGCTAAGATGAATACCATTTAGATCACGAGGAGATGTTTGGAAGTGTTGTACCTCGACATTCTAAGTGGGTTGAGTTACTTCATTGTGTGGGTTCATAATGGTGGTATAGGTAGTTGAGTGGGAGTGGATATTTGAGATGGATGTGGTTGGGGTTGTGTTTAGGTGGAAGGTAGTGATAACATAGAGTTGAGTATGTAGGACATTGATGAAAATATTGAAGATATTGTGGATGGCTCCCATAAGTTCCTTGCCAACCTTGTTGCCAAGATTGGTTTTGGGGTTGAGATGGCCAAGGTTACCAAGGAAAGGGTGTGTTACAATTATTTTGAGATGGATGTGCATTAACTTGAAATTGTGAATTAGGCTCTTACATCATATCAGGTTGAATATGTTGTCATGGTCCTCTTGGAGCTACATAACATAGTTGCATTGGCAATTGATTTGCTCCATTGTCCTCTTGGTAAACTTCCTTCAACCTTGGTAATGAAGGGAAATATTTAACATCATGTGATTCTACATAGACAACACAAATATTATCATCTTCTTTTTGCTCATTTTGTATTCTTAACATTTCTACTTGTTCACTTAGATTGCTAAGAATTTCTGTTTTAAAGTTATCAAGCAAATTTCCAATTTTAGATTGACTTATCGATCTTGATGTTGATTGACTTACTCTTGCCCTTCCTCTTGATATGTGTTTGCATGTTTCACAAATTTCTTCAAATGATAATTGATATACATCACCTCTACTCATGAGATCAAGGAGATCAATCCACTCATCCCTAATTGTTTTAAGTAAGAGGGTTTTTAGTGTGTCAAATCCTAAATGATGTAATTTTGCCCTCTTAACATTATACATGAACCTCTCTATTAAATCCTCAAGGCTCTCATCTTTTTTTTGATTCATTCTAAAGATTTCTTCTTTAAGATCACGATCTTTATATTTTTCTAGAAATATATTTTGCATATCATTCCATGATCTTATTGAATTAGTCCCTAAACTCATGAACCATTTAAGAGCGCTATCCTTCAATGTCATCGAAAACAATCTCAAAGTTTGAGTGTTTAATAAGTAACCATAAGATCTAGAAACAATTTCAAATTCAAAGAGAAAGGTTTTTGGATCCTCTGACTTCATACCATGGAATTTTGGAAGAAAAGATGGAGGGATGTTCTTCATATGCACACTGATCTCAATATATTGAATGAGAAATCCAATAAGATCTTCTTCATTGTCATCATCTCCATCCATTTCTTCTATCTTCTCTATCACCTCTTCTTCTTCTACCTACAAAAATGAATGGTGATGTGGCTCTTACTGTACCATGTGATCAAATAGGGGGGTTGGTGTTGGAGAAGTTTTTTTTTTTTTAATAAGAATGCTAATGCAATGCAATTTTATGTTTTTGAAATGAAATATGCCTAATGATTTTTTTTTGTTTTGCAGAAAGTAAAAGAAATGACCAAACTAAGGAATAAAACAATGCAAACTTTGACACCTCCCTGACAACAACGCCAAAAAGTGATGAGCCTCGGTATTGCAACAAGAATGCTGCAACTCCCAAGGTTACCAACTTTAATTATCAACCTGGGGTTCGTAAAAACTTAAGAGGTATTGGCACTATATGTGCAACATACAATGTGTCATTCTTTTGATGTCATGATGTAATGGAGTGAATGTAATAAAATCAGATCCTAAACTAATTGCAGAAAATGAAATGCTCGAAATGGAAACTTTAACTTATTGCAAGAAAGAAAATACAAGGAAAGAAACATATTCTAATTGCATAAAGTAAATCTCATGAAGTAAATGTCAATCATTATATTTCAAAGAGTTTAGGTCCATTAACAAAGTTCATTGGATGTGGCAATCATCATTGTATTATCCATTTCATAAATATGTCCATTAGCTCAAATCGCTGAAATGTTTTGCATGGGTAAAGAGACAAATTCTAAGTGGTCTTTAGCCTTCCATAATCATTGATTTAGAGTCTAGGGGTCTTGATTCAACCCTAAGGGACAATAACCAAGCTTCTTGAGTGAATATGGGCAAGTATATACATGTTGAAAGGTTGCTACAGGAGATCTTATAGTTACTACAAGAAATTGCAGATTACTACATGAAACTATAATTCATTGAATGACCAAGCAAATCAAATCCAAATTGGATGGGACAAATTTTGTTATTGACTAGGATGTCTTAGGTCTCCATTACAAGTGGAATCACTCAAAAAGACCTTTGTTAACTCATGCTAAAAAATAACAGAAAATTACTAGTCTAAAATCTAGAAATTCGAGAACTAGTGAGCTAGTAAATCTATCAAATGTCTAACCTAATCAAGTGCAAATGCAATGGGATAATTTTTGTTATTAACTAAAATGTTTTTGTGATCTAATGCAAATGGAATCAACTCGATTGAAGCTCGTTAGCATGTTCTAAAAAATAACAGAAATTTACTATTATTTGCCACAAAGGACTTCTAGAAATCTAGATTTGGGAATAAGTAAACTAATCAAGTAACTCAATGTTTACTATGACCTTCCAAAGTTGTTCCAAGGATGAAATGATGTTTGTGATCATGAAAATAACTTACTTCAACCATTTAGCCCAATCCTACAACAAGAAATTATCAATACTAAATGCAGAAATAGAAAAAAACAAGAACAAGAGATACATGTGAATAAAAAGTGAAAGGAAAAAAAGTAAATGATACAAAAGGGTTATGAGGCTCCTGGGATGGCCAAGCCCAAGGAAACTCAGAGTCCTATGGAGGAGACAAATATTTAGAAGCTGAACATGGCACCAATCTTCATTATTTCCATCAATACAATTATATCCCTGCAAGAAATGACAATGGAGCTGCAAAAATATGAGTTCTCTCCACAAAAAGCCTAATCAAAATCCACTCCTAGAGGCAAATTCAACTTGGTACTTATACAAAATGATTAGGAAGCATTCCCCATGAAAAGGAGGAAGCTTTCCCCACCAAAATCCCTCAAATAGTGGATTTGGTTTTCAATACTAGGAATCTGCATTAAATGACAGGGAACACATTCCTAAATTTTCTCATTCATTGGAGCTCCATAATCTGTGTAATAATTTCAAAACATCTTCTTGATTTATTATTTAATATTGATCCTCGTGTAGTAGGGAGCAAGTCCCTAAATTATCTCCTTCTCCAAATCTTCATAATCTGCCCAATATTCTCATAATATTCCACAAAAATAAATAATATTAGACACAAATATGCAATTATCCATAAACCTTCCTAATGAACATATAAAAGTTAAAAATACATTATCTAATGCAAAAAGAGGGGTTTAATGCGCTGAAGGATGGATAAATGGGCCTTAATTTATGTCTAATTTAGAGGCCCATCAGGCTCCATAATACAATTATGATAGTAGAGAGTTAAATTGATTTGATTCCCATGACTATCATACTCCCATTGATTGCAATCTCCAAAATTCAACCTGCTATATTTCATTCGCTTGCTTAACCTCCTCATGGTGACCACTGGGGATCTGTTATTCCCCTTATTATCCTTTGTATATAAACTCTATGATTGCATGCTTCTAGAAAAGAGGAGGTGCCATGTGGGGTTTACTCTTGTGGGACCTACCCTTAAACAAAATCGTAGTCACATCCTTATGGAATATATCGAAATTCTACTTTCCCATTGATCCATAATGTTCCCAAAGCCAAACCAGTTCTCTTGTTCACTATCTTGTGACCTTCTTGGTTACTCTGTCATAAGACATGAAAGACATAAGAATAATGGAACTTAGAGAGAGATTCTCGAATTCTTTTGAGTATAATCTTCAATTTACTTTCTCTAAAAAAATAGCTACCACAAGGTAGCATATATAATTCTTGAATCCCCAACAATCATTTAGTTAACCAGGTTGTGAGCATAAGCCAAAACTAAACATTAAAAAAGTACAAAAGCTTTTGGTTAATTATTTGAACCTCTTCCTAATACCCACATGGAAAATATTTCAACTTTTCTATTGGAACCAAGAATAATCCATGTACCCCTGCCCCTCCCATGGCCACCACTCATTTTTAATCTATAAAATATAGAAGTTAATAATTTTACTCTATATTATTATCAATATTTTCTCATCATAATAATATATAAAGATATTTATTTATTAATATCAAAAAGATATTTAAAATAAATAAATGTAAAATTTTAATATCAAAAAGATATTTAAAATAAATAAATGTAAAATTTTAATAGTCATATAATTCAATTAGAATTGATCCAATTTAATATATATGTTAAATGTCATATAGGTATATTCATTTTTCTTGATAATGGTGACTTGTTTAGAATCATTTATACAAGATATTTCCAAAAATTCAAATAAAAATAATATATATACGTTAAATGTTATACGGGTATATTCATTTATACAAGATATTTCCAAAAATTTAAATAAAAATAATATATATATATTAAATGTTATATGGGTATATTCATTTTCTTGATATTGGGTGACCTGTTTGGAATCATTTTAAAATCATTTATACAAGATATTTCCAAAATTTCAAATGACAAAAAAATATTGAATATCTGGTAAACAAACTATAAGACAAGGAACAGATTACTAAATCTTTTACCTTGAAGATTAAAGCCTAACCAAACGATAACTATCACACGTCAGATCCACGGTGTCAGTAAAAAGCCACAAATCCATCCACGTCATCTCAGCATCCAAGCTCACAAATCCATCCACGTCATCTCAGCATCCCGAACTTGAACCGTAAGGTGGGTTCCAGGTCGTGCTCAAATTTCGAAACTTTACAGTCTCTTTAAAAGCTATAGATGTCTATTCACATTTATCTCCATGCATGCTCTACGATATACATTGCCTGGAAGTTTTTCGAGCTTCGCTGACTCTGCTTAACTACGGAAGTGAGGTAGGTTTTCCCTCCATGGACAATATTTGGCAGGATAATGAATTACAGTATTCCTTTTCCTTATCTTTGTTGAATTGTGACGATGGTTGTCACAGGTGCTTGCAACAATGAAAATGACAAGGCTTCTGCTTCTCTCTTTCTTCTGCCTTTTATCCCTAGGCCTTGCCACGGTAAGCTTACTTTATGTTGATGACGTAAAATTTCTGATTTTTTAATCAGTTTTAATCCATTTATGATGGGAAGGGTTCGTGTTTGATAAAATCAGTAAGGTCCCGATCAACCCAAATGCAGGGTTGGTCCTGAAGGGTCAATCTTAGTCCTTTGATTAGCTCGGGAACCACTTTTTTTTTCAGATTTTGCTTCATTTCACCTTATGTGGGTATTGGCATATTTACATGCAGGACTGGAAAAAGAACTTAAATTTATTTATTTTTGAGCGATCTTCATGGTTGTGGGATTTCAGGATTTGGGGATATTTTTTCAGTTTTTTGTTTATTCCTGCATGTTTCAGTAATATACATGAGTTTGAATATGTCAGATGTTGTTTCAATTTGGCTATTGTATTTTAATTGTTGTTTTGTGTGAGCAGGATGAAATTGTAGCTGACATCACTTGTCAGGCTGAGGCTGGATTGCAATCTGAATCCAGCATTTCCCATGAGTGGGAAGGCGAGTTTTTTCCTGGGATTCGAAAGATAAACTATGAGGTATGGGCTTATTATCATTAAATGATATAACTTTTGGTATTTCAAAACCATGATCCTTGGCTGCAGACAAGGGAAAGGGTAGGAGTCTTGATTAATGGTTAGCTCTGTAAATTATGACTAGAGTAGGTGAATCCACTTCCCTAAAACTCTTATTTAGCCGCACTTCAATAAATTGATGTTTTCTCACCCATTTGATGAGCCAACTCATGAAGGGGTAGCGTCTACCCTCATTTTGGGGCATGCACAGAGAGACTAATGGGCTCCCCCACACCCCCCTCCTACTCCACCTTTGCACCAAAAAAATAGATCCAACTAAGTAGTGTTGAAGAAGTCTTATCAACCAATGCCATATCTGATTATCTAATTGTGACGTAAGTTGTCTCCAGTATGTAGACTCTCACAAGATTCCTTTGGCAATTTTGAGTTGCTGCATTGATTCATGATGGCTGAAAGAATACGCTTTGTTTAGATTTAGAAAAAGTTAAAGGTGATGGACATCAATTCCTTGGCTAGAAGTATAAGGAACTCATTGGAGCTATTTCAACTTTACTAGAAGAAAAAGAGAATCTTTAAATCTACATTTATATTAAAACCAGGCAATGGAAGATTCCTAGAAATTAGACGCTGACCCTCGGTGGTTTTTTGGACCGAAATGTGAGCCAGAGGTGGGGTATTTGCCATCTTTCCATATTAGTGACTTGTTGGACCTATATGTTAGCTCAGGGTGGTGAAAGAAAAAGAACTAGAAAATCATAAGTTTGAACTTCACATGGAAATCAATCTGTATGGCAAAAATTCAAAAACAAACTAGGTAAATTTAAGATAAGTCGGTGAGATCTATTTATGCTTTTGAGTTGCATTACAAAAAACTATAACTGAAGCATTAACGGAGGGATTGGTTAATGACAATAGGTAGAAGGTTTCATTCTTTAGAGAGGATACCCAAAGCTCCAACAACAAAACGGATGTAAAATTAAAAACACAAAGCATAAACACAAAATACTGGATCATCTCACGGTTACCCATGACATGAACTTTATCAACATGAGTAAAAAATATAATACAAGTATATTTCATTATTTGAGAGGATACCCAAAGTTTCAGCAACCAAAAAGATGTAAAATTAGACACAAGTACAAAAACAAAAGCCTGGATCATGTCATGGTTACCTATGACATGATCTTTATCAAGATGAGTAAAATACTAAAATATAATGTATATTTCATTTTTTAAAGAAGAGCATTCATTCACTAATTTATAGATCCAACTGTTACCTTGTGACTGTAAAAAATTTACTTTTAAATATTACGAGGCAAGACTTGGATGAAACCCATTTCAATGTCTGTCATCTTTTGTCAATGATAAATAGTTAATTTGTGGTTATATGGGAAGGGTCTTGCTTTTGTGTTTTTGGATCGACTAATTTAATTGAAATTCTATTCTTCGTTTGTGTGGTTGTTTTTAGGGTCCGTTGAGTAAGAACCCTCTGGCATATAAGTGGTATAATGCAGAAGAAGAGATTCTTGGAAAGAAAATGAAGGTAGATATTATAATTCTTTTAAATGTTTCCATTTCTGCTGCCTATATCTTGTATCATCAGTTGAATTTCAGAATGATGCCTACTCATATGCATCATTAATCCTTGTTGTTATAATTACAGGATTGGTTGAGATTTAGTGTTGCTTTCTGGCACACATTCCGTGGGACCGGTGCTGATCCATTTGGAGCTCCAACAAAGAGCTGGCCATGGGAAGATGGCACAAACTCATTGGCTATTGCTCTACGCAGAAGTAAGATTAGTTTGTTGATTTTTTCGCCCTTTGATTTCTCTTTAAGAATGCAAGCATTGCTGTGCTTGTATGGACCTTGTTCATTGATGGTTTCTTCTTTGGATTGTATTAAACATTACACATATATCACTTCTATTTTATGCTGCATTATTAGATGAGGTGTTTATTCCCTGAACCTGCAAGTTACTTGTTTATACAGTGAGAGCAAATTTTGAGTTTCTCAAGAAGTTAGGAGTTGAGAGGTGGTGCTTTCATGACCGGGATATTGCTCCTGATGGAAGAACACTTGCAGTAAGTCCTCCAGCAAGCTTTTCATGTAAAAGTATAAATATTCAATAAATTGAATGTATAAAGCAAGAAGCTTGATATTCGTAGTGCACTACAAAATTTATTTTTATGCATTGCTAGAGGACTAACTCTGATAATATGGTAGTATAAAGGTATAAATAGAAACATTATTTGATTCCTATGCATTTCTAGGTTAATAATCCAGATATTGGAGCATAAGAGGATTTAGTTAAATTATTTTACGTGTCTTTTCTTGAAATATTTGTCATTTTCCATAGCGGGATGCTAATTGTGTTAAACAATGTACTTGATAGAGCATATGGAACAAGAAATTCTGACCCTTATATGCTTATGTATCTGATTTTAGGAATCAAATGCCAATCTAGATGCTGTTGTTGCTCTTGCCAAGCAGCTTCAGGTAAGAAGATCAGCATTTTATTCCTTTTTTTAATGCACAAACGATACAACAGCTAGACTTAATATTTGATTTGAAATGGTTAGGTGCAGAATACTCGTTTTCAAATTTCTCTATTTCTTCATAAAATCCTAGCTATTTATGTTTTGATTAGTTGCTTCTTTTAATATTGCTGTCTGTTGATTGCAGGAAGGAACTGAAATTCGTCCTCTGTGGGGAACTGCCCAGTTGTTTATGCATCCCCGCTACATGCATGGAGCTGCTACAAGGTTCTTGAATTAAGATTTATAGCGTTTGATCATTTTTAAATGGATAGGTTAATACTGGCATTTTTCATATCTCTGTACTGGTGTTTTTAATTCTTCCTTGTCTGATGGTTCAGTCCAGATATGCATGTCTATGCATATGCTGCAGCTCAAGTCAAGAAAGCTATGGAGGTATAAATATATTTTTAATGCCTGTTTAGGGGTTGGGGTGTGCAATTAAGTCTCTGAAGTGCATGAAAATGTAGTTTTTTAGCATCTATGCTTTACTAGTAATCTTGTTGCCTAGGGCAAAAACATTACTTCTTTCATGATCGTGGATGAGCTTGTTGGACAGCGTTCAAGCTTAAGTTGAAACCATAGCAGATTCTGTTTGATTCATGGCAATTGCATTTTCTGCTTAATTGAGGACACTCACATCGTTGTGGCACTTTCAGGTGACAAATGAACTAGGGGGAGAGAATTTTGTTTTCTGGGGTGGAAGAGAGGGCTATCAAACTTTGCTGAATACTGATCTGAAAAAGGAACTTGACCATATGGTCTGTGCATCATGAAACTCTCTTTTTTTCTTCCTGGTCCAATCTGTATTCTGTTGTGAAAGCTCAATTTAAAGTTACTGCTGGATTTTCCTGTTTCGAGGTCTAACTATGAATCATGCCAGAACTTTCACTATTTGATGTATTTCATTTCCTTTGAGAATTCACATATGCTCTCTTTCATGTTTTTGCTTGTGTAAACTAGAAGAAATGTGTGGATAGCAAGATGGTCATGCTTGTTTGTTCAAGGGAACCCCTTTCTAGACAAATTTACACTCAGTCAGACTTGTATCATTGACATGAATCTCTTCAATGTATACTACAGCACAGATGAGCTTAACATTGATGTTGAATTTTCTGGAAATAAACTGTGTAAGATTTTTGACTTTTTGTTTGTCCAACATTTCTAGTGGACACTCGTGACTCCACCCATTGTCAGGGACAGTGCTAGGCTGAAAGTTTATAGAGTGAAAATAATAGATAACTGGTGTGAAAGGGAGTAAAATATTCAGGAGACCATTGTGAAATATGATTAAATTAGTCAAATAACTGTTGGTAAAATTAATAAAATATTAAGGGATAAATAAAGGAGGAAAGCAAATTCGAAATGATTAAATTAGTCAAGGAGTGAATCACTTTTAAAGCAATATGTTGTTGGAGTTGGTTGATTGAGCCTTTGCCACAAACTACTTTGATGGTAAAAGTTGGGTAAAGAACTTCATTCAACAAGGCACCAGCTCAACCATGAGCCAGCTGGGTGTATGCATATGTTAAATTTAGGTATGTTCTATGCTTAGAGCAATTTATTTCAATTTTCATAGTTAGCTCAATATCTTTTCCAGATTAGCAATCACATCAGCATTAAAGTAAACTGCAGATAGAACCTAAACATAAATCACAGAAGACAAGCCAAGACAAGAGGACACAAGATGTGGTGCTAGCCAGGGACAAACGCCAATGTGGGGAAACCCTTGATCAATTCTTCTTATATGTTCTTTAATAGTTCAACAGAGAGAGATAGTACATATACATCAGAAGTCAACATATTGACTTATCTAAATAAGAGCAGAAATCTTCTCTAAGAAGATAGCATATGAGGTAGCTGATCTGAGCTGAGTAGAAAGCATACTGCTTCCACTGATCCAAGGTGACTCCATCACCATGCTGTTCCTCACTGTGCTGCACCTCACTGTGTTGCACTCAATCATCATGCTGGACCTCATTACCATGCTGCACACATCATACTGCTGCACCTTATCATCATGCTGCACTTGTCACTGTGTTGCACTCAATCATTGAGCTGCTCTCATCACAGTGCTGCTCCCATCACTGAGCTGCACCCAATGCTGCACCCATCGTGCCATTGCACTCACCAGTCTTAGCTGCTTGCTATGGCTTACAGCCTAGCAGAGCAGCTAGACTCCTTTAACAGGTCCAAGGTGCAGTCTCCTAACAGTCCTTAAAACATGATTATGACAGCCTATAGAGTGGCTGATATCCTTCCAGCAAGAGCTCACTCAAACCTCCTACCAGCAAGCAGTTCAGCCCTTTAATTTGACCCCTGAAACAGCTCTCAAATGTACACGCTGATCAGTCTCTTTCTTGCTGTGGTTGAGGTTCTTTTGACTGCTGAAATAGGCCTCCTATGACTGCGATCAGACCTTCCTTTCACAGCAGCTATACCTCTCCCTTAATGGCTGCTAGGACTCTCCTCCTACTGCGGCTAGAACATCTTTTAAAGACAGTGTTTAGGGCTGCCTTGATTTAGATCAGCAGTTTAGGCAGTAGGGCTTCCTCATGACAGCAAAGTCTTTTACAAGTTAAGACCTCCTTTGACTGCGTCCTTGATTCTTTTAGCATAGTGGATGAGGGCATGGCATATCCCTCTTAACAGCGTCCATAGGGCTGCAAACGTCCTCCTAATTTCTGCGGCTAGGGCTTCCTCTAGGGCTCCTTGGATAGCGTTGAAACTCCCTTAGATAGAAGACCCTTTTCTTGGCTGCGTTGAGGGCTTACACTTTTACTACCCCTCTTGACTGTGGCTAGGGCACGTCCAAGACTCTTCCTTCTCATGGCAGCGTTCAGATCTAGGGCATGCCTTCTCCATGACATCGTTGAGCTAGGGCATCCTCTCCATGACTGCGTTTTAGGGCATCATCTTCATTACTGCGTTTTAGGGCATCTTCTCCATTAGGGCAGCATTGTCGTCTTAGGATCTCTCCTCCCACCAAAACCCAAGACAAGTAGAGAGGAAGAGATCACAAGAAGTTTGTGTACAAATGACCTTCAAGGCACCTCTATTTATACTAAAACGTTGAGCACAAGTGGGGGCAATTTGGTTGCTGGCTGCCTTGACGAATTGTCCCATAACACAAATAAATTCATATCTCCATGAATACTTGTCGGAATCAGATGATCTTTAGATCAATCCTACACCTCTCGATGAGAGGGACCCAAGAAAATAAAAAAGCTCAGCTGCCATAAATAAGATGACCCACATGGAGATTGGCCCTAGTTGCCAATTTTAACAGCATACTACAGTTAAGATGGATTTAACCTGCCACCAGTAAAAATGATTTATTGGTGGGGTTGGTTATTAACCTTTGCTACAAACTACTGTGATGGTAAATGTCACGAGTTATTTTCTGCCTCCTATTTCATATAATTTTGAGCAATTTTAAAAATAAGTTGTGTCAGGTACATAACAGTATCGTTTTTTAGGTTAGACTCTTAACATTGAAAGAAAGCATTTTGTTGTATCTTGTATAATGGATGCTCCATGCCTGGATTTTTCGTGTTTTGCAGTTTTTTGTTAAAAATGGTACTATGTCAATCTGCAGGCTAGGTTTCTACAAGCAGCAGTCAATTGGAAGAAGAGTATAGGCTTCAATGGTAATATTTTTTCTTAGGCCTATACTTCTAGCAAATTAGAAAAATTTGAGTTTGGGTCAAATTCCCAGTGAGAAGGAAAGCAGTGCCTTGCTTTAGTTTATGTCAAACTTACAATATCTGCAAAGCTTGATCGAGGGGATATTCATTTTCGCTTTCTACTTGTCTTTAGCATGGCTAAGCCTTCTAGTTTTGGTTACAGGAACTCTTCTAATTGAACCCAAACCACAAGAACCTACAAAACACCAGTAAATATCGTTCCTTTAATATTTTTATATGAATTCATTGTTTTCTGTCTTCATCCCCATGCTTTTTGTTCCACTTTTAGAAGTTGACAGATTTAATGGTAACTTAAGATTTGGTTATCCTTTTTGCCAGGTATGACTGGGATGCTGCAACAACAATGGGTTTCCTGCAGAGATATGGCCTTGCAGGTGTGTATTTTGATGATTCTCGAATGGTTTTCTTTAGTCAGAGCATTGCATATGCTTCTGTAAAGTATTCCAGCCTCCTAACTGCACATATAATTTGTCTGATCTTACATCTAGCCTCCCAACTGCACATACCATTTTTTTTTTAACTTTGAAGTAATCCATCCAATGATTACATCATATATTTAAGATCTTCACATTGTGTCCATTATCCTTTGGTTACAACAGCACATTTGTATTAATGAATTCATATAATTTATAAAGAAATTTCATGCTCTTATTTTTTTTTTTAATTCTGGCTCCACTGCATTTGACATGGTTGGACTTTGCTGATGCCTGTTTAAAACCATGCTTGAATTCGTCACAATGTTGCATGTACATAGTTCCTGTAGTTTTTTATTACAAAATGAAGTCTTTCCTTTTCCCGTAAGGAATTTGGCCATGGAAGTTTCCCGGTGGCATTTCTTTGGACTTTTGGCTTTTTGTCATTATGTGCATGTGAAGGGATTGTGTTTGGGGATATTCCTTGTTTCATAGGTTCATAATCTTCCCTCTAATTCTATGTTCTCCTGTAAACCATGTTTGGGAATGATTTTCGAAATTGCTTTTCTTAAGTTTTAACATGTACTATTTTTAGTTGCTAATCAATTTTCGCACTTGACATGGCTGGGCTGCAATCCAGATGAATTTAAATTGAACATTGAGTGCAACCATGCAACCCTCTCTGGGCACAGGTAAGCAAACTTCCCACTATGTAAATTTTTATGAAACTGCTAACTCTGGGGTCATTGGTATCTGGTAAAGTCAGTGCAGAGTCTGTCAGTTAATTAGTCTTTCATAGTTACATTTCCTTGTGATCTCTCCCAACGACCACATTTTATGCTTAATTCTGAATGTTTACAGTCCAGTAGTAAACTGGATGATATATTTGGGAATTAAATCATAATGACTTCTTTTCAGCTGTCATCATGAGCTGGAAATGACACGAATTTATGGGATGCTTGGTAATATTGATGCAAACACTGGAGATGCCCAGACAGGTAACGGGGCCTATAGTCCTGTGTTATTTGACTGATGTTTCCATATTCAAGAATGGATCACTTCCTTTTTTGAGCTAATGTTTGATATTTTGTGTTCTCTCTAGGTTGGGATACTGATCAATTTCTCACAGATATTAGTGAAGCAACTTTGATCATGTTGACTGTTATAAAAAATGTAGGCCTCTACTTGCTTTCTAGCCAGAGAAGTCTCTACTTGCTTTAATATTTATGAACATTATGAAAAATGTAAAGCCCTACTTAAGTTTGAAAATTGTGCTCTTTACTTACATGGCATCTCTACCTTCTATGCAGGGAGGGCTTGCACCTGGTGGTTTCAACTTTGATGCAAAACTGTAAGTACCCTGGAAGTCATCAACTTACACATTCCTCATGGCCAACAATAAAGGACTTACATGTTCAATATATTCAAATGATACCACTGTTACTGTGGAAGTCCTCAACTTACACATTCCTCATTGTGGCCGGCCATAGAAGATTTACATGTTCAAGACAACCAACTGAAATTCACCACTTTGTATTTAGACAACAAATTTCATTGGATGACATGAATGGATGAGTTTTGTTTGAAAATTGATACTGACCTGTTATGTGTAGACCTACGAATGTCATAGTTCAAACTAACCCCTAGCTGTTAATTTTTTAGTAGCATAGTTTCAATGATATTTGACTCCATGATTTAAACTCAGTTGCTTTATTTCTAGATCAAAAAGGATGAAATTTTTATAGCACTCATGGTTCATGTCATTGTATTTCTTTTATTGTCATACCTTATGGGTCCTCTCCAGCTTGAATCTATGCGATGCCTGAATTTCTAAGCTATCTCACTATAGTCGCATAATCGTATAATGGGATTTTGTTTCACATTACTACTCTCGTTCCTGGGGTGCGACTCTCTTCATTGATTTGATAATATCCTCCCTCACTCTGGTATTAACATCATTGGTGGTTTTGGTGTGATGTGGGCCCTGTTTTGCTTGTGGCTGTTATCTATGTGGTGTTCTCCTGTGGTTGTCATGTAAGCCCTCTTTTGCTTGTGGTTGTTATCTATGTGGCATTCTGCTGTCATGCTTTTTGTGTCCTCTCTGGCTGGTGGTTGTTATTTATGTCATTTCCAGGAGCGCAAGCTGTCTTACTATATTGGCGTATCCCAATGGGATTTTGTTCCACATTAGTACTGTTTATATCTTTTTTACTTCCATTGGTGTCCGAAACCTTTGTGCTGGTTAACTTACTGGGTAGAGGTTGGCATGCATACTATTCAAATGAAATTTTGTCCTCATTGCTGGACTGTCTCAGGTGGTGAATTGAGGAGTAACCTATTTGTGTCTACATGAATGTGTTTTCAACTATTGGAAATGGAAATGGCAGGAAACTGGTAACGACAAGAGTGTAAAATTGTTGGAAACTTGGGCAGTTTGCATGGGAAACTACAGGAAATGGGGAAACAGTAGGAATGACTTCCAGAAATGGGAACATCTTTTCAAACAAAATCTGCCTAAAAACCCTGCTGTAATGCTCTTCTTTTTGTTAGTTTGCTTCTCTCTTAGAAAAATCAGAAGTCAGAAGAGATTTTCATCACTTTGTATGGCTTTTATTTTACATGTTAGGGTCTGTTTTTTCTTCTAGTTTGGAGCTTTAGAAAAAGTAAACCTGCTGGAAACTGCCGGCAGTTTCTGGACACTTGGAAAATTGCCCCAGATGTTCCAGGAAATCACTTAAAAACGGCTGAGCAATTTCTGGCAGAGTTACCTTAGTTGCTAGATTTAGCCCCATATCTGACTCCAAAACGTATAGGAATCGTAAGCTCAGCGATCTGGATCCAGTTCTCCAAATTTTTGCTCTCTTTTTGTCGGCTTTGTTTTTGGCAATCAGACCCGTATCTATTTACTGGGAAATCGGATCAGATTTTGGGAAGCATTAATAGGTTAGGGAAACCGATTCCATTATACCATGAAATCCATAGTTAACAAAGAAAAACACCTTTAAAATACACAAACACGCACGGGAAAGAAATAGAGGGAGCCACTTACTAATTGACTTAACTAAAAAGGAAACAACTTGAAGTCCTCACACTACACATCAAAAAAGTTTACACATCAACAAATTGATCCTTCTCAATGTTTAATAGAGCTGAGTCTTTGTGACAAAGTTCTTCCTCATACTGAATCGTAGAGGACCTCAGTACTCCCGGTGCAATTATGGAATGCAGATTGAATTGTAGTTGATGATATAATATCAAGCTTATCTATGTTCTCAATTTTTTTTCACACAGGAGGAGGGAAAGTGTAGATGTAGAAGATCTGTTCATTGCTCATATATCAGGGATGGACACTTTGGCGCGAGGATTGAGAAATGCAGCACAACTGCTGCAGGTGAACTTCTGTATTCTTTCCTAATATATTTTTAGGATTTGACTTTTGCTTAAATAATATTCTTGATGATAACCTTTGCCTTTTCCACTGTGCAGGATGGAACATTAACAGAGCTTGTTCGAAAGCGTTATGAATCCTTTGATTCAAAATTGGGAGCTTCAATTAAGGTCACCGCAACCCATTTCATATATTTACTGTCCTTTTTTCTAAGTCATGTCTACATCATTATGAGATCCGTAGAATATATTAGCAAAACTGGGACTCCCATCTTGTACACAACTTGGTGCCAAATCGGGGCTGAGTCAACTTGGCTAAAGCTAAAACTCCAGAAAAAGTCAGGAGTATTACTTCGACTCCTGAATAAACTCAGGAGTTTTCAGACCCACACTGGATAAAACTCGGCAGTTTTTCGAATGAAATTTTGTTAATATTTTGCCCAAGGAACCTGATTCCCAAGTAAACTTTTAATCTGTTTTATGCATATTCTTTTACAGGAAGGCAGTCTCAGCTTTGAGGAACTTGAGAAGAAAGCTATAGAGTGGGGTGAACCTCCTCTCACATCAGGGAAGCAGGTGATATTTTATGGATCATTTATGAATTGGCATATGTGATTCTTTTGGGAACAATTACTAGATTCCTAAAAAATGTCTTCCAATATATTTATTACCGATTTCTTTCTTGCAGGAACTCGCCGAGATGATTTTCCAGTCATACCTGTGATTTCACAGTATCATTTGGTTGATTATTGCATATAATGCACCCATATTTTTTAAGAATGGACATGTTCAAAATCATCTCTGTAGAAAATTGATAGAGTGCAAAATTTAATATTTGACCGCTCAAATTGTTAAAAGTGGTAAAAAATATTTTGCACAAAGATCAGGGAACATGTAAATCTTCATATTTTTAGTGCTTCTTGTGACATTCTAAGGGCCATTGCTATTTTTCCCTTCTTTCAATATAGCTCATGTACAGCTTATGAAATTTAAATCAGGAAAGGTGCAAGTAAGCTAATGCATTTACTATAAAGCAGTTCATATGAGGCTAGAAGCCAATTTCAAGTTGGATGTACATATAATGATCGTAATGCTCTACTTTGTGTGTTAGTAATGCCCTTTTTTGTTACCATTGAGTTAAAATTGCCTGGCCGTTCCAACTAATGTGGAAAATCCTGCATTCCCCGAATGATTTACTGCCAGGTGCAATATAGCTGGCTACCCTCTGCCATTTGTGTTACAGCTATTACCTTACGTGTTATTTGATGGGTGGCTATTACCTTAGGTGTTCTTTGATGGGCATTCTGGGAAAATTTTTGATAAAATCCCGCAGAAATCTTGGGAAATCGGAGTTAAAGCTGTTAAGTTTCAAGATTTTGGGTGCCCTGGGGTTTTTGATGGTGCTGAATCCATTTCCACCATAAAAACATAAAAACAGAATTCAACCATTCAGATTATCAGATTTTTTGAGGAAAATATGGCCAGATGGCGACGGCGACTTTTAGGTAGACAACGCCGTTATTTGATCCCATCCATTTCCAGTTTAAACCATCAGGTTTAGACCAGTTATGTTGAAAACTGGTCCCTTTCGGGAAAAAAAACTGAGTAGGACTGGTCCAACTCACCAAAACTTACAAGATAAATAACAAGTGTCCTTTCTGGGTAGCCGAAATTGAATGGAAAAAGTGTAAAATGCTTAGTGAATCTTATTAATCTTTAATATTCAAACTTTAAATGCTCGGTGAATCTTATTAATCCTTAATATGTAAACTATAAAATGTTGAAGATATTTTCATAAAAATATCTAAAGTTTTTAGGATATTATATAGTTTTTATAAAATTTTAATGATATTTAAAGTAAAACAATTTTATCTTATAATATTTGGTTAAATAATTTATAATCAAAAATAAAAATTGACAAATATATGTTTAGCAAAAATACATAAAAAATTAACTCATTAAATAAATTTAATCCCTGAAATTTCCCTACTTAATCCGTAAATTTAGTCCCTGAAATTTCCCTACTTAATCCGTAAATCTAGTCCCTGAAATTTCCCTACTTCTTAAGCCGTGATCCAAAGCTATCTCGCTATGCTTATATACCTTACATGTTATACATTGGTAAATATACACTATATATTCCGTGTCTAATGATTTGGTAATTATGCACTTTACATATTTGGTATTTAATAATTTAAATATTTAATATTATTTATTTATATTTCATTTGAAAATTTGACTTTTTAATTCCATATCCATTTCAATTTCAATTACACATAAAGAACCAAGTTTTGTAATTTTATATTCATGGACTTTGGAATTTGTTCCCATTTTACCCTTTTTATTGTTCTTATAGTTTTTAGAAAGGTTTGTGGAGCCACTGATAAGTGATTTAGTCGGTTGTCTTTTATTCATTTGACACTTCTAACTGCCCTCATTTCTTTATTGTTTTTATAATTTTTAGAAAGGTTTGTGGAGCCCACTGAATTTTGATTTATCTGTTGTCTTTTATTCATTTGACACTTCTAACTGCCTTTATTTCTTTCAAATTCTTATCATTAAGGTGGGGTAGACCAATGAAAATGGAGTTTTGGTGGACGATTTCATATTTTGTAAATGTTACTAGTGAGTGATGACCTTATTGGAAAAGAGATGGAGCCTTTTGTACCTTCCCATACAAGTATTTTGCTCTTTGAAAGTTTTATATGTAATTTCCATGTTTTACAATTAATTTGCTCTTTGAAAGTTTTATATGTAATTTCCATGTTTTACAATTAACTGAAAATTGAAGAGTTCATTTAAATCTTGATACCGTTTCAAAGTGAGAAATTTGTTATTTTCTGTGTGTAATTGTAAAGCAATTCACAATGCTATTGATTATTATAATATTAATATAATCAATATTAATTTTGGTTCAGTTATTTATGTTATTGAATTTTAAATTTGATCTAGTTGCTATAATTAAGATTGTGGAAGTGAGATATGAGGTTTCTCAGCTTATTTAAGTCTTTGATTTTCTAAGAAAGATAGATTGGCTTTTATCTAGTCAAAGAGGAAACCAATAAGAATGGAATCTTGGTGGATAGAGCATCAATTATTACTGATTTATAAAATTGCTATAAATTGTATTATGTGATAGAGCTTTTGTGTCTTTCTATACCAAAGTATTTTGCTGAATGAAATTTTTTACACAATTTTGTTTCTTTTAGGAATTTAGAAGATTGTTTGTCAAGTTATAAATTTGTTACTTTGTCAATTTCAGTTTAGTTTCTTTCTTGCTTTTTCCAAGCAAAACCTCCTTGGAAAACCCTTGGTTATTCCCTACATTTAGTAGTGGTACACCCTAGGCACTTCCCAACATTTTGCAAATAGTACCTAGTGTAAACTTGTGAGTGCTAATTATATTGCATGACCCAATGGAAACATTGAATGAAGCACTCAACAAAAGTATCCAATGTAAAGGGGCAACCCTGAGGTATCTTACATGAAGGTCAATGAACTCAACGACTCTAGCCAATCAAATTAAAGTTTAGCTCCTTATCAAGATTAAGGAATTAAGGTATGAGTGCTATAAATTTGTTTACTATTGTTTTAGACATGTTTTTCCAAGGAAGATAGTTTGAATTCTATCTATCAAAAGAGGTTATATTGTTTGAGTCCATTCATTAATGAATCTCTAATTTGTTAAATCCTTTTGTCCATTTCCTTTGGATCTTCCACCATAGATGGTTGGATATTTCAACAAATAAAAAGCATAAATATATGGATGTAGCACTCATTAAGGGCACTACATCAATTGTTGAGTTTCTTAAATATCATATGTGAAACAAAGACAAACTTAGAATCAAAGAGATATTGACTTGCATCTATCAAAGACATGACATTCTTGGTGTCCTTTGATTAATTTTCTAGTTTGTTGAATATCTTTGACCAATTTCTAGAAGTCTTTCACTATAGGTGGTTGAATTTTTCGAGGACTACTAAGGAAAAATACATGGATGTAGCGCTCACAAAGAGACTACATTGATTGTAGGTATCATGTGTGAAATAAGGGATAACGACTATTAATGGTGGTGTGTGGCAATATTTATTTTAAATATGCAATTTCTAATAAGAAAGATGCCATGTTTAAAAATCGATTAGATAAAAGGTAACATGTATTGCTATATTAGGATACAACATTCCAACATATTTTGTACGTTAAAGTTTCTTTTTTTCCAATGAAAAGAGTTGCTTATTTATTTATAAAAGGAATACTAATGAACATTTTGATGACTAGATATCCATATATGGATCTTAGAACTAGTTAAGCATAGTTACATGCTAATGGGCATAGTTTGTACATAAACTATATATCTCATTTGAAAATGATTCAAATGTTGGCAAAACTTCCAAAAATTGTATTTTTGGCATAATTATTTAAGTAAACAATTACATCTCCCAATTCCTTAGAATTCAAAACAATTATATGGTGTGGTATGAAATATTCTCCTCCACATTACGCTTTATCCCAAGTATTCCAAGTTCCAATATGACAACTTCTTTAGCCACTTTCTCTTTGTTTATGTTCAACATTGAAAATATAGGTGATGGAGAAACCATAGAATTGGTTTAGATTTTCCTTAGTATCTCTCAGGCTTTGCTTGATGAAGAATGTTTGATGAGTTCATTGAGCCATTTAGCCCTCCTACTATGACTTTGGAGTCCTAGTAACTCTACTTTTTTACTGTTGGTAATGCATAGGCCTAGCTTGAAGGAGAGTGTCTCGATTTGGGAGAAGAAACCACACCCCCTACACCATTTATACTAGGGTTACCTTAAGATGCTCAATTTAAAAATTCATTTCGTTCTTGTAGGGTCATGGTTTGGATGCAAAATAATTTATCGAGATTAGATCATTATATCGCTTGTCATCCATATTGATGCTTTTAGGGTGTAAAAATAAAATAAATTATCTTATAGGAGCAGTTTTAGTGGCGAGACCCAATTTGGAGAATTGAGGTTAGAAACCTTTCATGGCCAGTGTGAGGTCTTAAATAAAATTTTATGAGGGTGATTTTTTTTCCAAGTACCACACCCCTTGATGTTAACCTTTCTAATGGTCCAAGAAAGATGTCAATAGGTGTTCAGATGCAAAGTTATGCTTCCTAGAAATTGACCTATCGTGATTGACCACCATAATTCAAGAGGATGCCATGCAATCCCTCATTACTCATGGAAAATGGGATAGCCACGTGGAAATGATGAAGATGATTCTAGAAGGGTTGAATTACAACTCATTTTGAGAGTTGAATAGGTCAAATTTAACTTCTAGTTGACTATCAAGTTGTGTTATAATCAAGCCACTAGGAGGAAAAGGGGTTATGCTCTATTTACTTGCATTTTATTCTATTGCAAAGCATAGTAACTATGTATGGATAAAGTGAGAGCATAACAGAGGGGGTTTTTGTTCTGTAGTAGGCCATAAACCACGTCTCAAGCAACTCTATAGAGAGTGCCTTCTCCTTTGTATCTGCATTATTTCCATTCCAAAACAAGAGAGTAAAGCAACCTCACCTTCCAGTTTGGTCTTCTCCCAAAAGGGTTTCCCAAATGATATCTTGGTGTCCATCGTGTTTGGTGTGTGTTTGTATTTCATTGTTCCCTATTTTCCACATTTTATCTGTTGCATGCATAAGCAGAAAAACAATAATTAACAAATCCAAAATTTTAAGGAAAATTAACCCTTATAGTATAGATTTTCAGATTCTATCTTATATTTATCAGATTTGTTGTGACAAATTGTCCAGCGGAATATCCACAACAATTTTCATATCAGTAACTCTAGGAGCCTTGGGTGGTTTTGGAATAGTGGAATGCGCTTTGCTAAATTTCCAGTGGTAAAAAATATTGGAGAGTAATGCTCCTCTATTTCGAAAGATGCTTTCATTCCTTGTTGGCCAAATATACTGTATTGATATTGCTTGCATTGTAGTGCTTGATTTATAGTAGTTGTGTGTGAAACCTATTGATAAATTGTAGAGTTTGTACTATCCCATGGCTAGGAATGAAATTTCCAAGAAGCGTAAAGGGGATTTCAAAGAAGCGTAAAGGGGATTACACATACTTCGTTGGTGAACTGGCCTAGTCTTATCGCTTAGCTATTAAGGCACCTTGTTATAGCTCCAAGTGATCAAGGTTTGAAGTATTGGCATATCGCCATACTAGAAGTTTTTATGAAGTTATATTCTTCAGAAGCATGAATATATTGATATTCTAGTGCTTCAATCTTGTTTTCCAACATATGACAACAATATTTGTCGTCATTTGTATTTCAAAAGCTCAAATTTTTGTGAGAATTTTCATTGTTAGCTGATTTTAGGTGTTTCTCGATATCCCGGTTTAAAAGGCCAAAAACTGAGGCTTAGCCCTCCTCAACCCAATAACGTTGTTTGACATGATAATTGGTGATAATCGACATTCGTCCACCATGACCTTGCCACATCAATGGTTTTTTGTTTTGTTTTTTTAATTATTGTATCAACATTATTAGAAATATCGATATACTGATATATTTTAGATGGCATGACCAATTGACATAGAAATTTCCAATTTTTGATGGAAAAGTTTCTCATCCAGGGGATTTTTTTATTTTATTGCATCAACATTATTAGAAATATCGATATACCGATATATGTTAGATGCCATGACCAATCGACATAGAAATTTCCAATTTTTGACGGAAAAGTTTATCATCCAAGGGATTGAAGGAGCTCATATTTGCAATGATTTTTTTTATTGTTAATGGATTTTGTGGATTCCACTGAATAGCTAGACACGTGATATGAACATGTGATGACGTGCTAAGGCATAGAAGCACTAAGATTTGGAAAGCTAGATTGAAGGGAGCATTGAGGTTCTGCAGAGTGGTAAGCGTTTGCCCAAGTTTTTAAAATGTTGGATTGAAGGGAGTGCCTATGTCAAAGCATCATTAATTTTTTGTAAGTACTTGGGTATAGCTCATAGTTATATGTGAAGTGTCACATATTTTTATTAAATTTATTGTAATCGCATTGGCAAATACATTATTTTCATCTCTCATACATTTTTTAAAATATTTCATATGTAAACTTTTTTTTAAATACATTGTATAAAACCAATTAAATAGTCTTTTTCTTGCAAACATTGTCAAACATTTTGTATGAAATCAAATAAGAAACATTTCTCCGATTCCATTTATAACATACTAACTGAAATATACCACTCAATCATGCAACTTTTGATTTTTGTCTTTAATGTATTTTATCAAATAGTTTGTATGCATATTGTAGTAAAACATTTTTAATACATTTCTTCAAATGCTTTGCATGCAAAGAGGCATAGATCAACTACAAGAGTATTATCATATAACAATGCTAACATACAAAATTAGTATCCCCATCCATGAAACAACATTTTCATTGGGGCATTTCATCAAAAAATTTGTATGCAATGAATCATTAAGCCATTTAGGCATTTTTTTCAAAAACTTTCCATGCAAACTAATATAGCAATTTCCTCAGGGCATATACCCTAAATTATAGTAGTCCAAGTTCTGAAAATGAATAGGATGATTAGTGAGAGTTCCCCTCACTATGGTCCAAGTTTTAGCCTTTGGAACCTACCAAATGAAAAGTTATAGTAGAACTACCAACATGACCTATTTGATGCATGACTTTAGGAGCATCCAAGAAGCTCGACTTCCTCTAATCATATTTCCTAAATATCATGACCCAAAATTTGAAAGTTGGACTATAGGTTTAGCGAGATTTCCTCTCACTATGGTCCAAATTTTACCTTTTGGAACTTCCCAGAAGAAAACTTATAACAAAAATTCCAACATGACTTGTTTAAATATGCATTTAGGAATCCCAACTTCCACTGATCATATTTCCTAAAATTTTGGGACCCAAGATCTGAAATTTGGACTAGAGGATCATTAAGATTTCTATGGTCCAAGTTTCAACTTCTGAAACATCATAGAAGAATAGTTATGACAATAATTCCAACATGACATGTTTCAAGTAGAATTTAGGAATCATATCTTCCTCAACCAGTGGTTTTACAAAATTTAATACATATAAAAAACTATAGCCAAATAGTATAATTGCTACAACCATGATAAATTTTCTAAAAGGTAAATGCATGTACATATAAACTAGAATTGAAGAAGGGTGAACCTAACTCCACCCAACCATAGGATCAACTATGTTGCAGTCCTTCTCATAGTTGGCCACCCTCGAGCTAGATCTTGATGCTTTGAGGGAAAAACTTAACTCGGGGATTTAGAACATAATTTTTATACTAGATTTAACACAAAAAGTGAAGGTCACTCTCTTCCATACACATGAAAGAATTCCATTGTTCAACCTTTCCTTTCCTTGACCAAGCCCATAGACATTCACAAATGATAATGCAAGTTTGCATAACACAAGGGAGTCAGCTAATCTTTGCAATCCCTCGACCCATGATGCAAGGGCATCTTATCTCCAATTCAAAACAAATTTTGACTAAACTTAGGGGTATTTCATTTTTAAGGGAGTTGGTTCCTAATTAAATGTAATTGTTTAATTATTTGTATTTTCTATGTTTTTAAGGAAAACTAGAGAAATTGTGAATATTGTAATTAGATATACTTCTAAGAAGACATATCAAGAATATTGAGTGAGTTAGAGAGGTTTTATAGTTAATTAGATCCCTTAGAGGAGAGGTGGATCTAGAGGATCCTAGAATAGTGGTTTGTTGAGGACTTTGTGTATCTAAACTGATTGTAGTTCAAAGTCCTCTTTCTTATAATTATGTAAAATGAGTACAAAGCTATGGTGTACAAGAAGGAGTGTTAGAGGAGAGTAGAGAGGATTGGCAGAGATGGGTGTTATAGACATTTTTGTGCCTTGCAGCATTGAGCATGAAATGTCCATAATCTAAGGGATCCAAAGTCCCTAAACATGTTGTTCCTACCCCTAGAGGAACAAGGCTAACAAACCACAACAATTCACAGAAGTTCTCCACCAGAAACTGCTCAAAAACAAGTCAATTCAGGATCAATTCAGTGGCTCCACTAGCTGTCTGCGCTGAATGTCAAAGCCAACACTGGCTACCTGCACTGCAACGCAGGTAGAAGCAATACCAGGGTGTGTTGAGCGAGAATTGCCAAATGGCAAGTTCATTCCAAGAGGTGTCAAGACCCAGGAAGCTTCCAGAATCTTCCTCAATGACACTTGCCTCAGTGAATTCGACTGGTGATGAGTAAGAGGTTCCTAATCTCTAAGTGGAAGCAAGAACCTCCAAGTGGAATCAAGAACTGACAGAGGGAGAGGACACTAGTCAGATCTCAAGCTGACTCATCCTCTCTCCAAACATCTATATATGGATCTCTCCTCCATGAGATCTAGGGGCTGGAATTTTGTTATTGCAAAGAATTGCTGTTGGTTTGAGATTGGAATCATTGGGTGCTTAATGCTTTGAAGGGGGTGAAGATAGGAATTCCATTTGCTGGGAAGGAGATGCTGGATTGGAGCCCTCTGGGTTGTATCTCTTCCTGAACCTTGTTATTCATCAATAAAGCTATCTTGGTTTCTCCTATATACTGATGTATCTTTGATGTATGATTGCATTAGTATGTTTAGTTCATTTCTAATCCTGAACTAGTTATGAATATGAATCCATGTCTTGTGTAGTGTTCTCTTCTTGTGATCTTGCAGAAACCTCTTGAAGCTGGGCGAGCGAGAAGGCAAGTAGCTGGGAACTCTCAAAGAGAAGAGAAACCGGATCGAGGGACAAACGGAAGACACCGGTTAGTCCATCCATCTCTCTTCATTCTTAATTCATAAAGGAAGAATACTAGAATAGCTGTCTCTGTTTGTTGCTAAGGCACTGTCACACCTTAGGTGGATAGGATCGTCCTGCATAGGCATTTTTCCCCACAACAAATTGGCGACTCCGCTGGGGACATCTGTTTAGTCATTTTATTTGTGTTTCCATCATTGTTTGTTTCATAGACTCAACAGCAACAATCGAACTGCATCTGCTATTCTCAGATGCAAAGTAGACAGTTGCTGCTTTGATCCAATCACTGGATTTGTCTATGATCTGAACAATGGACTCACAAATAATTTGATGATCCTTTGTGATAGATCTTAGTACTCCCTCAAAGCATCCCTTTGATTGCACCTTGCTTGTTGCTTTTATTTGGCCTGAAACCGTAGATTAATCAGCAATCTGTGACCCAGAACCCAGTGAGAAACTCTCGTTTCTCCTTCAGCGCGACCCCTGTGAAGAGGTTCTGCATTTCAACGCAGGTCCCGTGAAGGCTACCTGCGCTGAATGTCAAAACCCCTGTGTTGAGGTTGCGCTGATCCAGTTAGGCCTTGTGCAGCTGGGGTTCTCTGCTCTGTTTTGCCTTGTTTTGATCTCTGATTTTTGCAGCCTGTAACCAGCATAGGTACCAGTCTGATAACTCCTTTTCTCTGCTTAAATTCCGCCTCCTTTTGTACAAAAAGACTGTGAGTGTTTTTATGTGTTTGTGGCGTCATTTACAGTCTTCCTTTGCAAAAGTGAAATAGTCATCCTGTAGCCTTTGATTCAGATCTATTGATTGTGATCTTAGGAGAGAGTTCATTGGCTGTTTGCAGTTGATTATACATTTACTTTTGCTTTTGGTTTGAGTTTGTCTCTTTTAAGTGTCGAAACAAGTATTCATTTCGAAAATCGTTAAGTGTTGTAATCTCTTCTACCCTCTCTGATTTCGAAAAAGTAAACTTGTTTGTATTTGTCATTTAAAAGCAAATTCAAAGTTGTACAAAAAGCTTTCTTTGTAGGCATCAATACTAAGAAAGCGGAAAACAAACACCTGCATTGTGCATTTGCATCTTGATAGTTTGCATGTTTGATTTAGGAAAAGTGCATTAGAGTGTGCTGATTGCTCTTTGAGAAAAGATGGTGTCTTTCTTTTCCCTTAGTAGCTAGGATTTTCATAAGTTGAAAAGATATAAAGCTTGCTTATCATCTTTAGACTGCATTTAGGAATTGTATCATACATCTCGTGGTGAACCTCAAAAGGAAAACTTCTAAAAAAATCAACCTAAAATAAATTGAATGAACTTAACAACGCTTTGCAACATAACGCACAACATAGAGGTCTAGGCTAGAGACGTGTTCCGGCGTCGTAAAGCCTGGTGACTGTCGATCTCGTTGATGGTGGGTGATTCCTCCTGAGGGACGATAGCGCCAGTACGGATTGTGCTCCCACGTACCGTCGCGTATATATTGGGAGACCCCTATAGGCATAAAACCTTTATCCTTAGGAAGCCGTGTCGGCCGCCCTACTGATCGCAATGCACTGAACACAGCATTCAGGAAGATCGACCGCCCGTACCCTAAAAAGTATTCTGCGGTTTTGCGAGAAGTTTGGCACACCCTTTGCCTAGAACTCCAGAGCAGTTCCTTTTGGCCTTTTTCAGACTCTATAACAGAAAAAGTCCATCCGAGCATTTGTCACTTCGGGCTCGTTAAAACATCGAAGGAGACTAGAGTCATCTTTAGCTTTTTCTCGACTCTTTAAAATTGAAAAAGCAAGTTGTGTCTAAAAGCATCTAAAAAATTCATTTAATTCGGAAACACATTTTCCCCTTTTGTATTTTGGTTGATCGAGTAATCCGCAATCGTGGAAGAAAGTCAATTGAAACCCCGTCGTTCGCGGAGGCTTACGAGTCAACCGTCTTTGTCTCTGGAATCGAAAACAGTACGGACAAAGGGAACTCGTTTAACCGGTTCGAAATCTCCTATCAAAGTTAGAACAAGTGTTCCAACGACATCTGAGATTCCGGTTACTCCAAGCATTTCTGGAAACCCTGCCTCTATAGAAGAAGTTCAATAGCCACAGAGGGACAGTAACACTGATCCTAGTCTGGGAGCAAATACTTGCGTTACTGAACCAGTTCCATCTGTGACCGGTTCAGAGAGTCTTGCTCCTCAAACAACTGTCGCTGTCGATTCAACCCCTTCTTCGGCACCAGAAATATTTTACGGACCTGACGGTCTTCCTCTTCCACCTGGTTTGATTGCGATAGAGGAAATTGTAGAGGATCCGCAAGCAAGTACTCCAACACATTTTGGAGTAGGGGTCACTCTATTTCCTTCTACATCAGAAGTTAGTCTACCACCAGTGGAAGTTCCTGTAGAATCGCTAGGTAATCTATTGGATAGACTCAAAATGTCTGAACAACCGTCAACATCTAGGACTGTGTCGAATGACACAGCGACAGCAGAACTCCCTGCCGTCACTCCGACAATGTTTGCCGGCATACCATCTGTCCCGACTAGCTCTCAACCGCTAGAAGGAGTCCACCCAGGGACTATTTCGACAGTGTGGTCCGTTCCAGTTTGTTCCTCCGGAATAATATCCGGAAACTCTTATGTTGAGACTCGCCAGATTGATCCATTTGGAGGTCAATTTGGGCAATCCAGTCCCCAAGGACAAACAATCCCCTTGAGTTCCGGATTGCTACCGTATGGGGGGCAGTATGCCCTTTCATTACCCCCTTCGGAGGGTATCCATACGGGAGTTCACAACAGTATTCAGGTTATACTGGAGTTACATCAAGTGGTTGGGTACCTATGCTACCTCAACAACCGAGGGTTGTGTATTCTATGCAACAATGTGTACCTATGTCGAACATCCCGACCACACCGGCTATTGTGACAGTGTCGCAAGTTCAAACGTTGCCTGTTGTATGTCAACCTCAGATTTCTCAGGTTGTAATGCAACAGCCCCTTGACCCTGTGACTCAACCACAATCGCCTACTGGTGGGGCGACACAGGTCCAAACGGGTACAATTACCCCACACCTTGGTCCAACGGTTAGTATAGCACAACAGAGCATGGCTTCACAACCGTGGCTGGTGCAATACCAACAACCACAATTCCAGCAAGTGTACCAAGGTTCTGAGCAGCAGATCTTTGCGAACAGTGGACAACCGTATATTCAAAACGGTCAAAACCAACCACTTTACAGTGGTCAAGTCCACCAACCGTATCAGTCATACCAACATCAATTACATTATGCTGGTATGCAAAGGCCCACTGCTCAGGCGATTCCATCGTACCCTGGGTATGCTTCACCTAACCTGAATCAACAGTTACCATTCGTGGCAACTTTAGAGTTACCAGATTTACACCGGTTAACAAACGATCCAATTGCTTACGCCCCTTGGTGGCCAGCGATTCCTCACAAACTTCCATCTGACATTCCTAAATTCAATGGAAATCCAGGTGAAGACCCATCGAATCACGTGATGACTTTTCATCTGTGGTGTTCATCAAACACCCTAAATGATGATTCGATAAGGCTTCGCCTTTTCCAGAGGACGTTAACGGGTCCAGCGGCAAAATGGTATATCGAATTACCTAGAGCCTCGTTCGACAATTTCAGCTCCCTAGCCACGACTTTCTTAACCCATTTTCAATTACCAATAAGGTATGAAACGGGAACGAAAATCTTAACCAACTTCAAGCAGACAACAACCACTCACATATCTGATCGTATACATGAGTGGCGACGTCGTCGTAGGATGGTAAAAACGTACGTTCCCGATCAGTTATTAGCTGAATGGTTTATCAAGTCGTTACTTCCTGCCATAACGGAAGATGTGGCCAAGGGGGGAGTCGTAACGGAGGAGCAAGTTATTGCTCGTGCACAATATCTAGACTTAGTCTACACTCAGTCTGGCACGCTCTACGACAAAATACCTGATGCCCCTAGACCGGAATTCTCAATTCCTCCTCCTCCTAAATCAAATAGTGACTCTCATGCCGGCGATGGTGTGATTGGCACGGAAAACGCGAAATCGACAAAGGCTTCGTCTAAGAAAGCCCGTAAGACTTCAGATCAAAATGCAAAAGAAGAAATTCTTGCTTCGGAAGTAAATGCTGTATCAGCAGATAAAGGCAAAGAAACCAAACAACCAGGAAGCAAGAAAAAGCAAAACAAAGGGAAGAAGAAGAAACAGGGTGAGTCATCCCCTGGAAAAACTTCTTCAAACCCTCCTGGGAAAGGGAAACCAAAAAATCCATGTCAAATATGTGATGAGGATCATTGGACAGGCAATTGTCCATACAAAGCTGAGCTTAAAAGGTTCTTCAAGAGTTCGCAGACCTCAGCTGTGTTAACTGATCCGTTCCCAAATCCAGGTCAAAATCTGGTTGATAGTGGAAATGCTTCCCCGTCGCAAGTGCTAATGTTGTCGATATCCAAGCAACAAAATGATGCTTTGATTTCGACAAGGAACAAAGATTACGGGAATCCGCAGCTGTCGAACGACAAAGGTAAAGATCAACCAAGTAGTTCGACAACAACTTCGACAGAAGTTGTACCGCCCATCATTCCTGAATTAACAATAAAACCGCCAAAGGAGTAGTACACAAGTCGACATTTAATCCTCGCGCCAGAGCGGCGCAGCATTATAACATAGTGGAAGATTTGGCACAATCGCCATCCGCTATGTCGACTCTTGAAGTACTACAAAATTGTCCATCCCAAAGGCAGGCTTTGTTATCGGCTATTGGTGGGGTTGATCCTAAGGATTCCAATCTTGTATCCTTCGACCACAAAGGATACGATCCTCAGTTACCAGCTCAACTAGCTTTCCTTATTCAAGTGAAAGCCCTCAACAAAACTGTTCACCGAACAATCATTGATGAGGGGGCATCTACATGTATTATGTCGATGAGGTGCTGGAAAACTTTAGGATCTCCAACCTTGTCGCGATCTTCGACAAAATTAAAAGCATTCGACGAAAGGACATATACCCCGTATGGTATCCTAAATAACTTGAAGGTTGAACTAGGGGGAAAAACGGTAGAAATAGATGTTGAAGTCATCGATGGGAATCTTGATTACAACATCCTACTAGGAAGACCGTGGATCTATGCCATGGCTGCTGTTGTGTCGACCTATTTTAGAAAGATCGCATTCCCCTTTCAAGGAGGGATTACGATCGTCGACCAACAAAACTTCCTCCCTAATGGTTCTAAAGTTACGGGAAGCATTCCCATGATCCATGGGAGCAACCACTCGCTTCAGGATATCGGAGTAGGCCTACTGAAAGACCCTACATTAATGGGAACTTTCGCACTTCCACCTCCAATCTATATAGGAGAAGTAGCGTTGGTAGGAGCCTGCAACATGATATCTTCCACGAAGATCTCAGAAGACGATATCGATATGGATCATGCAATGGTTTTGCCCCCAAGCCCAATAGAAATATTGTAGCAATCAATGTTTCGGGCATGGGAGGCGAACCCAAATCAACGCTCATCAAGCGTTTGGGTAGATAGGTCTAGAGAATATGGTACCCCATTAGATCCTTGGTCGAAAGTGCATGGGACTGACGAAGGAATCCTACAATCAATGTTGATTGAGGGGGCACCATGGAATGATTGCCACCATCGTTCCCTTCTTCTGGATTATGAAGAAGATACTCAACAGGACCTTTACCACCCTTCAGTTTTTGAATTCCTATCAAACACTGTAAATACGGTGGATTCCGAGCGAAACTTATCCAATATTGAAGAGACTATAGCCATAAATATCTCAACCAAAGCAGGTGTTGTAGAGAATATTTATGTCGGCAAAGGATGTTCTCCTTCAGAACTGGAAATATATAACGCTCTTTTTCGCGAGTTCAGAGATGTCTTTGCTTGGTCATACGATGAAATGCCAGGCATTGACTCGAGTATCGTTGAACACGAAATTAAAATGTATCCTGATGTCAAACCAGTAAGACAACGGCTTCGGCAGGTGCACCCCAAGAAAGCCGCTGCCATTAAAGCAGAAGTTGAAAAGCTTCTCCATGCTGGTTTCATCTACTCGGTTCCTCTAACCGATTGGGTATCGAATATTGTCCCTGTTATGAAGAAACAAGGGACAATTAGAGTGTGTGTCGATTATAGGGATGTAAACCAAGCTTGTCCGAAAGACAACTACCCTACACCCTTCATCGACCAGATAATTGATGAATGCGCCGGATGTGAAATCTTTTCATTCATGGATGGATTTTCCAGGTATAATCAAATAAATATCCGTCCACAGGACCAGTCAAAGACTGCATTCATTTGTCCGTGGGGCACATTCACTTATCGAAAATTACCCTTTGGTTTAAAGAACGCAGGGGCGACGTTTCAGAGGGCAATGAATTATGCCTTCCATGACATCAAGAACATCATTCAACCATATCTCGACGACCTTCTGGCTCATTCGCGAAAGCGGACTGATCATCCGCAGCATTTAAGAGCGATATTTCTACGTTGCCGACACTACAAGATAAGACTCTATCCGCACAAATGTGTATTTTGCGTCGGTTCTGGTCGTTTGCTTGGCTTTGTAGTCTCTAAGGATGGGATTCGTCTCGACCCTTGCAAGGTTCAGGCAATCATTAATTTGCCTCCACCTTCAAATTTGCTTCAGATTCAGAAACTCCAAGGGAAAGCAAACTTTCTGAGGAGGTTCATTCCAAATTATGCAGAACTTGCTAAAGGTTATACTCGTCTTTTGAAAAAGGATGTACCTTTTGTCTGGGATCAGGTGGCGCAAGCTTCCTTTGATGCTCTGAAAGATTCTCTAGTAAAAGCATCATTAATGTATGCCCCAGACTATCAAAGAGATTTTAACCTGTATCTGGCTGCAGCAGATACGACCATTGCGATGGTTTTAGTTCAAGAAGTCGATGGAATTGAACATCCTATATATTATTTAAGTAAAAACTTGAATGATACAGAAAGCAAATATTCTTATGTTGAAAAACTAGCGCTTGCAGCTGTTCAAGCGATTCAAAGATTTCGACATTATGTCCTCTTTCGGAAAACTACCATTTTATCAGATTGCAACCCCATGACTTATATATTGTCGCGACAGTTGCTGGGGGGCAAATATTCGAAATGGATAGCGATCCTTCAAGAGTTTGATCTGGAATTTGTAAAATCCAAATCAAAGAAAGCTCTAGTTTTCGCAGAATTATTGTACGATCTCCCATCGTTGTCCAACGATGAAACATCCGAAGAATCAATCGTGGAAGAGAATTTGTTCCTGATATCTGCAAGCAATGAGTGGTATGGAGATATAATAATTTATCTCCAAACCCAAAAATTCAGGCCTAACACCTCTCACTCAGAACAGAAACGTATACGATACCAAGCAAAAGACTACATGATCGTCGGTGATACGCTTTACCGTCGTGGTATCGATACAGTTCTGAGGAGGTGCCTCACCCATGAAGAGGCCGAAAAAGCCCTGAATGAGTGTCATTCAGGCGCGTGTGGGGGGCATCAATCTGGATATGCTACAGCACAGAAAATCTTACGAGCAGGATACTTCTGGCCAACCATGTTCAAAGATTGCATAACCGCAGTCAGAAGTTGCCATGCTTGTCAAATTTTTGATAGCAAAACCAGAAGACCACCCGCACCTTTACAGCCAATAGTTGCTGTTGGGCCTTTCGCCAAATGGGGCATCGATTTCATGACATGTAACCCCACCTCGACCGGGGGGCATGGGTATATTATAGTCGCCGTTGACTATTTTACCAAATGGGCCGAGGCGATGCCTACATTAGATAACACTGGTGAAACAGCCGCCCTTTTCTTTTTCAATCATGTATTCGCCAGGTTCGGCGTACCACAGGCTATAGTTACAGATCATGGATCGCATTTTCGCAATCACATGATGGTTGAATTAGCTGCCAAGCTAGGGCTATCTCACGACAGCTCTACCCCGTATTATCCACAAGCCAACGGACAAGTTGAAGCAATCAACAAGGTCTTGAAGCGTATGTTGCAAAGGATGATCGGAGTTCACAAAAGAAGGTGGCACCTAATCCTGTACTCAGCCTTGTGGGCTTACCGAACATCGGTAAGGAATGCGACCGGGTTCACACCTTTCCAACTGGTGTATGGCCTGGAAGCAGTCTTGCCAATCCAGTGTGAAATCTCGTCTCTTAAACTCGCAATTGATCTCCTCCCCGGAACTTCAGAAGAAGAGGCCCGTTTCTTGGAATTAATCCAATTGGATGAAACTCGTCGTGATGCCGCTTTGGCTAAAGAAGCCCATAAGAAACGAGTCAAGGCGCAGTTCGACAAAAATGTCAAACCCCGTGTCTTCTCAGAAGGTGACTTGGTCTTGCTTTATGACCAAGAATCCGATAAATTGGGAGCAGGTAAATTTAATTCTTTATGGATGGGCCCCTATATTGTTAAACGAGTGTTAGCAAAAGGAGCCTACGAGTTAATGGATTATGACGGAATTCCACTGGCGCAACCCCGTAATGGGTTGTACCTCAAGCGTTACTATTCTTAAATAGTAACCTGTATGCTTTTGTTTTCGCTAAAGTGTTTGTTCCGTTTGAGTAATCCACCTTTTTACATTTATTGCAGATGTCAAACCTTCTGGAGACATGTGTTGGATATGCCGACGGAGTGAGTCGTAGTTCGCGGAACCTGTCCTCCGCAGCCTGGGCCATTTTTGATCCAAGCGGCGAGTTAGTAAGTTTCAGAGGTGTATGTATCGGGCAATCAACGAATAACATCGCTGAGTATAGCGTGTTGATAGAACTACTCTCTGATGCCATCACCCATGGTATACGCCGACTAATCGTCAGGCTAGACTCACAACTCGTAATACTACAACTCAATGGTATATATTCCGTCTGCAACCCAGCTATTTATCGCATGTTCCTAAGGGTTAAGATTTTGGAAAGACAATTTGATTTAATTCAATACCAGCATATTTCCAGAAACTTAAACACATTAACCGACTCATTAGCAAACTATGTGTTAGATAGGCATTTGCGGCATTTATAAAAAGAGACACATCATCAATGTTGTACATATGGATCATATAACTCAACCAGAATAAACCCGAAAATCAAATATATATATATATATATATATATATATATATTTTTATCGTTTATACATAATGTTCTGTAACCAAGACAAAAATCGGTCGCATGACCCAAAACTCAAAAATGCTAGGGGGCACCCTAGTCTAGTGATGCTCATGATAGCACGTCACGGCCTGTGCAATCATGCGTAAGAGACGAGTCCATCGTCTAGGCACACCAGTAGTATGCCGCTGCAACTGTAAAGGTAACTCGTCAATCCTCACATCGGGAATGCCGAGAGTAAGGCTCTCAACATGCTCCTGCACAGCTGTAAGGGTCTCGGCCACATCAAGGTCACGAAGAATAACCCTCCCAGCAGTCTCCCCTGCTGGGGCAGCAACTGGCGCTCTTGGGCGAACTGCTGGACGAACAGGACCAACATCTGCATGCACACATGAGTTTGATTAAAGTCTTGATAGAATGAAGCACAAGGACATTATAAATAAAAACAGTAAACAGTGATATGGTCGAAGATTTTACCAATAGCGCCCCACTGTTCGCCATCCGACAGTACCAAGTCCGGATCACCTCGGAAATCCATACCAACATATGGATACTCGGAATAGACCATCTCCTGACGCTCGAACCACCTGAAGAAGGTATCAGTGAAAGAAATCTGAGATTGACCAGCATGCCTAGACATGTGATCAACCCATCTCTGCATGCGTGGCTCGGTAGGAGAAGGCAAGTCGAGTGCGATATACTGAGGCTGCATCAGTGGTATCTTCTCCAAGGCAAAGGCAGTCAAAATAGAACCAAATCCAAAGTTCTTCAGCTTCCCGTCCTTTACCTTGGTCAACTGACTTTTCATCTGAAGAAGTACTGCATCACACCAGTTGAATATTTTCGGTTGGAGGCACTCCAAGGCGTGCTGCACATAGGATCTGTTGGCAACATGAAGAGATGCACTACCGGCCATCCTACCAATAGTATACAGAATGGACCTGAGAGACCTGTCAGTAATCTCACGGATAACGACCTTGCCGTCTCTACTCGGCTGAGATCCTTCCCTGCAATACTGGCGGACATAATCTCTCACGGAGTCATTCCCTCGGGCCAAACCTGACAAAGAAATGGGGGCACCCCGCCTCGACAAGCCAGTCAAGAAGTAAATGTCTACTATGGTCAAGGGGATAGATTTGCCCCTAATCTGAAATACTTGGTTGATAGGATCCCAAGCATCAAGCATATACTGCAGTAGGGAGATCTGTGCTCTCATACTAGAGATACGGAAGAACTTCAGCAGACCACAGTTCCGCAGCGCGTTCACCGTGACAGGATCATGGAGGGCAATCATGTCCTCTTCTTCATGTTCTCGTTCTCGCCATGTAAGGGTCATTTTGCTCCAATAATCTCTGAAAAACAAACATGAGAGGAGTTAGATCCTAGATTTGATGAGAAACTGGCAAAATTTTCATCAAAAACTGTGCAACAAAACTATTTTCTATGCCCAACGCAACTAGCCAGTGTTCCACCTGCGTTGAAGGTCAAACTGCCTTCATGCAGCTTGACATTCAGCGCAGGTTTCGAGTGAACCAGCTGCGCTGATGGCAGAGCGCCCTAACAAAACCCCAGGGGCTCAGGGAAACAGGAAAACAGGCACAGAATGGAAAAAGGAAACCATGAAAAGAAAGAGCTAGAGTTTAGCTCCTACCTGGTCCAGACGGCGCCGAAAATCGTCCGCAGAATCTCCCGGAATCAGCTGATGAAAATCAAGGGGGAAGAGGCACCTCCGAAGCTCCAACAAACCAAGTTCAAATGAAATGGTAAAATGAGAGGTAAAAACACTTTTAATTGCTTTTTACGTAGTTCAAAGCGAAATATTAGGGTTCTAATCTCATTTTCAAGCAAATGTTATTCATTTCTAACTAGTTTGATGCAGCAATTGAGGATACAGTACTATCTTTGAAAAGGGCAAAGCTAGTTATGGTAAAAAATAAAAAATTTGACCATATAATATCGAGCAGTTTTAGCACACAGTTCATGCTCGTTAAAAAATAAACGCAAGATCCGAGCAGTTTTAGCGCATAGTTCATGCTCGTTAAAAAATAAACATAAGATCGAGCAAATGTTTCCACCCGCGTTTAAGCTCGTTAAAAAATGAACTATCCCGGTAAATAACCACAGTGAATGTAATATCATCAGCCATTAAAGCCTTGGTCGTGTTTGCACCGTCACCTCCACTTTTCATTGGCCGATCGTTCACCTCCATATGTTTGTTTACCCATTTTGAGGAACAGCTGCGAAGAGTGATTTCACTAGCCATCCTTGTGACACTGCCGTAATTGGAAAATTCCAACCTGTACCTGGAATCAGCTGCTAACCTGTTTCATCACTCGTTCCTCAAAAGACGAGTCTTCTTTAAGCTCTTTTCATCTGACTCGTAAAATATGAAAAGATTTCCGAGTCCTTGGCCTTCCAGCTCATTAAAGGGACAGGAAGTGCTATCCCTCCTCTAGATTTTAATCTTTTTGGACCTGAGGGATTATTGCACAAAAAGATCGAGCGCTTGTTTTATTCGGCTCGTTAAAACTATCGAAAACTCATCCCTTCTGTATTGTTTTATACTTTTTCGGACCTAAGGGATTAGATGACGAAAAAGGACTTTTGGAGTTAACTTTATGTACCTTTTCAGACTCTCTAAAAATGAAAAGGACCGAGTTATCTTTGTCGTTAGACTCGTTAAAATCATTAAATAGCGACAAACTTGTCTTTAGACGAGAACGAGTTTCACTATCGCTAGAATCGTTAAAACATAGCGATGGGCTTGCCCGAAGGGCAGGTTATAGAACAAGCATATGTTATCCTCCTCAAGCTTGACAAAAATAAAGAGGTACTGGTCAGCAATGACTGGGGAAAAATTGGGAGAAACTCAAGAAAACTTTGATGGTAGCAAGTCGCTCTTGAACATGACACTTTTCCTCCGTACCACAATCGGGTTGGGTTGTTTCATTCACCGGTCACATCACCATGGTCTCGCCATACCATCCATAATTGGGGTAATGCTACCAATCCATCGCATCAGTGTCGCCATATGTTCAAGAGAAGTCGTTCAGAAAAGTCAACCGTGTCCCATCCACTGCCGTACATTATCCTTCATCCTTTCATGACCGCCACCTTGAATCATATGTCACAGATCATTTTCACCTCCATCAAAATCATTAGCTCCGTTCCGTGTCATTGATGTGGGATTCATTAAGGCCCTCCTTTGACGGATCGCTTCTTGTCGACATCAGCTCATTATCCAAGAAGTTGATCTAGGAACAACCCCTTCAGTACTTTGAAGCTTGCATGCCTCAATGGCAAGTTTCTCACTTCCGGCGACAGGTATACATCAATGACCTTCGACCGAAAGATTTTGCGTGGTGTTCGACGCCAAGTCCTTTATTCACACCACGTGAATTGTACTGCAGTACCTTGAGGGTCATTATCATTATCGGTGATTCCTCTCGCGCTTGTCAACGGTTTACCTCATTGACCGGTAATCAAGCGATGTCTTTCCATGTTCGACTTCAGAACATTTCTCACATGGATCGACTTGTACTTAGAGTGAAGATCGAACGAGTTTGAAGACCCCAGATCTAGTTTCATCCATCCAGGCTGCGATATATATTTAGGAAAAAATAAAGACATTGACATGTACATCATTGCAGCAGATAATCATCCTACCCAAAGGATGATAATTTCATCAAAATTATCAGTCTACCATCAGACGATTGTCTGTTCTATGTACAGAAAAATGAATTTATAAAGCTGAGCATGGGAATGCCCGCCTCAGCTAGATCATGAAAGCAGTATGAAAAATAATGTATTGTATTGTATCTTATTACAGGTCTCCTCCCAGCATTGGATGAACTTCGGATCCTCCTGATAAAGCATTTCACCCGATAAACGGCCTCATACTTTAGGGGGCAACTGTTATAGACATTTTTGTGCCTTGCAACATTGAGCATGAAATGTCCATAATCTAAGGGATCCAAAGTCCCTAAACATGTTGTTCCTACCCCTAGAGGAACAAGGCTAACAAACCACAGCAATTCACAGAAGTTCTCCACCAGAAACTGCTCAAAAACAAGTCAATTCAGGATCAATTCAGTGGCTCCACTAGCTGTTTGCGCTGAATGTCAAAGCCAACACTGGCTACCTGCACTGCAACGCAGGTAGAAGCACTACCAGGGTGCGTTGAGCGAGAATTGCCAAATGGCAAGTTCATTCCAAGAGGTGTCAAGACCCAGGAAGCTTCCAGAATCTTCCTTAATGACACTTGCCTCAATGAATTCGACTGGTGATGAGTAAGAGGTTCCTAATCTCCAAGTGGAAGCAAGAACCTCCAAGTGGAATCAAGAACTGACAGAGGGAGAGGACACTAGTCAGATCTCAAGCTGACTCATCCTCTCTCCAAACATCTATATATGGATCTCTCCTCCATGAGATCTAGGGGCTGGAATTTTGTTATTGCAAAGAATTGCTGTTGGTTTGAGATTGGAATCATTGGGTGCTTAATGCTTTGAAGGGGGTGAAGATAGGAATTCCATTTGCTGGGAAGGAGATGCTGGATTGGAGCCCTCTGGGTTGTATCTCTTCCTGAACCTTGTTATTCATCAATAAAGCTATCTTGGTTTCTCCTATATACTGATGTATCTTTGATGTATGATTGCATTAGTATGTTTAGTTCATTTCTAATCCTGAACTAGTTATGAATATGAATCCATGTCTTGTGTAGTGTTCTCTTCTTGTGATCTTGCAGAAACCTCTTGAAGCTGGGCGAGCGAGAAGGCAAGTAGCTGGGAACTCTCAAAGAGAAGAGAAACCGGATCGAGGGACAAACGGAAGACACCGGTTAGTCCATCCATCTCTCTTCATTCTTAATTCATAAAGGAAGAATACTAGAATAGCTGTCTCTGTTTGTTGCTAAGGCACTGTCACACCTTAGGTGGATAGGATCGTCCTGCATAGGCATTTTTCCCCACAACAATGGGGCAAAGTATGGCCGTAAGGCAAGAAAGGCCAATTTTATTGTAAATCAGGTTGGAAGGCTAAAAGGTCTCATCTGTAACAATTATGTACAAATTGTGTGTTAATCAAATTAATCACTCTATGTTTGAGGATAGAAAGACCATGTGAATCCTTTATCCCTGTGTAGAGTTGGAACCTTGTATATTATGTTAGAGATGTCAATTAAGTGTGTTGCAGGTAAATCAAAGCTCAAGAGAGGTTGTAAAACCATTGCTTAAAGCTCGGGAAGGAAAGCATCCGAGAACGCAAGTCAAATACAAAGGAATCGATTTCATAGAGCAAGCATAAATTATTGCCATCTCCCGGGAGGTTCAAAGGTGCGTACAAAAGAAAGCAGCCATGGTGACTGGATGTCGAGAGGACTAGGCATCAATGGATGTGACAGTGAGCCAATAGGAGAAGCATTAGGATGACGTGTTAATAAAGGTATTGGGCCATAGCTTAAGCACATCAAAGATTGGGTTCGACCCGGGGTGACGTGTCCCGAAAGGATCTTCCATGAGATTTTTAAAAGCGGCAATAAATAAAGGAGTTGTTTTTAAAGATACTTTTTGGAAGCTTTTTCGGTGTATTTTTCTGGTCAAAATCCGGCAGCAATTTATTGAAATCGCAAGTTTGATAGCTAATTTCTGCACAATCAAAGCGTCCCAGGGTTTTTTCAGGGTGCTGAATCCAAATATGCAGTTAAAAAACCATTTTAATTAATACAAATCAAGATTTAACCTCAATTTTTTCCTCCGGATTTCGTCAACGGAATCTCCAAAAAGTTGCACTAAATACAACTCCATAAATAAAAGTGCTAGATGATATAGGAGTGGGTTGATGTGTAGAGGCGACAACGTGGAAATGACGCGTTGGTTGGTGGAAACCTACAAGAACACTGATGTGTCTCAAAGGTTTGGTTAGTGCTTGAATTTGAAAAAAGGCGGGGCCAAGTTACATGAGGTGGTCACGAAGAGTTCCATTGTTGAGAAGAGGAGCTTCACGAGGGGGAAAGGAGCTTCGTCATAAGGATTGGCGGCACACAATTAAAATGTAAATTTCTAAACATTGCGCTCATGTGGTAAGTTTAAGCTATGGTGGTTATGTCTGTGTTTAGGACCATGTGTTGTTATATTTGAATAATGCTTGAACCTAGTGGTTTTCCAAAGGGTTTTATGTACCCTTACGTCTTTTCCCACTTAGTTATCAAATAGGTAGGTTTAGGAATAAAGGAGGATTTATTTCCTAGGAGTAATGAAAGGAAGCGTCTGTCATATTCTAAATTTGAGAGTGTTGATCAGATCCTAGCTAAGCCTACATCATGACAACTCCCAGTCCTTAGATCTATCTAATCTAAGGAAAACACACTACAACACATTCAATTCTAATTACACAAGCTTTCACCAATTCTCATACCAGTTCAAACTTCTGAGTGAGAGATGAAAAATGATTGTATGAGAATACTAATGGAGTAATGCTAAAAAAAAGGAAAAATAAAATATCCACAATGGCTTTTTCTCTTTCATTTTTATAAACACATCTTGATCTTTCATCTTCCCAACTATCAAGTTTCCCCCCTCCCCAAGGCACCATAATCTATTGGATGCCCCCCTTCTTCAACTGCATTTTTATTAATAAAAATAAACATTACACCATATAATAGAGTTTTACATCATAGCATCAATGCTAGCACCCCAACATTATGTGTTCTTAATTATATTACAATATTTGTGGTAATGAAAGGGGTATCACATGAAGTTGGTATAAATTGCTTGGTATCATGAGCAATAAGTTTGTAAAATGGGTTGGAGGAAGTGCCTAGTTATGTTGAAGTACTATGAATGTGTTACATTGGTTAACATAGTACAATTTTAGAATTTGGGATTGAAGGAACCGCTTGGTCATATTGAAGGTATAATGCATATTTGAATGTTCGGGCTTAAGGAAGCACCTGGTTCAAAATAACTTAGTGAGCAATGAGTGCACAAAGTTAGAAAACAAGAGCAGAGTTCAAAGAAACAGAGTGGGCTATCGCAGAATAGTCTTTAGCATAGATTGCAAAGGGGATTGATGTCTCCTATAGGTTGGTGCCTACAAAGACAAGGATATTAGTGTCTCCCATAGGTCGGAGCCTACAAAGATATATTATATAAAGAAGTTTTGTGGTTTCCATGTATATCTTGTATTTCATGTTTTTCTTAAGAGATTAATTATTTATGGTGCTTGAATGTTTATAAAAGTAAAATTTGTATTATATTGATTCAATCCCCTCTCTCAATATAATTGTGAATCCAACAACCATATGGAGCATGGCTCCTATATCAAGCACCAAAGTATTATGAGATGAAGTAGTATTTAGCAATGCATGAACTTTACTTTATCATCTAGTGGTTGACCTCCCTTATTCTTCTTGGAATTATTTGATATTTAATCACCCAAGTGATGTTGCTAGAGTACTTGTGTTATCTGATCAATGCATTTCTTCATGAAAAAGCTCCCAGGATGGAATCCCCTATTGAAATATGCACGCTCCTTCTTATTACTCCCTTGGAATTTGAACCCTCCGGAGTAGGCTTTTCCTTGGATTCTTTCATGTTATCTAGTTCCTTATTATTTGTGTTTTCTACGTCATCTTCTTGTTTGATTCCTATGCTACAAGTGCATGGGGTTTGGAAGACTTAAGAGTCCCCATGAGTATGATCTTGGTATGCTCTTGTCTTAAGGACTCAATAAATTCATCCAAATATGAAATCTTCCAATTTTTACCCATAGAAAGTTTTACGGTATGGAAGGAAGAGACAAACACAAAGTACTTAGGAGACCCTTAGCTAGTTTCCTAGAATTAGCTATAAAGTCAAAACTGTAGTAGGGGACCCTTAGCTAGTTTCCTAGAATTAGCTATAAAGTCAAAACTGTAGTAGGAGACCCTTGAATTAGGAAAATATCTAAAAAATGAGTTACATGAAAGTAGTTGGGGTTTGAAATTAGTTATAACTAATGTAGTAACTCACACATGCAATCATTACCCATGCAAACTCCACAATTGGAATTGAAAGTATGGAAAAAGCTAGTAGGTGAGTGGATGAGGTAGTTTCCCAAAATAAGAGAGAATTTGTATTAGTGATCGTAAGAATGAAATAATGGATAGGAAATAACCATGTCATTTATCATTCAATTCCCAATCATTTCCACGTGTCATTCTAGGTGTCACACACCACTAAAAATAGATTACTAATAATATATAATATAAAAAACATGAGATGATACTAAATGGTAGGGAGTGTCTAGCAGTGAAAGAAAAGTGGTCATATATTTCCCTAATAATGTGTGGAAGAGGGTCAAATGATATCTAAATTGTAGGTCCTAATAAGTTCTTGATAAACTATTGAGTGCAATGTACCCCAACATATCCTACATAAGTGCTATTAGATTTTATGCACAAGCATAAGATCTATTGTGTAAAAAGTACTAGGCTAGAAATTGCTTAAAAATAAAGAAGAATGAATAAAATTGCACTAAAAAAGACTAAGTAGCTAAAGATACTACAATACTCCCTCCCACCCCCTAGCTCCTACTAGGCCGAATGGGAGGTGTTACTTTGCTCTAACCCAGCTTCCATGGTCTTGCTATAGAAATGGGGTTACAAAATTCCTCCCATTCCAAATTTAGCAAAATTATCTTTGGATAATACCATGTTTGGCTCATTGAGAGACTTTTGACGATATAAATTTTACCCCAATCTAATACATGGATCAAAATATATGCTTGTTTAAAATATCACCATTTAAAACATAGCCACATAGGCAAGACCTGCCACATGGCTCCCACATGGCACCTACATGGAAACCCCACTACACTCAAGTGGTTCCACGTCACTTTAATGCCAATGTGGACATGACTCAGCCTTAATTGAAATCTACCATGTCACATTACTCATGGGCCCACAGATACATGCCCACTGTGGGAATTGTGTTAACCCTTCATTATAAAGTTTGACACTTCTAAAATTCAGCTTTTTCACGAGCTTGCACTTATAAAAAGTTCCATACCCCAGAACCTTCACACCATCTCTTATCGATGCACAACTCTGGCCTAACCCACATCCTAGCCTTCCAATCAACTTATCTCATGTTTGTTCCATATGTCTCGAACCTCCATACCACTTTGACCTTAGTCCAACCCCACATCACCTATCGCTACGAGAGTCGGATAACCCACATCCTAGCCTTCCAATCAACTATTCTTGTTCTTTTTCTATATGTCTTGAACCTCCATACCACTTTGACCTTAGTCCAACCCCACATCACCTCTCGTTGTGAGAGCTGGACCACCACAAAATTCTATTCCATCAATCTTGTGATTGATTCCAACCCAAAATCCACATAGCATCAACCCTAAATGGACCCAATTCAGATATGCCTTATCTAGTCCACTCATCATCCACATCAAACCAAGTCTGGCCTATCCAAATCTAGTCCCGTGACAATATAACTTTCTCCATTGCTCCAAACACTTGGACTCCTTGTTATGCATAATTTTCATGATTATGGACAAAGGTGAATTCCTTAGATCTAGTGGATTGATCTAGAACAATAGAAGACAAAAAGCATGAATTTTTCCTTAGAGAGATTAGATTATGGGAAATAAGCCTACCTCGAATATGTAGCAAGCCTTCCTTTCCTCCTTTCTTGTAAGCTCCAACTCTAGCTCCAAGTGCTATAATTAGAACCTGCACACACGACTGAAACAACCAAGGGATCCATAATATCCACATAGCATAATCTAAAATCTCTATTCAATGAATCAACATGGCATTGAAATACATGAGTGCAAACATAACACAAAAAATATAAGAAAATAAAATACTCTTTGTATGAATAAATATAGGAAAACAAAATACTCTTTGTATGAATAAATATAGGAGAGAGTTTACAACCATAAATAGATGTAGATCTTGTAGATGTCTCCCCAAGTTGAATTTTCCTTCCTTGTCTCAAAGCACACCTCAACCTCAACCTTAATGCACGAATATGGCCACTCCTTTAGGCTCAAAGAAGCAACATGAGGGCACTATCAATCTCCAAAAGCCAACCCAAACCTTATGGGAGGTAGTACATTTATAAGATGAATGTGGTAGTTTGGGAATTCTTATCCAATTACGAATCTAGGATTGAGATCCACTTAAGAGGGGAAGATGAGCTCAAGGGACAAGAGATAAGGTCTCCAAGATAGAATTCGAGCTTTCTTTCCATGGTGAATAGTTAAAACTACCTTGGAAGCTTCTCGAAGAGGAAGTTTCAGAAATATTTTTATTTTTCTTGAATTTATAGAATCAACGCACTTGCAGAAGGGAGAAATAAGTGTTGATCAACATTGGATAATAGGTATGCAACATGTGTTGAACGCAGGTGGCTAAACAAGTAAGTTGCGCTAGGGATAGAAACAATGTTTTTAAGCTATTTGTCCCAAAAACTCAGACTTTTTGGAGAACTGATGCTTAAGGCTTTGTGAAGGGGTTATGGAAAAGTGTTCAAGGACGTTGATTGTTCCGGTTTGTAGGCCTATTGACCAGATGTGACAAAATGGCCTATAACAGATTTCTCCCTAAAGTACAAAGTCAAAAGCAATGGCTAAGGACTGAAGTGCTTTACCTTGTGAAAAGTTTGGATAAAGTACAACTAGTCGAGATCATCATCTGTTACAATATATTTTTTATCATGATATCACTGCTGAGGGAGTCATACCCATACTCAATATATAAGCCATATTACATGCACAATAATAAAAAAAATTTGTCCATTGATGACAAAGTGTGGACCCATGCTTGGATAATCTTTTCTATGATCATAGCCATCATACTCTATGATCTGGTATGAATCCTAAAAATGTAGCCTAGATGGATGAAACTAGATTCAGGGTCTTCTATCTCGTTCACTCGATCGTTCGATAGTACAAGTGTAACCATGTGATTAAATGAGATAAATTCGAACATGGTAGATGCCATCTTATTACCAACCAATGATTTAAGTCGTTAACGTATGCGAGAGAAATAATCAATGATGTTAATGGATCTAAAGGTATGCTAGTACAATCTATGTGGTGTGAGTAGATGAGTTGAAGTCTAACACCACACAAAATCCTATGGTCGAAGGCCAATGATGAAGACCTGTCACTGAAATTGAGGAAACTTTCCATTGATGTATGCAAACTCCAAGGTACCAAAGGGAGTTTCTAAGTCAACTTCCTGGATAATGAGATGATGTCGACAGGAAGTGACCCATCACAGGAGGGACTTGATGTATCCCCCATCAACAACATGAAACGAGTATCAAGATTTGAGACAGAATAATGATGATGTAAAACTGGTTCAGGAATGACAAACATGAATGAAGGCTTAAGAGTATTGTAGCAGATATCAACTGAAGGACTTCTCTTGAACATACTAACGACACTTTATGGAGTTGGTAGCATTGATTGAAAACCAAATGCGGAGGCTTTTAATATGGTGTGATGAATCAAAGAGGCAAGCATATCTCCCAACCCAATAGTCACAAAGATGAGGTGAAAGAGTGTCATGTTCAAGAGCGAGTCACCGCCATTAATAGGTGAAGTACCCCATTTTCCCATTTTTCCCAACCATTTCTGGTCAATACCTCTTTATTTTTGACAAGCTTGAAGATGATAACATATGCTTGATTTATAAGTTCATCCTTCGGATGAATCCCTCTGAGTATATTTGACAAACCTTGAGAAGGAGTGGTTTTGTCTCATCTTGTTCGATGAGTCCAACATTGTTTGATGCTTTTACAAGTCTAACAAAGGTATAACTTGGCTCCTTTTTTATGTTTAGAGAGTTTGAAAAAGAGGCGAAAAAGAAAACTCCAAAGGTTCCTTTTCGTAAAATTATCTTGATTTTGAAAAGGAAGAAAAATATACTCAAGAGAACCACTTCTTAGCCATGTTCGACTAAGGTATTCCTTTTTCGTAAATAGTCTATCCCAATCCGGAAAAGGGTTAAACTTATAAAGGGTTACTTTAACAAGTTTGAAAACACAAGTGCTTGACAATATTTCCATGAGTTAGGGAGTTTGAAAAGAGTTGAAAGAGGACTCCAGGGGTTTCCTTTTTCGTGAGGTTACAGAGTGCGAAAAGGCGATAAAAGTATTATCCTTTGTCAAAATTACATGTTTCCCACTCAAAAATGTCATTAAATCCTTCAAACAATCTTAATCTTGCTCAGAACCCCACAAAATATTTAAAATACATGAAATCATGATAAAATTAGGTCAAATTTATGTCAAAATAATAAAATAATAACAAAAATGACCATAAATAGGTAAAAAGTAATTTCATTTTTACCATTTTCATTTTACCTCTTTGTTGAGTGAGCTATGAGTGATTTTTACCCCTAAACTTCAGCAACTGATTGCAACCAATCCGGTTGTCCATTTCGAACGTCATCAGTTCCAGGTAGGAGATATTACCTTTCTCTTTCTTTTCACAGTTTCCATTTTTTAATTCATGTAATTTTTTCGAAGTTTTAAGTGCATTTTGGTTTTAATTTTGTGCCCTAGCTCTAGTGCACCCTCTCTATGTCGAAAGGTGCACTGGTCTAGTTTAATTAACACTAGGGAGAGCACTTCAGGGCACCCTTCAAGGAAGGAAAGGAGTGATGTAGTGCTCTGTCCCCTTAAGCCAGGATGTGATGGGTGCATTTCAAAAATGGTTTTGTGATTTTCACTTAAATTTCTCACAAATTTTTTCATGGGATTTGTTCTAAATGTTTTTCTCATTGTGTTGTAGATACCTATCGGAGCAAAAATGGCTTTGATTTGGTGAGAAAGAGAACATGAGTCCCATGACATGGATGTTGCCAATGATCCAACAACAATGCAGGATTTAAGAAATTATGGACTTCTCAAGTTCTTTTGGCTTCCTAGCATGAGAGCCTAGTTGGGATTATTGGAATATCTAGTCAAGGCATGGGACATTTAGGCATAATGTTTCAGGCTTGGTGCACACACTCTCAGTATACAAGTAGAGGATATTTATTTCTTGATAGGTTTATTGAGGAGGGGAGCTCCTATCTGTTGAAAATGAAACAAGATGATGGAGCTTAGTGGAAAGGAGTCGCCTTCACTAAGTGGGCCCGCAGGCTATTTTTAGCGCAAAGTCTATTTTTAGACTATGTCTATTTTTAGACATATGGATCATGGTCTATGAGTTGCAGGATGCTATTTCTGGATGATTGGTCATGTTGATAAAAATAGATGGACTTCTATTTTTAGACATATGGGTGGAGTCTATTTTTAGACTGCCAGGCTAAAAATAAGAACAATTGAATATTATTAGCTCATAATAATATTTGGAATATAAACATTATCTTATCCTCTTGGAGCACTTTAGTTTGAGCTACAGATGTGGCACATGCAGCTGTCAGAAGGAAATACGCTTTTCTTATGAGTCAGTTGAGCTATTGCATGGTGGACTTCAGTTAGAACTCAAGTGATTGAGTTTGGTGGAGTTGATTGAGGAGTTGATGGAGTTGTGTTCAGTTTGACTTGGTTAAACTAGTTGTATTTAGTCTAACTGCAGAATACACTAATGATGAGTGATGTGAATTAATTGTTAATTAATTCACTAATTATTAACTCATAAAGAAACTAAAGAATACTTCAGTTAACTCAGTGCATGGACAGTTCAGTGGAGACAGGTGTTAGAGGTTGAGATTGCTATCAGATGTGACTATAGTTGTGCATGAGATTTGCACAATCAATGGATTGAGTATTTCCAATGAGGATTGCATGGTTCAGCTAAGGAAATACGAGTTTGGATCAGCCATACTCATCTATTCTCACGCAGGATTGTGCAGTGGAGGCAGGCAAGCAGTGGAGGAGATTTGAACCTGTGATTGATTCAGATTTGAGCTAATTTTGTGTGTAACAGGTGGAGATAGTACTGAGTACTTGTGAGGAGTATTGTACTATGTATTGTTACATGTTATCAATCTTTATAATATACAGATAGTGTGGGGTTTTCAGCTGTATGCTTTCCCCGGGTTACATACTGTGTTAATGTGTGCATGCGATTGATGTTTCATTGTTTTTAATTCTGCAAAATTGATGATCAACGTAGAGGAGGTTATGTATTATGCACGTATTCCGCAATAGTGTATAATCGGGATAATCTCTCCGAATAAGTGTCATATTATTCAAAATTTCTACATGGTATCAGAGAAGAGTTGATCATCAGATCTATTATTCAGAAAGTGTTTACATTTTATTTCTTCAGGCAGAGTCTGTAATTGGGCCAGGTAGCCTCTGGATTCATCCTTCCTTTGGAAGGTGAGATATCTGGTAAAAGCCCATACAGTCAATCTCTATACGAGAAATAATTTGTTCTCACGAATTTTAGATCAGAAGCGGTTGAGTTTTGAGCTGGTGGAATTCGAATTTGCAACAGTGTTTTCTTGGTGTCAAAGTTGAAATGTCTTTCAACGGATTGCGATTGGAGTATGCCCTTGAGGGCAGCTCGAATTATATTGCATGGAAAGACAGGATGGAGGCGGTGTTAGATGACAATGGGCTAAAGGAGTTCATAGAGGCTGAGGTCCCAAAGCCTACTGATACTGCTCAAGTTGAGGCTTGGCAAAAGAAGACAGCAAAGTGTCGAAGGATTCTGTTGGAGGGCGTGAAGGATCACATTGTGTCTAGCCTGCATGGAAAGGCTTCTCCATACTTGATGTGGAAAGCGTTGACAGATCTATTCCAAAGCAAGAGTGACCAGAGGAAGTTGGCACTCAAGGATAAACTCAGAAACATTAAGTGTGAGAAAGGAGACAATATGCCCAAGTATCTCACAAAGTTCACTCAATGCAGGGATGAGCTGGGAAGTGTGGGGGTGACTGTCGATGATGAGGACTTGGTGAGATTGGCTCTTCTTGGTCTTCCGAAGAGTTGGCATTCCTATCAGGACTCTATCAATGGTCGGGAGAAATTGCCAGGATGGGAGAGACTTTGGTCAGATCTTGTGCAGGAGGAGATCAGGCGGAATACTAGGGATAGATCTTCATCAAAGGCACCTGATGGAGAAAATTGCGCTTTGGATGCCAAAGAAAAGAAGAGGAAGAATAAGAAAGCTTCTCATTCTAGTGTGAAAGGCAAGAAGCAGGACATGTCCAAGGTGAAGTGCTTTCACTGTCACCAGCACGGACACTATGCCACAAATTGTCCTTAGAAGAAGAAAAATAAGCAAGCTGCTGGATCTGCAGCGGGAGAGGCCTTAGCCTCGCAGTTTGAGCTTGATTTTTCATTGATCGCATGCTTAGTATCAAGTGTGATGGGATCAGTATGGTTCTTGGACAGTGGTGCGTCTTTTCACATGATAAGAGACCAAGATTTGTTTTCTGATCTGGAGGAGAAAGATCTTGGAGTGCACATCGAGATGGGCGATGATGGTAGATACAGTGCAACCAGTATCGATACCATTTCCTTTGAGAGGGAGTTTGGTAAACCCTTCGTATTGAAGGAAGTGATGCATGTTCCAGGATTGAAGAAGAATCTTATCTCTGTGGCGATTTTAGAAGACAAGGGATATGATGTTGTTTTCAGCGAGGGAAAGGCTTTCTTGTGCAGTAAGACAACTAGAGAAACCAGAAGATAGGGGTTCGAGTCAGGAACCTTAATTAGTTGCATGTAGATGGATGCGCAACAATGGCATGCAAGGCAGAAGGATTGGTGAGCCGGGATGATGGCGAGCTGTGGCACAGGAGATTGGGTCACCTTCACCTTGGAGCCTTGAAGATACTGCAGCAGATCACTACTGGGTTTCCTAAAGGCACTCTTGCGCAGTCAGATCAGTGCAAGGGGTGTACTTTGGGAAAATTTGTGAAAGCCACCTTTCACGAGAAGGATAGTCACGCCAAGACGATCCTTGAGAGAATTCACACAGACGTGTGTGGACCTTTCTCAGTAGCTTCGACAGCAAAGCACAGGTATTATGTGATCTTTGTTGATGATTTCTCTCGAAAGTGATGGATATTATTCATGCAGAAGAAGAGTGAGACATACTCAAAGTTATATGAGTTCAAAGCACTGGTCGAGAAGGAGTCAGGGAAGAAGGTGAAGGCTCTTAGGAGCGACAATGGTGGTGAATTCATCTCTGGTGAGTTCAAGGACTTCTGCAGTGCAGAAGGGATTCGAAGAGAGCTCATAACTCCCCATAACCTACAACAGAATGGGGTTGCTGAGCGGAAGAACAGAACGATCATGGGTGCTGCACGGGCGATGTTGCATGATCAGGGCCTACCCCTTCACTTGTGGGCGGAAGCATGCAATACTGCAGTATATGTGCAGAACCGTTGTCCTCACAGGATACTTGGCATGAGTACACCCGAGCAGGCTTATTCTGGTAAGAGGCCTGATATTTCTCATTTGAGAATTTTTGGTTCTAATGTTTACATGCATGTGATGAAGGATGCCAGGAAGAAGCTGGAGCCGACCCCAGAGGTTGGGATATTTGTGGGGTACACTGATACGCCCCACAACTATCGTGTGTATTTGCCAGACAATCGTAATATTGTTGTGCAACTGGATATCAAATTTCAGGAGGAGAAAGCCATGAAGTGTTCGCTTGAGAGGGAGCCACACTTGCATGCAGATGAGGAGATATTAGTTCCTAAGGATGAGCTTCAGGATGTGGATCAGCCACAGGACGAAGTTCATGGAGTGGAAGAGACCACTCATGCAGCGCCAACCATCAGAGGGCGTAAGCGCATTACAGAAGCTGAGCGACTGGCTCAATATGCAGAGAAGGTTGTAGGACCACCTACAACTCAACGTAGATAGAGACAGTCACCTGATCGGTACACTGGATAAATGGCTCTTGTGAGCAAATGTGTTGTGACTGAGCCACCCTCTTTTGAGGAAGCTGTGGAGGATCTCGCATGGGTAGATGCCATGGTGGAAGAGTATGATTCGATTGTCAGAAACAGTGCATGGGAGATTGTCCTAAGACCGGAAGGGAAATCAGTGGTGGGTTCGAGATGGATCTAAAAAGTGAAGCAGGCAACTAACGGGTGTGTGGAGAAGTACAAGGCAATATTTGTTGCCCAAGGCTTTTCACAGATAGAGGGGATCGATTATGAGGAGATCTTTGCACCTGTCGCAAGGTATTCTTCCATACGGACGATTATTGCTCTATCAGCGCAGATGGGGTGGCACATTCATCAGATGGATGTGAAGGTTGCGTTCCTCAACGAAGTCATTGAGGAGGAGGTGTACATAGAGCAGCCCAAAGGTTTCGAGATCTTCAACAGCGAGTCGCATGTGTGCAGGCTCAAGATAGCGCTGTATGGGTTGAAACAAGCACCGCATGCTTGGTACACATAGATAGACAATTATTTCACCAGACTTGGATTCTCCAAGATTGAGGCAGATCCTAACCTATACTAGATTGTGGTGGAGGGTAAGTTGCTTATCATTGTACATTATGTAGATGATTTGATTCTAACAGGTGATGAGCTGTTGATACTTTCATGCAAGGATGATCTTGCTAAGGAGTTTGAGATGAAGGACTTGGGCCTCCTTCATTATTTCTTGGGATTGGAAATTTGGCAGCGTAGTGATGGACTATTTGTTTCTCATGGTAAGTATGCTCGGGATATACTGGAGAAGTTCAACATGCATGGCTGCAAGCCTGTTGATACTCCTCTTCCTGGAGGTTGGAGGAAGGAGGATGCTACGTCAGCGGAGGTAGTGGATGCCACTGTTTATCGACAGTTGGTGTGTTCGCTTATGTATCTGGTCAATACACGACTCGATATATGCTATGCTGTTAACCAGCTTTCACAAGCTATGGTTAAGCCAACCATGCTCTTCTGGAGGCAGGAAAGCATGTATTGCGCTATCTTAGAGGCACATCGGGATATGGATTGTGGTACAGACAGGAGGATGAGGTGAAGCTATGTGGCTTCACGGATGCAGATTGGGCAGGGAACCCAATGGACAAAAAGAGCACATCTGGAGGGATCTTCAGTATCGGGTCGACAAAAGTTTCTTGGTACAGTAGGAAGCAGAGATCCGTGGCACTCAGTTCAGCAGAGGCCGAGTATATGGCAGCAAGTTTGGCTGCATGCGAGGCTGTATGGATGAGGAAGATCCTGGTCGGGTTGTTTGGTTCATACTTGGAGCCTACTGTGATTTATTGTGATAACCAGAGTTGCATTAAACTCTCGGCTAATCCAGTATTTCATGATCAATCCAAGCACATTGACATCAGCTACCATCATATCAGAGACTGTGTGCAGCGGAGAATCATGTTAATTTCATACATTCCAATGGAGGATCAGGATGCTGATATCTTGACGAAGGCGCTCACCAGGAGAAAATTCGAATACCACCGAGGCAGGATAGGGGTTGTTGATAATCCATATCTTGTTGAGAGGGAGTGTTGAAAATGCAACAAGATGGTGGAGCTTAGTGGAAAGGAGTCGCCTTCACTAAGTGGGCCCATAGGCTATTTTTGGCACAAAGTCTATTTTTAGACATATGGATCATGGTCTACGAGTCGCAGGATACTATTTGTGGATGATTGGTCATGTTGGTAAAAACAGATGGACTTCTATTTTTAGACATATGGGCAGAGTCTATTTTTAGACTGCCAGGCTAAAAATAAGAACAGTCGAATATTATTAGCTCATAATAATATTTGGACTATAAACATTATCTTATCCTCGTGGAGCACTTTAGTTTGAGCTACAGATGTGGCACATGTAGCTGTCAGAAGGAAATACGCTTTTCTTATGAGTCAGTTGAGCTATTGCATGTTGGACTTCAGTTAGAACTCAAGTGATTGAGTTTGGTGGAGTTGATTGAGGAGTTGATGGAGTTGTGTTCAGTTTGACTTGGTTAAACTAGTTGTATTTAGTCTAACTACATAATACACTAGTGATGAGTGATGTGAATTAATTGTTAATTCACTAATTATTAACTCATAAAGCAACTAAAGAATACATCAGTTAACTCAGTGCATGGACAGTTCAGTGGAGACAAGTGTTAGAGGTTGAGATTGCTATCAGTTGTGACTATAGTTGTGCATGAGATTTGCACAATCAATGGATTGAGTATTTCCAATGAGGATTGCGTGGTTCAGCCAAGGAAATATGAGTTTGGATCAGCCATACTCATCTATTCTCATGCAGGATTACGCAGTGGAGGCAGGCAAGCAATGGAGGAGATTTGAACCTGTGATTGATTCAGATCTGAGCTAGTTTTGTGTGTAACAGGTGGAGATAGTACTGAGTACTTATGAGGAGTATTGTACTATGTATTGTTACATGTTCTCAATCATTATAATATACAGATAGTGTGGGGTTTTCAGCTGTATGCTTTCCCTGGGTTACATACTGTGTTAATGTTTGCATGCGATTGTTGTTTCATTGTTTTTAATTCTGCAAAATTGATGATCAACGTAGAGGAGGTTATGTATTATGCATGTATTCTGTAATAGTGTATAATTTGGATAATCTCTGTGAATAAGTGTCATATTATTCAAAATTTCTACACTATCTTTAGAAGAGTAGGAATGACATGTTATAGAGTTTTGTGAACCCAAAGTTTCGGACTACCAAGTGAGTCCATCATCAGGGGATGCGTCAATAGATATTCTCCAAGATTTGGAGAATATCTATTGACGCATCGCCTTATGATGGAATCACTTGGTAGTTCGAAACGTTGGGTTCAAAAAACTCTATAACAGGTCATTCCTACTCTTTTAAAACTATGCTCACCTGTATGGATTCATTATTTAACAACTCCTATCTTGTTATTTCGCTCAAGAAGGGGTGGTGAGACTATCCAATATTAAATTATTACACACTATAGGCCTTGTTCCGAACCAAAAAAATATGGGAAAATCAAGATTAAGGATGTGGTCTAAATGCCTCTCAGGACAATCCTCTTTATCATAGCTACATTGGCTAGTAGCGCTACTTTGCATTTGGCTAACAAGACCCAAATGCAATACGCATTAGAATGCATAGAACTAACCGTGTTCAATTGGAGTGAAGGGGTGTTAGCAAACTTGAAGGAGTAGCTCAATAAAGCAAAAGATGCGAGATTGAAGAATTTTGGATACGGTTCCATCTTTATATCATTTTCCTTAGAGAGGATTCCACTACTACGTCCTCAACATATTGTGCTTGAGCTTCCGGATCCCAGGGTTCCAGAGATGAGACAATGGATAGATCTCATGTCTCAACATGTGGGTCCATCTTCCATGAGTTTTACTCTTGTTTCTTTCGATGGTTATGTATGCAGTTCATCATGATCGATGGCTACCGATATGCCAGAGTAAACTTTCAAGGAGACCTAATAAGCAAAACAAAACCATTTTGAGTATTTTTTGTTTTTGTTTTTGTTTTTTATTTTTATTTTTAGTTTTACAACTTTTTCGTTATTTTTAAATGTATCCAAGATTAACTATTGATTTCGCATGCAAATATTGGACCTGTTCGACCAATGCGTTCATCCTATCTTCAATATCGTGGAGAACCACTACTTGCACAAGTTAGGGCACCAACAGTTGTAAGAACACAAGAGGAGATGCAGGATCTGGGCGTAGTTGAGAATCTTTCATAGTTCGAGCGTCATGTTGAGGGATTGACTCATAACATACCAGAGACCAGGATTAATCAGATCCCTATGAGACCATAGTATTACAACATTAGTGTGCCAGACCGTATTATTCAGCTATTGTGCAATGTAGCCAGCGTGGTTGTCGGTTACCGCAAACACCATTAGGACTAGTCTATTAGGAGGCCTTAGAGCCATATTTTGAATGCGTGTACTTTTGATATGATAGGTCATGTGGCCATATGTTTCTTGGACACAAGTTTTTGTAAAAACCAAACTTTATATACAATTATCTATTTATTGGTGTTTCTTCTCTGTTCTATTATCTTATTCAATCAATGTATGTTATAGACATATTTGGGCACTTCAAACTCAATCATATATGTCAATAAACCAAGGGCTCTTTAGCCCCTAAAAGTATTGTTTCATACCCTAAAGGATCATGGTCAACTGATTACATCATTTCCCAGAAGTTCCACCTGAAAAACCACTAAGAACTGGACAAAACTGGACCATACTGAATGCTCCACTGTCAGGGTGCAAGGCACCTCACCTGCTACACATGGGAGGTGCGATGCATACTGAAAAGGCCTTCTGTAGGGTGTGATGAGCGAGAATAGACAAATGGCAGAGGCAGTTTTCTAAGTGGATGCCCAGGATATCTTCTAGAAACTTCACATATGACACTTGCCTCTCTGAATTCGCCCAGGGATGAGTAAGAGATCAATGAAATCTCCAAGTGGAACCAAGAACTATCAGTGGAATGACACTAATCAAAAACCCAGAGCTGACTCACACCCTTGCAAGACATCTATATATGGATCCCTCATCTGAGATATCTAGAAGGTGGAATTTTGTAATTTGTAAGGAAGTGCTGTTTATTTCTCTTTGAGACATTGTATTGTTGGGTGATCTTTCTTTTCATGAGGTGAAGAGGGCTTTCATGCTAGGAGGATGATGCTGGATCAGACAGCTGGGTTCTAATCCTCTCTTCTACTTCTACTATCAATAAAGTTATTTGATTTTTCCTCCATATACTTGTGTATTTGTGAATCTTGTACTTGTGAATGCAATTGTATGGTTATGTACTTCTGATTCTACATTGTTTATGGTATCATAGATCTCTATGCTTTGATGGTGTTTTGTTGCTTTGCCTCCACAGGTTTTCTTTGAAGCGGGACAAGTGAGAAAGGAGCAACAAGTTCTATCAAAGGAGAGAGGAAACAAGCAAGGAGCCAAGCGAAATATTAAGGTTGGTGCTCTCTACTTCTCTCTTATCTATCATCCATAAAGGAAAACACAAGTTACTTTGAATTATTTGTTTCTAAGATAGCTACCTGTCTTAGTGGGACTAGCAAATCAAATAGACACTAGTTTTCCTGGAAACAAAATGGTGACTCCACTGGGGAGCGAATAGTTTGTTTGTTTGTTATTGTTGTTTGCTTTATAAACTACAGACGGAGCCTGAAGTTAAGCCAACTAGCCTTCGAACTGCTTTTTCTATGCAACTGCAAAGTAGATCAACGCTGCTTCAGTCAATCTCCGGGTTGGTTTATGAACTGAACATCTGACTTGCAAACATCCTAAGTGCCCTGGTGGTAGCTCAATAACCTCATAAGATCATACCCCTATACTTTGTGTTTACTGTCCATCATAGCTTGGCCTAAATCACTGAACTTAGCTGCAAATTTTGAGCAAAAACCAAGCTCAGTTTCGTTCCTTGGTCCATCTCATTGTCTCTCATTGGCATTTTGGATGCATCGCACCTCCCGTGTGCTGCAGGTGAGATGCATCCCTGTTTCCCTTAAGGACAGGTGCGATGATTGAATGAGACTGTTTCCCTCTCTGGAATTTGGTTTTTTCTTCATTGTTTTCAGCTCTATTCAGTAGTTTTGCTGCTTATGATCAGTATATCATTGTTGAAACCTTCTTCCTTTACATTATTCAGCCTCCATTGATAAGGAATTGTGAATGTTTTTTTATGTATTTTTCATCATATCCTCCTTTTCAAAAAGTAGCTTAATTGAACTGTCGTCTTTTGATTCAAAAGTGTTGTAACTGTCGTTTTGAGACAAGAAGAAGAGTGTCGTAAAGTCTTCCTCTTTTATATAGTCGATTGTACTTTTGCCATTGTATTTGATTTGAACTGTCAGTATTTGAAGTGTCAAAAATAGTGTTCCATTCGAAGTCGAAAGTGTCATTTTAGTCTTCCTTTCATTTTGAAAAGAAATTGTTGAAGTGTCGCTTTGAAGAAAATAGTTCAGATCAGTACTTAGTTTTCCTTTTTGGCGTTCTCAAATTAAGGAAACAGAAAAACAAATACATGCATGTGCATTTTCATTTAGACTGCATGCGGAAAATTATTTAGGAAAAGTGCATTTAGTGTGTGCTCTCTTCTCTCTGTTGAAAGAATCATACTTTTCTTTCCTTAGTAGCTAGGATTTTCATTTCTAAAAGAAAACAAACGAGTGTTTATCATTTTAGATTGCATATTTAGGAATTTTACATCTACATCATGCGGTAAAACTTGAAAGACAAATTTATAAGAAAGATCAACTCTAAAATATACCTCAATGAACATAAAAACACTTTGGAACCTAATGCATAACATATAGAAGTCTAGGCTAGAGACGTATTTCGGCGTCGTAAAATCTGGTAACTATCGTTTTCATCGAAGGTTGGGTGATTCCTCCTCTTTGATACGAAAAGTGCCAGTACGGACTTGTGCTCCCCATAACGTCGAGTATATATTGGGAGACCATAATAGGCTGATATCCTTTATCCTTAGGAAGCCGTGTCTGCCGCCCTATCGATCGCAATGCACTGAACACAACATTCGAGAAGATTGACTGTCGTACGTAAAGTCCTTGGTAATTTCTCTTTAATTTACCACCAAGGTGTATATTGCAATTTTGCGATTGGTTTGGTAATCCCTCTGTCTAGACTTCCAGAGTAGTCACTTTCGTTCCTTTTTGACTCCCTAAAAGAAAAGGTCCATCTGAGCACTTGTCACTTCAGGCTCATTAAAAATCGAAGGCGACTAGAGTCACCTTTAGCTTTTTCTCGACTCTTAAAAATTGAAAAAACAAGTTGTGTCAAAGCGTCATAAAAGTTATTTAATTCGAAATAACATCCCTGTTCCTTCGTTGATCTTGGGTTGAGGTAATTGAGTCCACCAATAAAGGATTTCCCCTTGGGGGAAATCCTAGTCCTTTCTCTTCTTGGGGAGGTATTGGTGCTCCTTATATGGCTACATTGTCCCTTCCAAGAATCACAATTGGCCTTCCAGTATGGCTATTATCGACCTCTGGCATTCAAAACACCGTAATTCCTCAGCAATCGAATCAGCAACCGGATGATACTAGAGTTGCTCCCTCACCTTCTACTTCGTGTGTTTCTCCCTCTCCTTCTTCCTCTTCGCTTGGTGAAACTAGTGATACTAAAATCCAAGTAACTGAGAAGAAGAAGAAGAAAGGGAAGGAGAAGAAGAAGAAGAAGCCAGTTGCACAAGGGGGCAACCATGCATCGTTCGGAAAAAATCCGCACACCACACCTTCCAAACCCAAATCTCCATGCATAATTTGCAAAGGAAATCACTTTCATCAAGATTGCCCTTGCATTCCGTGGATATTGAGAGACTAGTCTCCCTGCTTGCGCCATCCGGTGTCATCAACCTCTGTCGATCATGTTGAGAACACACCATCGACTAGCGAAAACGAAATCAATGGAAAAAAAGGAAGATTCAGATTTCCTTGTAAGTTGTGTGAAGGCGATCATTCCCTCCACCGTTGTCCTTTTCTAGATGAAGCTAAAAGTGTCTTGAATAACCGTCCTGCTTCACCGCAGCGACTTCTGCCTGGATACAAGAAACTCTTGCCAAGTCCATCACTAGTTGAAAATCTGACTGACATACCTCAGTTGTCAGTCAAAATGACTATCATTGAAGATAAACCCTCTGAGTCCATACCAGACCAAATTCAACAGGTCGGGACAATAGCCGACCCAGTCTTGCCTTTAGAAGGTCCACCTTCAGATGATACAGTTTCCAAAGAGAACGAGAACAACACTATTCAAATTCTTTTTGTTAATACAGAGTCTGATGAACATGGGGGAAATCTACCCATTCCTTTACCACAAGAGGGAATTTCCCCATTTCAAGAGATTCATCCAACCGTTTATTCGGTTCCCCCTCCAAGCAATCTAGTCGTTTCCTTTGATTGGAATCTACTAGCGGGTCCCCGCCTTCCATCTAATGTACCATTCCGAGTCATAGTACAAGTTTACAAAATGATCATGTCTGGAACTATCATAGATGAAGGGATTTCCGTCAGTATCCTTTCCTCAACTGCTTGGAAAGTGCTTGGTTTTCCACTGCTTCTGTCTGAGAATCAAAATTTATCAGGCTTCAATAAAGGAACTAGTCGACCATTAGGGATCCTTCCAAATTTACCTATAACTTTGAGAAGGAAAATCGTTCATTTGAATGTGATGGTAGTCCAAGGGCCACTAGATTACAATCTACTCCTTGGACGTGACTACGTTTATAGCATGGAAGCTATTGTTTCCACACTCTTTCGAGTGATGTGTTTCCCGCATGAAGGCAGAATGGTGCAACTTGTCAACCAACTTTCATTTCCCGGTTCAAACACGAGTACGAGTCAAACACCATACCTAAATAGTCTCTTTGCACAAGGAGTGTCTCTTCAACCTCCAGTTCATCCACCTAATTACCCCAAGTGATTTGGTGAATGTGAAGAAGCTTAGGGGGCATGCACCCTGGTCTGCTTCGGCAGGCGAACCCAGAAGAAAAAACAAATTTCCTTGTAGGTTATATGATTGGTCTGAAACACCATTTCCGTGTAGGATATGGGATCAGTCCGAAACAGGATCTCCTCGCACGTTATGTGATTGGAAGCTCACACCATTCACCTTTGTCTATTTCGATGGACAGAGCTGAGGAAGTGTTTTGTCTACTCCGCAGACGAAATGATCCTACTTAAATGCAAGAACTTCCATAAGGGAACTGGAAATTCTAGTTTTCTCAACACCTGGGGGCATGTAAACCTTTTTTACGCAAGTGAAAAGTGACCAGCGTAACTCTACCCTCGTAGTATTTTAGCCTAACTCTAATCCACCATTCACTTTTGTCGGCAGCCCCGACAAAACAAAGGGAATGTTTTTTCTAAACTATCATACCTAACCTCAATAGTTCATTAACTCTTAGTGTAGTTAGTTCTGTAGTTGGTCATTTCTAGCCTGCATACAAAAGGCAATGAGAAAAGTTTCGCATGGGGCAATCTCACTAAAAAATGAACCTACTAATAAGAGACATCTTTAAAGACGATCGGTGTGAGCAATGTTTCCGAAAAGTTCAAGCTTGTTAAAAAATAAACCTAGCACTGAGCACATGTTGGCACAAGGTTCAAGCTCATTAAAAAATAAACCCGCCACTGAGCACATGTTGGCACAAGGTTCAAGCTCATTAAAAAATAAACCCACCTTTCAGTAAATAACCTTTGTGATTGCATTTCTATCAGCCTTTTGAGCCTTGGTCGTGTTCTTACCGTCACCTCCACTCTTTTAGCCGATCATACACCTCCACTTGATTGTTTACCCTTTTGAGGAACAACTGCGACGAGTGATTCTATTAGCCACCCTCTTTACACTGTCGTGTTTGAGAAGTTCCAAACTTACCTGGAACCAGTTGCTACCCGAAAACACCACTCGTTCCTCAAAAACGAGTCTCTTTTAAGCTCTTTTTAGACTCGTAAAATATGAAAAGATTGCCGAGCTACTGGCCTTTCTAGCTCGTTAAAGTAAAGGGAAGTGCCATCCCTCCTCTACATTTTAATCTTTTTGGACCTGAGGGATCATTCCACAAAAATATCGAGCGCTTGTATTTTTCGGCTCGCTAAAACTATCGAAAAGTCATCCCTTTCGTATTATTTTTTGGACTTAAGGGATTATGCCACGAAAAAGGACTGCTAGAGTTTCCTTTTCGTCCCTTTTCGAACTCTCTAAACATGACAATGACTGAGTTATCTTTGTCGTTAAACTCGTTAAAACAATAGCGACAAACTTGTCCATCTAGACAAGAACGAGTTTCACTGTCGCTAGGCTCACTAAAACATAGCGACAGGTTTGCCCGAAGTGAAAATTATAGAACAAGCATATGTTATCCTCCTCAAGCTTGACAAAAATAAAGAGGTACTGGTCAACAATGACTGGGGAAAAAGGGAAGAAAACTTGAAGAACTTCATTGGTAGAAATTCGCTCTTAAACATGACACTTTCACTCCATCACCATGATTGAGTTGGGTTGGGTTATTCCGTTCACCAGTCACATCACCATTGGTCCTCCGTACCATCCATTTTTGGGGTTAACGCTACCAATCCATTTCAGTGTCGCTGATATGTTCAAGAGAAGTTGCTCAGAGAATTCTCCAACCCAGCTAATGCCTCATCCACTGCAATACCTTCACTCTCCATTTTTCATGACTGCCATTCCTGAACCTTGTATCATTAGATCGTTTTCACCTCCACAAAATAATTTGCTTCGTTTCGTTTCATAGATGTGGGATACATCAAGGCCCTCCTACGACAAGTCACTTCTTGTTGAGATCAGCTCATTATCCAAGAAGTTGACTTAGAAACAACCCTTTCAATACCTTGAAGCTTGCATGCCTCAATGGCAAGTTTCTCACTTCCGGCGACATGTTTACATCAATAACCTTCGACCGAAAGATTTTACGTGGTGTTCGACATCGACTCATATATTCACACCACGTGAATTGTACTGTAGTACCTTGAGGGTCATTATCATTATCGGTGATTCCTCTCGCACCTGTTAACAGCTTACATCATTGGCTGGTAATCAGGCAATGTCTTTCCATGTTCGAATCTTTTCACATGGATCAACTTGTACATTGGGCGAAGATTGAACGAGTTTGAAGACCCCGGATCTAGTTTCATCCATCTAGGCTGTGATATATTTAGGAATATAAAGACATCAAATGTACACAGAAGTTGCATAGATGATCATCCAAGCTAAGGGATGATGACTCTACATATAAAGAATCACCAATCCGCAACAAATGACGATTATCTGTCCTATGTACATGAAAATGAATTTATTAAGCTTAGCATGGGAATTCCCACCTCAGCTAGATCATGAAAATAATATGATGATGATGTATTGTATTGTATCTTATACAGGTCACCTTCCAGTTCGAATACCTCAGATCGTCATGATAAAGCATTTCACCTGACATCAAAAGATTTACGACCTCATGCTTTAGGGGGCAACTGTTATAGACATATTTGGTCACTTCAACCCCAATCATATATGTCAATAAACCAAGGTCTCTTTAACCCCTAAAAGTGTTGTTTCATACCCTAAAGGATCATGGTCAACTGATTAGATAATTTCCTAGAAGTTCCACCTGAAAAACCACTAAGAACTGGCCAAAACTGGACCATACTGAATGCTCCATTGTCAAGGTGCGATGCATCTCACCTGCTACACATGAGAGGTGCGATGCATACTGAAAAGGCCTTTTATAGGGTGTGATGAGTGATAATAGACAAATGGTAGAGACAGTTTGCTAAGTGGATGCCCAGGGAATTTTCTAGAAACTTCACATATGACACTTGGCTCTCTGAATTCGCCCAGGGATGAGTAAGAGATCAATGAAATCTCCAAGTGGAACCAAGAACTATAAGTGGAATGACACTAATAAAAAACCCAGAGCTAACTCACACCCTTGCAAGACATCTATATATGGATCCCTCATCTGAGAGATCTAGAGGCTGGAATTTTGTAATTTGTAAGGAAGAGTTGTTGGTTTCTCTTTGAGACATTGTATTGTTGGGTGATCTTGCTTTTCATGAGGTGAAGAGGGCTTTCATGCTGGGAGGATGATGCTGGATCAGACAGCTGGGTTGTAATCCTCGCTTCTACTTCTACTATTAATAAAGTTATTTGAATTTTCCTCCATATACTTGTGTATTTGTGAATCTTGTATTTGTGAATGTAATTTTATGGTTAATGTATTTCTGATTCTGCATTGTTGATGGTATCATAGATCTCTATGCTTTGATGGTGTTTTGTTGCTTTTCCTCCACAGGTGTTCTTTGAAGTGAGACAAGTGAGAAAGGAGCGACAAGTTCTATCAAAGGAGAGAGGAAACAAGCAAGGAGCCAAGCGAAATATTAGGGTTGGTGCTCTCTGCTTCTCTCTTATCTATCATTCATAAAGGAAAACACAAGTTACTTTGTATTGTTTGTTTCTAAGATAGCTACCCGTCTTAGTGGGACTAGCAGATCAAATAAACACTAGTTTAATTCAACCCCAATCATATATGTCAATAAACCAAGGGCTCTTTAACCCCTAAAAGTGTTGTTTCATACCTTAAAGGATCATGGTCAACTGATTACATCATTTCCCAGAAGTTCCACCTAAAAAACCACTCAGAACTGGCCAAAACTGGACCATACTGAATGCTCTACTGTCAGGGTGCGATGCATCTCACCTGCTACACACGGGATGTGCGATGCATACTGAAAAGGCCTTCTGTAGGGTGCGATGAGCGAGAATAGACAAATGGAAGAGACAGTTTGCTAAGTGGATGCCCAAGGAATCTTCTAGAAACTTTGCATATGACACTTGCCTCTCTGAATTTGCCCAGGGATGAGTAAGAGATCAATGAAATCTCCAAGTGGAACCAAGAACTATCAGTGGAATGACACTAATCAAAAACCCAGAGCTGACTCACACCCTTGCAAGACATATATATATGGATCCCTCATCTGAGAGATCTAGAGGCTGGAATTTTGTAATTTGTAAGGAAGTGTTGTTGGTTTCTCTTTGAGACATTGTATTGTTGGGTGATCTTGCTTTTCATGAGGTGAAGAGGGCTTTCATGCTGGGATGATGATGCTAGATCAGATAGCTGGGTTGTAATCCTCTCTTCTACTTCTACTATCAATAAAGTTATTTTAGTTTTCCTCCATATACTTGTGTATTTGTGAATCTTGTATTTGTGAATGCAATTGTATGGTTAATGTACTTCTGATTCTGTATTGTTTATGGTATCATAGATCTCTATGCTTTGATGGTGTTTTGTGTCTTTGCCTCCACAGGTGTTCTTTGAAGCGGGACAAGTGAGAAAGGAGTGGCAATTTCTATCAAAGGAGAGAGGAAACAAGCAAGGAGCCAAGCGAAAGATTAAGGTTGGTGCTCTTTGATTCTCTCTTATCTATCATCCATAAAGGAAAACACAAGTTACTTTGAATTGTTTGATTCTAAGATAGCTACCCGTCTTAGTGGGACTAGCAGATCAAATAGACACTAGTTTTCCCGGAAACAATGTATGATGTGGATTTAATTTTATTTACGTGTGTTGCAAATGTATGTCTAAAACGTGATTCACTAATGCATCAATTAATGTGCTTAGACTTCTAGGAATGTGTTGATATTAAATTTAATTAAAATGTATTTCTAGAAGGCGAACCCTTAAAAACATACGAAGCATAGTTGGACTTCATATTGAATAGACATTAGTTAAATGTAGTACTACAAGTTGTGAGTCAACTCTGACTACTATACGATGAATTCCATGACAAATAACATCCAAAAACAACTCGATAATTGCGTTATAACCAGTGATGTTATTGATAGAGTGACCAATACAAATCCCTTGTAAACTCACTAACTCGCCACTCAAAGCATAAATAGCCCATGCTGCAGAGGAAAGGTTCTGAGTACTATGAAAAGCGCCATTAGCATAACCAATGTATGGTTGAAGGGACGCTGAAATCTGCAAGTCAAATGTAAAACAATATTAACAGAGACAGTAGGAAGCTCTGAAGGAGAGCACACTACAAACACATTCACACACCTATACAGTATGTACGCAATGACTACACAAATATGATCTAATCATAGTATTTCTTGAGTTACAACCCATTTCTAGGCTACCCAAGGGGGATTCCATCCAAATCAATGAGATGGTAAGACCCTTTCATAAGAACATGTTTAACTATGTACAAGCCTAACCACATTGGTTCGAACTTCCCATCCCCTAGCTTATCGACTTCTTGATCGTATAAAATGACTAGATCACCTTCTTAGAAGGCACGAGGTTTAAAATTCTTGTCATATTGTGCTTTGATATGTCTCTTATGGGCCTCATTGGCCATTGCAACATCGCGTTGGGTTTCATCTAAATGTGTTAGATGCAAGGGACACTCTTCTTCTACGAAAGTTGTGGGGAGGATTTCAACAACAAGCTTGAAAATAGGAATATTGCATTCGATACGAAGGATTTCCTTTAGACCATACACCAATTGAAAAGGCGTGAATCCAGCGGCAATTCGAACAGAGGTTTGATATGGCCACAAGAATGCATAAAGGATGAGGTGTCAATCTGATTTGTGGATTCCTATCATGCATTGTAGCATTGTTTTAAAAAAAAATTAATAACTTCTACTTTCCCATTTGATTGTGGGTAATAGGGAGTTGAGCTATCATGTTTAAGGCCCAACTTAGCAACAAGCTTAGGCATCATGTGATTTCGTAAAAGTTTCCCATGATCTGTAACAATGGCTTGTGGTACACAAAACCTAGCAATGACATGATTAAAAAGAACAAGGGTATTTTTTTCGTCGGTGTTATTATACGTAGGCATCGCCTCGACCCACTTGGTAAAATAATATACCACCACAATGATGTAGTCATGCCCCCCGATCGAGTGAGGGTTACATATCATAAATTCAATGTCCCATTTCACGAAGGGTTGAACGTTGATAACAAGATGTAAAGTAGGAAGTGAAGCATGGTTTTTACGATCATAGATCTGGCAAGCATGGCACTTTTGAATTGCGAGGATGTAATCGCAGAACATAGTAGGCCAAAAATAACCAGCACACAAAATATTTTGTGCGGTGGCATAGTCAGACATATGTCCACCACATTCCCTAGCATGGCATTCTTTTAGAGATTTCTCGACCTCTTCATGTGTGAGGCATCGTATACATATGGTATCAATACCACGACGATAAAGTGTGTCACTAATTATAATATAATTTTTAGCCTGGTATTGAATACGTCGTTGGTTAGAGCGAGAGGTATTAGGTTGAAAAGTTTGGGTCTGTAGATAGATGATGATATATCCATACCAAGGATCATATGAATTTATCAATAAAAAATGACTCATTAGGAATGGAATCATTAGGTGTAGATTCAGTTTCGAATGAGGGAAGACCGTAGATCAGTTCAACAAAGACTAAGGATTTCTTGGATTTGGAATTAATGAGTTCAAAATTGAATTGGGGAGAATATCAATCCATTTGGAATACTTGCACCCCACAGAAATTATTGTGACAAGAGGTATGTCACAGGGTTGCAATCAGAAACAACCATAGTCTTGCGAAGCAGAATATAGTGGCAAAACCTTTGGACAACTTGGATGACTGCCAAAGCTAACTTTTCAATGCGAGTATATTTTTTTGTTGTTGTTTAAGTTCTGAATCAAATAATAAATGGTATGTTCATCCCCTACGTTGTCTTCTTAGACCAATACCATGGAAACGGTAGTAATTGTAGCAGTGAGATACAAGAAATAATCACATTGATAATCTAGGGGATACAACAATGATGCTAAAACTAGGATATCTTTCAAAGCATCAAATGCCTTTTGGGAAGTTCAGTACCAATGGGAGGGAACCCCATTTTTAAAAAATTGAGTAAATCATTTGGTCAATTCATCATAGTGGGGAAAAAATCTCTGTAGAAAGTTAACCTTCACTTGGAGGTGTTGTAACTGAACAAGTAAGGAAGGAGCAGGCAAATCAAGGATCGCCTAGAATTTAAGTGGATAAATATTAATTCTTTTCTTTGACACAACGAAGCCAATAATTCAACCGGATTGAACAAAAAACACACATTTGTGTGGATTTAGCCTAATATTATAATGTTGAAAACAAAAGAATATAGCCCTGAGATGCATCAGGTGATCTGTAAGATGTTTCAAGTGGGAAGGTATGTCATCTGAATAGGGTAGTACAATGTGCTTAATGTTGTGGAAGCCATAATTCATAGCCCTCTAAAAATATTCCCTATCATTTTTCAAACCAAAAGGGATATTTCGATAGGAAAATGTGCCCCATGGATAGATAAATGTGGTTTTATGTTTGTTGTAACTATGATTATTTTCATTTTCACACACCATATTTTGTTGGGTTTACACATTATAGAGGAGAAAGACTCTACACAAGATGAAGAAGTTTGAGGATAGCCAAGAACCCATCCCATAGAGGGGGAATAGTAACATCTATTTGTTCCCTTCATAGGCATTATAATAAAAACTATTCTTTGTATATTTTGTTTCCATTGGATGATTGGAGTTATTACTCCTTTTTGCTGTTTAACTATGATTGTGGCATAGATCCAGACTTTGGCAGGTTTTGTTTCTATCATTTGTTGCAGATCTACAATGTTTAAAAACCTTTTATTGTTGAGATTGTTTGTCATCCACAATCTTAAGTGGGTTCTTTTAGTACATCTTTGAGAAGAAAACACTACAACAAAATTAGCGACTCCACTGGGTTTATACTTCAGATCCAAAATCTTGGGTGACCTTCGGTTTTTAGCTTAGGGTTTCTTCTTTTTTCAATTCTCTTAATGTTTCCTAGTTTTTTAACCCTAGATCTATTAAATTTCTGACTTGCGCACGCTTTCTGGTCGTTTACGTAGATCATAGGAACCAGTCACCACAAAGGCGACACTTTTTTTCGATATTTTCCGACCATGATCCATGGAGAAAAAAGATAGGTTGCCACCATCCATAGTTTCACATTTAAACTTGTTTGGTCTTTGGCCTTAGGATCCCATCGGTTTCCTTAGGTGTTTCACCCATCTCCCTATCTTTTTGCAGCGATCTTCCCCTCTGGTTTTTTGTTGTTACTGCACCACTTTCCAGAAGCTTGGTGTCACTCGATCCCAGTCACACAGACATTTAGATCTCTTGAATGTTTTAGTGTATTTTCCATCGATTTAGCCACCAACCAGCATAGTGTTTGCAAACCCAGTTTGGGTGGGGTTTAGTTAATTGTTTTGCTGTTCATATTTTGTTGTTAATTTCAGTTTATTTTCAGCAATATTTTTTCTTTTTTAGAAACACGATCTAGGCTTAATCAATAAATACACTCACACACACAAGCACACCTTAAGTGAAGGGAACTTGGTTTACATGCCAAGCTAATACTTAACATAATAAATTTATCTCCCCTCCTCGAGACAAATGCATATTGTTGATCGCCCTTCACCATTTCCGTGTCACGCGTGTCATACCATCATTATGCCACCAAGGCATTTGTCACAGAGACTATTAGGGTGTCACCACCAGTTTCCACTTAGGCATATTACTCCTCCCCGTCGGATTCGAGTTCATAGACCTCCGAGTCCCCATATCGACTCTTCTACTAGTTCACCTGATTCCTCATCTGAATTTGAGCCTCCTTCACCGGATATCATCACCATGTTTGGACCCATAGCTGATGCAGGAACCCAACCTGGTGTTGGCTCTAGTTCTATCCCGGTGGTCACATCAAGCAGAATAGTCTCAGGAACAGTTCCGACAGCCCCCATGCTCCCCTTTATGGTTGGGTTAAGTCTATCGGATTTTAACCAGTTGATAAACGACCCCATACACCATGATGCTGGTTGGCCTTCTATGTCGACTAAGCTTCCCTCAGACATCCCAAAGTTTGAGGGTAATGTTGGAGAGGATCCTACCAAAAATGTATGATCCTTCCACATGTGGTGTTTTTCCAACTCCATAACTGATGACTCCATTCGTCTTCGGCTATTCCAATGCACGCTCACTGGAGACACTACAAAATGGTATGTAGACCAACCCACCACATCTCATTTCATTTTCGCGACGCTTGCTAAAGCGATACGGCACCGGTACGGAGCTATTGACCTCATTCCGCCAGTCCTCCGCTACTCACCTTTCCGACCATGTTCAAGAGTGGTGTTGGAGGAGGAGCACATGTCGTGCCTTGCCTTTCAAAGACCGTGTCTATCTAGATTGGTTTCTTAGGAGCCTTCTAACACCCATTGGAAAAAATGTCGCATCCCATTTTCCTCAGACCAAGGAAGAAGCTCTCCAAACTGCCCTGAGATATGACCTGATTTATGTGCAATCTGGTTATGTCTATACTGTCATTCCAGACCTCCCTCGTCCTGGAAGAGCCAATGCACCGGGGCCATCTCACACCGCCGACGGTATCGTTGGAACCCTTTCACACCCTTTGCCATATACTCAGCAAAGTTATGGCTATCCACAGGGGGGCACCGGTTCCTCTAACACTTATGCCCATTCTGTTAGCAACATATTTTTAGGGCTCCAACCCGTCTACCAAACTATTGCTGCTCCTTATGCACAACCTAGCGCTCCAGCCCCTCAAGCATTAGCACAACAACCTCCCATGCATCCTCAGCCCCAACAACCACCGCCTCCTTAGGGTGAGTTCTTTATGCAGTAGAGTGTGACCAATACCCAAAGTTCGAAGAAAAAGAATACAGGGAAGGGTAACAAGGGTAACCAGGGTAATCAAAGTAATCAACTTAGTGAACCCCAAGGGAACTAGCCTAACACCAACAACCAACAATAGGGCAACCAACCCAAGCAGAACACAGTTATTCGTATGAACAAGCCTTGTGAATGTTGTGGTGTACATGGCCATTATACTCATGAGTGTCCTCTCTTACCCCAGGTGCACCAAATGTGGGAAGCTCAAGCAGCTTCTAGAGGTTAAAAATCACCTCATAATACCCCACCATATCAACTGAAAGTTCTAAAAAATCCTTTCCCTTAGCAAGGATTTGTTGCTGCTCAACCTCAACCATGGCAAGCAACCCATCCCCCCCAACCTTCTAGTCTTGGTGACTACCAAATCCTTATGATGAAATCTGATGAGGTTTACCCCTCCAATATCAACTTGCAAACTCGGTCGTGTCAATATGACAAACCATCGACTTCATCCACCACTGAGTCTAAAACCAATGCATCGGCTGAGCCTCTTACAACACCAAATGGTCCATTACAGATCCCTCAACCTAAATTTGAGGCCATTCCCAAGATCCCAAAGGGACCATTACTCTGTAATGTGTCTTCTAACCAAGCTTCCCATACATACAATATAGTAGATGACTTGGCGCAATCACGTGCTACCATGTCGATGTTGGAAGTCCTCCAGTCTTTCCCATCTTATAAAAAAGCTCTACTAACTGCCTTGGGTGCAGTAGATCCTTCTGTCGGTCGCTTGATTGTCTTCCCGGTTGATACATCAGAACATCCCCCATTGCCTTCTTTGTTGCTTTCCAGATACCAGTTCAAGTCTATAATGCCATAATCTCCCGATGAATTATTGACGAAGGTGCATCCACCTATGTGATGTCCACTGCTATTTGGAAACAACTTAAGTCACCTGAGTTGTCCCCCTCCACCATCACTTTCCGTGACTGGGATGGACACTCTTCCCAACCCCTTGGCATGTACTGCAACTATCCAGTGACCCTTGTGGGCAAGACTGTCCATGTCGACATTGAAGTCATTGATGCCCCTTTGGATTACGACATTCTCTAGTTACACATATTCCATGTCAGCCATCCCGTATGCGGTGTTCTGCAATATGTGCTTCCCCCGTGAAGGGAAGATTGTCACCATCGATCAATTGAATTACTATGAGCTGACATCCGTGACCTCCCCCGAGTCCATTATGTTGTCAGTGTTTGATAAATAGTCTTCAACTCCTCTCACCATTGTTTTTCCTGAAGTCTATAAAGATTCCTCATTGTTGGGTGCTTTCCTTGGTCCTCCCCCTCCCATATCAGAGCCTAACTCTATGAGTGTTTGCATGTTACAAGCGTCATGGGCTGCCCTTAAGCAGTCCGATACATCCGATCAAAAACCAGGCCCTTAGCACCCTGCTATTGCCATCCCATCCGAGCCCTCTGGATCCACCCCCTAGGACCTCCTTCGTTTATGGGTGCCTCTCCTATGTTTCCACCAGGAACTGTTCCTCCAGGTCTCAACCATCTAGGAGCTATTCCGCCGGGACATTACCCTGCAGGCCAGATACCTTTCTTATTTCCCCCTCCGGAAGTATTTTCTGCCCCTGTCATGGCTTCAATGGTCCTTCCTAACATGACTCTAGGGATCCCAATATGGTACATCGGTCCCACTTGCAAGCATTCCGCCTGTTCAACGAAGACCTTATCATGCTTTGACCTCGGTTCAACGGTCCCTACGGTCCCTTCCACTGCTTCATTTCCATCGCAACCTCAACAGGAACCCACTCCTATTGCGAATGCATCGAGACAGGGGGGACAAGCTAAGAGGAAAGAACCTAAGGACAAGGCTCCCCAAGCTCCTCCAGCCCCTAAGGCCCCAAAGCCGACACCCCCGTGCGCTTTGTGTAAAGTTGTTGGGCACACCACCAATAATTGTCTTGAACTTCCTCAACTTAAACCTTTGGTTCATGAAGTGTTCCTTGAGTCAAATATCCTGGAAGTTCATGTTAACTTACCAAGACCACCCAAGAAACTCAAAACGTTGCGCACAAATCACCCTTGTTCCCTCTGTGATCATCATGGTCATTATTCCCATTGTTTCCCTCGTCTCCATGAAATTCACGATTGCCTTGGGGCACTTCACGAATACGAGGCCACTCGTAGTGGATCATCTACTCCTCTACGCATGGATTCTAGTACCCCTAGTCAACCAGAACAGGGGACGCTAGTCCCACCATCATGATCCCTCCCCTCGATGTCGAGATGACTAACACCACAGGCCATATCCTTTACCTGTTGTCATCCTTGAGTTCCTCACAGGCAAAGCTTTCTGAGGTTTCTGTGCATGTTTCTATTGAACCTCTTTCAACAGAATCCTATGTCTCAACATCTATAGATACTCCATCTACCAGTTCGTCATCTACCATTCCCAATGATTTGTATGTGAATGTTACTTCTCAAGTTGCTGCACCAGGTATCGCCGTCACATCATGTAGTCAATCTTCCTCTCATCCGCCCATCTTCCATTCTGATGAGGACATCATGGAAGCTATGTCTACCCCTAATTACCCTTGCACTTAGGCAAGGGGGCATGTTTTTGGAGGATTCTAAAGGCCATTTCCTTCCTAATTCTCCCAATGCACTCTATCTCAAGAAATTTCACTCATAGCACATCCCTTTAATTTGCGTGTCTTTACTTCTGCCATGAAGTTAGGTAGATTGCATCATCTCATTTGTTTTCTTTTGCACCTTTCAGATGGATCCATCATCCACACCGTATATCGATCATGCCGACAATACGAGTCGCTTCTCGAGGAATATAGCCTCGACAGCCTGGGCCATTTTTACCCCCTTGCATACGTTAGTCCTTTTGAACAGCGTGTGCATTGGATCTGCCACCAATAATCAGGCCGATTATGATGTAGTGATATGTTTATTAGTTTTTGCCCTTGCTCATCGCATCCTTCATCTTCAATTTCGTTTAGATTCCTTGCTACTTGTCATGCAATTGAATGGTGTGTATCATGTGCATAACCAAGTCCTATTTAGAAAATATCTACGAGTTAAGCTGTTGGTACGTGAATTTGAAACCATCACGTTCAGTCATGTTCCTAGAGCCCAAAATAACTATGTAGATGCCATTGAAAATAACATTCCAGATTGGAAGTTATCACATGTATACCACAGAAGATAACCATAAACAAAACAAATGGTGAACCATCATCATCATATAAAAATTCATAATCATATTATGTATCATATAAGTGTTTGGAGCCCATATCTCTAAATACATGTAGTACGCCCATAACATACTGGGGGGCACATAGGCCTCTAGATCTCCTTATTATCCTTTGGAGGATCTCGTGCCAAGTTGGGCTGAGATGATTGAATCCCTTTTTCGAGCACTCGAAACACAATGGCACTCCACAAAATCTTGCTAAGGGGCATCATTCCCACCTTGGCATACCAGATCAATCCCCTCCATCACATATTCTTGCGGGCAATATCCCATGCTTGGGGGCATGATGGCTTTCCTCTGGCCATCTTCTCAATTGACTAACATAAGTCTTGGCCTAGATCCCACCGAATCTAGGTATGGTCGATTATCCTCCCATTCCTTGGATAGTTTATCCTACAGACCTCTCCGACGAGCCATATGCACATCGCATATCGTAGAAATTTGATACCATATCTTCAAATATTCTACTCTATGTCCACATAGTCCCGATATTTGACTTAGTGGATGAGAATGATTCTATACCTCCTCTAGTAGTTCATTCTCATTTTCCTCTTCCTTTAATTCTTCACCAGGAACCATCGTTCCAAGAAGCAGTAAGGCCATATTTAGACAAGTAAGGCAACTTGCCTGAAAGTTGTAGATCTCGATTCTAATGGTCGGTTTTTCTGCTACAATCTCCACAATATTTAGGGCCTTCTCCTCCTCTCAAATTGCAGGGAAAACACCCTTTTATAGAAAAATCCACAACTTTTTTGTTGCCCATTGCAACCAAACCATAGCTCAGTTTGACGAACCATCAAAACTATTGGAAATCTCTCCTTGAGTAATATAATGGGTCTTCCTCAGTTTTTGATGATTTGACACTTCACCAAGAAGTCATTTTTCCAAGAAGGGTCACTTCGTCACCTCTCAAAATTGAATTTCATCATAAAGCTACACTTGTACTTTGAGGACCTCCTCCTCTGAATAATTTTCATACCATGTGTTGATTTTCTTCATGAGCAACCATCATTTACTCATGTCTTCATCCAGCCTATTCTGTGTGGCAGCGTCATCGAGTCACCCCTGTTTAGAGCATCAACGATGAGTCACCCTTGCATCCATGGAGTCTGTCTCATGTCCCATTATATCATGTCATAATATTCCATCCATCTCTGCATAACATTCATCCTGTGTTGCCCATTTTGGCCTCCAGTCATACTATCCCCATCCCCTCCGGAGTTGAGTTAGTCACTGCCAGGTCAACCATGCACTGTATTCTCTAACAAGGGAAGTCATTTATTTGTCCCTCAGTATCACTTTCCTCATTATGCCTGGTGTTATTCCATCAATCACATTACTATTTTCCCTTGTTCCTTAGTTGAGGATCCTCATTGCCTCACCTAAGGCGGGACCTATTCTGTCGACATCAGCTCATTTATTCCAGAAGAACGGCCTAGAGGGCGGTGTATCTTGGTTCCAATTTCCATTCTTCTTCAGCACCTTGGATTGAGCAGAGGGACTCATTATTCCCATTTGAATTGGTTGTTTCATGTTCGTGATTCATACACTTGATGGTCCAATTATGCAGCAAATTGTATCAGTGATTCCTGGGTATGTGTGAGATGTTTCAAACCTCGTGAAGGGGTGGCCCTTCAGATAGCCCCCCACATGCCCAGATGCATTCCTATGATGCTACAAACTCAGATGCAGTTCCGTAGAGTTGATGGGTTCGGTTCCTACCGATCATAGTGTTCATAGCATGTAGTCTCCTTCAGATGATCCATTCAGTTTTGCAGAGCCCTTCCTTGTTCAACATGGCCTCTCCAATTGTTCTACCTTCCCTACCACCCATTTTTTGAGGGAAGGGGGTTTGTATCTCATATTATCATATATTATAGTATTCAGTCCTGGCTCATATTTTTTCTAAGTGCATTATGTATATGGGACACATTGTATTATTTTCTAGCTCTGTTATGCCAGCATGTCATGTACCATTCAACATGTACTTCATTGCTCAATTTTATATTTCTGGGCAAACCATTATTTTTGTACTAAGTTATCTCGGGGGGATGCGTATGCCTCCCCTGCCTCATTGAGGTCTGGTACCACAACATAAAATAAGACTTGCATTAGTCTCTCCCCCTCTGTCCCTATCCTCTCTCGCTTCAGATTTATTAGTCTCTCTCTCTCTCTCTCTCTAACTCCCCTTTGTTGTCCAGTGATTGTGTCTTTACAGCGTACTCCAGTAATACGTTTTTCTCCTAACACTTGTACGTTGGGGGAAATCCGTTATCAACAAAAATCTGGTCATCTAGCCTAATTTACTAGATGGATTGAATTACACCATGTAAAGCCAATTTTACCATAGTAAAATTTCTTTCACTATGAGAAATTACTTAATAAACCACCTTTGTTAAGTAATTTATAGTTAAAACCATGAAGAATAATTAAATAAATCACTATTTATTTGATTTTCTTCTAGGAATAATTAATTAAACCATTGTTCAATTATTATTCCTTGTCATATTTGACCCAATCATGAAAAATAAACAGATAAATAATTAATTATCTTATTTTTCTCTAAGAATAATTAATTATTATTATTTGTCAAATTTGACTAAATCCCTTAGGAATAATTAAATAAATAATTGTTTATTTATTATTCCTTAACTAATTCATTGAGATGATAAATAAATCATTTATTTATTTATTATTTCTAAATAAAAGTTTAAATACTTTTTCCCTCCTAAACAAATATAATAAAATATTCCAAGTGGTTATTCCAAGAATGGGATCAATAATACTTTATTATTGGTCATTATTCGAGGATAACTCAATATTTTGTTATAAATAGAAGGGTTTTCCATTCATTATTCACTTTTGATTATTTTCATTGTTGTACTCACTATTGTAACTATGATTATTTTCATTGTCGCACACCATATTTTGCTGGGTTTACACATTATAGAGTAGAGACACTTTACACAAGATGAAGATGTTTGAGGATAGCCAAGAACCCATCCCATAGAGGGGGACTGGTAACATCTATTTGTTCCCTTCATAGGTGTTATAATAAAAAATATTCTTTGTATATCTGGTTTCCATTCAATGATTGGAGTTATTAATATTTCTTTTTGCTATTTAACTATGATTGTTGCATAGATATGGAATTTGGCAGGTTTTGTTTCTATCATTTGTTGGAGATCTACAATGTTTAGCAGCCATTTATATTGTTAAGATTGTTTGTCATCCACAATCTTAGGTGGGTTCTTTTCGTACATCTTTGAGAAGAGAACACTACAACAATGTTGGTCTGATGAGAGGATGTTGATTTGGTTGTAGTAAAAAAAACCATCCATAAACGAGAAAACTTCACTTCCAACACAGTTATCAATAATTTGGTCGATAAACGAGGTGGGATAGTTTTCTTTCGGACAAGCACGGTTGATATCTTGATAATCGACACATACACAAATCATGCCTTGTTTTTTCATGACAAGAACAATGTTTGAGACCTAAGCATTAAGAGGGACTGGGTAAATGAAACCAACCCGCAATTTTTTTTAACTTCTGCTTTAATAGCAACAACTTTCTTACGATGGACCGGATGTAAGCATTATCAAACTGTCTTAGAATTTGGATAGGTTTTGTATTCATGTACAATAATATTTGGATCAAAACCTAGCATCTCTTTATATGACCAGGTGAAAACGTCTCAGAATTCCTAGAAAATGGATTTATAGATCTTGATCTCATCAGGATAGAAAGAGGCACAAATATGCACATTCTAGACAATTCTGGGTTTAATTGAAATATCAATAGGAATAGTCTCTTCAAGATTCGATAAATCCTTCTCAGAATCGACGTCATGAATAGATAGGGAATTCATAGATATGTCAACGATATTAGGCGAATCGATATGACCAAGAATATATTCATAGGTATCAGACAAGAAGGAACATGTTAGAAAATCAGAAAGGCAGAAACATTTTCTTATAAGATAATTGATTGTGATTCTCTTATCTTTTAGTTCATCAATCAATGACCAAAACAATAACACAAGGACAAAAGATGTAGGCAGACAACCAGGGAAAAACCCCTATCTAGGGGAAAACCCAGTCAAAAATTCTTCCTTCAATAGTTTCTCAAGATAATCCAAGATTCTAGACCCAGACAAAGACTCCCTCCACACTAACTCAACCCTCAATATTTATTTCTAATGACAACCCTTCCAAAGAAACTTCTACCTACCAGCATCAGCAACAACTTTCACCTAGTAGCAGCTTCGACCCAACATATGTAGTAGCAACAACTTCGACCAAACTTGGAGAACTTCGATCTCTCTTGATACACCTCGGAATTGAGTGAGAGTTGTCCCAAATTTCCGATCTTAAGGCCATCTATCTTCCTATAGAAACTCATTCTTATTTCCAACTCATTTTCTATCCCTTAAACAATTTCACATTTTTCCAGCTTCTAGCTTCAAAGATTAAACTATGTGAGAGAGAATGAGATGCTCCAAATGAATTCAAACTCCTTGTATTTATATCCCTTATGCGAGGTTGAATTACTTGTCTTGAGGCCAAATTGATCTTCTTGAGGCGGACTTGGTGTGGAGGAGACTAAATTAATTTTTGACTAAAAAATAATTATTTTTACATGATCTGAAATCCCAAGAAGGGTTTCTTTAAATGTGCAATGACTCTAATGACTCAGAATAAATCCTAGAAGTACACAATGGGGGATTTGACCTAGAACATGATGACCCAAGCATGAAACCCATGCTTTAATAAGTCATAATAATAATAATAATAATATTTTCTTCATTCTTTTGATAAGTACATCTCAAATACATTTATGAAGACCGAACCTAGTTACAAATTTCAACATAACGATGATGATTATTATCCCACGACGCATCATCTGACATCATGATTTCCATGATTCTTTCATTTGTAGAGAATGTATTGGAGAAAGGATCAGAAGATGAACCACAATCTCGGGAATGATCGACCCAATCTATCAAGGAGGAGAATGTGGAATACAATGCCGAATAGATAACTTCATATTCGAGATGAACATGTCTGAGTGGCATGCGGTCACAAAATGTATCAATATTATAAGTATCTGGTACTATCCAAGGATCAGAAGGAATAGTACAAGAAGAGATCATGTTGATAAAGGTAATTGGGTTTGGGTTGTCACGAGGAGGAAGAGAAAATGTTCCCATCAAAATGGAATATTTAAGTAGTTCAACTCTGGCATGTTGATAAGAATGTGGGGATTCACCCAGGGGAGAAACACTTCCAGTGACTTGAGAATTATTAGCAAAAAAGGTGAGTTGATCAATGGCCACAATTCCCCCCTATTAAGGGAAATTAATCATTCTAAAATAATTTGAAACGACAGTGGCCATGGCATAAATCCATGTACTTCCCAGTAAAAGGTTATAATCCAACGATCCATATATAACTTCAACTTCTACTAGCACCACTTTGCCAGCTAATTCCACTTGTAATGAATTCAATATTTCATAAGGCTTGAAGCCTCTTAAATCAAAGTCTTTGAGAGTAGTGGGTGAATGGTGTAGTTGAGGAGAATCGATAGCATTCCAAAAAGAAAGTGACATGATATAGGTCGAAGCTCCTTCGTCCATAAATGTCTGATGGATGGTCTTAATTTGAACAACAACCTGGATCATAAAAAACATTTGTGGTGGCATTAGGGGATTTTTGAGGTTTAAAATGGGTCTCCTAAGGAAATTATAAAATAATAGTGGAAATAATAAAATAAGGTTAGATTACATCACAAATTTTAGAGGGAAAAAAGAAAAAACTATTTTTTCAACTTATCTCCCTATGGGTTTACTCAAATTTTGAGTGGAAACACTCGTTCGATGAAAAATTTGATTCCTCATCCAAGGAATGCTCATGTTGCATACTTTCTATGGACCCTACTACACAAAAAACGAGAAATACATTAAAAACGTGATTGGAATCACATTTTTCATGTATTTCTCATTTTTCATGTAGCATGGTCCATCAAAATTATCCAAAGTGGCTATTCTTTGGATGAGGAATTACATTTTTCATCCAATGAGTACTCCTACTCGAAATTTGAGTAAAAATTTAGGGAGATAAGTTGAAAATACGAGTTGAAAAAGTAGTTTTTTTTTTTTTTTTTTACTACAAAAAATGGTGAATCATCCCCCATGGTTGACATCATCATATTGAATCCTATTGTTTCTTATAAATTTTATTTTGGTTGTACATTTTTCTTAGGAGGCCCATTTTAGACCTCAAAATTCCCCTAATGAAGTTTGGGTGTATGATTCTCATGATTAAAGACTACCAAAATATAATACGAAGGATCGACACCCACAATTGTGGAAAGTAAAGCCTTCTTTTGGGTGGGATAATTCTGCAAAACCTCGAGAGTTGACATAGCTGAAGGATATTTAGCTAGATCCTCAATTATGTTATTGTTCTATAGAACTCTCGCACAAGGATTGAATGTTGATTTGTGAATAATTTCCTTAGGAAGTTTAATAGTTAATTCAGTTGGAACCACATTTGGAGAAGGATCCAAAGTGGATGAGGTATAACTGGAAAGTTTATTAGTAGCCTTACCAGTTGAAGGATTTGTATTATCGTAGTCCTTATTTCTCGTAGCTGCCATAACTTCATTTTTGTTTGATAGAGGAAATAATCATAACTGAGGAAGAGGAAGTTGGATCCCAAGAAACCATGTTTATCTCATGATTAGGAAAGGGATTTGTTAACACAACAGTCACAATAGATGAATTAAGGAATTGATTTACTTCCGCCCGATGTGGGCAGTTCCAAGTGAAATTTTCCTCATTACAGATTAAGTAAGGATAACGAGGTTTCCTCTTTTCATCGGGAGATATGTTATTTTGTTTGTCCTATTGAGGATTATCTTTATTCATTTTTCCTTTTCCTTTCTTCTTAATTCCTAGTTGCTGAGATTTTCCTTTATGGATTGGACAACATTATTCTCGGAAGTAGTAGTCGCAAGAGTAGTGGAGGATAGGTTTTGAGCAGCCACAAAAGGAGATGAACCAGATAGTTTACTCTCTGACTATTGGCTAGAAGAACCAATCACACCATCAACGACACGTGATTCTTTATTTGAAGGTGGGGAACAATTTTTTGAGGTCTCGGAGAATTGGGTATTTTATTGTAGAGCGTGCCAAATTTGGTTTAAATGAGATCAAGGTATTAGGAATGAGGAATGACTTTCTCTTCGATAATAATGTCTCCTTTATCAATGTCTTAATTTATGGGTATTAATAAAGAATTAGTGTACCATTCAGCTAATAACTGATCGAGAAAAAAGGTTTTGACCAAACGACGATGACATCACCACTCATGAATATGATTAGGAATGTGAGTGGAGTCAGACTATTCGAAATTGGTCAAAAGTTCACTTCCAATTTCATAAAAAATGGACCGCTTAAAATGGGTTAAGAACGTGGATTTTAAGGCATTGAAATTGTTGAACGAAGCTTGTGGCAATTCAATATACCACTTTACTATTATACTAGTAAGTGTCCGCTGGAAAAGCTGTAAATGGATAGAATCATTATTTAAAGAGTTCGATCAAAACCATAAATGATATGTCATAATATGCATAGACAGGTCTTCTCCATGATTTCCATTGAATTTTGGGATAACGCTTGGCAATTTTGTAGGAATAATTGACCACCAAGTAGAGTGAAAAATGGGATCATTCGTAAGTTGGGTTAGATCTAGAAATTCAAGGGTTTCTACAATAGGAAAATTCCTATTAAAGTTAGATGGAGGGTATCCTGGGTAAGATGTAATGGCTTGAGAAACATGTATCTGCAATTTTGGATAAGGATTATTTTGGTAGCCTAGATAAACGTAACCCTGTTTCCTAGTTCCAGGATAACCTTGAAAGGGTTGAAACGACTGGGTTTGAATTTATTGACCCGGGTAAGGCATTTGAGGAATACCTTGATATGGTTTTCCCGAGGAATTTTTCATCATCCATACGTAAGGTTGGCCGGTTTGTGCCTGTTCCATGCCATGTACAGTTTGATTCACTTGCAATTGAGGAAAATCCTGACCAAGTGGTGGAGGTTGTAAGACACCTTGAATAGGCTAGGTAAGTGGGACTTGAGAGGTCCCATATACTGGTGGAACAGGTTAAGTTAGAGGTGCATCCTGCATAGGTTGAATTACTTGAGATAAATCTTGATCAAGTTGAGAAATAGGTTGGAAAGTAGGAACTTGGGACATAGGTGGAACAAGTGGAGAAGTTTGAATTTGATTTACAAATGAGCCAGATTGTACAAGCAACGTAGGATGCCAAGCGTTGGAAACCATTCCTGAAAATGAGGGACTCGAGTAGGGTAGAGCACTAGCTTGTGATATTTGATCAGGAGATTGGAAAATTTCAACAACAGGTTGCCCCCCTACTGAAATATAAGGGGAATATGGAGGAAACTTACCGCCTAGAGGAGGATACCCAGTGTAAGGTGGAGTGGGTTGTTGTAGATGTCCATATGTACTGACATACAAACCATATTTTTTCTCCATTGAAGGTTGGGATGGAGGAGGAGGAGCATATTGTGTGGCACTCATCAAAAAAGCACTAGGTGGAATTCCAGAAGAGGGTGACATAGGAGAAGTCCATGGATTGGATGCTGCACTAGAAAAGGTACAAAATAATGATTGGTAACTAGGAGGAACATACGTGTCACCATACAAATGTGTTTCTAGTGATGTTGCAAACATGGAAGTAGCTAAAACATTGGTTGTCTCGCTCATAGTGGTAGATGCGGGTTGAGAAACCATAGCAGAATCAATCATGGTTAAATTTCGCAAAGAAAATTATCTAGGGAAACTTAAGGGTAAGGTGAAAATAGGAGAACCATACAAAGGAGCTTGTATCGGAGTATGAGAAGGGAATTGATAGAGATGAAGCCCTCTTAAATGAACAAGAGAATAAGGCCGAGATTCTTCTTGAGGAATTTCCTCAATACTTAGAAGACCTGGTGGAATTTGTTCTCTGGCGGGTCCAATATCTACAAATTGTGGTTGAGTCAAAGATAGAGGAAGAGAAAAGGAAGGGCCTGAAGTAAGAGGTATAGTTAACAAAGGTTCCTCAGGATACAATGCGTTTGAGTCAAGAATTTTAGGTTCAATAACCTCAAGTAACACAATTTTAGGTGGTTTTATTTCGACTGTGTCAGACTCACCAACTAGTAGAGAAGTGATCACGATTCTGGTTGGTCAATATCGAATGTAGGTCTAGAAGGGGTAGCTTCCAAAGTACCAGATTCAATATTTTTCATCTTTTTATTCTTTTGATAACATCTAGGAGTTGCGTCAGGAGGTAAAGGAGGAAATATTTGCATCCTATGCGAATGATGGGGTTGTTATTCCACGATGGTTTAGTAAATTTTAGAATTTAACAACAAAAAATAAATAAAAAATGGGTAACTAAGCAAAAGGGTTTACCAAGAAACTGTGAACTACAATATACCACCTTGGAAAACAAAGGAATTACATACAAGCAGACAAACTCCCCGAATGTTGTGTTCGGTGTATCATAGTGTACAAGGCAACTAACTCGATTTATGGATATTGATGACAGGTAGCAGAAAATGATATGAGAATTGTGGAAAAGGAATTATGAAAGCTAATGCAGTTGTGATGGAGGAGAATGGAGGAAAAAGAGTGACAATAGAAACTTGAAGAGAAAGGAGTGCTTAAAAGGGGTTCCAAAGGAGACTCGAGGGAAACGAGAATGCCAAAATACCAACTACAAGTGGGAAGCTTGGTGGGGCATGTGTACCAAGAAGGATACCTGTCACTGTAAAGGTTATTTGCAGTTCATAGTGGGTAGTGGAAAGCTCATAGAGGAAGAGAAGAATTTGAAGATGACTATGGGAAGTCATTTGAAGAATTCATAGGGAATCCATAGAGATGCCAAAGATGTTGGCATAAGAAAAATGAGTGATGAATAATATGAGAGGGAACTCGTTGAGATAAAAGCATGGTTGAATGTGCTTACAAAGTTGCTACAACAAAATGAGGAGAACTAGAGGTATTTGTGGAACATGAGGAAAAGGGTTGAGTGGATTGTTGAAATATTATAGGCCAAGAAGTAGAGACAAAGTTGAGATACATGTTGAAGGAAGAACTCAAAGCTACTGAGTGTGAGGAAGTAGTTAATAGAGGTGAACCTGAGAAAGGAGAAATACTTGAAGACGATGGTGATGAGGTTGATGGAGATTTGATGTTTGAGACATCAAATAAGGTTACAAAGCCTTACATTTTTTCTGATGATTCATTTATGGTTGTAGGTGTTATTGCAGATGATGGACAATCTTTTGAAATTTTCATGAAGAAAGAGGAAGATAAAGGAGAAAAAAAATTCAAGTTTTGTTCTCAGCACAGAGGAGGAGCAATACTTGAATGGGATGCTCATAGGGAATGATGAGCCAAAGGCAGAGACAAATTTCATTCTTCAAACTGATTATGTGCATGTAGGTGTGGCATAAGTGATTATAATTTTTCAAACTGATGCAAGTGGAACAAAAACCGAGGGTGAACAACCTACAAAAGTTGTTGTGAATGAGGATGCAACAAAGTCAAAGGAGGAAGTGTTTTCTTGTAGCATGGAGATAGAGCTCTATCAACAAATTGAAGTGAGACAAAGAGTTCAAAGAGAAACTTTACAAGTGTGGAATGAGGCTAAAAATATGCTTGGATGGTTGTAAATTTTGTTTGAAATTTTTTCACTTGAAATACGGAGTAGAAACATGGTGAAAACAATTGGTTTGTCGCAAGGAAGGAAAAGTAGAATTAAAGTGAAATTAAAGATGATACAACAACACTACAACAACATGACAAAGTTGATGATCAACAACATAACTATCTACGGGATATAGGTGGATGTCAACAACAATAATTCATGGTTAGGAGACCATGATTTTTTTTTTCTACCTTGGGAGTCTAATGCAGGAGCATTAGAGCTTCCAAGTCATCAATATTTTTGGAGATTCAACATGGAAAAGGAATTTTATTTCCTTGGTGTAAATAATTTTAATTTCTTTATTTCTTAAAGAACTATAGATTGAGATAATATTTTTAGGAAGAAAATCTTCCCTTTAAGGCATAAAAAAATTTAGGAAATAAATCATGAGAGGTTGTAGGAGAAAAAAATTGGTAGAAATTAACAAGTTGTTAGGATAAGAAAAAATTTAGAAATCTTAGAAACTATTGAAGGTGCTTTTAGGATTCAGAAAAGCTATGGATAAGAAAGATTTTGTCAATAAGGCAAAAGTGATTCTACATTGAAAAACATGAGTGATTTGTGGATTGATTTATGGATCTATGAAAATTGATTTTGTTTGTATATGTTATTATAAATATTGTAAGCCTAAGGGGAAAACGAAAGGCCAAAATGAATGCGAGATCAAGCCAAGAGAGGAATGAATACTTTTGTAATTGTTATGTAATTGTATGGACATGATTTTATTAATGAGAAAATTTTCATTATGTTCACAAATTGTCTTTGTGTGTAATATGATCATAAAGGATATTATGGTTAGTTGGGTTTTGACCATATTTTTATTAAATAATATGTTGTGTGAGTGAATTTTTTAGGAAAACTAAAATTTTCCTGTATCAGAGCGTTCCCATATACTTTTCATGTGTGGATAGCCATGTAATATACCTGAAAGAGCGTGGGGAACAGTCCTATACACTTACAGGATATCACCCCAGGAATGTAACGCTAACAAAAAATGATATCTATTATGTTTAAAGACATTGGAACACATCTTTAGCCTAGACCTCTAAATGTTTGTGTTAAAGTTCCAAATTCTCTCCTTAAGATTGATTCAATAAATTTCAAAGTTTATCCTGAATTAAGTTTAAGTTTTCAAGGCTCACCATGAGTTCACCTGAATTCCCTACAATGCAATCTAGCATGTTAATAACAAATTTTTTCTTTTCAATGAAAATCTATCTACGAGATGGAAGAAAAAAAGAGTAACGCAACACACAAAATGTAGCAAAGAAAGTTTCCAAAGTAGATTTCCCTAATGCAACTATTCCAATTTCCAAATTTATACAAAACCTTAAATGCAAATAATTAAAAGAAAACCTTCTTTTGTTTCCTCTTAATCTTCAAATTCTATGAAAACTAACATGCAACTAGATCACTGACAAGAGAATACACATAGAATTATCACTGTAATATCAATTTATTAAAACCAATCAATGATAAAGCAACAATTTGCAAAATACCTAATTGACAAGAACAAAGAAAAATCCAAATCAATTCTTATCAAAGGCTAAGAAAACTAAAATAAAACATAATTGAGGCTTTTCAGAGACAGGGACACACTCAAAGACACAAGGAAAACTTGTTGGACCAAAGAAAATTAGATAGCAAAGCAGAGGAATGCATTTTTTTGCATTATACAAAATCAAAGCAGGTGCAGAATAGGCACCAGTGCATGTAAAAAGAAGGAGGAAGTGCACTAAAGCGCTTTGTCTCCAGATCAGGGAATGTGATAGGGCTATTTCAGCCAAAGCATGAAACAAAAAACCAAAGAAAGCCCAAAAAGGGGTTTTCCTAAGGTCAATCAGTGTCTGAGTGAGTCAATCAAGATTATTTTAAGAGGTGAAAAAGATGCCAAGGTCAAGGAAACCACTGAGGGAAGAATTGATCCCCAGTGGAATCGCCAATTTTTTATGTGGAATTCTCATGATTGAGGGTAAATGAATTGCCTATATCTAGTGGAATAATCTAGAACAATAGAAGACAAAAATAATGAAGTTTTCCTTAGAGATATTAGTGTATGGGAAAGAAGTGATCCAAGTCCAGGTGTGACAAAGGACCCTTCCAAGACCTTTTACTTTCGTGATGTGTTAAATTGCATTTTTAAAAGAACATAAAAGAATACATCTGCATGCTGTAAAGAAGAGGAACATGACAATCATCAACACATGAAAACATAAGTCGTTGATAACCGAGTTCATCTAGGAGGGACTACGTCTCCGAGCCTTGATGTGAAGATGGTGTAGGCTGCTGGATTAAGTGCTGTCAATAGTGATGATATACATAAGAGATGATGATGCTATCATACAAGGAAAATTCCCTCATGTAGGAGTGGCTCCAAGAGATGTTCCGCTACAAGAATTCTCAGTCAAAAAGGACTATTATCAGTATGACATAAATTCATGCATGATGATCATGAGCATCCCGTCAACATGGCATAAAAGGGATCTCAATGCAAACATACATGGCGACAACATGAGTATCCCAACAACATACAACAAAGGGATCTCAAACAAAACATGATGACTCATGACAACTATTACATCTCACAAATGATTTTGCATCACATCAAGCAGGAATCATGAAAAGAAGTAAGAAACCAGTTCCCACATCAAACATCAAACAGGGATCTGTGCAGCACAATGCATAGAAAAAGAAGTACATGAACACACTGCATAGACCTCACATCCTGGGGCCATTTGAAGAAAATGATGTCAAGATGCTGAGGCTATTCGTTCCATCGATCTCACAACATAGAATTGCATGGAAATGACCGCTTGCACATGAATGTTGACACCTGCACTCCACTTAGAAAAGTGGCTGAAAAATGAAATGAGCAAATGGAAAATCTGAATGCACCATCAGGTTTGTGGTGTCAAATAGTGAAAAATCGACTGTTAAATTTCTGAATTCTGAGAAAGTGGAATTGTGGGGCTTAAGGAGTCTTTTAGATTCCTCCAAGATTCCCTCCTCCAGTTCCCCTGCAAATCGGCTGCTTAGATTAGGAAACTAACTGCACCATCGGGTTCGTGTTTCCGATAGCTATAAGATCGACATAAAGTTTTTCCAATTTGGACATTGCAAAAATTTCACCCTCCTGGAAATTTTGCTCCTTCATGGTTCCACCTGCATTAAAAATTAATTAAAAATTCTGTGTCTCGGTTTCTGTGTCCACTCCTGGTTCCTCCATCCTTCCTGGGCACACTATGCAAATGAGGGTTTATATAAACTTGTGGGCGGATTAACCAATAAGTCAGTTTAGGTGGATTGGTTTAAGATGAAATTAGTTGAGGATAGGTTGGGTGGTCAAACCCCACCCCTCCCATTTTAACACATTACATTTTTTTTTAGAAAAAAAAATCCACATGTTTTAGGGTCGGGTCCACATTGGGCGACCCACTCCTTACCTCCGTAATTCCACATTGAGTGTTGGCGCGTAAATGATATGAGGGCACATGTATTTAATTAGTTTGGGAGGCGCCTTTTTTTGGACAGAACATGGCACGTTGCATTGTTTGTTGTACATGGCATTCAAATGTGGAGCCATAGCATGGGCGGAGCCGGCCCTCCCACTAGCCATGGGTTCAACTCCCACCGGCCCCATTTAATATCGTAGCATATGTATGGTGGTGGTTGGGTGTGGTGGCCCGCCACCACATTCATATATATATATATATATTTAATTTTAATATTAAAATGGGGCATTTTAAATTTTTTGTCTAAAATAAGGGTTATTAGACAAATTATAGATGCCATAATTTCGCCTGCTTTTGAGAGCTAAGTTTCATGCCCTGGGGTTGGTCAAATTGTAGGACACTTAAACCTGGCCCATAGTCCAACTTTGACCATGACTTTGACTGGCTCGTTCTCCCCCATACAAGCTCGGATTGACGAACCTTTCACATCATTGCGATTAGGACGACGAGATCTACACTCTTGTGTTGGTTCGAAAAAACTCTGATCATTTTGATTTTCGCGCTTCCATAAGCCCTCTTTGTCCTGTGTGTGTCTTTAGAGCCACCAAGATCAATCCTCCCCACTAAGGAGATTTTGGTCCTCCAAAAGCATGAAAAAAATAATCTACAGCTTCTCTGTACCTTGTCTTCATCACGAGTGTCCTAAAAAGGTGTCGCTTCCATCTCCTTCACCTTTGTTCTTTGGAGCCTTAAGCGGTGAGTCGACACCTGTAACCTCTACAACCTGTAGTACATTGTTTTGAAAATTACATGCTTGAATTTCTTGACCAAATAATGACCCAAGCATCCCATACTTGCCACGAGTTTATAACACATACTCGGTGGTCAAGTTTATATCGAAATGGATGCAATACCCCAACTATGAAAACAAGGCCAACATATCATTGTTGCTTCAACAAGTGATGGAAAACACATCATCACTGCAACACATGATTTACAACAATAAGGCCAAACAATATTTGGTTTTGACGAGTGATGGAAACACAACATCACTTTCACAGTTTATTATGCAACTCAAAATAAGACCAGACATCATTATTGCTTAACAAGTGATGGAAAACACATCATCACTTTTACATTTTAAAATGCAACAAATTATTTACAAAAGCATGACCATGACAAGACAACATATTTAAAAACCATTTTTCACTTATCAAGGTGAATGGGTCGCCTCCTTGTGGTGGTTTTGCTTGTCGAATGACTATTTCATCCGGTTCATGCACCGACACTTTGTATTTAAGGCGTTGATCTGGATGGAGCCTCCAACAAGTGGCTCTTTGATGGCCATTTCTATTGCAATGACTGCAATAGGTTTTCTTCCTCTAGATTTGCTTAACATGTTTCTTTCCTTGCTGTCAAGAGGGTCTTTCATACCTCATCCTTTTGTGTGATTCCATTATTTTCCAACACTTAGAAAATGTATGGTTATGTAATCCACAAAAAGTACATGTTTTTCGATGCCATGTTTTACATTCATCTTTAACAACATGATTATAATTGAAATGAACATTCGAATGTTGACAATGGCTATACCTTTCCTCGCTGTCTCTGGTGTAAGTATGGTGATAAGAGCTTGCCTCAGCTCTTTCCCTACAATGGAAACTGCCATGGGAAAGAGAATGATGGGAATACATCCCCATCATCCCATCACTTTTGACAACACTTAATGCAATGGTCTACACCATCTTGACACCGGGGCCCGAAGATGTAGTCCCTCCTGGATGAACTCAATTATCAACGGCTTATGTTTTCATGTGTTGATGATTGTCATGTTCCTCTTCTTTACATCATGCAGATGTATTCATTTATGTTCTTTTAAAAATTAAATTTAACACACCACGAAAGTAAAAAGTCTTGGAAGGGTCCTTTGTCACACCCGGACCCAGATCAAGAATCCTACCTCGAATCTGTAGCAAGCCTTCCTTTCCTCCTTGATTGTAAGCTCCAACTCTAGCTCCAAGTGCTATAATTAGAACCTGCACACATGCCTAAAACAAGCAAAGGATACAAAACATCCATTTAGCATAATATAAAATATTTATTCACTTAATCAACATGGCATTGAAATACATGGGTGCAAACATAACACAACAAATATAGGAAAACAAGATACTCTTTGTATTAATAAATATAGGAGAGAGTTTACAACCATAAATAGAAGATGATCTTGTATATGTATCCCCAATTTGAATTTTCCTTCCTTGTAAAGCACGTCTCAACATCAACCCGAATGCATGAATATGGTGACTCCTTTAGGCTCAAAGTAGTAGCATGAGAGCACTATCAATCTCCAAAAGCCAACTCAGATCTTATGGGAGGTAATAAATTTATAGGATGAATGTGGTAGTTTGGGAATTCTTATCCAACTACCAATCTCTGCTTGAGATCCACCTAAGAGGGGAAGATGAGCTCAAGGGATAAGAGATAAGGTCTCCAATATAGAATTTGAGCTCTCTATCCATGCTAGATAGTTAAAACTACCTTGGAAGCTTATGGAAGAGGAAGTTTCAGAAACATTTTTTTTATTTTTCCCAAATTTCTAGAATTAGCACACTTGCAGAACGGAGTAACAAGTGCTAATCAATGCTGGATAATAGGTATGCAACATGCACTGAAAAAGGTGGCTATACAGGCAAGGTGTGTTGCGGCTAAAAATAATGTTTTTATTTAATTGTCCGAGAAACTCAGAATTTTTGGAGAACTCATGCTTAAGGCTTTGTGAAGGGGTTATGACAAAGTGTTCAAGGATTTTTATTGATCTAGTCTGTAGGCCTATTGACTAGATGTGACAAAATTTCTTGTAACGCTCTTAGAACTATCTAGACTAGCCTACATTTGAACTCTGAATATAGCCATTTTCCACCCTAACTACCTAGAAATAATTTCTAGGTTTCTTTGATGCTTCAAGAGTTGACCAAGCTTCCCCTAGGAACTTGGTTCTACCCAAACTGCACACACAACATAATCAAATGAATATATGCTTAGGTCGGGCACAAGAAATCAAGTGCTAGCAATTAATAGAATGAACTCGCAGAGGTACAAGTATGATTATGAGCATACATGAGAATACGCCAATCCATGACTACTGTAATATGTGATTTTAATCAAGGCAATACTAGATGTCTCTAGTACGCATATATATATATATATATATATATATATATATATATATATATATATCACTCCATCAACAAGGAAAACAACAACTAGTAAATCATGACAAAGTCTCATGTTAAATCATCACAATCTATATATAACTCTTTCAACAAAAAAACACTTTAACTTGCAAACATAGATATTCCTAGCAAGTGGAACACTCAACAATGGAATTTCACACACACTATAGTAGTTCAATTAAGTTCTTAAAAATCATTAGAAATCATGCAATCAACCAAGAATATATCAACAATTACAAGGATCTACAAGTCCCTCATAACCTAAGCACCACCATACAATACATCTCATTACAAACACATACAACAAAACTCATTCCTCCATTAACAATGTTGATACTCTCTTCATTATATAGAAACGACAATTGTCATTCAAGTGAAACAAACATACATATAGGTACAAGAAAGCAACTTATATTATTAGTTAAATGATTGGAAACTAAGAGAGGGACTTCAACTCTCCTACCAACCATAGGAAAATTGCATTGTTGTTCTTTCCTGCAGTTAACCACTTGTTGACGGTGTTGGATACCGCCAACATATAGGGGGTCTACCCAACGTGAAGTCCCAATTAGACCTCACACTGTTTAGAGTAGGAGCCCCATCTAGAGTATTAGCCTGGCCACCATAACTCAAGGTTTTCCTTAACTAGAATGAATAACAAAAGAGAGTATGTGCATAACCTTTGAAATAAGCAAGCAATTTGACACTTAGAAACACCAATTGCAATGTGTAAAAGGCGACCTTCACGAGAGGGGAGACAAAAGTGAGTCTTTGGAAGCAATATTAATATCCTAAGAGAGGCACACAAGAGCAGGGAAATATTTGTTAGTTATCTAGAGAAGACGTCCACATAGACACAACAATCATTAAAGCAAATACAACACCTAGTCAACAAGATAAGCACCAAAGCCAATGAAATAGTCAAATTGTTGGCATTATGGAACAAGTTTGGAACTATGGTACAGGTGTTGTCCTTGATGGCAACTCACTCTGGTGACAGATCTCAGTTCAGGCTTTCAAAATGAAGGAAAAGACATATACGCAGGTTCACCTAGACGAAGACGCGTATACACGCGGGTTATTCGTTACAAAGGCGCGTATGCGTATACACGCAATTTCACGCAAAGAAAAGCGCGTATATGTTGGAGAACTTACTTTTGGTCCGTGGTATTTAGTCCTTGGTATTTGAACCTATGGTTTTGGACCATGGTATCTCATCAGAAGTGTTGATCCCAAGTATTGGGTCCATGGTATTATTTTATTATGGTTTTGGACCGTGGTATTGTAAAAGGCCTAAGACTATAAAAGAGGAAGGAGATCATTTAGCAAAGGATCATATGAATGAATTGAATATCTGATAAAGGGATAGATCTGGAATAATGGTAATTGGGTTATGGTGCAGATCTGGATCTGAATGAAGGAGGAACCTGAGCGCAAAGAGAAGGATAAGTTCTATTAAGAAGGATAAGTTCTATTGATGGGTCATAATCTTAAGGCTTGAATAATAGTATCTTTGTATGCTTTTGATCCGTTATATGTGGCGCATGATTGATCTATAAATCTGGGTTAATTAATGTCTGAATATTTGAAAGAGTGAATTATCCTTTATAGATCTGTACGCAGGTTCAGTGAATCAAGGGCGCGTATACACGCTGGTTATGTGAGTAAAAATAACGTATACGGAGGTTGGTCCAAATCCAGAAGCGTATGCACGCAGGTTTTTGGTTATCGAAGTAGCGTATATCTCTTGAGTTGTGTTCTAGCAGCTTTTGTTTATTATTGCAGTGTTCTGGGTTCAGAATTTGGTGTGTGGTTACTTTTACTGTGTTTTGGGTACAACTGTCAGAGAAGTGTCTACTTGATTCAGTTTTGATTGGTGAAAAGGGGATTGTTTGATGCAGAAATTCTTGATGATTGATTGATGTTCATGGATCCAGTCTGAATTTATGAAACGTGGTCCCTGGAAGAAAGAGAAGGTTGTAGCCTTCAGTAGGCCAACACCTACGTACTAGTATCTTGGCTAGTGCAAGAGCTAAGGGGGTTGTAGCTCCCTTCTAGGAGAAGCTGGAGAATGAGAGAGGGTTGTAGCTCTTTGCAGGTTTCTAGCCTACGTACTGGTAAAGGACTGCACCAGTACATTGTAAAAAGAAGTTTCTAATTAAAAGAAGATAGAGACGAATTGCAGCAGGTGGTTTTCACCCACATTGGGTTTCCACCTTATATCTTGTGTTCTTGTGTGTGATTGTCTTTAGCTCTGTTTTACTGTTTCTGGTTACTTTTTATTTGATTCTGACACACAGATTAATGATCAACATTTGTAAGATAAATTAAGTTATAAGTCTGCATTGTATACGCGAGTTTCCTTCTCTGTAGTTGCGTATATACGCGGTTTTATCTAACTGAAGTAGCGTATATGATATGGGTTTAAAAAGAAATAATTGACTTGATAATACTGATTCACCCCCCCTCTCATTATTATTTCCAACAATTGGTATCAGAGCAGGTCCTTCAGAAGTAGCTTGATCGCTTGAAGGAAGATCTATCATCATGAGCAACTACGAGAGAGGAGCATCAATCAGGCCACCAATTTTTGATGGGACCAACTTCGTCTATTGGAAGGTAAGAGTTACAGCCTATCTTCAATCTCTTGGTACAGAAGTCTGGCATATCATAGATACAGAGTAAACTTTTCCTTCAGCAACTCCTACAGATCCGGCTGGTAAGAAGCAATATGAAACAAATGCAAAGGTTGTCAATACTCTGTTAGGAAGTCTCTCTCAATCAGAATTCGTCAAGGTTATGCAATATAAATCTGAAAAAGAAATATGGGACAAGATTGTTCTGAGCTATGAAGGAGATGAATAGGTAAAACGAGCAAAAATTCAAACCCTCAGAATTCAATATGAAAATCTCAGAATGCACAATGATGATAGTGTGGCTAACTATTTCCTTCGTGTAGATGATATTGTTAATTGTATGAAAAACTTGGGTGAAGAAATAAAATAGGCTGTTGTGGTTGAAAAGGTTCTAAGATCTTTGTCCCCTAAGTTTGAATCTAAAGTTTCTGCAATAGAAGAAAAAGAGAATCTACGAAACCTTACCATGTCACAGCTGCACGTAATTCTGACTACTTATGAAATGAGGAAAGGAGGACCATCAGACAAGAGACAAGCTGCTTTCAAGGCTTCATGCAAAGGAGATTACTATGAGTCAGGACACGTGTCAGAAGAAGAGGAAGAATCAAATTTTGTCAAGAACCTTCAACGGGGTGCTGGAAGATTCAGAGGTAAGTTACCTTTCAAATGCTTTGCTTGTGGAAGAGTCGGTTACTATGCTACCAAATGTCCTCATAAGGATAAGATTGACAAGGGTAAGGAACCTGTTAGATGGAACAAGAAACACAATGTAAATAAGAAAAGCTATTACACTCATGAAGATAGTGATGGACTTTCAAATAGTGACAAAGATGAACAAGGTAATAAATATAAACTTTTAATGGCTTTTGAAGATGATGATTTTTTGGATGCTATAGATGAAGAAGGTCTTTATGAAGAGATTTCCAGACTCAAAATTTGTTTAGAAGAGAAGAATGTGATCATAGATACTCTACAATTCCAACTTGCTGAAAAGGAAAAACATCATGAAAAGTTAGAATGTGAAATTGTGGGACTGAGAAAAGAGATTGAGAAAACAAAATCTCTTAATCTTAGATTTGTTAAAGGATTTGACACCTTAGATGATATTATCAAAGTGCAACGCTCTCCACTAATCAAGACAGGTCTGGGATATAATGAAGAAACAACTCAAGCGCAGAAACCATCTACCTTAAGGACAAATAGAAGCTACAACCAGCCATAGGTAAAACCTTCTCAATTTACCTCAAGAATCTATGTCAATAGGAACTACAATCATTTGGCCAGTAGATTTGATAATCACAAGAGTTTTTTCAATGGCCAATGTTTTTCTTGTCATAACTTTGGTCACAAAGCAGCTCAATGTGTTGCCTATAAGACAATCATGACTAGAGAAGCTCATAAACATAGGAGTATGACTGGGATCATGAAAAGGGCCTACAACAACTTCTCTGCTCTTGAAAATGAAATAGAATGTTCTATTTGTAAAAATTTCGGTCATGAAGATTCTGAATGCAGGAGCACGTTTCGGCAGACAACTCAGAAGGAGCAAGCCTCAAGTGTCAAATCATGGACAATAAAAGAACCACAACCAGAAAGATGTGGTGTAGCCTTATATGCGGAAGGGCAGGAAAATCAATGGTACATCAACAATGGATGTTCGAAACATATGACAGCTGATAAAGAAAAACTTCAGTCATATAGTGCCTTAGAAAAGGAGAAGGAGGTCCCTTTTGGAAATGACACCCCTGCTCTCATAAAAGGTAAAGGTTCTATTCAGTTGAAAGAAAGGGTCAAAGCTGGAAATGTCATGTATGTTGATGGCTTAAAGCATAATCTATTAAGTGTCAGTCAGATGTGTGATCAAGGAACTGAGGTAATATTTCGATCAAATGGATGTAGTGTTGGTGATCTTGATACAGGAAAAACAGTGATCAAAGGTGTAAGAACTCCAAATAATTTATACATATTCAAAGAAGGACAACATCAATGCTATCTAAGCAAGAATGATGAACACTGGCTATGGCACAGGAGATTGGGGCATCTTAGCTTCTCACAGATAAGGAAAGCATGCAAATACCAGGCAGTTCGTGGTCTTCCAAACATCATAATTCCAGACAATACAATATGCAAATCGTGTCAGTTTGGTAAGCAAACCAGAACTAACTTCCCTGAGAAGGAAAGATCAGCCAGCATGCCGCTTGAACTTGTCCATACTGATGTATGTGTTCCTTCTAGGAAAAGGTCACCTCGAGGAGAAGAATACCTTATATTATTCATTGATGACTATTCCAGGATGTGTTGGATAGGACTTATGAAGCACAAAGACGAAGCCTTTGAAAAGTTCAAATCATTCAAAGCCTTGGTGGAGAACGAATCAGATCACAGAATCAAATGCCTCAGGTCTGATCGAGGAGGAGAATTTACCTCGAATGAATTTTTTGATTTTTGTGAAGAACATGGAATAAGAAGGGAATTCTCTACACCTAGGACACCTCAGCAAAATGGAGTAGTGGAAGGAATGAACAGAACAGTTCAACAAATGGCTCGTGCTATGCTTGACGAGTTTGGAACTCCCACAACCTTCTGGGGTGAATCTGAATTTGCTGCAGTTGTTATTCTCAACAAAACGAATGTCCGGGTGAACAGCACTCAAACTCCACATGAGCTCTGGTATGGTGAGACTCCTTCGGTAAAATATTTCAAAATTTTTGGAAGCAAATGCTATATCAAAAATATTGATGAGAATCTTGGCAAGCTTGAACCTAGAGCAGATGAAGGCATTCTCCTTGGTTACTCTCTTCACAACAAAGCTTACCAGTGTTACAATAAAAGGCTTGGAAAAATTGTTGAAAGTATTGATGTAGTAATTGATGAAGAAGAAAACACTCCTAGGCAGGTAAGATTTGAAGATTTCGAACAAGATGAGGACTATCCTTCAACATCAAATCAGACTTATGATGAAGAAGAAGCTCAAGAGGCACCAGAAGAACAATAAGGATAGAAGATAAGACTCCATCCAGGTACGTTTAGAAGAACCATCCAGAATCTCAAATTTTGGGGCAGAAAGAGGCAGGTATAAAAACAAGAACAACAATTGCAGAAGCCTCAAGCTATTTGGCTTTTCTCTCCTCCACTGAACCAAAAAATGTAAAAGAGGCATGCAAAGATGAATGCTGGGTCAAGGCAATGGATGAAGAACTTGAGCAGATCGAAAAGAATAACACTTGGGAATTGGTTCCTAGACCAAAAGATAAGAATGTCATAGGGACAAAATGGATCTTCAAAAACAAGTTAAATGAAAATGGGGAAATGATTAGAAACAAGGGCAGACTTGTTTGTAAAGGGTCTGCTCAACAAGAAGGAATAGACTTTGAAGAAAATTTTGCTCCCATTGCTAGACTTGAGGCCATCAGAATGTTCCTTGCTCTCTCTAGCTTTCAGAAGTTCAAAGTATTTCAAATGGACGAGAAATCAACCTTTCTGAATGGAGACTTAGAAGAAGAAGTGTACATTGAGCAACCAGATGGTTTTGTTCTTGGGAATGATACAAATCTTGTATGAGACTAAATAAGGCTCTCTATGGTCTTAAACAGGCTCCAAGGGCTTGGTATTATCGTCTGGACAAATATATTCATCAACAAGGTTTCTCAAAAGGATCAGCAGATAGAAATCTTTATATAAAAATTGAAAATAACAAATTGCTAATACTTGTTGTGTATGTTGATGATATCATCTTTGGCAGCAATGAAGAAGCTATGAGTCAAAGCTTTGCCTTGGTGATGTAGAAAGAATTCGAAATGTCCTTGCTTGGAGAACTGACATATTTTCTTGGATTACAAATCCAACAAAATGAAGGCGGTATATTTTTGTCTCAAACCAAGTATCTCAAGCAGATCTTGAAGAAATATGGCATGGAAGATGCAAAACCAGTATGTACACCTATGGTTACAGGATGCAGCCTCAGTGAAAATGGTGAATCAGCAGCAGTGCATCAACCAACCTATAGATCCATGATTGGAAGTCTGCTTTATTTGACAGGTACCTGACCAGACATCATGCATGCAATGGGAATGGTTGGAAGATTTCAGGCAAATCCAAAGGAAACTCATCTTCAGGCAGTGAAGAGAATTTTCAAGTATCTTCAAGGAACTCAAAACTATGGCTTATGGTATCCTAGAGATACAAATCTCACTCTTCATGCTTATACAGATGCAGATTGGGCTGGAAGCGTATATGACAGAAATAGCACAAGTGGTGGTGCATTCTTTATCTGTTCCAGATTAGTATCTTGGTTTAGCAAGAAACAAAGTTCGATTGCTTTATCTACAACTGAAGCAGAATATGTGGCTGCTGCATCTTGCTGCACTCAACTCCTTTGGATGATGCAAACCTTGCAGGATTTTCAAATCACTTGCACACCAACTATCTCCATCTTATGTGATAATACAAGTGCAATCAGCATTTCAAAGAATCCTTTCATGCATTCAAAGACTAAGCACATATTGATCAAGTATCATTTTCTCTAGGAACAAGTGTTGGAACAAAAGGTCAAATTGGAGTATGTTCCCTCTAAGGAACAAGTTATTGATATTCTCACAAAACCACTACCCAGGGAAACTTTTGAATACCTCAGACAAAAGCTGGGAGTAGTTGATGCATCATCTTGCTATTAAAACTTGTCTGTTTTAGAGAAAAATGGGTGTACGCGAGTTTCCTGAGGAGGATCCGCGAACATACGCCAGTTTATGCAGAGACAGTCACGTATATGGAGGCTTGATGGATATCAGTGGGGACAGGCTCTCGTTGAAGATAGTCTTATATGGGTCTGACAGAGACCATCTGGCACAGGTTCAGGGGGAGCAGATAAACTTCTAATGATGCATTGTTGGCATTATCTTAGAAGCTTTTGACAACTGTTATTGGTTTCAGGTGGAACAAATGCAGAGGGAGAACATAAGGAAAACATGGTTGCTGATCTAAATGGTGATTGACAGATGCTGCTGATATCAGTTATTGGTGACTTTCATAAGTCTTGCTCTAGATATTTCGTCTCTATGTCATGTATCCCTTTTATGGTGTCAAGGTCATGTAACGGCCTATTTTGGTTTCCCCACTATGCCTGGGATGAAGATGTAATGTACTTGGTTGTCATATGTAAATTTCTGATGTATCCCCACTTTGTTGGGTGAATGATCCCCACTTGGTTGGGTGGATGATCCCCACTTGGCTGGGTGATGGATGTATGTATTGAGTCTTTTTGGTGATAGGAAGGTCTTTTATGATGTATATGTCATGGTTCTTCTTGAAGAACATCTTTTTGCAAATCTTGCCTACAGTCAGGGGGAGCATGGTCAACACAGCAGGGCAGAGATTTCAGCATGTACCCAGGGGGAGCACAACCCTTTGCCCTTGATGTCAAAGGTGGAGAATGACTTTGAGGATCTTGGGGTTGCCATCAAGTCCAAAGGGGGAGATTGTTGGCATTATGGCACACGTTTGGAACTATGGAACAAGTGTTGTCCTTGATGGCAACTCACTCTGGTGACAGATCTCAGTTCAGGCTTTCGGAATGAAGGAAAAGACATATACGCAGGTTCACGTAGACGAAGACGTGTATACACGTGGGTTATTCATTACAAAGGCGCGTATGTGTATACACACACTTTCACACAAAGAAAAGCGCGTATATGTTGGAGAACTTACTTTTGGTCTGTGGTATTTAGTCCTTGGTATTTGAACCTATGGTTTTGGACCATGGTATCTTGTCAGAAGTGTTGATCCCAAGTATTGGGTCCATGGTATTGTTTTATTATGGTTTTGGACCGTGGTATTGTGAAAGACCTAAGACTATAAAAGAGGAAGGAGATCATTTGGCAAAGGATCATCTGAATGAATTGTATATATGATAAAGGGCTAGATCTGGAATATTGGTAATTGTGTTATGGTGTAGATCTGGATCTGAATGAAGGAGGAACCTGACCGCAAAGAGAAGGATAAGTTCTATTGAGAAGGATAAGTTCTATTGATGGGTCATAATCTTAAGGTTTGAATAATAGTATCTTTGTATGATTTTGATCCGTTATATGTGGCGCATGATTGATCTATAAATCTGGGTTAATTAATGTCTGAATATTTGAAAGAGTGAATTATCCTTTATAGATTTGTACGCAGGTTTAGTGAATCGAGGGTGCGTATACATGCTGGTTTTGTGAGTAGAAACAACGTGTACGCAGGTTGGTCCAAACCTAGAAGCGTATGCACGCAGGTTTCTGGTTATTGAAGTAGCGTATATCTCTTGAGTTGTGTTATAGCAGCTTCTGTTTATTATTGCAGTGTTTTGGGTTCAGAATTTGGTGTGTCGTTACTGTTACTGTGTTTTGGGTACAACTGTCAGAGAAGTGCTTACTTGATTCAGTTTTAATTGGTGAAAAGGAGATTGTTTGATGCAGAAATTCTTGATGATTGATTGATGTTCATGGATCCAGTCTGAAAATTTATGAAACGTGGTCCCTGGAAGAAAGAGAAGGTTGTAGCCTTCAGTAGGCCAACACCTACGTACTAGTATCTTGGCTAGTGCAAGAGCTAAGGGGGTTGTAGCTCCCTTCCAGGAGAATCTGGAGAATGAGAGAGGGTTGTAGCTTGCGTACTGGTAAAGGACTGCACCAGTACATTGTAAAAAGAAGTTTCTAATTAAAAGAAGATAGAGACGAATTGCAGCAGGTGGTTTTCACCCACATTGGGTTTCCACCTTATATCTTGTGTTCTTGTGTGTGATTGTCTTCAACTTTGTTTTACTGTTTCTGGTTACTATTTATTTGATTCTGACACACAGATTAATGATCAACATCTGTAAGATAAATTAAATTATAAGTCTGCATCGTATACGCGGATTTCCTTCTCTATAGTTGCGTATATATGCGGTTTTATCTAACTAAAGTAGCGTATATGATCTGGGATTAAAAAGAAATAATTGACTTGATAATACTGATTCACCCCCCCCCCCCTCTCAGTATTATTTCCAATAATTGGTATCAGAGCAGGTCCTTCAGAAGTATCTTGATCGCTAGAGAAACTACGAGAGAGAAGCATCAATCAGGCCACCAATTTTTGATGGGACCAACTTTGTCTATTGGAAGGTAAGAGTTACATCCTATCTTAAATCTCTTGGTGCAGAAGTCTGGGATATCATAGATACAGAGTACACTTTTCCTTCAGCAACTCCTACAAATCTCGCTGGTAAGAAGCAATATGAAACAAATGCAAAGGCTGTCAATACTCTGTTAGGATGTCTATCTCAATCAGAATTCGTCAAGGTTATGCAGTATAAATCCGCAAAAGAAATATGGGACAAGATTGTTCTGAGCTATGAAGGAGATGAACAGGTAAAACGAGCAAAACTTCAAACCCTCAGAATTCAATATGAAAATCTCAGAATGCACAATGATGATAGTGTGGCTAACTGTTTCCTTCATGTAGATGAGATTGTTAATTGTATGAAAAACTTGGGTGCAGAAATAAAAGAGGCTATTGTGGTTGAAAATGTTCTAAGATCTTTGTCCCCTATGTTTGAATCTAAAGTTTCTGCAATAGAAGAAAAAGAGAATCTACGAAACCTTAACATGTCACAGCTGCACAGAATTCTGACTACTTATGAAATGAGGAAAGGAGGACCATCAGACAGGAGAGAAGCTGCTTTCAAGGCTTCAGGAAAAGGAGATTACTATGAGTCAGGACACATGTCATAAGAAGAGGAAGAATCAAATTTTGTCAAGAACCTTCAACGGGGTGCTGGAAGATTCAGAGGTAAGTTACCTTTCAAATGCTTTGCTTGTGGAAGAGTCGGTCACTATGCTGCCAAATGTCCTCATAAGGATAAGATTGACAAGGGTAAGGAACCTGTTAGATGGAACAAGAAACAGAATGTAAATAAGAAAAGCTATTACACTCATGAAGATAGTGATGGACTTTCAAATAGTGACGAAGATGAACAAGGTAACAAATATAAACTTTTAATGGCTTTTGAAGATGATGATTTTGTGGATGCTATAGATGAAGAAGGTCTTTATGAAGAGATTTCCAGACTCAAAATTTGTTTAGAAGAGAAGAATGTGATCATAGATACTCTACAATTCCAACTTGCTGAAAAGGAAAAACATCATGAAAATTTAGAATGTGAAATTGTGGGACTGAGAAAAGAGATTGAGAAAACAAAATCTCTTAATCTTAGATTTGTTAAAGGATCTGACACCCTAGATGAGATTATCAAAGTGCAGTGCTCTCCACTAATCAAGACAGGTTTTGGATATAATGAAGAAACAACTCAAGCGTAGAAACCATCTACCTCCAAGAGTTATCTTGATGCTGCAAGGAGAAGCGAACAAAGACTCAATGGAAATCACCACGTAAATTAGGGAAAATTTGCCTCAAGAATGAACAAAGACTACCAGGTAAATCGGGGGCAATCTACCTTAAGGACAAATAGAAGCTACAACCAACCACAGGTAAAACCTTCTCAATTTACCTCAAGAATGGATGTGAATAGGAACTACAATCATTTGGTTGGTAGATTTGATAATCACAGGAGTTTTTTAATGGCCAATGTTTTTCTTGTCATAACTTTAGTCACAAATCAGCTCAATGTGTTGCCTATAAGAAAATCATGACTAGAGAAGCTCATAAACAGAGGAGTATGACTGCGATCATGAAAAGGACCTACAACAACTTCTCTACTCTTGAAAATGAAATAGAATGTTCTATTTGTAACAATTTCGGTCATGAAGATTCTGAATGCAGGAGTAGGTTTCGAAAGACAAGTCAAAAGGAGCAAGCCTCAAGTGTCAAATCATGGAGAATAAAAGAACCACAACGAGAAAGATGTGGTATAGCCTTATATGCGGAAGGGTAGGAAAATCAATGGTACATCGACAGTCGATGTTCGAAACATATGATAGGTGATAAAGAAAAACTTCAGTCATATAGTGCCTTAGAAAAGGAGAAGAAGGTCTCTTTTGGAAATGACACCGCTGCTCTCATAAAAGGTAAAGGTTCCGTTCAGTTGAAAGAAAGGGTCAAAGCTGGAAATGTCATGTATGTTGATGGCTTAAAGCATAATCTATTAAGTGTCAGTCAGATGTGTGATCAAGGAACTGAGGTAATATTTCGATCAAATGGATGTAGTGTTGGTGATCTTGATACAGGAAAAATAGTGATCAAAGGCGTAAGAACTCCAAATAATTTATACATATTCAAAGAAGGACAACATCAATGCTATCTAAGCAAGAATGATGAACACTGGCTATGGCACAAGAGATTGGGGCCTCTTAGCTTCTCACAGATAAGGAAAGCATGCAAATACCGGGCAGTTCGTGGTCTTCCAGACATCATAATTCTAGACAATACAATATGCAAATCGTGTCAGTTTGGTAAGCAAACCAGAACTAACTTCCCTGAGAAGGAAGGATCAGCCATCAGGCCGCTTGAACTTGTCCATACTGATGTATGTGGACCTTCTAGGAAAAGGTCACCTCGAGGAGAAGAATACTTTATATTATTCATTGATGACTATTCCAGGATGTGTTGGATAGGACTTATGAAGCACAAAGTCGAAGCCTTTGAAAAGTTTAAATCATTCAAAGCCTTGGTGGAGAACGAATCAGATCACAGAATCAAATGCCTCAGTTCTGATCGAGGAGGAGAATTTACCTCGAATGAATTTTTTGATTTTTGTGAAGAACATGGAATAATAAGGGAATTCTCTATAGCTAGGACTCCTCAGCAAAATGGAGTAGTGGAAAGAATGAACAGAATGGTTCAACAAATGGCTCGTGCTATGCTTGATGAGTCTCAAACTCCCGCAACCTTCTGGGATGAAGCCACATTTGCTGCAGTTGTTATTCTCAACAAAACGAATGTCTGGGTGAACATCACTCAAACTCCACATGAGCTCTGGTATGGTGAGACTCCTTCAGTAAATATTTCAAAGTTTTTGGAAGCAAATGATATATCAAAAATACTGATGAGAATCTTGGCAAGTTTGAACCTAGAGCAGATGAAGGCATTCTCCTTGGTTACTCTCCTCACAACAAAGCTTACAAGTGTTACAATAAAAGGCTTGGAAAAATTGTTGAAAGTATTGATGTAGTAATTGATGAAGAAGAAAACACTCCTAGGCAGGTAAGATCTGAAGATTTCGAAGATGATGAGGACTATCCTTCAACATCAAATCAGACTTATGATGAAGAAGAAGCTTAAGAGGCACCAGAAGAACAGATAAGGATAGAAGATAAGACTCCATCCAGGCATGTCCAGAGGAACCATCCAGAATCTGAAATTTTGGGGCAGAAAGAGGAAGGTATACAAACAAGAAGAACAATTGCAGAAGCCTCAAGCTATTTGGCTTTGATCTCCTCCACTCAACCAAAAAATGTAAAAGAGGCATGCAAAGATGAATGCTGGGTCAAGGCAATGGATGAAGAACTTGAGCAGATCGAAAAGAATAACACTTGGGAGTTGGTTCCTAGACCAAAAGATAAGAATGTCATAGGGACAAAATGGATCTTCAAAAACAAGTTGAATGAAAATGGGGAAGTGATTAGAAACAAGGGCAGACTTGTTTGTAAAGGTATGCTCAACAAGAAGGAATAGACTTTGAAGAAAATTGTGCTCCCGTTGCTAGACTTGAGGCCACCAGAATGTTCCTTGCTCTCTCTAGCTTTCAGAAGTTCAAAGTATTTCAAACGGACATGAAATCAGCCTTTCTGAATGGAGACTTAGAAGAAGAAGTGTACATTGAGCAACCAGATGGTTTCATTCTTGGGAATGATCCAAATCTTGTATGCAGACTAAAGAAGGCTCTCTATGGTCTTAAACAGGCTCCAAGGGCTTGGTATTATCGTCTGGACAAATATCTTCATCAACAAGGTTTCTCAAAAGGATCAGCAGATAGCAATCTTTATATAAAAATTGAAAATAACAAATTGCTAATACTTGTTGTGTATGTTGATGATATCATCTTTGGCAGCAATGAAGAAGCTATGAGTCAAAGCTTTGCCTTGGTGATGTAGAAAGAATTCGAAATGTCCTTGCTTGGAGAACTGATATATTTTATTGGATTACAAATCCAACAAAATGAAGGCGATATCTTTTTGTCTCAAACCAAGTATCTCAAGCAGATCTTGAAGAAATATGGCATGGAAGATGCAAAACCAGTATGTACCCCTATGGTTACAGGATGCAGCCTCAATGCAAATGATGAATCAGCAGCAGTGCATCAACCAACCTATAGATCCATGATTGGAGGTCTGCTTTATCTGACAGGTACCCTACCAGACATCATGCATGTAATGGGAATGGTTGGAAGATTTCGGGCAAATCCAAAGGAAACTCATCTTCAGGCAGTGAAGAGAATTTTCAAGTATCTTGAAGGAACTCAAAACTATGGCTTATGGTATCCTAGAGATACAGATCTCACTCTTCATGCTTATACAGATGCAGATTGGGCTCGAAGCGTGGATGATAGAAAGAGAACAAGTGGTGGTGCATTCTTTATGGGTTCCAGATTAGTATCTTGGTTCAGCAAGAAACAAAGTTCGATTGCTTTATCTACAGCTGAAGCGGAATATGTGGCTGCTGCATCTTGCTGCACTCAACTCCTTTGGATGATGCAAACCTTGCAGGATTTTCAAATCACTTGTACACCACCTATCTCCATCTTATGTGATAATACAAGTGCAATCAGCATTTCAAAGAATCCTGTCATGCATTCAAAGACTAAGCACATACCGATCAAGTATCATTTTCTCCGGGAACAAGTGTTGGAACAAAAGGTCAAATTGGAGTATGTTCCCTCTACGGAACAAGTTGCTGATATTCTCACCAAACCACTGCCCAAGGAAACGTTTGAATACCTCAGATAGAAGCTGGGAGTAGTTGATGCATCATCTTGCTATTAAACTTGTCTGTTTCAGAGAAAAATGGGTGTACGCGAGTTTCCTGAGGAGGATCCGCGTACATACACCGGTTTATGCAGAGATAGTCGCGTATATGGAGGCTTGATGGATATCAGTAGGGACAGGCTCTGGTTGAAGATAGTTTGATATGGGTCTGACAGAGATCATCTGGCACAGGTTCAGGGGGAACAGAGAAACTTCTAATGATGCATTGTTGGCATTATCTTAGAAGCTTTTGACAACTGTTATTGGTTTCAGGTGGAACAAATGCAGAGGGAGAATAGAAGGAAAACATGGTTGCTGATCTGAATGGTGATTGACAGATGCTGCTGATATCAGTTATTGGTGACTTTCATAAGTCTTGCTCTAGATATTTCGTCTCTATGTCGTGTATCTCTTTTATGGTGTCAAGGTCATGTAACGGCCTATTTTTGTTTCCCCACTATGCCTGGGATGAAGATGTAATGTACTTGGTTGTCATATGTAAATTTCTAATGTATCCCCACTTGGTTGGGTGAATGATCCCCACTTGGTTGGGTGGATGATCCCCACTTGGTTGGGTGATGGATGTATGTATTGAGTCTTTTGGTGATAGGAAGGTCTTTTATGATGTATATGTCATGGTTCTTCTTGAAGAACATCTTTTTGCAAATCTTGCCTACAGTCAGGGGGAGCATGGTCAGCACAGCAGGGTAGAGATTTCTGCATGTACTCAAGGGGAGCACAACCCTTTGCCCTTGATGACAAAGGTGGAGAATGACTTTGAGGATCATGGGGTTGCCATCAAGTCCAAAGGGGGAGATTGTTGGCATTATGGCACAAGTTTGGAACTATGGAACAGGTGTTGTCCTTGATGGCAACTCTTGACACCTAATCCTCTGCGGTTGGGTGAACCTGGAATGTGAACAGTCATCAGAAGATGAACTGAGCAGTCACATTCTTGTATATAACAATAGCTACCTAATGTAATAAATCGAATCAGTTTTTCTGAGTTTTCTGCCAAACTGGAGTTACTCCTGGCCTGACATGGTATCAGAGCCAACACCTTTTTTTAGTTTCCCTCTGATTTGTAACTCCCTCCTGCATATTCTACTTATATTTTGCCCATGTTTTGCAGGCTGACATCTCTGTCATATCCCTGCGAAATCTCATTCATTGTTTAATGTATTCTTTGAAGTGCGTTAAGGAGTCTATTCGTTGTGTGTGATTTCCATATTGTTGTGTGTATTTACTGTGAGTTTCAACCCGACCTGCGCTCTACAGCTACTCCGCCTTACCTATGTGCCACAATTGATTCCGCCTTATCTTTGGCTTTGTTCCCCGGTTTCTAGTGCACCTTGGGCTTCCATGAAGCCTGATCTCTTGTATTATGCTCCTGCAATGTCTTTGTAATCTGTATCCACCACTCTTCTTGCACAAATCTCAGTGATTCTGTGACAAGCGTGACCTGGACATTTGCAGTCGAATGGTAGATTGGTATAAGGCTTTCAATGTTACAAATTAATGCAAACACTATCTCACATATCCACCAGAATACCACTTGAACGCATTCTCCAAGCGATGACAGCTTATTATTAGTTGTGCATGCGGAATGTAAGAACAGAGAAGCAGAGAACTCGTTCCTCTCAAGACAATTAGATATTGCGTTCGAGTGACAAGATTTAATGCGAGTCCCTGCGAGCTGCTGCGCGCACTGTGAGGGCATTGGCAAGGGTAAAAGTTGTAGGAGATGCTAATGTAGGTAATGCTGCCAGTCTCTGTCGTTTTGGCACCATCTGTGGGAAGCCCTTGAGAGTGAACATTGCTGTGGATAGATAACAAAACTGCGTATGGTAACAAAACTGTGTTTGGTAGTCCACAATGTCCGTGGATACATGTTAAGTTCAAATAGTATTGCGCAGTGTATACCATTCAAAACGTTTGTTGAGTTCATAGTGTTGCGCAGTTGAGTCAAAGTATTGTGCAGTGTATATCATTCAAAATGGTTGTTGAATTTATGGTATTGCACAGTTTATATCATTCAAAGCGTTTATATATCATTCAAAGTATTGCGCTGTTTTCAAAGTGGTTTATATATCAAAGCATTTGTGGTATTGCACGTTTTTCAAAACATAGTAGTATTGCACAGTTTTTTTTATCATTTGAATGGTAAAAAAAAGGCATTAAAGTGATATATTGAAGTGATATGTACAATGAAATGCTGATGCTTCTATCAAACATTAGAGGGATTTGAAGAAAATATAGTGCATAAGGCTGTAACGTAAGGAATTTTTTTATTTTTATTTTATTTTATTTATTTTTTTATTTTTTATAGAATTCATTCAATCATCTCTATGGTAGGGATAGTTCTCACTGGCAAGGAGAACTATCCTGAATGGTCCCGGATGATAAAGCACACCCTCATCTTCAATGAGTTGTGGAAGGGAGTGTGTGTCGGAGAAGGAGACAATGACCCAGTACAGCCTACATCAGACAAAGAGCTCGTCATTTGGGATAACAAGAACAGCAAAGCATATGCATTAATCGCAACATCTGTAAATGAAGAAGTAAGTCGCCATATTTCATGATATTCAACTGCCTTTGAAGCTTTACAAAAGCTCAAAGAACTCTATGACTCACATTCTGCACTCGAAGTTGTTCAGCTCATGATTAAACTCTTCACTCTTGAACTGAAAAATAATGATCCTCTTGCTCTTGCATCTGAAGTAAAATCCATAATGCATGATATTGAATCCACTAAGGTTGAGCTGGATATCCCTCTTATTGCTTTTCTCAAGGAACTCTATCCTACTTACTCCAATTATCTTAAGTCTTTACAAGCAAATGGAAATCTTAAAGATATAACCTTTGACTCTCATGTGAAAAAGTTTACTGAAAGAGAGAAAGCCTTTGGAAAGAAGACAGTCCCTGAATCTTCTGAAGAGACTGTTTGCCTTGCTCATAAAGAAAAGCATCCTGCTCAAGATTGTACAAGAGGAAGAGGTGGACGAAGAGGAAGAGGAAGGTACTTCAGAGGCAGGGGGGGTAGACATTCTCAAGGAGAAAAAGCAGATCTGCATTGCATTCGCTGCAAACGAAATGGATCACATGATGCTTCTACATGCAAGCTACCATGGGACAAAATTGAGCAGAAAAGAAACCAGCAGAAAGGTAAAATTGATGATAAAGACAAAGGTAAAGCACCTGAATCCGCTCACTATATTGAGGCACAATGTAACATTGGAGTAAATGAAGATTTGTTTAATGCTTCACTTGCTTCTTCGAAAACTGATTGGTTGCTTGATTCAGGAGCAACCTGTCATATGACTCATAGGAAAGATTTTTTTGAAGATTTCACTGACAATGTTGATGGAGCAGTATACTTTGCAGATCAGTCAAAAATCAAGCCATCAGGGCTTGGCACAATCAGGTTTAAACTGCCTGGTCTTCCAGACTTTCTTCTGGATCATGTTCTATATCTCCCACAACTCAAGAGAAACTTGCTGTCCTTGATCCACATCCGCCAGCAAGGTCACTCCATTCATATGTTTGATGGCAAGCTTGAGGTAAGAAAAGCATCTGACCACTCACTTGTCATGAGGGGAATAAAAGAAGAAAGGCTTCTCAAACTGCAAGGAACCTCTTCTCATGCACAACATTTCTCATATATTTCTCATCATGAAGAAGGTACACTTCCATCAAGTCTATTATGGCATGCTAGATTTGGACATTTAAACTATGACAGTCTCCGCTTATTGAAGAAAAATGGTGTTGTTGGTTTGCCTACAATTCATAGGAAACATAAGCAATGTGATGCTTGCATTCTAGGAAAGCATAGCAAACAGTCTTTTCATGATTCACATTCAAGAGCACATAGGAAGCTTGAACTCATTCATTCAGATTTATGTGGTCCAATGCCTGTTCCTTCTGCAAATGGAAATAAATATATCATGACATTTATTGATGATTACACCAGAATGTGTTGGGCTTATTTATTGAAGAACAAATCTGATGCTTTTCAAACATTCAAGAATTTTCATAAATGGATTGAAAATGATGCACAATCTCATATTGGGTCTATTTGCATTTATAATGGAAAAGAATATACATCAAATGAATTTGAAAACTATCTTCGCCAACATGGGATCAAACATCAAACAACTGTGCCTTATAATCCCCAACAGAATGGTGTAGCTGAAAGAATGAATAGAACAATCTTGAATATGGTACGATCCATGCTTTTCTTCAAAAATGTAAAGATAATGTTTTGGGCTGATGCTGTTCTATGTGCTACATATATAAAGAATAGATGTCCATCTAATGCTATAAGAAACAAGACTCCTTATGAATTGTGGTATGGACGTGTTCCTTCGGTAAAACATCTTAGGATCTTTGGTTCCACCTGTTATGCTTTGATACCAAAGGTACATAGAAAAAAACTTGGTGCTAGAAGTCGTAAGTGTATCTTCTTGGGGTATTCAAACACCTCTAAAGCATACCGCCTCTATGATGAAGTAAATAAAAAGTTTGTTGTATCTAGAGATGTCATTTTTCTTGAATCATCCAAATCTGACAATGTTGTTGAGCGACAACTTGATTGCTTGGATAGATTCGTAAAAAACAAATCATTTCAAGAATTTGATAATCAGATTCCACATCTTGAAGGGGGGATTCCTATACTAGATCAACATGTGGAATCTTCTTCTGAAGAACAATCTCCCCTGCATGAAACTCCAACAACAGATGATGCTTTAAGTGATGTAATTGATAGAATTGGGAGACTCAATCTTGATTCAGTCCCAACTCAATCAACAGAGAAGCCTGGACCATCTCAGAAAGGTCCCCCAAAATGGCTGACAAAGACACTTGAAAGTGTTCATCCTGATGAAATTGGAAAAACAGGAACCAGAAATTCAAACCGACAAAATGGAGGTGATGTAGATGACTCTAATTCACCTGTTGATATGGATGTTACTTATGATTGTGAATTGAACTTGTCTACAGATTTTGAACCAACTTCCTTCAAAGAAGCTGCTTCTCATGATGAATGGAAAGAAGCGATGCAAAAGGAGTATGATGCTCTCATAAAGAATGGCACTTGGAAGCTCATTGATCCTCCATTTGGAACCAAACCAATTGGCTGCAAGTGGGTCTACAAGAACAAGTACAAAGTTGATGGCTCACTTGACAAGCACAAAGCTAGGCTTGTGGCAAAAGGTTTTGCATAGAAGGAAGGGGTCAATTATGAGGAAAATTTTTCCCCCACAGAAAAATGGGTCACCATCCGGACACTCTTTGCACTGGCAGCTCAGAACGGTTGGAAAGTCCATCAAATGGATGTAAAAACTGCCTTCTTGAATGGAGATCTAAAAGAGAATGTTTTTATGTCCCAGCCTGAAGGATTTGCTGTGAAAGGACATGAACATAAAGTATGCAAACTTGTGAAATCCTTGTATGGCCTCAAACAAGCACCGCGAGCCTGGTATGAAAAACTAACTGAGCATCTTCTGAAACTCAACTTCAATCATTTTGATCTTGATGATGCAACTTTATTTGTCAAGAAAGTTGGCAAAACAGTTGTGTATCTTGTGGTATATGTAGATGATCTTTTAATGACAGGGAACAATGAAAGCTACATTGCATCCATAAAGAAGGAATTGGGGAAAAGTTTTGAAATGACTGATTTGGGCTATGTTCATTACTATCTTGGCATTGAAGTAACCCAACATCAAAAATCCATATTTATTTCTCAAAAGAAATACATTGGAGATTTGTTAAACAGGTTTGGCATGACAGAGTGCAATCCTCTTTCTACTCCAATGGAACAAAACTTAAAGCTCACATCTATTGAAGGAAAGGAATTTGAGGATGCAACAAAGTATAGACAGCATGTAGGAAGTCTCATCTACCTCACTACTACCAGACCAGACATTTCATTTACTGTTGGAATCCTCTCCAGGTTCATGCAAAAGCCTTGTGAGGGACATTGGTCTGCTGCAAAAAGAGTTCTAAGGTACTTGAAGGGAACTCAAGACCTTGGAATCAAGTATACACAGGTGGACGACTTCAGCTTGATTGGATACTCTGATTCAGACTTCGATGGAGACAAAGAAACTGGGGTATCTACTTCAGGATATGATATGAGTCTTGGATCAGGAGCTGTCTCTTGGAGATCACACAAACAATCAGTTCCAACAGATTCCACAACAGAAGCAGAATACGTAGCAGCAGCTGAAGCAACGAAAGAAATTGTGTGGATCAGGAAAATTCTTGAATATTTGCAGGTAAAACAAGTACAATCAACTCCACTCATGATTGACAACACCTCTGCAATAAAGTTGGCCAAGAATCCAAAGTTCCATGATCGTACAAAGCACATCAATACTAAATATTATCTGATCCGACATCATGTTGAGGCCAAAACAATCCATCTCCATCGTTGTTCCACAAATGAGCAAATTGCAGACATCTTCACCAAAGCGCTTGGAAGAGAAAAGCTTGAAATATTCAGAATGATGCTTGGACTCACCAACATCCCTTCATATTAGGGGGGGAATGTTGACACCTAATCCTCTGCGGTTGGGTGAACCTGGAATGTGAACAGTCATCAGAAGATGAACTGAGCAGTCACATTCTTGTATATAACAATAGCTACCTAATGTAATAAATTGAATCAGTTTTTCTGAGTTTTCTGCCAAACTGGAGTTACTCCTGGCCTGACAGCAACTCACTCTAGTGACAGATCTCACTTCAGGCTTTCAGAATGAAGGAAAAGACATATACGCAGGTTCACCTAGACGAAGACACGTATACACGTGGGTTATTCGTTACAAAGGCACGTATGCGTATACACACACTTTCACGCAAAGAAAAGCGCGTATATGTTGGAGAACTTACTTTTTGTCCGTGGTATTTAGTCCTTGGTATTTGAACCTATGGTTTTGGACCAAGTTATCTCGTCAGAAGTGTTGATCCCAAGTATTGGGTCCATGGTATTGTTTTATTATGGTTTTGGATCGTGGTATTGTGAAAGGCCTAAGACTATAAAAGAGGAAGGAGATCATTTGGCAAAGGATCATCTGAATGAATTGAATATCTGATAAAGGGCTAGATCTGGAATATTAGTAATTGTGTTATGGTGCAGATCTAGATCTGAATGACAGAGGAACCTGAGCGCAAAGAGAAGGATAAGTTCTATTGATGGGTCATGATCTTAAGGCTTGAATAATAGTATCTTTGTATGATTTTGATTCGTTATATGTGGCACATGATTGATCTATAAATTTGGGTTAATTAATGTCTGGATATTTGAAAGAGTGAATTATCCTTTATAGATCTGTACGCAGGTTCAGTGAATCGAGGGCGCGTATACACTGGTTCTATGAGTAAAAATAGCGTATACGCAGGTTGGTCCAAACCCAAAAGCGTATGCATGCAGGTTTTTGGTTATCGAAGTAGCGTATATCTCTTGAGTTGTGTTCTAGCAGCTTCTGTTTATTATTGCAGTGTTCTGGGTTCAGAATTTGGTGTGTGGTTACTGTTACTATGTTTTGGGTACAGCTGTCAGAGAATTGTCTACTTGATTTAGTTTTAATTGGTGAAAAGGAGATTGTTTGATGCAGAAATTCTTGATGATTGATTGATGTTCATGGATCCAGTCTGAAAATCTATGAAACGTGGTCCCTGGAAGAAAGAGAAGGTTGTAGCCTTCAGTAGGCCAGCACCTACGTACTAGTATCTCGGCTAGTGTCAGAGTTAAGGGGGTTGTAGCTCCCTTCCAGGAGAAGCTGGAGAACGAGAGAGGGTTGTAGGTCTCTGCAGGTTGCAGCCTACGTACTGGTAAAGGACTGCACCAGTACATTGTAAAAAGAAGTTTCTAATTAAAAGAAGATAGAGACGAATTGCAGCAGGTGGTTTTCACCCACATTGGGTTTCCACCTTATATCTTGTGTTCTTGTGTGTGATTGTCTTCAGCTCTGTTTTACTGTTTCTGGTTACTGTTTATTTGATTCTGACACACAGATTAATGATCAACATCTGTAAGATAAATTAAGTTATAACTCTGCATTGTATACACGAGTTTCCTTCTCTGTAGTTGCGTATATACGCGGTTTTATCTAATTGAAGTAGCGTATATGATCTGGGTTTAAAAAGAAATAATTGACTTGATAATATTGATTCACCCCCCCCTTCTCAGTATTATTTCCAACAATTGGTATCAGAGTAGGTCCTTCATAAGTAGCTTGATCACTTGAAGGAAGATCTATCATCATGAGCAACTACGAGAGAGAAGCATGAATCAGGCCACCAATTTTTGATGGGACCAACTTCGTTTATTAAAAGGTAAGAGTTGCAGCCTATCTTCAATCTCTTGGTACAGAAGTCTGGGATATCATAGATACAGAGTACACTTTTCCTTCAGCAACTCCTACAGATCCCGTTGGTAAGAAGCAATATGAAACAAATGCAAAGGCTGTCAATACTCTGTTAGGATGTCTATATCAATCAGAATTCGTCAAGGTTATGCAATATAAATCCGCAAAAGAAATATGGGACAAGATTGTTTTGAGCTATGAAGGAGATGAACAGGTAAAACGAGCAAAACTTCAAACCCTCAGAATTCAATATGAAAATCTCAGAATGCACAATGATGATAGTGTGGATAACTATTTCCTTCGTGTAGATGAGATTGTTAATTGTATGAAAAACTTGGGTGAAGAAATAAAAGAGGCTATTGTGGTTGAAAAGGTTCTAAGATCTTTGTCCCCTAAGTTTGAATCTAAAGTTTCTGCAATAGAATAAAAAGAGAATCTACGAAACCTTACCATGTCACAACTGCACGGAATTCTGACTGCTTATGAAATGAGGAAAGGAGGACCATCAGACAGGAGAGAAGTTGCTTTCAAGGCTTTAGGCAAAGGAGATTACTATGAGTCAGGACACGTGTCAGAAGAAGAGGAAGAATTAAATTTTGTCAAGAGCCTTCAATGGGGTGTTGGAAGATTCAGAGGTAAGTTACCTTTCAAATGCTTTGCTTGTGGAAGAGTCGGTCACTATGTTGCCAAATGTCCTCATAAGGATAAGATTGACAAGGGTAAGGAACCTGTTAGATGGAACAAGAAACACAATGTAAATAAGAAAAGCTATTACACTCATGAAGATAGTGATGGACTTTCAAATAGTGACGAAGATGAACAAGGTAATAAATATAAACTTTTAATGGCTTTTGAAGATGATGATTTTGTGGATGCTATAGATGAAGAAGGTCTTTATGAAGATATTTCCAGACTCAAAATTTGTTTATAAGAGAAGAATGTGATCATAGATACTCTACAATTCCAACTTGCTGAAAAGGAAAAACATCATGAAAAGTTAGACTGTGAAATTCTGGGACTGAGAAAAGAGATTGAGAAAACAAAAGCTCTTAATCTTAGATTTTTTAAAGGATCTGACACCTTAGATGAGATTATCAAAGTGCAGCGCTCTCCACTAATCAAGACAGGTCTGGGATATAATGAAGAAACAACTCAAGTGTAGAAACCATCTACCTCCAAGAGTTATCTTGATACTGTAAGGAGAAGTGAACAAAGACTCAATGGAAATCACCAGGTAAATCAGGGACAATTTACCTCAAGAATGAACAAAGACTACCAGGTAAATCAGGGGCAATCTACCTTAAGGACAAACATAAGCTACAACCAGCCACAGGTAAAACCTTCTCAATTTACCTCAAGAATGGATGTCAATAGGAACTACAATCATTTGGCTGGTAGATTTGATAATCACAGGAGTTTTTTCAATGGCCAATGTTTTTCTTGTCATAACTTTGGTCACAAAGCAGCTCAATGTGTTTCCTATAAGACAATAATGACTAGAGAAGCTCATAAACAGAGGAGTATGACTGGGATCATGAAAAGGACCTACATCAACTTCTCTACTCTTGAAAATGAAATAGAATATTCTATTTGTAACAATTTCGGTCATGAAGATTCTGAATGCAGGAGCAGGTTTCGGCAGACAACTCAGAAGGAGCAAGCATCAAGTGTCAAATAATGGAGAATAAAGTAACCACAACCAGAAAGATGTGGTATAGCCTTATATGCGGAAGGGCAGGAAAATCAATGGTACATCGACAGTGGATGTTCGAAACATATGACAGGTGATAAAGAAAAACTTCAGTCATATAGTGCCTTAGAAAAGGAGAAGAAGGTCTCTTTTGGAAATGACACCCCTGCTCTCATAAAAGGTAAAGGTTCTGTTCAGTTGAAAGAAAGGGTCAAAGCTGGAAATGTCATGTATATTGATGGCTTAAAGCATAATCTATTAAGTGTCAGTCAGATGTGTGATAAAGGAACTGAGGTAATATTTCGATCAAATGGATGTAGTGTTGGTGATCTTGATACAGGAAAAAAAGTGATCAAAGGCGTAAGAACTCCAAATAATTTATACATATTCAAAGAAGGACAACATCAATGCTATCTAAGCAAGAATGATGAACACTGGCTATGGCATAGGAGATTGGGGCATCTTAGCTTCTCACAGATAAGGAAAGCATGCAAATACTAGGCAGTTCGTGGTCTTCCAGACATCATAATTCCAGATAATACAATATGAAAATCGTGTCAGTTTGGTAAGCAAACCAGAACTAACTTCCCTGAGAAGGAAGGATCAGCCAGCAGGCCGCTTGAACTTGTCCATACTGATGTATGTGGTCCTTCTAGGAAAAGGTCACCTCAAGGAGAAGAATACTTTATATTATTCATTGATGACTATTCCAGGATGTGTTGGATATGACTTATGAAGCACAAAGACGAAGCCTTTGAAAAGTTCAAATCATTCAAAGCCTTGGTGGAGAATGAATCAGATCACATAATCAAATGCCTCAGGTCTGATCGAGGAGGAGAATTTACCTCGAATGAATCTTTCGATTTTTGTGAAGAACATGGAATAAGAAGGGAATTCTCTACAGCTAGGACTCCTCAGCAAAATGGAGTAGTGGAAAGAATGAACAGAACGATTCAACAAATGGCTCGTGCTATGCTTGATGAGTTTGGAACTCTCGCAACCTTCTGGGGTGAAGCCACATTTGCTGTAGTTGTTATTCTCAACAAAACGAATGTCCGGGTGAACAACACTCAAACTCCACATGAGCTCTGGTATGGTGAGACTCCTTCGGTAAAATATTTCAAAATTTTTGGAAGCAAATTATATATCAAAAATACTGATGATACTCTTGGAAAGTTTGAACCTAGAGCAGATGAAGGCATTCTCCTTGGTTACTCTCCTCACAGCAAAGCTTACAAGTGTTACAATAAAAGGCTTGGAAAAATTGTTGAAAGTATTGATGTAGTAATTGATGAAGAAGAAAACAATCCTAGGCAGGTAAGATCTGAAGATTTCGAAGATGATGAGGACTATCCTTCAACATCAAATCAGACTTATGATGAAGAAGAAGCTCAAGGGTCACCAGAAGAATAGATAAGGATAGAAGATAAGACTCCATCCAGGCACGTTCAGAAGAACCATCCAGAATCTCAAATTTTGTGGCAGAAAGAGGCAGGTATACAAACAAGAAGAGCAATTGTAGAAGCCTCAAGCTATTTGGCTTTTCTCTCGTCCACTGAACCAAAAAATGTAAAAGAGGCATGCAAAGATGAATGCTGGGTCAAGGCAATGGATGAAGAACTGGAGCAGATCGAAAAGAATAACACTTGGGAGTTGGTTCCTAGACCAAAAGATAAGAATGTCATAGGGACAAAATGGATCTTCAAAAACAAGTTGAATGAAAATGGGGAAGTGATTAGAAACAACGGTAGACTTGCTTGTAAAGGGTATTATCAACAAGAAGGAATAGAATTTGAAGAAACTTTTGCTCCCATTGCTAGACTTGAGGCCATCAGAATGTTCCTTGCTCTCTCTAACTTTCAGAAGTTCAAAGTATTTCAAATGGACGTGAAATCAGCCTTTCTGAATGGAGACTTAGAAGAAGAAGTGTACATTGAGCAACCAGATGGTTTCATTCTTGGGAATGATCCAAATCTTGTATGCAGACTAAAGAAGGCTCTCTATGGTCTTAAACAGGCCCCAAGGGCTTGGTATTATCGTCTGGACAAATATCTTCATCAACAAGGTTTCTCAAAAGGATCAACAGATAGCAATCTTTATATAAAAATTGAAAATAACAAATTGCTAATACTTGTTGCGTATGTTGATGATATCATCTTTGGCAGCAATGAAGAAGCTATGAGTCAAAGCTTTGCCTTGGTGATGTAGAAAAAATTCGAAATGTCCTTGCTTGGAGAACTAACATATTTTCTTGGATTACAAATCCAACAAAATGAAGGCGGTATCTTTTTGTCTCAAACCAAGTATCTCAAGCAGAACTTGAAGAAATATGGCATGGAAGATGCAAAACTAGTACGTACCCCTATGGTTACAGGATGCAGCCTCAGTGCAAATGATGAATCAACAGCAGTGCATCAACCAACCTATAGATCCATGATTGGAAGTCTGCTTTATCTAAAAGGTACCCGACCAGACATCATGCATGCAGTGGGAATGGTTGGAAGATTTCGGGAAAATCCAAAGGAAACTCATCTTCAGGCAGTGAAGAGAATTTTCAAGTATCTTCAAGGAACTCAAAACTATGGCTTATGGTATCCTAGAGATACAGATCTCACTCTTCATGCTTATACAGATGCAGATTGGGCTAGAAGCGTGGATGACAGAAAGAGCACAAGTGGTGGTGCATTCTTTATGGGTTCCAGATTAGTATCTTGGTTCAGTAAGAAACAAAGTTCGATTGCTTTATCTACAGCTAAAGCGGAATATGTGGCTGCTGCATCTTGCTGCACTCAACTCCTTTGGATGATGCAAACCTTGCAGGATTTTCAAATCACTTGTACACCACCTATCTCCATCTTATGTGATAATACAAGTGCAATCAACATTTCAAAGAATCTTGTCATGCATTCAAAGACTAAGCACATACAGGTCAAGTATCATTTTCTTTGGGAACAAGTGTTGGAACAAAAGGTCAAATTGGAGTATGTTCCCTCTAAGGAACAAGTTGCTAATATTCTCATGAAACCACTTCCCTGGGAAACTTTTTCATACCGCAGACAGAAGCTGGGAGTAGTTGATGCATCATCTTGCTATTAAAACTTGTCTGTTTCAGAGAAAAATGGGTGTATGCGAGTTTCTTGAGGAGGATCCGCGTACATACGCCGGTTTATGTAGAGACAGTCGTGTATATGGAGGCTTGATGGATATCAGTAGGGACGGGCTCTGGTTGAAGATAGTCTGATATGGGTCTGACAGAGACCATCTGGCACAGGTTCAGGGGGAGCAGATAAACTTCTAATGATGCATTGTTGGCATTATCTTAGAAGCTTTTGACAACTGTTATTGGTTTCAGGTGGAACAAATGCAAAGGGAGAACAGAAGGAAAACATGGTTGCTGATCTGAATGGTGATTGACAGATGCTGCTGATATCAGTTATTAATGACTTTCATAAGTCTTGCTCTAGATATTTCGTCTCTATGTCATGTATCTCTTTTATGGTGTCAAGGTCATGTAACAACCTATTTTGGTTTCCCCACTATGCCTGGGATGAAGATGTAATGTACTTGGTTGTCATATGTAAATTTTTGATGTATCCCCACTTGGTTGGGTGAATGATCCCCACTTGGTTGGGTGGATGATCCCCACTTGGTTGGGTGATGGATGTATGTATTGAGTCTTTTGGTGATAGGAAGGTCTTTTATGATGTATATGTCATGGTTCTTCTTGAAGAACATCTTTTTACAGATCTTGCCTACAGTCAGGGGGAGCATGGTTAGCACAACAGGGCAAAGATTTCAGCATGTACTCAGGGGGAGCACAACCCTTTGCCCTTGATGACAAAGGGGGAGAATGACTTTGAGGATCTTGGGGTTGCCATCAAGTCCAAAGGGGGAGATTGTTGGCATTATGGCACAAGTTTGAAACTATGGAACGTGTGTTGTCCTTGATGGCAACTCTCTCTAGTGACAGATCTCAGTTCAAGCTTTCAGAATGAAGGAAAATACATATACGCAGGTTCACCTAGACGAAGACGCGTATACACGCGGGTTATTCGTTACAAAGGCGCGTATGCGTATGCACGCACTTTCATGCAAAGAAAAGCGCGTATATGTTGGAGAAATTACTTTTGGTCCATGGTATTTAGTCCTTGGTATTTGAACCTATGGTTTTGGACCATGGTATCTCGTCAGAAGTGTTGATCCCAAGTATTGGGTCCATGGTATTGTTTTATTATGGTTTTGGACTGTGGTATTGTGAAAGGCCTAAGACTATAAAAGAGGAAGGAGATCATTTGGCAAAGGATCATCTCAATGAATTGAATATCTGATAAAGGGCTAGATCTAGAATATTGGTAATTGGGTTATGGTGCAGATCTGGATCTGAATGAAGGAGGAACCTGAGCGCAAAGAGAAGGATAAGTTATATTGATGGGTCATAATCTTAAGGCTTGAATAATAGTATCTTTGTATGATTTTCATCCGTTATATGTGGCACATGATTGATCTATAAATCTCGGTTAATTAATGTCTGAATATTTGAAAGAATGAATTATCCTTTATAGATCTGTACGCAGGTTCAGTGAATCGAGGGCGCGTATACACGCTGGTTCTGTGAGTAAAAATAGCGTATAAGCAGGTTGATCCAAACCTAGAAGCATATGCACGCAGGTTTCTGGTTATCGAAGTAGCGTATATCTCTTGAGTTGTGTTCTAGCAGCTTCTGTTTATTATTGCAGTGTTCTGGGTTCAGAATTTGATGTGTGGTTACTGTTACTGTGTTTTGGGTACAGCTGTCAGAGAAGTGTCTACTTGATTCAGTTTTAATTGGTGAAAAGGAGATTGTTTGATGCAGAAATTCTTGATGATTGATTGATGTTCATGGATCCAGTCTGAAAATTTATGAAACGTGGTCCCTGGAAGAAAGAGAAGGTTGTAGCCTTCAGTAGGCCAGCACCTACGTACTAGTATCTTGGCTAGTGCAAGAGCTAAGGGGGTTGTAGCTCCCTTCCAGGAGAAGCTGGAGAATGAGAGAGGGTTGTAGCTCTCTGCAGGTTGCAGCCTGCGTACTGGTAAAGGACTGCACCAGTACATTGTAAAAAGAAGTTTCTAATTAAAAGAAGATAGAGACGAATTGCAGTAGGTGGTTTTCACCCACATTGGGTTTCCACCTTATATCTTGTGTTCTTGTGTGTGATTGTCTTCAGCTCTGTTTTACTATTTCTGGTTACTGTTTATTTGATTCTGACACGTAGATTAATGATCAACATTTGTAAGATAAATTAAGTTATAAGTCTGCATTGTATACGCGGGTTTCCTTCTCTGTAGTTGCGTATATACGCGATTTTATCTAACTGAAGTAGCATATATGATCTGGGTTTAAAAAGAAATAATTGACTTGATAATACTGATTCACCCCCCCCTCTCAGTATTATTTCCAACATAAATTTCTTTAGTACATGAAAGCATAAACATATACCACAAACATCTAAAGAATAGTCTTACAATATTCACAATACATACATGAAAGTGTGTTGGCTCGATGAGCTTCTAATTATTAAGTGAAAGATCCAAGTACAAATTTACAATGATGAGACACTAACTCCAATTAGTGGATCATTAAGTCACTTCTTGCTTCTCCATGGAATGATCCTCTCTCTTATGCCAGGCTAGAGAAGCCAAGGTTAGCTCTCCAAATTCTTAGACTCTAGAATCCTTTTTCTTGAGTTATGAGGATGTATTTATAACAAGAGGAATGACCTTTCATACCCCCTATGACTCTTGAGTTACCCTCACAACTCTTCAACTCTTAAATGACCATTGAACTTATATTGACTCTTTGATTCACATGTGATTTTTCATATTCCACATGTGGCTCTTGGACTTCCACACTTTTAGATTTTGTCAATTTTCTTGAAAATACATAATTACATTCCACATCACGTGGAAAGTCATATTAAAACATATTACATTGTGATGGCATTTTTGAAATCCATGACTTGGAAATGATGATATAGATCTTCATGATGATGTGGAAATTCCAATCTACTCCCTTTGTTGTTGTGTCTTGAATTATGGATGATGAATCTGATCAATAATTCATCCTCACCCTCCAAAGGGTATTGGATTAGCATCATGACCTTTTGAGTCATCATGAAATGTATTCATTTTGTCATAGTCCAATATCTCTTCTTATATTCATGATGGTTCTTCTTTGTGCTTCTTCTTTGCAAGTGACTCTTTGTTCATTCTCCTTGACATATTCATTAAGCATCATCTTTCCATGTTGAGGTGGTACAATTACCAATGAATTTCACTCATGATAAGGAAATATCAATCCTAAAATCATCTATTCTATCCCTACTTCCCTTATGGAAGAAATTGCTTACAATGGGTCTGTGTAAGGAAAAATAAGGAAGGGCTTGTTGAGGATTACATAGTTGAGCTCAAAAGTGGTTGAGTGAAGCTACCACTATAAACTAGAACTATGAAATACACTATAAGGAGGGGCTCTTCAGGGTATAGTGCATTGAGAGAGTGCAAAAGGCAAGGATGATGAGCTTGCTGAATGAAACTGAATAGTGCACAGGGTTCAAGGGAGAGGAAGGAAATGATAACATAGTTGAGCTTCACAGTGACTAAGGGAAGCCTCACTATGCACTAGAACTATCACATGTAATAGGTAGGTAGGGAAGGAATTAGTGACTGTGCAATGAGGGAGTCTAGTGGACAAGGTTTGATGTCTTACTAACTGAGACTACGCAATGCGCTATGGAGAAAGGGAAAGCTTAGTGTAATGCATTGATCCCAAAGAGGTTTCACTTTCCCCTAGAATTGTTACATGCGCTATAGAGGCAAGCACAATAAGGCATGGTGCAATGAGGGGTTGTAGGTAGCAAGGGAGGAAAGACTAGACACTGGAACAATGACATGCGAAGTGCTTGAGGGGAAGATTTCTATGCTAGTATAGTTGAGGGTCCAGTGGCTTAGACATAGACTGAATTTCCACTAGAACTACACCATGAAATAAGGGAGGCTCACTAGAAAGGGATATTATGTCATTGGCTGAGACAAGCAACAAAAGATCAAGTCACTTTTTCGAGAGGATTCTCATTGCATTGTGGAAGAAGGAAGACCTTTGCATTGCACAATTTTATTTTGAAAATGGGGTGAAGGAGGTCGTTGATATAAACTAAAATTTCTCCATGTGTTATGCAAGGAAGAACTCATCAAGGTTCTGTGTAGTGAATTGGTACAAGGAACAAGGGTTAGGCGACCTTGCTTTAAGGGCTGTCAATGTGCAATGATAGGAGTTGACCTTGAGAAAGAATCAGTGCACAAGCCTGGGAGGGAAATATTTCATCAATGTGGTTGATGGATAGGTTGTTATCATCACCTAACAGAGGGTCAATTCCTTCATAACTTTCATTGGACAGGAGGACCAAGAAGAGCTCCATAATGGCTAAGTGTGTGACCAATAGAGTAGGAGGGGAAAAGCATTTGAACGAGACTCAAACATGGATCACACACATGAAGGCCATCAATATAGGCTAGGGGAATTCATAATACTCATGAACAATGATCACACCTTGAAACGATAACAAAGAAACACTTATTTCTAAGTGCGATAGTTAAACGTCACAATGCGACACTTAGAATACAAGTTGAGACAGAAGTGTTGAATGCACCCATAAAGTGCACCTTTCTGCACTAAGTTATAGGAATGTACCTAGCCCATATATTTATGGTATATATGACCATCTAATGTAGGAGAGCCCACTATATCCACCTCTAGTGATGTGCGAAGGTGCGACACATACATGAGTGAAAATGGTTAGAAGTGACACTTGCAACTGTAAGAAAACATGAAAACAACACTTGAAAGAGCTAAAGAAAGTGAAAGTGACACATGCCAGAGTGAATATAACAAGAAAATGACACTTGTTAAGGTGAAATAAAAAAATGACAGTCATGAAGATGAAATAATTTCCCTTGTTTCACCCTTTGTTTATTTATTTGTTTAAATGTGCTTAGGAACTTATTATTTTACCAAGGCAAAAGAGGGATATTGGCTTATTGAGAGTAGGTGAGGTTGCTCCTTCAGAGACAACTATATATACCTCTAAATTTATTTTCTTACTATCGATTTTCCCCTTTCCCTTCTCTACTTGATTGGATTGGCATGAAAAACACCATTCAATAAAAATCCTTAGTTGAGGAATGAGGATCCTAGAATAGATGTGGGTGTCATGGTTTCACTCATATATTTCCTTTCAAATGGATCATATTTTCCATTCAGACGTCATTGAATTAAAAGATACGTAAACTGAAATAGAGATGAGGTTAATAGATTAGCCAAGCATTGTTTGTCATCACAATTATCTTTCAAATCTTTGCCACATTTTGTTTTGAGCCAAAGTAACACCTTTCATGCAAGGTCTTATTAAACAAAACACGCAAAGAAAAGACATGAAAAAACAAGAGATCAAGGCCAAAAGAACAAAGAAAATAGGAAACTAAAAGAAACATGTAAAAGTAAGAAAAAGATGAGAGACTAAAGGATAGAAAGCGTAAAATGAGTGTAGGGAAGCTAAAATAAAACTAGACCTAATCCTAACCTAACCAACTAGAATATCAGGGTGAATTGTAATGAAATTTCTAATGTAGCCACTCTAGTTCCTGACCTGCAAACACAAGGATAGGAGAAATTAAGGCCAATATAAAATAACATGCAAAAGAGAAGATATCAACTTGAATAGCTTGCACAAAATATTGAAGATATTTCTTTTCGACAGAAAGATGTGTCATAACAACTGACCTTAACCAACCAACATCCTTACCTTTTCACTTAGAAGAATAATCAAACAAAACTGAAAGGATTCCTATGAATGTACCTCCACCTATGTTGTCTTTATTAGTAAATATCAACAAATATAGAAGTTTGTTGTTAGTAAAAGGTATTTCTAAGTGAGATGCTTCCAACCAATCATATCACAAAACCCAAAATAATCCTCTTGGAAACCCTAAAATCCTTGAGACAATAAATTTTCAATTAATGGCACGGAATCAAGGAGAGAATATTGTAAGGGAAAATGCATCTGATCGTATTCAGAAGGCTTATCAAGATCATGAAGGCCTGACATAACCATCAACAAAGGATGAAGTGCTTCAATTACTTAGAAAGTATATGAAAAGTGGGATGATAAAAAACACAGATCAATGGATGCAAAAACAATTATCATCAAATGTGCTAGTGTGAAAATGATTAGTTGAATAATAATTATTGGAACCAAAATTATGATAAGATGGGTTGATTAAGACATAAGATTATTGGTTAGTGGATAATAAAGATAGATAAGTTTGAACAACTTTGCAAATGCTATGAACAATAGAATCATCTTCATCGCATGATGGATGTGACAAGCCATCTCCTTGTAGATGGTTACAAACTGAACCAACATCATAATCATTGAAAGAATTGAAAATGAATGCTAGTATAGAAAATACATGAAACCAATGAGGATGCAATGGATGAAAAAGAGGAACTTGATTGACCAAAAAAGGTAAGCATTCACTAACACTCAAGAGGATATATGGTACCATAATGAAAATGATTAGTATTGTAATATTCACAAGAAAGACTAAGAGTTGATTAATTTGAAAACTATCTAAAAGGTATGAATCTTTCGACCAATGATGATATTTAGAATGATCAACATCATAGCTATATGCATCCATGAAACATATACACCCCAGACTCGAGTTTGATACAAGAGATTTAAATGAAGATGAATTAACTAAAGAAAAATCCCTTATCTGATAAAAAACCCAAACTTGCTAAATAGAAAAGTTATTTTGAAAAATACCAAAGGCCATCAAGAATGCTTTTTCATCTAGTGAAATATATGAAGGACAGAGTTTTGCGAGGAAATCTAGATCTGACATGGTTCATGGATCTCATTAGGATTACAAGGACCTGACATAACCATCAATAAAAGTTGAAGTTCCTAAACTCCCTAACAAGTTCCGAAACTTTGAATAGTTGGATAATTGCATTTTGAGAATTGAGTCACATCGCAAATTGCATGTGGACAACTACTATCAGTTGAATCAACATGGTCACTATTATCTAGATGACATCCATCTACAACCTAAAAAAACAAACTACCTAAGTTATAATATTCTTCTGATTGCACATCTAAAGATGTATAGATCAGAGGAAATCCATGGGCAACCTAAATTATCGGGTTATCTTGATGCAAGACTAGAATTTGCAAAATAGGGGATGGATGCTTGATGATTTGATTACTTCCTTCGTTGCCATGAATTATCTTACTTCCTTGTGTCAACTCTAAATCATTCTTATTAGATGATGAACTTGAAGAGCATGGAGTATCTTCATCACAAGTTAACTCATTAAAAACAGTAGGGAACAAGGGATAGTGAGCTAAAGAAGAAGTTTTCGTAAGATAATCTTCTTTGAGTGAATCATATTCCAAATCTAAAAATTTAAGTCATAATATTCTTGAGAAAATACAATATTAGTTGGTGTCTTTGGGAATTCCTCATCATATACATAGATAGAGTCATCATTATTAGAATCATGGTTTCTCAGAACTTTAGATTGATTAATAAAATTAATTTCATTTTATTGATTATCGAGATTACTAGATTCAAAATCAGCTAAGGATGAAGGGACATCATCTTGACATAGAGGAATTTGGAAAAGAGAAGAAAGATCAAAATAATATTCACCTTTCTGCTACTCTACCTATGAAACGTGACTACTTAAACCTGATCAATGTTTGGATTGGAAAAATGAGAATCAAGATATTTTGGAAGAGAGTGACCAAGAGGATCAAGGGACAAGGGATCATTAGAATGGGATGATATAGGAGAAAAAGTATCCCTTGAAGAAATCATGCTTCCAATAATATTACATTCAATGTTGAAGCTATGAGTTTTAATATAATCTTGAATGATAAAGGGATTATCCTTCATCTTGGTCTTCATGAGCAATTCGAAGATTTCCTCCATAAAATATAAATCATGGAAAGTGGATGCAGGTGGAAAATACATATTAGCGATCTTATTTGCAGATTTCCCAACTTCAACATCATCACAAGGAGGCACCCAAATTGGTATTCAAAAGGGAGGAGGACGAGGAAAAAAAGGAATAGTAGGTTCCTCCTATGAAATTAGAGGTTTCTCATGGTTTGTAAAAGTTGGGGGAGTATAAACATATGGGGGTTTAGATTCACAATGTTTTAAAGAGATTTGAATGAGATGTTCAAAATTTCTTTTACATAAATCTTAATCCATATCTTCTCCAGGAAAATCATAAAATAGGTGAAGGAATCTATTATCAAAATCCTCAATTGACTCACTAGGATTCATTCTTAGTTGATTAATCCTTTTGAGTACATCTCAATAATCATACCTAGCAAAGGCTTGCTGAAGCTCCTTAAAGAATTAACCAAATGAATCAATGGAAGTAGATGGTAGGGTATGACACCATTGGTTAACTCAACCTTCAAATGTGAGGAAGAAAAGTATACACATAACATATTCACAATCGATTTGATAAGATTCATAAAACTTGAGAAAATGGGATATATGTTTGGTTATTAATGTTCCACCCTCACCATGAAACTTCAATTGAGACAAGTTATAGAGAGATTCCTTGAGGATTAGAAATATAAAAATGGATTTATTATAAAATCATCCCGGGAGTATGATTTGGGGATGAACCATTTAATAAAGAGATTCAAATCATACTCAATGGGCACAATTTGTCATCTATTCCTCCTTCTAGCGCCAAAATGTGAAGTCCCAATTAGACCTCACACCATTTGGAGTAGGATCCCCATACAAAGTATCATCCCAACCACCATAAATCAAGGTTTTCCTTAGCTACAATGAATAGCATAAGAGAGTATGTGCATAACTTTGAAATAAATAAATAAGTTGACATTATGAAACACCAATTGCAATGAGTAAAAGGATACCTACATGAGAGGCGAAGCAAAAGTAAGTCTCTGGAAGGAAACTAATAGTACTATTTAAGAGAAGCACACGAGAGCATGTAAAGATTCATTAGTTATCTAGCGAAGTAGTTCACATAGACACAATGATCATTAAAATAAATACAACACGCATTCAATAATATAAGCACCAAATCCAATGAAATAGTTCAATTTATTTAGTACATGAAAGCATAAACATATACCACAAACATCTAAAGAATAGTCTTACAATCTAAGTTCAAAGTACAATGATGAGGCACTAAGTCTAATAGTGGAGCATTAAGTCACGTCTTGCCTCTCCAAGGAATGATCCTCTCTCCTATGCCAAGTTAGAGAAGCCAAGGCTAGCTCTCCAAAGTCTCAAACTCCAAAAGCCTTTTGCTTGAGTTATGCAGGTGTATTTATAACAAGAGGAATGACCTTTCATATCCCCTATGACTCTTGAGTTACCCTCATGACTCTTGGACTCCTAAATTACCTTTGTAATTATATTGAGTCCTTAGTCCTGTTGTAGTGGCTACAACCACCTTACAAAATTTTTCGTTAGCTTCATTTTGGAGCCTCCCTACCAACCATCCTCAGCAGCATGTCTTGCACTGTCAATTACATGAGCTTTAGTGGTTTTCTAGCATGTGCATGATAGCTTGCTTCACTCCCCTCACAGACTGCTACTCCAGAATTGGTCCAGCTGCTGGTTGAGAAGCTCCCTCAAGAAATTGTGCATTTCTAGAGGGGAACCAGCCTTCCCTCCAAAAATTGCACAAATCTGACTATTAGCTAGTTGGGCTCAGAAACTGCGCAATCCTGTCAGACAAGCTTCCTAGTGAAAACTATGCAGGCCCAGTAGTGTTGCTCAGCCCAGAAATTGTGAAATTATAGGAAACAATTAGCTCTTCCTCCCAGAATTTGTGCACTCTCTCTAGGAAGCCAGTCCAACTTCCTCCCAGAAACTGCACAAAATTTCTCCTCAGTCAAGCAGGCTATTGCATGTGCCCTCAGGTTGCCTGGTTCCACTCGGGATCGAGAAAACTTGAATTTCATGCATGGGCTGGTTTTGCCTGAAATAGAAAAAGGAAACATGCAAAAAGTATCCCTAGATTTTAGGGATCTCTTTTTAGCAGCTGGAGGTTACATGCAAAGATCGTTTTAGAAACCTTCCTCCAAGTTTCACTTTTTCCTCAATGTGTGGCATACACGTCATGAGCCTCGAACTTATTTATTTGACATTTCAGAGCTCATTCTTCACTTCGATCTTGGAGCTCTCACATCCCACAACACATTAAGGAGTCTTCCACACATCTAGCTTAGTTATTTCTGGATAAGTCTTCTTGAAAAAAAGTCGCTTTTTGTGTTTCGGCTTGTGTGAGTGTTGCCTGCTTGATTTCTATGAATGCTTGTTTTCGTTTGCATGCATATTAGTTTGTACAAGCACCGTTTCAGTTTTCGTTAGCATCTCACTACTGTCACATGCATGGCACTATTTTGCACGAACGATCGTCGATTCGGTGACTCGTCTCACAAACATGCATGTTGTTTCATTTTCTAAATCTTGTATTCACTATTTGCATGCATGATCATTCACCTCTGCTTACACTCAATATCGCCATGCATTCACATCTTCATCTGCTTTCAGTCGCCCGTCGGTGGGTTTGGGAAACCTTGGCTCAGACTTTGCCTCAACAAGACAACATTGCACAATTATGAGAGGGAAGGCTATGCCTTCCTCATAGAAAATGTGAAATTCTTCCTAGTGACTACCCTCCAATATTTCCTTGCACAATTCATAGAGGTAGTGACTGCTGGCCCAGAAAATTGCGCAATGTAGTCCCTAGGTCTGTAGCTCTTGCCAGCTGAAATTGCGCATTGCGCAATCCCAGCACCTATTAGGTCAGTTTGGATTGTGTTATTGTGAAATTATAGCAGTTAACCAGCCTCCCAATAGTCCGGACTACCTTTTGCATAGTTCCGATAGTCAGTCTCCTGGCCTCCCAGAGAAAATTATGCAATCGTTGCTAGTCAATCCCCAGGTATGTAGCATGTCATCCCTCAAGTTTGCTTTGGTTTTAATTGACATATTTCTTTCCATGTATGTTGCCCTGTCTCCATATACAAAATGTGTTCATCTTTCTCTAAGCAGTTTACGATCAATGGCCTCTAAGAGAGCAGGATCAAAGGACACTGACAGAAGTGCAACTGCAACAGTAGTTGAGCGAGTGTCTACAAGATTGTTGATTTATGAAGACACCAAGATGATTGTAGACAAAGACATCAAGCTGAAATGGCAAGAGGTCAATGATGTATTATCAGGCACCTTTGGGGAAGATATCGAAGACTACCAAGTCTATGTGAACATTCACAAGTCCGTCTTGTACTGGATTGCATGCAGGTATCTTGTGTTCCCATGCACATACATGATACATTGGATCGTCTCGCACACTGATCCTGAGAAGATGACATTGAGCAGTGTCAGTGGGACGAATGATTATACCTTTAGGGCACAAGATTATTAGCAGATGTATCATTTATCGAATCCAATGATTACCATGGAAACACCCTTCAACATACCTAGAAGCAATGCTAATTCCAGGGATATCTTGAAGAATTGGGTAAAGGAGCTGACCAAATTCAGGATGACACCCAACCAGATTTACAAGATGAAGATACTGAGGAAGGCGTATCAATACTTGGTCATCTTTATATGTCGCTTGTATGGCCAAGAGAGCATGGAGACCTTCCACAGATTTGGATGATCGCATTCGACCAATTGGCCAGTGAAGGAAAAGCATGCAACTGGTCCGACATGTTGGCTCACAGGCTGAAGGAACATGTCATACGAGCTCGGCAGCTACCCAAAGGTCAGAAAGCAAAAATCTACATGTCCACCTACATCTTGGATGGAATCAGTGCCTGTCAGGAGTTCCCAGGCATGAAGTGGGCATGGACATCAGCAGAAACCTCTGTGAATACTTATTGTAAACTGTTTTTCAAATGCATCTTTAGAGGAGTTATCACACGTCTGTCAGATCATTTTGTCACCCTAGTGTACAAGATGATATTTGAGTAGGATACACATTTCATGTCAAAGGCTACAATGGAGGAACTGATCGATATGGAAAATTGGTATGCCTCACCATTTGGCACCTTCATATATATGTATAATGCGGAGAATCCTTTGCATGTTTTGCTGAAGCTTTCCATGGACAAGCTCATCATGCAAGAAGTATCTTACCAAATCTCGGCAGGATTGTCAGCTAGGCTACATTAGAAGAAGAAGGCACCTTGTCCCACTCTTCCATTACGGATCGGGTTGTATGAGATACATAACCTCAAGCATGCGGATGTTGAAACAAAGGAGATCAAGAAATATCCTTTCAACGTTCAAAGCTACAATCTATATGATCCGCATTGTATTGTGAAAAATCAATGCACGATAGTATAGTTTCAGTGGATCCACGGGGCATGTCATTGGGTGGAGGAAAACCCATGAACATATTGTTACAGCTTCACCAGGCCCAATGAACCAGTTGGCATCGCTGTGGAATGGTTAGCAAGGTAGCATGACGCAGCATCCAAGAGAGCACCACCAGCAACAGCGACAGAGGTAAACATATCGGCACATGACAAATGCAAGAGGAATATTGTTGACAACACAGAGGCGCATAAAAAAGATTCAAGTTCAGAGCAGACCCACTTGTGCAAAAAGAAACTTTGGCAATAGAGGCGAAGAGGAAACAGTGTGATAGGAGGACCACACAAAGGCAGAGAGAAAAACAACGAATGGAGTAAATAATGAAGGAGTTGCGTGAGTTGAAGGAGAAACTTTGGAAGGAATAAGAGTTGCGCAGACAAGATAAGGAAGTGTAGCAAGAACAGGTACAAAAGGGGGTGCAACATGTAAAGATAGATGAAACTGTGCCGTACAAGTAGTAGACTCATCCAAACAACTGGCACCAAGCAGACAGGGTGAGTAGTCACAGGAGCGGAACTTCACTCAAGAGATTGAACAAGCACTTGAGCAGATGGATACGAATATGGAGCAGCAAGAGTTAGAGCAAGACATTGACCTCATGCCTTGCCACCAAGAGGTTTACCTACTGGATTCACCGGATCCAGAATTGGAGCAAGTCCCAAGCGACCAAGGAGACACTGAGATCCTTGGAGACAATCCAGACGGAGAGATGCATAACATATCATTCGACGAGTCACAGGATAGTGTTGTGGAATCTCACAGAATGTCTACTCCGGATGACAACACATCCCCTATGTAGTTTGAGGAATGAGGGATCATGTCTGATGTGTGCAAGCATCCAACAACATTGACCGATGCTACCAGAGCATAGTCCGAAGCCTCTAGCTCTAGTGTTCGCTTCTTGATAGCTGAGAGCGAGCGAATGGAAAAGGAGTTATAGACGACCAAGCAAGGAGAATAACTGGTTACAATATCCGTCTGAGCAAAGTTAAAGAAGGAAATACTAGATGAAGTATTGTCCTTTGACACAATCATGTGGGCGCTGTATTCCAAGTTTGGTACCATGCATAAGGCAATTGTCCATCTCAACGGTTGGCAACAACAATGTCCTAGGCGATCACGTATCTTGTCAAATGTGCATACCGATGTTGATTACATGTAGCCATGGACAATGAGATACAAGGGATCCCCGTTACACTTGCCCAAGATGATGAAGCCCAGAGCGGTCGAGCTAAAGGCACGCATCTAGAGTCAGATCCGGAACTATGAATATCTCTCGTAACTCATCACTATTTTACAGGCTTCCCATGCACGGGTATTCAAGAGTATGGATGTTGTTGTGCGCACACATGTGATCCCATCTATTGGGACACTCACCGAGGCAAAGACAAAGGCACAGGTCCAATTGGAGCTCGACTCATACTTTGACGAGTTGATGCGCATAGCCACCAGCATAGACTTGGTGATCAGTGCAGACACCATGCATCAGTATGTTGTTGGTCCAGCCGCACTCAAGACAATGATGCACACATTATGAGGCAAGTTGGACAGAGGATCCAGAGAAGTGTACCTTGATGCTACAGAGACAAGGGTTCGTTTCCAAAAATATGTCACCATAGAGTACACACACCATCGCGGACTACTGAGCTTGGCATTAGTTCGCTACTGTTGACCACCAAGAGGATGTCGAAGATTTGGTCTTCCCACAGCTATCCGAGTCATAGTGATGTTGATCCAAGTGGCTTCCGACACATGTAGAAGTCCAAGAGGACTCAGGAAGAGTAAAAAGTCAAAGTGTTTGGATTGTGCTCGAACTAGGTTCATGTTGAAGATTTCATCGTTGTGATCGTGGTGGTGTGAACGGTTCGTCAAAATGAGTCCATATGAGAAAGTTAAAAGCAGTCAAAGTTCAGGGTTGACTTGGGTGACTGGGCAGGCTTAAGGAGGCAGCAATTTGGACAAAATTTGGCCACCAGATTCTGACCAAACTGGGCAAAATTTTGGGTGAATTTGTGGCCTATTTAAATTTACTCCTTCAGTCAATTTTTTGTTTTTTCAAAAATGACCATGGATTTATTATAAAACAAAAAATATATATTTTTGGGGTGGCAGGACACCAACCTCGCCACCCCCTAATATCAACCATATAAATAAATTAACTATGGGCCGACGGGCCATGACCCCCACTGGCCCTCCCTTAACCACCGTAACCAAAACATTTAATTAGTGGTGGGCGGCCATGACCCCGCCGCCCTCTCCACCTCCCGTGAGTACAATGAAAGCCGACAGAAAAGGGGTGCCGGCCACCAAAATAGTGGACCCGCCACCCAGTTTAAAACAATAAAAAAATATAATGTATTAAAAATGGGAGGGGCGGGGTTTGATCACCCGAGCCCTCCTCAATGAATTTCTAATTTAAACATTGTGCCAAACGAACCTCATTGGGTAATCCACCCACCAAAAGATATATTAGCCCCTTTTTCCAGTGCGCCAGGAGGATGCCAAGGAGAGGGCACCAATTTCTATGCAGATGGAACCCTGAGCAGTGTAGAGAGGGATTGGAACCATGATCTAAGAAATTTCTACAGGGGGGCAGATTTCCACTTTGTCAGAGATTGATAAATTTTATATGGTTTCAGCATTTCTCGATGCCACAAACTCAACAGTGTTGTCCATTTCTCCATCAGAGATCTGCAATTTTCAGGCTTCTTCAATTTTGGAGGTATAAGGTCGTCATTTTGACTTTTGATGTACTTTCATTATTTTGCCATCTAATGAAAACAGGGCCTCCCCACTAATTCAAGCAGGGCCTGGAGACGTAGTCCCTCCTGGACGAACTCCGATATCAAACCTGTGTCTTCTATGCGTGACTTGCTATTCTTCTCTTCATCTTCTTTATGCACTTGTAATTTCATGGTTAAAATGCAAGCTTAGTATGTAATTCTTTAATGCATCACAAGGGAAAGATTTTTTGGGATCAAGTGGTATCATAGCAGGACTTTGTGGATGCGAATTGCATGCTTGCATGCTAACCAGAAACAGGTTACGAAGAGGAGAACGCGAATTAAAGTCTTTTCATCTCGAAGAAGGACGTGCACGTCGGAGGAGAAACATGGGTGAGAAAAACGATGTTCTATATGAAGAGGAGGTAAAATTCCACAAGAATTGTTATGAAACCAGCTCAGGAAAAGAAAGAAAAGATAGATCAACGCCTTAGAATTCAGCCTCTTCGAGGGGGCAACCTCCTTTACATTACATAAATGAACAATTCTTGGATGATACAAATGAAAAGACCTCCTTTTTATATATAGGAGTATAAGGGGTCATAACATAATCAGAGCCGACATAACAATAATAATGTAAGGGCACAATAATAACAATAGTGGGCTTCTATGGGGCACAATAGTAACAATATGGGCACTACATGGGTACATCAATATAATAAGTGGGTTATACTAATAACAATAAGAGGTTACACTAGTAGTATAGGGGCCTAACATGCCCCTCTCCTTCAAAAAGCGTTGTGCTCAACGCTTGAGTAGTTCTTGATGCTTCTGTATAAAATTCTTGTCCTCCCATGTGGAATATTCAGCGGGTAAGTTCTTCCACTTGATGAGATACTCTGAAATTGATCGCTTTCGTAGCTGTCGGGTTCTTGTTTCTATGATTGCTCCAGGTTCCAATATGATTTCTCCTTCCTCTTTAATTTCTGGCAATATTGTTTGAATTGGGATCTTTTGCAACTTTTGAATAAGTGGCCATACTTCTTCTTCCTTCTTCCATTCATCCCTTGCTTCGTTTATCCAATTTGGTTGGATAATATAAATAGCACAAAACAATGCTTCCACATCCTCATCCTTGAAGAGTCTTCCCATTCGGTAAGGTCGCCATTTTTTAAGTGCATGTAGTATTGCCAACATTTCATTCTCATAAATAGCTTGCTTGAGATGTAACAGTAAAAATACCCAATCACCTACATCAAAACATTTTTCACTACGATGTTGATCTACCTGTTGTTTCGTTTGATTTTGCACCGAAGTGGCGTTATCCTTTAAAAGTTGGAGAACTTGTTGTTGATGCTCGATGTGATATTTCACTGCTTGAACCTTTTTCTTCTTGATATGTCCTTCTATCTCTAGAGTTTGAGGAGTGGTAATTTCTTCCAATCCTTTACAAGATATGGTCGGATTCATTTCTTGATGCTCGATGTGACCTTTCACTTCTTGAACATTTTTCTTCTTTATATGTCCTTCTATCTTGATAGTTTGAGGAGTGGTAATTCTTGCCAATGCTTTACAAGATATGGTCTGATTCATTTCTTCTTTCTCTAGGGTGGGGTCCTAGCGTATATCTTCTTCTTTTGTTGTTTCTTGATCCTTTTCTTCCTCCTCTTCATATTCTATGTAAAATAATTTCTTCTCAGCACACTTATGACCTTTAGTGCATTTGCTATCACAATTGTAACAAAGCCCCTTTTCTCTTTTTTCTTCCAATTGTTGTGGTGTAACTCTTGTAGGTTGTGGAAGGCTAGGAGAAACAACACTTCCATCTTTATAGTTGTGAGGAGTACGCTTCCTAGTTTCCATAATTTTGCTTTCCACTATGTCACAAAGCCCTTTTACTCTTTCCAATTGTTGTGGTGTTGCTCTAAAGAAGGTGTTGCTCTTTGTATCCTCATAATGTGCTATCATTTCCTCCGTGAAAATTGACCATGTAACAAGTTGTTTACAAGAAAAAAGCCCTTTGTATCATAAAAATTGATCTGGTTCTAAATATGAAGATGCAATACATACCTTTTTTAACAGTTGTACACCATGTAGATCAAAATATTGCTCCATTTGAAGTATCCAATTTACCGGATCCTTGCCATCAAACTTCCTCATCTTGCTTTTTCTTGATTTTAGGAGCTCGACCTTGAAACGACTGTAACTCTGTACTTTTGGATCTTTAAGTTCTGAAATTGTGACCTATAGTATCCCTCTATGTCCTCTTTCCAATGCCACAAGTCTGACCCAAATTGGATTCTCCAAGGAAGAGTTATGCGAAATCTCCCACAGTGACTTTATTATAGACTAGTTCAGTAGAGCGAGCTTGTACGACGTGCCACAAGTCACTGTTTCGACCTTTGGATCTGAAAAATGCGTACAAGAAACTACAGTTCGTCCTCTTTTTATACCTTCTTACGAAAGTTCAATCTGATCTCCAGAGAGAAAGTTATGACGATTTTCCCCAGGTCACCTGTTTGGAATGTAATTCAGGAGTCTGCAAAAAGACCAACTTCCTCAGATAATATCTCCGCAAATATAGCGCGAAAAGCTCTGAAATTCAGACCCAAGGTTCAGCACGATTGCTTCTCAAATGGGTTTTTTTGCGACTTCTGAAACGTCACAGAAAAAAAGTTATAGCGAAAATGCCACGATGGCCTGTTTGGAGCAGCGAAACCCTAGAATCCAAAGCTCCGATACCAAATGTTATGAAACCAGCTCAGGAAAAGAAAGAAAAGATAGATCAACGCCTTAGAATTCAACCTCTTCGAGAGGGCACCCTCCTTTACATTACATAAATGAACAATTCTTGGATGATACAAATGAAAAGACCTCCTTTCTATATATAGGAGTCTAAGGGGTCATAACATAATTATAGCCGACATAACATTAATAATGTAAGGGCACAATAATAACAATAGTGGGCTTCTATGGGGCACAATAGTAACAATATGGGCACTACATGGGTACATCAATATAATAAGTGGGTTATACTAATAACAATAAGGGGTTACACTAGTAGTATAGGGGCCTAACAAGAATTTCTACACGATGGCAGATCGTGTTGAGAAGATGTTCTCAAGACTTGAAAAAATTGAGAGTGTGGGGGAAAAGCTCTAGAAGGACAAGGTTCAGTGCACGAAGATGATGGAGGAGATCCACCTCCTTCTCCACCAGCAAGTGAAAGTTCTTCCTCTTCTTATTCTCACCATGATCATAGGAATACATGAAACACATATGAAAATCCTTTCTTTAAGTTAAATGTAAAATATGATCTCTCTATGTTTAACAGTGAAAGTAATGCAGAGAAACTGAACAACTAGATTAGGCAAATCAAAGTTTACTACAGGGTTCAGCAGATTGAGGAGGACGAGGCAAAAATCCAGTTGGCCTCCCTTCGGCTAAATGACACTGCTCTCGTCTGGTGGGAGAGAAAATTGCGAAGCGGTAAGAGGATGGGTAATCTTCTTTCCTCATGGCCTAGTTTCATTTCCGCATTAAAGGGACAATTTTATCCTTTGGGTTATAAGCAAAAAGCCTTAATGGATTGGCAATAGTTAAGGCAAGGTAGAGGTTAGGATATTCAAAGCTTTACAGAGGAATTTAGAAAACAAGCACTAAACTTGGGCATATCATTAGATTCACCTAAAGTGGTAACTAAGTATATTGGATTGTTACATAGTTACATTAGACATTCATTGCTAATGTTTGAACCTAGTTCCATTGACTTAGCCAGTGTAAAGGCCATTCATTTGGAAAACATTGGAACATATGAAAGAGATGACCACCCAAAGAGAACCGCAACAACCGAGAGAAGGGGAGAAAAGCCCTCTTGTACACATTGTGAGAAAGAGGGGCATGATGAAGAAAATTGCTGGGAGTTGCACCCTGAGCTGAGACCTGAAAGGAGTGACAGAAAGGGGAAGCAGAAGGTTGTCACCATCGTGCAACAAAACCAAGATTCCGAGTCAGAGGAAGATGAGAAGGTCACAACTCCGAGATTTGCACGAGGTAAGCCCATTGACTTGGGGTCCAATTCTAGTGATGAAACAATGTTTGTAGCCCTTGGGATTGCAGCAGGAGGACCCATAGGTTTGGGGTCTGATTCCAGTAATGAATCAAGGATTTCAATGGACATAACGAAAAGGGCACTCCCCGCAGCAGGACTCCAAGAACTTGAGGAGATCAACCACCACATCCAAGCAGAGAATGCTGAGCTAAGGAGGCTTCTATAGGAGGCAAGGGAAGAAAAACAAAGATTACTATGGCAGTTGTAAGCCAAGGATGAGGCCTTGGAAAAGCTACAACATTGCTATCCAGAGGTAAAAAGTGGTTCTCCAATTTCATATGATTTTCCTAATGATGAATTTGCTTCTTTTGAAAAACATACTAAAGGGGATGGATCCAAACTATTGAAGGAGATGGGGTATCGGGGAAAGGGCCTCGGCATCAAAGGCCAAGGCATTGTAAACCCCATCGAAGTTGAGGAATTGCTGTGTCGTACAGGACTCAGATACTCTAGAAAGGAAATGGGAGAAAGCTCCAATACAGCTAGTAACCAGCCAACGACAGATGATGAAATTCCTTCCTCAAAGTCCATCGATAGTGAGGGCCTCATGAACACTTATTGGAGGAACACCAGGGGAAAGCACCCAAGGCAGCCCCGAAAGTTTGGAGGAAAAAGAATTGTTGTAGTCATTGCAACAAAGAGGGACACCAACAAATCATGTGTCCGATGCTCCATGCTCTAGAAACATCGCTAGAGGAGCCGAAAGGTGAACATGTTCAACGAATGAATCCACCCCATTCACGGTGGTCCACTTTATTAAGTTGGTTTTTTTAGATGTAGTAGCTTGTTATGGCCACCATTGTAAATCATACGTTGTAAGTGAATCTAAAAGTTATGACGTGTCTTCCATCACTTCAAAACGCAACGATGATATTTTTGCCTTTCCTTATTAGTAGTTGAGGTATTAATTACTTTTTATGTAATCCTTGGCCAATGAGTGTGTACTATAAACTCTTGGCAAGGAAGGGTTGTTGAGTCATGTGTGGTGTGCATGATTGCAAAAGAATGTACCTATTTCGCGTGCAGGTGATTGAAAGTGTGGATTGAAAAGGAAACAAATAGTGTACTAAGTGTAAATTGTTTTGGGGTCCAAAAGCTCCTCAGTGGGGAGGATTGATCAAGGTGGCTCCAGACACATGCAAAAGTCCAAGAGGACTCAGGAAGGGTCAAAAATAAAAGTTTTTGGATTGTTCTCGAACTAGGTTCATGTTGAAGGACTCGTCATCATGATCGCAGTGGTGTGAACGATTCATCAAACTGAGTCCGTATGCGAAAGTTAGGAGCAGTCAAATTTCAGGGTTTACTTGGGTGACTAGGCAAGCTTAAGGAGGCAGCAATTTGGACAAAATCAGGCCATCGGATTCTGACCAACCTGGGCTAGATTTCGGGTGAATTTGTGGCCTATTTAAATTGACTCCTTCGATCAATTTTCTGATTTTTCAAAAATGATAATGGATTTATTATAAAACAAAAAATATATATTTTTGGGGTCAACCCCGCCACCCCCCAATATCCAACGTATAAAAAAATTAATTATGGAACGATGGGCCATGACCCCCGCTGGCACTCTCTCAACCACCGTAACCAAAAAATTTAAGTAGGGGTGGGTGGTCATGACCCCGCCGCCCCCAAAGCCCACTAAAAAAACCTTATATTAATAGGTGGGGGCGCGGGCTATCAGCCTCGCTGTCCTCTCCACTCCCATGAGTACAGCGAATGCCGGCAGAAAAGGGGCATGGGACACCAAAATAGTGGACCCGCCGCCCAATTTAAAACAATAAAAAAAATATAATGTATTAAAAATGGGAGGGGTGGGGTTTGATCACCCGACCCCTCCTCAACGAATTTCTAATTTAGCCATTGCGCCCAATGACCCTCATTGGGTAATCTGCCCACCAAGAGATATATCAGCCCTTTTTCCCAGTGCGTCGAGAGGAGACCAAGGAGTGGGCACATATTTCTATGTAGATGGAATCCTGCGCAGTGCAGAGACAGAACCATGATCTAAACAATTTCTCCATGGGGGCCAAATTTCCACTTTGTCAGATTTCGAAATTTTTTATATGGTTTCAGCATTTCTTGATGCCACGAACTCAATGGTGTTGTCCGTTTCTCCATTAGAGATCTACAATTTTCTGGCTTGTTCAATTTTGGAGGTATAAGGTCGTCATTTTGAATTTTGATGTACTTTCATTATTTTTCCATCTAATGAAAACAGGGCCTTCCCACTAATTCAAGCAGGGCTCGGAGACGTAGTCCCTCCTGGACGAACTCCGATATCAAACATGTGTCTTCTATGCGTGAGTTTCTATTCTTCTCTTCCTCTTCTTTATGCAATTGTAATTTCATGGTTAAAATGCAAGCTTAGTGTGTAATTCTTTAATGCATCATAAGGGAAAGATTTTTTGGGATCAAGTGGTACCAGAGCAGGACCTTAAGGATGGGAATTGCATGTTTGCATGCTAATCAAAAATAGGTGTCGAAGAGGTGAAGGCGAATTAAAGTATTTTCATCCCAAAGCGGGACGTGCACGTCGGAGGAGAAACATTGGTGAGGAGAACGATTTTCGATATGAAGAGGAGGTAAACTTCCGCAAGACTTTCTACACGATGGTAGATTGTGTTGAGAAGATGTTCTCAAGACTTGAAAAACTTGAGAGTGCGGGGGAAAAAGCTCCAGAAGGACAAGGTTCAATGCACGAAGATTATGGAGGAGATCCACCTCCTTCTCCACCAGTAAGTGAAAGTTATTCTTCCTCTTCTTCTCACCATGATCATAGGAATATAGGAAACACATCCAAAAAGCATTTCTTTAATTTAATTGTAAAATTTGATCTCCCTATGTTTAACGGTGAAAGTAATGTAGAGAAACTGAACAATTGGATTAGGCAAATTGAAGTTTACTACAGGGTTAAGTGGATCGAGGAGGACGCGGCAAAAATCCAGTTGGCCTTCCTTCGGCTAAACGACATCGCTCTCGTCTAGTGGGAGAGAAAATTGCAAAGCGGTAAGAGGATGGGTAATCTTCTTTCCTCATGGCCTAGTTTCATTTTTGCATTAAAGGGAAAATTTTATCCCTTGGGTTATAAGCAAAAAGCCTTAATGGATTGGCAATACTTAAGGCAAGGTAGATGTTAGGATGTTCAAATCTATACAGAGGAATTTAGAAAACAAGCACTAAACTTGGGCATATCATTAGATTCACCTGAAGTGGTAACTAAGTATATTGGATCATTACATAGTTACATTAGACATTCATTATTAATGTTTGAACCTACTACCATTGACTCAGCCAGTGTAAAGGCCATTCATTTGGAAAACAAGGGAACACATGAATGAGATGACCACCCAAAGAGAACCGCAGTAGCCAAGAGAAGGGGAGCAAAACCATCTTGTACACATTGTGAGAAAGAGGGGCATGACAAAGAAAATTGTTGGGAGATGCACCCTAAGCTAAGACCTGAAAGGAATGACAGAAAGGAGAAGCATAAGGCTGTCACAACCGTGCAACAAAACCAAGATTCCGAGTCAGATGAAGATGAGAAGGTCACAACTATGGGAATTTCACGAGTTAAGCCCATTGACTTGGGGTCTGATTCCGGTGATGAAACGATGTTTGCAGCCCTTGGGATTGTGGCAGGAGGACCCATAGATTTGGGGTTTGATTCCAGCAATGAATCAAGGATTTCAATAGACATAACGAAAATGGCACTCCCCGCAACAATACTCCAAGAACTTGAGGAGATCAACCACCGCATCCAAGCAGAGAATTCTGAGCTAAGGAGGCTTTTACAAGAGGCAAGGGAAGAAAAAAAAAGATTACTACGCTAGTTGCAGCCAAGGATGAGGCCTTAGAAAAGCTGTAGCATCACTATCTGGAGGTAAAAAACGATTCTCCAATTTCATATGATTTTCATGATGATGAAATTGCTACTTTTGAAAAACATACTACAGGGATTGGATCCAAACTATTGAAGAATATGGGGTATCAGGGAAAGGGCCTCGACATCGTAAACCCCATCGAAGTCGAGGAATTTCCACGTCGTGCAGGACTCAGATACGCCATAAAGGAAATTGGAGAAAGCTCCAATATAGCTAGTAACCAACCAACGATAGAAGATGAAATTCCTTCCTCACAGTCCATCGATAGTGAGGGCCCCATGAACACTTATTGGAGGAACACCAGGGGAAAGCGCCCGAAGGCAACCCCGAAATTTTGGAGTAAAAAGAATCATTGTAGTCATTGCAACAAAGAGGGACACCAACAAACCACGTGTTCGATGCTCCATGCTTTGGAAACATCACTAGAGGAGCCGAAAGGTGAACATATTCAACAAACGAATCCACCCCATTCATGGTGGTCTGCTTTATTACGTTGGTTTTTTTTAGAGGTAGTAGCTTGTTATGGCCACCATTGTAAATCATATGTTGCAAGTAAATGTAAAATTGATGGTGTGTCTTCCATCACTTCAAAACACAACGATGATATTTTGGCCTTTCCTTATTAGTAGTTGAGGTATTAATTACTTTTTATGTAATCCTTGGCCAATGAGTGTGTGCTATAAACTCTTGGCAAGGAAGGGTTGTTGAGTCATGTGTGGTGTGCATGATTGCAAAAGAATGTACCAGTTTCACATCCAGGTGATTGAAAGTGTGTATTGAAAAGGACACAAACAATGTACTAAGTGTAAATTCTTTTAGGGTCCAAAAGATCCTTAGTGGGGAGGATTGATTCAGGTGGCTCCAGAAACATGTAGAAGTCTAAGAGGACTAAGGAAGGGTCAAAAATCAAAGTGTTTGGATTGTGCTCAAACTAGGTTCATGTTGAATATCACGCCGTCTTGATTGTGGTGGCATAAATGGTTCGTCAAACTGAGTCCGTATGAAAAACTTAGGAGCAGTCCAAGTTCCAGGTTGACTTGGGTGACTGGGAAGGCTTAAGGAGGTAGCAATTTGGACAAAATCCAGCCACCTGGGCCAGATTCCGGGTGAATTTATGGCCTATTTAAATTGACTCCTTCGTTCAATTTTCTGATTTTTCAAAAATGACCATGGATTTATTATAAAACAAAAAAATATATTTTTGGGGTGGCGGGCCACCAACCCTGCCACCCTCGAATATCCAACGTATAAAAAAATTAATTATGGGCCGACAGGCCATGACTCCCGTCGACCCTTCCTCAACCACCGTAACCAAAACATTTAATTAAGGGTGGGCGGCCATGACCTCGCCACCCCCAGAGCCCACTCAACAAACCTTATATTAATAGGTGGGGGCGCGGGCTGTCAACCCCACCAACCTCTCCACCTCCCATGATTACAGTGAACGTCGTCAAAAAAGGGGCACGGGCCACCAAAATAGTGGACCCACCACCTAGTGTAAAACAATAAAAAAATATAAAGTATTAAAAATGGGAGGGGCGGGATTTTATCACTCAACCCCTCCTCAACGAATTTCTAATTTAACTATTGTGCCCAACGACCCTCATTGGGTGATCCGTCCACCAAGAGATATATCAACCCTTCTTCCTAGTGTGTCAGGAGGAGGCCAAGGAGCAGGCACAGATTTTTATGCAGATGGAACCCTGAGCAGTGCAGAGAGGGGACTAGAACCATGATTTGAGCAATTTCTCTTTTGGGGCCAGATTTCCACTTTGTCAAATTTCGACAACTTTTATATGGTTTCAACATTTCTCGATGCCACAAACTCAACGATATGCAATTTTCAGGTTTCTTCAATTTTGGAGTTATAAGGTCGTCATTTTGACTTTTGATGTACTTTCATTATTTTGCCATCTAATGAAAAAATGGCCTCCCCACTAATTCAAGCAGGGCCCGAAGACGTAGTCCCTCTTTGACGAACTCCGATATCAAACCTGTGTCTTCTATGCATGACTTGCTATTCTTCTCTTCCTCTTCTTTATGCACTTGTAATTTCATGGTTAAAATGCAAGCTTAGTATGTAATTCTTTAATGCATCATAAGGGAAAGAGTTTTTGGGTCCAAGTGGTATCAGAGCAAGATTTTGTGGATGCGAATTGCTTGTTTTCATGCTAACCAGAAATAGGTTGTGAAGAGGTGAAGGTGAATTAAAGTCTTTTGATCCCGAAGTGGGACGTGCACGTCAGAGGAGAAACATGGATGAGGAGAACGATGTTCGATATGAATAGGAGGTAAACTTCCACAAGACTTCCTACACGATGGCAGATCGTGTTGAGAATATGATCTCAAGGCTTGAAAAACTTGAGAGTGCGGGGGAAAAATATACATAAGGACAAGGTTCAGTGCACGAAGATGATGGAGGAGATCCACCTCCTTCTCTGCCAGCGAGTGAAATTTCTTCTTCCTCTTCTTCTCTCCATGATCATAGGAATACATGAAACACATCTAAAAAGCCTTTCTTTAAGTTAAATGTAAAATTTGATCTCCCTTTGTTTAGCGGTGAAAGTAATGCAGAGAAATTGAACAACTGGATTGGAAAAATCCATGTTTACTACAGGGTTAAGCGGATCGAGGAGGACGAGGCAAAAATCTAGTTGGTCTCCCTTCGGCTAAACGACACTGCTCTCGTCTAGTGGGAGAGAAAATTGCGAAGCGGTAAGAGGATGGGTAATCTTCTTTCCTCATGGCCTAGTTTCATTTCTGCATTAAAGGGACAATTTTTTTCCCTTGGGTTATTAGAAAAAAACCTTAATGGATTGGTAATACTTAAGGCAAGGCAGAGGTCAGGTTGTTCAAAGCTTTACAGAGGAATTTAGAAAACAGGCACTAAACTTGGGCATATCATTAGATTCACCTGAAGTGGTAACTAAGTATATTGGATCATTACATAGTTACATTAGACATTCATTGTTAATGTTTGAACCTACTACCATTGAATCGTACAGTGTAAAGGCAATTCATCTGGAAAATAGGGGAACACATGAACGAGATGACCACCGAAAGAGAATCGCAACAGCCAAGAGAAGGGGAGCAAAGCCCTCTTGTACACATTGTGAGAAAGAGGGGAATGACGTTGAAAATTGTTGGGAGGTGCACCCTGAGCTGAGACCTGAAAGGAGTGATGGAAAGGGGAAGCAGAAGGTCATCACCACTATGCAACAAAACCAAGATTCCGAGTCAAAGGAAGATGAGAAGGTCATAGATGTGGGATTTGCACAAGGTAAGCCCATTGATTTGGGGTCCAATTCCGGCGATGAAACGATGTTTTCAACCCTTGGGACCGTGGCAAGAGGACCCATAGATTTGGGGTCTGATTCCGGCAATGAATCAAGGATTTCAACATACATAATGAAAAGGGCACTCCCCACAGCAGGACTCCAAGAACTTGAGATCAACCACCACATCCAAGCAGAGAATGTTGAGCTAAGGAGGCTTTTACAGGAGGCAAGGGAAGAAAAACAAAGATTACTACGACAGTTGCAAGCCAAGGATGAGGCCTTGGAAAAGCTACAGCATCGCTATCCGGAGGTAAAAAGTGATTCTCCGATTTCATATGATTTTCATGATGATGAATTTGTTGCTTTTGAAAAACATACTATAGGGATTGGATCCAAACTATTGAAGAAGATGGGCTATCAAGGAAAGGGCCTTGACATCAAAGGCCAAGGCATCGTAAACCCCATCGAAGTCAAGGAATTGCCACGTCGTTTAGGAATCGTACATGCTAGAAAGGAAATGGGAGAAAGCTCCAATACGACTAATAACCAACCAATGATAGAAGATGAAATTCCTTCCTAACAGTCCGTCACAGTGAGGGTCCCATGAACACTTATCAGAGAAACACCAGGGGAAAGCTACCCAAGGAAACCTCGAAAGTTTGGAGGAAAAATAATTGTTGTAGTCATTGCAAGAAAGAGGGACACCAACAAACCACGTGTTCGATGCTCCATGCTCTAGAAACATCACTAGAGGAGCCGAAAGGTGAACATGTTCAACAAATGAATCCACCCCATTCACAGTGGTCCACATTATTAAGTTGGGCTTTTTAGAGGTAGTAGCTTGTTATGGCCACCATTTGTAAATCATACGTTGCAAGTAAATGTAAAAGTGATGGTGTGTCTTCCATCACTTCAAAATGCAACGATGATATTTTCGCCTTTCCTTATTAGTAGTTGAAGTATTAATTACTTTTTATGTAATCCTTGGCCAATGAGTGTGTGCTATAAACTCATGGCAAGGAAGGGTTGTTGAGTCATGTGTGGTGTGCATTATTGCAAAAGAACGTACCAGTTTCGCGTGTAGGTGATTGTAAGTGTGGATTGAAAAGGACACAAATAGTGTACTCAGTGTAAATGCTTTTGGGGTCTAAATGCTCCTCGTTGGGGAGGATTGATCTAGGTGGCTCCAGACACATGTAGAAGTCGAAGAGGACTTAGGAAGGGTCAAAAATAAAAGTGTTTGGATTGTGCTTGAACTAGGTTCATGTTGAAGATCTCGTTGTCGTGATTGTGGTGGTGCGAACGTTCGTCAAACCGAGTCCGTGTGTGAAAGTTAGGAGCAGTCAAAGTTAAAGTTTGACTTGGGTGAGTGGGTAGGCTTAAGGAGGTAGCAAGTTGGACAAAATCCAGCCACCGGATTCCAGCCAACTTGGGCCAAATTCCGAGCGAATTTGTGGCCTATTTAAATTTACTCCTTCGATCGATTTTTTGATTTTTAAAAAATGACAATGGATTTATTATAAAACAAAAAAATATATATATTTTTGGGGTGGTGGGCCACCAACCCCTCCACCCTCCAATATCCAACATATAAAAAAATTAATTATGTGCCGATGGGCCATGACCCCCGCCGACCCTCCCTCAACCACTGTAACCAAAGCATTTAATTAGGGGTGGGCAGCCATGACCCCGCCACCCCCGGAGCCCACTCAACAAACCTTATATTAATAGGTGGGGACGTGGGCTGTCAACCCCACCGCCCTCTCCACCTCCCATGATTACAACGAATGTCAGCGGAAAAGGGGTGTGGACCACCAAAATAGTGGACCCGCCTCCCAGTTTAAAACAATAAAAAAAATATAATGTATTAAAAATGGGAGGGGCGAGGTTTTGATCACCCGACCCCTCCTCAACAAATTTCTAATTGAATCATTGCGCCCAATGACCCTCATTGGGTAATCCACCTACCAAGAGATACATCAACCCTTTTTCCTAGTGCACCGGGAGGAGGCCCAAGAGCGGGCATGGATTTATATGCATATGGAACCTTGAGCAGTGTAGAGAGGGGGCCAGAACCATGGATTGACCAATTTCTCCAGGGGGATCAGATTTCCACTGTCATATTTCAACAGATTTTATATGGTTTCAACATTTCTCGACACCACAAACTCAACGGTGCTTCCGTTTCTCCATCAAAGATCCGCAATTTTTAGGCTTCTTCAGTTTTGGAGGTATAAGGTCGTCATTTTGAATTTTGATGTACTTTCATTATTTTTCCATCTAATGAAAGCATGGCCTCCCCACTAATTCAAGCAGGGCACGGAGACATAGTCCCTCCTGGAAAAAATCCAATATCAAACCTATGTCTTCTATGTGTGACTTGCTATTCTTCTCTTCCTCTTATTTATGCACTTGTAATTTCATGGTTAAAATGCAAGCTTAGTATGTAATTCTTTAATGCATCAAAAGGGAAAGATGATGACCTTATACCTCCAAAATTGAAGAAGCTCGAAAATTGCAGACCTCTGATGGAAAAAAAGACAACACCGTTGAGTTCGTGGCATCGAGAAACGCTGAAAGCATATAAATTTTTTCGAAATCTCGATCAGTTTTTGGGATCGGATGTCTTGCATGGCTTGCTCAAGCCTATTTTGTCTCACGTGGGTACATGTGTAGATTGTATGTAACATCTTGTCAAGTGGAAGTTCAAGTGTTGATAGTTGGATGTAACAGTCATAGAGTAGATGAAGAGTAACGAGGGTAGATGACTAGTCACAAAGGGGAATGTCAAGGGCCACCCCACCCTTTGCTATATATAGTCCTTCATAACTCATTGTAGAGGCTTTTGGTCAGCCAAGCTTCCAATAGGAGTATCTTAGAGAAAGCTTGGAGAGTTTTGTAACAAGCCTTGGATTCTCCACTATGCAGAGCTAGTATATCTCCTTGGAGGAGTAGGCAACAATGACTATAACGTTCCGCTGTCGGAACTAGTGGTTGATCATGGTTGTATTGTATGACTCGAACTTTCACTTCTTAATATAACAAGATCCAACATGTTTCATGCATATGTCGTATTGTATTTCAACGATCTTGTTTACTCTAAATGATATATATATCCTTTTGCTTACGCATGCATGTATGGATTTTCCATGTATGTATGTATGAATCTTACTGAAATGTGTTTTTGGTATAACCATCACTTTGAATTTCTAGCTTACTTGCCTTCCAGTTTGTGATGCATATTTGATCTTGTGTACCATTCTTAACTCCATGCTTTCACAGGTTTCCAAGGGGCGTACTCACCTCACCCTTTGTGTGTTAGAACCACTCATGCACCTTCCTTGACTCACTGCATATTTCACACCCTTGCTATAAATAGGGATATCTTACTTGCCTCTGCACGAAACCATGGTCAAGGCGATACCATATGACCCACTGTTGGGACTCCTACACCAAACGGTCTGAGGTCTAGTTGGGACTTCTTATCGGGGAGATCCCCTGACATGTTGGCGGGTCCAACACCATCAACATTTCTGGTGCTAGAAGGAGGGCTATACGACAAATTGTGTCCTCTCATCATGTTTTGAACCTTTGTACATCTATCATGGATTCCATTATACTCACCCCTCCACGATGGTTTTCGCATGCCGAAACTCTCGACATCACAAGGGAGTTTTTTGATCTCTTGTCCGAATTCATGTATGATGGTGAGGGTGAAGTGGCCTGGCCTATGTTGTTACAAGAATTCTTTGCCATGCTTGACAAGGCAGATGAATTTTCTGATGAAGAGGCCAACCTGTTGCTTGCATACACACTTCGTGAATCCCCACAACAGTGGTGTTGCAGTTTGCCTCTTGGTAGTATACACTCGAGTAGTTTTGTGATCTCATCGAATCTATTTTCCATCATTTTGATCCAGAACCTCTTGACAAATTTTTTTTACAACAACAGAAGGCCCCGCATGAATCACCTATGTATTTTTGCTAGCGCTTTCATGATTTTCAGTTTGAAGCTTTGAAAATCTAGATGAAATTTCTATATCTTTGGGATAGATTCGAATATTGTCTTAACAAATCAGTCCATCCCAAGAAGAAGTTTGAGATCAAGCCCCGCTCAGCATACTTTGGTGATGGAGTTGTGCAATCACGGACAGACACGGTCACTGTCACAAGCGATTGTCCGCTATCCCCTCATCAAACAACTCCACCATCGCAAAGTGATGTGGGAGAACATGCATACACATCTGTTCAACTGTCACATTCTCCTGCCATCGCTCCTAATTTTTTCGCAAGTCTGGTTGTGAATATATTGGGTTCTCACATGTATTTTGTACCTAAACCTCCATCTTCTTACTCAGATGATCCTCCATATGACATTGTCTTGTGTTCTTCCATTTCAGACTCTACACTTGCTGTGAATGAGGATCAAGCCATCACTGGAGTTGGTTTTGCACAACCAACATGCGTTGTCATTCATGAAGAGTATGACTGGGAGCTTGAGCATCAATCCTTGGCAAAGGATGACTCCCTTCTGTCCGAGCCTCCTCCTTTCTTCCTTGACATATTTGGTGATTCTGTCATCCAGGATTTGACATGTGTATCTCCACCTACGGATGCACCCATTGTTGATCATTCGCTGAACACACTGGATTTCAGTCCATCATCTGACAATAGAGAGGATAAACTATTCATTGAAAATCCACTTGACTTTTCATCTACTTTTTCCAGAAACATAGAGGGTGAATTTTTCTGCTTCTCATCTACTCTATTTGATTCATCAGATCATGAGGATGTCGATGAAATCATTGATTTTGTTGATTGTAACTGTCGTGATCTATTTACTCCCATATTTGATCACAATGATGATTCTATCACAATTGATTTTTGTGGCCACCTGTTTATGATGATATATTTGTCGATGAAGTCGGAACCCCCCCAGACTGTCAAGGCACTTTAGCTCAAGCTAATGGTTATGTTAGGCCCTCGCTATCCTAAGGTTGGTTTCACTTCCGATCAAGAAATTGTTGAAACACCCAATGCTTCTCATCACTTATCTGTATGCATTGAAGATCAATCTCACGCACAGATCATGCTTCCTCCACTCAAACTACACGATCCCATCGCTCATGTGTTGGAGGAATATTACATAGCAAGCACATGTGCATGACGAAAGTTGTATTTGTTTCTTTCGTTTGCTTGCATGTCACAGTTGATGAACCCCAAAAATGGATAATTATATGGGCTCATTCAGCCTCATAATTCGACTTAACCCACCATTCTCATTAGTTTATTGCATGTTTTTTATTATATTTATGCTAATAGAGTGAATTGGGTTAGTCATTATGCCAACAAGTCTAATGGGTGCTTTGTGCAGTTTTTTGGTCAATTTTGAGACAAAATCAAAGGTTTTAATGAGCACTTGGCAGCCAAATTCGTGGGAGAACAAGGGAGAGGATTTGTAGGAAGGTGTCCCCTTCATTTATGGGGCCTTACCTCGAATTCTCCACCATCAGCTCAGAGTTCAAGGGCCACCAAATTGATTATCACAAGGGCAGCCAAGCAAGGGCTAGTAAAGTGGCTGTTAACTACAAGTTTTGGCAGCCGAGTTCCTAAAGTTTAGGAGGGCTGTTGGGGTCCTCAATTTGTATAAATAAGAAGGCTTAGGGCCTCATTTCAGTTAGTCACTTTGTAGGTAGAAGTTAGCTAGTTTGTAGTTCGATTTAGTCATTTTTTAGTCATTTTTTGTACGCAGTACGTTAGCACTCTAGTGCTGCTCTATTTTTGCTCATTTGCGGAGCCTTTGCTGTAAACATTGCTGTGATATGGTTATTTTCTGAATAATGGAGATCAGTTTTATTCTGCTTCAGATCTGAGCTTCTTTTAGGAGCCTGTAGCTCTTGGGGTTGGGCCCAACCCAAGTGCCAGGGCCTCCTCAATGTACTGTCATATGTTTTTCTGCTGTCTTTAATTAATTTCTGCTAGTAGGTTACAATCTGATTTGGTTATTTAGTTCATTTTTGCTGATAGAAATAGTTGCTCATGTTTTAAGTTGATTTGATAGGTTAATAACAAAGAAGATATTCAAAAAAAGGCCATCAAGCACCTCTGATTTCACCTCTCCCTCAGTGGGATCAGGAGCTGGGATCAAGGTGACCTTGCTTCCACCAAAAACACCATCTTTGCTTCCCCATGCAATCATTAGTGTTCGATTTTTGTTTGCAGAAGTTGGTTACATGTTCAGATTCTTGATTGCTTCGTTGCATAGTTGTTATACATGGTTTCATTGCAAGTAAACTTCTGTTCATTCTCTTTATTGTTAGCTAGATCAGATTAGGTCAGCGTAACTAGGTCTTTGATTTTCCCAAGTCTTCGTTGGTTCAGTTGGAGAAATAACTTGAAGAGCACCCGTACCACTTCTCTATCTACCCATACTCCATCAATCCCATCTGTTCCATCCCCTAACGCGGATTCTTGCCTCACGTTTGCCACATTTTCTCACATAACCCTAATTTTTGTGCAACATTGCTTCACTCTCCCTTGAACAAATCCAACCATCCTCGCCATTCTGTAGCTCCATCCACCAAGTCTTGGACCTCCTCACACCCTTGTCTAACCTCCATACCCACTTCTTCACCTTTCTTCCTTCATCAACCCTCAAAAACCCCCTTTCTGAACATCCTGTAGAAAATTACAGACATCCTGTAGAAATTCCAGAACATCCTGTAGAACCCCTACAGACTTCCTGTAGAAGCTCACGAATGAGGTTTCTTGATAGCCAAACTCTGTGAAACTATCTGGAAAGGTGTTAGGGACCCCTTAGGCCCTCTCTGAACCTTCCTGACCTCCTCCAAGCATTTCCTCTTGCCAATCCACCTCTGCATAGTCAAAACCAGTTAAAAGCACATGCATGATAATTCTAACAACTTATTCAAAAATATAAAAAGATGTTTTTTTAGACGTTACTGTAGAAGTAGCTTAGAAACATGCATTTTACCTTCCTAGAAGTCAATGGCATCTCTTTCAGTAGCTTGCATCCTCTTTCTTGCATCAGTAGGGGTAGCTGGTAAAATTAGGGTTTGCTAGGGTTTACATTTCCTTTCAGCTTTCCAGTTTCTTTCTGCAAGTAGATTAGCCTTCTTTGAGTTAGCTTTCATCCATCAGTTAAAAAGCGTCTTCTAAGAGCTCATAGAAGTTGGCTTAAGCCCCTAGCGGACTTGTGCCAACTGACCAAGTGACAGCCGCGTAAGAGCTAGTACTTGTGCATATAGCACCGTCGCTTCCAAGTTTGTTACGAACTACCGGGTTGATAAAAGTAAAGAAGGGAGCCCTAGGAGTTGCAGAATTGTTGCTGCAATACTGGGTCCCACCATCTTTTTGGTGCCGTTTCCTGGGAAGCGTCAGAGTATTGGTGATTGCTGCTTTTCTTTTATTTTCTACTACAACCTTCTGCTAAGTAGTTTATTTCATTTCCGTTATGCAATTTCGTTTCTGCAAAAGTAGATTAGTATTCTCTGCTTTCATAGATTAGCATTTCAATTCCGCAATTTCAATTCTACAAGCGTAGATTAGCATTTCAATTCTGCAATTTCAATTCTGCAAGCATAGACTAGCATTTCATTCCTGCAATTTCATTTGAGCAAAATAGATTAGTCCTTTCCTGCTTTCATTTCAATTCCGCATTTTCATTGCAGCAAGATAGTTAGTTGCAGTTCAACCTATTTTAGTTTTATAGGTACAAGCATAAAAAAAGAAGAAGCAAAAATCACCCAAAAAGATTTCCTTTCATGCCTTATAGGAGTAGAGATAATTCAGAAAAATGATTGCACAACACCCCCACTGCTTCACACAACCAACCTTCTCTCTTCTTTGATGGCTGTGATTAAAGAACCCTTAGGTGGACAACAAGACATATTTGAAGAACCTCAAGGGAAGAAGAAGAAGAGAACATTCCTATGGAGCAAATGGCTACAAATAGAAATGTTGGGAGCAGTACCTTGTCCAAACACGAATTTGCAAATCAGATGGAAGATTTCAAGAGTGATATGAGGCAGTTTCTTGCCATACAACTGGATACCTTGCGGATCCAAAGGAAGCAAAAGGAAGCCAAGAGGGCTTTGGCCATCTTTTGTCCCAGGTGCACTAGAAAGCATCCTAGGAATGAATGTCCATTGCACTCCATAGAAGTGTGTTTTGTCTATGAAAAAGACCATCCTATAGATCAGTGCCCTTCCTTACCCAGAATCAAAGCTTCATATCAGAGGGCAAAAGGAGCCATTGAACCACTCTATTATCTGAACCAAAGGAGGCCACATGGACCCATACCTTACCAGCAGGGAATGCAAGGGACATCCCAAACCTATTACGACACTTATCCAGCCACTTCCATGCCTTCTTTGGGTCCCCCTGCTCATCCTTCCTGGTCCACACCCCCTCCTTGGTCGGATCCATCTCCATATTATGCCCAACCAGCTGCTCATTCATTTCACTCTTATGCTCAACCACAACTTCAGTGGAATGCACCTCGTCAGGGGTGGAGGCCCCAGTACAACTCTCCTCCCACTCCTTTGCCTCCACCACCTACTCAACCACAACCATCGCCTCCTACTCCACCACCTTCCCAACCACAACCCCATCCACATCCATCTCAAATCTACACCCCCACTCAACTACCCGTACCACCATTTCCAAAACCATACAATGGAGTAGCTCAACCCAATTGCAAAGATGAGGCACAACATGTCCAAATGACTCCTCTTGAGCTCAATGATCTTCACCATAGCTCAGGAAGATTATTGCAGAAAAGAGACTATATTGAAAGCATTGAAGGACTACATCCAGCAGAAGAAAAGATCAAAGAACCATGGGTTGTACTTGATGAAGAGAAGGCATCAAAATTAGAGATCGAGAGAGTTCCCTCATGGTTACCATCAAATCTTCCATGTATTCAAGAGAAAGATCAGAAAAAAGAGGAAGATGAGACAGTCATAGTAGAAGGTGACATGAAACATGATCCAGATCAGCAAAAGGACCAAGGATATCAGAGCTATATTGAGATATGGTTTCAGACGGTCACTAAGTTGCAGTGGTACTCTCTTCCTCAGCTATGTTTGATCTCTTCAAAGTCAGATCATTTGGTCTCTAAAATTCGGATAGTTGTCAAAGCATGCATTTCAAGCCTCCACATCATTTTGTCTCTAATCTCGATGTGCACATGGCTCCATTGGAAGTATTCTTATACTTGAAAAGATTTTTTTTTTCAAGTACGGTAGGTTAGGAAAAAAGAGAAAAAAGAAAAAGAAAAAAATGAAAATAAGATGAAAATAAAAATCTATGGTGAAAACCTCCTCGGAGGCGCCTCAGATTGGCTCATTGATTGAAAACCTTCATGAGGTGGTCAATGGGTTGGAAAAAAGAGAAAAGAGAAAGAATAAGATCGTTGGGTGAAAACCTCCCTTGGAGGCGCCTAGAGCAGGCAATTAGGGTGAAAACCTCCGTGAGGCGCCCTAGTTGTTTTCAAAAAAAAAAGGAGAAAAAAGAAGAAAAGAGAAAAAGAAAAAGTAAACCTAATTTCCATTGAATAATTGCAGGTTGCGAGAAGGACATTGTAGGTCAGGAGGATCGCTCAAGACAAAGACAGAGGAAGTTTTGTGCCTTCTACAGGAAGTTTTGTGTCTTCTACAGGGAGCCTACAAACAAGCCAAAATCGATCTCTGAAGAGGACTGAAAGGCTTGGAATATGTCCATGAGGCCTACAAGCATCCATGTTTCCATCCCTCACCCTTCTCCATCATTTTTTCCATCTCATTGTGCTTCTTTCCTAAAAACTGCGTGTTCTACAAGAAGTTCCTGTAGAAATTACACGATTTCTACAGGAAGCTAGAAATGGATTTCAAAAAGGTAGTTTGGCAAACATGATAGCTTCCTCAAGGGTTCAGAAGTCCTCCTACAATCTTCAAACTCCTCCTCCATCATCTCCATGCCTGCATCACAACCCAAGCTCATTTTTTCTTTCTATGCAAAAAACTGCAGAATGCTTGGAAGCAAAAATGGATAGTGCTTAAATTTGTTTTTTCCATAACGTGAAAACCGTGCATTCATTTACAAAACCGTTTTACAGGGAGTTGTATAGGGATGATGGCAACATGCCCGAGCAATTTAAGCCAATTCTGGTGCGCGGTTTCCAAGAAATCGGCCTCCATCACCTTCAGCCATTTTTGCATTTTCTCCATATCCATGCATCCGTTTCAAAACCTATTTCATGGAGAGATGCATATGGGTGATAGTAACCTACCCAAGCAGTTTCAGCCAATTCCAATGCACGATTTCTGAGAAATTGATCTCTGTAATCTTCAGCCATTTTCTGTTTTTCTCGAAATCTGTGCATCCATTGATCGCAATTTTTCTCTGGGAGGTGCATAATGATGATAGGAACATGCTTAGGAAGTTTCATATCGATTCGGTCTATCGTTCAGGAGCAATGGCAAAAACAAGTTTCTGTCCTGTGGAAATTCAACATCAGCAGCTTGAGGGTGCAGATCTGAACGTGGAAACAAATTCCTGCAGCGTGGATCCGACCGGAGGATACCTGCACAAGAAAAACAACCATGAATCAGCAACCAAGCCATCATGCAACCACAGAAACAAATGCATGCAGTAGCAAAAAGGACGCAGCAGCACGCCAACTTACAGGTATGCGTCTAAACCAGTTCCTCTATCTGCATCAATATGATTTGGAAAGTGCATAAACGAATGAAATGGTGGGATTAAGTCGGGAAGCTAGCAAAGTAACCTAACAATGCATGTTCCAGTCTCTAGCGCTCTGCTGGAAATCATGCAACATGCGTGTACAATTAACTCACGTAAAATAAAAATAAAAAAAACAGATAGTGGTGATCGTTTAAACCTCAGTGCAATTGATGGCAGTGATTACAGGTAGAAAAAATACAGTTCATAAACAACACTACCGTCTGCATGTGGCCACATACACCTGGCCACTTCACTCCCTCACCAAAAATCACGCCGCAGTTAAAAATGCTCGGCTGAAACACCACTTGCTGTTCATTGGCACTTGCAACGTCCTCAACTGAAGTATGCATCCTCCGCTTCCACAAATTGATTAACCCGTCGTCCTCCACTGAGCTTTTCTGCCTGGTTCAAAATTCTCCAACGTATCGGGCTCAATCAGAGGCGCAAGTGCATTCTACAGGAAACGGGGGGGGGGTCTTCTACAGGAAGTACGGCACAACCTTCTGGAACAGAGAAACCTGAGCTTTCCTTCGTCAAATTTGGAGTTTCGAGAAAGGTAGGCTTGAAAACACTCTTCCATGCATGATATATTTTGAAAGGTGGTGAATTGAACTGTCTGGAGTAGGAGAATTAGAGACAAGTCTGCCTGTAAGTCAAAAATAACAGTGTGTTTGTGTGTTGCACGAAATTTCTCAGTTTTTCTACATCAAAATTCCTCTCCACGTTTCCGGTCTAAAATTATCTTATAAGGAAGGCATATGCAGCTGTGACAGCCATCCTATGGATGAAAAGTTTAAAATTTGCATATCTGAATGTGTCTTGAGAAGAAAACTTAGTCTCTATCCTCTGGCTGTAGAAGCAAAACTCTTCCTCCCATAACCAGATAGCTGAAGAATTTTTAATGTCCTTGAGATCTCTTTCTATCAAAAAAGAAAAGAACAAAAGAGCAAACTTGGACAAGGACTTTTGCAGGTATTAAGGAGGTTTTCTGGAAAAGAGAACCGAAGAACAAACTTGGTCAGGGTCTTTTGCAGGCATGGACATAATTGTTAAAACAGAGTAAGGTGTCATATCAGAATTTGATGAAGGTTATCTAGGATTGTAAAGGGATGGAAATCTTAAAGTTGGTGGGGGACTTCGAGGATGGAAGTAGAGTCTCACATCAAAGAAGAGACATGAAGATTCTGTCACAGATCCAAGCTAGTTTGGAACTGTCTAAATCGAGAATAGGGGAACAATACTTTGAGAGTGCTTCTAAAAGCGATCAGGTTGGGAATGCAAAATTTGTTTACAGTGACGGATCAGGCTTGGCAGACTGACAACCAGCTACAGCTAGAAGTGTTATAGACATTTTTGTGCCTTACAGCTCTAAGCATGAAATTTCCATAAACCAAGGGATCCTAAGTCCCTAAAAGTGTTGTTCCTACAACTAGAGGAACAAGGTCAACCAATTACAGCTTCTCCCAGAAGTTCTCCACCAGAAACTGCTCAGAATCAGTCAAATCAGGATCATTTCAACTGCTCCACTAGCTAGCTGCGTTGCATAGCACCCAAGTACACTAGCTAGGTGCGTTGCAACGCACCTAAATGCACTACCAGGGTGCGCTGAGCGGGAAATGACAAATGGCAGTGTCATTCCGCGAGGTGGACAGACAATGGAAGATTCCAGAATCTTCCCCAATGACACTTGCCTCACTGAGTTCGACCAAGGATGAGTAAGAGGCTCTCAGTCTCCAAGTGGAAGCAAGAACTAACAGAGAGAAGCCACTAGTCAAATCATAAGCTGACTCATCCTCTTTGCATACATCTATATATGGATCCCTCATCCCAGAGATCGAGAGGCTGGAATTTTGTACATTGCAGAGAATTGCTATTGGTTTTGAGATAGAGATCAGTGTATTGGGTGATTTATGCTTTGTTGGAGGTGAAGAGGGGATTCCTTTGCTGGGGGGTTGATGCTGGATCAGGAATCATCAGTTGTAACTCCTCCTGGACCTTCTTGTTATATCAATAAAACTATTTGAGTTTCTCTTACATGCTTGTGTACCAATGATGTTTTGTTATATTTGCATGTTTAGCTTAAATCTGATCCTAAGCTATTTATGAATATAAATCCATGTCTTTGTGTAGTTTTCCTCTTCTGTGATCTTGCAAGAACTTGGTGAAGCTAGGCAAGTAAGGGAGCAGGTAGCTAGAAGTTGTCAAAGAGGAGAGAGATTGGATCAAAGGACTAGCACACGACACAGGTTGGTTCATCCTATTCCTCTTCGTTTATAGTTCATAAAGAAGAATACGAAAGTAGTTTTCCTTGTTTGTTTCTAAGGTACTGTCACACCTTAGTGGGATAGGGGCATTCTGAGTAGACACTTTTCCCGTTAAAAAAATGGCAACTCCGCTGGGGAAAGTGTCTAGTTAGTTTGTTTGTGTTTCTCTTGTTGTTTGTTTCATAAACACAGAAGTAGCAATCGAACTGCATTTGCCATTATCAAATGCAAAGTAGACACCTGCTACTTCAATCCATTCACTGGATTTGTTTATGATTTGAATAGCTGATTCACAAATGATCTGATTACCCTTTTTGATAGCTCTTAGACCTCCTTTAAATCCACCCTCTGATTGTGCATTACTGATTGCTTTTACTCGGCCAAAATCCATAGATTAAACTGCAAACCGTGACCCAGAACCTGGAAGGAATTCTCGTTTCTGCCCCAGCGCAGGCTCTGTGAAGAGATTCTGCATTTCAACGCAATTCCCGAGAGGGCTACCTGCGCTGCAATCCAGTTTCTCTGTGTAACAGGTGCGCTGATCAGCCTAGCCCTGTGCAACTGAGGTTCTTTGCTTCATTTTTTCAGTTTTGTCTCTGATTTTGCAGCCTGTGATCAGTGTGTGTCTATTTAAAAACTCCTTTTCTTTGCCTTAATTCCGCCTCCTTTGTACAAAAAGACTGTAGATGTTCTTTGTGTGTTTGTTACATCATTTACAGTTTTCCATTGAAAAAGTAGAATAGTCATACTGTCGTCCTTGGATTTAGATCTGTCGTAAGTGTCGATTTTGATCTTAGGAGAAGGCTTATTTGCTGTTGACAGTCGATTATGCTTTTACTTTTGTCTTTGGTTTGAATTTGTCACTTTCTAGTGTCGAAACGAGTGTTTATTTCAAAATCATAAAGTGTCGTAATCTTCTCTACCTTTTGATTTCGAAAAGAAGATTGTTTGTGTTTTTCACTTGAAAGCAAATTCAGATTTGTACATCAACTTTCTTTTTAGGCATCAATATTAAGAAAGTGAAAACAAATACATGCATATGTGCATTTACATATTGATAGTCTATTTGGATTGATTTAGGAAAAGTGCATCTACAGTGTGCTCTTTGCTCTTTGAGAAAAGATTGTGTCTTGCTTTTCCCCTTGTAGCTAGGATTTTCATTGCTGAAAAGAGATAAAAGCTTGCTTATCATCTTTAGATTGCATTTTAGGAATTACATCTACATCTCATGGTGATCCCAAAAAGGAAAACTTCTAAGAAAGATCAACTTAAAATAAATTGAATGAATCTAACAACGCTTTGGAACTTAACGCACAACATTTAGAGGTCTAGGCTAGAGACGTATTCTGGCATCGTAAAGCCTGGTAATTGTTGTCCTCACTGATGGTTGGGTGATTCCTCCACTTTGAGACGATAAGTGCTAGTACGGACTTGTACTCCCACGTACCGTCGAGTATATATTGGGAGACCCCTATAGGCTTAAAAACCTTTTATCCATAGGAAGCCGTGTCGGCCGCCTTACTGATCGCAATGCACCGAACACAGCATTCGGGAAGATTGACTACCGTACCGTAAAAAGTATTCTGCAGTTTTGCGATTGGTTTGGTACTCCCTCTACCTAGATCTCCAGAGCAGTCCCTTTCGTTCCTTTTCAGACTCCTTAATGGAAAAGGTCCATCTGAGCACTTGTCACTTCAGGCTCATTAAAAATCGAAGGAGACTAGAGTCATCTTTTGTTTTTTCTCGACTCTTTAAAACTGAAAAAAAAAGTTGTGTCAAAGCGTCTTAAAATTTATTTTAAACGGAATATTCATACCCTTTTCCTACGTTGATCTTAGGTTGAGAAAATGGAGTCTACCAACCAAGGAATTCCCCTTGGTGGAAATCCTAGTCCCTTCTCCTCTTGGGGAGATGTTGGTGCACCCCATATGGCCACATTGTCGCTTCCAGGACTGACAATTGGCTTGCCAGTCTGGCTCTTCTCAACCAATGTCGTTCAGAACACCACTATTCCTGAACAATCGAATCAGCAATTAGACGAGTCCAGAGTTGCCCACCAACCGTCTACTTCCTCTAATTCTTCCTCTCCTCCTTCCTCTTCGCTTGATAGGTCTGGCAAAGCCAAAAGCCAAGTTCCTAAGGAGGAGAAGGAGAAGAAGAAGAAAGAGAAGAAGAAGAAGGAGCCAAAGGTGAATGGGGGAAAACGAGGGCCGTCTAACGAAAATCCACACACAGCACCGACCAGGCCTAAATCGCCATGTGTCATTTGCAAAGGAGACCACTTTCACAGAGATTGTCCTTACATCCCTCGGATACTAAGGGACTGGTCTCCTCGTTTGCACAATCCGGTGTCATCAACCTCTGATGATCATGTTGAAAGCACACCATTAACTAGCGAAAGTGAAACCCCAGGACAAAAAGGGAAAGCTAGATTTCCCTGTAAACTGTGCGAAGGAAATCATTCCGTCCACCGTTGTCCCTTCTTAGACGAAGCGAAAAGAGTTTTGGATGATCGTCTGGTTTCACCGTTACGACTTCCTCCTGGATATAAAAAACTCTTGCCGAGTCCGTCGCTAGTTGAGAATCCAGTCGGCCCGCTCAAGTGGTCGGCTGAAGCGCCTATCATCGAAGATAAACCATCTGAATCCATACCAGACAAAAGTCAAAAGGTCGAGGCGGCAGTTGACCCGGTCTTGCCTTCAGAGGTTTTATCTTCAGATGATACAGTCACTGAAGAGAACAAGGATGACACCGTCCAAATTCTCTTCATCAACACAGACTCCGATGAACATGGGGGCAATCTACCCATTCCCTTACCACAGGAGGGAAGTTCGTCAGAGCCATACCCGGCCGTCTACTCGGTCCCACCTCCAAGCAACCTAGTTGTCTCCTTCGATTGGAATCAACTAGGCAGACCCCGCTTACCAGCAAGCATACCATTCCGAATTATCGTTCAAATATATAGAATGGTCATGGCTGGTACCATCATAGATGAGGGGGCTTCTGTGAGTATCCTTTCCTCTATTGCTTGGAAAGCGCTTGGTTCGCCATCGCTGTTGCCTGAGATGAGAAATGACAGGCTTTGATAAAGGAACCAGTCGACCTTTAGGGATCCTTCCCAATGTGCCCATAAGATTGAGAGGGAAGACAGTTCAAATGAACGTAATGGTAGTTCAAGGACCCTTGGATTATAACCTACTCCTTGGACGAGACTATATTTATTGCATGGGAGCCATCGTCTCCTCACTCTTTAGAGTAATGTGTTTTCCGCACGAAGGAAGAGTGGTCAAGCTCGTGGACCAGCTTTCATTTCCCGGATCACGCATAGCAAATAGTCATACACCATCCCTAAATGGTCTCTTCACGCAAGAAATGTCTCAATCTCCAGTCCGTCCTCCCGATGAGCGCGAGTAATTCGGAGGGATATGACTGAAACCCAGGGGGCATGCGTCCTGGTCTGCTTCGGCAGGAAAACTTCAGGTATAGGGTAGGTTTCCGCGGGAGAATATGACTAGTCTGTACCCCGTCCGTGATTGGAAGAGGGGTTATTCTAGAACAAGATTCTCTTGTCAAAGTTATGTGAGTTGACAGAACTGAGTCACTCGCCTTTGTTTATCTCGGTAGACATCGCCGAAGAAGTGTTTTGTTTACACCGCGAATCGAGCAATCTTTGGGTAACCTGTAAGAGGTAGGCCTCTCCTGGTAAAACAAATGTTTTATTGGACTAAAGAAGGGGTAACCTTGAAACCATACTTTATACCTGGGGGCATGCAAACCTTTTGGAGTGCAAGCAAGGGGCGGCTATTTATTTTTAAATTTTTTAGGACCTCTAACCCTTTAAACTCGTAGGATTAGTCGTCACCTAACTTGCATAAAGAAAGGATGTGGGGCAAAAATCTAAAAGTTGTTGTTTTATATGAGACATTCTTATCATCTGACTGGATTAATCGAGCAGTTTTAGCGCATAGTTCAAGCTCGTTAAAAAATAAACATAAGACATGAGCAAGTGTTTCCACCCACGTTTAAGCTCATTAAAAAAGGAACTATTCCCCGGTAAATAACCACCGTGAATGAAGCATTTCAGCCATTAAAGCCTTGGTCCTGTTTGCACCGTCACCTCCACTTTTCCATTGGCTGATCATTAACCTCCATTTGATTGTTTACCCATTTTGAGGAATAGCTGCGAAGAGTGATTTCACTAGCCATCCTTGTGACACTGCCGTGATTGGAAAATTCCAACCCTTACCTGGAATCAGCTGCTACCCATTTTATCACTCGTTCCTCAAAAGACGAGTCTTCTTTAAGCTCTTTTCAACTGACTCGTAAAATATGAAAAGATTGCCGAGTTTTGGCCTTCCAGCTCGTTAAAGCGACCGGAAGTGCTATCCCTCCTCTAGATTTTAATCTTTTTGGACCTGAGGGATTATTGCACAAAAAGATCGAGCGCTTGTTTTGTTCGGCTCGTTAAAACTATCGAAAATTCATCCCTTCTGTATTGTTTTATACTTTTTCGGACTTAAGGGATTAGATGACGAGAAAGGAATTCCGGAATTACCTTTACGTACCTTTTCAGACTCTCTAAAAATGAAAAGGACCGAGTTATCTTTGTCGTTAAACTCGTTAAAAAGATTAATAGCGACAAACTTGTCTTTAGACGAGAACGAGTTTCACTATCGCTAGGCTCGTTAAAACATAGCGATGGGTTTACCCAAAGGGAAAATTATAGAACAAGCATATGTTATCCTCCTCAAGCTTGACAAAAATAAAGAGGTACTGGTCAGCAATGACTGGGGAAAAATTGGGAAGAAACTCAAAGAATCTTTATTGGTAGCAAGTCGCTCTTGAACATGACACTTCCACTCCATGCCTGAGTCAGGTTGGGTTGTTTCATTCACCGGTCACATCGCCATGGTCACGCCATACCATCCACATTTGGGGTAAATGCTACCAATCCATCACATAAGTGTCGCCGACATGTTCAAGAGAAGTCATCCAGAGAAATCATCCGTGTCCCATCCACTACCATACATTATACTTCATTCTTTCATGACCGCCATCCTGAACCATATATCATCAGATCGTTTTCACCTCTATCAAAATCATTTGCTCCGTTCTGTGTCATTGATGTGGGATTCATCAAGGCCCTCCTTTGATGGATCGCTTCTTGTTGACATCAGATCATTATCCAAGAAGTTGATCTAGGAACACCCCATTCAGTACTTTGAAGCTTGCATGCCTCAATGGCAAGTTTCTCACTTCCGGCGACAGGTATACATCAATGACCTTCGACTGAAAGATTTTGTGTGGTGTTCGACGCCAAGTCCTTTATTCACACCACGTGAATTGTACTGCAGTACCTTGAGGGTCATCATCATTATCGGTGATTCCTCTCGCGCTTGTTAACAGTTTACATCATCGACTGGTAATCAAGCGACGTCTTTCCATGTTCGACTTCAGAAAAATTTCTCACATGGATCGACTTGTACTTTGAGTGAAGATCGGACGAGATTGAAGACCCCGGATCTAGTTTCATCCATCCGGGCTGCGATATATATTCAGGAAAAATAAAGGTATTGACATGTACAGCATTGCAACATAGATAATCATCCTACCAAAAGGATGATGACTTCATCAGAATCATCAGTCTACCATCAGACGATTGTCTGTCCTGTGTACATAAAAATGAATTTATAAATCTGAGCATGGGAATGCCCGCCTCAGCTAGATCATGAAAACAGTATGAAGATAATGTATTGTATTGTATCTTATTACAGGTCTCCTCCCAGCATTGAAAGAACTTCGGATCCTCCTAATAAAGCATTTCACCCGATAAACGGCCTCATACTTTAGGGGGCAACTGTTATAGACATTTTTGTGCCTTACAGCTCTAAGCATGAAATGTCCATAAACCAAGGGATCCTAAGTCCCTAAAAGTGTTGTTCCTACCCCTAGAGGAACAAGGTCAACCAATTACAGCTTCTCCCAGAAGTTCTCCACCAGAAACTGCTCAGAATCAGTCAAATCAGGATCATTTCAACTGCTCCACTAGCTAGCTGCGTTGCATAGCACCCAAGTACACTAGCTAGGTGCGTTGCAACGCAACTAAATGCACTACCAGGGTGCGCTGAGCGGGAAATGACAAATGGCAGTGTCATTCCACGAGGTGGACAGACAATGGAAGCTTCCAGAATCTTCCCCAATGACACTTGCCTCACTGAGTTCGACCAAGGATGAGTAAGAGGCTCTCAGTCTCCAAGTGGAAGCAAGAACTGACAGAGAGAAGCCACTAGTCAAATCATAAGCTGACTCATCCTCTTTGCATACATCTATATATGGATCCCTCATCCCAGAGATCCAGAGGCTGGAATTTTGTACATTGCAAAGAATTGCTGTTGGTTTTGAGATAGAGATCAGTGTATTGGGTGATTTATGCTTTGTTGGAGGTGAAGAGGGGATTCCTTTGCTGGGGGGTTGATGCTGGATCAGGAATCATCGGTTGTAACTCCTCTTGGACCTTCTTGTTATATCAATAAAACTATTTGAGTTTCTCCTACATGCTTGTGTACCAATGATGTTTTGTTATATTTGCATGTTTAGCTTAAATCTGATCCTAAGCTATTTATGAATATAAATCCATGTCTTTGTGTAGTTTTCCTCTTCTGTGATCTTGCAGGAACTTGGTGAAGCTGGGCAAGTAAGGGAGCAGGTAGCTGGAAGCTGTCAAAGAGGAGAGAGATTGGATCAAAGGACTAGCGCAAGACACAGGTTGGTTCATCATATTCCTCTTCGTTTATAGTTCATAAAGAAGAATACGAAAGTAGTTTTCCTTGTTTGTTTCTAAGGTACTGTCACACCTTAGTGGGATAGGGGCGTTCTGAGTAGACACTTTTCCCGTTAACAAGAAGGATTAATTGAAGGTGCCCAAATTTGTACAAATGAAGGTTTAGCAAACATTGGTGCGACTTAAAATTGACCATATGACTAATGAGATGAAATAAGTGTAAGGTGGAAATCAGTCGTAGGATTGGACCATTCAAGGCATGTAATTAACTGACCAGTAGTAAGTTTGTGTCTTGTCATAGTACAGTCATACAATGAATAGGTGGGATCTTTTACATGATCAAGAGAAATACAAGGAGCCAAATAAAAGTGAGAGGGGGAGGACAAGGCTGGATACTCAAAGAACTAATGTCAATGAGTTAGTGGAAGTGCTGAAGAAAAATAAAGGATGGCAAGGAAGAAGAACACATTGAAAAAGATGAGAAAACCAATGATGAAGAAACGCAATACTTTCAGGCAAGGCAAGAACAGAGAGGAAAAGGAGCAAAGGCCAAATTGCTGAAGCCTAGAATTGTGGAGGAACAATGGCACAAACACCCCGGAAAAAGCAATTGCAGAATAGAGCAGAGAGGACTGCAAAAGTCCAAACAAGTGAGGGCACAACCAAGGCAACCACACCACGATTAAAAGGAAAGACACCCCCAGCCAAGCAGACTGAAACAGTGAAGACAGGTTCTACAGGAAGCCAGAAGACAGTTTCTAAAGGAAGGCAAAAAGCAGTTTCTACACGAAGACAAAAAACAGTCGACACAGGACTTTCTACAGGAAGTATGGAAACAGAGGAACAAAAAGGAGAAATTGCCGGAGATTTTAGCCAGGGAGGCAACAACTATGCTGGCTACCCTTAGCACATCTCCAAAGCAAAAAGGGCAGCGAAAGAGGGAGCCTTCCATGTATTTTAAGGAAAGAAGGAGCATGCGGGTAAAAATTGGCATACCCCAACCACAGTCAAAAGGGCCAATTACAATTGCAGACACCCCAGCTACACAAAAGGAAAAGTGTCCCTCAAAGGCATCCATCACCTATGAACGGGGAAGCCCGAAGACATCCACCTGGAGAGAAAGAATGAAAATGTTGGACACAGCAACCTCTCTACAGGATGCTGAAACTGTTCTATAGGAAACGTGGGCTAAGCTAAGAAAGACCGAGAAATTGGAGGAAAAGGTAGCCAAACAATCACAGGAAGAAGGAAAGACAAGGAAACATCTAATGAACAACAAAGAGAGGACAAGCAGCAGGCTGAGGTTGAGGCGCTAACAAAACTACTACAAGAAAAGGAGCACAGGCAGTGGGAAGAAGCAGAGAGAAAAGCATGGTTTCATGACTGAGAAGAGGACATCGCTTCAAAAGCTTGGCATGACAGGGAGGCCACCAGGGCCATCATAGATGAAGAGATAGATTAGTTGCTCAGAGGATGAGCAACACTTTCAGTAGGGGGGTGATGATGAGCCCCAAAAATGGATAATTATATGGGCTCATTCAACCTCCTAATTCGACTTAACCCACCATTCTCATTAGTTTATTGCATGTTTTTGATTATATTTATGCTAATAGAGTGAATTGGGTTAGTCATTATGCCAACAAGTCTAATGGGTGCTTTGTGTAGTTTTTTGGTCAATTTTGAGACAAAATCAAAGGTTTTAATGAGCACTTGGCAGCCAAATTCGTGGGAGAACAAGGGAGAGGATTTGTAGGAAGGTGTCCCCTTCATTTATGGGCCCTTACCTTGAATTATCCACCATCAGCTTGGAGTTCAAGGGCCACCAGCTCGATTATCAAAAGGGTAGTCGAGCAAGGGCTAGTAAAGTGGCTGCTAACTACAAGTCTTGGCAGCAGAGTTCCTAAAGTTTAGGAGGGCTGTTGGGATCCTCAATTTGTATAAATAAGAAGGCTTAGGGCTTCATTTTAGTTAGTCACTTTGTAGGCAGAAGTTAGCTAGTTTGTAGTTCGATTTTAGTAATTTTTAGTCATTTTTTGTAGGCAATAGGTTAGCACTCTAGTGCTGCTCTGTTTTTGCTCATTTGTGGAGCCTTTGCTGTAAACATTACGTGATATGGTTATTTTCTGAATAATGGAGATTAGTGTTATTCTGCTTCAGATCTGAGCTTATTTTAGGAGCCTGTAGCTCTTGGGGTTGGGCCCAACCTAAGTGCCAGGGCCTCCTCAATGTACTGTCATATGTTTTTCTGTTGTCTCTAGATAATTTCTGCTAGTAGGTTACAATCTAATTTGGTTATTTAGTTCATTTTTGCTGATAGAAATAGTTGCTCATGTTTTAAGTTGATTTGATAGGTTAATAACAGAGAAGATCTTCAGAAAAAGGCCATCAAGCACCTTTGATTTCACCTCTCCCTCAGTGGGATCAGGAGCTGGGATCAAGGTGACCTTGCTGCCACCAAAAACACTATCTTTGCTTCCCCATGCAATCATTAGTGTTCAATTTTTGTTTGCAGAAGTTGGTTACATGTTCATATTCTTGATTGCTTCGTTGCATAGTTGTTATACATGGTTTCATTGCAAGTAAACTTCTGTTCATTCTCTTTACTGTTAGCTGGATCAGATTAGGTCAGCGTAACTAGGTCTTTGATTTTCCCAAGTCTTCGTTGGTTCAGTTGGAGAAACAACTTGCATAGCACCCGTACCACTTCTCTATCTGCCCATACTCCATCAATCCCATCTGCTCCATCTCCTAACGCGGATTCTTGCCTCACGTTTGCCACATTTGCTAACATAACCCTAATTTTTGTGCAACATTGCTTCACTCTCCCTTGAACAAATCCAACCATCCTCGCCATTCTATAGCTCCATCCACCAAGTCTTGGACCTCCTCACACCCTTGTCTAACCTCCATACCCACTTCTTCACCTTTCTTCCTTCATCAACCCTCCAAAACCCCCTTTTTGAACACCCTGTAGAAAATTACAGACATCCTGTAGAAATTCCAGAACATCCTGTAGAACCCTTGCAGACTTCCTGTAGAAGCTCACGAATGAGGTTTCTTGATAGCCAAACTTTGTGAAACTCTCTGGAAGGGTATTAGGGACACCTTAGGCCTTCTCTGAACCTTCCTGACCTCCTCCAAGCATTTCCTCTCGCCAATCCACCCCTGCACAGTCAAAACCAGTTAAAAGCACATGCATGATAATTCTAACAACTTATTCAAAAATACAAAAAGATGTTTTTTTAGATGTTACTGTAGAAGTAGCTTAGACACATGCATTTTACCTTCCTAGAAGTCAATGGCATCTCTTTCAGTAGCTTGCATCCTCTTTCTTGCATCAGTAGGGCTAGCTGGTAAAATTAGGGTTTGCTAGGGTTTACATTTTCTTTCAGCTTTCCAGTTTCTTTATGCAAGTAGATTAGCCTTCTTTGAGTTAGCTTTCGTCCATCAGTTAAAAAGCATCTTCTAAGAGCTCATAGAAGTTGGCTTAAGCCCCTAGCAGACTTATGCCAGCTGACCAAGTGACAGCCGCGGCAAGAGCTAGTACTTGTGCATACAGCACCGTCGCTTCCAAGTTTGCTACAAACTACCGGGTTGATAAAAGTAAGAAGGGAGCCCTAGGAGTTGCAGCATTGTTGCTGCAATACTGGGGCCCACCAACAGTCAAGAGTATGTGTATGCTTAACAATTGCACGTTGTGTCGCACAACACCGTGATAAGTCCACAATCTTCATGTCATGTACTTGCACTCACTTTTGTTCTGTGGACACATTTAAACTTGGAGTGTGTATGTCTTCATTGTTATATATTTCATGTTCGTTGCTTCACACAACTGTATTGTTCATGAACCATGCCTTCACCAACATGGGTCAACCAATGCACTGGTGGCTCAATTGGAATTATCACTTCACGTGATTAGGCCCATGCATCGTTAGCTTAGGAGTAAGAGTAGTGTTTGCTTTTTGTTTGCTTGCTTGCATGTGTGTTTGCTTCTTACTTTGCATGTTTGTTTGTCTACATGTCTATTTTCTTACTCGCTTTGATTTCACATTTACTTCTGCTTCCGCTTTGTTTTGTGTTTGTTTACTTGTTTACGTTGGTAGGTTAGTTTCACATGAGACCGTGGCGACTCTTGAAACAAGCTGGGTAAAGTACAAGAGAACTTGTGCAATTATCAATACTTGGTTATCTGTCATCTTACCTCTATATGAATAAGTTTTTATCTTCAGTCCATGATATGCCGATGGAAAATATGTACTATTCGAAGTGAACCTTGGAGAAAACACTACGCTTGCATGCTAACTAGTGTCACATACTATAGTTAGTTGTTTTGGGTTAATCATTGTCAGCTCAGTCAAGTAGAGGAAGGTGAGGGAAACCTTAACAAGCACGTCAAAGGTATATATAAAATAATTCTCTAAAGGAACAACCCATTATTCTCTCAATAAGTCAGGATCCTTCTTCCGCCTCTGAAGTGAATAAGTGCTATGCAAAGTTATGAAAAAAAAATGTAAAGTGAAAAATTTCGAAAAAAAGGAAAAATGAATAAGGCGAAAGAAGAGGAAGGCTTCCTGCACAGAGAATTTATGCAAGTAACTCCACTAGGGTACTGACCAGGCTCACTGGCAATGAAGTGATGCTTGTGTTCCTGCGTGACTCTATCGAGGTACTAGTCCGGCCTGCTAGCAGTAGAGCAACACCAAATATGAAACTAAAAATTTGATGACTATACTGCTTGTGCACCAATTTACCCCTCTTCCCCAATCAAAACAACTGTGTTGACTTGGCTTGGAATGTGTGTCGACCGACCAAGGGCTTGGTAGATGATACATCTTACAATCAAGAAAGTGTGAAAACCAAGACGAACAAAGAACTGAACAATAATTCCGGAGGTGTTAGACTTGCTTTTCACGAACATGGTCTATTCATAAAGCTAGAGTTATACCAATGTGTTGCAAAGTGTTGTAGCGGCTACAACCACCCTCCAAAATTTTTCCATAGATTCGTTTTGGAGCCTCCCTACCAACCATCCTTAGCAACATGTCTTGCACTTTCAAGTACATGAGCTCTAGTGGTTTTCTCTCAGCTTGCTAGCGTGTGCATGATAGCTTGCTTCATTCCCCTCATACGCTGCTACTCCTGACTTGGTCCAGCTACTCGCTAAGTAGCTCCCTCAAGAAATTACGCAATTCTGGAGAGGAACCAACCTTTCCTCCAAAAATTGCGCAAATCTGACTAGCAACCAACTGGGCTTAGAAACTGTGCAATCTTGTGAGACAGGCTTCCCAGTGAAAACTATGCAATCGTCCTAGCAGTGTTGCTCAGTCCAGAAATTTTGCAATTATGGGCAACAGTCAGCTACTCCTCCCAAAAATTATGCAATCCCTCTGGGCATCCAACCCAGCTTCCTCCCAAAAACTGCACAAAATTTCCCCTCAGTCAAGCAGGCTGTTGCATGTGCCCTTAGGTTGACCGGTTCCACCCAGGATTGAGAAAACTTGACTTGCATGCATGGGCTGCTTTTTCCCGAAATAGCAAAAGGAAACATGCAAAAAGAATCCCTAGATCTTAGGGAGTTATTTTCAGTAGCTGGAGGTTACATGCAAAGATCGTTTTATAAACTTTCCTCCAAGTGTCTCTTTTTCCTAAATGTGTGGCATGCGCATCATGAGCCTCGAACTTATTTATTTGACGTTTCAGAGCTCATTCTTCACATCGATCTTGGAACTCTGACATCCAAAAACACATCCAGGAGCCTTTGACACATCTAGCTCAGTTATTTCTAGGTAAGTCCGTTTAACTTGTGTTTTGCAGCATTTATGTCGCCTTTTGTGTTTTGGATTGTGTGAGTGTTGTCCGCTTGATTTCTATGAACGCTTTTTATCATTTGCATGCATATTAGCTTGTACAAGCATTGCTTCATTTTTTGTTAGCATCTCACTGTTGTCGCATGCATGACACTATTTTGCATGAACGGTCGTTGATTCGGTGAATCGTCTCACACACATGCATGTTGTTTCGTTTTATGAATATTGCATTCACTATTTACATGCATGATCATTCACCTCTGCTTACACTCAGTATCACCATGCATTCACATAATCATTTGCTTTCAGTTTCCCGTTCGCGGGTCTGGGAAACCTTAGCCTGGACTTTGCCTCACCAAGACAACATTGCACAATTCTAAGAGGGAAGGCTCTTCCTTCCTCCCATAAAATGCGCAATTCTGGCTAGTGACTACCCTCCAGTCTTGCCTTGTGCAATTCTAAGAGGCAGTGACTGCTGGCCCAGAAAACCATGCAATGCAGTCCTTAGGTCTGTAGCTCTTGCCAGCTGAAATTCCGCATTGTGCAGTCCCAACACCCAACAGGTTAGTCTGTATTGCACTATTGCACAACTCCAATAGTCAACCAACCTCCTGCCAGTCTAGACCGCCTTTTGCGTAGTTCCGACAGTCAGTCTCCCTGCCTTCCAGTGAAAATTATGCAATCCTTTCCAGTCAATCCCCAGGTATGTAGCATGTCATCCCTCAAGTTTGCTTTGGTTTTAACTAACAGATTTCTTTCCATGCATGTCAGCCTATCTCCAAATACAATAGGTGTTCGTCTATCTCTCAGCAGTTTAGGATCAATGGCCTCTAAGAGAGCAGGATCAAAGGACATCGACGGAAGCGCAATTGGAGTAGCAGTTGAGTGAGTGTCTATAAGTTTGCCGATTTATGAAGAGACCAAGTTGATTGTAGACAAAGACATCAATCTGAAACGACAAGAGGTAAATGATGCATTCGCAGGCACATTTGGGGAAGATCTCGAAGACCGCTAAGTCTATGTGAACATTCACAAGTCCGGCTTTTACCAGATTGCATGCAGGTATCCTGCATTCCCATGCGCGAATATGATACATTGGATCATCTCGCACACCTATCCCGAGAAGATGACATTGAGCAGTATCAGCGGGATGGAGATTGCTACCTTCAGGGCATAGGATTATCAGCAGATGTATCATTTGTCGAAGCCAATGATTACCATGGAAACACCCTTCAGCATACTCAGCAACAATGCCAATTCCAGGGATATTATGAAGAACTGGGTAAAGGAGTCGGCCGAATTTAGGATGAAACCCAGCCAGATTTACAAGACAAAGATACTACGAAAGGCATATCAATACTTGGTCATCTTTGCATGCCGCTTGTATGGCTAAGAGAGCACGGAGACCTTCCCACAGATTTGGTTGATTGAGTTGGACCAATTGGAGAGTGAAGGCAAACCATGCAACTGGTCTGACATGTTGGCTCATAGGCTGAAGGAACAAGTCACAGGAGCTCGGCAACCACCCAAAGGTCAGCAAGCAAAAATCTACATGTTCGCCTACATTTTGGATGCAATATGTGCATGTCAGAAGTTCCCGGGCATGAAGTGGGCATGGACATTGATATGAAAATGGATCCTTAAACTCTCTTAAAGCTTCCCGAACTCTCTAAAAGCTCATACCAAAGTTTAAAGTCTTATGGATGTCGAAGCCTATCAGAAATAACCTTTGAACAACAACAATTTGCAACCAGCAAAAAGCAATGAGGACCTTCGGTCAAAGTGCATTGATCGGTGGCCCATGGGGACTGTGCGTGGTGCAAAAATGGCAGTTAGGAGGCTCAGACCAGAAAGCACTAATCGCGCATTTCTAGGAAAAACCCCTCGAGAGGGAAAAGCCTCGAGCATTCAATCATAAGGGAAGCCAAGAAACTGTGGGAAAAGCGCTAAAACCAAAGGCAGGTCTCGCACTCCAAAACTGGCGGAATATCGGAAGTGTTTTGGGTGGTAAGCTGAATTGTCAGGAGAACGAGTAATGCCATACAGTGATTGACGCGTGTCCGGCAGATGAGAGAGAAAACCACTCTCATCATGGGCTAACGTCTGAGCAAGTCAATCGCGCGATAAGAGTGATAACCGTAGGATCTGGAGGCCCTAGATCTAATGGCGGATATTGCGCCCAATGGGAAACTAGATTCGATGGAGAAAATAAGCTTCGACACATAAAAGTTGAAGTTTGATTGGACTATTGAGTTGGCGGATGAATCATTTCACAGAGTAACTGAAGTAACAAACCGTTTGAGGAAGAGCTGGCTCAACTCGTGAGGAGACAAGTGGCTACCTCTCTGTGAAGCATTACAGTGATGATGACATAGAGCAGGGAATTCCAGCACAGAGGCAGGCGATCTGAAGAGCCGGGAGAGGAAATGAATAGTTAGGGAACGGAATGGTTCTAAGAGCCACGAATAGACAGAGAGTATAAGGAGAAAAAAAAGTGTACAATGAGAAGACGCTGAATGCGCAGAGAGTTTGGGGAGTCACTTAGAGGTCGAGTGTAAAAGCCAGAGAGCTCAATTGATAGCAACATATTGCTGTTGGAGTTGCTTGGAAGTCGAGTGACTCACAGAGGCATGTAAAAGGCCGGGAGAAAGAGCTTAGAGAAGCTAGAGCCAAGAGCCAGAGTGAGCACCAGAAGCGAGAGCTAAGAGCCAGAACCAGAGCCAGAGCCACAAAGCCAGAGCTAGAGTCAGAGCCAGAGCCAAAGAAAGAGCCAGAGCTAGAGCCAAGAGCTAGAGCTAGAAATCCAAATAGCTCCAAGAGCCAAGGGAAAATATGATGTTCTGAGCCCAATGTTCCTGTATAAAACATTGGAGTTAAGTGTAGGCACTTGTAAAAGAACTATTTCCATAATCCCAGAGAGCCTAATCGAGTTGATTAGAGCTCAAGGAGATGTAGCCCAAGATATCAGGGTGAACTCCATATTATACTATTGTCTTATGTGTTTGTTTTTATTGCTGCTTTAACTACTGTTATATGCATTTATATATCAGTTTAAGTACCTTCCCATATCAGCACAAACAACAGATTTTAAAGTAAATAATCAGTTGAAAACAAATACAAGCATACACCCATATTGTCAAGCATTTCTTATTTCTGCATTGGTTAATCAAATAGACTTGGGAAAATTTTAAGCTTTGGAAGTTGGAGAGGTTCTCGTAAGTTAGACAAGAAGCTTAAGAGCCCCATTTTCAGATCAGGTGGTATCAAATCTTAAGATTGATTAACCCCACCTTCAAAGAAGGTTTAATAGAATTCTTGATTGACAGGGCAAAGATTGCTTGTCTGAAAGGTGTTTTGACAGTCAAGGATTGATTGCCTCATTGATTGTATGCTCGGTTGTAGATTGACTATTGTTTGAGTTTATAGAAGTGAAGGGAAAGCTATTGATAGCTCAGTCCAGGAAGGACAAGAAGGAAGAAGAGATGAAGGCATTCTTCTATCCCAAAGGACCTCAGGGCAATCCTTGAAGCACAAAAGGTTGTTGCAAAAGGTTACTGAATAAGCTCTTTAATAATCTTGTTTGAAGTGCTTTTGTGCGTTTTGAAAATGACTTCTACAAGTGAGTTCTCAAATTATTCTTTCTCCCCAAGTTCCTTTGATGGAGACATGAAGCAAGACTTGTCCACCATGATGGATATGGTGAGAGAAATGTATGAGGATGGAAGGAAGAGCAGCATACTTAGAGAGCAGCTGAATTCCGTGGAGGAAGAGAAACAGATGCTTTCTAGAAAATTGCTGGAAATGGAGAGGCAACTTCATATTGCAAGTATGAACCTGAAAAGGATGCATGAGTTGGAGTCACAACTCTTTGTTGCAAAAGAAGCCTTGGAAAAGTATTAACTTGAAGAAGAGGTAAACCACTCTTGTTTGTCTTCAAATTCTTTTAAGAATGCTCATATTGGTTCTTTGGAAAAACATACCAGAGGCATAAGTTCCAAGCTAAAGTCCAAGATGCACTATGAAGGAAAAGGATTGGGAAAAAATGCACAAGGTATTGTTGAGCCAATAATGGTTGAGGAAAGTCCTAAGTATTTGGGTCTTTTCTATGGACAATCTTATGGAGAGAGTTCCAAAGTTGCCATGAAGGCCATTAAAACAATTCCAAAAAGGAGTTTCATTGGAGGTCCTCTACCTCAGAAGTGTGATGATTGTGTTCAGGAGGAATGCAATAGCTCTGAACATTATTCACATGATGCAGGTGTTCAAAAGCACATACTTGAACCAGAGAGTTGTGGAAACTCTGACAGCCTTGAAGAAAGTGATAGTGTTCCAAAGGGAATGACTTCTTCATTTGCTTCACCTCCTCATGAAGGCAATAAAGGTGAAAGAGGCAGGTATAAATCTGGTTCTAAACACATTCCTTTTGATTTTGTAAAGCATGGAAAAAGAATTGCATGTTCCTTTTGTGGTTTGGATAACCATTATGTTTCTAGATGTTGGAAGAGGATGGCCACATACAGGAAACTTTTGAAGGAAAATAAGCAAGTAGCCAAAGGTCCACAGGACAAGGCAAATCATGATGTCAAAAGGATGCACGTGTGTTGCACTTACTACCATAAGCAAGGGCATCTTGCTGAAAGGTGTTGGAATTTGAATCCAGCACTGCTTCCACCAAAGCTGAAGGAGAAAGTAGAAAAAGAAAATGGTAGGGATGGAAATAAGGATTCCAAGATTGATGTGGTTCAGGATGATTCACATATTGATGTTGATGTGTAAACAAAGGAGGGACCTTTGAAATGGGTTGGTAAGAAATGGTTAGAATTCTTATCCAATTAAGGCTGCATGTCTAATGATGCATTTGTTTTCATTTCTTTGTGGAATAAATGCAAATTGCAGGATCTTACCAAATGGTAAATAGAAAGAAGTTGAGTAGGAAACTCACTTTATTGTTGCAACAGTATGTTCATTTCAGCTTTGAAAGTACAATGTACTTAAGCAAAAGTTGATAGATGGAATGCATGCCTGAGCATGAGATGCATGTGATGCTGGTTTGGGAGAAGTTAACTTGGTTTCCAAAATGGAGACAAGGATGAAGTGTTTCATATTTTGGAAAAGAGTCCCAAAGGTATTTTCCCTACATGCTTGACTTGAAGGGTCATTTGTTGTAAAGGCATGTTTTATTGGCTTGTTATCTAGCTAATCATTTTTATGCAGATGTAACACATGGAAGGGTTCACAAGATGTGAAATCTGTTTCTTTGTTGAAACAGGAGTTAGCCCATGCAATTGATGTCTGTATGCCTGTTGTTTTTAACAATTGTTATTGGCATCTTTTCAAACAGGTACAAATGAAAGTTTTGTGGAGAAAATGTACTTCACATTTGTTTGAGCCACCTTGGATCAAGGATCAAGGCAAAGAAGCTCAAACTACCTTCTGTAAACTTCATAGCAGAAGTTTTGCATGAATTCAAGGGGGAAAACCATTCTTCCCGAGATGACGAACCCATCCAAGAAGAGAAGTGGTTAAATATTTTGGCTCAGAGGCACTATGCGAAGGCAAGTGTAGGGAGGCTGAAAGAAGAGGGTGTTGTTACTCTCATTTACTGCTCAGATCAGTATATCAGTCTTTTGGTGGACCAAAAGTTCTTTTAGTGGGAAGGCATGATCCGAAATTGGATCCTTAAATTCTCTTAAAGATACTCGAACTCTTTAAAAGCTCCTACCAAAGTTTAAAGTCTTATGGATGTCGAAGCCTATCAGAAATAACCTCTGAACAATGACAATTTACAGCCAGCACAGAGCAACGAGGACCTTCGGTCAAAGCGCATTGACCGGTGGCCCATGGGGACTGTGCATGGCACAAAAATGGCAGTTCGGAGGCTCAGACCAGAAAACATAGGTTGTTTTTGATGTGCGATTGCGCATCGCTGGGAAAAACCCCTCGAGAGGGAAAAGCCTCGAGCACTCAGTCACAAGGGAAGCCAAGAAACCGTGGGAAAAGCACTAAAACCAAAGGCGGGTCCCGCGCTCCAAAACCGGCGCAATATTAGAAGCGTTTTTTTGCGGTAAGAGGAACTGTTAGGAGAATGAGTGATGCCATATAGTGATTGATGCATGTCCGACGGATGAGAGAGAAAACCACTCTCATCGTGGCCTAACATCTGAGCAAGTCAATCGCGTGATAAGAGCGATAACCATTGGATCTGGAGGCCCCCGATCTAACGGCGGAGATTGTGCCTGATGGGAAACCAGGTTCGACAGAGAAAATAAGCTTCGGCACATAAAGGTTGAAGTTCAATTGGACTGCTGAGTTGGTGGATGAATCATTTCACAGAGTAACCGAAGTAACAAACCGTTTGAGGAAGAGTTGGCTCAGCTCGTGAGGAGACAAGTGGCCACCTCTCTGTGAAGCATTATAGTGATGATGACACAGAGCAGGGAATTCTAGCATAGAGGCAGGCGATCCGAAGAGCCGAGAGAGGAAACGAACAGTCAGGGAATGTAATGGTTCTAAGAGCCACGAACAGACAGAAAGTAGAAGGAGAAAAAAAAGCATACAATGAGAAGACGGTGAATTCATAGAGAGTCTAGGGAGTCACTCGGAGGATGAGTGGAAAAGCCAGATAGCTCAATTGACAACAACATATTGCTGCTGGAGTTGCTTGGAAGTCGAGCAACTCATAGAGGCATGTAAAAGGATGGGAGAAAGAGCTTAGAGAAGCTAGAGCCAAGAGCCAGAGTGAGCACCAGAAGCGAGAGCTAAGAGCCATAACCAAAGCCAGAGCCACAGAACTAGAGCTAGAGTCAGAGCCACAACTAGAGCAAGAGCCAGAGCCAGAGCCAAGAGCCAGAGCTAGAAAGCCGAAGAGCTCCAAGAGCCCAGGGATAAGATGGTGTGCTGAGCCCAATGTTCCTGTATAAAACATTGGAGTTAAGTGTAGGAACTTGTATATAACTATTGCCATAATCCCAGAGAGCCTAATCGAGTTGATTAGAGCTCAAGGAGATGTATCCCAAGATATCAGGATGAACTCCATATTATACTGTTGTCTTATGTGTTTGTTTTTATTGCTGCTTTAACTACTGTTATATGCATTTATATATCAGTTTAAGTACCTTCCCATATCAGCACAAACAACATATTTTAAAGTAAATAATCAGCTGAAATGAATACAAGCATACACCCATATTGTGAAGAATTTCTTATTTCCGCATTGGTTAATCAAATAGACCTGGGAAAATTTTAAGCTTTGGAAGTGGGAGAGGTTCTCGTAAGTTAGAAAAGAAGCCTAAGAGCCCCATTTTCAAATCAGAAATCGGCAGAAACCTCTGTCAATACTTATCGTAAACTATTTTCCAAATCCATCTTCAGAGGAGTTATCACATAACTGTCAGATCATTTTTTCACCCCGATGTACAAGATGATATTTGAGCAGGATCCACCTTGCATGTCAAAGGCAGCAATGGAGGCATTGATCAATATATCATATTGGTATGCCTCATCGTCCAACCCTTTCATGTGGATGTACAACATAGAGAATCCTCTGCATGTTTTCCTAAAGTTTTCCATGGCCAAGATCGTCATGCAAGAAGTATCATACCACATCTCGCCAGGATTGTCATCTAGGCTGCACCAAAAGAAGAAGGCACCTTGGCCCACACTTCTATTGTGAATCGGGTTGTACGAGATATGGAACCTCAAGCATGTAGATGTCAAAACAAAGGAGATTAAGAAATATCCTTTCGACGTCTGAACCTAAAATCCGTATGACATGCATTGTATTGTGAAAGATCACTGCATGAGAGTACCGTTTCAGTGGATCCACAGGGCATGTCATTGGGTGGAGGAAGACCCATGGAGATATTGTTATAGCTTCTCTAGGCCCAATGAACCGGTTGACATCGCTGTGAAATGGTTAGCGAGGCAGCACGAAGCAACATCCAGGAGAGCACCAACACCAACACTAGCAGAGGTAAACATACAGGTGCACAACAAAGGCAAGAGTAATATTGTCGACAACGCGAAGGCAGAACAAAGCCGCAAGGCCAGAGAAGACCCACTTTTGTAGAATGCAGCTTTAGCAATAGAGGCAAAAAAGCAACAACGTGACAGGAGGACTGTGCAAAGGTAGAGAGGAAAAAAAAGGATGGAGGAAACAATGAAGGAGTTGCATGAGTTGAAGGAGAAACTTCAGGAGGAATAGGAGTTGCACATATAGGATAAGGAAGTGCAGCAAGAACATGTACAATAGGGGTGAAACATGTACAAATAGATGAAACTACACCTGTATTGGTAGTAGACTCATTCAAATAGTTGACACTAAGAAAACAGGGTGAGCAGCCGCAGGAGCGGTACTTCGCTCAAGGGATTGAACAAGCACTTGAGCAGATGGATACAAATATGGAGCAACAAGAGTTAGAGCAAGATATCGACCTCATGCCTTACTGCCAAGAGGTTGACTTACTAGCTTCACCAGATCCAAAAACAGAGCAAGTCCCAAACGACCAAGGAGACACTAAGATTTTTGGAGAAAATCCAGAAGGAGAGATGCACAACATATCATTCGATGAGTCGCAGCATAGAGTTATGCAATCTCGCAGAGTGTCTACTCCGGATGACAACACATACCCTACGTAGTTTGAGGAATGAGTTATCGTGTCTGATGTGCGCAAGCATCCAGCAGCATTGGCCGATGCTACTAGAGCATATGCCGAAGCCACTAGCTCGAGTGTTCACTTCTTGATAAGTGAGAACGAGTGAATGGAAAAGGAGCTACAAATGGCCAAGCATGGAGGAGGACTAGTTACATCATCCACCCGAGCAGAGTTGAATAAGACCATACTAGATGAAGTATTGTCCCTTGAGGCAATCATGCATGCGCTGTATTCCAAGTTTGGTATCGTGCATAAGGCAGTTGTACATATCAATGGTTGGCAGCAGCAATGTGCTAGGAGAGAACGTATCTTGTCAAACATGCATACCGTTGTTGATTACATGCAGACATGGACAATGAGATACAAGGGAGCCACTTTACACTTGCCCAAGATGATGAAGCCCAGAGCGGTTGAGCTGAAGACACGCATCTGGAGTTAGATCCGGAACTATGAAGATCTCCCACAACTCATCACTAGTTTGCAGGCTTCCCATGCACGGTGTTCAATAGTATGGACATTGTTGTGCATGCTCATGCAATCCCATCTATTGGGACACACATCGAGGCAAAGACAAAGGCACGGGTCCAACTGGAGCTCGACTTGTACTTTGATGAATTGATGCGCATAGCCACCAGCATAGACTTGGTGATCAATGTAGACACCATGCATCAATATGTCGTTGGTTCAGCCACACTCAAGACAACGATGCGCATGTTATTAGATGAGTTGGACAGGGGATCCAGAGCAGTGTACCCAGATGCTACAGAGGAAAGGGTTCGTTTCCAGAAAGATGTCACCATAGAGTACACAGACACCATCGTAGACTACCGAGCTTAGCATCAGTTTGCTATTATCGACCACTGAGAGGATGTCAAAGAGATGGTCTTCCCACAGTTGTCTAAGTCATAGTGATGTCTTGTTAAAATTGGAAACCAGGGCAAAACTTCATGTGGGTCATCTTATTCATGGCTAATAATATTTTTATTAGATTCCTCTCATCGAGAGGTGTAGGATTGATATAAAGATCATCCAATTCCGATAAGTATTCATGGAGATATGAATTTATTTTGATTATGGAATTATTATCAAGCCGACCTACAACTCATGTAGGCTCAGAAGCCCAACAGTCGCATCTATTCACCCACCAACGTTGTGTATAAATATAAGAGGACTTTTCCTCATTTAGACTCACTCATCTCATCACATCTCTCTCTCTACTGCGCAGATATGAGTCTCTTCTCTACTGCGTTGAAATGGGTCTCTCTCTCTCACACATGTGAAGCCGGAAGCTGTTGAATTTGAAGCTGCAACTGCAGAAGTAAAGATTGACTTGCGTGGCCTAGAAGATCTCCTCTTTGGAACTGTGCTATAGGTTCATCTGAACCTCCTCTGAAAGCCACAACTTTTGGTGGTGGAATGAAGTCAATCCGACGAATGGTTTGCAAGATATCGACTGCCCTAGTTTGAAGCCGGAAACTGCTGAAACTGAAGTTGCAACTGCAGAAGCAAAGATTGAATTGCGTGGCCTAGAAGATCTCCTCATCTGAACTGCGTTGTAGGTTCATCTGAACCTCCTCTGAAAGCCGCAACTTTTGGTGGTGGAATGAAGTCAATCCGACAAACGGTTTGCAAGATATCGACTGCCCTAGTTTGAAGCCGGAAACTGCTGAAACTGAAGCTGCAACTACAAAAGCAAAGATTGACTTGCGTGGCCTAGGAGATCTCCTCATCTGAACTACGTTGTAGGTTCATCTGAACCTCCTCTGGAAGCCGAAACTTTTGGTGGTGGAATGAAGTCAATCCGACTGTCGGTTTGTGAGATATGGTCTGCCCTAGTTTGATGATGAAGCCGCTAATGCTGATGCTACTGATCTAGGGTTTGCTACTGTTGATATGAATCAGATTTATTGTACTATTTCTCTCTGCTGAATTATTGAAGATAAAAGAAGATTTGATCAAAGGGTTTCCCCACACATTGTGGGGTTTGTCCCTGGCTAGCCGCCACATCTTGTGTCTCTTGTCTTGGCTTGTTTTCTGTCGATCGTTTAATGTTCTATCTGCACTTTACTTTATGTACATGTGATTGCTAATCAGTGGAATATAATAAGAAAAAGAAGTAAACTGTTATAAGCATAGAACATACCATAACTTAACATGGTATCAGAGCTGAGGTGAAGACAAAGCCCGAGCAAGAGAAAGAGCAATCATTGAAGAGAAGATTGGCAAGGCTATCCTAAAAGAACTATGGGGTCCTCAACACTCTTTCTTGCCGAAGACAAGCTCCGTGAGAAAGCTGACTATCACGGATGGAATATGTCTATCGATCTAACCCTTGAAGATCAAGGAGTGCTGAACCATGTAAGAGGCAATATTGTTGAGCCTCCATCAAATGCATTTGCTGCTGCCTGGAACAAATGGAAAAATGGAGAAGTCAAAACAAAGAAGATCATCCGGGACCCTATCGACAAACGCTTGGTGGCCTACATCTCTGATCTAGACACCTCCAAGGAAATCTACGACAGAATGGTGAGTTTATTTAAAGTTAATGATGCAAATCAAGTTTTGTTTCTTAGAAATAAGTTAAGGGAAATCAAGAAGGGTAAAGATGAAAGTATGCAAGCATACTTCTTAAGAATCACCAAGATCAAGAACGATCTCCTATATATTGGGGAAACTATTACTGACAGAGTAATGGCACTCACAACTCTTGAAGGATTATCATCTGAATGGTATGTGTTCAGGACTACTCTTCTGAACTATAATGTAATTCCTGGTTTCGAGGAATTAATGGCTAGATGCATTCAAGAAGAAACAAGGGAAGAAGTGTAAGAAATGCCCATGCCTAAAGGTCCTCCTGTTGCCTTTTCTTTTCATGCAAAGAAAAGAAATAATTCCGGGACTAAATCAAAAGGAAAGGCTGGACCTAAGGCTAGAAGAAAATGACGATTTTACATTTGCGATAAAGCAAGTCACTATGCAAGGGAGTGCCCTGATAGAAAGGACTCACTCTAGGACGATGATCAAAATACCTCTGATGGCAATCAAAGGAATGACAAATTCAACAGCAAAGGTAAGAGGAGAGCTGGGAATCAAGGTAGAGGACAAGCATTCAAGAAGGCCAGAAATTCCAGGATGTATTAAATGCACCTGACCTCAAAAAGAACCTAGTGTCCATCTTGGGAACGGAAGACAAAAGCTACAAGGTAACCTTCAACGATGGCAAGGTATGTATATGGAAAAATAATGTTAAAGATGCCTTTACTTTTGGGTTTAGTGATTCATTATATCAGGTCGACGAAAGTCTGCTAGGTGTCATGTCTTATGACACATCTCTTCAGTCTGAGCTTTGGCATTAGAAGTTTTCCCCCCTTCATTATAAAGCTATACTCGGTGTAAGACAAATGGTGATAGGGATGCCCGAATTCCAAGTAGAGAAAGAAGGTGTATGTCCGGGATGTGCCGAAGGAAAGCTCAAAAGGGAACCATTCCCTTCAAGTCAAAGTAAGACCTCTGATATATTACAACTAGTTCACTCAGACATATCAGGTATGATGCCTGTGAACTCCTTGGGAGGATACTCATATTATCTCACTTTTACAGATGACCATTCTCGAAAGACCTGGATATACTTCTTGAAAAAGAAGGATGAAGTGTTCCCTTGGTTCCGACACTTCAAAGCCCTAATCGAGAATCAAACCGAAAAGAAAATCAAGATCTTAAGAACTGACAATGGGACTGAATATGAATCTAATGAGTTCCATGATTTTTGTAAAGAGGCTGGCATCAAGAGGGAGACTACTACACCATATACTCCTGAACAAAATGGTGTGGTAGAAAGGAAGAACCGCACAATTATGGAAGCTGTCCGGGCCATGCTACATGATCAAAGTCTTCCTAAGTTTCTATGGGCTGAAGCTGCAAACACTGCCGTATATGTACAAAATCAATGCCCTCATCAAGCATTGGGTTCCAAGACTCCTGAAGAAAAATTCACTGGTAAGAAACTTGATGTTTCTCATTTTAAAATTTTTGGAAGCCCTGTATACTTTCATGTGCCGAAAGAGGAAAGAAATAAATTGGGAGCATCTGGAAAGAAGGGAATTTTCGTGGGCTATGGTGAAAATACTAAAGGCTATAGAATCTATGTAGCCGGTCAAAGGGAAGTCATAATTAGTCATGATGTCACCTTTGACAAAGATATGGCTCTCAGCAAGGTGATCAATCTTCTGACTTTGAGGAGCTCTCAAGAAGCCGACACTAGGGAACCGAAAGAAAAGGATGATGAATCAATGCCTGATGTAGAAGAACCCATGGATCCGATTGATCCTCCTCCATATGAGCCTTCCTCTTCTAGGAAGAGGCCTTCATGGCTTAAGGGGTTACTTGATGATGCTGAAGGACATGCTGCACCCCGAGGAACCTTTCGTGAAAGTAAGAAACCTAATAGGTATCAAGGATACCTGACCATCATGAGCACGATCATACAAAATGAGCCTTTCTCATTCTCAGATGCTGTCAAGCATCAAGTATGGAAGGATGCTATGACCAAAGAATATGAGTCTATCATAAAGAATGATGTTTGGGAAGTAGTTCCCAGACCCCAGGACAAGACTGTTGTTACTTCCAAATGGCTTTACAAGATAAATCATGCAGCAGATGGAAGCACGGAAAAGTATAAGGCTCATTTTGTTGCTCGAGGTTTCTCCCAAAAGGAAGGTATAGACTATGATTAAATATTTGCACCTGTTTCCAGATATACGACCATTCGCTCGAGCATAGCCCTTGCCGCTTCACAAGGATGGAACCTACATCAGATGGATGTCAATACTGCGTTCTTGCATGGCTCGATCAAAGAAGAGGTCTACGTGGAGCAACCCGAAGGATTTGAGATTTATGATCGAAAATCTCATGTATGCAGGTTGAAGAAAGCTCTCTATGGGTTGAAGCAAGCACCCCGAGCATGGTATGAGAGGATCGATAGCTACTTGATGAAGCTGAGATTCACTAGGAGTGAAGCCGATCCTAACCTTTACTTTAAGGTTGAAGATGACAAACCTCTCATACTGGTATTGTATGTGGATGACCTCTTTCTAACAGGTGCAGACCCTCTCATTCACAAATGTAAGAGGGAGCTGGCCTCTAAATTTGAAATGAAAGACCTAGGACTGATGCACTACTTCCTAGGACTTGAAGTATGGCAGAAGCCAAGGGAAATTTTCCTATCTCAAGGGAAATATGTGGTAAAGATATTGGAAAGATTTGGTATGATGGACTGCAAGCCTGTGACTACCTCGAGGATCTTAACTTTTAGAAGTTATATGGTAGTGATGTCAGACCAAATTTGGGAAATGCCTCTGAGTTTCATAAACTCATTCGCATTGATGTTCTTGGTGAAACTCCGTCCGAACATATTTTTTGCAGTTAGCATTGTGATCTCATATTTGGTTGAGCCTCACTGGATTGATGCCAGGAATCTTCTGAGATGTCTTCAGGACACAATCTCTCATGGATTAAGATACACTTCCAGAGATGTGAGACTACTTGGATATACTGATGTTGATTGGGCAAGCAGTGTGGTGGACGGTAAGAGCACTTCCGGGTGCTGTTTCACCTTGGGATCTGCTTCGATATCCTGGATGAGCAGGAAGCAGAAGTCGGTGGCTTTGAGCACCGCCGAAGCAGGATATATTGTTGCTAGCATAACCTCGTGTGAGGTAGTCTGGTTGCGAAAGCTCTTCAGTGAGTTGTTTGGATTTACATTGGATACTACTGTGATTCTCTATAACAACCAGAGGTGGGATTCGATTATTGAGGAATCTCGTATTCGTCGATTGCTCCAGCAGATAGACATCATCTTGGATATGGTAAGTTGATGAGCAAGGAGGCTCCATCGCATTAAGATGATGTACAGGTTGATACACCTTGTCAAAGCCCTAAGGAAAGATCTAATCTATGATTTTCCCAAACGACTTGGAGTCGGTAAGAAACCCTTGTACAAGGGTCCTGCATGTTGCATACATTGAGCTCTGGGAGCTCTGAGGGTTTGCGGTTATTACTGGAGCAACATACGACCACAGGGTGACTCACCCTCCCCTGGTGGTGCACACTGGAACAAGATGATTCGCTCTCTTGTGGGACAAGATGATTCGCTCTCTTGTGGAACAGGATGATTCGCTCTCCTGTGTAGCAGGATTGATGTGTTCTCCTATGAGGCCTGGATAGATGTGTTCTCCATGGCGATTGTAGCAGGATTGATGTGTTCTCCTGTGAGGCCTGGATTGATGTGTTCTCCATGGCGATTGTAGCAGGATTGATGTGTTATCCTGTGAGGCCTAGATTGATGTGTTCTCCATGGCGATTGTAGCAGGATTGATGTGTTCTCCTGTGAGGCCTGGATTGATGTGTTCTCCATGGCGGCCTGGATTGATGTGTTCTCCATGGCAATTGTAGCAGGATTGATGTGTTCTCCTGTGAGGACAGGATTGATTAGTTCTCCTGTCGAGGCATCCTACCCATACAGTCTGGGACTCATGGGAAGTACCTCTCATCTGATCAATGAGCAGGGAAATGAAGTTAGGGACCATAGTAGTACCGATGGATGCATCGTTGTAACTACCGTACTCCCTATGCTAGGATGACCTCCATTGATCTGGGATCAATGATACTGGTCTGGGACCAGTGGTAGGAGTTGTACCATACTATGACGCTGACTTCGGGTCGGTTGAGACTGGTCTGGGATCAGTGGTACATACTCTGAGACTGACTTTGAGTCAGTGGAGGATGATATAGGTCTGGGACCATTGGAGTTGTACTCACTATGACGCTGACTTTGGGTTGGTTGAGACTGGTCTGGGACCAGTGGTACATACTCTGAGACTGACTTTGAGTCAGTATGATACATCCTCGATCATTTCTTCTTCTTCATAATTCAGACAAAAGCAGAGTAGAACAGAACAATGCAAGAGCAGAGCAGAACAGAACAAAACAGTACAGATCAGTGCAGGGCAGAACAAGACAAAGCAGAACAGGAAAAATAGAGCAGAGCAAGGCAAGGGTCAGGCTGTACAAGGCAGTGCATTTGATGGATGAATAGTAACGACCGATATACAGATTGCAGATGAAGTTCTCCATGGTTGAGAGGGAGTGTTAAAATTGGAAACCAGGGTAAAACTTCATGTGGGTCATCTTATTCATGGCTAATAATATTTTTATTAGATTCCTCTCGTCGAGAGGTGTAGGATTGATATAAAGATCATCCAATTCCGATAAGTATTCATGGAGATATGAATTTATTTTGATTATGGAATTATTATCAAGCCGACCTACAACTCATGTAGGCTCAGAAGCCCAACAGTCGCATCTATTCACCCACCAACGTTGTGTATAAATATAAGAGGACTTTTCCTCATTTAGACTCACTCATCTCATCACATCTCTCTCTCTCTACTGCACAGATATGAGTCTCTTCTCTACTGCGCTGAAATGGGTCTCTCTCTCTCACACATGTGAAGCCGAAAGCTGTTGAATTTGAAGCTGCAACTGCAGAAGTAAAGATTGACTTGCGTGGCCTAGAAGATCTCCTCTTTGGAACTACACTGTAGGTTCATCTGAACCTCCTCTGAAAGCCGCAACTTTTGGTGGTGGAATGAAGTCAATCCGACAAACGGTTTGCAAGATATCGACTGCCCTAGTTTGAAGCCGGAAACTGCTGAAACTGAAGCTGCAACTGCAGAAGCAAAGATTGAATTGCGTGGCCTAAAATATCTGCTCATATGAACTGCATTGTAGGTTCATCTGAACCTCCTCTGAAAGCCACAACTTTTGGTGGTGGAATGAAGTCAATCCGACGAACGGTTTGCAAGATATCGACTGCCCTAGTTTGAAGCCGGAAACTGCTGAAACTGAAGCTACAACTGCAGAAGCAAAGATTGACTTGCGTGGCCTAGAAGATCTCCTCATCTGAACTACGCTGTAGGTTCATCTGAACCTCCTCTGGAAGCCGAAACTTTTGGTGGTGGAATGAAGTCAATCCGACTGTCGATTTGTGAGATATGGTCTGCCCTAGTTTGATGATGAAGCCGCTAATGCTGATGCTACTAATCTAGGGTTTTCTACTGCTGATATGAATCAGATTTATTGTACTATTTCTCTCTGCTGAATTATTGAAGATAAAAGAAGATTTGATCAAAGGGTTTCCCCACACATTGTGGGGTTTGTCCCTGGCTAGACGCCACATCTTGTGTCTCTTGTCTTGGCTTGTTTTCTGTCGATCGTTTAATGTTCTATCTGCACTTTACTTTATGCACATGTGATTTCTAATTGGTGGAATATAATAAGAAAAAGAAGTAAACTGTTATAAGCATAGAACATACCATAACTTAACATGTCTTGCATGGCTTGTCAAGCCTATTTTGTCTCACATGGGTACATGTGCAGATTGTATAAAACGTCTTTCCAAGTGGAAGTTCAAGTGTCAATAGTTGGATGTAATAGTCATAGAGTAGATGAAGAGTCACGAGGGTAGATGAACAATCACAAAGGGGAATGTTAAGGGCCACCCCACCCTTTGCTATATATAGTCCCTCATAACTCATTGTAGAGGTTTTTGGTCAACCAAGCTTCTGATAGGAGTATCTTAGAGAAATTTTGGAGAGTATTGTAACAAGCCTTGGCTTCTCCACTGCGCAGAGTTAATATATCTCTTTGGAGGAGCAGGCGGCAGTGACTGTAATGTTCTGTTGTCAGAACTGGTGTTTGGTCATTGTTGTATTGTATGAATGAAACTCACTTCTTAATATAACAAGAGCCAACATGTTTCATGCATATGTCGTATTGTATTTCAGCTATCTTATTTACTCTAAATGATATATGTATTTGTTTTCTTACGCATGCATGTATGGCTTTCCTACGTATGTATGTATGAATATGACTGAAATGTGTTGTTGGTTTCACCATCACTTTTGATTGTTAGCTTACTTTCCTTGCAGTTTGTGATGCATCTTTTCTCATGTGTTCCCTTCTCAACTTCGTGCTTTCACAGGTTTCCAAGGGGCGCACTCACCTTACCCTCCATGTGTTAGAATCGCTCATGCACCTTCCTTGACTTGTTGCATATGTCACACCCTTGCTACGAATAGGTACATCTTACTTTCCTCTGTGTGCAACCGTGGTCAAGGCGATATCGTATGACCCACTGTTGGGACTCCTACACTAAATGGTCTAAGGTCTAGTTGGGACTTCTTACCAGGGAGATCCCCTGACATGTTGGTGGGTCCAGAACCATCAACAACTCCACATGTGACTCTTGGACTTCCACACATTTACATTTTGTAATTTTTATTGAGAATACATAATTACATTCCACATAATGTGGGAAGATATATTGACACATATGACATTGTGATGACACTTGTGAAATCCATGACTTGGAAATGGTGATATGGATCTTCATGATGATGTATTAATCCCAAGCTACTCTCATTGTTTCTATGTCTTTCATACTAGATGATGAATCTGATCATTACTTCATGTTCACCCTCCAAAGGGTCATGGATCAATATCAAGACCTTCTGAGTCATAATGAAATGTCATCATTCTGTCATAGTCCATGATCTCTTCATATATTAATAATGGTTCTTATTTGTGCTTCTTCTCTGCAAGTGGCTCTTTTTTCCTTCTCATTGACATATTACTTTATCATGATCTTGCCATGTTGAGGTGGTACACCTGCCAATCAAGTTTACTCATGACAAGGCAAGATCAATCCAAAAATCATCTATTTTATCCCTACTTTTCTCATGGAAGAAATTTCTTATGATGGGCCTATGTAAGGACTGATGAGGAAGAGCTTCTCGAGCATTGCACAATTGACCTCAGTAGTGGTTGAGGGAAGGCCCTATGGTTAAATAGAACTATGAAATGTGTTATAAGGAGGGGTTCTTCTAGGTCCAACATAGTGAGCAATTGCAAAAGTTAAGGATGATGAGATTGCTGACTAAAACTGTGCAGTGCACAAGGCTCAAGGGACAAGAAGGAAATGATATCATATTCGAACTTCACAATGACTAAGAGAAGGACTCACTATGTGCTATAATTATGACATGCACTAGGGGGGTAGTGCAACACTTAGTGATTGTGCAGCTAGAGAGTCTAGTGGACAAGAGATGATGTCTTACTGACTTAGACTACAGAATGCACTGCAGAGGAAGGGCACGCTTAGTGTACTATTTATTTCTCTTCAACAATGATCTAGGATAGGTTTCACTATCCATTAGAACTGTGACATACATTAGGGAGGTAAGCAGAACAAGACATGGCACTGTGAAGGGTTGTAGTCAGCACGGGAGGCAAGACTAGACACTAGCATTGTGACATGCGTAGTGCCTGAGGGGAGTATTTTTATGCTAGCACAATTGAAGACTATAGTGGATAATAAATGGATTGAATTTCCACTATAACTATGCCATGCACTAAGGGAGGATCACTGGATAGGGAGATTGCACAATTGGATGAGAAAGCAACAAAAGATCAAGTCACTTTGCTTGGAGGATTCTCACTGCATTGTGGAAGAAGGAGGCCTTTGCATCACAATTTGATTTTGTAAAAGGAGTGAAGGAGGTCATTGCTATAAACTAGAATTTCTCCATGCACTATGCAAGGGAAAATTGACCAAGGTTCAGTGCAGTGAGTTTGTATAAGCAACAAGGGTTACGTGACCTTGCTTTAAGGGCTCTCAATGTGCAATGATAGGAGCTGACCTTGAGAAAGACTCAATGAAAAAGTATAGGAGGAAAATATTTCATCAATGAGTCTCATGGATAGGCTATTCTCATCAATTGACAAGAGGGTCAATTCCTTCATAACTTGCACTGGGAAGGAGGACCAAGAAGAGCTCTAGAATGGCTAAGTGTGAGACCAATTGAGTAAGAGAGGGAAAAGCATTTGGACGAGACTCAAAACTGGATAACACACATGAAGGCCATCAATATAAGCCATGGGAATGCACTGGACTCATGAAAAAATATTACACCTTGAAACGACAACAAAGCGACACTTATTTCTAAGTTTGATAGTTAAACGTCACATTGCAACACTTAGAATACAAGTTGTGACAGAAGTGTCGACTACAACCAAAAATTTTGCTAAGTTGTAGGAATATGTTTAGCCTATATATTTATGATATATAGGACCATCTAACATAGGAGAGTGCTCTAGAGCTACCTCTAGTGATGTGCGAAGGTGTGACACATACATGAATGAAAATGGTTAGAAGCAACACTTGCAATAGCAAGAAAACGTGAAAACGACACTTGCAAGAACTAATTAAAGTGAAAGTGACACATGAAAAAGTGAAGATAACACAAAAAATACATTTTATAAAGTTAAAGAAAGCAAAAACAATAGTTGTGAAGGTGAAAGCGATACATGTGAAAACAAAGGTGCGCAAAAGTGACAATTAGGAAAACTCATCGGAATAGAAGTACAATTGCAACCAAAGGAGAGAGAGATTGTCAATGAGTGTGCACTGACTGTCGACATAGGCTACACATTATACTATCGACATAGGATGCATAGTACACTATCCTTATGGATTGTGCAGCCACTGTCAACAGTGACTGTGCAAGCACTGTAACCAAGCATTAGATAAATTTTGAGGTAAAAATGGGTCTCAAAACAAAAATGTACAGCAAAAATAAAATTTATAAGAACCAATAGGATTCAATATTATGATGTCAACCATGGGGGATGATTCACTATTTTTGGAGTAAGAAAGTATAAAAAAAAAACTACTTTTTCAACTTGTATTTTCAACTTATCTCCCTATGATTTTACTCAAGTTTTGAGTAGGAGAACTCGTTGGATGCAAAATTTAATTTTTCATCCAAGATGTACCCATGTTGCATACTTTCGATGGACCCTAAAACACGAAAAATGTGAAATACATTAAAAAATGGGATTGGAACCACATTTTTTCATGTATTTCACATTTTTCATGCATTAGGGTCCATCAAAAGTATGAAACATGGGTATTCCTTGGATGAAAAATTAAATTATGCAACCAATGAGTGCTCTCGCTCAAAATTTGAGTAAAATCATAGGGATATAAGTTAAAAATATGAGTTGAGGAAGTAGTTTTTTATTGTTTCCCTCTAAAACTTGATGAGGCAATCTAATCTTATTTTATTATTCCCACTATTATTTTATAATATTCCTTAGGAAACCCATTTTAGACCTCAAAATTTCTCTACTGAGAGAAATTTTGAGGTAAAAAATGGGCCTCAAAAATCAACTTTATAAGAACCAATAGGATTCTAGATGATGATGTCAATAATGGGGGTGATTCACCATTTTTGGAGTTTAAAAAAAAAAAAAAAAAAAACAACAACAACTACTACTACTACTTTTTCAACTCATATATTCAACTTATCTCCTTATGGTTTTACACTTGTTGGATGAAAAATTTAATTCCTCATCTAAGTAATACCCATGTAACATACTTTCGATAGACCCTGTTACAAGAAAAATGAGAAATACATGAAAAAAGTGATTGCAATCATGTGTTTTCATGCATTTCTCATTTTTCGTGAAGCACGGCCATTGAAATTATGCAACATGGGTACTCCTTGGATGAGGAATTAAATTTTGTATCCAACGAGTGTTTCCGCTCAAAAGTTGAATAAAAGCGTAGGGTGATAAGTTGAAAATATGAGTTGAAAAAGTAGTTTTTTTCTTTTTCCCTCTAAAATTTGATTGTGTAATATAATATTATTTATTATTTCCACTATTATTTTATAATATTCCTTAGGAGGCTCATTTTAGACCTCAAAATTTCTCTAATGTGAGCATTGCGCAAGCTCTATTCCTGGAGATTGTGCAAGTCCTACTCTCAAAGGTTTCAAATGCCCGTCTAAGCTTGCAAAAGAAAGGTGTGTTGTTGAATTCATCAAGGTCTTAGCATGTGTGAGCAAGTGACATTGACACTTAGAATCCAAGAAGAAGACCGCAACAGTTTGCAGAACATTAACCCACCAAAAAGTGACCATGGGACGATAAAACGTAAGATCCTGAGTAGGCTCCAAAATTCAAGTGTTGGAAAAAATTTGGAGGGTGTTTGTTGCAATGACAACACCACCCTAGAGCTAGATTCAAAGTGAAGGGCTCAAGGGAAATTCACACCATTCATTCACAATACATGGCAATCTAGAGCACATAGTTCCTCCATCTGTAACTTGGCAGGAGTCTAAATATCACATGTCTCCACCCAAACAATCACTTCCAGGAATCTAGAGCACATAGTGCCTCCACCTGCAATCTGCAAAGAGTCTAGAGCACATAGTGTCTCCACCTACAATCTAGTAGGATACTAGAGCATAAAATGTATCCACTTGTTTTCGTTGCTACAACACCCTCCAAAATTTTGGCCTACACCCAAATTTTAGAGCCTACCTTGATCTTGTATATTGTCGTCACAAACATTAAGACTTATCACATGTCTTTTCTCTAAGTGTTTTGATCCCATTCGCATGAAAATAAAAGTGTCAGATTTTCACATGTTAAGTGTTGCATGATGTAAAAAAGCTTATTTTGACGGTTTCAAGGGGTAATGTTTATGTAAATGAGTTGATATTACCATGTAAACATGTGTCACACTCATTTCCAAATCTTTAAGCAATATCGCACAAGTGTCATCGCAGTCACCACAAAGTGTATCTTTGGTGTGGCACTTGTTGTCACACTGAGGGAAGTTTGTTGTTTATGTATTAAGAATGATCTATGTTGTATCACCAAGTGTTCTAATTGTGTGATCACAATCAAGTCTTTTCACTATTAACATCAACTCCATGGATCCCACACTTAGTCAAATTTAGAAAACTTCCCGACCAAGCAACTTAGCCTCATCCGACCCTCCTGAGCCATGCATTGCATAGTATCAACCCTCAATAAGTAACCCTCCCTCTTGGAACTACACAATTTGTAGTTCTTTCCACCCAAGACTGTGTATCATGAAGTCTCAGTGCTCAAGCTCGATCCTTGAGCTCCAAAATGGTGTAAAGTCTAATTGGGTCCACATATCATGGAGACACCTTTGAATATTGACAGGTATAGCACTGTCAACTTTTTTGGTGCTAGAAGGAGGGAAGCCAGATTTTTATGGTTGATAATTCCACTCACCCTCATCATACTTCTTATGGTCAAGGAAACAATATTTGCAACACCTCCCCTTCTCATATTCCTGAGGTTGGTGGATCTTCTCAACCCTGTCTTGGACAAACTTGTGAAATCTCTTACGAGCAGATCCGGGCCATCCGGCCTATAACCCATAAGTTTGCAAAGGCTATTGGATTGATCCCTGGAGTACACAATCTTCCTTATTTTCCAAAGAAGAATGTAACCACTCCTATTGGGATAATGGTTTCTACAGTCGAAGATTTGGTCCGTGCCACCCTTGAATAGTTAGCAGAGACTGCGGAAAACACAAAAAAGTCAAAGCAAACTCCATTTTTTAATAGTGGTGATGGATATGACATTGTACTCTCAGATGATACTTTCCACGGGTTAGGCGGTTACAAAGAGGAGGGGGAAGATCCCTCATATTCTGAAGAATAGGAGGAGAACATAGATGAATACATGGTGGACCAAGATCTCGATTGGATGAATCAAGGTCCACTAGCTCTACTAGGTTTTTTACACAAGATGCTCAGGGAGCTGGAGAGGATGCTAACAAAGTACAACCTTGACAAAGAGTCAAAGCGGAGGACCATTTGGACAACTTCTACATACATTTGCAAATGCTTGAGGTACATTACGATGATGTTTCATGTAGAATTTTCCCTTGTACCTTAGATGGAAGAGAAATTGTATGGTACCACAGTCTTCCTCCTAACTCAATCCAGAATTGCAAGGGGTTTAAAAATTTGTGCCTTGAAAAGTTTGTTGATGACAAAACCTTGACCATGTTATTAAAAGAGCCGGGAAATATTAAGATGGATGAAAAAGAAAAAGAAATATTTTAATCAGAGATTCAATCTCATATTAAACATATTTCCTGTAGATACTAAACCTCATGACTGCATCACCATTGATTATTATACTTTTTCCTTACTGACAAGAATCAAATAATTTGTTAAGAGAACTGTGAAAGGAACTCTGGCTGAAAATTATGAAGAAGCAATTTTGGTTGAAAAGGACTTGCATGAAATTGGAGTCATCATTGATGATGAATTATCAAAGGAGTCCAAGGACATGGGTAAAATGTTTCAAGCCTCCTCAAGTAAGGTCAAGGACAAAGAAGTCACTGATCTTGAAAGCTTGACCCATACCATCAAGTCTCTGTCCAATGAGCTTAAAGAGTTAAAATAGAGGTCAAGTGATACCACCATCAGCGTCAAGCCCCCTAAATTCAACTTCCTGAGAAGGGATGCCAACTCCAGTAGCAACAGTAACCATCCAACCAAGTCTGCACAAAGCTCAAACTTCGTGTTGAATGTTGAAATCATGGGCATGGACCAATATTTTTCTTTTCATCAAGAATATAATTTAGAAAAGACATGCCCACAATGGAATCGCAGCATGAATGCTTTGGTTGCGCATATGATTGAGACTATACTTTGAGATGAGTAGACTGAGCCAATGGAAGATAAGGGAGAAACTACTACGGTTGAAGAAATTATGAGTGTTGGGCACACAGTGCATACATTCAGTAGTGTATAAAAACTGAAACGAAAAATGTTGAATAACTGCCACTCAGTGAGGACCCAGCTCAAAAGCAGAAAAGTCAATACAAGTTGAGAAGTCAAGGTCCAATTTCTGAACAAGATTTGACAAGGAAGAAATTGAACACTTTTTAAGGAAGATCACTTTGCCTGTCAGCTCAGCACAGAAAACTTAGAACAAGTATGAAAATATTGCTACAACAAAAAATATTTCCTCCAATGATAAAAGAAATTCGACCATTCCGGAAGTATCAGATAGAGTCACTCCTCCAGACACTTCGGTGATTCTTGCCACCCTGGATTATGACATAGTTGAAGACATGAAGAAAACTCGTACTAATATTTCACTCTTCGAACTTACCAATATCGCACGCCAGCGGGAACAACTTGTCTGAGCTCTTGATCAGTCGTCCTTAGGTAATAATTCTTCTTCACAGAAGGGATCTAGTAAGTCTTCTGGTCCCCTAAAGTCTTTTCTTAGTGCATTAACATTAGAATCAAACACACTCCAACCTCCATTTTTATTGACATTTGAAATTTTTAATTACAATGTACACAATTGCTTATTTGATTTTGGTGCATATGTAAATGTAATGCCATTATCTGTAGCTAAGAAAATCAATGTGAAATGGGATAAGAAAGATGCACAAATCATTCAACTGGACAAAACTCTTGTCCATGCTACTAGTGAACTCATAAATGTTCTTATTTTCCTATCATATGATCAACGATTTCACCAATGCATCAACATAGTAATTGTGGACATTCCAAAATCCTATAGTGTATTACTGAGTAGGGACTGGTCCAACAAATTATAGGGGTATTTTGCTACTGATTGGTCACATTTATAGATTCCACACAAGGGTAGGAATAACCAAATCCAAGTAGACTCAAAACCTTACATGAAGCACATCGTCACACCCTTCGAGCGAATTAAAGAACCAGGTTTTGTCACAGATCTAATCTTTGGAAACTTCTTCTTGTAGATCGACCTAGGGTGCTACCTTGCTCAACCTTTCCCAGTCCCACTAGCCACACAGTTAGAACTCCTTCCTAATAAAACTAGTGCAAATGACCTCTATACAATAGATAATAGTAGTACTAGTGTAGGGCATAGTTCTTGTACATATGATGTTTGGACCTTGTTTTTTGATGGCTCCAAGGCACAAGAGGGATCAGGAGCTAGTTTTGTTTTAGTAGACCTACGACAGAGGAAACACCTGATCTCCAGCCGCTTGGAATTCGAGTACACTAACTACACTACAAAATATGAAGAACTCATCCTGGGCTTACAAAATGCCATCGACATCAATGTTGGAGTTCTTAAAGAAGTGGGTGACTTTGAGATCATCGTATGGAAAGTAAAAAATACTATACACTGTGTGTCACCAAGTTTGAAAATTTATCAACAAGAGGTATGACATTTAATTTCTCAATTCCAAGCTTTTAACATTATATCTGTTTCTATAATATATAACGCAGTTGCCGATGCAGTAGCAAATGTTGCTGCTAAGTTGTCACTGCTTAGGGATGTTTTCCTATTGAAATTATTTATAAACCATCCATCCCTAATAATATCACTAATTTACATGTTTTTAATGATGACCAACAAACACTACATTTTATGGCAAATGTTCATGTATTTAAAGATGAAATTATTAACGAATATGAGCACGATAAAGCATTGCAACGTGCAACTCAGGAAAACAAGGAGAATCCGATGCCAAATGGTGTGGTATCATTAGAATAGTTGTATAACTTAAATAATCACTTTAGATGATCATCCAATGCCAAAACCCACAGTTCAATGTTGTCGGATGAGCAGATTAATCTTGGAACAAAAAAGGATATGAAGTTTGTTAATCCTGGTACCTACTACACACCACAAGAACGACAAGACTTCATTCGCTTATTGAAGCAGTATTGATATGTTCTCGCATGGACATACAATGAGCTCAAAGCTTACGACATGCAAATAATCCAACATGTTATCCCAATAAAGGAAGGGGCCAAGCCTTTTAAGTAGAAGTTGCGAAAGGTACATCTGATGCTTGAGCCCTTGATTTAGAAGGAGTTGAGGAAGATGTTCGATGCTAAAATCATCTACAAAGTGTGAAATTCAACATGGGTGTCAAATATGGTCCCGATAAGAAAGAAGTTTGGGAAAATACACTTATGCATAGATTTTGAAATCTTAACCGCACCTCGAACAAGGACAATTATCCTATTTCGTTGATGGAGGAGATATTACAAATAGTATCAGGGTCAAAAATGTTTTCTTTGCTTGATGGATATTTTGGATACAACCAGGTTCTAGTCTCAGAGCCTGATGGACTTAAGACTACTTTTCAGATGAAGTGGGGCACATTCACATTTAGAAGAATTCCATTTGGGCTAGTTAATGCTGGTGCAACCTTTCAACGTGTGATGGACATCGCATTTCGTGGACTGATTGTTCAGAGCGTAGTGATGTATCTTGATGATGTCATGATGTTTTCAAAGAAGAGATATGACCATGTACGCCACTTGAAGAAAATCTTTGAGCGATGTCAAAAATACGAGATATATCTTAATCCCAAGAAGAGCATTTTTGCAGTGTCTGAGGGAAACCTCTTGGGCCATATCATAGTGAAGAGTGGGATTAAAGTGGACCTTGAATGGGCTAGAGCTATTATGCGGATTCCCTTCCTAGTGAAAAAGAAATCTATGTAGTCCTTCCTGGGGATGATAAACTTTCTCCATAAATTCATCTTCGATTACGCTCAAATAGTGAAACCTATGCAAGAGATGGTGAGGAAGGATGCAATTTACAAGTGGAACAAAAGGGAAAAATATGCATTCTACCATATTAAGAAATCTATCGTAGAAGCACTAACCTTATACAACCAATTTTCAACAAATATTTTTTGCTCTATACCTTTTCTTCTAATACTTCTCCTTTCGCCATGCTTACACAAAAGGATGATTAGAATAATGAGCATCCAATATCTTTTATGAGTGCTAGCCTACAACGACCTGAACTTAAATACCCCGCCATCAATAAACAAGAATATGCAATTTACAAAGTGGTGAAGCACTTCCAGCCCTATCTTTTGAAAAATCATTGAATTGTTTTTGTTCTGCACCTGACAGTCAGATCGTTGTTTGTCCAACAAGAGTTGGGTGAGAGAGGAGTGAACTAGATGATCATTTTGTAAGAGTATGACCTATAATTCAAACTAGTTCACACTATTAATGGTCTATGTCAGTTAGCAGCAGAAGCAGTAAATGCAACAGAAGATGATCCATCTGGTTGGGAGCAGGAAATCGAGATGTACAATGTTAAGTGAGCCACCACTAATTCTATCTCAAACTTTTGGTACGCATAAGTGCGCCAATATCTTGAGCATGGCACTTTTCCCTCTCACTTATCTGCATGACAAAAGAGGGCATTTATATTGAAATCAATATCTTACCAATTGGTGCATGGGGTGCTTTTCAGAAAGCACCATAACGGAGTATTACTCTGGTGCTTGGAAGCACATGATTCAGAGAAAGTGTTATGTTACCTCCATGAAGGAAACTTTCTAGGTGACACTACAACGCACAAAGTAATGTGGGTTGGTTTTTAATGCCCACATTATTCAAATATGCTCACACATGTTCCTACAAGTTCCTGGGCTATTAGAAGTGTTTCAGACGAGGAAAGAATTCAACTGCCCCATTGCAACCTATCGTTGTTGAAGAACCATTTCAACAATGGGTTTAGATGTCATCAGTGATATTTTTCCGCACTCATCAAAGCATCACCATTATATTCTCACCACCACATATTATTTCACGCGGTGGATAAAAGTGGTTCCAATCAAGCAAGTGATGATCAGGAAGCCATCAAGTTCCTCAAACAAAATTATCATTTCCAGGTTTGGCATTCTAACTTCACTGGTTTTTGATAGTGCAATATACTTTTCATCATTAATATTATATGATTTTGCATTGGAAAATGGTATTGTATTGAAACATTCTGCTAATTACTATCCGCGGGTAAATGGTATTGCTAAGTCTACCAATAAGAACCTCATTTTCATCATTAAGAAGATTGTTTTCTTTGAACAGAGGAACTGGCACTATGCTTTGGTGAATTTCATATGGGTTGAATGAGTCACACCAAAAATTTCTTTGAATATGTCTCCCTACTTCCTGGTGTATGGAAAAGAAGCCATCCTACCCCCGAACATCTATTTGGCTGCCCTTAAACTTTCACAACAGTCTCAGGGAAAGCCATGCTTATTGGTACAAAGTAGGATAAACACCCTTTGCAAGCTATAGGAAGAAATACAAAAAGAAAAAGGAATTTTTTCTCTTCACTAGAGTTACATTAAGAGGTGGTTTTACAATAATTCTACAGGGAAAAATGAATTTAGAGTGGGTGACCAAGTGTTAAAGTGGGACAAATCCCACAAGGACAAATACAAACATACTAAGTTCCAATCCTTATGGATCATACCATTCATTGTGCATGAGAAGATTGGCCAACGAACATATCGTCTTCAGTCTTTAGACGGGAACATTGACTCTCTTTCTGTTAATTTCCAAGACTTAAAACATAATTTTCAATGATGGTTTAGGGTTGTGCCCTACCCTATGTACATAGTTTGTTTTCTTGTTTTTGTGTTTATTTTGTCATGCATTTTGTTTTCATTCATGTAAATAAGCATCATGTGTGAACGTCTCTTCTGGCTTCTTTATGTGTGGTTGAGTTGAAAAGAGTCTTGTGACACCACAACATTTCGCTAACCTGCGGTCCTCCTTATTTATTTTGATTACGTCTTTTGGTAAATGATGTTCTGATGGAAAATATGATCCTTATGTAAGGTGCGTTTTTTTTTTAACCATTATACCTGTGCCTATTTTGGAAACCTTACACCCATACTCAGCTCCTCATGTTTCAGTGTCTTCACGCTTATCCAATTAAGTAGAAGTGGAAAAGGGGAAAATATAAATGAGCAAACATAAATCAAAGGTCTTTATATGATTCTATGAAGGAATAACCTTTCCTACTCTCAATAAGTTAGGATCCCTCTTCTTCCCAAAAAATGAATAAGTTTTTATGCATGGTCCTATATAAATAAAGGTGAAAGAAGAGAAAGGCTTCCTGCATAGAGAGGTGAAGCAAGCAACGCAATCGGGGTACTGTCCTGGCTTGCTAGAAGCAGAGCAATGTTTTTTTTCATGTAGTGACTCCTCTGGGGTACTATCTAAGCCTTCTGGCAGCAAAGCAACTCCAGAGATGAAAAACTATAGCCTGAAAATCTAAAGCTCGCGAACTATACTACCCTTTCCTTATTCGAAACATTGCGATATTGCTGATCTTATGTCTTTGTTCAACCGAGAAGGGACAGAGGGGACTATGTTTATTCACAGGGTAACTGGGGAAACCATAGTAATTTTCTTGATGAATCAATTTTCTAAGAGGAAAAATACCTTGCACAAAAGAATCAACCAAGACATAGAAGTTAGAATTCTACTAGTGTGTCGCTAAGTGTTGTTGTTGCTATAACATCCTCCAAAATTTTGTCCTACACCCAAATTTTAGATCCTACCTTGATCTTGTATATTGTCTTCACAAACATTAGGAATTATTGCATGTTTTTTCTCTAAGTGTTTTGGTCCCATTTGCAATAAAATCAAAGTTTCATCTTTTCACATGTTAAGTGTCACGTGATATAGAAAATCTTGTTTTGGTGGTTTCAAGGGGTAATCTTTGTGTAAATGAGTTGGTATGACCATGTAAACATGTGCTGAACTCATTTGAAAAGCTTTAAGCACTGTCTCATAGGGGTCGTCACAGTCATCGCAAAGTGTATCTTTGGTGTCACACTTTTCGTCCCAAATTTGTCACACTGAGGGAAGTTTATTGTTCATGCATTCTGGATGATATATGTTATGTCGTTAAGTGTTCTAAGTGTGTGATCACAATCAAGTCTTATCATTGTTTACATTAGCTCCATGGATCCCAGACTTAGTCAATTTCGGTAAACTTCCCAACCAAGAAACTTAGCCTCATCTGACCCTCCTGAACTGCGCATTGTGTAGTCTCATCCCTCAAGCAACAACCCTTCCTCTTAGCACTATGAAATACACAGTTCCTACCTCCCAGGACTGTACACTGCATAGTATTTATGCTCAAGCCCAACCCCTGAGCTCAAAAATGTACAATACTTCCCTCTAGCCAGGCTTAAACTACGCATTGTGCAATATTATTTATCAAGCCCAACCCTTTAGCTAATGAACTGCATAATTGCATAGTCACTTGGCCTCCTTGTCCTTCAAGCACTGCACAGTGGGAAAGTTCAGTCATGAAGCCCTCATCCTAGCTCCTTCATCTCCCCAACTATGCAATCATCATTCTCAGTTCATCATTAATTGTGCATTGTGTAGTCTCAAGGATCAATGCTAACCCTTGACTACCTGAGTTGCACAATTATGCAGTCATTGAGCCTCTCCCTTAGCTTGCGACCCGGTTTTAGCTTAGTCATTGGATCATCATGCAACATCTTAGACTACGGGTTTATGTTAGGTCCCTATAATACTAGTGATTACCCCATTACTATTGTATTTGTATCCCTTATTAATATTGTTGCGCCCCTATTGTCCCCATATTGTTATTACTGTGCCCCATAGAATCCCTCTATTGTTATTTTTGTGCCTTTATATTATTATTGTTAGGTCGGCTGGGTTATATTGTGACTCCTTAGACTCCTATATATAGAAAGGAGGTTTTGTCATTTGAATCATGTTAATTTTAGGTATGTTCTATGCTAGAGCAATTTATTTAAATTTTCACAATTAGCAATCACATCAGCATTACGATAAACTGCAGATAGAACATAAATATAAAACGCAGAAGACAAGCCAAGACAAGAGGGCACAGGATGTGGCGCAAGCCAGTGAAAAACCCCACAATGTGTGGGGAAACCCTTGATTAATTCTTCTTTTATGTTCTTCAAAGTTCAACAGAGAAAGAGAGAGAGAGAGAGTACATTTACAACATAAGTCAACACTTTTACTTTCTCTAGATCTAAGCATAGATCATCTCCTATAATGATGAGATCAGTTGAAGACATTCTGCTTCAACTGATTCTCCAAGGTGACTCCTTCACCTATCATCGTGCTGCATCTGGTTCTCTTGCTGTACCACTCATACTGCACCATACTTCACTAATCATGTTGCTCATGTCCATGATCTTATCCATAATCATGCCGCCCATGTTTTGTGCTGCTGCACGATTCCATCATGCTGCCCATTCATTATGCAGTGCTGCTTCCAGAAATTATTGAGTTGTTCTCAATCATCATGGATCTGCACTTCAATGACTATAATTCTGCTCTCATTATACAGCATCACATTGCTACCCCAAGTCAACAAATCCGGTCTTTTCATTGTAATATACTCCTTGTGGAGATTCATAGATATTCTTTGTTGTCTATGCATCATCACACTGCAACACTACAATATTGTCATCAGCCTTAGCTGCTTGCTATGGCTTGCAGCCTAGCAAAGCAGCTAGGCTATAGATTTAGTCTCAAACTACACAATCAAGTCGTCATCTACAGTAATGTGAAAGTTGTGCATGTATATATTGATTGCGTGTATATATATATATTACCTGAGTGACTTCGTGTTGCTGAGTGACTGCGTGTATATATATATATAGAGCTGCATATCCACCTGGGTTGTGTGTATGTATATTTAATGAGTTGTTGTTGCTGCGTATCCACATACATTCATGAAGTTGTTGCTTGCATCACCGCGTGGACAACATATATATAATGCATATATTATAGCATTCCATTCCAGTCAGCAACGATGATCTCAGATAGGATATTCTAGCCTTTTACCATCTTGACACTTTATGAGGAATCATCCCATACATAACAGCCTCTCGATTTTGTAATTTCGTGATGCCAAATGGATGACTGTTATAAGTCAACGAAGACAGAATCCTTTGCTTTAGTATGCGGGTGCACGTGATGGCTTCGGTCTCTATGGTACTGAAATATCCATCCAATTTGCGTTAGATTGGATCTACAACCCAACAGTGTTCCCATGAAACCCTTCTCTCGTTTATCCTTTCACTCATTTGTCCTTCAAGAACGAGTTATGATTGAATGTGTGTACGCATATTGCTAGGGCATCGTATAAGCTAGGGCATTCATGCATGGTATTATATCTCCTTATGTATTGCGTTCTCCTCATGATCAGCATATAATGTTTGCAGCTCTTCCATATGACAACGAAGTAGATTTATCATGAAACTGTCTTGCGTGAAAGGAACAGTGTATTCCCTGATCTACGTATCAATGTACAGCATCAACATATTCCCTGATCTACGTATTAATGGTCTCCATTAACAGTGTATAAGATCCAGCGTATAAGGTCTTTGCGTCCATCCTCATAAGCATGCGGCTTATTGCGGCTAGGGTATTACAACAGTTAGGGCATCATATTTAATCCAGCGTATCTTCTTGTGAGTCTCTCCTTCACCAAAAACCCAAGACGTGGTGAGGAGGAGATCACATGAAGTGTGTGTCTCAATGACATCAAATCCTCTTATATTTATACTAATGTGTAGATGATGAATAGACATGACGTTTGGGTTTCTAGAGCCTACATAAGAGCTGGTCGGCTTGATAATAATTATATAAACAAAATAAATTCATATCTCCATAAATACTTATCGGAATCGGATGATCTTTGGATCAATCCTACACCTCTCGACGAGAGGGATCCAATAAAAATATCAGATGCCATAAATAAGCTTACCCACATGGAGTTTGGCCCTAGTTGCTAGTTTAACACTCCCTCTCAACTAGGGGGAACTCCATCAGCTGATCCATATGTCCGACTGTACTATCTCTGCCATCAATGCCCTGCACTGCTCTGCCCATCTTTGCTCAGCTCTGCTGGCTCTGCTCTACTCTACTCAGCTCTGCTTGGCTTTGCTTAGCTCTGCTGGCTCTGCTAGCTCTGCTCTGCTCAGCTCTGTTGGCTCTGCTAGCTCTGCTCTGCTTTGCTCAGCTCTGCTGGCTCTGCTCTGCTCTGCTCAGCTCTGCTGGCTCTGCTAGCTCTGCTCTGCTCAGCTCTGCTCTCTGCTCTTCTCAGCTCTGCTCAGCGCTGTTGGTTCTGCTAGCTCTACTCTGCTGGCTCTGTTGAACTATGAAGAAGAAGAATTGATCGAGAATGTCTCATACCATTCTCCACTGACCCGAAGTCAGACTCAGAGTGCGTACCACTAGTCCCAGACTAGTCTCAACTGACCCAATGTCAGCGTCATAGTATGTACCACTCTCACTGGTTCCAGACCAGTCCTGCACTGACACGAAGTCAGTCTCGGAGTATTTTTGTGCCTTTATATTATTTTTGTGCCTTTATATTATTATTGTTAGGTTGGCTGGGTTATATTGTGACTCCTTAGACTCCTATATATAGAAAGGAGGTTTTGTCATTTGAATCATGTTAATTTTAGGTATGTTCAATGCTAGAGTAATTTATCTAAATTTTCACAGTTAGCAATCACATCAACATTACGATAAACTGCAGATAGAACATAAATATAAAACGCAGAAGACAAGCCAAGACAAGAGGACACAGGATGTGGCGCAAGCCAGGGACGAACCCCACAATGTGTGGGGAAACCCTTGATCAATTCTTCTTTTATGTTCTTCAAAGTTCAGCAGAGAAAGAGAGAGAGAGAGTACATTTACAACATAAGTCAACGCTTTGACTTTCTCTAGATCTAAGCATAGATCATCTCCTATAATGATGAGATCAGTTGAAGACATTCTGCTTCAACTGATTCTCCAAGGTGACTCCTTCACCTATCATCGTGCTGCATCTGGTTCTCTTGCTGTACCACTCATACTGCACCATACTTCACTAATCACGTTGCTCATGTCCATGATCTTATCCATCATCATGCTGCCCATGTGTTGTGCTGCTGCATGATTCCATCATGCTGCCCATTCATTATGCAGTGCTGCTTCCAGAAATTATTGAGTTGTTCTCAATCATCATGGATCTGCACCTCAATGACTATAATGCTGCTCTCATTATACAGCATCACATTGCTACCCCAAATCAACAAATCCGGTCTTTTCATTGTAATATACTCCTTGTGGAGATTCATAGATCTTCTTTGCTGTCTGTGCATCATCACGCTGCAACACTATAATATTGTCATCAGCCTTAGCTGCTTGCTATGGCTTGCAGCCTAGCAAAGCAGCTAGGCTATAGATGTAGTCTCAAACTACACAATCAAGTTGTCATCTACAGTAATGTGAAAGCTGTGCATGTATATATTGACTGCGTGTATATATATATTACCTGAGTGACTTCGTGTTGCTGAGTGACTGCGTGTATATATATATTCATTGAGCTGCATATCCACCTGGGTTGTGTGTATGTATATTTAATGAGTTGTTGTTGCTGCGTATCCACATACATTCATGAAGTTGCTGCTTGCATCATTGCGTGGACAGCATATATATAATGCATATATTACAGCGTTCCATTCCAGTCAGCAACGATGATCTCGGATAGGATATTCTAGCCTTTTACCATCTTCACACTTTATGAGGAATCATCCCATACATAACAGCCTCTCGATTTTGTAATTTCGTGATGCCAAATGGATGACTGTTATAAGTCAACGAAGACAGAATCCTTTGCTTTAGTATGCGGGTGCACGTGATGGCTTCGGTCTCTATGGTACTGAAATATCCATCCAATCTGCGGCTAGATTGGATCTACAACCCAACAGTGTTCCCATGAAACCCTTCTCTCGTTTATCCTTTCACTCAGTTGTCCTTCAAGAACGAGTTATGATTGAATGTGTGTACGCATATTGCTAGGGCATCATCCACGTATAAGCTAGGGCATTCATGCATGGTATTATATCTCCTTATGTATTGCGTTCTCCTCATGATCAACATATAATGTTTGCAGCTCTTCCATATGACAACGAAGTAGATTTATCACGAAACTGTCTTGCGTGAAAGGAACAGTGTATTCCCTGATCTGCGTATCAATGTACAGCATCAACATATTCCCTGATCTACGTATTAATGGTCTCCATTAACAGTGTATAAGATCCAGCGTATAAGGTCTTTGCGTCCATCCTCATAAGCCTGCGGCTTATTGCGGCTAGGGTATTACAACAGTTAGGGCATCATATTTAATCCAGCGTATCTTCTTGTGAGTCTCTCCTTCACCAAAAACCCAAGACGTGGTGAGGAGGAGATCACATGAAGTGTGTGTCTCAATGACATCAAATCCTCTTATATTTATACTAATGTGTAGATGATGAATAGACATGACGTTTGGGCTTCTAGAGCCTACATAAGAGCTGGTCGACTTGATAATAATTATATAAACAAAATAAATTCATATCTCCATAAATACTTATCGGAATCGGATGATCTTTGGATCAATCCTACACCTCTCGACAAGAGGGATCCAATAAAAATATCAGATGCCATAAATAAGCTTACCCACATGGAGTTTGGCCCTAGTTGCCAATTTAACAAATCATCAAAGAATCATTCATTTGTGTAATGTAAAGGAGGTTTCCCCCTCAAAGAGGCTGAATTCTAAAGGCGTTGATCTATTTTTTCTATCTTTTTGTGAGCTAATTTCATAACATTTGGTATCAAAGCTTTGGATTCTAGGGTTTTGCTGCTCCAAATAGGTCATCGTGGAATTTTCACTATAATTTTTTTTTTCTACGACGTTTCAGAAGCAAAAAAAAAACCCATTTGAGAAGAAATCACACTGAACCTTGGGTCCTAGTTTTAGAGCTTTTTGTGCCATATTTGCAGAGATATGATCTAAGGAAGTTGGTCTTTTTGCAGACTCCTGAATTACATTCAAAACAGGTGACCTGGGGAAAATCGTCATAACTTTCTCTCTGAGGATCGGATTGAAATTTCATAAGAAGGTACAGAAAGAGGACGTACTATAGTTTCTTGTATATATTTTTCAGAGCCAAAGGTAAAAACAGGGATACGTGGCACATCATACAAGTTCGCTCTACTGAACTAGTCTATAATCAGGTCACTGTGGGAGATTTAGCATAACTCTTCCTTGGAGAATCCAATTTGGATCAGACTGGTGGCATTGGAAATAGGACATAGAGGGCTACTGCAGGTCGCAATTTCAGAACTGGATGATCCGAAATTACAAAGATATATTAGAGGCAATATCGAGCTCCGACAAAGTGAAAAAAGGTGTGTAGATTTTTTTAAATTTTTGCTTAAGCTTGGTTTGAAAAATTATTTTGAAGGAATTCAAAGGGCATAGTAGAGCATTATTATCAGTAACAGATGCCCTACGGAAAGAAAATGCAAACACCTAGTAAGAAACCTAAAAGCTCTAGCATGACTCATGAAGAAGAGGAAGAAATGCTACATGATATATCAAAATTACAAGACCAAGTGCAACAAATGTCACTCTCACAAAAGCTAACAGAAGCTAAGATAAATGGCATGAAATTTAAGATAAAGGGCATGGAAGCTAAGATGGATGATTTGAAGATAGATTTGAAGACAGATTTGAAGATAGGCATGGCAGATTTGAAGACAAATTTTCTACAAGAAATACTTACTAATGGTGAAAGGGTAGTAAAGGAAACTCATGATGCGAAAAAAAGAAATGTTAATCATGATTTCATAGACTCTAATGTTGGATCGAAGACACACCATATTCCAAAAATCAATATGAGGAAGTTTTATGGCAAGGATCCCGCAACATGGATATTACAGATGGAGCAATTTTTCGATCTCAATAATGTGCAAAACACACAAAAGGTACGTATTGCAACTTTATATTTGGAACCAAATTTGTTTGTATGGTATCAATGGATTTGATCTCGTAAACAAATTATCACTTGGGCAATTTTTACAGAAAAATTGACAGCACATTATGAGGATACAAAAAGCAACACTTTTTTTAGCCAATTGATAAGTCTCAAACAAAAGGGTTCAATAATGGAGCACAATGAGGAGTTCCAAAAATTGAACATAAGGGTATCAAATATTCCAGAGGAGCATAGGTTTGATGTGTTCATAGGGACTTTAAAGGATAGTATCCAACAGGATGTTTGCCTTTGGGAACCTAATTCATTAGAGAAGGCATTCAAGTTAGCAAGAAAAATGGAAAGAAAAATTATGGCAACCAGGAAGCATACCACTCACAACTATAAAGATGGAAGTGTTGTTGCCCCTAGTCTTCCACATCCTATAAGGTTGACACCACAACAATTGGAAGAAAAAAGAGCAAAAGGGCTTTGTTACAGTTTTGATAGCAAATACACTAAAGGTCATAAGTGTGCTGAGAAGAAATTATTCTACATAGATTGTGAAGAGGAAGAAGAAAAGAAGAAAGAAAGTTCAAAAGAAGAGGATATACTCCAGGGACAAAGCCTAGATAAAGAAGAAATGAATCCGACCATATCTTGTAATGCATTGGCTGGAATTACCACTCCTCAAACCATCAAGATAGAAGGACAAATCAAGAAGAAAAAGGTAACAATGTTGATTGATTTAGGAAGTACCCACAATTTTGTTCATTGTAAGGTAGCAAAAGAATTGAATTGCTTCCTATATCCAACACCAGAGTGTCAAGTGATGGTTGCAAACAGAGGTACAATAAATTGCTCTAGAAAGTGCCATAATATCAAGCTATACATGGGAGAATATGTATTGACTAGCCCAATGCTTTCCATTCCAATGGGAGGTGTTGATGTTGTACTAGGAGTCCAATGGCTACAATCCTTGGGTACAATAGCTTTTAATTTTCAAGAACTTTTCATGAATTTTTCTGTAGAAGGAAAGGAAGTTGAATTAAGGGGTATTGCAGGGAAATCGGGAAAGATAACCAGCTCTAACGATATGACAAAGCTTCTAAAAAAGGAACAAAGAGGTGTAATTGCACAATTATGTTTGCTAGATGTTTCCACATCGAAATCATCTATTTCTCCAGATCTCCAAAAAGTCTTGGACAATCATTCCAAGGTATTTGAGACTCCCAAAGGTCTCCCACCTATTCGTGATCATGATCATGCTATTCATCTGATTCCAGGAAGTGTTCCTCCAAACATCAGGCCGTACAGATATCCCTATGCCCAAAAGAGTGAAATTGAACGTATGGTTACAGAAATGCTAGAGGCTAGTATAATTCAACCTAGTCAAAGTTCTTTCTCTGCCCCAGTAGTATTGGTGCACAAGAAGGATGGATCATGGCACATGTGTCCGAATTATAGGGAGCTCAACAAGCTCACTATTAAAGATAAGTTTCCCATTCCTGTCATTGATGAATTACCAGATGAATTGCATGGATCAATTTACTTCACCAAGTTGGATCTTCGTTTAGGATATCATCAAATCAGAATGAAGGCTGAAGACATTCCGAAAACAACATTTAGAACTCATGAGGGTCATTATGAATTTTTGGTCATGCCTTTTGGCCTTACCAATGCACCTTCTACATTTCAAGGTTTGATGAATTCCATTTTCAAACCCTTCCTTAGAAAATTTGTGTTAGTATTTTTTGATGATATACTAATCTACAGCAAGTCTTGGAAGGATCATGTTGAACATGTTGACAGGGTGTTACAACTATTGGAGGAGAAACAATTATATGCAAAAAGATCCAAATGTTTCTTTGGAGTAAACGAGGTGGAATATCTGGGTCATATCATATCTCATGAAGGAGTTAAGGTAGACCCTAGCAAAATTAAAGCCATTAAGGAATGGAAAATCCCCACATCCATAAAGCATTTGCGAGGGTTTCTTGGGTTGACAAGGTATTATCGCAAGTCTGTTAAGAATTATGGGAGAATAGTAGCACCTCTAACAACATTATTGAAGAAAGATGCATATTCATGGACTCCAAAAGCAAAAAAGGCCTTCGAACATCTTAAAGAGGCAATGTGCCAAGCACCGGTCTTAGCTACACCAGACTTCACAAAAACCGTTATTGTGGAATGTGATGCTTCAGGAAATGGAATTGGTGTTGTTTTAATGCAAGATGAAATACCCATTGCTTTTGAAAGTCGTCCAATCAAGGGAAAGTTTTTACACAAAGCTATTTATGAGAAGGAAATGTTGGCAATACTACATGCACTTAAGAAATGGCGACCCTACCTAATGGGAAGACACTTCAAGGTAAAAACGGATCATGATAGCCTTAAATACTTTTTAGAACAAAGATTATCCTCTGAAGAGCAACAAAAGTGGGTCACAAAGATGTTGGGTTATGACTTTGAAATCATCTACAAAAAAGGGCAGCAAAATGTGGTGGCAGATGCACTCTCAAGAAAGGATGAGGATGTGGAAGCATTGTTGTGTGCCATTTCTATTATCCAACCAAATTGGATAAATGAAGCAAGGGAGGAATGGAAGAATGATGAATAAGTGTGGGCACTTATTCGAAAGTTACATCAAGATCCCAGTACATTTGATACATTTAGCTGGCAAAATGATTCGTTACGGTACAAATATTGCTTATACCTCTGTAAGAATTCCCAAATCAAACAAAAGATTCTTATGGAATTGCACACTTCTCCCTTAGGAGGGCACTCAGGATTTTTAAAAACTTACCACATGGTTAAGAAGGAATTTTTTTGGGATGGCCTTAAATTGGATATTCAAAAGTTTGTGGCGGAATGTTGGTCCATCATTAATTGTGCATTGTGTAGTCTCAAGGATCAATGCTAACCCTTGATTGCCTGAGTTGCGCAATTGTGTAGTCATTGAGCCTCTCCCTTAGCCTATGACCCGGTTTCAGCTCAGTCATTGGATCATCATGCAACATCTTAGACTACGGGTTTATCAGACTGATTTCATCTTGTCATGAGTGAATTGAAGATGCAGGAAATATATCATGTTATGACAAGATGATGAAGAAGGAGACAGAGAAGGAGAACATGTTAGAAGACACCTTTGTAATTGGAGATGTAATTTGATCAATTAGGAAATGTAAAGGGACAACATTTTTTTACTAAAGCTCAAGACTTGATAACACTAAAGACTCCTCATCCCTAAGCTATTCGGAGGTGGATATAATATCATTCTCAAGAAGACACATAACAAGAAGAAGCAAGAATTACTTGAAATTTCCATGTCATCATGCAGTCCATGTCATTAGTTTCATATCATGTCATGTCATGAGTCATCATATGCCACAACATTTTGTGGATCATGTAAATTCTTATTCAAAATTGTATTATAAAGTGGAAGTCTGAAGGACATGTACAAAATATGAAGATTCATGTAAAATTCAAAACTTCATAGGGTAGTCAAAGAGTCACAAGGGAGGTGAAGGATCACCCCATTGGTTATATATACACCCTCATTGTACAAGCAAAGGATTTTTCACCTTGGTTGCTCCTGCAAGGCATCAAATTTGAGACAAACTAGTTCTTTTTGCGAGTAAGTAGTGGCTCCAACGCTCCACTATTGGAGTTAGTGGTGTTCGTTGTATACATGTGTCTTGAGACTTTTACTTAATATATGAAGCTCGATGGTCAACACGTTCTTCATGCATAGATTATGAATGTTTGTAACATTGTTTTGTAAATGTTTATGATTCATGTTTGTTTTCACATGTACTAAAGTAGTTGAACTATTTCGGTTATTTTAGTGCTTATCATATTGATAATCTATTGTAATGGTTGCAATTACTATCTCATTTTTGTGGACTATTCCACCATATTTTAGATGGATCCCTCCTATTTGTGTGTGTCTCTGCCAGAGTGGTACTAATACCCATCTCTCATAGGCTCACTTTCTTTTCCTCCACAGCAGAATAACCTCGACACACCTACAACCAAAAACTCATCAGGCACACTCACTTAATTTTCGAAGGCACATATGCATCTTGCTGACATTAGAGCAAAGGAAAACCTTTTAGAAAATGGTAACCAAGTCGTATTCCTGATGGGGCTCCTATCCCAAATGGTGTAAGCTCTAATTTTGACCACATATTGGGGAGACCCCTTTGAATGTTGGTCGGTCCAACACTGCCAACACCACCCAAAATTACTTACAAGAATGTAGAACCCACAATGCCTCCACCCAATTCACACTATAGGAATCCAAATCCCATAGTGACTCCACCTGCAATCCGACAGGAATCAAGAGCACACCATGGCTCCACCTAATAGCTTCCATGGGAATCCATAGTCCACCTTCAGGATCTTTGCCTGTAAAAACACAAAGAGAAGTCCTAAAATTCCCAGTTTCTCCACCTTCTAAGCAGGAATCCAGAATCCACTATTTCTCAACTTCTCAACATCACAACTTTGTCCTAACCCTCCATTAATCTCTTTCAGTGTTGCACCCATACTACTTCCAATGCATTCTTTCTTATTGTTGTGTTATTCTGCACTTGAGTATTTTATACCTTTCTTAGTGTGCTTGTCGATACTACACTTGTGACTCTTCTCATCCATGTGCTCTTCTCATGAGAGTATTTATCTTGTCTCCACTGTTGGCATTATGACACAGGCTTGGCACTATGGAACAGGTATTGTCCTTGATGGCAACTCACTCAGCAAATCACTCAGATGACAGTTCAGGCTCACAGGCTCTCAGAATAAAGGAAAAGGAAGTATATGCAGGTTCCCGTTGACCAAGTCGCGTATAAATGCGGATTCACAGACCAAAAGGCACGTATGCGTATACATGCACTTTCATGCATAGAAAAGCGCGTACAGTTTGGAAAACTTGTTTTTTGGTCCTTGGTATTGGACCTATGGTTTTGGACCATGGTATCTCGTTCGAAGTGTTGAACCCAGGTATTTGGACCCAGGTATTGGTTCTAAGTGGTTTTGGACCATGGTATTGAGTAAGGCCTAAGACTATAAAAGGAGGAGGAGATCATTAGGCAAAGGTAAGCATTGAATATCTTATGAAGAGCAAGATCTAGAATACTGGTCATTGGGTTATGGTGCATAGCTGGATCTAAATCAAGGAGGAACCTGAGCGCTAGAAGAAGGATAAGTTCTATTGATGGGTCAAGATCTTAAGGCTTGAAGAGAAGTATCTTTGTGTGATTTTGATCTTTTATATTTGGCGCATGACTTGATTTGTAAATCTGATGATCTGGGTATAACTGATGTCTGAATAGTTGAAAAGGGTAAATTATCTTTTACAGATCTATACGTAGGTTTAGCATAGCAAAGGCGCGTATACACGCTAGTTCGGTAATTCAAAACAACATATACGCAGGTTTGCCTTAATATAGCAGCATATGCACGCAAGTTTTACATATTGAAGTAGCGTGCGTCTCATAAAATATGTTTTAGCTACTTCTGTTTATTGTTGCAGTGTTCTGGGTTCAGGATTGGTTTCTGGTTACTGATATTGTATTCTGGCTACAACATTCAAAGAAGTGATTGTTTGATTCAGTTTTTGGTTGGTGCAAAGGAGACTAGTTGATGCAAATATATTTGATGTTTGATTGATGTTATTGATGGATCCAGTCTGAAAATTTATGAAACGTGGTCCCTGGAAGAAAAGAGAAGGTTGTATCCTTCTGTAGGTCAGCACCTACGTACTAGTACATCAGCTAGAGCTAAGGGGGTTGTAGCTCCCTTCCAGGAGAAGCTGGAGAACATGAGAAGGTTGTAGCCTTCTGCAAGTAGAAGCCTACGTACTGGTATAAGACTGCACCAGTACATAAATGTTGTAAAAAGAAGTTTCTTATTAAAAGAAGATAGAGACGAATTGTAGCAGGTGGTTTTCACTCACATTAGGTTTCCACCTTATATCTTGTGTTCATGTGTGTGATTGCCTATACTGTTTACTGCACTTGATTACTATTTTATGGTTCTGATACACAGATTAAGATTAGCTAACTAAATTAGAAGTCTGCGAGATATACGCGGTTTTCTCTAAACACAGTTGCGTATATACGCAGGTTGAATTAATAGAAGTAGCGTACATCAATTTGTTTATGGAAATGAAAAATTGTTAAATTTCTAATACTAATTCACCCCCCCTCTCAGTATTATTTCCAACAATTGGTATTAGAGCAGGTCCTTTAGAAGAAGCTTGATCGCTTGAAGGAAGATCTATCATCATGAGAAACTACGAAAAAGAGGCATCCATCAAGCCACCAATCTATGATGGGAGAAACTTTGTCTATTGGAAGGTAAGAACCACAACCTATCTTCAATCTCTTGGTACAAAAGTTTGGGATATGGTGGAATGAGGATACACATTTCCATCAGCAACTCCTCCAGATACAGCTGGTAAAAAGCAGTATGAAACAAATGCAAGGGTTGTCAATACTCTATTGGGGAGTCTATCTCAATCATAATTTGTCAAGGTTATGCAGCTCAAAACCGCCAAAGAAATATGGGACAAGATCATTCTAAGTTATGAAGGAGACGATCAGGTAAAACGTGTAAAACTACAATCTCTAAGAATTCAATATGAAACTCTCAGAATGCAAAATGATGAAAGTGTGGCTAATTATTTCTTACGTATAGATGAGATTGTTAATCGCATGAAAAAATTGGGTGAAGAGATAAAAGAAGTTACTTTAGTTGAAAAGGTTCTAAGATCTTTGTCTTCTAAGTTTGAATCAAAAGTTTCTTCCATAGAAGAAAAACAGAAGCTTCAGAGTATTACCATGTCACAGCTGCACGAAATTCTAACTGCTTTCAAAATGAGAAAAGGGGGTCGATCAGACATGAGAGAAGCTGCATTCAAAGCTTCAAGAAAAGGACAATACAATGAGTCAGGACATATGTCAGAAGGAGAGGAAGAATCAAACTTTGTCAAGAACCTTCAATGGGGTTCTAGAAGATTCAGAGGTAAGCTACCTTTCAAATGCTTTTCTTTTGGAAGAGTCGGTCACTATGCAGCCAAATGTCCTCATAAAGATAAGCTTGATAAAGGTAAGGAACTAGTTCAATCGAACAAAAGACAGAACGTAAGTAAGAAGAGCTATTATACACATGAACACAACGATGGATTTTCAAATAGTGATGAAGATGAATATGGTAATGATTATATAATTTTGATGGCTTTTGAAGATGACGATTTCTTGGATGCTATAGATGAAGATGGTCTCTATGAAGAAATTTCTAAACTAAAATTTTTTAGAAGAAAAGAGTATGATTATAGATACTCTGACATTCCAACTTGCTGAAAGGGAAAAACACAATGAAAAGTTAGAATGTGAAATTGTGGGACTTAGAAAAGATATTGAGGAAACAAAATCTCTTAATCTTAGATTTTTTAAGGGTTTAGATGAGATTATTAAAGTGCAATGTTCTCCGGTAATCAAGATAGGTCTTGGATATACTGAAGAAGCATCTCAAGCACAGAAGCCATCCACCTCCAAAAGTTATCTTGATGCAGCAAGGAGAAGTGAACAGGTTGACAATCGTCAGCAAAGGCATAAAGCGGATCACCAGGTAAATCAGGGTCAATCTACTTCAAGAATGAACAAAAGCTACAACCAACTGCAGGTAAATAATTCTCAATTTGCCCCAAGAATGAATGTCAATGGAAACTACAATCACCTGGTCGGTAGATTTGATAATCGCAGGAATTTCTTTAATGGCCAATGTTTCTCATGTCATAACTTTGGACACAAAGCTGCTCAATGTGTTGCCTACAAGACCATCATGACTAGAGAAGCACAAAATCAAAGGAGTGTGACTGGGATCATGAAGAGGACCTACAATAACTTTTCTGACCTTGAAAATGAAATAGAATGCTCTATTTGTAATAACTTCGGTCATGAAGATTCTGAATGCAGAAGTAAGTTTCGGCAAACATCTCAAAAGGAGCAAGCTTCATTGGGTCCCAAAACATGGAGAAAGAAAGAACCACAACCAGAAAGATGTGGTATAGCCTTATATGCAGAAGGACAGGAAAATCAGTGGTACATCAACAGTGGATGCTCAAAACATATGACAGGTGATAAAGAAAAACTTCAGTCATATAGTGCCTTAGAAAAGGAAAGGAAGGCCTCATTTGGAAATGACACCCCTGCACTCATAAAAAGTAAAGGTTCTGTTCTTTTGGAAGAAAAGGTCAAAGCTGGAAATGTTATGTATTTTGATGGCTTAAAGCATAATCTATTGAGTGTTAGTCAAATGTGTGACCAAGGAAATGAGGTAGTATTTCGATCAAAGGGATGTATTGTCAGTGAACTTGATACATGAGAAACAATGATCAAAGGCATCAGAACTCCAAATAATTTATACATACTCAAGGGAGGACAGCAACAATTCTATCTAAGAAAAAATGATGAACACTAGCTATGGCACAGAAGATTGGGGCATCTAAGCTTCCCTCAAATAAGGAAAGCATGCAAATATCAGGTTGTTCGCGATCTTCCTGACATCAGAATTCCAGACAATACAATATGCAAATCATGTCAGTTTGGTAAGCAAACTAGAACACATTTCCCTGAGAAGGAAGGATCAGCTACTAAGCCACTTGAACTTGTCCATACTGATTTATGTGGTCCATCAAGGAAAAAGTCACCTTGTGGAGAAGAATACTTTATATTGTTCATTGACGACTTTTCCAGGATGTGTTGGATAGGACTTCTGAAGCATAAAGACGAAGCTTTTGAAAAGTTCAAATCTTTAAAAGCCTTGGTTGAAAATGAATTAAATTGCAGAATCAAATGCCTCAGGTCGGATCGAGGAGGGGAATTTACCTCGGATGAATTTTTCGACTTTTGTGAAGAACATGGAATAAGAATGGAATTCTCTACTGCAAGGGCTCCTCAGCAAAATGGAGTGGTAGAAAGGATGAACAGAATGGTTCAACAAATGGCTCATGCTATGCTTGATGAGTCTGGAACTCCTGCAACCTTCTGGGGCGAAGCTGCATTTGATATCTTTATTATTCTCAACAAAAAAAATGTCTGGGTAAACAACACTCAAACTCCTCATGAACTTTGGTATGGTAAGACTCCTACTGTAAAATACTTCAAAGTTTTTGGAAGCAAATGTTACATCAAAAGGACTGATGAAAAGCTTGGCAAGTTTGAACCTAGAATGGATGAAAGCATTCTCCTTGGTTACTCTTCCCGAAGTAAAGGATATAAGTGTTACAATAAAAGACTTGGAAAAATTGTTCAAAGTATTGATGTGGTGGTTGATGAAGCAGGCAACAATCCAAAGCAGATAAAAACCAAAGATTTTGAAGATGATGAGGACTATCCTTCAACATCAAATCAGACTAATGCTGAAGAAGAAACTTATGAGGCACCAAAAGAACAAATAAGGGTAGAAAAAAGACTCCATCCAAGTATGTCCAGAATAACCATCCAGAGACTCAAATTTTGGGGCAAAAAGAGGCAGGTGTACAAACAAGAAGAACTATTACAGAAGCTTCAAGCTATCTAGCGTTGCTCTCCTCCTTCGAACCAACTGGGTTGGAAGGTCAAGCAGCTCTAGATTCAGGAAGTGTAGCTATAGCTACACAAGAGGGAAGGATTGAGTATATCGATGCTGTAAATATAACTTCATCGGTTAATGGAGACACTGTACGAACAGAATCAGTTATATATCAACGTTCTAATACCAATACTTGTACGCATCAAAAACCTCAAATTCATCAAGGGGAATGTGTAAAGAAGGGATAAATTCTGGCGGATGGTGCGACTATTCTTTTATATTATTCCTTTTTCATTCCGACATGACATTATGCCCGTGTAGATGAACCCAGTAATTCAAATTGCACGGGGATCATTGGTGCTACGCAGATGTATGTTGATTTTCCAATAGTATCTGGCACAGATGGAGTTATGCCACAGACTAGAAGTGAAGCATGAAAAGATGAATGCTGGGTCAAGGCCATGAATGAAGAACTTGAGCAGATTGAAAAGAATAACACTTGGGAATTGGTTCCTAGACCTAATGATAAGAATGTCATAGGGACCAAGTGGATATTCAAAAACAAGCTGAATGAAAATGGAGTTGTTATTAGAAACAAGGCTAGACTTGTTTGTAAAGGGTATGCTCAAAAAGAAGGTATAGACTTTGAAGAAAATTTTGCACCGGTTGCCAGACTTGAAGCCATAAGAATGTTCCTTGCTCTTTCTAACTTTCAGAAGTTCAAAGTATATCAAATGGATGTGAAATCTGCCTTTCTAAATGGAGACATAGAAGAAGAAGTGTATATTGAGAAACCAGATGGATTTATCCTTGGAAATGATCCAAAACTTGTATGCAAACTCAGAAAGGCTCTCTATGGTCTTAAACAGGCTCCAAGGGATTGGTATTATCATCTTGACAAATACGTCCATCAACAAGGTTTTTCAAAGGGATCAGCAGATAGAAATCTATATATAAAAAGACAATGATAAATTGCTAATACCCCTTGTGTATGTTGATGATATCATCTTTGGTAGCAATGAAGAAGCCATGAGTCAAATCTTTGCTTTGGTGATGCAGAAAGAATTTAAAATGTCCTTGCTTGGCGAGCTCGCATACTTTCTTGGTTTACAAGTCCAACAAAACAAAGACAGTATCTTTCTATCACAAACCAAGTACCTCAAGCAGATCTTGAAGAAATATGGCATGGAAGATTCAAAACCAGTATGTACGCCTATGGTAATAGGGTGCAGCCTTAGCCCAAATGATGAATCAACAAAAGTACATCAACCAACCTATAGATCCATGATTGGTATTCTGCTCTATTTGACAGGTACCCGTCCAGACATCATGCATGTAGTGGGAATAGTTGGAAGATTTTAGGCAAATCCAAAAGAAGCACACCTTCAGGCAGTTAAAAGGATTTTCAAATATCTTCAGGGAACACAAAACTATGGCTTATGGTATCCTAGAGATACAGATCTCACACTTCATGCATATACAGATGCAAATTGGGCAGGAAGTGTGGATGATAGAAAAAGCACTAGTGGTGGTGCATTCTTTATGAGTTCCAGACTAGTATCTTGGTTCAACAAGAAACAAAGTTCAATTGCATTATCTACAGCTAATGCAGAATATTTGGCTACTGCATCTTGCTGCACATAACTCCTTTGGATGATGCAAACATTGCAAGACATTCAAATCACTTGTACTCCACCTATCTCCATTTTATGTGATAATACAAGTGCAATCAGTATTTCAAATAATCTATTCATGCATTCAAAGACCAAGCACATACCTATCAAATATCATTTTCTCGGGAACAAGTGCTTGAACAAAAGGTCAAATTGGAGTATGTTCCCTCAAAGGAACAGGTTGTTGATATATTCACCAAACCACTGCCCAGAGAAATATTTGAATACCTCAAACAAAAGCTGGGAGTAGTTGATGCATCATCTTGCTGTTGACACTTATCTATTTCAGAGAAAAGTGGTTGTACGCGAGTTTCATGAAGAGAATCTGTGTACATACGCCGGTTTCTGTGGATACAGTCGTGTATATGTTGGTTTGAAGAAAAACAGTGGGCCAGACTTAGGGTGAAAAGAGTCTAATATGGGTCTGACAGAGACCATCTGGCACAGGTTCAAGGGGAGCATATACTCCTAATAATTCATTGTTGGCATTATCTTAGAATATCTTGGTACAACTTCACAATTGTTTTTGATTCAGGTGGAGAGGGAGATCATGGTTGATGGTCCAGATGGTGATTGACAGATGTTGCTGGTGATAGTTACTGATGACTATCATAGTCTTGTCTTAGATAATTGGTCTCTATGTCATGTATTTATTTTATTATCAAGGACATGTAACGACCTATTTTGTTTCCCCACTATGCCTGGGATGGATGATGTAATATTATTGTTTTATCATGTATAAATTTTTGGTATATCCCCATTTGGTTGGGTGAATGAGTCAATTACAGTATATCCCCATTTAGTTGGGAGATGGACGTACGTATGAGTCTATGGCGATAGGAAGGTCATTTATGATGTATAGAGTCATGTTCTTCTTATAGAACATATTTTTACAGACACTGCCTATAGTCAGGGTGAGCATGGACAGCATAGCAGAGCATAGATTTCAGCATGTACTCAGGGGAAGCATCATCCTTTGCCCTTGATGACAAAGGGGGAGAGTGATTTGGGGTTGCCATCAAGTCCAAAGGGGGAGATTGTTGGCATTATGACACATGCTTGGCACTATGGCACAGGTATTGTCCTTGATGGCAACTCACTCGGCAAATCACTCAGATGATAGTTCAGGCTCACAGGCTCTCAAAATAAAGGAAAAGGAAGTATATGCAGGTTCCCATTGACCAAGCCGCGTATACACACGGATTCACAGACCAAAAGGCACGTATGCGTATACACGCATTGTCATGCATAGAAAAGCGTGTACAGTTTGGAAAACTTGGTTTTCGATCCTTGGCATTTGGACCTATGGTTTTGGACCATGGTATCTCGTCCGAAGTGTTGAACTCAGGTATTAGTTCTAAGTGGTTTTGGACCATGGTATTGAGTAAGGCCTAAGACTCTAAAAGGAGGAGGAGATCATTAGGAAAAGGTACTCAAACATTGAATATCGTATGAAGAGCAAGATCTAGAATACTGGTCATTGCGTTATGGTGCATAGCTGGATCTGAATCAATTAGGAACCTGAGCGCTAGAAGAAGGATAAGTTCTATTGATGGGTCAAGATCTTAAGGCTTGAAGAGAAGTATCTTTGTGTGATTTTGATATTTTATATTTGGCACATGACCTGATCTGTAAATTTGATGATCTGGGTATAACTGATGTCTGAATAGTTGAAAAGGGTAAATTATCTTTTACAGATCTGTACGCAGGTTCAACATAACAAAGGTGCGTATACACACTGGTTTGGTAATTCAAAACAACGTACATGCAGTTTTTCCTTAATATAGCATCGTATGCACTCAGGTTCTACATATTGAAGTAGCATACGTCTCATAAAATATGTTTTAGCTACTTCTATTTATTGTTGCAGTGTTCTGGGTTCAGGATTGGTTTCTAGTTACTCTTACTGTATTCTAGCTACAACATTCAAAGAAGTGATTGTTTGATTCAGTTTTTGGTTGGTGCAAAGGAGATTGGTTGATGCAGATATATTTGATGTTTGATTGATGTTATTGATGGATCCAATCTGAAAATTTATGAAACGTGGTCCCTGGAAGAAAAGAGAAGGTTGTAGCCTTCTGTAGGTCAGCACCTACGTACTAGTACATCAACTAGTACAAGAGCTAAGGGGGTTGTAGCTCCCTTCCAGGAGAAGCTGGAGAATGAGAGGAGGTTGTAGCCTTCTGCAGGTAGAAGCCTGCGTACTGGTATAAGACTGCACCAGTACATAAATGTTGTAAAAAGAAATTTCTTATTAAAAGAAGATAGAGACGAATTGCAGCAGGTGGTTTTCACCCACATTAGGTTTCCACCTTATATCTTGTGTTCATGTGTGTGATTTCCTGTACTGTTTACTGCACTTGATTACTGTTTTATGGTTCTGATACACAGATTAAGATTAGATAACTAAATTAGAAGTCTACAAGATATACGTGGTTTTCCCTAAACACAGTTGCGTATATACGTAGGTTGAATTAACAGAAGTAGCATACATCAATTTGTTTATGGAAATGAAAAATTGTTAAATTGCTAATACTGAATCACCCCCCCCCCCCCCTCTCAGTATTATTTCCAACATCCACTTTTCCTACTTTCCCTGTACTCCTTGAATCTTCCCTCAGCATACTATCATATTCCATTTTATGTAGCATGTTGACCAAGCCAACCTGAATCACAAGGGTAGGATTGGATCAACCTCTTACCATACACATTTTAATGCATGTACCAGTTTCACATTCAATTCATTAGTGAGATAGGCGGCCAATGAAATGTCACTTTTGAGCTTGGTTTTTCCCCAAGCAATAGCCAAGGAAATTCTCCTCCCATAACTTTGAATATGTGTCCTCTCTCTTAGTCCAATCATTTTTATATTCATAATTATCTACAATTGTACATAAAAATATTTACAAGAGGGGCAACCAAAAAGGGTTGTTACATACCCCACCACGTTAGAGCAACATTGTCCTTGGTATTCCATACTCAAACACAAAATTTACAGTGAACTTCATATACACAACTCTTTTACACTTACATTTTCTTAAACAACAACAAAAAATGGGTATGATACCCTCATTTTCTCATTCATCTCCCAGGTGGCTTCATCTGATCCAAAGTGATTCCACTGCAACTTAACCTTCTTGATTAATCGATTCTAAAGCTCGAGTTGGCTCTGGTCTAGAATGCACAATGAATTTAGTTGGAATTATCCCCCAAATTCCACATGTGTCATAGAATAATAAATGATATGATTAGCATCATACAATTACTTTTTATGTAAATAAATATGGAAAAAATAATGTGTCTTCAGTATGTGTAGCAAGGCTAATCTATAGGCCATCGGACACACTCTCTCTAAGATTTGAAATAGACCACAAAATTTTGGTGCCAACTTGGCACAAGTTCCAATATTTAATGAACTTTTCCTTCGACTAATGCAGAGGTAAACATATTCCATTACTTGAAACTCCTTGTGCATTCTCTATTGATTTGCATAGATCTTGTATCTATCCTGAGTTGTTTTCAATTGATGTCTAATAGAAATTATTTCTTATTCCATCTCATTTAGAATATCATGCCCAATATCAACCATGTTCACTAGATCATTCTAGTTGATAGGTGTCTTACATATCCTACCACAAAGAGCCACAAATGGACTCATTTTTAATGATTCTTGGTACCAATTGTTGTAGGAAAACTCTACCAAATGTAGGAAATCTTCCCATCTCTTTGGCTTATGCATGATGTACATTCTAAGCATGTATTTTAGAAATTTGTTGACTCTTTTATTCTACCCATCTGTCAGGGGATGATATTCCATGCTAAAGGGTAACTTTTTCCCAAAACTAGCAAACAACATCTTCCAAAACGTAGATATGAATTTAGCATCCATATCTGAGCTAATCTTTTTGTGTAAACCATTCAATCTTACTATTTATTTATAAAAATATAGGCAATGTCACTTGCTTGGTGAGTGGACTCGACAACTATAAAATTAGCTACCTTGCTCACCTTATCTACCACTACCATGATAACATCATGTTGCTTGGTTGTCCTTGGTATTTCGGTGATCAAATCCATCGAGATGATTTTCCACTTCCATTCAGAATGGGGATTAGTTGTAGCAATCCCATACGAGTTTTGCATTTCATTTTTTCCTGTTGGAACTCTAATCATTTAGTAACATACTAAGCTACATCTTTTTTCATACCTGACCATTAATATAACTTATTCATAGCTGACATCATTTTTTGATAACCTGGATGAACTGAATATGGTATTTTATGGAATTCATCCAATATGAGCTTCTTCAAGTTGCCCATACAAGGTATACACCACTGATTTTTTAAATTTAGCAATCCATTCTCCATAAGGGATTATTTCTTGCTCAATGACCCTTCTGGTTCTTGCTATAAGTGTTCCTTCACTCTTTGGTAGTGTTCATCTTGTTGTATTCCTTCTTTAATATTTTCTTGGATTTTAACTTCACAACAAATTATAGCTTCCACATGGGGTATATGCAACCTTCTATTGATTGCATTAGCTACCTTTTTTTCCTTTCCTTTTATGTATATAGTTACAAAATCAAACTCACTAATCAAATCTAGCCACCTGACCTATCTTGCATTCATCTTGGAATGATTGAATAGATACCTTATCCATCCATGATCTAACATTAAGATAAACCTTCTTCCAAGGAGGTAATTCCTCCACATCTTTAGTGCATGAACTATTTCTACCAACTCTAAATCATGAAGAGAATAATTGCATGTGTGCTCATTCAACTTTCTTGACTCATAGCATACCACCTACCCTTCTTTCATTAGGAGTGTTGGGCCATATGAATTACATCTTTTTGACAATTTGTTACCCTTATATTTCACTCATTTTCCACTTGTCCTCAGATCACTACACTACTATTTTGAAATAAAAAGCCATCAAAGCTACATAAATGAGTAATAAGGTAAAGTTCCAATATTATATGAATTCTATATTTTGTTCTCTGTAAATTTGGATTAGTTTACATGAGTTACAAAAATTTACACCTTTCACAGCTTTACTAACATTCGCCAGCTAAATCCAAGGTTTGAATAGATCCCATGAAAGAAAAATGAGCCATAGCACATGGGAAGATTCCAAATGGTTCCTACATGGTTTTCCACCTATTGGGCACAAGTAGAAGAATCCTAGTTCACCGCAATATCAAATTCAAACCTTTGGTCAAATTATGACATGGTGCATTTGAAATAGACTTGGCATCAGAATAGAGTATGAAGCAAGCCTGATTCTTTAAACAAGTGAGCATGATCATGAAGGAACAAAAGATGATGATGTTTTTCTCACATGATTCATTTCCTTGATAGCATTGTCATGTGAATTAGAGTTTTAATAGAAATGAAATTCTAAGAAGTCGATTCATAGCTCTAGCCTTTAACAATTAGTTTCTCAGGGTGGTTATTTTAAAACACTATAAAATGCTTCATTGAGAAGTGAACTATATGTTGGATATGTTCAATACACTTAGTTGTTATTAATTTTTGAAAACTATTGAAGTTCACGCATTACTTAGTTATTACAATTCTTTTATATGGTTTCACCTTCATGACAAGAATTGGTGTTTGAACAATAAATTCTTAGAGTTTTCCATATCTCATACACCTCAGGAGGGCCCCCTATTGAGTATAAGTTTAGATTAGTTTTCCAAATGTTTCCTTTCTGCAAGATAGATTAGTTTTCCTTATGCTTACTTTCTGCAAGGCTTCTTTCAAGTATTTACTTCAAATGCTCTATTTTGGTTTGATCATTTACGTACTCTCTTTTACTCATTCAATTTTCATTCTTTGCAGATATAAGAACTTAAATAAACCTCTAAAAAAAATTGTATAAGAAACTGACTCCTTTTCCCCTTGATTATTGTCCATTAGTAATCTTGCTTTGAGTTGGTAATATTCTATTCCAAAACATTTTCTTTTTATAAGAAACATATAAGTTTCTTGTTCTTCAAAGAATTGTATATCAATTTCTTTATTATTGATATAATTTACTCTAGAGTTTTTGTTGAAACCAATTTATCAAAACTATACCATGTGGTTCCTTGCATAACATTCCTTTTTGACTGGTAATGTGATCTTTAATAAATCAAAGGGTTCCTCAAATAAAAATATGTGTTTTTTTTCATTTACCAAAATACTTATTTTGTACGCCACGCTACTTTATTTCATTTATACTAAGATTATATTAATACCACCTTTGGTATTGGTTTATACTTTAGCCTGAACTTCATACACTTGTCTCATATAAACTTATATCACAAGTCTAATACATTGAACACACCATATATGTAGTTGTTTTGTTTATAACTATTAAAATTGGCAACTAGGGCCAAAATCCATGTGGATCACCTTATTTATGGCTTCTGATATTTTTCCTAGATTCCTCTCATCGAGAGGTATAGGATTGATCTAAAGATCATATGATTCTGATAAGTATTTATGGAGATATGAATTTATTTTGATTATGGACAAATTGTCAAGGTCGACCAACAAACTTATGTAGGCTCAGAAGCCAAACGATCATGTCGATTCAACCTCAATGTTTGTATATAAGTACAAGGAGAATTCTCCTCATTTGGACAATTCAATTCACTCATCTTCTCTCTCTCTCTCCTACACATAAGAGGAGCCTCTCTCTCTGACACGTGTGGTTGAAAGGAAGACGTAGAAAGAAGAACGTTAGGGCAGCAGGTCATCTCTTTGACTAGCGTTGACCAAGCATTGACCTTCCTAGAGTACGGATCTAGTGTGGTTGCCTCTCCCAGGTAGGCCGCAATTTTTGGCACAAAAATCAAGGTGATCTGACCTTTGGTTTGACTAGTGTTGATTGCCCTAGTTTATGGATGCAAGTTGACTTCAGAAATTGCGAATTGACTAAAACTTTGGGGTTGTTCAAGTGTTGTTTCTTCAGGTTGTTCGAGGACAAGTTGACCAGAAATTGACCAAGTATTCTAGAGGTCAATTTCAGCTAGTTTGACCAAGTTTGACTTTGTTGATTTAGGGTTTGCTATTGCTGATATAAAATTATAGAATTCAGATTTTGTACTATTTCTCTCTGCTGAAATATTGAAGATAAAAGAAGATTTGATCAAAGGGTTTCCTCGCATTTCAGCAATGGAAGACAAAGGCTACAAGGTGGCCTTCAGTGATGGCAAGGTACGTGTATGGAAAAAGAGCTTTAAATATTCTTTTACTCTTGGGTTTCATGTTGATTCATTATATCAAGTCGGTGGAAGTTTGTTGGGTGTCATGTCTTGTGACACATCTCTTCAGTCCAAACTATGGCATCGAAGGTTTGCTCACCTTCATTATAAAGCTCTACCCGATGTAAGAAAAATGGTGACCAGGATGCCCATGTTCAGATTAGAGCAAGAAGGTGTATGTCTAGGATCTTCTGAAGGGAAGCTCAAAAGGGGACCATTCCCCTCAAGCCAAAGAAAGACCTCCGATATATTGCAGTTGGTTCACTCAGACATATCCGGTATGATGCCTGTGAACTCCTTGGGAGGATATTTATATTACCTCACTTTTACAGATGATTATTCTTGCAAGACTTGGATATACTTCTTGAAAAAGAAGGATGAAGTGTTCTCCTGGTTTCGAAACTTCAAATCCTTGATCGAGAATCAAACCGATGCCCTCATCAAGCATTGGGTTCCAAAACTCTCGAAGAAATGTTCACCGGTAAGAAACATGACGTATCTCATTTTAGAATTTTTGGAAGCCCTATATATTTTCATGTGCCTAAAGAAAAAAGGAATAAATTGGGTGCATCTGGAAAGAAAGGAATCTTCATGGGCTATAGCGAAAATACTAAGGGCTACAAAATCTATTTAACTGGTCAAAGGGAAGTTGAGATTAGTCATGATGTCACCTTTGTTGAAGATATGGCTCTTAGCAAGGTAGACAATCTTCCTACTTTAAGGGGATCTAAAGAAGCTGACACTGGGGAACCAAAGGAAAAAGAAGATGAGACAATGCCCGATATGGAAGAACCTATGGATCCTATTGATCCTCCTCCGCAAGAGCCTTCCTCTTCTAGGAAGAGGCCTTCATGCCTTTGGGGGACAATTGATGATGCTGAAGGACACATTGCACCTTGAGGAACCTTCCGTGAAAGTAAGAAGCCAAACAGGTATCAGGGATACCTGACCATCATGAGCATGATCATCCAAAATGAACCTTTGTCATTCACAGATGTCGTCAAGAATCAAGTATGGAAGGATGCTATGACCGAGGAATATGAGTCCATTATGAAAAATGATGTTTGGGATGTGGTCCCCGGACCCCCGAACAAAGCAGTTGTCACTTCATAATGGCTTTACAAGATAAAGCATGCAATTGATGGAAGTGCGGAAAAGTATAAGGCTCGTTTTGTCGCTCATGGCTTCTCCCAAAAGGAAGGTATAGACTATGATGAGATATTTGCACTTGTTGCCCGATGTACCACCATCTGCTCGATCATATCCCTTACTGCTTCGCAAGGATGGAACCTACATCAGATGGATGTCAAGACTGTGTTCTTACATGGTTCGATCAAAGAGGAGGTCTATGTGGAGCAACCCGAAGGATTTGAGATTTATGATCAAGAATCTCATGTGTGCATATTGAAGAAGGCCCTCTATGGGCTAAAGCAAGCACCCAGAGCATGGTATGAGAGGATCGATAGCTACCTGATGAAATTGGGATTCACTAGAGTGAAGCCGAGCCTAACCTTTACTTTAAGGTTATAGATGACAAGCCTCTCATACGGGTGCTATATGTTGACGACCTCTTTCTAATAGGTGTAGACCCTCTCATTCACGAATGTAAGAGGGAGCTAGCTTCTGAGTTCAAGATGAAAGACCTAGGACTTATGCACTATTTCCTAGGACTGGAAGTCTGGCAGAAACCAGGGGACATTTTCCTATCTCAAGGAAAATACAATGTAAATATATTGGAGAGATTTGGCATGGTGGACTGCAATCCCGTAACTACCCCGATGGAGCTTGACTTCAAGAAGTTAAGCTGTAGTCCTGTCGGCCCTGTTTTACGAAATGCTACCGAGTATCGTCAACTCGTCAGAGCATTAATGTTCTTGGTGAAATCTGTTCGGATATATGCTTCGCAATCAACACATTGAGTCAACATATGGTTGAACCTCACCACTCACATTGGATTGGTGCTAAGAATCTGTTGAGATATCTTCGTGGCACAATCACTCATGGGTTGAGATACACTGCCAGAGATGTGAGACTACTTGGGTATACTGATGTTGATTGGGCAGGAAGTGTGGTGGACCGAAAGAGCACTTTCGAGTGTTGTTTCTCTTTGGGATCTGCCTCGATATCCTGGATGAGAAGGAAGCATAAGTCAATGGCTTTGAGCACTGCCAAGGCAGAGTACATTGTTGGTAGCATGGCCTCCTATGACGCAGTCTAGTTGTGAAAGCTCTTCAGTGAGCTGTTTGGATTTACTTTGGATACCACCAAGATTCTGTGTGACAACAAGAGTGGGATCCATTTATTTGAGAATCTCATATTTCATGATCGCTCCAAGCATATCGATATCAGGTACCACTATATTCAAGATATGGTGCAACAAGGAGCAATAAGGTTCCAACATATCGATACAGATGAACAATTCGCTGACATTTGACAAAGCCCCTAGGAAAGGTCAAATCCCTGACTTTCCGAGAACGACTTGGTGTTGTTCAAAGACCCTCTTATGAGGGTTGAGTATGATGTATTGAGATTTGGGAGCTCCAGGGAGGCGTGGGGTACTTCTTGGAGCGATATGTGACCATAGGGCAACTCACCATCCCCTGGTGGTGCACTATGTACAAGGTAAAGGTTCAACCTTTCCCTGTGACATCCCGTGGCCACTGTGGAACAAGATGATTAGTTCTCCTATGGGCCAGGATGATTCGTTCTCTATGGTGACTGTGGAGCAGGATGATTAGTTCTCCTGTAGGCCAGGATGATTAGTTCTCCGTGGCATCCACTGGACAGGATGATTCGTTCTCCTGTGGACAAGATGATTAGTTCTCTTGTCAAGGCATCCTAACCATGTAGTCTGGGACTCATGGGAAGTACCTCTCATTTGATCAATGAGCATGGAAATGAGGATAGGGACCATAGTAGTACTATTGATGGATGCATCGTTGTATCTACCGTACTCCCTATGCTAGGATGACCTCCATTGATCTGGGATCAGTGAAAGCGGTTCACACTCTAAGACTGACTTTGGGTCAGTGGAGTATAGTATGATACATCCTTGATCATTTCTTCTTCTTCATAGTTTGATCATAGCAGATCAGAGTGGGGTCAAGCTATACAGGACAATGCATTTGATGGATGGATAGCAGCGATGGTCTGACAGATTGCAGATGAAGTTCTCCCTAGTTGAGAGGGAGCGTTAAAATTTGAAACTAGGGAAAAAATCCATGTGTATTGCCTTATTTATGGCTTTTGATATTTTTCCTAGATTCCTCTCATTGAAAGGTGTAGGATTGAACTAAATATCATCCGATTCTGATAAGTATTTATGGAGATATGAATTTATTTTGATTATGGACAAATTGTCAAGGTCGGCCAACAAACTTACGTAGGCTCAGAAGCCCAACAATCATGTCTATTCAACCTCAATGTTTGCATATAAATACAAGGAGAATTATCCTCATTTGGACAATTCAATTCACTCATCTTCTCTCTCTCTCTCCTACGCATAAGAGGAGCCTCTCTCTCTCTCACACATGTGGCTGAAAGGAAGACGTCCTAGGGCAAGGAAGACACAGAAAGAAGGATGCTAGGGCAGCAGGTCATCTCTTTGACTAGCATTGACCAAGCGTTGACCTTCCTAGAGTATGGATCTGGTGTGGTTGCCTCTCCTAGGCAGGCCGCAATTTTTGGCACAAAAATTGAGGTGATCTGACCTCTGGTTTGACCGGTGTTGATTGCCCTAGTTTAGGGCTGCAAGTTGACTTCAGAAATATGCAAATTGACTGAACTTTTGGAGCTGTTCAAGGGTTGTTTCTTCAAGCTGTTCCAAGACAAGTTGACTTGAAATTGACCAAGTATTCTAGAGGTCAATTTTAGCTAGTTTGACCAAGTTTGAATTTGCTGATCTAGGGTTTTCTACTGCTGATATAAAATTACAGAATTCAAATTTTGTACTATTTCTCTCTGCTGAACTATTGAAAATAAAAGAAGATTTGATGAAAGGGTTTCCTCGCATTGGGGTTTGTCCCTGGCTAGCCACCACATCTTGTGTCTCTTGTCTTGGCTTGTTTTCTGTTGATCATTTAATGTTCTATCTGCACTTTACCTAATGTATATGTGATTGCTAATCTATGGATAATAAGAAGAAAAATAAGTAAACTGCTCTAAGCATAGAACATACCATAATTTAACAATAACATATATCACTCGAGATTAAAATATTTATAATATTTGAATAACTTAAAGAATATTGTCTCCCTTGAGCAGAGAAAATGGAGCAAAGAAGAGCTAGGTCATCTAGGTCCGAGAATGGAGGTTTGGACGTGGTCGCCATGGCCTACGTGCAGTGCATCAAGGAAGTTGAAGCAAAGGGTAGATGAAGGGTCCTGGTTTGTAGTTTTGAGTGTTCTGATGATTCATTTTGGTGGGATAAAATTGTTTGCGAGGTCACAGGCTCCCTGGAGTTTGAGAATACATGAGATAAATGGTCAAAGGAGGTCTCTACATCTCGAGCAACAAGTTTGTCATCGGCTAGCCAGCTTGGAGTTTTGTATCAACTTGGGCCCCTGCTGTCTGCTCATCCCTGAAGGTGTGGCTGATATGGGGCATGAGGATCGACCTACGATGGACATGGTCACGATACAACGCAAAGGGTTATGTTATTGTCCTCTATAGGATCCGGGCTTGGTTTTCCTGTTGCAGCCTGATTCCCGCAATTAGCCGCTCAATGGCGCAGGGAAAATCAGAGTTCTCTTTATAGAGGCTAGGTCATGGAACTCTCAACGGAGTGTAGGGGGTAGGAAAGAGGCCTCTCCATCCCCTGTGCCTTGGTGCGCCGAGGGGTAGGATTTTTTCTGAACTCAGTGCACTGCTCTCGGTTTTTGGGCATTTATTCCCTGCAGCTTTTCCCCCTCTGATGCGTCGTTTTTTTCTCTTTGATCTACCATTGCTCTGGTGGGTTCGAGATCTGGACCTAGGCTTATATACGGAGGCCCTGTTTCCTTCCTTGGTCATGCGGTGCTTAGCGCTACCCTTCGGGCCTTTCGGGCTCCCCTCAGCAATGTGGCTCAGTGAACAGGAAAGGGTCTTCGACTCCTAGAATAAGGTAAGTCCTCTGCGCTTCCAAATATTTCTTAAAACCTTTGCTAGGTCCTCAGTGATAATTTGGGTAAAAATCACAGACCGAGTTAAACATCTGAAGCAAAACATCGAGGAACTGTTTGGGTACCCGACCCAAATGCAACATTTGATATATGAGGGCAGAGCATTGCAGGAGAGTGGGCCCTTAGAGGAGTACCACATCCTTGCAGCTTCTACCATTATTCTCAATCTAAGACTTCATGGTGGTGCAGCGTCAGCCAACAAATCAAAAAAACCAGGGAGGAGGATATGGGAGCAGTAATTCAAAAAATACAGAGGCCAAACAAAAACAAAAGTAAGGGGCAAAATCTTTCAAGAACATTCTACAGGGGAAAAGAGCAAAAATAGAACAAAAAAAATCGGGAGGTTCATCCCCTTGCCCATACATTGTGGAGCAGCTAAATTCCATACCTGAACTTGAAATTGATAACATAGAAACAGATGTAAATTGTTTTTCATTTGAATCACAAGCCATCATTTTTCGTTTCAACTATTTTTAGCTAAAATCGGTAGAGATTTTTCATTGGATCTTAACCAACTGGTCTATGGATTGTGAAATTTATCTATGCTCAAAAGGGTTCTTCATAGTAAAATTCCCTTCTTCGAAGGCTAAGCACACCATTCTATAGGATGGACCATGGTTCTGGGGATCAACGGGCTTGTTCATCACTTCTTGGTTCCCAGAATTTGATGCAAACACCATGATTGTCTCCAAAATGCTTGTATGGGTCCACCTGCACAATATTCCTCTTCATTTATGGGATGAACATGTTCTTACTAGTATTGGGAACATTATATTGGTCATATATTAAGATAGATACTCAAATATTGGAGGAGAGGATCGACACATATGCATGGATATGTGTGGAAGTAGATCTCAGCAAAGGACTACCAGATCGTATCCAAATGATCCATAATCAGAGGAACTGGACTTAGATACTAGACTATCAGAACACATTTTTCAAGTGTACAATTTCCAAGCAAACATGACACCTTCAGAACATGAGTCCAAATGCTAAGAAAGAATCCAGTAGAAAGAAGAAAACTGGCAAACAGCCTAAAGGCTGGAATTTCCCTCCACCAAAGCAGGAAGAGGAGGAGGATGAGGTAGACGAGGAACCCATGGTTCTTTGGAACACCCAGACAAAATAGGGACCAAAAACCCAGGGGGAACACACACAAGAACCCATGGAACCACAGATCAACTAGGTACAAACAACATGCATGCCAAAAATAATGGAACCTAATGGGTACAAGCATACACATTCATTACACAATTCAGATTCAAACAAATGCAATACTAGACCTGATGATATTCAGCTCGCACTTGTCACTACTTCGCCATCTCAAGGGGGGTGGCACAAGGTTGAGAAGAAAAAAGGGAGGAAAACTTAGTTTTTCACCCATTGTATATTAGTTCATTTCCCTTTGTATGTTTATGCTTATCATTGGCCAATGGCTTGGTGATGCTTGGTTATTAGCAAATGCAACATGTAATTTTATTTTCATTAATAAAATTATGCCTTTTTCTTTAGAAAAAACATATATCACTCGAATTATATATATATATATATATATATATATATCCCTTCAATGCTCTTATGTGGTATTATTAATCCCATATTTTTTATATCGTATTTGATATAGTTTATAAGGTTTTAATATGAACTATCTCTAGATCCTTCTACATGTATACATGGCCTCCTTCTAAATTGTCCTTTTGACCTATCAAATCCACAATTATAATGTGATTTGAGGAATTGATGGTGGATAGGGTTTCTAGGGTTTCTTTAGGTGTACTGACTATTCCTATTTCCGTTCTTTGTTCATTCATTCCCTCCTAGTGCTTTGAAACATTTTGCTTTGCAGCTAAACTTTTTCGAGAGTTTCTTTTATGAAGAATATCATGGAAGAACTAAGTATTTGTCTCAGTCATTCACCACATCATTATCTCTTCCATTCATATGGTTATACACTAATTTTTTTTTGTTCAAAAGATAGGGTTAGAGGTAATTTTTACTACTACGTTGTCTCTAAGATGTTCCAATCATTCTCTTGATAAATTCTCTTTGGTTTTAATCTTATTCAAAAATAATATCGCATTATTAACTTGATTGGGTTCTTACAATTATGTTTGTGATGTTTCCCTATTAATGGTTTGATACAAAATTTTGGCCATAAACCATAAAAGTTCTCTAAAGTTTCTTAATGTAATAGTATGTGTTTCCTTTCCTCACCCTTGACCAACAATACATCTCAGGTAAACTTTTTGAAAACAATTTTAGCTTACAAATTTGTTTTCTATTATAATTTTTCCAAATAAAGATTTCGGGTTTTTAATTTTAGATGGTTATACTAATTTAGAGTCTCTCTCTGAGGTTCATTTTCTGTGAAGAAACTATTGAGATTTTAGGGTTTCATACCCTGCCCTTCAACTCACAGATTTGTGAATTTTAGATAAAATCTAAAAAAATATTTCCTTTTAAAAACATTTATCATAATGTTCTCAAGATTCTGTGTCCCAATTTATTTTCCTTCTATTACTAATCATTCTTCCTACAGTTCCTTCTTAGGCTTTGTACCCATTTTTTTTGTCTCCATCTAATTTCAAAGATAGAATATATCGATTTGTTATACAAAATATCAATAGTGATATCACAGTCTTACCTTTCGTTCGTTTAGTATATAAAAACATATATAGGGTTTTTGGAATTCTTCTTTAAATATGGGCATTATACAACCATATTTACACTTTTTATTCCTTTAAAAAGTTTAGATTGAATTTCCATGTGATAGGTATAAATCCTATATAGGTATTTTTTATTGAAGTATATTCAAACCGCTATGTGGTTTGTTTATCCAAAAAGTTATCAAGGTAGAATCCTTATTCCAACTTCTCTGTGGGATTACACATATGTATTAATATGATTTCATTTATAGTAGACAAATATATATATATATATATATATATATATATATATATATATATATATATATTTATTTATTTATTTATTTATTTATTTGTCTACTAAAAATGAAATCGTATAATAACTCTCTGAATTATTATTATCGTACAGAGAATTATATATATATATATATATATATATATATATATAATTCTCTGTGTATTTTTGTTTTCTGAATTTTTTAATATATATTTATAATAACTCTATGGTTGCATTATAGTTAATGTCTCGCATACTGATACTCATTTGTTTTGATGCAGATAGTTATAACATGATGAGGTTATGAACACTCCAAGATAATTTGTAAAACTCATTGTTATTTTATTATTTTATCACTAATTTTTCATTTATAACTTGGTAATAAACAATTATTAACGATTATTATTATTCTTTCCCTATTTATATAGGTAACTCCCTACACATCACTGGGATTACCTCTTCTTTTGATGTTTCCGATTTCTTACAAAATTACTTCTGCAACTCGTAGGATATTCAACTATTTCTTTCCAAGTCAGATGATCCAACCCTTTGGTTTCTTAATTCTACCTAGGCATAACTGTTGTGCTCAAAGTTGAATCCACAAAATACTTGGTGCTAAATATTTAATATTTAGTGTATTTTATTTTTATATTTCGTGAAATGTATCTCCTTCATGGATGGAAATAGCTTGAAAGTTTAAGCCTTTTTCTCTAATGGGAACTTCTTTGGAACATACTAGTTCCATTTATTTTTTATTAATTGTAAACCCCTATCTTTTGTATAGTAAAATAAGGGATATATACAATCTTTACAATGTTATCTACATGCAACCTCTGAGTCTTATGACTTTGTACAATACTAAACTAATTATTTACTTTTATAATTACCATATTGCATTTTTGTATATAAACATCCAACTTAACTATAAATTTCTAATTGACTATTATAATACTTCATATTTTGGGACAAATAACATCACTCCATATATATTTATATCTATCAGAGTTTGAGCTAGTTCCCCTTTTCAAGGAAAATTATACTTTGGAACATATAGGTTTATGTTTATTATGTTTATTGAATATCTATATTTTGTATAAATTCTTGTACGTATTTTCTTTATAGTTTTAAATTCATGTATATATACTTCAACATCATATATCTCAATATACTTATATAGCCTTTGCTATGTGTGTGTGTATATATATATACACACACGTATATATTTTTTGGATAAATCCTCGAACTTACCTATACGAGCAGGCATACTTATATATATGTATAGGCTCATGTACTGTGAGTAAATACTTAAATTTACTTTGTTCATTATTTAGGGATAGAAAAAACATTGTGTATAAACATATTTGCACATGACTATGTTTTAATTGTTGACCTGGATTGTCATTGATGTCAATATGGCAATATTCTAGACAGTAAACAATGATGTGAAGCCAAGTAGAGCAGATCCATGAAGCAACAGGAGTATGTCTATATGGCAATATTCTAGGATACTAAATGATGATATGAAGTCAAGGAGAAGCAAAGTAGATCCATGAAGAAATAGGAGAAAGAAGCCAAGCAGCAAGGCCATCAGGAAAGCCAAGCCATGAGTAAGAGTCTGTTAACGGAGGAGTTAACAAAGGAGGCATATCAAAGTTATCACTTATGCTTAAGAGTATTGCAAAGTATCAGAAGAGTTAACACATCAGAGGAGTATTGCAGGATTTCAGAGCAAGAGAGGCATATCGGAAATGATATCAAAAGCCATCAAGGTATGAAGGTATCACGAAAGTTCATTAAAAGACATTGCAAAGCCAAAGGAAGACCTATTGGAGCAAGAGGAGCCATATCAGGAGTATCGCATGTATTATATGCCCAAGAAGTCCCGCAAAGAGGAAGAGTTCATTGGAAGCCACGAGAAACAAAGAGAAACACGTATTGGAGGTGCATAAGCGGAAGAACAGTTAACAGAGGAGCCATATTGTTTATTAGAAGGAACAAAGAGGAACACGCATCAGGAGGAGAAGCCAGTGGAAGAGCAGTTAAAAGAGGAGCCATATCATGCGATATCAGAGGAATATCAGATAAAAGCTATCAGAGCAGTGCATCGGAAGCCATCGCGGAGTCATATCAAACTAGAAAATAGCAGAGGAGTATATATCGGGTTAAAGTTAAAGTGAATGCACGTGGTTATATTCCAAAAGGAAGATTTGTAATAGTGGCAGTGGTTTTCGGGAAGACGCTAGGTGGTAAGTGGTATTTAGAGGAGAGCGCCCGATTCCATTAACTGAGCGACACGTAGCACGAGGGTGGAGAGAGAAAACCACTTTTTGAGTGGTTATTTCCCTTGCAAATTGCTCACCCAAAATTCATGCAAGCCGTTGGATCTAGCAAGAGTTAATTTACGATGGAGAATGGGCCTAATAAAGGTAAGCATGGATAAACACTCCAAGGCTATGGAAAAGCGGAAAATGAAAGTTCCCGTGTGTTTGTGTATATTCTCATTATACGAGGGTTATAATAGAATTAAAGGGAAAACTGTCGAATGCGATATGCTATGGACCCGACGGATGTATTAACAACCGTTTAATATCATATCATGTCCGCCTCATTGGAATTATCACATCATAACTCTTAACGAGATGCCACATTGAAACGATCGATTATGATATACAGTTGCGGACCCGATGGTCCTATTATATTGTGCCCTAATGGTATATCGTGTTCGCCATATCGAGAGTTATGTATCGCAGTGTTTAAGTCCTTGTCACGTTAAAGTGCCGATTGCGATAATAACATGGACCCAAATGCACCATTTAACATGACTAAATGAAATATCTCATCTGCGCTGTATCACTAGTCTCTAAGGGATGTCTAACCGCCGATTGCGATAAGGCTGTGGACCTAACAAACTTATTAAAAGCGGTTTATAATAATATCGCATCCAAGTATTGGGGAATTGGCTATGTTATGTGCAAATCTGTCGATTGCGATAAAGTTGTGGAGGAGCTGACCCGATGAAGTTATAGATGCGGACATAATGCATTTTAAGTCCGACCTTATGTGTTCAGAGGGTGTATTTCCATGTATTCCTGTGGTTCTCATAAATGTGTTTCCCGGGGCTTAAAGTCAAATAAATGCTTCCGATAGGTTTGGGTCCATTATATGACTATTGAGAAAAAAAAGGGAGGGCCTCTCTGATATAGTTATTTCTTTAATATGAAAAATTATTATAATACAGCCTCTCTTTTGCATTAATGTGTCCTGTAAGAATTTGATGAATCCGAAGAGACAGAGGTAGCCAAAGAGTGGGTGTAGAGGAAGCCAAAAGGTCGAGCGAGCACAGAGGAAGCGGAAGTTTAAGCGAGCAAAAGGGAAGCCAAAGGTCAGGCGTATTAGGCTTCTATAAGAGTGAACAAGGAAGGTTCAAAGTGGTTGGAAAAAATTAGAAGAAACAGAGGCAGTGGTGGGTCTAGCAGGACAGGAGGAAGCCGAAGGTCTAGCAGGACAAGAGGAAGCCGAAGGTCCAGTAGGACAGGAGGAAGCTGGCAGATGAGCAACTCTGTTGATTAGGCTAACCTGTGAAAGGCTCAAACCAGTGATAAATTAATCAAAGCTTAGTGCAGCTAATAGTAGACTCACTAAAGCTGTGTGGAGACATTATCAGAGATCATGAGGGCTATTGCAGACTCTGTGTGGACAGTATGAAGATTTGTATAGACTTCTTCATATGAAGACTGATTGCCATTGATGTTGTAGCATAGAGACTATAGTGAATCTATAAACAGATAGAACTCAGTAAAGAAGAGTTCTGAGAGCAGAACATTACTATCAAACATGCCTTGACAAGAGGGTTGGAGCCCTTGGGGTTGATGCCTCAGAAGTTTGAAGGATTGGTGTCCTTGGAGTTGGTGCTCCTATATCCAAGGTTGTGCCTTGACAAATTAGATCCAGACAGTTTGCAGCAGAGGGTTGAAGCCCTTGTGGTTGGTGCCTCAGAACTAGAAGGATTGGTGTCCTAGGAGTTGGTGCTCCTAAGTCCAAGGTTGGTGCCTTGACAAAACAGAGTTGGTGCTCTAGAGGTTGGAGCCTCACAAAAGTCCAAGTTGGTGCTTGGAAGCAGATTAGAATCATGTATATATTGTATATATTTTATTGCAAATATTATATTAATAAAATCATTTATTTTTGTTGTTCATCTTGTGTTCTGAATATAAATGTTTTAACTGATAAAATAACAATTGAAAAGAAATATTGATTCACCCCCCTCTTAGTATTTCCAACAATTGGTATCAGATCCAGTGCCTTCACTCAAAGCCTAACAGCTTGAAGGTTAATCTTTAGAACACAAATGGCGAAGTCAAGGAAGAAAGTCTCCAATCCTCCTAAAGATGTGTCTCCCTCTACCACTGAAATAGAAGACAATCAATTTGAGAAGGCTCCATGTTTCAATGGAAACTTTAATATAAGGGAAGAAAGAATGAGGAATTTCTTAAAGAATCAAGGCATTGAAATCTGGAAAGCAGTGATTGTTGATAGCATGATGGATGGAGAATCCAAGGAGTACAATGAAAAAGCAATAAAGGCAATCTTGAATAGGCTACCTGATTCTATAAAGAACAATTTAGGAAAATGTTCGACAACAAAGGGTATATGGGAAAAACTTCATGAACTTCACTCAAAAGGAGCATTGACCATGACCATCAGTCAAGAAGATGACGGAAATCAAGAAGGAAATCCAGAAACCATCACAGAAGCTGAAAACGAGAATGATGATATCAAGGGTAAAGAAGATCTAGAAGATGAAGAGAATGAACAAAATTTTGTAGAAGATCTCCTCGCTCAACTTATGGCTGCCATAGAAGAGATTATCAATTTGAAAAAGGAAAATGAGGAACTTAAGAAGAAAGCACTAGCTAGTGACCAAGACCAAACAAGGAAGAAAGTTGACCTTGTCAAGCTTCAAGTACAAGAAAGGGATGAAGAACTTGCCAATCTTAAGAAGGAATTTCATCAAAGCAAAAGAAAGAAGCATGAAGAAGTCATATCCATGACAAATCAATTGGATAAAGCAAAGAAACAGGAAGATACCTTGTCAATTCAACTTGAACAAAGGCACAAGAGCTTGAACAAACTTGAAGAAGAGATTGGTCAGTACAAAGTAGAGGTATCCTCACTCAAATCTCAACTACAAGAAGCAAGAAAGTTAGCACAAGGAGCTGAGAAGACAATGGAAGCATTGACAATCATAGAAGAACAGTTTGATGAAGCAGAAAAGGAGAGAAACATCATGATATGTCAACCAAAAGAAAAGGATGAAGAAATTTTCAAATTAAAATATAACATCAAACTTCTCAAGGTCGAAACTTGTAAAGCTACAAGAATCAAGGAAGAAATGGAGAGCAGTCTAGCAAAGGAAAATGAAGAAATATTGAAAATGAAGTCAGATATCATCTCCCTTAAAATAGAAGCAAATGAAGTTGCTCATATCAAGGAAGAAACTAAGAAACAACTTGCTAAGAAGAATAATGAGTGAGAAAGATTGGAAGAAGAGATTGTCTTCCTCAGGAAAAAGGTTGAAGGGATGAACAAAAGCTTGAAGAGCTCGCAAGCCTTGGATGACATGCTCAGTCATCAAAGATGTCCATTTGATAAATCCAGTCCCAGGTATGCAAGTGAACCCTCAAACAAGAATGATAATGCTTCAAACAAAAAGGATGTGAAGAAGCCAGAAAGAAATGGTGATGCTCCTAGTTCTAGCAAAGGTAAGGAGAAAAATAAAGGCAACAATGGAAGAAATCCTGCTCCAATAAGAAATGTAGATAATGTCAAGGATGTTAGAAGCAATGGTTATCATGAAATGATCTCAAGATAGAAAGACTTCAAAAGTACATCAAGGAAATATCCATCTCCCAGGTACCAAAGTTTATTTCTTGGTCCCCAACCATATCATAAAGATAGATATTATGGTCCCCAACAATCTCCAAGGAACAATTTTGCAGGAAGAAATCATGAATTCTTATTCATGAACAATGTAGAATGCTTCAAGTGTCATAACATTGGTCATATGGCATGTGATTGTAACTTAACTTGGGCTCTTACACAAGCTAGAACCATGCAAAGGAAGAAAGTTACACAAGTATGGAGAAGGAAGAAAATACAATCCGAAAGTCCCTTGAACTCTCCAGCCAACAACACATGTTATTGGCCCAACTTTTGACAATCTAAGCATTTGATAGGAAGACTCTGCCAAAAGAGATGATGCATACAGTTAGGGGGAGCCTGTGATTCTTGATCATTATTGTAGAAGCTATTCGTGAAAGGGTCCTTATGAAATCCTTATTGAGCTATATTAACAATCATTATTTGATAAATATCATCTCTCAGGAGCACTCCATTGAAGAATTGATCTCTTAACTATTCTTTGAACTGTTGTTGAAGATGTTTTTCCACTTGATCACTAAGCAATAATTGGAGCAACAGAGAAGGTCATATAATACTAGAGAAATAGGGCAAATAACTATGGTGCTAATATTACAGATGTTAAATGTTTCGACTCAGGGATTTGATGTGAGAACAAGTAGATTATGGACACAAATAGAGGCAACCTTCAAACAAATAGATACATCTAGGAATGAAGCATGAAGCAAGAGCAGTTGGCATCATCTAAGAAAACTAAAGCATTGCAAAAAGATGCCAATAAGTAAAAAAAAAAAAAATTTAAAAGAAATTCATAGATTGGATATCAAAATCTTCTTATGTAGATAACTTGCAGAGATATTTTTTTTTCAAAGAACACAAGGAAAAGATGGCTCATCAAAAGACTATAGAAAGGAGAATTTTGTGAAGTCGAATATAGCTCAGTAACTTAAGGAGAAGCAACAAAATACAAAGGAACTATGATCTAAAGAGAGATAGAAAGAAAGACAATTTCAGTGGTATTTTCTCTTGATTCGGATTATGAAGGCCTCTTAATTCTGACTGTGGAGACAACAGAATATGGATTGCAGCATAAAAACCTGGACTTGATCATTTGGTGTGTGTTTATTTGCAATCTGTTTGAAAGCATTGAAATGGAGCATCCTTAAGCATTGTTGAAGCCATGATTAAGTAGTTCTGAGACATGAAGAGGGGATAATGTGCTAATTGATGATAAAGCATCAATCCCTCTATCTTGATAAAAAAGAAAAGCACTATTACAAGGGGAGTAACATACTCATGAAGATCTACTATTCATAAAGAACAGAAGGAGTTTGGTAGGGGGAGTCCATGAGCACTCCTTTTCCATTGATTTCAAAGGGGGAGAGAAGAAGAATATTGCCATCAATAACAAAGGGGGAGATTGTTGACCTGGATTGTCATTGATGTCAATATGGCAATATTCTGGACAATAAACAATGATGTGAAGCCAAGTAGAGCAGATCCATGAAGCAACAGGAGTATGTCTATATGGAAATATTCTAGGATACTAAATGAGATATGAAGTCAAGGAGAAGCATAGTAGATCCATGATGAAATAGGAGCAAGAAGCCAAGGAGAAAGGCCATCAGGAAAGCCAAGCCATGAGTAAGAGTCTTTTAACAGAGGAGTTAACAAAGGAGGCATATCAAAGCTATCGCTTATGCTTAAGAGTATTATAGAGTATCAGAAGAGTTAACACATCAAAGGAGTGGTGTAGAATATCAGAGAAAGAGAGGCATATCGAAAAAGATATCAGAAACCATCAAGGTATGAAGGTATCAGAGAAGTTCATTGAAAGGCATTGCAAAGCCAAAGGAAGACCTATTGGAGAAAGAGGAGCCATATCCGGAGTATCGCATGTATTATATGCCCAAGAAGTCCCGCAAAGAGGAAGAGGTCATTGGAAGCCACGAGAAACAAAGAGAAACACATTTTGGAGGTGCATAAGTGGAAGAATAGTTAACAGAGGAGCCATATTGTTCATTAGAAGGAACAAAGAGGAACACGCATCAGGAGGAGAAGCCAACGGAAGAGAGTTAATAGAGGAGCCATATCATGCGATATCGGAGGAATATCAGAGAAGAGCTATTAGAGTAGTGCATCGGAAGCCATCGCAGAGTCATATCAGACCAGAAAAGAGCGAAGGAGTATATATCGAGTTAAAATATATAACCACATATATCGAGTTAAAGTATATAATATCAGGTTAAAGTCAAAGTGAATGCATGTGGTTATATTCCAAAAGGCGGATTTGTAACAGTGGCAGTGGTTTTCGGGTGGACGCTAGGCAGTAAGTGGTATTTAGAGGAGAGCGACCGATTCCATTAACTGAGCGACACATAGCACAAGGGTGGAGAGAGAAAACCACTTTTTCGAGTGGTTATTTCCCTTGCAAATTGCTCACCCGAAATTCATGCAAGCTGTTGGATCTATCGCAAGTTAATCTATGGTGGAGAATGAGCCTGATAAAGGTAAGCAATGATAAACACGCCAAGGCTATGGAAAAGCGGAAATGCAAGTTCTCGTGTGTTTGTGTATATTCCCATTATACGAGGGTTATAATAGAATTAAAGGGAAAACTGTCGAATGTGATATGCTATGGACCCGACGGATGTATTAACAACCGTTTAATATCATATCGCGTCCGCCTCATCAGAATTATCATATCATAGGTCTTAACGGGATGCCACATTGAAATAGTTCATTGCGATATACAGTTGCGGACCCGATGGTCCTATTATATTATGCCCTAATGGTATATCGCGTCCACCATATTGAGAGTTATGTATCGCAATGTTTAAGGCCTTGTCACGTTAAAGCATTGATTGCGATAATAACATGGACCTGAATGCACCATTTAGCATGACTAAATGAAATATCACATCCGCTTTGTATTGCTAGTCACTAAGGGATGTCAAACCGCCAATTGCGATAAGGTTGTGGATCCGACAGACTTTTAAAGAAGTTTATAATAATATCAGGTCTGGGTATTGGGGAATTGGCTATGTTACGTGCAAATCTGCCGATTGCAATAAAGTTGTGGAGGAGCGGACCCGATGAAGTTATAGATGCGGGCGTAATGCATTTGAATTCCAACCGAGGGTGTATTTCTGTGTATTCTTGTGGTTACAATAAATGTGTTTCCAGGGGCTTAAAGTCAAATAAACGCTTCCGATAGGTTTGGGTCCATTGTATGAATATTGAGAAAAAAAAGGGGGGCCTCTCTGATATAGTTATTTCTTTAATATGCAAAATTATTATAATATGGCCTCTCTTCCGCATTAACATGTCCGGGAAGAATTTGATGAATCCAAAGAGATAGTGGAAGCCGAAGAGTGAGCGCAGAGGAAGCCAAAATGTCAAGCGAGCACAAAGGAAGTGGAAGTTCAAGCAAGCGAAAGGGAAGCCAAAGGTCAGGCATATCAGGCTTCTATAAGAGTGAACAAGGAAGGTTCAAAGTGGTTGGAAAAAACTAGAAGAAACAGAGGTAGCGGTAGGTCCAACAGGACAGGAGGAAGCCAAAGGTCCAGCAAGACAAGAGGAAGTTGAAGGTCCAACAGGACAGGAGGAAGCCGACGGATGAGAAACTCTATTGATCGAGCCAACCTATGAAAGGCTCAAACCAGTGATGAATTAATCAGATCTTAGTGTAGCTAGTAGTAGACTCACTAAAGTTGTGCGGAGACATTACCAGAGATCATGAGGGCTATTGCAGACTCTGTGTAGACAATATGAAGAGTTGTATAGACTTTTTCATATGAAGACTAATTTCCATTGATCTTGTAGCATGGAAACTACAGTGAAGCTGTAAACAGACAGAACTCAGTAAAGAAGAGTTCTGAGAGCAAAACATTACTATCAAACATGCCTTGAAAAGAGGCTTGGAGCCCTTTGGGTTGGTGCCTCAGAAGTTTGAAGGTTTGGTGTCCTTGGAGTTGGTGCTCTATATCCAAGGTTGGTGCCTTGACAAATCAGATCCATACAATTTGTAGCAGAGGGTGGGAGCCCTTGAGGTTGGTGCCTCAGAACTGGAAGGATTGGTGTCCTGGGAGTTGGTGCTCCTAAGTCCAAGGTTGGTGCCTTGAAAAAACGGAGTTGGTGCTCTGGAGGTTGGAGCCTCACAAAAGTCCAAGTTGGTGCTTGGAAATAGATTGGAATCATATATATATTGTATCTATTTTATTGCAAATGCTATATTAATAAAAGCATTTATTCTTGTTGTTCATCTTGTGTTCTGAATATAAATGTTTAAACTGGTAAAATAACAATTGAAAAGAAATATTGATTCACGCCCCACCCCCCCCCCCCCACCCCCCTCAATATTTCCAACGTTAATTCTCTCTAATTGATTTTTATACAAATTTATAGGAATGAAAATAGTTGAAGATAACTTTCTTCTATGTAACTATTGCAAAATTTCAAATCTTCACAGTTCAACTTTCATTACTTCTAACAATTAAACAAAACTCAATATTCCTTCAAACAATATCAAAATTGTACACAAATGTAAAGTTCAAAATACCAAATTGAATTGTAGATATGGAAAACTAATGATTGAGCACTTGGCTCCTCCCAACCTTTGACATTGCATCCAAGCAACATCCCCCTGAGCATAACAAGTTTTCAAATGCCTTATGTCTATCTTATTCACTTGTTGTTCTTATAGTTTCTCCGCCAAAAAACTTGAGTCTCTCCAGCAAGAAGATAAAAGACGAATAAAATTATTCCTTTGTCCATTGTCCAACTACTACTCATTTTTGTGTTTGGTAACTACCTCCACCTCACCAACAAGTGGCAAGTAGTTACTAGCTCATTAATAAGTTTTTTTCCCACTCCCAAAGATAACATCGTATCTTTTAGGGAAACAATTAATTGGCCAATTTCATAATTTCACAATAAATATAATCATCCAAATTAGATGCCTAAGACTTATTACTGGGTAATTAATATTCACTAACAATTTGTAATCTCATCTCTTTTATCCAAATTTACTCCAAAGTTAATCTTCCATACCTCTTTATTTATAAAATTAAAACATCATAGATACAAATTTATGATCATTCATTATCAGTAATAAAATAGTGATAATTAAATTCTTTACATTTTTTCAAACTTTAAACATTCAAAAAGGAAACAACATATGCATAATTAATTACATAAAATCTTAAGTCAGGAGATATCACATCCTCCCCTGCTTGAATTTAATACCATCCTGATGTCAGTTCTAGCCAACCCAACAATCATGTTCTTCTAAGATTATTTAGGCACCTTCCAAAAATAAACCAAAATAGTTTCCAACTAGTATCAAAACATAAACTTAGGGTTCACTAATTGTTTACAAGGGGGAGAAATGCAGCAGAGATAAGCTACCATCACCCGAGCTAGTTTATTTCCATTCTATTTGTAAGCATATTTCAATATTTAATATTAATGAAATGAAGTGTTATTTCTGTTGCATCTATGTATTTATGGTTATATCTGTAATTTGTTGCATTCATGTTTAAGTTTTGATTAGTCGTATCAGAGCAGTTTTCTCTTTCCTTGCTTTTCTTTGAATGTCCCCAATGAGGTTGGGATATGAGTTAGGGTTCAAAATGGTCGAACCTTTGCAAGACCAGCCTTGCAAATCCTTACGAACTCCCATGCTGGAAGAAAATAAAGGTGAGGGCGCAAGAGATCCTTTCAAAATATTTCTCGAACAAGCATTCGAGTGACAAAGGAACGCGAAGATGGACAACTTTACCCAGATCCTTTAGTGGCTACCCAAAGGCGACACATCTCCTTCCAGCAAACTCTGGAAGCGCCACACCCTTTAAGGTACAAGTTAACTTTGACATCCCCATATTTTAAGGTTAGATAGATGAAGACGTCATAAATAAATGATTAAATATGCTAGAAGGATATTTTTCAGTTCATGATTTTTCCAGCCGGGAAAAGATTACTTTTGCACTTCTCAAAGTCACCCCCCACGTCAAGGACTAGGGAAACCTACTGTGAGAATAAGGAAGAAAATAAACCCTCACTATTTTCATTCGTACCCACTTGGAAGTCGTTTTGGGACGCCATCAAGGAGCAGTACTTTTGGAAATACTGAGAGGGGGTTGAATCAGTATTTTCTTTCAATTGTTATTATTACCAGTTAGATTCTCAACAATTTAATTAGAGAAACATACAAGAATAATTTTATTGAGTATAAAAGAATAAATACAATGTATCATAATTATTCCCAAGCACCAACATGGTTTTTGATGAGTATCCAACCTCTATGGCTTCGGCTGTATCTCATCCAAGGCACCTACCTTGTGTTTAGGAGTACCAACTCCAAGGACACCAATCATGTTGTTTAAAAGAGAATGTGTAAAGTACTTATTTCAATGTTCTTGGCATATTCTTCAATGTCTTCACCACTTCAAAAACAAAAACACTTTGGCTTTGCTTTGTACTCGTCCTTAATTTACTTCACTATCCATTGTCGAAGAGAGAGCTCTTCATTGCCCAAAGGTGGGTTCTACAAAATCATTGTGACATTGTTCAAGTGTCACTACAGTCTAGTCCTTTAAAGTCCAAGGAGATAATCTGTCACTTAATCTGAATAATGAGAGACATCTGTATTGCTAATTATTATGAAGTTTTGAATGTTGCACTTGAAGCTCGAGCAACAGTCCAAGAGCCGAGGTCTAGATTCATTGTATGGTGATCCACGTTACAGTTCTCCAAGGTATAGAACCACAGACCCGAGGTACGGATCCTGCCTTGTCATTGTAATGGCCGAAAGATAGTCCTCCAATCCGACCTCACTGAATCCGAGTTAATATGCACAGGTGTTTGTCACAGTCCGTAGATGCTCCTTCTCTAAATATATCCCTAGACTGAGAGATATATTCTTAAATTGTGTGTCTCTCATGTTGTCACAAGCCCACAAAATTTTACTGCTAGACTGTAACCCTAGATCGCAATGAAAACTACCACAGGATCTGTCCAGAAGTTCGCAGATGCCCCTTCTCCAAATCTGTGTTGAGACTTCTCTTGACTTTGATATCAAGTACATAAAATGTGAACTTTCTATTCCTTGTTCTTCTTCTACAATCTGAATTACTTGACTGTCTTTTTCACCGAATTCTTGTCCTTGAAATAGAGGTCTAACTTCTTATTTATACACGTTCTGTGTCCTCATAATGAACAATCATGTCTTCTGGGTCAAGCCGACATGACTTGTCTTAATACAGGTCGGCTCAATAGACAAAGAATTAATTTAATCTTTAAAAATCAATTTCTCTCTCGTTATTTTGAATTTCGGGACACATAGTAGCTCATTAGAAAGGTAAAATTATGCCCTTTTAGATGGTCTACGTCTCATGATGAAATTCCTTTTTTAAGATAGAAAAAAAAATATTATTTCATGTGATTGATCATTTAATAGTGCTGAAATGGAGGCAAAACAAAGTGTCTTTGAGTGTTGAGCTTCTTTATTCTTTGGTTTCCTCATTGATTTCCACCATGTCCCTGCCTTCTTCAATATATTGACATCAATGACAACTAGATTAACAATATCCCCCTTTGTCATTGGATGGAAATATCTTTCTTCTCTCCCCCTTTGACATCAATAGCAAATGAGTGCACAAGGACTCCCCCTATCAAACTGCTCCCCTTGTCATGCGACATCTTAAGAATCAGCTGTGTGATGCTAGAGCAATAACCCCCATCTTTTGGCAAAGATGTTCAAATGCTTCTCGAGGAAGAGGTTTTGTGAAAATATCAACAATCTGCTCCTTGGTATTGATATATTCCAACTTTATGTTTTGTTCAGCTACTTTTTCACGAAGGAAATGATATTTGATTGGTATATGTTTAGTCTTTGAGTGCATCACTAAATTTTTACTGAGATTGATAGCATTTGTGTTATCACAATAGATGGTGATTAGTTGATTGGTATCTATGTTGACATCCTTCAAAGCTTCCTTCATCCATAATATTTGAGTACAACAATCTGCAACAGCTATATACTCGGCTTCAATTGTAGATAGTGATATGGATGTTTGTTTTTTGCTGAGCCAAGATACTAGACAATATCCCAAGAATAATGCATTTCCACTAGTATTGTTTTGATCATCGACACTTCTGGCCCAATCAACATCGGTGTATGCAGTTACAGTAAGAGTTGAGCTCTTGGGGTACCAAAGACAAAAATCAAGAGTTCCTTTTAAGTATATGAAAATTCTTTTTATAGCCAACAAATGGGATTGTTTAGGAGCTGATTGAAATCTTCCCACCATTCCTACTGCTTGCATAATGTCAGGTCTCATAGCAGTTAAGTATAGGAGGGCTCCAATTATATACATGTAATGAGTTTCATCTACCAGAGGAGAGTCATCATCTTTGCTTAATTTGCAATATGTGGTCATAGGTGTGCTCATGGGTGCACAGTCTTCCATTCCATATCTTTTAAGCATGTTTTTAAGATATTTTTCTTGAGATATGAACATGCCTGCTATGGTTTGAGTTAATTGTAGTCCAAGGAAGTAAGATAACTCTCCTATCATCAACATTTCGAACTCTTTTGACATATTTTGAGCAAACTCATGGCTCATATCATCATTATTGCAAGAAAAAATCAGATCATCAACATAGACAAGAATGACTAGTAACTTATCCTCATCCATCTTCATGTAGAGATTACTCCCTACCACCCCCTTCTTGAAGCCTTCTTGTTCTAGATAGTGATCCAATCTTGCGTACCAAGCTCTAGGAGCTTGTTTCAACTCATATAACGAGTACACAGAGTAACGACTCTCCGCTCTTTGCTTCTCGTGGTTTCAAATGACTCTTCCTCTATGCTTCTCTTGCTCCTCTGATCGGTCTTCCCTTTAGATTCTGATAGTTCTTCTTTGGCATATATTACATGCAATGCTCCTCCGTTAATTGCTCTTCCGCTGGCTTCTCCTCCTGATGTATGTTCTTCTTTGTTCCTTTTGATGAATTCTTCCTCTCGGTTCTTCTTGGGCATACATTACATGTGATACTCCCAATATGGCTCCTCCGATGTGGCTCCTCCTCAATCTTCCTCTCTTACACTTGCTTCAATTCTCTGCTTTGATAGCTCTGCTCTGATAGCTCCTCAGCTTCATATTTCCATTAATGACAATCTAGATCAACACCTGCTTCACCCTAAGGGTGCTGAAATCTTAATCTGGTAGTTCCTCTACCTCTTGCTGAACTTTTTCCTCTATTCCTCTGATTTTGCTTCCTCAACATCTTCTCTTCCGCCTTCAAAGCTGCTTGATAGGCATCTTCAATTGTCTTCAGACTTAGCAAGCTGATTTCATCTTGTATGTCATATATCAAGCCATTGATGTACCTAGCTACCTTTTCTACATCATCCTCTACATGTCCTACTCTAATGCTCAGCTTATAAAATTCTTCTGTATATTCTTTGATAGTCATTCCTTTTTGCCTCAAATTCTGTAACTGTCTGAAAAGATTTTTTCTGATAATCTTTTGGCATAAATTTGGCTTTCAATATACTTACCATTTTATCCCATTGTTTGATCTTGGACTTCCCTTTTCTTGCTCTAGATGTTTGTAATTCATCCCACCAGATAGCTGCATGACCCTTCAATCTGGTAACTACAAATCACCTTCTTTTTGTCATCAACCTCCTCCTTATAGTCGAAATACTTATCCAATGCACTGATGCAGTCCATCAACTCTTCTACATTGAGATTACCATCATAAAAAGGTATTTCCATCTTTGGTCTTCCACTTGCTTTTCCCAATATCTCGAGAACTTTGGCAGCTTCACTTTCATCCACTTCTTCCTCAAAAGATTCTTTTGTAGCACTGGCATCTCCTTCATTAGTTTCTCTCCTCGGGGCAATCTCCATTGTCTCCATCCTTGTACGCAGACTCTAGATCTCATCCAGCAGAACTGCATTTGCTACAGGTCTCCCCCGACCTATGTCAGCTCCTCTCCTCGGTGGCATGTTTACTGTAGCAAAACTTAATCTCTGGGCTCTGATACCAAAATGACACAGGAGGTTGATAAAAATGAGGTGGTAGTCTATAATTTGACTACTGTTTAGCTTTAGAGCCAATCAGCTGTGCACAAATAGGTTATGTACGTGTATTTTCCCCCTAAGGGTCTCGCTTTTCCAACAAATCACTGTCAGTCCCTCACTGACTTCTCCTTTTATCAAGCGCTTCAATCCACGTCGTTGATCTCACTTCTCCATATCTATAATTCGACTATTGTTTAGCTTTACAGCCAATCAGCTGCGCGCAAATAGGTTATGTATGTGTATTTTCCCCCTGAGGGTCCCACTTTTCTGACCAATCACTGTCAGTCCCTCATTGACTTCTCCTTTTATCAAGCGCTTCAATCCACGTCGTTGATCTCACTTCTCCAGATCCAACAATCATCAAGTCATCCGCTCACCAACTAACCCAAACGATCTCCGTCGTTCGATTGGACGTTGATGTGACCCGTCAAATCGAACAGCTGTCATGCAATCTCACATGGATTCTTGCATGGATGATATCAGGTCGAGAGCATGCGAGAAAAGTGGTTTTCTTGTGCTACGTGTCGACCGCTAAAGGTAATCGCGTGAAATTTCCCAATACCATTTACAACCTTTTGGGCGTGCGAGATACCGCTTCCCACTTATCAAATACAACCCACGTGCTTTAATTCATACTTTAAGGAAAAGTGCTTAAGGAAAGGTTTTTAGTACTTAAGCTCAATATTAACCCTTAACACTAATTGACTGTGATTTATGAATAAAGTGTTTAAACAGAGAAAAATAACCGATTAAACCCAGAATGCTGATAAACAGATACGAATGAACTTCTGCACCAGAACAGTGCGTCCACACCACACTTCACCAATTATTCAACAAAATGGATATCTTGGCCCTCTCGACTCGATTACAACAGTTTTTCTGACCTCTGTTAAATCTCAAACCCAAACTCTCACTTACTCAGTCTATCTCAATCATCTAATCTCCCTGTCATTACATTCTTTTTCCTTTTATGAATCAAATCCTATCCTAACTGCATTGACAACTCGATCCCTATTTTTATTAGTCTAACAATCAAATCCCCGTTTCCAAGCTCTGAGACACACCTATACTAAAAACTTATTACTTAGTCTAAAAATAATACAATATTCTAATTATTACAATAATTGAGATAAAAATTAATTCGAGGGATCCAACCCTCTCTACTAAAACTGATTTTTGACCACTCAGGTCAATGAAATTCATCTCTTGTTAGCCACAACATGTGAAGATACAATCACATCGATGCCTACATGTAGCTTTCTCCTGTAGCACTTTGCAAGCAGGGTTCAAAAATCCTCAGTGGCACTCTAGGCTGCTCGATGCACTAGCTCATCCTTCCTCTACATGTTTTTCGAATGAGTGATGGTGCAAATGAAGTTGAACCAACACATAATATCCACTTTTGGTTAAAATCTTGGAGCGCTATCGTGACTTGGCATTAACACGAGTTTCTTCTTTTGGAACGTTGTCCCCACTAATTGTAATCATTTCTCCCTCCTCGTGATTATCACTCTACTCTTCGAGGACGCCACTTCGTTTTGAGTCGACATTTCCACGTTGCATGGTGACTTAATTCACACTTGAGTTTACTAGTCGAGGGTGGCCAAGTTCACTAGCTACCTCCAACATATTAAAAACACCTTTTCTTGCTTAAAACACATTTTTGTCATTTTTATGCAATGGGAGGAGGTTAGGGTTGCCATTCCTGAGCCTACATGTGGATCGAACTGTTGTAGAGGTTTGAATGCTATAGTTGGGCCATATATCATTTGATCAAGGGAGTTGACCTCTTTGACTTATTTCATGTGCACGTCTTCATTCTTTTTGTTGTGAATAAGATATAATATATTACTGAAAGAAGTGAGTAATTGCATTGGTTGGTTTGTGTTGGGGAGAGAGCCCGACACAAGGACCAACAGAATAGTCTGATCTGGCTTCAGTATTTCTCCTTTTACATTGAAACCTTGGCAAAATTGGGTTCTGTAGCCTATGGTAGATATAGTAGAGAATTTTTAGGAACCAAATAGGAACCCTTTTTACAACATACTCAAAAAAGAGAGTATAGATTATAGTCGTTGCTATATAGACTAGGCCTAGGGCATTTATTTCTGAGACTGAGTAGTCTGCAACAGACAGGCCTCCGTGGGGGAAAATAGATAAAAAAGAGCTTTCCAAAGTCATTCTTGGTTGGTGGTGACCGGGTCTTCGTCCAAGCTGATGAGAGTCTCCTGAGTACTCCCCTCCTGTGGCGCAGTGGTGTTCAGACGACTGGAAGAGGCTCCAACGATCTCTTTCTTGAAACTTGGTGAGCCTTCAGCTGTAGAGTGGAATTTTGTCGTCGATTTATTCCTGAGGACGGCGTATTGCAGAGAGTCCCGAGTAATGGAACGAAAGTGGTGGATGGCTTCAACATAGATAACAAACTTCTTAGTAAGACTGTCAATCTTAGTTTCGAGCACCTTATTGCGCTCCTCTTGCTCTTGCATTACAAGATCCATGATTGTTTTCATCTTCCACCATGTTACTATGGTGCACGCATAAAGGTTCTAGCGCATTTTGGTCAGGGAAGGATTAGGGATCCAAGCAAAGTCCACATCTACTTCATCAGACGTAACCTCTCTACGAAGAACATTGGTGTGGGATTCTAGATTGGCTGCGACCATACCAAGGGTCTTTTCATTTTGATCCTCTCTATGCAGATGGATGCGTCCATGTCGTGGATCTATTACATATGATCCCTTCAGTCGGATGGTTGCGTCCATGCCGAGGATCCATGCACATCATCCTTTTCTTGATGGATAGTTGTGCATATACCATGGATTCATGTCTTGTTATATGCCTCTCATGTTTATCAAGGATAACTATTAGATTTCATATATGTACACGTATGTTTGAGTTGCAGGTCTTCCGAGGCTGGTATTCCAAGTCCTCGCTCTGTCTTAAAGCATTTCAACCATCTCTCTGAGCATTGACTTCATGCTTTAGGGGGCATCTGTTACACACTAATTTGTCACTCCCTGTTCCTAATCCTGGAGAACCCTAGTAGTGACTATTGTGTAATACTTTCACCATAAAACCTATGCTCTTTCATCCCTTGAAGTTTGAAGAAAGAAGTCCCCACTCCCTTCAGAACATTTACAGAGAATCCTTCTTAAAACCCATTTTTTAAGATCGACACTCTTTCTCAATGTTTCACCCGTGCCAACGGCAGAAGCTTACACTGTGACCCGCATTGATCGGCGCTACTATTAGCCCAATACCTGTGCTGGTCTACTTCTGAAAAGTTTTTATAAAAGGAAACAAAGTTTCACGTCTAGAAACTTCTAGTGGCGATGCGTTGGATGTTCGTTTAGTTGCATAAGGGCCGAGAACTCCATATAAGGTTCTTTTCTCCTTAAAAGTGGACCTTCCCAAGGAGATAATACCCTCTTCCCCCCTTGAGTGGATCTCATTCTTATCCTCCTCTCCTTATATAAACAACTTCCTCCTACTCTTTTTGGTTACAATACACACAATGCAACACATAGTGAAGCTGCAAAATTCTGAAATCTTTAGCTTTTGATAGAGGAAGATTAGTCTTAGATGACAAAAGACTAGTCTTTGGTAGCTAAAGCATGAAGAGAGAGAGTTAGAGCTTGGAAGCCATTTCATGTCAAGCTAGGGAAGGAAAAGAATGTTGAAAAGGCGTGTAGCAGGACTTGGACACCGCAAAGGAGACATCCAACGTCAAGGCTTCGGTTGTATTTCTCTTTGAAGTTTATTTTAATACAACTAATGGTTTATTTCCTATATCGAGTGTAATATTACATTTGATAGCTTAGAACTCCTTGACCTTTTAAGTAGATTGAATTTGATTTTATGCTATCACGTTTGTTGTTGTCTCTTGCATGTTTGTTTCAGGTATTTGAACGAAACGAATGAAAGGAAGCTAGAGCAAGGAAGCAAGATCAATATCAAGTGGATTAACGTTATAAGAGGTAGGCCCTCTTATTCGATTCTAATCTAAGGAAATTTACATTAAATTGTCTTGTTTGTGGCTAGACCCACTCTTGGGCTAGAGGGATCGTCTCTGTTCGCAAAGAGGATACTCCTACACCACAAATTCGCGACTCCAATGGGGAAATACATCTCTTTTTCATCACTTTGTTTTTTCTACTTGTGTGCCTAGTTTGTTTATTTATGGTATTCTGCATCTGTATTGACATGTTTAAAGGCATACAGGCACTAGCCCACCCTCTAATGTGTTAAGTCTGGCCCTTTGTGAAGTTCCTTTTTATTTTTTCTTTGAATCCCTCGATCAACACTCTTTTTGGCCAAACAATCGCACCAATCAGGCCTATCAGCGCCAGTTGTAATCTGACAAGCCGTGCCGATCAGTGCTAGTTTCAGCCCAAAAAGCGTGTCGGTCTTTGAGTTAAGAAAAAATCAGAGTTTCTCCCATGCCAGTGCCAGTGTATCTTGACCCTCAGACTCTCTTCTTCCGCCCAGAAGTGACTAGGATCATTTGTTTGTTGGGTTTGATTGATTGATTGGCTTGAAGTTTCATTGCTTGATTTTTTGAGTTTTTGAATGGTTTCTATGACCCTAGGGCATCTAGGTCAATTACCGTTCATTTGTTTGTTTACTCATTGTGTCAAGTTTCTGATTTGCTGCTTCATTTAATCCATCTTTCAGTTGCAACATCTTCATTGCTTCATTTTCAATTGAATGAGTGAAAGAGTCTCATTTGTTTTCTTATTTCGAGTGTCTATTTTCTTTTTCCAAGCATAGATCACATTGCTTGGTTTGTCGATTGAAGCATTTGTGTGTTTGGTTTGTTTAATTGAGGGAAGAAGTTGCTTTTAGTTTCATTTATCATGCTTTGGATTTGATCGATGCTTGTTTGTTCGGAATTGTGAAAATTTTCATTAAAGTGCTTTATGTGAAAGATTTATTTTTCATTTTATGAAAAGAAGAACATCATTCTAGTTTACTTAAGCGAAAATATTACATCAGTAGCATTATTGAGAAGCTATAATTGCATCATCATAAGCATAGGAAATGAAATGAAACTTATTTTGTTGTTAAGGGAAGATTAAGTGCATTTAGGACGTGTTAGTGAAAGATTTCATTCTTTGATTGTTACATTGATTGTGTGCTCTCTATCTCTTAATTACTGTTAACTTTCATCGAAGAAAGGTTTCTTTTCTCATACAGCTGCATATAGGAGTTTTTCATATGACAGTGGTAGGATCTTGGAATTGAAACCTAATTCAAGATCAACCATTAAAATTTATTGAATTAACCTAAGGAAGCATTGAAACTTAACACTCCCATTTAGTGGTCTAGGCTAGAGACGTGTTCCGGCGTCTTTAAACCTACCAGTTTTCGTTCGCTTTGGCATTAGACAGCGCTAGTACGGACTTGTGCTCCCCGTGTCGTCGCGTATATAAATGGAGACCCCACTAGGTTTGCAATCCTTTATCTGTAGGAAGCAGAGTTTGCCTCCTTGTAAACGCGATACATCGAACACAGCGTTCGAGGAGATTGTCTACTCATACTTTTCGGTTCACCGGGAAGTATTCTACAGTTCACGGTCACCTAGTAATCCATTTTGCCTAGATTATCTTGAGTAGTCATTTTGGTCTTTTTGACTCTTTAAATTTAAAAGATCATCAAGCACTTGTCCTTTCGAGCTCATTAACTCCGAAAGCGACTAGAGTCACCTTTCGCCCTTTTCTCGACTCTTAAAATATGAAAAGGCAAAGTTTTGTTTCAGTGTCTTAAAATTAACTGCCCACGAAATATTCGTGGTTAAAGTTATCTTCCTTAGTGATTCTTTAGGGTCGATTCCAATGGCAACATTTTCGAAGTTTACCAGTCAAGGATTCCCCACTGATGGAAGTCCTGGTCCTTTTCCTTCTTTTGGAAACGCTGACGCTCCTTATATGGCAACATTATCCCTTCCTGGGTTAACTATTGGTTTACCTGTCTGGTTATTTTCGACCTCAATGGTCCCAAGTGTCCCAACTTTTGTCCAACAATCTTCTTCACCTGAACAACACCATGTTGATTCTAAAGTTGACCTCTCACCTTCTTCCCCTATTTCTTCATCTTCCTCTTCTACTTCGCCTGGTGAAAGTTTAAAATCCAGTAACCAAGAGGCTAAGATGAAGAAGAAGAAGACGAAGAAGAAGAAGTCAGATAAGCGAAAGGCCAACCGTGCAGCTATTGCTCCAAATGCACTTCCCATCGACAAACCTTCTGATCCTTTCTGAAAAGTAAAATTCCCTTGCCAGCTATGTAAGGGTGACCATCTCCTTCGAGACTGTCGTGGCATTCCTAGAGACTTTAGAGGTGTGGTCTCAAGACCTGAATCGACCATCCCCATCGACCTCTGAAGATCATGTCGATGCTACGCCTTCAGCTAATGATGGTAAGAAGAAGGAAAAGATTAGATTCCCTTGTAGGTTATGTGAAGGAAAGCATCTTCTTCACCTGTGTCCTCTTATGGATAAAGCTTCCAAAATTTTGGAAAACCTTATAGCGCCTCAACCCCAACTTCTTGTTGGTTATCAAAGGCTTTCTTCTAACCCTCCCCTAGTTGGTAAAGAGATTGACTTGGATTCATCTATTGCCCGTCCTGCTCTTCCTAGGCATGACTCTCTTATGTATGTTCCCGACCAACCCTTGGTCGAAAAGAGTGTTGACTTGGCTCCACCTTCAATTGTTCACTATGTTCCCGGAGAGAGTAGTGATGATCATATTGCTCATGTTCTTCTCGTCTCCTCAGGTTCTCATGAATCAAAGAGTGACCCTCCCGTCCTAGTGGTTTAGGAGAGTCCTGCTCCTTCTCCTACAAGGCATGAGGGAAATCATATGATACCTGATCCGGATTTAAACAGGAACGCAACAAATTACAGAGATAACCATATACACAAAGATGCAGCGGAAATAATACTTCATTTCATTAATGGAAAATACTGAAATATGCTTACAACCAGAAATGGAAATAAACCAGCTAGAGCGATGGTAGCTTATCTCTGAGAAGAGATGTGGTGGCTACATGCCTCTGAACTGTTCTGAACTGTGTTACAATGAGGCTCGAAGGCCTATTTATTGTTGAGAAACAATGGAAAACCCTTCACATCCCAAAACCTAACCCTAGAAGATGAAACGCCAAATTGTGGGCCCCGTTTGGGTAAATTGGTACATCAATTTCCCGGGGTCATAACTTTGGCATACGATCTTTGTTTGACGCGTACGATAGCTCGTTAGAAAGATCTATCCGAGTACTACCACTTTGAGAGGCAACATGGGTCCATGGACCAATGTTGCCCCAGATTCCCAAAAAAACGTCATTTAGGGCCTCAAAACGGCTCCGGAAGTTCAGGACCCAAAAAACTGCTAAAAATAGTAAACTGTGCTGCAATTTAGGAAACTGAAAAGACTGAAAGAGACAGTTGTGGGGGTCCAAGTGGGATAGGTGGGTGGCCGCCAACGTCCACTTGGATCATTCCTCCCCCCTTAGGAAGCAATGGTCCCCATTGCGTTGAGTTCCTCCGTGAGATGAGGAAGCTTCTGCTGAGCTGGGTCTCTGGTGAGCTGTTCTGCAATCTCTGATGTGTCCAAAAGTGGTGGAAAGAATGGTTGACAATGGTCCACATTGAACACTCGTTGCAAGCGAAGGAATGGAGGAATGTTGTGCTTCAAAGCATTGTTGCCCGTAGCCTTGGTACTGGTGTGAGGACCATGTCGGAGTGGTCTGATTTTTTTATGGGTTCTGGTAAGGCACTCCCTCTGCAGATGTAACCAAACTTTGTCGCCCACCTGAAACTTGTGTGGTACCCCTGTCGGTGAGGAGAAGTTGTTCCTGTGTCTTGTCATGACTGTATCCCTCTGCTGTTGCTGCTGCATGGAGGAACTTCGCAGGGGTCATGGATGTGATGGCAATCTTCCCCTTACTTTGGGAGTGAACCAGACAGATGAATTTCCTGGTCTGTGAGATGAGCTTGTTGCCTTTCTTAGCGGTGATCAAAGATGTGGCGGTAGGTGGGGCTACCTCTGGTATCCTGTATAATGAATTATTCAAAGAAATAATGACAGCACGAGGCCTGGACTCATACACAACATGTCACCTCCACAAGTATGGCTGGCATAATAATACATCACAAACATCCAGAGGTGTAACATCACACAATACCTCATCTGTGAAGGGTTTGATGCTGTAGGGAAGGCGGCACTGCTGGCAAACTTTCAAATCTCGTCCTTCGTGAAGCCACCCGATATTGTACGGCTGCAGGTGCGGTGTAGTTGGTAGACCCAACCGCTTCACAACCTCTGCTAAAATGAAGTTCTTTTGACTCCCACTGTCGACAATGAATTGCAGCGGCGAACCCTTCACCCACATCTGTGAGTGGAAAAGACGCTCCCCTTCCTCTGCATTTTCCGGCTCATTTTTCTGGATCTTGGCAGTGGCAACAGTGGCGCTGGGATTCGCATCAATGATTTGCTTCCCCTTTCCATTCCCCTTGTCGGGTTCTGGCTCAAGGTCAGAACATGCATCTGATTCGAAAGCCTTCAACTCGGCCACCAGCGACTGCTTGGTCCGACACTCACTTGTGTTATGAGTGGGACTCTTGTGGAACTCACACCACTTTCCTGTGTCCTTCTTCGGCTTCGTGGTGTTGTTCTTTTCTTGTGGCTTCGACGGGTTGTCTTGGGTCACCCCGCCTTGGCTTTGTCCTTTGGGCTTCGGATTTGCAGATCCAAAGTCTCGCTTCTTCTGTTTGAACTTTTGCTCGATTTTGACAACGTATCGGTATGCTGTGCCGAGTGAGGAGATGTTCAAGAACCCCATCTCTTCCTGGATGTATCTGTGTAGGCAGCCGCGGTATTTGAGTACCAGATGCCGCTCAGTATCTTTGATACCCAACTGTGTGCGAAGGGTATGAAAAATGTTTCTGAACTCCGGCACATCTTGGTCTCGTCCCTGTCGTAGTGTGGTCAATTTGATGTATTTGTCCTCATAGCTTCCAACAGGGTAGTACTGCTCCTTGATGGCATCCCGGAAGTCATTCCAAGTGGGTGCGGCTGAAAATAGTGAGCCTGTACTTTCATCCTTCTGCTCGCAGTAGGTTTCCCACCAGTCCTTGACATGGGGGGCTGCTTTGAGAAGAGCGAAAACAATCTTTTCCCGACTTGAAAATTCATGAACAGAAAAATACCCATCTAGCATATTTAACCATTTATCTACGGCATCTGCGTCTATTTGACCCTCGAATATGGGGATTTCAAAATTAACTTGTACCTTGAAGGGTGTGGCATTTCCAGAGTCGTTGTTGGAAGCCTATGCGTCGCCTCTGGGTAGCCGTTGAAGAATCTGCGCAAAGCTATCCATCATCGCGTTCCTTTGTCGCTCGAGGGCTTCTTCGAGCAAGATTTTGATAGGATCTCCTGCTCCCTCATCTTTCTTCTCATCCGCCATGGGAGGCCGTCGGGATTTACGAGGCTGGTCTTGCAAAGGTTCGACCAGTTCAAGCCCTAACTCCTTATATCCCGACCTCGTTGGGGACATGCAAAGAAAAACAGAGAAAAAGCAAACCTGGCTCTAATACCACTGATCCGGATTTAAATAGGAACACAACAAATTACAGAGATAACCATATACACAAAGATGCAGTGGAAATAATACTTCATTTCATTAATGGAAAGTACTGAAATATGCTTACAACCAGAAATGGAAATAAACCAGCTAGGGCGATGGTAGCTTATCTCTGAGAAGAGATGTGGTAGCTACATGCCTCTGAACTGTTCTGAACTGTGTTACAATGAGGCTCAAAGGCCTATTTATTGTTGAGAAACAATGGAAAACCCTTCACATCCCAAAACCTAACCCTAGAAGATGAAACGCCAAATTGTGGGCTCCGTTTGGGTAAATTGGTACATCAATTTCTCGGGGTCGTAACTTTGGCATACGATCTCCGTTTGACGCGTACGATAGCTCGTTAGAAAGATCTATCCGAGTACTACCACTTTAGGACCCATGTTGCCCCATATTCCCAAAAAAACGTCATTTAGGGCCTCAAAACGGCTCCGGAAGTTCAGGACCCGAAAAACTGCTAAAAATAGTAAACTGTGCTGCAATTTAGGAAACTGAAAAGACTGAAAGAGACAGTTTTGGGGGTCCAAGTGGGATAGGTGGGTGGCCGCCAACATCCACTTGGATCAATACCCCCACGAAGTAGTTATGTCATTTCTTTTGATTGGAGTCAATTGACTGCTTTCCACCTCCCATCTTATATCCCTTTCCATATCATAGTACAAGCCTATAATATGGTAGTACATGGCACTATATTAGATGAAGGTGCATCTGTTAACATCATGTCTTCTACTACTTGGCAAGCTTTGGGTTCCCCACAGCTTGTGCTTGTCACCCAGAATCTGTTGGCTTTCAACGGAGGAACCAGTCAACCCTGAGGGATCCTTCTAAAGTTCCATATTACTTTGGGAGGAAAGACCGTCTATATAAACGTGATGATAGTCCAAGGTCCCTTAGATTTCAATCTTCTCCTTGGACGTGACTATGTTTATGTCATGGGAGCTCTTGTTTCTTTGCTTTTCCGTGTGGTTTGTTTTCCACACGAAGGGAGAATAGTGACCATTGATCAATTGTCGTTCATTGGTCACCAAGTGCCTCCTTTGCAACCATCATCCCCTATTGGTTCTTGTCTGCAAACAATACCTTCCCCACCACAGGTCGATTATGTGGCTACCTGTTCTGTCTCCACATCTACTGATGATCACACAGATGATATAGTACATTATGTACTAGGGGAATTGGAACCCGATTTGTCATTGGTACCGGTTGACATGTATTCCTCCTAGAGCATGGTTCTCCCATCTAGTGAGGACCTCTTGGGAACCATGTTCTCGTATGGTCCATGAACAGATGAGTCCGAGGACAGTTTCTTCCTGTATCAACCTCGTTAAAAAATGAAACAGATGTCATGAGGATAGTTCCTGGTCTTGTGTCAACCTCGTTAAAAAATGAAACAGAGTGTTGGAGCATGGTTCCTCATCTTGTGTCAAGCTCCTTAAAAAATGAAACAAGGAGTCTTGAGGATAGTTCTTTTATTGTGTCAACCTCGTTAAAAAATGAAACAACTCCCTTTTCCAAATAGAGTATTTGATTAAGATCTCGTAAAATTCAAGTTGAGTCTTTCCTTGATCTCGAAAGTGAAACGTCATTCTGTCCACCTTTTAGCAACCCGATATCTACTTCGGTGAATGCAATGAAGTTTGGGGAGCATGTGCCTCGGCTCTCATCATGTTGGGCGCATGCCATTTTTTCATCCAAGCGTAGTTTTTCGTTTCAAACTTGTGTAAACATGAAACTGAATCCAAGCATAGTTTTTCGTTTCAAGCTTGTGTAAACATGAAACTGAACTGAAGCAGAGTTCCCCATGGTTCAAACTTGTGCAAAAATGAACCCATGCCCACTTTACATCTCATGATTGTCGTTTTTATCAGATAATTTCTGCTAGATGAGCCTTGGTTGTTTCATTCCATCGCCACCATCTCTTTGGCCGATCATATGCTTTCACTTGGTTGTTTTTCCTTTCCTGAGGAATCACAACAACGAGTGGTTTTGTTAGCCAACCTCTTGACCATTACATGTTTTTGAGAAGTTCCATCATTGTCGGAACCAGTTGCTACCCTTTATACCACTCGTTCCTCTAGGACGAGTCGCTTTTAAGCTCTTTTCTGACTCATAAAAAATAAAAAGATTGTCGAGTATTTTTTTCCCTTTTAGACTCGTTAAAGTAAATAAAAGTAGGGAGTCATCTTTGAGCTCTTTTCTGAATCTCAAAATATGAAAAGATTGTCGAGCTCTTGTCGCTTTGAACTGATTAAATGCTGTGAAACATCATTTACCCAATTTACGTTTACCCCTTTTTCGGGCTTTGATAAACTATTTACGAAAAAGGTACACCTTAGTCGAACATGACTAGGAGGTTGTCTCGGATATTGTTTTCTACCTTTTCGAGTTCGAGAGACAACTTTACGAAAAGGAACCCTTGGAGTTTTATTTTCCGTGTCTTTTTCAAACTCTTTAAACATGAAAAAGATTTTGGGTTTCACCTTTGTCGAACTCGTTAAAAGATTAAACGACATAGGACTTGTCATTCTGACGAGACCGAGCTACTCCGTCCTAGGGCTCGTAAAACTTACTAGGATGGATCCATCCAAAGGATGGACATATATTACAAGCATATGTTATCACCGTCAAGCTTGTGTAAAAATCACTGGGCTACTCGCCAGAAATGGTGGCGGAAAATTGGAAGTATTTCATCAATTGTATTTTGCAATTGAGACAGCATGTCTATCATGAACATTGACACTCATCTATTGTTCGTGTCATGTTTTGGGACATCCTCGCTCTGTCACTTACCTCCTTGGGTTTTTGGTTATCCATTTTTGAACCTCTCATATGATCTTTGCCACGTCACCATGACCTCTGATCATATGATGTCAAACGCTGCCAAAATCCAGAGTCGTGTCATCCACATGTTCAAGAGAAGTATTCCTACATGTACATTGTCTGATCATATGTCACCATCTTGGATTACTCTCATTCATTGTGTTTCCCGTTTCATGTCGATGATGAAGCATTCATTATGACCTTCCTTTGACAGATCACTTCCTATCAACTTCAACTCATTATCCACGAAGTTGATCTAGAAACTCCCTTCCAGTATCTTAGAGATTGCATACCTCAATGGCAAGTTCTTCACACTCGACGACAGGTTCTCATCATTGGCCTTCGATCGAATGATTTCACGAGTGTTCGACTTCAGTGTCTTATTCATGCTTCATGAATTGTACTCACATACCTTAAGAGCCAATGACATTATGGGTGGTTTCTCTCACGCTTATTAATAGTTCATATCATTGGCAAGTAATCAAGTGATTTTCTAGCATGCTCAACTTTAGCATGTCTATTCACATGTTAGAATTTGTACTTTTATCGGGTCGTGTTGGAGCGCAAGACCCTGGGCTTAGATCACAAAATCCCAAGTTGCAAGGAGTGATGAGTCATTCATGATTCTTTAGACAAATGGCTACAACCATACTGTGCATCTTTTCATTTTGATCCTCTCTATACGGATGGTTTCACCCATGCCGTGGATCTATTGCATATGATCCCTTTAGTCGGATTGTTGCGTCTATGCCAAGGATCCATGCACATGATCCTTTTCTTGATGGATAGTTGCGCCTATACCATGGATTCATGTATTGTTATATGCCTCTCATGTTTATCGGGCGTGACTATCAGAGTTCAGATATGTACATGTATGTTTGAGTTGCAGGTCTTCCAATGCTGGTTTTCCAAGTCCTCGCTCCGTCTTAAAGCATTTCAGCCATCACTCTCAGCTCTGACTTCATGCAGGGGGCATCTATTACAAAATAATTTGTCACTCCCCATTCCTAATCCCGAAGAACCCTAGTAGTGACTATTGTGTTATACTTTCACCATAAAACCTATGCTCTTGCATCTCTTGAAGTTTGAAGAAAGAAGTCCCCACTCCCTTCAGAACATTTCCAGAGAATCCTTCTTAAAACCCAGTTTTTAAGATCAGCGCTCTTTCCTAGTGTCTCACATGCGCCGATGGTGGAAGTTTACACTGTGATTGGTGCCAATCAGCGCTACTGTTATCCCAATACCTGCGTCGGTCTATTTCTGGAAAGTTTTATAAAAGGAAACAGAATTTCATGTCTAGAAACTTCTAATGGCGATGCATTGGATGTTCGTTTGGTTGGATACGGGCCGAGAACTCCATATAAAGTTCTTTCCTCCTTAAAAGTGGACCTTCCCAAGGAGATAAGACCTTCTTCCCCCTTGAGTGGATCTCATTCTTATCCTCCTCTCCCTATATAAACCACTTCCTCTTAACCTTTTTGGTTACAATACACAGAATGCAACACATAGTGAAGCTGCAAAATTCTGAAATCTCCAGCTTTTGACAGAAGAAGATTAGTCTTAGATGACAAGAGACTAGTCTTTGATAGCTAAAGCATGAGGAAAGCGAGTTAGAGCTTGGAAGCCATTTCATGTCAAGCTAGGGAAGGAAAAAAGCGTTGAAAAGGCGTGTAACAGGACTTGGACACCATAAAGGAGATCTCCAACGTCAAGGCTTCAGTTGTATTTCTCTTTGAAGTTTATTTTAATACAACTAATGGTTTATTTCTTATGTCAGGTGTAATATACATTTGATAGCTTAGAACTCCTTGACCTTTTAAGTAGATTGAATTCAATTTTACGCTATCACGTTTGTTGTTGTTTTTTGCATGTTTGTTTCAGGTATTTGAACGAAAAGAATGAAAGGAAGTTGGAACAAGGAAGCAAGATCAACATCAACTGGATTAGCGCTATAAGAGGTGGGCCCTCTTATTTGATTCTAATCTAAGGAAATTTACATTAGATTGTCTTGTTTGTGGCTAGACCCACTCTTGAGCTAGAAGGATCGTCTCTGTCCGCAGAAAGGATACTCCTACACCACAGAAATGGCTTTGGAATTTGTGACTAGAGTATAATTGAGCCTTTAAAGGTGGAAGCAAGACTTCCTATACAAGATTTGGGTATGGTGAAAGAGAATGGTCCAAGGCACTGGAAGTAAGGAATTCTCCAAACGAAGAACCATTACAAGAACAACTTGTGCGAAGCGAAGGCACATCACTTTCTGGCAATGGTAAAGCACGCAAGATGTCCAAGAGAAGAACGAAGGCAAATTTTCCTCGGCATGTGTGCACCAAAGACAACCATCAAAGGTATAATAAAGCTAATTATTCAAAAGTTTCTTTTGATTATAGGAAGATGGGCAATGTAAATTTGTGGTATAATAAGCCATGCACATTTTGTGGGTTAAATAACCAAGTGATGGAAAATGATGGCTTTAAAGTTATGTCGACCAGGAAAGAGACACGACATGAAGACCTATCTCCACAGAGGAAGAAAGAGAATGGTAATAAAGGTTTGATGTTGAAAATCATTTGCACTTATTGCAACAAGGGTGGACATCAAGAAGTTAAATGTTGGAAACTCCATCCCGAGCTTCGTCTAGAGAAGGACAAAAAGATTGAAGTTGAATCCTCGCCGATAAACACAACGCCATTGAAGAGGTTCATGTATGCAAGTAAAACCTCTTCGCTCATGTCTACAAAAGTGGAAAAATACGGTGATTTGAATCATAGAAATGTAGTAGTTACATGTAAGCTAACTATCATATGTTTTAGGAAACATCGGCACTGCAACATGGAAATTTGTCATGGGAACCTATAAAAAGGATTAAACATGTTGACTCAATTTCATTAACATTCTTGTATTTGTTATCGCTGCTAATGTGTTGTACATGGATAGTGGCTAAAGTAACAAATAGATAAAGATGTGGGAAACTACAGATGGCTAATAATATGGTTTGTACAACTTTTTGTGATGAGAGCAATACACAAAACAGGGTGGACAAACACTAGACAAGTGGGGAGGAAAATCCCGCACGTAGTATCTGATTAAAAACCTTTTGGAGGTTCAAAAGCCTCTCAATGGGGAGGATCCAAAAAGGCCTAAAATTCAAAGTTTCCAAAATTTCATGGAAATAGTGATTATGTAGAGCTCGGAAATTTGATTCCAACACAATTTGAATCACATCAATCCAACTCTGTATGTAAAAGTTATTGCAGTTTGAAGTTTTGTGATAGTGGGCAAAAAGTCAATCAAGGCACGACGTTGCATCATGATTGCAAACCAAAAAGGAACTACGCACCTTGGTTGAGGAGCGACACTGGAGCCAATGGGAATTGAACACAAAACCTATCATAAACAACTCATACGCCTTACCAATGGGCTATACTATGGTTTGTTATTTAACTAGCGCATATCTTATTTAAGATTTTGTTGTTATTATATATTAAGTGGGAAGGCCTCTGCCCAATTACCAGTGTGACTCCCCAACAAATTCTACCGACATCTTTAATAAGTCATGTTTGGTTATGTGCGAAGCGTCCAACGGCGTCATATGGCTATATTTATATGTACCCATCTAAATATCAACAAGTCATGAATACGATGGGACCATGACTCATCTGATTGCAAAAACGAGATAAGGGCATAACTTATATTTGGCATGGTTTTTGTTATGTCAGTTATAACAAAACTATGTTTGGTATATTATTCATTGGGACCGTCACGCCACAATTAAAACAAATACCAAGTTGGTATATTGGCATTCAACTATGGGTCGTTTACTAAACAAAATTTGTTATATAATTTGGTTGTCCCAACAACATCGGATATAGTTCTAAAAAATATGTCATTTATATAACATGGCTAAAACAATTCTGTTGAGGATTAACAACAAAGCATGTGGGTCATGCCATACATGGCATATGTTAACATTTTTTAAAAACGACATTTATATATAGTATGGTTGTTATGTTATATGATAACGTCAACAGGGATGGTTACAACTTCTTACCATATATATAATATATGGCTGTAACCAAAATATAAATGCACGCTATGTTTGTAATATGCCAAGGTTATATAAACACAAGAGGATTGCCATTGCGACATATAGCACTTTTGCAGAGAGCTCATTTTTTAAGCCTGCATATTTTCATACACAGTGTTTTTGAGGGCTTGTTTTTGTAGCGATCAAAAGAGGTCTTTGTATGACATAAGTATTGTCCTTGATGGCAACTCTACAGGTCAACTCAGTGTTGATAAGAGGCTAACAGGAATATTCAGAAGCAATAGGGCAGTGGTACAAAGGATTAGGAAAATGGAACTAAGGTCTATTGATCAGAATAAAGAAGTTGAAGGAAGAAGATGATGTAAGAGCAGTTCCAGAGATACACACAGGTTCACTTAGTCCAAGCAGCATATACATGCAAGTACTCGGAACAAAAATAGTGTATAACGTACACACGCACTCCCACAAAAGGCAAAGCTCATACATGTTGAAAACCATGGTTTTGGTCCGAGGTATTTGGTCCAAGATATCTTTGGACCATGATATTGACCATAGATATTTAGTCCGAGGTATTCGGTCCGTGGTATTTGATCCAAGGTATTGGTTCTAAGTGGATTCAATCCATGGTATTGAGAAAGGCCAAAAACTATATAAAGAAGAGAGGATCATAAGGCCAGATGTGCAAGTGAATAAGATTCTAAGGAATACTTCTATCTGAAGTATATTCTATGTTGCAAAGTTATGTTTGGGACTAGATCTGAAAAAATTTATGTACACCTTGAGTTCAATATTGGATCAGGATCATGAGACCTGAAATGACTTATTCTTGAATGATCTAATATTGGTTGAGGCTAGATCTGATGTTTTGTGTTTGTCTTATTCATTATCTATCATGATATGGGTTTGCCTGAAGTCTGGAATTGCAGCAAAGTTCTGAGTCAATATTTGCAGATCTATATGCAGGTTCGTCTCGGCAAAAGAGCATATACACACAGGTTCTGTTCTTTCAAGTATCGTATACAAAAAAAAGGCTTGATGTTCAGAGATGACTGATCTATCAGATCAGTGTTGCTGATTTATTGATGTTGCTATTTTACTGTTGTCTGTCAATGAAGTCTTCTTAGATCTAAATGTAAATCTAAATGCATAAAGAGGTTGATATTTGATCGATTGTATAAGTGAAAACAAGTGTTTTCTGTTGCCTGCCTGTGTAAAGTTTTGTAAGTTGACAATAGATGTTCAGTACACTGCTGGTTGGTACAGTTTGTGATTCGGAGCTTTTATGATTCAGAATCTTTAGAGGTATATGCAAGTTAGGCTGAAGGAAGTAGCGTATACATGCAGGTTTTCTTCATTGAAGTAGCGTATACAATCTGACACATGAATTTTTGAGGTTTCAGTTGGTTACTAATGTTGGTACAGGTTTCTAGGTTCAGCACAGTGTTCTGATGACAGTGATCTAATTGCTTCAGATTAACTGCATGTTGGTTGATGAAGTTTGAGTTTCTAAATTTCTGATGGGTTATTGATGAGTCAAGGTCTTCATATGTCTTGATATGTGCCAGAGCATCCAGTCTGAAAATTCATGAAACGTGGTCCCTAGTGGAAGAGTGGAGTTTTCTGTAGACTGGCACCTATGTACTAGTAAACATATTGGCTAGTACAAGAGATAGGGGGTTGTAGCTCCGTTCCAGTAGAAGCTGGAGAGCGAGAGAATGTTGTAACCTTCTACAGGTAGAACCCTACGTACTGGTATGAGTTTGAACCAGTACAAGATTGTAAACAGATTTTCTTATTATTAAAAGAAGACTGAGACGACAACAGCAAGTGGTTTTCATTCACATTGGGTTTCCACCTTAAATCTTGGTGTTCATGTGTGTTGCTTATGTGTAATGGTTTATTATGTTTATACTGCACATGGTTACTATTTAATGATTGATGAAGTATTGATGCACTATTTAAAGATCAACATATGATGAATTAACTGAATCATAAGTTTATTGCATAAAAGATGGTTGCCTTAAAGAAGGTTGCGTGTACATGCTAGTTCCCCTCTCTGAAGTAGCGTATATAAATCTAATTATGAAAAAAAGAAAAACTCTTGATCTAATAACACTGATTCACCCTCTCCCCCCTCTCAGTATTATTTCCAACACTTTGGTGCCAATTGGGGGCCACTTCCTGGTGGCAATAGCTCACTTTGTAGCAAGATTTCAGAGGCATTTTTGGTGATGTAATAAAGCATTTGAGGCTTAGCATCATATTGTCCTTATTTTCTTCTTGTATTGATCTTTTATATTTCATTTTAAATTGCAAATTTGTTTAAAGTCTTCATGCTTGATTTAATTATTATGTTGGTTTAAATTTTATCATTCACGCTTCAACACTTTTACAAGCCGAGTCACTTTAAAAGATCCTAGAATAAGTTCAGATCATGAGTATACTCCAAAAACTAGTTACCTTTTCCAGATCTCAATAAGGCAAGTGGAGCCAATCTAGTGGTGGAAGAAGATCTGGAAGTTGGTCTACCATACAAAAGCCAAAGTTTTTTTTATGTTTGACTGAAAAATAAATTACTGCATGGGATAACATACAAAAGAAACGAAAAGAAGGCCCCAACTAGTGTATCCTATGCAAAAATGCAAAAGAGTCAGTAATGCATTTTTCTTTTTATGTCCTTTCACTCTAAGTATATGATCAGGGGTGAAACAAAATTTGGACTATGGTTTTGTATGGAGGGGTGATTATTTTCATGATGCTTGGAAATCCTGGTGGGATCTATCTAATGATGATGCTCTCAGGAATATTCCCGCTCTCAAGAATATTTCCACTCTGTTGGGGAGTTTGGTTAGTCAGGAACAAGGCAACCTTTAGGGACCAAGTCTCTTAACCAGATCATGTTGTTGCCCAAATATTTGTTATTTGTTTTCTTCTGCCATCCTCGAAAAAGACTTGTTAAAATTGGCAACCAGGGCAAAACTTCATGTGGGTCATCTTATTCATGGCTGATAATATTTTTATTAGATTCCTCTCGTCGAGAGGTGTAGGATTGATATAAAGATCATCCGATTCTGATAAGTATTCATGGAGATATGAATTTATTTTGATTATGGAATTATTATCAAGCCGACCTACAACTCATGTAGGCTCAGAAGCCCAACAGTCGCATCTATTCACCCACCAACGTTGTGTATAAATATAAGATGACTTTTCCTCATTTGGACTCACTCATCTCATCACATCTCTCTCTCTACTGCGCAGATATGAGTCTCTTCTCTACTGCGCTGATATGGGTCTCTCTCTCTCACACATGTGACGCCGGAAGCTGTTGAATTTGAAGCTGCAACTACAGAAGTAAATATTGACTTGCGTGGCCTAGAAGATCTCCTCTTTGGAACTGCGCTATAGGTTCATCTGAACCTCCTCTGAAAGCCGCAACTTTTGGTGGTGGAATGAAGTCAATCCGACGAACGGTTTGCAAGATATCGACTGCCCTGGTTTGAAGCCGGAAACTGCTGAAACTAAAGCTGCAACTGCAGAAGCAAAGATTGACTTGCGTGGCCTAGAAGATCTCCTCTTTGGAACTGCGTTGTAGGTTCATCTGAACCTCCTCTGAAAGCCGCAAATTTTGGTGGTGGAATGAATTCAATCCGACGAACGGTTTGCAAGATATCGACTACCCTAGTTTGAAGCCGGAAACTGCTGAAACTGAAGCTACAACTGCAGAAGCAAAGATTGACTTGCGTGGCCTAGAAGATCTCCTCTTTGGAACTGTGCTATAGGTTCATCTGAACCTCCTCTAAAAGCCGCAACTTTTGGTGGTGGAATGAAGTCAATCTGACGAACGGTTTGCAAGATATCGACTGCCCTAGTTTGAAGCCGAAAACTGCTGAAACTGAAGCTGCAACTGCAGAAGCAAAGATTGACTTGCGTGGCCTAGAAGATCTCCTCTTTGGAACTGCACTGTAGGTTCATCTGAACCTCCTCTGAAAGCCGCAACTTTTGGTAGTGGAATGAATTCAATCCGACGAACGGTTTGCAAGATATCGACTGCCCTAGTTTGAAGCCGGGAACTGCTGAAACTGAAGCCGCAACTGCAGAAGCAAAGATTGACTTGCGTGGCCTAGAAGATCTCCTCATCTAAACTGCGCTGTAGGTTCATCTGAACCTCCTCTGGAAGCCAAAACTTTTGGTGGTGGAATGAAGTCAATCCGACTGTCGGTTTGTGAGATATGGTCTGCCCTAGTTTGATAATGAAGCCGCTAATGCTGATGCTACTGATTTAGGGTTTGCTACTGCTGATATGAATCAGATTTATTGTACTATTTCTCTCTGTTGAATTATTGAAGATAAAAGAAGATTTGATCAAAGGGTTTCCCCACACATTGTGGGGTTTTTCCCTGGCTAGCCGCCACATCTTGTGTCTCTTGTCTTGGCTTGTTTTATGTCGATCGTTTAATGTTCTATCTACACTTTACTTTATGTACATGTGATTGCTAATCGGTGGAATATAATAAGAAAAAGAAGTAAACTGTTATAAGCATAGAACATACCATATCTTAACATGGTATCAGAGCTGAGGTGAAGACAAAGCCCGAGCAAGAGCAAGAGCAATCATTGAAGAGAAGATTGGCAAGGCTATCCTAAAAGAACTATGGGGTCCTCAACACTCTTTCCTGCCGAAGACAAGCTCCGTGAGAAAGCTGAATATCGCGGATGGAAGATTTCTATCGATCTAACCCTTGAGAATCAAGGAGCGTTGGATCATGTGAGAGGCAATATTGTTGAGCCTCCATAAAATGCATCTGTTGTCGCCTGGATCAAATGAAAAAATGGAGAAGTCAAAACAATAGAAGATCATCCGGGCCTCTATCGACAAGCACTTGGTGGCCTACATCTCTGAACTGGACACCTCCAAGGAAATCTACGATAGACTGGTGAGTTTATTTAAGGTTAATGATGCAAATCAAGTTTTGTTTCGTAGAAATAAGCTGAGGGAAATCAAGAAGGGTAAAGATGAAAGTATGCAAGCATACTTCTTAAGAATCACCGAGATCAAGAACGATCTCCTATCTATTGGGGAAACTATTACTGACAGAGAAATGGCACTCACAACTCTTGGAGGATTGCCATTTGAATGGTATGTGTTCAGGACTACTCTTTTGAACTATAATGTAATTCCTAGTTTCGAGGAATTAATGGCTAGATGCATTCAAGAACAAACAAGGGTAGAAGAGCAGGAAATGCCCTTGCCTAAAGGTCCTCCTGCTGCTTTTTCTTCTCATGCTAAGAAAAGAAATAATTCTGGGTCTAAATCAAAAGGAAAGGTTGGACCTAAGGGTGGAAGAAAAGGATGATGTTACATCTACGATAAAGCAGGTCACTATGCAAGGGAGTGCCCTGATAGAAAGGACTCACACCGGGACAATGATCAAAATCCCTCTGATGGCAAATCAAAGGAATGAAAAATTCAACAGCAAAGGTAAGAGGAGAGCTGGGGATCGAGGAAGAGGACAACCATTCAAGAAGGCTGGAAAGTCCAGGATGTATTAAATGCACTTGACCTCAAAAAGAACCTAGTGTCCATCTCGGCAATGGAAGACAAAGGCTACAAGGTAACCTTAAGCAATGGCAAGGTATGTATATGGAAATGCCTTTACTCTTGGGTTTAGTGTTGATTCATCATATCAGGTCGATGGAAGTCCGCCAGGTGTCATGTCTTGTGACACAACTCTTCAGTCCAAACTTTGGCATCAGAGGTTTTCCCACCTTCATTACAAAGCTCTACTTGGTGTAAAACAAATGGTGACAGGGATGCCCGAGTTCCAAGTAGAGAAAGAAGGTGTATGTCCGGGATGTGTCGAAGGAAAGCTCAAAATGGGACCGTTCCCCTCAAGCCAAAGCAAGACCTCCAATGTATTACAGTTGGTTCACTCAGGCATATCTGAGGCTGGCATTAAGAGGGAGACTACTACACCACATACTCTTGAGCAGAATGGTGTGGCAGGAAAGAAGAACCACACGATGATGGAAGTTGTCCGGGCCATGCTACATGATCAAAGACTTCCAAAGTTTCTATGGGCTGAAACTACAATCACCGTCGTATATGTACAAAATTGATGCCCTCATCAAGCATTGGGTTCCTAAACTCCTGAAGAAATGTTCACCACCGGTCAAAGGGAAGTCGTGATTAGTCAAGATGTCACCTTTGACAAAGATATGGCTCTCAGCAAGGTGGACAATCTGCTGACTTTGAGTAGCTCTTAAGAAGCTGACACCAAGGAACCGAAAGAAAAGGATGATGAATCAATGCCTGATGTAGAAGAACCCATGGATCCGATTGATCCTCATTCACATGAGCCTTCCTCTTCTAGGAAGAGGCCTTCATGGCTTAGGGGGATACTTGATGATGCTGAAGGACATGCTGCACCCTGAGGAACCTCCCATCAAAGTAAGAAACTTAACAAGTATCAGGGATACCTGACCATCATGAGCACGATCATACAAAATGAGCCTTCGTCATTCTCAGATGCCGTCAAGCATCAAGTATGGAAGGATGCTATGACCGAAGAATATGAGTCTATCATAAAGAATGATGTTTGGGAAGTAGTTCCCAGACCCCAGGACAAGACTGTTGTTACTTCCAAATGGCTTTACAAGATAAAGCATGCAGCAGATGGAAGCACGGAAAAGTATAAGGCTCGTTTTGTTGCTCGAGGTTTCTCCCAAAAGGAAGGTATAGACTATGATGAGATGTTTGCACCTGTTGCCAGATATACGACCATCCGCTCGATCATAGCCCTTGCCGCTTCACAAGGATGGAACCTACATCAGATGGATGTCAATACTGCGTTCTTGCATGGCTCGATCAAAGAAGAGGTCTACGTGGAGCAACCCGAAGAATTTGAGATTTATGATCGAAAATCTCATGTATGCAAGTTGAAGAAAGCTCTCTATGGGCTGAAGCAAGCACCCCGAGCATGGTATGAGAGGATCGATAGCTACTTGATGAAGCTGGGATTCACTAGGAGTGAAGCTGATCCTAACCTTTACTTTAAGGTTGAAGATGACAAGCCTCTCACACTGGTGTTGTATGTGGATGACCTCTTTCTAACAGGTGCAGACCCTCTCATTCACAAATGTAAAAGGGAGCTGGCCTCTGAATTTGAAATGAAAGACCTAGGACTGATGAACTACTTCCTAGGACTTGAAGTATGGCAGAAGCCAAGGGAAATTTTCCTATCTCAAGGGAAATATGTGGTAAAGATATTGGAAAGATTTGGTATGATGGACTGCAAGCCTGTGACTACCTAAAGGATCTTAACTTTTAGAAGTTATATGGTAGTGATGTCGGACCAGATTTGGGAAATGCCTTTGAGTTTCATAAACTCATTCGCATTGATGTTCTTGGTGAACCTCCGTCCGAACATATTTTTTTGCAGTTAGCATTGTGAGCTCATATTTGGTTGAGCCTCACTGGATTGATGCCAAGAATCTTCTGAGATGTCTTCAGGATACAATCTCTCATGGATTAAGATACACTGCCGGAGATGTGAGACTACTTGGATATATTGATGTTGATTGGGCAAGCAGTGTGGTGGACCGTAAGAGCACTTCCGGGTGTTGTTTCACCTTGGGATCTGCTTTGATATCCTGGATGAGCAGGAAGCAGAAGTCGGTGGCTTTGAGCACCGCCGAAGCAGGATATATTGTTGCTAGCATAACCTCGTGTGAGGTAGTCTGGTTGCGAAAGCTCTTCAGTGAGCTGTTTGGATTTACATTGGATACCACTGTGATTCTCTATAACAACCAGAGGTGGGATTCGATTATTGAGGAATCCCATATTCGTCAATTGCTCCAGCAGATAGACATCATCTTGGATATGGTAAGTTGATGAGCAAGGAGGCTCTGTTGCATTAAGATGATGTACAGGTTGATACACCTTGTCAAAGCCCCGAGGAAAGATCTAATCTGTGATTTTCCCAAACGACTTGGAGTCGGTAAGAAACCCTTGTACAAGGGTCTTGCATGTTGCATACATTGAGCTCTGGGAGCTCTGAGGGCTTGCGGTTAGTACTGGAGCAACATACGACCACAGGGTGACTCACCCTCCCCTGGTGGTGCACACTGGAACAAGATGATTCGCTCTCTTGTGGGACAAGATGATTCGCTCTCTTGTGGAACAAGATGATTCGCTGTCCTGTGTAGCAGGATTGATGTGTTCTCCTGTGAGGCCTGGATTGATGCGTTCTCCATGGCGATTGTAGCAGGATTGATGTGTTCTCCTGTGAGGCTTGGATTGGTGTGTTCTCCATGGTGATTGTAGCAGGATTGATGTGTTCTCCTGTGAGGCCTGGATTGATGTGTTCTCCATGGCGGCCTGGATTGATGTGTTCTCCATGGCAATTGTAGCAGGATTGATGTGTTCTCCTGTGAGGACAGGATTGATTAGTTCTCCTGTCGAGGCATCCTACCCATGCAGTCTGGGACTCATGGGAAGTACCTCTCATTTGATCAATGAGCAGGGAAATGAAGTTAGGGACCATAGTAGTATCGATGGACGCATCGTTGTAACTACCGTACTCCCTACGCTGGGATGACCTCCAATTATCTGGGATCAATGATATTGGTCTGGGACCAGTGGTAGGAGTTGTACCATACTATGACACTGACTTCGGGTCGGTTGAGACTGGTCTGGGATCAGTGGTACATACTCTGAGACTGACTTTGAGTCAGTGGAGGATGATATTGGTCTGGGACCATTGGAGTTGTACTCACTATGACGCTGACTTTGGGTTGGTTGAGACTGGTCTGGGACCAGTGGTACATACTCTGAGACTGACTGAGTCAGTATGATACATCCTCGATCATTTCTTCTTCTTCATAATTCGGACAAAAGCAGAGCAGAGCAGAACAATGCAAGAGCAGAGCAGAACAGAGCAAAACAGTACAGATCAATGCAGGGCAGAACAAGACAAAGCAGAACAGGAAAAATAGAGCAAAGCAGGGCAAGGGTCAGGCTGTACAGGGCAGTGCATTTGATGGATGAATAGTAACAACCGATAGACAGATTGCAGATGAAGTTCTCCATGGTTGAGAGGGAGTGTTAAAATTGGCAACCAGGGCAAAACTTCATGTGGGTCATCTTATTCATGGCTGATAATATTTTTATTAGATTCCTCTCATCGAGAGGTGTAGGATTGATATAAAGATCATCCGATTCCGATAAGTATTCATGGAGATATGAATTTATTTTGATTATGGAATTATTATCAAGCCGACCTACAACTCATGTAGGCTTAGAAGCCCAACAGTCGCATCTATTCACCCACCAACGTTGTGTATAAATATAAGAGGACTTTTCCTCATTTGGACTCACTCATCTCATCACACCTCTCTCTCTACTGCGCAGATATGAGTCTCTTCTCTACTGCGCTGATATGGGTCTCTCTCTCTCACACGTGAAGCCGGAAGCTGTTGAATTTGAAGCTGCAACTACAGAAGTAAAGATTGACTTGCGTGGCCTAGAAGATCTCCTCTTTGGAACTGCGTTGTAGGTTCATCTGAACCTCCTCTGAAAGTCGCAACTTTTGGTGGTGGAATGAAGTCAATCCGACGAACAGTTTGCAAGATATCGACTGCCCTCGTTTGAAGCTGGAAACTGTTGAAACTGAAGCTGCAACTGCAGAAGCAAAGATTGACTTGCGTGGCCTAAAAGATCTCCTCTTTGGAACTGCGTTGTAGGTTCATCTGAACCTCCTCTGAAAGCCGCAACTTTTGGTGGTGGAATGAAGTCAATCCGACGAATGGTTTGCAAGATATCGACTACCCTAGTTTGAAGCCGGAAACCGCTGAAACTGAAGCTGCAACTGCAGAAGCAAAGATTGACTTGCGTGGTCTAGAAGATCTCCTCTTTGGAACTGCGCTATAGGTTCATCTGAACCTCCTCTGAAAGCCGCAACTTTTGGTGGTGGAATGAAGTCAATCCGACGAACGGTTTGCAAGATATCGACTGCCCTAGTTTGAATCCAAAAACTGCTAAAACTGAAGCTGCAACTGCAGAAGCAAAGATTGACTTGCGTGGCCTAGAAGATCTCCTCTTTGGAACTGCACTGTAGGTTCATCTGAACCACCTCTGAAAGCCGCAACTTTTGGTGGTGGAATGAAGTCAATCCGACGAACAGTTTGCAAGATATCGACTGCCCTAGTTTGAAGCCGGAAACTGCTGAAACTGAAGCTACAACTGCAGAAGCAAAGATTGACTTGCGTGGCCTAGAAGATCTCCTCATCTAAACTGCACTGTAGGTTCATCTGAACCTCCTCTGGAAGCCGAAACTTTTGGTGGTGGAATGAAGTCAATCCGACTGTCGGTTTGTGAGATATGGTCTGCCCTAGTTTGATAATGAAGCCGCTAATGCTGATGCTACTGATCTAGGGTTTGCTACTGCTGATATGAATCAGATTTATTGTACTATTTCTCTCTGCTAGATTATTGAAGATAAAAGAAGATTTGATCAAAGGGTTTCCCCACACATTGTAGGGTTTGTCCCTGGCTAGCCGCCACATCTTGTGTCTCTTGTCTTGGCTTGTTTTCTGTCGATCGTTTAATGTTCTATCTGCACTTTACTTTATGTACATGTGATTGCTAATCGGTGGAATATAATAAGAAAAAGAAGTAAACTGTTATAAGCATAGAACATACCATATCTTAACAAGACTCAACCTCCTCAAAATATAACAGAAGAATCCATTAATCACTTTGTTCCATGGGCATATGTTGATGGTGCTTCCAAGGAGGATGGTATCTGTGGAGGTGGGGTTGCTCTGATTTTCAATAATCAACATTTTATCAAAAATCTCATATTGGTTTGGGCAAGGGCACTAATAATTGTGCAGTTACTCTAATTAAAACTTCTCCTTTGTTTGACCATTGAGAAAGGATGTCGAACACTTCATATTTTTGGTGACTTTATGAATGTCATAAATTGGTTCAATGAAGCTCAAAGATGCCACGATCACACACTGCTTCCAACTTTGGAGCAGATTCTACAGTTAAAACATTCATTTCATCATATATCGTGTTGCCATATCTATAGAGGAATGTAGAAATTTTCGGGTTCTATTGTAGCCCCTCCCAATTCAATTTACTTGCATATGGTTTAATGCCCACAACTCAACACAAGCATTGCTAATAAATAAACTTCATATGCATTAGAAACAAAACATGCTAGGCTACATCTACATTTTAAATGTTCAGATAGAAAATTTTAACAAGCATTTACACATAAAACGACACTTATTTTTGGTCAACTTTGACCCTGGAAAAAAAACCACAAGGGGAAAACCAGTGTGAAGAAGATTTTATTCTTTTGCTTTTCTTAGAGAAATTTGTATAGCATTAAATACAAACTTGAGTTACTTATCTCTCCCTGTTCTATCTCAATTTTTGGGCCACTATCTGACTTGGACTGCTCAGAAATTCATGCCACTGATAGCATTTGACACCCAGAAAAATTGAGCCACAATTCCAGCAATCTCCAGTTCGAAATATGTGCGACTAACAGCCTCCTTCGGTAAAAATCATGTCATGCTTAGTGTTTTGGCTGGGAATGCATACAAGTTTCCTCTCTTAAATTTTGAGCATGTTCTCCTCGGATTTCAACTTGACACAGCGTTTTAAAAAAATCACTAAAATCCCCTTAAATACAGTGTTGAGGTTTACCCTCACTATCTCAAATTTTGAGCCTAATAAACAACTTTCTCAACCTCAAGCTTTGTGTTGGTATCTGTGAACACTAATCCTAGTAATGTGTGCCCCCTTTCCAACCTAAAATCTTAGCCTTGTCTTGAAGCTTAAGTTGTTGTCGATTTGGTTCACCTCGACAAAATAGCTCTTACAACCTTTGTCTATCCTCCTCCTTGAAGCTCTCTCGGCCTCCTTTTTTCCTTAAGCTCTCACGACCTCCTTGCTCCTCTTCTCCAACAATGCTCGTGAAGAATGAATGCTCTCTTTCCTTTTCCCCCTTTTTTAGCTTCATTAAGATGAGAGAACCTTCACCCTTTTGATCTAAAACTAAGATTAGAACCCACCCCTCTACATCAATAGTGGAGATCTTTTGCTCACTTGAACCTCGTTCTCATGTGCCCCCCCCCCCCATTAATGAGTCATCCTAATCACTTTATAACTTTAAGTTGTACCTTGTACCTTTTTCACATAAAGTCACTTTAAAAATTAAAGGGACTTTAATATTATAAAGTACCATGTACTTTTTCTCTTAAATTCACTTTACAAACATAAATTGACTTCAATAATATAAAATACATAGTATTGAAGTACCTCATAAAAGTGATTTTAAGTCACTTGAGTTTAATAATTCATTAAGTCACCTCGCATGACTTTAATAAGTTATTTACTAAAAATGTGTTAATTGTGTTTTCCTAGGCAAAAAGGCTAAAGCACTAGGAAACACTTCCTTGGTACCATTTTTCTCAACAAGGAAGATTGTGGTGGACACACTAAGGCGGGCATTTGACAAGCTCTGGGCATATGGAAGATTATAGAACAGCTTAGGCAAGAATGTTGAGGATTAGCATCACCGTCTTTTTTTGGAAAGATATTTGATATACAGGGACACATTATTCATATTGTATCTTTTGTCTATTATTGTTGATATTGTCTTGGACTATTCAAACACAACATTCTTGTTATTTTTCTATGCATCTTTGCTATATGCAAGGACTTGTATTAGTAAAAGATAGTTGATATACAGGGACACATTATTCATACTGTATCTTTTGTATATTTTTGTTGATATTGTCTTGGACTATTCAAACACAACATTCTTGTTATTTTTCTATGCATCTTTGCTATATGGCCTATTGGGTAAGGCTTTTCGACTTCTGTCTGTAAGCACAGTGATTGAGAATGCTTGAAAGCATCAATAGAAATTATAATGTTAAGACATGAAAACAAATCCCTTAAAATATAACCATTAAGACAGTTTGTAACCTTAAATGAACAATGTTTAATCAAATTGTACTAAAAAAATAAAACGATAATGGTATATTTGATAGGATTGTAATTGTATTGTCAATTGGATCTAGCTCAAATGGTTGATAGGAATGTTATCCTTTCCACTTGAATTCAAATCTCACTTGTGACATGTTCACTCTTCATAAGTTTATTTTGGATTGTGCTAGCAAGGTGCCAAAATCTCATTCTCACTTACATTGGGTTTGGGAAAATTTGTATTGCAACTAAAAAGATAGAACTAAAATGTTATTATAGATTTTAAAAAAATAAAACCAATTGACACCTTGATAACAATGCATTTTTTCTTCCTCTTCTATTATCTATTAATCATTGCGTACATTTGCTTCTTCCATTGAAATGAACAATTAACTTAAAAAGGGGAACTCTATCAATTGGGTCTAATGCAAGTAATTATGACTTAGAGCGTTATCCTCTCAAACCAAGTTCTATTCCTAGGACATTTTGAGCTCATGATGAGTATTTTATTGTAATGACTTCAAGGCTTGTTTTTTGCATGGACTTGTTCCCTAAAGATTATAAGAGCTACAACAAAGATCTCTATCAATTTGATCTAGCCAAAGAATTTGAGGATAGTATTCTCCCCAAAAGTTGTATTCCCAAGATATCTTGAGCTTATAATAAGTACATTATTGTAAATGACTTCGAACCTTGTTGGCCTAGCTTTGTGCACAAAAGAATCTAGGGGTTGCCCTAGATACTATCATCAAAATAAGAAGATCTTGAAGATTTCCCTCAAGATCATACTACATGGAAATTAAATAATAAAAGATAAGGGAGATCTCTATCAATTGAATTGTTAATTATCGAAAAGAAAGGTTATCCTCCCCCATTTGTTATCAAAGCTCACATATGACATGTTCACTCTGTATAGACCAATTGTTAATTGGAGAAAAGCAAATTATTATAAGCTCAAAGTGTGTAATGTCTTGTACAAATGTACCAAAATATATTCACACACTTTTGTAACAATTCTTTTAAAAACCCCAGATAATACCTTCTTAACTCTGCAATTTTGAAGTAATTATATATAATGCCTTCTTAACTTTGCAATTTTAAAGTAATTCTATGATACATCTTCGATATTCCTCAAAACATTTATGACACAGCAAACATCTCTCTTGATATTCCACGAGATTTACATACGCTATCTACTCTAGCACATCTCCACAGCAAATCCATCATAAAATTAATCATGGGCAAAAGAAAAAGAAACAGGAGTTGCGTATATACCACAAACAATATCTCTACAACATATCTATGACAAAATGAACTCCTAACATCACAAATGTAAACTTCGTCCTTTTGATTTTCGGCATTATACTACTTCCCATATAGATATGGAGTGTGTTAAGTCAATGCATTGCTTCCACCTTCAATGTTAGACGCATTTGTCAAAATTGGCCAAAAAAGGATATATATATGACGGTTGGACCAAAATATCATGTAAATTCTACATTACAAAGCAAATGTAACCTAATAAACGAAAAACTTCTTATTGCTTCAAGGAAAAAAGACGTTTTCATGTGAATTTAAATACATTTATAACCTATTTTCAACTACTAGTTCAAATATAATACATTCTTATATATTTAATAAAATTCAGATTTATTTAAAATAGAAAATAAAAATTATAGTTGATATTTTGAATAAAAATCAAATAATAACAATTTTTTTACTTGTCAATATAAACATTCTATGACATTGATCTGTTTTCCAGTCACTCAAAAGGCAAACCAACAATAAACATTCTATGAAATTGATCTGTTTTCCAATCACTCAAAAGGCAAACCAACAATTTTTGCTTAAGATCCAATCAAAAATATTTTAGATTCATGAAATTGTGTATGTCAATCATTGAGATATTAAAAAAACGTATTGCCATTCAAGGGTGCTAAATCCATTTATATATTTTAAAAACAATTTCATCAAAAGATTTATGATCAAATTTCAAAAATGGCAACCAAAAAATTCATCATAAAGTGTTTAGCCACTTTTTTGAAAATTTTCAAATTTAAAGCTACAACACAAACATGAACATACTAGATAACAAATAACCAAGCACATGTTAGAAGTACGTGAAATGTTTATCCACTTTTTTGAATATTTTCCAATTTCAAGCTACAACACAAACATGAACATACTGGATAACAAATAAACAAGCATAAGTTAAGGGTAAGTGGTTAGATTATGCGTGGAGGTTCCAGGTAGCAAAAATTAATATTAATATTTTTTTATATACCATTTGCCATCATATCAATATTTACAAATTAATTTCTTTCTACACCAATTTCCCTCCCATCAAAATTTACATAAACATAAATTTACTTGCAATGGTTATGCATGTTTAATTGTTCATAGGACATGCATACACGCACTCACACAATTAGGTGTAATGACTTAAAGTTAATATTATTATGTATATCCATAGTTTGAAAAATCGGTTGGTCCAAATCAAAATCGGTCAAACCTACTGACTACATTGGGCAAAGCATTGAACTAGCCAATTAACCAAACCAAACGGCAAGCTTGTACTTGTTAGGATCCAAACTAGTCAATTTGATACCTAACTAGTACAAACATCGACCATGAAATCTCAACACGCACAAGGGGAGTCTGGGACCCACGATGGTGGTTTTTGTTGAGAAATCTAGGGGCAGCAACATCAGGTGATTTTTCTTACTTTGATAACTACTTGTGATCTATTTTTACTTAACTTGATTAGCTATTTCTTTTTCTTGATTATATTTAATGCTCTTTTCATCAAACAGCGACCAAACCATAAAGAATAGTAAGACAAGAGGACACAAGATATAAGCTATCAGTGAGGGCCAAAACCTCTCCAACGGAGAGGAAAACCCACAAGAATTCTTCTCTTCTTATAGACTTTCAATTGACAAATCCCAAGACCTATGACTCTTGACCAAGACCCCTCCAAGACCAAGTCAAACCTTTTTTTGATGAGTGTTCCTTCCAGCAATTTCAACCTCAGCAACTTCTACAATTTCAATACCCAGCAAATTCTTCTACAACTTCGACCTCCTAGTAGATTCTTCTGCAACTTCAACCCAGCAATATCTTTTGGAACTTCGACCCAACAATTTCTTTTGGAACTTTGACCCAACAGTTTCTTCTAGAACTTCGACCTCGCATTTTCTTTTGGAACTTCGACCCAGCAGTTTCTTCAACTTGCCCAGTAGCACTTTGACTTGCCCAACAACTGTAGAAACCCTAACACAAGAGAGAGAGATAGGCCCAAAACTTCGATTTTGCGCTTCTTCTTCTTTTCCATCCTTTTCCAACTTCTATCTTGAAGAAATCAAACTTGCTTGAGTGTGTGTCCAAATGAGGTCAAGTTCCTTCTTATATATAGGCTTTAGAGGGGTACAAATTGCTATCTTTAGGGTGACTTGTCCCTTCATGTAGGCCGACTAGATCTTTGCAACTTGATGAAGTCTTGGAGGGTCTTTTGATTCTATTTTGACCCAAATAAATTCTTTTTACAATATGTAACATGCCCAAAAAGAGTCTTTCATACATGACAATGACTTTCTTGACTTGTAAACTTGATGACAAGTCGTAGAAGCTCTCAATGGGAGCTTGACCTATAAAATACATTTCCTTGAGCACGAAACCCATGCCTCAAGAATAACAATAATAAATTTACCTTTTTCATTACATCAAATACATAAAATCATGATTACATATGTCACTATGAAGATCGAACCTAGTTACATATTTCAACACACCCTCTAAACTAGGAAGGTATTCATAATCCACACAAGGTACTTGGACATTCTCAATTTGAAGAATTCTCATAAGAAGAGTCGGATTGGTAAGCCATCTATTTGCATCATACCAACCAGCATTGTCACATAGCAAGGCCTTGACTAACAGCTCTATCTATCCACAAGATCAGAGCACAATGTTGGCAAGACCAATCACTGATAAACACCATCATCGTTGTCTCTCAAGGTACATACCCCACCAAGGTGTTCACAGGGTATGTCCTTTCAGGATTGTCAGGCCAAGAGGTAACTTCAAAATGTGAATTGTATTTTGCATTAAGATTGCTCATGGATATATACATTTAGGGAGAGACTCTTGGGGTTCACCTCCTAATGTTTCTTCATATTCCTATTCTCCTTATTTATTATTTACACTATTTTACATATATTCACCCAATCCCAATGATTAGGTGTCAACATTCCCCCCAATAATCTAAAGCGATGTTGGTGAGTCCAAGCATTGTTCTGAATCTTCCGAACTTTTCTCTTCCAAGCGCTTGAGTGAAGATGTCTGCAATCTGCTCATTAGTGGAACAATGGTGTAGATGGATTTTCTTGGCCTCAACATGATGTCGAATCAGATTATATTTTGTATTGATGAGCTTCGTTTGATCATGGAACTTTGGGTTCTTGGCCAACTTTATTGCAGAGGTGTTGTCAATCATGACTGGAGTTGAATGCACTTGTTTCACCTACAAATCTTCCAGAATTTTCTTGAGCCACATAATTTCCTTTGTTGCTTCAGCTACTGCCACATATTCTACCTTTGTTGTGGAATCTGTTGGAACTGATTGTTTGTGTGATCTCCAGGAGACAGCTCCTGATCCAAGACTAACAACATAACTTAGACTAAATACCCCAGTTTCTTTGTCTCCATCGAAGTCTAAATCAGAGTATCCAGTCAAGCTGAAGTCAGCCACCTATGTATACTTGATTCCAAAGTCTTGAGTTCCCTTCAAGTACTTTAGAACCCTTTTTGCAGTAGACCAATGTCCCTAACAGGGCTTTTGCATAAACCTAGAGAAGATTTCAACAACAAATGAAATGTCTGGTCTACTAGTAGTGAAGTAGTTGAGACTTCCTACAAGTTGTCTAACTTTGTTGCATCCTCAAATTCTTTTCCTTCAATGGATGTGAGCTTCAAGTTTTGTTCCATTGGAGTAGTCAAAGGATTGCACTCAACCATGCCAAACCTGTTCAACAGATCTCCAATGTACTTCTTCTGAGAAAGGAGTATAAACTTCGGATGTTGAGTTACTTCAATACCAAGATAGTAGTGAACATAGCCCAAGTCAGTCATTTCAAAACCTTTCCTCAATTCCTTCTTTATGGATGTAATGCAGCTCTCATTAATCCCCGTCATCAAAAGATCATCTACATACACCACAAGATATTCAATTGTTTTTCCAACTTTCTTGACAAACAAAGTTGCATCATCAAGATCATAATGTTTGAAGTTGAGTTTCAAAAGATGCTCAATTAACTTCTCATACCAGGATTGCGGTACTTGGTTGAGGCCATACAAAAATTTCACAAGCTTGCATACTTTGTGTTCTTGGCCCTTCACAACAAATTCTTCTCGCTGGGACATAAAAACATTCTCTTTCAGATCTCCATTCAAGAAAGCAGTTTTTACATCCATTTGATGGACTTTCCAACCATTATGAGCTACCAAGACAAAGAGTGTCTGGATGGTAGCCTAGTTTGCTATGGGGGCAAAAGTCTCCTCATAATCGACCCCTTCCTTTTGTGCAAAACCTTTTGCCACAAGCCTGGCTTTGTGCTTGTCAAGCGAGACATGAGCTTTAAACTTGTTCTTGTAAACCCACTTGCAGCCAATTGGTTTGGTTCCCAATGGAGGATCAACCAGCTTCCAAGTGCCATTCTTTATCAAGGCATCATACTCCTTTTGCGTTGCTTCTTTCCATTCATCATGAGAAGCGACTTCTTTGAAGGAAGTTGGTTCAAAATCTGTAGACAAATTCAGTTCACAATCATAAGAAACATCCATATCAACAAGTAAATCATAACCATCTAGATCGCCTCCATTTTGCATGGTTGTACTTCGTGTTCCTGTCTTTCCAACCTCATCAGGACGAACACTTTCAAGTGTCTTTGTCAACCATTTTGGAGGACCTTTTTGAGATGGCCCAAGCTACTCAGTTGACGGAGTTGGGGCTAAGTCAAGATTTAGTCTCCCAATTCTGTCAATCACATCACTCAAAGTATCATTAGTGGTTGGAGTTTCATGTGGAGGAGAGAGTGTTTCAAAGAAGATTCCACAGATTGATCCAGTATAGGAATCCCCCCCTCAAGATGTGGAATCTGATATTAAAAATTCTTGAAATGATTTTGCATGTCTGAATCTATCCAAGCAATCAAGTTGTCGATCAACAACATTGTCATCTTTAGAAGTTTCAAAAAAGATTACATCTCTAGATACAACAAACTTCTTACATCATCATAGAGACGGTATGCTTTGGAGGTATTTGAATACCCCAAAAAGATACACTTACGACTCCTTGCACCAAGTTTGTTTCTTTGTTCCTTTGGTATCAAGGCATAACAGGTTGAACCAAAGACCCTGAGATGCTTACCAAAGGAACGTGGCCATAACACATTTCATAAGGATTCTTGCCTCTAGTAGCATTAGATGGACATCTATTCTTTACATACACAGCACATAGAACTACATTAGTGCAAAACATCATGGAACGTACCATATTTAAGATTGTCCAATTCATTCTTTCATCTACTCCGTTATGTTGGGGATTATAAGGCACAATTGTTTGATGTTTGATCCCATGATGGCGAAGATAGTTTTCAAATTCATTTGAAGTGTATTTTTTTCCATTATCAGGGCGAATAAAGCCAATATGAGATTATGCATTATTTTCAATCCATGCATGAAAGTTCTTGAATGTTTGAAAAGCATCAAATTTGTTCTTCAATAAATAAACCCAACACATTCTGGTGTAGTCATCAATAAATGTCATCATATATTTATTTCCATTTGCAGAAGGAACAGGTATTGGACCGCATAAATCTAAATGAATGAGTTCAAGTTTTCTATGTGCTCTAGAATGTGAATCATGAAAACATTGTTTGCTAGAATTTCCTAGAATACAAACATCACGTTGCTTAAGTTTCCTAGGAACCATTTTTCTCAATAAGCGAATGTTGTCATAGTTCAAGTGTCCAAATCTAGCATGCCATACAAGAATTGATGGAAATATACCTTCATCATAATGAGAACTGTATGAGAAGGTTTTTGCACGAGCAAAAGTATCTTGCAGCTTCAGAAGTCTTTCTTCTTCTACCCCCATCATGACAAGTGATTGATTGATGCTTTTCTAACCTCAACTTTGCCATTAAACATATGAATGGAGTGTCCTTGCTGGAGGATGTGGACCAAGGACAACAAGTTTCTCGTCAGCTCCGGGAGATATAAACATCTTGTAGAAGAAAGTCCGGAAGACCAAGCAGTTTGAGCCTAATTGTGCCAAGCCCTAATGGCTTGAGTTTTGATTTGTCTGCAAAGTATAATGCTCCATCAACATTGTCAGTAAATTCTTTAAAAAATCTCTTCTAAAAGTCATGTGGCAAGTTGCCCCTGAATCAAGCAACCAATCATATTTGCAAGAAGCAAGTGAAGCATACAAGTCACTCCAATATTACAATGTGCCACAACATAAAAAGTGGATTCAGGTGCTTTACCTTTCTCTTTTTCATTGGTTTTACCTTTGGCTTGATTTCTTTCCTGCTCAATTTTGCCCCAAGGCAACTTACATGTAGATGCATCATGTCCATCTCTATTGCAACATATGCAATGAAGATCAGACTTTCCTCCTTGAGAGTGTCTGCCCCCTTGCCTCTGAAATTTCTTCTTCCTCTTCCTCTTCGACCACCTCTTCCTCTGGAAGAATCTTGAGCATGATTCTTCTCTCAATGTGCAAAACACAGCTTTTTCAGGAGATTGAGGAGTAGTCTTCTTTCCAAAAGCCTTCTCTCTCTCAGCAAACTTCTTCTCAAGGGATTCAAAGGTAATTTCCTTGAGGTTTCCACTTGCTTGCAATGACTCAAGATAATTTGAGTAAGTGGGATATAGTGCCTTGACAAAAGCTATGAGAGGAATGTCTAGTTGAACACCAGTGGTTTTGATATCATGCATAATAGATCTTACTTCTGATGCTAAAGCAAGAGGATCATCATTTTTCAATTCAAGACTGAACAATTTAATCATCAATTGGACAACTTCAAGTTCAGAGTGTGAGTCATAGAGTTCCTTCAACTTCTGTAAGGCTTCAAAAGCATTTGAAAATGGTGAAATATGGTGACTCACCTCTTCATTTACAGATGTTGCAATCAAGGCATAGGCCTTGCTGTTCTTGTTTTCCCAAATGGCGATCTCCTTATCTGAGGTGGGCTTTGTCGGTTCATTATCTCCTTCTCCTACACAAACTCCTTTCCACAACTCATTGAAAATGAGAGTGTGTTTTATCTTCTGTGACCATTCTAGATAGTTCTCTTTCCCAGAGAGAACTACTCCAACTATAGAGATCAATGAATGCATTTTAAAATGTATACTACAAAAAAAAAAAAAATTGTACTTATGTTAGCCAAAAATGATGTTCTGGTGGCAAAAACTGCACTTCTGGTATAAAAATTGCACTTTGATATAAGCAACAGTGGTATTACTTGGGGGAGTTGTTATAAGGGGGAGTGGGTATGTGGGGTAGGAAGTATACGGGGGGGTAGTGAGCATAGACAGTGTGATACAGAGAGAGCGTAGACAACATAGACAGCGCATAGGGGACAACATAGATGTCTGCAATGGGCCAGCGTATATGACAGTGCAGAGCATGCCAAAGCTCTCGACACCGATTCTGTTCGATTATGCAAAATTCATGGTCGCGGTTTTGAGCTCGGCTAAGGTGAATTCCTCGGCTCTCTCAGCGTGCTTGTCACGAGTGGAGGATGTTGCACTTCATTATTTCATTATTGCTCTGGAGCTCTGGCATCTGAGAGAGCCAGAGTGGAGTTGGGAAATAGTGGGTGCAATTTGGGTGCCAGAGTATGGGAGCAGCGTAACTCTGTTGTCGGTGGGGAGGAGGAGGTTTGATGCCAGGGAGAAAGATATGAACTCTGCGGAACCGAGTATAAGTTGTGCGGAATCGGAGCGAAGGGACCGAGGTCGAGGGGAGAGGCCGAGGGTTCGAGCAATGTGGAGTTAGCATCGCTAAACGTAGTCGAAGTGTGGTAGAGAGGAGCGTTGATAGTGAGCGAGTGGACTGTGTAACACGGGTTGTTCGAGCGTTCAAGAACAGAGGCCAAGACAGTGGATTGTGTAACATAGACTGTCAAAAACCGCAGCTTAATATAACAAAACCCAACCAGAGCGTGCAACGCTGTGTAATGATAAAATTTAAAACTGGAGTGGCGTGATACCTGCAATGTATGGACTGAAGCAGTGGACTGTATTAATAGCTAGCGTATGGAGGGGCCGCGTGAGGACAGAGAGCATACTATTCACAAGACGCATACCATTTGTGCATTCAATAAAACTAATGCAAAAGACAGAGAGCCGAGCAGACTGCAGAAATGGCAGAAGGGAGTTATAAGGGCAGGAAAGCTAAAAATGGAGTTGGCTCTGATACCATGTTAGGCCAAGAGGTAACTCCATAATGTGAACTATATTTTGCATTAAGATTGTTCATGGATATATACATGGAGGAAGAGACTCTTGGGCTTCACCTTCCAATGTCTCTTCATATTCCTATTCTCCTTATTTATTATTTACATTATTTTACATATATTCACCCAATCCCAATGATTAGGTGTCAACAAGGACTATTCTTATCTTGGATTCCCAATCCTTAAAGAATATCGGTCCTCTTCAACTACTCTTATCTTGGATGCCCTACCACATCCTCAAAGAGTATCGGATGTCAGATGCTTACCCAATCCTCCATTCTTTCTTCACGGTTTGAAGACAAGAATCATGTGTCTACCTCTCTTCATGGCCTTCACTTAGACTTACGGTTGTTAGCCTTGGTCTAGTGCATGACACATGAGGTAGAGAATCATGTTTGTCAACCCCTCTTAACCAGGGAGGACCAACCCATTCCTACAAAAGGAACGTACCGAAGCTCCCTCTTAATCATGGACTTGTTTCCCACAAAAACCCTTTGGTGGAGATCATGGTACCTTCAGCTGCTAGTGGAGCTCCTCCTTTCGATATCATGAATTTCGTCTTCTTCATTATGGAGCCTTCATCTCTCGTAGGGCATATCAGCAATCCATCACTTTCACGAACCAAATTAGTCATGCCATCCTTCTTTTCATCTGAAAGTGAGCTTCTAGTCCACATATGGTTTTTCATCATATTGTTACCTTTTCCACGTCATGTTGAGGATCTTCCATCCAATCTCATGAGTGCTACTTGTAGGTGACATCTACAACTTTCTTTTCAGTAGCCATGTATCAACCCATCCAGATGTTGTTCAAAAATCAAAAATGAACATCAAATCAAAGTTACCTTTTGTGATGGTCTTTCCTCATGACATCTTGCTTGCTTGCAACATCAACATCCTGCACATTCATAAACACATCTCAAACTTCATATGTCAAGGGTCTCCTTTCTTTACAGACCTTATCAGGGTCTTCATACCTTCTTTATGGAGATGTCACAGCCAATTCTTCTAGTCATCGTATGTTGATTTCTTATCTTTTCTTTCATGACTCATCTTTCACGATCTCTTCTTTCTTCTCTTCACATATTGCTTCCCAGGAAATTCCATCCATAGTTCCTTCATCTTTATTAACTACCTCATATTCCATATGAGGACATATTATGTTGATTCCATCTTGCCAAATGTGTGAATCATGCATCTTTCCAAAGGTAGAGATCCCTTTTTCTTTGATCATCCTCGTGAGGTAGAGCATTTATCCATGCAACTATATGATGACATGACTTATTCTATCAAATATATACATACCTCTTTTCTCCTTTCATCGTCTAGACTTTCCTTCAGTAGCTTCCTTTTCTTGATTGAAGGTACTTCAACCATCTTGACATGTTGCACTCCTTTGTCACCATACCATCATCCTTCTAACCAATGTATCCCACACAGGGTGGAAACACTTGCTTCTTCCAAGAAGAGGTGGACCTTCTAATGAAGACTCCAATGGAGGATCTAGATTATCCTCATCTGGAAAATGCTCCTTTCTCATGATGATGATGTATGATGAATTCTTTCTATCATGCTAGATGACTTTCTTTCAACCATATGTACTATATATGCTTTCAATGACGTTACCAAGAGCTACTTCCTTTATATGATGACTGCTACATCCATGTAGACTTGTTTCTCTACTTGCAAAATGAAGTCGTTTTAACAGATCCAAACATATATATAAAGATACTTGTGAAGATACTCCTTGATGACAATATATTCAACATGGTGCCTTCTTGATTTTGATGATGATGTTGATAATAGAAGATGTCTTCCTCCAAAAGTGATCCTTGACTCAAAGACAGGGAGATCACCTTGATTCCCTGATGATGATGACAATGCCTCTTCTTGCTTCCTCAGATGATAGTGTAGAATGTGGTGGCCTTCCCAAGGTACTTCAAATGTAGGGTCTTTCTTTGGATGTCGGGTCCTTGAGGTCTTCTTTCCTTTGTGATGAATATTGTAAGCTTTCCAAGAATGCTTCAACTGAATAACCCTTCCCTGATTGAGCTAGGATTTTGAGGTCTTCTTTGACGCTCTTAATTACTTTCTTCAAGATGATGAGAGAGCTAGTCCTTCTTGATGATTGATGCTCTTGATGTTTCTCGGATGATCTTCTAGTGCTTCGGCCCTCGAGTATCCTTCTTTAAGTTGCATTTCCTTGATGTAGTCACCTTAGCTCTGATACCATGTTGAGAAAACTAGGGGCAGCAACATTAGGTGATTTCTCTTACTTTGATAACTACTTGTGATGTATTTTTACTTAACTTGATTAGCTTCTTCTTTTTCTTAATTATATTTAATGTTTTTTCATCAAACACCAACCAAACCATAAATAACAGTAAGACAAGAGTACGCAAGGTATAGGCGATCAGTGAGGACCAAAACCTCTCCAAATGAGAGGAAAACCCACAAGAATTCTTCTCTTCTTATAGACCTTCAATTAACGAATTCCAAGACCTATGACCCTTGACCAAGACCCCTCCAAGACCAAGTCTGTTAGCACCAAGTTTGTACCTTTCCCAAAGGTCCAAACGTTATAATTATCAGTTCATTGTGCAAGAGGTTATGTAATGGCCTCTAAAATTTTTTATGGAAGGATGTTAAAAAGCTTAGAAATATTTCAAAAGAGTTCTATCGAATCCGTACAGCTAGCACTTTGAAATTTTGAAAATATGAGTTTCCAAACTGTTTTTCAAGTACCCAAACCATTTTTCAAGAATATTTACCCTTATTAAACCCCGATATGACATTTGGAAGAGTTTTCAAGCCTAAGAGAGGGATTTTAAATTAGACCCTAAAACGGAAGTTTTCCCTAAAATGTCAATTTCCAACATTTTTCTTGTTTTAGCCACTATTGTCAAACACACATTTCAAACAAGTGGTGCTGAATTTCAAAATACCAAAAGAGGCTTTTTTGGGAATGGGATGATTTACAAAAACCACCTTCAGATTTTACCCAAACATCATGGTTTGGAAATTACAGAGGAATCTTTGAGGCTTATTTTTCCAGATTTTGTAATTTTGTTATTTTCCTGTTTTAGTCACTATTTTCAAATGCAGTTTCTGAACATATGGAGATGAATTTGTAAAAACCAAAAGAGGTTTTTGTTGGTAACATACCAATTTAAAGAAGCATCTCTCAGTTTTTACCCAACTAACATGTTTTGAAGGATATGAAGGAATATTTGCAGCCTATTTTTCAGGATTTAAATATTTAATTATTTCTTGTTTTAGTCATCCACTTTGGGCACGGTTTTCGAGAAGATGAAGATGGATTTTCCAAATCTGAAAGAGGTTTTTGTGGGAAATGAGCTGATTTAAAAAAACCATCTTTCAGTTTTTACACAACTATCACGGTTTGGGAGATCTGAATGCCTCTTTGAAGCCTATTTTTCAGAAATTTGCCAGATTTTTCGAAATTTTGTTTCCTATAAAAATGCCAAGTCAACAGTTGAAGGCCACCTCATCAAATTCGACTTGGGGATCAAAATAAATATGGGTGAAGAGGTTTTTTAGATCCATTACTTTTGGATCTTGATGGTTATTATAATTAATACTTTCCCACGCATTGTGGATCTCAGATTTATGTATTTTTCCTATATAATGAATGAAGGAAGAGAGGTTGGATTTTGGAAACAAAAATAGTCTTTTTTGTTGTGTGTGATCAATTTGTTGATTTTTAAGTACCAAGAGGACTAGGAGATTATGTTCATGATACAGAGATTCTTGTGATGGTATGCTCAGTCAGTTCTTCTACTGTGATAGTTTCCTTTTCTATGTGATATCATTTAGGTTCTATCTTTTGATGTTTGAATGAGATTATGTGACAGAATTCATTAGTAAATGCTCTGGTTCATATGGTTTAAGCATCTGCACTATTTCTCCTAAAGCTTGCAGGATTCATGTTTCATGCCCTGCATAGTGCATTGTTTTCTTTTTCTACTACCATTCATAAATTTCTTGACATGTTTACAGCTACCATCTACCCTGCCTTTGTCCCTCTTGATTCATACAGTCAAGATCTTGGTATCTACATCTGAAACCTAATTGGTTGACTCCATTGCCCAATAGATTACTTGTTTCATCCCAACCCTACTGAAGATCCAAAAACCCTATTAAAGATCTAGCCATTGTTTGAAGACATAACCAGTTGCTAACCTTAGTGATTAGGTTGTCAAAGAGAGACCTCTTTGGATTGAAGGGGCTAGCCTTCAATCTACAAGATTGGTTTGAAAAGGTTACCTTAAGGACTTCTCTGTTATAGGCAAAAAAACTTTCTGAGTGATAACAAAGTCAAAGCTTTCTTTGGTTAGTGTTCCTTCTAGCGACTTCGTCCTCAGCAACTTCTGCAATTTCGATCCCCAACAAATTCTTCTGCAACTTCAACCTGTTGGAAATACTGAGAGGGGGGGGTGAATCAGTGTTTCTTTCAATAATTTTTAATTGTTCTAGTGATTCCCAAAAGCATATATTATTTGTATATGTATACACAGACCACAGAAATCAACAGCTGGAATTAATGCTTTTATTAAAGTAACGCAAAAACAGTGCAATGAAATAAATACAGTATTAATATATATCTAATTGTGAACAATTGCCAAGCTCCAACTTGGACTTCAGTGAGGCTCCAACCTCAAGAGCACCAACTCTGTTTTGCCAAGACACCAATCTTGGACTTAGGAGCACCAACTCCCAAGGACTTCAATCCTGTTCAGTTCTGAGGCTCCAACCTCTTGGTATACACTAGTGTGTTGTTAGACTCTTTTCAGCTTCCACTGCTTCTGATGCCCCCTTTGCCTCTCCTGCTTCCACTATCTCATACTCAGGTTATACCATACATCAACAACAACATCAGTTCTCTGTTTTTGTTGCTTTTATACATTACATGCCTTTGTCCATTCGTTTCCTCTTACATGCTGGCTCTTTGGCTTCTTCCTCAGTGGCTATCGTTTCCTCTGACTCGCTTGGTCTTCTATGCTCGCTTGACACTTCAGCTTCCCAATCCATGGCTTCCTCTGTCTATCCGGGCGTTTCAATGTTCACAAGACACGTTCAAGGGAAAGAGAGGCCGCATACACACATTGACATGGCTTAACGAACAGCGACGTCCCAATAGTAATCGGAAGAGTTTTTAGGCATGAATCCTTTAAATCATAGACTTACTGTAGAATCGGAGCCACCCTTTTATCGGTCCTTTTATAACTATCGGAAGCCACCGCCCAACCGCGTTCACACATACACCCAACACAAGCATTACAATATATGCCTTAAGGCTTAAACCCGCAGCCACATATAATATATGAGAAACATTATAAAACCCCCTTTGAACCTTCGGTCACATATACATTAATACACGGGAACCCATGTAATCCCGCTCAAATGAACCTTTGCGGATTTCAAATCTTATCCGCCCGCCTTTATAATTATTGGCGGGTCTGGATTTCGGCAATCACAATAAATCCCTTAACTCTAGCCTCCGACACCCTCGCGGACCCGACATTACTTTATGCTCCCTTTTATAATGATTTCGGGTCCGCCTATCGGCGGTTCATCGTCGGCGGTTCTGTAATGTCATGGGTCTGCGGACCCGATGACCCATTAAGTTGTTCTCGATATTGTTTCGGGTCCGGTCAGTCGCTCTCCCACTTCGCAAGGTTGAAGGTTCATTCCGGACCCGAAATCGTTATATGCAGCAATTTATAATATTTCGGCTCCGATGCATCGGGGCTTAAAAGTTACAAAGACCCTCTCCGATGCGATATTGGTTTCGGACTCGATATGGCTCTGGAATAATCTTAATAATAATTCGCGTTCGATGCACTGTTGCTCCGTTCTCCGACTGTCAACTGCCCGATCGCCGATTAGATCGGGACCGTCGATCCGGATTAGTGATCGGACGGCTCACAGCTCATCGCACTATTCCCATGGCAATTGCTCCTTGGTTAGTTCCGATAACATCCAAGGTTCTCGCTGGTGCAACAAAGATTCTCTGCTCCTCTGCGACTTCATCTGGACCGTTAATCTGGAAGATCAAACGACTCTTGTGTATGCTCTCGTCGTTCTGATGGAAAGTCTGGGCTTTAAACATAGTTCTGCCATATTGCATATATATATTAGTAGTTCATTTGATTGCAATCACTCATGGGTTTTACAAGCCCGATGACATATATATATAAGTTCTGCTCCCGATGGCTCCCAATAGGCTCCCGATGGCTGTTTATGCTCCCGATATCTGTTATCTGTGGCATATATGGCTCTGTTTGTTGCATTTGCTCCTCCGATGGCTCCTCTTACTCCGATATGCTCCGATAGCTCCTCTTCTTTGGTATATATATGGCATATATATATGTGGCTCCTCCTATAGCTCCTCTTTGCTCCAATGTGGCTCCTCTGGCTTGGTCTGCTCCTCTTGAATATTGCCATATTGACATCAATGACAATCTGTATCCAACAATCTCCCCCTTTGTTATTGATGGCAATATTCTTCTGCTCTCTCCCACTTTGACATCAATGGCAAAGGAATGCATACGAACTCCCCCTGTCCTGCTGCGTCTTTATGAATGAACTTGAGTGATGATAAAGAAATAACCCCCATCTTTTGACGCAGATGTTCGAATGCTTCTCGAGGAAGTGGTTTTGTGAAAATATCAGCTATCTTCTCCTTAGTACTGATATATTCCAAAGCGATGTTTTGTTCAGCTACTTGCTCACGAAGGAAATGATACTTAATTGGTATGTGTTTGGTTCTTGAGTGCATCACTGGATTTTTGCTGAGACTGATAGCGCTTGTGTTGTCACAATAGACGGTAATCGGTTGATATGTACATATGTTGAGATCTTTTAGAGCTTCCTTCATCCATAGTATCTGAGAACAACAGTTTGCTGCAGCAATATACTCGGCTTCGGCTGTGGATAATGATATGGATGACTGCTTTTTGCTGAGCCAAGATACTAAACAGTCTCCTAGGAAGAATGCATTTCCACTAGTGCTCTTCCGATCATCTATACTTCCAGCCCAATCAGCATCGGTGTATGCAGTTACCGTCAGTGTTAAGTCCTTTGGGTACCAAAGACCAAAATCAGAAGTTCCCTTCAAATATCTGAGAATTCTTTTTACAACTAATAAATGAGATTGTTTGGGAGCAGATTGAAATCTTCCCACCATTCCTACTGCTTGCATTATGTTTGGTCGTGTAGTTGTTAAGTATAGAAGGGCTCCAATCATTGACCTGTAATGAGTTGCATCTACTAAAGGGGAGTCATCATCTTTGCTCAATTTGCAGTTTGTGGTCATAGGTGTACTCACTGGTGCACAGTCCTCCATTCCATATTTTTTGAGCATGTCTTTTAGATATTTGGCTTGAGATATACACAATCCTGCTCTGGTTTGAGATACTTGAAGTCCAAGGAAGTGGGACAGCTCTCCTATCATTGACATCTCAAACTCTTTTGCCCTACTTTGAGAAAATTCATGGCTCATTTCATCATTATTACTAGCAAAAATAAGATCATCGACATAAACAAGAGCAACTAGTAACTTACCTTGATCTGTCTTTATGTATAGATTGCTTCCAGCCACTCCCTTTTTGAAGCCTTGTTGTTGGAGATAGTTATCCAGTCTTGCATACCAAGCTCTAGGAGCTTGTTTCAATCCATACAAAGCCTTTTTCAACTTACAGACTAGGTCCTTTCCTGCTGTCAGATCAAAACCTTCTGGCTGCTCCATGTAGACTTCCTCCTTGAGTTCCCCATTTAGAAATGTTGATTTCACGTCCATTTGATAGATCTTGAATCCTTTTGAGCAAGCAAATGCCAAGAACATCCTGATAGCTTCCATACGGGCCACGGGTGCAAATGTCTCTTCAAAGTCAACTCCTTCAATTTGTGAATAGCCTTTGCAGACAAGTCTTGCCTTGTTTCTGATAACCTGTCCTTCCTCATTCATTTTATTTTTGAACACCCATTTGGTTCCTATTATGTTTTTGTCCTTTGGACGAGGTACCAGCTCCCATGTCTTGTTCTTCTCAATTTGGGACATTTCTTCTTCCATTGCTTTTACCCAGTGAGGATCCTTGCTTCTACAAATGTTTCTGGTTCTATCATAGATAGGAGGGCAATGACTTTTCTCTTGGGTGTAATTGATATCCTTCTTCAGGTCTGCACACCTTCATCTTTATCGCCAATGATCTGCTCTTCTGGATGATATCTTTCAATATACTTCATCTTTGAAGGGGTATCAGGTGGTTCTCTTTTCTCTTCTTCTTCATCATCTATCTTTTCTTCTTTAGGTTCTTCTTCTTCAAGGAGAAAGTCATCTTCATGTTCTTCAATTTCTTTTAGTAGAAGATCTTCATCAACCTTTACATCAATGCTTTCCACTATTTTCTTCAGCCGAAAATTGTAGCACTTGTAAGCCTTGCTCTGTGGAGAGTATCCAAGAAATATCCCCTCATCAACCCGAGAATCAAACTTTCCAGGTGAGCCATCATTTATTTTTATGAAGCACTTGCTTCCAAATATCTTGAAGTACTTCACTGAAGCAGGTCTTCCTTTCCATAGCTCATAAGGAGTTTTGTCACAATTTGGTCTTAATTGAGTCTGATTCAGTGTATAGACTGTTGTCCCTACTGCTTCCCTCCAGAATTTAGGTTGTAGGTCTGCTGCTAATAGCATGGTTCTTGCCATCTCTTGGACCGTTAGGTTTCGTCTTTCAACTACCCCATTTTGCTGAGTTGTTCTGGCAGCCGAGAATTCCCTTTTAATTCCATGAATATTACAGAACTTGCTGAACTCGTTTGATGTGAATTCTCCTCCTCTGTCTGTTTTGAGACACTTAATTTTTGAATCTTTTTCATTTTCTACAAGGGCTTTTAGATTCTTAAAACACTCAAAGGTTTCAGATTTATACTTTATGAAATATATCCACATCATTCTAGTATAATCATCAACAAATAACACAAAGTACCTTTCTCCTTGGAGTGCTTGATTTCTAGTTGGCCCACACACATCAGCATGGATGATCTCCAAGGGCTTTGATGTACAGTGTTCCTTTGTCTTGTGGCTGGTTCTGGTCTGCTTTCCATGTTGACATGGACCACACACTGCTTGATTTGGTTTGAACAGCCTTGGGATGTCTTGTACAGCTTTGATCTTGCTGATATTGATCAGATTTTCGAAGCTGGTATGTCCAAGTCGCTTGTGCCACAGCCAACTCTCATCTGTCTGACTCAAGTAGCATTTATTTTCCTGAATCTTGTTCAGAACGTAAATATTGTCTGGTGTTTTCACCCCTTTTGCCACAAGTTTCCCTGACGCAGAGTTCCTTATTTCACAGTCTTTGGTGTTGAAAACAACCTTATGTCCTTGATCACAAATTTGGCTGACACTCAGAAGGTTGTGTTTGAGTCCGTCAACCAGCAGAGCATCTTGAGCTTTTCCTCTTCCATTGATCAAAGTAACTATTCCTCTTCCTGCAATTTTGCCAGTTCCGCTTCCAAAGGACAAATTCCCTTCCTTTTTGCTCAGTGAGATAAATTTCCTTCTGTCTCTTGTCATGTGTCTGGAGCACCCACTATCCACAAACAACTGGTTTCCATTATTTTGCGCAAATAGAGCCAGGCCGCATTTTTCCATGTCAGAGTTCTTGCTACTCGTCTTTCTTCCTTTGAGTGGGCAGTCTTGTTCATAGTGTCCATTATTGTAGCAAAAAGAGCAAGTCAGATCAAATTTAGTCAAGGGATCAAATGAATTGAAGGTTTTGATTTGTCCCTGTCTTTTGGGGGCATATGAGTTGATTACTCAGTCCTTTTTCGTTGTCTTTTCACTTCTGCGAGCCATACAGTGTCTAGCTTGGTGACCGGAGTTTTTACAGTGAAAACAGTGTCCAAGAAAGATGGTTTTGAAGCAACCACGATTTAAGTCGATTTCCTTCCTGGGAATTACTCCTCCCTCGTCCTTTGGATTTTTGATGGGCCCTTGGTTGAGTACAGGTTTGTATTTGCTGTAGTGTCCATGATCCGACTCCACATTCTTCTTTGGAGTAATTCTTTCTTCATTCTTGGAATCTGGGATGCACTTTTGATAACATACTTTTTCATCTTTTGGGTTGCAGGAAAGTGCATCAGCATAGCTTTTCGCACTATTCTTAGTGCTTGAGGATTCTCCTTTGAAACCTATTCCAGACTTATCATGTTGAGGTTTTTGATTTTTCAGAATAGTCTCAAGTATTTGAGAGCTTTTACAACCCTTTTTAATTTGCTCCAACTCCTTTTTCAGAGATACTACTTCGGCCTCACGTTCTTCACAAGTCTCTTCTTTTTCTTTAAGCTTTGCTTCCAAGAGATCTTCTCTCCTTCTTATTTCCTCGTTTTCCACTTTGAGAGAAATGATTTTGTTCCGTAGTTTCTCGTTTTCTTCAATAGCGCTTATTAACAGTTCATCTACATTCCCTTCTAGGCCCGAGTCATCATCATCTGTGAGTGCCATGAATAATGCTTCTTGGCTTTCATCATGATCACTTTCCCCATCTGATTTCCTTTTGATGTGTTAAATTGGCAACTAGGGCCAAACTCCATGTGGGTCAGCTTATTTATGGCAGCTGACATTTTTATTGGATCCCTTTCGTCGAGAGGTGTAGGATTGATCCAAAGATCATCCGATTCCGATAAGTATTTATGGAGATGTGAATTTATTTTGTTTATGTAATTATTATCAAGCCGACCAGCACTTATGTAGGCTCTAGAAGCCCAAACGTCATGTCTATTCAACCTCTAAGTTTTTAGTATAAATATAAGAGAACTTGAAGACATTTTACACACATCTCTTGTGATCTCTTTCCACGTGTTTGGGTTTTGTGGACAGAGAGATCTAGAGGAGAATACGTTGTTCTAAAGGCTGATCTAGCCTTACCCTAGCTGCAGTCAAAGAAGGCATAATCGCAGTGTGATTGGAGCTCAAGTGCCCTAGCCGCAGTTCATCAGCAGCCCTAATCTACGCAGTCAAGGAGGATTCCATAATGTAGTAAAGGGAGGCTTAAACGCTGTTAAAGGAAACCCTAAAAGAGATCTAGCCGCAGTCAAAAAGGTTATTTAAGCCGCAGTTGGAAAGGCATGAACCAGCAGTATGTGAAGGCCTAAATCCGCAGTTCTAAAGGTCCCTTATACGTTGTCCCAAGAGGCCCTTACACGCTAAGCAGAGGTGCCCTAAATCTGCAGTATATTGGGCCCTAAATCTCTACTTTATTGGGTGCAGGTAAGGGCATTTCGAGTGAAGGAAGAAGGGACGTTTAGGTCACTCCTATGACTGTTTTGGAGTGAAAATTAACCAGCAGATCCACAACCATTGAGGAGACCCTAATACGCAGCAAAAGAAGACCTAGCCACAGATCTAAGGGGCTCTAATCCATAGCCAGAGGGAGGCTCTAATTCCGCAGCAAATAGACCCTAATACGCATAGCAAGCAAAGGATAGGACAGCGAGGAATGGAACGTTGTTTCAGGCAGGCCAAGGTGTTGTCTTGCGGGTTGTAGTCTTGATCTTGAAGGCCGAGAATGAAAGGACTGTCTCAAAGCATTGTTGAAGGGTGAACAGTTCTGTTAAGAGAATGCCGCAGTCATTTTTGGGGCAAAAGGTTTGTGCATTGGGCCTAAAACTGCCCTTAAAGAGTAGCGTGGAGGGCAGCACCCTATTGGAGGACAGCCACAGTAAGAAGAAGCAATTCTGGGTTAGTTTAAGGGTTGTTAGGGACTATGGTTGGGTGCCCTAACCAGTCCAGAATTGTAGTAGCCTAATTACCCTCAAACAGTGAGCTAATGCGCATATTCTAAAGTGTATCTTGTATGTGTTGAGACAGCTTGATGGGCAACTTATAGGAGTCCTTAGGACAGCTAGTTTGCTGTGATAAAAGAAGGTACTTATCACATGCCTTAAGCACTGTTGGATAAGCCTCAGTTATACAGTAAAAGAAAGCATTGAAGTCTGCTCCTAAATGTTGTTGCATTAATAATGTTTATGTAACTATTAAAGCATAGACAGCAGCAAGTACAGTGCAACAAGGACATTGGGACAGCAGTAAGCATGGTGCAGCAGTGGCACCATGTACATCAGTGATGAATGGAGATAATATATGGAAGAGATATTTGTTCCTATGACAATAATGTTTGGGCAGCGACTTTAGTGATATTTGGACAATGTGTCTTGATGTGCTATGAAATGTTGAAAAGAATATCTCAGTATCCTACAACATGATGAATGAGATCATGTGCATAATGATCAAGGGCAACATGATGATGAACCAGATCATGCTCATGGACAGCATCATGATGAATGTAATAATAAGCATGGGCAGCTTGATGATAAATGAGATCATGGACATAAAGGGCAGCATGAGATCATGGACATATAGGACAGCATGATGATGATGAATAGGCAACATTATATGATCATGAACATGAAGGGCAGCAGCATGATAAGATCATGGACATGGGCAGCATGATGACAATCACAACTATTGCAACATGACATCATATGCAGTAATGCAGCAAGTGGACTTCTGTTGTAGATCTAGACAAGTCAAAGTGTTGACTTCTGTTGTAATTGTACTCTCTCTCTCTCTCTCTCTCTCTCTTTCTCTGTTGAACTTTGAAGATAAAAGAAGATTTGATCAAAGGGTTTCCCCACACATTGTGGGGTTTTTCCCTGGCTTGCGCCATATCTTGTGTCCTCTTGTCTTGGCTTGTCTTCTGCATATTATATTTATGTTCTATCTGCAGTTTATTGTAACGCTGATGTGATTGCTAACTGTGAAAATTTAAATAAATTGCTCTAGCATAGAACATACCAAAAATTAACATGATGACCATAAACTCATCCTCATCAGACTCATCTTGCTTGGAGAACAAGTTTTTCTTAATGAACCCTTTCTTTTTATGTGTCATTCTTTTAGAATTTCCTTCATCATCACTATCATGTTTATGAGAACATTTTGTTGCATAATGACCTATTTTACCACATTTAAAACAGATAAGAGGATACTTGCCTTTAAGCTTAGATCCTCTCTTCAGCTTTCGTACATATTGAGCTAATTCAGATTCCACATCTGACTCATCACTACAGTCATTTCTTTCTTTCCCTTCCTTTGACTTTGAGGCCTTGAATGCTGCATATTTGGAGCTAGGACCACCTTTCCTCATTTCATAGGCAGTGAGAATTCCATGGAGTTCATCCATTTTGAGGGTGTCAAGATCCTTTGATTCTTCTATAGCACTTATTTTGGAGTCAAATCTGTCTGCAAGAGACCTTAATACCTTTTGAACAATGGTACTTTCTTCAACTTTTTCGTCCAATCCTTTCAGGGAATTTACCACTTCAGCTACTCGGAGGAGGTATGCTGCAATGTCTTCTTCATCTTCCATCTTCAAACTTTCAAATTGTCTTCTGTGAATTTGAAGCTTTGCCTTTTTGACTTTTGAGTCTCCATCGTACAAGCCAACTAGCTTCTCCCACATTTCTTTCGCAGAGTTACAGTGCATGATTTTTGTAAACTCGGAATCAGTGATTCCACTAGTGATAGAGTTCATGGCTTTTGCATTTGCAATGTAGGATTTCCTCTCGTCTTGGTCTGTTGGAAGAGTGGAAGTCGCTTGGTATTCTGTTTGACAAAAATGCCAGACTTCAGGTCCAAGGGACATTAAATAGTAAGTCATTCTTTTCTTCCAAAAACCAAAGTTAGTGCCATCGAACAGAGGAGGTTTTCCTGATGCTTCATGATTTCTCATCATGGCTGTTGATCCTTCTTCAAGCTATTAGGCTAGTATGAAGAAGCCTGCTCTGAAACCAATTGTTGGAAATACTGGGGGGGGTGAATCAGTGTTTCTTTCAATAATTTTTAATTGTTCTAGTGATTCCCAAAAGCATATATGTATTTGTATATGTATACACAGACCACAGAAATCAACAGCTGGAATTAATGCTTTTATTAAAGTAACGCAAAAACAGTGCAATGAAATAAATACAGTATTAATATATATCTAATTATGAATAATTGCGAAGCTCCAACTTGGACTTCAGTGAGGCTCCAACCTCAAGAGCACCAACTCTGTTTTGCCAAGACACCAATCTTGGACTTAGGAGCACCAACTCCCAAGGACTTCAATCCTGTTCAATTTTGAGGCTCCAACCTCTTTGGTATACACTGGTGTGCTAATGTACTCTTTTCAGCTTCCACTGCTTCTGCTGCCCCCTTTGCCTCTCCTGCTTCCACTATCTCATACTCAGGTTATACCATACACCAACAACAACATCAGTTCTCTGTTTTTGCTGCTTTTATACATTACATGCCTCTGTCCATTCGTTTCCTCTTACACGCTGGCTCTTTGGCTTCTTCCTCAGTGGCTATCGTTTCCTCTGACTCGCTTGGTCTTCTATGCTCGCTTGACACTTCAGCTTCCCAATCCATGGCTTCCTCTGTCTATCCGAGCGTTTCAATGTTCACAAGACACGTTCAATGTAAAGAGAGGCCGCATACACACATTGACATGGCTTAACGAACAGCCACGTCCCAATCGTAATCGAAAGCGTTTTTAGGCATGAAGCCTTTAAATCATAGACTTACTGTAGAATCGGAGCCACCCTTTTATCGGTCCTTTTATAACTATCGGAAGCCACCGCCCAACCGCGTTCACACTTACACCCAACACAAGCATTACATATAGGCCTTAAGGCTTAAACCCGCAGCCACATATAATATATGAGAAAACATTATAAAACCCCCTTTGAACCTTCGATCACATATACATTAATACACGGGAACCCATGTAATCCCGCTCAAATGAACCTTTGCGGATTTCAAATCTTATCCGCCCGCCTTTATAATTATCGGCGGGTCCGGATTTCGGCGATCACAATAAATCCCTTAACTCCAGCCTCTGACGCCCTCGCGGACCCGACATTACTTTATGCTCCCTTTTATAATGATTTCAGGTCCGTCTATCAGCGGTTCTGTAATGTCATGGGTCTGCGGACCCGACGACCCATTAAGCTGTTCTCGATATTGTTTCGGCTCCGGTCAGTCGCTCTCCCACTTCGCAAGGTTGAAGGTTCATTCCGGACCCGAAACCGTTATATGCGGCAATTTATAATATTTCGGCTCCGATGTATCGGGGCTTAAACATTCCGCAGTTACAAAGACCCTCTCCGATGCGATATTGGTTTCGGACCCGATATGGGTCTGGACCAATCTTAATAATATTTCGCGTCCGCTGCACTGTTGCTCCGTTCTCCGACTGTCGACTGCCCGATCGTCGATTAGATCGGGACCGTCGATCCGGATTAGTGATCGGACGGCTCACAGCTCATCGCACTATTCCCATGGCAATTGCTCCTTGGTTAGTTCCGATAACATCCAAGGTTCTCGCTGGTGCAACAAAGATTCTCCGCTCCTCTGCGACTTCATCTGGACCGTTGATCTGGAAGATCAAACGGCTCCTGTGTATGCTCTCGTCGTTCTGATGGAAAGTCTGGGCTTTAAACACAGTTCTGCCATATTGCATATATATATTAGTAGTTCATTTGATCGCCATCACTCATGGGTTTTACAAGCCCAATGACATATCTATATAAGTTCTGCTCCAGATGGCTCCCGATAGGCTCCCGATATCTGTTATCTGTGGCATATATGGCTCTGTTTGCTGCATTTGCTCCTCCAATGGCTTCTCTTGCTCCGATAGCTCCGATAGCTCCTCTTCTTTGGTATATATATGGCATATATATATGTGGCTCCTCCTATAGCTCCTCTTTGCTCCAATGTGGCTCCTCTGGCTTGGTCTGCTCCTCTTGAATATTGCCATATTGACATCAATGATAATCTGTGTCCAACACAACCTCCAAGCAGATTCTTCTATAACTTCGACCCAACAATTTCTTTTGGAACTTCGACCCAGCGATTTCTTCTGGAACTTTGACCCATCAGTTTCTTTTGGAACTTCGACCCAACAATTTCTTCGACTTGCCCAGCAATTGTAGAAACCCTAACACAAGAGAGAGGGAGAAGCCCAAAACTTCAATCTTTCTCTTCTTCTTCTTTTTCGTCCTTTTCCAGCTTCTATCTTGAGGAAATTGAACTTGCTTGAGTGTGTGTCCAAATGAGGTCGAGTTTCTTCTTTTATATAGGCTTTTGAGGGGTACAAATTATCTTTAGGCCAACTTGTCCCTTCATGTAGGAGACATGATCTTTGCAACTTGACGAGGTCTTGGAGGGTCTTTTGACTCTATTTTGACTCAAATAAATTCTTTTTACAATATGTAACATGCCCAAAAAGGGTCTTTCATACATGACAACGACTTTCTTGACTTGTAGACTTAATGACAAGCCCTAGAAGCTCTCAATGGGAGCTTGACCTATAAAATAAATTTCCTTGGGCATGAAATCCATTCCTTAAGAATAACACTAATAAATTTATTTATTTTTCATTACATCAAATTCATAAAATCATGATTACATATGTCATTATGAAGACCAAACCTCGTTACATATTTCAACACTTTTTGAGGTGGTTTTGCAAGAAATTAGGACTTGTTTCCCTACCAAAACAACCTCCCTTGGCTATAAAACCAACCCTCTCCCCTCTTAAACCTTAAACCTAAATAAAAAAACCTAACTAAACCCTAATAATGTTGGAAATCAATGGTAATGTTAAATTATCGAAAGTAAAAGTCGACATTTCCTATTTCCTTTCTCTTTCGTTTCTAAAAGTTGACATTTCATTTCTCTCCTTATTAAAAGTTTCGTACAACCTAGCCCTAATTTACTGATTTTGACCCTAACTGACCAATCAAATCTCAAACACACAATGTGAGTCCGGGACCCACCATGTTGATTTTTGAGGTAGTTTTGGAGGAAAGCATGGGTTGTTTCCCTCCTAAAATAGCCCCCCAATCCTTCCCCTCCTAAATGTTAGTTTTTGTAGCATTGGATGTGTTCTAACCATGAAATTTGGTGGAGAGGCTAAAATACATGAGATCTCCAAAACCCAGAAATTGTTTATGGAAATTCCACCTAGAAGTGTCTCAATTAGAATATTAACCTTTTTTTAATATTTCCTAAATCTAAACTTAAGCAATATGGTTAATTAATCAATATTAATTGAGATAGGGTGAAAATCATCTAGAAACTCACACAGATCGATCCAGAAATGATCTGAACCGTCGATTAAGATTTAATCTTGGTCGTTGGGGTAACAACAGGAAACTATAAGAAGGGTTCGATGTGGTGATGGAGAATACACCAATGCAGATACTCAGTTGCCCAAACAATTTGATTTTCTCAGTGGCAGAGATTCAACAGAGAAGATAGAGCCAGAGGGTGAGTAGCAGATGGTAGACAAGGTTAGCAGCATTCCAAGAGGAAATATTCCAGTCTCGGGAAGAGACAGTGAGAGGAAGGCCGAAATGCCCAGAGGTTCTGCGCAAGCACTACGCAAAGGGTGACACAGAAGGTTCAGTGTGTGGCTAGGGAGGCAATTTTGGTGGTAGAAATTTACTGTGCAGTGAGAGAAAAATCTCACAATAATTTTGCTAGTCTTTTCCTCAAATTAGATTGCCAGTAGAGCATCTAAATTATTGTACTTAGAATTGTTGCTGAAGAATAATAATAAAACCCTCATCTGCTACACTGGTTTTCCCACATTGGGTTTTTCCGAGAACAATTGTCCAAAAATAACTGTGTCAAAATTCTTATGCGTGTGCTAGAATTTCTCAATTTCCAGTATTTTATTTTCCGCAGTATTTTTATGGTGAAAATTGCAGTTGTGGTTTTATTCATTCTTTGTCGTAGCAAATAAACTACATAATTTAATCTACAGCTAGGAGAATAATTTCCAGTTGCTACAATAGATGAAATTTTCACATGGTATTAGAGCTAGTTTAGCAGATTGGTAGCTCAGATCGAAGAAGTAGGAATTTCGTTGTTCAGAGGGAGCAGCAGTAGAAAATTCGCAGAGATTGCACAGATTACCTAGTCAATCAATACGAATTGCTTGGGAAATTCAATTTTCAATTGCATGTGGTAGAAAAAGATCGATTTCCAGAGATTAATAATGCCAGCAGGTAGAGGGAGCAGCAACAGAGTTATTTTCGAGAGTAGATTATTGATTTGTGGCACAGAGGGTTTTCCAGAAGTTTGCAGTAGCAGAATCAATGCCGAGGGAAAGAGGAATAGCACACACTATGGCCATGGATCGATTTGATATTTAGGGAGCTTCAAAGTTTTCTTCCATATTGGAGGGTGAATTTGTTTGCTTATGAGCCTCAGCTTCACAGGGTGTCTGGTATATAGGCAATGGAGCGTCAGCTCATATGACGGGGGTTAGAGAATATTTCTCTAGCGACAAGGAGGAGCAGATGGACTTCTAGATTATGCTGGGAAACAGAGCTAAGTGTACTCCAGTAGGGAGAGGTACCATCGATTTTCAGAGCACACAGTATGGCCATTGATTGATTTGATATTCAGGGAGCTTCAAATTTTTCTTCTAGAATGGAGGATGAATTTGCTTGCTTATGAGCCTCAGCTTCACAAGGTGTCTGGTATATAGGCAATGGAGCGTCAGCTCATATGATAGGGGTTAGAGAATATTTCTTTAGCTACAAGGAGGAGCAGATGGACTTCTAGATTACGATGGGAAACAAAACTAACTGTACTCGAGTAGGGAGAGGTACCATCGATTTTCAGAGGGAATCGAGAGCAAGCACTAGCGCTATAGATGTACTGCATGTGTGAAGATTGGGTATGAACCTGATTTCAGTATCCAAGTTACAAGATAAGGGATATGATATCCACTTCGTAGGGAAGAGAGTGTTTATTAAACACTCAAGCTGGAAGAAGGTAAGATAGATTGGAGTCTAAAGCAATAGATTGTACAGGTTGCAGCTCGACTCTCCAATGGCACTGATAGGCAGTGACAATAGCGGTGGGAAGGATCTGAATGAGTTATGGCATAGGAGAATGGGACATCTACACCATGGAGCACTCAAGATGCTCAAGGAAATAGTAATAGGGGTTCCAAAACTTGGCACAAAACACAATGATGTGTGCAAAGGATGCGTACTTGGGAAGAATGTTAAGGCAACATTCCCAATAAGTGACGACAAAGCAGATGGCGTGTTAGGACTTATACATTCAGATATTTGTGGCCTGATGTCCACTAGAGCTCTCAATGGTGCCGAATACTTCGTCACCTTTATTGATGACCATTCCAGGAAAACCTGGATCTACTTCTTGAAGACCAAAGATGAGGTCTTCAATAGTTTTGAAGAGTTTAAGACTCTCGTGGAGAATGCGACAGGGAAGAAGATCAAGGTGTTTCGCTCAGATAATGGTGGAGAATATATTGATAAGGACTTCATTGGTTTTTGTGCAAAGGAAGGCATCAGAAGAGCATGGACAACCCCGTATAATCCACAGTGGAATGGAGTAGCAAAACGGATAAACAAAACCATAGTTGGGACTACAAAGGCTATGTTATATGACCAGGATTTGCCCAGGCTTCTATGGGCAGAGGCATGTAACACGGTAGTGTATATTTAGAATAGGACTCCTCATAGAGCATAGGGAAGAAAATGTCGAAAGGGTTCTTCACAGGGAAGAAGCCAGAAGTTAGTCACTCCAGCATCTTTGGCAACATTGCTTATTGCCATGTGCTAGATGAAAGCGTACCAAATTGGATCAGACTATAGAGAAGGGGTTTCTCTTTGGGAATAGAGAAACCTCAAAGGCATACACGATCTACATTCCTAGCAGTATAGGAAGATTGTGGTTAGACAAGACGTGAAGTTCATGGAGGACCGAGCTTTCAGAAAATCTCATGAGATGCCTGCAAGTGATCAGAATCAGTCAACAGAAGCTCCTTTGGTCCAACAGCAGGGGCAGCCAGTGGAACCGGCAGGAGAACAGTCACAGGGATCGAATACAGTGACTAGTACCAGCATTTCCTCAGGTGCAGGAGATCCGGAAAGTTCTCACAAGACGGAGCAGTAGAGTCATGATGAAGAGGAGTTGGTTGAACCTACCACCACTAGTGGTCGAGCCAACAAAGAGGTCCGTCAGACATTGAGAGATGCAAGGGAGTTTATTGGAACTCCTAGAATGAACAAAAGAATGCGCAGACAGCATGATAGTTACCAAGCATTGGTGGCTCATGTTGTAGAACCTCCCAACTTTCAGGAGGTCGCACAACATCAAGTGTGGGTAGACACCATGGTAGAAAAGTATAGCTCTATCATGACGAATGATGTTTGAGAGGTGGTGCCAAGGCCTGAAGACAGGTCAGTTGTAGGTTCTAGATGGATCTACAAGATCAAGTATGTTGCAGATGGCAGTGTGGAAAAGTACAAGTCTAGGTTTGTGGCAAAGGGGTATGCACAGAAAGAAGGGATAGATTATGAGGAGACCTTCGCTCCAATTGCCAAATACACCTCTATCCAGTTATTTATATCCCTAGCAACTCAAATGGGATGGCAAATTCACCAGATGGACGTCAAGACAACGTTCTTGAATGGGGTGATAGAGGAAGAATTGTACATAGAACAACCAAAGGGCTTCAAGACTCATGAGAGGCGCACTCATGTGTGCATACTAAAGAAAGCTCTATACAAACTCAAGCAAGCTCCCAAGGCAAGGTATGGTCGAATTGACAGCTACTTGCACAGATGGGATTCGTCAATATTGACGCAAATCCCAACCTTTACTATTTCATGGTAGAGAGCGAGCCACTCATCCTAGTTTTGTATTTGGAAGATCTTTTTTTGACAAGATCATTAGAGCTCATAGAGGACTACAAAAGGAACCTAGCAGCAGAGTTTGATATAAGGATTTGGGGTTGATGCACTATTTCCTAGGATTGGAAGTGTGGCAGAAGGATGGGGAGATCTTCCTTGGGCAAGGAAGATACACTACAAATATTTTGAAGAGGTTCAGAATACAGGATTGTAGATCCATGTCTACGCCCATGATCACCAATTGGAAGAAGATAGATGCATCAGATGACTAGGATGTTGACTCCACCTTGTATAGATAGCTTATTGGGTATCTCGTGTATATGGACAACACTAGGCCGGATATTTGCTTCGCAGTCAATATTCTCAGTCCATGGTAAAGCCGAAGAGGGTACATTAGGCAACAGCGAGGCATATTCTGAGGTATGTGTGCAACACAATCGAGTTTGGGTTGAGCTATACCCGAGGGGATGACGCCAGACTATGTGGGTTCACAAAAGCAGATTGGCCAAGCAGTTCAATAGACAGGAAAAGTACCTACAGGTACTGCTTCAAAGTTGGATCAAGGATGGTTTCCTGATGCAGCAAGAAGTAAAAGTCGATAACTCTAAGCTTTGCAGAAGCATAATACATGGCAGCAAGCACAGCTACGTGTGAAGCTATATGGCTTCAGAAGCTGCTAGTAAACTTGTTCAGACAGAGAATGGAGGCGACTACCGTCTACTGTGATAATCAAAGTTGCATCAAACTCTCTGAGAATCCAGTGTTTCATGACAAGTCGAAACACATAGATATTCAATGTCATTTCATCAGAGATTGTGTATAGCATGGGGCGGTCCAGCTACAGTATGTTCCCACAGAAGAGCAAGTTGCAGACATACTCACAAAATCTCTAGGGAGAGCTAAGCTCGTTTATTTCTGAGAATAGATGGGTATGGTGGAGAACCCATTCCAGTAGCAGGGAAAGATTTTCAGTTGTAGATGTTGCAGTTGCAGCAGCAACAGATGAGAGGCAGTTGCAGTGTTGGTAGCAGTATGGGAGTGTCAGCAGCAGCACAGATACAGCATCAGAGTTGCGCAGTAATTGGTGGGCAGCAACAGCCAAACATCAGCAGTGCGATAGGAGATAATACAAAAAACAGTGTTGTGATAGGGTGTGTAGCGCTTAAACACATTCCTCGCAAAGAGGGAGCGTTAGTTTTTGTAGCATCATATGTGTTCTAGCCACGAAATTTGGTGGAGAGGCTAGAATGAATGATATATCCAAAACTTAGGAATCGTTTCTAGAAATTCCACCTAGAAGTGTCTCAATTATATTATTAACCATTTTTTTAATATTTCCTAAGTCTAAACTTAGGGAATATGGTTAATTAATCAGTGTTAATTGAGATAAGGTGAGAATCATCTAGAAACTCACAGAGATCGATCCAGAAATGATCTGAACCATACATTAAGATTTTATCTTGACCGTTGGAGTCCCTGTTGATTTGGGGTAGCATCGAATGTGCTCTAGGCCTCAAGATTTGCAGAAAATCTTAGACATGTGCATTCTCCAATACCCAGAAATCGTTTTGGGAAATTCCACCCTGAGACAGTTTTATTAAAATAATTAATTAATTTTAATGGGACCGTAAGTCTAAACTTAAAAAATTAAAATAATTAATGTGTATTAATCTAGATTGTGGGTGAAACTTTGAGAAGAAGGCAGAGATCAAGTCAAATGATCCTAGCCATTGATTAGAATCTAATATGGGTCGTTGATTGATCAACGAGAAGATTATAAGAGGAGGCTTGATGGGCACTTGGAGAAGACACCAGAGGAATATACTCAATTACCTGGGTAAGATCGATTTTCTCACTGGTCGAAGTTCGACAAGAGAAAATCGAATCAGAGAGAGAGTTGCACGTGAGAAAGGAAGAGAGGGCATCAGCATCTTCAGAGAGTGCAAGGCAGCAAGATTCAGAGCAAGAACAGGGTGACGCCAAAAGAGGCAGCATAGAGGCAGATTGACGCAGAGCCTACGTGGGCAGCGCAGAGGCAGATTGATGCAGAGCCTGTGTGGGCAGCTTTACGCTTAGCCAGTGTGAGAAGTTTGACGCAGAAGGATTCCGGGGAAGAGGAAGTACTTCACATGGATCATAAATTTGTTAGGAAGCGTCTGTAAAAAATTTCACTCCTATTTTGTTGGTTGTAATTTGTACACGAGAATTTGTTGAAGAATAATAAAACCCTCATCTACTGCACTGGTTTTCCCACATTGAGTTTTTCCGAGGACGATTGTCCAAAAATAACTGCGTCATTGCGATTGTATTTGTGCCAGTATTTTCCTTACATTTAATTCTTGCAATATTTTAATTGTGAAAGCTGTAGTAGAATATATTTCGATATTTATTGTAAGAACACTATGAATAACTTATTTCTGAGATAATAAGTAGAAGAAATAATATTAATCATTGCAGTAAGACTTCTATTTAGAAATTTTCACATGGTATCAGAGTTAAGGGAAAGCAGAAGGAAGAAGTCGTAAGAACCAGCGTTGAAAGGAGAAAGGAATTTGAAATTCCTACAGGGGCAGTGATTCGAATCTCCAAGGGACTTGCGTAGTTCAAAGCCAAAAGGATTGAATTTCGTGGGAAAACTCTCTCTAAGTGAGTCGATAGAGAGGTGAGTCTTTCTAATCGAAATTTGTCAGTGGTAGAAGGGAGAGGACAGCATAAAATTCAGTAAGAAGGGTTGTCTCAAGTGGGACACATTTTTACCTGCAGTAGTTGCTGGGACAGGTTAGCATCAGAAATTGGCACAATTTGGATACTCAAAATGTCTCAGATTTATCTACCAGACTAGATGAAGAATTCGCATGCCTAGCAAATTCAGCGTCAGCAGATGTTTGGTACATTGATAGCGGGGCTTCAGCTCATATGACTGGAGTACGAGAACATTTCTCGAGCTATCAAGAAGAACAAATGGACTTCCAAATTACTATGGGAAACAGAACGAAATGTACTCTAGAAGGGAGAGGCACCATAGCATTTCAGACGGAAGCAGGGACCAGCGTCCGAGCCACCAATGTTTTGCATGTACTAGGATTAGAAATGAGCTTGATTTCAGTGTCCCAGTTACAAGACAAGGGATACGATGCATACTTCATGGGGAAGAAAGTATACGTCAAGCGTCCAGGCTGGAAGAAGAAAAGGAAAATTGAGATTCAAAGCAACAAGTTGTATATATTGCAGCTTGAGTCACCAATGGCACTGATAGGCAGCAACTATAATGGTGAGAAGGAGCAAAATGAATCATGGCACAGGCGAATGGGGCATTTACGCCATGGAGCACTAAGGATGCTCAGAGACACTGTTACAGGAGTATCAGTCCTTAGTAGTGAACATGATGACTTATGCAGAAGATGTGTACTAGGGAAGTACGCTAAAGCAGCATTTTTCATAAGTAACAATAGAGCAGAATCTGTATTAGGATTAATACACTCAAATATTTGTGGTCCTACGTCCACAAGAGCTCTTAATGGTGGCGAATACTTCGTTATCTTTATCGATGATCACTCCAAAAAAACCTAGATCTATTTCTTAAAGACCAAGGATGAGGTCTTTGTTCGTTTCCGAAAGTTTAAAGCTCTTGTTGAAAATATGACAGGGAAAAAAATAAATGTATTGCGTTCAGATAATGGTGGAGAATACATGGACAAAGACTTCACAGATTGCTGTGCAAAGGAGGGCATCAAAAGAGAGTGGATATCTCCATATAATCCGAAGCAGAATGGAGTAGCAAAACGGAAAAATAGAACTATTGTTGGGGCAGCCAAAGCTATGTTGTATGATCTAGATCTACCTAGGTATCTATGGGCATAAGCTTGCAACACAGCAATGTCTATCGAGAATAGAACACCTCATAGAGCATTGGGGAAGAAAACGCCTGAAGGGGTCTTCACAGGGAAGAAGTTGGAAGTCAGTCATCTCAGGATATTCAGAAGTGTGGCTTATTGTCACATTCCAGACGAGAAGCGCAATAAACTGGATCAAACTGCAGAAAATGGGTATCTCGTGGGATACAGTGAGACCTCAAATGCATACAGAATCTACATTCCTAACAGCAGGAAGATTGTAGTGAGACGAGATGCAAAGTTCATGGAGGACAGAGCTTTCAGGAAATATCGTGAGATGCCTGCAGAAGATCAGTCAGGAGATGTTCCATTAATCTAAGAGCAGCAGGGGTAGCAAGGAGGATAGACACCTGGATCAAGTATAGTGACTAGTACTAGTATCTCCTCAGAAGGAGGAAATGTAGATAGTTCTCAGCAGATGGAACGACAGGATCAGGGGGAGTTGGTTGAGCCTCCCACCACCAATGGTAGAACCAATAAAGAAGTACAATAGACATTGAGGAACGCAGAGGAGTTTGTTGGAGCTCTTAGAACCGAGAAAAGGTTGCGTAGACAACCTAATAGATACCAAGCATTGGTAGCTCAGGTTGAAGAACCCTCTAGCTTTCAGGAAGTTGTTCAACACCAAGTATGGGTGGGATGCCATGGTAGAAGAATACAACTCCATCATGACGAATGATGTATGGGAAGTAGTACCTAGACCAAAAGATAGATTAGTTGTAGCATCACAATGGATCTACAGGATCAAGTATGTTGCAGATGGTAGTATAGAGAGGTACAAGGCAAGGTTCGTGGCAAAGGGGCATGCTCAGAAAGAAGGAATAGACTATGAAGAGACCTTCGCCCTAGTTTCTCGATACACCTCTATTAGATTCGTTATATCCCTAGCAGCTCAAATGGGATGGAAGATTCACCAGATGGATGTCAAGACAACGTTCTTGAACGGGGTGATAGAAGAAGAGGTGTATATAAAACAACTTGAAGGCTTCGAAACTCATGAGAAGAGAACTCATGTTTGCGGATAAAAGAAAGCCCTGTATGGGCTCAAGCAGGAACCCAGAGCATGGTATGATCGGATTGATAATTACTTGCAGCAGTTGGGATTTTTCAAGAGCTAGATAACCGGATTCGCCCTAGAGGCCCTTGAATCCTGAATCCAGCGAATCCGACACGATTCGGTCCGGATTCGTGTCCAAATCATGACACGTCGTGTCCTTTTCTGACTCGTCGAATCCGAGGTCGTGTCACGATTTTCAAAAGCGTGTCGCAATTTTGGGAATCGTGTCCTGTTTCCAGGACTCGCTAATCTCAGCGCAGGTATGAAAAGGGCGTGTTTGCTCATTAATATTTTCTTTTGGCAAGTGATTTGTGCTATTGGAAAGTGATTTGTGCTGTTGGAGCAGGGAGTATAGCATTCAGCAAGGAGAATCAACCACCAGTCCACCAGGTATGTGCATTTGCAGCGTTTCTGAACTCACTATTCAGTGTTTGTATCAATGACTGAACAATGACTTGACTTGGTAAAAGTTTAAAACCCGGTGTTCATATCCATTCAAACTACACATTGCCAAGAAGTGCGCTCATTATGTTTGATACCAAACTTCAGATAACTAACCTCTGAACTCATTGTTCAGTGTTTGTATCAATGACTGAAGAATGACTTGACTTGGTAAAAGTTTAAAACCCGGTGTTCATATCCATTCAAACTACACATTGCCAAGAAGTGCGCTCATTATGTTTGATACCAGACTTCAGATAACTAACCTATGCGGCTATGCCTGAATTTTGAAAGTGAAAGGTTAATCCGATGCCATGCTTTTGAAAGTTAACCTGCATAAAACATGCCAGACTGTTCTAAACCTGAATAGCTACCAATTTACAATAGTATGGACCCTGCAGTTGTTAGGAATGGGGTCGATTTGTAGTGAAATTCAAATAACTTTATATATGAACAGTGGAATCTATTTAATTATGTGTATTCAAAAGACAAATCTGAAATCATTCATGAGGAAAAGAAATTGAAAAAAAAAAGGGAAGAGCAAAGTTGAAGCTATGGATTTGTATGATAATAAGAGCCTTGAATTTAAATTAGGCAATAAGTTTTAACTTTTGGCTTGCCTCTTCATAACCAATGCTTGGACTCTTAACAGTGAATACTAATAGTAATAAGTAATAAACCAAATTAAAGCACAGCCAACAGAAAATATATGAAGTAACCAATTTTTTCCAAATGTGGGAGTATTGTGCGACAACGAGTGATAATGGGGAACCCAGGTCCCAGCCATCAAATATACATAAAGAAATTAAGAATGTTTGGAACTGGCAGCCAATTCAAAAGTTATTTCACTAAATTTTTCAAAATCTTTTCATGGAACAGATCAGCAACATCAGTGTATTAAGGCCAACAAATCACAAATATAAGTTACAGAAAAGATCCATAAACGTAATGATTATTCATGATGAAATCTCTCATTCTTTTGATGGAACTAACAGGAATTATGATGCATTTGTCTTCCAGCATTATCAGCCAGCATCTAAAAGAAAAAAATAAAGAAATCTCTTGACAGATAATGGTCTACTAAAGCTATTGAATAGATTAACTGAGTACAACATTGGTTGGTCTTTGGTAAGAAATATCTAATTTTTAATATATATATATATAATAAAATAACATATAACAAATCCTAACGTGTCTGTTCCGGGGGGTCAGCGTGTCCAAATCCGACACCACGAATCTCGAATCCTACGTGTCCCGAATCCCCGTGTCAGGTGACTTAGGTCAAGAGTGATGTCGACCCCAATCTCTACTATTTGATGGTAGAGAATGAGCCACTTATTATGGTATTATATGTAGATGACCTATTCCTAACTAGGTCATCCAGGCTCATCCAGGATTGCAAGAAGAATCTTGAAGTTGAATTCGACATGAAGGACATGGGGTTGATGTATTATTTTCTAGGGTTGGAAGTTTGGCAGAAGAATGGGGAGATCTTCCTTGGACAAGGAAGATACACTACAGAAATTCTGAAGAGATTCAGAATGCAGGATTGTCGACCCATGGCTACTCCCATGATCACCAATTGGAAGAAAATACATGCATCAGGAGACAAGGAAGTAGAATCCACCTTGTACAGGCAACCCACTGGGTCGCTCATGTATCTGGTCAACGCTAGGCTAGACATTTGCTTTGTTGTCAACACTCTTAGTCAATTCATGGTGGAACCAAAAAGGGTGCATTGGACAGCAGCTAGGCACATTCTTAGGTATGTGCGAGGAACAGTCTGATATGGGTTGCTATATTTAGATAGATAATTAGAAAATGATGGCGTTGAATCCATGTTGCCTATAAAGGTAAAACATTTTTATGGATATGCAATCATACTTTGAATTTGTTTGTTTTGTTTCTATCGTTGAATGAATGAATACATAATGTATATATATGCGTAGAAGATTTAGATCTTCCTTGAGGCTATTAGGTGATCCACAAAGATATTTTTAACAAGTGTAAGGTTAAATTGGATTGCACAAAGTACATAACAATAGTTGGTTCTTCATTCTAATGGCTTGTTTGATAATTACTTTAATACCAGCATAGATCCATCTTAAATACAGATCTAACATGAGCCTAGAGGGATCCAATTTCTTCACGTGCAAATTATTTTGAGTTGACATTATTTAAATGTTTTGTATAGTTATTGATTTATCTTTTATTTTTAGATTTTTATTGTTTATTTTTATTTTGAGAGAGATGAGAAAATTTTCAACTTTGATGACGGAGGAACTAGGCTGTAGAATGAGCATGGATGTAGAATGAGCCTCTATGCTCAATAATATATGTAATATATTCTCTTAATTTATGTGGAATAATGTGCTATAGAAATAAAGCTTTGATAGATCTAGGATGGTATTTTTAGAAATAAATAAGCTTAACTATTAAAGTGAGCTAGGGTGAAGAGAGGAGCTCGGAGAAATATTAAGAAAATGTAATTATTGCATTTTAAATCTCTCGAGGTGCAAACCTTTCTTCAAGTTTTGCACTCAACAAAGAGGTTTGCACCTCAAGAAATTTAGTCCCTCTGGGCGCTTGATAGATTGGAGCTAAAATGGATCTTGGGTGGTACATACTAATAATTAGATTGATTTTTAAATAGGGCCGATATTAGATTAAAAATGTTAAATGTTAAACATTATGTTTACATTTACATTTACATGTTTATGTTTTTATGTGAGATCTACCCCATACTCGGTTGTTTACATTTACATTTACATTTACATGTTTAACTTTTTATGTGAGATTTACCCCATACTGTGTTGTTTACATTTACATTTACATTTTTAAGTGAGATCTCCCCTATATTTGACCCAATATTTCCCTCAACTCGTCCACTTTTTATGTAATTTTTTTTTATATGTGAAGTTTAAAAGTAACAAGCTCAACTATAAAATTAGCAGGGGTGGGTGGAACATCAGGTTGAATGGGTTCACAATGCAGATTGGGCAGGTAGTTCAGTAGACCCAAAAAGTACCTCGAGGTACTATTTTAGTGTTGGATCAGGGATGATATCTTGGTGCAGCAGGAAGCAGAAATTGGTAGCTTTGAGCTCAACAGAAGCAGAATATATGGCAGCCAGCGCAGCTACATGCAAAGCCATATGGCTCAGAAAATTACTTGTGAGCTTGTTCATAAAAAGGATGGAAGCGATCAAGGTTTACTATGATAATCAGAGTTGTATCAAACTCTCTAAGAATCCAATATTTCATGATCAGTAGAAACACACAGATCGTTGTCACTTTATTAGAGACTGTGTTCAGCGTGGGATAGTACAGCGACAATATGTCCCCACAAGAGAGCAGGTAGCCGATATACTCACAAAGGCTCTCGGAAGAGCTAAGTTAACTAAGTTCAAAGAGCAAATGGGTATCATAGAAAATCCATTTCAGTAGCACCAATAGTTTGCAATGTAGGGACAGTTGGCAGTGGCAGTGCTAGCAGTAGCACAAATGTAGAAAATCAAATGGAGTTGCAATACGGATGCAGTGTTGACAATGGCAGGTTCAGCACAGTGTGTCAGACATCAGCATCACAAGGGCCGATGTTTCAAAGTCAAAGCAGTATGCAATAGCGTATATTGCTAGAGCACATTCCTCGCTCAGACGGAGTGTTGATTTGGGGTAGCATCGGATGTACTCTAGGCCTCAAAATTTGTAGGAAGGCTTAGACACATGCATTCTCCAATACCCAGAAATCATTTTAAGAAATTCCACCCGGAGACGGTTTTATTAAAATAATTAATTATTTTTAATGGGACCCTAAGTCTAAACTTAGGAAATTAAAATAATTAATGGGTATTAATCTAAACTGTGGATGAAACTTCTAGAAGAATGTGGAGATCAAGTCAAATGATCCTAGCCATTGATTAGAATCTAATCTGGGTCGTTGATTGATCAACGAGAGGATTATAAGAGGAGGCTTGATTGGCACTTGGAGAACACACCAAAGGAGGATACTCAGTTACCCAAGTAAGATCGATTTTCTAACTAGTCAAAGTTTGACAAGAGAAAATCGAATTTGAGGGAGAGTTGCAGGTGAGAAAGGAAAAGAGATCATCAGCGTCTTTAGAGAGTGCAAGGCAGCAAGACGCAGAGTAGGAATAAGGTGACGCGTAAATAGGCAGCGCAAAGGCAGATTGATGCATAGCCTGCGTGGGCAGCGTGACGCTGGGCCAGTGTGAGAAGTTTGACGCAGAGGGATGCAGAGGGATTTCGAGGAAGAGGAAGTACTTCACTTGGATCAAAAATTTGTCAGGAAGCATCTGTAAAATTTCTCACTTATGTTTTGTTGGTTGCAATTTGTACATGAGAATTTGCTGAAGAATAATAAAACCCTCATCTGTTGCACCGGTTTTCCCACATTGGGTTTTTCCGGGGACGATTGTCCAAAAATAATTGTCATTGTGATTGTATTTGCGCCAGTATTTTCCTTCCATTTACTTTCTACAATATTTTAATGTGAAGGTTGCAGTAGAATATATTTCGATATTTGTTGTAAGAATACTGTGTATAACTCATTTCTGAGATAATAAGTAGAGGAAATAATATTAATCACTACAATAGGACTTCTATTTAGAAATTTTCACAATCCCAACGGAAAGATATAAGAAATGATCGATGTGGTGATGGAGAATACACCAGTGCAAATACTCAGTGTCCCAGGCAATTTGATTTTCTCATTGCCAAAGATTCAGCAGAGAAAATAGAGCCAGAGGGTGAGTAGTAGGTGATAGAGGAGGTTAGCAGCATTCCAGAAGGAAATATTCCAGTCCCAAAAAGAGGCAGTGAGAGGAAGGCCGAAATCCCCAGAGGTTCTGCACAAGCACTACGCAAAGGGTGACACAAAAGGTTCAGCGTGTGGCTAGGGAGGCAATTTCGATGGCAAAAATTTGTTGTGGGCTGAGAAAATTCTCACAATAATTTTGCCAATATTTTCCTCAAATTAGATTGCCAGTTGAGCATCTAAATTATTGTACTCATAATTGTTGTTGAAGAATAATAATAAAACCCTCATCTGCTGCACCAGTTTTCCCACATTGGGTTTTTCCAAGGACAATTGTCCAAAAATAATTGTGTCAAAATTCTTATGTGTGTGCTAGAATTTCTCAGTTTCCAATATTTTATTTTCCATAGTATTTTTATGGTGAAAATTGCAGTTGTGATTTTATTCATTGTTTGTCATAGCAAATAAACTGCATAATTTAATTTACAGTTAGGAGAATAATTTCCAGTTGCTGCAATAGATGAAATTTTCACACTAAAACCTAAACCTAAACAAAAAACCTAATTCGATCCTAGCAATGTTGGAAATCAATGGTAATGTTAAATTCTTAAGGTAAAAGCATAAAAAGGAAAGATAAATGAAATTTCAACTTTTAAAAAGGAAAGATAAAGGAAATAAGAATTGTTAACTTAAAAGGATAAAAAGGAATGATAAATGAAATGTCCACTTTTAAAAAGGAAAGATAAAGGAAATAGGGAGAGTCAACTTCCACATAAATTTTTAACATTACCATTACTTGTTTCGGGATGTTTCAAAAATGGTTCCAACCTTACCAGATTTCATGTGGAGAAAATAGAATTTAGTATTCCACTCAAAATTCAATAGCCTTAATAGTTGGCAAGATTTTAGGATTGGTGGGATTGAAACATTTTTATTGAATTCTATCATTTAAGAGGCCATGACCCATGGGATTGGCATTTAATTAAGAGCACAAAGGCCTTTATGTACCTTGATGTTGGTGGTATTGATTATTGAGATCCTCTAGCATTGGTTGTATTGATTGTTGGAGACCTCTACCATGACCTTAACAAAAATTTACCCTTCACCCAAATAAAAATAATTGGTTAAATATTTTCTACCATTTAAGAGGCCATGACCCATGGGATTGGCATTCAATTAAGAGCACAAAGGCCTTTATGTACCTTGATGTTGGTGGTATTGATTGTTGAAATCCTCTAGCATTGGTTGTATTGATTGTTGGAGACCTCTACCATGACCTTAACAAAATTTACCCTTCACCCAAATAAAAATAATTGGTTAAGCTTTTTCTACCATATTATAAGGTCGAGAAGACAAACCCTTCACTCAAACCAAAATTATTGGTTAGACATGTTAAGATTTTTCAATTTCTACCATATTAAAAGGCTAAGGAATCCAATTCCTTAAAAGAGTCTGAATGATCCAGGTGGATATTGGTGGCCACCTGCCTATTCCACCTAGAACTCTAGTCGGTTTCATCATTTTCCTTGTTTATAGCAACATTTACTATTTTTCGCAATTTTTCGGGTCATGAACTTCCAGAGCAGTTTTGACCCCCCAAACAACGTTATTTTGAGGTCTGCAACAAGTCTGCAGCAGGCCCGTAGCCGTGGGCAGGAGGCTGCAGCAAATCCTGTAGTACTCAAAGAGATCTTTCGAACGACATATCGTATGCGCCAAACGAAGGTAATATGACCAAGTTACAACCCTGAGAAGTTGGTTGCCCAACTAACCCCAACGGGGCCCACAAACTCTTGGTGTTCCATCTCGTGGGGTTAGGATTTTGGTTGTTTAAAGTTTTCCCTTGTTCAATAATAAAAAGGCCCTTGAGCCTCATTGTAACACAGTTCAGAGGCATGTAGTTGCCACATCTCTTCTCAAAGATAAGTTACCATCACTCGAGCTAGTTTATTTCTATTTCTCTATGTAGGCATATTTCAGTTCTTTGATATTAATGAAATGAAGTTTTATTTATGCTACGTCTTTGTGTTTATGTGTATATCTGTATTTTGTTGCATTCTTGCGTAAGTCTGGATCAGTGGTATCAGAGCGGTCAGTTTTGTCTATGTTTTTCTTTGCATGACCCCAATGAGGTCAGGGTATAAGGAGTTAGGGCTCAAATCGGTTGAACCTTTGCAAGACTAGTCTCGCAAACCCCGAAGGCCTCCCATGGCGGAAGAAAAGAAAGATGAGGGGGCAGGAGATCCTTTCAAAATATTGCTCAAGGAAGCCCTCGAGCAACAAAGAAAAACGATGATGGATAACTTTGCCCAAACCCTTCGTCATCTGCCCACAAGTGACGCATCTTCATCCAGCAACAACTTTGGAGGCGCCACTCCTTTTAAGGTACAGGTTATCTTTGACATTCTCATATTTGAAGGCCAGATAGATGCAGACATCATAAATAGATAGTTAAACCTGTTGGAAGGATATTTTTTAGTTCATGACTTTTTCAATCGGGAAAGGATTACTTTCGCACTCCTCAAAGTCGCCCCACATGTCAAGGACTAGTGGGAAACCTATTGTGAACAAAAGGATGAGGGAATCCTCATTGTTTTCAGCCACACCCACTTGGAATTCTTTTCAAATCGCCATCAAGGAACAATATTACCCTACCAGGAGCTATGAAGATAAATACATAGAGTGTACCACACTGCGGCAGGGAAGGGACCAAAATGTGTCGAAGATCACAAATGTTTTCCATACCCTCCGCACGAAGTTGGATATCAAGGATTCTGAGCGGCATTTCGTACTCAGGTACCGCGATTGTCTACACAAGTACATCCATGATGAGATGGATTTCCTGGACATCTCTTCGTTTGGCGTTTCCTATCGATACGCTATCAAGATCGAGCAGAAATTTAAACGGAAGAAGCAAGACTTTGGGTCTGTGAATTCGAAGCAAGGGAAAGGCACCCCCAAACCGCAGAACAAAGGACAAAGCCAAGGCAAGGCAACCGGGACAACCCGCCGAAACCACAAGCAAAGAACAATAGGGAAATGGTGTGAGTTCCATAAGAGCCCCACTCACAACACAAGTGAGTGTCGAGTTAAGCAGTCACTGGTGGCCAAGCTAAAGGCTTCCGAATTAGATGCATGTTTTGACTCTGAGTCATAGACCAAGAAGGGGAATGACAAGGGAAGCAGATTATTGATGCAAACCCTAGTGCCATTATTGCCACCACCAAGATCCAGAAGGATGAGCTCGAAGATCTAGAGGAGGGGGAGCAGCGCTTCCACTCACAAATGTGGGTGAAGAGTTCTCCATTGCAATTCATTGTAGACAGCGGAAGCCAAAAGAACCTCATTTCAACAAAGGTCGTGAAGCGATTGGGTCTACCAACCACGCCACACCCGCAGCTGTACACCATCGAGTGGCTTCACCAAGGGCAAGATCTTCGCGTCAGCCAACAATGTTGCCCTCCCTACAGCATCAAGCCCTTCACAGATGAGGTACTGTGTGATGTTGCTTCTCTTGAAGTTTGTGATGTATTATTAGGCCAACCATACTTGTGAAAGCGGCATGTTGTGTATGAGTCTAGGCCTCGCACTGTTATTATTACTTTAGGCAATAAGTTGTACAGCATACCGGAGGTAGCACCGCCTACCACCATTTATTTGATCGCTGGGAAGCAATGCAGTAAGATCATTTCCCAGATTGGGAAATTTGTTTTCTTTATGATTCGCCCTCAGGGCAAGAAGAAAATTGTGGCCATGGCCTCCAGATAATGCTCCTCGATACAGCAGCAGCAGATGGACAAGGTTGTGGAGGAGTACAGGGGCATCTTCACCTCACCCACAGGGGTACCTCTACACTGTCAGGTCAAATACTCCATCGCTCTGACCCCAGGCGCGTCGCTACCCAATGGACCAATATATCGACGCTCGGTTCTGGAGAACGATGAAATCAAGAGGCAAATTAAGGAGTTGTTGCAAAAAGGGCACATCAAGCCAAGTCCATCACCCTGTGGGAACCTGATTGTGTTAGTACAGAAGAAGCACAGAACCTAGAGACTTTGTATTGACTATCGGGCACTGAACCAGACCATTGTCCGAAATGGGTATCTAATCCCACGGATTGATGACCTTCTAGACCAACTCAAGGGGGCCAAATATTTCAGCAATATTGACTTGAAGTCTGGTTATCACCAGGGACTGATCGAACGCTCTGATGTGTGGAAGACTGCCTTCAAATCCAAGAAGGCTTTTTTGAATGGTTGGTCGTGCCTTTCGAGTTATGAATGCCCCCGCAACCTTCATGACGCTGATGGACGACATGTTGCAACCCTTCACCAACTCACTCGTGGTGGTGTATTTGGATGACATTCTTATCTTCAGCCAGAGTTGGAAAGAGCACCTCCATCATATTCGACAGGTCCTCCAAACCCTACGGCAACACAAGTTGTGTGTCAATTTGGAGAAATGCATTTTTAGTATGACCCAGGTTCAATATCTGGGGTACATCATTGATGAACGGGGTGTGCATGTCAACCCAGCCAAGAAACAAGTCATTCGGGATTGGCCAGCCCCAACCACTCTAATAGAACTCCGCAGCTTTCTGGGTCTTGCCAACTTCTACCGCAGGTTCTTGTTGTGTTCTCTGATATCACTTGGCCTTTGAGTCAAGTCACCAAGGGAGGAGCAAAAGCAAAGTTCTTTTGGCTTGAATCCCAACAGAAGGCATTTGCAGAGTTGAAGCATCGCCTCTACTCTGCACCAGTACTCACATTACCAGACCTACAGCAACCATTTTAGATCGAGACAGATGCCTTTGACTATGCTATTGGTGCAGTTCTTACTCAGCAGGGGCATCTAGTGGCATATCACAGTGAGACACTTTTAGACACAATCCGAAAGTATCCCACCTATGACAAAGATGTATTCCATTGTGCATTCTGGGGAAAAAACAGTCACCCACACAAACCATCGACCCCTGCAGTTCATACAAACACAGGGGAAGTTGCAGAATGATCGTCATCAGAAATGGTCCACATACATGCAACAGTTCCATTTGAACATTAAGTACAAGAAGGGCAGCTCCAACAATGTTGCAAACTGCCTCAGCCAACCGTCGTTCATGGCGCTAACCACTGTGCTTGACTCTTGGGTGGCCACATCTTTACAAGAGCGATCCAGAATTCGGCAACACATACCAGACGCTCTTGGAAGGCAAGCACGTTCCAAATTTTCACCTCCAGGATGCATTGTTATGCCACATGGGACACCTTTGTGTTTCTTCAAGCAAGCGTGCCAAGATGATTTGGGAAGCGCACTACAGTGGGCTGGATGGACATTTCGGGGTAGAGAAAACAATGGCAATGTTGCAAAAGTATTTTTATTGGCCGAACCTTTGACAAGATGTTGGAAAATACATCAAATCCTGCACTGCCTGCACCATTGCCAAACCAACCATCAAAAAGCAAGGCCTATAGACTCCTCTGCCTACTAGTCGACCTTAGGAATCCATCTCCATGGATTACATGTCAGACCTTCCTTCTACTAAGCATGGCAACGACTGTGTTTTCATGGTCGTCGATAGATTCTCTAAGATGGCCATTATGGTGGCTTGCAAGAAGAGTGTCACAGCTAAAGCCACTGCTAAGCTCTTCTTTGAACGAGTGTGGGTACACTTTGGGATACCACAGTCCATTATCTCAGATCGGGACAACAGGTTCCTAAGTACATTTTGGTCAAGTCTCTAGTCGATCTTGGATAACAAGCTCACTAAGTCCACGGCTTTCCACCCCCAGACTGATGGCCAAACAAAGGTCGTCAACAGGATTATCGTACACATTTTACACGTACAACTCTAAGCATCCACGCACATGGGATGAAAGCCTCCCTTGTGTCCAACACAGCTACAACAGATCTCTCCATAGCTCAACTGGCCACAGCCCCTTTTAGGTGGGATTGGGATTCCAGCCACTATGTCCCATTGATGTGGCCATACCATTTGCAGCGACTCAGGCATATTCGGCTCATGTCCAGTCCGAAGCTGACAAGGCTAACAGCTTCATTGAGCACATTCAGCACATCCGCCAGCAAGGCCATCACATATTGGACAGACCCAATGTTAAGTACAGCAGCGACATGATCAACATCAGGCACCACACAAGTTCTAGGTGGACAACAAAGTTTGGCTACATCTGCAAAAGGAACGCCTCGTTGGGCCCCATCGCAAGCTTCGCCCGCTTCGATATGGGTCATACACCATCACCAAGGTTGTATGGGACAATGCCTTCGAGCTCAGCATTCTACCGTTCCTTGGCCTGAACCCAGTATTCAATGTGGACCGCCTTCGACCATACTTTCCACCATTGTTGGACACATCTAACATTGCAGATAACTCACACCAACGGAGTTAAACCCAGACTACATGGAACAGGCCACAACTAATTGGATCAAGGACACACAGATCAAGAACACTCGCCAACAGAGAATCCAACTATATCGAGTTATCAAAGTGGGCCAACTGCTTCACCAAGGCAAGTGGTTCACTAGGGACCAGGTTCAATAGAAATTTCCTCACCTCATGGAGGCTCTGCACGCAATGGTGACCATTGCTTCCTAAGGAGGGAGGACTGATCCAGGTAGATATTGGTGGCCAGCGGCCTATTCCACATAGACATCTAGTCGATTTCATCAGTTTCCTTGTTTATAGCAACATTTACTATTTTTAGCAATTTTGGGGGTCCTAAACTTCTAGATCATTTTTTACCCCCTAAACGGCGCTATTTTAAGGTCCGCAGCAAGCCCATAACCTGTGGCAAATCCTGTAGTACTCAGAGGGATCTTTCCAACGAGGTATTGCACGCCAAACGGGGATAATATGACCAAGTTACGCCCCTAGGAAGTTGGTTGTCCAACTAACCCCAACAAAGCCCACAAACTCTTGGTGTTCCATCCCCTGGAGTTAGGAGTTTTGATTGTTTAGGGTTTTCCCTTGTTCAATAATAAAAAGGCCCTTGAGCCCCATTATAACACAGCTTAGAGGCATGTAGCCGCCACATCTCTTCTCAGAGATAAGCTACCATCACCCAAGCTAGTTTATTTCTATTTTTGTATGTAAGCATATTTCAGTTCTTTGATATTAATGAAATGAAGTTTAATTTTTTATGCATCTCTATGTTTATGTGTATATCTGTATTTTGTTGTGTTCCTGCATAAGTTCGGATCACTAAAGACTTTGAGCCAAATGATGTTTATGTAACTCCTATTGATGATCCCATTTCTAGCAATGGCAATGAGTTTGATCATGTTGATCAGTAGTTTGTAGTAGGCTAGTGGGCCAATAGGTTGTAACAAGGGTTTTGGGCTCTAAAGGCCATTTAAAGACTCATTTATTATGTATTTTGTTGATGATATGTATTGCACTTAGTGCCATTTTAATATACTTACCCTTACAAGGCATAGATGAGCAAACTTTGCATATTTTGTCTTTAACGGTTTGGAATCTTAAAATTATTGTTTTCATTAAAAATTAATTATTTTATGTATTTCTTTAAAAATTGGTTCATTGAATCCAATTCGATCCAATTTCGGTTCTGTTTCAAAACCTAATTTGATAGGACTAGGAGGTCGATTCAAAGCCCAATTCTAATTTTAAAAACTATGTGTATATCACATAGATAACAACCACAAGCCAATTGTCAATTGGGTTTATTTTGAGTGGTTGGGAGGAATGATTATTATCCTCCCCACCTAGGTTCAATTCCTGCAAGAGACATAATGAGCTCATATTGAGTATATTGTTATAATGGCTTTGGACCTTATTGTTAAATGGCCTTGAGCCCTAAAGAATATCCTAATCTTACCTACAAGTTGGAGGGTGGAGTACTTTATTACACGTATAATAAAAAGAAATAAATAAATAATTAAGCAAACCACAAAACAAAGATGACCCACAAGGAAACCAAAAAGATCAACAATGATAGTTCACTTAGATGAAAACCACAAGCCAAAGAGGGTCCACAACGCATTGCACGGAAAACATGAATGATTTAATCACCGATATGGAGGGAAGATGTTATCGCATAACCTTGAGGGATTGTGTTGAGTTTGTAGCCTGGAAGGTGGTTTTGCATGGATCAAGTGCCATGACATGCAGTGAACCACCTCAATTATCTTCTACGGCAATTATTTAATGAATTCCCTTGGTCGGGACTTTAGACAGCGATTTAATTTAATTGTTAGTTACCTTTTTCTAAAAAGGTGAAGTCAGTGATAGATTAAGTCATAGTTGTTGATCTCAATGAGTCAAGATCTAATCTCAACAGTTGAGATTAGGGTTTGAGCATTTTAAATAGGGAATTTGAGCCATAAAAGACATATATCAAGTGGCACGAGTTGGATAAGCAATGAAGCATAGTAAAATGGTCAGTGAGAGTGAGAAAGAGCTAGGTCAAGCTAGCAAGAAGCGAGATCAAAGCAAGTTCAAATAGAAGAGGGTCAATTTACTCTTGGGTCATGTAGGTTGAGTTCCTTGTGCACAGAAGAGCTTCTACTGGGCCGCACGTGTGGGTCATACAATGGTTAAATGAGGGTTGAGATCAATGTGATTTGCTATGTAAACTGCCAAAGAATTTTCTTGTAAGTCTATTGTAAAAAAATATTTCTCTTGAAATTGAATAAGAAGCCCAACGTTTGGTAGTTTTCCCTACACTGTGGTTTTCAGGGTAGGTTTGTGTCATTTCATTGCATGTGATTGGTTTCATGTGAGATTTTGCTTCCGCTATTTATTTGGTTAAATAACCTAGAATATTTGTTGTTACAAATCAAACTAGATAATATTGTTTGTTTCTATTATGTGAATATTTGTTGAACTACAAATGTGTAACTGGGTTATGAGAAATTAACATGTTGTACCACAAAGCCAACTTCCATGATGACAACGCTACAATGAAGTATATATGAATTCAACAAGTAAATACATATTATTCATAGATAAGTCATTAATTACTCAAATGGTCATGAGCCAAACATGAGATCTCTCCCCCCCAAGCTAAGGAGGTCATGAGTTTGCCTCTCTTGATCTCCTTGAAGTTAGGCTCCATTATTAGAGTGACCGTTTACCTTGTTTGCTCTCCATGGATCATGAGTTAGTACTCCAAGGATTTTCTAATAGATTTCCTTGGAAAATAAGTACATATTAATTCAACATATAGATATGTAACATTCTGACATTCAAAAAAAAAGTCTCCATTCAATTTGTTAATCTGTTTGCAACTAGTTCCAGCCTCATCGAAACAAGTCTTCATCCTTCGGAGACAATATTTTAGAGAGATGAACATGTAACATATCACGTATTACATATTTTCCTTGTGAGGAAAAAACATATCATGCATTACCAACTCAATAGTTAATCAAGAGTTGGATCTTAGCCCAAAGGGATCACTTCCTACCAGCTCAACCACGGAGCCTGACCCCAAGAGTGTCAACAAAATTGAACCCGTGACCTCTCAATAGCAAAGGTGTTTTAATGACAGAGACTCGACGCAAGATCCAATCAATGTTACTTAATTCCAATCAATGTCTCTAACCATTTTTAGATCCAACTTCAAGTTACCATTCCTATGAGTTTGGTTCTTTCATTACCTCGTGATTCCTTTTGCAGATCAATTACTATTGCAATAGATTTGCAAATGTTTCTTGACCCCCTTGTTATTAGAGCAAATTAATCTGTAAATTTTCATACAAATAGATATTTTCCTCAACAAGGATTTGAACCTTATTAGGTTGAGGGTATCATGAGTGAAATGTGGTAAGGAAACAATAAAACTTACTGGGCAGATATTTTCATAAATGAGCATGCTATTAGTGGAAGACGCAAGATCTTCAAGACCACCCTTCTTGTCTTATCACCAACCAATTTCTGCCATTACAAATATTTAGGGGTGAATCTTTCATTAAATAATTGCAAAGTATAGTAAAATAGGACGGGAGGGGTTTCAACTTGCATATTATTATGATCTTGACACAAGATCTTCAAGACCACCCTTCTTGTCTGATCACCGACCAATTTCTGCCATTACAAACATTTAGGGGTGAATCTTTCATTAAATAATTGCAAAGTATAGTAAAATAGGATGGAAGGGGTTTCAACTTGCATATTTTATGATCTTTTAAGTGTTTCTGATGTCCCAAATGAGTTCCTAATTCGTTATGTACAAACATATCTTGACTCAGATATAACAATTAGAAGTAAAATCTATTGAATTAAACATCCTACTTAAATCCAACAGCAGTCATTGAAATTTCTCAGATCTAACTTCCCATTAACTTACCATTCCAATGCGATTCCTTGTGCAAATCAATTACAATTGCACTATATTTGCAAACATTTTTTGACCCCTTGTTACTAGAGAAAATTAGTAAAAGAAACCATATACAAGAAACATATATTTCCCTCTAGGTAAAAGTTGAACCTTTATTGGATTAAGGCATCATGAGTGAATTCTGAAATATGGAAAGGAAGCGACTAAACTGACTAAACAGATATTTCCATAAATGAGCATCCTATCAGTGGAAGACACAAGATATTCAAAAACACTCTTTTGCTCTTATCACCTATCCATTTCTGTTATAACTAAATTTTGGGTGAACCTTTAATTCCAAAAACCTAATACATTCAAGCAAAACAGTCTCTTCTTCTCACGGCAGATTCAGTGTCAATATTCTATCACCCTAGTAGTTTTCCTTTCTCTATGATCCCCACCTTTTCATATGGGAGACTCTTATTTTCTAGTGCCAAAGGTGCCAAATCTAGTAAAATGGGGTGAGGAGAGTTTCAACTTACTTGCATATCATTATGATCTTTTAAATGTCACACCTATCCCAAATAAGTTATTAATTGCTCGATATTGGCAAGCTCTACAAACTGAAGTATGCATATAACTAGCTTTTAAGCATTTGTAGCTTGTAAAAGCTAAAATCGAGCAGTTTCTATTATCTTATTTTAATTTTTTTGTAATTTTCTGAAGGAAATATTTTTCAAAAATTAGAAAATAAATAGAAGGAACTGGAAGATAGGAGTATACCCCTCCCTAATGCAATTCCTTTGCGGGAGTAAACAGCAAAATCCTGTGGAAGTTTAAGCTTAATATATCTAGCTTGCAGAAACTAATATCAAGCGGCTTCTGTTATCTTATTTATGTTTCTCTGTGATTTTCTCAAGTAAATGTTCTATAAAAATAAGATAATAAAAAAACAATTGGAACATAAGAGTATACCTCTCTACACCATTCCTTTGATGGAGTAAACAGCTAAATTCTGTGGCAGTTTTATCAGCAACACCATAAATTCCACAAGTCTCTCTTCTCAAACCAGCTGGAACTAAATGCTGCAGATCAACATGTGCAGAAAATTTAATGTCGTGACCATAGTGAGTCTAATAGAATTCTAACCAATCTTATGACCAATATATATAAAAAATAACGATCACAAGGACTTCCAAATATAAACTGAATGAATGTCACACTATGCTTCAATATTTAACTCCGCTGAAGGATGCAATCATAACAAATACAAAAATTACTCTTCACAAGCAAAAGAGATCAATTACATACAGAAGCCATACTGCTATGTCTTTGAAATCAATATAAATCTGATCATCTTATACTCATTTCTATAATATTAGGCATGTTGCAGAATGCAATCACAAGGGCATCCGAATATGCATTTACTATTGGGCATATAGGGTCATCCTTCCAATGTATTGTGGGTACTTCAGTAAGCTTTGAATATGGTCCAGATATGGCACAATGATTACGAAGGAGGAAACCCTTACAAGAATCAGTGTCACAATCAGGGACGAGGAAAACCCTTACTGTAGAACCAAAAATAGTAAACTATGGTTCTTACACATATTTAACAACTGAGTAACTGAGAAGACTATGTATATTCCAGCAAATCAAAATCTGAGTTTCTCGGAGTTTTAACTAACTCAAAAAGGAACAAGGAAAGCAACTATCTACAAGCACAGTTATTAGCTTTACAGAAAGATTTCACTCAATTTTGAAAATATAAAATACATTTCAGAATATATAATCCAATCCCATAATGTAGGTCATTTGAGCATGCTAATTTCTAAAATAAGGTCAAGGCAGATAGTTTCCAAAACATCAGGATTAGAAGATCGCCTAATATTCAAAGTGTAGTCTGGACCTTCAAGCATGATTAAACGAAGGAACAAGTCCATCACTGCAAAAGGTTATATGTGCTCAACTATTGTACAGGCATAGAACTAAGATTCACTATCAGAAAATGTTGACAATTAGCTGAATACCTGTTGTATTAAACCAAGGTACAAGTCCATAACTGCAAAGAGCTTTTCAAATGTTCAGCTATTGTCTAGACATATACATAGTATTAATATTCACTATCAGAACATATAGAACAGAGCTGAATAGCACAACAACCACAGCCATTGCAAACTACATTGAAAGAAGTAGCAACATTAAAGTTTACCATCATGCAGCATCAACATTAACTTACAAAGCAAGGGCAGTAGAATCTAATATCATCATGACTCTATGAATCATATATCCAATTATGACAACTCTTAGAGACGAAATAAGTACTAATGTAAATGTATATAATGCTTTACATAGATAATGCTCCTTTACACAAGTCTGTGAAAAATCAAACCAGGTTATAAATAATCCTGATAAAATACTTTTAATGACCAGAAGTCTCAAACAACTTTAGAGTTAATCCTCATTGGCAAATTAAAACAATGTATTGTGTAAAGTAATACTACAAGGAACTGAACGAGAAAGCTGACTGTTAGCGGAAACTGGGAATTCAACTGGAGCCAGGTAAGCTGCTGTTGTTAGAACAATCTGAAGGAACCATTACTGAATCTAAACAAACTTTATAATTAGTTTTTTCCTTTACTTACTTTTTGTAAAAAATTTGAGATATGGCATTGTCCACATCTGGATAAAAACTGGAAGACTGATATCTAAGTTTATCCTGGAATTCAACTTTTCTGTCCTTTTGAAGATGAGAATTGACCTAATGTCAGACCACATTTTGAACTATAACAGGACTGTAAGTGGATCTGAAGACTGATACTACATCTTTTTATACTATGTGCCTTTGGTGCCTGAAAAATGGGCTCCATATTCTTCTTTGAATATGAAATGCATTTTTCTCCTTAGAAAAGAAAAAGTAATACTTTCACTAAAGCATTTATAGACCCCAACCAATGCTAATCAATGCTTTATACATTGCCCAAGGTTTATCAGATTGCAACCAGAACCTGCCATCTTGTAGATAACTGCACATGCTCAAACAGTCTTATTGTATTTACTGCCTAGAGTCTAAACCTATTGTAAATTGTCTCCCAGGATGGTGACACCGAAATTATTGAGCTTACCATATAACAATTTCAAGCATGTTACAATGTCATTTTAAAATCAGTTAAAATCCACCCCAAAGAAAGAAAGATCGCAAAAATACAGTCATCAAATATTTCATGCCTGAACCAACTTTAGATTACTCCTCATTGACAAATTATTAATTAAACAATTTTTTGCATAAAATAATACTTTCACAGTCCACTAAAAGCGTTTATAAATCACAACCAATGCTAGTCAATGCTTTACAAATTGCCCAGGGTTCATCATATTGCAACCAGAACCCCACTATCTTACAGATAACTGCAAATGCTCAAAGTCTTTGACGTATATTTACTGTCTAGAGATAGACAGTAATTCTAAATCGTCTCCCGGGATGGCTCAAACAATATTACTGAGCTCACAATATAACAATTTTACGCATGTCACGTTGTCATTTTGAGTATATAATAAAAACGAAAAAATACACTGCCAAGCAAGAGAGATCACACAAATACAGTCTTTCAATCTCTCATGCCTGGATTCCTCAACTTTTCCCAGCTGCCACCAACAGCTAACATTCCACTAATGATTACCATCAAAGAACTGGTATTAAGTAGAACCATAAATTTTAGATCAGAAAGATTACCTTTCATGCGGCTATGTGTTCTGAACCCTTTGCAGTGTGAAAAGTAAAGAACTTCATCTCCACTTTCACCAAGCGCTCTCTTGCACCAAAAACTCTCCAATTAAATATATGAAATGGTAGATAATTAAAAGATACAAACGACCTGACAACCCAAAATCTTTATTCATATTTTTTGCGCCAGCATAATAGGGCCAGTCCAAATCACATATTATGGTACAAATCACTATTTACACAAATTTTATAATTAAGATTATTCCAATGGAAGTAATTAGGCCAAAACTGCAGTTACTTCACGACAGCGTGTAATCTTTGAATATAGAACATATACAGGTGCATAAATTCACCTGGTGGCTAACACTCTCAACTGAAGACATGGTATAAGGGACTTGGTCAAGCAATGCATAAAATACTGGAGCATTCCAAGATGGTCCTTCCATTGCCAGTGTTGGTCCTCAAAATGCAGACTTGATGATTTCATCAAAAATGATGTCTATGGATACATCAAAAACAAACTCTTCCTTATGGTACAACCATTCCTCAAAATAGGATTCATTGGCAAGAAAAAACAACGAAACAAGCCACCAGTAGCAAGTTCACCTTGTGGTAATTCCCTTCTACGCTGGTCTATTAAAAGATCTGGGCTCTTCAAGAACGTCCTTGCTTACCTGAAAAATACATAACCATAAACGACTAAATTGCAAAACAATAATTCCAGAGATGTGAATACTAATGTATATACTACAACAGCAAATACTATGTTGGAAACGGATCCAACCAATAGTCAATGTTTCTTCCCAATTTACATAAATGAACTCGAATCCATCATAGATAAAAGGGAAAGCAGGTGCAGTCTTTAGCCTACCATGATCATTCAGAAGTGAAAGCATCCACGTAATGCTCCTTTGATTTTGGTAAAGGCAGCTCCCTAAACCATTCATGATTGAGAGCTTCCTCTGAACTTATCCGCTGCAATTTAAATACATAATTCTATGAGCATAGAAAACTATAACAAAATTGAAATAACACAATCTGGATCCCTAAACCATGCAAAATACATTCATTGCTAGCCGTAATTGAATAATTAATCAAGCAGTCACCTTGTCAGGATCATAGGTAAGAAGATGATTAATGAGGTCAAATCCAGCCTCCGATAAAGTTGGCCTCGCAGAAAAGGAGACCGCCGGAAACTTTTCACGGAGTTTATTGTACCTGTAATAATTCATGAACAATACATTTAAAGTGTACTTCAATGTTGTAAACAAACATAACTAAGGGGTTTCGATTATGAATATTACTTCCATGGTACTAGAATATAGCCCCGACAACAGTAAATGTACTTAACTGCTTTACAAATTAATAATTAACACACTTGAATTGAAAAAACCATTAGTGTAATTCATTATCCATACAAGTTGTTGTCACTTATTTAAAATTTGAAAAATGTGGTTGATTGATCAAATATAAGGTGGAAAATGTCAGTCACTTACGGTTGTTTCAAAAAGTTGCACTTCACTCCTGTCAAAGTAACAAAATCAAGCCATATCTTCTCATTTGGAGTCCCTAAGGTCCTGAATATCTGCAAGAACAACAGGCCACTGAACACTTTAATAAAGAAATACTGACCGGCAAATGAGTGGCATTCCAAGAAATAAACATGTTCAAAATTTAAATCTAAACCAACAGGATTTGTTGATGAATACTTTGTCTAGTTGATCTATTTCACTCTTTCCCCTAAACAGAGGCTCTTTTGCTAAAAGCTCTGCCATAATACAACCAACAGACCACATATCCACAGCAGTTGAGTATTTTTTTGCTCCCAAAAGAAGCTCAGGTGCTCTACAGAGATCCACATAAAGATGGAACAATCAGTTTTTACTCTGAATCTAGTAGGCACTGGAAAAATAGCTATGACAAAATTAGAACAATTTTACAAAGCACACAACAAAATAGCCCTTCGCTCATTTCAGAGAAACAGGAAATCAAAAATAATGTACACCAATTTTGAACTCTCTCCAGCCTATAAAGCACCAGCTAATTACTGCAGCCACTCACTAACAAATGGAAGATAATTACTACAATGCATGAACAACGTGAAAATTAGAAGTTTGACGACAATACCTGTACCATAACGTAACTACCATATGAGTATAAGTTTTCAATGGACTGCCATATTGACGAGCCATACCAAAGTCACACATCTTTAAATCCCCCTTATTGTTCAAGAGAAGATTCGATGTCTTCAGATCCCTGTCCAATAGCAAGTCAAAAAAATCTTAATTTTGAAATTACTCCAAATTCATAACATTAAGAGTTCATGTCAATTCCGAATTCAAAGAAATGAATAATCTGCCAAAGCTGCGTAATTCAAATTCCAATTTAATTCCCTCTAGTAAAATGTATTAAAAAATAGGAAATTATTGACAAATAAAATGTTGAAATGTAGCTTTAAAGGTTATTATGCATTGGTCAAGTGCCATGGCATGCAGTGAATCACCAAAATTCTCTCACAGCAGAATTAATTAAATATTTCCTAAGTTTGGACCTTAAGCATGGAAGCAATATTTAATTTTTTTATTTTGTTGGCCACTTTTTTATAAAGTTAAAGTTAAAAGGTCAACGAAAGATTATATGGTCACCGTTGATCTCAAGTGTGGAGGTGCAATCTCAGCCCTCCATCATTTTGGAGAATAGGTCAGAAAATTATAAAAGAGGGAAAGGGACTGTTGGAGAAATCAGTTCAATTTGGCACAAGAGTTGGACATTCAGCAGTGACAAGAGATCGAAGTGATAGCAGAGTTTGGATCAACGAAGAGGCTGAAAGAACGAAGAGGCTATCTTTCAGGGGCAGCAAATAGACTTGTGGAGACCGAGATATCAGGCCAACGGCCGTACAAGTCGATTTCATTGAGCAGAGATCAAGCCGATTTGGGCAATTAGTTTAAGCTGAAGAAGACTGAATTGTGCATTGATTAGCTGGGCCATACAGGCTGATTTGCATGTAAGCGTACAGCTATTCTCTTGTTGGGTCGAAATGCTGAAATTTCTTAGTAATTTGCTGCTGTAAAATTCATGAAAATGGTTATAATCAATCTTCTGAAGCTGAATCAAGAGCCCATGTTTGCTGGTTTTCACCACATTGGGGTTTACAGAGTAAAAACTGTGTCAAATAATTTATGTGCTTGGTTTTCTGTTTTATTTCTGGTGTGCATAACTGAGTTCTGAACCCAGAGTATTTTTTGTTATAAATTTTCAGATCAGAAGAAATTAGCTTTTATTTCTATTCTTGGAATCTAACATGAAATATGATAATCTGATCTGGGTTCAAGAAAACTAACATAAATTTAAAAATAATAATAATAAAAAATTTCAAAAAAAACTCATCAGGCAATACGTCACCTGTGCAAAACCCAATTGTCATGGAGGTAACTGACACCCTCTAGAAGTTGCAGCATCAGGCTTTTAATTTCACTCAAGCTGAAAGGCTGTTTCATTGACTCCATAAAACCCTTCAGGTCGTGCTCCATATACTCCATCACCATAAATATGTCATCTAAATCGTTGCTGCCTACAACTACTTCCTTTACATTAACAACACAGGGATGATGCAATGACAACAAAACATTTATTTCCCTCAAGGCAGACATTGGAAAACCATCTCTCTCTCTTTCCATTTTTACCTTTTTCAATGCAACAATCTCACCAGATTTAATATCCCTAGCTCGATATACTACACCATATGTTCCCTCGTTTATCCTGTTAAGTTTCATAAACTCGTCGACACTCCTGCAACCTTGCAACATATCAATCCTCCTACCTACCGGCACAGCCGATAGACATGGCGACACTGGGGTAGCAGGAGTCAGTATCACATGGGATTCCGATCCACAAAACTCATTTTCAAAAACATCTTCCTTATCCAAATCCAGAGACTGTCTGTGATCGAACTCGCAATCATTGCAGCGCTCAATTTTTCCTGCTCCACAACTGCCACCCGCCTGCCCTCCATCGCTGTCAGAACACAAAGAACTTACTTGCAATCCATCCAATTGACAAATGATCGATTCTTGAGAATCTGAAGACAGAGAATTACATCCACCTCCACTCAGAACAGAAGAAATCCTCACTCTGTCTTTCTCTTGGTTCTTGCAGGGGCTGTCAATGTCAACCCAGCGCGAAACCGCAATGTTTGGCCTAGTAGAGTCGTCTGTTTCATCTGGTCCACCCCGATCCGAGGAAAGCCTCGCTTTCTTCCTATATTGACCGTTGCATGGGCTGTCGACGTCAGCCCAGCGCGATGCTGCAATATTCGGCAACACAAACACGTCCTCTTTGTCAGAAGAATTGGGGGTTACAATGATCTCTCCTGCTTTACCCTCGACCACCGACAATGGACGATCATCTTCAGTGTTAGGAGAACATAAATTTTTCCTCTTTCTCGTTAAATCTCGTTTCCGCACCTCGCTGCAACCATTAGAAAGAGAATTGAAGGTGTAACCAACATCTTCAGCGCTACTTCCACTAGATATCTCCCCTAACTCCTTATCAACATCAACGGAGCGAGAATTAATCAGACTAGGTGAACGGCACCAGTCACGTTTGAACGATTCCCTGTCATCCTTAACCCTGGCCACTCCATTTTCTCTAGCCCCGATTGGGGAATTCACTCCATTTTCTCTGGCCCTAAATGGGGCATTCATTCCATTTCCTCTAACCCTACCTTGGGCATTCAATCCATTTTTACTTAACCTGCTATAGATATTTCCCATGGTTTTATATTCGGCATGCTTAGAGTCCCTTCGTTTGTAATTGTATTCGCCATCGCTAAAACAGAGTAACGAAGAGCGGTGAGAAGAAGTGTGGACCCTGGCGGATGCCATCGACTCTTTGCCCTCTTTGTTGAGTTTACGACCAGAAGAAAAATCCATGCAATTAATAAAATTCCAAGCAGGAAAAACTGTCAACTTACTTTGAACTTACGGATCTTGCCTGAATTGTTCGAAGGCAGGATAATCCTGGCGATCGCACAGTGTCCGTCCTGCTCAAGTCATTGCGTTACATTGTTCTATGCGATAGGCTATTCAATCGTGACATTGTTTAGTATTATTTATTATTAATTATTCAATCGTGACATTGTTTAATATTATTTATTATTAATTTTTACACCGGTCTAAGTGGGAGTATACTTTTTCTCGTTAATCTTTTTATTATTTATCAGTCATTATCCAGATCAAGATCGTAGAAATCGATTTATCCGTTTGAATTTTTATTATTTAAAACTTGATTGTAATTTTTTATTTAGTGTAATGTTTTAGGCTATTTAATTGTATAATATTATTACTAGCATTTGTACCAGAAGTTGCAAAGGACACGCCATAAGACATAAATTGAGGAACAATCCCGACATAGGAATGGGAAAATCTACATAAGATGCAGATATGTAGCATAAATGAAATTCTAAAGATCTATAAATTGAAGTTGATTTAGGGTGCCTAAGTCTATTTATTTTTTTTAATTATTGAATTAATATTGCATATAAATCTCATAAAAATCAACCAACATATAATTGAGGGCTCTGATCTCTAAGTTTTACTTTGGGTCATTAACATGGTAATGCCCTGTCTCAACCACTAAACCACATAACAACAAACAAAAGACTGCAAAATGTTACGATCATTACTATAGTAAACACAATGACTCTACACACAAGAATTTATTCTTTACTCGAAAAGAATATTGCTTAACCATATCCACAAAAATATTGCAAGGTGGAAAGCATTATGCAAAAAAGAATCTCTGTTATTATAACTTGTAAGTTGTAGCATTATTTCAACCAATAAAACTATCTTCACATTTTGGAAGATCAAATGGAAATAAGTTTTGAAGAATTCAATCAGAAAACATCCAAGATCATTGGATCACATGATTAATGGTACCATGTCCTATGAATATAATATTTTTATGCACTTACAATTAAGGGAGAAAACAAGGTCCAAACAATGTATACCACGGGGACCAATAAATAGTATATTTGATAATCCTTGCTAGGATCATAAAAAACAACATTACTTCTCCTTAAATCCTTCACAGTGAAATTATACAATTGTTGTGCAACACAAGGCCCATGCTGTTGTCAATCAAGAAATAGTTCTGATCGAGAATGCGACCAGATTCCTTCAATCTCATACAATGATTAATGCACCAATTATACAATTGTTGTACAACACAAGGCTCATGTTGTTGTCAATCAAGCAATAATTCTGATCGAGAATGTGCCAGATTCCTTCAATCTCATACAGTGATTAATGCACCAAACATAGGTGTACTAGTTGCAACGACTTATAAATCATTTTACTGATGTTGTCATGTCAAAATCAATGTGATACAATTAAGTCACCTTTAAGAAGAACCTCATTGCAATTTCCATACAAGGATGTCTGTCCTATCATTACTCATTCTAACTAAAATAACTTTAGTGCTCATTGTTAACACTTGGACCACAATATGTAAGTATGATGTAGTTTTGTAGAACAAATCTTCCACGATAGCCTCAAGAAAGGACGCAGATTGGTGTTGGACTGTTTTCTTGGATAAGCTTAAATTGGGCATACAAAATTCACTCATACCAAGGGATAGTTGAAAGCTTGGACATTGCCAAGTCACAGAAGTTGCCTCATATTTGTAAGTTCAGATCTTTGTATTTGTTTGCAACAAATCTTTGGACTTACCCTCAGAATTGTGCCAAGGTTTTAACCTTAAAAATGTGGCAAGAATTCTCACAAATCTACCTTCCAAATGTCCTTAAGAGGATTCAAAATAAACCCATCATTTGTGCCCTAGTGGGTGTCTCGTTAGGGCATCATTGTTCAACCTTAAATTCTTGGATTAGCTTGTTGTACAACACAAGGTTCATGCTGTTGTCAATCAAGCAATAGTTCTAATTGAGAATTCCACGAGATTCCTTCAATCTCATACAATGATTAATGCACCAAACATAGGTGTACCAGATGCAATGACTTATATCATTTTACTGATGTTGTCATGTTAAAATCAATGTGATACAATTAAGTCACCTTGAAGAAAAATATCATTGCAATTTCTATACTAGATATATGAGGATTTGATTTTTTTTATTCCTCAAGAGGCATCTATAAACGCTAGATTATAAGGAGTATTTGAATTGAATTTTTAAAACAAATTTTTGAATTTATGCAAAGAAAAGGTTATTTCAATCCCATTTAAAGTAGTAACACATGATATTAATCGAAATTCAACAATTGCATTCAGACTTATATTGTTTTTTATGTTGTTTTGAATGAAAATACGAAGTTTTCATGGTCATGGTTTCTTCATAAATCAGTATAATTTGTATAAATTCATGATTACTTTTTGTGTTACATGAAAGCTCAATCTATTTATTTTGAATTTGGAATCAAGAGACAAGTCGACGCTTCTCTAATACCAACTTCAATGGACGTGCACAAACTATGAAAGATGAAGAAAGCTATAACTTCCCAAGTGGGTGTTCTTGTCTCTGTGATGCAGTAGAAAAGGAGTTTATGGATCAATCCAGAAACCAAAAAAACTCAACAAAACTGCAACTGCTTGTGCCCAAATAAAAGGCTTCTCTACAACTTTTGTTTTCCCTTTTCCTCCATTTCTCTTCTCTAATCGCAGGGCGGTCACCGAACTGAACAGGGTAGCTATTGAGGTATGTGCCTTATCTTAAGTATGAGAAGACAAAGGTCCAAAGGTTCATCAATGGATTGCCTTTATCATTTAAACATCGGATTGAGTATGATGAGCCTCGATCATTGGAGGAAGTCATCAAGAAGTTGAAGAATTATTATGAGTAGTCTAAGCACAAGTTTGATCCTAAGCAAGATTGGAAAAGTAACGAGAAGATGAAAGGAAAGTGGGTTAAGAAGTGAGGAATACCTCATGATGCAGGTGATAAGGAGAATGTGGCACCTTATAAGAAGTTCAATGCAACTGACAGAGGACATGGGTCTTAGCTTGAGGAGCAGAACAAGGGTTATGGCAGGAAGCCTTTGCAGTGTTGGACTTATGGTGGAGAGCATCGCAGGAGAGATTTTCCATTGAATTAGGGTGGCAGACCTCAAATTTATAGTGCTCAAGAGGCACAGATAGTTGGAGATGTTGTGCATAGTATTCCTTAGATCTATGCAATAGTGGATAACATGCAGGTTGATCATCAAGCATCCATTATTGAGATGGAAGGTAAGCATTGTGATCAAGTTGTTTCCATTTTTATTGATATTGGATCTAACTATAGTTATATCAATCCTGACCTGGTGGATAAGTGTTGATTGAATAAAGAAGTTCATGCAAAATCTTGGTTGGTGCAGTTGGCTACAAGGACTAAGAGAAGGGTTCATCGTTGGGTGAGATCTTGTGCAATTGAGTTGAATGGTTTGCCTACATCAGCACATCTAAATGTGCTTCCTCTGGGATCATACAATATGCTTTTGGGTGTGGTTTGGTTGTTCATTCATAGGACTAAGGTAGATTGTTATGTCAAGGCCATTGAGTTCCTTGATGATGACGGGGAAAGAAGAAGATGACATCATTAAGAATGGTTACAACTATGAGGGAAAAGCACAGTTGAAAAAAGGGAAATGTATTGTTTGCAATTCATATTTTTAGTAACAAAGGGAAGGATATTGAGGATGATAAAGCCCCGAAGATGTATCCTATTTTGCAGCAGTTTTAGAATGTGTTTACTGTAGAGATTTCAGAGTTGCCTCCTCATAGGGAAGTGGAATTTTCTATTGAGTTGATGCCAAGAACAACACCAACATCTATGGCACTGTACATGATGGGCACTCCAGAGTTAGTGGAATTTAAGTTGTAGCTTAAGGAAATGCCTGAGAAAGGATACATAAGGCCAAGTGTGTCACCTTCGGTTGCACCAGTATTGTTTGTAAAGAAGAAGGATGATACTATCATATTGTGCATTGATTACATGCATTTGAATAAGGTGGCTATTAAGAACAAGTATCCATTCTTGAAGATTGATGATTTGTTTGATCAGTTGAAAGGAGCTGCAATGTTTTCGAAGATTGATTAGAGATCGAGATATCATTAGGTGCACATCAAGGAAGAATATATTTACAAGGTCCTATTCTGTACAAGGTATGGACATTATGAGTTTTTGGTGGTTCCATTTGGTCTTACTAATGCTCCAACCTATTTCATGTGTTTGATGAACAATGTGTTGCATCCTTATGTAGACAAGTTTGTGATAGTGTTTATTGATGATATATTGATATATTATAAGAATGAGGAAGAGAAGGCAGAGCACCTGGCATTAGTGTTGATATTGTTGAGAGAGCATCAATTATATGCCAAGCTTAGTAAGTGTAGTTTCTTTTAGATTGAAGTTTACTACTTGGGACATGTTGTTTCTAAGGAGGGGATATCAGTGGACCCAAAAAATATTAAAGCTATCATGCAGTGGCCAACTCCTAGGAATATGGATGAGGTCAGAACATTCACGGACTAGTAGGTTATTACAGGCGGTTCATCAGGAACTTATCACAGATTGGCTATCCTATTACATCTTTGTAGAGAAAGGGAAGAAGTTTGAATGGATAGAGGAGTGTGAAACTAACTTTTTGCAATTGAAGCATTTGCTTACAAATGCTTCAGTTTTTAATATTACAGATCTTGAGAAGGATTTTGTAGTCTGTACAAATGCTTGCAAGGAAGGACTTGGTGGGGTCCTGATGCAGGAAGGGCAGGTGGTATGCTATGAGTCAAGGAAGCTGAATGAGCATGAGAAGAACTATGTGACACATGATCTTGAGTTGGTAGCTATCATTCATGCATTGAAGATTTGGAGACATTATCTTCTTGGAAGGAGGTTTATTTTAATGAGTGATCATATTGGACTGAGGTACTTGTTTGACCAACCCAATCTGAATGCCAGGCAAGCTAGATAATTGGCTACCCTAAGTGGGTTTGACTTCAAGGTTAGGTACATCAAGGGCAAGGAGAACAAAGTTGCATACGCTCTTCGTAGGAGAGTGAAGGTGAATCAAATTTCAACTCTGAGTTCATATGAAACATGATTATAGGAGCAAATCTTGTATGCAGGGTAGCATGATGACATGTACCAGCAGCTGAAGCAAATATTGCAACAGTAGGGTGAAAGTGATAGGGATGAGGAGTATCACCTCACGACAGATGGCTTGGTGAGATTCAAGAACATGTTCTATGTGCCAAATAGCAATGAGCTCAAGAAGCTTATTTTGAGGGAGTTTCATATCAAGCCATGTTTAGGTCTCCTAAGATATCAAAAGACTTTGACAACAATCAAGAAGTTCTATCATTTGCAAAACTTAAAGAAAGAGGTGATTGAGTTTGTTGCGAGATGTTTGGATTTCCAACAGGTGAAAGCAGAATGTAAGCATCCATCTGGTATGTTGCAGCCTATTCCAATTCCATAATGGAAATGATCTGAAATGTTGGGAAAACTTGCTAATGTTATGCAAGCTCCCTCATCAGTATTGAAAATATGTGTTTAGGATCATCTCATATTAACCAAATTGTGAAGGATTATGTATCAAGTATCAAGTGTTTTTTATGAGCAATTCATGAGAATAATTAGTTGTTTAAAACACATATACGACAAGTAAATTGCAAAGAAATAAAACATAGCAAACTCATAACATAAAATTGATAAAGGAGTTCACCCCTCCTGGGCTACATCTCCTTGGACTTGCTTCAATGGTTAGGCCCTCTTTGGATTAATGGTCAATTCTCCGATTACATGCACCTACAGTGTTCCAATGGCTTTGACACCTACTCCATTGGATTTATAAGACCCAAAAACCCCAAAAATGACATTCCAAGCTCTACAATTGGACTTAAGATGATCTAGGCTTGACATCCTCTCCTACTGGTCCTAGGCTTCCTTAAACTTCAACATAGGAAAATCACGTACATAAGCACATTTTTGTAATGAAACCAGCTCAAAAAAAGATAGAAAAGATAGATCAATGCCTTAGAAATAAGCCTCTTCGAGGGGGCAACCTCTACATTACACAATGAACAATTCTTGGATGATTCAAATGACAAAACCTCCTTTCTATATATAGGAGTCTACAGGGTCACAATATAACCAAGCCGACCTAACAATAATAATATAAAGGCACAAAAATAACAATAGAGGGATTCTCTGGGGAGCACAATAATAACAATATGGGGACAATAGGGGCACAATAATAACAATAAGGGATACAACGACAATAGTAATGGGGGGACCACTAATATTATAGGGACCTAACATGCGCCTCTCCTTCAAAAAAGTGTTGTCCTCAACGCTTGAGTAGTTCTAGATGCTTCTGTATAAAATTCTCATCCTCCCATGTGGAATCTTCAACGGGTAAGTTCTTCCACTTGATGAGATACTCTGAAATTAATCGATTTCGTAGCTATCAAGTTCTTGTTTCTTTTACTGCTTTAGGTTCCAATATGATTTTTCCTTCCTCATCGAGTTCTGGAAATTTTGTCTAAACTGGAAGCTTGTCACCTATAACCTTCTTTAAGCATGAAACATGGAAAACTGGGTGCATTCGAGAAGTTGAAGGAAGCTCCAATTTGTATGCCATAGTACCTATCTTTTGCAACACCTTGTACGGACCATAATACTTTGGTGATAATTTGTTATCCTTCTTAGCTTGCTTGAGGGACATTTGTTTATATGGTTGTAGCCGTAGGAATATCAATTCACCTACATCAAAACTTCTTTCGCTGCGATGTTGATCTACCTGTTGTTTCATTCTATTATGTGCCATGGTGAGGTTATCTTTTAAGAGAGAACTTGTTGTTGATGCTCGATGTGATCTTCCACTGCTTGAACCTTAGAATTTTCTCTTAAATATGATGTGATGGATGGTGGATGATATCCATAAAGTGCCATAAATGGGGTCATTTTTGTTGCAGTATGGAAGGAAGTGTTATAGCACCATTCAGCCAAAGGCAACCATTTGACCCATTTTGTCTGTTTATTAGATACAAAGCAACGAAGATATCATTCCAAACATTTGTTTACTATCTCAGTTTTCCCATCAGATTGAGGATGATAAGATGAGCTATGAGCTAATTGAGTACCAAGACAAGAAAATAATTCTGTCCAAAAATTTCCAGTGAAAATGGGATCTCTGTCACTTACAATAATCTTTGGGTTTCCATGTAGCTTTTGAATTGTTTCCATAAATGCAGTAGAAATTGTACTCGCTTTAAATGGATGAGATAATGCACAAAAGTGTGCATACTTGGTAAGTCTGTCAATTACCACCATGATAACAATCTTTCCTTCGGACTTGGGTAAACCTGTGATAAAATCCATTGAAACCTTTTCCCAACATTGGCTTGGAATGGATAAAGGTTGTAATAGTCTTAGAGTCTTGATTGTTTCAACTTTATTTTGTTGGCAAACCAAACATTCCGCCACAAACTTTTGAATATCCGATTTAAGGCCATCCCAAAAAAATTCCTTCTTAACCTTGTGGTAGGTTTTTAGAAATCCTTAGTGCCCTCCTAAGGGAGAGGTGTGCAATTCCCTAAGAATCTTTTGTTTGGGTTGGGAATTCTTACATAGGTATAACCGATCCTTGTATCATAACGTATCATTTTTCTAGATAAATGTATCAGATGTACTAGGATCTTGTTGTATCTTTTGAATGAGTGCCCACAATTCCTCATCATTCTTCCATTCATCCCTTGCTTTGTTTATCCAATCTGATTGGATAATAGAAATGGCGCAAAGAAATGCTTCCACATCCTCATCCTTTCTTAAGAGTGAATCTGCCACAACATTTTGCTTCCCTTTTTTGTAGATGATTTCAAAGTCATAACCCAACATCTTTGTGACCCATTTTTGCTGCTCTTTTGAAGATAATCTTTGTTCTAAAAAGTATTTAAGACTATCATGATCTGTTTTTACCTTGAAGTGTATTCCCATTAGGTAGGGTCACCATTTCTTAAGTGCATGTAGTATTGCCAACATTTCCTTCTCATAAACAGCTTTCTGTAAATACCTTCCTTTGATTGAATGACTTTCGAAAGCAATGGGTCTTCCTTCTTGCATTAAAACAGCACCAATTCCATTTCCTGGGGCATCACATTCCACAATAAAGGTTTTTGTGAAGTCTGGTGTAGCTAAGACTGGTGCTTGGCACATTGCCTCTTTAAGATGTTCAAAGGCCTTCGTTGCTTCTGGAGTCCATGAAAATGCATCTTTCTTTAATAATGTTGTTAGAGGTGCTGCTATTCTCCCATAATTCTTAACAAACTTGCAATAATACCCTATCAACCTGAGAAATCCTCGTAGATGCTTTATGGATGTGGGGATTTTCCATTCCTTAATGGTTTTAATTTTGCTAGGATCTACCTTAACACCTTCATGAGATACAATATGACCCAGATATTCCACCTCTTGTACTCCAAAGAAACATTTGGAGATTTTTGCATATAATTGTTTCTTCTCCAATAGTTTGAGCACCATGTCAACATGTTGGACATGATCCTTCCAAGACTTGTTGTAGATTAGTATATCATCAAAAAATACTAACACAAATTTTCTAAGGAAGGGTTTGAAAATGGAATTCATCAAACCTTGAAATGTAGAAGGTGCATTAGTAAGGCCAAAAGGCATGACCAAAAATTCATAATGACCCTCATGAGTTCTAAATGTTGTTTTTGGAATGTCTTCAGTCTTCATTCTTATTTGATGATATCCTAAATGAAGATCCAACTTGGTGAAGTAAATTGATCCATGCAATTCATCCAATAATTCATCAATGATAGGAATGGGAAATTTATCTTTAATAGTGAGCTTGTTGACCTCCTTATAATCTGGACACATGCGCCATGATCCATCCTTCTTGTGAACTAATACTACTGGAGCAGAGAAAGAACTTTGAATAGGTTGAATTATACCAGCCTTTAGCATTTCTGCAACCATACGTTCAATTTCAGTCTTTTGGACATACGGATATCTGTAAGGCCTGATGTTTGGAGGAACATTTCCTAGAATCAAATTAATAGCATGATCATGATCACGAATAGGTGGAAGGCCCTTGGGAGTCTCAAATACCTTGGAATGATTGTCCAAGACTTTTTGGAGATCTGGAGAAATGGATGATTTCAATGTGGGAACCTCTAGTGAACATAATTGTGCAATTATGCCTCGTTGTTCTTTCTTTAGAAGCTTTGTCATTCCGTTAGAGCTGATTATCTTTCCCGGTTTCCCTGCGATACCCCTTAATTCAACTTCCTTTCCTTCTAAAGAGAATTTCATGAAAATTTATTGAAAATTAAAAGCTATTGTACCCAAGGATTGTAACCATTGGACTCCCTGTACAACATCAACACCACCCATTGGAATGGAAAGCATTGGGATATTCAATACATATTCTCCCATGGATAGCTTTATATTATGGTACTTTCCTAAGCAATTTATGGTTCCTCCACTTGCAACCATCACTTGACACTCTGGTGCTAGATACAGGAAGCAATTTAATTCCTTGGCTATCTTACAATGAATAAAATTATGGGTACTTCCCAAATCAATCAACACTATTACCATTTTCTTCTTGATATGCCCTTCTATCTTGATAGTTTGAGGAGTGGTAATCCAACCAATGCATTACAAGATATGGTCGGATTCATTTCTTCTTTTTCTAAGGTTTGTTCCTAGTGTATATCCTCTTCTTTTGACGTTTCTTATTCCTTTTCTTCCTCCTCTTCACAATCTATGTAAAATAATTTCTTCTCGGCACACTTATGACCTTTATTGTATTTGCTATCACAACTGTAACAAAGCCCTTATGCTCTTTTTTCTTCCAATTGTTGTGGTGCCAACCTTGTAGGTTGTGGATGGCTAGGGGCAGTAACACTTCCATTTTTATGATTGTGAGTGGTAGGTTTCCTTGTTGCCATAATTTTGCTTGCCAACCTGAATGCCTTCTCCAATGAATCTGGTTGCCAAAGGCGAACCTCATGTTGGATGTTATCTTTTAAAGTCCCTATGAACACATCAATCCTATGCTCCTCTGGAATATCCTTTACCCTTATATTCAATTTTTGGAAGTCCTCAATGTGCTACCATTTCATCCGTAAAAATAGCCCAAGTGACAATTTGTTTACGAGAGCTAAGCCATCGATACCATACAAACTAATTTGGTTCCAAATATAAAGCTGCAATCCGTACCTTTTGTGTGTTTTGCACATTATGGAGGTCGAAAAATTGCTCCATCTGTAGTATCCATGTTCTGGGATCCTTGCCATAAAACTTCCTCAAATCGATCTTTGGAACATAGTGGTTCTTCGATCCAACATTAGAGTCTATGAAATCATGATTAACATTTATTTTGTTCTCATCATGAGTTTCTTTTACTACCCTTTCGCCATTAGTAAGCATTCCTTGTAGAAACTTTGTCAAGTGTGTCTTCAAATTTGTCTGCAAATATTCCATGCCTTTCTTTAAATCATCCATCTTAGCTTCCACGCCATCCATCTTAGCTTCCATGCCGTCCATCCTAGCCTCCACGCCGTCCATCTTAGCTTCCAAGTCATTCATCTTAGCTTCTACGCCTTTCTTTAAACCATCCATCTTAGCTTCTACGTCTTTCTTTAAACCATCCATCCTATTTTCTGTTACCTTTTGTGCGAGTGAAATTTGTTGCACTTGGTTTCGTAATATTGATATATCATGTTGTATTTCTTCCTCTTCTTCATGAGTCAAGCTAGAGCTTTCAGGTTGCTTACTAGATGTTTGCATTTTCTTTCTCTAGGGCATCAATTACCGATAATAATGCTTCACTATGCCCTTTGAATTCCTTCAAACTAATTTTTCAAACCAAACTTATGCAAAAATTTAAAAAAAATACACACCTTTTTTCACTTTGTAGGAGCTCGATATTGAATCTGATGTACCTCTGTAATTTTGGATCTCCCAGTTCTGAAATCGTGACCTGCAGTATCCCTCTGCGTCCTCTTTCCAATGCCACCAGTCTGATCGAAATTGGATTCTCCAAGGAAGAGTTATGCCAAATCTCCCACGGTGACCTGATTATAGACTAGTTCAGTAGAGCAAACGTATACAACGTGCCATGTGTCACTGTTTCGACCTTAGTACATGAAACTGATACACAAAAAACTAGAGGCCGTCCTCTTTCTGAAAATTCTTACAATATTTTAATCTGATGCTCAAAACAAAAGTTATGATGATTTTCCCCATGTCACTTGTTTGGAATGTAATTTGGGAGTTTGCAAAAACTCTAACTTCCTTAGATCATATCGCCGCAAGAATAGTGAGAAAAGCTCTGAAATTTGGACCCGAAGTTCAGAACTATTTCGGCCCAAATGGGTTTTTTTTAGCTTCTGAAACGTCGCAGAAAAAAAAGTTATAGCGAAAATGGCACGATGACTTGTTTGGAGCAACAAAACCCTAGAATCCAAAGCTCTGATACCAAATGTTATGAAACCAGCTCACAAAAAGATAGAAAAGATAGATCAACGCCTTAGAAATAAGCCTCTTCGAGGGGACAACCTCCTTTACATTACATAAATGAACAATTCTTGGATGATTCAAATGACAAAACCTCCTTTCTATATATAGGAGTCAACGGGGTCACAATATAACCAAGCCGACCTAACAATAATAATATAAAGGCACAAAAATAACAATAGAGGGATTCTATGGGGCACAATAATAACAATATGGGGACAATACGGGCACAATAATAACAATAAGGGATACAACGACAATAGTAATGTGGGGATCACTAATATTATAGGTACCTAACCATTTCTACTTCTGCAACCTATTCCATTGTGTTTAGAGCATCCAAGTCATCTAGAAATGACTCTTTCTGAGGCAAAATTGGTCAAAAATTGCCAAAGTTATGGCTTCTTCAGTTTTTCTAGGAAATCTCCGCTAAATCTAGAAAAACTCCAGTTAACTCTGCCAAATTTGGAGTTAGCTCCAGATTTGTAAGCTCCACCAAAAATCTTCCAAACTAATCTCGCTTCATTAGTGATAATCTCGGATTAATTAATGCTAAACCCGCAGTTAGCGCTAAGTGCGCGATTAGCATAAGATGCTAGTGCTTAAATTTGCAGTGCTGGTCACATGCGACGGTCAATGTTAAGGTTACCTGGAGGTTAATGCTACTTGGCAGTTACATAATTGCTAGTGGTTAGTGTTAGCATGTTCACATGCGACAGTTACCGTTGGCGACCCACCTCCCAAACCGCCACATGTTACACATGAAATACAAAACACAACCATTGTTTATTAAGAAACATAGTTGTGGTATAGCAATAACGCGTATGGCTTGTGCGAGTGAGGTCACGAGTTCAACTCCGTCAGCCTCCATAAAAATTTTCCACAGTGCGTCGATGTCAGGTTTTTGGGGAGGGACATGTTGCGACCTCTAGGCTTGCCATATGTCACCTTCTCATTGGTCCTTCCCCAACCAATGTAAAAACACCAACTCACCAAACCGTCAACCAATCACAAAGCGCCACTTGCCATGATCTCACTGGATTTGATCCAAAATTTTGACCTGCACAGTCACCTGCCACGTTGGTAGTACGGACTTCTGACTGGGCAGTGACTGTACTTTTTTTTCTTCAAAATTCTTCTGTTTGGCAAAGCGGACAGAACAAGATATATTTCTCATATGAACTCCGTTTTGAGTGAAATGAGTTGCATTGGGATTGTATCGTCGAGACGGACGCATTCGTTAAGGTTTTTATAGATTTCGAGCACTTTGATTTTTGAGCAAATTTTTGCCCCTAATCCAAATTCCGATCACTCCTTCCCACTGACAAGCTTTTGGACCCACAAAAGTTGGTTATCTGATGAGAGCTGAATACTCTTCTCCTTCCCAAGTTCTATCAATTGATTCTACTTGGAAAAATCTCCATGACAACCACTTGGGTTCACTGACATGCCTTGCCTTGCAAATGGCTTGGCACTTCAACCAATGTTCTCCTTTTGTTGCTGACCCAATCCAACACTTACTGGTTGCTTGCTGATTAAACACCCTATTGTACCAAAGTGATCCCTCAGTGCTTGGAAAGCTGACTGATGGCCTTCCCATTGAGAATCATGTTCCTCCTTTGCAACACATGCATTCGATGCAAGCTTCTCCTTGGAAACCACTTTTCCAAGTTAAGCCCATCTGAGTGAACTACATCAATGAGTTCCAATATCAGTAATAACAAGAAAATAAATGACCATTCTTTTACCTCCACGGTTCCAAATTCCACATCTGGAAGAATGCATTCGCCATCTCTTTCACTTCTTGGCATCAACACATCAAATTGCATTGTAGACCATTTAATATTTTACAAGAGTCGCTTCTTGATTCCATCATCCTCCAGTATTAACATGTTGCTCATGTCATGATTTGAGAATGAAGGCTAATCATGAGCCTCTTGCTCAAGCGTGGACCTTTCAAAATCCTACGACATGTTGTCACAAGAAACACCATTAACCTTGAAAAACACTCATGCAAGAATATATTTTGACAACCTCTTCCTTTTGCTTCTTCAAAGCAACAAATGTCACATCATGTGAACATTTCCATGTACTCTCACATCTTGGTTTATAAACCATCTTGGTGTTTAGTGGATGGTTTACTAAACAAAAGTCGACAAAACATGCTTCTTCAAACAACTGAATTTCAAGTCAAGTAAAAACATGTACAATAACTTGACGATTTACAACAAGAATTCCACATTCTCATGAAACAATTTGTCACGTCTCCCTTTCATCTTTGGAGACAAAATCAACTCTTCCAAGTCGATATAACATACATGTAACGATCAATCCGACACTCATGCATGTGCAAATGATCAACATTCTCAAGTTGACTTATGCGTGTGCAAATGATAAACATTCTCAAGTTGACAACATACATGTTAACAAAGCAATCAACCAACAAAAGTCAATCACTCATGCATGTTCAAGCACAATGAAACTATTAAAAATTCCACTATTCACACACACAAACTCTCATGCATGTATAACAATTCTCAACTCTCTCACAAGTACAATCACAAGTACAAGAATCCCATTGGTATGTACAAGTACTTAAAGAGCTGAAATAACCAAATTTGCTACAATAAAGTGAGTCAACATACTCCACTTTCGAACACCTTCTTGGCGTAAACATGCAAGTTCAAGAATGCAACATGCATGCAAATTTGTAGTTGCAAATTGCCATCTTTGCTGCATCTAAGTGAGTCAACATAACTCTACTTTTCCAACATCTTGCTTCATGCAATATGCAACATACTTTCAGGAGAAAAGAAATGCATCCAAATAACAAGGAAATGCATCAATAAGGCAATATTTGCGTCAATTATCAAAAGAAATGTAAGGCCTTAATTGGTTAAGAAATCTAACCATCTCTTTGCAAACCATTTCAATGGCGCTTCTTTCAGCTGCACTTCATCATGTGTATCATCCTGACCCACATCAATTATAGAATCCTCTTTTCCATTCTTGTCAAAATCTCTCTCTACCTTCTTGAAATGTCATGGATGACTTGTTGGATGCAAAGTCTGACACTTGTCTACAAGATGACCTTGCTTACGGAAATGAGTGCAAAATAATCACATCTTATTTTCAACATGGTTTCCATTATCCAATGGACCTTTGGCTTTCTGTCTCTTTTGTTTCGAAAGTTTCCTATGTATGGCTATCCTCTTCCAGTACCTCGAAACATTATGGTTATTCAAAACACAAAAGGAACATGTAAATTTTCTCCAAATCTTATGTAAAGATTTACCATGTTTATTGTAATCAAAAGAAACTTGATTAAAGGCAGATTTATACCTTGCACATTCACCTTTGTCGCCTTCTTGAGGAGGTGAATTTGACGAGGTTTTGGCTCTATTCAAAATACCAACAATGGTCTCAATGACCTTAGAGATTTCAACATCCTCTTGTTTTCCATTTCCACTAGTTGCATGCTTATGAGCATCTTCTTGCAAAGTGGATATAAAACTTTTGCATTGCTCATGAACACAAACTTCAAAAGCTTGAGGTATTGAACATGTAATGAAAGTCCTTCTTGGAACACCTTCATGTGCCTCCTTGGATTTGGAGCATTCTCCATCATGTTGTCCATAACCAAGACCCAAATACCTAGGCCTTTCCTCGACAACAATTGGTTCAACTATGCCTTATGCATGTTTGCCTAACCCTTTACCTTCATAGCCCATCTTCATCAACAATATGGACCTTATTCCTCTAGTGTGTCTTTAAAAAGCACCAAAACATTCATTTTGAGAGGAAATTGAAGATAAAATTGAATTGCATACCTCATTTTCATGCACATACTTGGCTAGGGTTTCCTTGGCATCATGGAGTTGAATCTCTATCTCATGCATATTTTCAAGAAGATCTTGCTTCTCCTCCTTCATGGCCATCAACTGCTCTTGAAGTATAGCGTTCTCCTTCCTATCTTCATACAAATCTTGCACCGTATCTCTCGTGATGATAAGCTCTAGCAACATCTCTTCATCAAAGAGTCTTGCTAAGGAAGATGGATTAGAAACATCACTTGTTGAAGCTGCCATCACATAAACTTGCACACAATTAAATTCTCCTTACACAAATTCAAAACCAATAGCTAATTTCCTAGCTAACCTTTGCAAACCATCTCAGGGTTAAAATGAGCTAACAAGTGCTCTGATACCAACTTGATCTGAAATGTTGGAAAAACTTGTTAATGTTATGCAAGCTCCCTCATAAGTATTAAAAATATGTGTTTAGGATCGTCTCATATTAACCAAATTGTGAAGGATTATGTGTCAAGTATTGAGTGTCATTTATGAGCAATTCATGAGATTAATTAGCTATTTAAAACACATATACAACAAGTAAATTGCAGAGAAATAAAACACAACAAACTCATAACATAAAGTTGATAAAGGAGTTCACCCCTCTTGGGCTACATCTCCTTGGACCTACTTCAATGGCTAGGCCCTCTTTGGATTAATGGTCAATTCTATGATTACATGCACCTACAGTGCTCTAATGGCTTTGAAACCTACTCCATTGGATTCAAAAGACCCAAAAACCCCAAACATGACTTTCCAAACTCTGCAATTGGACTTCAGTTAATCTAGGCTTGACCTCCTCTCCTGGTGGCCCTGGGCTTCCTTAAACTTCAACGTAGAAAAATCACATACAAAAGTGTCTTTCTACCTCTGCAACCTGTCCCATTATGTTAAGAGCATCCAAATCATCTAGGAATGAGTCTTTTTGAGCCAAATTTGGTTGAAAACTACCAAAGTTATGGCTTCTTCAGTTTTTCCTCGGAAATCGCCACTAAATTTGGAAAAAATCCAATTAACTCCGCCAAATTTGGATTTAGCTCTGGATTTGTCAGCTCCACCAAAAATATGCCAAACTAATCCTGCTTAATTAGCGATAAGATTGGATTAATTAATGTTAAACCCGTAGTTAGAACTAAGCGCGTGGTTAGCATAAGATGCTAGTGGTTAAATTTGCAGTGTTGGTCACGTGTAGCGGTTAATGTTAAGGTTACCTGGCGGTTAATGCTACGTGGTAGTTACGTAACTGCTAGTGGTTAGTGTTAGCACTTTCACATGCGTAGGTTACTGTTAGAGCCCACCTCCCAAACTGCCACATGTTACACATGAAATACAAAGCGCAACCATTGTTTATTAAGAAACATAGTTGTTGTGTAGCGGTAGCGCGTATGGCTTGTGTGGGCGAGGTCACGGGTTCAACTCCGTCGGCCTCCATAAAATTTGTCCATTGCGCGTTGATGTCAGGCCTTTGGGGAGGGACACGTGGTGGCCTCTCGGCTTGCCACATGTCACCTTCTCATTGGTCCTTCCTCGACCAGTGTAAAAACGCCAACTCACCAAACTGTCAACCAATCACAAAGTGCCACTTGGCGTGATCTCACTGAATTTGACCCTAAATTTTGACCTACACAATCACCTGCCACATCAGCAGTACTAACTGGGCACATAGATGTAAACACCATAGATATATGGTTAAATATGTTGGAAGGATATTTTTTGGTCCATGACTTTTCCAATCGAGAAAAAATTACTTTTACACTCCTTAAAGCTCCCCCTGATGTCAAGGACTGGTGGGAAACCTAATATGAATAGAAGGACGAGAGGGAACCCTCACTGTTTTCAACCGCACCCACTTAGAATTATTTCTGAGATGCCATCAAGGAACTATATTACCTTGTTGGGAGTTATGAATATACATAAAGTGGACCACGCTACGATAGGGAAGGGACCAAAACGTGCCAGAGTTCACAAATATTTTTCATACCCTTTGCACGAAGTTGGGTATCAAGATTTTAGAGCGACATTTGGTACTCAAGTACCATGGCTGTCTACACAAGTGCATCTAGGACGAGATGGGGTTCCTGGACATCTCCTCACTTGGCGCCGCTTATCTATATGTTATCAAGATCAATAAAAAATTTAAACAAAAGAAGCGAGACTTTGGATCTGCGAATCAGAAGCAAGGGAAAGGCACCCCCAAAATGCAGAAAAAAAGGACAAAGCTAAGGCAGGGCGACCCAGGAAAACATGTCAAATCCGCAAGCAAATAACAACACCACGAAGATGAAGAAGGACAAAGGGAAACAATGTGAGTTCCATAAGAGCCCCACTGACAACACAAGTGAGTGTCGAGCCAAGCAGTCACTGATGGGCGAGCTAAAAGCTTCCGAATTAGATGCATGTTCCGACTCTGAGTTAGAACCCGACAAGGGGAATGAAAAAGGGAAGCAGATTATTGATGTGGAGCCTAGTGCCACTGTTTCCACCGCCAAGATCTAGAATTTTGACCTCGAAAATCCAGAGGAGGGGGAGCGACTCTTCCACTCACAGATACGAGTGAAGGGTTCTCCGCTGTAGTTAATTGTCAACAGTGGAAGTCAAAAGAACCTCATATCAGTAGAGGTTGTGAAGTGATTAGGCCTACCAACCACACCATGCCCGCAACCATACACCATCGGGTGGCTTCACCAAGGGCAAGATCTCCGTGTCAGCCAACAGTGTCTCCTTCCCTACAATAATAAGCCCTTCATAGATGAGGTATTGTGTGATGTTTCTCCTCTTGAATTTTGTGATGTATTATTATGCCAACCCTACTTTTAGAAGCGTCATGCTGTGCATGATTCTAGGCCTTGCACTGTTATTATTTCTTTGGGCAATAAGTTATACAGGATATCGGAGGAAACACTGCCTGCCATCATCTCTTTGTTTGTTGTGGAGCAATGTAGTAAGATCATTTCCTATACCAGGAAATTTGTCTTCCTTATGATTCACACTCAGGGAAAGAAGAAGATTGTGGCCACATCCAAGACTTCCAGATAGGGCTCCTCCGCACACAACATTAGATGGACAAGGTCGTGGATGAGTATAAGGACAAATGCACCTCACCCACAAGGGTACCCCTACACAGTCAAGTCAAGCACTCCATCGATCTGAGCTTGGGTGCACCGCTACCCAACGGTCAATCTATCGACACTCTATTATAAAGAACGGTGAAATGAAGATGCATATTCATGAGTTGTTTCAGAAAGGGCACATCAGACCAAGTTCATGATCCAGTGGGAGCTCGATCATGTTAGTACAAAAGAAGGACGAGACTTGGAGACTCTGTATTGACTATCGGGCTCTGAATAAGATCACTGTATGGAATAAGTATCTAACCCCATAGATTGATGACCTTCTGGACTAGCTCAAGGGGGAAAATATTTCAACAAGATTGACTTGAAGTTCGGTTATCACCAAGTACCAATCAAACCCTCTAATGTGTGGAAGACTGCCTTCAAATCCAAGGAGGGCATTTTCGAATGGTTGGTCATGCCTTTCGGGTTGACGAATGCCCCCACAACCTTCATGAGGCTGATGGATGACATCTTGTGGCCCTTCACCAACTCATTCATGGTAGTGTATTTGGATGACATCCTGATCTTTAGCCAGAGTTGGGAAGAGCACCTCCACCATATTCGATAGGTCCTCCAAACCCTACGACAACACAAATTTTGTGTCAATTTGGAGAAATGCACTTTTGGTATGACCCAGGTTTAATATCTGGGGTACATCATTGATGAGCGGGGTGTGCATGTGGACCCAACCAAGATACAAGTTATTTGGGATTGGCCAACCCCAACCACTCTAACAGAGCTCCGTAACTTTCTGGGTCTTGCCAATTTCTACCGTAGGTTCATGTTGGGGTGCCCTCATATCACTTGACCTTTGAGTCAAGTCACCAAGGGTGGCGAGAAAGCAAAGTTATTTTGGTCTAAATCCCAATAGAAGGTGTTTGCCAAGTTGAAGCATCTCCTATGCTCTACACCAATGCTCACATTATCAACCTGCAACAACCATTTGAGATAGAGACAAATGCCTCTAACGATGCTATTGGTGCAGTTCTTACTCAGTAGGGGCATCTAGTGGTATATCATAGTGAGACACTTTCAGACACAGTGCGGAAGTATCCAACCTATGACAAAGAGATGTATTCCATTGTGCAGGCATGTTAACAATGAAAGTATTACATTTTGGGGAAGGAAACGGTCATCCACACAGACCATCGACCCCTGTAGTTCATACAAACACAAGGAAAATTGCAGAACGATCGCCATAAAAAATGGTCCACTTACCTTCAACAGTTCCATTTGAACATTAAGTACAAAAAGGGGAGCACTAATAATGTTGTAGGCTACCTCAGCGACCACCAATCATGGCGCTAACCACTATGCTCAACTCTTATGGACACAAGACTTTAGAATGGCCACATATTTACAAGAGTGATCCAAAATTAGGCACCTCGTATCAGATGCTCCTAGAAGGTAAGCAAGTTCCAGACTTTCACCTCCTATTATGCCACCTGGGAAACCTCTGTGTTCCTTCAAGCGAGTGCGCCAAGATGATTTAGGAGGTGCACTATATTTGAGTCGCTAGACATTTTGTGATAGAAAAGATAGTGGAAGTGTTGCAAAAGTATTTTTATTGGCCAAAGCTTTGACAAGATGTTGGTAAGTACATTAGATCCTGCACTACCTTCGCAATTCCAAAACCTACAATCAAGAAGAAAGGTTTGTATACCCATCTGCCTACTCCTAGTCGGCTCTGGGAATCCATCTCCATGGATTACATGTTGGGCCTTCTTTCTACCAAGCATGGCAATGATTGTGTTTTCGTGGTCATCGACAGATTCTCCAAGATGGCCATTCTAGTGGCCTACAAGAAGAGTATCACAACATAAGCCACTGCCAAACTCTTATTTGAACGAGTGTGGGTGCACTTTGGGATGCCACAATCCATTATCTCATATCAAGACAACAAGTTCCTAAGTGCATTCTGGTCAAAAATTTCGTCGTTGTTAGATACCAAGCTCACTGAGTCCACGACGACATTCGACCCCCAAATTGATGGCCAGATAGAGGTTGTCAACAAGATGATCGTGCATATCCTGTTCATGTACAAATCGAAGCATCCACACACATGGGACGAATTCCTCCTCTATGTCCAACACAGATACAACAGAGCTCTCCACATCTCAACTGGCCACTACCCCTTTCAGGTGGGACTGGGATTCCAACCACTATGTCTCATTGATGTTGCCATACCACTTGCAACTACTCAAGCAGATTCGACTCATATCCATTCCGAAGCCAATAGAGTTAACAACTTCATTGAGCGCATTCAACACATCCACTAACAGGTCCATGATGTATTAGATAGAGAAAATTCTAAGCATAAACAACATCATGACCAACAACGGGTGCCATACAAGTTTCAGGTGGGCGACAAATTTTGGTGACATTTTCAGAAGGAGGGCCACGTTGGGGCCTACTGAAAGCTTCAACCACTCCGATATGGCCCTTAAACCATCACTAAGGATGTATGGGACAATTATTTCGAGTTCATCATCCCACCATTCCTTGGCCTACTTCCAGTATTCAATGTGGACTACCTGCAACCATGCTTTCCCCCATTGTTGGACACATCAAACATTGCTGAGTAGTTGACACCAACAAATCTCAACCCAAGTTGCATCGAACATGCCACAAACGATAGGATCATGGAAAAATAGATCAAGAACACTCACAAGCAGAAGATCCAACTGTATCGGGTTATCAAAGCTGGCCAACTCCTGCACCAAGGCAAGTGGCTCAGCAGGGACCAAGTTCAGTAGAAGTTTCCCCATCTCACGGAGACACTCAATGCAATGGGGACCATTGCTTCCTAAGGGGGAAGGGCTGATATAGGTGGATATTGGTGGCCAACTGACTATTCCACTTGGACCCCACCCATTGATTCTTTTAGTTTTTCAGTTTCCCTAATTGTAGCACATTTTACTATTTTTGGAAGTTTTCAGATCCTGAACTTCCGGAGCCATTTTGAGGCCCTAAAAGATGTTTTTTTTTTTTTTTTTGGAAAACATGCAAACGAAAGTTCTTAATTGACATTTGTGATTGAAATTTTTAGTCCTCAAATAGATCTTTCTAACGAGGTATTGTGCATGTCAAACGAATATCATATGACAAAGTTACGACCCGAGGAAGTTGATGTGCCAACTTACCCCAACGGGGCCCACAATTTTGGCACTTCGTGTCCTAGGGTTAGGTTTTTGGATGTTTAGGGTTTTCATTGTTTCTCAACAATAAATAGGCCTTTGAGCCTCATTATAACACAGTTTAGAGGCATATAGCCGCCACATTTCTTCCCAGAGATTAGATACCATTGCCCGAGATAGTTTATTTCCATTATGTATGTAAGCATATTTCAGTTCTTTGATATTAATGAAATGAAGTTTTATTTCTGCTGCATCTTGGTGTTTATGTTTATATCCGTGTTCTTTTGCATTCTTGTGTAAGTCTAGATCATTAGCTGAGATGGAGCAGGAGATGCAAGTTATTAAGAGGAATCTAAAGGCAACCCAGGATAGACATAAGAGTTATGCAGATCAACATAGAGAATTTAAGGAGTTTCAGGCTAGAGAGCATGTGTTCTTGCGCATCAATCATAAGAGGAGCTCCTTGAGGATTGGATCATGTGCCAAGTTGGCACCTCATTATTGTGGGCCTTTTGAGATCGTTGAGAGGATTGGACTAGTGGGGCCTACCAACTTGCACTATTGCCAACAATGAAAGTCCATGATGTTTTCCATGTTTCATTGCTTAAGAGATATGTGCAGGATGTGGATCATGTGATTGATTGGTCTGTATTACAAGTGGAACCTGAGGGAGAATTGAGAATTCCATCCAGAACCATAGTGCATTTTGCAGCGGAAACAACTCATGCTCCGGAACCGAGCAATAGAGTAGGTCAAGGTGCAGTGGAAGCACTTTGGGCCCAATGAAGCTACATGGGAGATGGCTAATCAGATGCGGGCTTTGTATCCTTCTTTACTTGCTAGTTGAGCAAATGTGTTTGATATATGTGTTTTGGTTTAATATGTGTATTGTAAATACTGCAATGAGTTGTGTTATAAAGCTCCAATAAATAGTATGTTGTAAATAATGAATCAAGTTGTGTTATAAAGCTCTAATAAGCAGTATGGTGTTTATGGTTTCAACAATTTGGTATGATGTAAATGTTGCATCAAGCCGCATTGTAAAGCTCCATGGGAAGCATGTTTTTCTAGTTATAAGCATCATTGAACATCAAGGACAATGTTCCCCTGAGGGGAAGGGTTTTGTAACAACCCTTGGTTGATTTTCCATGTAAATAAAATAAGACCAAGGTCATGGGACACATATTACAAGATGAATGTTGGGAAAATCATTATAGTGGGCATCACTTGTGATTTATTAATGGCTATGGAAATTGGTAAAGGAAAAGAGATAATAATTGGCATTTAAATATAGAAATAAAGGAAAATAGGAGAAAAGGAAGGTGGATGGACACAAATTTTCATGTAAGAGAAATTAGAGGAAAAATAAAAGAAAATAGAGGCATCAATGGTAAAAAGGCATAAGAGAAATAATTCACAACTTTGGTCAGTTCAGTTTTGGTTCTCTCCTTTCATTCTCTCATATTCTTTAACACTTAGAGTATTCTTGGAGCATGCTTGGAGCCGTTGGGTCCCTATAATACTAGTGATTACCCCATTACTATTGTAGTTGCATCCCTTATTAATATTGTTGTGCCCCTATTATCCCCATATTGTTATTACTGTGCCCCATAGAATCCCTCTATTGTTATTTTTGTGGCTTTATATTATTATTGTTAGGTCGGCTGGGTTATATTGTGACTCCTTAGACTCCTATATATAGAAAGGAGGTTTTTTCATTTGAATCATCTAAGAATTGTTCATTTATGTAATGTAAAGGAGGTTGCCCCCTCGAAGAGGCTTAATTCTAAGGCGTCGATCTATCTTTTATTGAGTTGGTTTCATAACATTTGGTATCAGAGCTTTAGATTCTAGGGTTTCGCTGCTCCAAACAGAGCTGTTCGTGCTATATTTGCGGAGATATGATCTGAGGAAGTTGGTCTTCTTGCAAACTCCTGAATTTCATTCCAAACAGGTGACCTGGGGAAAATCATCATAACTTTCTCTCTGAGAATCTGATTGAAATTTCATAAGAAGGTACAGAAAGAGGACGGACTGTAGTTTCTTGTATGTATTTTTCAGAGCCAAAGGCCAAAACAGTGACTGGTGGCATGTCGTACAAGTTCGTTCTACTGAACTAGTCTATAATCAGGTCACTGTGGGAGATTTTGCATAACTCTTCCTTGGAGAATCCAATTTGGATCAGATTGGTGGCATTGGAAAGAGGACATAGAGGGCTACTGTAGGTTGCAATTTCAGAACTGGATGATCTAAAAATATAGAGATACATCAGAGGCAATATCGAGCTCCTGCAAAGTGAAAAAAGGTGTGTAGATTCTTTTAAATTTTTGCTTAAGATTGGTTTGAAAATTTATTTTGAAGGAATTCAAAGGGCATAGTAGAGCATTATTATTGGTAATGGATGCCCCGAGGAAAGAAAATGCAAACACCTAGTAAGCAACCTGAAAGCCCTAGCATGACTCATGAAGAAGATGAAGAAATGCTACATGATATATCAAAATTACAAGAACAAGTGCAACAAATGTCACACTCACAAAAGCTAACAGAAGCTAAGATAAATGGCGTGGAATCTAAGATAAAGAGCATGGAAGCTAAGATGGACGATTTGAAGATAGATTTGAAGACAGATTTGAAGAGAGACATGGCAGATTTGAAGACAGACATAACAGATTTGAAGACAAATTTGACAAATTTTCTACAGGAAATACTTACTAATGGTGAAAAGGTTGTAAAGGAAACTCATGATGCGAATAAAAGAAATGTTAATCATGATTTCATAGATTCCAATGTGGGATCGAAGACCCACCATATTCCAAAAATCGATATGAGGAAGTTTGATGGCAAGGATCCCGAAACATGGATATTACAGATGGAGCAATTTTTCGATCTCAATAATGTGCAATACACACAAAAGGTACGTATTGCAACTTTATATTTCGAACCAAATCAGTTTCTATGGTATCAATGGCTTTGCTCTCATAAACAAATTATCACTTGGGCAATTTTTACGGAAGAATTGACAACACATTATGAGGATACAAAAAGCAACACTTTTTTCAGCCAATTGATAAGTCTCAAACAAAAGGGTTCAATAATGGAGCACATTGAGGAGTTCCAAAAATTGAACATAGGGGTAAAAAATATTTCAGAGGAGCATAGGATTGATGTGTTCATAGGGTCTTTAAAGGATAATATCCAACATGATGTTCGCCTTTGGGAACCTGATTCATTAGAGAAGGCATTCAGGTTAGCAAGAAAAATAGAAAGCAAAGTTATGGCAACCAAGAAGCATACCACTCACAACTATAAAGATGGAAGTGTTGTTGCCCCTAGTCTTCCACAACCTATAAGGTTGACACCACAACAATTGGAAGAAAAAAGAGCAAAAGGGCTTTGTTACAGTTGTGATAGCAAATACACTAAAGGTCATAAGTGTGCTTAGAAGAAATTATTCTACATAGATTGCGAAGAGGAAGAAGAAAAGGAGCAAGAAAGGTCTAAAGAAGAGGATATACTCTAGGAACAAAGCCTAGATAAAGAAGAAATGAATCTGACCATATCTTGTAATGCATTGGCTGGAATTACCACTCCTCAAACTATCAAGATAGAAGGACAAATCAAGAAGAAAAGGTAATAGTGTTGAATGATTCAGGAAGTACCCACAATTTCATTGATTGTAAGGTAGCAAAAGAATTGAATTGCTTCTTATATCCAACACTAGAGTGTCAAGTGATGGTTGCAAATGGAGGAACAAAAAATTGCTCTGGAAAGTGCCATAATATCAAGCTATCAATGGGAGAATATGTATTGACTAGCCCAATGCTTTCCATTCCAATGGGAGGTGCTCATGTTGTACTAGGAGTCCAATGGCTACAATCCTTGGGTACAATAGCTTTTAATTTTCAAGAAATTTTCATGAAATTTTCTGTGGAAGGAAAGGAAATTGAATTAATGGGTATTGCAGGGAAACTAGGAAAGATAATAAGCTCTAACGGTATGACAAAGCTTCTAAGAAAGGAACAAAGGGGTGTAATTGCACAACTATGTTCGCTAGATGTTTCCACATTGGAATAATCTATTTCTCCAGATCTCCAAAAAGTTTTGAACAATCATTCCAAGGTATTTGAGACTCCCAAAGGTCTCCCACCTATTCGTGATCATGATCATGCTATTCATCTGATTCCAGGAAGTGTTCCTCCAAACATCAAGCCGTATAGATATCCCTATGCCCAAAAGAGTGAAATTGAACGTATGGTTACAGAAATGCTAGAGGTCGGTATAATTCAACCGAGTCAAAGTTCTTTCTCTGCTCCAGTAGTATTAGTGCACAAGAAGGATGGATCATGGCGCATGTGTCCGGATTATAAGGAGCTCAACAAGCTCACTATTAAAGATAAGTTTCTGACTCCTGTCATTGATGAATTGCATGGATCAATTTACTTCACCAAGTTGGATCTTCGTTCAGGATATCATCAAATCAGAATGAAGACTGAAGACATTCCGAAAACAACATTTAGAACTCATGAGGGTCATTATGAATTTTTGGTCATGCCTTTTGGCCTTACCAATGCACCTTCAACATTTCAAGGTTTGATGAATTCATTTTCAAACCATTCCTTAGAAAATTTGTGTTAGTATTTTTTGATGATATACTAATCTACAACAAGTCTTGGAAGGATCATGTTGAACATGTTGACAGGGTGCTACAACTATTGGAGGAGAAACAATTATATGCAAATATATCCAAATGTTTCTTTGGAGTACAAGAGGTGGAATATCTGGGTCATATTGTATCTCATGAAGGAGTTAAGGTAGACCCTAGCAAAATTAAAGCCATTAAGGAATGGAAAATCCCCACATCCATAAAGCATCTGCGAGGATTTCTCGGGTTGACAGGGTATTATCGCAAGTTTGTTAAGAATTATGGGAGAATAGCAACACCTCTAACAACATTATTGAAGAAAGATGCATTTTCATGGACTCTAGAAGCAACAAAGGCCTTCGAACATCTTAAAGAGGCAATGTGCCAAGCACCGGTCTTAGCTACACCAGACTTCACAAAAACCTTTATTGTGGAATTTGATGCTTCAGGAAATGGAATTGTTGCTGTTTTAATGCAAGATGAAAGACCCATTGCTTTTGAAAGTCGTCCAATCAAGGGAAAGTTTTTACACAAAGCTATTTATGAGAAGGAAATGTTGGCAATACTCCATGCACTTAAGAAATGGCGACCCTACCTAATGGGAAGACACTTCAAGGTAAAAACAGATCATGATAGCCTTAAATACTTTTTAGAACAAAGATTATCCTCTGAAGAGCAACAAAAGTGGGTCACAAAGATGTTGGGTTATGAATTTGAAATCATCTACAAAAAAGGGAAGCAAAATGTGGTGGTAGATGCACTCTCAAGAAAGGATGAGGACGTGGAAGCATTGTTGTGCGCCATTTCTATTATCCAACCAGATTGGATAAACGAAGCAAGGGAGGAATGGAAGAATGACGAAGAAGTGTGGGCACTTATTCGAAAGTTTCAACAAGATTCCAGTACGTCTGATACATTTAGCTGGCAAAATGATTCTTTATGGTACAAAGATCGCTTATACCTCTGTAAGAATTCCAAACTAAAACAAAAGATTCTTATGGAATTGGAAACTTCTCCCTTAGGGGGCACTCAGGATTTTTAAAAACTTAACACAAGGTTAAGAAGGAATTTTTTTGGGATGGCATTAAATCAGATATTCAAAAGTTTGTGGCAGAATGTTTGGTTTTCCAACAAAATAAAGTTGAAACAATTAAGACCCCGGGTCTATTACAACCTTTATCCATTCCAAGCCAACGTTGGGAGGAGGTTTCAATGGATTTTATCACAGGTTTACCCAAGTCTGAGGGAAAGAGTGTCATCATGGTGGTAGTTGACAGACTTACCAAGTAAACACACTTTTGTGCATTATCACATCCATTTAAAGCTAGTACAGTATCTACTGCATTTATGGAAACAATTCAAAAGCTACATGGAAACCCAAAGATTATTGTAAGTGACAGAGATCCCATTTTCATTGGAAATTTTTGGACAAAATTATTTTCTTGTCTTGGTACTCAGTTAGCTCATAGCTCATCTTATCATCCTCAATCTGATGGGCAAACTGAGATAGTAAACAAATGTTTGGAAGGATATCTTCGTTGTTTTGTATCTGATAAATAGACACAATGGGTCAAATGGTTGCCTCTGGCTGAATGGTCGTATAACACTTCCTTCCATACAGCAACAAAAATGACCCCATTTACGGCACTTTATGGATATCAGCCACCATCCATCACATCATATTTAAGAGAAAATTCTAAGGTTCAAGCAGTGGAACATCACATCGAACATCAACAACAAGTCCTCCAACTCTTAAAGGATAACCTTGTGTTGGCACAGAATAGAATGAAACAACAGGCAGATCAACATCGCAGCGAAAGAAGTTTTGATGTAGGTGATTGAGTATTCCTACGGCTACAACCATATAAGCAAATGTCCCTCAAGCAAGCTAAGAAGGATAATAAATTATCACCAAAGTATTATGGTCCGTACAAGGTGTTGCAAAAGATTGGCACTATGGCATACAAATTGGAGCTTCCTGCAGCTTCTCGATTGCACCCAGTTTTCCATGTTTCATGTTTAAAGAAGGTTATAGGCGACAAGCTCCCAGTTCAAACAATATTGCCAGAACTTGACGAGGAAGGAAAAATTATATTGGAACCGGAATCAGTCACAGAAACAAGAACTCAACAAATACGAAATCGATCAATTTCGGAGTATCTTATCAAGTGGAAGAACTTATCCGCTGAAGATTCCACATTGGAGGATGAGAATTTTATACAGAAGCATCTAGAACTACTCAAGCGTTGAGGACAACACTTTTTTGAAGGAGAGGGGCATGTTGGGTCCCTATAATACTAGTGATTACCCCATTAATATTGTAGTTGCATCCCTTATTAATATTGTTGTGCCCCTATTATCCCCATATTGTTATTATTGTGCCACATAGAATCCCTCTATTGTTATTTTTGTGGCTTTATATTATTATTGTTAGGTCGGCTGGGTTATATTGTGACTCCTTAGACTCCTATATATAGAAAGGAGGTTTTATCATTTGAATCATCCAAGAATTGTTCATTTATGTAGTGTAAAGGAGGTTTCCCCCTCGAAGAGGCTGAATTCTAAGGCATTGATCTATCTTTTCTATCTTTTCTTGAGCTGGTTTCATAACAGGAGCATTCTAGCATTCACTTGGAATGGAGAAAGAAAGCAAAGGAAAGCAAAGGAGCACAAGATAAAAGTTGGGTCAACAACTAGAACATGATTACTTTACAGGTAAAATGTTGCATATGTGATTTCCTTGCTTATTTTCACATGCATGGTATATGCATATGGTTCCATGGTTATGTGTTGTCATTAGCATGGAGATTTTTCTGGGTTGATAGTGGTTTTAGCCTTGCCTTACCATTTCCTAGATAACTATGGTGTTGTGGTTTTCCCACTTATTTTTCCGATTGGTTCTCAGGTTCCCTATGGCTATGGGTTGGAACAAACACTCTGGAGACTTGGAACAGCTTGGGTTGAGTTACTAGTTCCGGAAACCTGCAAGTTGGGACAAATGCTCTGGAGCCTTGTGGGTTGAGTTACTAGTCCCTGGACAGGTTGGAACAAACGCTTTGGAGCCCTGAGTTAGTTGTGGGTTGAGTTACTAGTTCTTGGAACACCGAAAAACTTGGGTAGAGACCGATCAGGTTGATGTTAGTGATTTTTGGACCGTAGAGGTGAAATCACTATGGTTGAGGATTGAGGTGGTTTGGCCTCTGGAAGCCCTGGATGGTTTTGTGTTGTTTTAACCCTTATGATCCTATATTCATGCTTGGAATATGGAGTGGGGGTGATTGGCTGAAAGAGAGATTTGGTTAAAGACCAATCTATGGTCAGGTGGTGTGTGGAAGTCCCTGACTTGGTTGACATTTTCATATGTTAATATGATACATTTTCCTATTGTGATCTATGAGCATTTGTAGTGATTATGTTGGTGATGTTATGGCTGATTTGCCATGGTTTCTATACTGGTTATATGACATATTCTATCTATGACCCTTGTCATGTTTTGATAAGTTATTGAATGGTTGATGAATGCATGGGCTAACAAGTGTTATTGCAGCTATCTTGAGAGGGCATTAGACCTTGGTGATTCTCAGATGCAGTTCAGACCCTTATGATCAGATATGCATTCATGACCTGTAGCTTTCATGTTTACCATATGTTTGATGAAATGTATATCATGGATTAGGCATGTCTAGGTCAAGTTATTGCTTGAGTTTTGATTGATTAGAATTGTCATTACCTTTGATTGAATTCTAGAAAGTTATAGGCAGTTCTGGGCAGTGGTCTGGAGGCTAGCTTGAAAAAATAGCTCAGATCTCGGAACCACTAGCACTGAACTCAGGAATTTTGATTATAACGACATCGAGTCAGGCCTATGCATGTATTTGAGACCTCATAACTGCACTGATGTTGTGTTGTGCGTGTGGTTGGGGAGTTTCCCTAGTGAAAAGAACTCTAACTCAGGGATTGACCATCTGGAGTGGTTTGTAGGCTCCTGAGTGGTTTGTAGTCCTTGAGGGATGTCTGTAAGTTGTCGGTGTGTCGGCCCCACTTCCATAAATGGATCTTGGAGGTTAGATCATATCATAGTGACACTCATCTCATGTTTACCCTATCAAACTTATAGAAATGGGTAAAAGTTGGAGGAGGCGTATATATATATATATATATATATATATATATATATATATATATATATATATATATATATATATATATATATATATATGTATATGTATATATATATATATATGTATATGTATATGTATATGTATACAATTTAGCTTTTATCCTTACTTACTATCTTCAATTGATATGATTCTACCACATGATAATCTCGCCTAACAAATGAAAATTTCTTAATTTTGCTTCACTCCTAACAAATAAAAAGTTGCTTAATTTTGCTTGTAGCATATAACTTAACTTCATATCCCCTTATTTATAAGAAATCCACTTATATGCATGAAGAATCCTCAACCTCTTAAAGTACATATATCCAAGGCATTGATTATTCCACTTAATTATTTGTAAATTGTCATGGATATTCCACTAGACAATTAGTCACAATAGATATGATAAATTATACTTAAAAATCTGGAATCTACGATATGAGGGTTTATTTCTCTTTAGATTTTTGGATGTATAAATTATTATTTATTGCATGTGCATGAAAATTATAATTATGTATAAAATAGAGAGTAAATAAATAAAATCTAACATACCACAATTGCACACAAGATATAACCCGAGAAACCCTTTTGGGAGAAAACCTAGCTGGAAGGTGAGGTTGCTCTACTCTTTTACTCTGAATAGAAAATGGTTGTGAGTACAAAGAAGTAATGCTTATGGCCCTTGGGCTACTACAATGCTCAAATCCTTTTTGTGTGCTCTCTCCCTATCCCTCTTGGCTATTCTGCTTGTTTATGGAACAAATGCACTCAAAAAGAATGAAACCCCTTTTCTCTTAGTGACCAAGTTATAACAAAGCCCGATAGCCTACTAGTGGTTAGGTTTGACTCCCTTAACTCTTAAATATAGTTACAATATAGAATCTTCTAGAGTCTTTTTCATCATAATCACATGGCTAGCCTCTCTTCCATGAGTTATGTGGGATGATGTGGAATACTCTAGAATTGTGGTGGTGAAAATAGGAAGATCAACTTCCTAGTGACAATTTTTGCAGAGGAGCTTTGATTGAGGCGATTCTTGCGTCGTTGGGAAGGTCTTTGTGTGTAACATATGAAAAAAAAAATACATGCTAAAGTGACAAAGTTTTAACCCCCAAAAAATGTTATTCAATGCCTCAAAATACTCCTAGAAGGTGTCATACTCCAATTTTCCAAACTAGGTCCCGTTGGTAAAAATAGTCCAGTGTGCTAATTCCTCCACTTTTCCACTTTGTAAACATTGATATAGATGACAAACAACATAATAATCCAATCTAGATCACTAACTTACATGAAACACCCTCAACTTCAAACACATGTATGTAAAACATCCCGTATATCTTTAAAATTATTACTAAATAATTATAAATACGTCTTATTCATTAAGCCTTGCTATGCATTTTAATGCCAAAACTTACATTTCTTTTATGTAATCATTTCTCAACTACACTACTTTGATTACTATCAATACATTCATTTCCACTTATGAGAAATTCCATAATTTTGTTGTTGTTTTTTTTAATGTTTAGGGTCTGTATTCTTATTTATATTTATCCCTACCAAATTAATTTTGATGTAATTATTTAAATGTTGATTTGAACTTTCTTTGTCACCCCACTTTCATAACTATTTGTGCCATGGTTGCAATATGAATTCCAACCATTGATATGGAAGGAGTATGTAAGGTTCGTACGAATGATTTGTTTTTGTTTTTTTATTTTTTATTTTAAAAGTTAAATTTTCATTTTTATATATTTTATTGTTATTATTTTGTTGTTCGAAAGTATATTGAAATAGGTATTGCATTGATCTCAATTAGTTAGGTCAAATATATGAAATTTATTTTGATTTAATAAAGTTTAGATATATAATTAATTTTTTTTTTTAACAAAAAAAATTATTAATATTTATATTTTATTATTAACTAAAAATTTGAATAGGTCAAATATATGAAATTTATTTTGATTTAACAAAGTTTAGCTATATAATTATTATTATTATTATTTTTAACAAAAAAAAATTATTAATATTTGTCTTTACTATTATTAACTAAAAATTTGAATATCTTATTGCACAATATATTGTAAACCATAATTTTGCAATTATTACCTTTTATTAATACAATTTACTCATTCTTGTTTTATCAATACTTTTTATAAACTAATAATTACATTAGAAAAAAAATAATTGAATATATATATATATATATATTAATTCAATTTTAATAAAATAAAATATACTATTATTTATAAACTAATAATAATTTTTTTTTTCTCCGTAAAAACTAGCTAAGTCATATATTAACTGTACAAGTAAAAATTACAGACTGTAAGACGAGTTTTCCAGGGCCTCTGGTAGCACCCTGGGAACCTTGACCAAAATTCTGAAGGTTCCCACGCAGGGAAAGCCTTATCAAAACCATTCAGACCATGCTCGACACTAAAAGCTCCCACGCAGGGGCAGCACCGGATCAAATTTGCAAAAACAGTTCTAGAAATCAACGGACTCCCAGTGGAGCCACAGAAAGAGGACCCAACACATTACTGCCCATGCAGGGGCTAACTGCCAAAAGGGACTGACTCAACAACCAGATAGAAGTGAGCAAGACAGAAGCGCTCGACGTGGACCAATTGAAATTAAGATCAGACCAGAGACAAGGCTTAATTACATATGGCGACGATGCAAGCATCAGCTGCCAGCAAGCAAAACGAAAATGCAAGAGAGAAGTACCCGCGTCTGCGTCTGCGTTAATCCTTGTGATGAGTTGAAGATGAAGGAAGGGTCGCGAAATAGGCATCAGCTTCTTCAGCGAGGCTTTTGTCCTCCACAACATACGCCCAGCCATCCCCCTCTGGTCGTCCCTCCCACATCTTTCTCCATGTCTCTTCATCAATATCTGAGGGAGCTGGCCCCACCGGAGGAGAGGTATCGTGCGGTCCAGCCTCAGACGCTGGTGGCTCCATAGCTGAGCTCTGTTTCCCTGCTTCATGTTCTCCTTTGTCAATTTCTTTGCCTTTGCCTTCCGCTTGCTTCTCCTGCAAGTTCTGAGGGGTGTTCTCCCCATTTCCTTCCCGAAGTTTTGTGAACATGACTGAGATGTGGGCATTGAGCCCTGGGTTGCTCTCAGAACTTTGCAATGTGAAAACCACTGAGCCAAAGGAGGGAAGCTCGGATTTTTCTTCATTAGCGCTCCCAACCTCCAAGAACTGACTGATGGGGAGTGGGGTAGCTCTGGCTCTCCTATGGCAATAGCAGCAGTAGCAGTGGTGATGCTCATCCACTGCTGGGGCTCGCGAGGAGGAACCTCTTGCTGGACCTCTCCTACATGGCTGTCGTTGTCGGAGTTTAACCATGGTGATTCTGAATCTTTTCTTGTGTGTTTGCAGGTGAGCTTGGAGTCGAAGACAGAGCCAATTGTTTCCCAGATCTCTCTCTGGTGCCCAATTTCCTTTCTGAGACCCGTCCCTTGGTAGCAAGGTGGACCAATTCCAGTTCTTACCCTGCAATTGAGCCAATTGCCGCCGTCTACATGACCAGCAACCAGAGTGGCAATGGCAGTGACAGTGACCACGAGAAACCAGGCGTCGAGGTGAACGAAGCTGCCACCGCCTCGGCTCTCTGTAATTTCCCCTCTTCCAAAATTCTTCAGACAATAATTCCTTGCGCACTCCATCGCGCCTGATAAACTCTGCCTTATGCCCTCGAACCAGGCGCGCATTAAGTGCTCTCTGCAGATCCATAAACCTACCACCCTTGCCATTAACTGCATTAACGCAGCTGGGGGGTTCATGTTAAGGTTGACGGCCTTCCCCTGGTGGCCGTATTGTTTACACGGGGCAGCCCATGCGTGGCATGTGGCGTGCCCATCTCTTCCGTCCCTCCACCCGCATCCGGGGTATAAACTAATAATAAATTAGTGTTATTATTATTTTCAAATATAAATTCAAAATTTTAAAATAAAATATATGTATATTTATAAACTAATAATTATATTAAAAGATTTTTTATTGAACATTTTATTTCAAATTTTAAGAAATAAAATATATAATTTTTGATTGGACGACTAATGTAGTTCAAATGTAAATGCAAGTATAACATATCATAGTTTTTTAAAACTATATTTATATAGGCATTGAAATCAGGGTCTTGCTCTTTAATTGCACGGATTAAGACTTTACCAATCAGTAACACAGATTAAGACTTTACCAATCAGTAAAACTCAAATTGATGGAATTATAAACCTTAACACTAATTTGAATTTAGTATTTTTACCATAAACTAGCTATATTTAAACTAAGCGGCATGACCCTTTAATTGCACAAATTAAGACTTTACCGATCATTGAACTCAAATTGATGGAATTCTAAACCTTAACACTAATTTGAATTCAGTATTTTTACCATAATTTAGCTATATTTAAACTAAGTGGCAGGACTAGCTATTATGTAGCGCATGTTTTATATTTGTTTTGAGAAAATATAGAGATGGTTTAAATTTAGTGTTAACTTCTAGACAACTCTCATGTCAATCCAAAAACTCTTTATTAAATTTTAGATATTAAATTATTATATTATTATTATTATTATATTGGAATGTAGACTAGAACTTTTTATTGTATTCTTTCATTATAATTGTAGTCTTTGTCTCTCTCTTATATATGTGTATGTGTCAATGCGACGTAGTCTTAGGATTATCATATCTTATCTCATACATTTTTTTCATGGTAAAAGAAGGTTTCCCCTTGGACTATAACTATTAACTTCTTGTCATTTTTTAGGCACATGGTTCATAATATTTGGTATAATTTTTTCTCTGGGGAAGATTCAGAATGTGAAATTTTGAGATGATTGAGGAGAGATCTCGAAGTACATCTCATAATTTTTTTTATTTTATTTTGGTTTGCTATACTTTCTAAGATACACCATATGGAAGTTAGGGTTCATCAATGATCCCAAAATCAGTTTCAAATGAGTGATCTTGGAATTTTCGTGATAACCTTATTCTGGTACACTTTTGATGGTAAAACACTTTACAAACTAAGTAGAGATTGCAGGATACATTTGGTCACAATTTTAGATTATGGTTCACTACAAGTTTGGAGATATATTATGTGGAAGTTAGGGCTTGTGAATAGTTTTGAAATTAGTTTCAAATAAGTGACCTAGAAAGTTTTATTGTAACATTGTCCCAAAGAAGTTTCATACCATGAATTTTATAGAGATCCAAAGAGACATAGCAAGGTACGTCAAGTAAAATTTAGAACCGTATTTAAAAAATTAGACATGTGGCATGCTATATAAGTTTTTTATGGGAAATATACCAAAATGAATAAGTTTGGTAAAGTTAGCATAACTATCACTTGGAACACCAAATTTGGGTGAAAGCTATGAAATTGTAGATAAAACATGTCAACGTATTGTAGGCAAAAACTTTAGATTCGTAAGGGCTAAAATTTCAGAAATCCACTAGGACAAAAGTCAACGATCTAGATATCTACCAATTCAGGTTTTGAAAGGTACGTAACTTACAATTGAATAAATTTTGACTATAAGATATGGTTTTGGTGATTTAAAAATTGTGATAAAGACGAAAAAGAGGAGCACTATTATTTACTTAGATGGATCCTAAGGGTGCTACAAAAGTTACTTCACCACTAAAATCTCCATAAATCTCATCCATGACTCATGAAGAAATAGAAGATATCCAATGCCAAGTATCCAAGTTGGAAGGTTAGTTGTCACACATGGAATAAATGATGATGGAAAGCATGGAAGAAATGCAAAATGTCAAGGAAAAAATACAAAAATTCATGATTGAAAGTAAGGAAGAAATAAAAAAATTACAAACCATTTTATTAAATGATATCCCTAAAAGAGATATAAAGATCCAAGGAAATCATGAATATCAGGAGAAGGATGGTGTTGAGAATCGATCACATGTTGGGAGTATTTATCACAATTTGAAAGCATAAATATTAAATCTTTTTCTTTTTTTCCCAAGGAAAAATCGCAACTTTATTCAAAGAAAAAAAATTACATTTTGTAGATGCTAAAAACCATTCGATCATACCGGTATGAGGCTAGTTCCTAAGAAAACAATAACTAAAAAGTAGAAACACAAACACGAAAAATAAAACATTTCGGAGCTAAGTGTGATACACTAAGCTACCCTTTTTTTCCTTTATTTTTCTCCACTTTTCGCCAACCATTTATGTTTGGAGTGGAATCTACATGATTATCTTCAACATTAACAAAGACTTCTTTATTTGAATATGAGACTTCTGGGGAATGAATTCTTTTTGTTCCACCCACCTCTATTTCAGGAGGGGTCTTCCCAATTCGCTATATTTGAATTGTAGTTCCTATGGCTTTGTTAATTCTTGGACTTTGAACCAATATTCCTGCATGTTCAACTCTTTCTTCCACTAATAATTTCTTGTGGCTTCTACACATCATTATTTGTATCATTCTCTGTGATGTCTTCCTCCTCTATGTCCAAGAGATGTTGTTCTGAAAACTGCCATCCCTTTGGTTTAGGGGACCTGTTTCTTTTTTCTTTTTGGATCTTTCTTTGCTTGAGGACACGAATTTTGTAAATGTCTTGTTTGTAAACTAATTCGACATGTAAATGTCGTGTTTTCAAAATCTAATGACAGGGTCAACTGAAAGATATTATGAAGCAAAAGTGTGTGATCTGGTAAACCTTTCCTAAGATCTACCTCCACACGGATCCTAGAAAAAGTAAAAATATATTTTTGAGCTCTATCTATATCGAAATTTAAGAATTTCCCCAATGTATATTTGATTCCTTATAATACTTTATGATGCCAGAAATGTAAGGGAAGAGTATGTAATCTAACCCAAACATGCATTTTGGAAACCATCATGGTATTTGCATCAAAACTTGGAAACCAAGGGGTCATAAAAAGGCTTGCACTTCCCCAAAACCATGGCCCCTCTTTGAGAGCGAAATCCACATCCTTCAATGTATCAAATTTCATAATAAAAAATCCCCAAGAGCATAAATGAATATCATAGTTGTGGTCCAAGTGGCGTAAATTTACTAACGTAAATCCTCCGACTTGGGAAAAAATCCATTAAATCTATGTATAATTGCCCGAGAATGAAAATCATAATACAAAGCATTAACCTTAGGAATGTTTACCATCATAGTCAAAAATTGATTCATTTGTTCCACGTTGTAAGGATCATGAATGAAAGGAGTTTGATTAGGTTTCGTTTGTGTTTTTGCCTTTCTTTTTACTGTGTCTTTAAACGAAACTGGTCCCTTTGAACTGTTGGCACCAGGAACACCCCCTCATAACCTTAGGTTCAATGAAATGGATGCATCTTGTCCAATTCCATAGTCTCGCAGCTTATATTCATCTTGGAAAGCTCTCCCTGTATAAATAAGGCTTTGTTGCTGCACCGTGTTAGCATTTTGTAATTCCTACAGGCTGAAGAGAGGAACCCAAAGGTAACCACAAACCACTTAGAAGCTTGGAATCTATCCCTTCCAGCTTCTGAGAGGGCTCTCTCTGTTTAAAACTTCTATCACTTATATTTTAGGTTAGGTATGGTGCTGAGAGGGATATAGATTTTAAAGGTTTATTGGTAGGGAAGAAGATAGATCCATTGGGCAATACAATCATATAAATTGATTCTTTTCCAGTGATAGGATGAAGAGAAAGAGGATCTTCTATAGGGGCAAGGTCGGCAGTATTTTTGGATTTTTTCAGTCATATTCGTTGTAGGAGGGTGAGTAGAAGAAAGTTGGAAATAACATATAGAGCATCAAATCATGGGATGAATTCTAAATGCCATCAAGGAGAAAACATAAATTGTTTAGTAAACTGAAACATATCACTTTTTAAAACAAATTCTGAGACAAATTTTTGTTTATCTAAACAAGCGGACACACATTTCAAAGCATTATTGATAACAGAAGATAACTTACAAAAAAAGAAGCACATCTCCATAGAAATTGACATAGGAATCCCTATAAATTCAGACCTTTGTCTTTTCATTCACCGAAAAATATATCTAAAAAATGCAGCACATAATTTTTCTTCTTCTAAAACCTAACCAACCCTTTGCTTCATGACAATTACAACATAAATATATCAAAACAAATCAATTCCCACCTCTAGGAATTGCATTCCCTAATAGGATTTGTGTTTCTACCTAATGCAGAAAAAATAGAATTGTTTTTCAAAAAACTAGGAATTGTTTGACAAAGGCTTTCTAAAATAAATTTACATTAATTTCAAAGCCTAAACCGAGATCCAAGGTCCTTAGATGATTCATATTATTAACCAAGATGATAAAAACAAATTACATATCCTTTAGACATGAAATTCTCGGTCAAAAGGCTAACTGTGTGAAAGTGTAGTGTCGGCGTTGCACAACCTCCTAGTTTAACAAAAACGCAACATAAAAGCACAACAAATCGGTGGTTGTTGTAGCTCTGGTCACTCCCTGAGTTGCTTGATGCCTGGTACACATGTGAAATGGCTCGGACAACAACATCTTCCACTCTAGAAACCTTCTTCCATGATGCAAAGCTCAAGCTTCCAAAATTTCACTTACAACAAAAGCACAATGCTTGTGAAAGTGCAGCAAAACCTGTCGTCCATGGGATTTAACCAACACTAAGGTCTCTGAACAAGATGTGAAACCTGGTGATGATGTAAACATTCCTGATACCCCTTTTCAAACCTCCATTCACCAAAATTATGACATAATTCCTGATTTCCATCAAAACCCTAACCCTAATGCTTGGTCAAAATACAAAACTGTTGTTTGAGTTTCTCTTTTAACAAAGTTTCGTGGTTTCTTGAGTCTAGTGATTTTACTCTCAAGAAAACTTCAAACAGTACATGACCCCCTTATACAACCTCATTCAACCATCATTATTGGATGAAAAACAAAAAGGCCAAAATTGTTTTCATTTACCTATTCCAACACTCAAACTTTGCCTGCTTCAACCAACAAATCCAACTTACCCCTGCCTTTCTCTCGTATCTCCTTCAATTTATGGTTGGTAGCTCTCAACTCCTTCCTCATGGTAAGGTTCTTCCTCCATATGTTTTTCAGTTGCTTATGCAATGGGAGAGACCTCTTGAACATATACTTGGCATTTTCCATTGGTGGTTCATACATGTTCAAAAGATCATACATATTTTTCCTATCCCTTTCATCCCGCTCCTTAAGTTCAAAAATATCACAGTGGGCTTTCTTCAATTGCATTCTTAACCTGCTAAAAGTATGTTGCCCCTAATTTATTTCAACCTCCTCTTTTTGTACTGACTTTTCCTCCCATAGCTACAATTTTCTAACTGAGGACCTAGTGACTCTGGGTGATGGAACTTCTAATTATAGAATGTCTTCTCTCACTATCTTCTCCTTGCCTTTATACTTAGTGGAAGATGGTGTGGCCTTTATCACTAGGTCCTCTTCTTTAGCCTAAGTTGTCCTTTCTAGAGAAACCTTCTTCAATTCTCAGTTATCATGTTGTAATTGGGCAATAACCAAGTGTGCTTTCTTAAACTGTTCTTGCAATTCTAAAATCTCCTTGTCTTTTTCACTTGGAAAAATTTCCTCTGGTATAGCCTCTAAAGGTTCATATGGTTGCTCAAATGTTTTTTCCAAGGGCAGTTTCTTTGCAATAGATATAGTGAGGGGTCTTTTGGGAACCTTCAATATTTCAAGAGAAAAATGTAGCTTCTTACATTTTTTCTTTTCTGATGGATCCACAACAACTAATGGTCTTTTCACGGAACTTCGAGTTGGTGATTGTATGTATTTTGACACAGATGACGGTGTGTCTTTTTTACTCAGAGAACTGGTTGGTAAGTCAACTGCGAATTTTGAAGAATCTATAAATCACTGCCATGATTGATTTCTCCTATTTAATTCCTTCAACACCAACAATTTAGTCAAAGAAAGTGGAAAAGACTAGGTTCCACTTGGATTTGTTTTCCTTTTACTTTGTCTGCCATCTTTCTAAGGCTTCTGCACAAATAGAAGGGTAGATTTAAAGGGCTCTTCCCTGTGAAATGCATTAAAATCCTAAAATGGAACTGATAGATCCTCCCAAACATGCCCTCACTGGTAAATATATATGGATTTCCATCAAAATATTGTTGTAGGACTCAAGCAAATGTTCTCTAGGTATAATGTCTCCATACCCTTTTTTTGTTTTTGGGTTTTAAGAAATATTTATAATTGGCTATGTTAAGAGGAATGCCCTTGAAACACTGCTCTCCTTGTAGAGGTATCTCTGTGGCAGTTGAGATAGTGACATCTGACACTGGAAAAGTGAGTCCTGCAACCTTAACATATAATCCACTGAAACTCGTGGCAAAGTCTTTGGTGAGTTGTACATTAAACCCTTGGATCTTCTCACAAAATATCATGCAACCAACTTGTTCAAAGGCAACTCTAATTGATGGGTATTGAGGTTGACAAGATTTTCACAGCAAAGATGATTTCCAAGGTTCCTTGAATGCAACTTGGTGTACATTAATTAAGCACAACAAATGAGGTGGCAGCGATGAAATGGAGCTTAGATCAAGGTTTTATGACAATTCAAAATGAAAACCTTACATGGCAAACTCAAACAACACAACACATATCCCAAATCCAAAACAACAACTAATGCTTGCTTGGTCATAGTGGCAGAATTAAAAACACAGGTGCAGCACTAGAAGCACACCGAATGAGGGAAAAATTGTTTCTTGACCTCTGAGGAAAGAAACAACTAGGTATGAAGTTTCAAATCACTTGCATGATAAGTAGGATTTAATTATCAAGGTGGAAAACAAATTGTGGGAGTTTTGTGAGGATAAGAACATAAAAACGCAACGTAAGGGCTAAGCGCAATGTGTTCCCCCGGAAATGCAGCAAGCTAACAAATTAGAATTTTGTAGGTTTAATGCATTGCCTTAGCACAGGAGAGTAATTTCAATGGCATTCAAAACAAACGGCTTCAAGAAAACAAAAAATTGACACCTAGATAAGCAATTTGACCACTGACTTAGAAAATGCATCACCTGTCTGTGAGCACAACACCTGTCTGCAAGCACAGTGCCTCCCCTACCTCCTTTGCGCAATGAACCTCAAGTGATGCTCAACGACCTCTCGATGTAAAAATGAATGGTTCTGTGATGCATATGGAAGTTAACCAAGCATTTGAACTCCCAAGGTGGCTAAATTCGAATTTCAAGAATGATGATGACAATATTTGAACCTCAATCATAAAACACAACAGTTGTCAGAAGCACAACGTTATCCTCCCAATTGTTGTACTAATGTGATGTCATGGAAAGTTGTGATTTGACATTCTAACTGACTCAAGTGACACTACAAATATGTCCCAATGATGACAAGACATGACACCGTGACCTTATTCTTGATTTTTTGGTGAAGCATGAACCTAGACCCAATTAACTCAACCTCTAAGGATATTAATGGCTATTCCATGATCCTTCACACTCTTTAACATAATTACATTCAATAATGAAACTTTTATTCTATACTAAGACCAATAGCTTGATCTCCACAAGATCATAACAAGAACTATGTACACTTGCCAAAATAATTTAAAAGACAAAACTTGTTTTCTGACTACTATAATTATAGGATACTAACACATCGTAACTCCCAATCTGTTCAGAATATTATGCTTCAGATCTCGAACTAATTCCTCCATTCGAAACTTCAAAATGGTTGATTTCCCTTTTAGAGTTCTCACAAAAATTTGGGTCATCTTCTTCAAACCTGGATCTAAATGAAGACCTTCCAGATCCAGATCTGATTGATTGTCTGGGGTTTTTATACAATCATGAAGTGGAATATTCTTTATCAGATCTATTTTGTAATACTTACCAATCTCTGATTCGATGCCTTCATCCACAAATCCTGGTATTGTGAGGTAGACAGGTTCCATTAATCTGTATAGACAACTGATGGAAAGTCATATCTCTATAATCCCTGCCACCTCCAGTCATCGAGCATTGATAAGGTTGATCTACCAACGGGCCATGTCTTCCAATCGACCCCATAGATAAATAGAGACCTAGATTTTCACATTCTAGACCCTCCATTCTTGATGCAGTAGGAAAAGGAAGTTCCAACAAAAGAACCTTCCTGTAATCTTCATAGGATGACCAAATCCTGCTTGAAAAAAAATATTAACTGTGGATCCATAATGATAGGAGCGAGAACAGTTACAGTGGATGTATAAACACCACTTGAGACCCATTTCTCCTCATAAAAATCAAACCCGCAAGCGAAAAAAGTATATGGGATTTTGAGTGAGAGATTCCTCGTAGGGAAGAAATTTCCATGAAAAAAATCACCAAACCCTGATCCATACTACCTTTGTCCCATACTAACACCAATTTTTCCAAATCTCCATTGCCTTCCACCATGGTCCATCGAAAATTTGAAACCTTAGTTCGCAACTCGCCACCAGAGAGAAGAGCTAGCACATGATCTGAGATGGCAAAGCTTGCACTGCAAAAAACCCTAACACTCCTTGCAACCATCGTACTCAACCCCCAACATAAATATTGAATCACAAAACCATAATCATGACTTTTCAATCCAAAATCCATATCACTAGGGCTTGAAGTTGAGATCAAGGAATCACTTCAGTTTGAAGATAGATAAGAGGAAGTTTGATGGAAACGGTCCTATAACATGGATATTCTAGAGGGAACAATACTTTGATATACACCAAGTGACAATCTTACAAATGATAAATATGGCATCCATGTATTTCAAACAAGATCAATTTGTCTGGTGTCAATGGATTTGTGAAAGGAAAAAGGATTTTGTTGTATCTTGGTCCATTTTTATGAAGGGATTGACACCATATTATGGGGATAATAAAAGCAATACATTGTTTAGTCAATTGGTAAATCTTCAACAAAAAGGTTCAATTACAGAACACACTCAACAATTCCAAAAGTTGAATATTAGGGTAAATAACATTTTACAGGATAATTGTTAAAACTATTTATGTGAACTTTAAAGGAAAGAATCCAACATGAGGCACATCTCTTTGAACCTAAATACCTAAAGCATTCTTTCAATCTAGAAAGGAAAGTTGAAAGTAAAAATATGCTTACTAGAAAATTGGTCACTAACAACTATAGAGAACATCATGCTCCCTCTCCTAAAATGACAAGGTTGACTCTTAACAAATGGATGAAAGAAGAGCAAAAGGACTATGTTTCAATTTTCATAGCAAGTACAATAAGGGGCATAAATATGGGGAGAAAAATTTATTCTACATACACTATGAAGATGAAGAAGATCACGAATTGGAACTGTCACAGGACTTGAAGCTATAAGAGACTACTCTAACAATACCTTGTCATGCATTGACCGACATTAGTACCCCACAAACCTTCAATATAGAAGGATATATTAAAAATAAAAAAGGTAAAAAGGTTGATTGATTTAGGTAGTACCCATAACTTTTTCAATTACAAATTGTCAAAACTTCTTAATTACTTTATATTTGCACCATCAAAATTTCAAGTAATGATTGTAAATGGATATACCATAAATTGTTTAGGGAAGAGCAATAATATTGAGATGAATATGGGGTACTATTTATTGGATAGTCCAATGATTGCAATCCAAATGGGTGGAGATGATGGTTATATTAGGGGTCCGATGGTTACAATTATTGGGAACAATGACCCTTACTTTTTAAGATATTTTCCTCGGAAATAAAGGAATTTTAGCTTAGAGTTATCCAAGGGGAACCCATTAAAGTGATAATTACTAATAACATGACAATATTACTCAAAAAGGTACACCATGGTGTAATTACACAAGTGTGTTCATTATATGTTCAAACATATATATCCTCTATTCTAATGGATCTCCAAAATTTTATCAACAATCATTTCAAAGTATTTGGAGACATGTCTAAGGGTTTTCCACTTGCTTGAGTTTAAGATCCTCCTATTTCTTTGCAACTTGGAAGTGTACCACCTAACATTGGTATCCATATGCATAAAAGAGTGAGATTGAGCACATGATTCAATAAATGTTAAAGGTCGACATTATTCAACCTAGCCAAAGTGCTCTCTATTCACCAATGGTGTTGGTTACAAAAAAGGATGGTTTATGGCCTATGTGTCAAGATTATACACAACTAAAAAAAGGACCATGAAAGATAAGTTTCCTATTCCTATTCTTGTCATTGATGAATTATTAGATGAATTGCATGGAGTAATTTTCTTTACTAAGTTGGATCTTTGTTTGAGATATCATCAAATCATAATGAGGCAATAAAATATTCCCAAAACAACCTCTAGAACACATGAAGGTTGTTATGGGTTTTTGGTTATGCCATTTGGAATTACTAACATACCTTAACCATTTCAAAGCTCAATGATTTTTTATTTTCGAACCCTCCATTAGAAAAGTTGTGTTGGTACTTTTTGATGAGATATTAATCTATAGAAAAAGCTAAGAAGATCATTGTATAACATGTTGATAAGGTCTTAATACCACTAGAAGAGAAATAACTATATGGAAATTCTTTAAGTTTGCCTTTGGGGTTCAAGGTTTGGGATATTTCGCTCATATTGTATCTCATGAAGGTGTCAAAGTGGAACCTAGCATAATTAAAGCTATGATGGAATGTCCAATCCCCAAAATGTTAAAGAAACTCAGAGGATTATTAAGATTGACAAGTTATTATGATAAGTTTTTCAAGAATTATGGTCAAATAACAACACCTCTAGCAACATTGTTAAAAAAGAAAGCATTTTCTCGGACTTAACCAGTAATCAAGGCCTTTGAAAAACTTAAGGAGGCTATGTGTATAACTCATGTCCTAACCACAATTAACTTCATAGAAATATTTGTGGTGGAGTGTGATGCCTAGGGCCATGACATTGGTTTAGTTTTAACGTAGTAAGGAAGGCCACTTGCCTTTGAAAGAAGCCAATTTAAAGGAAAGAATTTGCTAAAATCCATTTATGAAAAATAAATGTTGGTTTTCTATAATATGTATACACAAATTGTGGTTCATCATGTCACAAGTTCAACTTTTATCTCAAGGTGTCCCCGTAACTACTTCAAAATATTAGGCAAAGGTCATGGTAATGGAACCTTGACACAAATGTTCTCTTCAAGGAGAACATGGGTGTTTTGTTGGATTCATAATCTACATACATGTAAGTTCCCCCTGATGTCATAGGTTTGACCCCTACATCCCCTTTCCCCACAATGACCTTAATGTGGTAGACAGACATTATTAGAATGAAGCCTTGATAATGGCATCTACCTTGAGAAGGTGTAAGGGTGGACTTGGGTCCATAATATGTACACCTTGATAATGGAATCTACCTTGAGAAGGTGTAAGGGAGGACTTGGGTCCATAATATGTACACAAGTTCGATTGCCCCTTGGAATAATAAGTTAAATCCTAGGATTTCAAGGGTCTCCATAGCTACCTCAAGGTGTTAGGCAGAGATAACAGGAACGAAACCTTCATGACTAGTGTTTCCTTAATGATAAAATAGGGGTGAGCTTAAGTACATAACATGGAAGCCATTGCCTCCCAGTGCCATAAATTCAACCCTTTCTTCTAATAACTCCCACAACTACCTCAAGGTGTTTGTAATACCCTCCTCGCACATTTACCCAATTTAATCGCCCCGTTGAGGTAAACATGTAACGAGAGGTTACTATGATGTAATTCAACTCGCCGTGTATAGTTAAGAAGTGGAACCGACAAAACCAAACCAACTTGACCTTCCACAAATGTTACAGAACCTTTAGTAGCCAACCAACCCTTCCAGGTGACCAACCCCTGAGGCAACTTGACATTTCACTGATAAGGACCCCTAGCCACTCCAATGACAAGTCATACATGGAATTGAGGCCTTCTAGTCACTTCCACAACAATGCATGCCAGTAACTGAGGACTTTTTCAACTAGTTCTGAGATAGCAACCCCGGATTCTTTGCAACTTTTTCAGGGCCAGGACTTAGGCCACTGCCCATAACTTCATGAAACTTCTAGAAATGATAAATATCAACGGAACAAAGGTACTAATGAAAACACTTGATCAATGAATTGACTAGACCCCTACTAGCCATGACATGCATTTCATCAAACATGTCACAAATATGCAATCTACAGGTCATAACAACATATTTGAGCATAGGGGTCTCATACTTATCTGAGATTCGTAAAGAAGCATTTTTGCCATATCACAATAGCTACATTATCATCTATTAGGTCATGTATTCATTGTACTTTCAATTACTAATCAAAACATGATGAGAGCCATACATCAAGTCTGTCATAAAACATACTCATAACCAACATATAACCAACAAAAATAACAAGGATATAACAACCATAAAATCCACATATAAGCCAATATGTATACACATGAAATACCATGGAGAAGGAACTCTTATTATTGAATGCAAAAGCCAACTAAGTATGGGACTTCCATGAACCACCCAACCATAGATTGACCGAACCAAATCTTTCTTTCAGCCAATCACCCCAGTGCCATATTCCAAGCATGAATGTGTGACTCAAAACCAAACCAAACTAGGTTTCCTCAAGCTTTACCACAATCCCCACCGAATCACTAGACCTTAAACAAACATGGATGCCACTAGATTTCTCCACCTACAACAGGAGGAATTTTCCTGCCTCCTAGTCTCTAGGATTTACCGTATATCTTGCCATACAATGGTCAAGGATTCCTGGGCCCACGGAGGCACACAAAATGCTTGATGCTACTCTTCCTTGCTTGATCTTTGCCTTCCTTTGCCTTCTTGGTCCTTCCTTTGCTTTCCTTGATCCAATGCTAGAGTGCTCCAATAATGCTCTAAGTGTCTAAGAGTGTGAGAGAGAAAGAGAGAATAGAGAGAGAGCTCCAAAACTGAACTAACAAAAGGTACCAACTGATCCTCATAAGCCTTTTCATTAATGAGGCCTCTATTTTCTTCAATTTTCCATTATTTTCCTTCATTTTCCTCCTCTCCTGTAACCTACGACCTTTCACCTTCCTTTTCTACTAATTTCCATTATTTTCATAAATAAAATGCCAATTAATGCCTCATGCCTTTCGAAAGCCTTTGCCCTTGCCTTTTCCAATTTCCTTAGCCATAATAAACCAAATGAATACCAACACTAGGATGTTTTGCCCAACACTAAGCTTGGAACATGTGTCCCATGACCTTGGTTATTATTTTTCCTTTATTAACTTTATTACACGAAATTTTGACCAGGGTTGTTACAGTGTCAGTGAAAGAACATAGAAATGGAACCTTGGTCATTCACAACTACTTTAAGGAGAACTTGACGAAACTTGACGTGTGCTTAGGTTCATGATATATATAAACATATGCATGGGTCATCTCCTCCTAATCTTACAAGCTCAATTCCTCCAAATAAGAGCCCCACAACATTGTTAACATATGGTGGACATAATTATCATACAAACACCATGAAAATGATGGTATTTGATATGGGGCACTCAAATCACAATGTATTCTCTTAGAATCCAACTAACCGATAATCTCTGAAATCATACTTAGCATTGATCAAATCATCATTTCAATCATTTGGGTGGATTGGAAGATGTCATATTAATCTAAATTTGTAGTCTACAAAAACCAATATTGCATAATTGTGTTGATCACAATTTCACTATTGGATTTAAATCAACTATTACCAAATTTATTACCACATCCCCTACTCAAAATGATGATGATGTTGATGATTAATAACCATTGACACCAAATTTGGTTTATCATGAGCATAAAGAAGAATGATGATGACTATGCTAGCTCAAGTCAAGGCAACATAACTTGCTTCTTCTAAACAACTTTCTAACTTGTCAATATATATGCAAAAAAGGGTAGGGAACATGGGATAACCTTTCTTAACTCCCATATTACAATTAATTTCTTTTGACTAGTAATACTTTCTCACACAACCATATTACAACAACTCCTAGTTTGAAAGCAAGTTTTAACTCTTCTAACATTTTCCAAAGTTAGTCTATTTGTGAGACAATGTCAAAAACTTTTCCAAGGTTAATGAAACAACACGAGAGATTGGTTTTATTATTGAGACACTCCTTGACAATGATTATAAGCATAATAAGGTGGTCCATAATCGAATGGTAGCCCCTAAATCTAGCTTAGCTTTTAGCTCTTTTTCAATGGCTTTCTAGCCACACATTGATTTTCTTTCCAAAATAATTATGTATAACTTTGCTAAAAAAGGGTCAATCACAATTGTCGTGTACATAAAGGGATTATTTTTATCCACACTTTTAAAAATAGGTACAATAAAGCTTTGAGTCCAAGGTTTAGGGAAGTCTTGCTTAATTGTTAAATTGAAGAGATTATGGATGTGAAGTATGAGAACAAGTTCTCCAATTTTTAAGATTTTGACATAATAGTTGTTGAGTTTTTGATGAATTTTACTTTCTCATTTTCTAACCACTTAAACCCAACCTCAAAATCCATGTCCGTATAAAAAACTTCTTCCTTTAAGTCCCCTCATGAGTGATCAAGTGGTTGGAACAATGAGATGTTATCCCATCCCCTTGGTTTTAAATACCACGAGGGGACATCTTTGGCTTGCTATAATAAGGTTAAAGGAGTAAGCACTCCCATCCCCGTGGAGTCTCAACCCTTGCTAAGTCATGAATTACTGGTATATCGACTTGTGGGTTGTTAGATATACTCTGGGTGTTATAGTAGCAATCTCATAAATTACTAATATATCCGATTTGTGGGTTGTTGTATATATCTTGGTACTCTTCATGTTATAATAACAGTGTCATAAATTATTGGTATATTCGACTTATAAGCTATTGGATATACTCTTGGTGTTATAATGGAGTCTCATAAATCACTAGTATATCTAACTCATGGGTTGTTAGATATACTCTTAGTATTATAGTAGCAATAGCTAAAATTAATTTTAAATCTCACCCATATTACTTCAACAAATTACCACTTTATATAGTAGCAATAGCTATATTAAATTTTAAATCTCACCCATATTACTTCAACAAATTACCACTTTGTATAGTAGCAATAACTAAATTTAATTTTAAATCTCACTCCTATTACTTCAACACATTACCAATTCAAAGTGGTTAAGAAAAAAAAACAACAAAAATAAACCTTATTCCTATTAAAAAAAAATATTTATAAGATTACAAGATAAAAAACGGAGTTGTCTTTAATACGATTTTTTAGAGATTCTAGTGACGGAATCCGGCGGAAAAAATTGAGGTTAAATCTTGATTTGTATTATTTAAAATGGTTTTTTAACTGCATATTTGGATTCAGCACCTGAAAAACCCCTGGACACTTTGATTGTGCAAAAATTAACTATCAAACTTGCGATTTCAATAAATTGATTCCGGATTTTGACCGAAAAAACCCACCGAAAAAACTTCCAATTTTTTTTTTAAAGACAACTCCATAAAAAAAACGAGGATCAAATCACCGCATCGAATGCACTCAAGTTTTGGAATATAAAATATTCTAAGTCTGGAAATGATTATATATATAAAATTAAAATGAAAAATGAGAAATTCCTCACATTGATTGGAATATAAGCAACGAGGGTGCGAGCACCGCAACGAATGTGTCAGTCAGGTTTCGGAATGAAAAATATTCAAGTCTGTTAAAAATGAAAGTTAGGGTTCGATCTGTTAATGGCGGTGAGACTCTGAGACTTGATCTTCCGCTGAATTGTAGTCTGCAGTCTCTAAAGGATACTATCGCCGATAAAATTGCCTCAATTCCGCCATTAATTCGTCTTTCTCTAAACAAGAAGGACGAGCTTCAGGGTTTACCGCAGGAGCCTCTGCAAACCCTTGGCATCGCGGGTGGCGATCTGATCTATTACACACTCAGTGCCGATGGCTTTCAGATCGCAGATACCCCCAAACGGGGCCGAGAGGAAGAGCAAAACCCGAAATCTATGAGAGAATTATGCGCTTCTGCCGCTGTCAAGCGGACTTCGAATGACGAGGGTTCGAACTCAGGGCCGTCTAGAGAAATCTGCGTTAATGACACTCAAGATGATGACGATCACCAACTTGGGGTTGAATCCATGGAGGTGGATGGCGAGGAATTGCCCTTGCTGGAAAAATCGAGGTCCGTCCCATGTTTTCTTGAGAGGGTTTTGTTGGCAGAGCGGGAGAATGCAGAAAGTGGCCACCGGTTGCTGGTGATAGCCGTCCACGCGGTGATGCTCGAGTCAGGGTTTGTAGGGTTTGATTTGAAGGCCTCAGAGGAGCCAGGGTTTCACGGATTTCGACTCCCTGAGGGTTGGTCTACGAAGGCAATGGTGAGTCTTTACTACACGCTCCCTGAACTCGTTTGTGATAACGGTAAATGTGTGGAAAGCGTCTGCGTTAGATTTCAGATGTTGGGGAGTTTTTTAGTCGTTTATGGGAGTCTGGTGAGTGTAAAGGATTCACAAGTATACCGTCTTTCTCTGAAAGTTGAAATGTTTTTAAGTGCTTTACAGTTTGCTGTGAATTCAATAGAAGCTATCTGTAATGGGGGAAATTCCACAAATTCTTTATTCACAGAGGGCAAGAAGCGAAATGAAAATAATGAAAATTTTTCTCTTAACATGAGAGATTCCCAACGTGTTGAAATGATTGGGGGGGGTTCTTCAAGGCAGGAAATGGGTGTGAAGGGTTCTTCATCTAGCTGTGAAATCGATGTGAAGGCTTCTTCAAGCCATGATATGTGTGTGTTTGAACTGTGGAGAATAGTGAAAGACAGGTTTTCGATGCCGGTGCTTACTTCTTTGTGTGAAAAAACTGGGTTGCCATCTCCACCATCTTTAATTCTGCTTCCCACAGAGCTTAAGCTGAAGATTTTGGAATTTCTCCCCGCTGTGGATGTCGCCAAGTTAGGTTGTGTGTGCACAGAATTTAGGTTTCTCTCTGTTAATGATGAATTATGGAAGAAGAAGTATGCGGATGAGCTTGGCTCTTTTTCTGAGGTTGATAGACCAGCAGGAGGACGTCCGGACGGTCAGAGATGGAAAGATGCTTTTGCGAGGGATTGGATTATGAAGAAAAAAATGGAGGCCCAGAGGAGAAACTTCAGGAACAGATACGTTCGGCAGACTCCTCGAATGCGATTGCCCCGGTACATGCCTGTTCCTTTCCCAGGGACGGGTTTCGGAATTAGTGGAGGGGATTATGATCGGTTTCCTGCCATCGGTGATATGGGATTTTATCCAGGTAGTGGCTTGCTGGGGAGCAATGGAAGGAGGCTTTGGCCGACAGGGAGAAGACATGTGGCAACGGGCTGTGATTTCAGTGGATTGAAGGGTGATTCTAGTTTGTGAAAATCGAGTTTATACTTTGTCAAGGTAGGCACGTTATAACCATTGCACAGTGCATCATGTAAAAAGCCTTTTTTCCGAGTGTTTTAACCTTCAGTTTATCGCAAGTTCTTTCAATGCAATTCTAAATTGTCTATATTTGGGATCTAGCACGAGTAACATATTTGAGTTGTTGTTACACAACGTATTTTGATTATTGTTACGCAAATATGAAGAGAGAAATGAGGATTTTATGTAAATCTATCAATATATGTGTGACTTTTTTAATTAAATTTGGGGTAAATATGAAAAGTGTATTTTTGTCGATATTTTTTTAAAAGCTTAGTCTTGATTGAGTTTAATGGAAATGTGTGGTTATTATTGTCATTAATGTGTGGTTATTATTGCCATTAATGTAAAGAGTCACAAGGAGCCCATCAGGACTGCCATTGAATGTGCTATGAACAAAGTTGAACCTACGGGATACTCATCACAATAAGATTTTTATGTTTTGATTCCCAAGTTTTGTTGCGTTTCAAAGAAATGCATATAATGTTTTGTTTGTAAAGATCAGGGTCTTGTGTTAAATACGTGTACAGTTATATTTAAATAGTCATCCAATTTTGTAGATTTATTGGTTATATGTTTTTAAGCTTTGAGTACGAAGTTAAAATTTTAAAGCAAATTAAGCAATTTTTTCTTTTATCTTTTTAGTAGCTGAAATTTGGTCTGCCCATCATCATCGTCGGGTTTGAGCACGAAGTTGTCTACGTTAATGACTTAATCCTAGGAGGAATATTGTTGTCATTATTTGTTCCGAACTTTTTTCTATTCAATCTCATTTTTCTGTTAATCAAAGATTGGAATGATAGCATTTTTTACATCGTAAGAGAACTTGTCCGAAAAATTTGAAGGCCAAGCGTGCCTATTTAGTTACAACTTCACGTTTTTGATCATTTTATGCTGAGTTGAATGACCTTTATGAGTCGCATTGCTTTAGAGCAAAAGAAATCTAAGAGCCAAAGTAGAACCATGAACTTCTAATTTGAGATAGGGACAGTAGAATCAGTTGAGCATCGATAATTTGGAAAACGTGAGCCAATAACTTCCTTTCAAAAGTATCGGCTTTCATATTGTCTAATTCTTTGGTTAAGTCAATACAATGAAAATCCATTATGAAAAACAAGTGTCATCAAATGTACCCAGTGAACAATTCTGATAATTACATGGTTATTATGTGTGAAAGTTTGAACACACAAATTTGGTCTTTTAATTCAATGAACCGAAAAATATGGCTTTCGTGTTTTGGTTACAGGCACCTGAACAATGTGGACATTGGAGACGGAAAAACAATAATCTTGCAGAACTAAAGGGTAGAGCTTTGCACGTTTTGCATGAAAAATAAGTATAATAACACATTGTGACAAGTTAATTGCTCCTTGATGATAACTTGTCTTCCCATTGGTCAATAACGTAATTTCTGTTTTGATATATACAAGTCTATTATGGTCTTAAACAAGCATTCATTCGATGAACATAGCTCTGAAATTTGTCATTTGTCTTGGGAGGGGCCAGAGTAAAAGAGCAGGTACACTATGATTTGAAAAACCTAAATCCACTAATCATGGGCATTGGCAACCACCTTTGTTTTTGTGAGCGAAAAGTACAACTACAGTGCCCTTACCATGTGGCTTTCGAATAGATTGAGAAATGCTAATCCTGGAAGGGAGCAGGTTATTTCGGTTTGCTCTAGGTTACACACTCGCTCGTCCTCATTTCTTCGATGTAAGCTCCCGCAATGCATTCGTTGAATATAATCTCAGCGTCCTCAATTGCTGGGCCCGACCTTCCGTACACCTCTCTCTCTATCTATGTGTATTATGATCAAATGGTAGTCTATAATGGTAACCACAACACCAGTGTGAAACGGAAACTAGGCTTCCAATACTTGGCCTAGCCTGCGCAAGCCCGAGGTTTTGGGTTGTTTTTATAGTGGTTTGTCATTGCATATGCACAGGTTAAGGGACTTGTGCAGGGGAGAATATGAGGGTGGTCTCCATTCCCTCAAATCAATAGAGGTAAATGATCCAAACAAAAAGTAAATGGTCTTAATTTCAGACACGAGTATTTCTATTTATATTGTATTTGTGTATTTTTTTTTGGAGTGGTGTGACTTCAGTCTATTTTCTAATTGTTAATATGACATTGTTTATATATTACTTTCGAAGATGAATTCATATCATAATCAAGAATAATCGTAAATAGTCTTTGTAAATTGCATTGCATTGGTGTTTCGAAGATGAATTCATATCAGAATCAAGAATAATCGTAAATAGTCTTTGTAAATTGCATTGCATTGGTGTTAGTGAAAGTTAAAACACTATTGATTTTGTGACATGGAGGATCAGAGTTTTTGATCTTCATCCTTGTGAGTATCCTTGTGACATGGAGGATCAGAGTTTTTGATCTTCATCCTTGTGAGTATTGTGAAAAGATTTTCATCTTTCTCAACTTGAATCTGAAAAGGGGGAAACAATATCAATGATTGACAATCAAGACAAAAAGTTTCAAATCCTATCAATTGAGCTTGAATCAGAGCCATTAACTATAGCCACAACTAGAGTTGTCTTTGTAACCAGAGCTAGAGTCAAACCACTGAGCATTATTTGATTTGCGGTCTTCATTAAACCACCATTTAATAGAAGTTTTATAGCTTTTGCCATACACCAATTTGCGGTTATCTTTAAACCACCAACAATTTGCAGTTATCTTCAAACCACTAGTTGCGAGCACTTCCACTTAGCAGAACACAAACATCAACTTCTAGCCAATTATGGAATGTTCTAGGTAGCTGAGCCTTAGACATTGGAAGTTAATTTCAAAGGTCATAGACATTGTATTTATATGTGGATCATTTTTAATAAAACAGATTCCATGTTCATCTATTTCCTGTGTATGACAGCGGTATGGCGAAAACATAAGAGAACTTTGTTAATAAGGGCGAGGGTGGGGGAGAAATAGCAGAGATTCTCATTCTTTCCCCCTACCTCTACCCTCCTTGATTTAATTCTCTTTCATTAGCAGAGATCACCCTCATCCTCACCCTCATTAATTTAATTCTCTCCCATTTCTCCTCCAACTCTTACCTTCATTGACAAAGTTGATAAAATTTTATTTTGTAATATATTGGGCTAGTTAACTTTATTATGTTATCATGTATAACATAATATGGTAAGGAACATGTGTTTCATCTTAAATAGTGACAGGTTTAAATCCAGAGGTTGATAATGTATATACACCTTTGTAAATTTTAGCGGTCAAATCGTTGTGTGGAGGTGGGTCCTTTGCTTCACAAACAAAGGGGTTTCATACACCAATTTGGTGTCTCGCTTGGCCATAACCTTAATTACATTATCATTATTAATGAACATGCCTTTATAATATACGCTCCTTCCCATTCACCACATCATACATAGAGAAAGGGAACACGTGTAATTTTTCAATATCGATTACTAAATAAAGGATATATTATATACATAAATTTTCCTTGATCAATGTTAGACATCAAGGTTCTTTTTAGATATTTAACTTAACAAATTCACTTAATGCATGCATCAATTATATTGAGTAGTGTGGCTTCATGTTTATCATCATCTTAAGTGAAATGGCTATCCCTTAAGTAAGGGTATGCCCTACAACTTTGTCTTTTTTTGCTTTGACCCTAGCCACCACAAAGCATCATTTTGGAGCAAATTTTGGCATTCAAGTGGCTTGTCAAATATTCATATTTTTTTAAACTTTACCTTAATGGCAAAATCTTAACTTTAGAAAACACAAAAAAGAGAGGAATCCATAGTCCCTATTGATGTGCTCTTTGCCTTTCCATCCTGGAATCTTCTCACCACTTATTTTTGGATTGTCATTTGACTATGGGGTTGGTTAGTAGTGGTTAATGGCGTTGAGTATCGATTCAAGTGACCAAATTGATTGAAGCAACTATTTGAGACTTGGCCCGATCATTACACATGGCCCTTTCATCACAAACCTCTCTTTAAAAGGGTGTGGACTGCATTGTTTAAATTCGTACGTGGAAAATCCTTGTTGACAAGAAATCATGCCATCTTCCAACAAATGATTACTCAACCAAAGATTGTGGAGATTAAAGCTCAATCATTACTATTTTAGCATCTTAATTCAAAAGGGATAATTTCACTCTAGGTCGAGATCTAAACAAAGAAGAATGTTAATGGCTAGATCAATTTAATCTTTTAGATATTCTTGTCCTTCTTCACAACCCAAGCAAGTATGTCTACATTCATGCTAGTAGATTTAATTAACTTCACAAGAATCTGATCAATGGAGTCAGGCTAAAAAACCCTTCATTCTCTAATTTGATGGTGCTTTGAAATTGAATCTCGGAGTGATATACCTAGTAAAGAAGATAGAATGTTCTTATGCATGGAGTCTAGGAATATTTTCCAACAATCTCGCTGAGGCTCATGCCTTTCTACAAGGTTTTTAAGGCTTGTTGCTTATCTTAATATTCCAAATTTGATTGTGGTGAGGAATTCAAAGAATGTCATTAGACATAGTTTTTGACACAAGCCCCATGGATTTAAAGTTAGCATTGATGTTTGTTAGGGCTTGCCAAGTTGTATCCCACATTTTGAGCATGATATTTTTTCATATGCTTCTAGAAAATAATCAAATTACAAATAATTACACAAATAAGGCTAAGGATGGAAACGGGGGGAGCATTGTTATCAATAGCAAGACATATATCCAACCAATTCTATGAGGTAACTTGTCTTCTCATGACATGTCAAATCGAAGGGGCAGTGGAGTCCTTCTATGAGGTACTAGTTAGACTTGAATATGTAGGTGTACGACAATGACAAGGAAGCATCAAAATATGTTAACAACTGTTGGGTGTGAACCCTGATTGTTCAGAGGTTTTTGTTTCAGTTGCATTGGATACTAGTTCCTATCGGTTGCCGCTCGTTTAATCATTGCCATGGGGGTTCGAGCAGGGGGGAGCAACGACGAATTTTATGAGCCCCCCCGGGAGTGGGGGTTCGGGCGCAGCGTCCCTGAAGCTAAAAATAGATGTAAAATTGCCTTGCAAAATATTGTAATTTCATAATCAATTTAGGCCGTTCATTAGGCGAATGATCTGACGGTAGAAGTTATGTTAATTTAGGGTTGCAGGGGCATTACGCCGAGCACATAAAAAATGATAAGTTATTAGAGTCAGACCAATAGCCTAGCAATGTGATGGATTGATCACATGTCAAGGCTAGAACATTTTAAAGTTTATTTGTGAAAACTCTTTGATATTCAATTAAGATTACTTAGGAATATCTAGTTTAAAGAAATGATTTTATAGTTAGTAGGTAGTTACGGCTAAGGGAAATTGGTTCACATCCATGAACTCATTTCTTAGACAGTTGCTTTTAGTTTTTGGAGAGGGGAGCAACATTTTTGTGGGTTGGAAGTTTTTTGGGTTTGAGAGAGAGAAACTTACGCTGTTTTTTTTTTCTCTGTGGAAGATTGAAGTTAACAACATTTCTTAGACAATGGTTTTTAATCAGGAAATCGAAATTTGTAACTGTGTGAGACAGTTATTTGCAGACGTGCTTGTGAGGTTTGTGAACCATAATATTAATACTAGAAATTTAAATTGATTTGGTCTTTAAATCGCTGTGTTGAATGTTGAATGAGGAATTCATGCATTGTATTTTTAGAAATTTAAATTGATTTGGTCTTTAAATCGCTGTGTTGAATGAGGAATTCATGCACTGTATTTTCTCCATTATTTACATTTAAGTGAGAACCCAGAGAATCACATTTCAGTTAATCTTCTAATTCAGTGCTTTTGCATCCAAGATTGTGTATTGGAAGAGTTTTTTACATTACAGATTCGAAAATACAAATCACTCTGTATCAAGCCAATAGAAGAAAGATAAATTTGTAAGGGAAAACCGTCATCAAATTTACGGGTCAATTTCTGATAAAAGGAAGCCGAAATTTGAAATTCTGGCATTTTGGTTTTGTGTAGAGCAGGGTCTATTTGGTAAATGGCGAGCAGTATTCCAAAAAGGTCCTTGGTTGGGGAGTTATGAAGGGATCTTTAAACTGTATTTTTACACACTGCGTTGCTGGGAAAAACGATTCGCTGTTCCCCTGTACCAGCACTGTGGTTTGCTGAGATAGCAACGATTTGTTGTTCCTCTTGTACCAGCACTGTGGTTTGCTGAGATAGCAACGATTTGTTGTTCCTCTTGTACCAACACTGTGGTTTGCTGAGATAGCAGCGATTTGTTGTTCCCTTGTATTAGCACCGTGGTTTGTTGAGATAGCAACGATTTGTTGTTCCCCTTGTATCAGCATTGTGGTTTGCTGAGATAGCATCGATTTGATGTCCCCCCTGTATCAGCACTATGGTTTGTGGTATCAGAGCCTTAACGTTGTTGGTATCTACAATATAGAGAGATGAATAGGGGAGCAGGAAGGGCACGAGGTTGCGGAGGCAGACCCACGGGTAATGCAGAACTCTGGGAAAAGATAAGGAGACTGCAAGTTCGGTGAGAAGCCATGGAAGTAGGGAGACAACGAGACCCTGAAGGTGAAGATGTTAGTGAGGCCGAAGAGGAACTTGAAGGAGCAGCGCATGTTGAAGACACTGCTGAGATTAAGTTGTTGAGAGCAATATTGGGCTCAAGTTCAAGGCCAAAACTTGAAATCTCTATTTACGATGGCAGTTTGAAAGATGAGAATCTACTAAATTAGATTAGTGAGATGGACAAGTATTTTGAGTACGAGGAAATTGATGAAGATAAGAGAGTCAAGTTTGTTGTGACAAGGTTGAAAGGCTATGCTGCACTATGGTGGGACAATGTATACGCTGAAAGAAGGAAGAATGACAAACCATTGATCAAGAGTTGGGATAGAATGGTGGCAAAGATGAAGAGTAAGTTGTTGCCAAAGGATTACCAGGTAACTCTTTACAAACATATGCAAAATCTTAAACAAAAGATAATGATAGTGAGGGACTACATCGAAGAGTTTTACAAGGTGAATTTGAGAGCAGGCTATGTAGAAGATACCCCAGGGAAGACAAAAAGGTATATCAATGGTTTGAGGTTAGATATCCAAGATGAAATCAACATAATTTCTCCAAGGACAATAAAGGAAGCATGCCAGTGCGCCTTGAAGGCAGAGGAAAAGATAGCTAGGAAGAAAAGCTCTGGAAGAGGACATGGTTTTTCCAAAGGGAAATGACAGACAAATGGAAGAGGAAAATTTCCTGCGAAAAATAATGATGAAGGCAACTCAATCAGCAACGACAGTCAGAGAAAGAAGGTGACAACAGAGGAGGGAGACCTTACCAGAGAGGTAGAAGTAGAGGTAGAGGAAGACGCAGAGAGACCATCTACCGGTGTTACGAATATAACAAATTGGGTCACCGATCTTTTGAATGTCTTGAGAATGACAATATGGGACATCGAGGTGCATACATAGCTCAAACCGAAGCAGTAGAAGCACAAGTACTTGAGGTAGAGAATGTGCCAAAGACTGGAGAGGTGTTGATGATGCACAAAGTCTTGTTAAAACCAACAAAGGAGACTATTGAACCAGTCCAAAGGAAATCCTTATTCAAGAGAATGTTCAAGGCAAAAGGCAAACACTACATATTGGTGATTGATAGCAGAAGTACAAACAATCTAGTCTCCTAAGAAATGGTGGAAAAATTGGAATTGAAAAAGATTAAGTACCCCACACCTTATAAGGTATCGTGGTTACCCCACACCTTATAAGGTTTCGTGGTTGCAAAAAGGACACCAATTTTTGGTGCATGAACAAAGTGAAGTTGAGTTTCAGATAGGCAGGTATAAAGACAAGGTGCTTTGTGATGTAATGCCAATGGATGCTTGTCTCATTCTTTTGGGTCGCCCATGGTCTTAAACACGCATTCATTTGATGAACATAGCTCTAAAATTTATCATTTGTCTTAGGAGGGGCCATAGTAAAAGAGGAGGTACACTATGATTTGAAAAACCTAAATCCACTAATCATGGGCATTGGCAACCACCTTTGTTTTTGTGAGCGACAAGTACAACTACAACGCCCTTACCATGTGGCTTTCGAATAGATTGAGAAATGCTAATCTTGGAAGGGAGCAGATTATTTCGGTTTGTTTTAGGTTACACACTCACTCATTCTCATTTCTTCGATGTAAGCTCCCGCAATGCATTCGTTGAGAGAGAGGGGGAGAGAGAGGAGGAGAGAGGGAGGGAGGGGGAGAGAGAGGAGGAGAGAGGGAGGGAGATAATGACAAAGTTGGAGGGTGGAGAGAGAGTGTGTGTATGATGGGGGCAGAGGCAGAGGGAGGTGGGAGAGAGAGGAAGCAAAAAGAGAGAGGACTTGAGAGAGAGGAGAGAGAGGGGGAGAGAGAGGAAGGAAAAAGAGAGAGGACTTGAGAGAGAGGAGAGAGGGGGGGAGAGAGATGGAGTTGGAAGGGGAAGAAAGACATAGAGAGAGAGAGAAGGGGAAGAGATAGAGAGGGAAAGGAAGAGGGGGAGATAGATAGATATATAATATGTGGGGAGAGAGAGATAGCGTGGCATGCGTTTAGGGGGTTGAGATAGAGAGACAAATAAGGAGAGATGGAGAGGTATAAATATAGATGGCGGGGGGAGAGAGGAAAGAAGAGAGAGAGAAAGTTAGGGAGAGGCAGGTAGAGTGAGACGAGGGAGAGAGGGAGGGGAAGAGAGATAAGGAGAGCAGCAGGGAGATAGACACAGAATGAAAGGTGGAGAGAGAGGGAAGAAGAAAGAGTCTCACAGAGACAAATACAGATAGAATTTAGATCTAGAAAGTCATGAATATTTTATATTTTCACTAAAATAGATGTATTTATTTCAATGTAATTGTTGATTTCTAATCAAATTTGATCACATGCACTATATGCATTGATTTCAATGTAGATGTTGATTTATAATTCTATTTAATACCTTACACTAGATGCATTGATTTCAGTGTCGATGTTGATTTCTACTCTTATTTGATTGCTTGCACAGGATGCATTGGTTTTAGTGTAGATATTAATTTCTAATCCTATTTGATCGCTTGCACTAGATGCATTGATTTCAGTGTAGATGTCGATTTCTAATCATATTTAATACCTTACACTAGATGCATTGATTTCAGCGTACATGTTGATTTCCATTCATATTTGATTACTTTTTTTAGATGCATTGGTTTCAGTGTACATATTAATTTCTAATCCTATTTGATTGCTTGTACATGATGCATTGATTTAAGTGTAGATATTAATTTCTAATCCTATTTAATTGCTTGCACTAGATGCATTGATTTCAGCATAGATGTCGATTTCTAATCATATTTAATACCTTACACTAGATGCATTGATTTCAATGTAGATGTTGATTTCTACCCATATTTGATTGCTTGCATTAAATGCATTGGTTTCAATGTAGATATTGATTTCTAATCCTATTTGATTTCTTTCACTAGATGCACTGATTTTAGTATAGATGTTGATTTATAATCCTATTTGATTGTTTGCACTACATGTGTTGATTTTAGTGCAGAGGTTGATTTCTGATTTGATGCAACAAGATGTATGATGTACATCAATTTCAAAGTAATTAGATTAATAATGTGCATTGATTTCAGTGTAAGCACATCTCTACCTCCTCCATCTATATCTCTATCTCCTATTGTCTCTCCTTCTCTATCTATCTATCTCAGCCCCTAAACATACACACTCTCTCTCTATATCTATCTATCTATCTCTCTGTCCCTCCCTTTCCCCTCAATCTCTCTCTATTTCCCTTCTCTCTCTCTCTCTCTAACGTTTCTCTCTCCATATATATCTCTCTTCCTCCCTCCCTGTCTTTGCTCTCTCTTCTTCCCTCTCCTTCCCCATCTATATCTCTATATCCCCTTGTCTTTCATTCTCACCCCCAAAAGACACACACACTCTCTAAATGTAAGCACATAAAAATTATTCAACATTAGATACAATACTTGATTTTTCATCCCATATAAAATATTTGCTTCTTGAAACTATAAACTATTTATAATTGGCCACATTCTTATTATTTCAATTTTCCATCATTCAACATTGTTAATTACTTTGCATTCCAACGCAATAATAGAAAATAACTACCATTGAAAATTATTTGGGGTTTAACACTCCATAAGTCAGAATGATTGACTTTGGAGAAAACTACTATTAATATTGGAGAGCAACAGAGACAAGGTATGTTGTTTACTACAGTAGATCAAGTTAAATATTTGAATGGTCTATGCTTCCAACTACTCTTTTCATATGATCGATAAGAGAAAATGGAAAAACTAATAGGTGTGATAATAGAAACAATAGAAGAAAATAGTTTCAGATTGATTGCAATGAACAATATTTGTAATAGATTATATTCTTAGTATTCACATTTTCTATCTATCAAAATTGTTACATTGACACTTTGCACGCAAAATTTGTATTTCATCATTTTTCATCATTCAAGTTACTAATAGTCTCTCTCATCTCAACAAACTGAGGTAATTAAGCAAATTTTAAATTAAATTGACCAAATTAATCTTAGACATATTTAGCATATTTAAAAAAAATAAAATTAGATGTTCAACAAATTTTGTATGACTGCACATGACCAGCCTAGATCCATGTTAACACCGGATCTATCAAGCGCCGAGAGGGATCAAATCTGTCGATGCACAAACCTTTCCTCAAGTTTTTCATTCAAAAAATAGGTTTGCACCTCGAGAGATTTGATCCCTCTCGGCGTTTGATAGATCTGGCGTTAATATGGATCTAGGCTGGAGAGAGCAATTGTTATAAGTTTGAAAAGGATGGCATCAAGCGCACTCTTGTACCATTGAAAGATGAAGGTACCACTGAAACAAGCAGCCCAAAAGCACTTCTACTTAGTGGAAAGGAATTTCTACAATAGATGGAAGAAGAAGAGGTAAGCTATGCAGTGGTTTGCAAGCCAAAGATAGTACTTCTGCACACTAAAATTGTAGATTTACCTCTTGAAGTTTAGAAGTTGTTGCATGAATTTCATGATATTGTAGTTAATGAATTGCCAAGTGAATTGCCACCCAAAAGAAGCATTAGTCATCACATAGACTTGATACCGAGAGCAAGTCTTCCAAACAAGGCTGCATATCAAATGACACCCAAAGAGAATGAGGAAGTGAGGAAGCAAGTCCAAGAATTATTGGACAAAGGACTAATAAGAGAAAGTTTGAGTCCGTGTGCCGTACCTACAGTGCTAAGTCCAAAGAAGGGTGGAGAATGTGCACTAACTCTAGAGAAATCAACAAGATCACCATTCGTTACAGGTTTCCATTGCCACAAATGGATGATATGATGGATTGCTTGGGTGGAGCAACTTACTTCTCAAAGATTGACCTGAAAAGTGGTTATCATCAAATTCGGATTAGAGAAGGAGACGAGTGGAAGACAACTTTCAAGACCAATGAAGGCTTGTACGAGTAGATGGTCATGTCATTTGGCTTATCAAATGCACCCAATTTTTTATGCGGCTAATGAATGAAGTCTTGAAGGAGTTCATTGGTAAGTTTGTCATTGTTTACTTGTATGACATTGATGTTGTTTTTAAAGAAGCTTTTGCAGCGTGTAAAAATCCAGTCAATAGGGACAACAATCCATGGAAAGAGTTTATGTTGCAGGATGAACTATTGTTCAAGAACAATCAACTATATATTGTCAATTGCTCAATGAAGGAAAACTTGGTCCAAGAAAAGCATAATGGTGGGTTCCATGGACACTTTGGTGTTGAGAAAACATTTGGGCAATTGAGTCACTTCTATTTTTGGCCTAAGATGAAGGCAAGTGTACAAAGGTATGTATGTAAGTGCAGTGTATGTCAACAAGTGAAAGGGAGATGTCATAATGCTAGACTATACATGCCATTTCCCATTCCCAACAGACCTTGGGATTCGGTGAGTATGGACTTTGTTCTGGGTTTATCGAGAACTCAACGAGGTAATGATTCAATCCTTGTAGTTGTGGATATATTTACTAAGATGTCTCATTTCATTTCATGTTTCAAAACTAGTGATGCTACCCATGTGACTATTTTTTTTTTGATGAGATTGTTTGGTTGCATGGTTTTCCAAAAAGTATAATCTCTGACAGGGACACAAGATTCACCAGACATTTCTGGAGGACCTTGTGGAAGAAACTTGGCACTAAGCTAAATTTTAGCTCATCCTATCATCCACAGTCTGATGGGAAAACAGAGGTTGTAAACATGAGTTTGGGTAATTTGTTGAGGAGTTTAGTAGGTGACCGACCAAAGCAATGGGATCATGTGCTAGCCCAGGTTGAGCTTGCATATAATGAATCACCAAATAGGAGCACAAGAAAGAGTCCATTTCAGATCTTGTACAACATGCATTCGAGGGGAATTTGTGAGCTAAGAGACTTGGGAAAGCTTGAGCATAGAACAGCTGATGGAGAGGATTTTGCAACGTCCATGAGTGAGCTGCACGAGCAAGTAAAACAAAGATTACAAGATACAAGCAACAACTATAATCAATGAGCAAATGTACACATGAAAGAGGTAAACTTTGAAGTGGGAGATGTGGTCCTAGCTCACCTAAGAAAATAGAGGTTTCGAAGGGGAGAATATAATAAATTGAAAATGAAGTATATAGGACCTTGTAAGATCCTCCGCAAGTTTTCAGCAAATTCTTATGAGTTGGAGTTACCTCCAGGAATTGGCATTTCACCCATTTTTAATGTAGCAGATTTGTATCCCTACAAAGTTGGTGATGCAGATCAATCTTCTGGGAATATTGACCAGGATGAAGGAAAGGAACAACAGTGGCTGAAGCAAATGCCCATGGCAAAGAGTGTAGAGGTTGAACAGATTTTGGATACACATGTTGCCAAGAAGACCATAAGGAAAGAATATCTTGTGAAGTGGAAAGATCGTTCGATGGAGGATTCTACTTGGATGGATGAAACAACACTATAGAAGGTAGGTCATTCTATAGAAGATCTTATGAGTAGGAGCTCATAAAATTTTCTTTTTTGGGGAGTTTGATGCAGGAAACTTAGGTCGAGCACATAAAAATTGATAAGTTATTAAAGTCAGACCAAGAGCCTAGCAATGTGATGGATTGATCACATGTCAAGGCTAGAACATTTTAAAGTTTATTTGTGAAAAGTTTTTGATATTCCATTAAGATTAGTTAGGAATATCTAGTTAAAAGAAAGATTTTATAGTTAGTAGGTAGTTACGGCTAAGGGAAATTGGTTCACATCCATGAACTCATTTCTTGGAAAATTGCTTTTAGTTTTTGGAGAGGGGAGGTACATTTTTGGGGGTTGGAAGATTTTTGGGTTTGAGAGAGAGGTACGCTGTTTTTTTTTTCTCTGTGGGAGATTGAAGTTAACTGAACAACATTTCTTAGACTAGTGCTTCTATTATCAACAAATTGAAATTTTAAGTGTGTGTGAGACAATTATTTGCATATGTGTTTGTGAGGTTTGTGAACCATAATATTAATATCTGGAGATTGAAATTGATTTGGTATTTAAATTGCTGTGTTGAATGAGGAATTCATGCACTGTATTTTCTCTATTATTTACATTTAAATGAGAACCTAGAGAATCACATTTCAGTTAATATTCTAATCCAGTGCTTTTGCATCCAAGATTGTGTATTGGAAAGAGTCATTTACATTACAGATTTGAGAATATAGAGCACTCTGTATCAAGCCAACAGAAGAAAGGAAAATTCGTAAGGGAAAACCGTCATCAAATTTGTGGGTCAATTTCTGATCAAAGGAAGACAAAATTCGAAATTATGGCATTTGGGTTTTGTGCAGAGCAGGATCTATTTGGTAACTAGCAAGCGATTTTCCAAAAAGATCCTTGGTTGGGGAGTTACGAAGGGATCTTTAAATTGTGTTTTTACAGACTACGTGGCTGGGAAAAACGATTTTTTGTTCCCCTGTACCAACAATGTGGTTTGCTGAGATAACAATGATTCGTTGTTCCCCATGTACCAACACTGTGGTTTGCTGAGATAGCAACGATTTGCTACTCACCTTCTATCAACATTGTGGTTTATTGAGATATCAACAATTTGTTGTTCTCCTGTATCAACATTGTGGTTTGCTGAGATAGCAACGATTCGATGTTCCCCCTGTATCAGCACTGTGGTTTGCTAAATAGCAACGATTTTTTGTTCCCATTGTACCAGCTTTGTGGTTTCTTGAGATAGCAACCATCAATTTGTTGAAAATAGCAACAAGAAATGCTAAAAATAGCACTGCTATAAATAACAGTTCAGCTAATGTTGATCTTAACAACAATGGATGGAAAAAAATAGAAGTGCTAAAAACAACATTCTATAAATAGCATTTCGAGATACCTTCCTATTTTAGTCAGTTCCTAAACTAAAATAGTGAAGTAAAATTCGAATTTGATCTTAAGAGCAGTTTGTAAAATAATTAATTAATTCATCTTGATTTAATTAGTTAACGAAAATCAAACTTGAAGTCTATGTGAGGACATGCAACAGTTTCTCCATTAATTGAGGATTTTATCTATCAATTAAAGGATAAGGATGAGTTGTAATTAGTTGACTTAGTTCACCGAGTCAAGTCCAATTAGATTAATTCAAACAATTTGTTGAATTAATATAAGTTCAATTAGTTAATGCTTGCATACATGTAACTACTGCACTTCAGATAATTGAGTATTCTCTCATAAATAACTCATGCATGTCCATTCAGACAGAGGCCCAGTTGATATCTGATGGAGGGGTAGTGTACTATCAGTTGCTAGAATATTCCATTGTGAATATTTCTTGCATGCAGAATGAATTATTTCCTTGAGGATTGCGTAGTTACTTCTTTAGGTTTAGTGCGTGTGATGAGGCCAATTCACACATGTGACATCATTGGACCCCAAGGAAAATTGCGCAAGGAAATAGGAAGCTTGGAGGGCTTAAGGAGGACATATATAGTGTCTATTCAATCTATGAGCTGTATTGTTTGATTGCAGAGAGAGCAGGATAGCTTGAGCGCTGATTCTTTTTGTAACTTGAACAAGATTTCCACTTGTATGATAACACAAAGTTGGGGTTTTAGGTTGAGTCTTTCCCCGTGATATTTCTTCTGTGTTATGTGTGATTGATTTCTCATTCTCAGTTATGTGTGTTTTCTTGATCTTGCTCAATTCGATTAAGCTTCCGCAAGTGTTGTAGAAGTAGATCTTGTATTGTGTTTTAGTATATTGCATAAACTGTTGATCTACAATGGGAATTTCTACATGGTATCAGAGCAAAGGTGATCAAGGCAAAGAACAATATACAAGAAGGAGAAGTCCGAAGTTTGGTTCCTAAATATATAAATCGAGTTCTTATCACATCTATATTTCACCTATAGCGTTCAGTGGTTTAAGACTCGAGTATGCCCTTGATGGCAGCTCGAATTATATAGCCTGGAAGGATCGCATGGAGGCAATATTAGAGGATAATGGTCTAAAGGACTTCATTGATCAAGAAGTCCCCAAGCCGACTGATGCTACTCAACTGGCGGAATGGAAGAAATGTATGGCTAGAGTAAGGAGAATCCTCCTGGAGGGAGTCCGAGATCACATTGTCTCGAGCCTCCATGGGAAGGAGACTCCGTTTTCGATGTGGAAAACATTGAAAGAGTTATATCAGAACAAAAACAATCAGAGGAAGCTAACGCTGAAAGACAAGCTTCGTAAGATCACGTGTGAAAAGGGCGACACGATCTCTACATATCTGAACAAGCTCACCACCTGAGGGATGAGCTTGGAAGTGTAGGGATCACGACCGCTGATGATGACATGGTGAGTTTTGCACTCCTCGGTCTCCCTAAGAGCTGGCATAGCTACCAAGAATCGGTTAATGGGAGAGAAAAACTGCCAGATTGGGAACGACTTTGGTCGGATCTGATGCAGGAGGAAATCAGAAGAAGCACTAGAGATGGATCCTCATCGAAGCAAGATGATGAGGAAAATCTAGCCTTAGCGAGTAAGGCGAGGAAAGGGAAAGGGAAGGCATCCCATCCCAAATCCAGTTCTTCCCATGGTGGGAAGAACATTGACAAATCAAAAGTGCGATGCTTTCATTGTCATGAAGTGGGCCATTATGCTACAAATTGTCCATAGAAGAAATCCAAGAAAAGTTCCTTAAAGGGATCTGATGGTGAGGCACTGGCCTCACAGTTTGAGCTAGATTTCTCGCTATTGCATGCATGGTTTCATCCACGATGGGATGTGTGTGGTACCTGGACAATGGAGCTTCATTCCACATGTCAGGTGACAAGAATATTTTCAGTACTTTGGAGGAGAAGGATCTCCAGATGCGGATCGAGATGGGCGATGATGGAAAGTACTGTGTTTCAGGTGAAGGTACGATTGTGTTTCAGAGGGAGCATGGAGCTCCCCTCACCCTGACTGATGTAAAGTATGTACCAGGTCTGAAGAAGAATCTTGTGTCTATCACTATGCTAGAAGATAAAGGCTATGATGTAGTATTTAGTCAAGGAAAGGTATTCCTGAGGCATATTGGTACTAGACAGACAAAGCGAATAGGCATTCAAGTTAAGAAACTCTACAAGCTGGAGGTAGTCAACTGTGCTGCTTTGTGTTCCAAAGTTGAGACGGTGCAAAGTTAAGATGTTGGCGAGCTATGGCATAGAAGACTGGGCCACTTGCACCATGGAGTCCTGAAGATCATGCAACAGATTTCCACTGGATCACCCAAGGGAAAACTTGAGCAGACGACTACATGCAAAGGTTGTACCTTGGGTAAGTATGCGAAATATTCCTTTCCGGATCGAGACAGTAGAGCTAGAGAAATCCTAGAGCGAGTTCACTCAGATGTTTGTGGGCCCTTCTCTACAGCCTCCACCGCTAAACAAAGGTACTATCTTATTTTTATTGATGATTTTTCTTGTAGATGTTGGATCTAATTTATGCAAAAGAAGGATCAGAGCTTCTTGAGGTTTTGTGAGTTTTAAGCCTTGGCAGAGAAATAATCTGGAAAGAAAATAAAAGCCTTGCGTAGCGACAATGGTGGGGAGTATGTCTCCCAGCAGTTTAAAGACTTCTATGCTGCAGAAGGTATTAAACGGGAACTGAGGACACCCCATAGCCCACAGCAGAATGGGGTGGCCGAAAGGAAGAACAGATCGATTGTGGGGGTAGCTCGAGCGATGTTGCATGACCAAAGCCTACCACTGCATTTGTGGGCTGAGACATGCAATACAACAATATACTTGCAGAACCAAAGCCCGACTGTATACTGGGGATGAAGACACCTATGAAGGCCTATTCGAGAAGCGACCTGATGTAAGTCACTTCTGAATCTTTGGATCATCAGTTTACTATCATGTGACCAAAGATGCCAAGAAGAAGCTAGACCCAACAACTGAGTTGGGAATACTTGCGGGGTACAAAGATACACCCCAAAACTAAGGGGTGTACCTTCCTTCCACTCAGAGGGCTGTGGTACGCAGGGATTTGAAGTTTGACAAGCATAAAGCCATGCGCTTATCGCTTGAGAGGGAGCTCGAGTTGCATGTAGATGAGGAACTTTTAGTTCCTAAGGATGGGGAGCCTCAGATTGATGCGGAGCAGCTGCATGCAGAGGATCCGTGAGTGGAGACGTCCACTCATGCTAATACTTCCAGAGATGGGTAGAAACGCTCAAGGGAAGCTGATAGGTTGATGCTGGATGCGCGAGAGAATGTGGGACAACCATCTTCTTAGCGCAGACAGAGGAGGTCACCCGAGCAGTACACTGGGTACATGGCCCTGGTTGGGGAGTGTGTAGATACTGAACCTTCTTCATTCGAGGAGGCAGTGCAACAACCAGTCTGGGTTGATGCAATGGTAGAGGAGTACGACTCTATCATTCAGAACAGTGTGTGGGATGTTGTCCCAAGGCCTCAGGGCAAGTCAGTGGTGAGTTCCAGATGGCTTTACAAGGTAAAGCAGGCAGCTGATGGCAGTGTTGAGAAACATAAGGCAAGGTTTGTTGCCCGGGGTTTCTCACAGGTCGAGGGGATCAACTACGATGAGACTTTTGCTCCCGTAGCGAGGTACTCATTGATTAGATCGATGTTGGCACTATCAACCCAGATGGGGTGGAAGATCCACTAGATGGATGTGAAGACAACATTTTTCAATGGGAAGATTGAGGAGGAGGTGTACATTGAGCAACCAGAAGGTTTTGAAACCTTCGATCGCGAGTTTCATGTGTGTAGACTCAAGAGGGCTATGTATGGGCTGAAGCAAGCACCCTGTGCTTGGTACGTTAGGATCGACAGCGATTTCACCGGTTGGGCTTCACCAAGAGTGAAGCATATGCGAACCTTTACCACATCATGGTCAAAGTAAACCATTGATCATTGTTCTTTGTGTCGATGATCTGATTTTGAAAGGTGATGATCCGCTGATACAGTCTTGCAAGGAGGACCTTGCAAGAGAGTTCGAGATGAAGGACGTGGGCCTTATGCACTACTTTCTAGGCATGGAGGTGTGGCAGAAAGGCGGGGAAGTATTTGTGTCTCAAGGCAAGTATGCCAATGAGATACTCAGGCGCTTTCACATAGAGAAGTGCAAGCCCATGCAGACTCGTCTAGCTGGGAACTGGAGGAAGGAGGATGCTACTTTAGGTGAGGTAGTAGCTGCTACTGTTTATCGGCAGCTGGTGGGTTCACTTATGTATCTGGTGAACACACAACCCGACTTATGCTTTGTGGTGAACCAACGGAGTCAAGCTATGGTTCAGCCTACCACGCTGTTTTAGATGGCAGCGAAGCATGCGCTGAGATACCTCAGAGGCACATCTCAGTTCAGATTGTGGTACAGACGGACAGAGGGAGTGAAGCTTCAGGGCTTCACATATGTGGATTGGGCAGGGAGTCCATCAGACTGGAAGAGCGCCTATGGAGGAATCTTAAACCTTGGTTCAACTGCAGTTCCCTGGTATAGCAAGAAATAGAGATCAGTTGCACTTAGCTCAGCAGAGGCTGAATACATGGTTGCTGGTCAGGCTGCATGTGAGGCCATTTGAATGCGGAAGATTCTAGTGGGATTGTTTGGTCAGATGATGGATCCTACAGTGATCTACTGCGATAACCAGAGTTGCATCAAACTCTCAGAGAATCCAGTTTTTCATGACAGGTCCAAGCACATTGATATCCGATATCACCATCTTCGAGATTGTGTGGTCAAGAGAATCATGTTGTTGCTGTATGTTTCGACCGAGGAACAGGATACAAATATCTTGACTAAGGCATTGTCAAGATGCAAGTTGCAGTTCCACAGAGACAGGATTGGGGTTACTGATAATCCCTTTCTTGTTGAGAGGGAGTGTTGAAAATAGCAACAAGAAATTCTAAAAATAGAACTGTGAAAAATAGCACTGCTATAAATAGCAGTTCAACTAGTGTTGATCTTAGCAACAATGGATGGAAAAAAATGGAAGTGCTAAAAATAGCATTCTATAAATATCATTTCGGGATACCTTCCTATTTTAGTTAGTCCCTAAACTAAAATAGTAAAGTAAAATTCGAATTTGATCGTAAGAGTAGTTTGTAAAATAATTAAATATTTCATCTTGATTTAATTAGTTAAGGAAAATCAAACTTGAAGTCTATGTGGGGACATGCAACAATTTCTCCATTAATTGAGGATTTTATCCATTAGTGAAAGGATAAGGATGAGTTGTAATTATGAGTGGTAATTAGTTGACATAGTTAACTGAGTCAAGTCCAGTTAGATTAATTCAAACAGTTTGTTGAATTAATGTAAGTTCAGTTAGTTAATTCTTGCATGCATGTAACTACTGCACTTCAGATCACTGAGTATTCTCTGATAAATAACTCACGCATGTCAGTTCAGATAGAGACCCAGTTGAGATCAGATGGAGGGGTAGTGTACTATCAGTTGCTAGAATATTCTATTGTGAGTATTCCTTGCATGCAGAAGGAATTCTTTCCTTGAGGATTGTGTAGTTACTTCTTTAGGTTTAGTGAGTGTGATGAGGCCAATTCGCACATGTGACATCATTGGACCCCAAGGAAAATTGCGCAAGGAAATAGGAGGCTCGGAGGGTTTGAGGAGGACATATACAGTGTCTATTCAGTCTGTGAGCTATATTGTTTGATTGCAGAGAGAGCAGGATAGCTTGAGAGCTGATTCTTTTTGTAACTTGAACAATATTTCAATTTGTATGATAATATAGAGTTGGGGTTTTAGGCTGAGGATTTCCCCGTGATATTTCTTCTGTGTTATGTGTGATTGATTTCTCATTCTCAGTTATATGTGTTCTCTTGATCTTGCTCAATTTGATTAAGCTTCCGCAAAGTGTTGTAGAAGTAGATCTTGTATTGTGTTTTAGTATGTTGCATAATATGTTGATCTACAGTTGGAATTTCTACATGGTATCAGAGCAAAGGTGATCAAGGAAAATAACAATATACAAGAAGGAGAAGTCCGAAGTTTGGTTCTTAAATATAGAAATCGAGTTCTTATCACATCTCTATTTCACCTATGGCGTTCGATGGTTTAAGACTCGAGTATGCCCTTGATGGCAGCGCAATATAGCCTGGAAGGATCGCATGGATGCAGTATTAGAGGATAACGGTCTAAAGGACTTCATTGATCAAGAAGTCCCCAAGCCCACTGATGCTACTCAACTGGGGGAATGGAAGAAATGTGTGGCTAGAGCAAGGAGAATCCTCCTGGAGGGAGTTCGAGATCACATTGTCTCGAGCCTCCATGGGAAGGAGACTCCATTTTCGATGTGGAAAACATTGAAAGATTTATATCAGAACAACAACGATCAGAGGAAGCTGGTGTTGAAATACAAGCTTCGTAAGATCAAGTGTGAAAAGGGCGAGACAATCTCTACATATCTGAACAAGATGACCACGTGTAGCGATGAGCTTGGAAGTGTAGGGATCATGACCGCTGATGATGACATGGTGAGTCTTGCACTCCTCTGTCTCTTTAAGAGCTAGCATAGCTACCAAGACTCGGTTAATGCGAGAGAAAAACTGCCAGATTGGGAACAAATTTGGTCGGATCTGATGCAGGAGGAAATCAGAAGAAGCACCAAAGATGGATCCTCATTGAAGCAAGATGATGAGGAAAATATAGCCTTAGCGAGTAAGGCAAGGAAAGGGAAAGGGAAGGCATCCCATCCCAAATCCGGTTCTTCTCATGGTGGGAAGAAGATTGACAAATCGAAAGTGCGATGCTTTCATTTTCATGAAGTGGGCCATTTGCTACAAATTGTCCATAGAAGAAATCCAAGAAGGGTTCCTCAAAGGGATCTAATGGTGAGGCACTGGGCTCACAGTTTGAGCTAGATTTCTTGCTATCGCATGCATGGTTTCATCCATGGTTGGATGTGTGTGGTACTTGGACAATGGAGCTTCATTCCACATGTCAGGTGACAAGAATCTTTTCAGTTCCTTGGAGGAGAAGGATCTCCAGATTTGGATCGAGATGGGTGATGATGGAAAGCATTGTGTTTCAGGTGAAGGTACGATTGTGTTTCAGAGGGAGCATGGAGCTCCCCTCACCCTGACTGTTGTAAAGTATGTACCAGGTTTGAAGAAGAATCTTGTGTCTATCGCTATGCTAGAAGATAAAGGATATGATGTAGTCTTTAGTCAAGGAAAGGTATTCTTGAGGCATATTGGTACTAGACAGACAAAGAGAATATGGATTCGAGTTAAGAATCTCTACAAACTAGAGGTAGACGACTGTGCTGCTTTGAGTTCCAAAGCTGAGATGGTGTAAAGACAAGATGTTGGCAAGCTATGGCATAGAAGACTGGGCCACTTGCACCATGGAGCCCTGAAGATCATGCAACAGATTTCTACCGGATTACCCAAGGGAAAACTTGAGCAGACGACTATATGCAAAGGCTGTACCTTGGGTAAGTATGCGAAATATCTCTTTTCGGATTGAGACAGTAGAGTTGGAGCAATCCTGGAGCGAGTTCACTCAGATGTTTGTGGGCCCTTCTCTACAACTTCCACCGCTAAACAAAGGTACTATGTTATTTTTATTGATGATTTTTCTCGAAGATGCTGGATCTACTTTATGCAAAACAAGGATCAGACCTTCTTGAGGTTTTGTGAGTTTAAAGCCTTGGCAGAGAAAGAATCTGGAAAGAAAATAAAAGCCTTGCGTAGCGAAAATGGTGGGGAGTATGTCTTCCAGCACTTTAAAGACTTCTGTGCTGCAGAAGGTATTAAATGGGAACTCACGGCACCCCATAACCCACATCAGAATGGGGTGGCCGAAAGGAAGAACAGATTGATTGTGGGAGCAGCGCGAGCGATGTTGCATGACCAAAGCCTACCACTGCATTTGTGGGCTGAGACATGCAATACAATAGTATACTTGCAGAACAAAAGCTCGCACCGTATACTGGGGATGAAGACACCTATGGAGGCCTATTCCAGGGAGCGACCTAATGTAAGTCACTTCTGAATCTTTGGATCATCAGTTCACTGTCATGTGACCAAAGATGCCAGGAAGAAGCTGGATCCAACAACTGAGTTGGGAATACTTGTGGGGTACACGGATACACCCCTAAAAACTATCGGGTGTACCTTCCTTCCACTCAGAGGGCTGTGGTACGCACGGATCTGAAGTTCGACAAGCATAAAGCCATGCGCTTATCACTTGAGAGGGAGCTTGAGTTGCATGTAGATGAGGAACTTTCAATTCCTAAGGATGAGGAGCCTCAGATTGATGCGAAGCAACTGCATGCAAAGGTTTCGTGAGTGGAGACATTCACTCATGCTGATACTTCCAGAGATGGGCGAAAACGCTCAAGGGAAGCTGAGAGGTTGATGCTGGATGCACGAGAGAATGTGGGACAACCATCTTCTTACCGCAGACAGAGGAGGTCACCTGAGCAGTACACTGGGTACATGGCCCTGGTTGGGGAGAGTGTAGATACCGAACCTTCTTCATTCGAGGAGGTAGTGCAGCAACCAGTCTGGGTTGATGCAATGGTAGAGGAGTACGACTCTATCATTCAGAACAGTGTGTGGGATGTTGTCCCAAGGCTTCAGGGCAAGTCAATGGTGAGTTTCAAATGGCTTTACAATGTAACGCAGACAGCTGATAGCAGTGTTGAGAAACATAAGGCAAGGTTTGTTGCCCGGGGTTTCTCACAGGTCGAGGGGATCGACTGCGATGAGACTTTTGCTCCCGTGGCAAGTTACTCATCAATTAGATCAATGTTGGCACTATCAACTCAGATGGGGTGGAAGATCCACTAGATGGATGTGAAGACAACATTCCTCAATGGGAGGATTGAGGAGGAGGTGTACATTGAGCAACCAAAAAGTTTCGAAACCTTCGATCGTGAGTCGCATGTGTGCAAACTCAAGAGGGCTTTGTATGGGCTGAAGGAATCACTCCATGCTTGGTACACCAAGATCGACAGCTATTTCATCGGTTTGGGCTTCACCAAGAGTGAAGCAGATGTGAACCTTTACCACATCATGGTTGAAGGTAAACCATTGATCATTGTTCTTTATGTCGATGATCTGATTTTGACATGTGATGATCAGCTGATACAGTCTTGCAAAGAGGACCTTGCAAGAGAGTTCGAGATGAAGGACGTGGGCCTTATGCACTACTTTCTAGGCATGGAGATGTGGCAGAAAGATGGGGAAGTATTTGTCTTAAGGCAAGTATGCCAATGAGATACTCAGGCGCTTTCACATGGAGAAATGTAAGCCCATGTAGACTCTTCTAGCTGGGAACTGGAGGAAGGAGGATGCTACTTCAGGTGAGGTAGTAGCTGCTACTGTTTATCGACAACTGGTGGGTTCACTTATGTATCTGGTGAACACACAACCCGACTTATGCTTTGCGGTGAACCAGCTGAGTCAAGCTATGGTTTAGCCTACCAAGCTGTTTTGGAAGGCATCGAAGCATGTGCTGAGATACCTTAGAGTCACATCTCAGTTCGGATTGTGGTACAGAAAGACAGAGGGAGTGAAGCTTAAGGGCTTCATAGATGCGGATTGGACAGGGAGTCCATTAGACCAGAAGAGCACTTCTGGAGGAATCTTCAACCTTGGTTCAGCTGCAGTTTCCTGGTACAGTAGGAAACAAAGATCAGTTGCACTTAGCTCAGCAAAGGCTGAATACATGGTTGCTATTCAGGTTGCATGCAAGGCCATTTGAATGTGGAAGATTCTAGTGGGATTGTTTGGTCAGATGATGGATCCTACATTGATCTACTGCGATATCCAGAGTTGCATCAAACTCTTGGAGAATCCAGTTTTTCATGATAGGTCCAAGCACATTGATATTTGGTATCACCATCTTCGAAACTGTGTGGTCAAGAGGATCATGTTGTTGCTGTATGTTTCGATCGAGGAACATGATACAAATATCTTGACTAAGGCATTGTCAAGATGCAAGTTGGAGTTCCACAGAGACAGTATTGGAGTTACTGATAATCCCTTTCTTGTTGAGAGGGAGTGTTGAAAATAGCAACAAGAAATGCTAAAAATAGAATTGCTAAAAATAGCACTATGATAAATAACAGTTCAGCTAGTGTTGATCTTAGCAACAATGGATGGAAAAAAATGGAAGTGTTAAAAATAACATTCTATAATATCATTTCGGGATACTTTCCTATTTTAGTCAGTCCCTAAACTACAATAATAAAGTAAAATTCAAATTTGATCTTAAGAGCAGTTTGTAAAATAATTAATTAATTCATCTTGATTTAATTAGTTAAGGAAAATCAAACTTGAATTTTGTGGGGACATGCAATAGTTTCTCCTTTAATTGAGGATTTTATCCATCAGTTAAATGATAAGGATGAGTTGTAATTAGTTGACTTAGTTAACTGAGTCAAGTCCAGTTAGATTAATTCAAACAGTTTGTTGAATTAATGTAAGTTCAGTTAGTTAATGCTTGCATGCATGTAACTACTGCACTTCAGATAACTGAGTATTCTCTCATAAATAACTCATGCATGTCAGTTCAGATAGAGACCCAGTGGAGATCAGATGGAGGGGCAGTGTACTATCAGTTGCTAGAATATTCCATTGTGAATATTCCTTGCATGCAGAAGGAATTCTTTCCTTGAGGATTGCATGGTTACTTCTTCAGGTTTAGCGAGTGTGATGAAACCAATTCGCACATGTGACATCATTGGACCCCAAGGAAAATTGCGCAAGGAAATAGGAGGCTTGGAGGGCTTGAGGATGACATATACAATGTCTATTCAGTCTGTGAGCTGTATTGTTTGATTGCAGAGAGAGCAAGATAGCTTGAGAGCTGGTTCTTTTTGTAGCTTGAACAAGATTTCCACTTGTATGATAATACAAAGTTGGGGTTTTAGGTTGAGGCTTTCCCTGTGATATTTCTTCTGTGTTATGTGTGATTGATTTCTCATTCTCAGTTATATGTGTTCTCTTGATATTTCTCAATTCGATTAAGCTTCCGTAAAGTGTTGTAGAAGTAGATCTTGTATTGTTTTTTAGTATATTGCATAATCTATTGATCTACAGTGGGAATTTCTACAAAATTTGCCCTAGAAGGAAACCCTAGGTTTATATGAGGGAATTGTATCGCGACTATGTATTATTATTCTGAGAGAGAAAGAGAGAGGAGATGGTGTGAGAGTGGAGGAAATTACATCGGATCTGCTATAGGTTGTATTTATTCATTTTGCTAGATAATATTAAAGGAAAGATTGACTGTTTCTTTGTCAACGTATCCCAAATTGAGTGAACCACGTATATTTGCATCTCTCTTGTTTTATGTGTTTCTATATTTGTGTTTCCGCAATATTTTGTGTATTTCATTGCTTTGGTAATTAATTTCTAACCACTAGTATTAGAGTCGAAAGTTTATTTCGTTGATAAACTTGCAGGAGAGAAGGGTTCATGGTTCGAGTGGGAGCAATGGTGGAAGATGATAGGTTTAAGGTCGAGAAATTTAACGGCCAAAACTACCCGCTGTGGAAGTTGCAAATGGAAGATTATATGTATCAGAAATATTTGTAACTACCATTGAGCGGAAAATCAAAGAAATCGACGAGTATGACAGACACATAATGAAAGATTCTCGATAGAAAGACTAGGAACAAGACGGTTGTGTCTGACAATGTCGATGGCATTCAACATTTCAAAGGAAATGATAACAAAAGGTTTAATGATAACATTGAAAAAACTATATGAAAAACCATCAATGTCAAATAAGATATTTCTTATGAAGTGTCTATTTAATATGAAGACGTCAGAAGGTGGTTTTGTTGCTTATCATTTAAATTAATTTAACATTGTTACCAATCAATTAAGTTCTGTGGGGGTAAATTTTGATGATGAAGTTAGGGCGTTGTTATTTCTGTGCTTATTGCCAGAAAGTTGGAATGGCCTAGTTATGACTATTAGTAACTCTGTCTCTGGATCTAGTACTTTAAAGTTTGATGATGTTGTTGATGCCATCCTTCGCGAGGAAATGTGATGAAAAAGCTCCAGTGAGATATCAAGTAATGCTTTCACTGCATAGACTATGGGAAGAAAAATGGAAATACGGAGCCGAGGAAATCATAATAAGTCAAGAAAAGACAGATCCAAATCCAGATTAGGTATAGTGTGCTGGAAATGTGGGAAGAAAGGACACTTGAAAAAAGACTGCAAATCTCGGAATGGAAAAGAAGGAGATGGACAACAATAGAACAATCATGAAGCGAATGTGTTAGGTGATGTGCTACAAGATGCTTTGATTCTTTCATTAGATAATATTATTGATTCTTGGATGGTAGATTCAAGGCCCTCATTCCGTGCCACACCTAATAGGAAACATTTTCATGACTATGTTCAAGGAGATTTTTGACATGTTCATTTGGTTGATGATAAACCCTGTAAAATTGTTGGAATGAGTAAGGTTTTTATAAAGAAACAAAATGGAAACCAATGGCTATTGAAGAAGGTAAGGCATGTTCCAAATCTGAAGAAAAATATAATTTCAACAGGGGAGTTAGGTGGTGAAGATTGTGTAAACTACATTCATAGACAAAATCTGGAAGGTCACTAAAGCAGCTCCCAGTAATAGTGAAAGGAGAAAATGTTGGTATATTGTATTTATGCAATGGTATTTCTAATTTTGTTAATGCTTTAACCTACACAAGAGCAGACACGACATTGTGACATAATAGGCTTGGCCACATGAGTAAAAAAGGGATGCAGATTATTCACTCAAGAAATTTGTTGCTAGGTTTGAAGCATGTTGATTTGAATTTCTGTGAGAATTGTGTTTATGGAAAACAGAAGAGAGTCAGATTTATCCGAATTGGGAAAAAAAAAGATGAGAGAAAAATTAGATCTTGTGCATACAGATGTATTGGGACCAACTCAGGTATCATCTCTCGATGGCTCACGCTATTATGTTACTTTTATTGATGATGCTACTGGGTAACCCTTAATTTATTGTATTTAGAATAAATCTGATGTATTTGATACTTTCAAAAAATGGAAAATTTTAGCTGAGAATGAGACAAGAAAGAAGTTGAAGTGTCTCAAATCAGACACCGGAGGTGAATATTGTAGAAAAGAGGTTGATAATTAATATTCAAAGCATGGGATTCGTAGAGAGAAGACAGTTCTAGGAACACCACAAGAAAATGGTGTGTCAGAAAGGATGATTAGGACAATCATGGAGCGTGAAAGGTGCATGAGCTTGCATGCAGGATTACCCTTACAATTTTGGGCAGATGTTGTAGATTCTGTTGTTTATCTAATAAATAGAGGGTCTTCAAGTTCCTTAGATGGTGGTATTCGAGAGGAGGCATGTGTTGAAAATGTGTAACTAGGTTTGATCTTCATAAGTGTGAAATGTATTCTTGTAAATGTAAAATGAAAAATAAGTTATTATTAATATCAGAGCATGGATTTCATGCTTAAGTTCTTTTATTTTATAGTTCAAACACCCATTGAATGCTTCTAGGGTTTTTCTTAGGCATAAGAGTCATTGTCATATATTGAAAATCCTATGGGCACATTGTAAATTGAAATGGAAAATTTATTTTGTCTGTAAAGTGTCGAAATATCTCCAAGATCAAGTCGACCTGATGAGCTGTCAAGCCGACCTACATGAAGAGCCACATCAGCCCTTGAAAAATCCTATATATAAAGAAACTCGTCCTCCATTTGGATCACTCACTCACTCATCTCTTATGCGAAGAAGCAAAAGAAGAAGAAGTCTAAGAAGGAAGTGCAAAGAAGAGGAAGTCAAAGAAGTTGAAGTGCTTTTGGGCCTTATTTATCTCTCTTGGGAAGATCAAAGTTAGGGTTTTTGCGCTAGGATCTCTTATGGTTCGATCTTGGAAGCAAACTAGAAGGGAAGACAAGCGAATGTCTTTTAGGGCATATTATTAGCCCTAAGACTCAAGACAAGGCAAGCGAAGTCAAGAGGAAGGATATTAGAGGGAGATTAAAGTCTCTTAAAGAAGCAGTAGCAGTTGAAGTAGTTGTTGGGGAGAAGAATTTCAAATCTATTGCAAGGTCGAAGATATTGCAGTAGGAGGCTATGGTAGATGTGATCTTGGAGGGTATTTTTCTAAGTCTCTAGGTCATGGTATTCAACAATTCAAAGGTATAAGAAAAGAAGAGATTTACAAGTTTTCCCCTCAAGAGGAGGGGTTTTGGCCCTGGCTTGTAGCCTATATATTGTGTCAATGTTCTTATTGTTTTAGTAATTGTTTGATGTATTGCACATTGGAATAATAACGAACAAGGCTAATAAGTAAAAGATAACACAGACAATTATCAAGTTAAGAGAATTAACATACTTATTGCACTATTGAATTCTCAACATGGTATCAAAGCTTTGATTCTCTAAGGGCATCATGAAGATCTACTCTACAATGAAGAATGTCATCAAGAAAATTACAAGCCAACTCAAGAAAGGTATCAAGGAAGCATGGAGTTTCTTATTCTCTTCAAAGAAAGCATCAATCAATGAAAGGGATGAAGGTCTCTTCTCGGCTCTCTCTGGTACATTCCAAGACAAAGACATCTGGGTAATTGATAGTGGTGCATCAAGGCACATGACTGGCCGCTCCAACCGACTGAAGACCTTATCAAAAGGAAAATTTTCTTACTCTGTGGAACTTGGAGACAATAAGAGATATCTTGTGAAGGGCATTGGATCAACTTCCATAGAACTCGAATATGGAAGCAACATCCACCTCAACAACATTCTATTTTTTCCAGGTTTGCACAAAAATTTACTTTTTATTTCAAGTTTAAAAGACAAAGGAGATAGAGGAGCCTTCATTGATGGAAAAGTAATTGTTTGGGGAAAATACTCGAGCATAGATCAAGGTAAAATTATTGGTGTCTGAGAAGGAAGGCTTACAGATTAATATCTCCTGTAAACCAAGCCCTAGTTCACACTGAGATTATTCCATGTGAAATTTGGCATCGAAGGTTTGGTCATCCACATTTCAAAATACTTCCAACTTTAAGATCCATAGTAGGTGGAATCCCGAATCTAAGGGAAGATCATGAAGGTGTCTACAAGGGATGTGCATTGTGCAAGAATAACAAGAGACCATTTGGAAGCAATGCTTCATGGTCGAAAGAAATCTTGGATCTCATTCACTCTGATGTGTGTGGCCCTATGAATCCAAAATAACTTGGAGGCCATCTATACTATGTCACATTCATAGAGAATCATTCAAGAAAGACCTGGGTTTACTTGATGAAAACCAACGATGAAGTATTTACAAAATTTCAAGAATTCAAGGCTGAAGTGGAGAACCTTACAGAAAGAATAATCAAGATACCAAGATCTGATAATGGAGGAGAACATACATCTAAAGAGATTATAGTATTCTATAAGGAGTCTGGGATTAAGAAGGAGCTGATAGTTCCATACAATCCCGAACAAAATGGAGCTGCAGAAAGAAAGAATAGATCTATTGAAGAAAGTGTAAAAGCAATGTTACATGATCAAGATATACCTAAGTCTATGTGGGGAGAGGCAACAAAGACAATGACCTATATTTAGAATTGATGTCCTCACAGATCTCTAGATAACAAGACTCTGGAAGAAGTGTTCACTCGAAAGAAGTCCTCTGTAGATCATCTCCAGGCCTTTGGGAGTCCTGTTTATATTGATATACTAAAGGACAAAAGAAAGAATCTGGATCCTTACTATATGAAAGGTATATTTGTTGGGTATAATAACTCATCAAAAGCTTATAGAATCTATATGAAAGATGGACATCACATTGAAGTTAGTCGTGATGTCATATTTGATGAGAGTATAACATTCAAGAAGTCAAAATAAATTTCTATAGATTTTGATGATGAATAACTTCTGATATTTGAGGAAGAAGTTGACAAGGACAGAGAAGAATCAAACCATGAAGAAGAAAGGCTAGCGAACCTATTCAACCCGTGGTCATTCCAGAAACAAGGAAAAGACCTAATTGGTTGAAATCCACACTACTTGATGCATAAGGTCATGGGGCAGCGCAAGGATAATTTAGAGAAAGTAAGATACACAAGAAATATTATGGGTATGCTGCATACATGACAAAATTAATAAAAGTAGAACCATCCACCTTTGAAGAGGTTGTAGAACATCGAGAATGGAAGGATGCCATGAATGAAGCGTATCAATCTATAATGAAGAATTTTGGCCCAAAGACAAATCTGTGGTTACTTCCAAGTGGATCTATAATATCAAGCATGCAACTGATGGAAGTATAGATAAGTATAAATAAAGATTTGATAAGGCATCGACTATGAAGAGACATTTGCTCCAACAACAAGATATACAATAGTTTGATCATTAGTCTCTCTGGCAACATCAATGAGATGGAACATCCACCAAATGGATGTCAAGACTGTGTTTTTGAATGGAAACATAGATGAAGAAGTTTATATAGAACAAACCTTGGGGTTTGAAGTCAAAGATAGGAAGGCATATGTTTGCAGATTGAAAAAAGCACTATATGGCCTCAAGCAAGCACCAAGGGCATGGAATGGATGCATACCTGCATAGAATATGCTTCACAAAAACTTTTGCTGACTCGAATCTTTATATCAAGGTTGTAAATAATGAACATGTAATTATTCTTCTGTATGTAGATGATCTTATCTTGACAGGTGTAGAAGGTCAAATTGAAGAATGTAAGAAGAAACTGGTAGTAGAATTTGACATGAAGGATTTTGGGCTAATGCATTACTATTTGGGACTAGAAGTCTGGAAGGGACTGAATGAAATCTATTTGGGTCAAGGAAAGTATGTGATCAAGATTCTAAAGAAGTTTGACATGATGGACTGTAAACTTATGACCACTCCAATGATCAAAAAATTGAAGAGACTAAGGAGTTCTGAATCAAGCCTTGTGGATCCTTCCAAGTATAGAAAACCCATTGGCTCATTGATGTCAATGGTGAATACTCGACCAGACGTATGTTTTAGAGTAAATGTACTCAGTCAATTCCAAGTGGAGCCGAAGCATGATGATTGGATAGCAACAAAGCATATTCTGAGATATTTGCGAGGAACCATCAATTACTGTTTGAAATATTATAGAAGGAATGATGTCCAATTGATTGGCTATATAGATTCCGACTGGGGAGGCAATGAACAAGATGGAAAAAGAAATACGGGAGGATGTTTCAGTTTAGGATCCTCCATGGTCTTATGGATGAGCAGAAAGTAAGACACCGTTGCTTTCAGTAGTGCTGAGGCTGAATATGTTGTAGCATGTGAAGTAAGCAAAGAAGCATTATGGTTAAGGAAGCTATTATCCGACTTGTTTGAAGGACTGATGAACCCTAAAGTGATACCTTGTGATAAACACCAGTTGTATTTGTTTTTATGAGAATCTAGTGTTTCATGGAAATACAAAGCACATCAAAAACAAGTATAACTATATTCGAGAGCTAGTACAAAATGGTGTGCTGTAGCTATGATATATATGCACTGATGAATAGGCAGCTGACATATTGATGAATTCACTTCTTAACAAGAAGCTTGTATACCTAAGGGAAAAGCTTGGTTTGGTTGATTTGTCCTCCCTAACTGAGAGGGAGAGATAGGCACTACATTCTTGTCTTCACTTGGGAAGAAAGAATGGAGGATTGGAAACCATTTGGCATTCGATACTCTTTGAGAATGTGGTAGGGCATTCAAGACTAGAGTAGTCGTGGACCGATATTGTTTGAGGATTAGCTACCCAAGATAAGAATAGTCCAAAGGAAGGTCATACTCTATGAACACCCGGGTGGAGTATGTACCTTGGGAGGTAATGATAATGGTGTCTATACATCATTGGTCTCGCCAACATTGTGCTCTGATCTTGTGGAGAGATAGAATTGTTAGTCAGGGCCTTGCTATATGACAATGTCGGTTAATATGATGCTAGATAGATGGGTTACCAATCTGAATCTTCTTATGAGATCTCTTTAGATTGAGAATGACCATGTATCTCTTATGAATACCTCCCTACTTAAGAGGGAGTGTTGAAAAATGTGTAACTAGGTTCGGTATTCATAAGTGTGAAATGTATTCTTGTAAATATAAAATAAAAAAGAAGTTATTATTATTATTAGAGCATGGGTTTCATGCTCAAGTTCTTTTCTTTTATAGGTCAAGCACCCATTGAGTGCTTCTAGGGTTTTTCCCAAGTATAAGAGTGATTTTCATATATTGAAGACCCTATGGGCACATTGTAAATTGAAAAGGAAACTTTATTTTGTCTTTAGAGTGTTGAAATACCTCCAAGATCAAGCCGACCTACATGAAGAGCCACGTCCACCCTTGAAGAAGCCTATGTATAAATGAACTTGTCATCCATTTGGACCACTCACTCACTCATCTCTTATGCAAAGAAGAAGCTGAAGAAGGTAGTGCAAAGAAGAGGAAGTCGAAGAAGTCAAAGTGTTTCTGGGCCTTATCTATCTCTCTTGGGAAGATCAAAGTTAGGGTTTCTTTGCTGGGATCTCTTGTGGTTCGATCTTGGAAGCAGACAAGAAGGGAAGGAAAGAGAAGGTTTCTTAGGGCATATTATTAGCCTTAAAGTTCAAGACAAGGCAAGCAAAGTCAAGAGGAAGGTTATTAGAGGGAAACCGAAGTCTCCTAGAGAAACAACAATAGTTGCGACATTTGCTAGGGAGTATAATTTTGGATCTACTAGGAGGTTGAAGATATTGTAGCGGGAGGCCATGGTAGACTTGATCTTGGAGGGTATTTATCTAAGTCTCTAGGTCATGATATTTATCAATTGAAAGATCTAAGCAAAAAAATATTTATGGGTTTTCCCCTCAAGAGGAAGGGTTTTGGCTCTGGCTTGCAACCTATATATTGTGTCATTGTTATTATTGTTTTGGTAGCTGTTTGATGTATTGCACTTTGGAATAATAACAAACAAAACTAATAAGTAAAAGATAACACAAATAGTTATCAAGTTAAAAGAATTAACATATTCATTGCCCTATTGAATTTTCAACAACATGGGCAGGTAAAAAGGTAAACTACTCATTTTTAAAGACTTTCGGTTGTGAAGCCTTTGTTCACATTAATCAAGAAAATAGAACAAAGCTTAAGGAAAAATAAAAGAAATGTACTTTTATTGGATATGGTGTTAATGATTTTGGTTATTTTTTATATGATTATGAAAATCACAAAATCATCAGGAGCCGAGATGTCATATTCAATGAAAATGCCTTGTATAAAGATCAGATGCAGGGAAAGAAACAAGAAAAGGAAAAAAAAGAACATACAATGCTTGATGAGATCACATAAAAAGTAAAGGTGCCTGTAAATTATAATAATCAACAACCACAACAACAACAAACACCTCAAACACCTGAGAGTGGTGTTAGAAGATCTACTAATGTAAGTAGACCCCCTAAATGATACTCTCCTTCATTATATTATGTATTGTTGACTGATTCTGGTGAACCAGAAAGATATGAAAAAGCAATGCAGGTAGAAACCAGGAAGAAGTGGGAGCAAACCATGGAAGAAGAGATGGACTCCTTGATGCATAACCAGACTTGGGACTTAGTCAAGTTGCTTGAAGGTAAAAAAACATTTCGGAATAAATGGGTTTACGGGTTGAAAGAAGAAGATGGAGGAAAACATAGGTATAAGGCTAGACTTGTGGTGAATGGGTTTGCACAAAAGAAAGGTATATACTTTGATGAAATTTTTTCTCCTGTTGTTAAAATGACTTCAATTAGAACTATTTCAAGTCTAGTGATAACATAAGATTTACATCTTGAGCAGTTAGATGTAAGACAAACTTTCTCCATGGGGATTTGGAGGAATAAATATATGTGCAACAACCAAAAGGGTATGAGGTCAAAGGGAAGGAGAAATTAGTGTGCAAATTGATGATTTTTTTTTTTTTTTGATAAATTAAAACGGGCTCCAAGGCAGTGGTATCTAAAATTTGACAGATTTATGTTTAGACAAGGTTATACTATAGATGTAACTCTGACTATTGTGTTTATCTTAAAAAGAAAATTGATGACAACTATATTATATTACTATTGTATGTAGATGATATGCGTGTAGTAGGGCCTAATATGAAAGAGATAAATGTGCTTAAAAGAAAATTGGAAAATTCATTTGCAATGAAAGATTTGGGTGCTGCAAAAAAAATCCTTGGTATGAGAATAACTAAAGACAGAAAAAATCACAAATTAACATTGTTTCAGAGTGAGTACATGGAAAAGGTGTTGAAAATATTTAATATGCATAATGCAAAACTAATTGCTATACCTTTGGCTAGCCATCTCAAGGTATTTGAGAGGTACCACAAATCAAGCATTATGCTTTGGTGGTTCAAACATTTCTCTATAGGGATATGTTGATGCATATATGATAGGTGATAGAGATAACATGAGGAGCACCACATGGTATCTGTTTACTGTAGGTGGAACAAATGCCAGTGGAGTTTCAAAGTTGCAAAACATTGTTTCACTTTCAATAAAATAAACAGAGTATGTTGCTGCAACAAAAGCTAGTAAAAAATGATTTGGTTTACAAAGCTTTATGGAAGGGTTAGGAAAGAAGCAAGAGATTGACAGGTTATAAAGTGACAACCATAATGCCATTCATCTTGCAAAGAACTCAAAATTTCATTCCAAGGCTAAACATATACAACTCAAGTACCACTTCATATGGTCAGTGTTGGAAGATGGACAATTGTTGCTGGAAAAGATACAGACTAGCCAGAATCCTGCAGACATGTTAACAAACGTTGTAACCAAGGAGAAACTGAGATCTTGCTCAGTTTCGATTGGTCTTCAAGTATGATGATGAAGATGAGAAACAACCAGGTCCAAAGTGGAAGAATTGTCTAGCGAGTGAAGCAACATTGGAGTTGCTATAATCAATCTCCAAGTGGGAGATTGTTGGGTGTGGAGCCTGATTATTTTCCTGATTGTTCAAAGGTTTTTGTTTTTGTTTTATTTTTGTTTTGTTTTGTTTTTTTTTTAATTATTATTTTTGTTTTTGTTTTGTTTTTGTTTTGTTTTGTTTTGTTTTTTGTTTTTTTGTTTTTTGTTTTTTGTTTTTTGTTTTTTTTTGTTTTTTGTTTTGTTTTTTGTTTTGTTTTTTTTTTCTCAGTTGCCTTGGATCTCTGTTCCTATCGGGGTGACAATGCCGCTAGTGGAGGGGGAGTGCGGGGGGCGGGGCCGGTGACGACAACTTTTATGAGCCCACCCTGGCGGGGGTTCGGGGGCAACGTCCCTGAAGCTAAAATTAGATCTAAAATTGCTTTGTAAATTATTGTAATTTTGTAGTCAATCTAGGTCGTTCATTAGGCAAATGATCTTATGGTAGAAGTTATGTTAATTTAGGGTTTTTTATCCTTAGAAGGCAACCCTTGGTTTATATGAGGGAATTGTATTGCGGTTATGTATTATTATTCTAAGCGAGAAAGAGAGAGGATACTGTGTGAGAGCGAAGAGGAAAATACATCGGATATGTTGTAGGTTGTATCTCTTCATTTTGTTGGATAATATAGAAGGAAGGATTGACTGTTTCTCTGTGGACGTAGCCAAAATTGGGTTAACCACGTATATTTGTCTCTCTCTTGTTTTATGCATTTATGTATTGTGTTTCCCCAATATTGTGTATTCCATTGCTCTCGTAATTAATTTCTAACAACAACAACCTCATCTTCAATTAGTTCTTTTTGTAAACCAAAATGAATTTTTTTGTATTAAGATAAAAGTCTGCACCTGGATGGCAATGAGTACTTCAAATATTACATATCAACATCAACAAAAATTCACAGTGTTCCCTCCTATCCAATAGAATTACAATTTTATCTAGTGGGACACGATTTTGAGCATCATAAAAGGGGGTTTTGTAGGTGTACACCTCAAAAAATTGCCCCATCAAAAGGTAAAACTTACATTTAGTTCAACCACTGATTGACTATATAATATTTCTAAATAATGAACTTTCTTAAGTCATGGGTAGGGTCATTTACATGAGGACTATTGACGGTACCTAGAATGCTTGAATTGGCCGTATTGCACGAATCTTGGGTAGGTTCATTTAAGTCAGGAGAATTAACATTGTTTGAATTGCTTGAATTGGTTGTATCTAATCATGTTGAGATATAAGATTGTTCACCTATGCTTGGAGCTATTCTATTTGCCTATGAAGTGCATCCGTTTCGTCTTCATTTTTCTCTGATTTTGCTTTCATCTCTTCGAGATTTTCCATAACATAAGAAGTAGAAGCTATATGTTCATTATGCTTCATATTAAGTGTGAAAATATCTAATTTCAGTGAGTCAAGCCTCTTTGCAAGTTGGGAATGGTTGCCTTCTTATTACACCGCTTGGATGCCTTACTGTTAATGCCAACAACATTGAAACTATTAGGGGAAATCAAGTTGATACCTAGGCACTTGAGAAACCAACTGTGAGGGTAATTTGTTGTTATTTACCTAAATGATTTAAATGTGGACATAGAGTTCTTTGTTCAAAACTAAACTTTGAATCAGACCAAAGTCAAGAAGGCTCCTTACAATGACGACTGAATAAAAAGGAATGGAACCATGATACTCCATAGAGACAACATAGTATATGATCCATTTCCTGTAGTAATTCTCCACTATAACCAACGATACACTCCCTAAATCAAACTGAGATGTACAACATTCATCAAATATAACCTGGGTGACACTACACCATAAATATTTAAAACTACTCTGAATACATTTCCCCACGATAACACATCTTCCATGCCAATGTGTAGACACAAAATACTGAGTTGGAAGATGCACACACCGAACTTCAAATTGCCAGTAGTTGTCCTCGATGGGAATTGCATGGCCTCCACTCGCTACCACTGGAGCTCGTCCCTGGGTCTAAGGGAAAATGCCCTCCCTTTCTTCAAAAAACATTGCTTGTTGAGGAAACTTGCCTAAATAGGGAGTGATCCCTTTACCCACTCTTATTTTCCAAATTAATTTACACTTGGACATCATACACTAGGAACATTGGGGACGAGATTGACTTGAGCCATCCTTTCACCATATTTCCGCATTTGATAACACACTAGTCACCATAAATATTCGTAATTGACTCCCCACGCAAATTGAAAGCAGTCTACAGGAGCATGATTTGGGAGGTGAGGTACTTAATACTTTGACGCCTAGAAGGGATGGCCATTTGGAGCTTCACAACTTGTGAAATGATATGGGAGTGAATGTTGGATTTGATCACATGCAATATATTTATAGGGGTTTCCACGTGTTCCATTGCCCCCCCAACATTATTATTATTATTGTTAATTTTAACAATTTTATTTTAATTTTTAACTCCATCCATTTCCAAGGTATTAGAGAAGGTTTGATTTGGCTATTAAATTTCAATTCGCCCATACACAATTTACACCCCTCATTGGCACAATGGTCTCTTTCTTTATTGAAGTCTCTTAGAACTTGGAATAATTCCAAGTGCAGGGATTCCTTTTGAAACTTTTCAAATTCTTTTCATAAGGGATTTTAGGGATTTTTCCTTTGAGTAGGACCCTTCACCAAATGCATAAGAATTATGAGAGGATCTCCCAAGATAGTAAGCACACTGACATGATTTTCTTTAGCCAACAAAAGACCTTCATAGAGACCATAGGGTTTGGCTTGGTTATTCATCAGTTATCCTAAATCCCATGAATTCTTTGTAATTTTGAATTCATGGGGGTCATAAATCGCCCTTCCCCCTCCTTGTTGGCTTGGTGGGGCCTGACCCAGGTTCGGAAGTGTTTTAGCCAAACAAACCCTGCACTACCGGCCCTTTCGGCAACAATATGTGAAGCGCGGACTGAAATCTCACCTGAGGTAGTATGGGAGGGTGCTGGAACCAGGTTTCCGCACCCTAGGGATGTCTTGATGAGGACTGGAAGGGTCACGAACCAATCTACGCACTTGCACTACTCTGCTCAACTCGTCTGGCCTTCATGAATCTCGGTGGTGAGGCACTTCTTAGATTCTTATTATTAATGTGGTTATTATAGATTAGATCTAATTTTTAAGGTCTTTAAGCAAGAATTTAACAGTTATAACCAGTGCACGCACCCATAAATCTTTATAAACTCAGAACATAAGCATAAACATATAGAATTGCGATAAAACACTCAATGATTCAAAAACACTTATCTTTATTCAATACCTGTTCATTACAACCAGATCCGCCTTGCGCACTCAGCTGCAGGGGTCCGCGCATGCAGCTGTGGACTCTACTGGGCCTCTGCACACACAGCTGCAGAGCCTATTCTACTACTATCACCCCTAACTCTGACTTCCAGACTCAGATCAAATATTGCAATTACAAACCCATAATACATCAGATCTTCCCCCAAAAAGCTACCTTCTACCATTAGAGCCTCACTCTATTTATACATTCCCATGGTCGGCGGACCATGGGTAAGCCAACTCACTTTCTATTATTTTACATTATTTTTGGATGGAAAACCTTTTGACTCGACCTATTACAGTTCGCGCTCCGCACACTTTGCGGAACCTTTACAATATCATCACCCTAAATTATGGGCTTTAAGTCCCAAAACCATTACACGGGGCCTCCGCTACCCAACAGGCCCCCAACATAATCATCGTGACTCATCCTGAGTCACTCGTCGGTGCGGCGATACCCGCTGCCAAGGCTTCGCGGTCCACCATCCCTGTGAGTGACACACTACGTTCTGCTGCTCCCTCCTTGTCTCCTGCAACTCTTCTTCAAGCTCCTGCTCCATTGCCTTTAATTCTCACAACCGATGATGCTCATTCTGCTATGCTCGGTTAACACAGAGCACCCCCTCATAGGATTTTAGCTCCTTTTCGCCAGAACTCAGACATCTTGTCATGAACAGTGACAACAACTGTTACCTCCGTGTTTATCCATGCGGCAACACAGCCCCTTCTGCGCAACCACGACCCTGGTGACATATGCAACTCTTTAACAAACTATTTTACCATCCTGTGCTTTCTTTCAACTGTCCGGAGTGGTGAGATTGTGCTGCGGTCGGTTAGTCAGGTAACCGGCCCACCCGTGTAGAGCTTCAGGTGATTTCCATTTACTCTGCCTGGGAAGAGCTGTCCATTAAGCTTGCCAAGCTAGACCGTGCCTGTAGAAATTTCTTATTTCCCACCCCGGTTTTCAGTTTCTCCTTATTTCTCCCATATAGTTAAATGCCCTTTCCCATAACCATACATTCAACAAGCTGGAAAAAATAAATATTGCTGAAAACACAAATTCTGGAAATTTTACAGAATGCTGGAAATTGCAGAAATAAAAATCAGCAGTAATAAACAGCCATTAAAACACATTTAAACACAGATATTTTTGGTCAACTTGACCCCGGAAAAACCCCCTACAACTCTTGGGGAAAACCAGTTTGAGAGCTCTTCTTTATTTCTGGAAAATGACTTTTTTACAGTAGGAGAAATGTTCAGCAAAAAAATCAACAAACAGACTTTTACAACTTATCTCAGCCTTGCTGAAACACCGTTGCTGTTACACCGCTCACAACTGCTGATACACCGCTGCTGTTACTCCGCTTTCAGCTTTGCTGTTACTCCGCGTTCAGCTTTGCTGTTACTCTGCGTTCAGCTTTGCTGTTACTCCGCTTGCAGCTTTGCTGTTACTCTGCGTTCAACTTTGCTGTAACTCCGCGTTCAGCTTTGCTGTTACTCTGCGTTCAGCTTTGCTGTAACTCCGCTTGCAGCTTTGCTGTAACTCTGCGTTCAGCTTTGCTGTAACTCTGCGTTCAGCTTTGCTGTAACTCCGCTTGCAGCTTCGCTGTTACTCCGCGTTCAGCTTCGCTGTTACTCCGCTTTCAGCTTTGCTGTTACACCGCTTTCAGCTTTGCTGTTACTCCGCTTTCAGCGTTGCTGTTACACCGCCCAGAAATCCCCCTTGCTCTCTTGCTCTCCTTCTCTCAATCTGCTCATGAAAGAATGAATGATCTTTTCCTCCTTTTCCTCCCTTAACCCAACCCTAAGTGACTTTTGGGTGATCCCTAAATCCAATGGCTGAAATAGATTTAGATCAATGGCTGAGATTAAATGCTCATTTAAATCTCACTTTCTATTTTTTAATTCACCCCACTTTAATAAAGACCCACTTAGTCATTTATTTCCAAAGTCACTTTTCCTTTCTAATTTTTCATTGACTTTATAAAATTCACTTTAAAATTAGACTTAGTAACTTTATCACTTAAAGTCACTTTTAAATTAGATTTAACTTTATAAAAATTATAAAGTTACTTTAGGAGAAAAATTAAATTCTTTTGGACACTTTTCCCTAGGCCAAAGATCAAAGCCTAAAGGAACCACCTGTCCTCCGGTACCAAATTTCAACACTCCCTCTTACCGAGGAAGGTGTTCCTCACCACACCCATCTTGTCTCTGAAGTAGACATGCTTGCCCCGTGGTAAGGCTTTGGTAAGAATATCTGCAACCTGCTCATCAGTGGAAATATACTCAAGCTTCACAGCTCCCTTCTGAACATAGTCTCTGATGAAATGATATCTGATCCCGATATGCTTTGACCTGTCATGAAATACTGGATTCTCCGTGAGTTTAATGCAACTCTGATTATCACAGTAAATCACTGAAGGTCTCAACGGCTGACCAAATAAGCCAAACAACATCTTGCGAAGCCAGATGGCCTCACAACTAGCTAGACTCGCTGCCATATACTCTGCTTCCGCTGAACTCAGTGCTACTGACTGCTGCTTCCGGCTGAACCATGACACTACTGCTGAACCCAACCCAAAACAACACCCTGAAATGCTCTTCCTATCAGAAGCACAACCTGCCCAATCAGAATCAGTGTATCCTGCCAATCTCACTCCATCTCCCTGCCTGTAGTCCAAACCATAATCCACTGTCCCCTGCAAGTACCGCAAAATGTGTTTTGCAGCCACCCAGTGAACCTTCCTAGGCTCACACATAAACTGACTCATCGTGTTGACTGCAAAACAGATATCTGGTCTAGTGTTGACCAAATACATCAAGGAACCAATCAGCTGCCTGTACAATGTGGGATCCACCAACTCGGAATCCGAAGCATGAAGCTTCTTCCAGTTGGTGATCATCGGTGTCGACATGGGTCTACAATCCTCCATGTGGAATCTGCTAAGGATGTCCACAATATACTTCCCCTGCCCCAGGAAGAAATGCCCCTCCTCCTGCCACACCTCCAAACCCAAAAAGTAATGCATCAAGCCGATGTCCTTCATCTCAAACTCCGCCGCAAGATCTCTCTTGCAGTGCTCTATGAGTCTCTCTGCACCTGTAATGATCAAGTCATCCACATACAACACCAGAATGAGAGGCTCCTCACCAATCACAATAAAGTAAAGGTTCGGATCTGCCTCACTCTTCGTGAAACCCATCCCCTGCAAGTATGCATCTATCCTGAAGTACCAAGCTCTGGGAGCTTGCTTTAGGCCATAAAGGGCCTTCTTCAATCTGCACACATGGGACTCCTTCCCATGCACCTCAAAGCCCTGTGGCTGCTCAATGTACACCTCCTCCTGTATGAAGCCATTGAGAAATGCGGTCTTCACATCCATCTGGTGGATCTTCCAACCCATCTCTGCTGCTATCGATATAATGGAGCGGATCGAAGTATATCGAGCCACGGGAGCGAAGGTCTCCTCATAATCAACTCCCTCTACCTGGGAGAACCCTCTAGCCACAAACCTCGCTTTGAATTTCTCAATGCTGCCATCTGCATCATGCTTTACCTTGTAAAGCCATCTGGAAGTAACCACGGATTTGCCCTCAGGCCTCGGCACCACCTCCCAAACATCATTCTTCATGATAGAAGAATACTCCTCCTGCATGGCCTCTCTCCAGACCTGCTGGCTAGCTGCCTCCTCATAGCTAGAAGGCTCAGAGTCAAGGATGCTGGTAACCATCGCCATATAACTACAAAACCTCTCAGGTGGTCTACTCTCTCTGACCGGCCTCTTCGGCTCAGCAACAGATGTGGCATCTCTCAAGGTGTCCTGAAGCCACTTGGGCTTCCTCTTCCCTGAGCATGCTTCTCCCATAGGAGAATGAAACTCCTCCTCCTCATCACCATCAGTAGCCTGAACTCCTGACTGTCTGTCTGCTGTCCTCCTGCCTGCACCTGAACCTGTAGAAGCTGAGGTACCGTGTGAACTGTCCATTAGTGGACTCCCTAGTGAACTGCTCTGTGAACTGCTCTGCATGCTGCCCGGAGCACCACCCCTCTGGCTCGGCGAGCCACTGCTCACTGATGGACCTGACATCCTCATAGATGTACCTCCGGATCCCCCTGATCCCTGCCCACTGGATCCCTGCGACTGACTCAACTGCTGCTGAGGGTCTGGCTGATCCAGATACTCTAACTCCTGTGACCTCCTAAAGGCCCTGTCCTCCTCGAACTTCACATCCCGTCTGACAACAACTCTCCTCTATGCAGGAATGTAAATCCGAAAGGCCTTTGAGGTCTCACTGTAGCCCACAAAGATACCCTTCTCTGCGGTGGGCTCTAGTTTGGTCCTCTTCTCCTTGGGTATATAGGAGTATGTAATGCATCCAAAGATATGAAGATGACCAAGATCAGGCTTCTTCCCAGAGAAAGCCTCCTCCGGAGTCATGTGCCCCAAGGCACGATGCGGACTCCTGTTCTGCAAGTAAACAGCTGTGTTGCAGGCCTCTGCCCACAAGAACAATGGCAACCCCTGATCATGTAACATGGCTTTAGCAGCCCCTATGATGGATCTGTTCTTCCTCTCTGCAACCCCGTTCTGCTGGGGTTTGTAAGGAACAGTGAACTCCCTCCTAATGCCTGCCTCCGCACAATAGTCAACAAACTCTCCAAGGGTGTACTCTCCTCCATTGTCCGACCTCAGGGACTTGATCTTCCGACCTGTCTGTGTCTCCACAAGAGCTCTAAACTCCTGAAACCGCTTGAAGACCTCACTCTTGGTCTTCAAGAAATAAATCCAGGTCCTCCTGGAGTGATCATCAATGAATAAAACATAGTACTCATATCCACTCAAGGAACCATGAGACATCCGACCGCTCACATCGGAATGAATCAAATCAAGTATCCCCGTCGCTCTGCTGTCACTGCTGGGAAAAGGGGATTTGGCAAACTTGCCCATCGCACAACCTCTGCAAGTATCAAAGTGATCAGTACTGAAATCTGGCACACCTGTAGTGATCTCCCGCAATGTCCTCAAGGCTCCATGATACATGTGTCCCATCCTGCGGTGCCAAATCTCACACAGCTCAGAACTGCTAGCTCTGCTGTCGGTACTACTGCTCAATGCCAAAAGGGGTTAGAATGCAAACTTGTACACCTTTGCATTTCGTACACCTATCACTCTAGCTGAATCAGCTGGAGTGCCCCTGGGATACATCAACACCTGTCCTTCCCTGAACAGTACCTCATATCCTCTGTCCTTCAAAGCTGAGACGGATATGAGGTTCTTCCTCATCCCTGGCACATAAAGAACCTCTGACACCTTCAAGGGAGGTCTGGACTCCCTCTGAAATGTCACTGTCCCCACCCCGACTGCTCTAACAACTCTGTCATCACCGAGTACTACCTCAATATCAGTGCCACTCTCTGAAAGCTCTGAGAAGTACTCACGGACTCCTGTCATATGACGTGAAGCCCCACTGTCCACATACCAGATACCTGAAGATGCTCCACTAGTCGAGGGAAAAGCATGCTCCCTCTGAACCTGTGTGGCAGGTGATCCTGCACTAGAGGACTCACATGTAGTGAACGCAAACTCCCGGTCAAAACGACCTGCAAAGTCCTCAATCTCTGCTGAAGCTGCCACGTCCTGGTTCTTCCCCTTCTTCTTCTTCTTCTCCGGACACACAACTGCATAGTGTCCCATCTTCTGACAATTCCAACACTTCACTTTGGAATAGTCCTTCTGTGAGTTACCCTGTTTACCTTTACCTTTGCCTTTGCCTCCACCACCGCTTGTGGAAGCCTGCTTCTTCCCTTTGCCTTTCTTGCCTCCTGCCACCAGTGCTACGTCCTCATCCTGCTCAACTGGCTTGGCTGCCCCAAGCTGTCCTTTCCTGATCTCTGTCTGAATGCAATCATCCCAAAACCTCTCCCATGTGGGAAGGGTCTCACGTGCACACACCCCATCAGCAAAGTTCAACCATGAACGGGGGAGGCCATTCACTGCAATCCGCACCAACTCAGTGGGTGGAATGGCCTCTCCAATCGCTGCCAACTCATCTCTCACATTGGTAATCTTTGTGAGATATCCAGCTGCACTATCATTACCCATCTTAATGTTCTTCAGCTTCTCCTTTAGGACCATCTTCCGGTTCTCATTGGTACTCTGGTAGAGATTGGACAATGCTGTCCACATCTCACGGGCATTGCTCTTTCCTCTCACATGAGGAATGCAATGGTCTTTGATTCCGTCTAGAATCAACCTCTTACCCTTGTTGTTCTTTTTATTATAAGCTGTCAACTGAGTTGCATCAGTAGGCACAACAACAGGGTGCTGTGCTGTATGCACCATGATATCCCAGACTTCTGCCTCCTCAAAGATACTCTGCATTCTCTCCTTCCAAACGCTGTAATTTGTATGCCCATCCAACCTATCCTCCACCCTAAATCCCAATGACATCTTGCTGTTCTAAAACTGAAAAATAGCACTGCTGTGGTAAAGATAAAACTGCTGTTTATGAAAAATCAGCTTGCTGGAATTTTCTGAGTGAAAAAATCAGCAGCTGTATTTTTTTCCTTTTGCTGTCCCAAACTGCCCTTCAGCACTCAAGCTCTGATACCATGTAGAAATTTCTCATTTCCCACCCCGGTTTTCAGTTTCTCCTTATTTCTCCCATATAGTTAAATGCCCTTTCCCATAACCATACATTCAACAAGTTGGAAAAAATAAATATTGCTGAAAACACAAATTCTGGAAATTTTACAGAATGCTGGAAATTGCAGAAATAAAAATCAGCAGTAATAAACAGCCATTAAAACACATTTAAACACAGATATTTTTGGTCAACTTGACCCTGGAAAAACCCCCTACAACTCTTGGGGAAAACCAGTTTGAGAGCTCTTCTTTATTTCTGGAAAATGACTTTTTTACAGTAGGAGAAATGTTCAGCAAAAAAATCAACAAACAGACTTTTACAACTTATCTCAGCCTTGCTGAAACACCGTACACCGCTGCTGTTGCTGTTACTCCACTTTCAGCTTTGTTGTTACTCCGCGTTCAGCTTTGCTGTTACTCTGCGTTCAGCTTTGCTGTAACTCCGCTTGCATCTTTGCTGTTACTCTGCGTTCAGCTTTGCTGTAACTCCGCGTTCAGCTTTGCTGTTACTCTGCGTTCAGCTTTGCTGTAACTCCGCTTGCAGCTTTGCTGTTACTCTGCGTTCAGCTTTGCTGTAACTCTGCGTTCAGCTTTGCTATAACTCTGCTTGCAGCTTTGCTGTTACTCCGCGTTCAGCTTTGCTGTTACACCGCTTTCAGCTTTGCTGTTACTCCGCTTTCAGCGTTGCTGTTACATCGCCCAGAAATCTCCCTTGCTCTCTTGCTCTCCTTCTCTCAATCTGCTCATGAAAGAATGAATGATCTTTTCCTCCTTTTCCTCCCTTAACCCAACCCTAAGTGACTTTTGGGTGATCCCTAAATCCAATGGCTGAAATAGATTTAGATCAATGGCTGAGATTAAATGCTCATTTAAATCTCACTTTCTATTTTTTAATTCACCCCACTTTAATAAAGACCCACTTAGTCATTTATTTCCAAAGTCACTTTTCCTTTCTAATTTTTCATTGACTTTATAAAAGTCATTTTAAAATTAGACTTAGTAACTTTATCACTTAAAGTCACTTTTAAATTAGATTTAACTTTATAAAAATTATAAAGTTACTTTAGGAGAAAAATTAAATTCTTTTGGACACTTTTCCCTAGGCCAAAGATCAAAGCCTAAAGGAACCACCTGTCCTCCGGTACCAAATTTCAACAGTGCCTCCATCTGTGATTTATTTGACTACATAGGGTCCCAACCAATGCATTTGGAGCTTTCCAAGGAATTATCGAACTTGCGGTCGTATAGTAATACTAGATCGTTTTCTTTGAACGTGCGCAACTTGATATGGCGATCATGCCAAGCTTTTTCCCTCTGCTTCTGTACCTATTTATGGAATCCTGTCAGAAATTGTTCCTCCTCGAGTTCTTCCAGTTGCACGAGCGTCTCCTCCAAGGCCTCGTGGTCTTTCATACCTGTCATTGCTGCTATTCACAAACTGGGTACAATGTATTCCATCGACATGACGGCTTCCGTGCCATAAACTAACCAGAAAGGTGTTTGACCCATCAAATTCTTGCATGTGGTTCGGTATGCCCATAGCACAGCAGGTATGCGCAAATCCCAATCGTTTCGCTGCGCATTACATACCTTGGTCAACGTAGTCTCCAAAATCTTGTTGAAGGCTTCGACGGTCCCATTCGCTTGCAGATGGTATGACGTACTCTACTAATGATATATCTGGAATTCCTCAGTGAGCGCACTGATAGTTTCATTCAGGAAGTGCGTTCCACGGTCGCTCATTAGAATTTTCGGGCATCCAAACCACGTTAACACATTCTCGAACAAAAATTTCGCAGCTGTAGCGGCCGTGCAATCCTTAACCGATTGTGCTTCCGCCCATCGAGTCAAGTATTCTGTCGCGGTGATGATATAGCGCGCATCCGTCTTTCCTTGAGGTGTGATTGGCCCCACAAAGTCAATCACCCATTTTTCGAACGGTTGTAGTCAATCACCTCATTTGTTGTGCTTAATTAATGTACAACAAGTTGCATTCAAGGAACCTTGGAAATCATCTTTGCTGTGAAAAAACTACAAATGAGGACCCTCTAGAATATCCATGTTATAGGACCGTTGCCATCAAACTTCCTCTTATCTATCTTTAAACTGAAGCGATTCCTTGATCTCAACTTCAAGCCCTTGTGATATGGATTTTGGATTGAAAAGTCATGATTATGGTTTTGTGATTCAATATTTATGTTGGGGGTTGAGGACGATGGTTGCAAGGAGTGTTAGGGTTTTTTGCGGTGCAAGCTTTGCCATCTCAGATCATGTGCTAGCTCTTCTCTGTGGTGGCGAGTTGCGAACTAAGGTTTCAAATTTTCGATGGACCATGGTGGAAGGCGATGGAGATTTGGAAAAATTGGTGTTAGTATGGGACAAAGGTAGTATGGATCAGGGTTTGGTGATTTTTTTCATGGAAATTTCTTCCCTACGCAGAATCTCTCACTCAAAATCCCATATACTTTTTTTGCTTGCGGGTTTGATTTTTATGAGGAGAAATGGGTCTCAAGTGGTGTTTATACATCCACTGTAACTGTTATCGCTCCTATCATTACGGATCCACAGTTAACATTTTTTTTCAAGCAGGATTTGGTCATCCTATGAAGATTACAGGAAGGTTCTTTTGTTGGAACTTCCTTTTCCTACTGCATCCAAAATGGAGGGTCTAGAATGTGAAAATCTAGGTCTCTATTTATCTATGGGGTCGATTGGAAGACATGGCCCGTTGGTAGATCAACCTTATCAATGCTCGATAACTGGAGGTGGTAGGGATTATAGAGATATGAATTTCCATCAGTTGTCTATACAGATTAATGGAACCTGTCTACCTCACAATACCAGGATTTGTGGATGAAGGCATCGAATCAGAGATTGGTAAGTATTACAAAATAGATCTGATAAAGAATATTCCACCTCATGATTGTATAAAAACCCCAGACAGTCAATCAGATCTGGATCTGGAAGGTCTTCATTTAGATCTAGGTTTGAAGAAGACGACCCAAATTTTTGTGAGAACTCTAAAAGGGAAATCAACCATTTTGAAGTTTCGAATGGAGGAATCAGTTCGAGATCTGAAGCATAATATTCTGAACATATTTGGAGTTACGATGTGTTAGTATCCTATAATTATAGTAGTCAGAAAACAAGTTTTGTCTTTTAAATTATTTTGGCAAGTGTACATAGTTCTTGTTATGATCTTGTAGAGATCAAGCTATTGGTCTTAGTATAAAATAAAAGTTTCAATATTGAATGTAATTATGTTAAAGAGTGTGAAGGATCATGGAATAGTCATTAATATCCTTAGAGGTTGAGTTAATTGGGTCTAGGTTCATGCTTCACCAAAAAATCAAGAGTAAGGTCACGGTGTCATGTCTTGTCATCATTGGGACATATTTGTAGTGTCACTTGAGTCAGTTAAAATGTCAAATCACAACTTTCCATGACATCACATTAGTACAACAATTGGGAGGATAACGTTGTGCTTCTGACATCTGTTGTGTTTTATGATTGAGGTTCAAATATTGTCATCATCATTCTTGAAATTCGAATTTAGCCACCTTGGGAGTTCAAATGCTTGGTTAACTTCCATATGCATCACAGAACCATTCATTTTTCCATCGAGAGGTCGTTGAGCATCACTTGAGGTTCATTGCGCAAAGGAGGTAGGGGAGGGACTGTGCTTGCAGACAGGTGTTGTGCTCACAGACAGGTGATGCATTTTCTAAGTCAGTGGTCAAATTTCTTATCTAGGTGTCAATTCTTTGTTTTCTTGAAGCCGCTTGTTTTGAATGCCATTGAAATTACTCTCATGTGCTAAGGCAATGCATTAACCCTGCAAGATTCTAATTTGTTAGCTTGCTGCATTTCATGGGGAACACATTGCACTTAGCCCTTACGTTGCGTTTTTATGTTCTTACCCTCACAAAACTCCCACAATTTGTTTTCCACCTTGATAATTAAAGCCTACTTATCATGCAAGTGATTTGAAACTTCATACCTGGTTGTTTCTTTCCTCAGAGGTCAAGAAACAATTTTTCCCTCATTCAGTGTGCTTCTAGTGCTGCACCTGTGTTTTTAATTCTGCCACTATGACCAAGCAAGCATTAGTTGTTGTTTTGGATTTGGGATATGTGTTGTGTTGTTTGAGTTTGCCATGTAAGGTTTTCATTTTGAATTGTCATAAAACCTTGATCTAAGCTCCATTTCATCGCTGCCACCTCATTTGTTGTGCTTAATTAATGTACAACAAGTTGCATTCAAGGAACCTTGGAAATCATCTTTGCTGTGAGTTGCATCATTATATTGTAAGACAAAAGGGACTTGTATCATTGCATTGTTAATAATTTAAATATGGAAAAAAGCCATGGCACAACATAATAAATAACATTTTTTTTAAGTTAAGATATTTTCCCTAAATTATTTTTGAAAAATAATTGTTTTTTTTTTTGGAAAAATATTTTAATTTGTATTATACTTTAGCAAAAAAGGGAAGGTATTATATTTAGCAGATGAGTATTAAATTGCATCATATGCATGACTTAAGTTAGGAGGGTTTTTTTTTTTTTTTTTTTTTTTTTTTTTTTTTTTTTTTAAGTTGGGCACTTTGCATTATGTCAAATGAGGATTACATAGACCAAAATTTTTCTTCTACTAGTATGTCTGAAGGGAAACCAAACGAGTAACATAAGTTCATAGTCTTTCTGTTACTAGGCTACTTGAATGGAAATCAGACCAATAACATAAGTTTAGAGTCTTGAGGTTGCAAAGACCTCGTCTAACTAGATCATCTTGTAAATAGAAACTTATAAAAACATATTATTGTGCCAAACCTTGACATACATCAACATGAGAAGATACTAGCACTGCAAGCAAAAAACCAGTGAGTCATAACAACTATTGGGCAGAATCTCCAAGTATCTACATTGGTTGTTCACCACCCTTGTTAGAGAATAAGGATATGTTGGCTAATCTTCTGGCTAGAGTGGTTAGCTTGTAGTCTATACAGTGAATTTTTTCCTCCATCTATGTCAATCGAATAAAATTCTTTTATTGAGTCCTCTTGTACCTCTTTATGCAACCTACAATATTCAAATGACATTTAACCTTGTGCTAGCTTTGTTGCATGATTGATGAAGTGACGGGAGTGCATGAAATGCACCAAGTATAGTGGGAGTTGCAGCCCCGGTTCATATGAGCTAGCATCATATCAAAGTTCGGGGGAACACCCACTCCTGGGTACCCTTCTTGGGGGTAGACCAGGAGAAATATTAAAAATTATTTCTCTAATAAAAATATAAAGATAGAGGAAGGTATAGGCTTTCAACACACTTGAACAATTGAGTAGTTAAGTGGTTGTGAGAGAGAGAGAGTAGGCAATCAAGGGAAGGGGCATTTCCAAGAAGCACATAGTCTAAGACAACAAACCCTACAATTTTGTATAATTGTATAGAAGTTTGTACAATCATATGGACATATATGTATGGATTTGTACAATCATATGAACATATCTATATAGAAGCACAAAAAGGTGATATAGGTTGTCCAACATACCATACAACAATCTTCTATTGTTTGTGGATTTTTCCGGCAAGCTATGTTTTCTTAAGCATGCCATAAAAGCACAATTTCAAGGTGTTTTTCGGTGCTCATGCAATGTTTTCTCTTAGAAACGTGTGGAGGTTTCCTTGTAAACTTTTTGAAGGAATGAAAAGTATATTTGAATGAGTAATTCCTTGTGTGTGGAAGTACTTTTTATGCTTCTATTGCTGAATTTCTAGCTATTATATGATTGATGCCATGATCTAAAATTTATTTCAGCATTAATTAAACTCAACAATCTACTTGTTTGATTGAGATCATAAGGACAACAATCACTTAGGGTTGGAAATTCTCACACATGATAAATATATTTTTAAAACTCTATTTTGTAGGTACATACTCAAATAAGCCATGTATTTTGGTCTAAGTTCTCTTCCATGTCTTCTATGCTCTTGGGTTAGTTGCACTTGTCATCTCCAAAACCTTTAGAGGAATATATTGTGATTATATTAGCTTTAACCTTGAAGGCCTTTTTATTCATCTAATTCATATTTGTTGATGTAATTCCATTCAAACATTGGATAATTCAAGCCTACAACCTCACGGGAAGTTCTATCACAACTAGGACAATGGAGTTATCATATTTCCTATGGATTCTAGGGTATCTCTACTCGGTGTCGTTATTGACATCTCTTGTATGGTACTATACCTAATGTTTATTTGTGTTTTACGTATATGTCTTTATATTGGAGATCAAGTTCAAGGCTCGTCTTGCAAGAAAGTTAAGCAATGTGTGTGGGATCATCCAAGGCATGGACCACTCTTGAAGACATATAGTAACTTTCCTCTTCTTCTCAAGTACCTTCACCACCTACAACAATGAATTCTAGATGAGTTTGTTCCATACTTATCTTTGTACTTCCTAGCGTTAGGGTTTCTAACTCACCAAAGGAAGTTTTGATAAATTAATTGTAGCTTTTTATTTTACTTTCATTTGCTAATTTGTTCCTAAAATCTAATTTGAAACTTCAATTAAGTACCTTAGTTATCTACAATATAGGTTAATATGATCAAGGTTCTAAAATCCTAACAACCTAGTGGCCTTCCCTCCCTTTTTGATATTCTCTTTCCTATCCATAGGGTTTCTTGAGATAGCCTAAAATTAAGTGGCAACTCCACTCTCCTCTTTTCCCCTCTTTACTAGTGTGTGTGTTTATGTGTAAAGTCCTCAATGTCTACCCTCATGTTCCTACCCTCATGTTGCATATGGTAGCATAAATCCATTTTTTTATTGCCATATGATCCATCAACATGGAAAAGTCTTCAATGGCCACCAAAATGCTCTCCACCATTATATTATCATTAACTACCTCCTAGAATGGAAAGCCCACTTGGTGAAAGGCACTACCAAGTGAATCTTAAGACTTATTCAACAAGCATCCTCATATTATTTTGAGGTTAAAGAACCTAAGGGAAAAGACTTATTTTGTCCCTTAAAACCACTTGACTAATTAGTGTATACAACATATGTTGTAAAAATTGAATGTCAAATTTGTAATGTAATTGTAATGTTGTCATTATCAGATTTAACATTCTTTCTATATTTTAGCCTCGAGGGTTAGCTCAATTGGTCGAGTTCCTGTTTCTAAAGTACCTCACCAAGTTCACGGGGTCAACTCTCCTCCACACCCTCAAGATTAGGATCTGGTAGTTTCGTTGATGGGATGTGATCCCTTCTTGTTAAACTGCCTAGATTTTCCTCTGAGAAAAAAACATTTTTTTCATATTTCATTATTTTCCAATTTTAATTTTTTACTCTACATGCACATATATAAGTAAAATCCCTCCAAGATTTAAAACTAACACATCTACATCCACACACCCTGGTTACCTTGCCACTGCATGATGGATTTTGTTTTACAATTTTAATTTATTTAACATACATGCACATATTTGGGTAAACCTTCAAGATTTCAAAACTAAGACACCTACATCCACGCACCAAAGCTACCTTGCCATTGCATGATGGATTTTCTTTCAAGGAAAGATGGATAAGTCTATGTCAAATCAATTGAACACACTATTCATCTTCTCAGTTAATTCATAAAATCTAACTAAAGTGATCTTTTATCCTCACAAAGAAAGATTAAGATGGGAATTATGAAACAAACGTTGACATGAAGAGCCTATGCACAATATATGGAGTAATTTATTTCCTGTAGGTGCATGTGAAAAAAATCCATGACTAACTCATAGGTAGAACTCAACAAGATAAAAATGTATCAAGTGGATAAAGATATGGATAAGTCTATGCCAGACTAGTAGAACACATTGTTCATCTTCTTGTTTATCAGAAAATATAGATAAAATGATCTTATATCCTGGTAAAGAAAGATTAGGATGGAAGTTATGCAACAAATATTGACATGAGGAGCCATTACACAACACATGGAGTAATCTTATTTCCTATAGGTACATGTGAGAAAAATTCATTTCTAACTTATAGGTAGAGCTCAACAATTAAAAAAAGGTATCAAGTATATAATAAAAAAATGGTTCCATGTCCCAAAACAAGACTATCAATGCCTAGCAAAATAATGCTTCACAATCAACACTACCGACACACCAATACCTTGATTTCAAACAATGTCCATTATTTCTTGGGCACCCTCTTCCTCGTGTTAGGAGCTTCAATTAGGAAGCATCTTTAACATTAACTAAGAAGCTAGATCCATCATCACACAATCCATTTTCTATCATTTTCACAAGCAACATGCTCTCAAGGTTACCACCATCTAACCTATTTTAGCAATTGATTTTGCTAAATTCTAATTGCTCACCTAATTTCCTAAACTCTACCTCTAAAGTTGTAATCATTTCTAGAGGTCATTTTTAAGAATTTCCTCATAGTACCTACCAATGCACTTCATAGATTATTATACAAAATGAGATATCCTTGTACATGAAGAATATCATTATATCATTAGGATCAATTTCGATTTTCAACTAAGACAAATTTAATCTAACATGAGGAGGATATTTACCATAAGATAACCATAACAAGCAAAAGAAACCCTAGCTCTAACTAATTGATCATACAATACAAAATATATGTGTAAATGAATATAACCATGATAGATGAGTAGGCATATAAACATGCACACCCACATATATTTCCATCCACTTATACACCTACATAGATCCATCTTGACTTGGGTTGATCAAACGCCAAGAGAGGGAAATCCATCAAGGTGCAAACCTTTCTAAAGTTTTCTCTCTCAAAAATGTTTTCACCTGTATTGATTTAATTCCTCTCGATGCTTGATAGGGCATGAGTAAAGATGGATCTACTCAAGTTAATATATATTACACCAGATAAGGAAATGTAGATATTTTTTTCATATTTTATTTCTTAGTATTGATAATGAATTAGCCATATGAATATATATAGGAATAAATATAAAGGTGTCTCCTAAAATACCATATCACAACCATAGTTCTCGATGCTTGATAGGGCATGAGTAAAGATGGATCTACTCGAGTTAATATATATTACACCAAATAAGGAAATGTAGATATTTTTTTCCTTATTTTTTTCAGATTTTATTTCTTAGTATTGATAATGAATTATCCATATGAATATATCTAGGAATAAATATAAAGGTGTCTCCTAAAATACCATATCACAACCATAGTTATAAGTTTATTCTTTTACTTTTAACTTGAGATGAATGGTTAACATTGATGCACTAGTAGTTCTCTTTCTAGAACGATAGCCTAGATTTAAAATGATTTATTTGAACTCTTTCCTTAATTAGTAATAGCCATAGATGAAAACTTATGTTCCACCAAGTTTTTGAGATGGAGGAGGACAAGAGAGGGGAGACACACAAAGACACACAAAGGGGATGTGTGGGAGCACCCCCAAATTTTATGGAAATTCAAGGGGAGCGAGGGGACGTCGAGGTTCTTGGCATGGGGTCCCCATTTATAAAATTATAAAAACAAAAATAGTAATTGATGAAATTCCAACAATCAAAAATCATCCCATACAAATTCATCGTTATGCAATCTAGTGGAAACACTATAATCCTGCCAATCATGAAATTCTTAAGTCTGTTGAATTCTTAAAAGAATATCATAGACTCCTTAAAGCTCTAAACCCCATCTTTATTCTATGTTCATCAATTGTTGGACAAAAATCTAGGAGGCACAATGGGTACCCCATACATCCCCCCTATAAAAGAGGGGGGCACCTAAACATCCCCCTTTTAGGGAAACATGTCTCCCACACTAGGGAAACACTTCCTCGAGTGCACCTTGATCCTAGGAGCATGGGAAACATGGGGGGTGCACTCTCATCTCAGGAGCATGGGAAACATGGGAGGTGCATACCTAGCACACCCCACCCTGAGGGACACATCCCCGTGAAACACTAATGAAATCTTCTAAAATCTGCCCATTGACTTTTAAAACTTTCACTTTCATTAATATGTGGTATGTAGATAAAGAAAAGTTTTAAACTTTGATAAATTTACTCTCTCTCTCTCTCTCTCTCCACACACACACATACACACATAGGTTTTACTCAAGTCAAGCCCTATATTGAAATATGCTTTCACTATAATACCATTTTTTTTTAATTCCATGTGTCATCCATACATTAAGTAAAAAATTAGGGATCTTCCTTATACTATGATGTAAAAAACATATGTACTAACAGGTAGAAAGCATATCTTGGCACGATAAACTGTAAAGAAAATTCTACTTAGTATACAACAATATGAATATGCAATAGGGAAATTTAAGGATGGAAATTTATCTTAGAGTGTAGAAACCTTGGAAAATCTTACTGGTCCCTAATATTCAAACTATAAAATGTTTAGTTATATATCTGTAAAAAAAATCAAATTTCTAATGAATTTATATAATCTTTATAAAATTTTGGTGATTTATAAGGTAAAATAATTTTATCCTATAAAATTTGGGTGAGTCATTTTTAGAAAAAATGGAAATTGGTGAATCATTTTTCTGGGAAAAAAATGGAAAATTAGCCCATATACAAAATTTAGCCTCTAAAAGTTTCCCTAATATGTAGTACCTAACCCATACCCAAGCAAACCATCAAGCTCCTAAACAAAAAATGCTAGTCAAAGTGATAACAAATAGTACAAATTGAAGTACACTTCCTAACCTATGTTGCATGGGGACAAATCCCCCCCCCTCCCCAAAAAAAAAACCGACATAACCTGCACTCTTGTTTTCCGGGGACTTGTCGTTAATTTTAAATAACAATGGTATGCTTTATGGTTAGCACAATTTACTTCAATGTTCCTTTAGTAGCCCAATGACAACTTCCAATAATTTCTAGTAGCAAACACATTAACCATTAATCATATTGACATTAAATGTAGATAGAACATAAAAACATATGCAGAAGACAAGCCAAGACAAGAGTACATTAGATTTGGTGGATGTCACGGAAAAACCCTAATGCGGGGAAAACCCTTTGATCAAATCTTCTCATTATTATTCAATAGTCCAGTAGAGAGAGAGTACAAAAATCAAATTTACTTGCCCAATGCACAATCAAATCAGCCTTGTCAAATTATGCAGTGAAACTTCGGCCTAACCAGAAAGTCAACGTTGGTCAAAACAAAAACAAACTTTCTCGAATGCAATTCAGTCTTCCTTGGTCAAACTTGGCCAAAACAGGAGGTCAAATGCAGCCCAAAACAACTTGTTCAAAGGAGAGAGAAACTATGTTGTAATTATTTTTGCGGTCAAACAGAAGTCTACCCTGAAGTCAACACAGGTCAACATGCCTAGAAAATCTCGTCTTTAGTGCCAGAAAATGCAGCCTCCCAAATTTAGAAATTTGACCCATAAAATGTAGTCAAACAAGGTCAAGAACCCTTCAGTCAACGTTGGTCAACCCTGGTCTGAAGTCTGAAATTTTCGGCCTGCAATTTGTCCCAGAAATTCGTCCTTCATCCACACGTGTGAGAGAGAGAGAGAGAGAGATGATTCCCAAGTTGTACGAACCAAACTGTTTAGGAGAGAAAAGAATTGATGAGTGAGTGATGTCTGAATGACGAGAGAGGTTCTTTCTGTTTATACACTTTGATGTGGGTGAAGAGACACATCTATTGGGCTTCTTGAGCCCACATTAAACTGAGGCTGACCTTAACAATTTGTACATGTGATTGAGTAAATTCAAAATCACACTTCTTCTTGTTTGAATGAGATGATCTTTATATCAAACTTGGACCTCTCGAAAAGAGGAATCCAATGCAATAATCATCTCCATCATATGAGCTATCCCAAGCTAAAATTTGGACCTAGATGCCAATTTTGACACTCCCTCTCAAATAGGGAGAATTCCACCTGCCAATCTATCTGTCATCATCATGCCATCCTGTCATCATGTACCATCTATGTAATCTTTGCTCCATTGTGCTGAACCATGAAGTAATAATGAAGAATAAGTGGTCAAGAGTGAGTCACAAGACCTTACCACACTCTACTGATAAAATTCAATCCTTGATCCCATATCAAGTTGTTGAACACCATGCATCCTAGTCATAGGGAGTACGGCAGTACACGATGCGTCCATCGGTAGTGCTATGGCCCTTAACCACTTTTCTCACTCATTGGCCAGATGAGAGGTACTTACCATGGGTCCTTGACTCATGGGTTGGATGTATGTTGGGGCATCAATAGGAGAAGGTGAACCACTCATCCTGTTCATATGCCATAGTATAAGGTGAACCACTCATCCTATGCACATGTCAATTGTAGGGAAAGGTGAACCACTCACCCTACATACATTTCAACCATCATGGGGTATCATAGGGGAAGGTGAATCACTCACCCTGTACATAGCACACCACTAGATGAAGGTGAACCACTCACCCTATGGTCGCTCATAGCACGAAGAAGTACCCCAAGCCCCCAGGAGCTCCCAGAGCTCAGTGTCCAACTCATGTGGGACCCTCATAGGAGGGTCTTTCCACGACTCCAAGTCTCTCTCGAAAGGTTAATAATTTGACCTTCCCCAAGGGCTTCATGAGAATGTTTGCGACCTGCTCATCCATCCTAATGTGCTGAAGCCTTATTGCTCCCCGTTGTACCATATCCCTGATAAAGTGGTACTTGATTTCAATGTGCTTGGAGCGGTCGTGGAACACAAGATTCTCTGAAAGGAAAATCCCACTTTGGTTGTCGCAGAAGATCACAGTGGTATCTAGCACGTGCTCAAATAGCTCACAACCAAACAACTTCACAATAGGCCATACTCACAACAATGTATTCGGCTTCGGCGATGCTTAAAGCAATTGATTTTTGCTTCCTGTTCATCCAAGATATTGAAGCAGACCCCAAAGAGAAGAAACACCCAGACGTGCTCTTACAATCCACCACAATGCCAGCCCAGTCAACATATGTATATCCATGAAGCCTCAAATTCCCGGCAGTGTATCTTAGTCCATAGTGGATTGTACCCCGAAGATACCTCAAGAGATTCTTAGCAACAATCCAATGAAAGTGATGAGGCTCGACCATAAATTGACTCAACGTGTTCACAATGAAGCATATGTCAGGATGGGTGTTTACCAAGAACATCAGGGCCCCCACAAGTTGTCGATACTCAGAAGGGTTCAGTAATCTGTGCCCAGCAACACTTCCACATAGCTTATCGAAGTTGAGTTCCATCAGAGTAGACACAGACTTGCAATCCACCATCCCACATCTCTCAAGCAGCTTCATAATGTATTTTCCTTGAGAAAGGAAAATCTCACCTGGATTTTTCTAGACCTCCAGTCGTAGGAAGTAGTGCATCAGTCCTAGGTCCTTCATCTCGAATTTAGAAGCCAACCCCCTCTTGCATTGATGAATGAGAGGGCCATCACATGTCAGAAAGAGATCATCTACATAAAGGACCAGAATGAGAGTTCTATATTTTTCAACCTTGAAGTATAGGTTTGGGTCAACATTGCTCCTTGTAAATCCCACCTTCATAAGATAGTTATCAATCCTTTCATACCAATCCCTAGGGGTTTGCTTCAACCCATAGAGGGATTTCTTCAACATGTATACATGTGTCTTATGATCTTGAACTTCGAACCCCTCGGGTTGTTCTACATAGAATTCCTCCTTAAGCAAAGCCCGCAAGAAGGTAGTTTTGACATCCATTTGGCATAGACTCCATCCTTGAGAGGTAGCAAGGGCTATGATCGAAGAGAGAGTGGTATATGAGGAAACCAGTTCAAATATCTCGTCATAGTCTACTCCTTTTTGAGAGAAGCCTTGAGCAATGAATCTGGCTTTAAACTTTCCAGCACTCACATCAGCTCCATGTAAATTGATTTTGTAAAACCATTTTGAAGTGACCACTGACTTGTCCTTAGGTCTAGGAACCACATCCTAAACATCATTCTTCATGATTGACTCATATTCCTCGCTCACCACATCCTTCCAAACTTGGTGCTTCATGAATTCTTTGAATGTACATGGTTTAGATTGAACTGTGGTACTCATAGCAGCTAAGTACCCTTGGCACCTATTCGGCTTCTTGCTTTCATGAAATGTCCCCCTTGGTGCAATATGTCTCTCGACATCTTCAAGAGTATCTTTGAGGCATAAAGGCATTTTTTCTGGAAGTAGAGGGCTCACTAGGAGGTGGATCAATGGGATCCATCGGACCTTCAAAATTGGGCATCAGATCATCAGTCAGAGATTCATCTTGCTTTCCTGCATCATCGTCATTGTCCTTCCTAGAGATAGGAAGATTTCAAACGGGCAGAATCTTCATCGAAAGTGACATCATGACTTATTTCTACTTCTCTTTGACCAGTCACATAGATTCTATATGCCTTCGAAGTTTCATGTAGCCCACAAATGTTCTTTTCTTCCCAAATGCATCTAGCTTATTTCTTTTCTCTTTCGGCACATGAAAATATACGAGACAACCAAAAATTCTAAAATGAAAAACATCAGGTTTCTTACCGGTGAAAACTTCTTCAGGTGTCTTGAAGTCCAATGCTTGATGCAGGCATCTATTTTTAACATACACAACAATGTTGGAAACTTCTCCCCATAAGAACTTTGATACGCCTTGGTCATGAAGCATGGCACGGGTGGCTTCTATGATCATTCGATTCTTCCTTTTGGCAACTCCATTTTTCTCAGGAGTATATACAGTAGTGGTCTCCCTCTTAATGCAAATTTCTCTACAATAGTCATTGAATTCATTTAACTCATATTCGGTTCCATTATCGGTCCTCAATATTTTGATCTTTTTCCCTGTTTGATTCTCGACTAAGGCTTTGAAAGAGCATAACCATTTGAACACTTTTTCCTTCTTCTTTAAGAAATAGATCTATGTTTTGTGAGAGAATTCATCCACAAAAATTGCATAGAAAAAATATCCACCCAAAGATGTTAAGGGCAACATACCTGATAGATCATAATGGATCAATTGAAGAATATCGATAATTTGACTTTCACTTGAGGGGAATGGTTCCCTTGTATGTTTTCTAGCTGCACAACCCCAACACACTCCTTCATGATCTAAGTTGAATTCAAGCATACCCATGACCATCTTCCTTACATTAGGCAAGGCTTTGTAATGAAGGTGAGAAAATCTTTAGTGCCATAATTCAGATTGAAGAGAAGTATCACAAGTCATAGCTCCCAACATGCTTCCTCCAACCTGATAGAGATATTCAACCCTAAATCCAAGTGTAAATGCATCTTTCAGGTTCCTTTGCCAAACACAAACCTTTCCATCAATGAATGTCACCTTGAAACCTTTATCTTCCATCGCAGAAATAGAGACTAGGTTCTTTTTCAGATTAGATACATACAACACTTCTTATAGATGAAGGGTTTGACCTTGATTCAAGTGAAGAGTAACAGTGATAATTCCTTTCACGGGATAAGTGGCATTATCCCCAAGTATAATCTCCATATTTGTCTTCTTTTAAACTAAGTTTGAGAGGGCCTCCTGTACCCAGTGAAGTGCCTTGAGGCACCACTATCAAATAAACAATGATCCAATGTATTTGGAGGAGAGGTAGTGATGAGGGCAAAAATAAGATAAAATTCTTTTTTCTTTTCTACAACATTATTTTCTTCATACCTGGAGTTTCTCGACTTCTTGGGAGGATGACCATTTCCATATTGAGCAATGGGAGCATTCCTCTTTCCTTTGTTGTTGAACCTGTTGTTCCTTTTATTGCCATTGCCTTTATAGTTGTTGTAGTTATAGTTGTCATCATCCCTTGGAGTATCCTCCTTGTGAGAACATTCTCTAGCAAAGTGGCCAAACCTATTGCAATTGAAGCATCTTCCTTTTCTTCCTTCTTTGAATCCTGGCTTGAACCCTTAACCTTGTCTTCTTCTTAAACTAGCATTGTTCTTCCTTTTAGTATGAGCAGAGAAGGCAGTAGGATTATTTCCAGTTGAGGGCTTGTCTCTTTCCATCATCCTTATTTCTTCTTGAGTGCATCTAGCCAACAATTCATCAAATCCTGGAATCCTGTCATTTTTTAGGATGATAGTATTAAACACATCCCATTATCTTGTAAAGCCACCAAGTGCAATAAGAGTGAGCTCCCTATCACCAACAACTTCTCCAATAGATAAAAGATCATTCTTATTTTGGTAATCCTCATGAAGTAGGATTGAATGGATTCGCCTCTATCCATCTTGATGTCTTTCAACTTGTTCTTGAGAAAGAGAACTTGATTTGCATTATTTACTTTGAACATCCCAACCATCTTGTCATACATCTCTTTAGATCTTTCCAAATCAGAAATATAGGCAACCAAAGGCTTGTGAATAGAATCAACAATAATTTTCTTAGCTTGGACCAAAACTTTCTTGCACTTTGTTTTAGCAGAAGCGGGTGCATTTGAAGGAGGCTCCTCCACTCTTCCTTTGACAGTCCATAGCATCATTTTCTTCCAAAGTCAAATCCAGAGACATCTTCCATGCATGCTAGTTGGATTTTTCCTTAAGCTTGTCCTCAGATTTGAAGTAAGATGTAGTCGTCATTGAGACTAGTTCCAAGTTCTTGTCCACCAACATCCTCTCGTGATTGCTTTTCCTCACTCTTGTTTGGGCTTTGTCTTCACTTGAGCTCTAAAACCATGTTAATTTCAGATAACAATGGTATGTTCTATGCCTAGCACAATTTACTACAATGTCCTTTTAGCAATGTCCTTTTAGCAGCCTAACGACAATTTCCAATAATTTCCAATAGCAACACATTAACCATTAATCATATTGACAGTAAATGCAGATAGAACATAAAAACATATGCAGAGAACAAGTCAAGACAAGAGGACACCAGATTTGGCGAATGCCAGGGAAAAACCCGAATGTGGGGAAAACCCTTTGATCAAATCTTCTTATTATTCTTCAATAGCTTAGCAGAGAGAGAGAGAGTACAAAAATCAAATTTACTTGCCCAATACACAGTCAAATCAGGCCTGTCAAATTCTGCAGTCAACTATAGTCAAACTTCATCCCTAACCAGAAAGTCAACACTGCTCAAAACAACAGTAAACTTTCTCTAATGTAGCTCGGTCTTCCTTGGTCAAACTCGCCCTAAATAGTAGGTCAAATGCAGCGCAAAACAACTCTGTTAAACTCGATCAAAGGAGAGAGAAACTCTGTTGTAATTTTTTGTGGTCAAACAAAAGTATACCCTGAAGTCAACATGCCCAAAAATCTCGGTTTTAGTGCTAGTCAATGCGGCCTCCCAAAGTTGGAATTTTGACCCTTAAAACGTAGTAAACAAGGTCAAGAACCCTTTGGTCAACACTGGTCAACGTTCTGAAGTCTGAAATTTTCAACCTACAATCTGCCCCAAAAATTCGTCCTTCATCCACACATGTGAGAGAGAGAGAGAGAGAGATGATCCCCAAGCCGTATGAACCAGTGTGTTTAGGAGAGAGAAGAATTGATGAGTAAGTGATGTCTAAATGAGGAGAGAGGCCTCTTCTATTTATACACTTTGATATGGGTAAAGAGACACATCTATTGGGCTTCTTGAACCTACATTAAGCTGAGGTTGACCTTAACAATTTGTACATGTCAGTGAATAAATTCAAAATCACACTTCTGCTTATCTGAATGAGATGATATTTATATCAAACTTGGACCTGACTCGAAAAGAGGAATTAAATGCAATAATCATCTCCATCGTATGAGTTATCCCAAGGTGGAATTTGGCCCTAGATGCCAATTTTAACACTTTTATACCCTTAGGAAACATCCCCAAATTGATGGGGACTTCATCAGGGAATCATGGATTTACTGGTAATCCCTAAGACGTTTTGGGCAGATTTCAAGGACGTTCCAGACAAATTTTAGGGATGTTTTTGGTAGATTTCAAGGATTTTCTAGGCAGATTTCAGGGATGTTTTTGGCAGATTTCAAGGACAATCCAAGCATATAGCTTCAATTTTGACAATCATGGACATTGATGATTGGATGATATGATCATTTTTCTCACCCATTATTTTTGTATTGCATTGAAACTAAGTCTTTTGTAGAAGTTGTAGCTCAAAACGTGGCTTTTGTATGATGGGTTTCAATTTGAGTTTTTGGTGATTTAGATATTGTATTTCCAATGGAGAAATTACAAAAAAGAGCCTCTACGTCAAGAAAATAGAAAACACAACATTTTAAAAGGTTAATCCTTGTGGTTATTGCTCTTGTTCTTTCTCATTTTTCGTATCATCTCAACTTTTTAGAGGAGTCATCCCAACCTCAACCATTGTAAAAACAATCAAATAGTGACTTGGATTGGGTACTAAATGTTTGAATAAATTCCTATTCAATCTCCTTTTTAATTTTAAATATGAATTTAATCTCTTTAAAAGACCAAAGTAATTATTGACTTGAGAGACACTCTATAGCCCAGTATGGGGCTAGATCTCACTTTAAAAAGTAATATTGTAAACACGTAAACATGTAAACATGTAAACGTAATGTTTAACACTTAACATTTAACATTTTTAATCTAATGTTAGCCTTATTTAAAAATCAATCTAATTATTATTATGTATAAACACAATATCAATTTAAAATATAACGAACACTCAAAAAAGAGGTATGGTAAATAAATAAAACATTTTTTTTATATTTACTCAAGAGATATGGTAAATAATTAAAAATATAAATAAACTAGAGGTATGTCAAATAAATAGAACTATTTTTTTTTATATTTACTCCACAAACCTTTTTATATTTACAGCAAACTCAAAAAAGATGTTTTATTTAGGCCAAGTCTATGGGCCAAATATCAAGAACAAATAATTATTAATACCATGGGCCAAACACCATATTTATAAAAAAATGTATGGTAAATAAATAAATATAAAAGATGTATAAAGAGGTATGGTAAATAAATGAAAATATATCAAATAGGATTATGAATCAACATCTAATTATATACCAAGGCTATGGACCAAATACCATGGTAAATAAAAGGTATATGATAAATAAATAAAAATATAAATAAACCAGAGATATGATAAATAAATAAAACCTCTTTTTATTTTTACTTCATAAACCTTTCTATATTTAAAGAAAACTCATAAAAGATGCTTTATTTAGGTGAAGTCTATGGGCCAAATACCATAGGCCGAATTATTATTAATACCATGAAAAAAATATTATTAACCTTAATATTAATATTAAAAAATTAATTTTATTATTCTTATTAAATATAATATTCATATTATTAATACCATGAAAAAAAATATTATTAACCCTAATATTAATATTAAAAATTTAATTTTATTATTATTATTAAATCTAATATTCATATTAATATATTATAATATTAATATTATTAAATTTAATAACTTTGGATTAATACAATATTAACTTTGGATATATATGGGAGGAAAGAACAAAGACATAGAGCAATAGAGATAGAGAGATAGGGGGGGTGACAAGGGAGTAATGGAGACAAACTAAAGGAGAGGGGAGAGGAGGAATGGAGAGAGAGGGAGAGGAGTGAGAGAGGTAAAGAAGAGTAAGAGAGGGAGAGGGAGACACAAAGATGGAGGGGGGAGAGCGGGGAGAGAGGGAGGGAGATAGTGAGAGGATTGGAGAGCAGAGAGAGAGAAAGTGAGAGAGAGAGAGAGATGGGGGAATAAAAAGAAAGGTAGGAGAGAAATGGAGAGAGATGACTTGCGAGAGAGGAGGAGAGAGGGAGGGATAGAGAGATGGAGTTGGATGGGGGGAAAGGGAGGGAAGAAGAAAGGCATAGAGAGTGATAAGTAGAGAGAGAGAGAGGGATTGACAAGGGAGAGATGGAGAGAGAGTGTGTGTTTAGGGGTGAAATTAAGAGGCAAAGAAGGAGAGGGATGGATATAGTAACATAGTTGGAGAGAGAGAGAGAGAGAGAGAGAGAGAGAGAGAGAGAGAGGGAGTTAGGAGAGAAAAGGAGAGAGAGGAAGACCGAGAGACAAGACTTGAGAGAGAGGAGGAGAGTGATGGGGGAAGAGAGAGGATTGGAGGGCAGAGAGAGAGAGAGATAGAGAGAGATTGGGAAAGAGAGAGGGAGGTGGGAGAGAAAGGGAGAGAGAGGAGGAGATTGATGGGGGAAGATAAAGGGTTGGAGGGCAGAGAGAGAGATAGAGAGAGAGAGAGAGAATGATGGGGAAAGAGTGGGGTAGGAGAGAAAGGTAGAGAGAGGAAATACAAGAGCGGATTTAAGAGAGAGGAGGAGAAAGGGAGGGATAGGGAGATGGATTTGAAGGGGGAGAGAGCGAGGGAAGAAGAAATACAGAGAGTGAGAAGTGGAGAGAGAGAGAGAGGGAGTGACAAGGGAGAGATGGAGAGAGAGTGTGTATGTTTAGGGGTGAGATAAAGAGACAAAGAAGGAGAGATGGACAGAATGGGGTAGAGAAGGAGAGAGGAGGGGGGGATATAGTAACAGAGTTGGAGAGTGAAGAGAGAGGGAGAGGGAGGAAGGAAGAGATAGAGGATGTGAGAGAGTGGAGAGAGGGGGGGGGGAAAGAGAGATGGAGTCGGAGGGGGAGATAGAGGGAGGTAAGAAGAAAGAAATAGAAAGAGAAAGGTGGAGACAGAGAGAGAGTGATAAAGAAGATGGATAGAGACGGAGAGAGGACAACAAGAGGGAAGAGAGATAGAAGCGAGGGAGAGGGAGAGAAGGGGAAGAGAGAGAGGGAGAGGAGGGAGGGATGGATAGATAGATTGGAGAACGAGAGTATATTTTTTGTGGTGATATAGAGAGACAAAAGAGAGATAGAGATATAGATGGAAAGTGAAGAGAGGGAAGAAGAGAGAGATGGATAGAGGGAGGGGGGCACAAAGAGATTGATAGATATGGAGTGAAAGAGCATGTGTGTTTGGGGGGTTGAGATAGAGAGACAAAGAAGGAGAGATGGAGGGAGATATAGATATAGATGGAGAGGAGAGAAAGGAAAGAATATTTTTTGTACTATATACATTGATTTCAGTGTAGATGGTCATTTCTAATCCTATTTGATTGTTTGCACTAGATGCACCGATTTTAGTGGAGATGTTGATTTTTAATGATATATGATTGCTTGCACTAGATGCATTGATTTCAATGTAAATGATTTCTAATCATATTTGATTGCTTGCACTAAATGCATTGATTTCAATGTAGATGGTGATTTCTAATCCTATTTGATTGCTTGCACTAGATGCATTAATTTCAAGTAGATGTTGATTTCTAATAATATTTTATTGCTTGCACTAGATGCATTGATTTCAATGTAGATGATTTCTAATCCTATTTGATTGCTTGCACTAAATGCATTGATTTCAGTGTAGATGGTGGTTTCTAATCCTATTTAATTGCTTGCACTAGATGCAATGATTTTAGTGTAGATGTTGGTTTATAATCCTATTTTCTTACTTGCACTAGATGCATTGATCTCAATATAGAAATTGGTTTATAATCCTATTTTCTTACTTGCACTAGATGCATTGATTTGAGTGTAAATGTTGATTTCTAATCCTATTTGATTGTTTGCATTAGATGCATTGATTTCAGTGTAAATGTTGTTTTCTAATCTTATTTGTTTGCTTGCATTAGATGCATTGGTTTCAGTGTAGATGTTAATTTCTTATTTGATGTAAGATGGTACATTAATTTTAAAGTGATTGGATTAACATTGTGCATTGATTTCAATGTAAGTACAAAAAATTATTGACAATGTACATTGATTTTTGTGTTATAGTAATTCAACCTATTAATATTGGAGAGAAAGAGAGACAAGGTTTGATGTTTAGTACAATAGCTCGAGTTAAAGATTTAAATGGTTTACGATTTAACCTGTCAATTTCATATAATCGATATGAAAAGATGACAAAAGTAACAAGGTGGCAATAAGAATAGTAGAAGAAAATAGTTTGAGATTAATCACAATGAAGACTATTTGTAATTGACTATATTCTTATTATTCACATTTTCTATATTCAACACTATTATATTGTCATTTTACATTCAAAAAAATCATTTCATCATTAAAGTTATTAACAATATTTATCATCTCAACAAACTAAGGTAGCTAAGCAAATTTAAAATTAAAATGACCAGATTAATTTGAGACATATTTAAAATGATTATATTGATATTAGATGAATTTACATATTATTGATAAAATTAATCACATGTTCGTTATATTTTCTTAGGTCGCACACGACTAAAACCAACTTAGATTCATCTTAACTCCGGATCTATCAAGCGCTGAGAGGGATCAAATCTCCCGAGGTGCAAACCTTTCTTCAAGTTTTGCACTCAAAAAAGAGGTTTGCAACTCGAGAGATTTGATCCCTATCAGCGCTTGATAGATCCGGAGTTAAGATGAATCTAGACTAGTAGGAATTTTCAATGCAACTGTAAAAGTTTGCAAAACCTATTGAAGGGAATGCCCTTTATGTTTTACATAATCATCATTAACAAAAAATATAAGGAAAAACAAACTGCTATAAAGACAATTCTTTGTTTGATAAATATTTCATAGACATTATTACAAATTGAAAATAGTTCACTTAAGTTTCCTAAAGCTAAAGCTCATGTTCAATAGCCATTAATGGAATGTCATTGAACCCTTTTTTAAATTGCTCAGAGATTTTTCATAATTGGCAAGTGTCAAAAGTGTGCATAATACAATGAAATATAGCTGGACAAGCATGAAACAACTACAAATGTTAATAATAGTGAATTTTGAAAATATAGTTTTCCCCTGGAAATTTTTGGGTGCACTTTATTTGACATGTAGTGGATTCAATGTGTTTTGTATTGAGGAAGTTAAACATTTTGACAGAAAGGGGGAGAACCATGTACTCATTTATGCTTATTTATTTTGCGTAAAATACGATTACCTTTATGTATAAACGTGAATTTTGCATGTTAACTCTTTTTGCTAAACATTACAACCTGAATTTGGGAACAAGAAACCAAAATATTTAGTCACAAGATTTCAGGACAGGCCAGTAAACAAGATTGTTGTTATGCAACTTACCCAGTGTTCTTATTCTCAAAGTTCATTACCAGTAATCCCCACATGAGCACAGGCCATTCTTGAAATGATGGAAACGGGTGGCATCCCTCACAATAATTTCTCGATCAACAATTTTGGAGATGAATTTGGTAGCTGTGTGGCAATCACTACACACACGAAGATTTTTTATGATCAGGATAGGAGTGCCAGGGAATGTGTTTATCAGCCCAAACGCAATAGCCAGCTTCTCACTGTGGCTATTCAGGATGTATTCTTTCTCTTTGTTGTCAACTTTATATATCACACAATCTGTTTCAGGTACATATCCTGATTCCTTCATCTTCTTGAACAAGTACTCCAATGTTGCATATATCTTCTTTGTTTGTGGGTGAGATTTATCTCCCTGGAAGAATGTATGGATCCGACTTCTAATCTCAATCCAACTACACCCTGGTTTCTTGGTTAGCCCCCTCTCTCTCATCATCGTTCTCACTTTAGCTACACCATCCCACCTGCCAGCTGCAGCATAAATGTTAGACAACACTACATAATTCCCTGCATTTGTTGGTTCTGAGTTGAAAAGTTTCTCTGCTGCATGTTCTCCTAGTTCTACGTTGCAATGCATTCTGCAGGCACCAAGCAAAGCGCCCCACACGCAAGGTTTGGGCTCTAAAGGCATGCTTTGGATGAAGCTCTTTGCCTCATCTAATCGTCCAGAGCGGCCAAGAAGGTCAACCATGCAAGCATAATGCTCCACAGTGGGTGTAATTCGATAATCTTGATTCATTTGGTTAAAATTTCGCCAGCCCTTATCTACAAGACCTGCATGACTGCAAGCTGACAGAACAGCAGTGAAGGTGACATCATTTGGCCTCATGCCTAGCTCTTGCATTTGGTGGAAAAGCCTTAGAGCATCCTCACCACGACCATGCAAACCAAATCCTGAAATCATCGCAGTCCACGAGATAACATTCGCTTGAGACATCTTCCGAAACACTTGATGCGCATCCTCTAAACACCCACATTTTGCATACATGTCTATCAGTGCATTCCCCACTGCTACATCTAAATCAAACCCACATGTGATTACATAGGAATGGATCCCTTTACCCTGTTGCAGAGCTGCTGATTGACCATAACTCGACAAAATACTAGGAATTGTTGCCGAATCTACCTTCACTCCAGCCAGTTGCATATCCCGAAAGACCTTCAAAGCTTCACTTGAATTTCCAACTTGACAGAAACCCGAAATCATGGCATTCCATGAGACCACATCTCTTTCACGCATTTTGTCAAACACATGTTGTGCATCCTCTATTCTCCCAAATTTGCCATACATGGCTACAAGAGCACTAGCCACAACAACATGAGATTGAAGCCCAGCTCTGAGTATACTTCCATGCATCTCCCTGCCTTGACGCAGCGAACCGAATGCTGCACAAGCCTTGAGAAGGGAAGGGAAGGTGAAATGGTCCGCCTGCATGCCAGCCTGTTGCATTCTGAAACAAAGCCCAAGGGCCTCCCCATAACATTCATGCCTGACATATGTTGCAATAATCACATTCCATGAGAAGACATTTTTCTTGGACATTTTGTCAAACATTTTCATTGAATCCATCAGTTCCCCACATTTACAGTACATAGTCATCATATTGTTTTCTATATTAACATTTTGGTGAAGAATTCCAAACTTGAGGATACAGGCATGGATTTGCATACCTTGTGAGAGGGCTTTCATGTGGGCACACGCCTGTAATAGAGAGGCATACGCATCTGAATCCACTTCAATGCCGCCACGCTCGTTGTTCATATCTCGAAACGCCATCAGCGCCTCTTGCATTCGGCTCTCTCTGCAGAGTGCGATAATGCCGTTAACGTTGGCTTGACCCTTCAGATTAACATTAGCAGAAATATAATTGTTTTGAAGCGATCTAGTAGACAATGAAAGCCTGTGGAGCTTAACTGCCATGGATTCGAGCTTCTACTCATCACTCTTTCATTCTGCAAACACTTTTATTGAGGGGTTGTTCTATATGCTAAAATGATTTCATGTCACTCGCATTTTTCCGGCTTTGGGATTTGTTGAATGATTATAAAAGAACACAATAGTTTGATATCTTAGATATAGAAAGTTGATTTGCCCAATAATTGATTTAGATGGTTGGGCTTTGGGATTTGTTGAATGATTATAAAAGAACACAATAGTTTGATATCTTAGATATAGAAAGTTGATTTGCCCAATAATTGATTTAGATGGTTGATTTGCCCAATAATTGCTTAGTGGCCCATGATTTGCAATGTTCTATATAACTAAACTATGATGGAAGGTTAAAAAAGTATAATAATAAGTAGCAGGGTTTTAGTGCATCTTTTGATCAAAGCCTTTAAATTGTGATATTGCACCTAGAAAAGATTTGGTAACCACAAAATGGGCTTCTAGTTGAAGTATATTATTCTATTTTGTTAATTGTGATAGTGTACCTAAAAAAGATTTGGTAACCACAAAGTGGGCTTCAAGTTGAAGGAAGTGTTTACTCTATTTCTAACAAGTTTACAAGAAGCTGAAGGAAAAATTATGATGGGGTGTGTAATGGTAAGTGTTATTGAAGTTTTCTCTTTGCAGCTTGTGAATTTTAATTTGGGAATTTAAGTTGGTCATTAAATAATTCTTAAGATTACAATTTTATATGGGGTATTATAGTTAGTGATAAGTCAAGTTACATTATAGATTTTAAAATTTCATTGTGTGTGCCTAAGTTGAGTGTAGCATAGTTGGATTGACCATGCTTTAATTCTTATGCTTAGTAGCCTCTCTATATGTATCCTAAATTAGTATTTTTACAAGGCCAACCATGATGGGGTAATTATGCTTTCAGTGCAAGGATCTCTATGCATGGTTTCTTTTGAGTAATGCCTAAGGGGTCTTGAAATGTGGGTATTAATTCAACAAACCCTATTTCCCATGTTGTTTGCCTACTTAAATGTTCCATGACCTGTTATTTTGCTAAAAAAACTAGTGCTACCCTCTCATTCTTTCCTTGCATTTTCTTGCTAGTAGCTAATACTCATGTTTAATTGTAGTGTTGAAATCTTTTCTTAGCTACTTGTTCTCAATAGATTAGTACAATTATGGCTCATTTTCATGGTGGTAGAAGAGAAGGTACTACCTTTGATCCATAAACTGTTGTGGATATTCCACTTGATAGTTCATCATGACAGATCTCATAAAAATATATTTAAAATTTGAAATTCTACACTATCACCATTTTCTTAGCTTTTTAGATCTATAGATTTATTGTTAATAATGCATGCATGTGAATTTAAAATTATGCAAAAAATAGAGAACAATGAAATGAAAGCTCACACACACATTTGACACAATATATGCTTTGGGAAACCCTTTCAGGAGAAAAACCCAACTAGAAGGTGAGGTCACTCTGCTCTCTTTCTCTAAAGGAAATATGGATGTGAGTACAAAGAAGTATGGTATGTGGCCCGTTGGCTGCTACAATGCACAAATCCTTTGTGTATCCTCTATCTGTTGGAAATAATAATGAGAGGGGGGATGAATTAGTATTTACAAATCAATAACTTTTTCATTTCCATAATCAGATTTATATACGCTACTTCAGACAAGGGAACTTGCGTGTGCACGCAACTATTCTTAAGGCAACCAGCGTATATCCAGTGAACTTATGATTCAGTTGATTCATCATATGTTGATCTTTAATCAGTGCATCAGTACTTTATTAAACATTAAACAGTAACCATGCGCAGTAATAACAGAATAAACCATCACACATAAGCAACACACATGAACACCAAGATTTAAGGTGGAAACCCAATGTGGGTGAAAACCACCTGTTGATGTCATCTCTGTCTTCTTTTAATAATAAGAAAATTTGTTTACAATCTTGTACTGGTGCAGACTCATACCAGTACGCAGGCACCCACCTGCAAAAGGCTACATCCTTCTCTCATTTTCCATCTTCTTCTCGAAGGGAGCTACAACCCCCTAGTTCTTGTACTAGCTGATATATTTACTAGTACGTAGGATCCAACCTACAAAAAGCTACAACCTTCACTCGTTCTCCAGTTGCTACTGGAAGGGAGCTCCAACCCCCTGATTAAATCACCAGTCACTACTGGTAGGAAGCTTCGACTTCCTCACTAAAGGCTCCAACCCTCAATATCCTTTAAGGACCACATTTCATTAATTTTCACACTGGATACACTTGGTACACAACAACACTATACGCAGGCCACATTTCACCAAATTTTCACACCAGACCCATTACTAACATTGAAGCTCAAAGTCAATCACCACTGTAATACATCCATCAAATACATCTGCATCAACCAATCACTAAAACTCGATCGTCAATCTCTAATATAACTGGAACCCATTAATCAATCTCTAAATTAATCAATCACTGAACAACTGAATCAAACAATCACTGAACCTATGACACAACTGAATCAACCATTCATTCAAACTTAATCAAATTCAACCAATCAACTGGAACAGACAGATCATTGTAACCAGTACACAGATCTGAACCCAGAACACTACATCAACAACCAGAATTAATTGTAACCTCAAAAGGCATGTGTCAGAATGTATACGCTCCTTTAATGAAGAAAACCTGCGTGAATATGCTACTTCCTTTAGCCCAACCTGCATATACCTCTAAAGATACTAAATCATAAAACCTCTAAACCACAAACTGCACCAATCAGTGACATTTTGAAGATCTGTTGTCATATTGCAGAGTTCTAAATAGATAGCAACAAGGATCACCCTTCTTTCTCAATCAATTAATTAATGAGACACAAACTCTTTATGCATTCAGTTTTATTTTCAAATCTAAGAAGACTTCATTGACATATAACAACAAAACAACAACACTGATTTGATAGATCAGTCATCCTTGATCATCAAGCTTTTCTTTTACATATGCTACTTGGAAGATCCGAACCAGTGTGTAGGCGCATCCTCACCAATGCGAACCAACGTATAGATCTGCAAATACTTACTTATAACTTCACTGCAATTCCCGACTTCAGACATACCCAGATCATCACATATAAAGGATAAAACATGTGTTAGCAATCAGATCTAGCCCATCCATTATCAAATCACATAATGATAATTCATTATGATCTTGATCCATCATTAGATCTCATCCATCATCAAACACTCAGGTGCATATTTTGTCTAGATCAAGCAAGGCATCAGAAACCCATAACATGCATATTTGCTTTTGATCTAACACTTCATAAGATATTCATTACTTGTACACTTATCCCTTTGATCTTCTCCTCCTTATATAGTTTTAGGCCTTTCTCAATACCTTGGATCAAAACCACTTAGGACCAAGACCTCAGACCAAATACCTCAAACCAAATACCTCAAACCAATCCCTCGAACCAAATACCTCAGACCAATACCTTGGACCAAATACCTCGGACCAATACCTCGGACTAAATACCTCAGACCAATACCTTGGACCAAATACCTTGGATCAATACCTTGGACCAAAACCTCGGACCAAAACCTTGGACCAATACCTTGGACCCAAAATACCTTAGACCAAATACCTCGGACCAAAACCTTGGTTTTCCAACATGTACGCTCTTTTCCTCCTGTGGGAGTGCGTGTATACATATACGCTCTTTTTGTTCTGTGGACCAACATGTATATGTTTTTTTGACTAAGTGGACCTGCGTATACTTCTTAAACTGCTTTTCATTAGCCTTTTCCTTTACCTTCTTTATTCTGATCAGTAGACCTTAGTTCCATCTTCTTGTTCTTTTGTACCACTGCCCTGTTACCTTTGAATATACCTGTTGTACTGTGAGTTGCCTTTTACTAAAATTGAATTGACCTGTGAGTGAGTTTCCATCAAGAAAAACACTTGTATCATAATGCCAACAATCTCCCCATTTGGACTTGATGGCAACCATGAAGGTGTTGATTACTGCAAGCTGTAGAAACTGTATGCAACAACAAAATACTCTCCCCCTTTGACATCAAGGGAAAAGGGCGGACCAAGATACTCTCCCCCTTCAATATCAAGGGTAAAGGGCTGACCAAAATGAATACTTTCATATCTAAACAGCTGAATATGAACATTGATCATGCTCCCCCTAGGAACATGTTGAATTCTCTGATTAAACTCCCCCTTTGTACATGTTGAGATGCATTATATCATCCATGCTCCCCCTGAGCACATGCAAAGTCTGCAAATATATTTTCTAAAAGAATAACATGACTCTATAACTCAACTACGTGAGTATGACATTCCTATCACTAATGACTCATATATACATCAATCTCCCAACCAAGTGGGGATATACCAAATTTGACTCATCTACCCAACCAAGTGGGGATATAACAAATGTTTATACATGACTGAAATATAGAAATTATTACATCATCCTTCCCATGCATAGTGGAGGTATAAATTACATCATATGACCAAAAGGACTCATTAAAAGACTACGACAGACAGAGACATATTATTACATCATGGGCCTTTATATGACTTTTTCATCGAGTGATTTACATGACATTTATAACAAAGACCAAAGATCTAAACAAGACCATGATAGTCGTCAGCAACTATCATACACCATATATGATATGCACCATAAGCATCTGTCAACAACATCCAGACTCGCAACCTGTATATGTCCATCATCAATTCCGAATACATGACAAAGTAAAGATCATCAACCTGTGAAAAAGTATGCCACATATAGATATCAACTCATCCCCTTGATCTCATCAAGATCAACTTGCTTCGTTTCCTTAATAGAAAGAGCCTTGTCATAACCTTCCATGAATCAACTAAGCATATGTCATATCTCCAAGCAGTAACACAAAATAATTCACATCATATCATATGTATGTGAAAATACCATAGTCATCATCTATGATCATAACATCATCATCAAGAACTGCATGATCTTTCCACAAGAACCCTCAATATATCAACCATGTATCATCACTAGGGAACATCCCACATCTGATAAGCATTAACCATCATAATCAACATATGTGAGTATTAAACGTATCATCATAAAGTAAGAAGTCATCATCATTATGTGACTTAGTAAGCCATGTCTCTGAATATCCATGTCTTCAAATAGTTACGTCTTTATGAGACCTGCAATAACACCATTCCCTTGGCCAACCAACGATATTTGTCAATATGTAACCATGTATCCAACATAATGTGTATCCATCAACTATGTATCTAGCAAACCATGAGATCATGGTCTTTTGTCAAGCTTTCTTGATACCATCAACAACAACAATCCTCAACCATGTGAGAGACAAGAACTATAGGAATCCTGCATCATCACTGCACCATATGAACTTTATGCATCTTTGAAGGCATGTTGACACCAACATAAAAGAAATGAGTGGTGCATCATCAAATAATGAAGTTGTGTACTCAAGCTTTGTACTTCTCCTGGTCCTTATGAAGATCACCATGTAACTACAACATATATGTATTGTAGGCATCATCAAAAAATCATCCACAATCATCCATAAATCTTATCTGAATAACAACTTTGTAACCCCAAGCAATACAAGTATCATCTGAGATTTCATCATGGGCAACTCATAACCGTAACATAGCATGATGTATCATTTAAGCACTTTAGCCACAAAAGCATAATCACCATTGATAAGAATCATTAGGTACCAAAGACTTCTAAACATAATGCCAACAATGCATTATTAGAAGCATAACATATTCTCCCCCCTGAACCTGTGCCACCTGTTCACTGTTAGATCTAATCATTGCATATATCAGTAAGAAATATCAAGGCATCATCATGAATCAAATATACATAAAGTCATCAATAACTTATGAGGATCAAAATCACTTCTAAATAATAGCCACATACTATAATCAACAATCATCAAAGCAGAGAAGATAATTGATAATTGTCTGAACCATATCAAATCATTTTTCTGAGTCTGTCCCACTGCTTCTTCATCAAACCAACATATACGTGATTGTGCAGCTTCTAACTCGCATATATACGCGAATTGTATTCATGATAACTGCGTATGAGAATTAGGACACTAAATTTGCATACTTTTAGTTCCTTCTGAGTTTGTCTTGTCTGTATACTGAGCTATGCCACGTCTTTCTATCTGTGATTCCTTCTTCTTCCATACCTTGGAGTGTGATGATGTTTGTTCCTTTTGGTATGTTGGCCGAAATTTGCTCCTGCATTCTTTTGCTATATGCCCAAACTTGTTACAAGCATAACAACTTATATGTTTCATATTCCTTCTAAAACAATCAATGGCTTTGTGACCAAACATATTGCAAGAAAAACAATATCCCTTAAAGTATCTGGAAGCTGATGATCTTTCTGTGTGACGATTATTAGCTTGAACCATTCTACTTTTGCATCTTGCTGCAACATGTCCAAAATTATGACATACAAAACATTCAACATTATTCATCAGAGGAAAGAACTGATTATCTCTTCCATAGTTAGGAGTAAATGATTTTCTTTAAAATCTTTCTTTCTTTGGTTGTTGATGGGGTTGACCTCTTATCTCCTTGTTGAGCATTTCAGATTTAGAGTTCCCTACCTCATCTTGTGAACTAGATTCACCTTCAACAATTTCGTGAAAACCAAGACTAGATTTGATGATAGGAGGCCTTTGACTACTAAGAATATTATCCAAAATCTTAGTACTATCTTGAAATCGTAAAATTTTATCCTTTTCTTCTAATTTACCTTTTAGGATATTTACCTCAATCTGATATTGCTCTTCCTTTTCAAGATACTGCTACTTCATGATTTCTTCAGCTTTTCTTCCTTCCTCCACTTGTTTCCTTAATTCGAGAACTTCATTTCCTTGTTTTTCAAATGCTTGGAGTAGTTCTTCATTCTGCTTATTTGAATGTTTGATATCTTCTTTTAAACAAATGGCCACAGCTTCAAGACCTTCACAGTGGCTGGTTCTTTCTATAAGTTCCTTGGTTATTGTGTTCTCTTCGTTCACTTCATTTCTCAATGATGTCACTTCATCCCGCAGCCTTTGACTTTGATCTTCCTTTTCTTTGTATTGCTTCTTTATTTTGTTTCCTTCCTTCAACTGGGCTTTTAAACTGGTAACTTCTTCTTTGTAGGCACATTCCCTTTTATCAATTAGATCTTTTTGATCTCTAATTGTGTCTGTGAGCCTTTTAAATTCTACCACTATTTGATTTCTTTCTCTTTCACCCATAAGAGCAAATTCAATTGTTTCGTTGTCACTTTCATTATCTTCAAATGAACAGAGAAATGTATCACCAAAGGACAACAAATTCGTACCTGATAGTTCTTTTGCTTGGTCATCTTCATTCTGAGGTGATTCTGAAGAGTTGCTTCCACATAATGCTAATCGTCTCTCTCACTGTCACAGTTCCTTTGAGATGTCTTCTTCTTTTGAGGTGCTTTTTTCTTTAGCTTCTTTCCCATTGTTACTACTGATCTCCTTCAAGCAATCAAGCTTCTGTCAAAGGACCTACTCTAATACCAATGGTTGGAAATAATACTGAGAGTGGGGGTGAATCAGTATTTACAAATCAATAACTTTTTCATTTCCATAATCAGATTTATATAACCTACTTCAGAGAATGGAACTCGCATGTGCACGCAACTGTTCTTAAGGCAACCAGCGTATATCCAGTGAACTTATGATTCAGTTAATTCATCATATGTTGATCTTTAATCAGTGCATCAGTACTTTATTAAACATTAAATAGTAACCATGCGCAGTAGTAATAGAATAAACCATCACACATAAGCAACACACATGAACACCAACATTTAAGGTGGAAACCCAATGTGGGTGAAAACCACATGCTGATGTCATCTCTATCTTCTTTTAATAATAAGAAAATATGTTTATAATCTTGTACTGGTGCGGAGTCATACCAGTACGCAGGCACCCACCTGCAGAAGGCTACAACCTTCTCTCATTCTCCAGCTTCTTCTAGAAGGGAGCTACTACTCCCTAGTTCTTGTACTAGCCGATATATTTACTAGTACTTAGGATCCAACCTACAAAAGGCTACAACCTTCCCTCGTTCTCCAGTTGCTACTTGAAGGGAGCTCCAACCCCTTGATCAAATCACCATCCACTACTGGCAAGAAGCTTCGACTTCCTCACTAAAGGCTCCAACCCTCAGTATCCTCTAGGGACCACGTTTCATTAATTTTCACACTGGATACACCTAGTACACAACAACACTATACGTAGGCCACGTTTCATCAAATTTTCACACTGGACCCATTAGTAACATTGAATCTCAAAGTCAATCACCACTGCAATACATCCATCAAATACATCTGCATCAACCAATCACTGAAACTCAATCATCAATCTCTGATATAACTGAAACCCAATCATCAATCTCTAAATCAATCAATCACTAAAACCTCTGACATAAAACAATCATTGAACAATTGAATCAAACAATCACTAAACCTTTGACACAACTGAATCAACCATTCATTCAAACTTAATCAAATTCAACTAATCAACTGGAACAAACAGATCATTGTAACCAGTATGCAGATCTGAACCCAAAACACTACATCAACAACCAGAACTAAATGTAACCTCAAAAAGCATGTGTCAGAATGTATACGCTCCTTTAATGAAGAAAACATGCATGTATATGCTACTTCCTTTAGCCCAACCTACGTATACCTCTAAAGATACTGAATCATAAAACCTTTGAACCATAAACTGTACCAACCAGTGAAATATTGAAGATCTACTATCATATTACAGAGTTCTAAATAGATAGCAACAAGGATCACCCTTCTTTCTCAATCTAATCAATGAGACACAAACTCTTTATGCATTTAGTTTTATTTTCAGATCTAAGAAGACTTCGTTGACAGACAACAGTAAAACAGCAGCAGTGATCTGATAGATCAATCATCCTTGATCATCAAGCTTTTCTTTTACATATGCTACTTGGAAGAGTCGAACCAAAATGTATACTCATCTTCACCAAAGCGAACCAACGTATAGATCTGCAAATACTTACTTATAACTTCGCTGCAATTCCCGACTTCAGACATACCCAAATCATCACATATAAAGGTTAAAACATGTGTTAGCAATCAGATCTAGCCCATCCATTATCAGATCACATAATGATAAGTCATTATGATCCTAATCCATCATTAGATCTCATCCATCATCAAACGCTCAGGTGCATATTTTGTCTAGATCAAGCAAGGCATCAGAAACCCATAACATGCATATTTGCTTTTGATCTAATACTTCATAATATATTCATTACTTGTACACTTATCCCTTTGATCTTCTCCTCCTTATATAGTTTTAGGCCTTTCTCAATACCTTGGATCAAAACCACTTAGGACCAATACCTCGGACCAAATACCTCAGATCAATCCCTCGGACCAAATACCTCGGACCAATACCTTGGACCAAATACCTCGGACCAATACCTCGGACTAAATACCTCGGAAAAATACCTTGGATCAATACCTTGGACCAAAACCTTGGAGCAAAACCTTGGACCAATACCTTGGACCCAAAATACCTTGGACCAAATACCTCAGACCAAAACCTTGGTTTTCTAAACATACACGCTCTTTTCCTCCTGTGGGAGTGCGTGTATACGTATATGCTCTTTTTGTTCTGTGGACCAACGTGTATATGTTGTTTTGACTAAGTGGACCTGCGTATACTTCTTAAACTGCTTTTCATCTACCTTTTCCTTTACCTTCTTTATTCTGATCAGTAGACCTTAGTTCCATCTTCTTGTTCTTTTGTACCACTGCCCTGTTACCCCTGAATATACCTGTTGTACTGTGATTTGCCTTTTACCGAAACTGAATTGACCTGTGAGTGAGTTTCCATCAAGAACAACACCTGTATCATAATGCCAACACTATCTCCTATCCCTCTTTGCTACTTTTTCTCCGCTATTGAACAAATGCACTCGAAAGAATGGAAACCCTTTTCCGCCTAGTGGCCCGGTTGTAACACAACTCGATAGCCTACTAGTGGTTAGGTTTGACTTCCTCAATCTTAACCAGAGTTACAATATAGACTCTTCTAGAGTCTTCTACATCATAATCATGTGGCTAGCCCATTTTCCATAAATAATGGGGGCAAACGTGACATCCTCTCGAATTATGGTAGTGAAAATAGGAAAATCAACTTCTGAGTGGCATAACTTTCGTATACGGACTCTGATTGACGTGATTCTTGTGTCGTTGGAAATGTTTTTGTGTGTGTAATAGGAAAAAAGGTGCACAGTAAAGAAACAAAGTTTCACCCCCAAAAAACGTCATGTGATGACTCAAAATGCTCTCGAAAGGTTTTAGACCCTATTTTTCCAAATTAGGTCCCGTCGGTAAAAACAGTCCCATAAGTTGACTCTTCAACTTTAGCCACTCTAAAAGCATTGAGATGGATGACAAACAATATAATGATCCAATCTGGATCAACCTTCCATGGCTATAGAAAAGAACTTGAGGGTGTTGTGGTGGATCATCCAGTTATAAGGTTGAATAATAGGCTTCACACATTTTGTATAGGTTAAGTTGTTGAAATGCTAACTCTAAGATAAACTAGATTGATCTAGTTATATTTGGATTTGTTTTAGTTAAGGAACAATCACTATTGCCTCCACATAAACAAACATTACCTCCCATATGTAATGTAGATTAGGATGGAAAATAGCCTAACATTTGTGTCAATCAATTACAACCGAAAGTAGAAACTCCCATTAGAGGAATTTTGAGGTCTAAAATGGGCTTCCTAAGGAAATTATAAAATAATAGTGGAAATAATAAGATAATATTAGATTACATCATCAAATTTTAGAGGGAAAAATGAAAAAACTACTTTTTCAACTCGTATTTTCAACTTATCTCCCTATGGTTTTACTCAAATTTCGAGTGGGAACACTCGTTTGATGCATAATTTGATTCCTCATCCAAGGAGTACCCATGTTGTGTACTTTCAATGGACCCTGCTACACGAAAAATGAGAAATACATGAAAAATGTGATTGCAATCACGTTTTTTCATTTATTTCTCATTTTTCGTATAGCAAGGTGAGGAATTAAATTTTGCATCCAACGAGTGCTCCCGCTTGAAATTTGACTAAAACCTTAGGGAGAAAAGTTGAAAATACAAGTTGAAAAAGTAGTTTTATTATTTTATTATTTTTTAATCTTTTTACCTTTTTACTCCAAAAATGGTGAATCATCCCCCATGGTTGAAATCATCATCTTCAATCCTATTGGTTCGTATACAGGTTATTTTGGTTGTACATTTTTCTTAGGAGGCCCATTTTAGACCTCAAAATTTCCCTAATGCCCTACACCATTATTTAAAACTTGGGACAAATTAACTACCATATGCAATGTAAGAAGAATCTTGTGGTTAAGGTTATCTTTCAATTGCTATCATGGAGGTATTTGTTGAAGTTATGCTAACTACTTATTCTTATTTGAAATTATAGTTATCGCCAACTAAAGGGAAAACCACTTCTTCATCAAGCATGCTCTTATAAGGGGAGAGAATGTGAGAAAATTTGGTTCGGTTGAAGTTCTTAACTTACACATTGAAATGTCAAGAGTAAGAACTTACATTGCATTATGCACTCTAATAAACACACCCAATTTGCAATCTTTAATACCAATGTAACTTATGATGCTCACACGAGTTTCAAAAAACATCAAATAAACATTGTGATGTCAATTGATCTACTAATATGACATGACACACTTCTTTTTTGCAAAGAACAATGGGAAAATCAATGTGCAACACTCTTTAATAGAGAAATCCTAAGTAATATTTGTTGGCATTATGATGCATGTGTTGTACTTGATGGCAACCCTCTCCTAGAAGAACATCTCACTTATATATAACTAGATGAATCTATAGAAGAGATATCAGATGTGACTAATGGAGCACAGCTCAAAGGAATCAGATGATAGTTCTAAGTGTGACAAGTTAGCTTTGCCATCAAGTCCAAAGGGGGGGATTGTTGGCATTATGAGATAAGTGTTGTCGTTGATGGCAAATCACACTGATGACAAATCATAGTGCAGATGGATAGCAGCAAGGAATTGATGATCAGACTACAAGTATGAAGAGAAAATATATACACGCTGGTTCACTATATACCAAGTCGCGTATACAAGCAGGTTCACTATATACCAAGTCGCGTATACGCAGGTTCGCTATATACCAAGTCGCGTGTACACGCAGGTTGGCTTCAGTAAAAGAGCGTGTATGTGGAAAACTTATCTTTGGTCCGTGGCGGTTATTCCTTGGAAGTTGTGCCTATGGTTTTGGACCATGGTGTCTCGACGGACGTGTTGATCCCTAGTTTTGAAGTAGATGGTATTGGATTTCTATGGTTTTGGCCCGTGGTATTGAGCAAGGCCTAAGGCTATATAAGGAGAAGAAGATCATTAGGCAAAGCATCTGAAAAGTCTTGAATATCTGATGAAGTATTAGATCCAGTATGCAGGTTATGGGTTGATGATGCATTGCTTGATCTGAGCTAAGGAGAGATCTCACCTGTTGATGGAGAACAAGATCTAAGGAGAAATCGGGATCAAATGGTTTGAAATGAACTATCTTTATATGGTTGATTATGCTTATTCTAGATCTGCACACTGACGCAAATAATATTCTATAAGTGTTATAGTATGATTGATGTCTGGTACAGCTGCAAAGTTATAAGAAATAATTTTAGATCTGTACGCGGGTTGGCCTTGGAAAAAGGGTGTATACACGCAGGTTGGGTTCATCCAAGTAGCGTGTACATCGTAAAGCTTGATATTTGAAGTTGCAGATGGGTCTGATGGTTATTGCAGAGTTCTGTGTCTGCTCTGTGCTCTGGTGACTGTGTTGTTGACAGAGTTTCAGTGTTTCAGTGATTAATGATGCAGGTTGTACTACAAGGTGATTGTCTTATGGATCCAGTATGAAAATGTATGAAACGTGGTCCCGGGTAGATCGTAGGCCGGCACCTACGTACTGGTAAACATATCAGCCAGTACAAGAGCAAGGGGAGTAAAGGTTGGAGCATTCTGTAGGTAGGCACCTACGTACTAGTAAATGGATCGGCTAGTACAAGAGCTAAGAGGATTGTAGCCCTCTGCAGGTTGTAGCCTGCGTGCTGGTGGACTGCACCAGTACATTGTAAAAGAAGTTTCTTATTAAAGAAGAAAGAGACGAATTGCAGCAGGTGGTTTTCACCCACATTGGGTTTCCACCTTATATCATGGTGTTCATGTGTGTGGCTTTTGTGTGATGATTTGTTCTGTTATACTGCACCTGTTTACTGTTAATATGGTTAATAATGTTCTGATGCATTTACTGAAGATAAGCTAACTGAATCATAAGATCTCTTGATATACGCTAGTTGCAATAAACACAGTAGCGTGTACACGCGGGTTCACTTAACTGAAGTAGCGTATATGTTTCTAAGTATGAAATGAAAAAGTTTTATTGATCTGATAATACTGATTCACCCCCCCCCCCCCCCCCCCCCTCTCAGTATTATTTCCAACAATATTATCAATGAACTCTAAAATGCGAACAAAATTCTTTTGATCATTTCATGTGAGCCTATAAAAGCATAGTAATAAAAATAAATCAACTCACATGTGCAACTCAAACTTACAATAATATCTATGAAAATGTGTATATTTTTCAGTGGTGGCTTTTCAAGTTTATGAAAGGAAAGTATTCTAATCACCCATGGTTCAAGTCTCTCCAATTATCATTCTGGTTGTGCTCATGCTTATAGTGCATGCGTACTTGTAATATTGCTTGGGGTCATGTGAAAGTCCTTGATGACTTTAGTGGAACAGATTCCCCTAGACAAAGCACTCTAATTTGAATGTTGTATGTTGGATACAGTGACTCTAAAACCTATAATAATAATATTTTTTTGAATTGGGAGAGGGTGAACTCGATACATCATGATAAATGGAAACCAATGAAAAAAAAATTGTTTACATAAAGCTTGCAATATGTAATAGAGTTACACATAATTATATATTAGCCTCTAATGGTTTCAATATTAAAATATATGAAACAAGGTCCTCTCGTATATACTTCATATTACAAGACACACACTATTTTTTTTTATCATTTCAAAGTATGAGGCTCATGGTGTTAAGAAATAGAGCAATCACAACAACAAACAAGAATTTGGCAGAAAAGGCTTCAACCATTTTAACACATGTATTCATCCAATGATATCTATATATAGTACATGTAACTAACCATCTTTACATATATATCTCACAAACAACTCATCAATGGATAATGATAACAGCTCATCCATAGACAAGGATGACAACTTATAAAAAGGTTCTCTGAGACTTTATGATTGTCTTGTGGCTCATATTCTAGCATTCCCCCCTTTAATCATGGGTTTGAATAATTATAATAATAAGGCTACACTAACTAGTGTATAAAATGACATCATTTCAATTTTCATTTTGAAACTTTTAAACTAAGCTTCAATCAAGATATTTCTCAAAAATTGCCAATACAGATGTTGAATGGTTCATCTAAAATGAACTTTGAAATAACATAGAAGTTCTAGAAGTGAACAACTACCATGTATGAACATTTCCTTGGTAATTCATGAACAAATGGGATCACCAAAGAGCCATCTAAATTTAGACACAATTAGGTGTCAAACGACATCCTAATAAATATTTGAAGAGCAATGAGAGGATTATAGATTCCATGTTAGACCTTCCCAAATATGTTGATTTCATAAGATTTATTGAATTGTAGATATCTTGTTGAGGAGATCACTTTCCATGTAGGAATTCCCAAATTTTGATTGATTGGACTTCAAAACTTGAAGCTTGACTATCATCATTGACGTTCCCCCTATCAAACACAAGATGAGAAGTATGTGGAAGGGATCCAAACTTGATATTTGCATTGTTCTTTGATAATTATTTATCATTGTATTTGATACCAATTTAGCTTTGGTGGTCATGGTTGACCACTAACCTTTTTCACTATATACTCCCCCTTTGAAGTCAATTTTGTTTTTATCACTATACTCCCTAATTTGAAGTGTAAGAGAGTACTTCATTTCATTTGTGTACTTCTAGCCCCTTTAGGTACAAGGGAGTACCATTTGGAGTCACTTTTCAAATTGAATAAGAATGGGCCCCAATCATTCTTAAAAGTATCATATGTAACAATGGTTGAAATCCATATTCTTTTGTAGCTTCTTATGTAAATATGTCTTGTATTTGAACCAGATGGTAAGAATTATGCAAAATATGGAATTGTTGATTCCATCACTGAGTATTTATCCAACCATAATGAATTATTTGTTGCTTGGGCTTCTTCTTCTTTTGTAATTTATCGAAATGTTGATTTTTATTACTATGATGAAGACAGGGATGGGGAACAAAATGCTTATCCTCCAAGTGACCAACTTGATAACAATGTTAGGACTTAGCATTTTAATGTTGAAGTAAAACAAGTGAAGTGGAATCTCTTTGAAGGAATCTTGTACTATAGAATTAAATTGGTCTAGAATAGTTGAGTATAGAGATATACATATTTATCATATCTGAGTCGTGTTATGTTTTTGTTGTTGTAAATTTCTTCCCAAGATATGATGATAGGCTTCGAAAGATCATTTTGTACATGATGTTCTTCCATGCATTCATGAGAATTTTCTTTTATAACTTTAAAATGAAATTCAAGTTTACTTTCACTAATATGACTTATGGTATCACTCCCTTCTTGTGACTCATCTTTGACAAAACTTATCTTCATCAATTCATGTTATGATTCCATCTCATGACTAGCTAAGGATCATTAGTAATATTGTTACCCCTGTTGTGGTAATACAACAACCCCCATTTGTATTCAATTCATAATAAAATGGAGATCCTTTTAATCTCATGGTTTCTACTTTTTCCTTCCCTCATATGCTTTTTCTCCCTACTTTAAATTCCTTATTTTAAATGGTATATAGTGCATACATAAAATCCCTTATCAAACTTGAAAATTTCCAAAAAATGGCTAATTCTTTGCATGTGTCGTTAGTTAATAGCACGATCCCTGCGTCTTTTGGGACTTGCATATCCCAGATTATGCTCTCTCCTTATTTAAAACACTCTTGAAAAACCCTGGGGCACAACATAATATTTTTTGGGAAATTTTCAGATATTTTCTCATCCCATCTCCTGCCTCTGAGGCCAATATTTTAAACACACTATGATCTTCCTACAGTAGGATGGACATTCTTCCATCACATCACGTGAATTTTTCCCATATGGTTTTACATTAATCGCACGCCAGTTGTTTGATGGTCAATTATGTATTCTTCCGCAAAGTCTCGCAACAGGATAGAGATTTGTTCAACAATTTCTTGCAAAAATCCCATCTCTCAGACTCTGTTAGTTTGCGGGTCTCAGACCTTTTCGATAGAAAAACTTAACCTTAGGATGCAAAGCCCCTTCCTGTGATGATGTGGCTAATCGTTCTACATGGATTTTTTCCATGTGCTCCTATTAAAGGCTGCCACGTGTCACTCCAATCGATTTTTGACAACTCTCAAGGTTTTAAACAATTGAGCTTTCTAAAAATAACGAAGATTTTCCTGTCTCGTTGTGTCTTCCTCATGCAAAATTGTTGAACGTGGATATGTACTCATGGTTTGAATTTACATTCAAAATTAACATGTGATTAGCCATAATGTTATGATTTAATCTCTTAATTAGTTAAGTGTGCCTCCACTAGTGAATATAAGTTTTTTCCTAATAATTAGACAAGTTTACATATTTTTCGAATATCAACCTACATGTGTTCACAACATTTCAGTGATAAAATTGCATTTATTCCAATCTGATAGATAATCATTACTTCTTCTTCATAGTTCTAAATAATCCTTAAAGTGCAAATTGTGCCATAATTTAGTTCTCTTTTATATTGTAATTTGTTCATTCATCCAGTTTCACAAGAATTCCAAATATGGGAAAACCAACTAAAAAGAAGCAGTTGGTGTAGAGACCTTCACAACTAGTCCCTGAAGAAATTGATGAAAAGAATCTAAATAACTTCCTTTTATCAGATACAATTATTACTAAGGATGTTGGTATATCTTCATGGAATCGGTTATACATGGTCCTAGAGGAGGAATTACATGAAAATGTGGTCAAGGTTCCAATAGATGAAGAAGGAGTGGATGGCAACCTAGAAATTTCGTTCCTAAACGCTGCAAAGTTTGTTTTACATAAAATTGTCACACAACCCAAGATATTACCATATACAAACATGATACATTAAGCAATGGAGCTTGCAGATACTTCTAGGTGGCTAATTTTTATTTCTCAAGCCACCATTTTCGCCTCCTTTCACCCTAAATATTTCTACGTCATGTATAAGCTCCCTCGACCTAAAATTATGTATAATACTCCATTTTTAGGCAATTCTGTCCACAAGGAATGTGTTGAATATAATAGGAAAATGCTTGATATAATAAAAGCATGGAAAACCAAAGAGCATAAATTTAAAGAAGAGTCTTTTGAAGAATATTTTACTGCCTTTGTAAACTCTTCATTCACCTTTATTTCTGTTATGTTATGTAGACTCTATGGTAGGAAAGATGCATCACATTTTCTTTTGGATTGAGTTCCTCTCATTCAAATGGATTTTGAGGGTTATTCCTTAAATTGGGTGACTATTCTATCAGAGAACCTAGCTAAGCACATCAACACTTTTCGCCTTTCTATTTGTCTACCTTTGTCATGGATGCCCTTTGCTCTTCTACTTCTTTTCTGGTTATGGGCTAGAAATGGACCCCTGTTGAAGCACTCCCTATTCATATTTATCATAACAAAGTCTGGGAGGAGAAATATTTTGATCCCTGATTCTTTTCTTGGTTTAAATCACTCTGAATATCCTCCTTTATTATGCATTACTCAAATTCTAGTAGTCTCTCCCCATCAACAGTGTCGCATGATTCTTTAGTCTCTTCAACAAATTAACAAGAGGAATCAAAAAAGACTTCAAGATCTTCTTGTGGAGGTGGAGAGACAGATAAATTTGTAAATGCAGTTAAAATATACTCTTCCTGAGAAGCAGATATCCCAGCTATTGTTAGGATTCGAGAAATTTCTTGGAAGGACATTCTTCAAACTCCTTAATTGTCTGTGAATTACTCCAAATGGTTGATAATTCCTGTCGTGCACATGGATTAGTACAAATTTTTGAAAATTTATTGAAATCTAATATGCAAAATGATTTTAATATGATTTTAACCATGCATCTAATAATGAATGCAACTATAATTAGTTATCTAAACTTCAAAATAAATACATATGTATACCTCGCATCAACGACACCAAAATGTTGGGTGATTTAATTGTAAGTTAAATCTCTGTCATTAATTGTCAACCCAGGGTTTCGTAAACTAATGAGGTATACCTGTACTATATGTACTAGGTGGTTGTCTTTCCGATTAGATTAATCTAATGCAATTAAAACTAATTACAAAACAAATTAAATCAATCTAATTCGAATCAAACCAAACCAAATACAAAGAAATTGAAATCACACTTGCATAAAGGAAATCACACATGCTTTAAATTGAAATTACACCTGCAGAATCGAAATCACACCACACTTGCATAATTGAAATCACACCCACTGGAAAGTAAATCACACTTACTGAAATGAAATCATACTTGTTGAAAGTAAAAGCACGCTTGCATGAAAAGAAATGAAATAAAACAACTACACTATGTTACCAATATGTACAAAGATGTGTAAACTGTGGTTGATGGGGACCCTCCATTCCTCAGCAAGCACACTAAACAAACTATCACATCTTGGAGATCAAAGTGATAGTATGAATTTCATAAAGATGAACTTACAAGATATTACAAGTATTCTCTCTCTTCACTTTACAAACCACATGGATGGAACTTGGAACCTCCAACTAGCAACTATCACTAACAACAACACTAGCTAGTTACAATTGACAACTAATAACTAACAACTGACAACCCTTTGTATGAAGGGTGCGCTCCTATTTATACAAAAAATTAAGGATAACTATACAATAAATATAGATCCTTAGATCTCTCCTAAAATCCATATTTATCTCTGTGTGGTTACAACCAATCACCTAAAATGTAAGATACAAATCCTCTTATCCATGATTCTTCTCCTTTGAATGTGCATAGTTAATGATCCACATCTTCTACAATTACTCCACAAATCCTCATGAGTTGGAATTTGAAATTCGAATTTGTGGTTGGATGGCCAAGTAGGACCCTTCTAGAATCTCTAGGTAGGCCTACAATATCACAAAACTCATAGCACTTTTAGATATATATGAAAACATGTTAATTTCCTAACATTTAATCACAAATTCACTTATAATACTTAAAATCAACGACTTGGAAAATAATAATGATAAACCCATGTAATGATGAAAACGGTTACTTAATGTAAGTTTATGGAGTTATAGAGTTATGGAATGAGGGTAAAATGATGGAAATGAAGGTGAAAGTGGATGACATTTTGGAGACCCAACAATTATTTTCTTTATATAATAGCTGAACCACTTCGGTTTCATGCTTCAAAAGGAAGAGCGGATATGGTATTGTTGATCTTATTCGCTTTCCTATTTTTTTATTGAAATCGTTATGTTAGTCTTGTGCTTTAATATTGAATGATTAAATTGATCATTATTGGTTTGTTGAATTTATTCATATTAAAACACCAAGGTTCTAAATAGTATGTGAATTTTGCAAAAGAATTGAATTGATTTAACTATTTAAATGAATTATATTTCCATTTAAAGTTGAGTTATCACAACAAGAAATCAGTGATCTACATCTCTTGTTTCTTGTTATCTTTTCCTTTTCACATAAGTAAAAGATACATGGGATATTTATATAAATAGATAGGTATATAAGTTAGCATTTCTTATTATTATTAGATTAAGTCATCCTACCCTTCTTATTATCTTCCTTTTTATACCTTTGATCCTACACCCACAATAAGTCTCCATATTTTGGAGTGAAACTTCACAATAGTAATTGGACCCATCTAATCGGTTGAAATCACTATCCCAAACGACAAAGGGTCTAATTGGGATCATGATCGGGTGATTTCTTAAACATTGATATGTTAAATTATGGCCATCAACACCCCCTCAAGGGAAATTGCTTCTAGACCACCTCTCATGGGTGAGGTGTTACTATTTTGATAGCCTATCTTGATTATATCTTCTAATTTAGACTTGTTCTTCTAATTCTTCCATTAAATACATGATGACCTTGTCTCAGATCATTCATGAGTTCTATCAAACTTTACCATGGCATATCAAACCATGTTCCTTACACCTTAGATGTTATGAGCACTCACAGGAAGGTACTTTATGCATGATCTTTATTTTAGTCAATGTGTTATGTTCTCATGTGTGTGTTTCTTACATAAACAAGAAGTGATGGTTTCTTATCTAGTCGTGACTGTAATAAAAATTGGGTGTGATCTAATAACACTTCCTAACAATAAATAAATTATTATTTTGTCTCATTATACCATGGGGGACATAGTTCATATATCCTTAGATAAGTGTCATTGAGGCTTGGGTCAAGTCATACTACTAGGGATTTAGTTGGGTTAGCATACTTCATACTATAACCATACTTAACACTTTCCATCTTTCCATTTTCACTCCCCTCTCATTTCACAAAATTATATTACTCTTGCTCATGTTTGACTTATCATTTATCATTCAACTAGGTCTAGTGATGCAAATTGAAGAACAATTGGAATACTAAGTCAAATAATTCAAAAAAGGCTAGAAGTGAAGAGCATGGAAAGCTAAAAGTTAAAAAATAAAAGAGCTAGAGCTATGTTGCTCATTAAAAAGGCCCATACCCCTTTTTTATCCACATTTGTAGTGTTTTAGAATCTTCTAGTGGGGGCTCCTGATTTTTCTTAGTGGTTTTAACTCACACAAGGTTTTGACCCCTTGTTTTAGGAAGTTGCTCATGTTGGAGAGGTTTTCTACCATTATATGAGGGCATTCATGGTTTCTAGCTCATGGTTTTTACTTGAGAATATTGTACAAGTACATGATATTGTTTTTAGCTCATGGTATTAGGTGTATGGTTTAAGGATCGCCTTTGTAGAATTTTCTCTACAAATCAGCTAGCTCACTGATATCATGTAGAAATTTCACCTGCAGATCCAACTAATATATGCAACGTACTAAAGCATAATACTAGATATACATCTACCATAAACTTAGTGGAAGCTTAATCAACCATGAGTAACATCAAGCATGAACACATATAACTGATAAGAAGGAATCAATCACACATAACACAGAATATATCACTAGGGAAAGCACTGGCATAAAACCCCAACACTGTATTATCAATCAAGTGGAAATCCTCAACAACATACAAAAAGAATCAACTCAAAAGTGATCATGCTCTCTCTGTACTCTGATGATGAAAATCATGGACTACCTAGGCCTCAATATATAGGTTGTAAGTTGGCCTAACCATACTTGCTGTCACCTCAGGTCCAACTACGTAGTTATAGAAGAAAATAGATTCCTTCCTCATGCAAGGAATACTTACTAGAAATATCTAAGCATCTGATAGTACATTGTCCCTCATCTGATCTCAACTAGGTCTCTATCTGGACTGCCATGCATCAGTTATCCATGAGAGAATACTCAGTTATTTGAAAATAATAGTTGTCACATGCATGCAAGCATCAACAAACTATATCTCATTAATTTAACAACTTGTTAAATTAATCTAACATAACTTGACTAAGTTAAACTAAGTCAACTGATCCTCTCAATATAGAACTCATCCTTAATTCCTCAATCAGTGGAGTAAATCAAGGATACATTCCCCAATTAGTGGAGAAATAATTGCATGTTCTGACAAAGACTTCAAGTTTGGTTTTCCTTAACTAATTAACTCAAACTAAATTAATTAATTAATATTCCAAACTGCTGGTAAGACCAAATTCGAATTTACTTCCTATAGATAGACCATGGACTACTATAACTAGGAAGGGACCCATAAATGCTATTTTTAGAAGATGTTATTTTTAGCAGTTTCACCTCTCACCCAAGGTGGCCAAAATGCTCATTGGCCAAACTACTATTTTTAGAAGTGCTATTTTTAGCAGCTCTATTTTTAGCACTCTCTAAATTTAGCATTTCTTGTTGCACACTTTTCAACGCTCCCTCTCAGCAAGAAAGGCTTCCTATCGAACTTGATCCTGTAACTCTAGAATGTTTTGCATGCAACACATCTACCAAGTGTGGTTGCTCCAGCAACACTCGGAACAAAAAAACTCCCAACTGACCTCTCTATTGGGCTAGAAACATACTCTGATACTGAAGCTCTACTTGATGCTGACAAGTGCTCCCTCTCTGACCTCTACGCTACAGCAACATCTCCATGCATCTCACACAGTTACACCCTTCTCTGTGCTACCCTGCACTATGAAACACACTTGTGCCTCTCACATTGCTGCAGCCTGCATGCTCTGCACTGTCCTAGGATTCCTTGCACTGTAGCTCTTTCTACAACTCCATCTGCATCTGTCTCTACCAAATCAGTTAGTTCCTGCTACTCCACATTGGGGCTCCCATAGCAAGGTCTCATCCAAGAGGTTGGGTACCTCAAGGATCCTGCCCCTCCTCCTTGGGACGATCACTCTATATCGCCCCACCTCCTACCTGGAGGTATGGCTGCATGTGATCCCTCTGCCCACCTGGCTCGAAGTTTCCCCCTACTGGAGGTCTATGCATAAGTAGATCTCTCTAGTCGATCTCCTCTCAGCTTCTCCTATTGTGGCTACTCCACAACCTCCTGAAGCTGCTACACCAATCGTGGCTCCTCCACAATCATCTGAGACTTCTTCTGGCGCTGCATGTTGAGAGGTAATATACCCTCCCTCTCAACCACCAAGTCTCCATCAGTTGCCTTGCTGCTCAAGGCTTTGCATGCATCTTGAACCTCAAGAGCATATAGGTTCTTGACCCGTGAACCAATTTTCTTCACCTGTCTAGTGATGATGTGTCTAAGGAAAACCTTTCCCTTACTGAAGATTACATCATAGCCTCTGTCTTCCAGCATCACGATCGACACTAAGTTTCTCTTCAGTCCTGGTACATACTTGACATCGGTCAAGGTAAGGCGAGCTCCATGCTCATTATGAAAAATAATCGTGCCTACACCTGAGACCCTATACTTTTCATCATTACCCATCGCTATGAGTATCTGGAGATCTTTCTCCTCCAAAGTACTGAATAAACTCTTGTCGCCAGTCATGTGGAAAGAAGCTCCACTGTCAAGAAACCAACCACTTCCCACCATGGATGAAACCATGCATGCGAAGAGTGTGAAATCCAACTCAAACTGTGAAGCAAGTGCCTCACCTTCAGATCCTTCCTTGAATCCATTCTTGGATTTCCTCTGTGGACAATTTGCAGCATAATGGCCCACCTCATGACAATGAAAGCATCGCACTTTCGATTTTTCAACCTTCTTCCCACCATTGGAAGAACTGGATTCAGAAAGAGAAACCTTCTCATTCCCCTTCTTTGCCTTACTCGCTAAGGCACAGTCCTCCTCATCCTCCATGGATGAAGAACCATCTCTGGTGCTCTGTTTGATCTCCTCCTACATCAAATCTGACCATAGTCGTTCCCAATCTGGCAGTTTATCCCTTCCATTAACCGAGTCCTGGTAGCTATGCCAGCTCTTAGGAAGGCCAAGGAGTGCTAGACTCACCATATCATCATCAGTTGTCACGACCCCTACACTTGCAAGCTCATCCCTGCATGTGATGAGCTTGGTTAGATACATAGAGATCGTCTCATCCTTTTCACACTTGATCTTTCGAAGTTTGTCCTTCAGTGCCAGCTTCCTCTGATCACTACTATTCTGATATAAATCTTTCAATGTTTTCCACATTGCAAACGGAGTCTCCTTCCCATGGAGGCTCGAGACAATGTGATCTTGCACTCCCTCCAAGAGAATTCTCCTAGCTCTAGCCACACACTTCTTCCATTCCACCAGTTGAGTAGCATTAGTAGGCTTAGGGACTTCTTGATCAATGAAGTCCTTAAGGTCATTATCTTCCAATACTGCCTCCATGCGATCCTTCCAAGCTATATAGTTTGAGCTGCCATCAAGGGCATACTCAAGCCTCAAACCATAGAACGCCATCGGTGAAATAGATGTGATAAGAACTTGAGATCTATAACCTGAATAATAAACTTAGAATTCCTTCTTGTATATTGTTCTTCCTTGATCACCTATGCTCTGATACCATGTCGAATTTTCTCTACAAATCAGCTAGCTCACTGATATCATGTAGAAATTTCACCTGTAGATCCAACTAATATATGCAATGTACTCAAGCATAATACTAGATCTACATCTACCATAAACTTAGCAGAAGCTTAATCAACCATGAGCAACATCAACCATGAACACATATAACTGATATGAAGGAATCAATCACACATAACACAGAATATATCACTGGGGAAAGCACCAGCATAAAACCCCAACACTGTATTATCAATCAAGTGGAAATCCTCAACAACATACAAAAAGAATCAACTCAAAAGCTATCTTGCTCTCTCTGTACTCTGATGATGAAAATCATGGACTACCTAGGCCTCAATATATAGGCTATAAGTTGGCCTAATCATACCTGTTGTCACCTCAGGTCCAACTACGTAGTTATAGAAGAAAATAGATTCCTTCCTCATGCAAGAAATACTTACTAGAAATATCCAAGAATTTGATAGTACATTGTCCCTCATCTGATCTCAACTGGGTCTCTATCTGAACTGCCATGCATCAGTTATCCATGAGAGAATACTCAGTTATCTGAAAATAATAGTTGTCACATGCATGCAAGCATCAACAAACGATATCTCATTAATTTAACAACTTGTTAAATTAATCTAACTGAACTTGACTAAGTTAAACTAAGTCAACTGATCCTCTCAATATAGAACTCATCCTTAATTCCTCAACCAATGGAGTAAATCAAGGACACATTCCCCAATTAGTGGAGAAATAATTGCATGTTCTGACAAAGACTTCAAGTTTGGTTTTCCTTAACTAATTAACTCAAACTAAATTAATTAATTAATATTCCAAACTGCTGGTAAGACCAAATTCGAATTTACTTCCTATAAATAGACCAAGGACTACTATAAATAGGAAGGGACCCAGAAATGCTATTTTTAGAAGATGTTATTTTTAGCAGTTTCACCTCTCACCCAAGATGGCCAAAATGCTCATTGGCCAAACTGCTATTTTTAGAAGTGCTACTTTTAGCAGTTATATTTTTAGCACTTTCTAAATTTAGCATTTCTTGTTGCACACTTTTCAACAACCTTATCTATATAATGGTGCCTCCCTCACTTGTGATTGTTGGAAATCAACTCAAAGGGCTTACTTTCTCATTTTTGGTGTGAGAACTCTGTATTTTTATTGAGTAAATGTTCTAGGGCCATAATAAGAAGTGTTTCATAATGCAATTTTATTGAAGAATGACATATTACAAATCAAGCAACGCAAATTGACGTATGATTTATGATATATTTCATTTATTTTTAAAGTTTTAAACTAAAATATATTGTATTGAGGTTAAATATCGTAGAGTTTTACTTAATTATTTTTGTAAGGTTAGGCACTTTATATTACTTTAAAAAAGAGGTACATAACAATTTTTCATGGCCTTATACTAGCCTACCACTTAGGAAACTATACTAGTAGCAAAGTTTCAAAATTTTAACATAGCATATCGCATAAGCAACAAGTCTATCATTTAAATTGTAAAACAAACTAATAGAAATACTATGCAAAAAATCGACAACCATAACTATGACAATGGAATAATAAAAGATAATAATAGAGGATTTGGCTCGCTTGATCATGTTAGCCTAAGGGAGAGTCGACATGTAATGGTGGAGGAGGATCATGGTCTTCATCGAAGGAGGTGAAGACAAGGTTTGCCATCTTTTTGGCCAGCACAAAAACCATTTTTCCATCCTATCTACTTTGTCCATCATCTCTACCATACACAACAATCTCTACCATACACAACAATGTTTCTTGATGTGTATCTAAATGATTTGTGAGGACTCTTCCCATGAGAGTTTTGATGTAACAATATAGATTAACTATTTACATATAGGAATTCTAATGGGCCCGAGTAGAGTTATCAATCTTTGGAACCTAATTCTTAGTGTCCCTATGGACTTGATTATTCGAGATGAATCTGTAGTTGTGATGAACTTCCTCCTTAACCTTTTATCTGCAAACTTCTTCAAGTATAACCTCTATAAATCTAGCCATATGATAATGAGCAGTAGCTTGGATCGAGTCTAAGATGATGAGGGCCAATGAGCTTTAGGACAAAAATGAGGGGCAACTTTTTCGCTTCTACCCCCTTTGCAACTAGAAGAGACATTCCATTGAGCCATAATGATGGGAAAGTGTAGGTGGAAGAAAGAAGAATAAGAGTTTAAGGCAACGCGACAAAAACTAGAACCCAGAGGAGAGCACCATATAAAAGCAAGGAGAAACCAACCGAAATTGCTAGCCCAACATGGGAAAAGGTTACCGATCGATTCTCTAGACTAATATACTATACCCTGAACTATCACATAGATATAGGGAAAATAAAGAGCAAATAGAAGATCAATCCTGAGGACATGGAATTAGAGGAAAAACATGTAAAATAGCTTGAGGACAACCAACATGCCTATAAAAGGGAAGAAAAACCAAAAATCAATATAAAAAAGCCATATGTGGAGGATAACAATATATAAACATGAAATCAGAATGCCAATGAACAAAGAAATTACCACCAAGCCAAACCCTAGACCCAATCTCAATGCAGTCCTTGTGTCAAATAAAGTGAGCCTGATAATTTCCACCTTCCAACTAAGAACCACAATTAATCCTAAAAGCAAGGGAATTGTTGTTAAGAGTTACACATCAAGCTAGCAACCCAACACTCGAAGACGACCAAAACCACCAACAAAAGCTCCACTATAATAGGAGAGGAATTTCCTTTAATAGAAAATAGGCTAAAGGAAAGTTGAGTGACAACCTGACATATTCAGGAAACCAACAAACTATAGACCATAGTGTATCGTCCACCTCAATTCTATTTATCCTCAACCACCTTGTACCATGATATCCCACAAATGTCACAAAATTCTCAATAATTATGTTTGAAATTGGATTTGAGGTGGATTGCAGGAATGGATATCCTTCCCAAATCTCCATGCATCAACCTCCATAATTCATGTAACCTCCCATGATCCAACCTTAAACATTCCCAAACACACTAGTTCCTTCATGCATGCAACCTACCAACTAGGGGCTATACTCCCACCCTTCATTAAACCTTCAACACTCATCTCAAGATGGTGGTGTTATTCCCATGGTTGAGGACCCTCCATGGGGTAATAGGGTTTTATTTACTCTAGATTTTGGTTAAAATTTAATTTGTAATATCTTAGATTAAGTTCTTTTAGGATCTGCCTCCCATTAATTGTTACATAACTCATATATCTCAGTTTGATGCTTTCCAAACAATCTTTCATGATGTATGGAACTTTAAACAACAAAGATATAAGGAAAAATACAAAAGTAGTTTACACCCCATAGCCCAATAGTGAGCATTAGCTTTCACCTGGTTTTCTAGCTCATTTGTTTTTCCTTTTACCTTTTTTTGTTTACCAGAAATATAGGGTATAGTAGGTTTTCATTTCCAAAACTAAGTGTTGATTAGGGTTATTTACTTACACTTATGAGAATGTGCATTGTTTTCCTTCTTGTCATAAGATTACGCCAAGATACAATCAAACCCACAGAAGGATCAATATAACCTCAGAGAACCCTAAAGTTCCTAAGCATGTGCATGACTTGCGCAAACCTACATTCTAGCCAATTAAGGCTTTGAATTAAATTATACATACAAACATTTTTCGGTGAAATTAGGGAACACAACACGAGAACATCCTTGTTTCCTGAATATGAGGTTTCACATTGTGTTGTGCCTCCATCACTAAGTGGTACACATTAATTGCTTCGGGGAACATTCATTGTTGACAGGGGGCGCGAATAGAGAATTCTCTGTCACTTACCACAAACATTTACGTCATGCCATGCCTTCATGGACGACGAACCCCGATGGTGTGTTATTGTGTTCATTCACAAAGATTCGCGGTAGACAAAGGCTGTAGAATGGGAAATTCCCCAAAAAACAACGCAAAGGATTTTATGTCCCGACACACAATGGAGGTTGAGCAGGATGTTTCTGCACAGAAATGGCATAGTGGCATTGGCACACTCAAGTGGCAGGGATTAGTGAGTAGACACATAATTGTCACTCCATGAGTCAGATTGAGAGAAAACAAATTATATCGCTGGAAATATCTCGACTAGCCAAACAAAATAGAATTGTTGATTTTAGATTTTGAGGAGGTCAGTAAAGAAGGAATTTGTCACCCCATCTTCACAATTAATCTTTAAGATTCGGCTAAAACCCTTCCTTTAGCCCGAGAATAATATAAGGGGGTGGGAGGGTGTGTTACAAAGTGGTATTAGAGCGAGGTTCAACACTAGACTTGAAGAGGCTCGCATGCACACACCAGGATGAATATGTGATCTACTAGATTTCTTTTTTGTTTGTAGATGTGTGCGTTGATTTTAAATCCAGTGCATATAATGTTTGATTTGACAAAATTATTGATTGATTATCTCTATCTTAAAATTTGTATAACTAATCGATATTTGAAGTTTCAGAGGGTTTCACATCAACATGCTTACTTCGAATAAGCTAAGGTGATGGGTAATTTGGTGTATTACTGTTCTGGTTGACTAACATCTATGTGTGTGTAACAACATATAAGAAGACACCAAGGAAAAACAAGAAAATCTAGGAATGGAAAACAAAATCATGTAATATGGAACTGATAGATCCCGACATGCTCAAGAAGAAGACTCAGTTGGAAAAATGAGAGAGGATAACTCTTTTGATTGGATGGCCACCATCATAAGCATAAGGGTTGAGCTGGGAATTTATAAGATTGAAAATGAGAGGATTGTCATAGATCATGAAAATTAGGTAGATGTAAATGCAATTATTCTACAAATCTCGTCAGACCTACAAAGGAAAAAACAATAAGAACTTTGTGCCAGCTATTTAAGCAGGTACAAGTCCAATCTACTCCATCAAAGGTCCAAAACAAAAAATATGACACCAACAAGGTAGGAAGCAACAAGTCAAGGAAAATACATAGACAAGTATATGATGACATAGTGAAAGGAGATACCCCACTTAGCACTCCGGAAAGAGAATTAAGCAGCCCCGACCAATGATCAGATACATCAATTAACAAACACCATCACCAGCGGAAAAGGAAAGAGAAAGATTGGATACCAAAATATTTCAAGAAGGCAAAGCCTCCTACATTTTATGGAAAGGTGAAGAAGGTTGAGGAAGTAGAGGCATGACTACTAGGGATGTATAAGTATTTTAGAGTGCATGACTACTCTAAGAATATGCAGGAAAGAGTAACCATTTTCAACTTAAAAGGAAAACCAAATATCTAGTGGGAAGACTTGAAAAATGTTAAAGATATCAGGGAGGAAGAGTTGTCATGGAGGCGATTTGAGAGGTATTTTAGGGAGAAGTACCTATTTTAAAGGTATCATGACAACAAGGCCAACGAATTTTATGAGCATAAGTTGGGGCAATTGACAATCGATGAGTACATAAGCAAATTCTTGGATTTGTTGAGGTATGTACCTTACATCAAGGACAAGAAGCCAAATATCTAGAGGTATCTCAGTGGATTACCACAATCTTATTAGGATATAATATATCTTTATGAGCCAAATACCATGGAGGACACCATTTGAAAGATGAGGTACTACCACGAATAATCCAAAAAAAGACTAAAGTCTGAATAGATTGGAAGAAGAAAGATAGGGAAAACTTCAAAGGAAAATGGCCAAATTCCTTGGGATAAAATAAAGGAGGGAAGAATGAAAGGTTCACCATGTCTGCCAAGAATGAACATCAGCAAAATCCCACAACAACCAACAGAAATGGACCCCCAAAATCAACAAGAGAATAGGTCGAAGAGTCCAAGAAGGGGCCTGTACAATGTTAGACTTATGGAGAAAAACATTTGCAGAGGAACTATCCTCAGGAGCAACTGAATGGCATAAGGTTATATAATGTGTAAGAGGCAACAATAGTGAACGATGTGGCCCACAACATACCCTGAATTTATGTTGCATTGGATAGTAGGCAAAGAGACTAGCAAGCTACAGTAATCCAAATGGAAGTTACGACAATCAACTCGGACTTGTTTCAATTTTAATTGACCCATGTTCTAATTTCACCTATGTCAACTCAAAGATTGAAAATCAATGTAAATTGCATAATAAATCTCATAAAGAATCTTGGTTAGTTCAATAAGCCACGGGAACAAAAAGACGAGTGACAGACATAGTGGAGTCATACCTTGTGGGGATTGGTCATATGACCACCACAACTGCTCTTAATTTATTACCATTGGGATCTTATGGTGTTTTAATAGGCATGGAATGGTTAGTATCCCACAAAATTAAGATTTATTATTATAGAAAAGCATCGGAATGCCTCAACGATACTATAGAGAAGATAACACTGCAAGGAATGAAGAGACCAATCTCTCTCAGGAAAAAAAACTGCACTCTAAGTGAAGCAATGTAGCAGAAAGGTTTGTGCATTGTATGCCATCCACATGAGTGAGGAGTTGGAAGCCATCATGGATCCATTTAAAAGCCACCCAAAATTAAAGCAATTTAGTGACATGTTCCCAGAAGAATTTCCTATACTATCGCCTAGAAGGGATATCAACTTTACCATTGAATTACTTCCTGGAACGGCGCCATCAACGAATGCCCCATATCACATGAGTACACCTAAGATTTTGGAGTTAAAGATACATTTGAAGGAGATGATAGATAAAGGATACATTCAAATTAGCATATCACCTTGGGGAGCCCCAAAAATATTTGTCAAAATGAAGGATGGCATGCTATGGCTATGCATAGATTATAGGCAACTAAACAAGGCTACAATAAAGAATATACGCAAAATCGATGACTTATTTTACCAGCTAAGAGGGGATGCTATTTTTTCCAAAATAGATTTGAGGTCTAGATACCATCATGTTAGGATTAGAGATGAGGACATTCACAAAACCCGCTTTAGGACTACATTTGGCCACTATGATTTTGTAGAGGTGTCATTTGAGCTTACAAATGCCCTAGCCACATTAATGTGCTTGACGAACAATGTCCTCAAACCTTATTTGGATAAATTTGTATTGGACTTTGTAGATGACATCATGGTATACTCAAAAACCAAAGAAGAGCATGGAGACCACCTAAGAGAAATATTAGAATTACTAAGGAAGCATAAGTTGTATGCAAAACTCAGCAAGTGTGAACTTTTTCAAACCCATGTTCACTACCTGGAGCATGTTATCTCAAAAGGAGGATTGGTTATAGATCTAGAAAATATCAAAGCTATAATGGAATGGCCCACTCCTTGGAATGTCACAGAGGTTAGATATTTCATGGGTTAGCTGGATATTACCAAAGGTTCATTCGAGACTTCTCAAACATTGGGCACAAAATTACTGCTTTGTAGAGAAAATGAGTAAAATTTCAGTGGACACCTAAATGTGCATCTAGTTTTGAGCAGTTGAAGAAATTTCTCACATGTGCACCTACTTAAGGATAGAGGACCCAAAGAAAGACTTTGTGGTATCCATAGATGCTTGCAAAGAAGGACTTGGCAGAATCCTAATGAAAGAAGGATGTGTGGTTTGCTATGAGTCAAAGAAATTAAATGAACATGAGAAGAAATATGTTTCCCATGATTTAGAACTTGTACCAATAGTGCACGCTCTAAAAATGTGTAGGCATTATCTATTGGGGAGAAGATTTGTGTTGATGACAAACAATGAGACACTTATATATCTATTTGACCAACCCAAGATAAATTCTAGACACGTTATATGGTTGGCTTGATTAATGAATTTGATTTTGAGTTAAAGCACATCAAGAGAAAAGAAAACAAGGTGGCAGACACACTCAATAGAAGTATACAAGAGGTTAATTTTGCAGCCTTGAGTACTTGCATGATTGACATCAAGGAAAGGAGTAAAGAGGTGTTGCTTCATGATGAACACTACCAGTATGTACATACATGTTTACAAAGAGAGCCAGAGAGATTTGTGAGAAAGAATTACTAGCTCATTGATGATAGCATGTTGTTGTTCAAGAACAAAAAATATGTGGATGATTTAGGTAATTTAAGGAAACTCGTCATGGATGAATTCTACAAACAACCTTACTTGGGTCATTCTGGTTATCAAAAGATGACATCAACCATAAAGAAAATATATTATTGGCCAGTATTGAAGAAGGATGTCGCTGAACATATTTCCAAATGTATAAAGTGCCAGCAGGTAAAGGTAGAATATAGACATCCAACAAGATTGTTGCAACCAATCCTAATTCCTTAGTGTGGAAAGTCATATCCATGGACTTCATTACGGGATTTCCAAAGATAACTAAACAACATTATTCCATTGTGGTGGTGGTGAAAAACTTAGTAAGGCAATTCACTTCATCATTGTCAAGTACACTCACAAGGCCATTGATATAGCTCCGATATTTATGAAGGAAATATTCAAACTACATGGTGTGCCCAAGAAGATTATATCATATAGAGATACTAAGTTCACTTCAAACTTTTGGAAGTTGTTTGCTAGTTTTGGGACCCAGCTGGCTTTCAATACTATCTATCATCTTTAGACATATGACCAGTCAGAAAGAGTGAATAGAGTTTTGGAGGATATTCCGAGAATGCAGGTCATGCATCATCCAAAGAAGTGAAAACATTTATTTCCATTGGTGGAGTTTTCTTACAATAATGGGTATCAAGAGTCACTTGGAATGAGTCCTTTCTAGGCATTGTATGGCCATAAATGCAACACTCCTATTAGTTGGGATGGCCCAGTAAACATAGTAGTTCTTGGGTCTGATATACTAAAGGAAATGCTACAAGAAGTGGTTAATATCAAACAGAAATTGAAGGCAACCTAGGATAGACAAAAGAGTTATGTAGACTAGCAGAGGATGCGCAAGGAATTCCAAGTGGGAGAGCAAGTGTATCTCTGCATTAGAAATAAGAAGAGCTCACTGAAAGTGGGGTCTTGTGCCACGTTGGCACCCATATATTGTGGACCCTTCTAGATATTGGAAAGAGTGGGGCGAGTGGCCTATAGATTGGCCTTACCAACCACAATGAATGCACATATTGTTTTCATGTTTCTTTGCTTAAGAAATATGTACATGGTGCTAATCACATTATTGATTGATCTATGATACAGGTGGAACTCAAGGGAGAGTTCCAACCAAAACCATTGTGCATCCTAGACTGGAGGTAGACCAAACTCCGAAATCAAGTAATAAATCATGTCAAGGTGCAATGGAAGCACTATGGACCCAATGAATCCACCTGGGAGATAATAGAGAAAATTAGGGTGTTATACCTATTTATATTTGATGAATAAGTGGATGTAAGAGTTGTTATATAAAGCTTAGTTTTTGTTCTTTTGCTTCTAGTTGTAGAGAACATTGAGGGCAATGTTACTTTAAGGGGTGGGATTCGTAACACCCCTTACGTTGACCCCTATTTTTGTAAGGATAAATGATGATTGTGAAATGCCAGTGATGGAGGATCATGGTTGGTTGAGACATTTTGTAATTATGAAATATAATAAATTTTGATTGGCTAGCTTAAGGAGTGGGACTGACAGATCCAGGGTTTGAGGGAGAGTTGTGAGTGGATGGGATGGGATGATAGAATACCCCACCACCAAACAATTAGAAATGAAATAATGGGGCAAAGGAGGTGACATCATTCTTCTTGTTCATTACACAACATGAAATAAAGATAGAGGAATCTTGGAGAAGAGGATGGATAAAAGATGCTAGATGAAAACAGAAAGCGCACGAAGTGCAAAAAAGGATTGGTGAACTACAACGGAGAATTTATACTTAGAATTGTTTGGGGTAATATACCTAGAAATAATGCATTGGAGTAGTTAGATTGTGTTGTCCAAGATGGAAAGATTCAATGGGAGGCTCATAGGAGGGATTGGGTGAAGAGTGCTTATCGAAAAGGGCTAATAAACCACCAAGTTCTTATTGTGGAAGCTAATAAACCACTATGTTCTTTCCAAGTAAGTTGATAACCACTCAGGTGCTTTCTGTAAGGTTGATACACCACTAGGCAGGGTGGCAATCACTAGCGTGCTTGCTAAAAAGGGTAGAGAAACCATTGGATTCTTATTGAGGAAGTTGATAAACCACCTAGTGCTTTCCAAGTAAGATGATAAACCACCCAAACAATGTGTTATTGGTCCTGAAGTGCTTGCTTTGAAAATACATCTGATAGACCACTTATAAAAAAATCCCATAAGCCTAGAGGACTGGGAAATGCCCCACCTAAACTTGAATTGGAATCCTTGAGAAAGCACTCCCCCTAGACCATGGATCTGGCTCAAAGGTGGACAACTGCAAGAAAGACTGCGTTGTAGTTGGCCTACGATTGTGTGGAGAGTTAAAATCCCTCCCTCACTTCCCAATCTATAAGATACTCATATAGGTATATCCACTTGCTCATGTGTTGCACTATGGTAAATGATATTACCTCTCATAAATTCTATGAATGTATCAGCATGGTTAATAGATTAATGTGATGTTTTCGGCTAATTACATTGAGATGGGTATGAATGTTCTCATGGTTAGAGGGATCTGTAGATCCCTGGGTTGCTAGTGCTTTTAGTAAATTTAAATCTAAGTTACATAGTGTGGAATGTATGTTAATATGCTCAGTAAACTAGAATGGCATGTGGACCCCTTTTGCTTGGTTTGGCCATGGTTGTTACTACTTGAAGTTGTTAAACGTTTCCATACAATGATGTATGTTTTCCAGTGAAGCTAATAGTCTTGCATATGTATTTTATTTCATGATACATACATACATACAACATACATACATATGTGTGTGTGTGTGTGTGTACGATGTTGTTGGGAGTCAAATTTTTTAGCAATGTTCATATGAACTCTAGGCCCGTGGGTTGGCACACTTATAAATTGAAGGTTCATTTCCTTGTTTAATTGTTACAATGTGATCTACTACACAGGGAGGAGTTAAACTCCAAGCGTGTTGATTAGGTCTATTTAATTACACTTAAGAGAATGTACATTGTTTTCCTTCTTGTCGTAAGACTGTGCCATGTCGCAATCAGACCCATGGAAAGATCAATATAACCTTGGAGAAACGTGGAGTTCCTAAGCTTTTGCATGACCTATGCAAACTTGTATTCTAGCTAATTAAGGCTATGAATTAAATTATACATGTGAACCTTTATTTCAGTGAAATTGGGGAACTTGACATGGGAATATCCATGTTGAATAATATGAAGTTTCATGTTGTGTTGTGCCTCCATCACTAAGTTGTATGCAATAATCACTTTGGGGAATGAACATTGTTGATAGAGGGAATAAACAAAGAATCCTTCCTTACTTAGCATGAACATTTACATTGTGTCACGCCTCTCAGGGAAAGTTGTGTGTAATGATCCAAGCATTGTTGACAAAAGGCACAAGACATTTTTTCTCCATCACTTCTCATCAAGTTTGTCATCACAATGCACCCAATTTGCTTGAGGTCTAACTGTGTCACTTTAATGTTGTGGTGCGAAGGTGGGATGAAAATATATCTATCCCCGAGGAAACATAATGTTGAATCTAACAATTAACAATGGAATTCATGCGGTGAGCATCAAACCCATTATAACATGAAATGTTGAAATTTCAGGAAGGGTCTATCCCTGTGGGACCCCCTGGAAAGGGCTGAGGTGGTAGGTGCTACGTAGATAAGGTAGGATTACATGGATATTGTGTGGATGATGATGTGAACATAGGACTACCTTAACACCTACGTGGCATGCCACATGGCACTGTCAAAGGGTACCATGCGACAGAGTGACATCACCAAGAAGTCAAAATTATGTTAACAAGACGTTGGGAAGATGGGTGATGTGGATGGGTTGATAACATGGAATGGTATGTGGCAGGTGACATATGGTGCCACGGGGTCCAGATGTGATATGTTGTGCGAACATGAAGTCAATGTGGTCTAGGACCACATCATTGCAGACCACTGACCCCGACGATGTGTTAATGTGTTTGTTCGCAAAGAGTTGTGATATACGGAGGATGCAAAATGAGAAATTTTTCATTAAAGGACGTAAAGGATTTTACATCCCGACATGCCATGGAGGTTGATCAGGATGTTTTTCCAAAGAAATTGTGTGATGGCATTGACATGTTGACGTGGTGGAATTCACATAGGTTTATGGGTGACATAGCAAAGCCACATATGCCACGAGAAGAACTATGTGGCGATACTTGCTAAAGTGGCAAGGGTTAATGAACATATATTCCAATGGGAATAACTCTCAATCCAGGAGTCAGATTGAGATTAAAAATTTATATCTTCAGAAAGCTCTTGACAAGTAGAATGCGAAGGAACTCTTGGTTTTAGATTTTGAGGAGGTTGGGAAAAGAAGGAATTTGTCACCCCATCTTCATAATAGATCTCGGAGATTAGGTTAGTTTTAATGTAAACCCTTCCTATATCCTAAGAATAACCTAAGGTGGTGAGAGGGTGGGTTACACCCTATGTGGAGGTCATGGATGTGGTCCCGACCTTCTACACACTTTGATATCAAATAAAGAAGAAGACAAATTTCCTAGTCTGGGAGATGACCTTCCTACACTGCTTAATGGATAAAAGATATGGTAGTAGGCAAAGCTACCTCTAGTATCCCATATATTGTCTGCCCAAAGTAATAATGACATTATGAGGTCTAGACTCATATACAAAATGATGCTTCCACAAGTATGGTAGGCCTAAAAGAACACAAATTTCAAGGGGTGAAATATCACACAATACCTCATTCTTGAAGGGCTTGATGTCATAAGGGAGGAAACACTATTGGATAACATAGAGATCACACCCTTAGTGAAGCCACCTTATGGTGTATGGCTTTAGGTGTGGTGTTGTCAAAAAATCTAATTGCCTGAAAACCTTTGTTGAGATGAGGTTCTTTTGACTTCTACTGTTTATAAGGAAGTTTAGTGTAGCATTGTTCACCCACATCCATGAGTGAAAAAGATGCTCACCTTCATTTAGTTCTCTAGGTTCACTTGGCTGGACCTTGATGGTAGCGACGATGGCATCGGGTTTTGCATCAATGATCCACTTCCCCTTATCTATATTCAATTCAAAGTTAGAACCGACACTTGAATCTAAGGGTTTCAACTCGACCACCAATGACTTCTTTAAGCGACATTCATCGATTTTATGATAGGGGATCTTATGGAATTCACACCACTTTCTCATGTTTTTATTCATCTTCCCATTATCCTTGTTTTTTACAACTTAGATGGATTTTCCTGGGGTGGTCCATCTTGTACCTATTCTTTGTTCAATTGTTTGTGGTTATCTTTGCCCTACTTTTGGTATGGGGAATTCATAGATCCAAACTCTCACTTCTTTTGTTTAAATTTCTACTCAATTTTTACAACGTATCGATATATTGTGCCTAGTGAATGTAATAGGCCCTAGTTGATTTTCCATGTAAATAAAATAAGACCAGGGTCATGGGACACATATTCAAAGCTAAATAGTGAGTCAAACATTATAGTGGGCATCACTTGTGGATTAATAATGACTATGAAAACCGGAAAAGGCATTGGTAAAGGCAAAGAGGCAATAATTGACATTTAATTATTAAAATAAAGGAAAATAGGAGAAAAGTAAGGTGAAGAGACACATATTTGCATGCAAGGAAAATTAGAGGAAAATGAAGAAAAAAATAAAATCAGTGATAAAATGGCATTAGGGAATTAATTGCTAGCTTTTGACAACTTTTTGATAGTTTTGAGTTGAGCACACTCTCATTCTCTCATACTCTTGCACACTTAGAGCATTCTTGGAGCACTCTAACATTCATTTGGATTGGAGAAATAAAGCAAAGGAAAGCAAGGAAGCATAAGGAGATAGTTGGATCAACAACTACAACAAGGATACTTTGCAAGTAACAAGTTGCATGTGTGATTTCCTTGCTAATTTTTGGATGCATGGTATATGCATGTGGCTCCTTGGTTATGTGTTGTCATTGGCATGGAGATTTGCCTAGATTGATAATGTTTCAGCCTTTCCTTTCCTTGCCATTTCCTAAATAGCTATGGTGTTATTTTTTTTTATTGGTTCTAAGATTCCCTATGGTTGTGTGTTGGAACAATTTCTCTAGAGCCCTGAAACAACTTGGTTTGAATTACTAGTTCCTGGAGCTAGTTGGTTGAGAGAAATGCTTTGGAGCCTTGGTGGTTGAGTTACTAGTCCCTAGAGCCGCAGGTTGAAACAAATGCTCTAGAGCCCTGACTTAGCTATGGGTTGAGTAACTAGTTCCTTGAGCCTTGGAAAACTTGGATATAGATTGATTTGGTTGATGTTAGTGATTTCTGGACCATATAGGTGAGATCATTGTGGTTGAGGGTTAAGGTGGTTTTTATTTTGGAAGCCCTGATTGGTTTTCTCTTGGTTTATCCCATGAGACCACACATTTATGCTTGGAATATGGCGTGGGGGTAATTAGCTGAAAGAGAGATTTGGTTTAACCCAATCTATGGTCGGGTGGTACGTGGAAGTCCCTGACTTGGTTGGAATTTTCCTACGTTAATAAGAGTTATTTTCTTATTATATGGGCATTATGAGTTTGTGGTGATTCTGTTTGGTCTTACTAATTCTCCAACCACTTTCATGTGTTTGATGAGCAATGTGCTATGTCTTTATGTGGACAAGTATGTGATAGTGTTTATTGATGATATATTGATATATTCCAAGAATGAGGAAGAGAATGTAAAGCACCTCACAACATTGTTGAGATTGTTGAGAGAACATCAGTTGTATGCCAAGCTCAGTAAGTGTAGTTTAGTTCAGTATTAGATTCACTACTTGGGATATTTTGTTTCCAAGGAGGGGATATCAATGGCCCCGGAAAATATTAAAGTTATCATGGAGTGGCCAACTCTTAGTAATTTGGATGAGGTCAAATCATTCATGGGACTAGCAAGTTATTACAGGCGGTTCATCAAGAATTTCACATAGATTGGCTATCCTATTACATCTTTGCAGAGGAAAGGGAAGAAGTTTGAACGGATTGAGGAGTGTGCAACTAGTTTTGAGTAGTTGAAGCATTTTCTTACAAATTCTCTAGTCTGAAGATTGCAAATCCTGATAAAGAGTTTGTGGTATGTACAAATTCTTGCAAGGAAGGATTTGGTGGAGTCGTGATGCAGGAAGGACAGGTGGTTTTCTATGAGTCAAGGAAGTTGAATGAGCATGAGCATAACTACATGACTCATGATCTTGAGTTGGCATCTATTATTTATGAATTAAAGATGTGGAGACATTATTTTCTTAGTAGGAGGTTTGTTCTGATGAGTGATCATAGTGGACAGAAGTACTTGTTTGACCAGCCCAATCTGAATTACAGGCAAGCTAGATGGTTGGCTACCCTTAGTGAGTTTGACTTTGAGATCAAGTATATCAAGGGCAATGAGAACAAGGTTGCAGATTTTTCAGTAGGAGAGTGCAGGTTAATCACATTTGAGCTGTGAGATCTTATGGGACAGATTTATAGGAGCAGATCTTGCATACAGGGAAACATGATGTAACAGCCCTGGTGAAAATTCCATGTAATAAAGGTTAATAAAGGAAAAATAATAACCACGGTTGATGGGACACTTATTCCAAGTTGAATGTTGGGAAAAAACATAGCGATGGGGATCACTGGTGCTTGATTAATGGCTAAGGAAATTGGAAAAGGAAATGACAAAGGCTTTGGAAAGTAAAAATGGCATTTTGGCACATTTATTTATTAAAATAATGGAAATTAGGAGAAAAGGGAGGTGACAGGTCACATCTTGCATGTGAGGAGGAAAATGAAGGAAAAGAATGGAAAATGAAGAAAATAAAGGCCTCATTAATAAAAAGGATTTTGAGGATCAGTTCATGGACTTTTGTTAGTTCAATTTTGGAGCTCTTTCTCTATTCTCTCTCTCACATACTATTGGACACTTAGAATTTTCTTAGAATGCTCTTGGAGAGTGTGGCATACTTGGATTTTTGGAGCAAGAAGGCAAAGGAAGGGAAGTAAAGCACAAGAGGACATCGGGATCATCAGCTACAATGATTTTTGCTTGCAGGTAACGAGTTGAATGTATGTTTTCCTGACTAGTTTTGCCATGCATGGCATATGGATGTGGTTTATTGGTCATGATATGTCATTGGCATGGATGATTACCTAGATTGAAATTGGATTTGCCTATCCTTGCCATTTCCTGGATAGCCATGGTGTTGTGGGTTCATTTCTTTGTTTTTATGGTTGTTTTTCATGTTTCCTTTAGCTTTGGTTGAGTTACTAGTTCCTAGAAGCCCTGGTTGGACAAATGCTCTGGAAGCCCTGTAACAGCTTGGGTTGAGTTACTAGTCCTAGAAGCCTTGGTTGGACAAACTCTTTGGAAGCCCTTTGTGGGTTGAGTTACCAGTCCTGGAAGCCTTGGTTGGACAAATTCTTTGGAAGCTCAACTACAGTTGTCGGTTGAGTTACTAGTCATGGAAGCCTTGGTTGGAACAAACACTCTAGAGCCCTGGAAGCCTTGGGTAGAGACCAATTTGATGATGATTTTTTAATGTCCGACCGTGAAGCGGAATCACTGTTTATGGGTTGAGGTGGTTTGGCCTTTGGAAGCCCTGGATGGTTTTTATTGATGTGTTTTATGAGATCCCATATTCATGCTTGGAATATGGCATGGGGGTGATTGGATGAAGAGAGATTTGGCTCAACCATCTCTACAGTCAGGTGCTTTGTGGAAGTCCCACAACTAGTGGCCTTTGCATTATTAATATGAGGTTATTTCTCCTTGTTATTTCATGAGTATTATACTAGTTTATATGTGGATTATATAATTATTGTTTCCTTAATATTTCTGTTGTTATTATGCTAGTTATGAACATGTATTGTGACGATGGATATTATGGCTCTCATCATGTTTTTACTTGTAAATGAATGAACAATATATATATGGCATAATAGATGAAATTGCAGCTAATGTGTTGAGGCATCAATTCTTCTTAGTGATTCTCAGATAATTATGAGACACCTATGCTCAGTTATGTTGTTAAGACCTGTAGTTTTCACATTTGTGACATGTTTGACGAAAGAACTATCATGGCTATTAGGGGCCCAGTCAAGTCCTTATTCAAGTATTTGTATTTCTATCATTATTCTATTGTTATATTTGAGTTCTAAAAGGTTTCATTGAATTCTGGGCAGTGACTTGGGCTCTGGGCCTGAAAAAGTGGCACAAATCCCGGAGTCGCAGGCACAGACCTAAGGAGAAAAGTCCCCAAATGCATGCATACCCATGTTGTGGGAGCGTTTGGAGCCTCCTGGATGCATGATTTTCCATATCAAGGGAGTGTTCAGGGGTTTAATGGTCTAAAAACTCAGTGGGACCCAGGGGTTGGTTACTTGAGTGGTTGGGATGGCTCATGTGAGTTATGTTGCTGATGTGGAAGGTCTGTGTGATGTGTTCCATTAGTTCCACTTTCTTAACTAACACATAGGGAGTCGAATCATATCATAGTAACTTCTCGTCACATGTTTACCCTGGTTGGTTGATTACTTGGGTAGATGTGGGAGGAGGGTGTTACACATGCTAACAGGTACCAGCAGTTGAAGCAAAGATTGCAACAATAGGGTGAAGGTGATAGGGATGTCACCTCATGAGAGATGGCTTGGTTAGATTCAGGAACAAGATTTATGTGTCAGATAACAGTGGGCTCAAGAAGCATATCTTGAGGGAGTTTCATGTCAAGCTATATTTAGGACACCAGGATACTATAAGACTTTATGTTATGAAACCAACTCACAAAAAGATAGAAAAGATAGATCAACGACTTAAAAATCAGCCACTTCGAGGGGGCAACCTCCTTTACATTACAAAAATGAACAATTCTTGGATGATGCAAATGACAAGACCTCCTTTCTATATATAAGAGTCTAAGGGGTACCAATACAATCAGAGCCTGCATAACAATAATCTTGTAGGGGCACAACAATAACAATAGTGGGCTTCTATGGGGCATAATAATAGCAACATGGGGACTATATGGTCACAATAATACAATAAGGGGGTTGCACTAATAACAATAAGGGGTTACACTAGTTGTATAGGAACCTAACATGCCCCTCTCCTAAGTGGTGTCCTCAATGCTTGAGTAGTTTTGGATGCTTCTGTATAAAATTCTCATCCTCCCATGTAGAATCTTCAGCGCATAAGTTCTTCCACTTGATGAGATAATCTAAAATTGATCGATTTTGTAGTTGTTGATTTCTTGTTTTTGTGACTGCTTCCGATTCCAACATTATTTATCCTTCCTCGTCAAGTTCTGGCAATATTGTTTGAACTCAGATCTTCTCACCTATAACCTTATTTAAGCATGAAACATGGAAAACTGGGTGCACTCGGGAAGATGTAGGAAGCTCTAATTTGTATGCCATAGTGCCAATATTTTGTAACACCTTGTACAGACCATAATACTTTGGTGATAATTTATTATCCTTCTTAGGTTGCTTGAGGGACATTTGTTTGTATGGTTGTAGTTCTAGAAATACCCATTCACCTACACCAAAACATATTTCGTTGTGACGTTGATCTGCCTGTTTTTTCATTCTATTTTGCGCCAAAGTGAGGTTATCCTTTAAGAGTGATCTGAAAATGGGACACTTAGGCTTCTTGTCTAACTTACAAGAACCTCTCCCACTTCCAAAGCTTAAATATTCCCAAGTCCTTATGATTAACCAATGCGGAATTAAATATGTGCTTAAACATAAGGTGTGTGCTGGTGTTTGTTATTAAAACGGTTTATGTGTTGTAATTTAACGTGCTCAAACTGATATATAAATACATATAACAGTAAATAAAGCAACATATACAATGCAGCAGCAAGCAATCACACATAACAACAATATTAATTAGGAGTTCACCCAAAACTCTTGGGCTACATATCCGTGTGCTGTAGTCAACTTAACTAGGCTCTCTAGGATTATGGCAAAGTCCTTTTTACAAGCTCTTGGCTCAACTCCACTGTTTTACACAGAAATTATGGGTTTAGACACCATTTGATCCCTGGCTCTTGAAGCTCTCGGCTTTCTGGCTCTCGGCTTTCAACTCTAGCTCTGGCTCTTGGCTTTGGCTGTGGCTCTTTGGCTCTGGCTTTGGCTCTTCAGCCTCCTTTCAGCTCTCTGGGATTTCACTTGACCTCCAAGTGACTCCAAAAGCTGCTCTGCGCATTCACTTTTGCTCCCTCAGCCTCTTTTCGCTTAAGTTTGCTCTCAATTGAGCTCTCTCTGCTCCCTTTCACCTTAGCTTCCTGCTTTGGCTTCGCTCACCTTCCTCTTGTGCTCTCAATTGTGCTCTCTGGCTCTTTGGAGACATCTTCCTGGTTCTTTGGCTTCCTGGCCATTTCTGTGCGATTCATTGTCCCTCTGCGGCTTTGTCGCTTCACAATGCATCATTGCCTATAAAAATGCCTGTTGTAGCATAGCATGATGATCAAGGGCCATTTCAGAAGGAATGAGGACCATTTCATAGGCAAAAAGCCAAAAATGGAGAAAATCCCATACACAGAGATTTTTCCGAAAATACATTATCGGGCGTGTATTTCGGACGTGAAAGTCCATCAAATCGCCCCTAAAAACCTTATCGAATCCGGCCTTTTATCGCTTATCGCATCGCGTGTGTGTTTTGGGTAAAATCCCAAACACACGGGAAATACGTGAAAATCCGAATTCTCGGACCTGAAATTTTATACAATCGGGCTTTGAAAACTTATTGGGTTCGACCTTTTTATCGGCATCGCTCATCACATCGGCCCTATGTATCAGGGATGGCTAATCTCCCGATCTTCCGATTTCGACGATCGCAATGTCGCTTGGCCCGGGGTCCTGCCTTAAGTCCCCTACCATCGCCGATGCCGATCTGCCGATATCGGCGATCGGCATATCGCATCGGCCCGGGGGGGTCCTTACCTTATGTTATATGCGCAGGCCTGCCTCCGACCCGATATGTCAGGGATCGACAATCGGGGGTGGCTTCGCTCTCCGCTTAAGTCCGCCTTTGGCCCTCCTCCGATGCGATTTCCCTTTATAAGGGTTTTTTTGCCCATTTTAGAGGATTTTTCCTCTTTTTCTAAAGAACATAGGGCATCTTCTTTCTGTGATAACTTTTGCATCCTAAGTCCATTTTTGCCCACTCAAGTTGTAGCAGATTCAGAAGGAAAAGATCTCTGAAATGGGGCTATTTCCAGGAACTTCCTTGGACTTTCATTTTCCTTAGTGAGGAACACTTAGACTTAGGAGTCTATCCAAAATCCATTTTGGATCACGCCTTCCCACTAAAAGAACTTTGGTCTCCAAAAGACTGATATACTGGTCTGAATAGTACCTGAGAGTAACAACACCCTCTTCTTCCAGCCTACATACACTTGCCTTGCATAGTGCCTCTGAACCAAAGCCCTTGACCACTTTCCTTCCTGGATATGCTAGTCCTCCTGGGAAGAACTGTCTCCCTCCTTACCTTCCTGCAGAACTCATGCTTAGATGGTCACAAAAGGTAGTTTGAACTTCTCTGCCTTGATCATTAATCCAAGGTGGCTCAAACAAATGTGAAGTACATCTACTCCACAAGATTCTCATTTGTACCTGTTTGCAAAGTTGTCAATAACAACTGTTAACAACAACAGAAACATAGACAAAAACTGGATGGACTAAACTCTTGCTTCAACAAAAGAAACATATTTCACATCTTGTGAACACCTACATGTCTTACATTTGCATACAGATGATGGACTAGACAACAAACCCACAAAACATGCCTTTAAAACAAATGACCCTTCAAGTCAAGCATGTAGAAAAAGACCATTAGAACTCTTTTCAAAAGATGAAACATTTCATCACTATCTCCATCTTGGAGACCAAGTTAACTTCTCCCAAGTCAACATTGCATCACATGCATGTCAAAGCAATCAACCCTACAAGTTAATTACACATACATGTTCAAAACAAGGAAAACATCAACATCCCTGTGTCCATGCACATCATGCTTATGCATGCATTTCATCCTTCAACTTTCACATAAGCACATTGTACTTTCTAAGCTGAAATGAAATATAATGTTGCAGCAACAAAGTGAGTCTCCTACTCAACCTTTTTCCATTCACCTTCTTAGTAGAAACCTGCAACTTGCATCTCAACAAAAAAGAAATGCAAATAGATGCATCTATAGACATGCAGTCCTTAATTGGAAAAGAACTCTAACCATTTCTTACCAATCCAGTTCAAAGGTTTTTCCTTTGTCTACACATCAGCATCAACATGTGAATCATTCTGAAGCACATCATCCATGGAAACTTCATTTCCATTTCTTCCATCTTCTCTTTCCACTTTCTTCAGCTTTTGTGGAAGCATTGTTGGATTTAGAGTCCAACACCTTTCAACAAGATGCCCTTGCTTATGGTAGTAAGTGCAACACATCTGCATCCTCTTGGCAGCATGATTTGCCTTGTCCAATGGACCTTTGGATTTTTGCTTCTTTTCCTTCAAAATTTTCCTATATGTGGCCAATCTCTTCCAACATCTAGAAACATGATGGTTATCCAAACCACAAAAGGAACATGCAATTATTTTCCCATGCTTATGTGGAAATTTACCATGCTTTGCAAAATCAAAAGGAATATGATTAGAACCATATTTATACCTGCCTCTTTCACCTTTATTGCCTTCATGAGGAGGTGAAGCAAATGAAGAAGTGACTCCCTTTGGAACGCCATCAATCTCTTCAATGCTTTCAGAGTTTACACAACTCTCTGGTTCAAGTGTGTGCTTCTGAACACCTGCATCTTGCAAATGATGTTTCAAGCTATTGCATTCATGGAAAATTTTAGGGGCTAATGTTCGCCCAGTGGGCTAATTTTCCATGATTTTTCCACAAAAAAGATTCGCCAATTTCCAATTTTATAAAAGACGATTCGCCCAAATTTTAGAATATAAAATTATTTTACCTTAAAAATCGCCAACATTGTATAGAGGCTATATATAAAATCATTATAAATTTGAATAATTTTACAAATATATCAATAAACATTTTATAGTTTGCATATTAGGGATTAGTGAGATTCGCCAATGTCTTTAAACTTCAAGAAATTTTTCCATCCTTAAAATTTTCCTTGATTGCATTCCTCCTGAACACAATCTTCACACTCTGCAATGCAACTCCTTGGAGCTATTTCAATGGCCTTCATGGCAGCTTTGGAACTCTCTCCGTAAGACTGTCCATAGCCAAGACCCAAATACGTAGGCCTTTCCTCAACCATTATTGGTTCAATAATACCTTGTGCATGCTTTCCCAAGCCCTTTCCTTCATAGCCCATCTTGGACATTAGCTTGGAACCTATGCCTCTAGTATGTTTTTCAAAAGAACCAATATAAGCATTCTTACAGGAATTTGAAGACAAACTGGAATGGTTTACCTCTTCTTCAAGCTAATACTTGACCAAGGCTTCATTGGCAACAAAGAGTTGTGACTCCAACTCATGCATCCTTTTCAGGTTCATATTTGCAATATGAAGTTGCCTCTCCATTTCCTACAGTCTGTCAGAAAGCAATTTCTTCTCTTCCTTCATGGAATTCAACTTGTCTCTAAGTATGCTACTCTTCCTTCCATCCTCATACATTTCTCTCACCTTGTCCATAATGATGAACAAGTCTTGCTTCAAGTCTCCATCAAAGAGTCTTGTGATGGAGGAGGAATTTGAGGATACACTTGTAGAAATTGTCATTATACCAATGAACAAAAGAACTTCAAACAAGATTAATAAAGAGCTTATCTAAGCAACTTTTTGCAACAAACCTCTTGTGCTTCAAGGATTGCCTTGAGGTCCTTTGGGATAGAAGAATGCCTTCAGCCCTTCTTCCTTCCTGTACTTCTTAGGTTGAGCTATCAATATTTGCTCTATCAATCAAGCATTCTGATGTAACCTTCTTTGAAGATGGGATTAACCAATCTTAAACTTCAATACCACCTAATCTGAAAATGGGGCACTTAGGCTTCTTGCCTAATGTACAAGAACCTCTCCCACTTCCAAAGCTTAAATATTCCCAAGTCCTTATGATTAACCAATGCAGAATTAAATATGTGCTTGAACATAAGGTGTATGTTGGTGTTTGTTATTAAAACTATTTATGTGTTGTAATTTAATGTACTCCAACTGATATTTAAATACATATAACAGTAAATAAAGCAGTAGATACAATGCAGCAGCAAGCAATCACACATAACAACAATATTAATTAGGAGTTCACCAAAAACTCTTGGGCTACGTCTCTGTGAGCTCTAGTCAACTCAACTAGACTCTCTGGGATTATGGCAAAGTCCTTTTTACAAGCTCTTGGCTCAACTCCACTGTTTTACACAGAAACAATGGGTTTAGACACCATTTGATCCCTGGCTCTTGAAGCTCTCGGCTTTCTGGCTCTTGGCTCTCGGCTCTGGCTCTAGCTCTTGGCTCTAGCTATGGCTCTTCGACTCTGGTTGTGGCTCTTCAGCTCTAGCTTTGGCTCTTCGGCCTCCTTTCAACTCTCTGGGATTTCACTTGACCTCCAAGTGACTCCAAAAGTTGCTTTGCGCATTCACTTTTGCTCCCTCGGCCTCTTTTCGCTTAAGCATACTCTCAATTGAGCTCTCTCTGCTCCATTTCGCCTTAGCTTTTTGCTTTAGCTTCGCTCGCCTTCCTCTTGTGCTCTCAATCATGCTCACTGGCTCTTTGGAGACATCTTCCTGGTTTTTTGGCTTCCCTGGCCGTTTCTCTGTGATTCATTGTCCCTCTGCAACTCTGTTGCTTCACAATGCATCATTGCCTATAAAAACACCTACTACAGCATGGCATGATGATCAGGGGCCATTTCAAGAAGGAATCGGGGTCGTTTCATAGGCAAAAAGCCGAAAATGGAGAAAATCCCATACATAGAGATTTTTCCGAAAATACACTATCAAGCGTGTATTTCGGACGTGAAAGTCCATCAAATCGCTCCTAAAAACCTTATCGGGTCCAACCTTTTATCGCTTATCACATTGCATGTATGTTTTAGGTAAAATCCCAAATACACGGGAAATACGTGAAAATCTGAATTCCCGGACCTGAAATTTTATACAATCGGGCTTTGAAAACTTATCGGGTCCAGCCTTTTTATCAGCATCGCTCATCGCATCGACCATGTGTATCGGGGAAGGTCGATCTCCCAATCTGTTGATTTCGGCAATCGCAATGTCGCTTGGCCCGAGGTCCCACCTTAAGTCCCTTGCCATCACCGATGTCGATCTACCAATATCGGCGATCGGCATATCGCATCTGCCTTTGGGGGGGGGTCCTTACCTTATGTTATATATGCAGGCCTGCCTCCGACCCGATATGTCGGGGATTGGCAATTGAGGGTGGCTTCGCTCTCTGCTTAAGTCCGCCTTTGGCCCTCCTCCAATGCGATTTCCCTTTATAAGGGTTTTTTTTCCCATTTTAGAGGATTTTTCCTCTTTTTCTAAAGAACATAGGGCATCTTCTTTCTACGATAACTTCAGCATCCTAAGTCCATTTTTGCCCATTCAAGTTGCAGCAGATTCAGAAGGAAAGGATCTTTGCAATGGGGCTATTTCCAGGAACTTCCTTGGACTTTCATTTTCCTCAATGAGGAACACTTAGACTTAGGAGTCTATCCAAAATCCATTTTGGATCAAAGAGTTTGAGAACTTGTTGTTGATGCTCGATGTGATCTTCCACTACTTGAACCTTAGAATTTTCTTTTAAAGATGATTTGATGGATGGTGGATGATATCCATAAAGTGCCATAAATGGGGTCATTTTTGTTGCAAAATGGAAGGAATTGTTATACCACCATTTAGCCAAAGGCAACCACTTGACCCATTATGTCTGTTTATAAATACAAAGCAACGAAGGTATCCTTCCAAACATTTTTTCACTATCTTAGTTTGCCCATCAAATTGAGGATGATAAGATGAGCTATGAGCTAACTAAGTACCCAAATATTCCACCTCTTGTACTCCAAAGAAACATTTGGAGCTTTTTGCATATAATTATTTCTCCTCCAATAGTTTGAGAACCCTATCAACATGTTGATCATGATCCTTCCAAGACTTGTTGTAGATTAGTATATCATTAAAAAATACTAACACAAATTTTCTAATGAAGGGTTTGAAAATGGAATTCATCAAACCTTGAAATGTAGAAGGTGCATTGGTAAGGCCAAAAGGCATGACCAAAAATTCATAATGACCCTCATGAGTTCTAAATGTTGTTTTTGGAATGTCTTCAGTCATCATTCTGATTTGATGATATCTTGAACAAAGATCAGACTTGGTAAAGTGAATTGCTCCATGTAATTCATCCAATAATTCATCAATGAGAGGAATGGGAAATTTATCTTTAATATTAATCTTGTTGAGCTCCCTATAATATCGACACATGCGCCATGATCCATCCTTCTTGTGTACCAATACCACTGGAGCAGAGAAAGAAATTTAACTAGGTTGAATTATACCAACCTCTAGCATTTTGGCAACCATACGTTCAATTTCACTCTTTTGGGCATATGGATATCTGTAAGGCCTGATGTTTTGGGGAACACTTCCTAGAATCAAATGAATAGCATGATCATGATCACGAATAGGTGGGAGGCCTTTGGGAGTCTCAAATACCTTGGAATGATTGTCCAAAACATTTTGGAGATCTAGAGAAATAGATAATTTCGATATGGGAACCTCTAGTGAACATAATTGTGCAATTACGCCCTGTTGTTCTTTCTTTAGAAGCTTTTTCATGTTGTTAGAGCTGATTATATTTCCCGATTTCTTTGTGATACCCCTTAATTCAACTTACTTTCCTTCCCAAAAAAAAATCAGGAAAAGTTCTTGAAAATTAAAAGTTATTGTACCCAAATATTGTAGCCATTAGACTCTTAGTACAACATCTGCACCACCCAATTGGAATGGAAAGCATTGGACTATTCAAGACATATTCTCCCATGGATAGCTTGATATTATGGCACTTTCTAGAGCAATTTATGGTTCCTCCATTTGCAACCATTACTTCACACTCTGGTTCTAGATATAGGAAGAAATTCAATTCCTTGGCTATCTTACAATGAATAAAATTATGGGTACTACCCGAATCAATTAACACTATTACCTTTTTATTCTTGATATGCCCTTTTATCTTGAGAGTTTGAGGAGTGGTAATTCTTGTCAATGCATTACAAGATATGGTGAGATTCATTTCTTCTTTCTCTAGGATTGGTTCCTGTTGTATATCCTCTTCTTTTGATGTTTCTTGTTCCTTTTCTTGCACCTCTTCCCCAACTATGTAAATTAATTTCTTCTCAGCCCACTTATGACCTTTAGTGTATTTTCTATCACAATTGTAACAAAGCCCTTTTTGTTCCTTTTTCTTCCAATTGCTTTGGTGTCAACCTTGTAGGTGGTGAAAGGCTAGGAGAAACAACAATTCCATCTTTATTGTTATGAGTGGTAGGCTTCCTTGTTTCCATAATTTTTCTTTCAATTTTTCTTGCCAACGTGTATGCCTTCTCCAATGAATCAAGTTCCCAAAGGCGAACCTCATGTTGAATTTTATCATTTAAAGTCCCTATGAATACTTCAATCCTATTCTTCTCTGGAATATCATTTACCCTTATATTCAATTTTTGGAAGTCCTCAATGTGCTCTGCCATTGAATCCTTTTGTTTGAGATTTATCAATTGACTAAAGAAGGTGTTGCTCTTTGTATCCTCATAATGTGGTATCATTTCCTCTGTGAAAATTGATCAGGTGACAATTTTTTTAAGAGAACAAATCCCTCTATACCATACAAACTGATTCAGTTCTAAATATAAAGATGCAATACGTACCTTTTGTGTGTTTTGCACATTATGTATATCAAAATATTTATCCATTTATAGTATCCATGTTACAGGATCCTTGCCATCAAACTTCCTCATATCTATCTTTGGAATATGTTGGGTCTTCAATCCAACATTAGATTCTATGAAATCATTATTAACATTACTTTTTTTTCTCATCATGAGTTTCCTCTACTACCTTTTCGCCATTAGGAGGCCTTTCTTGTAGTAGCTTTGTCCCACCTTCCTTCAAAGCTTCCATGTCTTTATTCAGATCTTCCATGCATTTATTCCAATATTATTCCGTACCATCGATATCATCTTCCCAGCATAGATAAAACTATTTATCTTAGCTTCGATCACATTCTTCAAATCATCCATCCAATTTTGATTACTAGGTGTTTCTATTTTCTTGATTCGAGTCATTCTTTTTCTTGATTTTAGGATCTAGATCTTGAATCTATTGTATCTCTAAAAGTTCAGATATCCAAGGTCTAGAATTGTGATCTGTGGTAGCCCTCTACGTCCTCTTTCTAATGCCATGAGTCTGATCAAAATTCGATTCTCCAAGAAAGAGTTATGCCCAATCTCCCAAGATGACCTGATTATATGCTTTTTCAGTAAAGAGAAATTGTACGAAGTTCCACATGTCACTATTTCGACCTTCGGACCTAAAAACGATACACTGAGAATTAAATTCTGTCCTCTTTTTGTAACTTCTTATGAAATTTCAATCTGATGCTCAGAGAGAAAGTTATGAAGATTTTCCCAAGGTCACCTATTTGGGATGTAATTCGGGAGCTTGCAAAATCCTAAATGTCTTAGACTGTATCTCTGAAAATGTAATGAACCAAGGTCTAAAATTTGAGCCCAAGGTTCACCAATATTTCAGCGCAAATGGGTTTTAATTTCAGAGTTTGAACCTTTGTAGAAACAAAATTATAGCGAAAATTCCACAATAACCTGTTTGAAATGGAATTCTGGAGCTTGCAAAAACCCTAACTTCCTCATATCATATCTCTGAAAATATAGCGAGACAAGATCTAAAATTCGTACCCGAGGTTCAGAATGATTTTGGTTCAAATGGGTTTTTTTTAGCTTCTAAAACTTCGTAGCAAAAAAGTTATAGAAAAAATGCCACGATGACCTGTTTGGAGCAGCGAAACCCTAGAATCCAAAGCTCTAATACCAAATGTTATGAAACCAGCTCATAAAAAGATAGAAAAGATAGATCAACAACTTAAAAATTAGCCTCTTTGTGGGGGAAACCTCCTTTACATTACACAAGTGAACAATTCTTGGATGATACAAATGACAAGACCTCCTTTCTATATATAGGAGTCTAAGGGGTCCCAATACAATCAGAGCCTACATAAGAATAATATTGTAGGGGCACAACAATAACAATAGTGGGATTCTATGGGGCATAATAGTAACAAAATGGGGGTTATATGGGCATAATAATACAATAAGGGGGTTGCAATAATAACAATAAGGGGTTACACTAGTATTATAGGGACCTAACACTTTAACAATTGTTAAGAAGTCCTATCATTGGATGAACTTGAAGAGAGAGGTGGTTGAGTTTGTTGTGATATGTTTAGACTGTCAGTAGGTGAAAGATGAGTGTAAGCACCCAGCTGGTCTATTACGGCCTATTTCAATTCCATAATGGAAATGGGAGTTCATTTCCATGGACTTCATTACAATATTTTAAAGGACATCAAAGCAACATGATTCCATGATTGTTGTGGTTGACAAGTTGAGTAAGGTAGCTCACTTCATTGTAGTAAAGTCTACTAATTCAACTAGTTATGTAGTTTAAATCTTCATCAGGAGATAGTGAGGTTTCATGGTGTTCCCAAGAAGATCATATCAGAGAGCGATGCCAAGTTCACTTCCAAGTTTTGGAAGGAGTTGTTTGCATACTTGGGAATAGAGTTAGCTTTCATTACAACTTATCATTCGGAGACAAATGGACAAACATAGAGGGTTAACAAGATTATTGAGGATATGTTGACGATATATGCCATGCATCAACAATGGAAGTGGGAGGAGTATCTTCCAATGGTGGAGTTTTCATATAATAATGGGTATCAAGAATCATTGGGGATGGTTCCATTTAAGGTTCTTTATGGGAGAAGTTGTAATACTCCTATCAACTGAAGTGATCCAATGAATAGAGTGTTGATTGGACCAAATATGTTGGTTGAGATGGAGCAGGATATGCAGGTTATTAAGAAGAATTTAAAGGTAGAATAGGACATGCATAAGAGTTATATGGATCATCAACAAAGCATTCAAGGAGTTTTAGGTTGGGGAGCATGTGTACTTGTGCATCAATTCCAAGAGGATCTCCTTGAGGATTGGATCATGTGACAAGCTAGTGCCTTGATATTTTGGGCCTTTCGAGATCCTTGAGAGGATTGGACTAGTGGCCTATCGACTTTCACTGCCACCAATAGTGAAATTCCATGATGTTTTCCATGTTTATTTGCTTAAGAGATGTGTCTAGGATGTTGATAATGTGATTGATTGGTTTGCATTACATGTGGAACCAGAGGGGGAATTTGTAATAACCTTGGTCAAACTCCATGTAATAAAAGTTAATAAAGGAAAAAATAATAACCACGGTTGATGGGACACTTAGTCCAAGCTGAATGTTGGGAAAAAACATAGTGATGGGGATCACTAGTGATTGATTAATGGTTAAGGAAGCTGGCAAAGGCAATGGAAAAGGTTTTGGAAAGGAAAAATGGCATTTTGGCACATTTGTTTATGAAAATAATATAAATTAGAAGAAAGGGAGGTGAAAGGTCACAGGTTGCATGTGAGGAGGAAAATGAAGGAAAATAATGGAAAATGAATAAAATAGAGGCCTCATTTTTTTTTTCTCAGTAAAAACTAATTCTATTAAGAGGATGTATGGTACAATAAGAAGTTACAACCAAGAGAAGCAAGAACACAGGCAGCCGGAAAGGATAGGCTATCCACCTCGGCCCCTAAAAGAAAAAGAGAAGAGAGCAGTGCTGAGCAAGAAGAAACAAGAAGAACAGAGGAGCAAGAGCAGAACAAAGGATTCTACCCAACATGGGTAGAATCAACTATTCGGCATTTTTTCCCTTTCTTTTTACCAACTTTGACCCAACCAAGAGGACTCTGCTGAGCTGGCATGATTTGCAAACTGAGTTGGGCTGACGGAGAGGTCTCCTTGTCTGAATCCGAGGTGGAGGATTCATGATTCCTTTTCTGTGAGATTGGTGGGACAGACGAATCCACAGGACCAGTCGAGGGCAGATCCTGTGCCAGCTTTGCTTCCATTCCTTCCTCATCCTCTTCCTCTTCATCCGAGCTGAAATCAAAATCGTCCATGGGGGGAGGATCATGAGGCTTCCAGCTTTTGGATTTCTGCTTAGGATTGGCTTTCTTCTTTTGGGCAGGCATTGTGGGACAAGAGCTCTGAAGGTGCCCTGTGTGATGGCAGTTTCGGTAGCGAAAGGCTGTGTTCTCGTAATCCAAGGTCTGAGTCCAATGGAAGTCTCCAATTTTGAGATTGATCTGATCAGGGAGACCTTTTCTCATGTCTATTTCTGCACAGATTCTGGCGAAGGTGTATAAGCCCTTTTCCCCTCTAGAGATGTCTATGTCTAGAAAGCGGCCTAGAGAATTGTTGATCCCTTGGAATACAGCAAAGTGCCATTGATGCGCCGGGAGATTAGGAATTCTGAACCAGATGGGGAGCTTGGTGATGATTGCTGTAGAGGGATCGAAATCTGGGAACCAAGGGGTGAGGAATAAACCTGCTGAACCCAAAAACCATGGGCCTGCAGTTAAAGCTTTTTGGTAGTCCTCACCGAGAGCAAACACTACAATGAAGAAGCCCTTTGAGCATAACAGAACCTTGTAATTGTTCGTCCAGTTAGAGTGAATCCATTGGTATAGGTCTGCTATGCGAGGCCATAGCCCATTGAACCCACAAATAATGGCATGCTCTGCAAACTTTTGGGTTTGCTCATCCAGCGTTGGATGCATTATTTCAATGGAGGGGGTTTCCTCCAGTTTGTCCACCAAAAAAGGCTTGGGAGCCTGAACTGGTGGAGCTGTTTTCTTAGGCATCTGAGCATGGACAGCGTCTTTGTATGAAAACGCCTCAGCTGAGGATGACTGTCCAACAGCTCCCCCTCTCAAACGAAGGGTAAAAGTAATGGAGGCATTTCTCTTAATGCTGTAAAAAGACAAGGGATAAAGATCCTCAAGTTGTTTACCTTCGTGGAGAAGTCGTTGAGCTGCAGAGGGAATCCCCAACTTGAGTTCCAGAGCATGCTTGAGGTCCTGCACTAGATCCGACGAGCTCACCCATTGTAGCAAAGTTTTGCCAGAGATGAGCATGATCTGGATCTAGAACGAGGCAGAGAGATCAGAGTTTTGCTTTCCTCTGCAGATCTGAGACGAGAGGAGGCTGGTGCTTTGAAGGGCCTTCTTTTCCTGAACTTGCCATAGGGGTTTGTGAGGAGATGAGGAGAGAGTCCAAAGGTCATTGAGTCTGTCATTGCGTTCCACCCAAAAGAGCTTCCAGATGCTCCATCTAGGCAGATCCAAGAAGCTTAAAGAATTATGAGGATTAAATACAGAGTATCGGCTATTCTGGGGGGACAGAGAAGGTACTAATAGGGATGAGCAACCTTCCAGAGCATAATATTTCTTCCCAAGAGCCGCCGCCTGAGGAGAAGCGGGAGTATATTCTGCATGTTCGTCCTTAGCCGTTGCATCTGCAATCTGAAGGGGGCGGCTGTTACGAGATGCAGCAGCAGAGGGCCGAGATCTGGCTGCCCCAATGTCCAGAGCGGAACATATTAGAGGGAGGGGAGCTCTCAGAAGAGATTGGAAAACATGCGGATCAGCATTGAAGGAAGAAGCCAGCATTCCATGACTGAAGCGCGCATCTCCATCATCGGCAGGGCCGAGCAGAGGCCAGACGGCGGCCGAAGGAAAGGAGGTGGTGGCAATGCGAATAGGGTTCATCTTCGGAGCTCCGTCAATCGTCCAAAAATAGAGGCCTCATTAATGAAAAGGATTGTGAGTATTAGTACACTAACTTTTTGCTAGTTCAGTTTTGGAGATCTCTCTATTCTCTCTCTCTCATACTCTTGGACACTTAGAGTTTTATTGGAGAACTCTTGGAGGAGTGTGGCATACTTAGAGTTTTAGAACAAGAAGGAAAAGGAAGAGCAGGAAAGCGTAAGAGGACATCAGGATCAACAAATACAATGGGTTTTGCTTGCAGGTACCGAGTTGAATTTATGTTTTCCTCACTAGTTTTGGCATGCATATCATACGCATGTGGTCTATTGGTCATGATCTATCATTGGCATGGAGGATTTCTTAGAATGATAGTGGATTTGCCTAGCCTTGCCATTTCTAGGATAACCATGGTGTTGTGGGTTCATTTCTTTGTTTTTATGGTTGGTTCTCATGTTTCCTTTAGCTTGGGTGGAGCTATTAGTTCCTGGAAGCCTTGGTTGGACAAACACTCTGGAAGCCTTGTAACAGATTGGGTTGAGTTATTAGTCCTAGAAGCCTTGGTTGGAAAAATGCTCTAGAAGCCCTTGGTGGGTTGAGTTACTAGTATTGGAAGCTCTAGAATCTCAAAGTAAGTTATGGGTTGAGTTACTAGTCATGGAAGCCTTGGTTGGAACAAATGCTTTGGAGCCCTAGAAGGCTTCGGTAAAGACCAATCTGGTGATGGTTTTGTGATGTCCAACCGTGAGGTTGAATCATTGTTTGATGGGTTGAGGTGGTTTTGCCTCTGCAAACCCTGGATGGTTTTGATTGATGTGTTTCATGAGATCCCACATGCATGCTTGGAATATGGCATGAGGGTGACTGGCTGAAGAGAGATTTTGTCCATCCATGTCTATGTTCAGGTGGTTTGTGGAAGTACTGAACCTAGTTGGCCTTTGCATCATTAATATGAGGTTATTTATCCTTGTTAATTCATGAGTATTCTACCATTTTATATGTGGATTATATGGTTATTTTTTCCTTGGTATTTTTGTTCTTATTATGTTGGTTATGCACATGTATTATGACAGTGGCTATGTATGGCTCTCATCATGTTTTTACTTGTAAATGAATGAACCATGTATCTATGGCCTAATGGATGAAAGTAAAACTAATATGTTGAGGCAACAATACTTCTTAGCGATTCTTAGATGAGTATGAGACCCCTAAGCACAAATCTAAGACTAAGTCAGACTGGAAAGGTAATGCAAAGAACAAAGGAAAATGGGACAAGAAGCAAGCGAGACCTTGGGGTACAGATAATAAAGAGAATGCAACACCATTTAAGAAGTTCAATGATTCTGACAGAGGACAGGGACATCGATCTGCAGAGGGTGTTACAGAGTATTATCAGAGCATGGTTCACCCCTCGGACTGGATGGGATGCGTGTTGGTCATGCATTCATATCGGTTAGATATGTGTTTCTTGTGTTGTAAGACCATGTGCTTGTTGCATTTGTATGGTAAGGGTTATGGTTGCGGTGAGGGCCTCATGGGAAGTTGAAAGTGTTGTTGTGGAGTGTGTCATCATGAGTGCATGATTGATTATGCATTGTTTATGCATGTTAGTATTCACATGTGTTCAAGTGTGCAATGATGCGGTGGTTGTTGTCATGCATGAAGTCATCGTATGTGTAGTTGATATGGCCATGCATTGATGACTGGACTCTAGCTAGAATGATGATTATATGGTTATATGTTTATGTTTATATTTCCATATGTTGTTATGATTATGTTATACATGTATTATGCTAATTTTTTGACCTTGCAGACAAGGCATCCTCCCTGGATTATGCTAAGGTACGTTGATTTATTGTGATTTGGTTTAGTTGACATGATATACCTTGCAGGAAGAATACCAAAGGTGACTAGCAAGATGGTAGACTACAATTCCCAAGATTCGCCCTATGGATTAGATGAGTAGCATGGTGTTGGGCACTCTTCTAATTTGGCAGACACACTGAGAAGCTTAAAGGAAGAAATAAGGAGTTGTAAGGCGGACAATGACATAATCATACAGGTAAAGGAGAAACAAGTAGAGGTAAATGCAGTGACACTTCAAAGTTTGTCAGAGTTGGAGCGATAAGGACCACTTCAGATCAGCCATGGGTAGGAGGACAGAACTAATGGGGCATATGATAGCAGGTCTCATGGTGAGTACATGTCAGATAGAGATAACATGATCATAGATGGAAGGTCCTTGGATACTCTGGATAGGAGAGGTGATGGGCACAGGTACTATTCTAGTTCTAGTTCTGATAGGCATTACGATTAACATCATTATCGTCCTTACAGGAGACGTGACAGGGGATATTTACCGGATGAATTTAGAAAAGAAAAGCCACCTACATTTGATGGAGGGATGAAGAAATCACAGGATCCAAAGGCATGGTTGCTTGCTATCAGGAAGTTCGTCAAGTTGCATGATTACTCAGAGAACATGAAAGTCAGAATAGCTACATTTAGTCTTAATGGTAAAGCATATATTTGGTGGGAAGCTGTGAGGAATGTCAGAGGTATTCATGAGGAGGACTTGACTTGGAATGAGTTCGAGAGGCTATTCAAGAAGAAGTACCTATCAGATAGATACATTGATGATAGGGAAAAAGAATTCTATGAGATAAAGATGGGATCGGTGATAGATGAGGAGTACACTAGCAGGTTCTTGGAGCTAGTGAGGTATGTGCCTTACCTCAAGGAGGACAAGGACAAGATTCCGAGACTCACTAGTGGATTACCGATTGCATTCACAGACATGATTGAGTTTAATAAGCCTAGATCATTGGAGGAGGCCACCCGAAAGCTAAAGAATTTCTATGAGCAATCAAAGCATTGAATAACAGACATGTAGACCATCAGGCATCTATCATTGAGATGGACGGTAAGCTTTATGATCAAGTTGTTTCTATTTTGATTGACCTTGGATCTAATTATAGTCTTGTTAGTTATGACCTGGTGGATAAGTGTGGTTTGAATAAAGAAGTGCATGCAAAGTCTTGGTTAGTGCAGTTGGCTACAGGTACAAAGAAGTGGGTTCATCATTGGGTAAGAGCTTGTACATTTTATTTGAATGGTATGCCTACCTCAGCACATTTGAATGTATTACCATTGGGATCATACAATATGTTGTTGGGCATGGATTGGTTGTACCTTCATAGAACCAAGGTGGATTGTTATGACAAAGCCATTGAGTGCTTGGATGACAATGGGGAACAAAGAGTCTTATGAGGTAAGAAGAAAGCAACATCAATTAGAATGGTGACAACTATGCAGGCCAAGTGTAGTCGTAGGAAAGTTGTGTGTTATTTGTAGTGCAAATTTCTAGTGACAAAGGTAAGGAAGTTGAGGATGCAAATGTTTTGAACAGGGACCTGGTTCTACAATAATTTCAAGATGTGCTTCACACAAAGATTTCAGAGTTTCCACCTCACAGGGAAGTAGAGTTTTCTATTAAGTTGGTGCCAAGGGTAGCTCCAGCATCAAAGGAACCTTACAGGATGAGTACACCTAAGTTGGTAGAGTTGAAGTTGCAATTGAAGGAAAATTTGGACAAGGGATACATTAGGCCAAGATTATCACCATGGGGTGCTTTGATACGGTTTTTGAATAAGAAGGATGGTACTCTCAGGTTGTGCATTGATTACAGACAGTTGAAAAAAGTGACCATCAAGAACATGTATCATTTGTCAAGGATTGATGACTTGTTTAATCAGATGAAGGGAGCGAAAGTGTTCTCCAACATTGATCTGAGATCTAGATATCATTAGCTACGCATTAAAGAGGAGGACATCTACAAGACAACTTTCCGAACCAAGTATGGGCATTATGAGTTTGTTGTAGTTCCATTTGGTTTAACTAATGCTGTAGCTACCTTTATGTGCTTGATGAATAGTGTGTTGCATCCGTATTTGGACAAGTTTGTTTTTGTGTTCATTGATGATATATTGTTATCTTCTAAAAATGAAGAAGAGCATGCCACATTTAACAATAGTGTTAAGATTTTTGAGAGAGCATCAGTTGTATGCTAAGCTTAGCAAGTGTAGTTTCTTTCAGACTGAGGTACACTACTTGGGACATGTGGTTTCCAAGGAAGGAATAGCAGTGGACCCATAAAAGGTAAGAGATATCATGGAATGGGTAGCTCATGTTAGTGTCGGTATCTTCATCCCTCCATCAGTGATCAAAATTCTCTTGTTGCATTGCATTTTAGGTGTCTCATCCGATCAGCTGCATTCCATTAGGATCATGGATCATCTGATGGCAGTGGCATTTTATAAATTTTTCCCTCATGATCTTTACCTGCTAGCCCATTTTTAGGTCATTTACAATCATTTTTGTCTTTACATATGCAAAAAGTCATTTTTAGGGTTTTAGGTCTCATTAGGTCTAGGGTTTGTCCTCAAGGTTTTGTAAAAGCTCAATAATGGTCAGCAGGTGCATGAGGAGGTCAAATAAAGTCTCAGAAATCAAAAAAATTCAATAATCACATGCTCAGTGATTGATTTTTCCTCAAAACCCTGTTTTGAGGAAAAACAGAGTTTTTTATATTTTATGTACAAAATTTTATGTAATTTCATTTTTCCTATATGTAATAATTTCTAGATACAAACCTGGTCACCTTGCCAAGCTCCTGCACTCCAGCTCCTGCAAAAGAGTCAAAAATTCAAAGCATTTAGTCCAACAAAGGCAAAGAACAAATCAAACTGCCAAAACAGAGTTTTAAAAGCAAGTGAAAAGCCAAACATTACAAAGTGGGTTTTTATAAGTGAAAATTAAAATCCTTTGTATATAAAGTCTTTTTCATGTTAAAGAGCTCATTTGTGTGCCAAAGAAGAAAAAACAAGTGCTAAATAGTTTTTTTGAGCCGAAGGAGTGAATTTGCTGCAAACTGTGAGAATTCCTTAGGTGCGGTGCACCTGGATCAAGGCCTGGCGCACACAGCACAGGAAATACATTGAAATTGCAACTGGCGCAACACACCAGAGAGGCGCGGCGTACCTGTTAGTGGGCGCAACGCACCCACCTTCAAAGCCTGAAACTCATCCAAATTGACTCCTCTAAGCTCCAAACTTGCAAATTCCTCATTCCACAAGTAAGTTAACAATCCCAAGTGCCATTGTGAGGGTTTTTCATTAGTTTTTATGGTGTTTCAATAGGTAAAAAACAAAACCCTAGTTCCTTGCACAGTCAATTGAAAAAGCTGCCTAGGGTTTGCAAAACTACAGTTTTTTCTGTCTAATTCCCATCCCTCATTTTCATTTTTCTCTCACTACACTTCACTCATATCACTTTCCCTCTCCTCTTCCATTCACACTCACCTATCCCCTTATTCCTAAAACTAAAAACCCTAATCCCTAATCCCACTACTCCCAAACCCTAATTAACATCCCTAAGCCCTAATCCTTATTCCCCAAACCCTGCCATTCCCAAAGACCCTACAGTCATCACAAAACTTCCACATTCACAGTCCCCATCATCAAATCCCTGTCATTTAGCAGCAAATACCTATTGTTCCTATAAAATCTCTTCATACTCATCAAAGAAACATCAAACAATGGCAAACATGGAGTCAAATTCATCTTATGACAGAAATGAGGAAACAGTAAGTGATTCCTCCAAAGAAATTCATGCACCAAGGAGACCTCACAAGGGAGGAAAACATATCTGGGAGGAGCCCACTACACTTACTGAGTTGTTGGCTTGCCCTCTTGCTGTAGCATGCTTCAAAGATAAATCTTGCTACCAATTTTGTGAGATGGTGGAAATAGTCAAATATCACCATGACCTTGCCAGACTTTTTGTGCTCCATCTTCACAATGGCCAGGTCAATTTGGCAGGTGTGACATTCACTTTGACACCTGAGACTATAGCTAAAGCAACAGGCATTCTGAATGTGGGTGAGCAGTGGAACAAGGGGCAGCTGGTGGACAGATATCATTATAAGCCTTATATCAAGGTTGGTTTTCAGAGGCATATCAGTAGGGTCTTCCCTTTCAGGTACCTACATGACACATATGCTTCCCTTATGAAACTCATAATCAAATATTTTAGCTATGAAGGCAGATTTTCTCGCCTGTATGCCTACCACATCAGATTATTGATGCATTTCACTAGGGTGAGGATGATGAACCTCCCCTATTTCATGTGCTGGAATATTGATAAAATGACCACATTTGTGAAAAGAAAGCCTCCTCATCAGCAGTACAACAACATTTATCATTTTGCATTGATCAAGATTGTGGTGTTGCATCAGCTGAGCTTGCTGAATGTTTCATGGGATGATTTCATTTCACACGAGGTTTTCACAAGTCCTCAAGTGATCCCATCAGTTTTTCATGAGGTAGGACGGCCTTCACATCACCAAGAAGTGCATGAGACTCAAACCACCAGTGCGCCAGTATTCATCACTTACCAAAAGGGGACAAGGAGACTATTTGTAGTAGCAAAACGAGTACTATCTCCACCCGGGGTGGAAGGGGTCTCATTTCCTTCAACAGAAAAGTAGGTATAGGACAAAGGTAAACAACCGGTGCATGATGAGGGGCCTTCGGAAGGGCAAGAGAGAGATTTCATTCTCATTCAGGATGATGATGTTGATTTGGGCCCCTAAAGCTCAAGACTGAAAGAGATCATCTAGGAACAATAAGCTGACATTCATGACTTGTCTCTCAACCTGGAAAGAGACAAGTGGATAATCGATTATCTTGAGCAAAGGAACAAACAGTTAGAGGATCAACAAACGATCATGGAGCTACAAACTATAATAAAAAATCGGCAAGCAGCCAAAAGGAGAAAAATCAAATTAACACCACTAGAACAAGAGATTGAAGCTGATCGTGAATCTTGGCTAGAAAGGACAAATATGCACTTGGAGAAAATGCTGGAGAAGGCCAAAAAAGAGAAAAAGATGTTGAGGCACATGGCCTATCACTATTTGGCGAGAAATAAGATTTGCAAAGCAAGAATAAGGACCTTGAAGGCCAAATTGAGGAAAACTTTGAGAAGGAAGAAAGACCAAGATAGACTCAAAATCTTGGTTGAGGATTCCTTAGCCCAACATAGTACTTGATGCAGGTCACTCAGCTCAAATTTCAAGAAATTTGGCACACTTTTTGTCAATTTTGAATTTTTGGAGGAAAAAATAGGATTTTTTGCCTAGTGCGTAGCGCCACTCGGCGCTCGCTTTTGCTAGAGACCTCCTCTAGAGGAAAACTTTACATTTTTGGATTCCTCATGAAAAATTATGAATGCCCACAAATGGCTGGAAATTTTTGTTAAGTTTTGAGCTTCCAAAAGGGTCAAAAACACCTCAAAAATGCCCTTTCTGCCCCTTTTTGGCCACACAGGAAGCAGTGTTGGGAGAATTCACTTTTGGATGGGAAAACAGACTCCAAATTCAAAAATTCCAATTGTTCTAGAAAGCAAACAGATAGACCTTTCCAACAAGCCCACTTGGAGAAAATGTGGTGCATGGGAAGGCCTCCAAAATTAGCTACAAAACGTCGCTATGCACAGGGATAGTGGCGCAACGCACAGGATGAAAAATTATCATTTTTGCCCAAAAACTCTGTTTTTTTTTTTTTTTTTTTTTTTTTTTTTCTTTTTCCAGTTTGAATTTTCTCTCTCTCATGGTCAAACTCATGATTTAATTTGATGTAAATTGATGGAATTTGATGTAAAAATGTTGAAAATTCACTCATGGAGGTAGATACATCATGAAAAGGTAGTTTTGAACTGAATGAATCAGTTTCCTAGATTTTAGAGGCAAGCTGTTCCACTGCCTACTTTTCAGTTCTTAGTTTAGATCTTGTTGGAACAACTCCTAAACTCATGAATTCGACCCCTAAATCCTAGCATGAGTTGTTTGTTGCCTATATCTAGTACTTTTTCAGTCATTTGTAAAGGTTGGACTCTTGTGAATGCTTTGAGCATTATTGTACATTCATCTCTGCATTTTGGCAAAGGAATAGACCAGGGTTTGCAGCATTTTGTGGGATTCTTGTGGCAACTTGATTTGGTATTGTTTTTCCTTTTGTAATGCAAGTTTAAATGTGTTTATGTATGCCATCATCTTTCTTTGTTCAACTTAACTAAATGAATCAAGGATAAAGGTAGAATTCATTGATGTTGTAGTGCTCTACCTAGGGTTTGTTTAGTTTTCTATGTTTTCAGCAGTTTGAAGAGGATCCCTGAGACTTTCATGCCCTCTCCATCTCACTCAATTTCAATGTACTAAACCATTTGCCTACCTCGCCCCACATAAACCTCTGCAAGACTGTGTCCATTCCCCAGACCCAAATCTGCCTTTCACATTTGAGTCAGCAAACCAACATTAAATTCAATCAAACTCATTTGAGCATATACCTAGCCTAAAATTAGTCTTTACATCAGTAATCTCAAGCTTTATTGATCATATTTTCCTGTGCTTGACAAGGAGAGAACCCTCTCCCGACCTGGTAGGGCTAGCTACCAGGTTAAGCGTGGTTTGATGTTACCCTAGACCTACCTTTCTCAGCCTGAGGTAGATTTAGGCCCTAACAGCTCCCACGAATGTAGATAAGGTGAGATCTTTCATCAGGTTAGCAGGTTATGATAGGAGGTTCATCATGAACTTCTCACATATTTCTTATCCTATCACATAATTGCAAAGGAAAGGAAAGAGGTTTGAATGGATAGAGGAGTGCGCGGCTAGTTTTGAGCAACTCAAGAAGTTGTGACACATGCTCTAGTGTTAAATATTGCATATTTGGACAAAGCGTTTGTAGTATGTACAGATGCTTGTAAAAGAGGACTTGGTGGAGTCCTTATGCAGGATGGACAGGTGGTATTTTATGAGTCAGGAAAGTTAAATGAGCATGAGAAGAAACACCCAACACATGATCTTGAGATGCCATTGATCATACATGCATTGAAGATGTGGAGGCACTATCTCCTTGGCAGAGGTTTGTATTGATGAGTGATCACATTGGTTTGCAGTATCTATTTGACCAACCAAATCTTGATGGCAGGCAGGCTTAGTGGTTGGCCATGATCAGTGAGTTAGATTATGAGATCAGGTATATCAAAGGTAAAGAGAACAGGGTGGTAGATGATCTTAGCAGGCAGATATAGGTAAATCACATAACAACTATGAGCTCCTATGAGACAGATTTACAGGATAGGATCTTGCGGGCATGTTAACAGGATGGCAGGTATATGGAGATTATGCACAAGTTTTAGTAGAGTACAGGTACAAGTACAGGTAGTGGTACATGTACATGTACATGTACATGTAGTGGTACAGGTACAGGTGCATAAGATGTGGATTATCGTCTCACAATAGATGGATTAGTTAGATTTAGGGACAGGATATATGTGCCAAATAACAGTGAGCTCAAGAAGGTGATCTTGAGAGAGTTTCATGCAAAACCATATTTAGGTCACCCAGCCTATCATAATACATTAACTGCAGTGAAGAAGTTTTATTATTGGTCGAATTTGAAGAGAAACATAGTAGAGTTTGTGGCTAGGTACTTGGATTGTCATCAGGTGAAGGCAGAGTGCAAGCATCTAGGTGGACTGCTACAGCCGATTCAAATTCCAGAGTGGAAATGGGAGGTCATTCGATGGACTTTATCACAGGTTTTCTGAGGACAGTGAGATAACATGATTCCATCATGGTAGTGGTGGACATTTTGACAAAGGTAGTGCACTTCATTCCAGTGAAATCTACATTATCAGTGAGTGATGTAGCACAAGTCTTCATCAAGGACATGGTCATATTGGATGGAGTTCTAAAGAAGATTGTGTCAGATATGGATGCGAAGTTCACTTCCAAGTTTTGGAAGGAGTTAATTGCAGGTTTTGGCACAGAGTTGGCCTTTAGTACAACTTATCACCTGCAGACAAATGAATAGACAGAGAGGGTCAATAGGATCTTGGAGGAAATGTTGAGGATGTATGTGATGCATCAACAACATAAGTGGAAAGTGTACCTTCCACTAGTAGAGTTTGCTTACAATAATGGATAACATGAGTCACTGAGGATGAGTCCGTTTGAGTCATTCTATGGGCGGAGTTGTAATACTCTCATCAGTTAGAGTGATCCAGTTAACGGGGTGTTAATTGGATTGAACATGTTGACAGACATGGAACAGGAAATGCAAGTAATCAAGAAGGATTTGAAAGCAGTACAGGATAGGCATAAGAGCTATACAAATCGAAATAGGTTATTCAAGGAGTTCCAGGTTGGGGAACAAGAGTTCTTGTGCATTAAACCAAAGAAGAGCTCCTTGTGGATTTGATCATGTGCCAATATGGAACCATGATTTTGTGGACCTTTCAGGATTATTGAGAGGATTGGGCCAGTAGCCTATCGACTCGCACTGCCTCCAACAGTGAAATTCCATGATGCTTTCCATGTGTCATTTCTTAAGAAGTATGTTAAAGATGTTGATCATGTGATTTCCTGGTCTATATTGAAGCTGGAGTTAGAAGGAGAATTCTAGCTGGAACCGCAGTGAATTTTGCAAAGAAAGATGCTCATGCTCTGGAACCGAGCAATCGAGTAGGTTAAAGTGCAATGGAAGCACTTTGGGCCCGACGAAGCTACATGGGAGATGTCGATTAGATGTGGGCTATGTATCCTTCCTTATTCGTTGGTTGAGAAGATGTTTTGGTATATGTCTTTAGTACATGTTTTGGTGATGTTTGGTATATGTACTTATGTATGTGGATGTAAATATCGCCATGATCTATGTTATAAAAATCCAATAGGAGGTATGGGTCTCATGTCATTATGATGTTATACTTGTTATGTTGTTATACATGTTATACTTGTTATGTTGAAGTATGTTTTGCTTACAACAACCTTGTTGGTTGTAGGTGTCGTTGAACACCGAGGATAGTTTCCCCCCAAGGGGGAGGGTTTTGTAACAACCCTGGTGAAAATTCCATGTAATAAAAGTTAATAAAGGAAAAAATAATAACCACGGTTGGTGGGACACTTATTCCAAGCTGAATGTTGGGCAAAAAACTAGTGATGGGGATCATTGGCGATTGAATAAGGGCTAAGGAAATTGGAAGAGGAAATGGCAAAGGATTTGGAAAGGCAAAATGGAAATTTGGAACATTTATCTATGAAAATAATGGAAATTAAGAGAAAGGGGAGTTGAAAGGTCACAGGTTGCATGTGAGGAGAAAAATGAAGGAAAATAATGGAAAATGAAGAAAATAGAGGCCTCATTAATAAAAAGACTTTTGAGGATTAGTACACAGACTTTTTGTCGGTTCAATTTTGGAGCTCTCTCTATTCTCTTTCTCTCTCTTATACTCTTGGACACTTATATTTTTCTTGGAGCACTCTTGGAGGAGTGTGGCATACTTGGAGTTTTGGAGCAAGAAGGAAAAGGAAGAGTAGGAAAGCACAAGAGGACATCGGGATCAACAACTAAAACAAGTTTTTGTTGCAGGTACTGAGTTGCATGTATGATTTACTCACTAGTTTTGGCATGCATGGCATATGCATGTGGAATTTTGGTCATGATATGTCATTGGCATGGAGGATTTCCTGGATTGACAGTGGATTTGCCTAGCCTTGCCATTTCCTGGATAGCCATGGTGTTGTGGGTTCATTTATTTGTTTTTCTAGTTGGTTCTCATGTTTCCTTGAGCTTGGGTGGAGTTATTAGTTCTTGTACGCCTTGGTTGGACAAACGCTCTGGAAGCCTCGTAACAACTTGGGTTGAGTTATTAGTCCTGGAAGCCTTGGTTGGACAAATGCTCTGGAAGCCCTTGGTGGGTTGAGTTATATGTCTTGGAAGCCCTAATTGGACAAACTCTATGGAAGCCCAAATTAATTTGTGGGTTGAGTTACTAGTCCTAGAAGCCTTGGTTGGAACAAACGCTCTAGAGCCCTGGAAGGATTCAATATAGACTAATCTGGTGATGGTTTTGTGATGTCGGACTGTGAGGTGGAATCACTATTTGATGGGTTGAGGTGGTTTGACCTTTGGAAGCCCTAGATGGTTTTGATTGATGTATTTCATGAGATCCCACATTCATGGTTGGAATATGGCATAAGGGTGACTGGCTGAAGAGATATTTGGCTCAACCATGTCTACGGTCGGGTGGTTCGTGGAAGTCTCAAACTTGGTTGGCCTTTGCATCATTAATATGAGGTTATTTCTCCTTGTTAATTCATGTGTATTGTACAAGATTTTCCTTTATTTTCATCATGCTTTTACTTGTAAATGAATGAACCATGTATCTATGGCCTAATAAATGAAAAAAAGCTAATGTGTTAAGGCAACAATACTTCTTAGTGATTCTCAGATGAGTATGAGACCCCTATGCTCAGATATGTTGTTTAAACCTGTAGATTACATATTTGTGACATGTTTGATGAAATTCCTGTCATGGCTAGTAGGGGTCCAACCAAGTCCTTGTTCAAGTAATTGCATTTGTATTGTTGTTCTATTGTTATCTTTCAGTTCTAAAAGTGTCATTAAGTTTTTGGTAGTGACCTGGGATCTGGGCCTGAAAAAGTGGCTCAAATCCCGAAGACGCAGACACAACACTCGATAGAAAAGTCCATGGATGCATGCATTCCCCATGTTGTGGGAGCGTCTAGAGCCTCCTAAACGCATGCTTGTCCATATCAAGGGAGTGTTCGGGGGTTTAATGGTAAAAAATCTTAGTGGGTCCCAGGGCTAATTACCTAAGAGGTTGGGATGGTTCCTAGGAGTCTTGTTGCTCATGTGGAAGGTTTGTATGGTTTGTTTCGATTGGTTCCACTCCCTTAAGGTGACTTAGGAGGTCGAATCATATCATAGTAAATTCTCGTCACATGTTTACCCCGGTTGGTTGTACTTGGGTAGATGTAGAAGGACGGTGTTACAAAATTTCAACCAGAACCTCAGTGCAATTTGCAGCGGAAATAACTCATGCTCTAGAATCGATTAATCGAACAAGTTAAAGTGTAGTGGAAACACTTTGGGCCCAGTGAAGTTACATGGGAGATGGCTAATCAAATGTGGGGTTTGTATCTATTATCACTCAGAATTTTCTCTAGAAGTTATTAGAAGAAAGAAAATGACCGAGGTAACCACAAAACAACTTTTAAGCATAGGCTCTAGCCAACCTATGGCTTGGAGAGGGCTCTCTCTATATGATTTAGCTTTGTTTGCTGGGATTTTAGGCTAGTTCTGAATGTTCAGAGGGGGTTTTTGATTTGTATTGAAGATTGGATGGTGGAATCCTTAAAATAGATGGATAGAATGATGTCTTTAGACCATTGGGCTATGGAGTCAACAGAAGGGCAACAGAGCTGGAATTAACTTACTAAAGGGAATGTTCAAAGGGAAAGATAGCATAGTAGAGTACCGGTCCTTGGGCCAGAGGAGTGAAATGGTTTGAATCAGGGTGAGAGAGCAATCAAGAATTCTCATATCGGGACTTAAACAAGGAACAGAGGGTAATCAGAAACAAAGGGCAATTAAGAATCCTTTGCTATAGATTATAAAGAGACAACCTAAACTAAGGAGAAATTAAGAATTCCTTAACTTAGATATCAGTAGAAAACATTCAAATGCATAATATTTAAAACATAGTACAATTAAGCAAATTCTGAGATATCATTTTGTGTTATAGCATTCAAATTCAAATATACATTGTGGAAAAACTTTTAAGAAAGAAAACAACAACGTGAGAAAATACTTGTCTGCACTTCGCTTTACACATGAATCCTGTAAAATATCTTGTCCTTATTCATTAATCCAGCTTGCTGGCCTAATCAGTGATACAATAGCTTTACAATCTTTTGATCAAGAAGTCTACAGAAATGTCTAAGAATCCACCCTACATACTTCGATTTGTGAAGTATTTATACACAAATTTATTACAAAATATCTCAAACTAACTTGAGATTTAATCTAGGAAACACAAATATCTTCTTGCAAGAAGATAGAGCCAGCTATTGAACTGCTTTCATGTTGTCCCTTTTATTGTGGTGCTGCTGGCCTTTATAGTTTGGTTTGTAGCCCTTTATGCTCTTTTCTGTTTGAACTTTCACGCTGGAGGCTTTAGTTACTTTTGGCTTTTATCTGATACTCTTTGGCACTGATACTCTTTAGCCATGCTGACCTGTCTTTACCCTTTACTCTGCTAACTGTACATTAACCTTTTTACTACATTTTACTATAGTAAATCAGTCAATTTTTCTCATAATTCTGCATCAAGTAACTTGATTTTCAACATCCTTCTATATATCTCATCTGCCTCGGTGTACTTAGCAAAAGTAGGCCTAGTTATGAATAGGTGTTTCACCTCATGCTGGAGGAAAAACAGGTTTTCAAATGTCTTGTAAAGAACTTTACATGTTGGCAATGCCTTTATTGATGATGTATTGGCCTGTTCTTTAGCTAGCTCTCTGATTTTGTTGTTATAATCATGTTGTGTCATGAGCTTGTCATTTATGACCAAGGGACTGGGTAACCCTTTCTCTCTCAAAATTTGAAACTTGGCCATAAATCTATCAACTGCTACTTGCATATTTTGACACTTTTCCTCCAAGTTTAACATTAAGTTTCTCTTGGAAAGGACCTTTCTTACCTCCAAAATTGTTTTTGTCCTATCCTCTATATCCAATTCTTGAAGTTCATACTTGTTTTTACTGTTGAGGAAGTGGATAAGTCTGGTTGCATCTTCAGGCATGTCTCGTAGTTCTTCCTTGACTTTTTGGATAGCTTCTGTAGCTATCTTTATCAGGGCTATTTGTTCAAAAATTACTTGAATGGATGGAAAAATATCATTGATAGAGTCAATGATATTGGCCCATACTAGTTCCTTGGCTTGCCCAAGGGGTTCCTTTAGTGTTAGATCTTTTTCCATGGCCTTTAATCTTTCATTCATTCTGGAAGCTTTCTGCACTTCTTCCTTGTGCACGATTTTGGCAAGCTTGCAATCTGTGTCTAAGCTTGCCACATTTTCTTTCAGTTTATTCATTTTTGTAGCCTGAATAGACATTTCCTCCATGGCTTTGACCAACTCTGCTGCTTTTTCTCCTGATGCACCTGCTGCTAATGTAGACTCTGTTGAAACTGGTTGTGTTGTAGGCATGGGAGATGTGGGAACCAATGATGTTGCCAGCGTTGAAGGGACTATTGTTGAGACTGTTGGGATGACATTTGCCGATGTAGTCGCAATATCACTTTGCTTCAATTGAATTAAAGTGTCTAATTCCTTCTTTGTCTCCCTTAACTGATCATTAAGTTTTAGGACCAAGCCCATCAACTCTTCATGTCTGGTTTGGATCTCTAAGACCTCCTGTGTTTGAGGATGTTGCAGCTGAGGTATCTTCAATTGTTTTTTCAGTGTAGCAATGCCATCATTTTTTTTCTCTTAATCAGCTGCTCTGTGGCTTTAATATCTTTGGGATCATGTCCCAATTCAATTACTAATTCTCCCAAAGACTTGATCTTATTATCCTTGGCCTATGAGGAGGCCTTCTCTAATTGATATTGAGCTGAGATATTTCTCAATGAATTATGTAACTGATGAGCAGCTATGGCCTTACCTGTGAGGGTGGAGTATATCATCTCTCCAACCTGTTTGTGCAACTTGATTTGGTCTATGGGATGAATATCCCTTGCCATCACTTCAAAATAAATTCTCTTATAATCTGTGGATGTCCTTAGTTGTTGTGTAGTTGGTTTTATGAAGAATAACTATAATTTTCCCTCCTTGATGTCAAAAGTTGACATCAACCTTGTCTGATTGGTATGTGTGAGTTTGAGATATTGAGCATAAGTTTGGGCTTTTAGTTTCTCATTTCTCATCTTGATCTCTTTATATCTATCTTTTATATCCTTATCCTTATCAGCAGGCCTATTGAATGAGGATACTTCTACACTTAGCTGCCTTTCCAAGATCTGGGTTTGTGATGTGGAGGGCCCCTATGTTTCTTCAGATAGAGTTGTGCCTTTACTTCTGTCCAGCTCAGTATCAGTTATTTCTACTGAGCCTTCTGTGTCTTCCTGCTCTGAAACAGGATTCAACCTAGATTTTTTGCTCTAACTAGTCTCATATTGTACATTTGATGTGCCCATTCCTGAACTTGAGGGTTCCTCCCTGGGCCTTTTGGGGTTCTTTTCCTCATTCTGAGGAGTCTGCATGATAGGAAGGGTACTCATGGCTAGTTCTTGCTATTTAGGTACATGCAGAAATGAGCTCTCATCAAACTGTCTTTCTAAGTCACATAAGGCATTCTCTACATCTACCTTTATATTGTCTTTGTTTTCCACCCACTCAAATTGATTTGCATATCTTTCTATCTCTGGTATGTGGTGGTGAATATAAGGTCCCAACTTGGCCTTTTTCCTCAATTTTGTCATAAATTATTGAGGGTCATACCTCCACATGAAACTCTTTTGGAACTTCATTTGTTGCAAGATTTGGTCTGCTTCCTTCCCTGCCTCTCTAGAATTGCAGATGAAGGGGTCTAACTGGTTTTTTACTTTGAATTGTGATCTTTTCTTGGCCAAGACAAAATTTATCCCATCATATTTCATTATTTTCCTATAGTACTCTAGAGAAAATAACCTCATGGGGAGGTATTTGGGTATTTTATATGGTGCAAGGTGGCAACCATAAATCCGTATCTCTGTGTGGTTTTGGTAAAGGTACCAATCTCCCACTTTTCTTTGTTTAGACAACTAAAGGACCATTTTTATCTCTGAACTTATCCTGGGTGGAGCGCTTCCTATCAGCATAGTCATGACTGGATTGACAAAAGAATCTATGAAATCTGAATAGGTATGTGGTGACTCAAACTTATGGAACAGTGGGGTCCAAAAAATGACAGACCTGGGCTGGCCTCTGGTATCTACCTTCTGGAGGGGGAGAGGAAATCTGTCTGGTTGATAGTATAGGAACATATGATAGAGGACATATGAGTATTTAAACAATATCTCATTATGCATCCTGGTGAACTGTTCATGCATTCTCTCAGCTATGAACTTGGCATAATTGTACAAAACAACAGGAGGCTGTCCCGGGGTATAAATTGACATGAAGGCTAAGACAAGTTCGTCAACAAATTCATCTGTGGAGCAGCCTAGGACACATGATATCATGGTGATGATTTCTTTGCCCCTTTCAGAGAACATGGCATAAACATATGGGGGGGGGATTTTAGGAATTTGCTGCTCTTCAACAATGAAATATTGGAACAATTGGGCCAGTCTAGAGGGACTTAACTTGGAATATTGGTCTAACAAATCTCCAATTGAGAGTGGGGTCAGGTTTGGTCTTGGTTGGAGTTGCAGCATTTCATTTGTGGACTCAGCTGTAATGGCGGACAAAATCTTTTGGTCAGGTGAAATAATAGCTCTCAGGCTAGGAATGTAACAAGCATGGCATTGGTGGACAATTTCAGGGAAAACATGCACCTGCGGGAACTGGTATTTGGGCAAATTTGACTCCCAAAGGCCAATATCATCAGCATGGTTGAGGTATCTGTCCCTACTTAAACAATGGATTTTAAGCACGAGGTTCTAGGTAGATGTATCCTTAATTTGGAAATCCTGTCAGCCAAGGGAAGGTGATCGAGGTCCAAATGGGGAGTTGTGATAGGTCTAACGTCCGGGGCAACAGGGGCAGCAATAATTTAGTTCTTGCAGGTTTAAATTAGGCTTTACAGGTTTATTCAGAAGTTTTTTACGACAAGTGGGATTTTTCAGAGGGTTTGGTCGTAGATTTCAAAATTTAAAGTATTTATTCAATTAATTTTACTTAATTGAAACACTGAACAAGGTTGAGCATTTCCGTATTTGAAAGGGCGAGTGATAATTTGTGGTAAAATACCTGGAATTGGGTGAATAATCTGCAAATTTGGAGGCAGCTGCAGATGTTCAAATGGTTCCGCTACGGTCTGACAAGTCGATTAGGATTTTTGCGACTTCTTTAGGAACGAATTCGGGGTTCAAAAATCAGAGTTTGCAGGTGTCACATTTGCTTGCAGAGGTTAATAGAGGAAACGAGCGAAAAACATGAGAAAAGGGGCTTCTCGACCTTTTATGGCGCAATGATTATTTTTTGGCGGCAATTTTATGAATGAACAATAGGTGGTTTGGTGGGTTGAGTGGGAGGCGGTATTGGAGGGGCATCACACCGCTTTTGTGGCGTGGGTGCTTTTTAGGAGGGGTCACCCGATCTACTTTAGAGTGCGACACGTAGCATTCGGGGGGTTGGGGAAAACCGCCTTATTGGATGGGTAAAGGTCGGCTATCGGGCTTGGCCGATATGGCTGTGGTTCGTTAGATTTGGGTGCTTGTGATCTGACGATAATCGGGTGGAGAAGATGCGCGGAGGAAATGAACAGGAGTTGGGGGGGCCCAGGGGTTTTAATCACAACGGTTTGGGATTAATTTAGGAATTAATCCTAGGTTAAGCGATCAGGCGGGGCTTAATCGCAGGATTAGGGAATCGGGTGAGGTTAATGACGAGATTAACTTATGTTTACCAGGATTAGGCAAACTAAGTAAGGTTGTATCGGGATATGGGTAATTTATATAGTTTTTATTAAAACTAAGGGTTGGGATATTTAATTTAGGGGTTTAATTAATATACGGGAAAAAGGTAATTATAGGGGATTTATATAATAAAATTAGAAATTAATATGAAATGAGTAGAGTGACTATTCCTTAAGCCTAAATGTAAAATATGCGCATTTCATTTCATGCATTTGATACTTAGGATAAAGTATTTTTTGTGGGTTTTGGAATGAAATAGAATTTACATGGTGGTTTTTACTTTCCCTAGGCAAATGAAGTTTTTCCTTAGGAAAAGGGATTTTATTAAGCTAATGAGGGGAAATGAAGGGAGATGAATTTTATGAAGGGGATTCTAACACTTTTTGTCCATAAGTCATTAAGCCGAGGGTCCGGTCCCTCCAAAAGTTAGAGAAATGCTCTGAGCCTCTTTGACTTAAAGGATTTAAGTACTTAGAACTTATTTATGGGAAATTAGTAAGTAGAGGGTTGAAATGACTGAGGGAATATTAAATAAACCAAGTTCTAAACCATTGTCCTTGCTTTGTTTACTGCTTATGCACATTTGAAAGATGTATTTAAACATGACATAAGTGCTTTTGTGTAATCACTTGATATTTCAGCAACCTTTCTTCTACTTACCCATTTACTTACACTACCATTTTTTCTTCATTTTATTTGGGTGCATTTAAGCTAGCAAACCCTTATCAATCATTTTCTTTTACAAAGTAGACTATCTAATTCTAACCTTATATCATCCAAGGGCTCAGATTAAACTGGTGAGCTCCTTTTATTTTCTCTACCTATCTAATGATCTGCCAAGATTAAACTGTTTGGTTAGATTTTATTCTCTAACTATAAACATAAAATTCAAAGCATGATATAATCAAGATTAAACAATTTGATTACCATGGATTGTGGCATGAATAACAAGCTGCACACAGTCATTATTATGCATAAAAGTAAATATAATGGCATTTTAGATTTGCTCACTTTCATGGTCTCTTTTTGTTTTTTGGGGTTCATATATTTCAAAAAAAAAATTGGACCTTTTCTCATTCTTTTCTGTCCTTTGATTATTTTTTTAGGACATACCCTCTTTACATTTTTTAATTTTTTAGTATGGAAAACATTTGCAGAAAGAAAAGGTATGTACAATATTACAAGGCTTAACCTTAGTCATTCAAAATTATAACTCCTATTGGTATAGTAACCTAACAATGGCTCCACTTGGGGATGGCATTTTCTAGTGAAGTGTCAAGAACTTTAAAGATTGGTGGCCTTTGAATTGCTGTTGATGTTGCCTTGCCAAGTGTCTTTCTGGAAATCTGCATTATTGATACTTATGACAATAAATCTTTTAAAGCTTAGGGCCTTCTCTTCGGGCTTCAACTTCAAAGATCACCACCCAATCCAAACTAGACTTTTGAAAATAGAATATGTACAAATGGGAAATGAAAATTAGTAACTAGGTTCAAAGTAATGTTTTAGCATTTGACCATTCACTGGCCCACCTTCTGCATTTGTACCATCAATTTCTGTCAGGAAGAAAGCATTATTTCCTCTGTAATCATAAATGACATAGGGACCTTTCCATAGGAAATAAAATTTCCCATGTTTACCTTTGTCTTCCCTCCTTGAATCCCACTTAAGCACCTTGTTACCCAGGTAGAAATCTTCAGCCTTGGTTCTCTTATCAAAAATCTTTTTAACCCTTTCCTGCACAACTTGAGACCTGATATAGACCTCTTCTCTAGTTTGTTGTAGATGAATAGTTTGGTTGATTCTTCTTTGGATACTATTTGGTTCAACCTGCAATTCTTGAAGTATCTTCATTACTGGTACTCCTAAAGAGGATGGAAAGACAGCTTCCATCCCATAAACAAGTTGATAGGGAGAAGTACCAATTGATTTCTTAGTAGTCAATCTGTTTGCCCATAAGGCATTGACTAGCTTTTTATTCCAAGTTTTCTTATTGTCCTCTAGTAACTTCTTGATGATGTTTACCAGGCTTTTGTTTGAGGATTCTGCTAGTCCATTACTTTGAGGGTAATAGGCTGTAGAATGGCCCAGGGTGATATGATACTTATTGCAGGAGTCTATCATTCTTTTGGATTTAAAGGCGATTGCATTATCAGTAATGAGCTTAGTTGGACATCCAAATCTTGATAAAATGTTGTTTTCAAGGAAGGTTATGATAACAATGTACGTAGCTTGCCTTGAAGGTATGGCCTCTATCCATTTTGTGAAGTAGTCTGTGGCTGTGAGGATCCATTTGTGCTAGGCAGAGGAGGGTGGGTGAATTTCCCCAATGAAGTCTAAACCCCATTGTTGAAATGGTATTTCAGCAAAGATTGGCTTGAGGGGTAAAGGTAAAAGCTTTTTCTTCCCCTCAAAAATTTGACATTTGTGACAGGAGGTCACATATTTTTTGAAATCAGCAAACAAGGTAGGCCAATAGAAACCAAATCTAAGGATTTTATCTGCGGTGGTCTTCCAGTAAACGTGTCCTCCACAGTCACCTGCACGAAACTCTTGCAAAACTTTATTAGATTCCTCCCTTAATAAGAAATTGAGAAGAATACCTTCATGATCTCTCCAAAATAAAGTATTGTCTAATATACAAAATTTCAAGGATTTCATCTTCAAAAACCTGCTTTTAGTTCTAGATAATTCAGGACGAGCTTGTAAGTTCAGTCAAACATAAATAATATTAACATACCAAGGTGATTCAATAAAGGCCTAGCTGATTAGTGGAATCGAAATCTCCTCTCCATCATCTATTGTTGCAATAAAGTTTATATCCAAGGCCTGACAGTTCGATTCAGCCATGAGCTTGGCTAAACCTTGTCCCTTGATTAACTTAGTAGGTTTGATTTCTATATCATACTCTAAAATAGTAGCAATCCACTTTTCCCTCTTTCCATCAAGACTATCATGAGTTAGGATGTCTTTGACTACTGAATTTGGAACGTAGGCTACTATATGAGAATACAAGATGTATACCCTAAAGTCCTTAATGGCTTTGACTAAAGCCAATGCTTTTTTTCCATTATATTGTATTTCAAGGGGGCATCTCTCAGGGCTTTGCTAAATAAAGCAATGGGTTGTTCGTAGCCCTGGTCATTTTTCTGCAATAGAACTGCGGCAATTGTGTGCTTAGAAGCAAAGGAAAACAAGATGAAATCTCTGTCAAATTTAGGACTGATTAACACAGGTGTTTTAGTTAAGGCTAGTTTAATATCTTTAAAGGATTTTTTAGCCTCCACAGTCCATTTTATGGTGAAATCTTTTCCAGCATGTTGTTTAGTGATCTAATTAATTCTGCTAGATTAGATATAAATCTTCTAAGAAAGTTAATTTTTCCTAAGAAAGCTTGTAACTCTTTAATGTTCCTAGGGTGTTGTATTTTCAAGATTGCTTCTAGTCTCGCAGGGTCTATTCTTATACCATATTTTGAAATTATGTGACCTAACAACTTTCCTTCTTCTAACCCAAACAAGGACTTTTTGGGGTTTAAGGAGATTCCAAATTTCCTGCATTTAATAAAAACTTGTCTTAGATGATCCAAATGTTGATTGTCAGATTTTGAAAATTCAGTAATATCATCTAGATATATCACAAGGAAATCATGAGTTTCTTTTGCAAAGGTTATATCCATAGCCCTTTGGAAAGTGGCTCATGCATTCATAAGCCCAAAAGGCATTTTCACATACATAAATGTGCCCCAAGGAGTAGTAAAGGCAGTTTTGGGTTGGTCATTAGGATGAACCAAGATTTGATTGTAACTAGAAAACCCATCCAACAATGATATTATGGTTGATCCAACTACTCTTTGTAGAATGTGGTCTGTTTTGGGGAGAGAGTAATTGTCTTTTAGTGACACTTTGTTGAGGTTTCTGAGATCCACACAGAGTCTGATCTCACCAGTTTTCTTTCCAGTGGGCACCAAGTTTGAGACCCAATCAGAAAATCTGATTGGTGCTATTATTTTGGCATCATACATCCTATGAATTTCTTTCTTGATTGCAGGTAACAAGACATGATTAATCCTTCTAAGTTTTTGTTTGAAAGGCTTTTGATTCTCTTTAATAGGAATTGTGTTTTGGATGATGTTGGTGTCATAGGATTTGAGGTCCTCATAACTCCAAGAAAAGACATCTTGAAACTCTTTCAACAACTCAATGTATTTCACTTTTTCAGTTGGGGGTAATGGTTTTGAAAGTTTGATCAGTTTAGGATTTTCATTGGTGCCTATATTACATTCCTCTATATCAGACCTTAATGGTTCCATTTTAGGTTTCCTAGAAACATCATTTGAATCAAATAAATCTTCCAGAGGGGTTAATCCCTTTGGTAAGAAGTTATCCTTGAGATTAATTACTTTGGTTTCTTCACTTATTATTTCATCAATCTCAATTTGGTCTAGGTTATCTACATCTAACTTGGTAAATTTAGTTGGGTTGAGTCTATTCATTTCCTCACCTTCTATCTCATTTATTGCTATTTCACCCTCAGTGTCAGGATCTATTGATGTATCAGTATCTATATTGTTACTTACAAACTCTTTTTCTGAAATTACAAATTTATTTATCTGTTTGTCATCAGAAAATATTTTCCAGTTCTTCAAATTATCTGGTATTGCAGGTCTATGCATAACTTGAACAGTGTACTCATGGTTAGGTTGGAAGGGTAAATTGCAAGTGCTGGCAAACATTGCTAAACTATGGGTTTGCATATTGTGTTTTCTAGGGATTACTCCAAGCTTTGTTTCTAGGAAAGTGTTAAGTATTTCTATGATAGTTCCTCTATAACAACTTAATCTAGGGCCCACAGGGCTTTGGATTGACGGTGAATGGGTGCACTGTTAAGGCACCCCTTGCGATAGGTCACCGGTTCAAATCCCCCGTGGGTACTTAGGTTAGTCTAAAAAAAAAAAAACTTAATCTAGGGTCCTTTGTCATATATACAACATCAATCTGTTTTATAATAAGTTTAGAGTCTGATCCGGATTAAAATAGGAACGCAATAAAATACAGAGGTAACCATATACACAAAGATGCAGCGGAAATAATGCTTCATTTCATTAATGTAAACTACTGAAATATGCTTACAAACAGAAATGGAAATAAACGAGCTAGGGCGATGGTAGCTTATCTCTGAGAAGAGATGTGGTGGCTACATGCTTCTGAATTCTGTTACAATGAGGCTCGAAGGCCTATTTATTGTTGAGAAACAATGGAAAACCCTTCACATCCCAAAACCTAACCCTACAAGATGAAACGCCAAATTGTGGCTCCTGTTTTGGGTAAGTTGGTACATCAACTTCCCGGGATCGTAACTTTGGCACCTGATCTTTGTTTGACGCGTATAATATCTCGTTAGAAAGATATATCTGAGCACTACAACTTTGGAAAGAATAACATCGCTCCATGGCCCCATGTTGCTCCCAGATTTCCCAAAAACCGTCGTTTAGGGCCTCAAAACGACTCCGGAAGTTCAGGACTTGAAAAACTGCTAAAAATAGTAAATTGTGCTACAATTACGGAAACTGAAAAACTGAAAGAGACAGTTGTGGGGGTCCAAGTGGAATAGGTGGGTGGCCACCAACATCCACCTGGATCATTCCTCCCCCCTTAGGAAGCAATGGTCCCCATTCCGTTGAGTTCCTCCATCTGCTGAACTTGGTCCCTGGTGAGCTGTTCTACAATCTCGAATGTGTCCAGTAATGGTGGGAAGCATGGTTGAGGGCGGTACACATTGAACACTTTGTGCAGGAAAAGGAATGGAGGAATGTTGTGCTCCAAAGCATTATTTCACACAACCTTGGTAATGGTGTAAGGACCATGTCAGTGTGGTCGGAGCTTCTGATGGGCTCTTGTAAGGTGTTCTTTCTGTAGATGCAACCAGACTTTGTTGCCCACCTGAAGCTTGTGTGGTACCCCTGTGGGTGAGGAGAAGTTGTTCCTGTGTTCTTTCATGACCGTATCCCTCTGTTGTTGCTGTTGCGTGGAGGAACCCTTCGCGAGGTTCATGGATGTGGTGACGATCTTCCCCTTACTTTGGGAGCTAACCAGACAGAAAATGAATTTCCTAGTCTGGGAGATGAGCTTGCTACCTTTCTTGGTAGTGATCAAAGAGGTGGCGGTAGGTGAGGCTACCTCCGGTATCTTGTATAATGAATTATTCAAAGAAATGATCACAGCGTGAGGCCTTGACTCATACACAGCATGTTGCCTCCACAAGTATGGCTGGCCTAATAATACATCACAAACATCCAGAGGTGTAACATCACACAATACCTCGTCTGTGAAAGGTTTGATGTTGTAGGGAAGGCAGCACTACTGACGGACTAGGAGATCTCGTCCTTGGTGAAGCCACCCGATACTAGACAGCTGCAGGTGTGGTGTAGTCGGTAGGCCCAACTGCTTCACGACCTCTGCTGAAATGAGGTTCTTTTGGCTGCCACTGTTGACAATGAATTGCATCAGTGAACCCTTCACCCACATCTGTGAGTGGAAAAGACGCTCTCCCTCCTCTGGATATTTGGGCTCATTCTTCTGGATCTTGGTGATGGCACAAGTGGCGCTGGGCTCTGCGTCAATGATCTACTTCCCTTTGCCATTCCCCTTTTCGGGTTCTGAGTCAAGGTTGGAACATGCATCTGATTTGGAAGCCTTCAACTCGGCCACCAGTGAACGCTTGGTCCAACACTCACTTGTGTTGTGAGTGGGGCTCTTATGGAACTCACACCACTCTCCTATGTCTTTCTTCGACTTCGTGGTGTTGTTCTTTTCTTGTGGCTCTGACAGGTTGTCTTGGGTCACCCAGCCTTAGCTCTATCCCTTGGTCTTTGGATTCATAGATCCAAAGTCTCTCTTCTTTTGTTTGAACTTTTGCTCGATTTTGACAGCGTATCAATACACTGTGCCGAGTGAGGAGATGTTCAGGAACTCCATCTCTTCCTAGATGTATCTATGTAGGCAGCCGTGGTATTTGAGTACTAGATGCAACTTAGAATCTTTGATACCCAACTATGTGTGAAGGGTATGAAAAAATTTGGTGAACTCTGGCACATCTTGGTCCCGTCCCTGCCGCATCGTGGTCCACTTTATGTATTTTTCCTCATAGCTTTTGACACAGTAGTACTGCTCCTTGATGGCATCCCAAAAGGAATTCCAAGTGGGTGCGGCTGAGAACAGTGAATCCATACTTTCATCCTTCTGCTCGCAGTAGGTTTCCCACCAGTCCTTGACATGGGGGCTTGCTTTGAGAAGAGCGAAAACAATCTTTTCCCAACTCGAAAATTCATGAACAGAAAAATAACCCTCTACCAGATTTAACCATTTATCTACGTCATCTGCATCTATCTGACCCTCGAATATGGGGATTTCAAAATTAACTTGTACCTTAGAGGGTGTAGCGTTTCCAGAGTAGCTGTTGGAAGTCGATGCGTTGCCTTTGGGTAGCCGCTAAAGGATCTGCGCAAAGCTGTCCATCATCGCGTTCCTTTGTCGCTCGAGGGCTTCTTCGAGCAATATTTTGATAGGATCTCCTACCCCCTCATCTTTCTTTTCATCCGCCATGGGAGGCCGCCGAGATTTGCGAGGTTGGTCTTGCAAAGGTTTAACCGGTTCAAGCCCTAACTCCTTATATCCCGACCTCATTGGGGACATGCAAAGAAAAATAGAGAAAAAGCAGACCGCTTTGATACCACTGATCCATATTTAAACAGGAACGCAACAAAATACAGAGGTAACCATATACACAAAGATACAGTGGGAATAATGCTTCATTTCATTAATGTAAAATACGGAAATATGCTTACAAACAGAAACATAAATAAACCAGCTAGGGCGATGGTAGCTTATCTCTGAGAAGAGATTTGGTGGCTACATGCATCTGAATTCTATTACAATGAGGCTCGAAGGCCTATTTATTGTTGAGAAACAATGGAAAACCCTTGACATCCCAAAACCTGACCCTAGAAGATGAAACGCTAAATTGTGGGACCCGTTTTGGGTAAGTTGGTACATCAACTTCGCGGGGTCATAACTTTGGCACCCATGTTGCTCCCAAATTTCCCAAATACCATCGTTTAGGGCCTCAAAATGGCTCCGAAAGTTCAGGACCCAAAAAACTGCTAAAAATAGTAAATTGTGCTACAATTACAGAAACTGAAAAACTGAAAGAGACAGTTGTGGGGGTCCAAGTGGAATAGGTGGGTGGCCACCAACATCCACCTGGATCAAAGTCTCCCATGAAAGAAACTCTTTTAGCACCTCGATTCCTAACTAACTTAAGACCTAAAATTAACGCTTCATTCTCGGCCATATTATTGGTACATTTAAAATTCAATCTATATGCATGGCCTTCTGAGTGATTATTTTCCAAATTATATATCCACACTCCTGCTCCTGCTCCTAACTTATTAACTAACCCATCAAATTCTAGATTCCATAATATCTCATTCTCATAATTTTCACTATCTGGTGCCACAAACTTTTCATCATTTATAGCAGTTTGACCATCTTGCTCATTGAAAAGTTTGTAGTTTGGTTAGTTTCATTTTGGGTAGAAACTGCAATTTCTTTTAGTTCTATATTAATATTGTCTGAAATTTCTTCTTGTGTTTGGTCAGCATTATACAGGATAAAAGAATCGATATCTGAGTGTGTGGAGTAGATGGGAAAGTTTTGAGGCCGATCCTGGCTACTTACCATATATTTCATTAAAGTTTCTTGGTATAGTTTCTTAGGTTGTCCAAAAACATAGATTGTTGCATATGGCATATCTAGTTGTAAGGATCCTTGAAGTTTGGCTCCCCATGATATGGATAACAACATGCCATACTTTGGTGGGATGTCAGCAACTACAATATCCATAAGAATGCTTTTGGTAGGATATTGAACTAAAGTGACACACAGGTCTTTGATCATTCCTAGACATTGTACCTGACTGGAGTCAAATGAGAATAAGTCTTTGTAAGGCCTTGTAATGTCTAAGTTTAGTTTCTCCATCACTGATTTGGGCATCAAGTTGTGAGAGGCCCTAGAATCCAACATTGCATTGTGTAGAATTTTGTCATGAATACTAAGGCTGACGTAAAAAGGTGGAACTCCTCCATCTAATGGTTTGCCATTAACATCTGGACCGAATATGAATTCAGGTTGGTCATCAAATAGGTTGACTAAATCCTCATTTTCAACAATGTTTAAGGTCTAGTTTATCTGATATTTATAAGTTTCATTCTTGATTAGTTTCGTTAAAGGAATTGAAATCTTTAGCTTTGCTATCTCTGCTCCCATATTGAATGGCAAAGAGACCTTTTCTGTTTGGAGGTTTTGAAGTTTTGCAACAAGGACTTGAGTAGGCTTATCTTATTTTCATTTATTGGGGACCTCCTTAGACGGATTTTCAAATCTGATGTTTTGAGCTTTGTCCACTGGTTCCTTAGGTGGAATTGAAGTGGATGGCGAATCAACAGAAGGTTGATCAGAGGTTATGTCTACAATTGTGGGGCCAGAAGGATTTGGGTTCTGCCTAGGGAGAATTTGGAGGATCTTTGAAACATGGGCTTCTTTTTATTTTCTTAGATTGACTTTGTACTATTTTCTTGGTTTGGTCAGGGACATCAGTATTCTTTTTTCTTCTTAGATTATACTGCTTATGTACTTCAAAGATGGAAAAATCATATCCTTGTTTGTAATCAAATGATTCTCCAGAATGTAGCTATAATTGATGCAGCATATGCAGTTCCTACTCATCTTGGGTTAGAAAAACAGTGTCCTCATCATTTATTCCCATTAGGTTAATTTGTGTATCTTGTTGTGGATCTTCAAGATGGGATGTCTCTGCATAATTTTCTTGAAAAGGAGGCCTAATGTTATGATCTGGTCCATTTTTCCCAATGTTTTGGTTTTTTCTAAAATTTGGGTTTCTAACTGGAGGTGCTTGTTGGTTATCCCATTGAGGTTTCCTTTCTATGTTATCTATTCTATCCATTAGTTTTTCCATACTTTTGGCTAAGCTATCTATTTTAATGTCAGAGGGTGAAGCTTCATCCTTTGCAGTTCCTCTTCTTTCATTTCTAACTCTAGCCCTTTTAGCTAACAAATTAGCTTCAACACTAACAGCTACACTTTGCATTTCTTCTAATGTTGGGGGGTTTCTTTCCCTAAGTTGGTATGCCATATCTGTGTCAAAACCATCAGGGAAATTTATTAATGCTAAGTCAGGTGGGGATCTAAGATTGAATCTGGTGCAGTAATCTTGAACAGTTTCATTAGGTCCTCTTCTAATATTCTCATATTCTGAAAGGATTTGTAGGGGATTCTTTTTCTTTTCCCATCTGTTCAAAAATTGCTGGTGAAATGCATCTAAACTATCAATACTATTAACAGGCAATGCTCTAAACCATTTCCTAACATCACCAGCTAAAGTCTAGGAAAAGAGTCTCATTTGAACATTATTTGTGTCAATTTCGTGCAACTCAAAGTAATCTGTTATCTTGTTGACATGTTGTTGTGCAGTGTAATGTCCTGTGCCATCAAATTGAACAATTTTACTTTGGTAGTCTGCTGGCATAGCACCAAGTTGGGCAGGTAAAACAAGAGGAGCATATCTATTTGCCATTGCTCTAAGTTGGGAGGGGCTAAGATGTGGGGTTGAGGTACTCGGAGATGATGCAGTGGTGGATGAAGAACCAGGACTAGTATGTGATGAATGGGTAATGATAGGTTGGTGAGGGAGAGTAGGTATAAATGGTGGTGAAGAATGGACTTCAAAAGGTATTATTGATGAAGTTGAAGGGAACAATGGTGAACTCAAAATAATGGATGATTGTTCAGAAAGCTCAGGGGTTGTGGCAGTATTAATGGATGATTGTGGAGATTTCAGAATGTATTCATCAATGGATTTGTTGGCTTGTTGAACTTCAAGGTCTGCAATAAAATTAGGATCTAGAACAGTTTCACTGAGTGCATTTTTGGATTTTGTTCTAAATAATGAAAGATCAAAGAGCACATCAGAGGGGAGTTCTTCTAAAAATAACCACTCATCAGGACATGAATTAGTTTTAACTAATGGTATCTGGCTAACTGAACTTTCTTCTTTTTTGGATTTTCTTGAAATTAGGTTGGGATTATCAACTACTGGGGCAGGGTTTGGGTCTGGATTAGCCCTAGTAAAATGAGTCTTATTGGAAGAAAGAATTTCAATTTTTTTAATTGTTATTGTGAGATTTTTTCAAGATAACTTCTTACAAATGAATTTAAGAGGCTCAGAATGAAGATTTAGAATTTTCTTAAAGCTTTATTAGGACTGAGGATTTGATGTCCCTGTTACAGGGAAAAGTGTCTACTCAGAACTGCTTATCCCACTAAGGTGTGATAACTACCTTAGAAACAAACAAAGTAAAGCTACTTTCGTTTTTCCTTTATAACGTATAGATAGAGAGGAACAAAGAAGACCAACCTCTGTCTTGCGCTAATCTCCTGGTTTGATTCCTCTCTTCCTTGATAGTCTTTCGCTACTAGTTCCCTTGCACGCCCAGCTTCACAGAGTACCTGTAAGATCACAGTAGCATAGCACTATAAAAATACATGGATCTATAATCATAAACAATCTAGGATCAGATGTAAATTGACCATACAAATGCAGCAAACATAAATGACACAAGAGTATGGAGGAAAACTTGAATAGCTTTTATTGATAAACAAGAAAAAGCCAGGAGGAGTTACAACCAGTTGTTTTGACCCAGCATCAACCTCTCAGCAAGGAAGCCCCTCTTCATCTCATACAAAGCTTAGATCACCCAACAATCTGATGTTTGTCTCAAGAAACCAACAACAATTCCTTACAATATGCAAAATTCCAGCCTCTGGATCTCTGGGATGAGGGATCCATATATAGATATTTGTAAGGGAGATGAGTCAGCTTGTGATTTGATTAGTGTCTTCCCTCTGATAGTTCTTGCTTCCACTTGGAGATTGATGATCTCTTACTCATCCTTGGTCGAATTCAGAGAGGCAAGTGTCACATGAGAAGTTTCTGGAAGCTTCCATTGCCTCTCCACCTTGCGGAATGACACTGCCATTTGTCATTTCTCGCCCATCGCACCCCATAGAAGGGATTTTTGAAATGCAATGCACCCACATAGTGTATTTAGGTGAGATGCAATGCACTTGGCCTGTGGAGCAGCTGAAATGATCTTGTTTTGACCCATTTTGAGCAGTTTTTCATGGAAAACTTCTGGGAGAAGCTGTAATCAGTTGACCTTGTTCCTTTAGGGGTTAGAACAACACTTTTAGGGACTTAGGAGCCCTTGGTTTATGGACATTTCATGCTTGGGGTTATAGTGCCCAAAAATGTCTATAACAGTCCCCAGTATGGTCACCACTATGTTATCACTCAGAATTTTCTCTAGAAGTTATCAGAGGAAAGAAAATGACCGAGGTAACCACAAACCAACTTTTAAGCATAGGCTCTAAACAACCTATGGCTCAGAGAGGGCTCTCTCTCTATATGATTTAGCTTTGCTTTCTAGGATTTTAGGCTAGTTCTGAATGTTCAGGTTTTTTTTTTTATTTGTATTGAAGATTGGATGGTGGAATCCTTAAAACAGATGGATAAAATGATGTCTTTAGACCATTGGGCTATGGAGTCAACAGAAAGGCAGCAGAGCTGGAATTAACTCACTAAGGGAATGTTCAAAGGGAAAGATAGCAGAGTAGAGTACAGGTCCTTGGGCCAAAGGGGTGAAATTGTTTGAATCAGGGTGAGAGAGCAATCAAGAATTCTCAGACTGGGACTTAAACGAGGAACAGAGGGTAATCAGAAACAAAGGGCAATTAAGAATCCTTTGCTATAGATTATAAAGAGACGACCTAAAATAAGGAGCAATTAAGAATTCCTTAACTTAGATATCAGTAGAAAACATTCAAATGCATAACAGTTAAAACAGAGTATAATTAAGCAAATTCTGAGATATCATTTCGTGTTACAACATTCAGATTCAGATATACATTGTGGAAATTTTTTTAAGAAAGAAAACAACAACGTGAGAAAATACCTATCTGCACTTCGCTTTACACATGAATCCTGTGAAATATCTTGTCTTTATTCATTAATCTAGCTTGCTGGCCTAATCAGTGATACAATAGCTTTACAATCTTTTGATCAAGAAGTCTACAGAAATGTAAGAATCCAACCTACATACTTCGATTGGTGAAGTATTTATATAAAAATTTATTACAAAATATCTCAAACTAACTTGATATTTAATCTAGGAAATATAAATATCTTCTTGCAAGAAGATAGAGCCAGCTATTGAACTACTTTCATGTTGTCCCTTTTATTGTGGTGTTGCTGGCCTTTATAGTTTGGTTTGTAGCCCTTTATGCTCTTTGTTGTTTGAACTTTCACGCTGGAGGCTTTAGTTACATTTGGATTTTATCTAATACTCTTTGGCACTGATACTCTTTAGCCATGCTGACCTGTCTTTACCCTTTACTCTGTTGACTATACATTAACCTTTTTACTACATTTTACTATAGTAAATCAATCAATTTTTCCCATAATTCTGCATCAAGTAACTTGATTTTCAACATCCTTCTATATATCTCATTTGCCTCAGTGTACTTAGCAAAAGTAGGCCTAGTGATGAATAGGTGTTTCACCTCATGCTGGAGGAAAAACAGGTTTTCAAATGTTTGGTAAAGAACTTTACCTGTTGGCAATGCCTTTATTGATGATGTACTGGCCTGTTCTTTAGCTAGCTCTCTAATTTTGTTGTTATAATCCTGTTGTGTCATGAGCTTGTCATTTATGACCAAGGGACTGGGTAACCCTTTCTCTCTCAAAATTTGAAACTTGGTCATAAATCTATCAACTGCTACCTGCATATTTTGACACTTGTCCTCCAAGTTTAACATTAAGTTTCTCTTGGAAAGGACCTTTCTTACCTCCAAAATTGTTTCTGTCCTATCCTCTATATCCAATTCTTGAAGTTCATACTTGTTTTTACTGTTGAGGAAGTGGATAAGTCTGGTTGCATCTTCAGGCATGTCTCCTAGTTCTTCCTTGACTTTTTGGATAGCTTCTGTAGCTATCTTTATCAGGTCTATTTGTTCAAAAATCACTTGAATGGATGGCCAAATATCATTGGCAGAGTCAATGATATTGGCCCATAATAGTTCCTTGGCTTGCCCAAGGGGTTCCTTTAGTGTTAGATCTTTTTCCATGGCCTTTAATCTTTCATTCATTCTGGAAGCTTTTTGCACTTTTTCCTTGTGCATGAGCTTGGCAAGCTTGCAATCTGCTTCTAAGCTTGCCACCTCTTCTTTCAGTTTATTCATTTTTGTAGCCTGAATAGACATTTCCTCCATGGATTTGACCAACTTTGCTACTTTTTCCCCTGATGCACCTACTGCTGATGTAGACTCTATTGAAATTGGCTGTGTTGTAGGCATGGGAGTTGTGGGATCCAATGAGGCTGTCAGCATTGAAGGGACTGCTGTTGAGACCATTGGGATGACATTTGCTGATGTAGTGGCAATATCACTTCACTTCAATTGAATTAAAGTGTCTAATTCCTTCTTTGTCTCCCTTAACTGATCATTAAGTTTTAGGACCAAGTCCATCAACTCTTCATGTCTGGTTTGGCTCTCTAAGACCTCCTATGTTTGGGGATGTTGCAGCTAAGGTATCTTCAATTATTTTTTCAATGCAACAATGTCATCATTCTTTCTCTTAATCAGCTGCTCTGTGGCTTTAATATCCTTGGGATCATGTCCCAATTCAATTACTAAGTCCCCCAAAGACTTGATCCTAGTATCCTTGGCCTATGAGGAGGCATTCTCTAATTGATATTGCGCTAAGATATTGCTCAATGAATTCTGTAATTGATGAGCAGCTATTGCCTTACCTGTGAGGGTGGAGTATATCATCTCTCCAGCCTGTTTGTGCAACTCAATTTTGGTCCATGGGATGAATATCCCTTGCCATCACTTCAAAATCAATTCTCTTATAATCTGTTGATGTCCTTGGTTACTATGCAGTTGGTTTTATGAAGGACAACTGTAATTTTCCTTCCTTGATGTCAAAATCTAACATCAACCTTGTCTGATTTGTAGGTGTGAGTTTTAGATACTGAGCATAAGTTTGGGCTTTTAGTTTCTCATTTATCATCTTGATCTCTTTCTATCTATCTTTTATATCCTTATCCTTATCAGCAAGCCTATTGAATGAGGATACTTCTACACTTAGCTGCCTTTCCAAGATCTGGGTCTGTGATGTGGAGGGCCCCTATGTTTCTTCAGATAGAGTTGTGCCTTTACTTCTGTCCAGCTCAGTATCAGTTATTTCTACTAAGCCTTTTGTGTCTTCTGGCTCTGAAACAGGATTCAACCTAGGTTTTTTGCTCTAATTGGTCTCATAATGTACATTTGATGTGCCCATTCCTAAACTTGAGGGTTCCTCCCTGGGCCCTTTGGGGTTCTTTTCCTCATTCTGAGGAGTCTGCATGATAGGAAGGGTACTCATGGCTGGTTCTTGTTGTTCAGGTACCTGCAGAAATGAGCTCTCATCAAACTGTCTTTCTAAGTCACATAAGGCATTCTCTACATCTACCTTTGTATTGTCTTTGTCTACAAGAGTGTTTTCCACCCACTCAGTTTTATTTGCATATATTTCTATCTCTGGTATGGGGTGGTGAATATAAGGTCCCAAATTGGCCTTTTTCCTCAATTTGGTCATAAATTCTTGAGGGTCATACCTCCACATGAAACTCTTTTGGAACTTCATTTGCTGCAAAATTTGATCTGCTTCCTTCCCTGCCTCTCTAGAATTGTAGATGAAGGGACCTAACTAGTTTTTTACTTTGAATTGTGATCTTTTCTTGGCCGAGAAAAAAATTATCTCATAAGAGTTCATTATTTGCCTATAGTACTCTAGAGCAAATAACCTCATGGGGAGGTATTTGGGTAGTTTATATGGTGCAAGGTGGCAACCATAAATCCTTATCTCTGTGTGGTTTTGGTAAAGGTACCAATCTCCCACTTTGCTTTGTTTAGACAAATGAAGGACCCTTTTGATCTCTGGACTTATCCTGGGTGGAGGGCTTCCTGTCAGCATAGTCATGACTAGATGGACAAAAGAATCTATGAAATCTGAATAGGTATATGGTGACTCAAACTTATGGAACAGTGGGGTCCAAAAAATGACAGACCTGGGCTGGCCTCTGGTATCCAACTTCTGGAGGGGGAAAGGAAATCTGTCTGGTTGATAGTATAGGAACATATGATAGAGGACAGATGAGTATTTAAACACTCTCTCATTATGCATCCTGGTGAACTGTTCATGCATTCTCTCAGCTATGAACTCAGCATAATTGTACAGAACAACAAGAGGTTGGCCTGGGGTATAAATTGACATGAAGGCCAAGAAATTTTGGTCAACAAATTCATCATTGGAGCAGCCTAGGACACATGATATCATGGTGATGATTTGTTTGCCCCTTTCAGAGAACATGGCATAAACATATGGGGGGGAATTTTAGGAATGTGTTGCTCTTCAACAATGAAATCTTGGAACAATTGGGCCAGTCTAGAGGGACTTAACTTGGAATATTGGTCTAACAAATCTCCAATTGAGAGTGGGGCCAGGTTTGGTCCTGGCTAGAGTTGCAACATTTCATTTATGGACTCAGCTGTAATGGTGAACATAATCTTTTGTTCAGGTGACATAATAGCTCTCAGGCTGGGAATGTAACAGGGATGGAACTGGTGGACAATTTCAGGGAAAACATGCACCTGTGGGAACTGGTATTTGGGCAAATTTGACTCCCAAAGGCCAATATCATCAGCATGGTTGAGGTATATGTCCCTACTTAAACAATGGATTTTAAGCAGGAGGTTCTGGGTAGATGTATCCTTAATTTGGAAATCCCTGTCAGCCAAGGGAAGGTGGTCGAGGTCCAAATGGGGAGTCGTGATAGGTCTAACGTCCAAGGCAATAGGGGCAGCCATAATTTATTTCCTGTGGGTTTAAATTAGGCTTTACAGGTTTATTTAGAAGTTTTTTACGGCAAGTGGGATTTTTCAAAGGGTTTGGCTGTAGATTTCAAAATTTAAAGTATTTATTCAATTAATTTTACTTAATTGAAACACTGAACAAGGTTGAGCATTTCTAAATTTGAAAGGGCAAGTGACAATTTATGGTAAAATACCTAGAATTGGGTGAATAGTCTGCAAATTTGGAGGCATTTGCAGAGGTTCAAATGGTTCTGGTACGGTTTGACAAGTCGATTGGGATTTCTGTGGCTTCTTCAGGAGCGAATTCGGGGTTCAAATGGTGAAATCAGAGTTTGCAGGTGTCGCATTTTCTTGCAGAGGTTAAGAGAGGAAACGAGTGAAAAAAATGAGAAAAGGGGCTTCTCGGCCTTTTATGGCGCAACGGTTATTTTTTGGCGGCAATTTTATGAATGAACAATAGGTGGTTTGGTGGGTTGAGCGGGGAGGCAGTATTGGAGGGCCATCAAACCACTTTTGTGGCGTGGGAGGTTTTTAGGAGGGGTCACCCGATCTACTTTAGAGCGTGACACGTAGCATTCAAGGGGTCAGGGAAAACTGCCTTATATGGTGGGTAAAGGTTGGCGATCGGGCTCGGCCGATATGGCTGTGGTCCATTAGATTTGGGCGCTTGTGATCTGACGATAGTGGGGCAAAGAAGATGCGCGGAGGAAATGAATGGGAGTTGAAGAGGGGGCCAGGGGTTTTAATCACAACGGTTTTGTATTAATTTAAGAATTAATCCTGGGTTAGGCGATCGGGCGGGGCTTAATCGCGGGATTAGGGAATAGGGTGAGGTTAATGACGGGATTAACTTAGTTTTACCGGGATTAGGTAAACTAAGTAAGGTTGTATCGGCATATGGGTAATTTATATGGTTTTTATCAAAACTAAGGGTTGGGATATTTAATTTAGGGGTTTAATTAATTTCCCTGAAAAAGGTAATTATAGGGGATTTATATAATAAAATTAGAAATTAATATGAAATGAGTGGAGTGACTATTCCTTAAGCCTAAATGTAAAATATGCGCATTTCATTTCAAGGATTTGATACTTAGGATAAAGTTTTGTGGGTTTTGGAATGAAACAGAATTTACATGGTGGTTTTTACTTTCCCTAGGCAAATGAAGTTTTTCCTTAGGAAAAGGGATTTTATCAAGCTAATGAGGGGAAATGAAGGGAGATGAATTTTATGAAGGGGATTCTAACACTTTTTGTCCATAAGTCATTAAGCCAAGTGTTCGGTCCCTCCAAAAGTTAGATAAATGCTCTGAGTCTCTTTGACTTAAAGGATTTAAGTACTTAGAACTTATTTATGGGAAATTAGTAAGTAGAGGGGTGAAATGACTGAGGGGATATTAAATAAACCAAGTTGTAAACCATTGTCCTTGCTTTGTTTACTGCTTATGCACATTTGAAAGATGTATTTAAACATGACATAAGTGCTTTTGTGTAATCACTTGATATTTCTGCAACCTTTCTTCTACTTACCCATTTACTTACCCTACCATTTTTTCTTCATTTTATTTGGGTGCATTTAGGCTAGCAAACCCTTATCAATCCTTTTCTTTACAAAGTAGACTATCTAATTCTAACCTTATATCATCCAAGGGCTCAGATTAAACTGATGAGCTCCTTTTATTTTCTCTACCTATCTAATGATCTGCCAAGATTAAATTGTTTGGTCAGATTTTATTCTCTAACTATAAACATAAAATTCAAAGCATGACATAATCAAGATCAAACAATTTGATTACCATGGATTGTGGCATAAATAAGAAGTTGCACACAATCATTATTATGCATAAAAGTAAACAGTAGTGGCATTTTAGATTTGCTCACTTTCATGGTCTCTTTTTGTTTTTTGGGGTTCATATATTTTCATTTTTTTTTTTTACCTTTTCTCATTCTTTTTTGTCCTTTGATTATTCTTTTAGGACACACCCTCTTTACATTTTTTTAAACTTTTTAATATGGAAAACATTTGCAGAAAGCAAAGGTATGTACAATATTACAAGGCTTAACCTTAGTCATTCAAAATTATGACTCCTATTGGTATAGGAACCTAACAGTATCCTTCTTTATTTGTTGATTGAGCAGATGCGTTGGTTTATGTGTTTTGGTGTATATTTATATATGCATATGTGTATTGTAATTACTACAATTAGTTGTATTATAAAGCTCAAATAAGCAGTATGTTGTAAATACTGCATCGAGTTGTGTTATAAAGCTCCAATAATTAGTACGCCACTCATGGTTTCAACAGTTTGGTATGATGTAAATGTTGCATTGAGTTGTGTTATAAAGCTCCACGGGAAACATGTTTTCCTAGTTATAAGCATCATTGAACACTAATGACGGTGTTCCCCCAAAGGGGAGGGGTTTGTAACAACCCCTGGTTGATTTTCCATGTAAATAAAATAAGACGAAGGTCATGGGACATGTATTCCAAGCTGAATGGTGGGTAAAACATTATAGTGGGAATCACTTGTGAATTAATAATGGCTATGGAAATTGGCAAAGGCATTGGTAAAGGAAAAGAGACAATAATTGGAATTTAATTATGAAAATAGAGGAAAATAGGGGAAAAGGAATGTGAAGAGACACAAATTTGCATGCAAGGGAAATTAGAGGAAAAATGAAGGAAAATGAGAAAAAAAGGAAAAACAACGATAAAAAAACATCAGAGAATCAGTTGCTACTTTTTGACATCTTTTTGACAGTTTGAGTTGAGCACACTCTCATTCTCTCATACTCTTGTACACTTGGAGAATTCTTGGAGCACTCTAGCATTCACTTGGATTAGAGAAAGAAAGCAAAGGAAAGCAAGGAAGCACAAGGAGATAGTTGGATCAACAACTACAACATGGATACTTTGCAAGTAACATGCTACTTGTGTGATTTCCTTGCTGATTTTTGGATGCATGGTATATGCATGTGGTTCCTTGGTTATGTGTTTTCATTGGCATGGAGATTTGCATGGATTGACAATGGTTTCAACCTTTCCTTGCCATTTCCTGCGTAGTCATGGTGTTGTAGGTTTCCCACTTTTTTTTTTATTGGTTCTCAAGTTCCTTATGGATGTGGGTTGGAAAAAATGCTCTAGAGCTCTGAAAAAACTTGGGTTGAGTTACGAGTTCCTTGAGCCTACAGGTTGGGACAAAAGCTTTGGAGCCTTGGTAGCTAAGTAACTAGTCCCTAGAGCCACATGTTGGAACAAACACTATAGAGACCTGATTTAGGTGTGGGTTGAGTTACTAGTTCATGGATCCATAGACAACTTGGGTAGATATCGATCTAGTTGAGGATAGTGATTTCTGGACCATATAGGTGAGATCACTATGGTTGAGGGTTGAGGTGGTTTGGCCTCTGGAAGACCTAGTTGGTTTTGTCTTGGTTTATCCCATGATATCCCACATTCATCCTTGGAATATGGCGCATGGTTGAGTGGCTGAAAGAGAGATTTGGTTCAACCCAATCTATGTTCGGGTGGTACAGGGAAGTCCTTGACTTGGTTGTAATTTTCCTATGTTAATAAGAGCTATTTTCCTATTGTGATATATGATCACTTTTACTGGTTATTATGGCGATCTTATGGCTGATTTGTCATGGTTTCTATTCTGGTTATATGCTTGATTAAATGAAGTGCTCTTATTATGGATCTCTTTCATGATTTGATAAGTTATTGAATGGTTGATGAATGCATGGGCTAACAAGTGTTATTGCAACTAGTTAGAGAGGACTTAGAGCCTTCTTGGTGATTCTCAAATGAAGTTCAGATCCCTATGATCAGATATGCATTCATGACCTGTAGCTTTCATGTTTACCATATGTTTGACGAAATGTCTATCATGGATTGGACATGTCTAGGTCGATTTCTTGCTTGAGTTTGGCTGGCTGTATCAACATTTTGTTTATGTTTATGGAAAGTTATAGGAAATTCTAGGCAATGGTCTAGAGGCTAGCCTGAAAAAGTGGCTCAGATCTCGGAACTACTGGCACATAACCAGAGTTTTTAGGTCATAACTGCATGGAAGCAGGACTATGCGTACAGTTGGGATCCCATAACCACATTGATGTTGTGTTGTGTGTCGGTTGGGGAGTTTTCCTCGTGAAAACAACTTCAGCTCAGGGATTGACAATCTGGAGTAGTTTACATGCTCCCTAAGTGGTTTCTAGTCCCTGAGGGATGTCTGTAAGTTGTCGGTGTGTTGGCCCCACTTCGATAATTGCATCTTGGAGGTTAGGTCATATCATAGTGATTCTTGTCTCATGTTTACCCTAACAAGCTTGTAGAAATGGGTAAATGTGGAAGGGGTGGTTATAGTGAAGAGATGTCCAGAAACTTGATTTTTGGATAGATGTGTCTATGCAAATTGTGACAGTATTTGAGTACTAGATATCACTTAGATTCTTTGATACCCAACTTGGTGCGCAAGGTATGGAAGATGTTTAGTTAGTTAAAATCCAACAAGGGTAGCTTGAAATTATCTCAGAAAGTTATAAGTTTTAAACCTTTATATTAAGTAATTCATGTAGAGACTCTTTACAATATAGAAAGTAAACAATGAAAATCACACATAATGCTCACATATTTACCCTGGAAACCCTTAACGAGGAAAACCAACAAAATGTTTAGAGCTACACATTAATTTTTATCATTAATAAACTTACAACAATATATAGGATCCCACGACATCCAAAATCACTAATTGATTGACCCATATTAGAGTACAACTTTAATTCCTTAACTAGAATTATAAAACCATGGGTTAAAAATAAATGCACCACAAAATCTCCAAAATTGAAAATTGTGTGTTACAAAAGCGCCAAAAAGTGGACAGAAAAATTGTCCTAAAAATAAATTTTCAAGGGATTTGGTCCATTTATGATCCCCTTATTATGCCTAATGCATATAAATCACACATGAGGCCATGCAAATAATATAACACACGCCCAACAAGAATAACAACCAAAATATTAGAGAGATACAAGGGTGGATGGTGCAAGAGAGACCATATTTGATCTTGAGGGAAGAAAAAAAACTAGACTTTGTATAAGGATTAAGAGCCTCGACTAATAATCAATTTCAAGCTTATGCTTTTTTCCAAGGCCTTCTCCTTGCAAATGATTCCAATATAGAATCAAATATAGTTGTAGGAGATTCTAGTATTATCATCAAATAAATGGTTTTGCATATGACTTCGAAAGATAAAAAGCTAGTCTCAATCATTGTAAGAATCAACAGGGTAGTCCAAAACTTGAGTAGGGTCTCGTTTTATCACAAGTTGAGATATGCCAACACTCAAGTTGATCGATTAGCCAATGAAGCAACCTCTCTCACACAATGGGCCATGATAAAAGATAGGGGGCATCGTTATTAAAGATAGGGGACATTGTTTTCATCATACCCTCTAAGATTGATATACATGGAATTGCCCCTATATTAAGCCCCTAGAAAGCATTCATCATTAGTTTATTTTTTATATGAGGAGGTTGACTTAACCTTTCATTGTACCTTTAAATTTTATTGCACTTTTTGTTTCCTATATATATATATATATACATACCAAGAAGAGCTAGTTTTAGGATCATCAAATCTTGTCTTATATATTGTATTCATTGTAAAAGGAGGTTTTCCCTTGAAGTGGTATGTATTTATTGATTTATTATCTTCTTTAAGGCACAAGGTTCATAAAATTTGGTATCATAGCATATGAACCTTGTATTTTATTGCTTCAAACAATTCATTGTGGCATTTTCATAATAATCTTATTGGGGGATGATTTAGACTGTGAAATTTTGAGAAGATTTGGGATAAATCACAAGGTACATCTAGTTAAAATTTCAAATTCTAGTTCATTATATCTTTAGAGATACACCCTATGGAAGTTAGGTTTTATGAATGGTCTTGAAATCAATTTCAAATGAAATCAGTTTGTGATCTTGGAATATTCACTACAATTTTTTATCCAAGAAACTTTAGACCATGAATTTGTGAAAGATATGAATATACTTAACAAAGTACCTTAGGTAGAAATTTCACAATCTTGATTTGGAAAATTGGACATGTGGCGAACTTTACAAATTTTCTCTTTGGAAGAGGTCAAAAATCAATAAGTTTTGGGAAAGTTACCATAGCTTTCACTTGGCACTTCAAATTTTGTTCAAACATGTGGAACTACAAAGAAAAAATATTAGAGTACTACAAGACAAACATTCATATTTAAGAGGTGATCCAGATTAGATCATTATATTTTTTTTCATCCATCTCGATGCATTTAGAGTGGAAAAAGTGGAGGAATTAACTCATGGGACCATGTTTACTAGCGGGTCCCAATTTGGTAAAACAAGGTCTGGAATCTTCCCCAAGTGTTTTGAGGCATAAAATGACGTTTTTTGAGATGTAATTTTTTTTCTCTTTACTGTCACACCTTTTCATGATATTCTAAACACAAAGATCTTTCCAACAATGCAAAAAGTGTATCAATCAGAGTTTGTATGCGAAATTTATTCCACTCAAAAGTTGACCTTCCTGTTTTCACTCCCATAATTTGAGAGGATGCCGCATCAGCCCCCATTATTTATGTAAAAGGGGCTAGTCACATTATTATAATGTAAAATGCCCTAGAAGAGTCGATATTGTAACTTTGGTTAAGAGTTGAGGTAGTCAACATTAACCACTAGTAGGATATTTGGTTGTGTTATAACTGGGCCACTAGGAGGAAGAGGCACTCCATTCTTTCACGTGCATTTGTTCCACAGCTAAGTAAAAATAGCCAAGAAGGATAGGAGGTAGAGAAAACAGAGAGAATTTGTGCTTTTTACTAGCCCACGCGCCAAAAACCATACTTCTTTGTACTCATAGCCATATTTCCTGACAGAGAAAGAGAGTAACGCGACCTCACCTTCCAGCTATTTTTTTCCCTTGAAAGAGTTTCCCATAGCATATATTGTGTCTTGTGTGTGTGTGTGAGATATTATATTTTTCCGTTCTCTAATTTATGCACAATTTTCATTTGCATGTGTGCACTATTTACAGTAAAATCTATAAATCTAGAAATTTAATAAAATTGTAATAGTGTAGAATTTCATATTTTAAATTTAATAGTATCATATTTGTTGTAACGAACTATCTAGTGCAATATCCATGACATTTTACGGATTAGGAGGGCTCAAATCCCAGACATATATCTAGGCAACAATAAAATATCTAGATAGTCTCCAAATTAAAGTTTTAAGGCACATAACTTACAAGTGAAATAACTTTTGATTGGAAGATCCATTCTTTTAATGACTGAAAATTGTGATAAAAAAGAGTATTATTATTATTTTCTCACATGCCTCCAAAGAAAGATCCAAAAGCTACTACACCAATTAAACCTTTTAAAGGGCCACCCATGACTCATGAAGAAATAGAAGATGTCCAGTATATGGTAACCAAGTTGGAACTTTGGTTGCCATAGACGCAAGAGTAATTTAAAAGAGATATTGAACACAAGATAGATAAAAATTAGGAATAAATGGGTAAGAATTTTAAATAAATGGAAATAAAGGATTATTGAAGTTGTAAATGGGAGGCTTCTTAAATTTGATAATTTGTTTAAGGGAACTCATGAAAATGAAGGTAGTATTCAAATTGAACAATTGTTGATAATAAGAATTTTTCAAGTAGATTTAAGTCCAATTATGGAGTTACTCATGGATGGTTTCCTAAAGGAGTGAACCCTTCGATGGTTAATTAAAGAAATTTGACAAAATAAAGGTCTTTACTTGGGTGCACCAAATAGAACAATATTTTGAATTCCATAATATGATGGATGATAAGTAAAGGATTAATGTAGCAACTTTGAACTTTAAGATTATAAACTTTATCAATAGTATCAATGGGTAGTTAAAAGGAAGCCCCATTCATGTCATTGTACTTGAGGTTTATTAACAAGAGACTCAAAGAAGCACATTATGGAAAAGCTTGGGATCAAGCCTACTTTAGTTAATTTATAAGAATCAATAAGTTTGGTGATACCGAAAAATATAATTCAACATTTTAGGTTTTGGACATAAGGGTGGATAACATAAGTGATGAGCATTTGTTGGAGTCTTACATGGGTGTATTAAAACAAGCCATTAAACATGAGATTTTCTTAAAACATTTGGAAAATGTTATGGAAGATATGTGATTTTCTCATCATATTCAAGCTAAGAATAAGGATACACACATGTATACCATGGGATCATACATAAGAAGCACATTTTTTTTACGGTTCATAAGACAACCCTACCTCAACTTAGTCAAATATCACAAAAGGGAATGGAGGAAAGAAGAGTAAAATGATCATGCTTTGGTTGCAACAACTAATGGCCAAAAGGGAATAAATTTCAAGGAACAAAATTTTTCATCTTGGAAAATAATAATGAAGAGGAAATGATGGCATATTCATAAAGATGTGCGGAAGAACTTGTTAACTTAAAAGACTAGCATAAAATACATATATAAATTTGTGCGAAACATTGATTAAGGAAAGTGTGAGATATGTGATCATGCATTGGCAGGTTTGTTAGCTCCTCAAAACCCAAAGATCGTTGGTTACATTAGGAAGAAAAAGGTTATAGTGCTTATTGACTCAAGTAGTACTTATAACTTCATTGATAAAAGATTGGCATAAATCAATTATTTAGTATATCCAGTGACACATTTTAAAGTTTTAGTTTACAATGGAGGGAGTATTGATTGGGTAGGAAAATTCCATGACAGTAAACAGTTATGGGTGAATATAGATTGGAAATCCCAATGTATGCCATTCCAACTAGAGTAGTAGATGTTGTCTTGGGGTTTCAATGGTTGAGAACATTGGGTACACTTTCTACAAGCTATAATGAATTATTTATGAGATTTTAATGAGAAGGAATTCAATATGAGCTCAAACAGATAAAATCTGGACCTTCTCAAATCATCAACTCTTCTAGAATGGAAAAGCTCCTTAAATAGGTAGCAATGGAGTTGTGGTTAAACTATATTCTTTGTAAGTTAAGAAAGAAGATGAAAATGTTCCCAAGGAATCTAAATGCACCTTGGAAAATCATTGTAGGGTCTTCCAAGAAGTTCCCATAGGTTTATCCCCATTTAGAGATCATGAACATCAAATTAAATTAATACATAAATGTACTCCCCTTAATAAAAGGCCTTAAAGATATCATCATTGACAAAAAAGTTAGATTGAAAAAATGATAAGAGACGTTCTACATTCAAGTGTTATTTGACATAGAAGGAGTTCATTTTTATCTCCAATAGTGATGGTGAAAAAAAAACACAATTCTTGGAGGATGTGTCATAATTATAAAGATATAAACAAAATCAACATTAAGGATAAATTCCCTATCCCAGATATTAATACGCTATTATATGAGCTTCAAGGAGTGGCTTGTTGAAATATGTAACTAGGTTCTATCTTAATAATGACATATGTAATCATGATTTTATGTTTTTAATGAAAAGAGAAAAGTAAATTTATTATTGTTATTCTTGATGCATGGGTTTCATGCTCAAGGGAAATTTATTTTTAGGTCAAGCACCCATTGAGTGCTTCAAGGTTTGTCATAAAGTCAATCGAGTCATTGTCATGTATTGAATACCCATTTGGGCATGTTACATATTGCAAAGAAAATCTATCTGAGTCAAAATAGAGTTAAAAGACCCTCCAAGACCTCGTCAAGGTGCAAAGATCAAGTCGGCCTACATGAAGAGACAAGTCGACATAAAGATAGTGATTTGTACCCCTCACAAGCCTACAAATTAGAAGGAAATCGACCTCATTTGGAGACTCACACAAGCAAGTTCAATCTTCTCTCTCTCTCTCTCTCTCGTGTTAGGGTTTCTACATTTTTTGGGTGGGAGAATTTGAAGAATTTGCTGGGCAAGTTGAAGTTGCAAAAGAATTTGTTGGGCGGGGCGAAGTGTCAAAAGAATTTGTTGGGTAAGTCAAAATTGCAGAAGTTGTTGGAAGCATGATTTGACTAGGTCTTGGAGGGTCTTGGTTAAGGGTCATAGGTCTTGAAGTTTTGTAAGAAGAGAATAATTCTTGTGGGTTTTCCTCTCAGTTGGAGAGGTTTTGGCCTTGATTGGTTGCCTACAGCTTGTGTCCTATTGTCTCATTGATTTTATTGTTTGGTAGTTGTTTGATGATAAATAACACTAATAATAATCAAGTGGAAGAAGAAGCTAATCAAGTAAAGTAAAAATATAATAATAAATTATCGTTAAGAGAAATATTCTACTCTAGATCCCCCTAGATTTCTCAACATGGTATCAGAACTAAGGTGACAAAACAAGGAAAGGAAACTTAAAGAAGGACACTTAAGGGTTGAAGCACTAGAAAAACCTCTAAGAAGCATCAAGAAGTTTGATCAAGAGAGAAAAATAAGTGAAGCATCTTAGATATGTTTTTGGGCTATATTCCTCCACACGTGTGAAGATTAGGGCATCATATTGCAACAAAAAAATTCTAAAGTATAAGATGCTCCAAGAGAGCCAAAGTTCTGGGGAAAAAGAAGTCTCCCTTGCAAGCCGAATTATTAAGAAGAAGATTTCATCTCAGGCGAAGGAGAAAGGAGAAAAATCCACCCATCTTCTAGTCACACGTATGAGCTATGGCTTCTGCAAAAGAAGCTGAAATTTTCGTCCCACAATAACAAGCCAAAATTCAGAAGGGATGAAATTTGAAGTTGTAAGTTTGACAAGCGTGACTGGAAGGAACTAATAAGACCTCAAAACCATAGAATAACTATACATTGAAGCATCTAAAATTCTTTACATTCTAGAGAAGCAGGAAGAAGCGTAATCATCATCAACAAGGAATCAAGGTGATCTCCCTCTCGTTGAAGGATCACTTATGAAGGAAGACATCTGCATCAAGAAGACATCTTCTATCACCATCAAAATCAAGAAGGCATCAAGTTGAATATATTAACATCAAGGAGCATATTCACTTGACAAGTAAGTATCTTTATATATATTTCTGAATCTATTAAAATGACTTCATTTTGCAAGGAAACAAATTGGTTGGGTCATCAAACTTTCTTGCATGGAAGAAGAGGATAGATTTTATCTTCATAGAGAATGAATTCGTTGAACATGTTAAGGGTACAATCACTAAACCTACAAAATAATAAGCTCAAGCTTTAGAAAATTATATGAAAGGGGAAGTAAGGGTTCAAAGGATTCTCATAGAATCCATCAAGTATCCACTCATACCTTACGTATCAAATTTGGAGACATCAAAAGAAATATATGACAAGTTAGTAGAATTGTTCTCCATAGGTATTGCGTGAGAAGAGATATCATTAAGACATGAACTCTACTTGATGAAGATATCAAAGGAAGAAGGAATATCCTCATACTTAATGAGGGTGTCAGAAATTAGAGACCAACTACAAGAGTTGGGAGAAATAATGTTTGATAATGACAACTATAGTACTCAATGCACTACCAGAGGAATGGGGAAACTTTACATCAAGCATCTATGGAAAGAAAGAGGCTACCATGTTCAATGAACTATGGTCATTGTGCAAAAATTGAATAAACTAGGCTAAAGGAAAAAAGCGATGTAGGATCAAACGAGCAAACAAAAGCATTTGTTGTCATGGAAAAGAGAAAAGGAAAGATTGGAAAATTTGGTCCTCAAAAATGGAAGAAGAATGTGATGAAGGTTTAATGCTATGACTATCAAGAATATGGGCACTATAAGAGAGATTGTTCCAAGCTCAAGAAGGAAAACAACAAAAGAGGAAGGGAGGAAGCCCATATAACCAAAGAAGTGGAAAATGTTAAGAAGAAGAAGTCAAAGAAGGAAGAATTGAAAGATCTCTACTATGATTGAGACAATCTTCTTCATCAAGTTCTTTTCAGTTTTTTTTTTTTTTTTTTTTTTTAGCTATCATGGTGGGAAGCATTAGAAGCATGATAGGATGCAACATTTTAGGAGATGGAATCATAAGAGCATATGAATAAAGCACGAGCTTATGACATCATCAACATAATCTTGAAAGATAACTGAAGAATAAGTCTATGACAATCATCATTATAAGGAAGTGGCTCTTGGTAACCTCATTAGAAGCATAAGTAGTACTTATGGGTAGAATGAAGTCATCTAGTGTAGAACTCATCATACATCATTGGAAAGGAGAATTTGCAGGATGAGGATAATCAAGATCCTCCATTAGAATCTTCATTAGAAGGTTCATATTTTGGAATAAGCAAGTGTCTCGCTAAGAATACCACCTTGGATGGGATTCACTATTTGGAAGAATGATGGTATGATGACAAAGGAATGCAACATGTCGAGATGGCTGAAATAATCTCAATCAAGGAAAGGAAGCTACTGAAGGAAGTCCAAATTACCAAAAGAAGAAAAGAGATATGTATGCATATGTTTGATAAGTTAGGTCATGTCATCATATAGTTGCAGATAACTGGGATCGATACTCTACCTCATGCATATGGTCAAAAGAAAGGGTTATCTTTTGTTGGAAAGATGCATTGAAGGCATGGTTCACATATTGACTAGATGAAATCAACACAATATGTCCTCATATGCAATATGATGTGGTTGAGAAAGATGAAGGAACTATGCTTGGAAGTTCCTGGGAAGAAATATGTGAATAAAGAAAAGAAGAGATCATGAAAAATACAACTATGGTCACCTAGAAGAGGCAATCAACATCCGATGACTAGAAGAATTGGCCATGATATATCCATGGGAAAGATATGAAGACCTTGGGAAAGTTAGGAAAGAAAGAAGACCCTTGAAAATCGAATATCTTGGAGATGTGTCAATATATATGCATGATGTTGATGTTGCAACAAGCATATGTCATGATGAAGGGCCATCACAAAAGGTAATTTCAAATGCGATGTTCATTTTTTTTATTTTGGACAATATATGGATGGGATAATATAGGGCTACCAAAAGGGAGTTGTGGAAGTCACCTACAACTAAGCACTCATGTGGTTGGATAGAAGATCCCAAAGAAAACACGACGTAGAAGAGGTAGTTGTATGAAGAAGAGCCAGATGTGGACCAGAAGATCAATTTCCAATGAAGACAAGGATGACCTAACTAAAATGAATCATGAAGGAAAGTGCTGGATGGTCGATGCCCTATGAAGAAGTCCCAAAAGATGAAGTTCCATAAATACGAAGATGCAATTCATGAAATCAAATGGAGGATCTATACACGCAACTGAAGGTCCCATGATCTCCACCTAAGAAGAGACAACTGCTGTTGGAAACAAGTCCTTAGGTAAGAGAGAGCCTGGAAGCAAGTTTCTAATTATGATGAATCTTGGAAGCAAGTCCCTAGCTAAGAGGGAGCTTCGACAAGTCCCTTGTTGAGAGGGAGCTTGGGTACATTCCTTTTATGGGAACGGGCACATTCCTTCATAGGAATGGCTATATCCTCTCTAGTTGAGAGGGAGAGATAAACACATCATTCTTATCTCCACTTTGGAAGAAATAATGGAGGATTGGGTAAGCATTTGGCATTCGATACTCTTTGAGGATGTGGTAGGGCATCCAAGATAAGAGTAGTCATAGAGGATTGATATTCTTTGAGGACTGGGAACCCAATATAAGAATAGTCCTGAAAGGACATACCCTATGAACACCGAGTGGGGTATGTTCCTTGAGAGACAATGATGAAGGTGTCTACAAATAATTTATCTCACCAACATTGTGCTCTAGTCTTATGGAGATATAGATTTGTTAGTCAAGGCCTTGCTATGTGACAATGTTGGATGATATGATGCTAAACAAATGAGTTACCAGTCCAACTCTTCTTATGAGAATTCTTTAGATTGATAATGTCCAATTACCTTGTATGGATTATGAAAACCTCCCTAATTAAGAGGGAGTGTTGAAATATGTAACTAAGTTCGGTCTTCATAATGACATATGTAATCATGATTTTATGTATTTAATGAAAAGAGAAAAATAAATTTATTATTGTTATTCTTGAGGCATGGGTTTCGTGCTCAAGGGATAAAATAAATTAGGTCAAGCACCCATTGAGTGCTTCTAGGTTTGTCATAAAGTCAATTGAGTCATTGTCAGGTATTGAAGATCCATTTGGGCATGTTACATATTGTAAAGATTTATTTATTTTTAGTCAAAATAGAGTCAAAAGACCCTCCAAGACCTCATCATGGTGCAAAGATCAAGTCGGCCTACATGAAGAGACAAGTCAGCCTAAAGATAGAAATTATTACCCCTCACGAGCCTATAAATAAGAAGGAAATCGACCTCATTTGGAGACTCACTCAAGCAAGTTCGATTTTATCAAGATAAAAGCTAGAAAAGGATGAAAACAGAGAAGAACTAGATTGAAGTTTTTGGGCCTCTCTATCTCTCTCTCTCTCTCGTGTTAGGGTTTCTACATTTGCTTAGAAGAAGAATTTCAAGAATTTTCTAGGCAGAATAATTTGAAGAATTTGCTGGGCAAGTCGAAGTTGCAAAAGAATTTTCTAGGCAGGTCGAAGTTGCAGAAGAATCTGCTGGGCAAGTCAAAGTGTCAAAAGAATTTGTTGAGTAAATCGAAATTGCAGAAGTTGTTGGAAGATGGTTTGAATTGGTCTTGGAGGGTATTGGTCAAGGGTCATAGGTCCTGAAATTCATCAATTGAATTTCTATAAGAAGATAATAATTCTTGTGGGTTTTCCTCTCAGTTGGAGAGGTTTTGGCCTTAGCTGATTGCCTACATCTTGTGTCCTATTGTATCATTGATTTTATTGTTGAGTAGCTCTTTGATGATAAATAACACCAATAATAATCAAGTGGAAGAAGAAGCTAATCAAGTAAATTAAAAAATATATCACAAACAGTTATCAAGTTAAGAGAAATCCTCTGCTCTAGCTGCCCCTAAATTTCTCAACGTGGCTTATTTTAGAAAGTTTGATCTTAAATAAGGATATCACCATACTACATTAAGGAAAGAAGACATCCCAAAAAAGAAATTTAGAACACATGAAGGGCATTATGAGTTCTTGGTCATGCCTTTTGGGTTGACTTATGCCCCTATTTTTCAAAATCTTATGAACAAGATTTTTCGATCCCATCTTAGAAAAATTGTGTTAGTTGTCTTCGATAATATTCTTATCTATAGAAAATCATGGAAGTGCACATTAAACATTTGGATAAAGTTCTACAATTGTTTTAGAACAATCAATTATATGTAAAAGATCCAAATGTGCTTTTGGGAAACAAGAAGTAGAGTATTTGGGTCGTATTGTTTCAAAGGAATGAATTCAGGTGAACATACAAAAGATCTAAGATATTGCAAAATGGCCTATTCCTAATAACATTATGATTATTGACAATGGAACCGGTTAGTGGCTCCGAAACATCTACAGAAAATAACATATATGTGGATCTTACTTCTCAAATAAAAAGCTCCTACCACAGAAGCTTGAATACTAAAACATTCAGATCCTTATAGGACTTTGGGACATGGATATTACAAGAAAATCGTTAAGAATTATGCATCCATTGCAGGCCCACTCACATCTCTCTTGAAGAAAAACTCATTTGTATGGAATGATGAGGCTACTTTGGCATTCTCTCTGTTAAATGATGCCATGTATTCTATACTAGTATTGTCAATGCCTAATTTTGGGAAAACATTCATGTACAATGTGATGCATCAAGACAAGGAATTAGAGCAATGTTTACACAAGGAGGGAGACCATTGGATTTTGAAAGAAAACAATTCAAGGGAAAGGATACAATGAAATCAACATATGAAAAAGAAATTGAAACAATTCTACATGCAATAAAAAAATGGTGACCACATCACATTGGGGAGACACTTTAAATTCAAGATAGCCTAAAGTGCAATTTGGAGCAAATATTGTCATAAGAAGATCAACAGCAATGGGTAGTGAAAATGCATGGATTTGATTTTGAAATAATATACAAGAAGGGGAAGGACAATATGGTAGCAGATGTTATTTATAGAATAGAAGAAGCCTCATGTTTATATTTGATTATATCTTCTATTCTAGAATGGCTAGAAGAAGCTCAAACAATAAAATGAAAATAATACTAAACAAAAAATATAATTTATAGATGATCCAGGTGGCTCCAGAGACACTCAGAAGTCCAAGAGGACTTAGAATAGCTCAAAAATAAAAGTGGTCAGATTGCTCACAAGCTAGAACCATATCAAAGTGTTCATCGCCCTGATTCTAACAGTACGAACAACACTCAAATTCGAGTTCGTACGAAGAAGATAGAGCTAGTCAAAGTTTTGGTCAAACTTGACAAAGTGGCAGGGTTAATGATCCAACAAATTCACTGAGACCTGGCGCATAGAATCCAGCCAGCGGACCGAGCGAATTAGTCGAACACCTAATTTTTCTAATGACAAATTGACAAAAACACTATATAACATAAAAAAAGGTGGCGGGCCACCACCCCCGCCACCCCACACCTCTCCATATAATGCTATGTAAATTCCAGATATATATATATATATATATATATATATATATATATATATATATATATATATATATATATATATATATATATATATATATATATATATATATATAGTAACAAACATATATATGGTTAATAAAACACATAAAAAAAACAAAGCATTTGTTATAACTGCCAAAACGAGTTTGAATGTGATCGTTGCGAAAACATTATGCCGCGGTTAAATTTTTTTAACAAATGATGTATCTTTTGGGAGTCACCGGGTGTGGAATCCTCGACCTCCCACCTTTGACGCCTCCACCAAACTGTTCCACCACGTGTGGTTTCTTTGAAAATTCCGCCAATCACATATTTAAAAGTCGGACTTCGCATTTGCATGGGGGGGAGAAACTGGTGGACCATGGAGTAGCGGACTGTAGAACCGTGAGCAGTGGAACCAGGAGCATAATCTTGACATAGATGTAGAGGTGGAACTATGCCGACACAAGTTTCGAGACAATATTTGTACACGTAGTCCACACTGGACGAACTCCATTATCAAATGTCTTGTGTTTTGATTTGTTGATCATTGTCATGTTTCCTCTTGTTTAAGCATGCACATATGTTCTTTTATCCTTTTTTAAATGCAATTTCTAACAACATCACAAAAGTAAAAGATCTTGGATAATTCTAGTAGCTGAAGGGATCCAGATCAATAGAGGAGGCATGAACTTTATGGAACAATGCGAGTGGAAAGAAGATATACTTTGGTGCACGAGTAGGATATTTTTATTCCCTTGGTCAAAGTTGAAGCAACACATATTAAGGGAGTCTTGCGACTCCTAATGACAGGACATGCAAGGTTCCTTAAAACACATCAAAAGATCAAAATAATATTTTGTTTTTGGAAGGAATGAAGAAATATATTCAAAAAATTGTAAGTGAAGGTTGGGTTTACCAATGAAATAAAGGAAAGATAGTAAAATTTCTAGGGTTACTTCAACCATTACACATACCTAATCGAAGATTACAAGAGATATCAACAAACTTCATTATAGGATTACCAAAATATGAAGGCAAAATTTATAATTTGGTGGTTATTTATAGACTCACAAAATATGCACATTTTTGCAGAATTCAAAGATGCACAACAAGCCAAGTGGAAAAAGTGTTCATGAAGAAAATTCATAGACTTCATGATCTTCCTAAGGTAATAGTAAGTGTTAGAGATCCAAAATTCGTAGGTAATTTTTGGAAAGAATTATGGAAGATGAGTTTTAGAAGAATAATCTCTCGACTCGTTCTTGACGACAAATCCAGTTGGTGATTTGAAGCGTTGATTATATGAACATTGTGGATCATTATCTAAGTTTACCTTCTTCGAATTCTAACCAAAAAAATATGCAAACAATTAATTTCAATAATACTTTTAGCACACTTAACCCCAAAACTAATTATCCCAATATTTTCAAAGAAATCAAGTTGATCTCCTTATGTAATTGTTTGTATAAGGTTATATCTAAGATATATCCTACCATACTGAAGCCCATCTTTTCTAAATTTATATCACTTGAGAAATTTGGTTTTCTAGAAGGCAAGGTGATACATGAAGCTATTGGAACTGCACAAGAAGGTTTATACTCTATTAAGCTTTCCAAATGATTTGTTGTTGTAGATAAAATAGGCCTATCTAAGGCCTATGATTGGGTGTCCCAACTCTTCTTACATCTTCTAATTCACAAATGGCTTATAACTACCTCTCCTGTATTACTAGTGCCTCATTTGTTGTTTTGGTCAATGGTTCAACTTTTTGTTGTTTTAGACCTTCAAGGGAATTACATCAAGGATGTCCATTATTGCCATTCCTTTTCCTCTTGGTGGTGGAAGGCTTAAGTAGATTTTTGAGGGAGGCAAAGAGATTAATATGAATACAATGGATCAAAATGGGAAAAAGGGAGTCCCTAACACACCTCTTATTTGTGGATGATGTATGACCTTTTTGCTATGGTAAGGAAGGGAATGTATGGTTTTTAAAGAATTACTTCCTCTACACATGGTTATGGGGATGGAGGTGAATGAGGTTAAATCTGTTGTTCATGTATCTGGAGTTGAGGAGATGCAAAGAGTTGGTATAAAGGGATGTTTTCATATTCAAAGTGATAATTTAGAGGATGTAATAAAATACTTGGGTTTAAGTTGAAGTCCAACAATTACAAAAAAAAGAGGAATAACTATTTGTTCAAATTGAAAATATATTATCTTTATGGTGTAACTTATGGCTTTTGAGAAGAGGTTATGTGACTCTAGGAAATCCATCTTGGAGACAATTCTAGTCTTTTGACATACATTGGTGCATAATTCTAAAGGGATTCTAAAAAAAATTAAGAAATTATATTTCATTTTTTTATACCAACCTAGATCCATCTTAACTTTGGATCTACCAAGCACCTAGAGGGATCAAATCTCTTTTCACTCTAAAAGAGTTTTGCATCTTAAGAAATCTTATCCCTCTTGGCGCTTGGTAAATTTAGACTTAAGATGGATCTAAGCTGGTTTAATTTTTAATTATAATTATAATTATTGATACTATGTTTATTTTATTTTTAGTTTTAGTTTTATGTAATTTAACTGAGTCAAAATGTTAAACATGACATTACAACATCTCTATCATACTAGCCCTAGAGAGCGCCTTTCAACACAAAAATGGTAATTACCAAAATGATATTTAATAGGTAAAATATATTAATTGATAATTACAAAATCGGTAAAATAATTGAAGACTCAATATAAAATTCCTAATTCATATATAAGTTTTTCCCCACAAAATGGTCTCATCTATCATCATCATTGTCGTGGGAGACGCTCTATAACCTGGTATGAGGGAGATGTTGTCACATAATATTGCATTTAAAAATAATAAAATAATACTTACATTAATGAATAACCAATAAAAAAATAATAATAACAAAAAAATCAATGTCGGCCATAAATAAAATACTTCAATTTCCACCTTAATTTTACATCATACTTTATATGGAGAAATTTAAAGTAATTGAAAGTAAAAAAATATATAAAATTACTTTAGTATGAGGGAGATATATAATTCGTTCACTACTTAATATGGATTTGAGAAATGACATGTGAAAATAATATTATTTATGCTACATGATATGGAATTCATAATTCATTCTATGTTCAATTGACATGTAAGATTTAAAACAAAAACATATTTTTATGTTCACTTGACACATAACATTTAAAAACAAAAATATTTTTTGTTTGTTTGTCAAGTTGTCTGTGATCCTCCAAGCTTGACCTGTGGCTTGAGGATCCACGACCCAGGGGCATCTAAACCGTCAAAGTCACGTGGGGATCACACTCGACCTAGGCCACACTAGCCTTAAATTGACTGGAATTTTTAGCATGTCTCCTCCGCCTAGCACAGGCCCAACCACCCCTTGTGAGGTTTGATCCTGGGTCGCCTTGCTAATGAGGCCCATCCTCAACTAGTTATGTTAGTGGGATTTGACTTTAAAAACAAAAAAAATATTAATAACAAAAAAATATTTTACTATCAATGATAAATAACATAATTTTGTATCAATTTTATATAGAGAAAAAATAAAATAATAAATTAAAAAATTCATTATATTTTTACGAGCGAGATATGCAATTTATTCCATTCTTAGTATAGAGTTCATATATATAATTTTTAAAAGAGAAAGAGTGTGTATATATGTGTTCTTATTCAATTAATATGTTCTTTCTAATTAAATGTATGATACAAATTTTCAATTCCCCCAATATTTAATATGGACTTGACATGTAACATTTTAGTATTAATAACAAAAATAATTACTTGTATATTGAAAAAGATATGTGATATTTTAAAATATATTAATAACAAAAACAATTTTATATATTTTGAAAATGAAAAAATTATTATAGTTAAAACATTTTATTAATGTATTGTTCCAAACCAACATAAATCTATCTTAACTTGAGATCTACCAAGAACCAAGAGAAATCAAATCTTTCAAGGTGCAAACATTTCCTCAAGTTTTGCATTCAAAAAGAGGTTTGCATCTTGACAAATTTGATCCTCTTGCCCCTTGGTAGATTTGGAGTTAAGATGGATCGATATTGGCTAACTAATAAACCAAAATTGGTCCAATAAAAAACAACCAAAGTTTGTTCAATAAAAAACAATTATCGTAAATAGATGAAACCCAATCACTTTATATGTTTAATTTCTAAAACAACAAAATAACTGGTAAATGTTGATAGGCATCAAAATACATATTTCATCATACATCTCAAGTTGGTTAAAACAAAAAAAATCATAAAATTAGCTAAATTTTAACACCAACCTAGATCCATCTTAACTCCAAATCTACCAAGTGTCGACATGGATCACTCTTTTCACTATGAAAGAGGTTTGCATCTCAAAAGATTTGATCCCTCTAGGTGCTTGGTAGATCCGGAGTTAAGATAGATCTAGGATGGTTTAATTTCCCCTTTTAAATAAACTATACTCCACATGAATACCATGGGTCATTTTTATTTTTATTTTATTTTTATAGAGTTATTTTTATTTTGTTATTTTTACTTTTATTTTAATTTTATTTTGACCAAGTTAAAATGTTTATATTGCATTATATTAATTTTTTAATTTAATTTAATTTTGTCTTTTTATTTACAAGACATTACATTATGTTACAACATCTCTACCTTACTAGGCAAAAGCACCGACTCAATTATTTAAAATAACTATAATAATTATTATCATTAATGATAAAAAAAATTAATATAGAAAAAATGAAATGATATTTTACCGTCCACAAGACTAAAAATAGTCTATGCGACCATCAATTCCCTGCTTTTTGCTTTTGCAATTCAATCATTTTCTTATTCAAATGAATGATGAGTTGGCCCAACCTTCCAATAATCCCCTTGCTGAAAAGACAATTCCAAAACACTGATGTTAACATATTCCCATAACTTTCTCTGATGTCTTTGAACACATCACATTCCAAAATGAAATGTTTTTTCCGATTCCACTGCCCCAAATGTGCAAAATGTACACACTCGTTCTTCCCAAGCTTCTTTAGGCCTTTTCCACTGCCCAGTTTCACACCGAAGCTGATGCGAGTTGGTTCTTAATTGAGCATTAAGAACTTTTTCCCTCCATGGAATGCTAGCTCCAATCTACACTTTTTGTTGGAGATCACACATAGTGTTGAATTCCTTAATGCAGTACTTCTTCTTTCTACTCAACTCTTTTCCCCATACCCGTTTACAAAACTTCTCTATAACAAAATTCTTTAGCTCCTTGCTATTTGTGGGACATGCATTGAGGTAGATATTCCATTTTTGCTTCCATGTGTAGTTTTTTATGATCCATGTTTTCTTTCTTTCACTCATGCGTTCGTTGAAGATAACATTAGGCCATCTAACTACTCCAATTTGCTCAATTTTATTTTTTTTATATCTTATGAGCCACACCATAGCAATTGCTTCGATGAGAGTTGCTCTTGTTTCACTCAACATTATCTCATTAGGTACCAAACTTTTTATTTTGAACTTGCTCATGGTCAAGTGTTTTTGGATTTTCTCAAATTGTTTCCATTTTGAGACGGGGGTGCTGCTAGCCCACAATTCACACCCATATAGAATCACTGGACAAACTAAGAGTCCAAAAAGCACTTTAATTGTTTCCAATCCCATGACTCTGCTCCTCTACATCTGTTTTGAATAACATATCATGCTTTCCACCCTCCTAAAATTCTCTTCTTTCTGCAGTCCTCCCAATTAAGTTTGTTGTTGAAATCAATCCTGAGGTACTTGTATTCATTTACTTCTTCAAGAATGCTGCTTTCAAAGAAGAATGTACGTTGGTTATGCTTCCTTTTATTAAAGACAATCATTACTTTGGTCTTGCTAATACTGACTTGCATCCTCACTGCTCTACAAAAATGCTCAAGGGCAGATAGGTGCATCTACAATCCATGGGTCGATTTAGAAATTAATACAAGATCATCAACATATAAAGGAAGCTTTATCACAAACTCCCCCAACCGAACACCATCTCCACCTTGCAGATTTAGCCACTCTTCCAGTTTATATATATGTGTGTGTGTGTGTGTAAAGATATATACATTTAAAAAAAATCTAACAAAATTATTAACTATGGAGATTTAACTCCACTTTGTCATGGAAATTGTTGATTTGTAAATATGCTTTGTTACAATATTATGGGTCAATATGGTTAACAATACGACATGCCCAAGAAACTATAACTCATTTTATATGACACTTGTTGATAAGACATTTTTCTAATTAATGTATTTAACTATAAAAACAAAAAATGCATGTCTATTTTGAAAATAAATATTAATTTTTAATTTGTGTATAAAATATTTTATAGAGATTGATTTTTAGCATTTAATTAAAATTAAGATTAAGATTACCATATTTCAAAATAAATATATATATATATATATATTTTAAAATAAACCTACCAACTTCCAACATAATTATATATCTTCTTTCTTGATTACCATCTCTGCCCCACATTTTATGGACTAAAAAAGAAAGCAGGTGTTCTGTCCCAAGGTGATTGAGACTTCTTGTGTGAATATATCTAAAACAATAGAGAGACATACTAATGTTGGTTGTATATTGTTTCCTGTTGCTTCTTGGAATAGGATCTGATGCTCTAAATTTTCCTATGCCATTTTTCCCATGCTTTCCTTCTACCATGGAGGTGAGCAGGGAAATAGCACGTTCATTAGCCTAATTAACTGTAACAGTTTAGATGAAGGATGAATCTCCACCAACCCTGCAATTTTTGTAAACGCGTTTCCTTTTCAAACGGAAACCATGGCTTCTTAACGCCATTGCCTCAATGCCTCTTTCAAATTAACAAATCGCGCGCATATATTCTTCGATTTTTCAGTGGCAGAAATCCAAAGCGGAAATCAGAAGCCAACAACAACAATACTAGAGGTTTATTCAGAGAATCCTCAGTGGAGGAGCCATTAAATGAACCAATCGATCCTTATACATGTTACGCTTTGCATTTGCAGGAGCGTAGCGACATCGAAGCAGTGGAGCAGGTTCACGGCCACATGCTTAGAAGCGGAAATGATCAAATCATTTTTCTGGTTACCAAACTGATAAACTCGTACACCATGTCGGGTAAAATGCAGAGTGCACGTCAAGTGTTCGACAAAATTCGCAAACGAGATAGCTTCCTGTGGAATGTGATGATCAGAGGGTATGCCAATAATGGGCTGTGCGAGGAGGCTATTGCATTATATTATCAAATGATAAGCGCAGGCGTACAGCCAGATAAATTCACCTTTCCCTTTGTACTGAAAGCATGTGCTGGTTTATCAGATCTGCAAGAGGGCCAAAAGATTTATCGTCATATTGCAAATAGTGAATTGCAATCAGATTTGTTCGTGGCAACCGCCCTTGCAGACATGTATTCCAAATGCGGAAGATTGGATATTGCGCGCGAAGTATTTGACAAAATTTCTGAAAGAAATGTGGTTTCATGGAATGTAATGATTAATGGTTATGCACAGAATGGAGATGCTATAGCGGCATTGGCGCTGTTTACTCAAATGCAACTGGAAGGAATGAAACCTGACATCGTCACCATGGTTGGCGTGCTCCAGGCTTGTGTTCATTTAGCAGCTCTGAAACAAGGTAAGTTGATCCATAGCTACATAATAACAAATGGGTTTGAATCACATATTTCTGGGGGGAATTCACTTGTGGCTATGTATTCTAAATGCGGCGATGTGAAATCTGCTCGTCAGGTGTTTGATGAAATGCCTCAAAGGGATGTTGTCTCGTGGAATGCAATGATTTCTGGCTATGCCCAAAATGAATGCTCCAATGATGCTTTGGCTATTTTTAGCAAGATGGGATTCGCAAATGTGAGGTACGATTCTGTTACCATGTTAAATGTGATTCAAGCATGTGGCCAACTGGAAGATCTGCAACAAGTTAAGTGGATTCATGGGTATATAATTAGAAGATCGTTTGAGTTTGATTTTGTTGTCCGGACTGCCCTCATGGACATGTATGCTAAGTGCGGAAGTATAGAAACAGCGCGCAAGCTGTTTGACAACATGTCTAATAGAAATGTTATATCATGGAGTGCAATGATTGCTGGGTATTCCCAAAATGGGCATGCAAATGACGCCTTGGCACTCTTTAATCAGATGCAGTGGGCAGGTATGAAACCCGATGCCATTACCATGGTGAGTGTGTTGCAGGCATGCGCTTATTTAGAAGCTATAAAATTAGGCATGTGTGTCCACGGTTACGTAGTTAGAAGTGGATTGGATTCAGATTCTTCTGTGGGGAATTCCCTTGTTGATGTGTATGCTAAGGGTGGGTACTTACGGATTGCCCACCAGTTGTTTGATGAGATGTCTCAAACAAATGTAGTGTCATGGTGTGCAATGATATCTGGGTATTGCCAGAGTGGTTATGCCAATGAAGCATTGACGCTTTTCCATCAAATGCTAGTAGCAAATGTAACACCCAATGCAGTTACTGTGGTGAGTGTACTCCCAGCATGTGCCATCATAGCAGCTCTTCAACAGGGTAAGTGCATCCACGGTTACATAGTTAAAAACGGATTCGATTCAGATGTTTTCGTGGGTACTGCTCTCATTGACATGTATGCCAAATGTGGTAGTGTGCAGACTGCACGCCATTTATTTGACAAAATATCAAAGAGAGATGTAGTCTTGTGGAGTGCAATGATTGCTGGATATGGAATGCATGGGTATGGCGAGGATGCGCTTGCCCTCTTTTCCCAGATGAGAGAGGAGGGCATAAAACCAAACCATGTCACCTTTATCTGTGTCTTATATGCTTGTAGTCATGCTGGACTGGTAGACGAGGGTTGGAAGTATTTTGATTGCATGGTCCAGGATTGTAATATTATTCCTAGGATGGAGCATTATGTATGCATGGTTGATCTTCTTGGGCGCTCTGGCCATCTGGAAAAGGCTGAAGAATTCATCAAAATTATGCCATTAGAACCCAATTCTACTATTTGGGGGGCCTTGCTTGGTGGTTGCAGAATTCATGGCAACATTGAGCTAGCAGAACGTGTGGCAGAACTCATTTTTCAGTTGGACCCTGGAAATGCTGGATGTTATGTACTGCTCTCCAATATCTATGCTGCAGCTGGCAGATGGGATGGTGTGGCAAAAGTGAGAAAATTGATGACAGAGAAAAGTGTGAAGAAGACACCAGGATGCACCTTAATTGAGGTAAATAATAAAGTTCATTCATTCTTTGTTGGAGACAGAACACATCCACAATCTGAGAATATATATACAATGCTAGAGATCTTGGATGGCCAAATGAAGGAGGTAGGGTATGTGCCAGACATCAACTTTGTTCTACATGATGTGGAGGAGGAGGTAAAGGAACACATGCTCAGCACACACAGTGAAAAGCTGGCCATTGCTTTTGGTATTCTCAACACAAAAGATGGAACCTGTATCAGGATCACAAAAAACCTCCGTGTCTGCACTGACTGCCACAATGCCACTAAATTCATCTCAAAGATTTTAAGGCGAGAAATACTTGTGAGGGATGCAAATCGTTTCCATTGTTTCAAGGAAGGATTGTGCTCTTGCAAAGATTATTGGTGACCCGTAGTATTGAAGCTATCAAGACAATGTGCTTTTGGAAACTTCATATTAATTTGCACAAACATTTCAACAGGGATCTAAACCTTGCCTTTCGTTCTAAAATAATGCAGTTTTTCAGGGATGAGCCTGATCTGCATGCTCTTTTTTTAAGACCACGGATTTTCTATCTATCTAGTTTGAAAATGAGATGGCAGGCTACATGTGCAGAAGTAAATGAAAAAAAACAACTAACACAGTGGGCATCAGATGCACATGTGGGGGAGATGATATATATATTCATCTGGTTTGGTCAGGCCTCAAGGTTGAAGCTGACTGCATATAACAACTGGATTACTGGGATTTCACTAGTTTTGTGATCACATACATTAGAACCACTGATGAACTGCATCGCTTAACCTTCCAACAAGTATGACAAGTGTGTGGTATCTCAAGGTCCAAGATAGCACGATTTGGTAATGTGAAATGTGGTGCATTGTTCTGTCCTAGATTATTGATTATTCCAATAAATGCAATAAAGTAAAATCATGAAGCAGAACAGTATTGATTTGCCATAACATCTTTGCAGGTCATCTAGAGGAATGTTTTGGAGTGACTGGACATTACCTGTAAATTTTTGAAAGGGAAGCCACCTTTTTATGTGGGCGTTAAACCCAGGAAATCTCAACCCCACCTCATGTAATTGTAGTAGCTAGAGTTGAAGTTGCTGGTACTAAGCCAACTAAAACTACATTAATTCTGGCCAACACCACTCACAAGAATACGGATGAGTATACAAACCAATATAATCAACCCTATTTAACAAGAGTGGACCGAACCCAAATGCTGGAAAGCTACAACAACAGCCACAACCGGCAAACCCCATACAAGGGAGGAGCATACCTGCCAGGATTTGAACCTGGTTTTTCATCACAACTACTCTAAGTTGCCAATAGACCACAGCCTGACAGAGAACATTATCTGTAAATTGCTGCACTGTCTTTGTAAATGTGAGGAAGCATGGCTGTAAGATTTAATTTATGGTTCTATATTAGTATTGCTTTTTCTTATTTTTAGGAACTAGAATAATTTTTTGTCGTCCATATGTTGATCCTGCATTATCACTAGTCTACACTTAATCCTGTTCCGAACTTTAAAGAAAATACAGAGCCAGAAAGCCCACCAATATAGCGTATTTATGTTGTCAGGTAGTGTTTGCATGCATGCTGATGAGTCATGATTACTATCTTTTAATTCTGACTATTGTACGTTTATTTACTTGCTGCAGGAATATTTTATGATAATTTCAAGATAATCCAGCTTTCTTATACATGATATCTCGTCCACTGTTAAGTGTAAGAATGGAAATCACTCTGCTCTTATTCTCTCAAATCTCTTGCATTCAAAAAATTTGTATCTGTGCTGCAAAAGAACAACAATTAGCTTGACTTTAGGCTGTCGTCAAATCAACCTAGTATCACCTTTGTGTAGTTTAAATGATTTGTCTCTTCTTTTTGGCCATAAATAATTGCACCTAGTTTCATTTTGCTTCTAAACAATTTCTCACTTTCCTTTTCACAGAAGGACTACTTTAGGCTCCTGAAAATGTTTCAGGTACAGTGCTGAAGGATGTATTGAAAATTTGAACACTCATCCATGCTAAAACTTGATGTTAATGTACGGCTATATGGAGTGGTCTTTGAGATTAAGCAATGCTCAGGGAGGGTCCTACTTGTCTTTTCACGCAAGTGTTTTTGTTAGTATAGATTAAATATTTCTTCAGCCAGTGTAAAGTTATCTATATCTATTATGAAATCAAAGATGTTCGTCATTGTTTTCCTTCCCACAAGTAAAGAAATGCTTGTATGTTTTAGGAAATATGAATGTTGATGGATATTCAATGCATCTGGAGACTGGCAGCTGTATTACATAAACTCATCCAAATTTCATAGAAATGACTACAATTCTTTGCTCGGTTGTTAAAGAGCTATGTCTGTTTTTACAGTAATCTTGTTGCATCATTTTAGATTTCTAGACCTTGCTTGCTTCTTTCCGTTATGCAATAATTCTAGAGAAGTTAGAAAAGTCTAACATCTTGAAACTATCTTAGTACATCTGTCAAATTCATATAAATTCCTAGTCACATCAGCATATCTGATTGGGTCTTTCATGCATCGGATTTGAAATGACAATTCTAGTTTTTAAAGATTAGTTTTAATTTTTTATTCTATGTAATATCAATGGGGTTTAGGGAGATTGTAAACTAGAGATAGAATGTTAGCAGTATTTGTTAGTGGTCTTAAAAGAAGTTCTAAAGATCAGTGCTACAAAAGCCTTGATAAAATTGGCGACTTGCAAGTCTTTTAGAGTGCCAATTTTATCCACAATTTTTTTTATTTGAAAAACTCCCGATTTTATTGTAAAAGTCACAATTCTTTTCTTGAGTCAATGGAAAATCACAGGTTGCTGCCAGGGCGAGTTAAATTAACTTTTTGATTTTTTTTGGATCATTCTGTATGCCCAATGACGCATTTCGAGTTTTGAGGAGAAGCAAAGGGTTTCTAGGCATTGAGGAGGAGGAAAAAACGAGTTTTTTCAAGTGGTGATTGATTTTTCTCCACTGTTCAATGAATTCTCTCCAATAGTTTCAGACTTGTAGGTATGGGCAGCGATTTTGCCCCCCCTTCTTTTGGTTTTTTACTAGTTTCTATAGGGGTTTCAATGACCCTTTTTTCTCATGAAACTGTTAGGGAGATAGGAGTGCTTTTTTAGCCCTATACATTTCCTTCCATGGAGAGGGTTTCCTAACAATGCCCAACTTCCTTGAGTGAAGAGGGTTTTCCTTCCTTAAAAAATTTTTGGACTGTAGGAGATCTATAGTGAGGTAAACTGCTAAATTTTAGATTTTTTGTTTTTTGTTTTTTGTTTTTTGTTTTTTCTCAAATTCTTTATATTTTGAATCTCCATTCCAATTTTAAAAAATGTTATTTTTTATTTTTTATTTTCAATTTTTGTTTGTGCCCTATGCTCAAACTCCAATCATTACATTGATGACAAAATGCCGCTGCATTTGGACCCTATGTGGGAATATGGTGAACTCAGGGGGGGTTCAATAAACAAATTTTGAGTTGCAAGTTGTGTGGGAACCATATGTCAAGGGGCATCAACCGATTGAAATACTGTCTAGGGCAAATTTTGAGTTAAAATATAGAACTTTGTCCAAATGCAAGTCCATAAATCATTCGTAAGGCCTACAATCCATTCTACCAACCTATGTTTGATGTGTTAATTTTCAGACTGTTCTATGTTGTTTCAATTTTTTTAGCCCAATTCAATTCGTCAATTAGCAATTTTTCCGATAACAATTAATCTTCCAATCATCAACAGAAGGTAGTTAACCAGCGGTTGTAAACTAGTTGAGTGTACAGGGGTTGCATGAGGTCAAGTGGACCATCATTGGGAATTGCGCAATGAATTAGAGGAATTTTCTATTTAATAGGGGCTTAATTACCCAAGAATTGCACAAGGAAATAGGGGCTCAAACAGAGGCTGAAATTGACTAAATCTGGGTGAGAGCTTCTCAGTGAGCAGAGAGATAGGTTATGCATCGCAGGTTGTGCTCGGTTGAGCAAAGAAATTGTAATACATCTTTGTTCAACAAATTAATTCAAGCAGGCGTTGAGGTTTTTACTAGATTGCTTTCATCGGGAAAAATACTATTTGCATGTGTGTGATTTCTTGTTGCATATATGAGATTTTTGTACTAAATTGTGAATTACTTTCCGCGGAGCAATAGAGTAGGTTTGTGTCTTGTGATTTTGATTAAAACTTCATGAGTAGTTGAAAATATACATCGTAATTTCTACATGGTATCAGAGCGAGATTCACGTTAGAGTAGGAATTTCAAAGTTGTTTCTCAGGAGGTTCGAATTTGGAATTCAATGCAACAAGATATCTTCAAAGCTAAGAATATGGCCTTTAATGGACTAAGGCTAGAGTATGCCTTGGAAGGCACATATAATTTTGTTGCATGGAAGGATCGCATGGAGGCAGTATTGGATGACAATGGCTTGCTAGAATACATCAAGATAGATGTTACAAAACTAGGATCAATTGATGCACAAAACCTTTCTCAGTGGAAGAAAGATGTAGCTAGAGCCAAGAAGATCATCCTGGAGGGTGTGAGAAACCACATAGTCTCGAAATTACATGGAAAAGAGACTCCCTTTGCCATGTCAAAGACCCTCAATTCGAAAATAGAAATGAAGCCAGGAAACTTGATCTGATGAACAAATTGAGGATTGAAGACAAAGGGTATGAGGCAGTCTTCAAAGATGGGAAGGCGTACCTCAAGCATCTTGCTTCATGTGAAATCAATCAATTTGGTGTCAGGATCGAGAGCCTATACACATGTTAGGAAGATGCTTGTACAGCCTTAAGGAGCAAGGCAAGGATTAGAGATGTTGGGGTTGAAAGGGAGCATGATTTAGCTATGAAGATGGAGCCTCAACTAGTTGGCAGTTGGGCTGACCAAGAGGATGATGATGAAGAGAACCAGTCAGAGACCTCTAGTAAGAGGAAAGTTTGAGTTAAGTGGGCAAAGGGAGAACATGTAGCCATACCTCCAGGTGTGAGGTGGGGCGATGTAGAGCCCTAGTCTTAAGAATTGCAAAAATTTGGGTAGGGTCCATTGAGGAGTTCACCTTGTGGATTATTACCTTACTGCGAGGGCCCACAGTATTCAGTAACAGGAGGATCAATGTCAGTGAGATAATGAGGAGTGAAAAGGAGTGTTGACAACAGAGCAGAAGGCTTAGTAGCAGAGTCAACAATAGCATAGTTTTCCCAATAGATAGTTGCGGACCCAGTTAATTCAGTTTTTGGATGCTTCTCAGTTGTAGATGTTGTAGTAGCAATAACAACAGTGAGAGGTGGTGCATGTGGTACATTCCACATGTGCAGGATTGCGGTAGTTGATAATCCCTTTCTTATTGAGAGGGGTTGTTGAAAAATGCAGCGAGAGATTCTTAATTTGATTTTGCCTTGATTAAATTGAGAAATTTGAAATTCCACATCAGCAGACAACTTGGAGGAGTTAATTGAGGTGGCATGGCTCTTGTCACTTAGTTAGCTCAATTAATTTGATTTAAGGGCATGAAGTTCAGTTATATGTAGTGATTCTTAAATTTTAGGAGCTTAGGTTGAGTTAATTTCAGTGGTAATCAATTAAACTAGTTCTAACTATTAATAGAACTAGTTGGTGGTGAGTTAAGTAGTGGCACATCAGTCTAATTTAGAAATCATCTAGTTAACTGATCAATCAGCTAATAATTAGCTCATGCATGCAAAGAATATGAATTGCCCAATTGTAGTGGAGTTTCCAAGGTAGTTAACCAGCAGTTGTAAACTAGTTGAGTGTACAAGTGTTGCATGAGGTCGGGTGGACCATTCTTGGGAATTGCACAATGAATTAGAGGAATTTCCTATTTAATAGGGGCTCAATTACTCAAGAATTGTGCAAGGAAACAGGGGCTCAAGATGAGGCTAAAATTGACTAAGTTTGGGTTAGAGCTTCTCAATGAGCATAGAGATAGGTTATGCACTTGCAGGTTGTGCTCAGTTGAGAAAAACAACTGCAATACATCTATATTCACCATATTAATGCAAGCAAGCAATGAGGTTTTTAGTAGATTGTTTTCCTCAGAAAAATACTCTCTGCATGTGTGTGATTTCTTATTTCATTTCTGATATTTTTGTTCTAAATTGTGAATTACTTTCCGCAAAGTAGTAGAGTAGGTTTGTGTCTTGTTATTTTGATTAAAACTTCATGAGAATTTGCAAATCTACATTGTAATTTCTACACACCTTAGCTCTCATACCATGTTGGAAAATCCAGAGACTTATGTATTATAGATGATTTTCCCTAACTTGATAATTACTTGTGATATATGTTGACCTTTTATTACTTTATTAGTTCGTGTTCATCAAGCAATTACCAAAATAATGAAGATCACAACAAGACAAAGTACACAAGATATATGTTCTAAGTCAGGGCAAAACCCCTCCAAGGGGAAAACCCAGAAAGAATGCTTCTCTTCATATAGAATCTTCTTACAATGAGATTTCCAAAACCGAAAGGCCAAAGCCCAAGATCCTCCCAAGCACTAAGTCAACCCCCCCGTAAAGTCTTCTTGAAGGAAGCTTCCAAACTTCAACCTACTGCAACTTCGTCCCAGATTTTCATCCCTGGAGCTACACCTCAAAATTTTGGCTGCAATTTCGGCCTCCTGCAATTGGTAGCAACAAAACCCTAGCTTTGCACGTGTGGAGAGAGAGAGATGATCCCAAGACACTTTGACTTCTTTTCTTCATCCTTTCCAACGATTTTTCTCCTTCGCTATTGCATATCAAACTTATGTGTGATGTGTGTCTCAAATGAGGTTGAGCTCCTTGTATTTATAACATTCTTGAAGGTTCGAATAGCCCTCCCTAGGTCGACTTGTCCTTAACGGGGGAAAATTTGGTCTTGGAGTAATAAATGGATTTTTCTTGAGAAAATAAATAATTTCCTTTATTACAATGAGTCCAAATGGGACTATAACACATGACATAAATTCTTCTTTGACTTAGAAAGACCTAGAAAGAACTAGAAGCACAAAGAACATGCTTTTGACCTAGACTTGAGCATAAAACCTATGATTTAAATAAAAGTAAAACTTTATTTTATTTCTTTTTCTTTCTTATACAAAGTATACAATGTCATGATTACAAATAGGTCATTATGAAGACCGAACCTAGTTACAATTTCCAACACAGAACGTATTTCAAATTTCTTTTGTTTTAACATCTCTAACTATTAGTTTTTTCCTTTTGACTGTCCTTTTCTTATACGAATCCAAATACAATTGAATACTTGAGTGAGGATAATTCACATTGTTTTGTAAAACAAATTTGTTATATGATACACAAAATCATGATCTTGATGCAAACCTTCCCATCGAGCAATATCCTGATATGTAAAGTTTTTTCGTAACATTGTTTGATTGTTTTTTCCCATAAAACAATGTGGGAAATTTCATCTAATCTTAATACCCATCTCTGAATATGCCCAAAGACCTATAGCCTCTGCTTGGAGCAATGTTTATTTGGTTATTACGAGGATCATAAATACTCTTCAAATCACTAAATCCATGTAATAGTGTGTTTGTTACTGGCTCTTCATAATAATGATCATTATCATCATTGCTTTTTGTATCTACCTCACAAGCATATGCATTTTTGTTTTGATCAAAGACTCATTTCCATCCTTTGTTTATTATGATATTCTCTAGTCTATAAAGTGGATTTTTACGCAATCGTCTCAATGCCTTCATGACTTTATGAACATATATTCGCCCAATAGCAAATACGCATTTAAACACTAAGTGTCTCTTAATTGCCACAACCACTGTACTAGATTCATTTATGTCACAAGTGCAATTTGAATTTGAGATGTGTCAGCAGGTACATTGATTAGTCCACTAGTCAATGCCAATTGTGGTTTTCTAAAACGTTGTCCAAGTTCCCGTATTTGCAAAAATGGTAATCTTAGTGAATTTATCTTTCTTCCAATTCATAAAGTTCTTTCACTAGGAAATATGTCTATTATGTCCAATATGCTTTGGAACTGCAAATTTTATAATTTTGTCATTGTCCAATGCTTTTTTGCATTTTTTCATATACATTTACCTTCTGATACATTGCTCAATTGTTTTTCTATGACCTACCTTTTAAACCAAGTTTGATTGCATATTGCACAATCATAAACAAGAACGTCTTGTATCTCCTTAAAATATTGTTGTTTGGCCATTGTTTCGAATGTATAATCGAACATATGTAACGATTCATTATGTTTATTTGGAAATATCATATTTTGTGTTGATTGTGGTTGCTTCGATCGTTTTCTAATTAGACTTGTTTGATAACATTATTGTTTCTTATGTATTTTTTTAGTTGATGCAATGAGCAACATGGTCTCTTATTTATAATGATAGGCTTTGTGATCCAGGTGGATATTGGTCGCCACCTGCTTATTCCACTTCGAACCCCACCATTGTTTCTTTCAGTTTTTCAGTTTCCTTAATTGTAGCACAATTTACTTTTTTTGGCAGTTTTCGGATCCTGAACTTCTTATCCGCTTTGAGGCCTTAAACGATGGTTTTTTTTTCTTAAACGAGAAAACGTGAGTGTTTAATTATGTTTGCAATCAAAAGTTATATTCCTCGGATAGATATTTCTAACGAGGTATCGTGCGGGTCAAACAAAGATTGTATGCCAAAGTTACGACTCTGGGAAGTTGATGTACCAATTTATTCCAACGAGGCCCATCGTTTTGGCGCTTCATCTCCTAGTGTTAGGTTTTTGGATGTTTAGGGTTTTCCATTGTTTCTAAATAATAAATAGGCCTTCGAGCTTCATTGTAACACAGTTTAGAGGCATGTAGTCGCCACATCTCTTCTCAAAGATAAGTTACAATCCCCCGAGCTAGTTTATTTCCATTTTGTATGTAAGCATATTTCAGTTCTTTGTTCTTAATGAAATGAAGTTTTACTTTTATTGTGTCTCTCTGTTTATGTTTATATATGTATTATGTTGCGTTCCTGCATAAGTCTAGATTAGTGGTATCAAAGAGGTATTTTCTTTCTCTGTTTTTCTTTGCATGTCCACAATGAGGTCAGGGTATAAGGATTTAGGCCTCGAAGTGGTTGAACCTTTGCAAGACCATCATCGCAAACCCCGACGACCTCTCATGGCGAAAGAAAAGAAACACGAGGGAGCAGAGGATCCCTTCAAAATATTGCTCGAAGAAGCCCTCGAGCGATAGAGGAGCATGATAATGGACAACTTTGCTTAAATCTTTCGGTGGATGCCCATAGACGACACATCTTCATCTGACATCCACTTTGGAGGCACCACTCCCTTCAAGGTACAAGTCAACTTTAATATTCCCATATTTGAAGGATAGATAGATGCAAATGTTGTAGATAGATGGTTAAATCTGTTGGAAGGGTATTTTTGGGTTAATGAATTTTCCAATAGGGTTGATTACTTGTATTTTTGGGCTAATGAATTTTCCAATAGGGTTGATTACTTATGCACTCCTCAAAGTCGTCCCCCACGTCAAGGACTGGTGGGAAACCTACTGTGAGCAGAAGAATGAGAGGGAACCCTCACTATTTTCAGTTGCACCCACTTGGACCTCTTTCTGAGACGCGATCAAGGAGTAGTATTACCTTGTCAGGAGTTATGAAGATAAATACATAAAGTGGACCAAACTATGGAAGGGAAGGGACCAAGATGTGTCAGAGCTCACAAATATTTTTCATGCCATTTGCACAAAGTTGGGTATTAAGGATTCTGAGCAACATTTGGTACTCGAGTACCGCGGTTGTCTGCACAAATTCGTCCAGGACGAAATGGAGTTCCTAGACATCTCTTCTCTTAGCGTCGCCTACCGATATGTTATCAAGATCGAGCAGAAGTTTAAATAGAAGAAGCGAGACTTTGGATCTGCGAATATGAAGTAAGGGAAATGCGCCCCCAAATTGCAGAACAAAGGACAAAGCAAAGACGGGGTGACCTAGGACAACCCATCGCAACCGCAAGCAAAGAACACCACCACAAAGACAAAGGAGGACACAAGAAAGTGGTGTGAGTTCCATAAGAGCCCCACTCACAACACAAGTGAGTGTCGAGCCAAGCAGTCACTGTTGGCCGAGCTGAAGGATTCAAAATCAGATGCATGTTCCGACTCTAAATCAGAACTCCATAAGGGGAATGACAAAGGGAAGTAGATTATTAATGTGGATCCCAACGTCACTGTTGACACCACCAAGATCCAGAATATTGAGCCCAAAGATCTAGAGGAGGAGGGGGAGTATCTTTTCCACTCACAAATGTGGGTGAAAGGTTCACCACTGCAATTCATTGTCGACAACAAGAGCCAAAATAACCTCATTTCAACAAAGGTCGTGAAGCGGTTGGGCCTACTGACCACACCACACCCGCAGATGGACACCATCGAGTGGCTTCACTAAAGACGAGATCTTCACGTCAGCTAGCAGTGTTGCCTTCCCTACAGCATCAAGCCCTTCACAGATGAGGTATTGGATGTTTCTTCTCTTGAAGTTTGTGATGTATTATTAGGCCAACCATACTTGTGGAAGTGTCATGTTGTATATGAGTCGAGGCCTCGCACTACTATTATTTCTTTGGGTAATAAGATATATAACATACTAGAGGTAGCCCCGCCTACCGCCATCTCTTTGATCTCTGCTAAGTAATGCTGTAAGATCATCTCCTAGACTAGGAAATTTGTTTTCTTTCTGATTCGCTCTCAAAGTAATGGGAAGATCGTGGCCACATTCATGGCCCCCAGGAAAGGTTCCTCCATGCAGAAGAAACAGGTGGATAAGGTTGTGGAAGAACACATAGACATCTTCTCCTCACCCACAGGAGCACCCTTACACTGTAAGGTCAAGCATTCAATCGTTCTGACTCCCGGGGCACCTCTACCTAACAAGCTGATATATTATCGCTCCATTTTGGAAAATGAAGAGATCAAGCGACAAATCCAAGAGTTGCTGCAAAAAGAGCACATCCAACCAAGTTCCTCGCCTTGTGGGAGATTGATCGTACTTGTACAGAAGAAGGATGGGACCTGGAGGCTCTGCATTGATTGTTGGAAACTAAACAAAATCACTGTCAGGAACATGTATCCAATACCGTGGATTGATGACCTTCTAGACCAACTCAGGGGGGCCAAGTGTTTTAGCAAGATCAATTTGAAGTCTGCCTATCACCACGTTCCAATATAGCCCACAGATATATGGAAAATTGCCTTCAAATCCAAGGAAGGCATTTTTGAATGGTTGTTTATGCCTTTCGGGTTGACAAATGGCCCTACTACTTTTATGAGGCTAATGGATGACATCTTGCGGCCCTTCCTTCATTTGTGGTTGTTTATCTGGATGACATCCTCATCTTCAACAAGAGTTGGGAAGAACACTTGCAACACTTTCGGCATGTCCTTCAAACCCTGCGACAGCACAAACTGTGTGCCAACTTGGAGAAATGCACCTTTGGCATGAGCCAGGTACAATATCTGGGTTACATCATAGATGAGTGAGGTGTGCATGTGGATACGACTAAGATCCAAGTCATTCAGGAAAGGCTTGCCCCAAACACTCTAAAAGAGCTTTGCAACTTTCTGGGCCTTGCAATTTTTTATCAGAGGTTCATCTTGAGATTCTCCCATATCACTTGGCCTTTGAGTCAAATTACCAAGGGCGGAGTGCACACAAAGTTCTCCTAGTTTGAGTCCCAATAGAAGGCGTTCATTGAGTTGAAGTGCTGCCTCTGCTCTGCACTGGTACTCACATTGCCAGACCTACAACAACCATTTGAAATTGAGACAGACATCTCTGACTATCGTATTTGTGCAGTCCTCACCACGGGCATCCAGTGGCCTATCATAGTGAGGCACTTTCTGATACAATTCGGAAGTAACCCACCTATGGTAAAGAGATGTATTCCATCGTGTAGGCTTGTCGGCAATCGAAGCATTACATTCTGGGCAAGGAGACGGTGATCCACACCAATCATCAACCTTTTTAGTTTATACAGACACAAGGGAAGTTGTAGAACGATCATAGGTGGTCTACATATCTGCAACCATTCCACTTGAACATTAAATACAAAAAGGGCACCACTAATCATGTTGCATACTGCCTCAGCCGACTCCAATTGCAGCACTGACTACTGTTCTTAACTTTTGTGGCCACGAGACCTCTAGATGGCTACAACTATACGAAAATGATCCAGAGTTCAACTCCACATACCAGATGCTAGTAGATGGAAAACAAGTTCCTGATTTCCACCTCCAAGACGCATTATTATGCTACCTAGGTCAGCTGTGTTCCTTCAAGTGAGTGTGTGAAGTTGATTTGGGAGGCGCACTATAGTCGGGTCGCATGACACTTTAGTGTGGAGAAAATTGTGGTCGTACTACAAAAGTACATTTATTGGCCAAAACTCCGATAGGATGTTGGGAAATATACCAAATCCCGCACTGTCTGCGCCATCGCCAAGACAACCATCAAGAAGCAAGACTTGTACACTCCTCTGCCTACTCCCAGCCAACCTTGGGAATCTATCTCCATGGACTAACTGTCCGGCCTCCCTTCTACCAAGCATGGTAATGACTGTGTATTTGTGGTCGTGGACATATATTCTAAGAGGGCTATATTGTTAGCCTACAAGAAGAATATCATAGCAAAGGACATTGCTAAAATTTTCTTTGAATGAGTGTGGGTACATTTTGGGATTCCGCAGACCATTATATCAAATCGGGATAGCAAGTTCCTAAGCACATTTTGGTCAAGTCTCTGGACACTATTAGACATCAATCTCACCAAGTCAATTGCATTCCATCCTCGGATTGATGAACAAATAAAGGTCATCAACAAGTTGATAGTGCACATACTCTGCATGTACAACTCCAAGCATCCACAGACCTGGGATGAGATCCTTCCCTATGTCAAATAGTTATAATAGAGCTCTCCATAGCTCAACTGTTGCAGTCCCTTTCAAAAGGGTCTAAGATTTTTCCACACAAGTTTTAGGTAGGCAACAATGTTTAGTTGCATTTGCAAAAATAACGTCTTCCTGGAACCCATTGGAAGCTCAAACCACTCTGATATGGGCCTTACACCATTACCAAGGTTGTGGGAGACAATTATTTTGAGCTCAACATTCCCCCATTCCTTGGTCTGCACCCAGTGTTCAATGTGGACCACCTTCGACCATACTTTCCGCCATTACTGGACGCATCAATATTGCAGAACAACTCACACCAACAGAGTTAAACCCAGACTACATGGAACATGCCACAACTGATCGGATCATGGACACACAGATCAAGAACACTCGCCAATAGAAGATCAAACTGTATCGGGTTGTCAAAGTTGGCCAACTCCTGCACCAAGGCAAGTGGCTCACCAGGGACCAAGTTCAGCAGAAATTGACCAATTTCATGGAGGCATTCAACGTAATGGGGACCATTACTTCCTAAGGGGGGAGGATTGATCTAGGCGGATATTGGTGGCCACCCTCCAATTCCACTTAGACCCCCACCATTGTTTCTTTAAGTTTCTCAGTTTCCTTAATTGTAGCATAGTTTACTATTTTTTGCAGTTTTTCAGGTCTTAAACTTCTGGAGCCATTTTGAGGCCATAAACGACATTTTTTTGGAAAATAGACAAACGTGAGTTACACAATCATGTTTGCAATCAAAAGTTATATTCCTCGGATAGATATTTCGAATGAGGTATCATGCACGTCAAACAAAGATCTTATGCCAAAGTTACGACCCCAGGAAGTTGATGTACCAATTTGCCCCAACGGGGCCCATACTTTTGGTGCTTCATCTCCTACGGTTAGGTTTTTGGATGTTTAAGGTTTTCCATTGTTTATCAATAATAAATAGGCCTTCGAGCCTCATTGTAACATAGTTTAGAGGCATGTGTCCATCACATCTCTTCTTAGAGATAAGCTACCATCACCCGAGTTAGTTTATTTCCATTTTGTATGTAAGGATATTTCAGTTCTTTGATATTAATGAAATGAAATTTTATTTCTGTTGCATCTATGTGTTTATTTTTATATTTGTATCATGTTGGGTTTCTTCATAAGTCTGGATCAGTGATATCAAAGAGGTTTGCTCTTTTTCTATTTTTCTTTGCATGTCCCCAACAAGGTCAAGGTATAAAGAGTTAGCGCTTGAACTGGTTGAACCTTTGCAAGGCCAGCCTCGCAAACCCTAACGATGGAGCAGGGGTCCCTTCAAAGAAAGACGATGGAGCAGGGGATCCCTTCAAAATATTGCTCGAAGAAGCCCTTGAGCGACAAAGGAACGCGATATGGACGTATTTTCCCATATCCTTTAGCGAATACCCACAGGCGACGCATCTTCATCTGGTAGCCACTCTGGAGGCACGTCTCCCTTCAAGGTACAAGTCAAATTTGATATTCCCATATTTAAAGACCAGATAGATGCAGGCGTCGTAGATAGATAGTTAAATTTGTTGGAAGGGTATTTTTCGGTTCATGATTTTTCCAATAGGGAAAATATTATGTTTGCACTCCTCAAAGTTATAGATTTTCCCATAGATTCACAAGCTCATGCAATTTACTAAAGCACAAGACATGAATCTATTTCTACTTTCAACCTGCGGAAGCCAATAGATCGATGAAAACAATATGAACAAGAAGAAGACAAATCAATGGCACATAACACAATAAGTTTTCGTGGGGAAAGCCATTGTTCAAAACGCTGCCTATCTGTATTGCATTAAATCAGAAATACGAGTGAAGATACAAAGCTTGTTCTCACTAGAACAAATCCGCACAAGTATGCTCAACTCTTTACCTCATAAGCTCATTATTAGCCAACGCTTAGCCAATTTCCATTGCCTTCCAAGCCCTTATTTCCTTGCACAATTCCTAGGATGAATAGGCCGTATTTAAAGGGAATTCATGCTTCCAAAACCTCAATCATGATTAGGTCCTCTGCCTGATTGCAACATGATATTTACAACTCAGTAAATCATACAATTGATAGTACATTGTCCCTGCATTATAGTCTCAACTAGGTCTTTCTGCGAACTGACATGCATGAGTTTCCAATGAGTGAATCTTCAGTTACCTGGAGTAGCACTTTTGGATGCACCAGTGCACTAACTAACTGCTAATCTTCTACTAGTTCAACAAAAAGTTAGAACTAGTTTAACTGACTATAACTCAGTAAACTGAGTTATCTAATTACAACTTAATCTAAACTCATATTAGACCCCTAAAATTTAGTGAGAACATATACATGACTTCCAAAAGACTTCCAACTCAAAATTCCTAAGTTAATTAAGTTAATTAATTAACTATTTACAAGTTGCTATGAGAATTAAATTCGATTTTAATTCATAGTTTAATTCAAAGGCAAATTAAACTGGAATTTCTTGTTGTCATTTTTCAACACTCCGTCTCAACAAGAAAGGGATTATCTGCTACCATGATCTTGTCTCTGTGAAACTTGAATTTACATATTAACAATGCCTTTGTCAAAATGTCAGCATCTTGCTCCTCCATGGGAATGTACTCTAACAACATGATCTGCCTCAATACACAATCCTGTAGATGATGATATCGGATATCAATGTGCTTGGACCTATCATGAAAAACTGGATTTTCAAAGAGTTTGATACAACTCTGATTATCGCAGTAAATCACTGTCCAATCCATTTGTTAACCAAACATACCAACTAGGATCTTCCTCATCTAGATGGCTTCACATGTTGCCTGACTTGCAGCCATGTACTCAGCCTCTACCGTACTGAATGCAACCGATCTCTATTTCTTGTTGTACCAAGAAACTATCGCTGACCAAATACTAAAAATCCCTTGTGATTTTTCCAGTCGGATGGACTTGCCGCCCAATCTGCATCTGTGAAGCCTTGAAGCTTCACTTCCTCTGTCTGTATGTACTATAATCCATACTGAGTAGTGCCCCTGAGGTATCTCAATACATGCTTTGTCGCCTTCGAATACAACTTGGTAGGCCTAACCATCGCTTGACTCAGCTAGTTAACTGCATAGCGTAAATCTGACCGTGTGTTCACCAAGTACTTGAGTGAACCCACAAGCTGCTTGTAAATAGTAGCTTCCACTACCTCTCCCAAAGTAGCATCCTCCTTCCTCCAGTTATTAGCTAATGGAGTCTCCAGAGGCTTGCAGCTGTCCATGTGGAACCTCTTGAGTATCTCGATGGCATACTTGCCTTGAGACACAAACAACAACCCATCACCCTACCATACTTCCATGCCCAGAAAGTAATGCATGAGCCCCAAGTCCTTCATCTCAAACTCTCTAGCAAGGTCCTTCTTGCAAGATTTGATCAGCTGATCATCACCTGTCAGTCTAAGATCATCAAGATAAAGTACAATGATCAATGGTTTACCTTCCACCACTATGTGGTAAAGGTTCGCATCTGTTTCACTCTTCGTGAAGCCCAACCCGGTGAAGTAGTTATCTATCTTGGTGTACCAGGCACGAGGTGTTTGCTTCTGCCCATACAAAACTCTCTTGAATTGGCACGCATGCGACTCACGATCAAAGGTTTCAAAACCTTCAGGCTGCTTTATGTACACCTCTTCCTCAATCGTGCCATTAAGGAAGGTTGTCTTCACATCCATCTAATGTATCTTCTAGCCCATCTGTGTTGATAGTGCCAATATAGATCTAATCGACGAGTACCTTGCAATAGGAGCAAAGGTCTCATCATAGCCAATCCCCTCTACCTGTCAAGAGCCACGGGCCACAAATCTAGCCTTATGTTTCTCCACACTACCATATGCAGCTTGCTTTACCTTGTAAAGCCAACAGGAGCTCACCACAGACTTATCTTCCAGTCTCAAGACCACATCCCAAACATTGTTACGAACTATGAACTCGTACTCCTCCACCATGGCATCAACCCAATTCGGCTGTTGCACTGCTTCCTCAAAAGAAGATGGCTTTGTCACAACACATCCACTCATAAGAGCCATGTATCCAATGTACCTATTAGGTGACCTCCTCTGTTTGTGTTGTGATGTGGGTGTGTTAAAATTCGCAACTAAGGCCAAACTTCATGTGGGTCATCTTATTTATGGCAGCTGATATTTTTCTTGGATCACTCTCATCGAGAGGTGTAGAGTTGATCTAAAGATCATCCGATTCTGATAAGTATTCATGGAGTTATGAATTTATTTGTGTTATAAGACAATTCATCAAGTTCGGCCAACAACCAAATAAACCCCACATGTGCTCAACGTTTTAGTATAAAAGGAGATGACTTGAGAGTCATTTCACACACACTTCTCTCTTGATTTCTCTCCACTTGTTTTGGGTTTTAGTGTGAGAGAAATCTAGGAGGAAGTAGCCCTAACGCAATCCTAAGGAGGATGCCCTAACACATTCCTAAGGAGGATGATCTAGCAACTATTCAAGGGAGGAGATCCTACTTCTATATGCTGCCTAAAGGAGCATAGACACAGTCCTAGGATGGAGAAATAACGCTATAAGAGGAGGCCTTAACAAGCTATACCTAGCCGCAGTCAAGTAGGGTTACAACATGCCCTAGCCGTAGTAATGAAGTCAGGCCAGCGAGGAGATTCGGCACTGTTTTGTGGGCATCGAGTCACTGAAAGGGAGGCCGAGGTTACTTGCTGGGTAGTCTGAGTTGGAGACCTCTATTACAAATCTGTTTGGGCAATGTTTTGTGGACCCGATACTTGTATGGTGCAGGTCGTAATCTACAAAAGTATTGTGTGCTAGGCTACGGGCCATAGCATCACAGTTAGGGCTTGCGTAGGGTGAATTGAGGGCTCAAATATGCCTAGAACAACAACGTGCTAGGGGAGGTGTCTCATGAGGGTGTGCCGCAGTTTTCCTGAGGGTTGTTCAAGGACTGTGTGAAGAGTTTAGGGTTGCCCTAGTGCCCTAACCAGAACAACCACAAATAACAGTATACAAACATATTCGGAGCAACATTTGTATGGTGTGTTGGCAGCTAGATATAGTGGGACAACAACATGGCACATGGGACAGATGTGGCAGCATGGTGCAACAATGACACATGGGACAGCAGTGGCAGCATAAGGTGCAGCAGTATGATGTGTGCAACATGTTTATGAGGTCGAGCATGTGATGAAGAGCAGCTTGATGACAGTGGTGTAGTGTGATGATACTTTGCAGTATACATTGAGCACAGTGATGACTACAATCATGACTAGTGAAGCATGATGAGATGCAGCATAGTGAGGTGCAGCATGAGGAGCAACACAATGATAGGTGCATCAAGGCGATGGAGTCACCTTGGAGAATCAGTTGAAGCAACATGTCTTCAACTGAGTTCAGCTACCTCATGTATCATCTTCTTAGAGATGATCTATGCTCTTATTTAGATAAGTCAAAGTGTTGACTTTTGTTGTAAATGTACTCTCTCTCTCTCTCTACTGAACTATTGAAGAACGTATAAGAATAATTGATCAAGGGTTTCCCCACATTGGGGTTTGTCCCTGGCTAGTGCCACATCTTGTGTCATTTTGTCTTGGCTTGTCTTCTGCTATTTGTGTTTATGTTCTATCTGCAATTTACTATTATGCTAAATGTGATTGCTAATCTGGAAAAGATATTGAGCTAACTGTGAAAATTGAAATAAATTTCCTAAGCATAGAACATACCTAAACTTAACAGGTTGCTCCCACATTCTCTCTAGCATCCGACAACAATATATCCGCCTCTCTGGTGCGCTTTCTCCCATCTCTGGAAGACTATTCCTGAGTGGATGTTTCCAATCCTGGATCCTCTACATGTGGCTGCTCCACATCAATCTGAGGCTCCTTAACCTTAGGAACTAAAATCTCTTCAACCAGATGTAGCTGAAGCTCCCTCTCAAGGGAAATATGCATGGCCTTCTCCTCGTCGAATCTGACATCCCTGCAAACCATTTTTATCATGTTGGTTAGCAAGTACATCTGATAGTTGTGAGGTGTATCGGTGTACCCCACAAATATCCCCAACTCTGATGCCGACTCAAGCTTCTTCTGTGCATCTTTGGTCACATGGCAATATACCGATGACCCAAAAATCCTGAAGTGACCAACCTCTAGCCTCTTACCGGAGTAAGCCTCCTCTGGTGTGTTCGTCCCAAGTATTTGATGCAGGCTACGATTCTGAACATAAATCATTGTGTTGCATGACTCAGCCCACAAGTGTAGTGAGAGACCTTGATCATGCAACATCTCCCTCACTACCCCTACTATGCTTTTGTTCTTCCTCTCGGCCACCCCATTCTGCTGAGGGTTATGGGGTGTAGTCAACTCCCATTTAATCCCTTCCAAGTTCCACTACACAAAAGTTCTTAAACTTGTTTGGGAGATACTCACCATCGTTATCACTCTGTAGAGCTTTAACCTTCTTGCCCGACTCTTTCTCCACCAATGCTTTAAACTCACAAAACTTTGTGAAGGTTTGATCCTTTTTTCTGCATAAAAAAATATCCAACATTTTTGAAAAAAGTCATCAACAAATATAACATAATACTTGTGTTTGGTCGTGGATGTTGTCGAGAATGGTCCACACACATTTGAACGGACTCGCTCTAGAATAACCTCCACTCAAATGTCTCTATCGTGAAAGGAAGACTTGGTGTATTTACCCAAATTACACCCCGTGCATGTATCAACTTTCTCTAGCATACATTTGGGCAAACCGGTGGAGATTTGCATGATTTTCAAAGCCCCATGATGCAAGTGACCCAATTGCCTGTGCCACAACTCGTCAACGTCTCGACTTTACACCATCTTTGCTTTCAAGCTCAAAGCAACATAATTCTCTATCTCCAACTTATAGAGATTCTTCACCTGAATCCCTATCTTCTTTACTTGACCCGTGGCTATGTGTCGAATGAACGTCTTTCCTTTCGAGAAGATCACATCATAGCCTCTATCCTCAAGCATGGAAATGGATACCAAGTTCTTCTTCAGCCCAGGCACATACATAACATTCTTCAAGTGAGTGGAGCCCCATGCTCCCTCTGAAAAGTAACCGTGTCCAATCCAGTAGCATTATACTTCTCGTCGTCACCCATATCAATATGCATCTGGAGATCTTTCTCCTCCAAGTCACTGAATAACTCTTTGTCGCCAATCATGTGGAATGAAGCTCCACTGTTTAAGTACCATACACTTCTCATCATTGATGACACCATGCATGCAATGAGGGAAAAGTCCAATTCGAATTAAGAGGCCAAAGTCTCACCCACCACTCCTCCTAAGGACTTCTTCTTGGGCTTCTTGAGTGGACAATTTGTAGCAAAATGGCCCAGCTCGTGAAAATGAAAGCACTTAACTTGTGTCATGTCTTTCTTCTTATCTCCATCACAAGAATTTGATTTGGAATGGGAAGCTTTCCCTTTCCCTTTCTTCGCCTTAATCGCTAAGGCACAATTCTCTTCATCATCAGTCTTTGATGAAGAGCCATCCCTAGTGTTCCTCTTGATCTCCTCCTACATCAAATCTGACCATAGTCGTTCCCAGACTAACAACTTCTCCCGACCATTGACAGATTCCCGATAACTATGGAAACTCTTTAGGAGTCCTAGAAGAGCAAGACTCACCATATCATCCTCAGCAACCTTGATTCCAACACTTCCAAGTTTATCATGACATTGAGTGAACTTGGTCAAGTATTTTGGAATAGTCTCGCCTTTCTCCATTTTGATTCTTTGCAATTTGTCCTTCAGTTCCAATTTCCTTTGGTCACTGTTGTTCTGATACAAGTCTATCAATGCTTTCCACATAGCATACGGAGTTTCCTTGCCATGGAGACTCGAGACAATGTGGTCTCGAACTCCCTCAAGGATTATCCGCCTCGCCTTTGCCACACACTTTTTCCATTCGACCAGATTTTGTGCATCTGATGCTGTTGGCTTAGGAATGTCTTGATCAATGAATTCCTTCAAGCCATTATCCTCTTGCAGAGCCTCCATTCTGTCCTTCTAGGCTATATAATTCAAGTTGTCTTCCAAGGCATACTCGAGTCATAAACTGTAGAACGCCATCTGTCGATTCAGAAGTATGTATTGCAAATTCGAATTTCACCTATAACCCATAACTCAAAACTTCAAAATTCCCTCTAGTATATTGTCTTTAGCTTCGATACCATGTATATTTTCTTGTAGATTCACAAGCTCATGCAATTTACTAAAGCACAATACAAGAATCTACTTCTACTTTCAATTAGCGGAAGCCAATAAATCGATGAAAACAATATGAACAAGAAGAGGACAAATCAATGGCACATAACACAATAAGTTTTCTTGGGGAAAACCACTGTTCAAAACCTCGCCTACTTGTATTGCATTAAATCAAAAATATGAGTGAAGATACAAAGCTTGTTCCCACTAGAACAAATCCGCACAAGTATGCTCAACTCTCTACCCCACAAGCCCGCTATTAGCCAACACTTAGCCAATTTTCACTGTCTACCAAGCCCTTATTTCCTTGTGCAATTCCTAAGATGAATAGCTCGTATTTAAAGGGAATTCATGCTTCGAAAACTATGCAATCCTAATTAGGTCCTCTTCCTAATTGCATGCATGGCATTTACAACTCAGTAAATCATACAATTGATAGTACATTGTCCCTGCACTCTAGTCTCAACTGGGTCTTTCTTAGAACTAACATGCATGAGTTTCCGATGAGTGAATCTTCAGTTATCTGGAGTAGCACTTGTGGATGCATGAGTGCACTAACTGATTGTTAATCCTCTTCTAGTTCAACAAACTGTTAGAACTAGTTTAACTGACTATAACTTAGTAAACTGAGTTATCTAATTACAACTCAATTTAAACTCATACTGGACTCCTAAATCTTAGGGATAACATATACATGACTTCCAACTCAAAATTCGTAAGCTAATTAAGTTAATTAAACTTAATTAACTATTTACAAGCTGCTATGAGAATAGAATTCGATTTTAATTCATAGTTTAATTCAATGACAAATTAAACTGGAATTTCTTGTTGCCATTTCTCAACAAAAGTCGCCCTGCACATCAAGGACTGGTGGAAAACCTACTGTGAGCAGAAGAATGAGAGGGAACCCTCACTATTTTTAGCCACACCCATTTGGAACTCTTTCTAATACACCATCAAGGAACATTATCACCATGTCTGGAGTTATGAAGATAAGTACATAAAGTGGACCACACTATGGCAGGGAAGGGACCAAGACGTGTCAGAGTTCACAAAAATTTTCATACCCTTTTCACGAAGTTGGGTATCAAGGATTTTGAGCAACATATGGTACTCAAGTACTACGATTGTCTACAAAAATACATCTACGATGAGATGGAGTTCCTAAACATCTCCTCACTTGGCGACACGTACCGATACGCTATCAAGATCGAGTAGAAGTTTAAACAAAAGAAGCGAGACTTTGGATCTGCGAATCTGAAGAAAGGGAAAGGTGCCCCAAAGCGCAGAACAAAGGACAAAGTCAAGGCGGGGTGACCTAGGACAACCTGTCAAATCCGCAAGCAAATAACAACACCACGAAGACAAAGAAGGACACAGGAAAGTGGTGTGAGCTCCATAAGAGCCTCACTCACAACACAAGTGAGTGTCGAGCCAAGCAGTCACTAGTGGCTGAGTTGAAGGACTCATAATCAGATGCATGTTCCGATTCTGAGTCAAAAACCGACAAGGGAAATGACAAAGAGAATTATATTATTGATGCGAAGACCGACACCATTATTTCCACCACCAAGATCCAAAATATTGAGCCCAAGGATCCAGAGGAGGGGGAGCGTCTCTTCTACTCACAGATGTGGGTGAAGGGTTTTCCACTGCAATTCATTGTCGACAACGGGAGTCAAAAGAACCTCATTTAAGTAGAAGTTGTGACATAGTTGGGCCTACCGACTGCACCACACATGCATCTGTACAACATTGAGTGGCTTCACTAAGGACGAGATTTCTCCGATAGTCAGCAGTGTCACCTTCCCTACAGCACCAAGCCCTTCATGAATGAGATATTGTGTGATGTTGCTCCTCTTGAAGTTTGTGATCTATTATTAGGCCAACCATACTTGTGGAAGCGTCAGGTTGTATATGAGTTGAGGTCTCGCACTATTTTATTTCTTTGGGTAATAAGTTATACAGGATACAACAGGTAGCCCTGCCTACCGCCATCTCTTTGATCTCTGCTAAGCAATGCAATAAGATCATCTCCCAGATTGGGAAATTTGTTTTCTTTTTTTTTTTTCACTCTCAAAGTAAGGAAAGATCGTGGCCACATCCATGGCCCTCGGGAAGGGTTCCTCAACGCAACAGAAACAGGTTGATAAGATCGTGGAATATTATAGGGACATCTTCGCCTCACCCACATGGGTACCCTTGCACTGTCAGGTCAAGCATTCAATCGATCTAACTCTTGGATCACCTCTACCCGATAGGCCGATATATCATTGCTCCATTCTGAAAAATGAAGAGATCAAACAACAAATCTAGGAGTTGTTGCAAAAAGGGCACATTCGACCAAGTTCCTCGCCTTGTGGGATCCTAATCGTACTTGTACAGAAGAAGGATGGGACTTGGAGGCTCTGCATTGATTATCGAGCACTAAACAAAATCACTGTCGGAAACAAGTATCCAATCCCACAGATTGATGACCTTCTGGACCAACTCAAGGTGCGAAGTATTTCAGCAAGATTGATCTCAAGTATGGCTATCCCCAGGTTCCAGTATAGCCCACAGATGAATGGAAAACCTCTTTCAAATTCAAGGAAGGCCTTATTGAATGGTTGGTTATGCCCTTCGGGTTGACAAATTCCCCTACTACTTTTATGAGGCTAATGGATGACATCTTGTAGCTCTTCACCAACTCATTCGTGGTTCTTTATCTGAACGACATCCTCATCTTCAACAAGAGTGTGGAAGAACACTTGCAACACATTCGGGACATCCTTCAAACTCACAATAGCACAAATTGTGTGCCAACTTGGAGAAATGCACCTTTGAGATGAGTCAGGTCCAATATTTGGGTTACATCATCGATGAGTGAGGTGTGCATGTGGATCCAACTAAGATCCAAGTCATTCAGGAAAGGCCAACCCCAACCACTCTAACAGCGCTTCGCATCTTTTTGGGCCTTGCAAATTTTTAGCGGAGGTTCATGTTGGGATTCTCCCATATTATTTGGCCTTTGAATCAAATTACCAAGGGTAGAGCGAAAGCAAAGTTTTCCTGGTTTGAGTCCCAACAGAAGGCGTTTGTTGATTGAAGCGTCACTTCTACATTGCACCGGTACTCACATTGCCAGACCTGCAACAACCATTTGAAATTGATACATACACCTCTGACTATGGTATTGGTGCAGTCCTCACCCAACACAAGTACCCAGTGTCCTATCATAGTGAAACAATTTCCAATAAAATTTAGAAGTACCCCACCTATGATAAAGAGATGTATTCCATCGTACAGACTTGCCGAAACTTGAAGCATTACATTATAGGGTGTTACAATCCCATAATCTAGGAATCAAAATGTTTGTTTATCTTGTTATTTCATTTTGGAGGTTTGTTTGTCAATTTTAGCCTATGAGTCACTATGTGTCATAGTCTAAAAAGTCTCTAAAAATTCAAAATATTTGTAAAGATTCAACAGTCCATGAGGGGTCATTATTAAAGTGGAAGGGGTCATGTCATGGGTATGTTAGTGGTTTATATCTCATACCTTCATGATTTCAAATTTCATCATCATGACATGAGAGGGTTTTGGGCGGCTTAAAAATTCAAAATTGTTTGAAACTTCTCTCATTTTATCTCATCCAAAGTCTTGTTTGAGATCTAGAGCAAGTTGAAAGTGAAAGACATCATTGAGAAAGCCGAAGGAGAGGTTGCAGGTCGAGTTCAAACAGTGGCTGCGAATTTGCTGCGAAACTGACTGTTTTTGTCATCATTTTCAAAAATTGTTTCCGACCAAATGGAGCTGAATTTTGGAAAACTGAAAGAGGTTTTTTCCAAGAACAGGCCAAAGAACAAAAACATCCATCCGTTTTGTAAAATCTGTCAGGGTTCAGGATATATGAGCTCGTCTTTGAACCCTATTTTTCTAGAAATCTGGTCCCCTTTGCTACACAAGTTTATCAGTCCTGGTTATTTTTGTAAATGTGTATATTGGGACCTTCTAGAAGTGATTTTTCTGGTTGGATAAGTGCAGATAAGTTAGTTTAGTTGAGTTTCTAGACATGATGTTTCTAAACTATTCTAAGTTTTAAATCAGTGATGTTTCTAAATTGTGATAACTTTGATATGGTAGTTCTTGCTTTTCTGCAGATGCATTGCATCTAGACTATTCTACTTTTGTGAAGTGAATTTGACCACATAGAGTGGTAATTTTGAATTCCTTATTGTATTTAACGATGTAAATACATGTAAAAAGGAATTCGGGAGTGAAAAGAGAAAACTCTGTAAACAGTGGAGAAAGTTTTAAAGCAGTGATCAGTACATCAACACAGGGATTGTTTTGTTCTAGGATTCTTGTGTCAAACATAATGGTGATGTGCCTCTCTTTGTGATTTGTCTTCCCTTCTAGTTTTCACATGTGCTTTTGCTTCTTAATTATTTGAAATAAAATTGTGCTACAAATTTTACATTGGTAACCTACTAATGCTTGTGAAACAATTTCAGTGTTTTCTTCTGAATTTAGATAGAAGATTCATTTATACATGTTTTATATTTAATGTATCCTCAATCTCATTTCATCTCAACCATATTACAACAAATTTTGTAGATCCAAAAGTCTGCCTACCTCACCCTAGTTCAAACTACTCTGTTGATTGTGATTGGTTACTGAAATATTATTTTGACTCCATGCCCAATGGAATCTCTCTTTCACCTTGTAGCCACAATTAAAAAAAGAAAATCACTTTGATTATCATAACCAGCCTAAAACCCAAATCCCTTCAGTCATTCAATTGCTTGATAGAAGAACATAGTGAGAGAGCCCTCTCCAAGGCTAGGGGGATGGACCTTAGCCTAAAAGTGGTTTGTGGTTACCTATGGGATTTCTCTCGTCAGCTTGGAGAAATTTACGGAGTGCTAACACGAGGAAGGAGACGGTCATCCACAACGATCACCAACCTCCAACCTCTTTATTTTATATAGACACAAGGGAAATTGCAGAACGATCACCATCAGAAGTGGTCTACACGTTATCTGCAAAAATTCCACTGGAACATTAAATACAAAAAGGGTAGTACCAATCATGTTCCATACTACCTCAGCCAACCCCAATTGCAGCACTGACTATCGTTCTCAACTCTTGTGGCCATGAGACCTCTGGATGGCCGCAACTATACAAAAATGATCCAGAGTTTGCCTCCGTGTACTAGATGCTATTAGATGGCAAGAAAGTTCTTGATTTCCACCTCCAAGACGCACTATTATGCTATTTGGGCCACCTTTATATTCCTTCAAGTGAGTGTGCCAAGCTGATTTGAAAGGCACACTATAGTTGGGTTGCGTAACACTTTAGTATGGAGAAAACTGTGGTTGTACTACAAAAGTACTTTTATTGGCCAAAACTCTAACAGGATGTTAGGAATATATTAGATCATGCACTGTTTGCGCCATTGCCAAGCCAACCATCAAGAAGCAAGGCCTGTACACTCCTTTACCTACTACCAGCTAGCCTTGGGAGTCCATTTCCATGGACTCTCTATATGGCTTCCCTTCTACCAAGCATGGTAATGACTCTGTATTTGTGGTCGTGGACAAATTTTTTAAGATGGTTATAGTGGCAGCTTGCAAGAAAAATATCACAACATCGGACATTACCAAACTCTTATGTGAACGAGTATGGGTACATTTTTGGATCTCGCAAACCATTATATCAGACTAGGATAATAGGTTTCTGAGCACATTCTGGTCAAACCTTTGGACACCCTTCTCACCAAGACGACTGCATTCTATCCCCAGACTGAATGGCGAGAGAGAGGTTGTCAACATGATGATAGTGCACATACTCCGCATGTACAACTCTAAGCATCCACAAACTTAGGATGAGAGCCTTCCCTATGTGAAGCACAGTTATAACAGAGATCTCCATAACTCGACTGGTTGCAGTCCCTTTCAAGTGGGTCGAGGATTGATCCACACAAGTTTCAAGTGGGCGACAAAGTTTGGTTGCATTTGTAGAAAGAACATCTTATCGGAGCCCATTGGAAGCTCATATTACTCTGATATGGGCCTTACACCATTACCAAGGTAGGTTTTGGCAGACAATGCTTTTGAACTCAACGTTCCCCCATTCCTTGGCCTGCACCTAGTGTTCAATGTGGACCACCCTCAACCCTACTTTCCACCATTACTGGACACATCAGACATTGTAGAACAACTCACACCAACATAGTTAAATCTAGACTGCATGGAACAAGCCACAACTGATCGGGTCATGGACACACAGATCAAGAACACTCATTAGCAGAAGATCCAACTGTATCGAGTTGTCAAAGTTAGCGAACTCCTGCACCAAGGCAAGTGGCTCCCCATGGACCAAGTTCAACAGAAGTTTCCCCATCTCATGGAGGCACTCAACGCAATGAGAACCATTGGTTCCTAAGGGGGGAGGATAGATCTAGGTAGATATTGGTGGCCACCCACCTATTCCACTTGGAACCTCACCATTGTTTCTTTCAGTTTTTTCAATTTACTTAATTGTAGCACAATTTACTATTTTTGGAATTTTTTAGGGTCTTGGATTTCCAGAGCCATTTTGAGGCCCTAAACGACGTTTTTTTTTTTAAATGGGAAAACTTGAGCCTTCAACTCACCTTTGAATCTCGTTTGCATTCAAAATTTATAGTCCTTGGATACATATTATTTCTAATGAGGTATTGCGCATGTCAAGTGGAGATCGTATGCCAAAGTTATAACCCTAGGAAGTTGATGTACCAATTTATCCCAACGGGGCCCATAGTTTTGTCGCTTCATCTCCTAGGGTTAGGTTTTTGGATGTTTAGGGTTTTCCATTGTTTCTCAATAATAAATAGGCCTTCGAGCCTCATTGTAACATAGTTCAAAGACATGTAGCCGCCACATCTCTTCTCAGAGATAAACTACCATTGCACAAGCCAATTTATTTCCATTTTGTATGTAAGCATATTTCAGTTCTTTGATATTAATGAAATGAAGTTTTATTTCTATTGTATCTTTGTGTTTGTGTTTATGTTTATATTTTTATTATGTTGTGTTCCTACATAAGTCTGGATTAGTGGTATCAGAGAGGTCATATTTTTCTCTGTTTTTTCTTTGCATGTCCCTAACGAGGTCAAGCTATAAGGAGTTAGAGCTCAAACTGGTTGAACCTTTGCAAGACTAGCCTTACAAACCCTGACGACCTCCCATGGAGGAAGAAAAGAAATATGAGGGAGTAGGAAATCCCTTCAAAATATTGCTCAAAGAAGCCCTCGAGCGACAGAGGAACATGATGATGGACAACTTTGCCCAAATCCTTCGATGGATGCCCACATCCGATGCATCTTCATCTGATAGCCACTGTGGATACACCACTCCTTCAAGGCACAATTCAACTTTGATATTCCCATATTTGAAGGCCAAATAGATGTAAACGTCTTAGATAGATGGTTAAATCTGTTGGAAGGGTATTTGATCTGTTTTTGTATGATTAGTTTTGATGTGCTAATAACAATTACAAATTTCTAGACATTTTCTTGCTTATTGCTTCCTGTGCTGGGGTTTCATTCGTTGTCAGTGCATACAATTAGGTAAATTTCCTTAAGTTTAAAAAGATATTCATGAGAAAATAGCTTCAGAAACAAATACTAAACAAAAAACATTTACAGTACAACAAACCATAAAAGAGACACATTAACATAATGTTTTGATAAAGGAGTTCACCCCTCTTGGGCTACATCTCCTTGTCCAGCTTCCATGGCTTGGGCCTTTGTATTAGCTCAATGTGACAAAAATGACATTTTACAAAGCTCTATGGCTCCTAATACCTGCACCAATGTGTTCAGAATGTCCAGATTAGTTAAGAACACCTCTTTATGAGCTCAATTTGGTCGAAAATTGACCTTTCTAGAGTTCAGTCAGTCTTTTCTTACATTTTCTCCTCTAATTCTGGAACATCTCCAGTTAGCGCCGATAAATTTGGTGGCAGGACCGAATTTGGGGGCACCGTCAAATCTGTCGTCAGTTTAAACTTGGGTTAATTAAGGCTTAATTGCACTTAATTAAATTTAAAAATAGATTAGCGCTAAACAATCGTAACCTCCGGCGCTTTTGTGGACTGTTCACTTGTAACGGTTATGTTGCATTAACTGTTGGCCGGAACCGTTGGACGACTAATTGTTAGGCATTATAGCTTGCGTTCACATGCGGGTTAATGCTGCGATTTTGGAGGAGTCTGTTACCTTAACCACCGCGGTTATGTATCGTTCACATGTAGATTAACGTTGTGGAGTGGTTAGGTTAGATGTCGTTCTTGATAACTGTTTGCGGTTATATATATTGTGTTCACATGGGGGGAGGGTTTCCCTGCGGGCTGGCCCTCCCCTAATCGCCAACCTCCAAACAACTACAACTTAAATATATGTTGCGAACTCTATGGTTAAGAAACAATGTATAGACCAGGCGATTAAGGCGTGAGGTTTGTATGCGGTAGGTCGTGGGTTCGACCTTGACTTCCACCAATAAATTTTGTTCAAACATATATATCCAACCCGACCCTTGAGAGGTGTGCCATGTGGCGGCCTCCGAGCTTGCCACGTGGCATTCTTCCATTGGTCTAAAATCAAACCAATAAAAACGCATGTTATAAATAAATATATAGGACATAATGTAAATAATAATAATTAATAATGATTAGTTAATTAATAATTAGGCTAAAGAGTCATATCTAAATGAGACATGACTCTCCATGAAAAGGCACCTGCTTGGTATATAAACAGACCTCTCATTCTCATTTTATCAATCATTATTATTTATACATTTAATATATAATATTTGTATCCTCATGGATAACTTTATATTCCAAGTGTTTTGGAGTAATTAATTCGAAGAATGAACTTTGTTCGCTTCATTTGGTATTAGAGGTGTTCGATCCTCCGGTTGCTCCATCGTTGCACAAAGACGCGCTCTTTGATCCAGGTCCTTGGCCATCAACTCCTCGTCAACTTTTATTGTTGTTGCAATTTAAGCGTTTCACTACAAGTTCTAGAGATTCTCCATTTTCCCTGAAGCCTTGCGCCATTTAAAAAAAAATTATATAAAAAAATATAATAAAAATAAATAAAAATAAAAATAAGTAAATAAATATATATATATATATATTAAAAATATTTATATATAGAAATAATTCAAAAAAAAGTTGAATATGAAAAAAAATCATGTATAAAAAAATTAATAAAAAAAATTATATAAAAAAAACTAAAAAAAAGCGAGTGACAAGAAAAAAAAAATTACTTGCAGCCCTTCGAAACCTCAGCGGCCGCCTGCAATCGTGTCTGCATCGCTATTCCGTGTCCAAACTGCATACGCCCAATTGCCACTCTTCTCAGACTCAAGAACCTCCCTTATTGACCCGCCACCTGCACTGTTAGACCCCTCGGCTGCCGTGACTCCCTCCACTTAACAAGCCAACATTTCGCTGACCCCACACACACCACTACTGAACGCAACCCATGGTCAACTATACTCCATCGCCCAACAGACCCCACCAGTCGATAAACAATATGTCGATCACTACAAATAAACCCTGTGTGTTCGTTCCATTAATTCCGCTTGTTTGTACCTACAACAGTCAACACCGCCACTGAAGTCCACACCTATCAGGCAGTTGCTGCATACCATAGTCAGCCCCGTCCTCGCCTCCTAATTGCAACCGTCTGCCATCAGTGCCAATTGGCCCGACTTATCTCCATTTCGTGGCTCAATTCATCCCGGTTTCGCTGGGAGGATACATTGCCACCGTTCTACATTTTAGTGTGACTTCTCGTAACAAAAACAAGATTGGTATTGTGAATCCAAACTCATGGGTCAACATTAAAACAAAATAACATCAATGCAAGAAGAGTTGCGACGAATGTGCACATATAATTTTGGGCTAATATGGATTTAACCACAGTGAAATCACACCTCAAAAGAATATTTGAATATTTTGGGAGGGTTTAACCAACAATCAAATATATATTTATTCGAAGGAATGTTGAACTTTAAGTGACTAAGAGAGTAGGTTGAAGTTTTGAATTTGAGAAAGGATATATTTCAAATTATGTTAAAGGTGGTTTAAAAAAAAATGTATATATATATATATATATATATATAAGGTAATTAAGGGATATTTTTAAAAGCTCAAGTTGACATATTGTTGACGTAAAAATATCAACACAAAATGGAGTCTAATTCAGAGATGGAAAAATGAAGATTTCCAGAAACCTTAATTGGTTATACTAAAGTACTATTTAAAATTAAAGGAACTCTTGCAGGAAAAGATGTCACTAATGTTGTTTCTCCCATCGAATATAAAAACTATATAACCCCTAAAATCGCAAACCAATTAGTAGTTCCAGAGTCAAATATAATCGAAAAATTAGACTGTTTAAAAAAAAACAATACAAAATAACTAATATACAGTTAAACATTGGCGATTATACATTTATATCGCAATTCTCGATTCAATCCCTATGCACTGACCTAAGTGACATTATTCTTGGATCCCCATGGATGGAAACCTGAGGTTCCTTCATTGTGAATATGAAAAAGAAGTCTTTGACATTTTCATACAAAAAGAAAAAAATAACATTTCGAGATGTTATATTGAAGCCAAATTCAGTAACGCAAGATAACAGACAAAATATTTCAAAAATAATTTTTCAAGAAGGTAATTTTTTTTTACAAAATATGCAAGGAGAAGTTGACAAGATCACTGCTGACATAAATGAAGAAGTTTCTCGGCTTAACATAGTGAAAAATTATTGACGCAAATTAAGAAACTTAAGAAGGATAAGAAGTCATTAGAAAACAAAGTACAACAACTTATTGAGAAGGAAGCATCAAATGTCAGAATTCAAGCTAACGAAAAAACAACAAATACCGATCCAGTGAATGTCACAACTCAGGAAGAAGACAAGCAAGTTGAAGAAAAGACGCGCTTGGATGTTGCAGCTCAGATGATAAACACCCCAAGTGAAGGTTTGGTAACGAACTCAACAACCTTCTCACAAGAAAATAAAAAAATTTCCTCACACCTAATAAGGGAAAGTCAAACCAAAAAAGTTCCCTATCGACATATGAATCATGAGAGTAGACAACTCAATCATGCTACGTATCGTGACCATTCAGAAAAAAAACAACAAACTTTTGTTCAGAAGGATAATTAAGTGCGCACAATTCAGTGCAGTGATAATGCTTCATCACAAGTTTATAGTGATTGAAGGATTCCACAAAAGATTAATCTATGATGGGTGTGATCCCTTCTCAATGCGACAGTTTTGTTTTTCACTTCGAATATCATATCAACATGTATCGACAAAGGTGACAGTTCCAAGACAGAAAGACATTTGAAGCCGAAAAAGAGATCAAGCATTTTTTAACAAACATTGAGAACAAAGCTTTTTGAGGAGGAAGACAATGTTATGAATAAATATTTAGGACATAATGTAAATAATCATAATTAATAATGATTAGTTAATTAGTAATTACGCTGAACAGTCATGTCTAAATGAGACATGACTCTCCATGAAGAGGCACTTACTTGGTATATAAACAAGCCTTTCATTTTCATTGTATCAATCATTCTTATTCATACATTTAATATATTATATTTGTATTCTCATGGATAACTTTATATTCCAAGTCTTCTGTTGTAATTACTCTGAAAAAGGAACTTTGTTCGCTTCAATACACCAACTCACCATTGTATAACGCAACCAAATGGTGACACTTGTCCATCCCTGATTCGTTGTTGACCAATATTGACCATGCCTAGTCACCTGCCACGCCAGCAGTACGGATTGCTGACTGTGCAGTGAATAGGCATTTTTTTTGCAAATTTCATCTATTTAACAAAGCAACCAGAACACAATAACTTTCTCATATGAACTCGGTTTTCGACGAAACGAGTTGTGTTAGGATTATTTTTTCGAGAAGGACGCGATCATTCAAGTTTCGAGCCATTCTAAGAACTTTGATTTTTGAGCTAAATGTTGAGTACCTGATCAGTGTTTTTTGGTTCATGATTTTTCCAATAGGGAAAAGATTACTTTTGCACTCTTGAAAGTTGCCCCCCATGTAAAGGAAAGGTGGGAAACCTATTGTGAGCAAAAGGACAAGAGGGAACCCTCACTATTTTTAGCCTCACCCACTTGGAACTCTTTCTGAGACACCATCAAGGAGCAGTGTTATCGAGTCGAGAGTTATGAAAATAAGTACATAAAGTGGACCACACTACAACAAGGAAGGGACCAAGATGTGTCGAAATTCACAAATATTTTTCATACCATTTGAACAAAGTTAGGTATCAAGGATTTTGAGCGGCATCTGGTACTCAAGTACTGCGTATGTCTACACAAATACATGCAGGATGAGATGGAGTTCCTAAACATCTCATCGCTTGGCGTTGCCTACCGATACGCTATCAAGATCAAACAGAAGTTTAAATAGAAGAAGCGAGACTTTGGTTATGAAAATCTGAAGCAAGGAAAAGGCGCCTGCAAACCGCAGAACAAATGACAAAGCTAAGGTGGAGTGACCCCCACAAGTGAGTCTTGAGCCAAGCAGTCACTAGTGGTCGAGCTGAAGGATTCAAAATCAGATGCATATTCTGACTCTGAGTCAGAACCCGACAAAAGGAATGACAAACTAAAGCAGATTATTGATGTGGAGCCTAGTGCCATTGTTGCCACCACCAACATCTAGAAGATTGAGCCCGGAGATCCAGAGGGGGAGCATCTCTTCCACTCACAGATGTGGGTGAAGGGTTAATCGCTACAATTCATTATCAACAGTGGGAGCCAAAAGAACCTCATTTCAACAGAGGTCATGAAGTGGTTGGGCCTACGGACCACACCGCACCCGCAATCATACACCATCGGGTGGCTTCACCAAGGACAAGATCTCCACGTCAGTGAGCAGTGTCGCCTTCCCTACAACATCAAGCCCTTCACAAATGAGGTATTATGTGATGTTGCTCCTCTTGAAGTTTGTGATGTATTATAAGGCCAAACATACTTGTGGAAGTGTCATGTTGTATATGAGTTGAGATCTCGCACTGTTATTATTTCTTTGGGTAATAAGTTATAGAGAATACCAGAGGTAACCCCACCTACCATCATCTCTTTGATATCTGCTAAGCAATGCAGTAAGATCATCTCCCATACTAGGAAAATTGTTTTCTTTCTTATTCACTCTCAAAGTAAGGGGATGATCGTGACCACATCCATGGCCCTCGGGAAGGGTTCCTCCCCGCAGCAGAAACAGGTGGATAAGGTCATGGAAGAATACATGGACATCTTCTACTCACCCACAGGGGTACCATTGCATTGTCAAATCAAGCATTCAATTGATCTAACTCCTAGATCACCTCTACCTAACGGGCCAATATATCATACTCCATTCTAGAAAATGAAGAGATCAAGTGAAAAATCCAGGAGTTGCTGCAAAAAAGGCACATCCGACCAAATTCCTCACCTTGTGGGAGACTGATCATACTTGTACAGAAGAAGGATGGGACATGGAAGCTATGCATTGATTATCGGGCACTAAACAAAATCATTATCACGAATAGGTATCCAATCCCACAGATTGATGAGCTTTTGGACCAACTCAAGGGGGCCAAGTATTTCAGCAAGATCGATCTGAAGTCTGGCTATCGCCAGGTTCCAATAGAGCCCACAGATGTATGGAAAACTACCTTCAAATCCAAGGACGACCTTATTGAATGGTTGGTTATGCCCTTCTGGTTGACAAATCCCCCTACTAATTTTATGAGGCTAATGGATGACATATTGCGACCCTTCACCAACTTATTCGTGGTTGTTTATTTAGAGGACATCCTCATCTTCAGCAAGAGTTTGGAAGAACACTTGCAACACATTCGACAAGTCCTTCAAACCTTGTGACAGCAAAACTGTGTGCTAACTTGGAGAAATTCACCTTTGGCATGAGTCAGGTCCAATATCTGGGTTACATCAAAGATGAGTGAGCTGTGCATGTGGATCCGACTAAGATTCGAGTCATTCGAGAAAGGCCAGCCCCGACCACTCTAACAAAGCTTCGTAGGAATTTAGGCCTTGAAAATTTTTATCGGAGGTTCGTGTTGGGATTCTCCCATATCACTTGGGCTTTGACTCAGATTACCAAGGGCAAAGTAAAAAAAAAGTTTTCTTGGTCCGAGTCCCAACAAAAGGTGTTTGTTAAGTTGAAGCATCGCCTTTGTTTTGCACCAGTACTCACATTGCCATACTTATAGCAGCCATTTGAAATTGGGACAGATGCCTCCAACTATGTTATTGGTGCAATCCTCACCTGTTACGAGCATTCAGTGTCCTATCATAGTGAGACACTTCCGATACAATTTGGAACTAACTCACCTATGATAAAGAGATGTATTTCATCATGCAGGCTTGCCCACAATGGAAGCATTACATTCTGGGGAAGGAGACAGTCATCCACACCGATCACTGACCTCTTCTGTTTATACAGACACAAGAGAAGTTGCAGAATGATTGCCATCAAAAGTGGTCTACATATCTGCAACAATTCCACTTGAAAATTAAATATAAAAAGGGAAGCACCAATCATGTTGCAAACTTCCTCAGCTGACCCCAGTTGCAGCATTGAATATTGTTCTCAACTTTTGTGGCCACGAGACCTCTAGATGGCCACAAAATGATCCACGAGAACTGTATAAAAATGATCCATAGTTCGCCTCCACATACCAGATTCTATTAGATGGCAAGTAAGTTCCCGGTTTCCACCTCCATGATGCATTATTATGCTACTTGGAAAGTGTTTGTGTTCCTTCAAGCGAGCGTGCCAAGTTGATCTGGGTATAGTCGGGTCGTAGGACACTTTAGTGCGGAGAAAACTATGGTCGTACTACAAAAGTAATTTTATTGGCAAAAACTCCGACAGGATGTTGGGAAATATATCAGATCTTGCACTGCCTGAACCATCATCAAACTAACCATCAAAAAGCAAGGCTTGTACACTACTCTGCCTGCTCTCAGCCAGCCTTGGGAATCCATCTCCATGGACTATCTGTTTGGCCTCCCTTCTACCAAGCATGGTAATGATTGTGTATTTGTGGTCGCAAACAAATTTCTATGACTATATTGGTGACCTGTAAGAAGAATATCACAGCAAAGGACATTTCCAAGCTCTTCTTTCAACGAGTGTGGGTACATTTTGGGATTTCGCAGCCCATTATATCGGATGAGGATAGCAGGTTCCTGAGCACAGTATGGTCAATCCTCTGGACACTATTGGACACCAAGCTCACCAAGTCGATTGCATTCCATCCCTATACTGATGGCCAGACAGAGGTTGTCAACAGAATGATAGTGCACATACTCTGCGTGTACAACTTCAAGCATCCACGAACCTGGGATGAGAGTTTTCCCTATGTGCAACACAATTATAACATAGCTCTCCATGGCTTGAATGGTCACAGTCCTTTTCAAATGGGTCTAAGATTTTGCTACATAAGTTTCATGTGGGTGACAAAGTTTGGTTGCATTTGCATAAAGAATGCCTTACCATAGCCCATCAAAAGCTCAAACCACTCTGATATTGGTCTTACACCATTACCAAGGTTGTAGGAGACAATGTTTTTAAGCTCAAAATTACCCCATTCCTTGTCCTGCACCTAGTGTTCAATGTGGACCGCCTTCGACCATACTTTCCACCATTACTCGACACATCAGATATTGCAAAACAACTCACACTGACAGAGTTAAACCCAAACTGCATGGAACAGGATACAACTGATCGGATCATGGACACATAGATCTAGAACGCTCGTAAGTAGAAGATCCGCCTGTATCGGGTTGTCAAAGTTGTTCAACTCTTGTGCCAAGTCAAGTGGCTCACCGGGGACTAAGTTCAACAGAAGTTTCCCCATCTCATGGAGCCACTCAACGCAATGGGGATCATTACTTCCAAAGGGGGGAGGATTGATCCAGGTGGATAATTGCGGCCACCCTCCTATTCCACTTGGACCCCCACTATTGTTTCTTTCAGTTTTTCAGTTTCCTTAATTGTAGCACAATTTACTATTTTTGGTAGTTTTTCGAGTCCTGAACTTCTGGAGCCATTTTGAGGCCCTAAAAGATGTTTTTTTTGGAAAATGGTCAAATTAGATGCTTTGACTCAGATTGACAATCGAAATTTGTATTCCTCGGATAGATATTTCTAACAAGGTATCGTGCACGTCAAACAGAGATCATATGCCAAAGTTACAACCCTGGGAAGTTGATGTACCAATTTACCCCAACGGAGCCCATAGTTTTGGCACTTCATCTCCTACGGTTAGGTTTTTGGATGTTTAGGGTTTTTCGATAATAAATAAGCCTTCAACCCTAATTGGAACATAGTTCAGAGACATGTAGTCACCACATCTCTTCTTAGAGATAAGCTACCATCGCTTGAGCTAGTTTATTTCCATTTTGTATGTAAGCATATTTCAATTCTTTGATATTAATGAAATGGAGTTTTATTTCTATTGCATCTCTATGTTTATGTTTATATCTATATTATGTTGTGTTCTTGCATAAGTCTATATCAGTGGTGTCAGAGAGGTCTTCTCTTTCTCTATTTTTTTTTTGCATGTCCCCAACGAGGTCAGTGTATAAGGATTTATGGCTCGAACTAGTTGAACCTTTGCAAGACTAGCCTCACAAATCCTGATGGCCTCCCATGGTGGAAAAAAAGAAAGATGAGGGAGCAAGAGATCCCTTAAAAATATTGTTCAAAGAAGTCATCGAGTGACAAAGGAACACAATGATGGACAACTTTGCCCAGATCCTTCGGCGGATGCCCACAAGCGACACATCTTCATCCGATAGCCACTCTGGAGTCACCACTCCCTTCAAGGTACAACTCAACTTTGATATTCCTAAGTTTGAAGGCCAGATAGATATAGGCGTCGTAGATACATGGTTAAATTTGTTGGAAGTGTATTTTTTGGTTCATGATTTTCCCAATAGGTAAAATGTTACTTTTGCACTCCTCAAAGTCGCCCCCCATGTCAAGGACTGGTGGGAAACCTACTATGAGCAAAAGGACGAGAGAGAACCCTCGATGTTTTCAGTTGCAACCACTTGGAACTCTTTCTAATATACCATCAAGGAGTAGTATTACCCTGTCAGGAGTTATGAAGATAAGTACATAGAGTGGACCACACTGTGACAAGGAAGGGACCAAGACGTGTCGGAGTTTGAAAATATTTTTCATACCCTTTACACGAAGTTTGGTATCAAGGATTCTGAGCGGAATCTAGTACTCAAGTACTGTGGTTGTCTATGCAAATATATCTAGGACAAGATGGACTTCCTAGAAATCTTCTCACTTGGCGCCGCCCATCGATATGTTGTCAAGATCAAGCAAAAGTTTAAACAAAACAAGCGAGACTTTGAATCTGCAAATCTGAAGTAAGGGAAAGGTGCACCCAAAACGCAGAACAAAGGACAAAGCCAAGGCGGGGTGACCCAGGACAACCCGTCGAAATTGCAAGCAAAGAACAACACCACAAATACAAAGAAGGACACAGAAAAGTGGTGTGATTTCCATAAGAGCCCCAATCACAACACAAGTGAGTGTCGAGCCAGGTCGAGCTGAAGGATTCAGAATCAGATACATGTTCCGACTCTAAGACAAAACCCAACAAGGGGAATGACAAAGGGAAGCATATTATTAATGCAGAGCCCAGCCATTATTGCCACCTCCAAGATCCAGAATATTAATCCCAAAGATCCAGAGGAGGGGGAGCGTCTCTTCCACTTACAGATGTGGATGAAGGGTTTGTCGTTGCAATTCATCGTCGACAACAGGGGCCAAAAGAACCTCATTTTAGCAGAGGTCGTGAAGCGGTTGGGCCTATTGAACACACCACACTCGCAGTCATACACCATCAGGGGGCTTCACCAAGGACGAGAACTCTACGTTAGCTAGAAGTGTCGTATTCCCTATTGCATCAAGCCCTTCATGGATGAGGTATTGTGTGATGTTGCTCATCTTGAAGTTTGTGATGTATTATTAGGCCAAACATACTTGTCTACGTGTCATGTTATATATGATTTGAGGCCTCGCACTATTATTGTTTCTTTGGGTAATAAGTTATAAAGGATACCGGAGGTAGACCCGCCGACTGCCATCTCTTTGATCTCTGCTAAGTAATTCAGTCAGATCATCTCCAAGACTCGGAAATTTTTTTTCTTTCTTATTCGCTCTCAAATTAGGGGGATCGTGGCCACATCCATGGCCCCCGAAAAGAGTTCCTCCACGCAGCACAAACAGGTGTGTAAGGTCGTAGAAGAATACAGGGACATCTTCTCCTCACCCACAGGATTACCATTGAACTGTCAGGTCAAGCATTCGATCGATCTAACTCCCGGAGCACGTCTACCCAACGGGTCCATATATCACTAGTCCATTCTGGAAAATGAAGAGATCAAGTGACAAATCTAGGATTTGATGTAAAAAGGGCACATTTGACCAAGTTCTTCGCCTTGTTGGAGCTTGATCATAATTGTATCGAAGAAGGATGGGACCTGATGCTTTACATTGATTATCGAACAATAAACAAAATCACTGTCAATAATAGGTATCCAATCCCACGGATTTATGACTTTCTGGACCAACTCAATGGGGCCAAGTATTTCAACAAGATCACTCTGAAGTCTGGCTATCACCAGGTTTTAATAGAGTCCACAAAAGTATGGAAAACCGCCTTCAAATCCAAGCAAGGCAATTTTGAATGGTTGGTTATGCCCTTCGGGTTGACATATTCCCTTACTACTTTTATGAGGCTAATAGATGACATCCTCCGGCCCGTCACCAACTAATTTGTGGTGGTTTATATAGACGATATCTTCATCTTTAGCAAGAGTTGGGAAGAACACTTATTTGGCAGGTCCTTCAAACCCTGTGGCAGCACAAAATGTGTACCAACTTGGAGAAATGCACCTTTGGCATAAGCCAAGTCCAATATATGGGTTACATCATAGATGAGTGAGGCGTGCATGTGGATCTGACTAAGATCCAAGTCATTCGGGAAAGGCTAGCCCTAACCACTCTAATATAGATTCGCAACTTTTTGGGCCTTGCAAATTTTTATCGAAGGTTCGTATTGGTATTCTCCCATATCACTTGGCCTTTGAGTCAGATTACCAAGGGCGAAGCGAAAGCAAAGTTTTCTTGGTCTGAGTCCCAACAAAAGGCGTTCATTAAGTTTAAGCGCCACCTCTGCTTTGCACCGGTACTCACATTTCCAGACCTGTAGCATCCATTTGAAATTGAGATAGGCGCCTCTGACTATGTTATTGGTGTAGAGCTCACCCAGCACAGGCATCCAATGGCCCATCATAGTGAGGCACTTTCTTATACAATTAAAAAGTACCCCGCCTATGATAAAGAGATGTATTCCATCGTGTAGGCTTACTGGCAATGGAAGCATTCTATTCTGGGGAAGGATACATTCATCTACACCAATCACTGACCTCTTCAAATTATACAAACACAAGGGAAGTTGTAGAACGATCGCAATTAGAACTGGTCTTGTTATCACTCCAGGAAACTCTCCTAGGTTGTAGATCGGAGATTCCTAGTAACATAATGCTCAATAGTTTATAGATTGAATGGATAGATGGAGAACACTGACTGTACTAGTAGATGCATACATAAACATATATGAATGGCTAACTACAGAAAGTAAATGAAGCTTGCAAATCTAATTTATCAACGCAGAGATAAGATGATAGTTATCTGGCATTAGACACAAAAGAAAACATGAATAAGCTATTCAAGTGCAAGCTTAGAATAGAGGAGAAGATGGCAATTGAACATGTAACAACAAAAGAAGCTTGTATTACTGGAATGAAGATGAGACGCTAAGAGGAACAAAGTATCCATAGTCTCCAAAAGTTAAACCATTCTATAGCTATGTTGATAACCTGAGCATTAGTGAAGATTATGTGTGGATGAAAGTCTTTGTCCAGAGCCTAGATGGAGAGGCTAGAAAATGGATCAGAGAACTGACCCCAAGGTCTATAGAAGATATTGAAGCTTTAGATGATGCATTCCTAAATCATTGGGGGAATAAGAAGTATCTACTCTACTACCACATCGAGTTTGGCAACTTAAAGAGGGAAAATGGTGAGTTGTTGTCTGATTTTAATAAGAGGTTTAACCGCATGTATAGCAAGATACCAGCTGAAGTAAAACCCACCACTACCTCTGCTAAACTCACCTATGCCAGTGCCTTTGATTCTGACTTCTGTCTACTGTTGAGGGAGAGGCAATGTGCTACCTTGGTTGATATGCAGGATGCAGCCTTGGAAGTAGAATCAAACATCATGGCTGCAGAGAAGCTCAAGGGGAATGTTGATAGAAGGAGACAGAGGGGTGAACCTTCATCATCTTCAGATCCCAAGATAGATAAAATGACCAAGATGATAGAGTCATTAGCCTCTGAAATCTCCAAATTAAAGGTTGAGCAGCACCCTGGGAAAAGAAGAGTTCCTAATGCCTTTGCTCCTAGAAATCCAAATCCATATAGAAGAGCTAATGAGTAGTTGCAGATTCTACAAAGAAGCAAAGATGCCATGAAGACCAAAGGTGAAGACCCTTTTCAAAATGTAGTCATGGAGGAGGAGCAGTTTGATGAAGATGATGAGATCCATTGTATGGAAGACAAAGGCAGTGCCTCCTTTTTTACCTTAGCTGCCTATGAAAAGTCATTATTCAATGACCAGATCAGCCAAGAGTGGGATGGTGGAGCTGTTCTGCAAACTAATGATCGACACAGATATGATCTGAGGTTGAAGATGAATAATGCCAAGGAAACTCATGTTTAGAAAGTTGTTGTCCCTGCAATACAACAAGCTAATAAGCAGAAACGACCCGCAGTTGATCCCATCATCCTCAAAGCCCCAGCTCACGAGGTAAGAGGCCTTGACAAGTCCCCTTCTCCTTCCAGTTTTCAATCAAAAATTCAGAAGCTAAGAATACCTATACCTCTAATTAAACTAGTGAAGAATGAGTCCTTCAAGAGATCTATCCTCGAGGCCCTTGAGCCTAATGCCATCCAAGCCTCCACTGACTATGTAAATCTGCCAGATGATAAACCAACTGTTGTTCTCAGCCCAATGATTGAAAACTATGATGACAGCTCCCCATCATTCTATGTCTCTTTGACTATTCATGACAAAATCCTTCACAACTGCCTTCTGGACACAGGAGCCAACCATAATTTAATGGCCAAGGCTGTCATGGATGAATTGGGGCTTGACATTACCAAAGACCTAGCCATCACCTTGTCTCAGCTGCCCATGAAGAGCATGATGATGGATATTGTGGTAGCAGATGTACCCCCAAGTTTGGCATGTTGCTTTCCAGAGGTTGGATCAACAGATTAGGTGGAACATTGCAAAATGATCTGTCCTATGCTACTATCCCAGTTTTTGGAGGTGAGAGTAGGAGATTATATAGAAAAGCTCAATTGGATTATATCATTAGTGATGAAAAGAATCTCACTAATCATCCCATCTATGTTGTCGACACTAATTTTGGAGCCTATATTCTTCAGATTGAAGAATCCCAGTTGGCCTCCATGTAGCTTAGAAAATCGGTTTGCCAGATCACAGAGGAAGAAGGCCCACAGATTTGGGACACGTTCTTTGATGGATCTTGCTCTAAGGAAGCTGCAGGGGCAAGTGTAGTCCTTGTATCCCCCACACAAGAATGCATTCATTTATCTTTCAAGTTAACTTTTCAGGTCACAAATGACATAGCAGAGTACGAAGCTTTGATATTGAGCTTAAAAGTTACTAAAAAAATGGGCATCAAAGGACTGAAAGTGTTTGGAGATGCAGACCTTATCATTCAGCAGGTGAATAGAACTTTCCAAGCAAAGCATCCAAGGCTGAAAGAATACAGAGATGAGGTATGGAACCTCAAGGGTTCTTTTAATAGTTTCAGCATTTCTTACATCCCTAGAATGAAGAACTAGCTTGTTGATTCCCTTGTTGTGTCTACTAGCACGTTTATCTCTCATTTGCCTCCTAAATTGGCTTATGAAGTTCAAGTGAAATATAGACCATCTCTACCTGACAATGTCAAATACTAGAATGTTTTTAAAGATGATGATGAAATTAATAGGTTTTTACAAGTCATTGATGAATTTTTTGAAATGCACATTGACCAAGAAAACGAAACCATTGAAGAATACAACCAGTCCAAGCTAAAGGATGAAATTGGTCAGAATAACATTGTTCAGCTGCCTAGTAACCATATACCCAAAGGATTGGTGCCTCTAGAGAAGTTGTTTGATCATAATGATGTACCTTATAAGCCTGCGAAAAAAGAAAATGAATCTGTTGTTCATAGACATAATGTAGGGAGTCCAGACCATCCAAAGTACGTAAATCTATCCACCCACTTGTCTTCTGCCCAAAGTTCTGAGTATTGCACCCTAATGAAACAATTCGTTGATATTTTAGCTTGGGAATATAGTGATCTTAAGACCTACGACACAAATATCATTCAGCGTAAGATTCCACCGGAGAATAACACCATCCCTTTCAAGCAGAAATTAAGACCTATCAGCCCTCTCTTATTGCCTTTGATTGAAAAGGAAATCAAGAAGTTGTTGGATGCCAAGATCATAGTTCCCCTAAGGTATTCAAAGTGGATACTCTGTTCCTCTCAGCGTCTCATCTCCATTCCAGTAATACAAGCTTCTTTTGTTGTTACATGTTCAATTGCCATCTTCTTCTCTGTTTTAAGCTTGCACCTGAATAGGTTATTCATGTTTTCTTCTGTGTCTAATGCCACATAACTGTCATCTTATCTCTGCGTTGATAAATTAGATTTGCAAGCTTCATTTACTTTCTGTAGCTAGCCATTCATATATGTCTATGTATGCATCTACTAGTACAGTGAGTATTCTCCATCTTGAATTATTCTATAGCTATGTTGATAACCTGGACATTAGTGAAGATGATGTGTGGATGAGAGTCTTTGTCCAAAGCCTATATAGAGAGGCTAGAAAATGATTCAGAGAACTGACCCCAAGGTCTATTGCAGATATTGAGGCTTTAGATGATGCATTCCTAAAGCATTGGGGGGATAAGAAGGATCTATTCTACTACCACACCGATTTTGGCAACTTAAAGAGGGAAAATGATGAGTTGTTGTCTGATTTTAATAAGAGGTTTAACCACATGTATAGCAAGATACCAGCTAAAGTAAAACCCACCACTACCTCTGCTAAACTCACCTATGCCAGTGTCTTTGATTCTAACTTTTGTCTACTGTTGAGGGAGAAGCGATGTGCTACCTTGGCTGATATGCAGGATGCAGCCTTGGAAGTAAAATCAAACATCATGGCTGCAGAGAAGCTCAAGGGGAATGTTGATAGAAGGAGACAGAGGGGCGAACCTTCATCATCTTCAGATCCCAAGATAGATAAAATGACCAAGATGATAGAGTCATTAGCTTCTGAAATCTCCAAATTAAAGGTTGAGCAACGCCCTAGGAAAGGAAGAGTTCCTAATACCTTTGCTCCTAGAAATCCAAATCCATATAGAAGAGCTAATGAGCAGTTGCAGATTCTGCAAAGAAGCAAAGATGCCAATGAAGACCAAAGGGTGAAGACCCCTTTTCAAAATGTAGTCATGGAAGAGGAGCAGTTTGATGAAGATGATGAGATCCATTGTATGGAAGACAAAGGCAGTGCCTCCTTTTTTACCTTAGCTGCCTATGAAAAGTCATTATTCAATGACCAGATCAGCCAAGAGTGGGATGGTGGAGCTGTTTTGCAAACTGATGATCGGAATAGATATGATTTGAGGTCGAAAATGAATAATTCCAAGGAAACTCCTGTTCAGAAAGTTGTTGTCTTTGCAATACAACAAGCTAATAAGCAAAAATGACCCGCAGTTGATCCCATCATCCTCAAAGCCCCAGCTCACGAGGTAAGAGGCCTTAACAAGTCCCCTTCTCCTTTCAGTTTTCAATCAGAAATTCAGAAACTAAGAATACCTATACCTATAATTGAACTAGTGAAGAATGAGTCCTTCAAGAGATCTATCCTCGAGGCCCTTAAGCCTAATGCCATCCAAGCCTCCACTGATTATGTAAATCTGCAAGATGACAAACCAGCTATTGTTCTTAGCCTAGTGATTGAAAATTATGATGAAAAATCCCCATCATTCTATGTCTCTTTGACTATTCATGACAAAATCCTTCACAATTGCCTTCTGGACACAGGAGCCAGCCATAATCTAATGCCCAAGGCTGTCATGTATGAATTGGGTCTTGACATTACCAAGCCTTATCGTGACCTGTTTTCTTTTAACTCTAGAAAAGTGAAATGTTTGGGATTAATCAAAGACCTAGCCATCACCTTGTCTCAGCTGCCCATGAAGAGCATGATGATGGATATTGTGGTAGCAGATGTGCCCCCCAATTTTGGCATGTTGCTTTCCAGAGGTTGGATCAATAGATTAGGTGGAACATTGCAAAATGATATGTCCTATGCTATTGTCCCAGTTTTTGGAGGTGAGAGCAGGAGATTATACAAAGAAGCTCAGTTTTCTTATATCATCAGTGATGAAAAGAATCCCACTAATCATCCCATCTATGTTGTCGACATTGATTTTGGAACCTATATTCTTCAGATTGAAGAATCCCAGTTGGCCTCCATGCAGCTTAGGAAACCGGTTTGCCAGATCATAGAGGAAGAAGGTCCACAGATTTAGGACATTTTCTTTGATGAAGCTTGCTCTAAGGAAGCTGCAGGGGCAGGTGTAGTCCTTGTATCCCCCACACAAGAATGCATTCATTTGTCTTTCAAGTTAATTTTTCAGGTCACAAATAACATAGCATAGTACGAAGCTTTGATATTGGGCTTAAACGCTGCTAAAGAAATGGGACTCAAAGGACTGAAGGTGTTTGGAGATGCAGACCTTATCATTCAGCAGGTGAACAAAACTTTCTAAGCAAAGCATCCAAGGTTGAAAGAATATAGAGATGAGGTATGGAACCTCAAGGGTTCTTTTAATAGTTTCAGCATTTCTTACATCCCTAGAATGAAGAACCAGCTTGCTGATTCCCTTGCTGTGTCTGCTAGCACGTTTATCCCTCCCTTGCCTCCTAAATTGACTTATGAAGTTTAGGTGAAATATAAACCATCTCTTCCTGACAATGTCAAACACTGGAAATTTTTTAAAGATGATGATGAAATTAATAGGTTTTTACAAGTCATTGATGAATTTTCTGAAATGCACATTGACCAAGAAAATGAAACCATTGAAGAATGCAACCAGTCCAAGATGAAGGATGAAATTGGTCAGGATAACATTGTTCAGTTGCCTAGTAACCATATACCCAAAGGATTGGTGCCTCTAGAGAAGCTTTTTGATCATAATGATGTACCTTATAAGCTTGCCAAAAGAGAAAATGAATATGTTGTTCATAGACATAATGTAGGAAGTCCAGACCATCCAAAGTACGTAAATCTGTCCACCCACTTGTCTTCTGCCCAAAGCTCTGAGTATTGCGCCCTAATGAAACAATTCGTTGATATTTTAGCTTGGGAGTACAGTGATCTTAAGACCTATAACACAAATATCATTCAGCATAAAATTCCACTGGAGAAGAACACCATCCCTTTCAAGCAGAAATTAAGACCTATCAGCCCTCTCTTATTGCCTTTGATTGAAAAGGAAATCAAGAAGTTGTTGGATGCCAAGATCATAGTTCCCCTAAGGTATTCAAAGTGGATACTTTGTTCCTCTCAGCATCTCATATTCATTCCAGTAATACAAACTTCTTTTGCTATTACATGTTCGATTGCCATCTTCTCCTTTGTTCTAAGCTTGCACCTGAATAAGTTATTCATGTTTTCTTCTATGTCTAATGCCAAATAACTGTCATCTTATCTCTACGTTGATAAATTAGATTTGCAAGCTTCATTTACTTTCTGTAGTTAGCCATTCATATATGTTTATGTATGCATCTGCTGGTACAATCAGTATTCTCCATCTACCCATTGAATCTATAAACTATTGAGCATTCGTGGTCTAAAGCCTTATCAAGCTGAGGGTGTTCATGCATGTCTGGAGTGAAAACAGAGTTGAAACAGTCATCTGACTTGATCCAAACCCCAATCCATTCCAATAATTCAGAGAACGACATTGAATATTTATATGTTACTAGGCATCTCTGAGCTACAACCTAGGAGAGTTTCCTGGAGTGATAACAGATCTACATATTTCCAACAATTCCAATTGAACATTAAATACAAAAAAGGCAGCACCAATCATGTTGCAGACTGCCTCAGTCAACCCTAGTTGTAGCATTGACTTCTATTCTCAACTCTTGTGGCCACAAGACCTCTAGATGGTCGCAACTATACAAAAATGCTCCAGAGTTCGCATTCACATACCAGATGATAGTAGATGGCAAGTAAATTCTTGTTTTCCACCTCCAGGTCACATTATTATGCTACCTGGGCCACCTTTGTGTTCCTTCAAGCAAGCGTGCCAAGCTTGGGAGGCGCACTGTAGTTGGGTCGCAGGACACTTTGGTGTGGATAAAATATTGGTCGTGCTACAAAAGTACTTTTATTGGCCAAAACTCTGATAGAATGTTGGGAAATATATCATATCTTGCACTATCTACGTCATCGCCAAGCCAACCATCAAGAAGCAAAGCATGTACACTCCTCTGCCTACTCCCAGCTAGCCTTGGGAATCCATCTCCATGGACTATCTATTTAGTCTCTCATCTACCAAGCATGGTAATCACTGTGTATTTATGGTCTTGGAAAATTTTTATAAGATGGTTATATTGGCGACTTGCAAGAAGAATATCACAGCAGAGGACACTGCCAAACTCTTCTTTGAATGAGTGTGGGTACATTTTGGGATTTCGCAGACCATTATATCAGATCGAGATAGCTGGTTTCTCATCAATCCTTTGGACACTATTGGACACCAATCTCACCAAGTCAATTGCATTCCATCCCCATACTGATGGTCAGACAGAGGTCATCAATAGGATGATAGTGCACATACTCCACATGTACAACTCCAAGCATCCACAAATGGGCACTATTGGACACCAATCTCACCAAGCCAATTGCATTCCATCCCCATACTGATGGTCAGACAGAGGTCGTCAACAAGATGATAGTGCACATACTCCACATGTACAACTCCAAGCATCCACAAACCTAGGATGAGAGCCTTACCTATGTGCAACATAGTTATAACAGAGCTCTCCATAACTCGACTAGTCCCAGTCCATTTCAAGTGGTTTTAGGATTTTTGCACACAAGTTTCGGGTGGGCGACAAAGTTTGGTTTCATTTGCAAAAAGAATGCCTTATCAGAGCCCATTGAAAGCTCAGACCACGCCCATATGGCCCTTGCACCATTACCAAGGTTGTGGAAGACAATGCTTTTGAGCACAGCATTCCCCCATTCCTTGGTCTGCACCCGGTGTTCAATGTGGACCACCTTTGACCATACTTTCCACCATTACTGGACACATCAGACATTCCAAAACAACTCACACCAATAGAGTTAAACTCAAACTACATGGAACAAGCCAAAACTAATTGAATCATTGATACACAAATCATGAACACTCGCCAACAGAAGGTCCAACTGTATCGGGTTGTCAAAGTTGGCCAACTCCTACACCAAGGCAAATGACTCACCAGGGACCAAGTTCAGCAGAAGTTTCCCCATCTCATGGAGGAACTCAAAGCAATGGGGACCATTGCTTCCTAAGGGGGGAGGACTGATCCAAGTGGATATTGGTGGCCACCTGCCTATTCCACTTGGATCCCCACCATTGTTTCTTTCATTTTTCAATTTCCTTAATTGTAGCACAGTTTACTATTTTTGGTATTTTTTCGGATCCTGAACTTCTGGAGTCGTTTTGAGGTCCTAAACGATGTTTTTTTGTTGGAAAACGGGAAAACTTGAGTCTTAAACTCACGTTTGTAGTCGAAATTTATAATCCTCGAATAGATATTTCTAATGATTGTATCGTGTGCCTCAAACGAAGATTTATGCCAAAGTTACAACCCTAGCTAGTTGATGTACCAATTTACCCCAATGGGGCCCATAGTTTTGGCTCTTCATCTCCTAAGTTAGGTTTTTGGATATTTAGGGTTTTCTATTGTTTATCAATAATAAATAGGCCTTTGAGCCTCATTGTAACACATTTAAGTTGCATGTAGCTACCACATCTCTGCTCAGAGATAAGCTACCATCGCTTAAAATAGTTTTTTCCCATTTTGTATGTAAGCATATTTCAGTTTTTTGAAATTAATGAAATGAAGTTTTATTTCTGCTGCATCTCTCTGTTTATGTTTATATCTGTATTTTGTTGCGTTCCTGCATAAGTTTGGATCACTTTGTATTAAGTTCGTGTTGTGGCCACAACATCCCTTAAATTTTGAATTTAAGGAGCCTTTCAAATGAATTCTGATGATGTTAGTTTATCAATCTTTTTGTCATTCAAGCTCTATTGCACTTACAGTCTTTTTAGTTCTTCAAATGCGAATTATTTTAACTTAGGCCATTAATCTGCCGGACTTGAGAACCTTTTTAGGATTTGATCATATTTTGGCATATCCTTTGTTATAACCATCATGACTGTCTCTTGGTTTTCTTGATTGTCGCAGTTCATCTCCCTAGTGGTCATGAGAAAGTGATGTCACACTTTCGGCTATCATATCACTTCGCATTTTTAATTTGGTTTTATGTGTTTGTACCTTTTTCCACATAATTTGGTTCATTAACTACATGAAAAATGGGACAAATAGTTAACAAACTGATTGTAGCTATATGGGAATGTTCCAAATACATCATATAAATAATTTGTAAATTATAAAAATATTGTAAATATTATAACTTTGTAAACATTGTAACACTAAAACACATACATATATTGTAAATATATATAATAATAAAATACAAATTATATTAACTTTTGCATGTAATGCACACCAAGCCCGTGGCATACTACAACATGTAGTATGCCCTAATCCAACAACCAAACCTAGCATGCATGACCACCACATAACCTGTGGATTGTGCCTCCTCCATATCACTTGGCGTGTGACTACATCAATCGCATATATAAATATTAATAGTTTTAGCTATGAATAACCAATGTGGGATAATCTCGCACATGACGTGCATGATGTAATGGCTGGGGCAGATGGCTTTCACACTGCCCAGCCGAGTTCGAATCCTGCGGAGAGGTTGTAAATGTTGTAAATGTGGAATATGAGTGGGTCCTACCGAAGCTTACAAAAAAAAAATGTGGGATAATCTCCAGGCATAAAAAACAAAACATTTTTAAAATTACGTACGCACCATGCTAACACAACACAATGCCCATCCAAGCCATCAACTAACGGGCCCTATCTTCACTTGTTCCTCAATGTAACGTGCCAACCCAAAAGAAATATAAACGTCAAACAAACGATTCCCACATTCATGTGGGATTATTCTCCATATTATACGACGTCCCAAGAATGACCACAAACACTGGGATGGAGGGAATGAAAATGTGTCATTTTTCTATCATTCATCCCGTCACGTGATCTCATGCAAAACAACGTACCACCAAATATAAGAACAAGCCTCGATCCAACCGAATTTTGAGAACCTTGTCGCATTTTTTTACGCATTTCTTTTCACATATCTTGCGATGGTATTTATCAAAACCTACGAATCATTTTCACAATTTCACATGTGTATACCCACAACAATTAATCTCTACATCACTCTAATACACTATTCAAATCCACATAATTAAATGATTGTCACATAATAAATTAATCTGGTTTTATTTCAATGTTTACAGTTGGTGATGTGAATCTCTCAAGATTGTTAATGATGTTGTAAGGTCAATTTACTAAGTAAACTAACACATATGGGTTTCAAGTGAAATCAAATTAGGAAGGTAAGACTATAAAGTTAAAGAAAGTGTATATTACAAATATAATTTAAGTTTTAAAAGACTAACAAGTTTTGTGTTCAAGATGCAGTAAGCAAGAGAAGAGGTTCCTAACTCAGGAGAACCTGGTTGTCCTATTTCACAGTGTTGTCCCCAAGAAGAGAAACTAAAGAGCAGTGGTCTGTAATGTGTAGATAGCAAAAGAAGAGGCTCCTAGCTTAAAAGAACCTAGTTGTCCTTCCTCACAAATCTACTCCAATATCATTACCATTGCATCAAATAAAACTGAAATTCAAGAAATAATACAAGAAATGAAAAAATGATGATTTTAGCTATGATTCATAACTTGATAGAAAGAGAATTTAACTTAAATTCTTGTTTGTCCTTTCACATGAAAAATTGATTTTAAACTATCATCATCCCAAAAGCACACAAAAGCATAAATCTAAAACACGAAATACTAAAATAAAATTTATGTTAATGTAATCAAAGTGTATTTAGTATGGGAGCCCTTCAACCTTGCCTTGTACACCTAAGGAATTCTCAGCGATAGCTAACTTATGAAAATATCCACAGCATGAATAGCAACTTAAAACAATAGAGAGTATTCTTCAAATTATCAAAAGGTCTCCAATATTCTGAATACAAATTACATACATGAATGGTTCATAAACTGAGTTTAAATAAGCAAACTATCAACAAACTTAGCTACAATAGCTCTAACAATATTCATCTATCATAATCCATCCATCCAGGTCGAACTCATTAAGTTTGGTTCACAAAATTAGGCAAAATCCCAAAAAATAATATTTTGCCCCTTTTTAATAGGGATTTATGAATGACAGGGCAAGTTTGACCAGCATTGACCGAGGTTGTATTTGTTCAGTTTGACCGAATCAATAGGTGTTCATCCATCTGTGGTTCCCAAGCTTTCCAAATATGCGCTCAGATCTCGCCCCAAGTGTCGTACACATATGACTTTAACGGAACTATTACGAGAATTTTAGTGCAGTCCAAATTTACTCTTAAAACCCAATTTTTACAAAAATCTCTAAAAATTGAAAAACTTAATTTAATTACCTGAATATGCAAAATAAGAGTGAAATGAAGCATATATGTAAGTGAAATATGATGAAATATGGTGGTAAATGGATGGGTTTATGATAGGCAAAAATGACCAAAATTCAGGGCCAACATGTTAGTTTCAGTGTTTGCAGCCTTCCTCCAGTGATCAAACATGCTCTTACAAAGTGATTTTAAGGTGTCAAGGTCAAATTTTATCATTTCAGTGAGTCTTCAAGCAAAATTTGGTCACTAGGTACTAGGTCTAGGGTTTGTTTTCACTCCTTTCAAAGTTGTCCAAATGTCAGTCAATGTCACCATTTAGCTGAGTGTACCATCATTCAGAGGGTTGTCATCATCATGTCAGGTTCTAATGGGTCATTTTACACCTTGTTCATGCTTCAGCGGTGCCTAGGCAAGGTTCATTTCCCTCTCCTAGGGTTTTGAAGGTAATTTCTCTTGGATGGTCAAATCATCAGCAAAACTTGTATCCTTATGTTTATACACCTTCCCCTATCCTTAATGTACCCTATTAAACAGTTCCCATCACTGATATCCCTCAAATTTCTCATTTTCGCACAAACTCTAGTTTCTTGCTACAACTTAACAATTTTCTAGGCTAGGCCTGTGTTTTGCCCTTTTGGACCTCTTCTTCTCACTCAATCTCTAAAATTCCACTTTCCTCTGCTTCCTAACACCCCTCCCTACTTCCCAAAATTTTCTCAAGAATTTAGAAGCCCCTTATCCCCTTCATTTCGCTTCATTTCGACAAATCCCCTGTTCCACACATCGGGATAGGTTTTACTTCAATGATATTTTTGAGCAAGAAAAGATGAATTTGGGAAAACTGAGAGAATTTTTTGTCCACAATATGCCAAGGAAGAAAAACCTCCTTCACTTTTTACACAGGTGTCATGGTTTTAGAGAAATTTCAAAAATACAGTTGCCTCAGGAGAATTGATACACCTCTGAAGTGATCTTGGGAAAATCAAGTTTTATCCTAGCTTGGTTGGCCAAATGACTTGCTTTATGAGTGAAATGATAATTAGACACAGAGTTTTCCAATGAACTATCATGAGCTCAATTTGGAGTTGAGGAAGACTTTCAAAAGTTGACTGCAAAAGCACTCTGCCTTGAGGCAGCCTCATTTTGCACATTTTGACCAGTCTTGGGAGATTTGATTTTTGACAGGGCAAATGAACTCCAAATTGAAAAATTCCAGTTGGGTTGAAAAGTCAATAAACTTTCCAACGAGCTATCCCACACCCAATTTGGACACCGGAAAGGCCTCCAAAAGTCTCCTGCAAAAAGGGCGACGCATTGGGTTTGGAGCGCGACGCACTGAAAGGGCGCGGCGCATTGGGCAGTGCCCTGCAGTGTAAATTTTGAACGAGCGCGACGCATAGAGCAAGCGCGGCGCATTTGGTTTGTGGCGCGGAACATAGAGTTGTAAGCCCAATTTCACCCATAAACTCTCTCAAATTTCCAAATTTGCTCAATCCTATGGTGTGCAAGTAAGTCAAGCTTGCTTCCCTTGCTAGTGAATGAGTTTTTCTTAAAACTTATGGTGGTTTAGTGAGACAAAACTCAAACCCTACCTCCTTGCAATTTTTGCTCAAAAACAAGTGCTTAGGGATTGTAGTTTATGTTTTTGCTGCCAAATTCCATTCCCTCACTCCCACACTCTTTGTTTCCCAAATTCATTTTCTAGTTTCATCCCCATATCCCTAATTCACATATCCCTAAATTCACTAACCCCATATTCCTAACTTCCCAAACCCTAGCTACACATTCCTAAATGATAATTGTTATCCCAAAATCTAAAAACTGTCCCTAAAACCCTTCTATTCCCCAAAAACTTGTCAATAACATTCCCAAAACCCCTCATACACTTTCCCTTCACAATCCCTCAAACATTCTCATCCTTGGTAGCAGAAAACTAAAAACACCATAAATCTCTTCATACTCATAAAAAAAACTCACACATTGGCAAACATGGAGTCTGATCCTTCCTATGACCAAGATGAAGAGACACTCAGTGATTCTCCTAGAGAAATGCATGCACCAAGGAGACCTCGCAAAAGTGGAAAACATAACCGGGAGGAGCCCACTTCACTTGCCGAGTTGTAGCAGCAGCAACATGAGTACTATCTCCACCTGGGGTGGAAGGGGTCTCATTTTCGACATCAGTAGAGCAGGTACAGGACAAGGGTAAGAATCCCTTGCATGATGAGGGACCGTTAGGAGGTCAAGAGGCAAATTTCATCCTCATTTAGGATAATGACACAGATTTGGGCTCACAAAGCTCAAAACTCAAAGAAGTCATTCGGGAGCAGCAAGATAACATTCATCATTTGTCTCTCAATATAGAAAGAGCCAAGTGGATAATTAACTATTTGGAGTAGAGGAACAAACAACTGGAAGATCAGAAATCATCATGGAGCTCCAAAATATGAAGGCAAAACGACAAGCTTCCAAGAAGAGGAAAACCCAGTTGACAACACTTGAACAAGAAATCCAAGCTGATCGTGAATCTTAGCTTGAGAGAAACAAACTTGCACTTGGAGAAGATGCTGGAGAAGGCCAACAACGAGAAAAATATGTTGAGGCACATGGCCTACCACTACATGGCAAGAAACAAAGTGTGCAAGGCAAGAATCAGGAATTTGAAAGCCAAGTTGAAGAAGGCATCATGGAGGCAAAAAGAGAAAGATAGACTTCAGATCTTGGCTGAGGCTTCCTTGGCCCAACACAACACTTAATGGAGGACACTCAGCCCAAATTTCAAAACATTTGGGACACTTTTTGCAATTTTGGAATTTTTGCCTTAAAAAACAGAGTTTTCTGCCCAAAGCGCCGCGCCACCCAGCGCTCACTTTTGATGGGGACCTCATTTTGAGGAAAATTCAACATATTTAGATTTTTCATGGAAAAATATGCATGCTCGCAAATAGACAAGAAATTTTGACAAGTTTTGAGCTTCCAAAAAGGTCAAAAACACCTCAAAAATGACCTTTCTACCCCTTTTTTGATACACAGAAAGCAGTCTTGGGAGAACTCAGTTTTGGAGGGGCAAATAGAGGCCAAATTCAAAAATTTCACTTGTGATGGAAAGAAAACAGACATACCTTTCCAAAAATCCCACTTGGAGCAAATTTGGACACTGGGAAGGCCTCCAAAATCAACTGCAAAAAGGCGCTACGCATAGGGAAATCAATGCGGTGCATTGGAGGAATTTTGCTCAGTTTGACCAAAAATACTCTGTTTTTCGCCTAGTTTCTTGACAGTTTGATTTTTCTTCTTCTAAATTTCAAACTCATGATGTAATTTAATGTGACATGATGGATTTTGATGTAATTATGCTAAATTTTCACTCATAGAGGTAGATTCATCCATCGAAAGGTAGTTTGCAACTGAATGAATCAGTTTCCTAGTTTTTAGAGACAAGATGTTCCACTGCCTACTTTTTAGTTCTCAGTTTAGATTTTGTTGGAACAGCTCCTAATATTATGAGCTAGACCCTTAAAGGCTAGGATGAGTTGTTGGTTGCCTATATCTTATGTTTTTTTAGTCATTAGCATGGTTGGACTTTTGAGAAAGCAAGGAGTTTCATTGTATATTCATATCAGCATTTTGGCTAAGGAATTGAGACCAGGGATTGTAGCACTCTTTGGGATTCATGTGGAATTTTGTCTTGGTATAGTGCTTTCTTCTGTAATTTTGAATTTACTTATGTGTTATGTATGCCATTATCTATCTTGTTTCTTCTTAACTAAAACAAACAAGGGAAAAGGTAGAATCCATTGAAATTGCAGTGCTCTACCTAGGGTTTGCTTTAGCTTTTGATGTTTTCAGTTGTTTGAAGAGGATCCCTGAGCTTTCTTGACCTCTTCAACTCCTCACATGTCTAATCTCTCCATCTCATTCAATTTGAAGTGCCAAATTAGTTGCTTACCTTGCCCCATTGAGATCTCTGCAAAAATGAGACTCATTCCCCGCACCCAAAATATTCTTTTCCATTTGAGCCAGCAAAAACATCATTTTATTCAATCAAACTCTTTTGCACACATACCTAGCCTAAGATCAGTGGTTATATCAGTCATCTCAAGCCTTTAGTGATCATATTTTTCTGAAATTGACCTGGAGAGAGCCCTCTCCCGACCTGGTAGGGCTAGCTACCAAGTTAAGCGTGGTTTGATGTTGGCCCTGGATCCTACCTTTCTCAGCCTGAGGTAGATTTAGGCACTAACACAACAAACGCTCAATAAATTTACGATGGCCATCTATTATAACACATCACTTAAATCTTATCATCTATTTGGATGGTCAACAACATAAGGAATTTGGTACAGTATCCTCATTAATCACAATTTTCCACTTCCCTATGCAGAACAAATTTTGTGTCACTCGTCAATCATGTCTTTTTTGCAAACATTTCCTACGTCGCAAGGATGAAAAATCACAAATGTGATTCTACCTGCATCAGGTGATTTGTGTTGGTGTTGATGTTCTCTGAAAATGGAAAGAATCTCAAGCATCAAGGCTAAGAATCCGATATGGAGTGTTTTTTATGAACAAATGAATAGACACCAAGTGCTTATAAGTTACCAGAGAACCTAAGGGAGCTCCGGGCTTTGAAAGCACTTTCAATGGAGAGGATCACTCAAACATTGTTTTGCCATCAATTAGTCACATTGTTCTAGCAAACTCTATCAAGAATAAAGCAGATTTCTATTCAATATTCTGGATCAGACTCAGCGTCCATTGAAGTGAATAAGGATCTTGAAATTTTAACTAATAAACATACTCAGCTAACCACTGCTACACATTCAAGCCTTCTACATAATAAACAAATTATTGTTCAAAGTTGTTTTATAAAGAAATTGGTTACAACAATCAATTGTAATATGACGAGGGGTATCTATGTTTTCTAAGAGACAAACTGTGAAATCTATTTATACAGAGACTTGGCTCTGTATCAGGGTTCTGGACCCACATATTAGGAGACTATAGAATAGGACTGAAGTAATATTTTATCTCGACATTATGTAAAAAGGGAGACTATCTGTAGATTTGTTCAGGGTTTAGACTTCGTAATAAAGTGGTTGTGCACTTATGTCAATCACTTTTATGAAGGAGTTGAAGGCCTTGAAGGATTATATATATAAATTTGGCATTGAAGTAGACAATTATAAGTTTCATTTCCTTACATTATTGCAATTGATTGTTTATTTGTTTTTGTTGCTCTTATGTTATTTTTAGTTTAGTTTACATGTTATAGGAAGTAGTATATTGATGAGACTTTTAACACTATTGTTAACATATTTTGTATTGTGCTAATTGTTGTAGATTAAACTAGATTGAGGTTATGGATTCATGGGGTTAGTTTATAGTGTCTAGATAACCTTTTATTATATTATCGTAAACTTCTCTTGCTTTATCTCATATTCAATTTCAAGAACTTGTTCTCTTGCTCAACATAAATCTTATGATGAGTTCATTCGTCTTAATGATTGTGTTTGGGAATATGCATAGATTATTTTGATAACTTTTTATCATATTCTTTTCATTCTGACATAGGCACCAGGGCTTCGATTCCCTATGTTTTCACACTCAGAAATAATGTTCACCATTCTTTTGACTCTCTGAGGCCATTCACCTTTTATTTGCTTCGTATGATTACAACTTGCCAATTCCTACCTTTCTTTTCCTCTAGATCTAAAAGAAAATCAAGCCTCTAGCTAGAAGCATGTAAGTCATCGCTTACTAAATACCCATCTCCTTCGAGATCACATTCAATGCACGCGACAAATAGGCTTATTTCTTTGTATTAAATGTTGCAAATCAAAAGTTTCTCAACATGTATGTTCAATTATTTTCTATCTTTAACATATATTATGAATAATATATGCATTCAATGATTTCATTATGTGGAATGCCACGGTGGAATCAAAACATTTATTGTACGAATCGCTTCTCCCCTTCCCTTATCTCCACAAATAGATTTTGTCTACACCGTTGCACTTCACACATGTGGCTGCCCAACAATGTTTCTTAGAATTGTAGGAGGACGTTAATATTTTTTTATACATTGTACGAAATGTAGAGGTGCAAATTCATACATTGTACTGAACATAGTTAATAGTTACGCATTAAAAGGAGACTTTAGCAGGTTTATTATGTTCAAATATTTTGGTTTTGGATACATTATATACAATGGCTAACTAAATGAACTAATGTATCTGGAGGTACATAATATCCCGAAAGAGAGTTTATGTTCCTTCGTACAAATTAGCGAGCAACTTTTGGTTTCTGTTTAATGGAAAATGACAACCTGGTTGATTGTCTCTTCAATTCAAAAAGATTAACATGTTTTTCATGGCCCGAGCGGTACAAAATTGCAATGGGCATAACCATGGGGCTAACTTCCCTGCACGAATTTTCCAATATGACCATTATTACAAAGACCCGAAGTTTGGTGTGGTTCAATCAAACTGACACATTATTGCGAAGGTGTGGGAGATGTGAAGGAATTTTTCATTTTGATTCCTATGCACCTCTATAAACCTGTGTTTTGGCCACTCCAGGGCTATACAACCATAGTCACCACTCTTTCACTCATTATAATTATAAATGGTGAGTGATTTTAAGTTGTTACGTCAATGGGAAAGGCATACGGGTTTATGGCACATCCCTAAATAGATCGTCTATAACAGACAGAGTTGCAAATAGATTAAGAAATACAACTCAACTCTTCTCTAGAATATTGTGCTTTGACACTACAAATTAAAGTCTTTGTTCTTTGCTACGCACACTTGTTCTTCCACACAACACTAATTGTTCACACACATTAAAAATACACTTAACTTAATATTGCATAATAATAATAATAATAATTTAATCCACAAATGTGAAATTACAAATGCACATAATATTCATAAACATTTTGCAAAGAGAAAACGTTTCACATTTCGTAATTCAAAATATGTAATTGATCAATCAAAGTTCCTAAAGATATGAGTAAATGAGTTATGCAGATTGAAGTTGCATGGGACATTTGAATTGACTCGCTTCCCTAGAAATCACCACCTTCTACTATTTTTCCACTGAAACATGTTACAAAATATTTGTATTGGAGATAAAACTATCATCCATATTTTTTATCGTCCTAATGTCTTGGATGCAATATTGACGGTGTGCAACATTTTGCTTCGATTGAAGGCGTAAGAAAGAATCAGGGTGACATTAAACAATGTGATGGGAACCACATGCGAAGACGAAATAATTACCATCCTTGGTATGCTAATGATGATTGAATTGAAAGAAAGTCGTTGATATTGTCCCTAAATTAGACTCTAGCAGCGGAAAAGAGCACGTGGACCACCTTTTCGACCCATTGGGTATCGAGATGATATGATAAAAAGAGTATAATGATGAGGTGAATAGGATTGAATGAGAAGGAATTGGAATTAATTTGAGAGGTGGCACGTGTATGCCATTCTTTCGAACTGAATTGAAAAATATTTCACACACGTTCCACACAGAAGTGTAGAAATCTTGCTTTACAAGTAATAATGATGAAGCCAATGTAATGATTGTCTATGGGAAGGAGTAAGTGGTGCGAGTCTTCAAGAGTTATAAAATACAAACCAAGGGAAGGAAGCTAACAGAAGAACCAATAGAGGAAATTTCAGAGTACATGAGAGTTCAAAAGAGTAGAAAAATTTGCAATTGCGGCAAGAAGGGTGGTGCAATAATGGCATGAGCAATAGATAAAGCTACACTATTAATAAAGAGAGAAGTTAAAGGAATGGCAGCAATGGAGAGCATGTAGTGAGGAAGAGTCTATATTTTTTACTGATCTAGTATGATGTGGTTATGGAAGAAGAGACAGCCTCAGGAGAGCCAAAGATGACAGAAGGAAAATAGGGGAATTCGTCTATTGGTGGTAGCCCAATCACGCCAGGTAGCCTAGAAAAGAGAGGGTATCTTCCACTCATGAGGATGGTTTACACGGCACATCACAACTGCACCAGTTAAGTTAATCTAACATGGATTATGGGAGGGCCCTACAATTCTGGGCAGTCCTTACAATAGGGGTTGTAACATTGGAAAAAGGTTTGATCTTTATGTATACAGGGGTGGCATGAGGAGTCCCAATCAAGAACCCCTGCCTTGGTGGGTAAACAAAACCACTCTTTACACCAACCCTATAGGTATCACAAAGAAGGTAAAAAGGTCGAGTTATTGCCAATCCCTATGAATGAAACAAGAAGATGGAGCAACATGAAGTAGGAAAAGGTCAGCACCAGACATATAGCTCAGTCAACCTTAGTAAGGAAAAATGTTCCTAGACCCATGGTGATAGTAGAAGGGCTGAGCGGCTCAGAACGAGTTATATTTTTTTGTTAGCGACTTATTGGAGACTGTTTTTTTTTTTTTTTAGTATTATTGCAGGAGACTGCACAAAAGACATTAGCGCATAGTCTCTATAAAGGAAATTTTTCCAAGCTTGATGTTGCTTAATTATATACGAACTTCGATTTGAAGGACAAAACCCTTTGGCATGTTTTCTTTTTACATATTCCATCGTGTTGATTGAATGAATGTAAGTTTTATAAAATTAAAACTTTATTCTTAATGAAAAGTTTTGAAGAATATGAAAAATTATGTTTTTGTGTATTGGTGATTAACAATTTATAGTAAAATTGTTGGTATACATTAAGGTTTCTTATTTAAAAGGTAATAGTAATAAATATTTAATCCACAAATGTGAAATCACAAATTCTCATAGTATTCAGAAACCTTGAATACCAAGAAGCCACTCTTTTCTAGTCCGACAATGACAATCCTTATAGCGATTGCCTGTTACATTACGAATTAAAGTTTCTATTCCTAGTTAAAATAATTTCGTGTTTGTGCAATAAAGTTCTCTTTGCACCCCCATTCTCCCGCACACACCACGTCCTCCACACATCCTTCATTCTGCACAGATTCACATCTCTATGCAACTGTTCACCCCCACGGCTAAATATCTAAAAGTTTTCAATGGAAAGGATTTTAAAATGAAATAATAAGAGATAAACTCACTAGCAATTTATGTCTTGTTGTTAGTGTCATAGCACTAACCGAAGAAACCCCCAGCCGCTTTACCCAATGATGCAAGGACTTACATAATTGCATTACTATTTGGTTTAATAATAGTGTGGTCCACAAGAGTTCTAGTTACTGTTTTTTATTCTGAATCTGAGAATGCCATCAATTTCAATGTACTTCAAGATTAATTATGTTGGCAACTTCTATCATATTTTGACAATATCAACACACTAGTGGTTATTGTGAAAGAGAAAAGTGCTAATATATATAAAACATGACAGATAACAAGGTGTTTCAGTTGGGAATGACTGGAACTTTAAGTCTCTTTGTTATTTCCTATGTTTTGGTAGTCATCTGCAACAAGGCATGCATCAACAAGTTTGATTCTGTAAATAGTGGATAGGGTTTTCCCACTAAAAGGGTTCGCAAATTCCATTCTATAGATAGTGGATACTTCAAAGCCTGTTTAGCTAACAATTTTCATTGTGTAGATTTAGCCAAGAAATTCACCAACCTATTTTTTATTCAAAATATCGCAACATTGTGGATGAAAGTTTCTATTACACTCAAATAATACAAATTCAACGCACATTGACGCTAAGAGAAATTTTATAGTCACTAGCAAGGCAAATGTGAAATATTCGTTATTTTTAGTTTACAAATCGCTCTTTCTAATTGTGCATATTACATTACGAATTAAAGTTTTTATTCCTAGTTAAACTAATTTAGCATCTATGAATTAAAGTTTTATTTCCTAGTTAAACTAAACTACTCTCCCGCAAAGCTAAATATGTAAAAAAATTAATTGGAAAAAATTTTAAAACTAATTTCATGCATGCGGAAAAAAGTTCCCTCTGCACCCCAATTCTCCTACACATACCTCGCCCTCCGCACATCTTTCATTTCGCACATATTCACAGCTCTATGCAACTGTTCTCTTACACACCCAAATTTGCAAAAGTATTAAATGGAAAATAGCTTAGAATGAAATAATAAAAGATAAACACACTAGCAATGTGTGTCTTTTTGTCATTGTCACAGCACTAACTGAAGAACCCCTCCTCCCCCCCACACATACCCCATCCTTCATCCATCCTTCACTCCGCACAGATACATAGCTCTATGCAACCACTTTCCCGTACCACTAAATCTATAAAAATTAAATGGAAAAGAGTTTCAAATTAATTTTGTGTCTACACCCATTCTCCTACACATATCCCGTCCTCTGCACATCCTTATGCATTCACAATGTTTCATATCTCTAGATAACAATGACTAATTTTGTAATATGCGAAGAAAGGAGAAAGGGTGTGTGGAGAAACTGTGCGATAGAGTTTTACATTTGCAATAGTATAATGTTCCTACTTTATATATATCTTAATTAGGTAGATAATGGTATAGTTTAAGTATTAAGATATTATGTCCTTATATATCATGTTCGATGCACTCGACAAATGACTTAATTCTTCGTACTAAATGTTGTAAATCGAAATTTGTTTGCCATGCATGTTCAATAACTAATGTTTTTACCGCAATAAGGATAAATTTTTTAATTATATGCAATGCAGAAGGACAATGAACGTTTTCATTGCTTAGAGTACGAAACTGGAATCAAAACTTTTATTTTACAAAATGCAAACTAAAATGGTCCTACCTTAATCACTGTGTATATTAAGCCTAACATACTTTATAATATATGATAGGAAAATGTGAAATACTTTTTATTTCTAGTTTACAAACCACTCTTTATAGTTATGCCTATTACATTACGAATTAAAGTTTATGTTCATAGATAAAGTAATTACGCATCTACAAAATAAAGTTCCCTCTACACCCCCGTTCTCCCGCACATACCCCGTCCTCCACACATACTTCATTCCACATAGATTCATAGCCCTATGCAACTGCTCTCCCACACAACTAAATATGTAAAAGTTCTAAATGGAAAAGAATTTAAAATTAATTTCATCCCAACGGAATAAAGTTCTCTCGGCACCCTTGTTCTCCCACACATACCCCGTCCTCCGCATAGTAAAAACTCTACATAAGGAAATCTCGACACAAACGAAACATAATAATATTAATTGGATATTTGTTAAACCTCCCCCCCATGAAAAAGATGTTGAAAATAGCAACAAGAAATGATAAAAATAGAATCCATAAATTCCAGTTTAATTTTTCCTCGAATTAAACTGAGAATTAAAATCGAATTTTATTCTCATAGCAACTTGTAATAGTTAACTAGAGTGAATTGACTTAGTTAACATAAGAATTTCGAGTTGGAAGTATTTTTGAAGCCATGTGCATGTTCTCCCTATATTATAGGGGTCCACTATGAGTTAAGTATGAGTTGTAATTAGTTAACTTAGTTTACTGAGTTAAGGCCAGTGAAATTAGTTCCAAATTGTTTGAGGAACTAATAGTGAGTTAACATCCAGTTGGTGCCCTAATGCATTAACTAATGTTATTCCAGTTAACTGAAGATTCCCTCATCAGAAACTCATGCATGTCAATTATGAGAAAGACCCAATTGAGACTAGAGTGCAGGGATAGTGTACTATTTTTTTATAATTTTCTAAGTTGTACAGATAGTGCATGAAATCAGGAATTGATCCTTGAAGGGATTGTGCAGTTTTGGATGCACTGATTTCCCTTTAATATGGGCTAATCGTCCATAGGAATTGCGCAAGGAAATAGGGACTTGGAGAGCAGGCGAATTGGCTAAGTATTGGCCAAGAGTTTGCTTGTGAGTTGGAGATTGATTACTGAGTTTTGGGATTGTTCTTGTGAGAACAAGCATTGTATTATCATCTTGGATTTCTGATTAATGCAATACAGATAGTGGAGTTTTGAGCTGTGGCTTTCCCAGGATATTTATTTTGTTATGTGCCATTGATGTTCTTTCTCTTGTCGATTATTATTTTGCTCGATCTTTATGTGTTTCTACTGTAAAGAGTAGAAGTATATTCTTGTCTCTCATTTTAGTATATTACATGAGCTTGTGAATCTACAGGAAAATCTACATGGAATCAGAGCTGAGAACAATATACTAGAGGAGATTTCAAAGTTTTTGAGTTCAAGGTTATAGGTAAAATTCGAATTTGCAATACATACTTCAGGATCTACAGATGGCATTCTACAATTTGCGGCTCGAGTATGTCTTGGATCGAAGCTCGAATTAAATAGCCTGAAGGACAGGATGGAGGCTGTGTTCGAGGATAATGTGTTGAAAGAATTCATTGATCAGGACATTCCTAAGCCACCAACGTTGGATGCTCAAAATCTGGCCGAATGGAAGAAGCGTGTGGCAAGGGCGAGGCGGATAATCCTTGAGGGAGTTCGAGACCACATTATCTCGAGTCTCCATGGGAAGGAAACTCCACATTCTATGTGGAAATCATTAAAGGAACTTTTCCAGAATAGCGAGGAAGTTTGCATTGAAAGATAAACTTCGAAAAATCAAGATGGAGGCAGGCAACTCAATTCCAAATTACTTGACCAAGTTCACTCAACGTCGTGATGAACTTGGAAGTGTTGGAATCACTGTTGTCGAGGATGATATGGTGAGTCTTGCTCTTCTTGGACTCCCAAATGGTTGGCATAGTTATCAGAACTCTATCAATGGTCGGGATATGTTTCCAGATTGGGAACGACTATGGTCGGATTTGATACAGGAGGAGATCAGGAGGAACACCAGAGATGGGACCTCTTCCAAGGAAGTAGAAGAGGATTTTTCCTTAGTGACTAAGGCAAAGAAGGCCAAGGGAAAGGAGTCCCAAGGAGAGGAGGGCGGAAAGAAGATGGACATGAATAAATTCAAGTGTTTTCACTATCACAAGCACGGGCACTATGCCAAGAACTGTCCGCAAAAGAAAGCAAGCAAGAAGGAGCCGACAATAGTGGCAGCAGGTGAAGCTCTAGCTTCACAATTCGAACTTGATTTCACTCTCATTGCGTGCATGGTCGGCACTACCATGAGAGGCGTGTGGTATCTTGATAGCAGTGCCTCATTCCATATGACGGGGAATACAGATCTCTTTAATGATTTTGAGGAGAAAGACCTCAAGTAGAACCTAGGGTTTGGAGATGACGAGAGGTATAGAGCTACCGGTATCGGTATGGTTACCTTTTAGAGGGAGTATGGCTCCCCTTTCAGGATCACAGATGTGATGTATGTTCTAGGACTAAAGTAGAATCTTGTTTCAATCGCAATATTGGAAGACTGTGGATATGATGCGGCTTTTAGTAAGGGAAAGGTTTTCCTTAGGCACATCACCACAGGACAAGTGAAGCAAATCGGTGCACGGTCAAGAACCTGTATGCTCTTGAGGTTCAATATGTGTGCAAAGCCTTGAGGAGCAAGGCAAAGGTTAGAGACTTGGTGGTTGAGAGGGAGAGTAAATTACCTCTCAACATGCAGCCCTAGAAGAAGCCTCAAAAGCAGCTTCAGGAAGTTGTGGACTAACCAAAACTAGAGAAGCTGAGAGGAGACCGAGTGGAGGCATCCAGTCATGCAGACACCTCCAGTAGGGGGAAATTTCAAGCCAAGTGGGCAAAGGGATCACATGCATCCATATCTCTAAGTGTGAGGTGGGGCGATGTGAAGTGATAGTCCCAAGAGGGCTGAAATTGGGCAGGATCCATCGAGAGGTTTTATCTCATGGATCAGACCTTGCTACGGGAGCCCAAAGTACATAGTAGCAGGAGGAATCAGTGGGATTGATGCAGATAGAGATCAAAGTGATAGAGGCTAGAGACTTCATATACTAAAAAATCTCATAGAAGGGTTGAAAACAGTGCAAAAAGGCAGAGTCAACAGAAACGCATAGTTTTTCAGTCTACAGAGGCAATAACAATCAGAGACTTTGATGACAGAGGCATCATTATGATTCAGGTTGGATGTTTTTTTGTTTCTAGGGTTGCTAGAGCAACGACACTAGAGAGAAGTGTTGCATGCAGAACATTCCAAAGGTTCAGGATCGGGATCGAGTTGAATTCCTTTCTTATTGAGAGGAAGTGTTGAAAATAGCAACAAGAAATGATAAAAATAGAATCCAGAAATTCCAGTTTAATTTGTCCTTAAATTAAAATCGAATTTTATTCTCATAGCAACTTGTAATAGTTAACTAGAGTGAGTTGACTTAGTTAACTTAGGGATTTTGAGTTGGAAGTCTTTCTGAAGTCATGTATATGTTCTCCCTATGTTATAGGGGTCCAAGATGAGTTAAGTATGAGTTGTAATTAGTTAACTCAATTTATTGAGTTAAGGCCAGTTAGATTAGTTCCAAACTGTTTGAGGAACTAATAGTGAGTTAACAGTCAATTGGTGCACTAATGAATTAACTAGTGCTACTCCAGTTAATTGAAGATTCCCTCATCAGAAACTCATGCATGTTGATTCTGAGAAAGACCCAGTTGAAACTAGAGTGCAGGGACAATGTATTATTTGTTGTATAATTTTCTTAGTTGTGCAGATAGTGCATGCAATCAAGAATTAATACTTGAAGGGATTACACAGTTTTGGATGCACTGATTTCCCTTTAAGATGGGCTAATCATCCATAGGAATTGCGCAAGGAAATAGGGACTTGGAGAGCAAGAGAATTGGCTAAGTGTCGGCCAAGAGTTTACTTGTGAGTTGGAGATTGATTTTACTGAGCGTTGGGATTGTTCTTGTGAGAACAAGCATTGTATTATCATCTTGGATTTCTAATTAATACAATACATATAGTGGGGTTGGGGTTGTGGCTTTCCCTGGATATTTATTATGTTATGTGCCATTGGTTTGTCTTCCTCTTGTTGATTATTTTTTTGCTTGATATTTATGTGCTTTTGTTGTACAGAGTAGAAGTAGATTCTTGTCTCTTGTTTTAGTAGATTACATGAGTTTGTGTATCTACAAGATAAATTACATGAGCTTGTGAATCTATGGAAACAGCCCTACCTTAATCACTGTGTATATTAAGCCTAACATACTTTATAATATATGTAATAGAAAAATGTGAAATATTTTTTATTTCTAGCTTACAAACCACTCTTTCTAGTTATGCTTATTACATTACGAAATAAATTTCATGTTCATAGATAAATTAATTACGCATCTACAGAATAAGTTCCCTCTACACCCCCATTCTCCAGCGCATACCCCGCCCTCCACACATCCTTCGTTCCACATAGATTCATAGCCCTATACAACTTCTCTCCCACACAACTAAGTATGTAAAAGTTCTAAATGGAAAAGAATTTAAAATTAATTTCATCCCAATGGAATAAAGTTCTCTTTGCACCCTTGTTCTCCCGCACATACCTCGTCCTTCGTATAGTAAAATCTTTGCATAAGGAAAGCTCCACACAAACGAAACATAATAATATTAATTGTAGATTTGTTAACTCACCCCACCCCCCACCAATGTAAAGGACCTACAATTGGGTCAATTCTGGTATCATTGGGAAAAACAATAGCATAGCAGTCAGTGTTAGAGCACTCATCGATGGAATGGCCACCCACAAAATTAGTTTTTTACCATACATTTTCAATAATTAATGTTTTTACCGCCTTAAGGAAAAACATTTTAATTGTACGCAGTGCGGAAGGACGGTGAAATTTTTCATTATGCGGAGTATGAAACGAGAATCAAAACTTTTTATTGTAAAAAACACAAACCATAATAGCCTTACCTTAATCAATGTGTATATTAAGCCTAACCTACCTTATAATATATGTAATAGGCAAATGTGAAACATTTGTTATTTATAGTTTACAAACCACTCTTTATAGTTATGCCTATTACATTACGAATTAAAGTTTTTGTTCATATCTAAATTAATTATGCATCTACATAATAAAGTTCCCTTTGCACCCTCATTCTCCCACACATACCTTATCATCCGCAAAGTAAAAGCTTTGCACAAGGAAATCTCTGCATAAGGATGCTCTACACAATGAAATATAATAATATTAATTGGATATTTTTTCAGCCCTCCCCCTGCCGCCTATGTAAAGGACCTATAATCGTGTCAATTCTTGCATCAATGGGAAGAGCAATAGCATAACAGTGTCAATGTCAGAGCACTCACTAACGGAATAGCCACTCAAAAAATTAGCTTTTTTATAATTAATTGTCAAGCACTAACAAATACCAAAAATAAAACGCCTTCAATAGGTGAATTATGTCCCATTAGAGCTCGATCAACCAATCAAAAACTAGAAATAAAATTTGTGGAAAATTAGAAAAATATTTTTGAATTTACAAGACAATAGAAATATTAAGTATTTTCCCAAAACCTTCGTTAAAATTGCAAAAATGTGGCAAAATAATGTAGAGTCAATGGAATTTGACCACGAGGTGGATGCTATAGTCACTAGCGAGATGGGGACTAAAAATGGAAAGCTTATTTTGATATTAGGATTCAACTGGAAACATCAATCTCCCTAGAAAGTTATTGGTTTCTTGAAATTTGTCGTGTACATAGGGTGACATGACCAACACTTCCTCTGCATAAATTGTGATTGTTGATTTACATTATAGTGCAATCATTCGAGTTTCATTTTATTGTCGCAATTGTTGAAAATAGGTTCATATTTAAAATCACCTCGATGATCGATGCCATTTTTGATATCATTGACATGTAGTGAAATTTTATCTGAAACAATAAAATATCACATAATTTTCCTTTGATTTGATTTAATGTAGGCATGTTATGGTGATATCCTTTGATATCCAACAATTGTGTGAGATTTCTTTCTTGAGCCCCATGTTGTTGATCTCTTCCACAGTTCATTTTTGTTAAGTGATAATATTTTATGCAATTTTTTGATGTCGCATTTACACATTAGGATTTTTTTAATTAAAAAAAAAAGGTTATATATAGTTATGACTCAATTGTGCTTATTTCATAAAGTTGAGCAAAATGGTTGTTATTTTCCCTACCCATATTCAAATCCCTACAAGTGACATGATGATGATAAATATTGTTGTAATGGCTTTATGCCTACAAAGGTTGTATTGACCCTCACTCTCGCCCTTGAGCTAAGAGAGAGGTTGATTTCCTTGACAACGTTTTTCAAAAAATGATAAGGAAATATTTTCATACTTTATCGTATTTTTTGTATATTGTTTAATATAAATTTATTGGTGTTGATTATGATGCTTGACCTTGTAGGGATATCAAGTGAGGGAACCAACTGAAGGATTGAACTTTAGACCTGAAGTTCAAAGCACTAGATTATTTGAGCAATCCCATCAAATTGTCTGTACAATAAAATTACAAATAAACATATATTATTTATAAAATTTATGATATATTAAATATTATCACTTATGAATGTATAATTATATATTATTTTGTGGTTTTATTTGAATACACAATGTTTTAACCAAATACAGCTTGAATCTCATTCCTGTGATGTTTTGATCTATCCATGATTGACAAGGTTGATGCAACTTTTAAATTTGAATGTGGAGGTATTCACATTTTGTCAACATGTTGTGTAAATCTATGCAGTTAAAATATATAACTTTTTCAAAACATCTTATGTTTCGAATGGACACTCCACCCATCATCAAGGATTTCCTTGATGATGGGTGAAGTGTCCACTCAAAATGTCAGACATTTTAAAAAATCCACACAATTTAACTCTGAAATTTACACAACATGCAACTTTTAAAGTTAGTGCCTTTGACTCCATGAATTCCATATTATGCAATTCCAGATTCAGCAAGAGAATGCCCGCCTCATCCTCATAGAGAAACATATTCCATGTCTCCCTCAAATGAAATTACCTGGTTCAAGTGTGAAAGACCCATCACCTGTGGATTCCTCAGATGATTAGTAGCATGTGTTGTATAGTTTGGGCTTTAATTTTTGCTTTGTATAGATGAAGACTCTGCAGACTTCGATATTATGTTTTAGTTATCTCGATTTTATGAGAATTAAGGATTCTCATACATATATAGCTTTTCTAGACAGTCTCAAACTATTCTGTTTTTGGATGGCTTATAATGCGGTTAAGTCGCCAACAGATGTGTTTTCCCATTGGGTGGGTTGAGGCCACCTAACCATCAGAATATGGATGTAAACTGCTTTTTTTATGAAAGTGAATGAAAAAGTTCCTACCAAGCGTACAAAAAAAAGTGAATGTCTTTGGCAACTTCGAGTAGTGAGTATGTATACAGGTCACATATTGATGGTTGTAGATGGATGCACCTCATGGACATGCAATGAAAAATTAGTACCATGATGATGGCGACAAGAAAAGAAAATAAGCTTCTCTATAATTTCTTTCATTGGTGATATATTTAAGGATAATATTTTGAAATGACTTAATTTCACAATTTATCATCTACAAACACACGTCTCTAGGTATTATTATTTGCTCTAAAGCCCTTCAAATATCAAAGAAATGCAAGATAATATTTATAGACATATTATGATTGCACCTTTTGCATCTCTTATTGGTTTGAAACGTGCTTTGAAGGACCAGTACAGATGGGATAATAATTGTCTATGAAAAACAATCATAGATGGAATAAGTACTTTTTCATGAAATAAATCATGATTGTCATAGTGAAGAGCAATAGAAGAAGTTATATCATATTAGGGAGACTAATATTACATGAACAATATTTTTACATTATTAAGTTGTGCCTACGTCGTGGCTAGTCCACATGTTGGATGGAAGAACGATCTACCTGAATATAGGATATGTCATCACGGTTGTACAAGACTCGGTTACGCTTAACGCCTCTTAGGATAGTGCAACCCCACAAATGGGTCCCACCCTCAGTCCTTCCACATGAAATTTGAACCTAAGACCTGATAAAAACTTAACCCCACACAAATCAACTAATCTACATATTATGAGTGAAACATTTTTTTCATACCAAAATATTAAAAATACACAAATATAAATATATAATCTAATTCAAATAATAATATTATTATGACATATTTGAAAGTTAACATTGTCAACTTTACTTATATATATATATATATATATTTCCCCTTGGAAAAATCGTAATTTTCATTAATAAGAAAATTACATGTTGTATATGCGTGATGCATATGCTATAAGTGAGGCATAGCCTGTCAAAAAGATATTGTTTACTTGTATCAGATCAAAATTTTGGTGCCTTGAGTCCACGCAAGGAGGCCCAGATTCAAAAAATATTTTTCATATTGTTTTTTAAATAAAGATATATGCTTGAGTAAATCTGCAGTAGAGTTCTGAGATAAAAGAAAATAAGCATATGTATATTTACATATGGAGACTGTAAAAGCATGAAAAAACCTTGTATCCAGACTCCCAGTGAGCCTACTGTGCAGCTATGTCCATGAAGGGCCTATGATAATACTGATAGTGGGCCCCTTCCCTCTGTTCCTGGATCATCCAAGTGTCGGGATGCCTGTTCGTAGCCTCTTTGGATAATCGATCAGCAACTGCGTTCCTTTCCCTGAAAATATGATGGCATATGAAAAATTCAAAATGTGAAGAAAGTCAAAGAGACTCATCCAGGATGTGTCTCAAAGTGTAAGTATAGCATATTTTTTTTTGTTAAGCCAGTCACATACAACTTGTGAATCCCAAAATAGTTGCAATGCTCTACGGTGTTTTTCCAATGCAAATTGAATAAATAATTTGGCAATGGATAGTTTAGCAAAGTTGTTTGAGCCTCCTCCTAGGCCCATTTGTATATTGGAAAGATGGAGGTCAGTGAGATATAAGATGGCTCCCCCCCCCCACACCTCCCCTGCTGCGCGGAACCATCAAAGAAAGCCTAAGGAATCAAGTGGTTAATGGATTCAGGTATAAGAGTGTGAGGCCATGGAGGATTATCATCTTCCGGGATAAGGGTATAATCAGACAAGATTCGGGCAGCAATTGAAGGCCGGTGAGGGGAAGCATCCAGGAATATGAGTCTATTGTGCCCCATCCAGATGGCCCAGCTGATAAGAAGCGGAAGGTTGCGAAGTTTAGGCGGGACAACCCTTGTCCACCAGTTTGTCCAGGCCTACACGGGATTTGAGCCCTACCACCTGATCTGTGTAGAGACTGTTGTAGTAATTGTCTGCCAGAGTTCATGAGCAGTTGTGCAGTCTATGAACAAATGTAAGACAGATTCGTCATTTCTATTGCAAAGACAACACCAAAATGGACCATTTTGGGCGTGCTTGAGGAGGTTGTCCCCCATGGGGGATTTATTGTTGAGGATGGTCCACATAAGGAGTCTGCATCTTGGGGGTGCTTTGAGCTTCCACAAGTGCCTCCACCAATGTTCAATGACTTGTGGTCTTCGAGCATCAGCTAATAACAGGTAGCCCTCCTTGGGTGTGTATGACCCAAATTTCAATAGTGCCCAGATGATCTCGTCTTCGCCATCCCCTAATCAGATATGGGCGGCAGTGAGAGCCCCAGTATATTCCTTCCAGATCTGTTCCCACTACTAAGGAATATTCAAGTTGTGGGTTGATTTCCATGCTTGCTGGAAAAGGGTGGAGTGCTCAGGATCTCCTATGTGATTGATATGAGTGATATTCATTGTACTTAGATGATTCCTGATCTCAATAGGTAGTCTGTGGGCATCCCCACAGCCGATCTAGGGGTCCTGTCCTATCCTAACAGCTGAACCGGATTGGATTTTCCATGTGATGCCAGCTCTGATGATGTCTAAGGATTTAAGAACAACCTTCCATATAATCGACATCCCAAATGAGTATCTATGTGGTTGCCTTAACCAATCCAACACATTGAGAGGGGCAATGTATTTGGAGACCGCCACCTTGGTCCATAATCTATTAGACGATATAAGTTGCCATCCACGTTTTGCTGCTAGGGCTGAGGAAAAGTCTTCCAATTTCTTGATGCCCTATCCACCCCATTTCTTTGGAAGGTTGAGTGCATCCCATTTGACCCATGCAAAAATTCTTCCTGTCTGATTGCCCTTCCAAAGGAATCTGCAGCAAAGTGCCTGTATCCTTGAGAGTATACCTCTGGGGATCCATGCCAAGGACATCCAATAGACCGATGTAGCCTCCAGAACGGTCTTGATGAGGATAAGTCTACCTGCCCTGGATAGATATTTGTAGTACCAGATATTGAGTCTTTTCTCCATCTTCGCTATAAGCCACGTCCAGTCTGCTATTTTGTATCCCAAAGGCTTCAGCTTATATCCAAGGTATCTTAACCCATCCTCAAGTTTCAGCAGAGTGAACTAAAATCTTTGTAGGGAAAAGTGGATCTCATGTTGAGTGCATCCAGCCGTTGTCAGGGTGGATTTACTGCAGTTGACCATCATGCCTATAGCCACTTGAAATAGGGAGAAAATGTTCTTTATGATGGTCAAGTCCCCTATACCTCCATTGAGGTAAATTAAGACATCATCCATGAATAACAAGTGTGTTAAGATGCAGTCTTCTGTGACTTTTATACCCTGCAATCTTCCCCTTCTGACCTTTGCTTTGATGAGTCTACTAAGCCCCTCCACTATTAGGAGGAATAGGAGTGGTGAGAGTGGACAGCCCTGTCGAAGGCCTCTTTTAGAATGAAAGAAAGGAGAGGTCGCGCCATTGACTAGAACACTGAATGGAGTGTTTTTGATACAGCCCATAATCCATTTGATGGAGACAAATAAGAACCCAAGATGGGTTAAAATCATTCTAATGTACAGCCAACAGACTCTGTCAAATGCCTTAGAGAGGTCGACCTTGAGGACCATACCTTTGATTTTCTTGTAATGCAATGAGTGCATAACTTCTTGGGTTGTTCCCACTGCTTCGTGGATCTGACGGTCCTGAAGAAAGGCAAATTGCTCCTATGAGATGTGGGTGGATAGGATGGTCCTTAAGCGGTTGGCAATGATTTTAGCCATGATATTATAGATGCAACTACAAAGAGAGATCGGTTTGTAGTCGTCAGAGGAGTTTGGATTATCAGTCTTGGGGATGAGAGCAATGAAAGTAGCATTGAAGGGTTCATACATCTTGCCATTAACTCTGGAGTCTTCCACTACCTTGAGGAGGTCTAAGCCCAGAATCTCAAAAAATGCTAAGTAGAATTCCACCGTCCAACCGTCCGGCCCAGGACTCTTATCTTTCTTGAACCATTTGAGGGTGGCTTCCAGCTCTCCTAAGGTGACTTCCTTAGTTAGTTCCCTGCCTTCCTCCTGATCCACAAAACGTGGGAATAGTTGTGCCACTTGTATAATTTCGGCAAGGTTCACTGTGGGGGGTGCTCTATATATTTGCTTGAAGTGAGAGGATGCCAGAGCTGCTAGCTAGGGGAAGGTATTTACAGGGTGTCCTTGTTCATTTGGAAGCTGCCAGATGGTGTTGATTTCCTTCCTCCCATTTGCGAATTTATGATAAAACTTGGTGTTATCATCTCCCTCAAGCATCCAAATCGCTCTACTTCTCAACCTCCATGATTCTTCGCATTCCTTTAAGATTTTCCCTCTAGCGGCATATAGAGATGAGATTCTATCCTTGTGTTCAGTGGAGCTGTAAACCCCTCCCAAGATATTATCGAAGTCTGCAATTTTTGTTTCAACCTCTCTAAGGGCTTGATCATCCCGCCTCCTCTTGTTATGAGCCCAAATTTTGGAGAGTCTCTTCAACTCGTTAAGGTTTTGAGCAAACCTTTCCGCAATATGACCTGCTACAGCAGGGGGTGTGCCTTCTAGAAATCTGTGACCATACGAACATAGAAAGGGTCCTTCAGCCATGTGGCACGAACTTGAAGGAACCCTTAGGTTTCCCCTGCCCTCTGTTGATTTCCATATAAATAGGCAGATGGTCAGAGATGCCCCCTGATCCCACCCATTGCCTGTGAATTAGACCCTGATTGAGAAGGCCTTCCTTAATAAGAAATCTATCTAGTCTATGAGCTAGATTGTCTTCCCCTGTTCTATTGTTCTGCCAAGTGGGTTGCATCTTTGTGATGGGGATCTCCATCAGATTGTGGGCTCCCATTACATTCTCAAAATAGACTAAAAGGGGATCAATTTGTGCTCTCCGTCCCCATGATTTTGCATGTCCTATGGAGAAGTTTAAATCCCCTCCCATAATAAGAAAATCCTTTTGACAAAGTTCAGAGTTAAGAAGGCGGTCCCAAAATTTAGGCCTGTGTTGGCATGACCCATAGACATTAATAGCCCATATCTCCAACCCTAGGTCAACCGAGAATAAGTCTGCCCCAAGATAACTCGGCCCTCCCCAGCAATTGCAGAGATTGATAGTTCGCAAGTTGACCCACAGGGAAATGACTCCCGAATGACCACTTGCATCAAGGCTGATAAAGGACCAGCCTGGAAGCATCGATTGCAATATTAGGGAGATAGCTTCAACAGAGCTAAGGGTTTCCTGGAGGAAAAATACATCGATAGGCAAGGCATATAGCAGTCTTCTAAGAGCTAATTTTTTATCGAGCCTAACTAGCCCTCTACAGTTGAGTGATACAATCTTCATGAGGGGGGCTTAGGTAATGGGCCTCATGCTCTAAGAGCCCTTAGGATGGTAGATTGCCTACCAGAAATGATTTCATCTTCAGCCATACATTGTGCTTTGGAGAGGGAAGAGGGGCGTCCTCAAGGGAGTTTAGGGGGAACAGGGGAGAGTACCAGTTCAAGACCAATGTAGTCATCCTGTTGTTTTTTGGCCTTAGACCTGGTCTGGTATCTTGGGGAGGGGGGTCCGTCTTCAGGTACAGGGGAATACAATGGAAGGGGCTCCAAAATAGAACAATGTAAACTTTGAAACGGGAACTCTGGCCAAAAAACCCCGTAAAAACATCAAAAACAGTGCTAAAAACAAAAAGTGTTGGCGTTGGAATAACACCTTTTTTTTTTAGGATAAATTTTCAACATGTTTTAAAAGTGGCGGTGAAAACCAATTTTTTGTGCAAAAATTGTCCAAAAAACACCCTCAAAACGAAATGTTGATATTCGAATAACATTTTTTTTTCGATGGTAAATTTTGTGCAAAAAACACCCTCAAAACGAAAAGTGTTGATGCTGGGATAACAAAAAAAAATTCAAGGGTAAAATTTCAACATTTTGAAATAATGGCGTAAAATATTTTATCATGACATCGAAAAACATTAAAATTTCAAAAAAATAATGAAAACATAAAAACAAAAAACAAAAAAACAAACAAACATTACATAAAACAAAAATAAAAAAACAAAAAAAATCAAACATCAAAAAAAAATCAATCATAAAAATGTAAAAACAAAAAAAAAAAAACAAAATTAACCTATAAAAGATAAGAATTAAAAAACTAAAAAAAAATTTACAAATTATAAACAAATAAATAGTAAAAAAAACATATTAAAAAAAAAAACAAAACAAAACAAATATGTAAACCATAAAAAAATTTGGGGATAAAAACATTAAAAAAATTATAAAATTAAGTAGGTAAAAATAAAAAAATAAAAATAAAAAAAACATTAACAAAAAACTAAAAAATTAAAAACAAACTAGATTTTAAAAAAAATGGAAAATTAACAAAAAAAAATTAAAAAACTAGTAAAATTAAAAATAAAACGTTGATTACTTAAAAAAAAACCAAACAAACAAACAAACAAACAAAACAAACAAAACAAAAAAAACACAAAATTAAAGATATATATATAAAGTTAAGTTAAAAAAAAAAAACCCTGGATTAAACAAAATTAGAGAATTAACCCGAAAAATAAAAAATAAAAAATAATAATAATAATAATAATAATATATATATATATATATATATATATAATTTAAAAACTAGTAAAATTAATATTAAAAACATTTTTAAAAAAAACAAAAATAAACTCAAATTATTAAAAAACACAAACAAACAAACAAAAACATTTGAAATTTAATTTATTTTTTTTAAACAAAATTTTTTGTTTTTTATTAATATATATATATATATATATATATAATTTCTTTTTTTTTAATTTTGTTTTTATTTAAAAAATAAAAATAAAAATAAAAATTCTTAACACCGCCCGTCGCCCGGTGGGGGTGTGGCCATGGGCGGAGGGTTGCACGGAATCGGCCAACGGCCCGCCCGCCGCCCGGCGGGGGTGTGGTCGTGGGCAAAGGGGCTGCACTGAATAGGCCAATGGCCCGCCCACTGCCCGACAGGGGCGCGGCCGTGGGCAGAGGGGCTGTATGCAGCCCTTTGCCCACGGTCGAGCCCCCACCGGGCGGCGTTAAAAAATTGAAAATTTTTTAATAATATTTTTTTTTAATAAAAACACAAAATTTTGTTTTAAAAAAATAAATAAATAAATAAATTTAAATGCTTTTATTTATTTGTTTTAAAAAATAAAAATAAAAATTAATCAAAAACACATTTTTTTATAAGTTTAAAATGCTTTTAAATTTATTTTTTTTGTTTTTAATTTGAAAAGACGTATATTTTAAAATTTTCATATTTTTTTTAGTTTTTTTTTTTTTTTTTTTTAATAATTTGAGTTTATTTTAGTTTTTTTAGTTTTTTAAATGTTTTTAATATTAATTTTACTAGTTTTTAAATTTTTTTTGTTAATTCTCTATTTTTGTTTAATCTATTTTGTTTTTAAATTTTTTTCCCTGGTTTTTTTAATGTTTTTTTTTTTTTTTTTTTTTTTTTCTATTTTTACTTACTTAACTCTATATATATATATATATAATTTTGTTTTTTCTTTCCAAATTCTTTTATCGTTTATGAGATAAATTTTTTTTTAACATTCTTTTATTTTTATTTTTTTTTGTCTTTTTTTATATATATTTTTATATTTTTTTTTTAAAACTAATCAACATTTAAAAAAATAAAAATAAAACAACTTGAAAATTCGTTAAGTAATCATAATTTTAAAAAAAAATTGGACAATAAATTTTAAAGTGTGAAAAATAAATCCTCTAAAAAAAAAGTATGCTGCATCAACACGTTACATCTACACGTTTCAAAATCAACATGAAAATCACTAATATTTAAAAACAAATATTTATATTTGATACATAAGAAAATTTAAAATGTCAAAAATATGCTCCCAACAAAAAGAAGTGTATTCTGCTTAACCACTTTTGAAAATCGGGTCACGTTTTTACTACCCCTACGGAATGGGTAATCGTATCGGTTATTTAAAGTACCAAAAACTATGCTCTAAAAAAATATGTGTGTTTTGCATCGCCCCTTTTCAAAATCGGGTCAATTTTTTGCTATCTCTAGGAAACGGGTAACAGTATCAATTCTCGTTTCAAAGTTTACGTTGTTATAGAAGGGAGGGTGATGGAGAACGTGGCTGATGAGTGGGCGAGGGGGACAGGATAAGGAGGGGGGCGGGGGGGGGCGGGAGGATACTCCAATGATCCCATGTACGATGCTAAATGAAGGAAATGCCAAGCCATCACCAATAGAAGATGTATGAGAGGGTTAAGAGGAGGGTGGATTCTTACCCGATGATGATGATGCCCCGACAGTCGCTCTGGCCCTTATGAGTGGAGGAGAGGGTGGTTGAAGAGGTGGTATGTCACGTTTATTCGGGACCTCTCTGGAGGGTGTCTTTCCTGCATCCACCGGATCCGCTTGTATCCCTGGGTCTCCAATGGGAGGTTGTTCCTCTTGTTCCTGTGCTGACTTAGATGGGATTGCACTTGCCTCTTTCCCTGATCTTGCCTTATTATTGAGTGGGCAATCCTTAAACAAATTCTCAACCTTGTGACAATGTCTGCATCGGAAAGGTACGCCTTCGTAATCCAATGTCTGTCTCCGAGAAAAATTTCTCCACTGAATTGTGATGTATTCTTGCAAGCCTTCACTGGTATCCAAATGTACTAATACCCTTGCATAGGCCATCATACCTATCGTAAAGTACGATTTTTCGTGATCTAAGTACGAGCCTAGGACATTCCCAAGTCTCCTGAAAACATCTTCAGACCAAAATTGTAAAGGTAGCCCTGGGAGACAGACCCATAGGGGTCCAGCATTTAGCTTCTCGCATTCTGGGTCAAATAGGGGCGTCCATCTGCGTAGGAGCATCGGGGCCTGTTCTATGTGCCATACCGTAGAGAGGACCCAATTCGTGTGTTCGGCCCTTGCGAAACAGTGCAAACCATCCCCTAACAAAAGTCTGGATGAAAGGAGGATCAGCCAGATGTTGTCCCCAAACCTCCAATGTCCACTGCTTCAGCCTAGCTGCACTGTAGTTCCTCCCCCTGACTCTGCCAACCAAGACCCTGTCAGCAATCTCCATAGTATCGCTCAAATGAATGTCCTCCCCCAACCTCAGAAAAGCCTCAGAAGCTTTGAGTTTCAGGCATCGTTGTCTTTTAGTCGTCTGCAGCCTGTCTTCATCTGTGGTCTGCAGATGTTCGCTCTGAGGAGGGTGAGCCCCAAGATTAGAAGGGTCCTGAGGGGGCTCCGCAGTGAAAACTCTAGAAATGGGCGGGATCCCTGTGAAATTACCAGATGGGGGGGCCGAGGAGGGCAGCACAGGTTGTCGTTCTGGAGCGAAAGGCACGAGCTCACTAGAATGAGCGGCAGAAGGGACACGGGAGCTAGCGGAGGGTGGAAAGGGTGCGATGCCCGCCGAGAGGTTTTCCAAGGCAGGATCCAAAGAGTGGTCCACGAAGTTTAAGCTAGATGGCGACAGTTGCTGAAAAGTGAGGCCTGGCAGCGAGGGGGTGGCTTCGGGGAATGTGGCCACCGAGATCGAAGGGCCTGATATCGAGGGCAGAGAGGCTACGGCATTCGAGAGCACACTTTCAAAGGGGTAACCGCCTGCAGGAGTTTTCTGGGGATGGGTCCAAATGGGGATTCCCTCCAAAGGGTCCTCCAAATAGTCCACGAGCTCATCCATAACCATCGCTATATTCCCGCGCCAGCTGCCTGCAGAGTCCTTGGAAAGCTTATCACTGGTGACCGGGGGCAGAAGTGGCAGAACAGGAAAATGGAGGGTAAACCCTTGTCGGTGGAGGGGAAAGATAACTACGACGTCAAGTCTGTAGCACTGTTGAAACGGGTCTATGCAGGAGAGTAGATAGGGTAACGGGCAAGGGTACGGTCGCTATCACATGAAGTTCCATCGAGGATAGGGACGCAGTAAGAAAGAATTTACCAAACTATTGCTCTGAAACCCTCGTCAAGTGCCCTTGTCGCCATCGTCGTCCTCCATCCTCCTCAAATCCCTAAGTTATTTGGCTACCTCTGCTCATCTTTTATTTATATATATATATATATATATATATATATATATATATATATATATTATTTTGCAATTAACATCTAGACTAGTATTATTTGGGACTTGTGTATAAATTTATGTATTTTATATGAATTTTATTTTGGTATTAACATTTACACTAGTATTATTTGGATCTTGTGTGTAAATTTCATGTTATTAATTTATTAATTATTTCGATCTTGTGTATAAATGTATGTATTTTATATGAATTTTATTTTGTAATTACCATCTAGATCTTGTGTAAAAATTTCAAGTTTTTTTCAGAGTGAAAATCATCATATTTTATATTAAGGAAATATAAAGCAGATACATAAGAGCCAAAAGCATGTCGGCAGGCAGATGGCCGGCAGTTCTGAGCATTCAGTAGATATTAACAGGCCTGGAGCCTAGATAAGTCCATGAGAAAACCCAATATAACAAGACATATCCTGAAAAAACCAAAGATATAAGCAAAGGCCAAGCAAAACCATTTGTTGATCATCATAAAAAGAAAAACATCATGCTGGATTGAGCATCGCAGATATGTAAATGAGAGAAGAGAGAATGGGATCCTTGGAGTCCTGGAAGATGCAGGCGTTCCTCCACTTCCAGAGACACCAACAGGTAATGATGAATAAAGATCGTAAATCTGGGCTTTGAGCTGACCACCATTTGAATCCCTCCTGCACAGAAGCAAAAACCTGCTGAGCAAAACCATGAGATAATGAAAGTTCATACCAGATTTGGGCTGTTGCTGGGCAGTGGAAAAACATGTGGGCATTTGTTTCCGGCGCTTGTCGACACATAACACATCTGCTTGGGCCCGACCATCCCTTTCGCTGAAGGACCTCCCATGAAAGGTTCCTATTTGAAAAAAGCAGCCAAGAGAATAAAATTGCCTTAAGCGGGCAATGAGCTTTCCAAAATTTGTAAGGGAAGATTGGAGATGGCCGCAGCTGTTGATAAGACGAGGCAGCACCATATAAATCTTGTACACGTACTGGCTGTGTTGAATTCGGCTTGGACCAAATCAGTTCATCGATATCACCTGTCTGAATGATGCCTTTGTCTTCAAAGAACTTTTTCGCCAGTTCCCAAGACTGTTGCAGCAAAGGAGGAAGACCAAGATCCTGAGCACTCTTCCAGATCGGCGAGGAGGATGACCATGACAGAATTAATTTATCCCAAGTGAACAAACCCCGTGTGTGAAGAAATGATATCAAATCAGGGGAGAGCTTTGTTTCCAAACCATAAACAGTTGCATCTACACCTATAATGATATTGGAGCCAGAGGAAAAGCGCCACTTGAGAAAATCGAAGAAAAGGTCCTGTACCTTTTTGAATCCCAGCCAAATAGCAGATCCTCTCTTTGAACCAAGAATCTTATTCCTGTACCAATAAACCAAAGACCTGCCTTTCAAGTATTTTTGATTGATGATGGCACTCCATATGCCGTTACCAAAGACGCCCCTGTGAAGAGAATTGCAGAGAAGTGCCCTGCCAAATGAACGCATGTGAAGAAGACCCCAACCACCTGACCGTTTGGGCCTGGAAATGATATCCATCTTTGCCAGGTGGATCTTAGAATGATGTGAACGCACTCCCCAAAGAAAATTTGCTGATAAAGAGACCATTTTCCTTACAATAGCAGCAGGCAAATAAAAGAGATGAGCCCAATAGACCGCAAGCTGGGAAAGAACAGATTGAACGAGAATTAATCTACCTCCAAGGGATAAAAATCGCATCTCCCATCTTGAAATCTTCCTGTAAAAACGGTCGATCATCCATGCCCAATCCTGATTTCGGTATGCTTTTGGCTTAAGGAAGAAGCCCAAGTATTTGAATCCGTCATTGATTGATGCCAAATTGACACCAAATAGATCAGCAATCCATTGCGCAAGTTCCAGATTTGAGCCACTATGATATAAAGTGGATTTGGCTCTGTTAATGACCAAGCCCGTAGCAGATTGGAATTTCTGAAAGATGCCTAAGAGACATAACCAACTGGATTTGCATAGCATAGCAAAAGTAAGAATGTCGTCGACGAACAGATTGTGAGAGAGAAAGATGTTCTTGCAGATCTTAATCGGGGCATAACGATGCTCTGTAGCAGCTGTGTTGATCTGTGAGCTGAGAGTGCTCATGACTAGGATAAAAAGAAGAGGAGAGAGAGGACATCCTTGTCGAAGTCCTCTTTCCGCCTTAAAGGGAGCTGCTGGGAGACCATTTATGATTACTGAGTATTGAACGTTCTCAACGCAGGCCATCACCCAATTAATTCCTTGAGACCCCAGACCAATTTTTGCAAGGAGGATGCGGAGGAAACCCCAATCCACACAGTCATACGCCTTTTCCAAATCAATCTTTAGAATAGCAGCATCAAGATTCTTTGATATAACAGAAAACAGACACTCTTGAGTCGAGGCGACAGCATCCAGGATATTTCTGTGTTTTAAAAACGCATGTTGATCCTTGGAAATGAAGGAATTTAGGATCGGCTTCAATCTTTCAGCAATAATCTTTGAAATGATTTTGAAGAGGATATTGCATAATGCTATTGGCCTGAAGTCAGAAAAAGAGTCGGTCTGCTCCTTTTTAGGGATAAGTGCTATAAAAGTTGCAGTGAGGGCGCTATTGATATTCCCCGACAAACGGGACGCATCAACCATGCTCAGCAAATCGGCTTTGAACAAGTCATAGAAATGCGAAAAGAATTCGATCGGCCATCCATCTGGCCCGGGGCTTTTGTCCCTCTGAAACTTTTTTATGACATCCTGAAGTTCCTCCTCCGTGATGGCCTTTAGAAAGTCTGTACTGGCAGCTTCATCAAACATTACAGGAACTTGTTCCACCAACCAGAATACATCATTAATCTCATTAGGGCGCCTCTTATAATGCTTCTGGAAAAACTTGGATGCCTCCATCTTCGATATCGTGTTGGGAATGAACGAAGGTTCCATTTTCATCCTTGATCCTCCATATCGAGTTCCTTATCCTCCGCGCGTTTGCAAAATTGTGAAAAAATCTTGTGTTACGATCACCCTCCTTGAGCCAAAGCGCTCTACTTTTGAGCCTCCACGATGATTCTTCTTTGAGCAGCAACGCCTGTTTCATCTTCTCGAGGGATCTAAAATGGATTTTTTGATCGAATGACAAAGACTCAAAGGGGGCCGAGTCTGTTAAAACCCTCAATTCTTTCTTTATGTCTTCAAGTGCCTTGTTATCCATTCTCTTCTTTTTAATTAGCCAATCCTTAGCCGATACTCTCAGCGATTGGATCTTATCACGAAAGGTTGAGAAGGATGACCGCTCCAGCTGTTTTAATTCCTCCCATTTTTAAGTGATAAGAGCGTTGAATGACTCATCTTTGAGATAGATCCTGTTAAATTTGAACGAGTATCCCAGTTTACGTTCCAAATTCCTCCATTCAAGGAAGATGGGGCAGTGATCAGACGTATAATCATAACCTGTGCATGCGACCGGCATTCCCCATTGCTCAATTATACAGGCATTGATAATAAAACGATCAAGACGTTTGGCAATGTACCCCGAGCCGGTTCTGCAATTGTTCCATGTCGGAGCCATCTTTTGAGGGATAACATCGACCAGGTTCCTATTGAGGAATTCCGCACGAAGCCTATCAGCAAAAGGATCAGATTTCTTGCAGTTTCCCCAACGCTCGTTAGAGTTCAAAGCAATATTAAAATCCCCATCTATCAAAAGAGATTGGATATCTAGGATCTCAGATGCAAACAGCAGATCCCAAAAGGATGATTTGTTCCTATACGGTGCATAGATGTTTAGAATATTTAAGATCTTGGCTCGGCCCCTGACCAAAGCAGAAAGAAGGATGCCCGCACAACACTTATAGGCTTTTGCCTTGACCCGAGTCGGATCCCACATGACTGCCAGTCCTCCCGACAGTCCATCAGCGTCTGAAGCAACGATATACCAAGTTGGAAACATTCTTCGGAAGAAAGCTATGGAAGCTTTGCTTGAGTGCATAGTTCCTGGATAAAAATGATTTGAGAGTGGGCTTATACGAATATCTCCTTAAGTGCCTGGAATTTAGGGGCGGCACCCAATCCCCGGATGTTCAGAGAAGTCAGAAAAGTCATTTGGATGGCTGTCCAGCCATACATGCTCTAAGAGGCTGAGGTGCAAGAGAGTCAGATATTGGAACTTCCACAAGTGAAAGGTTAGTGATGCCATAGTCTGAAGCAATAGTCCTGCCCCTGAAATGGCGAGAGTCCCCTTTCTTCTTTTTCCGGACAGTTATATTCTTGGCTGAATTGGGGCTGATGGAGGGGAAAGAGGGTTTATGGATGGTTAGAGGCTCGAGGATTGAAGGGTTCCTGTGCAAGAGGAAATCAATGTCACTATCCGATTTATTAATCGGAGATTCTGAAGGGGAATTTGCAGGCGTCGAGGCAGGCATGGGTTCCTTGCCTCTGGATGGACGAGCGGATGCCGTGGCCGATGGGGGGGATGATGAGCTAATCACTATGGGGTGCGTTCCAACCACAAACTCGGCTTTATCCATAGGAGAAGGTGAGGGCACCGGATTATCATCAATAGGCTCCGAAATGGGAGAGCATTCCAATACCGGAGTGGGCAAATCTTGAGAACGGTCTTGAGAATGGGAGTGTGAAGAGGGTTTAGCCTGGGAAGGCTGATGAAAGAGAAGGGCATCAGCATCATCGGACAGAGATTCTATTGCATTGATTCTTCCTCTAAGGCGAGAAGCACGTTTGGATTTCCGCTTGAGATGATACCTGCAATTGCTTATGAGATGACCTGTGCGGTGGCAAAGAGAGCACCGGAAGGGAATTCCCCAATAGTCAAGTCGTTGGCATATTGTGGAGCCTTCCCAATTGATCTGAATATGTTCCGATATCCACCTTTGTAGGGTTTTTCAATCAGCACCCACGCTATCCTTTTATCTTTCTCCCCTCTGACCCCAGGGTCGACATAAATAAATTTACCCACTGAATTTCCAATCTCCATAAGAGTTTCCACAGACCATAATTCCAGCGGTAAATTGGGTAGCTTTACCCAAATCATGCAATGAGATGGGGTGTTTTTGAGGGGGTCGAAGCCCACATACTATGGAGATAGAAACAAAAAGCTCCGGCCAACGACCCACGGTTTGTTAAGGACCATTTCTAGGTCAGCTATCTTTAAGAATTGAAAGGAAAACCAGTCTTTCATCAACCTAGAAATGACTGGAGTATAACCAATCAGGGGGCGCCACTTTGAAGAAATCCATAATCTCATTTCATTCTCGGACATCTCCGGAAAGTGCCACTTTCCGACGAGCGCGAGCTTCTGTAGACTTTCAATACGATCAGACAACGTCACACTGGAGACAGAAACAACCTTTGGAGGTGGGATAGTTTTGACCGGATTCCTTGCTTTCTTTAGGCGGTTCCTCTTTTCATGGTCTGTGCTAAATTTGGGGGAGACAGGATCTTTTTTGTCCGCTTCCAAATCCAGGCAAAAGGGAGGAGAAATAGCCTGACAAGAAGGGAGAAGCATCTCATCCACCGTGGCATGCCATTTTGGATTTTGAATGGAGGATTCACGTACATCCTCTGCCTCAATGGCAGCCGAAAAAAGAGCCCTCGTGGCCGGCGAGTCACTGTCAATCGACATTAGTGAAACAGATAGAATTTTATGAAAAAGTCTGACAAGAGGTACTAACGTTCCCAAAATAGAGCTGGATGACAATATCAATAGTTAGAAGAGCTTATAGGGGAACGAGCCACCAGGAGGATTCCCATAGATTTTGTCAGGTCGACCATGTCTGAATTTAATGAAATTCCTATGCGAAAGTACCCCGGCCCCAGAAAGGAAGCTACAAGGACAGAAAGCAGATATCCTAAGATCGGTTTGAATTAAGAAGCTGGCAGCAAAGAGCCGATACCACCGTCAATATGTCATGTTGCCTAGTATCGAGAACTTTCAGTGCAGTGAAGGATAGCAGAATTGCAGGCGAAGAATTAATGAACGACATCAGTAGTCGGAAAATCACATTTGAAAAGAAAAACCAGTGACATACTGGTCAAGGATTCCGGCAATGGGCCCTTACCGAGAGAAGAGAGCCTAAGGGATTCGAACTAGAGTTCGGGTTCAGCCATTCTCAATCCAATACTATAGACTACCTAAGACAATAAACCAATAGATCTATGCCTCTTTCAAGTTATTAATTTATTAATTCTATTTTTTATTTGAAGGTGTGTGAATTTCAACAACTAAATTCAATTGGACATTAAAATGACAAAATTAAATTGGATTAAAACAATCCCGGTAGCTCAGCGTTATCATATAATTGTGCTTATATATTATTATATGGCTGTCATTAGAACGTACATTTCGAAGGCGTGCTTATTATCTTCTTTAATAAATAATATTTGAATTGATTATTATTTGTTTGACATATTAAGTATTATTTATATTAAATGACAAAATTAAACTAACCACCCCTCTTAAATCTTTATTATTTGTTTGACATATTAAGTATTATTTATATTAAATGACAAAATTAAACTAACCACCCCTCTTAAATCTTTAAACAAATTTAAACTATCCCACTACCTCAGCATTTTGTTATTTCTGTGTTAAATAATACAATATAACTGTGGTTAAGCATTATATGGTTAGAACGTATATTTCTTATCTTCTTTAATAAACAACATTTTAAATAGGATGAATATATTTTTGGTAAACTGTGTTGTAATTAATTATTATTTGAATTGATATATTAAATATTATTTAGATTTTTATAATTATTGTGTTATTAGTTTTTTATAATTATTATGTTGTTAGTTTAATTTTTTATAAATAGTTGTGAATTTTATTATCATATTTATATTTTTTTTAGGATTAGATTATTTATTTATAATTAGTGGAATGGATAGTTGGATAGTATTGTATTGATGTGATATGGGTCAATTTTGTTTACTAAAATTATAATAAATAGAGGTCTATGTTAATTTTAAATTTATCAAATGTCAAGAGGGATTAAATTTTTCAAAGTACAAACTTTTTTATAATACAAATTTTGGAAAAAAGTTTGCACATTGAGAGATTTGATCCCTCTTAAACAATTAATAGAATTGAGATTAACATGGATATTTAAGAGGATTAAATATCTCAATCCGACACACATATATATTATATCCGACACACATATATGTGTGTGTGTGCACGCGGTATAGAAGGAATTACACATCTCGTTCACTTTTAGCAACACTAGTAAAAAAAATTAACCACCTTTTTTTTATTTGTTTCATATAATATATACATAGTTGACATTGAAATATTTTATTTATAACTCACATTATCCACTTCAAAATGTATTTTTGTTATTAGTACATTTTTTAATACACAATCCCTTATGTTGTTGGGAGGTATAAAGTATATATTCATGGAATAGATTTTCTCGCTCTCTCATATACATTGAACTTGTTTAGTATTAATATTTTTTTTAAAGCATACATTCCAATTCCATAATAAGCATTAAAGAAATTACAAATCTTCCTCATACCTTGAGTTAGAAAGCACACATTAGTGGAATAAGAAATTTAATATTTTATTTACAACCCAAAATGATTTTTTTTACTAAGATTTTTTAAATGCCATGTATCAACTCCATATTAAAAATTAATAATTTACACATCTCCCTCACCATGGAAAGTGAAAATATAAAAAAGTTATATATATATAAATATATCCCCGATTGGGGTGCGAGACAATACATATCAAAAATCCCAATGCATAATGGATTGTGTCTGGATCCCACAACAGATCTCTGCCACCCTCCACATGCTCCACTCGCATGGTATGGTGGCAGTTCGTAGCAAGGTAATTAATTTGAGGAGGAAAGGTGGCAATAAGGCTTCAATGCAGCATGCTCTCGGTCTTTGTGGTGTTCATTCTGGCAAGTTGTCTATTGGTGAATTGGTTCGGTATCAGCGCGACGGAGAGCTTGGTCGGCTTCGACAAGAGGCCGCGTCGGCCCGTTATAGAACTTGGGTTCGCTTTCCGTGGGATTTTCCTAGTTGTCTCGAGTGCTCCGGCAAAGGGCACTCCCTAGCCACTCCCAAGTCCCGGACTTCAGCTCGCTCAAGGCTGCTTGTTAGTCTTTCAGTTAAGTGTTTGCAAGTTGATAGTTAGGTATTTTGAAGTAAACTACATGGCTCGTGCAGCAGCTGGAAAAAGTAGAGGCACCCATGGCTCCAATGGTCATGGGAAACAAGTTAAATCATAACCTTATAATTGAGGTTCCTCCTCTAGTAAACCCCATGGACAGAAGCACGCCTTTCGGATAATTGAGGACACAGCGAGGGCATATCATGCAGGGTCGGCCCCGGTCCGCCAGCTTATAGCTCAATGGGAAGTTGAGCTTAATGAGAAAGCAAGTATTCTTGATCCAAATTTGGAAGAATGGCAGGATTTGGTTCTAGACCCGGGCCACTCCCGGGGTCGCACCTCCCAATACAAGCAGACATTGCACTTGTATTGGATGATGAAAAGCCTCTTGATGAAAGCACTGGAACATATCCCCTCAGGATCAGTCACACAAGCTGCGACAATCCCATATTACAATCAAGATTTTCAGCAGTTAAAATTTCAACTACAACAGCAAAGTGGTTGCCTTAGTCGCATTGAGAGGCACATCCCTTGCATACTACAATCTGAACTCCCCAGATCGACTGCTAAAGATCCGACCCCAATTGATTCTGCAGAAGATGAATAGTCTGATGGTTTAGTTTATAGTATATGCAGTAATTTTTGTATGTCCAGTATTTCCAGTATGTTTATAGTTATCTAGATGTTAGGAAGTTCAAAGACAATCAAACATTGATAGCTTGGATAGATAGACTGATTCTATATTGTTTTTGGATGGCTTATCATGTTGTTAGGTGGCCAACAAATTTGGTTTCCCTCTGGGCAAGTTGAGGCCACCTAACCATTCTGATGATGGATGTATCCTGCCCATTTTTGCGAAAATTAATGAAAAATAAAGGAACTACCAAACTTACAATATGTATATACATATACATATATATATAATGTATATGTATATGTATATTATGAAAAATAAAGGAACTACCAAACTTACAATATGTATATACATATACATATATATATAATGTATATATATATATATATATATATATATATATATACACACACACACACACCATAACGAGAATTTTATGTTAAGTAAAATTTGTGATTTGAGTGCAACAAGCACATCAGAGGTCAAAGTAGGATATAGTTTCCAACTTGGCATGGATAAGAAAGAGCTGCACCCCAAATTGGAACTATAAAATGTCAAATAATCAAAATTATTACATTGCACTGTTCGAAAGTATTAAAAAAAAAAAACACTCAAATTTTTACATACTTTAAACTGCATAAATCCTAAACAACTCGAAAAAACAAACCATCATGGGTTGAGCCCAATTCCATATCCTAAATTGATTCAATTAAATTTGGACCAAGCAATGTGGATAACTGGCTAAAGTGGTGGTTTAAGAGATAATTGAATGCCATTTACCCAATATCACTTGGATTTTCTCCATTGATTAATGAATAACAAATATTTCATCTTCTAATGTCTAAAACTAGGTGTGATACTCAATTAGGACTTCCATGGAGGATGTTATATTGGAAACCATTTTATTATGGTTCAATTGTAAGGAGAGAATTGATTCTTGTATTTGTTGTAACTCATTTTCATTCCCCATGGTTTAAGTGGGGTCTAGCGAGTAATGAAATAGACAAGGGAGAGATAAATACAAATTCATAAGATTGACTAAAGCCTCTAGCCCCTGTAATGCGTCCTCCCACATTTACCCACTTTTACAATCTCTCAAGGGTAAACATGAGATGAGTGTCACTATAATATGACCCGACCTCCAAGTTCAAGTTATGGAAGCGGGGCCGACAAACCAACAACAATTTGACAACATCCCTTAGGGACCACAAACCACTCCATGTGATCAATCCCTAAACTGGAGCCTTTTTCACTGACCTAACTGTATAATCGTGCCCTTAACACTGCCTCCAAGCGGTTGAAACCCTATAACTACACTCACAGGTTTACTTCCATGTAGTTATGACTTAAAATCCCCAGTTCAATGCCAGTGGTTCTGAGATCTAAGCCACTTTTCCAGGCTAGCCTCTAGACCACTGCCCAAAACTACCTATAACTTTCCAGAATGCTATCAAAGGTTATGACAATGCTAATCAATCAAAATCAAGCAAAAACTTGACCTAGAAATGCCTATTCCATGATAGACATTTTGTCAAACATGAAAGCTAAAGGTCATGAATGCATCTATGATCATAAACTGATAGTCTCCAGCTAAGAATAACCAAGAAGCCTCTATTCCTTCTATAGCTAGCTACAATAACACTTATTACACCAAGAAGGCTATATGCCTCTCTAGCTAGCTGATATAACACTTGTTAAACCAAGAAGGCTTTTTGCCCTTTCTAGCTAGTTGCAATAACACTTGTTAGCCCATGTATTCATCAACCATTCAATAACTTATCAAAACATGTTAGGAGCCATAGACAAAATACATCATATAACTAGCATGTAACCAACAAATAACCAGAATAGAAACCATGGTAGATTAGCCATAATATCAACATGTTAACTAGTACAAGCGTTCATAAATCACAATAGGAAAATAGCTCGTATTAACGTATGAAAATGACAACCAAGTCAGGGACTTCCACGTACCACCCAACCATAGATTGGGCTAAACCAAATCTCTCTTTCAGCAAATCACCCTTGCACCATATTCCAAGCATAAATGTGGGATCTCATGGGATGAACTAAGACAAAACCAACGAGGGCTTCCAGAGGCCAAACCACCTCAACCCTCAACCACATGATTCCACCTCCATGGTCCAGAAATCACTAACATCAACTAGATTGATATCTACCCAAGTTGTCCAGGGCTCTAGGAACTAGTAACTCAACCCACAACCTTACAGGGCTCTAGAGCGTTTGTTCCAACCACGGCTCTAGGAACTAGTAACTCAACCTAGTAAGGGATCCAAAGCGTTTTTCCCAACCTACGCCTCCCGGAACTAGTAACTCGACTCAAATTGTAACATAGCTTCTAAAGCATTTATTTCTACGGGAAACCCACAACACCATGGCTATCCAAGAAATGGCAAGACAAGGTTGAAACCACTATCAATCTAGACAAATCTCTATGCTAATGACAAAACATAACCAAGGAACCACGTGCATATATCATGCATCTAAGAATCAACAAGGAAATCACACATGCAACCTATTACCTGCCAAGTATCCCTGTTGTAGTTGTTGATCCAACTATTCCCTTGTGCTCCCTTGATTTCCTTTGCTTTCTTTCTCCCATCCAAGTGAATACTAGAGTGCTCCAAGCATGCTCCAAAAATGTTCTAAGTGTGCAAGAGTCTGAGAGAATGTGAGGATGAAATGAGAGCTCCACTTAAAATTATCAAAAAGGTTGTAACACTGATCAAAAGTTGTGAATTGATTCTCTGAAGCATTTTTATCATTGAGGCCTCTATTTTCTTCATTTTCCTTCATTTTTCCTCTTATTTCCCTTGCATGCAAATATGTATCTCTTCACCTTCCTTTTCTCCTATTTTCCTTTATTTTCATAATTAAAATGTCAATTATTGTCTCTTTGCCTTTTCCAATGCCTTTGTTCATTTCCATAGCCATTATTAATCCACAAGTGATACCCACTATAATGTTTTTCCCACTATTCAGCTTGGAATATGAGTCCCATGACCTTGGTCTTATTTTATTTACATGGAAAATCAACTAGGGGATGTTACAACCCCAAATGCAAGCAAGAGCACAACCAAATATTAACACTCAAAATCACCACAAAAATCAAAACAACTCCCAACTTGCACTTAAGGTTAACAACATAAATCCATATTTGCAAGTGAATTTCCCTAGAGGACTGAGAATGTTTGAATAGTTCTATGAAGGAAAGTCAACCTCTTGTAGAGGAACCAAACTTCACATATTCATCAATTTGTAGCCAATACACAAGAAAACTAATACCATACATTAAAATTAAGGGCACACATGAGACCTGAATTATTGAAGCAGTTTTTCCATCCCATTGATTTTTATTACATATCACACTTCGAAGCTTGAAGTTCCAACTCCAACCTATTAATGATTGAACAATTGCAAATAAGGAGGCATGATAGTAGGCTGAAAAGATAAATTGAGGCTTAGAGAGCCAAAAAACTTCTAAATTTATAACAGAACACAAGAGGGAATTCCCATCCTTGAGAAAGTACAAACTCTAATCCAAAAAGAGCATGGGAACGAAGTTGATTCCATAACTAATTTTGGAATCCTTGACCACACATTTTGATGATCCACTTAAATACTTTGAAAAGCACCATAAAATTATCATCCAATGCATGCATGCCCCTGAAGCTTTACCCCTCAAATTTTCGGTAATGGCGATTAATTACCTCCATCTTATCCACTTGATCTAAGTATAGTCCCACTATAATCCATCCTTGGTGGGGGGGAGATTAACATGAAGGAAAATTCCTGCCAAAATCCCCACTTACCACATTCTCCTTTGCAAAATTGCCATTCAGTTGACCATAAATCAATATCATCGCCTTGCAGATCTCCACATGATTTCTTCCATAAGAACACACCCACCTTCATAATTTCACAATAATGATATGATATCTTGTCCTTGCCCAACCGCAAATTTTCCCTTGATTCCTACATATTATTACTAATGCGAAGGATTTTGCACAAGCCAAGAATTAAGAGAACAAACATAGAAATGACTACCACAGATATCTTTGTACTCCCATCACAAGCAAAAAAGTGGACAACCTTCAAATAATATCTTGATTCCATGTCACATGGTTCATGTTCGAGTTCGGGTTTGGTTTGAGTTCAAATTTTTTTATGAGGTTTACCATTAGGTTCATGTGTATACACGAAGAGCTCTGTTGTACACGAACCTAATGGTAAACCTCATCAAAAAATTCAAACTCAAACCGAACCCGAACTCGAACCTAAACCATGTCGCTCACTAACCAAGACCAGTAAGATAAGAGAATACTTATGTAGGCTATGGGCCACATTGTTGTTAGCCTACATAAGTATTCTCGTATCTTACTGCTCTTGGTTAGTGAGCGACATGGTTCAGGTTCGATTTTGGGTTCAATTTGAGTTCGAAATTTTCTATGAGGTTTACCATTAGGTTAGTGTGTATACCCCAGAGCTATTTGTACTCCCATCACAAGCTCATAGCTCATCTTATCATCCTGAATCTGATGGGAATTTGAGATAGTGAACAAATTTTTGGAAGGATATCTTTGTTTCTTTGTATCTAATAAACATACACAATGGGTCAAGTGGTTGCCTCTGGCTGAATGGTGGTATAACACTTCCTTCCATACTGCAGCAAAAATGACCCCATTTATGGAACTTTATGGATATCATCCACCGTCCATCACATCATCTTTAAAAGAAAATTCTAAGGTTCAAGTATTGGAAGATCACATCGAGCATCAACAACAAGCTCTCAAATTCTTAAAGGATAACCTCACTTTGGCGCAGAATAGAATGAAACAACGGGAAGACCAATATCGTAGCAAAAGAAGTTTTGATGTAGGTGATTGGGTATTTCTATGATTACAACCATACAAACAAATGTCCCTCAAGCAAGCTAAGAATGATAATAAATTATCACCAAAGTATTATGGTTCGTACAAGGTGTTACAAAATATTGGTACTATGGCATACAAATTGGAGCTTCCTTCATCTTCCCGAGTGCACCCAGTTTTCCATATTTCATGCTTAAAGAAGGTTATAGGTGAGAAGATCCTAGTTCAAACAATATTTCCAAAACTTGACGAGGAAGGAAAAATCATATTGGAACTGGAAGCAGTCACAAAAACAAGAAATTGACAGCTACGGAATCGATCAATTTTAGAGTATCTCATCAAGTGGAAGAACTTACCCGCTGAAGATTCCGTAGGGGAGGATGAGAATTTTATACAGAAGCATCCAAAACTACTCAAGCGTTGAGGGCAACACTTTTTGGAGGAGAGGGGCATGTTAGGTCCCTATACTACTAGTGTAACCCCTTATTTTTATTAGTGCAACCCCCTTATTTTATTATTGTGCCCATATAGTCCCCATGTTGTTACTATTATGCCCCATAGAAACCCACTATTGTTATTGTTGTGCCCCTACAATATTATTTGTAACATAATTTATGTTCATAACATTATTGTTATGTAGGCTCTGATTGTATTGGGAGCCCTTAGACTCCTATATATAGAAAGGAGGTCTTGTCCTTTGTATCATCGAATAATTGTCCATTTGTGTAATGTAAAGGAGGTTGCCACTTCGAAGAGGCTGATTTTGAAGTCGTTGATCTATATTTTCTATCTTTTTGTGAGCTGGTTTCATAACATTTTCCCCCTCGAATAAGACTCTAATTATTGGTTTATTATCATTTTTAAGGCAAAAGGATCACAACATTCAGTATCAGAGCTCATGATCCTAGGGTTTTTCTACTTCAAGCAACTCATCGTGGCATTTTTGCTATAATTTTTTCTAGGAGGTTTCAAATGATGAAACTTGACTAAGACTAAGAAGACATCTCAATCACTATCTATCTCAATTTTCAGATCTTTTTTCGCTATTTAGAGATGTGTTCCAAGGAAGTTAGGGTTTTTTAAAGCTCCTAAAATCTATCTCAAACAAGTATGTTCAACATTTTTGCTATAATTTTTTTCTTTTTTGTGGGGCTTCAGACCGTAAAACTTGGACCAAATTGAGGTGCAATCATGGTGAACATCTAGTTCAAGTTATAGATATTGGTTAACTATAATTTCATAGATATGCTCCAAGGAAGTTGTGGTTTATGTATGCTCCATAAATTAGTGTCGAGCAAGTCAGTTTGGCATTTTTTGCTATAAAAAAAAAAAAATGTAAGGTGGTAGAAAGTGAAACTTGGACCATATCTTAGGGAATAGTTGATTCAAATTTCATAATTTGGCTCATAATACTTTCATAGTTATACCCTATGGAAGTTAGGGTTTGTGAACCATCATGAAATAAATTCTAAATGGGCCAGCTTAGTATTTTTGCTATATATTCCTGTCAGGGAATTTCAGACTGTGAAATATTAAGGCTTTTAGAAGACAAATAAAAGTACCTTAGGTAAATTTTCAAAATTATATTTGAAGAAATGGACATGTGAAAAGCTATCCATTTTCAATCGTGGGAGGAGGCTAAAAAATCAACAAGTTTTAGGAAAGTTACTATAACTTTCAGTCGGCACATCAAATTTAGTTCATACTTATAGAATTGCATAAATTCCATATTAGAGTATTATAGAACCATTTTTTGGATCCAAAAGGCCTCAAATATTGGAGATATATCAATAAATCTTTGACCATTACGATATTCTCCAAATTAAGCATTCCTCCAAAGAAAGCTACTACACCAATTAAATCTACTGAAGGCTCATCCTTGACTCATGAAGAAAATGAAGACTTAGAATTTAGGTTATCTCAATTAGAGACGAAAGTTAATGAAATAGATGGTGTTATGTTCAAAAATATGGATTTATCAGGTTCTCAAGAAAATCTTAAAAGATAAATGGAAAAGAAGATGAATGAAAATAAGGAAGGAATAGAAAAGAAGTTGAATGAAAATAAGGAAGAAATGTAAAATTTCAAGGAAAATATACAAAAGTCCAACATGAAAGAAATCAAAGAATTACAAAACAATCTATTAAAAGATATCCCTAAAAGGGATGTGGAAATCCAAGGAAACTAGGAACATAAGGAGAAGCATGGTGTTGAGAATCAATATATTATGGGGAGTATACTATCACAATAGGAGAGCACAAATATTAAATCATAGAACCATAATCATGATTTTTTAATCCAAGATCCACATCATCAGGGCTTCAAGTCAACACCAAGGAACTACTACATTCTGAAGATCGATATGAGGAACTTTGATAGTAATGATCTTGTAACATGGACATTTCAAGTAGAGCAATAATTTGATTTACACTGATTGGCATCCTTACAAAAGGTAAATATTACATCATTGTTTTTAGAACAAGACTAGCATGTACTAAATCAATGGCTTTGTGAAAGGAAAAAGGATTATGTTATAACTTTCTCCATTTTTACAATGGAATTAATAGCACATTGTGGGGATATTAAGAGTAATACATTATTCAATCAATTGGTAAATCTTTGAGAAAGAGGTCCAGTTACAGAGCACATTCAACAATTACAAAAGTTGATTCTCAGAGTAAACCAATTACAAAAGTTGATTCTCAGAGTAAACAATATTTTAGAGTATAATTTGTTAGACATATTTATGGGAACTTTAGGGAAAAGCATCCAACATGAGGTGCATCTCTTTGAACTTAAATCTCTAGAGCGTGCTTTCAATTTGGCATGGAAAGTTGAAAGTAAAAATATGACCACTAGAAAATCACTCACTAGTAAATATAACGAAGATCATGCTTCCTCTCTTAAACCAACAAGGTTGAATCCATGACAAATGGATGAAAGAAGAGAAAATGGATTGTGTTTAAACAATGACAACAAGTGTAGTAAGGGGCGTAAACGCAGTGAGAAGAGATTATTCTATATAGACTGTGAAGATCAAGAAGAGCAAGAAGTGGAATATTCACTGGATCTAAACCTAGAAGAGACCACTCCAACAATTTATTGTCATAAATTGGTCGGCATCACTACTCCACAAACCCTCAAGATATAAGGATATATAAAAAAGTAAAATGTAACAATATTGATTGATTCAAGTAGTGCCCATAACTTCATCAATTAAAAATTTGCCAAAACTTCTCAATTGCTTTGTTTATCCAACAACATAATTTCAATCAATCATTGCAGATGGAGGTAGTGTGGATTGTTCATTGATGATTTGAAAATCGATCGTCCTCTCACACTTTGCAAGTTTTGAGCAATTTGGGTGTTCAAATGGCCACTTATATCAAAACTTCAAGAGTGAATAGCTAATTTTTAAATGAAATTATAGACGAAACAAAATCACATGAAACCCAACATGATGAAAGAGAAGAAGAGAATTACCAAGTGATAACGGAGTTCGCCGAATGTGGAATATTTCTCCAAGCCCTGCACCAATGTCTAGGTCTCTTTATTGATCTCAACAACAAAAGAGTACATTACAAATAATTTACTCATAGAGTAAACCTCCTTCTAGAGTGGCATGTTTCTCCTTCAGAGAACTCTCACTCACAAGTTAATTCACTTTAGCAAAGAAATGATGGTGCCAAAAGAAAAGGACTCTCTCACTAAATGTGGTAATAGTTCCTATTACTCATATTGAAATCAAGAAGCAAAAATTCAACTACTTCAAAATGAAGTGTTGAAATGGTCTTTTTCCACAATCATATTGAGAATAGACTAAAACTAGTTGCTCTAATGAGGAAACAGATGCTGCAGTTGCGTCCAGAAGGCTTGAAAATCTCTGTCTAGGCTCTTTCCGTGCTCAAAACAGTCTCCACATGGCTTCAAAATAGTCTTAATCTACAACACAAAAGGACTTGGCTTTGCAAATTGTTCAACGTGCAATGTTCAACGTGCAATGTTCAAATCACAAAAATAATGTTTCCATTATGTCTAGAACACCTAAAAATCTCATTGTGGAGGCTCTTCTTGGGTTCAAATAAACTGAAAAATGGCCAAGCTAGCCCTCCTTGAACATTTCTTTGCTATATGTCCTGTAAATTGGCAAAAATGGCTAACCAAGCAATGAAATTCACCTTTGACATAACTACCAGCCAATAAATACTCTCGGGATCAATATTGATTCTGCTGCAAATGGTGTAAATTTTTTAACACTCAATTATGCCAATAAGACCTTAAGCGTTGATTTTTAAGCCCTAGTGTCAGTTATATGGAGGCTCATGTGACCAAAGGCCACACACCCACCAACACTCTGCCCTTGGTCATGTTAAAATCCATGTGGCTTGGGGATGGGCCACGCGCCCACCGGCACTCCACCCTTGGTCCTGTTAAAATCCATGTGGCTCGGGGGTGGGCCACGCACCCGCACTAGCCTCTAGAATCCCTGTCATCTGTTGTGCCAAGGTCGTGTACATTCAACATAGAACCTGGGCCAGGGCTAACTGATCAACTCCCACCGCTCCCCCCCCCACCCCCCAACTTTTGCTTCTCCCATGATATTATGGTATGACATGTGACCCAAGGCCAGAGCTAACACCTAGCACCTTTTCCTTGGAACTCAGTCATGATGCACGACATGTGATCTGGGGTTGGGTCCATGTGTCCCATCCCCTCTACCAACTCTCCAAAAACTTGATTTTAAATATATTTGGGCCTCGTGATATAACAAGAACCAATGTTGTGGAGTGGCGGTAAGCCTATTAGTTAATTATGGAGAGGTCATGGGTTCGACCTCAGGGGGGTCGGTTGGTCGACCCAACAAACTTTTGGCATAGAACCCTAGGGTCACATACAGCCCTCCCATTGGGCCATGTGGTGCCTCCTAATTGGGCCATCTCAAAACATAGCAACCAATCACAAATCACCAAATGTCCTCATACAACTGGGTCACGTGTCAACACGTGATTGGCCCATATTTTTGTCGTACTACCCAGTCACCCACTGACATCAGTGCCCCGTCACCTATACGACCTGCCTAGTTAGCATCCCAGTCAACTCTACAAGTTGGCTTTTTAACATTTTGCCAAAAACTTTAGAACGTGATAACTTCAGTCAACCCTACAAGTTGACTTTTTAACTATTTGCAAAAAACTTCAGAACGTGATAACTTTCACATATTGTGTTAGATTGAGGCAATTCAAGTGTCGTTGAAATCAGAATGATGAGATCTATGATTTGGCACCAGTTTCAATGTGATTCTGAGAAATTTTTATGTTTGAGCATATTTTGATCTCCTGGATCATTCCTCCCAACTAGGAACTTTTGGACCACCAAAATTCTGTTTTTACTTAGCAAGTAAGTGAGAGTACAACTCCCTTACTTTCCCGATAACAATCCACCTTGCTTTAATTGGATTGGTACCTTTGAGCCCCACTTGAAGATACTCCACATTTCCTATGCTTGAAGTCCTGATTCTCCCGTCAAGAATTGAGTCTTCCTGCAATTCAGATAAATATTCAGTAGTAAAATATTCAATAGATGGAATATGAACATTCTCTTCATGACCATCTTTCCTTGGCAGCTCATACAATCTTCACCTTGAAGTTTTTCCTTGCTGATATACAACCAAACTTGATCTCCCACTTGGAAATCATGATCAATTTGATGCTTGCCATGCCTTGCTTTGCACTTTGCTTTGCTTTTCTCACGCTGCACTTGTACTCTTTGATGCACTAGCTGCATTTTTTCAATTAAATGCTTGGATTTTTCCACATCACTATGACAGTCTACTGCAAAATCTCTACCAAAGATGAAATACAAAGGAAACTTTAACAAATAACCCAAACAAGCTTCGAATGGAAATACGTGCCTAGATAAGTGCTTGGCACAATTGTAGGCATGCCGAATGTAACAAAAATGCTCGTCCCAAGGTTAAGGATTCTTACCACAATACCCACAAAGTAAATGCATTTTTTTTTACAATATGTAATAAATCTGACTCTTAAATTCCCATACAAATGGACTCATCAACAAGCCAAAATAACATCAAATGTCAAAGAAAACACCATTGCATATAAGTAATTTATTCACAACATCATTTTTACAAAATACCCAGCTGTGGGGATATGAAACATGTGTAATACAAAAGAAATGTAGTATTTAACTAGACAAATAGTCCAACCATTTCTTACCCAACCAGGCTAGGGAGTTTTCTTTCTACATTTTTCTTTCTTCTGGAATTGCTTAGGGAATGGTTATGGTGTACCTTGCATGTTCTTCTAACTTCTCTTTCTCAGGTGATTTCATGACCTGTTTTTCCTTCTTTGGATGAATATGTGGATGCAACTTCCAACATTTCTCGATCCAATGCCCACTTATATTGCAATGAGTACAAATTTTTTTGTGAGCATTTCTTGGCAAAAATGTCTTTGAACTTGGAAGTGGATTTTCCTTCCTAATCTCACTTCCAATCGACATATTAATTTTCTTAACTAATGCTTTCATTTTTTTTCACTTGGATACACAATGGTTAGGTGCATGACAAAAAGTGCAAGGAAACACATTCCACAACATTTTATTCAAATCATCATGTTTCTTATAGTCATAGAAGGATTTTGAATAATCAAGATGTTTATACCTTTTATGATTGTCCTTTGGATTATGAGTCTAGCGAGGAGAACTTGATTGACGAGGACAATTGACTTAATTATTCCTTTGAAGCACTCATCTCTCTTTGGGAATGTTTTGCCATCAATTTCATCGTTATGATATGATACTCCTTCAACTTGGAGTTCTTTCTTCACGAATTTCACACTTGAAGAATTCCTTGACTTTGCAATTTTGGAGCATTCTCCAACTTCTTCTTGAACATATCCCAATCCTTCATGCCGAGGTTGTGGTCTCACCTCAATAGGATTAATGATTATGTGACTATGGATTCCAAGAACCTTACCATTGTATCCCATTTTGGTCAAAAATTTCATACCAATAATCTTGGTGTGTTTCTCAAATGATGCAAAAGAATCATTATCATTATTGAGAGAATGGTTTGAACATAAAGTATCTTTTATCTCCTTTCCTGCTTGCAACTCTTGGTCCTCTTCCTGAAGCTTAGCCATCTCCTCCTTCTTCTCTTTTGTAGATGAAGTGGTAGATGAAGATTCAAGAAAACCACTCTTTTGATTTAACATATAAGCAGTGTTCTTAAATTGACAAAGGGTATAAGCATCAGTCATCCCATGACCACAAACTTGTTGAGTCTTTGGGGAAGCTTCGGTAGTTGAACATTCCCTAGTTTTCTCTTCATTTACATTCTGCAACATCAAGCGCAATTTCTTCTTCTCGTCCTCTATTGCCTCAAGCAATCTTCTTAGTTCCATGTTCTCCACTTGGAGAGAAGAATTCATTTCTTCCAATTCTAGGATCCTTTCATGCTGCAAAATTTCGCCCATGCTTGCAATCTGGTCAGAACCTACTCTGATACCAGTGATTTGAAAATCGATCGTCCTATGACACTTTGCAAGTTTTGATAAATTTGGGTCTTCAAACAATCACTTAAATCATAACTTATTCAAGAGTTAATAGTTAAGTTTTAAATGAACTTAAAGATGAAACACAATCACATGAAACCTAACATGATGAAAGAGAATAAGAGAATAACCAAGTGATAACGGAGTTTATCCAATGTGGACTATGTCTCTGGGCCATGCACCAATGTCTAAGTTGCTTTATTGATCTCAACAACAAAAGAGTACATTAAAAATGTTTGGCTCATAGTGTAAACCTCCTTCTAGAGTGGTGTGTTTCTCCTTCAAAGAACTCTCACTCACAAGTTGACTCACTTTAGCAAAGAAAGGATGACACCAAAAGAAAAGGACTCTCTCACTGAATGTGGCAACAAGTCTTCGTACTCATGTTGAGATCAAAAAGCACAAATCCTACTACTTCAAAAAGAAGTGTTGAAATGGTCTTTTCCCACAATCATATTGAGAATAGACTGAAATTGGCTGCTCTAATGAAGAAACATATGTTGCAGTTGTGTATGGAAGGCTTCAAAATCCTTGTCTAGTCTCTTTTCGTGCTCAAAACGGTCTCCATATGGCCTCAAAACAATCTTTGTCTGCAACACAAAAGGACTTGGATTTGCAAATTTTTCAGCATTCAATGCTCAAATCACAAAAATAATGCTTTCATTGTGTCCAGAACACCCAAAACCCCTGTGTAGGCTCTTCTTGGGCTCAAAAATACTAAAAAATGGCCAAGTTAGGCCTCTTGGAACATTTATTTGTTATTTATCCTACAAATTGGAAAAACTTCCTAACTAGGCAACGAAATTCACCTTTGAACGAACCTCAAGGTGACAAATCTGTTTGGGATCAGTGTTGATTCTTTCGCAAACGATGCAAATTGTCAAACACTTAACCACACAACCTTAAGTGTCGATTTTTAAGCTATGGTGTTGGTTATATGGAGGCTCATGTGGCGAGGGGTACAGGCTAGAGGGCATGCATTCGTCAGCACTCCACCCTTAGTCACGTTCAAATCCATGTGGCCCCATTCTAGGCCACAAGCCCTGTTGTTTGTTGTGCCAAGGTCATGTACATTCAACATATAACCGAAGCCAGGGCTAACCGCTGGCCCCGCTGCTTCCATCTCTTCCACGGTCTTGTGGTATGACATGCGAGCCTGGCCCAGGGCTAACCGCCCGGCCCCGCCTCCTGTTGCTCAGTCATGTTGCATGACATATGATCTAGGGCTGGGGTCATGTGCCCCACCCCTCTGCCAATGCTCCAAAAACTTGATTTTAAATATATACAGCGCTGTGTTATAACAAGAACCAAATTTGTGGCATGGCAGTAAGTCTATCAGTTAATTGTGGAGAGGTCGTGGATTCGATCCCGACAGGGTCGGATGATCAACCCAACAAACTTTTTCCACAAAACCCATGGGCAACATGGCGCCCTTCCATTGGGCCAAGTGGCACCTCCTAATTGGGCCACCTTAAACCATAGCAACCAATCACAAATCGCCAAATGTCCTTGTACGATTGAGCCATGTGTCAAAACATGACTGGCCCATTTATTTTTTGTACTGCCCAGCCACCTGTTGATGTCAGTGCCACGTCACATGTACGACCTACCCAGTCAACCCTGCAATTTAACTTTTTAGTTGTTTTCCAAAAACTTCAAAACATAATAACTTTCACATACGATGTCAGATTGAGGCGATTCAAGCATCGTTAGAATGAGAACAACGAGATCTACAATTTGGCACTAGTTTCAGGAAATTTTGAGCACTTTAATTTTTGAGAATATTTTGATCCTTTAGATCAATTGAAGTGCCATAGTATTAAGCTCAAAATGGGGGAGTATTTGTTGGACAATCGAATGATTGCAATACAAATGGGTGGTTCTCATGTTGTATTAGGTGTCCAATGGTTACAATTATCTAGAACAATGACTTTTAACTTTCAAAATATGTTCATAAGATTTACTTCAGAAGGAAAGGAAATTGAGTTAGAGGTATCCAAGGAAAACCATATAAAGTGATAATATCTAATGGAATGACAGTACTAAAGAAGGGGAAGAAAGCAGTAATGGAACAATTATATCCACTAAATGTTCTAACATCAATACCATCTATGTTAGGAGATCTCCTTAAATCTATCAACAATCATCCCAAGGTATTTAGATTAATGCCTAAGGGTCTTCCACCCAATCATGATCATGACCATATTGATTTACATTTGGGAAGTTTACCAGAGATAAATGAAGAAGGGAAAATTATACTAGAAGTAAGCAATCCTTGAAACAAGGATTAAGGAATCGAGTGACCCAATAATTGTGGAACACATCATCAAACCAAAAAAATTATCAATGGAAGACATGACATGAGAAGATGACTTATTCTTGCAAAATAACTAGCAGTTGGGAAACTATTTAGGAAAAAACATGTTTGAGGCGAAGGGGCATGTTAATCCATATACAAGCCCCATGTTAACCATATAACCTTTTATTAAGCCCTAGATATTGAGTGATTACATTGCTACCCCTCATGATCCCATTTTATTATAATTATACCCTTGTATCTTATATATATAAAGGAGACCTAGTCTTAGAATCATCAATTGTTGTATTGTACATTGTATTCATTGTAAAAAGAGGTTCCCCTCTCGAAGAGGATTGTAATTATTTGTTTCTTATCATTTTTAACGCATAATGATCGTAACATATTTGTGACTGACACTAAAATGTTTTTTTGTTACACACACACACACACACTACATGTCAATTAAACACAAAATGAATTACACATCTCCTTCATACTCAATTTTAATATTAGTATTCCCCAATGGGGGTGAGATCCCAGGATCGCGTGGCTCCTCGTGGCCCATGTCAGTAGTCATGCGGCAAGTAGAAGGGGGATAGGCCCCTTAGTCCCCTCACTTCATTAAGCGATCAAAGGTGAGTAATGTTGAGCGTAAGATACAACCCAGCGCCTCGTCGAGTGTGCGAGGAGATGTTCTAAGGCAATGGATGGGTAATTTGAATGACATTCGTATTAAGGTGGTGGTTCAGCTTCATGCATCTGAGTGGCTTTATGCGCAGCAGCGAAGTCAAAGGAGTCTGGAATTTTGGTTTTGGAGGCATTCAAAGCATTTTCTCTTCAGGTTCGAGCGAGGTTGTCTAGTCCTGTGCTTGTCCCTTGAAGGGTTCCCCTGGATTTTCTGGTCTGGTGCAACGCAGATTGAGGTAACAATAACCACCTAAATTTTTTGGTTCAACTTGAATTTGGAAGGTGTGGGATTCTAGTTCTCTGGTGGGCGTAGAAAGTGGGTGCGCGGGCAAAGTCTCTAGTGGGTTGAGTGGAGCCAAAACATGTGGCTCTTGTGGTTTTCGATACATATTGGGGTAAGGAGAGCTACTCTCTTACAATTCACTGGGTTTGAGTGTCGAAATATTTAGCGATAAGGGTGTTGATGTGATTTGGTTGGGGTGGGGTTCATCTGGACCACTCTGAGCCTGGAATTCGACCACCTTGGCGCTTTATGCAACCACTTCCGCGATGGAACCAATTGGTGGAGTGGTGATGGGTGGCGGGAAACAAGGTGCTTCTCCAGGAGAGGTATTGGTAGTTCACATTCTTTCTCAAATGACAGGAGGGTTTGTATTTCGAAGAGGAGACGGTGGTGGTTCAGAGCCGAGATCGCCTGGTCAATGGGTGGGTGCTCTGGCTTTCCTGTTTGTAGTGACTGTTGTGGTATCGCAAGCCCCTTCAGGATGAGGCCACCCCCGTGACGTGGTCGGTCTTTGCTCCCTGCAAAGCATAGTCAGTGATACATTGTTGGGTGTGTGCTATATTCTTTCCACGACTAACCCCACGCGCGTGGGGGTCACGGGGGGTGATAGCCCCCATGTTCGTTGCGTCGGGCATAGCTGGGGGGTGGCAGCCCCCCCTGTCGGGAGGTTTGAGGGGGGCGATAGCCCCCTCTATGGGGTATGGGGCAGCACCCTGGGAAAAAAAAATAAATAAATAAAAATAAAAAAATTGGACCTTATCTTAGGTAGGTGGACCTACCTATGGTTTTGTGTGTGGTTTTCGCACATGGTTTTGGGCACGATGGTTTTTTTCCCATGGTATTTTGTAGATCCGATCAAGGGAACTATGGTTATGTTCTAATCCAAGGTTAATGGATTGGGGTTTATGGATGCTTTGACATGTATATATATGTATTGTAACATTGAAAGGAATATAATGAAAAATCAATCTGGTCCTGGTTTTGGGATCAAGGGGAAAATCTTTGTGTATATATGTTTTATGTTCTCTGCTCTCGCCAATGTTTATTTTCTGTTTTTAGAATTCATATGCAGGTAACTTTTGTACGGGTTTAAAACATACATTTGGTATCGAAGTTGTTTTGGATTCAAGGGGATGCCTTTGCTGCTAAAGGGTTTTGCTCAGGCCTGTGGTAGACCCTGTTCAGTGGGATATCTACGGGATTGATTCTAGTGGTGAAAGAATATGGCAAGCAATGGAAAGATAAAGATTGAGAAATTTAATGGTCAGAGTTTTTAGTTGTGGAAACTTGAGATGCAGGATCTGCTGGTGGATAAAGATCAGTGGATTGCAGTAGATCCGGGCACTAAACCAACGATAATATCAGTTGAAGACTGAGTGAAGTTCGATCGGAAGGCAAAGAGAAAAATACAGTTGTGTATCTCAGATTCAATATTGTTGAATGTATCATGGGAAGCTTCGGTGAAGGATTTATGGGGCAAGTTAGGGACTTTGTACTAATCTAATTCTATAGCGAATAAATTGTTCCTACGAAAAAGGTTGTATAAGCTGAGGATGATGGATGGAGACTCGGTGACAGCGCATATGAACGCCTTTAATACTGTGGTAAGCCAGTTGTTATCTATTGATATAAAAATTTCATATGAAGATAAGTGCATTAGTTTGTTGTGTTCTCTACCAGATTCGTGGGATATATGGTTGTTGCAATAGGTAGCAATGTGACTGCCTTGTAATTTGATGAAATAATCGCATTCTTGTTGTCAGAGAAGATGAGACAGAAACATACGGAGGGCCAGAATGGTGATGCCTTGTTTGTACGAGGACAATCCCAAGACAAAAAGAAAAATAAATCCTTGAGTGGGAGATCTAAATCTCCAAGAAAACTTGTAAAGGTATGCTAGAAATGCAGAAAGGAAGGGAACTTCAAAAAGGATTGTAGATCTAAATCTCCTGAGAAAGGAAAAGGATATGATTAGGCTCCTTCTGCAAAGGCGAAAACCACCTTAGATGAAGACGGGGATGTGTACTTGGCTTCTTCTTCAAGTACACATGTAGATCATGAGGCATGGTTGATTGAATCAAGTGCATCCTTTCACTTCACTCCCTACAAGGAGTGGTTCTACGAGTATGATAAATAAGATGGTGGTGATGTCTTCTTAGGGAATGACAGGAAGGATAGAATCGTTGGTCGTGGAAAAGTCAAGTTAAAGTTACAAGGTGGAAGGATTAGAACACTTTTAGGTGTTTTGCATATTCCTGCATTGGCCAGAAATCTGATTTTTATAAGCAAGCTTGATGATGCAAGTGTAAAAATAGTGTTTGAGAAAGATGTCTGCAAGATGGTTCGAGGAGCACTAGTATTTATGTGGGGAGTTCGGATTGGAACTGTGTACAGGCTTCAGGGTAGCACTATTATTTATGGGTGCAACAATTATGTGGTTCCTGAAAGTGGAGCAGAAAATCTAGTGGTCTCTGGAGAAAAGACCATGCTATGGCATCAAAGGCTTGGACATATTGGAGAGAAGGGCCTTCGAATACTTCATGGTAATGGTATGGTAGAATGTGTGTATAATTGTTCTCTAGATTTTGATTTATTTGAAAATTGTGTATATGCGAAGCAGAATAGGGTGAGTTTCCCCTCTGGTGCTAAGAGGGCAAAACAGATATTGGAGCTTGTGCACAGTGATGTGTTTGGACCTATATCGGTACCATAACTGGGTAATTTTGTGTACTATGTATCATTTACAGATGACTTCTCAAGGAATACATGGATATATTTCCTTAGGAAGAATTCTGAAGTCTTTGTCAGGTTTAAAGAATTTAAGGCTCTCGTGGAAAACCAGACAGAGAAGAAGATAAAGGTGTTGAAGACAAATAATGGTTGATAGTTTTGCAAGAAGGAATTTGAAGAGTTATGTAAGAAGTGTAGTATAGCATGGTAGAAGACTACTCCATACACACCTCAGCAAAATGGAGTTGCGGAAAGAATGAACAGGACATTGATGGAAAAGGCAAAAAGCATGCTCAGTGGTGCCAGGTTAGGACAAGAATTCTTGACAAAGGCAGTGGAGACTGCATGTTACCTGGTCAACATATCACCTTCATCATCGTTGGAGGATAAGACTCCATACGAGGATCTGTTGGTGGATAAATATCAGTGGATCGCAGTAGATCCGGGTACTAAACTAACGGGAGTGTCTGATGAAGAATGGAAGACGTTGGACCGGAAGGCAAAGAGAACAATACGATTGTGTGTCTTAGATTCAGTATTGTTGAATGTATCAGGGAAAGCTGCGGCCAAGGCTTTGTGGGAAAATTTAGGGACTTTTTACCAATCTAAATCTCTGGTGAATAAACCGTTCCTACAGAAAAAGTTGTATAACCTGAGGATGAAAGATGGAGACTCGGCGACAGAGCATCTGAACGCATTTAATATTGCGGTAAGTTAGTTATTATCTGTTGATATTAAAATTTCAGATGAAGATAAGTGCATCAGTTTGTTGTGTTCTCTACCAAAGTCGTGGGATAGTCTGGTTATCGTAATAGGTAATAATGCAATTGCCTTGCAGTTTGATGAAACAGTCTCATCCTTAGTGACGGAGGAGATGAGACGTAAAAATATGGAGAGCCATAATGGTGATGCCTTATTTGTACAAGGAAGGTCCCAGAATAGAAACAAAAATAAGTCATCGAGTGGGAGATCTAAATCTAGAGGTAGATCTAAATCTCCAGGAAAACCTGTAAAGGTGTGTTGGAAATGCGGAAAGGAAGGGCACTACAAAAGGGACTGTAAATCTAAAGCTCTTGACAAAGGAAAGGGATCTGATGATGCTCCTTCTGAAGAGGCGAAAACCACCTCAGATGAAGGTGGGGATGTGTACTTGGCTTCTTCAAGTACACATGTAGATCAAGAGGCATGGTTGATTGACTCAGGTGCATCCTTTCACTTCACTCCCCATAGAGAGTGGTTTTGCGAGTATGATAAATATGATGGTAGTGATGTCTTCTTGGGGGATGATAGGAAGGCTAGAATCATTGGTCACGGAAAAATTAAGTTGAATTTGCAAGGTGGAAGGATTAGAACACTTCTGGGTGCTCTACATATTCCTGCATTGGCCAGAAATCTGATTTTTGTAAGCAAGTTGGATGATGCAGGTGTAAAAACAATGTTCTAGAAGGATACCTGCGAGATGGTTCGGGGAGCACTGGTATTGATGCAGGGAGTTCGGATTGGAACTCTGTACAAGCTACAAGGTAGCACTATTGTTGATGGGTGCAACAGTTATGTGGTTCCTGAAAGTGGAGCAAAAAATCTAGTGGTCTCTAGAGAAAATACCATGCTATGGAATTAAAGGCTTGGACATATTGGAGATAAGGACCTTCGAATACTTCATAGTAAAGGTATGGTAGAAGGTATGACTAATAGCTTTTTGGATTTTGATTTCTGTGAAAATTGTGTATATGGGAAGCAGAATCAGGTGAGTTTCCCCTCTAGTGGTAAGAGGGTGAAACAAATATTAGAACTTGTGCATAGCGATGTGTGTGGATTTGTGAAGGTTCAATCACTGGGTAAGTATGTGTACTATGTATCATTTATAAATGACTTCTCAAGGAATACATGGATATATTTCCTTAAGAAGAAATCTGAAGTCTTTAACAAGTTTAAGGAATTTAAGGCTCTGGTGGAAAACCAGACATAGAATAAGATAAAGGTGTTGAGGACAGATAATGGTGGAGAGTTTTGCAAGAAGGAATTTGAAGAATTATGTAAGAAGTGTGGTATAGCATAGAAAAAGACTACTCCATACACACCTGAGAAAAATGGAGTTGTAGAAAGAATGAACAAGACGTTGATGGAAAGGGCAAGAAGCATGCTCAGTGTTGTCGGGTTAGGACAGGAATTCTAGGTAGAGGCAGTGGAGATAGCATGTTACCTGGTCAACAGATCACCTTCATCAACGTTGGAGGATAAGACTCCATAAGAGGTATGGACTGGTAAGAAACCCTCTCTTTCACATCTAAGGGTATTTGGATCTGATGCATATGTACATGTTCCAAAGGAGAAAAGAACAAAGTTGGATAGTAAATCTGAAAAGTGCATCTTTATTGGGTATAAGGATGGTTTAAAGGGTTATAAACTTTGGAACCCAGTAACAAGGAAGGTTGTGTACAACCGAGATGTGGTGTTCAGAGAGGTGAAAGATGTTATTAAACGTGAAGTCCAACCAAAGGAACCTGAGAAGATAGAGTTTGAGCTAAAGGAGGAAGAATCAAACTCTACAACATAAGAGGAATCAGAAGATGAACATCCAAAAACTCTGGTTGTGAGAAAAGAAATTCTAGAAAGAAGGCAACCAGAAAGGTATAGTCCATCTACTTTCTGTTCAAATTTTGCTTTATCTATTACTGATGAGGATCCCAAAACTGTGAAGGAAGCAGTAGATTCAAAGGATGGAAAACTCTGGAAAGAGGCCATGGTTGATGAAATGGCATCTTTGCACAAAAATGAGGCTTGGGATCTGGTGGAGTTGTCAGCTAGAAGGAAACCCATTAGCAGCAAATGGGTGTTCAGAAGAAGACAAATGTAGAAGGAAAGGTGGAGAAATACAAAGCTCAGTTGGTAGAAAAAGGTTATTCCTAGGTGTCGGGAATTGATTTTGGTGACTCCTGTTGCCAAGGTAGCTTCTATTAGATTACTTTTATCTGTTGCTGCTGCTTTTGATTTTGAGGTAGAACAGATGGATATGAAGACATCATTTCTTCATGGGGATCTAGAAGAGGAGATCTACATGAAGCAACCTAAAGGCTTTGTGGTGAAGGGTAAGAAAGAACTGGTATGCAAGTTAAAAAAGTCTATGTATGGGTTAAAGCAGTCACCAAGGATGTGGTATCATAAACTTGATACATTTATATGGGGACTTGGCTTCATCGGAAGCAAAGCATATCACTGTGTGTATTTTAAATTAATTGGTGACCGTGTTATTTATCTGGTCTTGTATGTGGATGATATGTTGCTAGTTGGAAATGTCAAGAAATTATCCAGGATTTGAAGACCCAAATGTCCTCCAAATTCGACATGAAAGATATTGGTGCTACAAACTATATTTTGAGCATGGAAATTAAAAGAGATCTAGCAAAGAGGAAGGTCTAGTTAAACCAAAGGAAGTATGTCGAGACAATATTGCATAGGTTTAATATGCAAGACAGTAAACCGATGAAGGTTCCTATTCCTGTAGGTGTAAAGTTATTTGTTGAACAGTGTCCCAAGACACAAGAAGAGGAAGAGGACATGTCCCGTGTTCCATATGCAAGTGCAGTTGGTAGCCTGATGTATGTGATGGTCTGTACTAGACCAAACATTGAACATGCAGTGGGAGTATTGAGCAGGTTTATGTCAAAACCAGGGAAGGAGCATTGGACAGTAGTGAAACGGGTTTTCAAGTATTTGCGTGGCACTACTGATTATGGTTTGTGCTACCAAGGAAGACCAGGATTGGACAGTGTTGGATATTCATGGCTTTGTTGATGCAGACTGGGCAGGAGATCTGGATTAGAGAATATCTACAAGTGGGTATGTGTTTAACCTATTTGGAGGTGCAGTCAGTTGGATGAGTAAGAATCAACTACAGAGGCAAAATACATGGCAGCCACTCATGCAAACAAGGAAGCAGTCTGGTTGTAGAGATTGTGTTCAAGTATGGGGTTAGCACAGGGAGTTATAAGAATAGACTATGATAGTCAAAGTGCAATTTTCTTGGCAAAGAACCTTGCTTACCATTCAAAGACAAAACACTTTGATGTTCAATATCACTTTGTGAGGGATATGATAGAAGACAAAAAGTTGTTGCTGGTAAAGGTAGACACTTTGAAGAATAATGCAGATGCATTGACAAAATTTGTGAGCTTTGAGAAGTTCTCTTGGTGTAGAGAAACAATGGGCGTTGCAGGACTGGATAAATGACTAAGCTCTCTTGTGACCCCTTGTGGAAAGAAAACAACAAGTGGGAGAATGTTGGGATGTGTTATATTATTTCCACAACTAGCTCCCCTAGTTAATCGGGGGGTTTAGGAGGGGGGGAGCCCCCCCCTTAATTGCACAGCGGGGGGGTCACAGAGGGTTTGAGGGGGGCAGTTAGCCCCCCTCTACAGGGTTTGGGGCAGCACCCCGGGGATTTTTTTTTTGGACCCTATATTAGGTAGCCAGACCTACCTATGGTTTTGTGCATGGTTTTTGCGCATGGTTTTGGGTGCGATGGTTTTCGGTCCATGGTATTGGATGCTTCGGAATGTATATATATGTATTGTAACATTGAAAGAAATATAATGAAAAATCAAGCTGGTAGTCCCGGTTTTGGGATCTTGGGGAAAATCTTTGTGTATATGTGTTTTATGTGTTATGCTCTCGCATTGTTTATTTTCTGTTCTTAGAATTAGTATGCAGGTTATTTATGTATGGGGTTAAAACCTACACAAAGGATAAAAGAACCAAGTTGGATAGTAAATCTGAAAGGTGCCTCTTTATTGTGTATAAGGATGGTTTAAAAGGTTATAAGCTTTGAAACCCAAAAACAAGGTAGGTTGTGTATAGTCGCGATGTGTTGTTTAGAGAGGTGAAATATGTTATTAAACATGAAGTCCTACCAAAAGAACCTAAGAAGATAGAGTTTGAATTAAAGGAGGAGGAATCAAACTTTACAGCAGAAACTCCAAACTCCAGCTGTGAGAAGATTAGTTCGAGAAAGAAGGCAACCACAAAAGTATAGTCCATCTGCTTTACGTAAAAATTTTGCTTTATCTATTACTAATGATGATCTCAGAACTGTCAGGGAAGCAGTAGATTCAGAGGATGGCAAACTATGGAAAGAGGCCATGGTTGATGAAATGGAATCTTTGCACAAAAATGAGGCTTGGGATCTGGTGGAGTTGTCGACTGGAAGGAAACCCATTGGTAGCAAATGGGTGTTTAAGAAGAATATGAATGCACAAGGCAAGGTGGAGAAACACAAAGCTTGGTTGGTAGCAAAAGGTTATTCCTAGGTGTTGAGAATTGATTTTGGTGATATTTTTTCTCATGTTTCCAAGGTAGCTTCTATTATATTACTTTTATTTGTTGTTGTTGCTTTTGATTTTGAGATAGAATAGATGGATGTGAAGACAAAACTTCTTTACGGGCTTATGGAAGAAGAGATCTACATGAAGCAACCTGAAGGCTTTGCGGTGAAGGGTAAGAAAGAACTCGTATGCAGGTTAAAAAAGTCTTTCTATGGGTTAAAACATTCACTGAGGATGTGGTATCATAAATTTGATACATATATACAGGGACTTGGCTTCACCAGAAGCAAAGTAGATCATTGTGTGTATTTTAAATTAATTGGTGAACATGTTACTTATTTGGTCTTGTATGTGGATGATATATTGTTGATTGGAAATAACAAAGAAATTATCCAGGAATTGAAGACCCAATTGTCCTCCAAATTTGACATGAAATCTCTTGGCGTTGCAAACTATATTTTGGGCATGGAAATTAAATGGCATCGGGCAAAAATGAAACTTTGGTTAAACCAGAGGAAGTATGTCGAGACAATATTGCAGAGGTTTAATATGCAAGATAGTAAACCGGTGAAGCTTCATATTCTTGTCGATGTAAATTTATCTACTAAATAGTGTCCCAAGACACAAGAAGAGGAAGAGGACATGTCTTGTGTTCCATACGCAAGTGCAGTCAGTAGCCTGATTTATACATTGTACTAGACCAAATATTGCACATGCAATGGGAGTATTGAGCAGGTTTATGTCAAAACCAAGGAAGGAGCATTGGACATCAGTGAAGCGAATTTTCAAGTATTTGTGTGGCACTAGTGATTATGGTATTTGCTACCAAGAAAGATCGGGATTTGATAGATTTTTGGACATTTGTGGATTTGTTGATGCAAACTACGCTGGAGATCTGGATCAGAGAAGATCTACAAGTGCGTATGTATTTAACGTGTTTGGAGGTGCAATCAATTGGATCAGAAAGAGACAGTCTGTAGTGGCACTTTAAACTACAGAGGCAGAATACATGGCAACCAATCATGCAAGCAAGGAAGCAGGCTGGTTGCAGAGATTGTGTTCAAGTATGGGATTGGTACAATGAGCTATAAGGATAGACCGTGACAGCCAAAGTGCAATTTTCTTGGCAAAGAACCCTGCTTATCATTCAAAGACAAAGCATATTGATGTTCAATATCACTTTGTGAGAGATATGATTGAGGACAAAAAGGTGTTTCTGGTAAAGGTGGACACTTTGAAGAATGTTGCAGATGCATTGACGAAGTCTGTGAGCACTAAGAAGTTTTCTTAGTGTAGAGAAACAATGGGTGTTGCAAGGTTGGACCAATGACTAAGCTCTCCTATGGCCCCCTATGGAAAGAAAACAACAAGTGGGGAGAATGTTTGGTGTGTGTTATATTCTTTCCACAACTAGCCCCATGCGCAAGGGGGTCACAGGGGGGGGCTATCACTGATCTGTATATGTACGTGCTTGAGGATTATGTAATTGCAAGTAAATGAAATGAGTTTTAATGGCTATTTAAGTTAAAGTCATACACACATTAAAACATGTATTTAATTCATGAATTGCAGAAAATAGAAGACAATACAACCATAACAGTAACCACAAAACAACAAGTGATGAAAGAGTTCACCCCTACTAGGCTAAGTCTCCTGGTCCAGCTTCCAATGCTTGGCCCTATATCATTATGCTCAATAAAATGGTTATTACAATGAGTTATATTGCTCAAATGGCTTCAAAACTTGCTCCAACAACTTAAGAGCTATCAAAAACCCTTGTCTAGCCTCTTTTTGCTCCCAAAAATCCAAAAAACTGAGAAATTTATGCCTCTTTCTCTCTTTTCCCCAATTCTATAGCTAATCTCCCCATAATTTGGTCCAAACCTGGCATGAACGCCCTAATCGTGGAAACTGCCCACTAAACCTGGCACGATTCTCACTCGACGGGTGAAATTATAGGACAAATAAGGGCACCTCTAAGTCCCCAGTCCCAAGAATTTCGGCCACATGGAGGCCATGTGATTGGGTTAAGCGTTTAAATTTGGAGGCTATGTCTAACCCTTGTTTCCTTCCGCGCTCTTGGTCATGTGGGGTCCCCATGGGACCTGGGGCTAGCCCCCTAAACTCAACTACGTTGGCGGTCATGCTAACTGTTAGGACCTGTCACATGGTAGGTAGCACTGGTGGTTTTGGGCATCGTCTGGTTAACCTGGCAGGTAGCGGCAAGCGGTTCGGGCAGTGTTCACATGCAACGGTTAAGGAAAATGTTGTGTGGGCTGGCAGTTATGGTTATTGTTGTGTGGGCCAAGGTTATATGGTCACTTGGTAGCGGTTAACACAACAGATTTATGGGTGGTGGTTGTGGTTTAATGCCACGGGGGTGGTTATGATACATATGCCCTTGGTCTATTGTGGTTGCCACGTGGGTCGAGCTATGGTCCAACCCCCCGCCCACCCCACCCACGGTCGCGTGGCGCTGGGGTGGCTAGGGGCTAGGCCTTAGCCCGGCCCCCATGCCATATACACCAACCATATACATTAAATATAGTTTTTCGACATTGTTTTAACAAGTCCGACATGTGGTGCAATGGTTAACAGGGCGGTTTGTGTATATGAGGTCGATGGTTCGAATCCGTAGGTCAATCTGACCCTAACCCAATTTTTGTGGCTACCGAGGTGCCACGTGGTAGCCTCTAGTTGGTCCACATCATCACACCACAAACCAAAAAATAACCAATGAAATTTGACCCAGTAAACACCACTGAGAAAATGCCACTTGTCGTGCTACCATTGGCTCCTAAAACCCAGTCACCTTGCATAGTCTGTTAGGTCCCTATAATATTAGTGATTCCCCCATTACTATTGTCATTGTATCCCTTATTATTATTGTTGTGCCCCTATTGTCCCCATATTGTTATTATTGTGCCCCATGGAATCCCTCTATTGTTATTTTTGTGCCTTTATATTATTATTGTCAGGTCGGCTTGGTTATCTTGTGACCCCTTAGACTCTTATATATAGAAAGGAGGTTTTTTCATTTGAATCATCTAAGAATTTTTCATTTGTGTAATGTAAAGGAGGTTGCCCCCTCAAAGAGGCTTATTTCTAAGGCGTTGATCTATCTTTTCTATCTTTTTGTGAGCTAGTTTCATAACAAGTCAGTTGTACACAATGTTGATTGGGCAACCTACACAATATTTGTCTATTTGACAAATCTATCAAAACTCGTTTCTGGGAGAATACGATTTCCATTATCCTCGAAATGAGTTGCAACGGATTCAAAATGACAAGCTCTATTCAACCGTTCCATTTTTGAGCCGTTCCGGCAACTTTCATTTTTGAGCATATTTTTGAGCACTGGATCACTCCTCCCCATTCGAAGCTTTTGTACCCCAAAAGATCTTTATTACCGAACAATTAGATGAGGGTACAACCCCCTCACCCTTTTAGTCTCAATCCATTGGAATTTGCCTGAATTCAACAATTTGAGCTTTTCATGAAAACTGATATTTTTCCTTGATTCTGGAGACCCTGTCTTGCTGTTGTAGATACCATCTTGCTACAATTTCCCAGAATTTGTAGAACAACAAATTGTCCTTGAAGGAACAAACATATTCCTTCCTCAGTCATCAATCAAAGGAAACTTAAACAACTTGAAATTCTTCTCATCTCGAACACTGTCGACATGACGATGTTTAGCTTGTCTTGCCTTGTACTTGGCTCGACTCTTGACCAAGTGTTTTTGCCATTGCCATGCACCATTTTGAAAACCCCAAGAAGAACTTGTGCAACCTATGCCTTCTTTGTCAAATTTCTTTGGAACTTTCTCTTTGACCTTTGCACTCTTTAGCACCGGCATCTTGTTCACATCACTATTCAACAATGATGTATGCTGCTACAATTTTTCCTCATCTTGTTTACCTCTTTTAGGAGGCAACATGTTAGAACCTTGAAAAAACTTATTACAATCATTAGAAACTTCAATGAAATCAAATTGTTCATTTGATGCATCTCCTTAAAAGGCCTCATTCACAGCATTTCTATGCTTGAATATTAACAAAGCAAAATTTTGACTTGCATTCACAACTCTCTTCATTTGTCCTGCATGCATAAGAGACAAACTCATCTTGTTCCTATGTGCTCTAAATATGCACTCACTTCCATTCTTGAACAAGTGGTACTTATTCTCATGGCGATAAAATATTTCTCTCCTATCATAAAGATATGGGCTTCCCAAAACAATACCTGAAATCTCAAGCAGAACTACATCAAGTTCAACTTCGTCAAGAAAGTTTGCATTGATTTCAAATCTTAGGATACACTTCCTTGTCACCTGCAGATTTGCATTTTGACATATCCAGCCTAAAGGATAAGGTCTTGGATGTGCAACGGTTTCTGGATTTAACTTGTTGAAATACTTGGATGTGCAACAGTTTCCAGATTTAACTTCTTGACTAAGTCTTCAAAGATTAAATTTTCTTGAGAACCACTATCAAATAGTGTGTCTATTTTGGTATGCCTTGAAACAACTCTAATATGGACAAGTTCAATTCTTGTTTCATCATCTTGAATATCATTCAAACAACATGAAGAACTAGTGCTTGCTATGTTCTTACCTTTCAAACCCATCGTTGTAACCTTGGTTTCATGTCCTGAATCTGAACCTAAGTCATGTTCTATAATTGCAGTTGTTTTTTCCTTCTCTTTGTTTGTAAGTTTGTTGGGTTTCAACTCTAGATGGAGTTTCCAACAACAGCCTTCGTCATGGCCATTTTTCAAACAATGTTTGCATGTGAGTTTTTCTTTTTCCATTTTAATAGAAGCATTTTTCTTCCCTTTTCCCTTAAACTTACCCTTTCCTTTTTCTCCATACTCAAGGGAACTCTCACTTTTCTCATCTGAGATATTTTTCTCTCTTGCTTCTAGATGTGTGGCTTGAACACAAATGTAGTCTAAATTTGTGGGATTTAACATGAGAATAATGTGCCTAAGATAGTTGTGTAAACCTCCAATATATTTTAACAAAGTGTCTTGAGATGACAAATTTACACCCAATACTAGTGCTCTTATCCTAAAATCTTGAGTATAATGTTGAACACTTTGTCCTTTTCCTTGTCTAAAATTCTTCGAGTCCATAATTGTTTTTTGCATATAAGCTAATGGATAAAACTGTATTCTAAGTGAAATAATAAAATCAATCCAAGAGGTTGAGACCTTACCATATTTTTTCATTTCCTCTTATGTTTTGGCATCCCACCAAATCAATGCAACACTCTCCAACCTTAATAAAGTCAGTTGAATCGTTGTTTCATCATCCTTGATGTTTTGAATCCTGCAATATACTTCAAGTTGACGAACCCAATTATCTAGTCTTTCAGCATTAACCTCACCATTATACATAAGCAATTCGAATTTAATATCAAGTCTCAACAAGGGAGTTTTACCATGTCCCTTTGGAGATTGTGGAGGTGTTTGTGAAGGGGTGGTTGTGGAAGAGGATGAAGATGATTGTGAAGATGAAGGTGAAGATGATGGTGGAGAAGATGGTGATTTGTCACCATTCCCTTTTGAAGGCTTGGAGCTCTCACCCTACAATCTTGTGTTTCTATCTTCATAAAGAACTTTCACCATATCAATCATGTCAAAGAATGGTTTTATGAAAGCCTTCTAATCCTCTAACATATTATCAAGCCCTCCTTCATGTGACATGCTTAGTGAAGCTTCAGGTACAACTTGAGGTGAAACTTGTGGTGGAGACTGTGGCAAATGTGCTCTCCTTTTCCTTGTCCCAACTTGAGAACCTACACCCACAATATTTCCTTCTCCTATCTTGAGCTTCAACCTTGTAAGCATCATAGACACTTGCAAACAATTAAATCCTCACAACAACAAAGAGAACCAATGCTCTGATACCAAACTTGATCTGTATATGTATGTGCTTGAGGATTATGTAAATTGCAAGTAAATGAAATGAGTTTTAATGGTTGTCTAAGTTGAATTCACACGCACACTAAAACATGAATTTAACTCATAAATTCCAGAAAATAGCAGACAATACAACCATAACAGTAACCACAAAACAACAAGTGATGAAGGATTTCACTCCTCCTGGGTTACGTCTCCTGGTCCAACTTCCAATGCTTGATCCTATATTATTATGCTCAATAAAATGGTTATTATAATGAGTTATAGTGCTCAAATGGCTTCAAAACCTGCTCCAACAACTTCACAGCTATCAAAAACCCATGTCTAGCCTCTTTTTGCTTCCAAAAAGCCGAAAAAATGAGAAATCTATGCCTCTTTCTCTCTTTTCCTCAATTATGTAGCTAATCTCCCCACAATTCAGCCCAAACTTGGCACGAGCGCCCCAAACATGGAAATTGCCCAATAAACCTCGCACGATTCCCGCGAGGCAGGTGAAATTATAGGACAGATAAGGGTGCCTTTAAGTCTCCAGTCCCGAAAATTTCGGCCACATCGAGGCCATGTGACCAGGTTAGGTGCCTAAATTTGGGGGCTCTGTCTAGCCCCTGTTTCCTTCTATGCTCCTAGTCATGTGGGGTCCCCATGGGACCTGGGACTGGCCCCCTAAAACCAACTGCGTCGACGGTCATGCTAACTATGAGGATCTGTCACATGGCAGGTAGCACTACGGTTTTGGGTGCGGTTTGGTTAACTTGGCGGGTAGAAGCAGGCAGTTTGGGTGATGTTCACATGAAATTGTTAAGGAAAATGTTGTGTGGGTCGGCAGTTACGATTATTGCCGTGTGGGTCTCGGTTATATGGTCACATGGTAGTGGTTAACACCACGGGTTTATGGGCGGCGGTTGTGGTTTAATGCCACGGGGGCGGTTATGATACATAGGCCCCGGGTCTATTGTGGTTGCCACGTGGGCTGGCCTAAGGTCCAGAACCCCCCCCCGCCCGCAGTTCCGTGGCGCTGGGGTGGCCAGGGGATAGGCCCTAGACCAACCCCCATGCCATATTCACCAACTGTATACAATAAGTATAGTTTTTCGGCATTGTTTTAACAAGTCTGACGTGTGGTGCAATGGTTAACTACTCGGTTTGCGTATATGAGGTCAATGGTTCGAATTCGGCAGAGGTCAATACAACCCTAACCCAATTTTTGTGGCTACTGAGGTGCCACGTGGCAGCCTCTTGCTCGGCCATGTGACAGCCTCCAGTTGGTCCACATCATCATACCACAAACCAAAAATTGACCAATGAAATTTGACCTAGTCAGCACCACTGAGAAAACACCACTTGTCGCGCTGCCACTAGCTTCTGAAGCCCAATCAGCTTATACAGTCAGTAGGCCCAATCAGCTGTACAGACTGTTGACTGGGCAGGTTACACAAGTTTTTTCCCATTTTTGCCTGTTTGACAAATCGATTAGAACTCGTTTCTAGGAGAATACTATGTCCATTTTTTCGCGAAATAAGTTGCGCCAGATTCAGAATGACGAACTCTATTCAGTTGTTCCATTTTCGAGCCATTCCGACAACTTTCATTTTTTAGCACTGGATCAATCCCCCACTCTCCCCCATCGGGGGGTTTGAGGGAAGTGGTAACTTGACGCTACGGGGTCTGTGGTAGCACCCCGGGGAAAAAAAAATTGGACCCTATATTAGGTAGGTGGACCTACCTATGGTTTTGTGCATGGTTTTCACAAACAGTTTTGGGCATGACGGTTTTCCATCCATGGTATTTTGAGATTCGGTCAAGGGAACTACGGTTATGTTCTAATCTAAGGTTAATGGATTGGGTTTTAAGGATGCTTCTTTGGCATTTATATATATGTATTATAACATTGAAAGGAATATAATGAAAAACCAATCTGGTAGTCCCGGTTTTGGGTTCCCAGGGAAAATCTTTGTGTAAATATGTTTTATGCTCTCGTCATTGTTTATTTTCGGTTTTTAGAATTCGTATATAGGTAATTTTTGTACGGGGTTAAAACCTACAGACGTGAAGACCCAGAATTGGTCATCCCACCAGTGAATTCAGGGCAGGAGGGTGTTGGGTCGAGTCGGAGAGGCAAGGTTGCAGGACGTTCCAGGTGGTCGGTTGTTGGTTTGCGAGGGGGACACGGAGGTTGAGGGCAGGCGACGATGAAAGGTGGGCGACCTCCACAAGCTCAGGGGCGAGGAGGAATGAAGCGTGGTGGGAAGAGGAGTCATGGGTCTAGAAACTAGTTGGAAACCAACCCGCAGGAAATTCAACACTATTGCCTGGAGAATTTACGAGAATTAATCTAGCCTTTACTAGATCGGATGGAAACAGCTGAGAGAATCAGAAGGGAGGAACATACAAAGCTGGTAGCCACCCTGGATAGAATGCAGTACTTCCAGTGCTAGGTTTGCGAGCAAGTAGTGGTGGTTTGGCATGGCTAGAACCTGCTCTCCGGAAAGGTGGAAAAGTTGGATTCATGGATGGCTCACCTCAAAGGGCATGTCCAATGTGCCATTCATCCACTGCTTCCTCCAGGAACAACCCCGGATATCCCAGCTTCCATCACTTCTGATGAATAGCATGATCGCAGGTGCCCTCTTGGTATTACTTGTTTTTTGGAGTCGCTGGCCCTCTCGGGTTGGGACTATGTCTCTAACATCCTTTTTGTATTTTTGTCACCTCTTGCATACGGTGGTCAACAAACCTGGTTGAGGTGAGGCCACCTGTTTTTTGAAACTTCGAATGTATATATTTTATGCTAGTTGAATAGAATATATATATATATATATATATATATATATATATATATATATATATATATATATATATATATACATATACATATACATATATATATATATATGAGTGCTAATTTTAGATGTCGCTTGTCAAATCCAAATTGAGTAGTAAAGGAATTGCACCTCCTCTGTACTAAAAAGTAGAAAGCAATTATAAACTTTTTTTTTAATTACTTTATCTCTCTATATAAAGTTGATGTAAAATTAAGGTGGAAATTGAGATATTTTATTTGTGTCCAACATTGAAAGTTTTTTTCATTAATGCAAATATTGTTTTATTATTTTTAAATGCAACGTTACACGACAACATCTACTCCGTATTGGGTTCTAAAGCGCCTCTCAATGCAACTAGGTGCACCATGCCTCCCTCGGATGTGGATACGAATTGATTGGGGGGATTGAACCAAGGACCTCATAATATTTTACATAACATGTTGACATGCTTTGCTAAGTGAGCTACTCGTGGGGACTAATATCGTATTAAAATAATTTAATAAAAAAAAAAAAAAAAAGAAGAAGATAAAATTTAACACATCATAAAATTATATATAAATTATTATAAAATTTAATTTAGAAAGGTTATAGTTAAATTTGACAACTCATTAATACAAAAATTGAGTAGAGAGATTGTTATTTGTAAACCACATTTTTTTTTTCCATCGAAGAATTGAGAGGAGTAGATTCAACATTTTTTCCTATTGCGATACTCACAAAATTTCAAGCACATGAATAAATTCTTAAATATTACTTGCATAATAAAATGTAGAAACAAGCCCGGTGGACAAGTTGAACCATTCTTTTCATGGAGTCTCAAGCAAGTTACCAATAACGAACCAGAGGCTTATGCTCTATTTCAAGCGTTGCTCCAATCCATCTCACTCAATGTCCACAATATAATCATACTAGTGGACTCCAATATTATAATTTGGCATCTTCGTCTTAGTTACACTCCAACATCTTTCAAGCTCAACATCTTATTGAAAAGGATTTGATCCCATTTTAAAATTTTGAATGAGTTCATAATGGTGCATGCTTCGTAGCATAATAATGTGTTGAAAAATGCAACAAGAAATTCTCAATTTGATTTTTCCTTGAATAAATTGAGAAAATTCGAATTTCCACATCAGTTGACGACTTGAATGTAGTTAACTTGTGTGACATAGGTTGTGTCACCCAGTTTACTCAATAAATTCGAGTTGGGGGAGTTAGAGTTCAATTAAGCTTGTGTGATTGCTAATTTGTAGCAATCAAGGTAAGTTATTTCAAGTTGTTTTCAGTTAAACTAATTCTAATTGTTGGAGGAACTAGTGGAAGGTCAGTTGTGTAGTGAGACTTCAGTCTAACTCAGTGATCATCCAGTTAACTGATCAATTAGCCCAAAATACCTAGTGCATGCAAATAATTTGAGTTTCCCAGCTGGGGTGGAGATTCCAAGGCAATGTAACATCAGTTGTAAACTAGTATTGAGTGTACAGGTATTGCATGCAATTAGATGACAAACCTTGGGAATTACACAATCAATTTGAGGAATTTCCTAAATGATAAGGGCCTAATTTCTCAAGGAATTGCGCAAGGAAATAGGGGATTGACTAAGTTTGGGTAAAAGCTTCTCAGTGAACAGATAGATAGGTTATTCACTTGCATGTTGTGCTCAATTGAGCAAAGCAATTGTAATACATCTCTATTCATCATATTAATGCAAGCAGGCATAGGGGTTTTTAGCAGTTGCTTTCCTCTGGAAAAAAATATTGTGTGCATGTGTATCATTTCTCATTGCATGTTTGTGATTGATGTTCTAAATTGTGAATTGAATTCAGTAGAGCAATATAGTAGGTTTGTGTCTTGTGATTTTGATTCAAAATTCATGAGTAATTGCAAATCTACACCATAGTTTCTACATGGTATAAGAGGAGGATTTAGATTAGAGCGGGAATTTCAAAGTTGTTTCTTTGATCTAGGTGGATGTTGGTGGCCACCCACCTATCCCATTTGGACCCCCACAACTGTCTCTTTCAGTCTTTTCAGTTTCCTAAATTGTAGCACAGTTTACTATTTTTAGCAGTTTTTTGGGTCCTAAACTTTCAGAGCCGTTTTGAGGCCCTAAACAATGTTTTTTGGCCCCAAAGTGGTAGTGCTCGGATAGATCTTTCTAACGAGCTATCGTACACATCAAACGGAGATCGTATGCCAAAGTTACGACCTCGGGAAATTGATGTACCAATTTACCCAAACGGGGCCCACAATTTGGTGTTTCATCTTCTAGGGTTAGGTTTTGGGATGTGAAGGGTTTTCCATTGTTTCTCAACAATAAATAGGCCTTCGAGCCTCATTGTAACACAGTTCAAAGGGATGTAGCCACCACATCTCTTCTCAGAGATAAGCTACCATCGCCCTAGCTGGTTTATTTCCATTACTGTTTGTAAGCATATTTCAGTATTTTACATTAATGAAATGAAGTATTATTTCCGCTGCATATATGTGTTTATGGTTATCTCTGTAATTTGTTGCGTTCTTGTTTAAGTCTGGAAAGTGGTATCAGAGCAGTCTGCTTTTTCTCTGTTTTTCTCGGCATGTCCTCAACGAGGTCGGGATATAAGGAGTTAGGGCTTGAACTGGTCGAACCTTTGCAAGACCAGCCTCGCAAATCCCGACGGCCTCCCATGGTGGATGAGAAGAAAGACGAGGGGGCAGGGGATCCTATCAAAATCTTGCTCGAAGAAGCCCTCGAGCGACAACGGAATGCGATGATGGACAGCTTTGCCCAGATCCTTCAGCGGCTACCCAGAAGCGACGCATCGGCTTCCAGCAGCTACTCTGGAAACGCCACGCCCTTTAAGGTACAAGTTAATTTTGAAATCCCCATATTCGAGGGTCAGATAGACGCAGATGTTGTAGATAAATGGTTAAATCTACTAGAGGGTTATTTTTCTATTCATGAATTTTCGAGTCGGGAAAAGATTGTTTTCGCTCTTCTCAAAGCAGCCCCCCATGTCAAGGATTGGTGGGAAACCTACTGTGAGCAGAAGAATGAAAGTACTAGCTCACTATTTTCAGCCGCACCCACTTGGGATTCATTCCGAGATGCCACACCCGCAGCCATACAGTATCGGGTGGCTTCATGAAGGAAGAGATCTCAAAGTTCGCCAGTAGTGCCGCCTTCCCTACAGCATCAAGCCCTTCACAGACGAGGTATTGTGTGTTGTTACACCTTTGGATGTTTGTGATGTACTTTTAAGCCAGCCATACTTGTGGAGGCAACATGGTGTGTATGAGTCAAGGCCTCGCGCTGTCATTATTTCTTTGGGTGATTCATTATACAAGATACCAGAGGTAGCCCCACCTACCGCCACCTCTTTGATCACTACTAAGAAAGGCAGCAAGCTCATCTCCCAGACTACGAAATTCATTTTCTGTCTGGTTCGCTCCCAAAGTAAGGGGAAGATCGTTGCTACATCCATGACCCCCGCAAAGGGTTCCTCCACGCAGCAGCAACAACAAAGGGATACGTCATGACAGAACACAGGAAAAACTTCTCCTCACCCACAGGGGTACCACACAAGTTTCAGGTGGGCGACAGAGTTTGGTTACATCTGCAGAGATAACGCCTTACCAGAGCCCATCAGAAACTCAGACCACTCCGACATGGTCCTTACAGCAGTACCAAGGCTGCAGGCAACAATGCGTTGAAGCATAGCATTCCTCCATTCCTTCGCTTGCACCGAGTGTTCAATGTGGACCGTCGTCGACCATGCTTCCCATCATTTTTGGACACATCAGAGATTGCAGAACAGCTCACCAGAGATCCAGCTCAACAGAATCTTCCTCATCTCAGGAAGGAACTCAACGCAATGGGGACCATTGCTTCCTAACGGGGGAGGAACGATCCAGGTGGATGTTGGTGGCCACCCACCTATCCCATTTGGACCCGCACAACTGTCTCTTTCAGTCTTTTAAGTTCCCAAATTGTAGCACAGTTTACTATTTTTAGTAGTTTTTCGGGTCCTGAACTTCCGGAGCCGTTTTGAGGCCCTAAACGATGTTTTTTGGGAAATCTGGGGGCAACATCGGTGCACCCATGGATCGATGTTGCCCTTCTCAAAGTGGTAGTGCTCAGATAGATCTTTCTAACGAGCTACCGTACGCGTCAAACGAAGATTGTATGCCAAAGTTACGACCTCGGAAAATTGATGTACCAATTTACCCAAACGGGGCCCACAATTCGGTGTTTCATCTTCTAGGGTTATATTTTGGGATGTGAAGGGTTTTCCATTGTTTCTCAACAATAAATAGGCCTTCGAGCCTCATTGTAAGATAGTTCAGAGGGATGTAGCCACCACATCTCTTCTCAGAGATAAGCTACCATCGCCCTAGCTGGTTTATTTCCATTACTGTTTGTAAGCATATTTCAGTGTTTTACATTAATGAAATGAAGTATTATTTCCGTTGCATATCTGTGTTTATGGTTATCTCTGTAATTTGTTGCGTTGTTGTTTAAGTCCGGAAAGTGGTATCAGAGGAGTCTGCTTTTTCTCTATTTTTCTTTGCATGTCCCCAACGAGGTCAGGATATAAGGAGTTAGGGCTTAAACTGGTCGAACCTTTGCAAGACCAGACTCGCAAATCCCGACAGCCTCCCATGGCGGATGAGAAGAAAGACGAGAGGACAGGAGATCCTATCAAAATCTTGCTCGAAGAAGCCCTCGAGCGACAACGGAACACGATGATGGTCAACTTTGCCCAGATCCTTCAGCGACTACCCAGAAGCGACGCATCGGCTTCCAGCAGCTACTCTGGAAACGCCACGCCCTTTAAGGTACAAGTTAATTTTGAAATCCCCATATTCAAGGGTTAGATAGACGCAGATGTCGTAGATAAATGGTTAAATCTGCTAGAGGGTTATTTTTCTATTCATGAATTTTCGAGTCGGGAAAAGATTGTTTTCGCTCTTCTCAAAGTGGCCCCCCACGTCAAGGATTGGTGGGAAACCTACTGTGAGCAGAAGAATGAAAGTATTGGCTCACTATTTTCAGTCGCACCCACTTGGGATTCATTCCGAGATGCCGTCAAGGAGCAGTACTACCCTATCAAAAGCTATGAGGACAAATACATCAAATGGACCACACTGCGGCAAGGACGAGACCAAGATGTGCCAGAGTTCACAAACATTTTTCATACCCTTTGCACACAATTGGGTATCAAAGATTATGAGCTGCATCTGGTACTCAAATACCGCGGCTGCCTACACAGATACATCCAGGAAGAGATGGATTTCCTGAACATCTCCTCGCTCGGCACGGCGTACCGATACGCTGTCAAAATCGAGCAAAAGTTCAAACAGAAAAAGCGAGACTTTGGATCTACAAATCTGAAGCCCAAAGGACAAATCCAAGGCGGGGTGACCCAAGAAAACCCATCGAAGCCACAAGAAAATAACAACACCACAAAGTCGAAGAAGGACACGGGAAAGTGGTGTGAGTTCCACAAGAGCCCCACTCACAACACAAGTGAGTGTCGGACCAAGCAGTCATTGGTGGCTGAGTTGAAGGCTTCTGAATCAGATGCATGTTCCGACCCTGAGCCAGAACCTGACAAGGGGAATGGCAAAGGGAAGCATATCATTGATGCGGATCCCAGCGCCACTGTTGCGACCGCCAAGATCCAAAAAAATGAGCCCGAAAATCCAAAGGAAGGGGAGCGTCTTTTCCACTCACAGATGTGGGTGAAGGGCTTGCCGCTGCAATTCATTGTCGACAGTGGCAGCCAAAAGATCCTCATTTCAGCAGAGGTCATGAAGCGGTTGGGCCTACCAACTACACCATACCCGCAGCCATACAGTATCGGGTGGCTTCATGAAGGACGAGATCTCAAAGTTCGCAAGCAGTGCCGCCTTCCCTACAGCATCAAGCCCTTCACAGACGAGGTATTATGTGATGTTACACCTTTAGATGTTTGTGATGTACTATTAGGCTAGCCATACGTGTGGAGGCGACATGTTGTGTATGAGTCAAGGCCTCGCGCTGTCATTATTTCTTTGGGTGATTCATTATACAAGATACCAGAGGTAGCCCCACCTACCACCACCTCTTTGATCCTTGCTAAGAAAGGCAGCGAGCTCATCTCCCAGACTAGGAAATTCATTTTCTGTCTGGTTCGCTCCCAAAGTAAGGGGAAGATCGTTGCTACATCCATGCCCCCGCAAAGGGTTCCTCCACGCAGCAGCAAAAACAAAGGGATACGGTCATGACAGAACACAGGAACAACTTCTCCTCACCCACAGGGGTAACACACAAGTTTCAGGTGGGCGACAAAGTTTGGTTACATCTTTAGAGAGAACGCCTTACCAGAACTTATCAGAAACTCAGACCACTCCGACATGGTCCTTACAGCAGTACCAAGGCTGCGGGCAACAATGCTTTGAAGCATAGCATTCCTCCATTCCTTCGCTTGCACCGAGTGTTCAATGTGGACCATCGTCGACCATTCTTCCCATCATTTTTGGACACATCAGAGATTACAGAACAGCTCACCAGAGACCCAACTCAGCAGAAGCTTCCTCATCTCAGAAAGGAACTGAACGTAATGGGGACCATTGCTTATTAAGGGGGAGGTATGATCCAAGTGGATGTTGGTGGCCACCCACCTATCCCATTTGGACCCCCACAACTGTCTCTTTCAGTCTTTTCAGTTTCCTAAATTGTAGCACAATTTACTATTTTTAGCAGTTTTTCGGGTCCTGAACTTCCGGAGCCATTTTGAGGCCCTAAACAACGTTTTTTGGGAAATCGAGGGGCAACATCAGTGCATGGATCGAAGTTGCCCTTCCCAAAGTGGTAGTGCTCGGATATATATTTCTAACGAGCTATCGTACGCGTCAAACGGAGATCGTATTCCAAAGTTACGACCCCGGGAAATTAATGTACCAATTTACCCAAACGGGGCCCACAATTTGGCGTTTCATCTTCTAGGGTTAGGTTTTGGGATGTGAAGGGTTTTACATTGTTTCTCAAAAATAAATAGGCCTTCGAGCCTCATTGTAAGACAGTTCAGAGGGATGTAGCCACCGCATCTCTTCTCAGAGATAAGCTACCATCGCCCTAGCTGGTTTATTTCCATTACTGTTTGTAAGCATATTTCAATATTTTACATTAATGAAATGAAATATTATTTCCGTTGCATATCTGTGTTTACGGTTATCTCTATAATTTTTTGCGTTCCTGTTTAAGTCTGGATCATTCTTAGGAGGTACGAATATGCAGTTCAATGTAGCAGGATCTCTTTAGAGTTGGGAATATGAACTTCAATGGACTGAGATTAGAGTATGCCTTGGAAGGAAACTCTAATTTCATGGCATGGAGGTGGTGCTTGATGACAATTGCTTGTTAGAATACATCAAGAGAGATATTGCAAAACCAGCAAAATCTGACGCCTATAACCTAACTGAATGGAAGAAAGATGTAGCCAAGGAAAGGAGAATAAACTTGGAGGGAGTGTGATACCATAATGTCAGAAATATCCAGGGGAAAGAAACTCCTTATGCAATGTGGTAGGGGCTGACAAATCTATTCTAGAATAGCAGCGACCATAGGAAACTGGCGCTCAAGGATAAACATTGAAATATCAAGATGCAAAAGAATGACATTATTTAGCATTATCTGATTAGGTTCACACAAGTTTGTGATGAGATTGCAGGAGTTGGTCTTATTATTTCATATGATGACTTAGTAAGCCTAGCCCTTCTAGGTCTTCCCAAGATTTGGCATAACTACCCTAATTCAGTGAATGGGAGGGAGAAACTATCGATTTGGGAATGCTTATGGTATGATTTGGTACAAGAGGAAATATGGCAGAATACCAAAGATGGAACTTCATCCAAGGGTGAGGATGAATAAAAATTTTCATTGGTTGGAGAACATTATTGTTTGATGATAACCTCGGGAAACATGCACCATTAGTCTTTGTACATTCATCTACAAAATTTGTCATGCCATATGTATCAAAATCTATGAACAAATTTATGCCAAAATAGAAAAATCATCTTCATTCTCTAGAAAAAGCCTTATGACACTCCCATACAAAATAAACACAATCAATATACCATCTTTCACCTCGTCTGCAAAAGCAAGTAGATAATTGTGGAGGCTGTGAAGGATGGCTTCTCTGTCAAATTGCAAGGAGTCAATGTTCGTGAACAACAACATAGGAAAACCGCTAAACTACTTTCAAGGGTGGAGCACATCATGACAATTTTCAACAGATTCTAATGCAGAACTTTGCCTAATGTTATGTACTCTTTTTCAAAGCTCCTCTCTCTGTCTTCATTGTCTCGACTTGTGAACACCTCAATGGAAACAATCTTGCTTCTTGGTAAATTTCCCTTATAAACCAATGTGCAGCTTGCATAGGTGGCATCTTCATAAACCAATTCTTCACACCCTCAATAGACTCCTTCGTCCCTATAAAATAGGTGTTTTTAAAAGCAATGTGATCTAATATTAGATTGAATATCTTCATTCATGTTGATCTATTGTTACTATTAATCATGGATGACCTTCAAATGTAAGGAGAAATTAGTGTCACATAGACGAAGAAGCGATATTTTTCAGTGTGTGGCAAAAGAGGTTGAAAAGGCCATCAAGATGAATTAATTGGGGGAGATAGCATCAATGCAACAATTTATGATTTTAATGATTAAGCATGGTCTCATTTTAGGTTTATCTCTAAGATCCTCACAACATGTGAAATAGAGTACTTCCACGCAAACATGGCACTTACACACACCTACACTAACCTATGTCTACAGCAAGTTAATCTCACATCTCTCTCATAGTCTTATGCCCTTCCATGAGGGAGTTACACCTAGAGCTACCAGATCTAATAGCAAATTAGAGTTATTGCACACAAAAACTATATTACGTATTTTTTATTCAATCAATAATATTAGATATAATTACATTAAGAATTGCTTAAGATAGATAAATTCTCTTAGCTATACAATCCATTTAGTTGAGATAATATCTCAACTGTACACTAATATAGGAGCTAAATCCAATTAACTATCTTATTTTAAAATAATGAAAATTACACAATAACTACAATACAAGTAGGAGATAATTTCTCCAACATTATGTGGAAATTATTGTGTATATTTGCAATTGCTCATGAAGTTTTAATCAAAATCATAAGACACAAACCTACTCTACTACTCTACGAAATTCAATTCACAATTTAGAACATCAATCACAAATATGCAATGAGAAATAATACACATGCACATAGTATTTTTTCCAGGGGAAAGCAATATGCTAAAATCTCCTATGTCTGTTTACATTAATCCGATGAATAGAGATGTATTACAATTTCTTTTCTCAATTGAGCACAATTTACAAATCAATAACCTGCCTCTCTTCTCACTAAGAAACTCTTACCAAGACTTAGTCAATTATTCCTCTGCTTGAGCCCCTATTTCCTTGCACAATTCCTAGAGAAATTATGCCCCTATTATTTAGGAAATTCCTCAAATTGATTGTGTAATTTGCAAGGTTGATCACCTAACTGCATGCAACACCTGTGCAGTCAAGACTAGTCTACAACTGATGTTACACTGCATTGGAATCTCCACCACAATTGGGGAACTTGAATTCTCTGCATGCACTAGCTATTTTGGGTTGATTGATCAGTTAATTGGATGATCATTGAGTTAGATTGAAGTCTCACTACACAACTGACCTTCCACTAGTTCCTCCAATAGTTAGAACTAGTTTAACTGAAAACAACTTGAAATAACTTACCTTGATTGCTACAAATTAGCAATCACACATGCTTAATTGAACTCTAACTCCTCCAACTTGAATTTACTGAGTAAACTGGGTGACACAAGCCATGTCACACAAGCTAACTGCATCCAAGTTGTTCGTTGATGTGGAAATTTAAAATTTTCTCAATTTAGTCAAGGCAAAATCAAATTGAGAATTTCTTGTTGCATTTTTCGACACTCACTCTCAACAAGAAATGGATTATCAACCACCCCTATCATGCACCTGTGGAACTCAAACTTCCCTTTTGACAAGGCCTTTGTCAAAATGTCAGCATCTTGTTCCTCTGTCGGAATATATTGTAGCAACATTATCCACCTATGCACACAATCCCACAAATGGTGATACCAAATATCTATATGCTTGGATCAACCATGAAATACAAGATTCTTAGGGAGCTTGATGCAACTTTGGTTATCATAGTAGATCACAGTTGGATCCATCATCTTACCAAATATTCCTACAAGTATCTTTCTCATCCAAATCGCCTCACATTATGCTTGAATTGTAGCCATGTACTATGTTTCTTTCGAACCAAGTGCCATAGATCCTTGCTTCCTATTTACCAAGAAATCGTTGCAGACCCAACACTAAAAATTCCACCTAATGTACTCTTTCGGTCAGATGGACTCCCTACCCAATCTGCATCTGTGCAGGCACACAACTTCACTCCCTCTGCCCGTTTGTACCATAGTCCAAACTGGGTAGTGCCTCTGAGGTACCGTAAAACATGCTTAACTGCCTTCCAAAATAATTTGGTTGACCTAACCATAGCTTGGCTCAATTGGTTGACTACATAGCACATATCTGGTTGTGTGTTCACAAGATACATTAGTGAACCGACTAACGACCGATAAATAGCAGCATCCACTTCCTCACCTGAAGTGGCATTCTGCTTCCTTTAGTTGGTCGCTAAAGGTGTCTCCATCGATTTACAACTCTCCATGTGGAATTTCTATAATATCTCATTTGCATACTTTCCTTGAGACACAAATAGTTCCCCATCGCCTTGCCATACTTCCAACCTGAGGTATTAGTGCATGAGACCCATGTTCTTCATTTCAAATTCCCTTACAAGATCTGAGCAACTACTCATCACTAATCAAAATCAAATCATCAACATATAAGACAATAATAAGTAATTTACCTTCTACCAAGATGTGATAGAGGTTTGCATCCACTTCACTTTTGTTGAAGCCCAAACTAGTGAGATAATTGTCGATCCTGGTGTACCAAGCACAAGGTGCTTGTTTGAGACCATAGAACGCTTGCTTGAGTCTGCACACATAAGACTCTCTATCAAATGTCTCAAATCATTTTGGTTGCTCGATTTACACCTCCTCTTCAATAACCCCATTGAGAAATGTTATTTTTACATCCATCTGTTGGATCTTCCACCCCATATGCGCAATTGGAGCAAGAATTTCCCTGATGGATGAAAACCTTGCTACAGGAGAAAAGGTATCTTCATAGTCAATTCCCTCAACTTAGGAGAATCCTTTGGCCAAAATTCTGTCCTTATACTTTTCTATGCTTCCATCTACTGCATACTTTACTTTCAAGATCCATCTCGAATGATCCGAATGGAAAATGGCATCCACCCATGGTACTCATCCACCCATGGAATTTACCCATGGTATTGTAAGTGGCATCCACTTATGGTATTCATCTACCCATGGTATTTATCCACCCATGGAATTTACCCATGGTATTGTAAGTGGCATCCACCCATGCTATTTATCCATGGTATTGTAAGTGGAATCCACCAATGGTATTTATCCACCCATGGTATTATAAGTGGCATCCACCCATGCAATTCATTCACCCATGGTATTTACCCACCCATGGAATTTACTTGTGGTATTGTAACTAAAAAAGGTTATAAGTAACAAGTCACATTTTATAAAAGGACAGATTGTCCACCACAATGTAGCGTTTACAATTATTCTCTGTTTTAATTAAAAAAAAAAGTTTCTTTGTGGTTTTGTTTACTGTGTTTGTTCATCTTTTTCTGGCATTTCAAATTATTATTTTTTATCTTGGGGGGGCCTCCCCCTCAATATCTTGGTCAATGGTATCAGAGCATATTACAGCTCAATGGGAATGAGGATTTGAAGCACAATGATGGATGAAACACAAAGCAAAAAAATTCATGCAAGTTCCACGACCTCCATAAATCATTTCAGAAGGTGTAAAATATCTCATTTGAAAGTATTTTCTGTTAGCTCAAATGGGTTTTTTACATAATTTGATTTCGTTTCCCGGTTTGAGAGATATGAGCAATTGAAGTTACATATGTCTAGACCATTTCGTGATCGTGTGTACCATGAGTTTCAGGAATCATTTTCTCACTCCACGGGTCATCAAAGTTTAAGTATCTTATTTCAATGGAAAGATCTCTTCAATACCCCAAACGAGTTTCTGATAGAATTTGATTTCATCACCTGTAGCATAAGTTATCAACAAAGTTGCATCAAGAGTTCTATTGCTAGAAAAAAAAATGTGAAAGAAGCATTTACAACATCTCCTTATATAGGAGAATCTACCAGAAAATCCACCATACTGTTACAGGCAGACTGACAAGCATCACAGTTATGGGTCACCCACAAACCCAAGGTTATGGGTCAACTGCACAATACCCTTGTCATTGAAGTCCATTTGCTAGGCCACACACTGTTAGTATCATAGTTGGTCACAAGCATTACAAGGTATCTCTATCCTCAAATATTCATTTGTCATGGTTATGAGTCATCCACAAACCCACACTTCATCGAAGTCCATTTGCTAGGATGCACACTATTGATATCACAGTTGGTCACAAGCATTACAGGGTATCTCTATCCTCGAATCTTCGTTCATCAAGGTTATTAGTTAACCACACAGAACCCTTCTCTTTAGTGGCTCTTCATACTCAACAAAGGGGCCCCATCAAGGCTCAAGGCTCGAGGAGGGGCCCATAATTAGGAGACCTTGCCTATAAGGAAAGTCAGAAACTCAAGGATGGATCGAAGATCAAGGAAGGCTCAAGGCTTGGGGGCCCCATCAAGGCTTCAACCCGTCGGGAAAGTTCCTTGAGCCTTGGCTTCAACCCATCGGGAAAGTTCCTTGAGCCTTGAGCCTTGATGGGGCCCCAAAGAGCATCCTAATGAGGGGCCTTGATGGGACCCCCAAGCCTTGAGCCTTCCTTGATCTTTGATCCATCCTTGAGTTTCTGACTTTCCTTGTAGGGAGGGTCTCCTAATGAGGGGCCCCTCCTTGAGCCTTGACCCTTGATGGGGCCCCTTTCTAAAGGGTCACAGAAATGTACTTTTTTTAATTGGGTTGCAGGTGCTCAATTCCTCAATCAAATCCAAATTATCTACAATGCATTGTAGCTTACAGATTCTACCCTTAACAGACCTCCCATCAATACCTTCAATATCAAGATCTTGCATTTGAATTGCATGCGGGACAAGTTTAGAATCAGAATTTTGTTGTTGTTGTGTGACAACCAACGTTTTTCCATTGGAGGTCCACAGGATTTCAAGGGACTCTGTAAGCTCATTATGATCCGAATGAGAAACAAGATAAGCTATTTCTTCTTCTTTTTTCATATTCCCAAATGGATTCGGATTTTGAGTGGTCTTCTTCTCTAGTTTTCATATACCCACTTTGATTATCCTTCTCATCACAATCGTTGTTGAGATCATTTTCGTCTTCATCATTATCAACATTTGGATTGAATTCTTCTTCTTTTTCTTCTTCCACATTTCCCTCTTCATCATGTTGATCTGCATTAGCTCCATCTTCAACATTATAATTATCTAATGCTTCACCTTGTTTCGTTCCTTCACTATTGCTACGTCTTCCTCTGCATAACTTTTATTTAGACATGCTAAAACTTTTGCACATGATTTTTCTAATCGCTAAAATGCTTCTTGAATTTTACTAAACTGCTCAACGCATTCAGGATGTGAACATAATGGCACATTTTGCGGCGAACAACGTTCAAAGACCCGCATGATTATATTGTGTGCCATGGATCTGATACCACTGAAGCATAAAAACTGATAGCTTGTAGACTTGAATGTATAAATACACAAGAGGTATTTGTAATAATAATTTATTATATATATATAAATGTATAAGTGATGTTTGTTACAATGAGGACCCGCATATATATCCCTAAATATGTGTCCTTTCGTGACTGGGCATGTCTTTTAGACATGCCTTTTCACTTAACTTAATGACTATTTAACCTAATCAATATTTGATTATTTACTATTTACATTTATTTTATTTATTTTAGTTTTTATGAATTATATTGATAACACAAGAATTCAACTCAAGAGTTACACCTTTACAAAGGTTAGGAGATAGCTTGATGGAGTTCAATCCACAAGATTTGAAAATGATTAGAGATGTTGATCAAGACTCAACGAGACAAAAGACCAAGACAAGTGATCATTAAGGGAGGGTGTTGGAGGTATTAAATCCTACTTGTCTTGTAGTTATTGTATAATATTCATCATTTTAGAATAATATTGTTAGTTAGTTGGATTTAGCTCCTATATTAGTGTATAGTTAAGATATTCTCTCAATTGAATGGATTGTGTAACTAAGATAGTTTATATAACTTAAGAAAATCTTAATGTGTTTATATCTAATATTATTGATTGGATAAAAATAAATAATATAGTTGTTGTGTGCAATAATTTTAAATAATAACTCTATAACAAACCAATTAACAAACAAGGTGACATAATTAGAAATTGGCACCCTCCTTGTAAATGAGATGGTGAGTCACTTGCTAATTTTGTAATATCATGGCATGTGGAGGTGAGCATTGGGGTTGATAAACCATCAAGGAAGTGACATTTGTGTATATGTGAACAACTCCTTTAATGGAGCTATTGAATTTCCAGGCATAAGAATACCAAAATACTAAGACTTAACACTACATGCAAAGTTAGATTTTGTTTCATATCAAGGTTGTATTGGAGAATTTACATTACTAGGATATATAGTATGGAAGTCTTGTTGTTAAAATCAAGATATGATACAGGCTTTTGAACAGCTGGATGCTAATAGCCTAAAATTTTACTTTTTATATCTCTAATGTATTGTCATGCTCTCACGCACAAATTTCTTAACATAATTTTTTAATTACAAAAAAAATAATAATAAAAATAAAGAAATAAATAAAATTAAATAAAATGTAGAAAAAAATACGTAATTGTTGCCTTTGAGGAGTTAGCAACTCCGCCCTTAAATATAAGAGAGTCAATGTTTGGCTAATACCCCTAGTATATTTCTAATCTCTCTCTTTTTTTTCTCTATAATCCTAGCTGGATTTCCATCTCAAATTATTGTGTTTCATTAAAGTAGTGGTGAAATAAAGTGACTCAAATTTATTGAAGAAATGAGAAGAGACACTGAAATGAAAGGAAATTGCGTTGAGGGTTTAGTAGGAGGAACTTGTTCCACTACCTCCTTCGCTTCTATTTATGCTTTTGCTTCATCCTCCTTTGAATTTTCCCTTGATTCCTCTTCTTTCATGTGACATCCCTTGCAAGTTAATTCCCCTTGTAAGCATTGTAAGAAAATCCATGTAATTAGGTAATTATAAATTAAAATGGTTGAGAGAAAGGGACACAGATTCCAAAGTTTGAGGAAGGGAGATTCCTTAAGGAGTCGGTTGTTTTAAATAGCATCCATGTCTTGATGGAGAGGTTATAATGGACCTTACTTTTATTAAATTACATTGAAAGCAAGGACAAGCCCATGTTCATGTTGGGCAAGGAATACAAGCAAAGGAAAAGGACAAAATTAAATGACCAAGTTGTGCTGTCAAGGATGGTTGGTCTGCGTAGACCACTGGGAAAAGGGAAAGAACCATCATGGCCGAGAAGAGGGGGGCACACTCCTTCATTCAACAATAATGACGACAAGAGAAGGGGGGCTACTATTGAAAAAGGCAGAAGAGGTCGAAAGGTTTGGGGAAAGGACATATGTTTCATGTGCATAAGAAAAATACTTTGTGCATGTAGAGGAAACAATTGGAGGTTTAAAGGCTCTCGATGAAGTGATTGGAGGTCGAGAGGCTCCTATTGAAGTTATTGGAGGTCGAGGGGCTCTTGGTAATATTCTTCCATTCATAAGGGGTAGCGTCAACTCAGGGGAAAGAAAGAAAGAAATTCCTCATGAAGAAGGAAGAGATGAGGAAAAAGAAACTTGATAGAATGGGAGAACTCAAACTAAAAAAAAAACTAGCTTGAGAAGCCAAGAGGGTTTACTAGTGAAGGATAGAGAGTAGTAGCTTGTCAAGGACTTATGAAGCCACCGAGAGTGGTTTTCCTTGGACTATAGAAACCACTAGGAGGGTTGTAGACTAATGAAGCTATTGGCCAGGAGAAGGAGTTACTCAGGCACTTGGGGTGGCTGAGGAAACACCAGGTGTGGCCCTAGGCTGGGAATACTGGTGCTAGCACACTAAAGAAAAACCTAACATGGGTTATTTTTGTACTCCCATGATAGTTTTTCCAGTTGAGGAACCTTTCCATGTTGAACTTCCACCCCTATGGTAGCGTGAGGACTAAAGTAAAAACATAGTGTGGCCTTCCTTGGGAACCACTAGGAAGCTAGTGATTTGAAGAACCTATTGATTTATCAGTAGCTTGCCACTGAAGAACCTTCACATATATGCATATTGAGACCTCCTCCTCTTGTAATGGAGCGGTGGCTTGTTTAGGGCTGGAGAAACCACCATGAGTGGCTTGCCCTAGCACTGAAGAAACCACTAAGAAGCTTGTGGTTTTAAGAACCTATTGATTCATCATTAGCTTGCCAGTGAAGAACCTTCCCATGTTATAAGTAAGATTATTCTCATGGCTTAGATATGTGATTCTCTGTGATATAAAAGACCCATGTGGTGAAGCAAACTACGTTCAAGCCCTTTGTCATGACAACGGGAAGTTGTTGAGAATAGTTTAGGGAAGTGAGTCCCTGTGCATTTGGTTATCTGATTGGATGGTGAGTAAAGGTAAGTTACCTTGGAGGCCCCATTTCAGCTGGAATTATTGACTTTACATGGTTTACCACTCCATCCTCAAGCTTTGGAATTTGGCTCTGCGTGACAGTTGCAAGAAAGACTTGGTTGCAGTTTGTCTAAGGTTGGGTGGAGAGATGGAGTCCCACTCTTAGTTGGAAAATTGTTTTGTTGCATAAGATAAGTATCCAATTGTGTTTTATTTTGTTCAAATGTTTTATACATGTGATTTGTATTGGTTTAATGTTGTATTCATAATATGAATCTGGGACATCAATCGTAGATGGGGAATACCAATACTTCGTGCAAAGTTTCTTGAGGAAAGATTTGTTTTCATTTGATTAGTTATGGACTTGATAGTAGTCTTGATAACTGAGTAAAATGTATGAGCAATTCCTTGTCATTAAAATGTTTTATGTGTAAATTTGAGCTTGGGATTTGAGTCCTATGGCGTGTATGTGGATTATCATGTGTATTTACATGTATCTATTATCACTCGGGGTCTAAAATGCTTCCTAAGTCTCTTGAGTCTTTTCTTTTATGCATATGCATAAGAGTACATGTATGTATGTGTGTGTGCGCACAAGGGATGTATTGGCGAGGTTTCCATATGCTTAGGAAGGATAACTCTGAGGAGTTGTGCCAACTAAATTTACATGTATTCATTTATGTTTGTGTGGGTGAAGCCTTAGCACCTTAGAGGAATGGCTTAAACCCCTTTCCAATCCCATGACCAGGCGCAGTGACCAAGTGCTTAGGTAGGAGAAATATGAGTCGTCGAAGAGAAAGCACTTGTAGTGTTGGATGACCTTGATACTTTTTCCCTAGTGTTTTCAAAGAAAGACCCCAAACGAAAATCCCGAGATTTTACTCCCAAGGTGATTTGGTGCAGTGGGATCGGTTGAACACTCAACGCAAATCAACGGAGGAAAATCCTTAATCAAATGTTAATAAGAAAACTCTTGATCACAGGATGGTCGAGCATACGCATGCGCCAAGTGTATTGGTCCATGTGATGGAATGAGATTCATCCTTGGGAGTTATGTTGTCAATAGGCATAGGTGTGATGTCACCCCAGAGGATTTCCTATAGGCGTCTAACAATAATATCATATGGGAAAACAAATTCTAAGAAAGAATAAAGTGCTAGGAGATAGGAAGATGTGTGAAAATTGTCATGGAGATTTTCCCGTCCCGAGTCCTTCTCCCCGAGAGTTTCAAAGGGAGGCACATAAAAAAACCTATATATATATATATATATATATGAATGATAGACCCTGGAGGTTTCAAGTGAAGGAATTGTGGAAAACTCTGAGGATTTTATCTCTAGGAGGACATGGAAAGGGGCCAATGGACACATTTTCATGGCACAAGCAAGCCTCGTAGGCTCTCCGCATCACCCCGAAAGTTAAAAGGGGCTAGGTCACCCCTACAATGTGAATTGCGGCAAAAAGGAAATGATCGAGGGGTAGTATAGAATGTTGGGTCAAGCGAAGGATTAAGACATGTTGGAAGTGGGGTCCACGAGGATCCATACGGTTCTGAAAGGTTTACCCCAAAAGAACTTTCAAGAGACTACAAGAGAAATTCCCGAGAATTTATCTTCGAGATAAAGTGACAGTGAGAGGGTCTGCACTTCATACTACACATGTAATATATGCATATTATCTAATTGGACTTGTTACAGGGTTGCAACTTGGTATGAGTGAGTTGACAACTGCCACATGGGTGATGATGTGGCATATGGATTAGGTATCCACGTGGCTAGATAGATGACGTGGTATTATATGATATGTCAATCTTTGAATGGCCATATCTTTTGATCTGAGAGTCAGATTGGAACAAATTTTATATCATTGGAAAGGTCTTGATGAGACAAATGCAATGATGTCATTGGTTATAAGTTTTGAAAAAGTCAAAAAGGGTCAAAAAATTGAGACCCCATTTCCATGACATGACAATGGGAGTCGGGTCATCATAATAACTACCTCCTTCTACCCTTACTGAGGTTAGGGTTAGTAGAGGGTACGTTACATTTCACCTCTTCTCATTTGCTTCCTCCTCCTATATTCCCACTAAAATAATATTATCTAACTTCACACGGGCCTTTGAAGGTTCAACACCTCCTTTATTTGGAGTTTTTTTAGATTTGTTCCCTTCTTTCTCTACTCCTTTAGTTTTCTTCTTTGTGTCTTTCAGATTTTCAAATATTTGTTTTAGTAGATTTTGCTCAAGGTTAATTTTTTTGAGCCTATTTTAAAACCCTTTTTTTGATGGGGGGTGGTGGGTCCGCTATTTTTCTCCAGACATTGGGAATTTTTTTTGCAAAATATCTATACATGATAGAACTTGCATTTGAAGGGAAATTGCTAGTAATATAAATCTTGCAAGTGGATCCACGCCTCCAAATTGACTTGGAATGCCCTTGGGAGGCCCTTTTCTTGGTTTACTTCCACACATATTCATGCACATGTGAATATATATCCTTTAAGCTTTTCTTTGTCAATGAATTGTCTAAACTTATTCCCAATTTCTCCAAGGGAACTTTCATGCCAAAATATTAGAGTTATATGGGGCAACCTAACCTAAACTTGGGTTGTTGTAATCTCCCTTTTTGAGTTAAAATCAAGAGAATAGGGTGATAAGTAGAATCCCCTAGATCCCATGAAGTATGGTCCAAATTGAAAGATTAAATCACTTGTCCCCTTTTTGGAAAAAGAAATACAAAATAGCCTCTACTTGTTGTAAACATTGAAAATTGGCTTTCTATCATAGGTGTTCAATGCTCTTGTGTCTATGTTTCTATGGCTTTGAGGTTGGGCTACACATCTATAAGCTTCCTAATCAAACCTCTCTCAAACAAAATAAAGACTTTTCTCCTTAATTCTAGGGATGGAAGATCCATCTAAGGTACTTCTTCCAATCATGTGATGAATCTCATTTATTGAGTTGGGGTTTTTGTGGTCGACTTTCAAGAGCTAACAAAAGCCTTGAATGCCTCTATGTTTGAGAGTATTTCAACTTCCATTGTTGGCTTATCAAAATGATGTTTCAAAATAGAAAATTAAAACCCTCATTTATTCCTTAATTTCTTGAACTCGTCAAACTATAATTAGTTGAGAAGGCTACCAATGTGACATATAAGGAAACCCTAAATTCAAAAATTATGCACATCACAAAACAATTTCATTAACTTAGCATTTTGTTATTTCCATGTTAAATAACAATATGGTAATTAGAGTTTGGAGCTTTCTGTGGTGAGTATTTTGATTATGAGAATTCAGAACTTCCACAGTTTTCATTTTGAGTTTTTGATGTTTTGAGTAAATACCATGACCCATCATAAGGAAAAAAACCCGGAGAGAAGAAATGAGAAATGGAGGGATAAATAGGAGAAGGAAGAGAAAAAGATAAAAGAGTCGACCAACACAGTGAAATAAGTTATCTATTGAATATTTCAATTATTTTATTTCTATTTTTAATTTAATAATGATAAATTTAGAAATAAGTCTTTCGGATTAATCACATTGCTAAGATTTGGTCAATGTTTCAAACCAACTAATGTGGTTCATCCTCATTAGTTGGTTTGTAATTGTTAGCCATGCTATGTAACTATGGTTTTGAAGGCCAGAGATAAGCTTGGTCGTAGTGATTATGCTCAAAAGGAGCTCATAGCGGCCATCTTCCTTCTTCTCCTTTATCCTGCTTACTCCCTTTCACCTCCGCTGCCTCTGTTTTTCCTCTAAAACCTAGCATAAACCCCTGTTTCCTCAAGCCCCGAGCGCAAAGCTTAAGCCCCCATAAATCTGTATCCACATGACCCCGCGCTTTGAATAACCCATCGTCACCTTCAATTACAGCCATCGATTGTCGCACACCGATCTAACGGTTCCCCGTCGCACCCGATAGAAAACCTGCACGATTAAATCCCCACCACCCGATCATCTCCACCAGAGATCCAACGACATTCGCTCTTCTCGCACCCACAAACCGATGGAACGATAACATGCGATGGAGAGTGGTTTCCTCTCTCCTCTGCCGCCACGCGTCATGCGCCGAGTGGAATCGCGTGCGTCTGTCCTTTTAACGCGTTATGCCCTAAAGCGGTGTGATCAATACCGCTTACCGCTCCACCTCATGACCCCGCCCGATATCCGCCGTGCACTTTCGCCGCCTGACCATCATTGGATCTGTCCGCCTGAGATCCAACGGCCCATGATCATTCCGCTCCCGCTTCTTCCAATACCCTCCGCCAAGTCATGCCCGCCGTCCATTCTCCCGATCTGATGGCCAATCTTGCCCCTTCATCCGACTTGTCCACTCGCTATGCAGTCCACGTCCCTTGACTGTTTCGTGCACCCGAAGGACGAAGGTGACCGGTCTTCCAGTACCATTTGCAGTTGCTCCTCAACAACCGCATTCAACAGACAGTATGGTCGAGAAGGAAAAGGACAAAGCATGAGCATGTAGCTACATTTAGCAGTTATGGAACTTCATGGATAAGGACACTCCAGCTGCCTAAGAGGACAGCAGAGCACCTGAGGAGATCAAATTCACTCACAGAGACAAGTAAACGCACTCAGAGACTCCATCAAGCAGTTAAATGAAGTTGGTTGTCAGTTATGACCCCTCCATACCTAAAATGGCCAAGTGCCTTTGTAATGAAACTCTATATATACCCAGAAACTAGATGTAATCAGGGTTAATGGTTGACGTTTTGATGTAAGGTTCAACTTCTGGAGACTGTAACTATTTTGACACTTGCAGCGTCTCGTCTTCATTTTTAGCTAATACAAGCTTCTTTTGCTATTAATTGCTCACTTTCCATTTATCTTCTCTTCCAAGTTGTGCCTGATATGCTATATTCCTGAACTCTTGATGTTTAGCATTAGAGTAGCTTTCATCCTATCTCTGTGTTAAAGTCTTGTATGTATCATTGAATGAGTTATTCAGGTTTCTCTTCTTCTGGTGCCAGAGAGCTGTCATCCTGTTTGTGCATTGGTAGATTAGATTTGTAGACTTCTTTACTAGTTGCAGGTGGCCATCACATGGTCTTGTGCATCTGCTGGTGTGGTCAATATTCTCCATATTCACCCAATCTTAAACTGTGAGTAGTTGGTGGTCTAAAGCCTTGTAGTTTGAGGGTGTTCACGCATGTCTGGAGTTAAGCAAAGTAGAAGTGGTTATCTGGCTTGGACAAGCATCATTTCTTCCATTCATCCATTTGCAACAATAAGTTGAATTTATATGTTACCAGGCATCTCCGAGCTACAACCTAGGAGATTTTCTTGGAATCCTAACATAATTGGCGCCGTTTCTGGGGAGAGGAGATTGAAGCTCAACTTCCCTGGGAGAATGACACAGTTCCAGCTTTGATGATAGACAAAGTTTGGACACATTTCTGGTTGTAATCATCTATCTGGTGACTCTACTGGAGGACCAACCTTTGGCGACTCCACATCACAGTTCTGGCTCAGTTTGTGAGGCATACTCAGAGAAATCCTCAGAAATCACCAGCTGACCCTGAGAAGATTGTCAAGCAAAGAAAAGCATCACAGAAAGGATCATCAGGATCAGGTAAGCCTAAACAATCTTATGTATCTCTGCAAGAGGGGCGTATAGCTGAGAATGTATGTGTTGAAGATATAGAGCCTAGCATTGTTAGTGAATAAATACCCTCAAAGATTCATAAATCTCCTCGTTCATTTAGTTCCCCTTTGGATCTCAGTCCAAAGAAAACCTCCCATACAATCCATCATTTTCCTTTGTCTCTGTCATCTATTTCACTGCTCCCTACTGTTCAAACTGCCAATATCCTTCTACCCACCCCAGTCATGGTAGGCCAACAAGCACTCTTAAAGATGGAAAGAATCATAGTTGTTAGGTATGGACCCCTGGTCTTGCCTATTCCTTTGAATGCCATGCCTGCAGGAGAATATAAGAAATACATGCCTAAGTTCACTGGTACAAAGGGAGTAACTGCTGAAGAACACCATGAGTCTTTTTATAGTTATGCTGATAACCTAGATATCAGTGAGGATGATGTGTGGATGAGAGTATTTGTCCAAAGCCTCGATGGAGAGGCTAGAAAGTGGTTCAAAGAACTGGATCCTAGGTCTATAGCAGACATTGAAGCATTAGATGATGTGTTTTTGAAGCATTGGGGAGATAAAAAAGACGTGCTATATTATCATACTAAGTTTGGTAACCTTAAGAGGGAAAATGGGGAATCATTGTCTGATTTCAATAAAATATTCAATCATATGTATAGTAAGATACCGGCTGAGGTAAAGCCTACTCCCACCTATGCCAATGCTTTTGACTCTGATTTCTGCCTGCTTTTGAGAGAAAGAAGATGTGCCACTCTAGCTGAGATGCAAGATGTAGCTTTAGAGGTGGAATCTAATATCATGGCTACAGAGAAAATCAAGGGTCATGCTGATAGAAGGAGGCGGAGAGGTGAGGCTTCTTCTTCCTCTGCTTCATCTTCAGAACCTAAGTTAGACAAAATGACTAAAATGATAGAGTCATTAGCTGTTGAAATATCTAAGCTGAAGGATGAGCAGAGCTCTGGAAAGGCAAGGCTTTCAAACACATTTGCTACAAGAAATCCAATCCATTCAGAAGAGCAAATGGACAATTGCAGACCATTCAGAGGGGTAAAGAGGCCCATGAAGAACAAAGAGTTAAGGCTCCTTTCCAAAATGTAGTCATGGAGGAGGAGCAGTTTGAAGAAGAGGCTGAGATTCATTACATGGAAGATAAGGGCAGTGCTGCCTTTTTGACATTGGTTGCCTATGAAGAATCATTACTCTAGGACCAAACCAGTCAAGAGTGGGAAAGAGAGGTTGTTCTACAGACTAATGAACAACAAAGATATAACCTGAGGTCAAGATCAAGCAATGTCAAGGAGAACCCTGTCTAAAGAGCTGTTGTCCCCACAAAGCACCAGAATATCAAACAGAAAAGGCCAGCAGCTGACCCAGTCATCCTCAAAGCACCAGCTCAAGAGGTAAGAGGTCCTAACAAGGCCCCTTCCCCTTTCAACTTTGAATCAGAAATCCAAAAGTTAAAAATATCTGTGCCTCTGATAAAACTTGCAAGGAGCGAAGTTTTTAGGAAGCCTATCCTTGATGCCCTTGAGCTGAAAGCCACACAAGCCTCTCATGACTATGTAAATTTGCAAGATGATAAGCCTGCAGTTGTGCTTAGCCCAATGACTGAACCCTCTGATAATAGCTCCCCATCATTCTATGTCTCCTTGACCATTCATGACAAAATCCTCCATAACTGCCTGCTGGACACGGGGGCTAGCCACAATCTGATACCAAAAGATTTCATGGAAGAGTTAGGCCTTGATATCACCAAATCATATCATGATTTATTCTCATTTGATTCAAGAAAGGTAAAATGCCTAGGATTAATCAAAGACTTGGCCATTACCCTAACTCAGTTGCCCATGAAGAGCATGATGATGGATATTGTGGTGACAGATGTTCCCCCTAAGTTTGGTATGCTATTGTGCAGAGGATGGATTAAGAGACTAGGTGGGACATTACAGAATGACTTATCTTATGCTACTGTCCCAGTCTTTAGGGGAGAGAGCAGAGATTGTACAGAGAAGCACAACTGGCATACATCATCAGTGATGAGAAGAACCCTTCTAATCATCCCATATATGCTGTGGATACTGATTTTGGAGCATGTATTCTCCAAATTGAAGAATCTCAGAAGGCTTCAATGCAGATCAAGAAACCAGTGAATCAGGATGTGGAAGGAGAACACAGGTTTGGGAGATGTTATTTGATGGAGCATGTTCAAGGGAGACTGCAGGAGCAGGGGTGGTGTTGATATATCCAAAACAAGAAAGCACACATTTGTCTTTTAAGCTCGCTTTCCAAGTCACCAACAATATAGCAGAGTATGAGGCTCTAATATTGGGCCTTAATGCAGCTAAAGACAGAGGAATCAAAAACATAAAAGTGTTTGGAGATGTTGATATCATCATTCAGCAAGTGAACAAAATGTTTCAAGCAAAGCACCCAAGGCTGAAAGCATATAGAGATGAGGTATGGAGACTCAAAGATTCTTTTGATAATTTTTGTATCTCGCACATCCCTAGAGTCAAAAATCAGCTTGTTGATTCCCTTGTTGTGTCTGCTAGCATGTTTATCCCTACCATGCCTCCCAGACTAATTCATGAAGTTCAGATGAAATATAGACCATCCTTGCCTGATAATGTCCAGCATTGGAAAGTTTTTGAAGATGATAATGAAGTGAATAGGTTTCTGCAAGTTGTTGATGAATTCTCTGAAATGCAAATTGATCAAAAGAATGAAGCCTTAGAAGAAAGTTGCCAGTCCCAGCTTAGAGATAAAATTGGCAAAAATAGCATTGTCCAACTACCCAGCAATCACATACCTAAAGGCCTAGTTCCTTTAGAAAAGTTGTTTGACCAAAATGATGCGCCTTATAAGGCTGCCCAAAAAAAAAATCAATCTGCAGTCCATAGGCATAACATAGGGAGTCCAAAACATCCAAGATATGTAAATCTTTCCACCCATCTATCTGCTGCCCAAAGTTCTGAGTACTGCAATTTAATGAAGCAATTTGCTGATGTTTTTGCCTCGGAATATGGCGACCTGAAAACTTATGACAAGAAGATCATCTAGCATAAAATTCCTTTAGATAAAGACACCATCCCTTTCAAGTAGAAGTTGAGACCCATAAACCCTTTGCTCCTCCCTCTGTTTGAAAAAGAAATCAAGAAGTTACTGGCTGCCAAAATCATAGTCCCCCTGAGATATTCAAAGTGGGTAGCCAATTTGGTTGTGGTGAGGAAAAAGAGTGGAGAAATCAGACTCTGTGCTGATTTCAGAAATCTGAACAAGTGTTCCAAAAAGGATAATTATCCTTTGCCTAAGATGGAGCATTTGTTGAAGAAAGTCTCAAGAGCCAAAGTGATGTCTTTCTTGGATGGATTTTCAGGGTATAATCAAGTTGCTTCACATCCAGATGACCAAGAGAAGACTGCATTCACCACTCCTTGGGGCACTTTTATGTATTCCAAGATGCCTTTTGGGCTAATGAATGTTGAAGCCACCTTTCAGAGAGCTATGGATATAGCATTTGTAGGAGAGAAGGATAAGTTTGTTCATGTCTACCTTGATGATATAACAGTGTACTCCAGCAGCCATCAAAACCATTTGCAGCATTTGAAGAAAGTGTTTCTGAAGTGCAGAGGGTTTGGGATTCCAGTCAATCCTAAAAAGTCACAGTTTGCTTTAGAAGAAGGCAAGTTGTTAGGACACATTGTTTCTACTGCAGGTGTCAAAATTGACCCAGAGAGAGTAAGAGCAATACAGACCTTGTCTGTCCCGAGGTCAAAGAAGGATATCCAGTCCTTTCTGGGCAAGATAAATTTTGTAAGGAGGTTTATTCCTAATTTTGCAGAACTTGTAAAACACATTACCTCCATGTTGAAAAAGGGGTCAAAAATCAAATGGACTGATGCAGCAAGAAGATCTTTTGAATCCATCAAGAGAGCTATTATGGAAGCTCCTACTTTGATCAGCCCAGATTATAGCAAGGAGTTCCATATATTTTCGTTTGCCTCTGATGACACCCTTGCAGCAGTTTTGATGCAAGCAAATGAGGAAGGTTCAGAACATCCAGTGGCATTTTTCAGCAAAACATTAAGGGATGCTGAGCTGAGGTATGATATCATTGAAAAACAGGCATATGCTCTTATCAAATCTTTGAAAGCTTTCAGAACTTACATTCTGCATTCCAAGGTAATTGCATATGTTCCCTCTGCTTCAATTAAAGTTATCCTAACGTAGCCATACGCTGATGGAAGAAGAGCTAAATGGATTGCAAAACTGATTGAATATTGAATTCAATATAGAATTGAAGCCCACCAAGCTAGTCAGAGGTCAGGGCCTTGCTAGAATGCTGGACATGAATTTGATGAGCACAAATTCAGAAGATGGTCAGACAGAAGAGGAAACAGTTGAACCAAGGAAAAACCAGTCATTGGCAGAAAATCTAGCTTCTTGTGAATGGTATTCTAACATAGCTCAATTCTTGTTGAAGCTAGAAGTTCCTCCAAGCCTTAATTCAAGCCAAGCTAGAACTATCAAGCTTAGGGCAGCCAAATACTGCATTCATGAGAATCTGCTCTATTGGAGGGATCCCTCTGGGATTCTTTTGAGATGCCTGGACAAAGAACAATCCATGGAGGTTATGTAGCAGTTTCATTCCAGCTTATGCGGAGGGCATCACTATTGGAAAACTACAGCCCACAAGATCCTCAAGGCTGGGTATTATTGGCCCACCTTGTTTGCTAATGTCTTTTCATTTGTTAAATCTTGTGACACGTGCCAAAGATTTGAATGGAAGCAGCAATTGAAGTCCCTGCCCTTAAAGCCAATAAATGCTAGTGGCCCATTTCAGCAGTGGGGTTTGGATTTCATAGGAGAAATCAATCCAAATTCCAGTGGCCAGCACAGATGGATTTTAGTGGCCACTGATTACTTCACTAAATGGATTGAAGCCATTCCTACTAAGAAAGTTGATCACCATGTGGTCATGAAGTTCTTAACAGAGAATATCTTCACTAGATTTGGTTGCCCACATAAATTAGTCACAGAAAATGCAGTAGCCTTCAGAGAAAAATAATTGGTGGACATGTGTGACTCAATGGGCATTGAGCTAGTTCATTCCACCTCATACTACCCTCAAGGCAATGGTCTAGAAGAATCTTCCAACAAAAGCCTGATAAGGATAATTAAAAAGCTGTTGGAAGACAATAAAAAGAATTGGGATTCTAAGCTCAAGTATGCACTGTGGGCTGACAAAGTGACCACCAAGAAATCCACAGGGAATTCTCCATTCAAGCTGGTATATGGCACTGAGGTTGTATTCCCAATTCAGTTGACTCTCCATGTGGAAAAGTTCTTGCAAGAAGAGAAAAATGAGGTAGAGGACATGGCAAAAAGAATCACTGATTTAGTAGAGGTACATCAAATCAGAGAATAGATGGTTGAGAAGTCTACAACAAACCAAAAGAGAATTAAGGAAGCCTTTGATAGGAAGGCAAAGACAGACAATTTTTAGGTTGAAGACTTGATTCTTAAGTGGGATGCACTGAAAGAGAAGAAAGGCAACCACGGGAAGTTTGATGCTCTGTGGACGGGACCTTTTGTCATCACTCAAATCCAAGGGAACAATACTTTCATGCTGCAAAGTATGGAAGGAGAGACAGTTTTTTAATGGCCCAGTAAATGGGCAATTTTTGAAAAATTATATTATTTAAGGTCTTCAGGCCTTAAAGTTAATTACGATCGTCGATTGCCGCACGCCGATCTAACGGTTCCCCGTCACGCCCGATAGAAAACTTGCACGATTAAATCCCCACCGCTCGATCATCTCCGCCGAAGATCCAATGGCATTCGCTCTTCTCGCGCCGACAAACCGATGGAATGATAACGCGCAATGGAGAGTGGTTTCCTCTCTCCTCTGCCGCCACGTGTCATGCGCCGAGTGGAATCGCGCGCATCCGTCCTTTTACCGCCTTATGCCCTAAAGCGGTGCGATCAATACTACTTACCGCTCCACCTCATGACCCCGCCCAATATCCGTCGTGCACTTTCATCACCCGACCACCAATGGATCTGTCCGCCTGAGATCTAACAGCCCACAAACATTCCGCTCCCGCTTCTTCTGATACCCTCTGCCAAGTCATCCCCGCCGTCCATCCTCCCGATCCGACTGCCAATCTTGCCCCTTCATCCGACTCGTCCACTCGCTATGCAGTCCACGTCCCTTGATTGTTCCATGCACCCAAAGGACGAAGGTGACTGTTCTTCCAGTACCATTTGCAGTCGCTCCTTAACAACCGCATTCAACAGACAGTATGGCTGAGAAGGAAAAGGACAAAGCATAAGCATGTAGCTGCATTTAGTAGTTATGGAACTTCATGGATAAGGACACTCCAGCTGCCTGAGAGGACAACAGAGCACCCGAGGAGATCAAATTCACTCACAGAGATAAGTAAACGCACTGAGAGACTCCATCAAGCAGTTAAATGCAGTTGGTGGTCAGTTATGACCCCTCCATACCTAAAATGGCCAAGTGCCTTTGTAATGAAACTCTATATATACCCAAAAACTAGATAAAAGCAGGGTTGATGGTTGATGTTTTGATGTAAGGTTCAACTTCTGGAGACTGTAACTATTCTGACACTTGCAGCGTCTCATCTTCATTTACAGCTAATACAAGCTTCTTTTGTTGTTAATTGCTCACTTTCCATTTATCTTCTCTTCCAAGCTGTGCCTGATATGCTGTATTCCTGAAATCTTGATGTTTAGCATTAGAGTAGCTATCATCCTATCTCTGTGTTAAAGTCTTGTATGTATCATTGAATGAGTTATTCAGGTTTCTCTTCTCCTGGTGCCAGAGAGTTGTCATCCTATTTGTGCATTGGTAGATTAGATTTGCAGACTTCTTTACTGGCTGCAGTCGGCCATCACATGGTATTGTGCATCTGCTGGTGTGGTCAGTATTCTCCATATTCACCCAATCTTAAACTGTGAGTAGTTGGTGGTCTAAAGCCTTGTAGTCTAAGGGTGTTCACGCATGTCTGGAGTTAAGCAAAGTAGAAGTGGTTATCTAGCTTGGACAAGCATCATTTCTTCCATTCATCCATTTACAACAATAAGTTGAATTTATATGTTACCAGGCATCTCCGAGCTATAGCCTAGGAGAGTTTCTTGGAATCCTAACAGAAACGTCGAGCAAATCCTAGCAATGTGATTAATCCAAAAGACTTATTTCTACATTATGGATCACAAAAATCTTAGATCTAACAATGATAAATTTATTTATAAAGTAAATTATTTTATTAAAGCTTAAACTAACTATTTTTATTATAATTTAATAATAAATTCCATATTACTTTTATAATTTAATGATCTAATTACAATAATATTATTATGAATAATAAATCAATTCCATTTTGCTATTATAATTTAATGACCAACATATTAGATAAATTTTTAATCTTATCAATAATATTAATGTGAATAGAGAGGAGTGCTTTAATTTATTTATTTAGTTACTAGGACACTCCTACCTATATAAGAATGAATCTAATAATTTTAAAGGTATATCTTAATTAATCATCTTATGATATAAAAATACCTAGAGCTAATCTTTATATTAATATTCTTAATGCATTATTATAATAGTTAATAAGATAGATAATAAGTTAATAAGCTGCTTTGTTTTTAATATGTGGGGATTTTGGATAAATAAATTGACAAGGGGAGTTTTACTAAATTAGAGGTATTATTAATACGAGGAGGTTTTATTATGATTAATACGAGTTGCTGGTGGTTAGACTACTCTGCTCTGTTTTTGCGGGAACCACGTTTCATACTTGGCTTCTCTCCCCTGTTTTCTCGGACGGCAGTTTTACTGTCGGTTCCCGATGGATGCGGAGGACCTCGTGGACTACGAGGAGGACCCATCTCCCGACCAAGTCATATGGGCATATCAACCTGGCCCCGACAATGGTCCCCGGTCTGTCAATACTCAACAACTAACAGATGCACAATTGATGCCCATCCACCCACGCTCCTTTAGCAAAACGCCCCCACCTGATGTTCATTTTAAAGACCTCCCTGGCTTGGACTGCCCTCCACTTTCTCTGGCTACCCTCAACCTGCTTGGCACCAGCCTTCAATCCTCCCCCACTTTCAACTCACCTTTGGTTTTGCCTCCGCCTCCTTCCATGCCATTGAATGTACCCTCATCCTCCTGTGCTCCGGCTGGACCCTCAATCCCCATAAACCCGGCACATTCTTTCGCCCATCTGGGGTCCTGCAGTTTAAACCCTAACTCTCTGATCCGCTCCGGGTGTTTTAGCTCACCCATCCCAAACCCTAAATCCGCCCAGTCAACCCCCCGCAGCTCCTCTGAGGCATGCAGAAGCCTTCTGAGGGAGCACCCCATGGGCCGGCGCACAGACAAGCAAAAAAGGGAAGGTGCCTCAAGGTCGTGGATACAGACATTAATCTGACCTTCGGTGAGGACGTACCGATGGGAGATGTGGCTGATACGGCGAGGAAGGTTTTAGTTGGGCGTGTGCGTGGAAGAAACTACTCGGTTGAGTGTCTGCGCCATTGGACTATGGAGATTTGGGGTTCACTGTTAAAAGAACTCCCCATCATTAGGGTTTTGGCTCGTGGTTGGTTTGCCCTACGTTTTCACCAAGAGGAGTATACGGATTGGATTCTCTCTCGCTACTGGCACCTTGAGATGGCATCTGTGCTTCTCAAGCGATGGGATCCATTATTTGATCCGGAACGTGAACAGCTGGGAGCGGGACCAATCTGGGTCCGACTGCCAGGGTTACCCATGCAATTTTGGATCCCTCAGGTTTTCAAGCGCATTAGCGACTTACCTTGAACACGATTAGTCCTACGAAAAAATTGGCATCATGACCATGGCCAAGATCCTGGTTCACCTTGATACTAGAGAGGGGCTAGAAGAGAAAATTACACTCCAGTGGAGGCACTTCTCTCGCAAGCAGATCCTAGACTACGAAGGGGTCCCCTTCTGCTGTAGAAGATGCCACAAAGTGGGGCACCTGTACAAAGATTGCCCACTTCTCTCATCTCCGACTTCGGAGACTGCACGAGGGGTCAAACATCGCCGTTTGGAAGAAAGGAACATGAACGATCAGCTACAAGGACAAGCCCCTTCAAAGGATGTTGATGGTGTGTCGACACAGCAGACCAAAGTACCAATAAATTCCTCTCCATCACCTCCTCAGACGCGCTCCAAGTCTGCCATTGGAACGACACCTTCCCTGGGTAATGACTCTATTCCAATAAACTCTGTTATTCTTTCAAATGATATTCCTTCTTCTCTGGTTTTTCCCTCTCCCCCCTACCTCTACTCCGTGCTCTCTCCCCACCATAACATGTAACATCGTCAATCCCCCCCCCCCCCCTCCCCCCCCCCCCTCCATCCCTCCTCCTCCTCCCCCCCCATTCCTCCCCCCCCCCCCCACTACATCGGGGTCCCATACCTACGACCTCCAATCTAGATCATTGCTCATTTCTCCACAGCTTGGTTTGGGTATACCCCCCATCTGCTGATACCAAACCCTCCAGAGGTCGACCATCTAAGATTGCAAAATCCATCAGGTCTGCAGTGGCTGATGTAGCACAGGGTCGACAATCCACTATTGAAAGGGCACTTAGAGCATCTGAGCCCTCTGTATCTGTTCCTCCATGATCTGGCTATCCTTCAACTATAGGGGACTAGCCAACCCCAAAAAGAGATTGGCTCTCAAGCGTTTACTGAACAATTCCAACTGCGACATTCTCTTCCTCCAGGAAACTCTTGGACCTTCCGAACTTATAACCAGAACCCTTCTCTCCCTACTCCCGGGCTGGTATTTCCATGGTTTAGATGATGTGGGTAGATCAGGGGGTCTTGCCTTGGGTATCAACCCCAAATCGATAAAAGCTATTTCTACCTGGGGTGGGAGGGGTTTCTTAAGCATGGATGTTTTTGTGAGAGACCTGGGGATTCATATTTGAGTTATAAACATATATGCACCAAACCAGAATAGGCTCGAATTTTGGCACTCCATTCTGGACAGTCCACTCATTACGGGCTCCACCATCATCAGAGGCGATCTAAATTTTTCTCTTGGGAATGAGGAATCCTGGGGTCATCACTCTCAAATTGACCCTGTGACATATCAGATGGGCTTTCTCCTAGAGAACCATAGACTCATTGATGTCCCCATGTACAAGAAATTACCTACGTGGCACAATAGGAGAACTGGTGATGCAGCCCTAGGAAGGAGGCTGGATAGATTTCTAATTCATGAAGATCTCCTCCGATCCCTCACACTATTCAGACAATGGGTTGGATCGGGAGGACTATCAGATCATTCACCCATTTTTCTACAAGTGTCGGGCCCTTCCAACAAGCCTCATGCTCCATTCAAATTCAACTTTGGCTTCTTAAAAGACCCGGACTATAGCAAACTTGTCTCAGATTTTTGGATTGCTCAACCCCCTCTCGGGGAGCAGATAAAGGCTATTGATTTCTGTGGGCGCCTAAACAAGCTCAGAACTCTTACTATGGATTAGTCAAAAAGGAAAAAAGAAAGGGATGAGCAAACCCTCAAGGATTTAGAAGATCATATTGCCTCCCTAACTGATGAAAAGGGGCTTGGTTTCCTCTCAAGTGATACAAAACTTCATTTAGTTAATCTGGAAACACAGAAAGCAAAGATCTTATTGGAAAAAGAAGAACTATGGAGGCTTAGAAGTAGAGCTATTTGGCTTCAATCTAGTGATGGCAACGCAAAAAAATTTCACAACTTCGCCAATGGTAGGAAAGCTACAAACACCATCTGGCAGCTGCCCATGGAACGGGAAGGCTGGGCTTCCACCCACCCCCAGTTGGCAAGGTTAGATATATCACATTTCAAATATCAGTTCACAACCCCCTCTACCACCACACTACCTGATATCATTAATCTGGTAGGCCACTTCCCTAGATTTGTGGATCCTGATGGCACTGAAAATCTTTTAAAGCCTGTCTCTATGGGGGAGCTAGAGGGCACCCTTAAATGCTTAAAGAAAGACAAAAGTTTAGGCCCAGATGGCTGGCCTGTTGAATTTTACACTGCATTTCTGGATATTTTGGGGCAGGATTTACTTGAGGTCATTGAAGAAAGTAGGCTCTTGGGCCATATCTATACCCCTCTAAATTTTACCTACTTAGCTCTGATCCCTAAGTCCAACTCTCCCGCTTCCTTCAATTACTTCCGACCTATTTCTCTTCGCAATTGTCTATATAAAATCATATCCAAAATTATTGCTAATCGCATCAAGCCCATCCTATATGAGCACATATCCTAGGAACAATTTGCATTTCTTCATCACAAACATATCCAAGAAGCTATTGGCTCGGCCGAGGAAGACCTACATTCAATTAAACTCAAGAAGCTCAAAGGACTGACTCTTAAAATAGATTTAACAAAAGCTTTCGACAAAGTCAGTTGGTTATATATTAGAATGATTTTCACACTTTTGGGATTTCCCCTGGTCTTCACAAACTGGATCATGGGATGCATATCTTCAGTATCATTTGCTATTCTCATCAATGGATCAGTCACTCCCTCCTTCCATATCAATAGGTGCATAAGACAGGGTTGCCCACTATCCCCTCTACTCTTTCTCCTGGTTATGGAAGGCCTGAGTAGATTGATTGATTCTGAAAAGCGAATGGGGAGGCTTAGGGGATTAAAGATCACTGAAAATTTCAATCTAACACACCTCCTCTTTGTGGACGACATCCTCATTTTCCTAAGTGGAGGTGTATAGGACACTACTACCATGAATGAGGTACTAAATCTTTTCAGCAAAGCCACTGGGATGGAGATCAATAGGGGAAATTCTACCATCTCTTTCTCGGAATGCTCTCAGCAGGAAATTCAGCTCTCACTACAAAAATTTCCTTTTCAAGAAAATGATTTAAAGGATGGACTAAAGTTTTTAGGCTTTAGACTCAAGCCTGATGGATACAAAATAGCAGATTGGAATTGGCTTATCACCAAGGTGGAGAAAAGAATTAATATATGGTGTCACCAGTTCCTCTCAAGGGTAGGAAGATTGATTCTCATCAAATTAGTTGTGGAAGCCACACCAGTGTTTTGGATGTCTTTGGCTTGGATTCCGAGGGGAATCCTACACAAAATACAACAAGCTTGCTGCCGATTCCTTTGGAAGGGAAGAAAGGAGGGGAAGCCCTTTGCCTGGGTTAAGTGGAGCAGAATCGCCACTCCCAAAAAATGGGGAGGCTGGGGACTAAAACCATTACCTGCTTTTGCAAAAGCATTGGCGGAAAAACAGGGTTGGCTATTGTTAAAGCACAAAAGCCTCTGGTCAGAGGTTATCACCCATAAATACATTTGGCCCATATCTATCAATGATTGGATAAGATGACCCTCCTGGAGCAAGAAAGGCATCTCTGTCATATGGAGGGCCATCCTCAATACTATGCCCATTATAAAGGATGGACTCATATGGAAAATAGGAAATGGAGCTTCAGTTCCTATTGGGATAGACCCCTGGATCGGAAGTGGGAACTCATATCAACTCCCATCTGAGCTAATAAATCATTTAAACAGCAGAGGCATCAGATTTATTGAACAACTCGACGATCAACAAAACTCTACTTTTCTTTATCAGGCCTGGCACTCTAGGGAGAACTGGAACGTTCCTATGGAATGGGACAGGACATGGCAAATCTTCCTACAAGCCCTTACAGAATCTCATGTCAGATTAAATAATGAAGATGATGAATTTATATGGGGGTTCTCAAAAAAGGGCCAATACTCCTCCAAACATGGCTATGATATCATTATAGCTGATTCAAAACTGGAAAGCATAAAAAGCTGGTGGAAGCCCCTCTGGAAATTGAAAGCTCCACTGCGCACAAGACTACTTGTGTGGAACATTATTGAAAACAAAATCCCCACGGGAACCTATCTCAGAAAGAGGGCTTTTATTGGTCCTACCTGGTGTGTACTCTGTCATCAAGAGGAGGAATCGACTCTGCATCTCTTCCTCTCTTGTCCCATTACAAGATCAATATGGACGCAAGTACTTACAACCTTAAATATGAACAAGAGTTGGCATGGAAATGAGTTACCAGCTGCATGGGATACTTGGTGGGAAGAAGCAATTGAACCAAAGATTAGAAACTTGCCCCTTCTGGTCTCATGGCATATCTGGCTGAAGCGCAATCTCATAATTTTTCAAGACAAACCGGTAAACTGGAATCTGGTCCCTCCGAAAATATGCTCAGCTTATGAGGAATTACCTACGGAAGAAAATACCAATAGACCCAGGATTATAACACAGGAGCAGATTGACAAGTCAATACCTTGGGCCTATTTTGATGGGGCTGCTCAAGCACATGGCTGTGGGGGTGGCATCCTTTTCCATCTCACCGAATCACATTCCTTCCAGATTAGTATGGGTTTGGGCCATGGAACAAATAATCATGCCGAACTGATATCTCTTCGACACCTGATATACTTTGCCATACTTCAACAATGTAGAAATTTACAAATCTATGGGGACTCAAAGAATGTGGTTGACTGGTTTAACAACACTTCCACTTGCAATGCTTATACACTGAGAACTATTATGGATGAAATTGTTTTTTTTTAAACATATTTTGATCATATTTCTTGCTCTCACATCTACAGGGAGCGAAATGAAAGGGCGGACAAGCTTTCGAAAGAAGCGACGAATCGTCCTCTAGGAGAATGGCTGATTATAGAACATACACCAGCAAGAACTTATCAGTACTTCCACAGGCCATACATAGACAGAGAACTACAGAGGGGGGACAGCCCCTAATTTTATCAGAAATTTTTGTTTATAATTTTGTTCATTATACTGGCTGCTAAGTCGTTTGTATATAACAGTTTACACAGTCATCACCTATGGGTGACATTTTGATTTCTTTTTTTTTGAACAAGCACAGTACACCCCTCGGGGTCTTATTGTAATATTTCTATTTTTCAACAGTGGACTTCGGCCACAGTACAACACATGCCCATGGGCATCTACAACATGTAATTTCACCTATAATGAAATTATGATTTTTCTTCTCGGGAAAAAGATTAATATGGGTTTATTAATAAGTGGTGTTATTATAATTATTAATAATTTGACAAGGGAAGCTCAAATAAGGATGATGAGAATAAAGGGGTTGGGGGGGGGGGGGGAACACAAAAGACAGGGGCATTTAAGATGAGTTTAGGGAAGAAATAAGAAAGGGAACCAGCTGTAAGAAGGGAGGGTTATTAAATACTAGTGCAGGGACTAGCGTAGGACTAGGATGATGAGAATAAAGGGGAGGCGAGGGCAGGGTCGTGGATTAGGGGAGGATTGAGAACAACAGGTGTATTAGGGAAGGATAGAGAGGAGGAGAGGGGAAGGGTGAAGAGGGTCAATGGAGAAGGGAATGAGTCGGTATCTGCTCCTAAGGGAGTAAGGGAAACCAACTTCTGCTAACTTCTAAACCCCCATCCCTGTTGAGATTGTGTAGATGTTTTATAATTTCAAGGGCTTCTCGAATTTTTTGCTTGTACTTATGGTTCTCATTGGTGATAATCTTGGTGTCTTCGAGAGAGATATGGTGACAAGTTTTTTCTGAATGTTTTGCTAGGGCTGAGGATTGAGTTCTACCATTTTTGATGTCTGCGCCATGTTCTTTTAGTCTAATTTTAAAAGATCTTCCAGTCTCCCCAATATAACATTTTCCACAAGAACATATGATCTTATAGACTCCCTTCTGCTGGAGGTGATCAGGGCTATCTTTGACTAATTTCATTCTTTGCCTAATGGTTGACAGGGGTTTGAAGGAGGTTTCAATATCCTTCTTTCTGAGTACCCTAGCCAGCTTGTCTGTGACTCCCTGAATGTACAGAAGATGCGCTTTTTTGCTAGCCACATGGGGGCTTGGAACGATATGCTTATCTTTATTTCCGGCTTTTGCTCTTTTTATGTTCTTGATGATGTCTAACTTTTTATATCCTAAGCTAGCAAACACTTTCTTTAAATATTTGATTTCTTCTTTTGTGTGAGCGGAGTCTGATATTCTGAACGCCCTAGTGAACAGAGTCTTGAGAACCCCCATCTTCTGAGCTGGGTGATGGTGAGAGTCAGCATGAAGATAGTTATCAGTGTGTGCTTTCTTTCTGAATACTTTGTGCCCACTATGTCGGTCAACTCTTTTCTCTTTTTCTCATCCTTCTCCTATTTATCCCTCCATTTCTCTTTTCTTCTCTCCAGGTTTCTTCCTTATGATGGGTCATGGTATTGACTCAAAATGTCAAAAACTCAAAATGAAAATTGTGGAAGTTCTGAATTCTCGTAATCAAAATATGGTAATTACTATATTACAATGCAATGAAACAACTAAAAAAAAAATGTTGATGGGAAAGGTAAACCTTGTATAACTTTTACAGGTTGCAATACATATTTCCTTACCCCTATCCTTGATGAAAATCCTTGGGGTTTGATATTAAACTTCTTTAGAAGAAATATCGAAGGGTTGAAAGGAAGGAGGAATGAGTGTAACTGCTAGAATTGTTGCTTATTTGTAAGTCAAGGTTATTATTTAGCTATATATTTATTCTTATTTTCCAATGGTTATGTTAATGTATACAACAATCAAGTAGAAATTGGAGTACATGAGTGTTTGTTTACATAAACTTAGTAAAAAAATGTGCAGCTAAATAATGTCAATTAATTTAGGAAATTTTTAGTCCTTAATCAAAAGGATTTTGTATTGTCGAAAAAAGGAAAAAGAGTTTTGACCTAAATCAAAATAAATTATTATTATAATATTATTTATAATGTATTAATGAAATTCATGAGAAATTATAATTATGAAAAATAATAAAATTATGTAATTTGAAAATATACAAATGTGTATTGAAATTATATAGAAAATTTGATTAAAATTTTAAATTATTAAACAAAAATATCATCATAAAAAAGAAGTTTTATTAGGCATGAAGTTAAGTAAAATTGGGGGTAGTATTTGGTCTCGTGTATGTGATTAGAGCTAGATGTTACTAGAAAGCACATGACCACACAAATGATAGCCTCAGTGATGACAAGAAGGGATACTTATTTTCTCATAGATATTATCTAGGCTGAAATTGTCTTTTGGTTCTAGAGTAGGACATAAAAGTTTTGATTGGCTAAGAGCTTCTCTTACTCATAAAGAAATAGCTTAATAGCATAAAACCCAAAGGCATCTAGTAAGAGTGAAACTATATCTCCTTATATTCCACTAGTGGATCATTTCTATTGAGAAACGAAGCACAATAGAGATAAATGCTTGATTCCTCTTCTTGATAATTACTTGTGAATGTTAGTTCCCTTCTTATCACTTGTTATGTCTTTTTCATCAAGAAATTCTACAAATATACAAAACAAAAAGACCACAAAGAGACAAGAGACACCAAAATTTAGGCAGCTAGGGTGAAACCCCAAGGGGGAAAACCCAACAATCCTTCTCTTATAGAATCAGATCAAAATGAGATATCCAAGACCAAGACCAAAACCAAGTCAACCATAAAGATTCCAAGTCAAAACCTCCTCCAAGCCCCTCCAATAGTCAAAGTCAACGCTGGTTAACCTACTCCAAATATGGTAAAAACAAATAATTTCGGCCTTGTAATAGAGGTTGAATTTTTGCCTTGCAATACCTCATAAATTTTGCATGTGTGAGCTGAAATAGATCAGAAAACTTTGATTTCTTTCTCTCATTTGACTTCCTTCTCTCTCCTTTGACTTTGACCTTCTTCCTCCTATCTAGGTGTAGAAGTAGATGACATGTTGAATGAATGAATTGAATCCAAGAGGTTGAAATTGACTTTTATATATAGTTGTCCTAGAGGGTCGAATAGGTGCCACTGGGACGACCTGTCCAAAGAGGGCCGACTTGAAGATCTCATGGGCTTATGACACATAAATAAATTTGATTTCTTTTTCTTTCAAATGTCCAAATGGGACATGACTCACATAAATATTCTTTTGACTCAAAATAAATCATTTTTACTCTTTTAACTCTAAGCACTAAGAGCATGCTTTAAAATATAAATAAATGAATATATTAAATATAATAAATACAACAATGATAACTTTATATTATGATGACTAACTCTAATTCAAATTTTCAACAATTTCAAGCGACACGGTTTTGCTTAAATGACAATGATGAGGTGACTTGCATTCATAGAATGCGACGAGTGATAATTGTCCTCGCTACTAATTAACAACTTAATTGTCATATGTTTTACCTCGTTAAATATATGCTAAAAAACCCTTTATAATAATTAAAATTAAATTACTTACATGGATGGGGTGATGCATGGGAGACAAGTGGGGGTGCGCCTTGCCACTGTCCCACCCTGAAATTATGGGATGAGATGTGGCAAGATGCCCCCAATGTGTATTAATCACTCCACCACATTATAACGTACTATAACATGAATGCTCAACATCGTTTAGCAACAATTGCCTTGGGATAGGTCACATAATTAATGACTAAATGTTATTGGGGACTAGAAAATCCATGGTTTGCATTCATGTAGAGTCCAAGCCATTGGATGGCCCTATCTTTATTGCCCTCCCCATGCTTGATTATCATTCCATGAGGCTCTCAAATTCAATTTGGCATAAAGGATTCAACCCACAATTGGGTTGTAGACTTTTGTTGGCTTATAATGCACTTGAAATTGAATTATGGCATCGTATGGAAAAAGTCTGCTTGGTTCGAGGCACTTCTGGACATGTATTTTACTAGAAACATTATCTTTCTCACTCTCTTTAGTATGTTTCATCTTTAGTTATCCTAAACCCTTAGCCTCTCTACGAGAATCTCCTTTTCACTTTGGTTTTTCTCCTCTATGGGCTGCATAGTGTTCAACTTTTTCCTCCCTCCCCATATCCCCCCTTTGCCTGCTCCTAGCTTTCTGGATATTTCCTTCAAATTTCAAAGCTTCTCCTCCTTTGGTTCGAATTACAGCCTTTGTTTGTTATCCCTTACCCTCTCACTTTCCCACTTCCATTTTGGTCCCTACCCGTCTTTATTTTCAATCTCTCTAACTTATAACTCCTCGTTCATTGTCTCACTCTCTCCTCAAGCTAACCATGGCTCACCAACAAGCCCGTGTTCATCATGACACTACTTACTTGAGATACACCAAATTTTCCTAACACAATAGGGATCACAACTATCAACCCATCTAAGAAAAGATGGGTTGATTATTAGGGGACATGAGACTATTAGGGGACGACATTGTTTGATCGACAGAGAGATCTTGACTGATGTGGGTGACTAGGTACTTGACATGGATCATACCTCTAGCAGGTACAACCAATATATGTATATTGTTGACATTTATTAGCATATTAAACTTATGATGGGAAGTGTTCTATTAGACTACAGCAAGGCCAAAGAAGACATATTGTTGATGTTGGACAACATGCAACTTACCATACAGTCTCTGGATCATAGACTTGGCCACAACGAAGCACAATTGGGCATCCCTGCAGACTCTAATTGCTCACTCTAGGAGTAGCTAAGAGCATATTGTAGTTGAGGCCTCTGAATCTGATAAGTGTAAATGAAGGTATTTCTTCAATTTTATACTTTTAATTTTCTATTTCAATATATAGTTTATACATTAGATTATGGTCGCTATAAACTATATATATATATATATATATATATATATATATATATATATATATATATATATATATATATATATATATATTGTAAACATTGTAGATATCTATGTATTAACTATTTTCAAAAGTTTTTTACATCCATATTCTCCAAGTAGTCACCTGCCCAAAGGAAACTAGGTGACCACTAGTTAGCGTTAAAACCATTCCAAAATTTGAATAAGTTCATGATAATCCATCCATTATTTCTATGTTGACTGTCTCTACTATTATCGTTGAAGATCAAAACAGACATGCTTATTTCCTTCATCAAATTCAAAATTCAAAAAACAAAACTATCTGGATCTCTAGATTAATCTTCATCAGAGGATGCTATCGGAACGAATGCCTTTGCACTGGGGCCTGGCATCTCGCGTCTATGTTCCAGTTTCCACTTTATCACTGTCAGGGTCTGTTCAATCCTTCCCAGGGCAAGATTGTGCCAGTAAGTCTGTATCTGTATGGTTGCTATTTCCTTGAGAAGTTCTGCACGGACTGGGTCCTTCTCCTTTCTACTTTCCTGTTTATCAAATACTTCTCCTTCCATGTGTTCGTGGTGGAGAGTCATGGCCTGAGCCACGACGTGTTTCACGATCTAGTACTGTTGTAGGGTCTTTTTGAACAACGATTCCCTTCCATTCATTGTCCCAGGGTCCTGCAACATTCCTTCCCATTCTTCCATGGGTATGTCTATGTATCTAAGGTTGTCTCTTAGATCTTGCTCCCAACTGTGAATCTAGTCCCTAACTTCCTTCGGATTTCCTTCCATGTATGAGTCAATGATTGTCTTCATTTGATCTCCGTCAGGTTTCCTGCCCCTTTTCTTTCCCTGGCTGCTAGTTCTTTCTTCTTTCTTGACTATCCTCTTGCTTCTCCTGGGAGCCATTCTTCTTTCAGCTTGGCCTTTAATGACTTTTCCCTTTGCTCTTTGTCCTGTTTCACACTCTTGCCCTATTCTGTTGTGATACCTATCACATAATCAACACATATGTAAGTTGTATCATTTATGTTTATTTTTCGTGGGTCCCCCCCCAACCTCTGGTTTCCCAGCCTCTGGGTTTCTGGCCTCTCGCTTCCCACCCTACTAATTTTGGCTTTGGCTTTGATAATTCTTTGGGTCATGGGGTAACAGTGGTTACTTTTCTTTTCCTAGCCCATGCAGGGATCCCACTCCTACTTGTTTTGCTTATTCTCACCCGAGAGCTCACCCATGGTGTGAGTTAGGCTACTGAGGCCTCCCCTTAGCTTGGTTTTCTCAAGTTTGACGGCAGGGTTTCTACTAGCTGAGTTTTCTACCCTCCCCCTAGGATGCAGCTCCATCCCCCAAGGGTTCTGGCATTTTCTTTCCCAACTTCCCTCATCTAGGGCTATAGGAATTCTTCCTTTTCCTAGTATGTAGTGTGCCAGGAACTCTATTCTAAGGTGGGGGTCGGTAGAATTTGGTTCAGACAGGCCCTTGTTCTCATATTGATTGCCATCTCTCTTAACTGTCTCTCTGTCCCGAGCAGCCGGGAACTCTTCGGAATGTTTTCCTTTCAAACCTTTGAGATTGCTATTACAATTGAAGTGATAATACCAAGTATGCTTACCATACTGCATTCCTGACCTGCTTCTCAAACAATTTACGCTATCAGAGTTTAAGGCTAGAGATATCACATACCCTCTTACCGAGCTTCGTCTTGCTTCCTCCTTCTGCTTCTTCTCGCTGCTTGCTCTTCCTTTCTTGTCACCTTTCTTCGTTCTCGTCTACATGCATATTACCTCTTTCCCCTTTTCCTTGGACTTTATTCCTTTTTCATTCCCTCCTCTTGTCTTTACCGCCAGTTGTCTTGTTTTTTCCTTGGCACGCCTCCCTTCCCTCTTGCCTTGGGATGTTGTCCTCTTGTCCTGTCCACCATCCTGCATTAACTTCTTTCCTCTCCCGGCTGCTCTTGCCATCGAGTCACTGACTCTGCCTTGCCACTTATCATTATTTCGCTTCCCATCCTTGATTTTTTTGTCCTGACCTCTCCTCTACCATTCCTTTCCATCTCTGCCCCCGTACTCTCGGGATTGTCCTTCCTCTACCCTCCTCCGTCATCCTAGCGAACACCGATCTTACCCTGTCCTGCTCCACCTTTGTCCTATAATGTTCCTCGTGTGTCTGTCCTTTTCCCCCTCTGCTTCGGTCTTTTCCGGGGGAATTCTCCAGATGCTCGCTCTTAATCCTGTCTTGTTCTATCATTTGGATCAATTGCTCCATATCCTCTTTTTGGTGGAGATCTTTCGCACTTGCATCTAGTTGCTGATCTCCTTTCATACATCCCCAGTTCGCAAGGCAATCTGCATGAGCATTTCCTTTTCATCTCACATGGGAAGGTATTATGTAGGCTATCCTTCTCAATTGTTGGCTTATTTCTTTAATTATCCATGCGATCTGCCAACTTTGACTCAACTTCTCTATTGGTGCTTTGTGCTGTAATTGTTTGAGTGTGTCTACCACGAGCTTCGAATCTCCTTCTATCTGGAGTTTTTGATACCCTTCTCGGATAGCTATTTCTAAACCCCTGTTCAGCACATGGAATTTTGTCTCATTATTTGATGTGTTTCCACAGTCCATCGCATAAACCCATCGTGTTCTACCTCTGTCATCCCTGAATATTCCTCCTATACCCGCCTCCCCTGGATTCCCTTTTGCCGCTCTGTCAAAGTTTAATTTTGTGAATCCCTGTGGCGGGTTCCTGTAGTGCTCATCTTCTCCAGCTTTTCCAGCCTTATGTTTTCTTCCAGCCATGTCTGTGGTACTTATTTTGATTTGCAAGCGGTTCAGAATACGTGTCTCCATTTGGTCTGCCTTCCAGTCTTCGTCGTTCCACTTCTCGAGGATTATGGTTTCTCTTATGTTCTGTACTGTTTGGCTCCATATTTCCTTCTTAGCTTTTCCGTCTTCCTTGAATATCAACCGATTTCTTGCTTTCCATATGTTCCACAGGAAGAACCCTATGGATATATTCCAAGCTCTATTCAAGATTGCATTATGTACAGTTTACTCCTCCATTTCTCTATAGTTGTAGTTATGCTACTTGTATCTCTGTCTGTAATATCGAAGAGTTGTTGGTGGTTTTGCCACGGGCTATTGCTGCGACAGGAGTTGTTCAGGTGTTCCATTATTTCTTCTTGTTCCTGGCATAGGACGCAGCGCGATGGACCTTGCGTCCCCTTCCTTCTCAACTGGTCCCAGGTTAAGGCTCGCCCATGGGACATTATCCAGGTAAATAACGCTATCTTTGGCCAAGTTTTCATTTTCCAGATTCTATCCCATTTTTTGATTTCCGGGTTGCTGGTGCTACTAGCCTTTATGTAATATCCTTCTGTTGTCATAAAATTCCTTTGATGCGTTTTCCCCATCTTATAATATCCATTCCTTCTTTGACTGCAATTTTCCTTGTCTCCATCTCCTTTTTGTAATTTGCCCACTGTTCTGTTTCTAGTGCTTCTTGCCAGTCCTTTTTCATTTTCCATTTTCTCCAGTATTCGTCCCTTTCAGGCAACCAGTAGTTCCTGGCTGCGTCTTCCTCCATTTGGGTGATTAACTAATGAATATCTTAGAGTTGAGGTTGTTGATGGAGGGTTTCTCTCTGTTGCCATGCCTCATTCCAGAAGTTTGCTTTGTCGCCCTCCCTGATTTCCCAGAAACTATGTTATCTTATCAGGTCCCTATTTGACCTCGTTAAGTTCCAAATTGCGAAGCCTTTCTTTTTTGATTGGCTTCTCAATTTTCCTTCAGGGGATCTGGCCATCTCATATTTCTTTTCCCACAATGTCTTCCATAGATCTTCTCCTCCTTGTATCCATCTCCACCACAGTTTTGCACCCATTACTTGGTTTAGGATATATGGATCTCGCAACCCTAATCCTCCTTTTGTTAGAGATTTGCTCAGCCATTTCCATGAAAGCAACACCCATTTTTTAGTTTTGTTTGTTCCTTGAAATAGAATTTTTTTGAAAATTTCCACCATTTTTTGGCATATTGTTTTTGGAATAGCTTGGCCGGTCATTTGGTATATTGGCATTGATTGGAGGACCGACTTAAGGAGAATGAGGCGACTCGGGGTGTTCAGAGTTCTAAATGTCCAATTGTCCATTTCTTTTTTAATTTTCCCTGTTAAACCTCCCCAGTTAGCAATTCTATTTTTCTTATCACTAAGCTGGACACCTAGATATTTGGTGGGGAACTTCCCTATTTGGAACCCCATTGTTCTAGCTAGGAATGATTGGGAAATCATTGGGGTATTGAAGAAGAAGATTTCTGTTTTATCTTTATTTATCTCTGTACATGATGCTTTTGTAAAATCTCCAAGGATTTCCAATAATTGCTTTGCTTCCTTGAGATTGGCTTGTCCATACATCATGACATCATCTACGACTTGTTGATGTGTAATGGGTAGTTCTTCTCCCCACAATCTAAGGCCTTTTAGCTTTCCAGTATTCACTTTTGCTTTTATTAGTCTACCCAGACCATCAGCAGCTATTTTGAACGAGAATGGGGAAAGAGGGTCCCCTTGTCTAATCCCTCTAGACGGTTTAAAAGTTTTTGTAGGGGTCCCATTTAGCATTATGGACATACTTGGAGTGGTGATCACAGACATTACCCATTATATCCATCTATCATCGAAACCGTAAGCTTTTAGGATTTCTGGAGATATTCCTAGCTTAGCTTGTCGTAAGCTTTAGCTAGGTCGAGTTTGATCATCATTCTTTTGTGTCTTGAATTCTTCAGTGAATGGATCACCTCTTGTGTAACTATGATTCCGTCCACTATCTGTCTCCCTTTCACGAACCCTATTTGTTCCTCGGAAATCAATTCTGGAAGGATAGATTTTAATCTATTCACCATTGTGGTGGCTATGATTTCGTAAATTACATTACATAATGTTATTGGTCTAAAACCTTGAGGTTCATCAGCCTTTTCTATCTTTGGGATCAATGATAAGAAGGTTGCATTCCAAGTTGGGTGCATTCTTTTCGTACATCTCGATTCTTCCACGGCATTTACAATGTCTTGCTTCATAAAGCTCTAGGTTGCTTGGAAGAATTCTGCTGTGTATCCGTCCGGTCCTGGGGATTTGTTCTTTGCCATTGTCTTCACTGTCTCTTCTACCTCTTTTTAAGTTATCACCCTTAGGAGTGCCATGTTCTGTTCTCGATTCACCCTTATGGGTATATATTGACTTATTTTTGTTGTCTCCTCTTCTCTATTTCTTTGCGTCTCAGTCAGGATTCCTTTAAAGTGCTATATCAACAACCTCTCCATCTCCTCTTTCATAGTTAACCTGTTGCCTTGGTTATCTTTTAGAGAAAATATTCTATTATGTTGTCTGTGCTGCTGCATGGCTCTATGGAAGAATTTCGTGTTTCTTTGCCCCTCTTTCAGCGATTGTATTCTTGACTTCTGTCTCCATAAAATTTCCTCTTGTTTTCTTCTTTCCTCCAGCCTATTTAGTACAACTCCTTCTTCCTAAGCTAGTTCCTCTGTTCTCCCATATTCTATTATTTTCTATTGTATTATTTTCATGTCTGTCTGAAGCTTTTCTTGATCTTTTTGAATGTTGCCAAATTCGTCTCTATTCCATTTCTTTATTTTGCCTTTTAGATCCTTTAATCTTAATTGGAGGGTGTGCATCTTGTTCCTTCCTTTTCTTTCAATCTCATTGTTCTGCCACCACTGCTCCATTTTTTCTATGAAGGTTGGTTCTCGCAACCAAAAAGCTTCAAACCTGAAGGGTCTGTTCTTATTTTGACTGTTCATGGCGATTTCTAGTTTTATGGGCCAAAGGTCTGATCCTTGGCATGGAAGGATTGTCGCTTCATAGAAAATGTCTCTCCCTATAAAGTTTTCTATTGATAGAAACCTGTCAAGCCTGGAGGCTATCTTCTTACTTCCTCCTTTGCAGTTGTTCCAAGTGAATTTTCCATTAATGGTATGTATATCAATCATTTTTAGTGTTGACTGTGTTTCTCTAAATCTCTCCATGTCTGGTTCTTCCCTTTGCAATCCCCCTTTATTTTCCTCCTTTGAAGTTGTCATATTAAAATCACCTACTATCAGCGACAATTTTTTTGTGTGCATGTTTCCTAACTATTGCATTTGGAGGAGGAAGTTTCCTCTTTCCACTGTTATATGGGGTCCATAAACTGCCGAGACCAAGAACCAGTCTCTGTGGCCTATAAGTCTAAATCTCCCTGAAAGGATCCTTTTCATTCCTACCCAATAATCTACTGTGACTTCCGCGGGGTTCCATAGGATTGCAATTCCCCCCGCACTACCTTTTGCATCAATTGTCATACATTCATATGTAGGTTTGATTTTTTTTAGAATATCCTCCATTTTCCCCCCTATTATTTTTATTTTTTGTAACAGCATAATTTGGGGTTTTTCTCTTTTGATCCTTTCTGCTAGGTATCTCTGCTTACCTTTGCTATTAAGACCCCAAATGTTCCAGGATGTAATTATCAGTGGTTGGTTGGGGTTGTTTGGTGGAAGACCACTGAGAGCGGTACTACTCTTCCTGTATTAACTAGCATTTCTCCCATAACCTGTATTGACTCCTGAAGGTTTCTTCTACCTCTTTTTTTCCCTCCTTTCGCTTTACTTAGTTGATCTTGGTTATTTTCAGGTTGTATGCTTAGTTGCTCATTTATTCTTGTGTTTCCCTGATCTTGTTTTTCTTTATATGTTTGGAAGGTTTCCCTGTATAATTTTTTATCCTCTTCTGGGATGAACCTTTCGTCCAAGTGTCTCCATTTGTCCAGAAGTTTCCTCAGGATTTCTTCTTCTATCATTGTATCTTCCCCTTTACTGATATCTATTTCCATTACTTCATTTTCCCGGTTCTCCTCCTTTTCCTTTCCTACCTTTTTCGCTGTTTCGCTTTAGGTTTTTCGCTGTGTGCTGTTTGTGTCTTGGCTTGGCCTGCCTTCCTGTTCTCTTTCCTCCTGATAATCCATTACTCGGATCTCTTGATATTCTTCTTCTACATGTAGGATTTCAAACCTGTTTTCCTTATTTGTTTTGGCTGGTTGTTCTTTTCTTCCTTCCTTAGAGGTTTCCTTTGTGGGTTTTTTCCTATATTTATCTCCTAAAACCCTTCATTATCTTCTTGATATTTCATCTGTTGCTTGCTCTTCCGTTCTTCCTCTTTTGCGTTAAGGGGGCATTCCTTGTAAAGGTGCCCATATTCATGGCATTTCTGCATCGGAAAGGGATGTGCTCGTAGTCCAGTGCCTGTTGCCACACCTCCTCATGGTATTCTAGCTCCATTGCCCCTGGAATAGGGTTCACTATGTTCATATAGACACAGATTATTGCATAAGAGGTATATATTCCCTTCTTTTTTGATTCAACTATTTTGACAAAGCTTCCTATGGTATTACCTATTCCTTCTAGAATCTCAGGGTCCCAGAAATCCATTAGTAATCCAAACAATGTTACCCACACTAGAGCTCCTAAGAATTTCTCTTTATCAGGGTCAATAGTTTTTTTTTGAGAGCGTGGAGACCTGGAGCGATGGTGTGCCCATGAAGACCTAGTCTTCTGCCTGCACCTCGACACCTCTGTTATGTGCCCTTAGTCCCCCTGCCCTGTGGCCCCGCGGCCCTGGGCCCTCTGTCTTGCTGCGTTTGTTCCTAAGCTTCTTAGTTGAGAGTCTGCGCTTCTGTGTGGCTCATATGCTGCTGGGAGGGGTTTGAGCTAGGGTTTTCCCACATGGAGGTCTCAGGCTCGCCCTAGGCAGGCCCCCTCCCCCCCGGGCCTTCATCTACTGAAGCCTTCTCTCAGCTCTTGGCCGGTTTGCCGCAGAAGAAAAAGAGTGAAGCAGCCAAGTTTGTCAAGAGGCTCGAGGATATTCTTGAAATCTCCCTGCTGCCAGAGACCCCGATCAAAGTCGCCCTGTCCTTGGCTGAGCGGGCACTCATTGGCCAGTTCACCAGACTATAGCCTTCTCCTAAGTCCACTGAGAACTGGGTCAACAAGAACTGGGTTCCATTGATCAAGAATAACGTCACTTCTTATTTCTTAGGATGAGGGTTTTTCCTCTTCAAATTCACCTCTAAGGACGACAAGGATCTAATCTTCTAGAATGGCCCCCATTTCATGGGCCCGAGGGTCTTTATCTCAACAAATGGACACCGGATTTCGACCTTACAGTCGACGTTCCCACGGCTATCCCGGTGTGGGTCAGGCTTCCAAATTTTCCAGTGCATTGCTGGAACTGGGACTCGCTGAAACACATCAGCAACGCCCTCAGGAAATTCATAGATAGGGCAAACAACAAAGATCAATATGACTGTGCCCGAATCTGCGTAGAAGTAGATCTAGAGGTGGGACTTCCGGAAGCCATCAAAATCAAAGTAGGAAGCTGGACCCATTTGCAGAAGCTAGATTATGAGCAGTTGCCCTTCAAATGCCGAAAATGCCATGTCTACAGTCACTTCGCTAGAGGATGCCCATCCAATGCTGAATCAGATAAGGGTAAATAAGAAGGTTGGAACCAAGTCAAGCAAGCCAAGAAAACCAAAAAGAATGTCGATCCAAATGGAAGAGGCCCCCAGCAGGGCCCTCCTCAGCAACCCCCTTCCATAATGGAGCAAGAAAATAAATTCGCCCCTATAAGCTCGCAAATAGAGGAAACACAGGAAGCAGATATCCAAAAATCGTCCCCCCTCGCAAAAGGTACCCCCTCTCCCAAGGGGGCAAGCCTTACTGAGAGCTCCAAAGGAAACACTATAGAAATCGAGGAAGTTGAGCAAGAATCTGATGGCTCAGAGGAAGAAGGCAAAATAGGAGAATCCCAAGCTTTAGTAAGGAGATCCACAAGAGGCCGCAAAACAAATTGGGAAAAAAGAGAGCAGGAAAATTTCAAAGATAAGCTCCAAGGCAGTGAACCAACTCTAGAAAAACTATTAGCGTCAAAACCAAAGATGGTGAGAAACCAACCCCAAGGCTCCAAGGGAGCCAACCAGAAATACAAATGATGAAGATTGTCTCCTGGAACTGTAGAGGTATGGGGAGCAGAATCAAAGAAGAAGCCATCAGAAGTTTAATAAGGACAGAAGCTCCTGACATACTCCTCATCCAGGAGACCAAACTGGAGGACTCTGTCTTCCTTCAGGTAAGTAAGAAACTCTGGAATAAATGTGAGGCGAAAGCAATCTTAGCCCGAGGGGCTTCCGGTGGGTTGGGCACTCTCTGGAATGCAAGCAAATTCTCAGTCATTTCTGAGACCCTCAATACTCACTGGCTGTTCTTAAAATTGCAGCACTTAGACTCAAAAGAGATTTTTAGTCTCTTCAATGTGTATGTCCCTGTGAACGCTGGGGAAAAAGGCCTGCTGGGAATCCATAAGAAACCAAGCAGACCTCATTAATCTTGAGAATACCATCATTGCCGGAGATCTTAATCTCACTCTCCTGTCAGCAGACAAGAGAGGAGGCAACATTGTTCGCGATCCGGCAAGGGAATGGGCAGAGGACCTTATGCAGGACTAGGATCTGCTGGACATTAAGCCAATTTCTGGCAAGTACACTTGGACTAATAAAAGAATTGGACCCAGTCACATCGCTGCCAGGTTGGACAGATTCTTTCTTCAAAGCTCTTTTCTTCTGCTTGGATTAGAGGCTAGAGTCCACATTCTCCCATGCAACACTTCTGATCATAAACCCATCAAGCTGGAACTCGTGTCTCAACTTGATCTCAGTCCTATTCCCTTCAGATTTAGCCCGCTCTGGGCTAAGGAATTTGACTTCATGCAATTAGTTAAGGGCATTTGGTTGCAGCAGGTCAAAGGCTCCCCCTTTTTCGTCTAGGAGGAGAAGCTCAGAAGCGTGAAAAGGGATTTGAAAAGTTAGGCCAAATCTCTACCCAATCCAGCCAACGAAAGGAAAAAAATTCAACGCACACTGGAAATTCACCATCTCCAGGCTGAAAAAGCTGACATAACAAAAGAGATTCTAGATAAAGAAGCCCAGCTCCAGCAAAACTATCACAAGGCTTGTCTAGCTGAGGAAGAATACTGGAGGCTTAAGTCACGTAGCCTCTGGCTTAAAGCAGGGGACAAGAACTCTTCCTTCTTTCACAAACAAGCTCAGGCAAGGAAATGTACCAACTCCATCTCCAAAATCAAAGATGGCACTACCATCCACAAGGATAATACAAACATAAAAAAAGCAGCCTCCTTTCATTTTAAAAGTCTGTATAGTGAAGATATAAATCTTGACCAAAACTCTGATATGATGGATGTGGTCCCCTCCTTGATTACTGCTGAAATGAACCATCTCCTCGAAGCTAAAGTCACCAAGAATGAAGTCAAGGATGCCCTCTTTTCCATGGACCCAAACAAAGCCCCTGGGCCGGATGGATTCTCAGCTAGATTCCTCCAAATTTGTTGGTCGATTGTGGAAAAAGATCTTTACAAAATGGTTCTAAAGTCCCAAGTTTTCTAGAAAATCGGAGGTAGCACGAACTCCGCTTTTCTTGCTCTCATCCCCAAAGAGAAAGGAGCCAACTCCTTCAACAGGTTTCGCCCTATTTCGCTTTGTAATATTGGTTACAAATTGATTACCAAAGTTATCGCTAATAGATTGAAGCTCATCCTCCCCAAAATCATTCTGGAAAGCCAAGGAGGCTTCATTCAAGGTAGATAGATTGTGGACAATTTCATTCTGGTCCAAGAGGCAATCCACTCAAGTTTGAGCCGCAATGAAAAAGGTATGGTTGTCAAACTTGATTTAGCAAATGCATTTGATCGAGTTAGGCATAGTTTTCTGTTGAAAGTCTTACATAAGCTTGGATTTGGCGAGAAATTTATAAACTGGATTTGGGCTTTCATTTCGGAGCCTTGGATTGCCCCGTTAGTAAATGGCAGAGCTGCTGATTTTTTCAAAGCCACAAGAGGGCTCAGGTAGGGGTGCCCTCTCTCACCACTTTTATTTGTTCTTCAAGCCTCAATCCTCAGTTTTTATTTAGACAAAAAAAATGATGGATTAGGAAATCGCTGGGCTCTTCATAGCAAGAGGCGTTAAAAACATAAATCATGCCCTCTTTGTGGATGACACCTTGTTATTAGGAGTTGCTTCTGTGCTCATGGCCTCCAGATTTAAAGGAGTTCTGGATGAGTTTTGTATGGTCTCGGGAAGCAGTCTAAACTATGGCAAATGTCATATCTATTGCTGGAACACCACTCCCAGCTTGCTCAACTCCATTTCCAGAACCTTTGGCTTCACAGCTTCCTCAAATTGGACTTCCTTCAAGTACTTGGGCCTCCCTGTTTTTCTCAAAAGAGCCTACAGCAGAGATTGGCTCCCCCAATTGGAGAAATTCAAGATCAAATTGCTTGCTTGGGGCTTTTCCTGGCTTAACATTGCTGGTAAGTCTGTTCTCATAAAATCTATTCTTAACAGCCTTCCCTTATTTCAGTTTTCTGTCCTTCTTGCTCCCACTGGCATTCTCAGAAAAATGGAGGAGATCACTCGAAATTTTTTTTGGAAGGGGGGTAAGCAGAATGAGAAAAAGATTCCGCTAGTCAACTGGGAATCCATCTCCAAACCTCTATTGGAAGGAGGCTTGAATTTCAAAAATCTTGGCATCCATAATATTGCAATGGGAGCTAAATTAATCTGGAGAATTATTGCTCCTAACCCTGGCTGGGCGCAATTAGCTCTTTGGAAAAAATATTTCAAAGGCCAGCGCTCCCGCTGCCTAGATCACCCTCAGACGCATCCAAATACGCCCTTTCTGAAGCTCTGTATCAAAACCTGCCCTCTCATCAATGCTCATGCCTACTGGATTCCCGGTAATGGAAAAAGGATCAACCTCTGGACAGACAGGATAATGAATAATGAGCCGTTGGGAGACTGTAGCTCACTCCAAGCGCTGCGCAGATGGATGAACGAGACAGGAATGCGTTCCCTGTGGGACATTTCCGTCTGGAAAGATTCACGTTGGGCTGGCTGGAATCTTCAAACGCCCCCAGAATTGTTTATGGAGCGCGAGATCCTGTTATCCAAGCTCCACGGCTTGGCTCCAACGCTGGCACGAAATCGTGACTCAAGAGGATGGGGTGCGCAGGCTGGTGGATACACAGTAGCTCATGGTTACGCCAAGCTATGTGAGTGCCCTCATGTGGCCATGAACCCAGAACCATGGAAAGGGATATGGCATAATCCCTCCTTGCCAAAAATCGACTTCTTCAACTGGCTGCTATGCCACTCAAAAATTTTGACTGATGATAATCTTAAGAAGCGAGGTTTCCACAGCGCTTCAAGGTGCAGCCTTTGTAAGGAAAACCAGGAGAGCATAACTCACCTGATGCTTGAATGCACTTTCACAATGCATATTTGGACCGAGCTGCTGGGATGTTTGAGCTCCAGCTTTGCTTTACCTTCCTCCATTCCTGATCTTTTTGCTAAATGGCTGCAAAGGTATCCTAGTCCCCCTCCAAAAAATAAAACTATCAGAGCTGCTTGGTCTATTCTTCCTAAAATTATCTATTGGCAGGTTTGGCTTGAGCGAAATAAAAGGATCTTCAGAAACCACGATTAGGATGCCAAGCTCGTGGTAGTTAAGATTAAATCCCAGTTAAAAGAGTGCCTGAGAGAGTATAAAGATGATTTAAGCCTAAGCCAACAAGATATAAATTGGGGCTCTTCTCTTGATCTTCAGTTCCAAAAAATTGCAAATAGTATCTCCCTCCCCAAAGATTGGCAAATAAGAGTTACATCAAAAGAGTTTCAGGGATGGATTACAAATCAGTCGAGACACTCTCTGTTTTTCGATGGGGCCGCAAAGGGAAATCCTGGAAGAGCTGGCGCTGGAGGTGTCATATTGAATCCAAATGGTATAAGGATCCACAGTTTCGCCTGGGGTCTGGGCATCACTTCTAGCATTCAAGCTAAGGCTTTGTCTCTTTTCCCAGGGCTCAAGCTTTTGAAAGTGCTGAACATCAGGGAGGCTAATGTAATTAGGGACTCTCAAGTTATCATTAACACTATGGTGACACATGCTAAGCCAACGAAACCTAAGGCTTGCAAGGCTGATTTTCAAAATAACAGATCTCGGAGACTCATTCCAGAAATTGAATTTCTACCACGTGTTGAGAGCTAATAACAAGGAGGCAGACATCGAAGCCAACAAAGCAGCCCTTCTTATGGTTGGAGCTTTGCTTAGAGGTAGATAGGAAACATGGGAATCAATTCCTTAATTTAGAGAGCTATTATGTTTTACTGCCTATTGTTAAATCAATATGTATGTATCCACAAACTTGGGAAAATTTCTGAAATTAACCACATAGTAGCAACTAAAAAGAGATATGAGCTAAGCATAAATAGCATGGCCTTGCAAGGTTGTGCGGTACTCGTGGAATTAGGCTCTCCTTTTGTAATCCGCTTTTTGGCATTAAGGCCAAGTATCTAATATATCCACTATCCGTTTCTGTGAAAAAAAACATTCCTCCCAATACCTCATGAATAAACCTGCATTATTATGAAAATATGGACCATTTTCAAACACTCTTTCTTTATCTTGCAAGGTTGAGAAGATTACCATAAAGAAGCCTCGTGCGCCTAGCTTCAACTCTATGTGGCCTTAGGGTTGCCATTTCTGTTGTATCCATCTTGTTAGGTCTTTTTCTGACGGCCATACGCCGATGAACTTGCATATTAATGCGTGGTCCTTCATATAGCTTCTATAGCGCTCAAGTTTATTCATGGGAATAACAAATCTCGGTTTTTCCGCTGCACACGGTAAGCATTTGCCTTTACTTCCTGCCTGCCATCTTGCTCCGAGGACAGGTCCTTGTGTCTTTATTTCCTCCTCCAGTTTGTTGTTGCTCGTTCCTTCTCCTGCCGCTGCATCTCTATAGGAGGGGATCTCTCCCCTCCTGTCTTCCTCTGTCATTACTGTGCTCTCTTGGTTTCAATGCCGCTTATCTCCCTGTTTTCGAGGTTTTCCGCGCCGCCTACCTCATGGCCGCATGACCATTCATGGTGCAGAGCTCAAAAAACCTCATGTGTTCTAATACTTCTATGATTGTTATAAACTATATATTGAATTAGAAAACTAAAAGCATAAAATTGAAGAAATACTCTAATTGCTAACCCTAGGAATAGCTAAGAGCATATTGCAGTTAAGGCCTCTAAATCTGATAAATGTAAATAAAATTCTTACATAACCTAATTACACACCAGTTTCTTTTGTAAATTATTAGATATCAATAAACTATTTAAATAATTTCTTTTCAAATTTCAATTTTGTATATGATCATTAAAAAAAAACTAACCATAATTATTTATTCTATAATTATAATTATAATTTTGTCATGGTTAATAAAAACTAGTAAAAATTTAGAAAATGTTTCATAGTGAAAAAAAAACCAATGCAAGTACCACGGAGGGATGGGAATCGTAACGTATGGGCACAACCTTTTCTCAATACCAAAATCAAAGGGGTGGGTAGACATAAATGTGTCGTTTAATGTTAAAGTGGTTACAAAGTCGAACATGTATTTGAAAGTATGATGTTTGTCAATTCCACCTTTTAGTGATAGGCATTTGAATTGACTATTTTTTTGATTTTGTGCGACAGCCAATATATACGTTAACCATGAACATATTATATAATGTGTATGGAATAGATGATGTTGTATTTTTATTTGTTAATAAATAAATAAAAAGATTAATGCAATGAAAATATTTTTATTTGGTCAAAATAAAATAATAATAAAAATAACTTTATTGTGTTGAGAGGCGTTATAGAGATGTAATATAATGTTTAACATTTTGACTAAGTCAAATAAAATTAAATAAAAATATTAATATAATGTAATGTAATCATTTTAACTCCGTAAAAAAACATAACCCTATAAACATAAAATAATAATAAAAATAAAAATAACCCATGGTATTAGCTCATTGTATTCATGTGGAATATAGCTTATTTAAAGAGGGAAATTAACCAACCTAGATCCATCTTAACTCTTGATCTAACAAATGTCTAGAGGGATCTCTTGAGATACAAACCTTTTTTAGAATGAAAAGAGATTTGATCCCTCTCTGAGCTTGGTAGGTCAGGAGTAAAACAATAATAAAAATAAAATTAACTCATGTTATTCATGTGGAATATAGTGAAAATAAAAAGGTAAACAAAAAAAAAAACTTTAGAAAGAAAGAGCAGGGATCCAATACCTACTAATACTCTAGCTATCGTCTCTATTAAGGTTAACATGCCTCTTTTCAATTTCTAAGGCCGCTCTAAATTTACAATGATGAAAATGGTCAATCCTAGCAATAACCTTAGCCTCTTCTATGCAAATGTGATGATTGGTCTTTTCTGCATGTTTTGCCAAAGCGGAGGAACGAGACCTCCCATGCTTGATGTCCGCGACATGCTCACAAATCCTTTGATTTATTTATCGACCAATGTCACCAATATAAGGAGTCTCGCAGGAACAAAGAATGACATAAACACCCTTCCCATCCTTGGGGTTAACCGGGTCCTTAACAGAACAAAGCAAACTCTAAATAGTGTTAAAGGGCCTAAAAGAAGAAGGAATCTTATGTTCTTTCAAGATCCTTGTGATTTTATCCATGGTCCCCTGAATAAAATGAAGATGAAAACTGGAAAACTGATCTTTGGGATCAATCTTATTCTTAGGACCCTTTTTAGCATTAAGGAAAGCTCTGAGACCTTGGGACCTGCTATAACCATTCCTATTAAAAACTTTAAGGAGGTGGGGTTTTTCATCTTCGAGGTGATTTTCATCAGAAACTCGCAACGTCTGAGTGGCTAAGATGCTGAGAACAACTAGTTTTTGAGCAGGGAAATGATGGGAACTAACATGAATATATTGCTTTGTGTGAGTTTTCTTCTGAAAAACCCGATGAGAGAAAGAATTGTCATCCTCTTTTGAAATAAGAACATCAAGAAAAGGTAGGTTGCCATCAACTTCAAATTCCATGGTTAACTTTATGGAATTCGATCGATTATTAAGATGGTGGTGAAACTACTCCAACTTTTCTTTACCATGAGACCAGACAACACAAGTGTCATCCACAAACCTTTTCCAAAGTATGGGTTGGTATAGAGCAGATGACAAGGCCTTGGATTCAAAATCCTCCATGAAGAGATTGGTCACAATGGGGGAAAGGGGAGAACCCATAGCAGCAACACAGGTTTGTTCATAAAATTCACAGTCGAAACTAAAGAAAGTAGAGGTGAGACAAATTTTAACTAAAAAGGCAGTATGAAGATCCGTAATGTGATTGATAACATCAATGGCCTCATTAATAGGGATATTAGTGAATAAGAAGACCAAATTGAAACTCACCAGCTTATCATTTAGATCAATTCTAAAACCCTTTAACTCGTTAATAAACGATGATGAATCTTTAACAAAGGATTCAGTCTGGCCAACAAGAGGTTTGAGCTTATTAGCAAGATATTTCACGAGAAGATAAGTCGACCCTCCTATAGTGTTGACTATGGGGCATAGGGGGACCCCTTCCTTATGGATCTTGGGGAGACCATAGATCCTAGGAGTGAGAGGGTTGCTCCTAATAAGCTTCTTACTAAGGGAGTTAACATCGCTACTAGATTTTATGGTTAGAGCAACTATTTTTTAAATCTTTTTTAAGGGATTCTTAACAAGATTTTTGTAGCTCCTGCTATTACATAGGTGACCTAACATCTTTTCTCGATAATCCTCCTTGTTAAGGATGATAGCCGCACCCGCTTTGTCAGCTTTTAGAAGACTATGTCCTTGTTGTGGTTCAAGGCTTTGAGAGCTTCAAACTCAGGTTTGCTAAGGTTGTTATTAGGGGTTTAGCCTTTCTCAGGATAACTGCGCAATCTTGCCTAATAATATCTTTATTAATATCCGGTAAATCCTTAATCCTGAATTCAATGTCACAGATAATATCATGCACACGAATTTTTCTCAGAGCTACAACAAAGTTTAAACCCTTTACAAAAGGATGAGGAGGGTGTAATGCTAAGACTTCCTGGGAGGTCACCCATCCGAGTACTACTCTAGCCCAAGCGCACTTAACTGCAAAGTTTTGATGGGATCCAATGCATGAACGCTAGCATGTTACATTTTGATTTAGTCAAAATAAAATAAAATAAAAATAAAAATATATTTTAAAGATGATAATTATAATTGGAATTATCAATAAAACATTTTACTGGTCAAATTATATAAAATTAAAAATGAAAAAAAAGAGCATAAAATTAATAATTATTTATATTTATAATTATAATTAATAAGTAAACCAGTCTAGATTCATCTTAACTCTAAACCTATCAAGAGCCGAGAGGGATCAAATCTCTTTTCACTCTAAAAAATTTGCATTTCAAGAGATTTAATTCCTCTCAACACATGGTAAATCGAGAGTTAAGATGGATCTAGACTAAGTAAAAATGATTATTCAATGTAGAAAAATAAATGTTTTTCATTGGTTTAAATTTGAAACTGGAATATTTAATTTAAATAACACTAAATAACATAGCAATCACAAATTAAATTGTCACTAGCTAAAAAAATTTATTAATAAAATTTAAAATTTAAAATAAAATTATTAATATTAAAATTTATAAATAAAATTAATAATATTATAATAACACAATATAATAATAATTTTCAAATTTAAAATAATAATAATAATAATAATAAGAAATATAAAAAATATATATATAAAATTAATAATGAGAGATTAAAAAAAATTATATATATATATATTAATTTAAATGAAAAATATATTTTTATTTAAAATATGTAAATAAATAGTCATTTTAAATTTATAAATTTTATTTTAATTATATATTAATAAAAAATACGTATTACCTTACACTTATCTATTCTATAGGTTAATAAGCAATTTTCGTACTAGGTGATGTGGATGATGCTCAATTGATTCCATTCTTGATGTATTCTGACTTTTAACTTTGTATTTTTCAATGAGAACTTTAAACATCACAACGTTAATCATTATAAATTTTTTGATATGCATAAATTGGTGGTATTCTTAAAAATTTATTTGTAATATTTTTATGTCATAATTTTTTTTGGTTGAGTCACGACGATTTTGAATCTTGAATTTCATGTTTTATATAATATTTTATAACATAAATTATAATTTATTTGTTTTTTATGGATAATTTTATACTATAAGTATAAATATTTATTTTTAATAACAATAAATATTATAGTAATTACAAAGGTTAGTTTAGTTGATTGATTCCTTGTTGTTAAAACATATTTGCTATTGAGAGGTTACAGGTTTAATTTTTTCAACATTCTCAGAGTTAGGCTTTATCGCTGAGCCGACAAGAAGTGATCCTTTCAAGTAGATCTATCGGGTACAATTATTTTGTGGACGTAGTGGTCACCGATCTTCGAGGACTGTGAATGATATGGGATAAGGGATCACTCTCTATGTAACAATTTGGTTGCTAAAGTCTATGAAGGTGTACATACTCTACCCTCTTTAGATTTGAACTTATAACCTTTTAGAGAAAACACACATTCTTAATCATCAAATCCATTTAAGTGGTAAGTGGTACGCATGCTCTTCTTGAATTAAATATGTGATTTATGAGAATAATCACATGTTAACTATTAGGTTCACTCATGCATATCATTCTAACAAAGTATAATGAGATAAAAATAAAGTCCAACAAACCATTTCTAACCATATGTTGGGAATCAAACCTTGGTTAATAGTAGAAAGTCCCATCAATCAATAATTGGACCTTAGTTAAGTTGATAGAAAATATGGTCATGACAAAGTGTAACAATTGTTGAAAATGGTTGTTATTGATGTTAAAGGTTGTATAAATGAAAGAGAAACATACATAGTCGAATTGCGTATTTCGAGACATGTTCAACGATATATGGCACACCTTTTGGAAACATTGTTTTTGGATTTTTTTATGCCCCATTTAGATACCCTATCTTTGAATGCATTTTTACTCCAATTACCTAGCTCAAATGAGAGCATAATATATATGGTTGGAAAGATTATTCCGAGACCTTTCCAACAATATATGGCACTCCCTCTAACTCCTCACGGTTGAGGAGAAATGATTTTTGAATATTCATTATACATTTTTCTAGTCGCATAACTTAGCCTAGCCAGTAGACAAGTCGACCCAGTCTAGACCCCAAATGCACTATAAATAGGCATGAGAAGGAGCATTTCTAGCCACTCACTCGAGAAAATCAGTTTTGTTTTAAGGTAGTGAAGGAGCAGGTATGACATTCATGTCTGATGAACCAAAGGGAAAATAAGTGAAGCCGAGTTTTAGTTGAGTTGGAGGAATTTTTGTGGGATATATTTATGGCCCTACTTGGTCTATAAAATGGTTTTTGGCACACTTTTTGAGAAGGTTTTTGGTTATGGTTTGAATGAGGCCAAATTTTTCAGTGGAGGAGGTCGAATTTTGGTATGATCTATAGGTTGAGTTTTAGCCCTATTGAAGATTGAAGTTGCAGTCTTGTTATAGACCAATTCCTAGTCTGGTCTTTGAGGTGGGCAACTATGTTGGAGAACTATTACAAGGATCTTTGGATGTTAAGTTTGGTTGGCTAAGGCAGTGTCAAGGGAGTTATTAGCTAAAGTAGTTGAGATGATGATAAGACCGAACCTATTGTGGGCAGAGGTGCAGTAAGAATAGGGCTATCATGGACAATTTTTGTGATAGGCCTATGAGATGCATAAGGTGAGTCTTTAGTGCAAACATTTATAGGCCATAGGAAACATACCTTCAAGGTTGAAATGGCATATTTTGGTTCCAAGTGTGTCGGAAAGCCTTGTGTATCAGAAATAAATCTATAGTGTTTAGTATAAGCTGTGAGGTGGCTAGACTTTCTCATTGAGCATATAATAAGCCTAAGTAGTGACAGTTGAACAATGAACAACAATGGTTGAGGACATTGAAGTGTCAGATAGGAAGACATATTTTTTATCAAATGCAAATAAATGACATGTAGGAAATCAAGTATAAGAAGCCTAGTTAAAGAGCATAAAGTTAAGGTGTATGGGTCAAGTGGTTATGATCAAGCTTGAAGGCACAAACCTGAGAGTTGCATGGTTAGATGGCATCTCACTAAAGAATTTGTTGAGGACCATAAGTTATTAATGGTAGATCTAAGGAACAACTTGAAGACGTAGTTTGATGCCTACAATTTGTTGTGTTTGTGCTTAGTTGGGGGGATTGGTGTATCCTATGGGTTGGTGCCTACATTTGTTGAGTTGGTGCTTAGCTAGGGAAATGAAATCCATTGTAGGTTGGTGCTTACTAAAGTTGTAAGTTGGTGCTTGCTTTGTACAAGGAAGTTTACACAATATTTACAAAGAAAAATTGTATGTGTGTTTCTTATGTAAATATCCGTGTTTCATGACTTGTGTGCATCAAATGTTTTAAAAGATAAAAATAGCTAAAAATAATGAAATATTTATTCACCCCCCCATAAGTATTTCCAACAACAATTAGTGTTCAATCTTGAGGATGACAAAAAAGTGGTTTTTGATTTGCTTATGTGTATACAAGTAGTGCGATGCAAACTTCAACAATCGACAACCACATTTGAGTGCCCTATTGACAACCTTAGGAGCTAGAGGAACTCATGATAATTGAACCTTGGCCATTGGTGAAAACCTCTAATTCCTCAAAACTAGTGGATCCAACCCGTCTTGTTGAAATGAGTTCAATAGCGTACACAAAAGAAGCATACTTAAAGGAGAATGTGTCTCGGCTTTAAATTTAGGACAAAAAATCTAACCCATAGGTGCAATTTTGATGCTATCATATTCAAGATTTCAAAGAAGAAAGGTCTCACTCATGTTGATTTTTCAAAGGTCTTCTAGCTGATAATTACTTCCAATGATACTCACGTTAAAAACCTTTCATATTCACATTAATCATTAAGTAATTACATAGAAGATCTTTGATAATAAACAATAGGATCATAAAGAGACAACAAAACAGAAAACACAAGATATTTTACCCTAGGAAAACCCACATGGGGGAAAAACCCAGTAACGTTTTTTTAGAGAAACTGTTCATATCAACAAGAGATACATCTAAACCTTCAAGTCAAATTGATTAGTAACATAACCCTGGTCACACCTAGTCAAACAACCCTGGTCTCTCCTCCATAATTCAACCTCCTACCCAGAATTCGACCTTTTGTCTAACATAGATCCGCATCAAATAAATCATCTACTTGAGAGATACTTTAATCTGCCTCATAAAACTTCTTCTATTACAGGAACTTGGGTTCCCTCCTGCTCCTTCACTAATGTACAAAGGATCCGAATTTTGTTGCCAAGAGGAGAGATGAATGACACACACACACACACACACATATAGTGATCTTGATGACTAAATGGGTGTCTCTTTAGCTTGGGCTTGATTTGACTATGGGAGGGCTGACTTGATCTGTTTGGAGCCAAAATCCAAATTTCAAAAATCATTTCTTTTGAAACCGACATGAAGAACATGTCTTTTACTTATTTTCATATATTTTAAGGGCTAGAATATTAATATGAAAACCAGCTGTAGCTACAAAATTCAACAACCCAAAGCACTGGATAGTTTCCCATTCATATTATGTATATGAAATATTATCATGTTCAATTGTTGAAGATAATTTAACATTGTAAGTGCCAATTAATGTCTGCGTTCTTGTTATGCCATGTGTTGCAAGAATGCATGGGAAATAATGCTCATGGTAATGGTTGACATCAGTGGTGTGTGTACAAGGCACAAAGGTGAACATATATAGCCTATTGAAGTGAAATGTGTTCACTATTGAAGTGTGCATGTGCATGTTATTGTAGCGTGTGTACAAAGTTGTCAAACATGGCACATAATGTTAAAATTTGATGTACCAATGTCAAGGCTTGATGTGCATGGTGGTTGCCTCTCAATCTCGTTGGAGCCACCAAGGGCACTATGATTTTGCTAGAGTAAAGGTAGTATTTGTTAAAGAAGGCCAACATGGCAAATAACCACTTTTTGGGACATATGATGTTTTGAATTAAATACTCATACACAAATAATGCAATACAAGCCTCACATATTCAACTACTGCCTTTAGGTGTTCCATGGCAACCTTGGGGGTCATAAACCCTCATAAGAATTGGACCTTTTTCATTGGTGGAAAACTCCTAATTCCTCCCCACTAGTCTCCCTTACCCCTCTTGGTGAAACACATTCACTGTCACAAGTAAAATATAAGTAAAATTGAGGATAAATATGTGTTGGCTCTACATTCAAGACAAAAGTTCTCGCTTAGTAGGTACAAATTATGTGTTGATTTATTCAATATTTCAGAAAGGAAAGGGCTCACTCAAAGCATTAGATGGTTCACACTCATATTATGTGCATCGTAAATGATCATGTGCAATTATTTAATACAATATAATGTCTTGAGTGTAAATAATTGTTCACCTTCTTGGTGCACATGCATTGTTGTCAATATGCAAGCATAACTATCATCATGTTAATGATTGATATAATCGGTGGTTGCATATAATGTAGAGGTGGGCGTACACAATGTGCCAAAGTGTACATGTGCCATTGTTGAAATGTGCATGTAGACACTATTGAACATTGTACACACAATTAAAACTTGATGTGCCAAACACTTTGGAGGTTTCATGGGCATTGAGGTTGCCTTTGGAACCAATTAAGGCCACTAAGGCATTGTGATGTTGGGAGCACATGTATTGGCTTGATCAAAGAAGACCAAGGGGGTGGGTGAACATTTTTGGCATACATTGACATTTGTGTGAAATACTTAGATGTCCAAAAGGCTTTGAATTCAATGGTGAAAAGTGATGAGTTTTTCAATGGATAAAGATCCACTATGGTGTGCCTCATAATGCCTTAGCCCTAGCTAAATCACAAAAACCTGGCCTAAATTACTATAGTGAATTACCACTTCATATAGGTTAAAAAAAAAAAAAAGAGATCACTCGAAAAGGAAAGATGAATTAAGGAGTTGATACCTTCGATAATGGAAAAATACAATATTTCGCTAAAGGATATCGTTTAATGTTTTCTCTGGCGTCAAAAAAAGAATGATTAGAACAGCGAAAATTAAAAAGGTATTGGCCCGATCATTCGCAACGGCCTTTAATTTAATTCGTGGCGGTCCCGGGTTCAACACCGCGGCCCGCCCCAAAGACTAAGGTCACATGAACAAAAGAATCCCTTTAAAGCCACGGCGGCTGCGGGGCCTTTGACAACCTTGATACAGTCAAAAACATCTCCCCTATTCCGCTAATATATAGCTACAGGGCCGTCCTTATAGCTATGGTAATTACCGTCTTCCTCCTGCGAGCTCACCTAACTCGAGAGTTAATACATGAATAATAATAACAATAACCGGGTCATGACGAAATACACAAAAAGGGCTAAGGGCGAAAAAAATTGAAAACACCCAATTGGCAAAAAGTCTTCTTTCCCATGGTTGCAGACTCTTCTTCTTCATAGGAGGGAGGGCGGAGTGGAGACGAATGCAATCGGTTAGGGCATTGGATGATGATGACAATGATGTTCTGGTAGGAAAATCCATGGTATTATGCGGTTTTACCTTCGGATCTGAGGAGCAGCTGTCGGGTGTTCATTAATCCCTACTATAGAGAATTGCTTGATTGATCTGTGGATTGGATCGGCCGGGTGAAGATGGCTCTGTCCGGGATGAGAGGGCTGTCGGTCTTTATAAGCGATGTAAGGAACTGTCAGAACAAGGAGCAGGAGCGCCAGAGAGTTGACAAAGAGCTGGGCAACATCAGGACTCGGTTCAAAAATGAACGGGTAAGTCTTTGTGTTTCTCGATTCCTCTCATTTTCTATTTCAATTGAAATATTGTTAGGTTTTCGTTTCCTGCGAAATGCCAAAATCTCCGCCGATCTAGGGGAAATCCACACTCAAAGCACAGGGGAAATTGCGTTCAAAGCCATCGGATGGGGTTTAATTTGTTTATTTTATTTATTTTAAGCAGTGTGATTTCTGAGCTAGGGCCATTATCATGTTCATTATGTAAAAAGAAAGCGATGCAAAGGACAAAAGGCTAGGGCGACTTTCAACAGATTTATATCTTAAAAGTAGTTTTAATGCTTCATCAATTTAAATCAGGGTATCGGTGTGCAAGTACATTAAGTGACAAACTGTCTGAACCCATAGAAACTGACCGAAATGTAGCTTAGGATGGCAGTTTGAAGAAATCTTGTTGCGTCAAGAGAATCAGGGTGATCTACATACCAGCTCTGCGTGGCCGAATCCGTCAATGCTTTGAGTAATTGTGCGTTGGATTTAAACTTTACGCTGGGTGCATTGAATACGGACACTAGCACAAACCCATCTAAACCCGAACATAGGTTTGATATGCTGCTTGAGGTTGTGAAGCCATGAGATGCATATCTCAAGTTCACACAAATTCATATGTATCAAATATTGGAATTCAACCTCAACACATGCGTGCCTTGAAGATGGAGTCTGGACACCAGCACAAAACTATCTAGACCTGAACCCAGACTTGATATGCAGCTTGAGCTTGTGAAGCTATGGAGATGAATATATCAAGTCCAAACAAATTTTTGTAGCAAATATTAGAATTCAACCTCTGTAGTTGGGTGCTTTGGATTCACGTAGTATGTAGGATGCGTTGAGTATGGACACTAGTACAGACCCATCTAGATTCTAAACCCATACCCAGGTTTGGTATGCAGATTGAGGTTGTAAAGTCACGGAGATTCATATCTTAAGTTCACACAAATTCCTAAGAATCAAATAATGGAACTTAACCTCAATATTTGGCTACTTTGGATTCAAATGGTACGTTGGGTGCGTTGAATGGGACACCAGCACAAACTTATCTAAACCCGAACCCAAGTTTTGATATGCAGCTTGAGGTTGCAAAGCTATGATGATGCATATCTCAAGTTCACACAATTATCAAATATTGGAATTCAACCTTAATGTGCATATCGGATTCAAGTTTAGATGGGTCTATGCTAGTTGAAATTTGGTGCAAAGTTTTTGAACTTGATCTGGGTATATGTTGGGACAGAGCTCCGTTAGGTGCTGTAGAAGTTGAGTGAAACATGGATCGAAGTTAGTTATTCTGAACATTAATGAATCATTTATAGCATAGGGACGTCTGAAATTGGTTAGTGCATATGTTGGGTTGAATGGAACCACAACCATTTTCTCTATAAATGCATGGATTCTTGTTGTGTTTGACAATTGAGGATCCCTTGTACTGCAGTTGCAATTGTGCACTGATTTAGTCATTATGTTGCTGCTTCCTTCACGGTTAATTCCTTAGACACCTTCCAGGCTTAAGCACTTAATTTCAAAATATATAGTAATTATATGGATGGTAACCATGCCAGTTGTTTTGGTGCAATACTAGGTGACATGTTCAAACACATACATTGTCCAGAGCTGGTTCTTCAAAGGTGATTTATTACAATATTTTACAGTGTGGTTCATTGTTTTCACTTTGATTTCACTATAAAGCATGTGGACTAAGAGATCTGGTTGGGTTGTTTAAAGGCTTCCCTTTGTGTTTTGGTGTGTCAACATCTATGCTCATTGCCACTATGTAGACAGAAAGAGCAAGTAATGCTAAAAACCAGTTCTTGTAATGGTTGGTCAAAATTTCAACAACATATAATCCACATTGCAAAGCAAACCGACTTTATAGGTCCAGCATGAATGACATAAAACTATGTTTTTCAAAATTGGAAGGGCTCAATAAAGCTGCCTTCCCATCTTTGTAAGCGTATTTTTTCCATGGATAATCAATCTAGCCTTGGTTACATGCTTCTTATTAATGGAATTATTGGCCAAGCTTTTAAGGGAAGACTTCCCTATATTGACCACGGGAATTGTTTTGTTACTTCAGAACTTGTGACGTTGGATGCAATTTGTTATCTTATCACTTTCAACTTTCAAGGGCTCTTCTTTTGATAAGCTCCATTTTGTGGTCGAGTTTCGGTTGAATTTTATTTGCTTTGATTTTTTTGTGTTACATGGGGACACTCCCCCAAAGTTGAGGACACATTCCCTGTGCCTATGAGATGCTGGGACACCTTTTGAAACATTTCCTATTGTCCTCCAAGTTGTGAAACATTAAGTGAAATGTTTTTCCAAGAATGAGGGATGTTTCACATGGGAGTGGGGTCACCTAAGTTCTCCCCAATGAAAAGCAGGACATGTGGGCACCCCCACAATTTACTCCTTCAATTTTTTTGAAAAAAAGATAAAAATTGGAAAAAAAGAGAAACCTAAACCTAATCCTATAATAACCTATGACCAATTTCCCCATGTCTATTTTTCATTTGAATTTACAATGGTGAATCAGTATTGGTGAACTTCAATCACAATTAAGCTTTAGATGTATCATTAATCATTTTATGTTTTCATATATTTTGATTTTCTTAATAAATTTTACAAATGGGTCACCTGTGTTAGGGACCTTAATGCCCCCCATGTGCCCCACATGTTGCACCCTATAACTCAAGGGTGTCTCCACATGTCCAGTGTATTCCCCCGTTCTCGTGTCCCCATGTCTTGAGAACTTCTTGGGACATTGGAATTTTTTAATTTATGGGCCAACATTGTTGGTAGCATTGTTGATGCACATCCCCTTAATGTTTCACTTTATAAGAAGAACTCAAGCAACATGTCTTTACTACTATGTATAAAATTATCTTGAGAATTCATAATTTCCCAAATAGAATGAAAGCATGACCCTAAATGGTCCAAATTGGTAGCAAAGCAACATGGTCCACTTAAGTTGGTAGTGATGCAACTGGCTCGCGATTTTTTGGCCTAGCTGACGTTTGTCGATTTTTACTGATATTTTGATGGTATCTTGATTTTGCAGATGTGTTCCAATTTTTGCTGATATTTTCCTGAGTTTTTGGTTTTCCGGACCCTTGTCGATTTATCCTGATGCCGATGTTCACAACGTTGATTACTAGAGAATTAGTCCATTTTTTAATAAATTTTACAAATGGGTTCCTCGTGTTAGGGACCTTGATTGCCCGCCTTATGCCCCACATGGTGCACACTAAAATTGTGGGGTGTTGTTGAATTTTGTAGCCATGGTTGGTCTTCATAATATTCTTAGCCCTTGATGTATTTGTAATGATAAATATAAAACATGTTCTTCATGGCATTGTCAAAAGAGAAATTTTAAGGCATGTTCTTCATATCCTTTTCAAAAGAGAATTTGAATTTTGAAAATCGAATTTTTTGCTCCAAAGAGGCCAAGTCTACCCTCCTCCTAGTCAAGTCGACATAGTCAAAGAGACACCCATTTGGCTAGCTAGAAAGGCACTCAACCTCCTCTCCATGGCACGATTCAGATCACACACAAGAAGATATCTTTGTTCATTCAAGCGAAGGAGGAGGCTAGGAGGACAAAGAAGTATGAAGATCTCTCTCTCATTTGACTTCACACGTGTGGTATTCTCTCTGCTGTTATCCTCGCATGTGTGGTATTCTCTCTGCTGTTGTCCTCGCACGTGTGGTATTCTCTCTGCTGTTGTCCTCGCACATGTGGAATAAAAGGATTGAATTTTTGAAGTATGTCAGAGCAACAAGACTGCAAATCTTGGGTGTAGAAGAAAGCCAAATTTCTTCCCTAACAAATTAGATTAGGCTGAGGTTCTTGGGCAGTTGTTTGACTTGACTAGGAGGGAGTTGGACCAGGTTTGACCAAGTCTACTTTGTCGGTTAGTTTGATCTTGTGTATGACTAGGAGATCTAGGTGTGTCTCTTGTTGAACTGAACAATTTCTTTAAGGAAAAGGTTGTTGGGTTTTTCCCCCATGTGGATTTTCCCAGGGTAAAATGTTTGTGTTCTTGTATGGCTGTCTTTTTATGATCCTATTGGCATTCGGTTTCAAGCATCTACTTGAGATCTTTTGTGTAATTGCTCTATGATGAATATGAATGCAAGATAAGAGTAACTAAAGAAATCAGAAGAAGTAATTATCAGTTTAGAAGATCCTATGAAAAATCAACAAGTGTCTCCACATGCCCAATATATTTCGTCGTTCTCATGTTCCCATGTCTTGAAAACTTGTTGGGACATTGGATTTTTTTAATTTATGGGCCATCATTGTTGGTAGCATTGTTAATGCACACCCACTTAACGATTCACTTTATAAAAAGAACTCAAGCGTCATGTTTTTATTACTATGTATAAGATTATCTTGAGAATTTAGAAATTTTCAAATAGATTGAAGGCATGACCCTAAATGGTCCAAAATGGTAGCAAGGAAACATGGTCCAAGTGGGTAGTGATGCAACTGGTGGGGGGGGGAATGGTTATGACATGCTATTAGATTTATTACGACATAATTACTCCATAGGCTCAAAGAAAAGATACACAATTATTAAGTCTACTAGAGAGATCATGTTTATCATCAACAAGGCCTTGCCCTTGATTTTTGATATTACCTTCTTTTCCATCTCCTACTAATTTTAATTCATTCGAAGAAAGATTCTCAAGGGTATGACGTGTAGGGCATAGTTTTTTCCTTCTTTTTCTTATGCAAATTGTTTTGGGAGAGTAGTGGACACGCCATAAAACTAATAACTTTACATTTCTCTGGGGTTGAAATAGGTGACAATCATTTTACGGGGGACATCATTAAAGACCTCTAACTAATAGTTTGTATAGCATAATTTTGCCCCTTTTTAGAGGTAGCAAGACTTTTCCAACGCTATTAAGTTTTCCATTTAGAAAGTAGATATTCCTTAGCCCTAGTATATCGAAGTAGTGAAAAATAAAACCAAAACTTCTACTATACTCTTGAGAAATGTCTCTAAGGGGTTTTCAATTGCCATTGATTAAAGTCAAACACGAAATTCAATCTATGTAAAATAAAAATCTTTTTGCGATAATTGGTTAAAATGCTTCTTTCTTATGCAAACTCCAAGAGATTGTTAATTTTCAAGGATGTTTTGAAACTGTTTGCACTGTGCTTGGAGTACTTCATGAGATTTGTGGTACATGGTGTATGTTCAGCCCCTACATGCTTCGAGATGGAGTAGCACATGAGAGATAGTCCTAGATGAATTTTCATGGTTGAGATAGCTTGCTGAGTGGATTCTTGACTTCAAATGGTTGGTTGCTTAGTATTCTTCCCTTAGGAATTGGAGTTCTCTTGATAGTTTGGTGGATGCCCCTTATTGGGGCCCCATGAAGGATCCACTTGCTTGGAGAACACCGTACATAGGATGAGGAGCATTATGTAGTGTGGAGGAGGGCATTAGTGCCTAGTTGGCATTTGGCAACTTTGATTCTTGTTTGGAGTATTGGAAATGTCCCAGAGATGCTTAGGACTTCGATAATGGTTGTTAGCTTAGTATTCTTTCCTTAGGCGTTGGAGTTCTCTTGACAATTTGGTGGACACCCTTTATTGGGGCGCCATGAAGGATCCCCTTGGAGAATGCCCTACATGGGATGAGGAGCATTGTGTAATGTTGAGGAGGGAATTAGCACCTAGTTGGCATGTGCTAGCTTTGATTCTTGTTTGGAGTATTGAAGATGCCTTGGGGATGCTTTGGACTTTGACAATGTATTGTAGCCAACCATATTTATGAGAGGAATCATTAATAAAGGAAACAAAATATGGACTACTTGTTAACGAACTAGATGACATAGGCTCACAACCATGGGAGTGTATGAACTCATGAATTTCTCTTGACCTCCACTCTTGATCTAAGTTTATTTAATGGCTTGGAGAATTTCGACACAATCCATTGACTAAGACTACGAACTCGAAGGGGGAATGCATACAACCCTTACCATTCCAGTTATTTGATACAAAAACTAAATCTCCTTGAGGTTGTTGCAATGAAGTCCTAAATTAACTTATCGAAGGCTTTGTGGATATCTGATTACATGAAAAGCGCTGGCCTTCTTTCCACTTTGGCAAAGTTCATGGCTTCATGCACTTATGATGAAACTAGTTGACATTAGCTACAATTTTTCTCTTTAAAGAAACCCCTAGTACTCTTTCCAATAAACACATTTGCGCCCATTTACTATTAGATTGTAATATCCCAAGGGTATTTTTTCCCTTTGGGTTCTAATGTGACTAGGGTTTTTCCACAAATTAAATTATGCAACAACAATGGACATCCATATATTCTTTTAACAATAGGTATGCATGAATGATATAAAGACTCAACAACAATATGGTTCTCATAAACCACAATAAATTAGGGTTGATCTTCCAATGAATAGTCCACCAATATAGTCGCAATCTGCAATATCAATAAATTTAGTAAACAACAACAATAACAATCCTACACCACTTGATAGGGAAATGAAGCTAGGGTTTGCGGGAGTTCTAAAAATGGCTAAACCAATGAAGGAACACGATATCAATGAATTGTCTGTGAGATTGTATTGCGAGGCAAATGAAGCGAGTCTTTGTTGGGACAACGATGCCAAAGTTCAGAGTGCAATTTTTTTTGTGGTGTAGCATTGTCGAAGATTGTTGTGCCAGATTTGCCATTTTGTGATCGCATGGAGGCCTCTTGTGCGAAGCTAGATTTGACTGTCTCCGGTTGCGAGAGATGCATTGACGGTAGTCGCACAAAGAGTGATGGTGTTGTTGATGAGGAAAATGATGCCCAAAACCAAGTGGTTTCGCATGCCACCAGCTACTTGGGACTGCCTCTTAGTTGTTCTTCTACCGATCAAGAAGAGGAATTGTTTGGCGATGATCGACACAACAAGCCCCCTTTCGAAAGCCCTTAGGGCTGTGAGTTTAGATCAATGCGCACATAGCCTCGACTACTCTTTGGATGCCGCAAATCTATCCGAAAAAACCTCTTCTTATCGGTTTGGTTTGAGTGGAGGGTTAGAAGAGTTGGAACAGGGGGAAGGCTTTCATATTTTATTAAGACCCTCAACAGGAAGTCCCTCCTTTTTCAGATCTCTAGCTTGGACTATGTGGTGAATCTCAAGCAAAGTATAGAGAATTGGTTGGGCTAGCCGGCAGATATACAACATCTTCTTCACAAAGGGAAGCAACTTCAGGATCTATCCTAGCTGTAGGATTACAACATCTCAAGAAATTCTACGATTGCCTTGACTTAAGGTTGCGTGGGGGTGCTTCAGGATCTAGGAACCGAGGAGTTTCGGTCTCCTATAAAGATGTGATGCGGGGCAAGGGATCTATTCCATCAGATCTGTCACAATACAATCCTGGACCTTACATTGTTGAACAACAACAACAAGTGTTTGCCATGGAGGTAAACCTAATAGAGGTAAATCAACTTTTTTTTGTTCTTCAATCCAGGGCAGTGATTTGCAGATTGAATGGTTTTTGGTCCAGGTCTGATGCTTTGCATCAACGAGGTTTTACAACCTAGACAAGCAACTGTGACATATACCTATGCTCAAAAGGCTTCTTCATTTTGTTGAAAATAGTAGCGAGTGAACATCTTCTCTGGTTTGTGCCTTAACCAGAAAGACCCCGATCTGCCTTCCCTTGATCATGGATGAGTTCTTGGAGATTGTGAATTCATTCATAGCGTTGGAGGAACAATTATGTGGACCTTCTTCAGTTTGACTACAGGTTCGAGTTTGGAAGAGGACGAGTTGGGAGGTTCAGTCTTGATTGAAGCAAGGACAAGTTAGAGAACCAATTAGACTCAGTTAACTAGTTAATCACAACTCAACTTCTAAATTTGTAACTTGTCCAATTTTAGCGTGGATCGAATTGATAGAAGGAGGACAAAGGCACAAATTGTATTCATTATTGTATCTGCGAATTTGTGTGTGAGAGATATTTGTTGTGGTAGCGTATCTCGGAGGAGCCAATACACAAGATTGAAGAGAGCCTTTCTTGTGGTAGAATTGCACTAGGAAATAAGGCAATTTATGGGCTAGGAAATAGGAGCGAACCCTAAATAAATAATAGGAACCTCTGCGCTAGGAAATAGGGAGACTTGTGCGCAAGGAAATAGTGTTGTCTCAGTGCAAGGAAGTAGGAGCAAGGGTCGAGTGTTTGCAGGGTGTGTCCAGTTAGTACAACAGAGGACAAATGTGTTCTCAGGGTGACAGTTTTCCTTGTAAGAGATTAGATTGCTCAAACTCTATCAATAAAATACTACAACAAAGAAGAGGGTTTTCCCAAGACAAATAATTGTGTGACTGCATTTTTATCTTTATGTTTAATTTCGTTGCTTATAAGTATTAAGAAATTATGTCTTGGTGAAAGAAAGTAGTTTCAAAATATTCATCTAAGCAATTGCAAAATTTCGTGGAAAATTAACACATTGTTTAGTTTGATACCCAAGAAGATTTTGAGAGAATATTGAAAGAAGGGCCCTAGTTTTGGGGAAATGCAGGGCTCTTCATTACCCCTTGGTTCCAAGATTTTGATGCCACAACAATGGTGGTCTCAACAATGCCAGTATGGGTGAGGCTACCAAATCTTCCCCTTCCATTCTGGCATCATAAGGTCCACCAGGAAATTGGAAACACTCTGGGGTCATTCAAAAAGATGGACAACAAGAGAACAGAGAAAGGGTTATTTAAATTTGTTAGAATTTGTGTAGAAATAGACCTACGTCAATGTCCATGTGATCGCATTCAGCGGAAACATAAAAACTTCTAGGGGACACAACTTTTGGATTATGAAAATACGACATTCAGATGCCAATCATGTTACCAAATAGGACACTTGCAGGACACATGCCCTCAGGCAAAAAAGCTCCCAAAAAAGAAAAAGGGGTAGGCTCGTAAAACAAGAGGTTGGCAACCTTCCGATTCCTACCTCACGGAGGAATAAGAAGGGGAAATTATAGAGAACCATCCAAACCAAGAAAATGGGGGTTCGTAGGTCCAGAATGGCAACACAACCCACACGCAGAATGTTACAGAATCATAAGTGATCAAAGAATCAGAACAACAGAAAAATGAGGCACACGAAGAGGATGGAATGGTGGGCACAAAGAGAGCCCATGCTTCGGAAAGTTTCGACTTAGACAATGAACACCCACTAAAGACAATTGTGAATGATTTGGCAATCATTCATGTGGACCATTTTGCAGGAGGATGGCAGAAGGTCCAGAAAAAGAAAGGAAAGAAAGGGAAGATAAGTGATTTTTATATCACCTAATCTTCTCCTTTATATTTTCTATCTTCAGCTTTTCTCTTTGTTTCTGAGCCGTAAGGATGGTCATATTGAATGCTTTTAGCATCTGCAAAATGTAATTTTGTTCCTTCTCATCAAAAGTTGAAACGAAATTATGCGTTTTTTCCAATGTTGCACTAATCGTTATCGGGATTAAATCGTCGTGGGGAAAAATCGGAAAAATTTGTAAAAATCGGGAAAAAATCGGTAAAAATCGGGAAAAAATCGTAACATGCAAAAATATTCATTTTTTTTTTCAATTTTTTTAATATCTAAAACATCTAGAACATAAAATAAATACATTGACACATAAATATGATAAAAGAACTAATATATAAGATGTTTAATATCATTCTAGTGCCACATCACACATAACAGTGAATCATGTCCTGAATAGTAAGTCCCGACTCATGACTCCCAACTCAGCCTCAAAATATCAACAAAAAATATAATAGTGTATCTCATATCATGAGTCATAATGTCATATACAATGAAATGAACCAAATAATTAAAGTCTAATACTACTGATTTCCTTTGCCCCTCTAGATGTGGATGTTGGTGGAGTTGGCAGTAGACTCTGCTGTGCTCTAGAAGCTGAAAAACTAGGAGCTATAGGAGGTAGACCACGTCCTCTACTAGTGACAGGGGTAGCTTGGGTCACCTCCTCCTCCTCATAATATTTTTTTTTTTTGGTTTGTTTGTTTGTTTTCCCAAAATATCGCGATTTTTCATAAAAATCGGGCAAATTTTTTTATTATTATTTTATTTAATTGGCCGATAATATCGCGAAATTTAAAAAATTGCGATTTTACGATTTTATCGCAATAAAATCGCGATTAGTGCAACACTGGTTTTTTCCTTTTGGAAAAAAGAAACAATCCTACACCACTTCAATCAACTTGCATATGAAATTACTACTTGATTTAAGCCTGGTAGTGCCCAAACTTGCCGAAGATCAGTCAATTAATGATTGGTTTGATGTGTTGTCCTTAGAAATACACCAGAGGAACTTTACTGTCCGCCAAGCTTGAAATGGGACTGGCCGCGGGCAGTCTATGCCCTAAATCATCCTCACGAGGGTCTGGCTTGCTCTGTTGTAGATGACCGCAATCATAGAAAATGACAACCCTGGAAGCTGGCTTCAGATTCATCCTAGATACCATGTTGACCTCAGATGGAGAGTGAATTCTTGCTTTGACCCTTGGTTGAAGTTTCTATACTTCGCTGCTCCAAGAACCTCAGAGTGTCATGGGAAACCTCACTGTCGCAGGGAAAGAACCTTCTTTGGTCTATGGGTGCCCTAGCAGGCCGCTACAGGGAGTTTGATAGGATGTCTGGGTGCCCTAATGCTGCCATAGAGGAACTTACTTGTTGCACAAACAACCCTGACTCACATTCAAATTGGGCTCTTTACTGCCACTGTTATCACTTAATACCTTTGTTGTCAACTTGAAGGGTTAATTTGGAAGGGTTTCCTCAGGGATGAACCTTCGTTGGTCTTGAAGTAGTGCTAGTTGATCTAGAAATTACCCACAGAAAACTTGACATTGTTAGCCAGACAGATCCAAGTGTTTTCCAAGAAGAGATGCCATGCCAGAACAAAGAAAAGAGGTGTCTAGGTAGGGTGGGATCAACTCCTCTGAAACTAAACGGGATTTGCTAGGGTGGGATCACATGCACTGAAACTAATCAAGAAGAAGGGATCTTACTCAGAGCCTCAGGCTCGAGAAATACAAAGACAATTCAATCCAATTCAATGTTGAAAAGTGATTCCAACTCCCCTTTATTTATAGATTTCCTCATAGGGTTTTCTCCTCCTTAATCAATTGTGAGTGGTTCATGTGCAACCTCCAATATGGGCTTTTTGCCCCAGCTATCCAAAAATTTACCCATTGTTGCCCCAAAACATTGGATAATTGGGTTTTCCCCTTTATCAAAGACTATAGCCTACAGGGTTGGATAGGCTATTCCATCCTCCCGCAGACAATTAATCCATAGGGGACATTACAGTCTCCCCTTCCTGAGATTTCTTGTCCCCAAGCAATGGCAAACCTGGGTGCTGCAAAATTTGCCCTTCTATCTCTAGGAATGGGAATTCCTCTTCAATTTTTACAGCATCCTTCCTTAGTTTTTGCAGCCCAATAATTAACATGCTGGTGGGGGATGTTATCAGGGCATAGCCACTGATTTCACTTGCCAAATCACAGGTGAAAAGTGTGCAGCTGTGTGCTACTACTGAAGTGATTTTGATTTCATACTAAGTTCCTACCCCTGGCATAGTAGCAATCTTTAATGGTTTTAGAAATAAATTGCAGGAAGTCGATCCTCTTTCTGGTGGTAATAAGTTCACATTAGTTTCCATCAGTTGTCTATGCTTTTCTGTTGCCCCCACATCACTTGAAAGTGACCCACTTCCATTTTTAAAGTGCTGTTGTCTGACCATGTTAAGAATGATTTGGCAGCCTGTAGTACAATCATAGCTCCCTTCTTCTTCGAGATAAACTGAGAATTCACTTCACTTTTACGGACCAGATTTCCCGTTTTCATAGATTCTGCTATCATAAGATAATTGCCAGCACAATGAACTGCATCAATATTGTAAACATTGAGTGCAATAACAGTTCCATAACATAATTTGGTACGTAGTTCAAGGGTATGATGCCCTTTTAGAAAATCAACAGCTTTTGCCACCAGGTTCTGTAAACAATGGCTTTTACACAAAACAGAAAATTTGTGCTGATAGAACTTAGCATTTTCCCTATTTATTTATGTTGCCACATAACTTTTCCCTTGCTTTTTACGGTGCTTCTTACAGTCAGTATGTCTTGTGTTCCCCCCTTTTATAAGAATGCCATCAACTTATAGAGAATCTGCTGCTGTGATCAGATTTTGTTTGGGTTCTTTGTCATTAGTCACTGACCTGTTTTTGCCAACTGTCTTTTCCATATTTGTGCAATCCCTGATCTGTCCTGTGTAGTTCCAATGAGCTTTTCCCTGAGTGCAGATTCGGGACAAAATATATCTGATCTTCACAGAAGATGATCTCATCTTCTACCATGTACCTATCATCATGGATGAATCCGTCCAACAATTCGCAGGCAAACTTATTTTTGGGGCACTCTACTAAGAGGTGGGCTCTCCAATCTCTCAAGAATGTGCATATGTCATGTTCAACATCTTCTTTGCATTCCGGCTCATAAGCTTGAAAGCTGCTACTTGACAATCTGGGGCTTGTACTACTACAAGCTGCCATGCAAATTACTTTGTCCTGCTTACATATGACCTCCATTTGCTTGGTTGTCACAACTCGGGAGCCATCATTGGTCATGCCTCTTAGTACTACCTTGCTGCCATTTGGCTCTTGGAATTCCATTTCCATTGCTTGATAATTCTTTACGAATCTTCCTAGAGTGTACAACCATTGTCCTCCCAACACCACATTATCTACTAATTCTATCACATAAAAATCATCAGTAAGTGTATACTTACCTAATGTGACGCCCAAACGTGGAACTGCCTGTGTGCATGTCATATTGTACCTCCCATCAACTGCCCTCTCTTCGAAACCTTCAAATTCTTGGGTAGGGATGCCTCTCCTTACCACCATGGCTGCATCAATGAAGTTGTACGTTGCTCCACCATCAATCAATGCTATGATTCGTTGTCCTCATATGACAACCTTGATTTTGAAGGTGTGATATTTAGCGACTCTTGAGAGAGTGATGATATTACCTCCTTCAATTTTTGGATGCGGCTTTCCCTTAGCCTCTTGCAGGGGCAGTTGTTCTTAAAAAATGCTAGGCTCCTTACTTTGTGCCAGTGTCGTGTCATTTTCATTGTTGATATCAGACACTACTTCAATGTAGTGAATCTTTCCCTTTCCCAGACATCGATGACCAGGCTCCCATGGCTCTGTAGGGATTTACAAAGTAAGTTCCTCAGACAGAACACCAAAGGACACCGCTCACAAACAGATCACAGATCAATACACCAATATTCTTGACGTGGTTAAAACCCTCAAATAGGGAAACAGTCCACGACCTGAGCCAACGCGGCCACTTCAGGCAATTTATTAATAAAAGAATGAAAATTTACATAAGCTTCTCTCATGAACAGTTACCCTACAAATGACCCTCCATGCTCTTTAAATAGAGATCATGGACCAATCGGGTGTTTAGCCACAGATCAAGTGTCGGTAATACCGAGGAGAGAATGAACCGTCAGATCACTACATATCGTGACTGTCGGATTGTAAGTTATAAAAGTACATAGTAAAGAAACACACTTTACCTAACTCCACACTAGACCAAATTGTAGTTAACTATTTCCTATGTGTCGGAATATCCTAACAGGCTCCTTGCAAGTGAAACAAAGCTTCTTCCTTCTAATCTTGTTTCAAGTTTCTTCCTCCAACCGAAACTTCTTGGTTTCGTCTTTCTGATATGTCTTTTTGTCCTTGGCCATTGGAGGGATTTGAGGTATGGATGGAGTCTTCGCTTTTGGTGCAACACCTCCCATATCTTGAGTCTTGGTGATGGCCTCCGACAGGGTAGTGGCTTGAAGGCCTTGACCCAACCATGTAGGTGTTTGGCTAACCCTTCCGAGAAAAGCATAATTAATCATTGTTCGGATATGTTTGTCACCATGACTGCTATTCATACGAATTTTGCGATGTAAGTCTTTGGTGTTCTGATTTGTTTGAGTTGTGCTAACTCTCTAAAATGTATATCAAGATCCTTCCGATCAAATCGTTCTATCAAAATTTGGGTAAATTCCACATAAGAGGTTATCTCAGAGTGCCCCAAGGTGACCAGTCCATGATACCACCATTCACGTGCCTCCCCTTCCAAGTGTAATGTGGCAAATTGGATAGCGTCTGCTTCTTGCATGGGATTTAGTTCGAAATATGTGTCCAATTTTTGCACCCAAGTCGTTGTTGAACATTTGGTTGATCCATCGAAGTAGGGAATGTGAAAATTCCTTGAAATGCAACCACTGGAATTAATTCTGCTAACTGATTATTCAGTTTATTAATTTAGTGATTAATATCGAATTAATCACACTGCGATTTCTTCACAAAATAAATAAACATCACAGAAATAAAAATGCTGGTGTTATCCATGATAACCCCTATAAATAATTTGTTAGTTTGATTAATTATTTGTATCTTTCCACTGCTTTTCCGAAAGAGGTTGCTGTGTTTTGCAAATTGGAGATTAAAGAAGGAAGGACAGATCCAGTCTAATTTGTTTTGGAGAAATTCCCATATTCTCTAAAAAACCCATTTCTTTCACAAACCCCATTTTTTTGTTTGTATATCCTTCTAGTTGCAAATCCATTTAATATTTCAACTCTAGCCGAAATCCATTTAATATTTCAACTCTAGCCCTGTTCCCCATTCACTTTTATTTGTTTTTCATAAATCATGCCCCATTCTTTTTATTATATATATTGCATTATATATAATATAAACCCTGCACCACTTCCGCTGCAAATAAACTGGACTCGCAGGCCAGGTGTCAGCATATCGCACAAATCATAAGTCCCTCCTCCGCCGATATCGCAAAGTTCTATCTCCCCTCTCCGATTGCGATATCGCATAAGTCTCGTCACTACTCCTCCTCTGATATCGCAAGTTCATCCTGTTGATTGCGATATCGTAAGTCACAAGGTCCTCCTTTGCCGAACTCCCTTCCGACTTGCGAATGTGATGGACTCGAAAAGTTATGCATTATGGTTGTGTGAAATTTCAGTTCCGACATATTGGGAAATCACCATAAATCAATGTTAACACCGCTTCTTCCTTCCCAATGGAGATATGTGAAGTCCTGGTTCTGGATGCGATATGATATGTGTTGAGCTTTATTAGAGTTTCGTGTCCGGACAATCGGTGAACACTATGGAATATGGTAAAAGGCCCCCCTCCTGTATTGCGATTGTGATAACAACAGGCTCGGATCAACGACCTAGATTGAATCAGCTCGGAACAATGACCCAGATCAATGAAAATTAAAATATCCATTTCGCTTCCACTCAGTGGGATAGCGAGGGTGTTTTTCGGCATATATCCAGTAACATGGTCATCAAACAGAATGCAGAGAAAAGAGGACAGTGAGACACAGAGGAGAGTGAAGGAACTTTCAAACACGTTTTAATCAACAAACAACACGCCTACCAACAGGACAAACAATATTACTCATTTAAAGGCCCAAAAGCAACACTGCAGGATTTGAAATGCCGAATGTTCTGAATTTCCACAAATACAGTGCCAACATTACAAACAGTTGCAATTTTTTTCCTAAATTATTGTAACAGTTAGATAAATTTTGTTTAGATGCGACTCCTATTTGTATTCAAACTTTGTTAAAACAGAAAATCTCTATGAAAACTTTGTTAGTTAAAAAAAGCAGGAACAAGTCTCTAGAACAATGAGTTGAATTTGGCCCAAGTGACAAGATATGTAAAGAGATCTTTTCTCTATAAATAAGTAGATTTTCGACTCTGAGAGGGGATGGAGAATGTGAGGAATTGACCTTCTATAATATTTTGATCTTTTAATAGAAAATTTGTAGCAACTCTGTTTTTGTACCTGAGATTCATGTCATGGCTTTTATGGGTTTTTATCATATTGTTTGAAGTTTTACATAGTATTTTGATTACTTGGAAATCTGTCAAACTGCTCCAATTTCCTTCATTTACTGTGTATGACTGTGGGTGTTTATTTGTATCATTTTCAAAGCCATAGATGCCTCAACTTCCATTAAACACTGTTGTTGATCATAATTTGTTTTAATTTGACTCCATGCCCAATGGTGGCAGTCATCACATTTTTCTTCACCTACAAAATCATAAAAAGAGATCAGAGTTAGTCATCTGAATTTTGAGTTTATCACAATCATTTATAAATATTTTGAGAGAGCCTTCTTATGTAAAAATCTCTGTTTTCCCACCCCGGTTTTCAGTTTCTCCTTATTTCTCCCATGTAGTTAAATGCCCATTCCCATAACCATACATTTAACAGACTGAAAAAAATAAATATTGCTGAAAACACAAATTCTGGAAATTTTTCAGAATGCTGGAAATTGCAGAATTAAAAATCAGCAATCAAAAACAGCCATTAAAACACATTAAAACACTGATATTTTTGGTCAACTTGACCCTGGAAAAACCCCCTACAACTCTTGGGGAAAACCAGTTTGAGAGCTCTTCTTTATTTCTGAAAATTGCCTTTTTACAGTGAGAATTATTCAGCAAAAAATCAGCAAGCAAATTTACAACTTATCTCCTTTCCCATGCCTCACAGCAATCTGGAAATTACAGCAAACATGACAGCAATAAATGCTGTACGGCCTCCGTTTTGTGTGCAGAAAAATCAGCAAACTGCTCCTCGATTTTTGTGCAAAAATTTGCCTTTCACTATGTGCTGAATCAGCTGTACAAATCTGCTCAACTGCTGCCTTGGAATGTGTGCCAAGCTGCTGTCTCCTTCTCCTCCCTGCTCAGAAATCTCTCTTGCTCTCTTGCTCTCCTTCTCCCAATCTGCTCATGAAAGAATGAATGACCTTTTCCTCCTTTAATATAACTCCAAGTGACTTTTGGGTGATCCAAGTGACTTTTGGGTGATCTCTAAATCCAATGGCTGAAATAGATTTAGATCAATGGTTGAGATTAAATGCTCATTTAAATCTCACTTTCTATTTTTTAATTCACCCCACTTTAATAAAGACCCACTTAGTCATTTATTTCCAAAGTCACTTTTCCTTTCTAATTTTTCATTTACTTTAAAATTAGACTTAGTAACTTTATCACTTAAAGTCACTTTTAAATTAGATTTAACTTTATAAAATTATAAAGTCACTTTAGGAGAAAAATTAAATTCTTTTGGACACTTTTCCCTAGGCCAAAGATCAAAGCCTAAGGGAACCACCTGTTCTCCGGTACCAAATTTCAACACTCCCTCTTACCGAGGAAGGTGTTCCTCACCACACCCATCTTGTCTCTGAAGTAGACATGCTTGCCCCGTGGTAAGGCTTTGGTAAGGATATCTGCAACCTGCTCATCAGTGGAAATATACTCAAGCTTCACAGCTCCCTTCTGAACATAGTCTCTGATGAAACGATATCTGATCCCGATATGCTTTGACCTGTCATGAAATACTGGATTCTCCGTGAGTTTAATGCAACTCTGATTATCACAGTAAATCACTGAAGGTCTCAACGGCTGACCAAATAAGCCAAACAACATCTTGCGAAGCTAGATAGCCTCACAACTAGCTAGACTGGCTGCCATATACTCTACTTCCGCTGAACTCAGTGCTACTGACTGCTGCTTCCGGCTGAACCATGACACTACTGCTGAACCCAACCCAAAACAACACCCTGAAGTGCTCTTCCTATCAGAAGCACAACCTGCCCAATCAGAATCAGTGTACGCTGCCAATCTCACTCCATCTCCCTGCCTGTAGTCCAGACCATAATCCACTGTCCCCTGCAAGTACCGCAAAATGTGTTTTGCAGCCACCCAGTGAACCTTCCTAGGCTCACACATAAACTGACTCATCGTGTTGACTGCAAAACAGATATCTGGTCTAGTGTTGACCAAATACATCAAGGAACCAATCCGCTGCCTGTACAATGTGGGATCCACCAACTCGGAATCTGAAGCATGAAGCTTCTTCCAGTTGGTGATCATCGGTGTCGACATGGGTCTACAATCCTCCATGTGGAATCTGCTAAGGATGTCCACAATATACTTCCCTTGCCCCAGGAAGAAATGCCCCTCCTCCTGCCACACCTCCAAACCCAAAAAGTAATGCATCAAGCCGATGTCCTTCATCTCAAACTCCGCCGCAAGATCTCTCTTACAGTGCTCTATGAGTCTCTCTGCACCTGTAATGATCAAGTCATCCACATACAGCATCAGAATGAGAGGCTCCTCACCAATCACAATAAAGTAAAGGTTCGGATCTGCCTCACTCTTTGTGAAACCCATCCCCTGCAAGTATGCATCTATCCTGGAGTACCAAGCTCTGGGAGCTTGCTTCAGGCCATAAAGGGCCTTCTTCAATCTGCACACATGGGACTCCTTCCCATGCACCTCAAAGCCCTGTGGCTGCTCAATGTACACCTCCTCCTGTATAAAGCCATTGAGAAATGCGGTCTTCACATCCATCTGGTGGATCTTCCAACCCATCTCTGCTGCTATCGATATAATGGAGCGGATCGAAGTATATCGAGCCACGGGAGCGAAGGTCTCCTCATAATCAACTCCCTCTACCTGGGAGAACCCTGTAGCCACAAACCTCGCTTTGAATTTCTCAATGCTGCCATCTGCAGCATGCTTTACCTTGTAAAGCCATCTGGAAGTAACCACGGATTTGCCCTCAGGCCTCGGCACCACCTCCCAAACATCATTCTTCATGATAGAAGAATAATGATATTCATATCAATGATTATGCTTTGCAACTTTTCAATTCAAACCCAATTGTCATAGTGGACTCAATTTAGAAATTATATTTTATATTTATAAGTTTTTAAGACCCTGACATCCCCACATGTTTCCTAAAAATTGGTGGGGAGCTTTTGCATCGGTCGCTCCCGCATATCCTCACTACCTCGCCCCCTCGTCCCGGAACCTTGATGGAACATTGTCCTTTCCAGCCTAGTGGTAACAACGAGAAACTGAGAAATGCTAGCACACACACAAAAATTGTGATACCATTATTTTTGGACAAAAGTCCCTGGAGAAACCCAATTTGGGAGAACTGGTGCAATAGTGAGGGTTTTTATTATTATGCAACAACGAAAAATTCTGAGCATAACTGGATGCCCAAATTGGCAATCCTCTACAAGATAAACTGACTATAAAAATTAGTGACACAAAGTTTGTCTCACCTGACACTGATCCAGCTCCAAAATTGGCACTAATTGGGCTTCACGAAACCTCTGCGTCACCCCTACTCAGGCATTAGAACGCTCTGCCTGGAAACTGCAACTGATCTAGCCGTCTACTCAACTCAACTTTTGAGAATGATTCGTTGGCTCCTTCTAGAAATTCTCGCTACCTCCAATAACTAAATCAACCCTCTGACTGGCCAAATCGAGCTCTACCTCTTAAGCTTCTATGCAGCCCCTACGTAACCCCACTGAAGAAACTCAGCCTTTCTGTAGCTGACTCTCCGGAATTGGAAAACTTCCTTCGGACTCACTGTCTCTGCCCCTTTGATACCTACTACTTGATCTCCCCTCCTAAATCACTTGCACTGGAAAATCGAACTGTTTAGATCACTGAGTATCTGCAACTGGTGTATTCTCCATCTACCCATCGACCTCTTCTTATAATCTCTAGTTCGGACTCCAATGACCACGATTAAATCTTAATTTATGGTTGAGATCATCTTCAAGTCGATTTGTGTGAGTTTCTAGAGAATTCTCACATTTCTCAATTAATTGCTATTAATTAATCGATTTCCCTAAATTAGACATAGGAATTTTTAATTATCAATCAATTAATTTAATTGAGTTGTTTCTAGATGGAATTTCCAAAAATGATTTCTGGGTTTTGGAGAACTCTCGTGTTTTAGCCTCTCCGTAAAGTCTCGAGACTAGAACATCATCCGATGCTACAAAAACTAACAGGGAATAGCTAACTTCTCCATTTTGTTCGTTAGATCCTAATTTTGTTATGCTTTGGGCTTATTCCTGTTCTTAATATTGCTGTATTCGTTGAACGTCATGTGTGCTTGAACATCTTCTCCCAATGCTCCATATTGTCGAAAATATTCTATAAAGTCATTTTGTTCTGATGCGCCTTGGTTTGCTGTCACTTGATTATCCAAGAACTGAGGCAGTAGGGCCTATGGTTACTTCCATTGGTTGCCCTTGTGTTGTATTGTGCAAAAGAGCCAGGATTATGGCTACTGCTCCTTTCAACACCAATCTTGTTACCAAATTAGCAGCGTTGTTGCCAATGTTGTTCAGATTTCCCAAAGCTATAATGAGTTGCCTTATTTGCTGTTGTTGTTGGGCTATTTGTTGCTGCCCTTGCATTAATCACTGTAGGCTATTTGCTGTTGTTCTTGAATCATCACATGCAAAAAATCTCTAGGATCTTGTTCTTCTTGACCTTTGTTATCCCCCATAGCTGAATTGTGGGTGATCCTCCTTCTTACTATAATGTTGTTTGTATCTTTTGGAAGCATACAAGGTTCATACTCTCACAAGCTGGCAGGATGCACAACTTTTATACCACTGTAATATCCTAGGGGTATTTTTCCCTTAGGGTTCTAGTGTGACTAGGGTTTTTCCACAAATTAAATTATGCAATACCAATGGACATTCATTTATTCTTTTAATAGTGGGCATGCATGAATGAGGTAAGGACTATCAATTGCAATATGATTCTCACAAACCACAATAAATTAGGGTTGATCACCCAAAGAACAGTATGTCTAACCAATCCACTTGGTCCACCAATAACTTCTCTTGAATGGCGTGCAACGCACACTATTAAATGTTGTTCGTACTTTACCTTTTTCTTGCACCATTAAATCACTCTTTCAGCTTGCTGCAACAAATTTCTCCTTCAGATTTTTTCTCCAACTCTCAGCTTCCTTTCTCCAATCTGCTCATGAAGAATGAATGCAGTCTCTCTTTTCTTTTCCCCCTTTTGTTTCCCTAAATGACTTTTGGGCAACCCTAAGATCTTATGGCTCAAATTCATTTAGATTAAGGGATGAGAATAAATGTGCGTTTAATTCTCACTTTCTATTTTTTAACCCACCCATTAAATAAAGTACCCACATTGTACTTTATGTCTAAAGTCACTTTTCACTTTATAATTTAACATTGACTTTACCACTTATAAAGTCACATTCACTTTATAAAGTTACACTTAGGAAAATAATTATTTTGGACACTTTTCCCTAGGTAGAGACTAACGCATGGGAAACCACTTGTCTAAGGTACATTAAAAATCAACACCCCCTCTTACCGAGGAAAGTGTTTCTCACCACACCCATCTTGTCCTTGAAATGGACATGCTTGCCTCTTGGCAAGGACTTCATGAGAACATTGGCCACCTGCTCATCTGTCGATATATACTCCAGCTTCACTGCCCCCTTCTGAACATAGTCCCTGATGAAATGATATTAGATGTCAATGTGTTTTGATCTATCATGAAACACTGGATTCTCCGTGAGTTTAATGCGACTCTGATTATCAGAGTGAATAACCGTCAGTCTCAACTCTTGATCAAATAGGCCATACAACAACTTGCAAAGCCAAATGACCTCACAACTAGCCTGGCTAGCAGCCATATACTCAGCCTCAGAAGAGCTCAAAGCAACTGACTTTTGCTTTTGACTGAACCACAACACAACTGTCGAACCCAATTCGAAGCAACAACTTGAAGTGCTTTTCTTGTCAGAAGCACACCCTGCCCAATCTGAATTTGTGTAACTTGCCAACCTCACTCCATCTCCTCGCCTATAGTCTAGACCATAATCAACAGTCCCCTACATGTAGCTAAGAATGTGCTTTGCAGCTAACCAGTGCACCCTCCTGGGCTCAACCATGAACTAGCTAAGTGTGTTCACTGCAAAGCATATGTTTGGCCTAGTGTTGACCAGATACATCAAGGACCCAATAAGCTGCCTATACAATGGGGGATGCACCAAACTAGAATCTGAAGCATGAAGCTTCTTCTAGTTGGTGATCATAGGTGTAGACACGGGTCTACAGTTTGCCATGTGAAATCTGCGCAACGCATCCACAACACACTACCCTTGCCCCAGAAAGGTATGCCCCTCCTCCTGCCACACCAATAGCTATCAAATCATCACGTACGTGTTTGACCCTGCCAAGATAATGAACTACACTTTCAGCCTTTGTCATCTTGATGTTCTTCAATTGTTCTTTGAGTGCCATCTTCCTGCTCACATTGGTACTTTGATAGAGAGTGGTTAGAGTTGTCCACATCTGATATGCATATGTGTTTCCTCTCACCTGAGGAACCACATGATCCTTCAGACTGTCCATCAAAATCTTTTTTGCCTTTGCATTATTTTTTGTGAATTCAACAAGTTCATCTGCAGCAGTAGGAATTACAACCACTTGCCACACTATGTCCCAAATTGCTGCCTCCTCAAACACTGTTTGAATTCTGTCCTTCCAAACGACATAGTTGGATATCCCATCCAGTCTGTCCTCTATCCTTAAGAACATGGCCATGACTGCTACCTAAAATTTACAAAACCAAGAAAATGGAGAAATGAACTTTCCAGCGCCTTGCTGTCCCAAAAGTTCAATGTGCGTGAAATTCCACCTTGTTGTCCCAAAAATTCAGTTTGCTGTCCAAAAATTCAGTTTGTTGTCCAAACCATTGTTCTCTGTCCCAAATTACTGTCTGCTATTTAAACTGCGATTTTCAGCGTGTAGCTCTGATACCATGTTGAAATTTGTTGACAAAAACTCTGTGTGTATTTTTATGTGTGTTGCTGGTTTGTTTATGTCCATATTTATTTTCAGCATGTGTTGACAGTGCCATGTGTTTTAATCTGGAAATTTCATTTCTAGAATTCTATATGTTGAATGTATGTTTATGGAAAAGGGCATTTAACTGAATGGGAGTGATAAGGTGAAACTAAAACCGGGTTGGAATTGCAGGAAACTTTTTAGTCATCAAATTTCAACATCAATTAATGATTGGTTTGATGTGCTGTGCTTAGAAATACACTAGGGAAACTTTGCCGTCCACCAAGCTTGAAATGGGACTGGTTGTAGGCAGTTTATGCCCTAAATCATCCTCAGGAGGGCCCGAATTTCTCTGCTGTAGATGACCGCAATCATAAAAGAGGATGACCCTAGAAGCTAGCTTCAAATTTGTCCTAGATACCACATTCATGACCTTGGAAGGTGGACTCTTGCTTTGGCCCTTGGTTCCGCACTTCACTGATCTGAGAACCTCAAATGGCCGTGGGAAACCTCACTGTCGTAGGGAAAGAACCTTGTCTAGTTTGGGAGTGCCCTAGCAGGCTACTGCAGGGAGTTTGATAAGAGGTCCGGGTGCCTACTATTGCCATAGAAGAACTTACTTGTTGCACAAACAACCCTGGCTCGCATTCAAATTGGGCTTTGTACTACCGCTGTTATCACAAAATACCTTTGACATCAACTTGAAGGGTTAATTCAGAAGGGTTCCCTCAGGGACGAACCTCCACTGGGCTTGAAGTAGTGTTGGTTGATCTAGAAATTACCCACAAAAAACTTTACTCTATTAGCCAGAGAGATCTAAGTGGTTTCCAAGAAGAGATGCTGTGCCAGAACAAAGAAAAGAGGTGTCTTGTTAGGGTGGGATCAATTCCACCGAAACTAGAAGGGATTAACTAGGGTGGGATCACCTCCACCAAAACTAATCAAGGAGGGTTCTTAAAACCCTCAGAGCCTCAGGGTCAAGAAATATATAGAAAATCCAATCCAATTCGATGAGGACAAAATGATTCCAACTCCCATTTATTTGTAGATTTCTTAGATTTCTTCATGGGGTTTTCTCCTCCTTAATCAAATGTGAGGGGTTCAGGTGCAACCCCACAATTTTGGCATTTTGCCCTAGCTACCCCAAAATTTACCCAATGTTGTCCCAAAACATTGGATAATGGGGTTTCCACCTTTATCAAAGACTATAGCTTACAGGGTTGGATAGGCTATTCTGTTCTCCTTCGGGCAATTAATCCATAGGACCATAGGGGACATTACATAGGTCTGGTACTGTTAAATTATGGTATGTTCTATGCTTAGAGTAGTTTACTTCTTTTCTTCTTATTAGCCACAGATTAGCGATCACATATACGTTAAGTAGAATGCAGATAGAACATTAAACGATCAACAGAAAACAAGCCAAGACAAAAGACACAAGATGTGGCGGCTAGCCAAGGACAAACCCCAATGCGGGGAAATCCTTTGATCAAATCTTCTTTTCTCTTCAATAGTTCAGTAGAGAGAAATAGTACAAAATCAGAATTCTGTAATTTTGTATCAGCAGCAACAAACCCTAGATCAGCAAAGTCAAACTTGGTCAAACGAGTTGAAATTGACCTCCAATATGCTTGGTCAATTTCCAGTCAGCTAGCCTTCGAACAGCTTGAAGAAACAGCCCTTGAACAGCCCCAAAAACACAGTCAAACTGCTGTTGACTGAGGTCAACCTGCTGCCCAAAACTAGGGCAGTCAACGCTGGTCAAACCTGTGGATGGATTGCCTTGATTTTTGTGCCCAAAACTGTGGCCTGCCTAGGAGAGGCAGCCACACCAAAACCGCACCCTTGATGAGTCAACGCAGGTCAAAGATGCCTTCAGCTGCCTCAGTGAAACTCGGTCAACGCAGTCAACAATTTCTGCCTCCTCTTTCAGCTTGCATCTTCTTGCTTCCCACGTGTGAGATATCCTCTTCCTTGTGCATACCCAATCATACAAGGAGAGAGAAGAATGAGAGATGATGAGATGATTTGAAATGAATCAATCTCACTTGTATTTATATGATTTGTGCCACACATTTAGTTGCTGGCCGACCTTGACAATTTGTCAAGTAGTTACAAATAAATCCATATCTCCATAAATATTTGTCGGGATTGGATGATCTTTAGATCAATCCTACACCTCTCGACAAGAGGAATCTAGGAAAAATATCAGCTGCCATAAATGAGGTGACCCACATGGAGTTTGGCTCTAGTTGCCAATTTTAACGGGTAAGATCTTATTATTTGCATTATTGGTGCACACACAATGAAAGATAAGTTTCTTAGTGGCCAACAAATGACCACAAAAGTAGGTCAATGGGACTAAAATAGTACATCTAGTGTAAGTACAAAGAGGGAGTGCCAAAGCAACTCCTATATCCATGCTATCAAAAGCAAAAAGATAGGTATCTAAGTATTAAGCTAACCAAAAGAAAATATAAGAGAAGACTGAAGTACAAGAGATGCTAAATGTAGAAACTAGGTGCAGTACAAAAGAGAGGATATTCCATGTTGCATGTCTCTATCCTCATTTTTATGTGGTTCCAATGGAGAATACATGGTCATCAAAGTCATTTTCAAAAGATTGTCTAACTAGCCACTGTCATTTATATGATAACTTATTAATTACTAGTGAGCGATTCTTCCATCCAAACAACTCATAGATAATGTCCATATGGTCCCTGTGCATAGGTGACCCACATGGAGTTTGGCTCTAGTTGCCAATTTTAACGGGTAAGATCTTATTATTTGCATTATTGGTGTACACACAATGAAAGATAAGTTTCTTAGTGGCCAACAAATGACCACAAAAGTAGGTCAATGGGACTAAAATAGTACATCTAGTGTAAGTACAAAGAGGGAGTGCCAAAGCAACTCCTATATCCATGCTATCAAAAGCAAAAAGATAGGTATCTAAGTATCTAGCTAACCAAAAGAAAATATAAGAGAAGACTGAAGTACAAGAGATGCTAAATGTAGAAACTAGGTGCAGTACAAAAGAGAGGATATTCCATGTTGCATGTCTCTATCCTCATTTTTATGTGGTTCCAATGGAGAATACATGGTCATCAAAGTCATTTTCAAAAGATTGTCTAACTAGCCACTGTCATTTATATGATAACTTATTAATTACTAGTGAGCGATTCTTCCATCCAAACAACTCATAGATAATGTCCATATGGTCCCTGTGCATTCCAGTGCAAGAATATGAAATTTTACTCATCAATGGAAGCTTGTTCAAGATATAACGACCTCAAGTGTTGGGGGAGTTGTCATGGACTGTCATTGCTTGCTCATGATCTTACATCATTTTCCCCTTAGTTTGGGGTTCTCTCCTGATGTGATTATTAGATATTGTATTGGATGCTTCTTTTTGATTGAGGAGTGCTCTTGTTCTTCCCCTCTTACAATCATGGGTCCATGCAACTACGTTTGTGTACACTACAATTATGTTCTGATATTGACCGGTATCTATCCTAACTATTGAGAGCTTCACCCTCATGAATCAACACTAAATGTCGAGTTAAGTGCCACAAGGACTTTTCCTGATTGCTTGGATCCCTATATGTCCTTGACTATGTTTTCTAATTGATGTTCTAAGTAGCATGTAGAAAATTAATTTTCTTCCCTATTCAATACTACCTGCTTGAAAGCCTAAATCGTGACTTGCGTCATCTGTCTCTCGTTGTGACTCTCTGACATAATTCTGCAGTTTTTCTGCAACATCTAGTTGATTTTAACCTTTTTTATGGAATTGGCTCCATTAGGAAATTTTCAAATTACTCTTCTTTTCCCATCCTTATTTTCATGTTTCTTGTTTATCCCTATAAGTTTATTATTCTATGGATTTTTTCCTAAACTTCCATCTTATGAGAAAAAATGGTGTTTTGATGTTGCTTTAGTCAGTAAACCTTGGATTTTTGTCTCCAATATATTTCCTCTCTAGTGAAGACTTGATCTATGCTAGAAAAAACGTATTTCTCCTCTTGAAAGGTCCTGTGTAGTTTCTTACCTCATTATACTTTCCTAAATGCCGACCAATTTTGCTTCCATATTTTTGTTCTCCTAAGGATATTGCAAAAGGTGTGGTTTTACAAAACCTTTAACTTTGCTTTTAATCTTATGTACAACTTTATACACTTTTGTTGCCCTTTTTTGTTCTTCTTTCCTCGACTTGGTTGCAACATTAGACATGAAGTCAAGGCATGTTGTTTTTGCAATTAACTCGTTATTCCAAATTGCATAAATCATGCATGAAGTGATGGTATCCTGTGGCAAACATAACGTTGATGTGGATTACAAGGTGAAAAGTAGATCATGTTACAATTCAATTTGTTTGTAAATTTGCAATAGTCATTAAATGCACGTTATTAATCTTAATGTGTATGCTTTCTGGCAGGGTTTGACACCATATGACAAGAAGAAATATGTCTGGAAGATGCTTTACATTTATATGCTTGGTTATGATGTAGACTTTGGTCATATGGGGAATGTTTCACTTATATCTGCTCCTAAATATCTAGAGAAACAGGTATTGCTATCCCTTTTTTCTTAATGAATTTTTTGTCCTCTGTGGCCTCCTACAAGTTGGTTTCAGTCAACTTATCTTATCTTTTATACTGATATCATTGTGTTTTGGATTTTTTTCTTTTTGCTTTTCACTGCTTGCACTTAAATCCATATTACTGGAAATAAGAAGTGCAGGCAGAATGCAAATGCCAAATGCAAATTTTCCAGGCTTGAAAATAATAGATTTTTGTGGATAGGAAATACAAATATGGAAGCTATAAAGTTGCTAGAAATATTTCATAATTTGAGACCGAACATAGAATTACGCTTTCATTAAAGGTCAAGACCTCAAAAGCAGACAAGAAAGAATTGGTGGTTTGACTGTGGTTTCCTTGTGTAAAGGCAGTTATAGCCTTAATGTGAAAGGCTGTGGCAAATAAATAGACCAAAAAGTGTCTACAAATGCATTTTGCATATTGGACATATGCAGAATGCATACTGCATCTGCATTGTAATATCTGGTGACAAAGGTCTATGCATGTCTAGTCACTTAGAATGAATACTCTGACATTGAAAAGAATCTAATGCTCATCTCATAAATGTCCACGAAGTTGAGAAACAAGTGATTTGTCATCCTGGCATTTATGTCAAATTTAATTTAAACTTCAGAGTATCTTGCTTACTTTATAGTTCAGTATAACAGGGCAGACCAAAGTAATCTGTGAGATTAATGGCAGTTTTTTGTTAAGTGTCCAGCTTGATAATTCTTGGGGCATAACTACATTGACATATAAGATCAATGAATGGTTTTTCCAATTCCACTGCCTGTTAATTCCTTGATGTACATAATTGATAACTATAAATTTTTTGGGATTAATTCATGGCACACCATTCATGTACCCTCTACCTAAAAGCTATTCACTTCAAGCTATTGTAAAAAATATTAATAATTTATTTCTCCTTAGTCATTTCAGCATTACAAAGGATAACTTGGCATACCCACAGTAATGAGCTTGTTTGTCTTCTCGGTGACAATGATATTTTGTAGGCTACGTCTTCAATTGCAACTAAAGATAGCAGTACAACTATTGGACTTCTATAATTTCATATATTGCCAATATGTTCATTTATATATGATTAACTAACATCCACGTACTTTGCAAGCTATTCATGACTTTAATGGATATGCATTTTTACAGGTTGGATACATTGTGACTTCATGCTTATTAAATGAGAATCATGACTTCTTACGATTGGTTATCAATACTGTCCGCAATGATATCATTGGGCGGAATGAGATGTTTCAGTGTTTGGCACTTACAATGGTAAGATCTTGTCTTGGAAGCCCTATTTTTAAATAAATTAAGTTGCTAGGCAGGAAAATATTTGACCTCTATTCATTTGTATTTGGAGTAAGCTACAAAATCAATGTTTGACCATTATCTTAAAAATTTATAACAAGGATAGATAGTTGTGTTGCCTAAAGGTCGAGTTTTGATTGAGGATAATAACCTTGGTTTGGGTATTGATTTCAAAGAGGGTTCTTTACCCTACTAAAGGATTTATTAACATCTTGCTTAAACTAATTTGGTTTATCAGACATGTTAAGCCCCTTTGGGAGAGGGAAACCAACTACATGACAGTATTCAATCAAATTCTTCTAGCCTTTCTGTATTACTCTGTTTGGGTAAGGAAGATTTGGTGGAGGGTAGTCAGAAAGGTGAAGCAGAGCTGCAAAGGCACTATAATGGAGTTGGAACAAGATAATCAGCGCAGAAGGATTTATTAGCGTCTTGCTTAAACTAATTTGGTTTATTGGACATGTTAAGCCCCTTTGGGGGAGGGAAACCAACTACTAGACATTATTCAATCAAATTTCTTCTAGCTTTTCTGTATTACTCTGTTTGTGTAAGGAAGATTTGGTGGAGGGTAGTCAGAAAGGTGAAGCAGAGCTGCAAAGGCACTATAATAGAGTTGGAACAAGATAATCAGAGCAGAAGGGATTGGTTGCAAGTCATCTAGGGCTTGTTCCAGTTCATTGTGATTCTCCTCTTTACATTTCTTACAGTATTTTGAAGTCTACCTGTAGTCTACTTTAAGGAAAATATAATGGTGTAGATATTTCTTCTAATCTACTAGAATCATTTATGTGTTCCGGAGTTTCATAAAAGTTTCTCTTTAAAAGGAGTGCAATTCGTCTTTTTGTTTTTTTTGTTGGTTCCTTCAAAAAATAATGTAATTTTGTTAAGAAAAATAACTGTCCTTTTACATTTTTACATATAAATATCCTAAATTATATGTCCCTGCATTGACTGAAATAAGTATGAAGATATTCAATGGAATGTTCTTACACCTGCTCCTGTATAATCTAAGCTCTTTCTTCCATGAGGAGTCCTCCTTTTGAAAGATCATCAACTACCTTGTTCCTTTTTATGTAGGCATGGTAAAATGACTGTGAATTAAAAGTTATCCAAACCAGCTGAATCTCCTCATAAATAGGCTACATATTAAATTCTACAAAGAATTTGTCCCATTCATCTGGTTTACCACAATGAGAGTTTTGCCAAAGATTTGTAATTTTTGGGTACCTTTATCAGCTGACAGACTGACAATATTAGCAGCAGCTTTAAAGTCATCAGCTCAAACTTATTGTTTGTTACTAGCTTTAAAATATACAACATGATGCTCATCTAGATGTATAACTGTGTCAGCTCCACAAACAGAGGATCCCCTTGACAAGCCCAATAGAAATAAGCCTATTCACCACCCTTATCAATCTGTTCCTCAGATACTTGGCTTTGGGATTTGTCCTTTGTAATCTGTGGAAAACTACTGAAATAGACATACTCTGTACTGCACACTGAATAGGAGACATCATGCTACCTGCAAAAGTCTGTACGACGTGTGATGACCAGAAACTCCAGGAACATATCAAACGCAATGTTTGGACTTTTTAACAGCAGAGTTATTACACCTCTTATTCTAAGTTACCAGGATTCGGATATGGATACGGATCTAGATCTGAATTCGCTAGATTTTTGAAAATTTAGGATCCGGATGTGACAAGGATACGTCAAGTACAAAAAATATAATAATATTTTTAAAAAACCGCTTTTAGAGTTAAAAAATCAAATCCATTTATAAATCACAACATTTAGATCTGAAATCATTAGATATATTATAAATATGAAGACTGAAACATGAAATGATACATCCTCCCTCATACAAAAAAGATAATAGTAAGTACAAAAATGAGTGTCTCATCCATGATCACTCTACTAATATGATAATGTGCATGTGTAGTAGGTTTAACTACATATCCTGAAATGGATCTACATTCTCTTCTGCATATTGCATCTCTACATCATGAATTGATGATGGGGGTTCTGGAATGTAGAAAGTTGCATCGGTAAGCTAGACTGGTGGTAGAACAATATCCTCAAGTAGGTTGAGATGAGTCATGGCATTCAATGTCATGTTCAAGTTAGAGATCTCAGGCTTCACATCCCACATCTTGCTCAAACCTTTTTTATACTCTGGTTCAACATGTGATAGAACACAGAGTTTGGAATGAACATACACAAGAACCTCAGCCTTTGCCACTTCCAACTTGTTTCTCTTCACTTAATGGATGAAGCCATATATACTCCAATTCCTCTCAGTTGATGAGAAACTAACAACCTAGTGGCTAGAGTCGAGAGATGAATGCAATCTCCACTATGGAAGCCCCACCAAGTAATAGGAGCAAGATGCCCGCAATCATCCATAGCTACTGGATCTGAGAAGCTACCGTTAAATTGTACAAACCCTTCAAATTCTTGACGTACCTCCATTGCAAGTCCCACATCTCTAGACATTTCCCTCAAAGTTGTTTTGTAATCTTGTACCACTTCAGGATCCTTGTTTGGCGTTGTTCTACCAGGTAAAGACAAAATTTTGGAATGATAATATTTGAGGTGCATTGCATAGGCTAAAATGTGTAATGGTGTGTTCATTTTGTTCCACTTTTTGGTAACTATGTCCTTCACTTCATAATAAAATGTTTCACAAGGGTCATTTTCACTTGCCTTGATAATTTCCCTTATCCTCTGTAGCATACTATCAATGTTTTCATAAACTTTTTCCAAGCAAGGTTTATCTGTGTCAAATGACCTGATCAAGGTCAAGATTGGTTCAATAAACTATAGAAGGTATTGGATCTTGTCCCACCATGCATTATCAAGAATGATAGACTTTATTTTTTGCCTTTTATCAGAAGTGAAAGTCCTCTATGATTCCCAAAGAGGGTCAATGACCATTGCTTGCAATGCTTGTTTGACATCCACAAACCTCTTTATGATAAGAGTATGGGAGGCAAAACGGGTTTCAACAACCTACAAGTTTAAAAAAGTCAAATCTCAAATGAGAAATCATATCTAAATTTTTAATAAAATTAAGAATTTCCAATACAAATAATATTGATTAAAAAAATAGTACCTTTAGTAGCTCCAACTTTGCAAAACCTCGATATATGGCTTGAGACATTAAATGATTGGTTATGAATATTTGGATTTCTTTTCCTGCTACATATATTTCATTAATCCATTCAATCTCACCAATATTGGTAAAAGCATAAGGTTCAATGAATGTACTGCACATAGAGTCCAAAATATGTGATCATATTGACCCTCCACAATCAAATATGCAACTTTACAAACCTGTGCGTTGTCTGTAATGACTTGGACAACATTATGTGGCCCCACACTTTTTATTTCGTCAATAAGAATTGTGGATATGAAAGATGCATCTTTTTTCATTTCACTGCAATCAACAACCTTCAAAAACATTGCCCCTTTGGGGCATATTGCAATAACATTAATTAATGGGCAATTTCTTTGGTCTCTCCATCAATAAAAAATGATGGACACCCTTCTTTCTGCTCTTGGATCCTGGATTGATTGTAGTTGTCTATCCACGGATTGTCTCTCTGATGCCAACAAAGTAGTGCGGACCTTTTTATATCCAGGGATTTTGTACCCTTTTGATGCTTCATTAACGCCTCAATCATTTGTTGACAATATGGGAAATGCACCAAATTGAATGCTAGCTCATTTGCATAGATGCAACGAGCTACATGTTGATCGACTGTATCTCTACTTCGATTTTTGAGAGCTGCTTCAAGAGGGCCTTTTATTAGTTGTGGCAATAGGCCTAGATAGAAATGGAGGCCTAGTTGTAGAGCTTTGCAAGGGTGTTTTGCCTTAGCAAGCTTCCTATCAACAATATCTTGCAAAGATACATACAATTTATTTTTTGCAGGACTCAAACCTTGGTCAGGTTTGCCATTTGCATCTTTTGGCCCAGTGCATACTTGCACCCCTGTGTTAGTTTGTCCTGTCAGATGGGCCTATACTCTGGTATATGAACCATTTTTGATATATTGGCATTCATTGCACTTCCATTTATATGAACCGCCTCCGCGATTTTTTCCAATAATCTCCACATACTGCCATAAAGGAGATTTTGGGTCTGTTTTGATGATTTCCCTTTCACTTTGCAGCGATGGTTCCATTTCTATAGGTTGTAGGCTATAATGTGTGAACGCATATATGAGAAAATCCAAAATTCAAACTATTATGGATACACAAAATAAAAAATTAAAATTCATAAAAATAAAAAACAAAAATAAATAAAATTGAAAATTAAATTACATAAAGATTATTTTAATTAAAATGCACATTATAATTAAATTATACACATATACGAAGTGTGATAGATGAATCCGGGGCACATAAGGTCTGCAACTTGAGCTAGGGTTGGTGTTGGCATTAGGGTTTTGACTTTGGGTACCATGGCGAGACGCGCAAGGGGAGTGCTGCTCCCTCCTACAGTCAGGTAGTTACAGATAGAAGTAAGGAGGCGGGAAAGCAACGTTTCAAAAAACCTCAGGAGAAGGAAATAGGGGCAAGAAGCACGGGAACATTGGGAAGAAACAGACTTTAGGCACAGGAAGGGGATTAGCAGGAAACAAGTAAGGAGAAGGAGAATGAAGGTAGTAGTGAAAAACCTACTTCCATAAGGACAACTGGGGCCTGCAAACCCAAGTCGAGCATAATCCTCCAGGTCATCTTGAGCGATCTAGCGCTTCAAGCGCATAGGGATCATATGACATAACATGCGATCATATGCAAATTTATGGGGATGTGGCCAACGGAGAGGGCGTTGCACGTGTGGATAAGCAGCCATTGGAAACCAAAGGGGGAAATACATCTCCATCTGGGATCTAAGGGCTTCTTCACAGTGGTGTTCATGAGCCTAGAGGATAAAGATAGTGTTCGAAGGGGGACCATATTTCTACGCTGCTGTAGGACTCTACATGCAACCATGGATGATGAACTTTCTCCTAGAATGCGAAACATTCACATCGATACCGGTATGGATTAGACCATACTCACGTCCTCTGGATTATTGGCTACCAGAATCTCTGAAAACAATAGGCAACAAGCTGGGGCATTTTCTAAAGATATCAGAGGCGACTCTGAAAGGAAAATATATCTCCTTCGCCCGAATATGTGTGGAAATGGACTTATTTGGAGCCCTTCTGGAAACGATAATTTTAGAAGTTTATGATGAAGAATGGGTGCAAACAGTGGACTATGAGCATATCCCATTTAGGTGCCGCAAATGCCATGAACATGGGCATTTATTCAGAGACTGCCCAACAAACATCATGGAAGGAAATGTGAAAACTACTGCGGATAAAAATCACGAGGGTTTCACCAAGGTTGGGGGCAAAGGGAAAGGTGGAAAGCGTTCACAAAAGAAGATCAATGAGGATAGACATACAAGACACAATAGCTTCAAGATCCTAGAGGAAGAAGAGGGGAACAAAGAAACAATCCAGGATATGGAGAACACAATCAATGAGAAGGAAAAGGAAGCTGACATGGAGGATATCACAGTAAACAACCAGCAAAAGGATGATATGCCAAGTAGTATGGAGATAAGTAGGGACCATGAGATGACTCCAAGTGAAGCGGGAACAGAGGACCATGAACTGTAGGAGATTCTAGATAGGGAAAATCTAGATCTAGAATTTTTTTTGGAACAAGGGATGACCATAGGAGTGGACTCCCTGCCAAAAGAGGATTATGACAGAGTTCAACAGCTCTTTCTATGGAGATCACAATCGAAGGGAGCTGGAGTCAAAAGAAATCATGAAAGCCAGGAGCACAGTGGGGTCAAAATGATGGAGAATATACAGGCACAATCTCCAAAGAACTCAGGTAGGAAAAGAGGAAGAAAAAGACAGAATGAGTTGCTGAACGAATGTGGGAAACTCTTGATTAACTCAGGTAAGATGAAAGATCTCACCAGTTATTCCTTTACAAACCTTTCTTGATGAAGCTCACAACCTAGAATATTAGAGGCATAGGAAATAGAAGGAAGCAAAGAAATCTCAGTAATAGAATAAAAGAAGAAAAACCAGATATGGTCTTTATTCAAGAGACAAAATGTTCGATGGATAAGATAAGGAAAATTCATAATAAATGGTTAATCAAGTATGAGTATCTGGAGGTTAAAGCAAACAACTCAGCGGGAGGGATTCTCACGCTGTGGGATCCCCAAAAATTTGGAATCCTGGATGCTGAAGCATCCAGGAACTATCTCTCTTTGGTATGTCAACCTTTAGGGGATCAGAAGATATACATGATCACAAATGTCTATGGACCTCAAAAGCAAGAAGACAAACTCAAGCTTCTCACCTCCCTTGAGGATCTAAGAGCAAGACACCTCAATATGCCCTGGATAGTGGCAGGGGATTTCAATATGATAATATCTCTTACAGAGAAAAAGGGCGGTATTAGACAGCTTGGCAGAGATTCCATGGCCTTCCAGAACTTCATAATGAACATGGGGCTAGTGGACACTGAAACATTGAATGGGACCTTCACCTGGAACAACAAGAGGGGAGGGGTTTCACAAGTAGCCTCTAAACTAGACAGATTCATTATTTTAGAGGACCTCTTTCTCTCAGGCCCTGCCATAACAACTTCTATTCTCCCCTTTGGAGGTTCGGACCATTGGCCTGTTTAGTTGGAAGCCTCTTTTATGGGTACATCAAGAAACAAACTTTTTAGGTTTGAAAATACCTGGCTCTCTCACCCTGAATTCACTAGCAATATTGAAAAATGGTGGAAAGAGGATTTGAACATTCAAGGCACTAGAATGTTCCTGCTCCAACAGAGACTTAAACATATCAAATCTAGGCTTAAAGACTGGAACAAGAAGGAATTTGGCAATATCTTCAAAGCCAAAACAGACGCTGAGAAGAAACTACAGGAGATTAATTAGATCTGCATCATAGAGGGCTTTACTGAGGAACAAAAAAAGCTAGTTGAATCTCTGCAGGAAGAGTGGGAAGACCGGTGCTTGCAAGAGGAGATTTTCTTGAGACAAAAATCAAGGGTGCAGTGGATTGGAGAGGGAGAAAGAAATACGAAGTTCTTTTATAAATCCACCATGGATAACAGGGCACACAACAAAATCACAAAGCTCAAATATTCTCAAGGGATAGAACTCGTCTCTCACAAAGATAAGGAATCAGTTCTTGCACAACACTTCATTAGTATAGCAGAGGAGCCTCTCGAGGATAGATCCAGATACATCAACCTTTTCACAACAAAATCACAAAGCTCAAAGATTCTCAAGGGATAGAACTCGTCTCTCACAAAGACATGGAATCAGTTCTTGTACAACACTTCATTAGTATAGCAGAGGAGCCTCTTGAGGATAGATCCAAATATATCAACCTTTTCACTCAGTATATTCCTCAGCTGGTTACCAGAGAGGACAACCACAATCTTAACAAACCAGTGTTGGAAGAGGAAGTTAGTGAAGTGATCAATGAAATGCAGAATGGAAAAGCCCTAGGCCCGGATGGGTTCAATGTTGACTTCTTCAAAGCCTGCTGGAAAACAGTCAAACAGGACATCCTTGAGGTGGTGGAAGACTCAAGAAAGTCCAAAAGAGTTCTGAAGGCTCTTAATGCTTCCTTCATAGCTCTGATCCCAAAACAGGAAAAATCTATGACTCCGGATGCTTTCAGACCCATAGCCTTATGTAATGTGGTGTATAAAATTATTTCGAAGGTGATTGCTAATAGACTCAAGCCCCTTTTACCAGCTCTCATCTCAGAGGAGCAAATGGGCTATGTGGAAGGAAGACAAATCCTCAACAACATTATACAAGCTCATGAGGTGGTACATTCTCTCAAAAGCAACAAACAAGCAGGTATGATCATTCAGCTGGACCTAGCGAAAGCTTACGATAAAATAAGTTGGTCTTATATAAGGGCAGTTCTAAAAGCCTTTGGCTTCGACCAAAACTGGATAAGATGGGTTATGGCACTAGTTACCACAACCAATTTTTCCATCCTGCTTAATGGCGCTCCTTCAAGAACCTTCACACCCTCCAGAGGTCTTAGACAAGGGGATCCGCTCTCACCCTTCCTCTTTGTTCTCATGATGGAAGGGCTAGGCAGAGGGATCAAAATGGCAAATGTTGAAGGAAGAATTCAGGGTATTAGACTCACCTTGGATGGAGCGGCAAATACTCATCAACAATTTGTGGATGATACAATGTTGCAGGGCACACCCACAGTCAGGGAAGCAAGAGCGATCAAACATATCTTGAATGATTTTGCTATGGCAGCCGGCATAGAGGTAAGCCTCAACAAATCAAAAGTTTTTTCTTTAACACTGACCTTGCTATTCAGAGAAACATCACCAGAATTCTTGGATTTCAAAGGGGCCAGCTACCTTCCAAGTATCTGGGCATACCTCTTACAGATAAACCTCTAAGTAAGGGAGTGTGGGAGCCAATTATAAATAAAATTCAGGACAAGATCAGGAAATGGACATGCAGGTCTTGAAATTTGGCAGGCTGCCTTGTGCTCACATAGGCTGTCTTGCAGGCAATTCCCGTTTTCATGTTCACATCTCTTCCTGCTCCTAAAGGAGTCAAGCAGCAAATCAGGAGCATACAAAGGGATTTTCTATGGGGCAGAGGAGAAGAGAAAAAGAAATGGGCTTTAGTGGCGTGGGACAAGATCTGCAAACCCAAGAGCCACGGTGGTTTGGGGCTTCATGACCCTGAAACCATTAGCAGAGTTTCAGGAGCCAAACTCTGGTGGAGATGGATCAAGGGCTAAGCTTTGGAAACAAAAATATGCCAAGCATTGGCAAGAGAAGGATCACATTCGAATGTCTGGGAATATTAAGGGCTCCCACATTTGGAACCTTGCCTGGGAAAATAAAGGTATTTTTCAACAACATAGTTTCTGGGAGATTCGAGCTGGGAACCTTGCGCGATTTTGGGAGGATAACTGGCAGCAGGAACCCAACTTGTATAAGGATGAGTTAGCAGCTCTCAAGAATGATACTGATAACAAAGGTCTACTTTTGGTAAATGACTTCTGGGATCTGGGAAGGATCAATGGAAAATGGAGAATATGGAAGGATCTAGGCTATAGTGAAGAGAGCCATCTGAAGGCCCAGGCAGACTCTCTCGCTCAGGATCTAGAGCATAGAAGGATTCTGGTATCCTCCTTGCCTGACCAACTAAGATGGGGAAGGAACACTGAAGGAAACTTTAACCTCAAAGAAGCTAAACAAATAGTCACAGGATTTAACTACCAAAACACTGACCTAGGTTGGAAGAATCTTTGGAGAAGCCCCCACTAGATGAAAATAAAGTTATTTATTTGGCTAGTTCATCAAAGGAAAATTTTAACTTGGGAGAATCTCATAAAAAAAGGTTTCACTGGACTATCCAAATGTTACCTTTATGGCTCTCAAGAGGAAACGATGGGTCACCTTCTCAATCTCTGCCCTTTCACCTCAATCGTGTGGGAGTGGGTGGCTTCAATCTTCAAGCAAACTGATCGGGACAGACTCAGCATATCCAACACTTTGAAGAATTGGAGGAAAAACTTCTCAGGGAATGAAATCATTAATAAACCCTGGAATCTGGTTCCAGGCTTTGTCATCTGGGACGTTTGGAAAGAACGCAATAGTCGAATCTTCAAGAACAAAGCTAGCAAACCCCAGAACATAATTGATCAAATCTTAAGGCAGCTCAAAGACACAGTCAAAAGCTTGCTGAGGAATCTTCTTAAGGACCCTCCTCTGCCCCAAGATGCGTGCATACTACTACATCTGGGTCTCCAATCTATAAGCCCACAGAGCATACTCAAGCGGGTGAACCAAGTAAATGAAGATACAAATATTTGGAAACCTCCTCCACATGGCTTTTTAAAAGTCAATATAGATGAAGCTTCTAAGGGCAACCTAGGGTTAGTTGGTTTTGGGGGTGTTATAAGAGATGAATAGGGACGAATAAGGGAAATTTTTCATGGCCACTTAGGGAAATGCACCAACAACATGGTGGAACTCATGGCCTTAGAGCAATGGCTGGAAATCTTGGTGAACTCAAATTCACACAGTGTCATCATGGAAGCAGATTCATAATTGATTATCAGAGCAGCCAAGAAATTATGCAATGGAACATCACCAGACAAAGTTTTGAAACACTGGAGGCTTTCTCAGGTCTTTCACCGTATTTATACCCACCTGCAAACCTTAAAAACGATAAACTTTGTCCATGTGAAAAGAAAAGCTAACATGTTAGCAGATCTTCTGGCGAATGAAGGAGTGATTAGTAAGGACAGGGACACTCGGCACGTTTGGGAGCTCTTACCCCCGGGAAAACTGTTCGAGGATTGTCTCCGTCAGGCTGCCAAAGATAGCGATCGATGGAACGACAGGATGGACTGCTGAGGCTTAGGAGACAGGCAGAAGCGCAGGAAGGCTTAGGGAGATAGGCGGAAGTCCTCAGTTTGCTTGGTGATTGGCAGCAATCCACTGACTGCACTGATACTAGCATTCCAGCGGAGTTGAATGGATGGTTGAGGACAGAGGAGGAAGATCAAGGACATAATGGCATGAAGACTGATTTTGGACAATTAGATCTTGATTGCAATAGATCTACGATGGTCGGGCGAGGAAGATACCCGAAGGTTAACGAGCAGAAGTAGGTTAATGAAACCCACAAGTGGATTTTGGGCGAGGAAAATACTGTAAACGATATTTCTCCGTTGGCTCCGACTCCACTCACATAGTGACACGTAGCCACAAGGTGAGAGTTGGAAACCGCTTTATCGGGTGTATTTGGTGTGCGCAAGTTGGTCGTGCGAAATTCATGTGAGTCGTCAGATCTGGGAGAGCGAGATCAACGGTAGATGTACGAGGCGCAAGTTCCAAAGGTGGGAAGGTTTGTGACCGTTGATTAGGATATAGATCCACGGTGGAGAAGTGTCATAGATTCTTCGGTGGGGCAAATCTCAACCTTTATTGAAAACTCTGGTTTGTAGTGTTTTGAGATCCGGTTGGTCAATAGCGGTTACAGAAGAACCGCGAGTGGATTTAGGGCGGAGGAAAGGAACAACTTTTCGGGCAGATTTGGAGTGCGCAATTTAATCGTGCAAAATCGATATAAGCTGTTCGATCTAGGGGACAATGATTGACGGCTGACAGTTGAGAGCTTGTTCCGCAGTCAGGAAGTGCTTTGATAGTTGGATCCTATTTTGATCAACGGTTTAGAATGGCCGAAGTTTGCTCAGTTGGGCGGACGTCAAACATGTTTAACTGAGGTTTTAGGCACCGTCGGGTCCAGAGCAGTGGTCTGAAGCTTAGTGGAAGCCTTTCAGTGGTTAGTGGTTGATTGAGAGACCTTTGGAGTTTATTACTCCTTCCTGTTTTATAGGTTTTGTAAGCCCGAGGATTTTGGTTTGTTTCCTGTTGTTGGCAGTCCCACAATAGACTGGTTCCTGTGCTGGTCTATGCTTTTGCATAGGCGTGTAATATATGTATTGTACGAGAACGGTTAATAAAAGGATTCACTCTTACTTGACAAAAAATAAAAATAAAAATTATACACATTATAGTCATTTAAATTATGTGATTAAATTAAATTAAATTATACACATTAAAATATACATGATAATATATATCATTATATCTAGGAAGTCGATTGATTAAAAAAGCCTTGGATTATGTCAAAAATATCGTTATATCTAGAAGCCGAGTTCGTTATACTATGGTGTTCAATCAAGTTCCTTTCACAAGTTCATGTTCTTCTACAGGATTCTGGTGTGTACTATCTGAAACGTTGCAAATTCTTTATGGTAAGGTCGAACCCAGTCAGCATGCCATCTCTGTGGAACATACGTTGTCAAAGATGAATTAAGTTTGTGGTTTCTCAGAACATAGAGCTTCTGGAATGAATGGTTTCTCAGAACACAGAGCTTCAATAGAACAACTCAGCTGGTAAGTATTGCCCACTGATATGTTGAGCCTTGGATGGTTTATAATTACCTCTACTCGTCTTTCAGTGTTGAGCCTTATGGTTACAACCCTCAATGTTGGTAAGGTTGGATTCCCTGTAGTGGTTATCATTTGGGTGGGGTGGTCTATGGTCTTGCTTTTTACCAAAGCTAATTTTTATATCAATCGAATACCAGTAGGCGGGGATAGAGTCGAAGTTGTTGACAAAGTTATGCAAACACAGTCTCCTGAATAATTAGGTCGGTTCTAACTTCTAAAAACAAACAAAAGTCAACAATTCTAAAGTTCCAAACCTGAGTGGGTTGTTGACTAGTGAATGCTTCTCAGTTGCGTTGTTGTTGACTCTTGCTATCCTTGTGTGGCTGACAAAAGAGCGTTGTTGATATCTAGTATCTGTTGCTATTTGTTGTTGGTTGACAAACTCGTGGAACAAGACAAAGAGGGACTACAAATCGAATTAAGAAAAAAAACCTAAAAACAAAAAACCGTAGTGCAATTAACATTCAAATCTGAGCTTACTTTAAACGGGATCTGTTTCCAACCTAAAGGATATGTTTCCAACTTATGGGGATCCACCAAGTTGCCGTTTCCTAGACGAATCAAAGCGGATCCGGATCTAATTCGTGGATCCGCGGATCTTAGACCCCAAGTTGTCGGGTCCGGTAACTTAGCTCTTATGTAATCCTTCTTCAATTCTATTGCCATCCCATACCATCCTTATACCAATTATTTTCTCTAGTTCTTTCCACACCTGCTCTTATATATGAGCAAGACATTAGCTTATGATTAATAGTCTCATTGATTCCTTACATAGGATGCACCATCCTGGACCATGTATGCCTCCTTTTCGCAATTATTTTTAGGGCTAACCGCATAGATATCCATGCCTTTAGTGGGTGTTTAAATTTTCAAATGACCCTCCACCATTAGGCCTGATCCCTCCAATCTTCTGTCGTTCATATGGTCTAATAATTTAATTTATTAGTGACCCCTCTTGCAGGGCCTTGCCCCCTAGATGATCTCACATCATCCCTCACTCAAGCATGACTAGATCTAAGAGCGAACACATCTTTCACATTCTTTAATATCTTTCCCTTCCAAGCCTGGAATGTCGACTTGTATCCATCCTTGCCTCCAAATTGTGATTAATACTATATGTGCTACTTGATGAAGAAAAAAATAGATACTTCATGTGGGGAACCTTAATCAAACCCTAAGACGGTTTGAAATTTTCATTACAACCTCCCTGTGGTTCTGTGACAATCCACAGTCTCATCCTATTCCCTATCCTCCTTGATAACCATTGACCAATTATTGGGAATGATAGTTTTATACCCCGTTCTAGATAATTGAAGATTGCTACCTTTTGTTTGGAGACCTGATCCTGTTAAACGATGTTAGAGGAGGAAGGGTTCAACTAAATTTAGTAGGTGCACTAAATTTGGCAGACGAACCCACAAGTGGGCCAAAGGCGTAGTTTTACTTTTTCTCTTTATTTTAACTTAAGAAAATTTTAATGTTCCTATAGTCAAGAAGTAAAATGATCTTAGCCATCCTTTGAGATTTAATCTCACCTATTCATGGAGATGGTGGGCCTAGGTTGACTTCAAAGGAGGGAAAAGGGTGCGTGCTTGGCTCATTATCAACTAGATAGCTTGTGTGTTTAGCTCAAGAGGGAGAACGGTGTTGAGTTCAACGCTTAGGGTTTTCATATCAACACACTAGGCTAGAAAGAGAGGCCAAAATACTTAACAATATTTTCCAGCCAGCGTACACTTCAATGAGAGTTGCATTCAACTGAGGAGAAGGGCCATACAAGCCTGTACGAGTCCATACAATGCACATGCAGGGAGGCGGAGTAGGAAAGAAGTGTGCAATTCAGTTGTGTTATGGGTTAACAGAGTGAAGGGAAGTTTTCCCTTATACTTGTAATCAATTTCTAATATTTTGCTAAGCATAATAAGAGCAACACACAAGTTTTGCAGGTTCCCCCATTTGGGGTTTCCCTGGTAAAAATTTTGGTTTTAAATTTCTGAATGTGCTTGTGTCTTCAATTTTATTTTTCCGCTACAAATAGTTCAATTAGGAAACTCGGTATATTTGATGAATGTATGTTGAAAGTTCAATTTCAGTTCTTTTCACTTCAGAAAATTCATTGAATTAGTTGTCAGGTTTAAAAATTCTTACATGTTATTAGAGCGAGTCTCTGATTGAAGACCAGAAGTGTGTTTATTTCCTAGGAGCAACTTAAAAGGCAGAAAAGGGCATAGTTATCAGAGGGACTTGCACTAGGGTTTACTAGAACCAACTCTACGCAAGACCCTCAATAGCTGGCCCAACACAATAAGGATGCAAAGGCTAGAAGAATTATCCTTGAAGGAGTCAAGGATCACATCATACCTCACCTGTTTGGAAAAAAGACAACTTAGGCTACGTGGACAACTATTTTAGGGCTGTACCAGGGTTCGAGTGAGGCCGAAAAGCTGGTACTTAGAGATAAACTCAAAAATATCAAAATGGCGAAGTCTGAGTACGTGGACTCATATCTCACCAGATTCACCCATGTGAGGGATGAGTTAACTGGAGGTGGGGTGATAGTCTCAGACAAATACCTTGTTAGCTTTGCTCTATTGGGTTTTCGCAAGTCATGGGAAAACTTCACTGATGCAGTAAGTGGTAGAGAGAAGCTTCTAGATTAGGAGCGACTATGGAGTGATTGCGTGCAAGAGGAGACCCAAAAGCAGACAAAATTTGGGTCTCATACGTAGACTGAGGAAGAGGAAAACTTTGCCCTAGTTGGAAAAAGGGGGCAAGGCCAAGGGCAAGAAAAATGCAGGAGGGGTCGAGTCCATTTCAAGAGGCAAGAAGAAGAAAGACCTTAGCAAAATAAAGTGCTTCTCTTGTCATCAGTTTGGGCACTATTCGACCAAGTGTCCAAACATGAAGAAGGGGTTCAAGAAGGACGATGTGGCAGCATTAACAGAGGTGGAGGAGTTCACCTCTCAGTTTGAGAGGGATTTCTCACTCACAACTTGCATGGAAAGCTCAGTGACCAGTAGCGTATGGCATATTGATAGTGGAGCATCCTATCATATAACTGGGAACAAGGGATATTTCAGCTAGTTGACAGAGAAGGACATGTAATTTTTCATAGAGATGGGAGATCATGGCAGGTACATAGCCAAGGGCGTGGGTACTGCCAAGTTTGAGAGGGAGTCAAGAAATCATCTCTACCTTAGAGATGTCATCTATGCCCTAGGGTTGAAGAAAAACCTTGTTTTAATCTCAACCTTGGAGAACAAGGCTTATGAGGTTATCTTCAGCAAAGGAAAGGCCTTTATCAAGCCTTTCAACTTCGGAGTAGCTAAGTAGATTGGAGTTAGGGTGAAGAACCTCTACAGGCTACAGTTTGAGACAACCACGACCTTGAGTAACAGAGGAGTTAGTGAGCAAAGCTGTGACCTAGGGGAGCTTTGGCATAGGCGTATGGGTCACTTACACCATGGAGTGCTGAAGATCTTGAGAGAGATTGCCACAAGGCTGCCACAATGCAACGTAGATCAACATGACGTGTGCAAGGGCATCACACTTGGTAAGTATGCCAAGACGTCCTTCTCCAACAGAGACAACAGGGCCAAGAGTATTTTAGAGCTGGTACATTTAGATTTTGTGGACCATTTTCCTCTCCATCCCTCATGGGATATAGAAACTTTGTTAGCTTCATTGATGACCACTTGAGAAAGACGTGGATCTTATTCATGAAGAAGAAAGATCAGACCTTCTCGAAGTTCGTGGAGTTCAAAACCTTGGCCGAAAACCAGACTAGTAGGAAGATCAAGGCGCCGAGGTTGGACAATGGTGGAGAGTACATCTCCAACGCTTTAAATGACTTGTGTGCCATGGAGGGCAACAGGAGAGATCTCATCGCACCTCATAGCCCTCAATAGAATGGAGTGGCTGAGCACAAGAACCAGAGCATTGTTGGAGCGGCTAGGGCCATGTTGCATGACCAGGGGTTGCTAATATTTCTATGGGTAGAGGCATGCAACACTGCAGTCTTTTTGTAGAACAGGAGTCCACACATGGCGCTAGGCAAAGTCACACTAGAGGAGGCTTTTATGGGCAAGAAGCTTGACTTGTCTCACTTCTGAATCTTTGGCAGCCTTGTTGACTGCCATTTGTCTTTTGATAACCGAAAGAAGCTAGAGCCCACCACAAAAAAGGAATTTTCATGGGCTACAACAAGACATCTAAGGCATACAGGGTGTATATTCCAGCACTCAAGAAGATAGTGATCAGGTGTGATGTGAGATTTGAGGAGGAAAGGGCTCTTAGGAAGTCCTTGGGAGCGTGAGCGAGGTGTAGCACAGGGGGAGGAGCAACAGGCTCCCAAGCAGGAGGCTCAACCAGCCCCTTAGACTTCATCATAACCAGTTATTGGGCAGGACGAGAAGCACACAGATGAGGAGAAAGTACAAGAATAGGAGGAGAGAGTAGAGCTAGAGGGGCCCACTCAGCCAGTGACTCCCAGTGCAGGGAGAGGACGAGCGAGGTGGGCAAATCAATAGATTAGGGAGGCTTGGGAGAGAGTTGAAGCCCCCAACTCCACATTCGGACAAAGTAAACAACCACAGAGATATACGAGGTACATGGCACTTACGATTGAAGTGATAGACTCAGAGCCTTCTTGCTATAAGGAGGCAACTTCTCAGCAGACATGGCGAGATGCCATGGTGGAGGAGTATTCCTCTAACATGCATAATGATGTTTGGGAGATTGTGACAATACTAGTTGGCAAATCAGTGGTTGGCGGACGTTGGGTATACAAGATTAAGCACAAAATAGATCAGAGTGTAGAGAAGTGTAAGGTTAGATTCGTGGCCAAAGGGTTCTTCTATGGCGAAGGGAAAGAATATGACAAGACATTCGCACTAGTGGCCCGATACTCGTCCATTAAGACCATTTTGGCGATTGCAACGCAGATGGGGTGGAAGGTCCACCAAATGGACGTGAATACTACCTCCCTTAATGGAATTGTTGAGGAAGAGATATATGTTGAGCAGCCTGAGGGGTTCGACAATAGAGACACACATGTTTGTTGGTCGAAGAGAGCTCTTTCTGGGCCCAACAAGCACAGAGGGCCATGGTATGCTAGGATTAGGCTTTGCCAAGAGTGAAGCTTGTTGGAAATACTAAGAGGGGGGTGAATCAATATTTCTTAACAATTAACACTTTATTAATCTTTTTCAGAGCATTAGTTAATCTTCAGTTATTATTATTATTATTGTTCAGTGAGAGCAGTAAACAACAATGCAAAAATAGAGACAGTAGGCACAAGATTTTTAGGTGGAAAACCCCTTCCGGGTCAAAAACCACGGAACACTTTTTTAATAAGTTCTTTAATCTCCAGCCCCAACTGAAAAGAAGGCTACAACTTCCTAGAACTCTAGAAAAGAATTCTTCTCCAGCTCCCACTAGAAGGATGCCCCAATGTCCTGGTTTTATTAGCAGTCAGTTGCAAGGATGCCCCAACACCCTAGTGAGCCACAACTCACCCTAGCACTACCCTAACACCCTGAAGTGTTTATAGGCCCTAACCTGAAGGTGACTTCATTCACTTGCCTAGCACCACCCTACTGCCCTATAAAGACAAAAAATAAATACAAAAGTGTGGACTCCCGTGCCAGGGGCAATGATCCACATTACACCGATATTACAATGATTTCCTTTGACTAGCTGACACACTAGGACCTAAACCCCTGACCCAACAGACTAAGAACCCTTGTCCCAACTACAAACCAAATCCCTTTTCCCAAAACAAATTTGCCTTCTTCTACTCTAGGCAATGCTACAAACTTTTATAATTACATTGATGTACACTGTTTGACTTCAATTGACAAAAGGACTCTATCTACAAAGCTTACAAGGCTTGACAACTGCTGATCAGATTATCCTTGATGCTGATGATGAATCTTGCTGCTGTTCTGACTTGTTCTTGTATTGTTGTTACTGCTTCTGCCTTTTACTGCTTTTTTATGTTGATCCCTTTGCTATGTCCCTTGAATGTTGTTCCTTGGACTGCTATCCTTAAGGGTCTGCTGCAACTTGGATGTCTTGAGCCAATTTTACCTGCAAAAGGAGTAGCGCCAAGACGAATCTGAATACCCAAAAGGAAATAAAAGCATATGACCCCTTAACCAAACCTTACCTTTGCCTGCAAAAGAGAATATCAAGTGGATCCTATGATAGAGCAAAAACTATATTATAAATAGACCTTCAATGCAAAAGCAAAACACTTGTGGCATTTTTTCTCAACAGTTATGAACTTCTGAAAAATGTAAAGTAAGGTTGCAAATGTGTCCTAGAAGTGAATCAAAAGAGGTACAGCAGAATCTAATTAACACCTACCAAATGTGACAAGGAAACAGTAATACCTTACGGACTGAATATTAATGGAAATCTAAAACAACAACAAAAAACACCCTAATTTGAACCCAAGAAAGTTGCCAAAACAAGTGTCAAATGAGAAATTTACCTGGATATTTTACTGCTACATTTATTTATAATTCTGAACTGAAGCTTGATTGTTCATCCATCATAAGTTGGGTAATCCTTGCTTCCTGTCAACTGTAAATGTATTGCTGTAGCTTTGACTTCTTGGTAAACAGTTCTCAAACTTAATTCTTTTGATCAGTGACCGAACTGCTAGCTCTATAAAGTCGGCTTGATTTCTAGGCAGAGCTCATCTATTAATATGTCCAAAACTCATGTTCAGAGATTGTTTTACACAAATCTAGAATGAACCTTGTTTATCTTGTAACTTAAGATTGTAGGCTGCATGATAATCTCCTTCTTCGGTGGTTTAGAATCATCAAGAAATCAACTTATGTGTATAGTGGTAATGCCCTAGGTGAGAGGCCTGATCTCAACAAAGATTGCAGACTATACCTTAATAGATTGACCGCAGAAATGAAAGCTACTCTTAATCAAAGCCTTGCAATGGATGGAGTCCCCAAATTCTTTGCTGCCCTGATCTCTTTACCAAAATTTATTGCTCATATATATTGCAGATATCGTTGACATGGTTAAGATGTCATAATAGTCTTCGTTGTTAGAGATTAAGCCTTTCCATGTTTAAATCAAAGTCTTTACCTTTGCTGTCCAGCAATAGATGCCCTAATGAAAGGGCTGAAGTCACAGGGATGCCAAAAACATTGTGCACAATCAACCTTAGTCCTTTGTTTTGATTTGATGCTTGGACTGGACCAGACTTTAACTTCACTGTCTTTACTGTGAGGAAACTAGGAAGATACAGAGTCATAGGTCTACAACGTAATCCTGCAATAGCTGACACATGAACCTCCAAGGCTAGTACCTTCGCTCTTCAACAGGTTACCAATGTAGATGACACACGAAAGTCTGCTCCTGCAATAAAAAATGCCCGATGAATCACCCAAACTGAACCCCAGCCCTCCTAAAGATGTCTGCGATAATGCTGCTTAGGGTATCCAAAAATTGCAGAGTGTGTACTCAACAGATCATATCGTTATTGCTTATAAGTTATCATTGATGGTGTATTAGACTCCTTTTTATAGAAAGAAGGTGAGTTAAGGAGGGTATCAAAAGTGAAAGTTGGAGGCTTCATAAGATCTTGAAACAATTAAAATTTAAATAATAAGCACCTTATGTACTAAGGAAAGAGGGCCGCTGGCCATGAGGAGGATGATTAAAATATTCTTCCTTATTTAAAATAATAAGGGACACTCCCTATGGATGAATAAACATTTTAATACTCTATCAAACTAATATAATTTCATTAATATCAATAAATAATAATAACTAACCCTTAAGAACTCTATTCAATATTCCACTAGAAATTTGAAATCAATGATTGACTTAGTGCATGTGTTCCTACCAAGATTGTGAAGTCAATGATTGGGTTATTGCCTTTGGATCTTGAAGATATTCAACTTATACACAATGAGATTGCGACAAGAATCATTGTCATATATTGACAACCGTAGGTGAATAAGGTGTCATGTCACTACCCCCTGGGGTTTTAGCCCACAAAACTAGGTTTTCAACTTCAAACTCAATTTTCTCTCAAACTAGAAGGAACCACAGGCCATACCATATATCAACAACATCTCGTCGAGGAGAAGTTGTTTAGAAGGATCATGACACGATATTCCATGCATTGCCATGTCAAATTTGCCATTGAAGATCAGGGTAGCTCTTGGTGCTGCTTGGGTTGACATCAATGACAACCACCTATCAACAACCCTAACTTGTATTATATCGTGGTTGGGGTGCAACCTCTCATTCTTATGGTGTATGTTGATGACTTGAAAGTTGACACTGACAAGGGATGAGAAGCTCATCAGTGACTGCAAGAAGGGATCTTGCAAAGGAGTTTGAGATGAAGGATATAGGGCTAATGCACAATTTCCTTGGGTTGGAGGTATGGCAGGGTGATGGGGATTTCTTCTTGGGATAGGGCAGGTACATGCAAGAGATTCTCAAGAAGTTCCACATGCAGGAGTGTAGGCCCATGACCACACCTCTAGTCACAAACTGGAGGGGAAGGTGGATGCTATCGGAGCAGAGCAAGTTGATTCTACACTTTACAGGCAACTCATAGGGTCGTTGATGTATCCGGTGAACACACGACCAAACATTTGCTTTGTAGTCAACCAATTGAGCTGGTTCATGGTTGAGCCAACCAAAGTGAATTGGGTTGCTGCCAAGCACGTGTTGAGGTATCTCATGGGCACAATAGATTATGAGTTGTTGTACAGGCAGGGTGATGGTGTGAGGCTTCAGGGCTTCATAGAGGCAGAGGGGGTTCGACAGACAGGAAGAGCACTTCAGGTTGTACCTTTAGTGTTGGATCAACAACTGTTTCCTGGTTCAGTAGGAAGCAAAGATGGAATTGAGCTCAACCGAGGCTGAGTATATGGTTGTTAGCCTGACAACTTGTGAGGCCATATGGTTGAGCAAGCAATTTGTTGGGTTGTTCAGTCAGAAATGGGGCCCACAGTCATACATTGTCATAATTAGCGCTGCATCAAGCTCTCTGAAAAAATTCTAGTGTTTCATGACCATGCCAAGCACATTGAGATGCGGTACCTCCATATTAGGGATTGTGTTCAGTGAGGTAAAGTTAGGCTCCAGTACATGCCTACAGACGAGCAACCAACTGTGATTTTGACCAAGGCATTGGCAAGGGGCAGATTTGTCTACTTCAGAGATAAATTTGTTGTAGTACAAAACACCTTCTGTTCTAACAGGGAGTGTTAAATGGATCCAGAGGAGGAAGGGTTCAACTAAATTTATCAGGTGCACTAAATTTGTTAGACGGACCCATAGGTGGGCTAAAGGCACAATTTTACTTTTTCTCTTTATTTTGACTTAGTAAAATTTTAAAATTTTCATATAGTCAAAAAGCGAAATGATCTTGGCCATCCATTGAGATTCAATCTCAGCCATTTGTGGAGATGGTGGGCCCAGGTCGACTTCAAAGGAGGGAAAAGGTTGTAGACTTGGTTCATTATGCACTAGACAACTTGTGTTTTCAGCTCGACAGAGAAGGGTGTTCATTTCAGCGCCCAGGGTTTTCAGATCAGTGCACTAAGGTAGAAAGAGAGGCCGAACAACCTCAGAGTATTTTCCAGCGAGTGTACACTTCAACCAGGGCTGCATTCAGCTGCGCAAAAGGGAGGCACAACCTTTACGAGTCTGTACAATGCACACATAGGGAGGCTGAGTAGGAAAGAAGTGCGCAGTTTAGTTGTGTGTGGGTTAGCAGGGTGAAGAGAAATTTTCCTTCATACTTGTAATCAATTTCTGAAGATTTTGCAGAGCATACTAAGAAGAACACATAGGTTTGCATGTTTTCCTAGTTGGGGTTTCCTGGGTAAAATTTCTGGTGTTAAATTTTTGAATGTGCTTGTGTCTTCAATTTTATTTTTCCGCAGCAAATAACTCAGTTAGTAAACTTAGTATATTTGATGAATGTATGTTGAAAGTTCAGCTTCAGTTCTTTTCACTTCAGAAAATTCATTGAATTAGTTGTTGGGTTTTAAAAGTCTAATAGATCCATTCAAAAAGTGGCATAATTCTTTAGTGATCTTGAAGGGCTATGAATTGATCATTCTCAATAATTGGTCAATGGTTATTATGGAGGATGGGAATGGAGGGGAGTGCAAATTATCTTGAAATTTACATCCCAGGCAACCATAAAAGCATTAGCATACAACAATTAGCTTCTATCAAACTATGGAATTTATTCAGGATTGGCTTTTTTGAAGATGAGGATAAAATGAATCAAATAAGTACCATGTTGGAGTTACATATCATCATTATTGTTTGGAAGGAAACAATCTTTATTCATGTCAGGCCATGAGGTAACTCCTCAAATCAATTGTTGCTTATTCATTAGGATTCCTCATATTTATATACACAAGGGAGTGACTCTTGGGTTTCACCTCCAGATGACTATTCATTTTCCATTATTTACTATTTACATTATTTACAAATGTTCACCCAATCTCCATGATTAGGTGTCAATATTCCCCTCATTAATCTGAAGGGATGTTGGTGACTCCAAGCATCGTTATGAATCTTTCAAGCTTTTCTCTTCCAAGCGCTTTGGTGAAGATGTCTTCAATCTGCTCATTAGTAGAACAATGGCGTAGATGGATTGTCTTGGCCTCAACATGATGTCGAATTAGATGGTATTTTGTATTTATGTGCTTCGTTCGATCATCGAACTTTGTGTTCTTGGCCAACTTTATTGCAGAGGTGTTGTCAATCATGAGTGGAGTTGAATGTACTTGTTTTACTTGCAAATCATCCAAAATTTTCCTGAGCCACACAACTTCTTTTGTTGCCAAAGCTACTGCCACATATTTTGCCTTTGTTGTGGAATCTACTGGAACTGATTGTTTGCGTGATCTCCAGGAGACAACTCCTGATCCAAGACTCATAGCATAACTAGAAGTAGATACCTCAGTTTCTTTGTCTCCCTCGAAGTCTGAATTAGAGTATCCAATTAGGCTGAAGTTGCCCACCTGTGTATACTTGAGTCCAAAGTCTTGAGTTCCCTTCAAGTACTTTAGGACTCTTTTTGTAGCAGACCAATGTCCCTTACAAGGCTTTTGCATAAACCTAGAGAGGATTCGAACAACAAACGAAATGTCTGGTCTGGTAGTAGTCAGGTAGTTGAGACTTCCTACAAGTTGTATATACTTTGTTGCATCCTCAAATTCTATTCCTTCAATGGATGTGAGCTTTAAGTTTTGTTCTATTAGAGTAGTTAGAGGATCACACTCAGCCATGCCAAACCTGTTCAATAGATCTCCACTGTACTTCTTTTGAGAGAGGATATAGACTTCGGATGTTGAGTTACTTCAATACCAAGATAGTAGTGAACATAGCCCAAGTCAATCATTTCAAAACCTTTCCTCAATTCCTTCTTTATAGATGCAATGTAGCTCTCATTGTTCGCTGTCTAAGTTGCACGAAACGGGGAAACGGGTACGAGTTTCTAAAACGGGAAGCGATACGAAACGCGACCTCCCCAAATTTTGGAAACGGGGAAACACGAATATATATATATATATATATATATATGAAAATATATATATATATGTGTGTGTGTGTGTGTGTGCAATCATAAAGCATAAATGATACATTATAATTTAATACACTTAAACATTAAGATTTAATTTACATCACATTTACTCATGAATGATCACATAATGAAAATAAAAATATCGGAATATGCAAAAGCGACGTTTATTATATATCCAAATCTCAAAATTAGCCTTTATTTATATTAATATATGAGGCTGCAAGTACAATAAAGACTATAAGGCTGCAAGAGAGAGATCCAAATCAGGATTTTTTGCATCCACATCCCATTCTTTAGAAGGACCACTGTTGTATTGGGAGTCTCCTCCTACATAGTCGAACGACCTTAGTGCTCTTGATTAAATACACGTTTCATACCCTAGTACCTTACATGATCTTGATTATTGGGAGTTTCCCCTGCATAGAGGGCTTGATTCTCTTGATTAAATACAAGTTCCATACCTTAGTACATGATAAAATCCAATGGAAACATTGCAATCCCCCCAATCCTGAAATCCTGAAAAACAAATAAGTCTGCTGGATTTTGAGTGAGATCTAAAATTCTACTTTCTCCATATGAAATCCAATGAGGGCGAAACCACTCTCAAACATCCTGAGTCATTTCATGGTAATGTTAAAAATTTAAGTAAAAGGATGAAAATGAAAAATAAAGGAGAATATCACTTTTACTTTAAGAATTTAACATTACCATGAACTGCATATGCCTCAAACTTCCTGATGAACTGCAACACTAGGGCAAAAATTCACTTTTATAACTTTAGACACACATATAAAAGTCACTAACATACCCTAAAAGTAAATTAGAAAACAAATAAAAAAAATAAAAAAAAAAACACAAGTTAATGAGGAAACGTGGGTCGTACGGCCTTGAAACGCGTTTCCGGCCGTACTGGCCACGTTTTCGTTTCGGGAAACATGGCAGTACGGCCGGAAACGCGTTTCACGGCCGTACCAAACGCGTTTCCGCATTTCGTACCCGTTTCCGTACGGAAACGGACCTCTATGCCACGTTTCCTGCAACATAGTTCGCTGTCATCAAAAGTTCATCTGCGTATATGTTAATTTTAGGTATGTTCTATGCTAGAGTAATTTATTTTCATAGTTAGCTCAATATCTTTTCCAGATTAGCAATCATATCAACATTAAAGTAAACTGCAGATAGAACATAAATATAAATCGCAGAAGACAAGCCAAGACAAGAGGACACAAGATGTGGTGCTAGCCAGGGAAAAACCCCAATGTGGGGAAACCCTTGATAAATTCTTCTTCTATGTTCTTTAATAGTTCAGCAGAGAAAGAGAGAGAGATAGTACATTTACAACAGAAGTCAACACTTTGACTTTCTATATCTACATGAGATCAGTTGAAGACATGCTGCTTCAACTGATTCTCCAAGGTGACTGCTTCACCTATCATAGTGTTGCATTTCGTCACTGTGCTGCACCTAGTCACTGAGCTGCTCCCATCACCATGCTGCAATTGATCATCATGCTGCACTTTATTATGTTGTTCTTCATCGTCTTAGTGCTGCACCCAAATATCACTGAGTTGTTCTCAACATCATGGATCTGCACCCAAAGTTGTACTCATCGCTGATGTGTACTCAATGATTGCTATGTTGTATTTCATCATTAGTTGTACCACTGTGATGATCATAACTGCACCTTACTATACTATATGATTATGATCCTAGTCTCTTTGATGAGACTGACACTCTTTACTGAGGTGATCACTGTTTCTTTCATCACTGCATATTGGAACATCATTTGATACTCCACGTCACTGCTGTACAAGATGTTTGTATTGCCATAAGGATTTCACCGAGATCTATATCTTAGGACTGCTGTGTGAGATAACACAGTCCCTTCGTCCGAGATTTTCATCCAGCTGAGATCCTTACAAGTATGTCGAGGCCATGTGATATACCTATACAGATATGAATGTTAAGACATAGATGTTGGGATGTTACCCTTGTCACTTCTTGTAATTCAGATCACTGTTTGTATTATGCAATAGATACGTTACTTGGATCATCTTCATACTGCTATCCAATATGCTTAAGTAGCTACAGAAGAACCACTGAGATCTGGTGTCAAGACTGCTTCTTTCCATAAACAACCTTGGATTTTACCACGCTGTCACCTACAGCTACGTGGCATTAACACAGATCCTTCACGCTGTAGTATAACTTCTTTGCTGTGGTTAGGTCCAACCTTCTAGCTGTTACTTAGGGTCCCTTTCAAGCTGAGATTAGGTCTCTTCTAACTGCGGTTTTAGGCTTCCTTTTAGGGCCTCACAAATTGCAGCTAGGTGTGCTGTGTAAGGCCTTTTTATGACAATAAATAGAAGCCTCTAAGAACTGCATATGTGACTCTCTTGACAACATATTTTGTCTCGTCCTGAAGCTGCGTATTAGGGTCTAATAGACTGTGGATTTAGTCCTCTTAGAGCAGCTGATAAGAGTCTCTTCTTTAGCTGCGATTAGGGCTTCTCCTTACAGCGGATTAGGGTCTCTTCTAGACCTGTGGCTAGGGGACTTTAGGACTATGGCTAGGGTAACAACTACTGCGGCTAAGGCATCAGCTACTGCGGCTATGGCATCATTTACTTAGCCCAGCGTACTCTTAGTGTCTCTCCTTCACCAAAGACCCAAAGACGTGGAGAGGAGGAGATCACATGAAGAGTGTGTCACCTCAAATGACTTCAAGTCCCCTTCTATTTATACTAGAACGTAGATGATGAATAGACATGACTATTGGGCTTCTGAGCCTACATAAGATGCTGGACGACTTGACAATTTGTTTTATAACACAAATAAATTCATAACTCCATGAATACTTATCGGAATTGGATGATCTTTAGATCAATCCTACACCTGTCGATGAGAGGGATCCAAGAAAAATATCAGCTTCCATTAATAAGATGACCCACATGGAGTTTGGCCCTAGTTGCCAATTTTAACACTCCCTCTCAACTAGGGAGAACTCCATCCGCTGATCCATATGTCCAACGTACTATCTCTGCCATTAGTACCCTGCACTGCTCAACTCCGCTCTACGAAGCTCTGCTCTGCTCAACTCTGCTCGGCTTAGCTCTGCTCGGCTCAGCTCTGAACTATGAAGAAGAAGAAGAAGAAGAAGAAGAAGAAGTAGAAGAAGAAGTGATTGAGGATGTATCATACCATCCTCCACGGACCCGAAGTCAGTCTCAGAGTGTGTACCACTGGTCCCAGACCAGTCTTCTACCGACTCTAAGTCAGTGTCATAGTGAGTACCACTCTCACTGGTCCCAGACTAGTATCATTGATCCCAGATCAATGAAGGTAATCTTAGCATATGGAGTACGGTAGATACGACGATGCGTCCATCGATAGATCTACTATGGTCCCTATCCTCATTTCCCTGCTCATTGATCAGATGAGAGGTACTTCCCATGAGTCCCGGACTGCATGGGTAGGATGCCTCAACAGGAGAACTAATCATCCTGTCCACAGGAGAACGAATCATCCTGTCCAGTGGATGCCACAAAGAACTAATCATCCTGGCCTACAGGAGAACGAATCATCCTGATCCACAATCGCCAAGGAGAACGAATCATCCTATCCAGTGGATGCCACAGAGAACTAATCATCCTGGCCTACAGGAGAACGAATCATCCTGATCCACAATCGCCATGGAGAACGAATCATCCAGGTCCACAGGAGAACTAATCATCCTGTTCCATAGTCGCCACAGGGTGTCACAGGGGAAGGTTGAATCTGTCATCCTGTACATAGTGCACCACCAGGGGAGGGTGAGTTGCCCAGTTGTCATATGTTTCTCCAGTAAGTACCCCAAGCCCCCCAGAGCTCAATGCATGCAACATGCAGGACCCTTATAAGAAGGTCTCTCAACAACTTCAAGTCGTTCGGGAAAGTCACAGATTTGACCTTTCCCCGGGGCTTTGACAAAATGTCTGTGACCTGTACATTAGTCTCAATGCGATGGAGCCTCCTTGCTCATCGACTTACCATATCCCATATAAGGCAGTATATGATGTCTATTTGCTAGAGCAATCATCAAATACGGGATTCCTCCAACCTCTGGTTGTCACAAAGAATCACAGTGCACATTGTTTTTGTGTAGTGGGATTTGGCAGTATGGTGCATCAGGGTCTCAGATTTGAGGACAGATTGGATGGAGTATCCAACTTCTGTTCATGGTGTGAGAGGATAACAGTGGCCGAGGAGGAGCAAGGGGTGTGGGAGTTTGTTGATAATGTCCTAGATGCACCCATTGACCCTAAGCAATTGTCTCAGCATAACAAGAAGGATACCGAGGCATGAAGAATCATCTTGGAGGGAGTCAAAGACCACATTATTCCTCACCTAACTAGGAAGAAGACAACCAAAGCCATGTGGACAATTGTCATTGGTCTTTACGGGGTTCGAGCGAGCTAGGAAGTTGGTATTGAAGGACGAGCTCAGGAACATTAAACTGTCCAAGTCAGATTCTATGGTGTCTTACCTCATCAAATTTATCGAAGTAAGGGAAGAGCTGGCAGGTGTGGGCGAGACAATTCTAGATAGAGATTTGGTGAATTTTGCTCTGTTGGGTTTCACCAAATCGTGGCAAGCCTTCACGGTTGGGATCTATGCTAGAGAAAAACTTCTAGATTGGGAGCGATTATGGAGTGACTGTGTCCAAGAGAAGATTTGCAGACAAGCTCAATCTGGGTCACGTGTTAAGATCTAGGAAGATGAAGAAATTTTTTCCCTTGCCAGCAAAGGGGGCGAGAAAAAGAAAAAGGATCTCAACAAGATCAAGTGCTTTTTGTGCCACCAGTTTGGGCATCATGCTATTGAATGCCCTAACAAGAATAAGGGGTCCAAGAAGGACCAAGTAGCATCCTTTGCAGAGATATATGAGTTCTCTTCTCATTTTGAGAAGAAGTTTTCACTCATTGCTTGCATGGCAAGCTCAGTGGCTACCAGTTTATGGTATGCAGACAACAATGCATCTTGTCATATGACGCGTAACAAGAAGTATTTCTGCAAATTGTTAGAAAGGGACATGTAGTTCGACATTGAGATGGGAGATGATGTGAAGTACTGGGTCGAGGGTATTGGTATAGTTCGATTTGAGAGGGAGTCTGGAAACTCTTTGAATCTCAGAGATGTCCTTTAAGTACATTGGGCTCAAGAAGAATCTCATTTTAGTTTCAACATTGGAAGATAAGCGGTACGAGGTGACCTTCAAACAAGGTAGGGTTTTTATAAAACCCTTAGACACCAATGTGGCTAAGCAGATTGGGGTTAGGCATAAGAGCCTGTACAAATTGCAGTTTGAGACAACTGCAACATTAACCAACAGAGGGAGCCATGACTCAAGTAGGGAGCTTGGGGAGTTGTGGCATAAGTGCATGGGGCATCTGCATAATAGTGCGCTGAAGATTCTCAAGGAGATAATGATAGGGCTGCCACAATGAAACATGGATTAGTATGAGGTGCGCAAGGTTGCACACTTGGCAAGTATGCTAAAACCTCTTTTCCTAGCAAAGATAACAAGGCCAAGGGTATCTTGGACCTCGTTCATTCAAATGTTTGTGGTCTTTTCTCTACAATATTACTCAATGGGTACAAGTATTATGTCACCTTCATGATCACTCAAGAAAGACCTAGATATTTTTCATGAAAAAGAAGGATGAAATCTTCTCGAAGTTTCTAGAGTATAAGGCCCTGGTTGAGAGCCATACTGTTAAGACAATCAAGGCATTGAGGTTTGATAATGGTTGAGTGTACACCTTGAATGCATTCAAAGAGTTGTGTGCCAAGGAGGGCATCATGAGGGAGTTGACTACACCATATAATCCTCAGCAGAACAGGGTGGCAAAGAGCAAGAACAAGACCATAGTTGGAGTAGCCAAAGCTATGTTGCATGATCAGGGGCTACCCAAGTTTCTTTTGGTTGAGGCATGCCATACAACGATTTTCTTGTAGAATCAAAGCCCACACAGAGTGTTGGGGCGAGTTACACCAGAGGAGGCATTTACAGGGAAGAAACCATATGTGTCACTTTTCTAGATATTTGGTAGCCTAGTGTACTGCCATGTACCAATAGAGAAAAGGAAGAAGTTGGAGCCCACAACAGAGAAGGGCATCTTCGTGGGCTACAACGATATATCCAAGGCATATAGGGTGTATATACCAACACTCAAGAAGACAATCATCAGGAGAGATGTAAATTTTGAGGGCTGAAGGGCTTTGAGCAAGTCCTTAGAGTGTGAGAAAGCTACAATACAAGAGGAGTAGGAGGTTCAACCAACACCTTAAACTACAACTGTACATGTTGATAAGTAGGCCGTGTAGCATGAGGATGAGGGGGCCACGTAGTTGGAGGAGAGAGTGGAGCTTGCTAAGGAAATGACTCCTAGCACATGGAGAAGGAGAGTGAGATGGGTAGATGAACTAATATAGGAGGCGTAGAAACAAGTTGGCGCTCCTAGTAGATCAGTTCGACGAAGCAGACAACCACAAAGGTACACATGATATATGGCACTTATGATGGAGTTGTTGGATGCTGAGCCTTACAGTTATCAAGAGGCAGCCACTCAACATGTGTGGAGAGATTCCATGGTGGAGTATGCCTCCATCATGAAGAATGATGTTTGGGAGGTGGTGTTGAGGCCATCTGTGGTGGGCTCTCGCTGGGTCTACAAGATCAAGCATAGGGCTGATGGGAGCATCGAGAAATATAAGATAAGATTTGTGGCAAAGGGTTTCTCGCAGGTAGAGGGGATCGATTATGATGAGAGCTTTGCCCTAGTGGCTAGATATTTGTCTATTAGGGCTATTGCAATTCGTATGGGGTGGAAGATCCACCAGATGGATGTCAAAATAACATTCCTCAATGGGGTTGTTGAGGAAGAGATTTATATTGAACAATTGGAGGGGTTTGAGACATGCAACAAGGATACTCATGTTTGTAGACTAAAGAGAGCCTTGTATGGGCTCAAACAGGCTCCAAGGGCATGGTATGCTTGGATTCACAATTACCTTCAAGGATTGGGCTTTACCAAGAGTGAAGCGAACCCCAACCTCTTCTACATTGTTGTTAGAGGTGAGCTGCTTATTTTGGTGTTATAGGAGGACGGTATGATTTTAATAGGCACATATAAGCTCATCTAGGAGTGCAAGAGAGATCTTGTAGGCGAGTTTGAGATGGAGGATATGGAGCTGATGCACTACTTCCTTGGGCTCGAGGTTTGGCGGGGTGATGGGAAGATCTTCTTGGGACAAGGGAAATATGCCTTGAAGTTTCTGAGGAGATTTCACATGCAGGGTTGTAGGCCCATGACCATACCTCTAGTCACAAAATGGAGGAAGTTGGATACATCCAGATTGGAGCGAGTAGGTCCTTTACTTTACTGACAGTAAGTAGGGTTGCTTAAGTATTTGGTAAACACGCGGCCAAACATATGTTTTGCAGTTAACTCTTTGAGCCAGTTTATGGTCGAGCCTACTAGAGCGCATTGGGTTGCTTCCAAGCACGTATTGAGATATCTTAGGGGGACAGTAGAGTATGGATTGTGGTATAGATAGGTTGATGGGGTGAGGCTTGAGGGCTTCATTGAAGTAGATTGGGCAGGGAGCTCCTCAAATGGGAAGAGCACATCGGGATGCACATTCAATGTTGGATCAACAACTGTTTTTTGGTTCAGCCGGAAGCAGAGATCAATTGCATTGTGCTCCGTTGAGGCCGAGCATGGTTGCCAGTTTGGCAGGGTGTGAAGCTATGTGGTTGAGGAAGCTTCTCATGGGCTTATTTGGGATAGAGTTGGAGCCCACCGTGATCCATTGTGACAAGCGGAGCTGCATTAAGCTCTCCGAAAATACAGTGTTTCATGATCGCCCAAAGCACATCGACATACATTATCATCACATCAGGGATATTGTTCGGAGAGGTATAGTTACACTCCAATACATACCAACAAAGGAGCAGACAACAAACATTCTTACCAAGGCATTCCTAGGGAACAGATTTGTTTAACTCAAAGATAAGTTGGGTGTAGTGCAAAACACCTTTCTCTCTAAGAGGGAGTGTTGATTGGAGTAGAGAAGTAAGGGTTCTGCTTCCCTAGGTGCTAAGGTTAGTAGAGGGACCCACAAGTTGGACTTAGGAAAATTTAAAAATCGTAAGTTAACTTATGATTTAATCTCAGCCCTTTATCAAGATCTAATCTCAGCCGTTGAGAGTGAAGGAGGGGCTTGGGTCAAAATTATAAGAGGAGATAGAGTGAGTAAGTGGCTAGTTAGTTGAGCACAAGCAGTGTGTCAGGTCAGGGAAGGGAGAGAATAGGGTTTTAGCAGATCGCTTAGCTTCAATGACCAAGAAGGAGATTGAGTGAGGGATGAGCTGCTCTTATAGCCTTAGTGCAGTGATTTCATTCTCATGTGTACGCAGGAAGGGAGATCTGCGCATCCTACAGCTTGCATGTGTTTGCAGACAGGCAGATCTGTGCGGCCATTTGGCAGATCGAGTGCGCAGTAGGGAGATCAATCTATCTTGGAAGCAGATTGGTTGTTTTCCTGTGGTGAAAGGGAAGTTTTCCCTTGCTGTAAATTTTCTAAAGATTGCTGTCTTGTTGAAGATAATAAAAGACACAAAGTTTGCAGGTTTTCCCCGAAGTTGGGGTTTCCTGCGTATATCTTGTGTTCGATGTGTTGAATGTGTTTGTCTTCTGATTTATTTATTTTTCTTTGTGCATTTTAAGTTAGAAAACTCAATTTAAGTTTCCGGAACGACTGTTGTTTGTATTTCTGGTTTTATACTTAGAAAATTGTGAATCAGTTACTGGGTGTTAAGGAAATCTAACAAGGTTCATTGAAGTGAATGAAATATCATTAATTTTCAGTAATCTAAAGATTATAAATTATACAGGCATTTATGGTTTCATCGGATGTTCTCAGCATGGAATATTGAATTACATGTATTCAAGTAGTCTCTAAATGGGATATTCTTCATGAGATGCAAGGTTATAATGGGTAACAGGTCTAATTGCATTGATGCTGATATTCATGGGGTGGATGCAGAGGTTATAATTGCATTTTGAGGTCAAACCCGTGAGGAGATCTGTCATGGGTGTACTAGTCAAATTGAAACCTACTCTCTTAAGCAAAAGTATATTCATATATGTTTGTCATGTTAAGATCAGATATATGATATTGCCCCAGCTTAGAGAATGGAGCAAGTATCTGACTTTTGTTTATGTTTAGAAAATTAGATGTTTAGCAGTTGATTGATGTTTCACTTAATGAACTTCTGTGCAAATCACTGCACGCTTGATGGTGGGAGAAAGTTTTGGTATAGTGATGTCACTCTAGCTTGCTTGTAAATTGATTTCTGCATATGAATCCCTAATGTATCTATGCTCTTATTGCAGGTGGGAAATATTGGTGGGAAAGAGTTTGCCGAGTCATTAGCTCCTGATGTTCAAAAATTACTGGTAAATTAAGCTGTTATGACTATAACACAATTTGTTCTGGCTAGATGGCAATAATGTGAGATACTTTGCATATTTGTCAGATTTCAAATGGCCCCAGGCCACTTGTCAGGAAGAAAGCTGCTCTTTGTCTTCTACGCTTGTACAGAAAGAATCCAGATGTTGTCAATGTAGAGGGTTGGTGAGTTAAAAGACTTTTGAAATACTTAAATCTAAATTTCAGACTACATCCCTTTTGCATGGAATCCATTTGTGTTCTAATCTGACCACACCTCTATGATATGCAAGCAGGTCAGATCGCATGGCACAGCTGCTTGATGAGCGTGATCTTGGCGTTCTTACTGCTGTGACGAGTCTTCTTGTAGCTTTAGTTTCAAACAACCATGATAGTTACTGGAGCTGTGTACCAAAATGTGTGAAAGTTTTAGAAAGACTTGCAAGAAGCCAAGATATTCCACAGGAGTATACTTACTATGGAATACCAAGCCCATGGCTGCAGGTTTGATCCTAAAACTCATGTATTATTATTTGTCATTACTGAACAGAAAGTATAATGACATTGCATTATCTTAATACGAATCTCCTATCAGATCGATTTTTACTTGTTTCATGCCTGGTAGGTACTGATATCAATTTTTGTTAAGTTACAATAAGTTTTGAAGATCTAAGAGATTTAGAATCAAGAACAATCATGGTTCAAAAACTTATGTTGAAAATTCAAATTTAAGTATCATGAATTCTGAAATCAGATGTACAATATTAATATTAAAACAAATAGCAATTCATTGTATCTGAAATAAGTCTTCTGTTAATGTGTATTTTTTATTATAATTTTTTGTTTCCGTCAGGTTTCAATGCATGTATTTTTTGTATGTTTCTACAGCCCGTTAGCGGATAGTGGGATTCGTTTGTATCTCTCATAATGTAATTTGGCACCAAAATGGTACTGGAGGTTGTCCCATCTATTCCTCTCTGTGTGTGTAATGCATGTGAATTCTCTGAATGGTTCCATGTGTATCTGAAAGAGTATCCTTGACACTGCAATAGATATTCAAATATGTAATTAGACTCTGAGATGCAAGTCCACTGGTTGATGTTCTTGCAAATATCCCCTTCAAATGCTAACTTGTAAATTATCAAGAATGTGCCTCTTGTTTATGATTTGAATGTTCTGATCATTTCATGGATGATGCGCATGTAAGTATTTTGGACATGTCTATTAATAATATGTTTTCCAATAACTTTCATTGTTAATATTCTTAGCATTCCGTGATCACCCACTTGTGTCCTGGTAGATCTGCTGTGAATTCCATGGCCTTTGTCAAATGCTTAAAAGTGCTTGCAAGATTTTGATATGCATGTCCTTAGGCTAATTTACGAGTGCCCCTCCCTTTATTTGCACAGTTATATTGTGAACCGTTACATGTTTTTGTCGATAAATTTATATTGTTTGATTGAAGATTTTGCAAAAAATTTCCATGGGTCATATTCTTGGTTCCCTATCAACTTTTAAAGAGACATTATCTCAAGATATGGTCAACTTTTGGTACATTGCTAAACTTGTATTAGAAATTACACTTAAAAGAGTAGCATCTAATATTTGGACTTGAATATGTATATGGTACACATTGGGAAGTATCTTATCATATATATTATGGATATTTACAGGATAATATATTTATGTGGATAGGTGTTTTTTTATGATTTTTTTTAGCGGACAATAGTCTGGTTACTCCAGGTCTTTGATTTAATCTTGCTTAAAAACCGCCCAAATCACTTTCCATCTGTCAGCTGTAGTGACATTTTAAATACTGATATACTTTACATGTTTGCCAGCCGCTCATTTTTGCATGATGACTTTTTGTTCTCTAGGTCAGGTTTCTCCATGACATTAGAAAGGCCAACATCTGCTAGTGTTTCAAAGTTCAATAGTCAGTGTTGATGTTTTGATTCATCTTCCTACTCGATGGAGGTTGGAATCTAAATTCTTCATACTTGATGCGAAGACAACCATCTGCCAAAAGTTTAATAGCCTTTCAGATCACCATCAAGTTGTCACTCTCTTGCTTGCTTTGGACCTACGCGTTGGTTCATCCTGAAGATATCTAATCTTCATTTTGACAATGAATGGTGGATTTCATTGTTTCCAACACACAGGAAATAATTAAGTATAACTTAGTCTAGTGCATAGTTCGGTAAAGTGTGTTTCTTTAGTATGTACTTTTTGTAACTTACAATCTGATAGTCACGATATGTTCTAGACATGAAGTGATCTGACGGTTCATTCTCTCCTCGGTATTACCAACATTTGATCCGTGACTTAACACTCGATTGGTCCATGATATCTATGTAAAGAACACGGAGGGTCATTTGTTAGGTGACCGTTCATGAGAGAAGCTTATGTAAATTTTCTTTCTTTTATATTAGTAAATTGCCTGAAGTGGCCACATTGGCTCAGGCCGTGGACTATTTCCCTCTTTGAGGGTTTTAATCACGTCAAAAATACTGGTGTACTGATCTGTGATCTATACGTGAATGATGTACTTATCTAAGGAACTTACCCTGTAAATTCCTACAGAGTATCAAAGCTATTCGAGGGCCGCATCCTTTTGTCATCCAAATCCGAAGCCGATAAACTGCATCCGACTGTCGTTTCCTAGATCCACTGTTTTTGACCGCTTGTGGGCTGAGAGGACTGCTCTATTGTGTTAGGAGCATTTGTTATATTGAAGAACCCCTTTCGTTTCATGCGAAAAAGTTTCTGGTAGCGCTAACTACGTCAGCTTTAAGATCTGGAGGTATATAATCTTTATTTGCAGTTATAGTCATTTATCTCTCTGTTTATTTCGGTCTATAGTCATCTATATTTTTTTTTTATATTACCGGATCTATATCTTTTATTTCTACATATGCTCTTTGCCTCGTGACTCTATGCGATCTGGGGAAACCAGAAATTGAAAGAAAAGATTTTTCTCATGCTTATACTCTTTTTTGCTGCGCCTTAGTGTGATCTTGGAAAATCAGAAACATTGAGGAAAATATCTAGTTTCCGGCCAAATCTAACTTTAAGCCATAAGGTTTGGATACTTTTGCGTGTTCGTTTGGTTTGTGTGGGCTTTTTTCTTGTTTTGCAGGCAAAAGGAGTTTTACAAGTAAGCACGCACCCCAAAGCTTCAGTGAGCAACCCCCCCCGCCTTTCCTCCTTTCCAAAAATGACTAACCTTTTAAACTAGCTCACTTGGTCTAAAGTTACTTTATGAGAATAGAGGTCTTGGGTTCAAGTCTTTTTTTTCGTTGAGTTACTTTTTCAAAAAACACATGTAACTTATGTTTTAAAGTTACTTTATGTAAAAGTGTTCTCACCCATTATAAAAATTGAGTTACGTATAATTCTAAAGTCACTTCATCTTTTATTTAAGTTACAATTTAGTGGATAATTCATAAAGTATCATTGTAAAATGACTTTCACTTGTTTATAAAAGTGGGTCACATAAAGTAATTTTTTTTTTTTAAGTGAGCTAATTAATTAGATTAAGCTGGCGGGGGGGGGGGGGGGGGTTTAATATAACATGATCATCCACTTTTGAACATTCACATGGTTTGTTGGCATCTTCAACAAATTTCTTCAAAAAGCCATAACTTCTTCATCGGGAAGCCATTTTCAGAGCCGTTTTTTTGAATTGGTCTAATTTTTCGAGATCTTTCCATTGGAACACTTAGTTTCAACATATACTACAATTTATTTTAAAATGAAAAGTCCATGCCTAGTTATTTTTGGCGGCACCAACTACCTCCAATGGCTATCCTATATCGTGGATTTACTGAGAAGTAAAGGTCTTTATAGAATAGCCTCAGACCAAGAGTCTAAACCTAAAGATGAAGATAAGCAAGCCAAATGGGAAAATAAGGAAGATCAAGCATGTGGGTTGATAGGAATGTCTATTTCTCTAGACTTTTGATTCCACATAAATTGATATCCCCGATAAAGCAATGAAATAACTCAATAAAGTTTTTGGAATTAAAAATGAAATTAGAGCCCATCAACTCGAAAATAAGTTGCTTACGTTGGACCCCAATAATGTTTCTTGCATTGAAGATTTTTTGTCCAAGTTCAAGACCCGTAGACTTCTCTTGGAAGGTGTTAAGGTTAAGAAAGAAGATGGTAGCCTTATCTATTCCATTCTTACTAAGTTAGGACTAGCCTACTTTGTGTTTGTTTCCACCTTACATTCTACTAGAGAAGCCTTTATTTCTCAAGGACAAGACTACAGGTCCCCCTCTTTTGATGTCTTTTGTGATTCTTTAATAAGGGAGCAAGAAAAACTTTTACATCTTGGTCTTCTTAAAATTGGAAACTCTTCTAAGAAAGCCTTAGCAACATAGCAACAACCAAGTTCAAAGAATCCTAAGAAGCAACTTCCTAAAATGAATGGTCCTAGACTTGTTGAAAAATCTTGGGCATTTAGAAATTAATGTGATTCTTCTTAACATGATAACAGTTTGTGAAGTTCTTTTGCAATTTTATCTTAGCTTGATCTTCATATCATTATTAGTGTGTGTTTGCTTCATCAAATTGCTATCAAAATAAAAGAGACGAACACAAAATATATGGCTTTCTGCCACAGCAAAAACCTCTCCCTCTTGGAGAGGAAAACCCACACAAAATTCTTCTTATAGAGATTCCAATTGACGAATACCAATAGCATGACCCTTGACACATTTTGCCACTCCAAGACCAAGCCATCAATCCTCTTCTCTGTCACTGCTGAGATCATCATGATTGCTGCACCATTGAAGCTATTACTGCTGCATCACTGAAATATTCACTGCTTCTTCTTCATCATGTCACTGAAATCTCTTGTCTTCATTGAGATCATGACCTTCAAGACCGGGATCATAACTGAGATAGGATCATGACTGTACATGTGCCACTATGAGATCCTTTTCATCATCATGTTGAAACTGTGATGATCCTTGTCATTCCTTCTCATTATAATGAGACTGATCTTCCTTGTCACTGCTTCTCCTAATTATGCTAAGACTATGGTATTACTCCTTCTCATTATGAAGACACCGTGATACTGCTCTTCCTCATTGCACCGAGGTTGTGATAGTCACTGAGATTAGCACTGTGTCTGTACTTTCACCAAGGCTAAGATCTCCTTGCACTGAGATCTACTTTAGTGATGCCGAGACTGTATCATGTAGGAATTTACAGGGGAGAAGGTTTCAGTGTAGTCAATTCCTTCAACTTGTGAAAAACCTTTAGCAACAAGACGAGCTTTATGTTTATCAACTTTCCCATCTGGTCCATACTTGGTTCTGTAAACCCATTTGCATCTAACAAGTTTTTGTCCCTTTGGTAGAGGAACAAGATCCCATGTATCATTTGCCAATAATGAATGATATTCTTCATTCATAGCTGCTTCCCAATCTGGATGGCCTGAAGCTTCCGCAAAGGTGTCAGGATCATAATTTACTGGAGCTTGAGCCAGTAAAGAAGAGGCTCTGTCAAACTGAGAACGTGTGCGTCGCTGATCTGTAGGATCACCGACAAGATCACCTGCTGCATCTCGAGTAGCACGAACCCATTTTGGAAGCTGAGGAGCTGAAGGAGGATCCTGAAATGGTGGGGGAGGATTTTCATCCTCGCTTTCATCATCTGAAGAAGAAATATTTTCAAAAGTAGAAGAGATAGGGAGAGGTGGCACATCCGCCGGACTAGGCTCGCAGGCCGATATATTTTCATCAAATTTTACATCTCTTCTAATGATAACATTTTTGGACTTAAATGGAATAAGTCTATAGCCTTTGACATCTTCAGAATATCCAACAAAAGTACATTTTTCACTCTTAGGTTCTAAAGCTTTATGCTTTTCATCTAGAATATGGGCCCACGCTTCACTTCCAAAAACACGAAAGTGACTTACATCTGGTTTGATTGAGCTCCATGCTTCTTCTGGAGTGATATTCTTTAAAGCCTTAGTAGGAGTGCGATTTATTATGTAATTTGCACAGTTAATTGCTTCTGCCCAAAAACTAAGACCAAGTCCTTTAGATTGTAGCATACAATTAGCCATTTCCTTTAAGGTGCGATTCTTCCTTTAAGCTACACCATTTTGTTGTGGAGTATAGGGAACAGTATGTTGCATTTGAATTCCATTCTCAGTGCAAAAGTTGATGAATGTGTTTTTAACATATTCTCCGCCATTATCAGATCTTAGCTTAAGAATTTGATGTCCAGATTGTTTTTCAACAAAGGCCTTGAAGGCCAAAAATGTGTTAAATACTTCACTCTTGAGTTTTAAGAAGTATACCCAAGTGCGTTTGGAGAAATCATCTATAAAAGTTAAGAAATACTTGCAGCCAGAGAATGAAACAACTGGAAGTGGACCACATAAATCACTATGCACAAGCTGTAAAGGTGCTGAGGCGTGCCAAGAGGCACTTTTTTCAAAACTGTCCCGATGATGTTTTCCGAGTACACATTCGGAACAAACACCATCTCTGCAAGATACCATAGGAAGACCTGTCACCATATTTTCTTTACATAGATGTTGAAGGGAGCGATAGTTTAAGTGACCAAATCGCTCATGCCAAAGTTTGCTCACTTCATCGTTATGAGCAACAAATACTGAGGGAAGATTTGATGACCCAAAGTTGTGAAACTTATACAACCTTGTAGAATCATCAGCGATGCCAGTAGCTAAAATTTGTTTAGGATCTCTTAGGTCCTTGATTACACATCATGAGGTGAAAATTCAACGATTTTACCTTCACCTGAATGAGTTATCTGATATACAGATAGAAGGTTGCAGGATAAGGTTGGAACACATAATACATCATTAAATTGACCATTCTCTAGATGAACAGTTCCAGTCCCTACAACACAAAGAGATCTATCATCACCAACATATATTTTTGGTGTTACAATCATTTAAAGAAGAAAACATGGCTTTGTTTTTGGCCATGTGATAAGAAGCTCCAGAATCAATGAGCCACTCATGAGAATGAGAAGAAGAAGATACATTTAGTGCATAGCCAGACCGAGATGCTTGACAAAAGTGCCATTCCTGAAGATGAAGTTGAAGTTGAAGATTGCTCCAAATGGATGTTATGTTTCTTCATCGCTGCTTCCAAGGCTTCCATCTTCTTAAAGCATTTGGATTCTAAGTGGCCATCTCGATTACAAAAGTTGCAATGTCTATCAGTGTTCTTCCATTTGTTTTTATTTGTCTTATCATTTTGTTGAAATGATTTTTCATTTTGAGGCTGAGATTGCTTAGGACCCTTGTTTGGTTTAGGACCATTCTTTTTAGGATATGACTTCTTAGGATTCTTTGAATTTGGTTGCTGCTGGGCGGCTAATGCTTTCTTGGAAGAGTTTCCAAGATTAAGAAGACCAAGGTGTAAGAGTTTTTCTTGTTCTCTTATTAAAGAATCACAAAAAGAGTCAAAGGAAGGAGACTTGTAGTCTGTTCCTTGAGAAATGAAGGCTTCTCTTGTAGAATGGAAGGTGGAAACAAACACAGAGTAGGCTGGTCCCAACTTAGTAAGAATGGAATAGATAAGGTTACTATCTTCTTTCTTAACCTTAACACCTTCCAAGAGATATCTAAGGGTCTTGAACTTGGACAAGAAATCTTCAATGCAAGAGAAATTATTAGGGTCCAATGTAAGCAACTCATTTTCAAGTTGATGGGCTCTAAGTTCATTTTTAATCCCAAAAACTTTATTGATTTGTTTCATTGCTTCATCAGGAGTATCAAGTTCTGCAATATGGAATCTAAGATCTGGAGAAATAGACATCCCTATCAATCCACGTGCTTGATCTTGCCTATTTTCCCATTTAGCAGCCTTATCTTCATCCTTCGGTTTCTTTTCTTGGCCTGAGGCTATTTTGTAGAGACCTTTACTTCTAAGTAAATCCTCAATGTAGGACAACCATTGGAAGTAGTTGGTGCTGTCAAGGGTAACTTGGTATTGACTTTCCATTTCAACGGAAACTGAAGCTAAAGATGTTGAAACTAAGTGTTCCAATGGATAGATCTCGAAAAATTAGGCTGTTTTAAAAAAAACGGCTCTGAAAATGGCTTCCGGATGAAGAAGTTATGGCTTTTGGAAAAAAAGTTGTTGAAGATGCCGACGAAGTGCGGGAATGTGCGGAAATGAAAAATCCGCCCTCACAAAAAGGAGATTTGAACCCAAGACCTCTACTCTCTTAAAATAGCTTTGAACCAATTGAGCTATACAAAAAATTTGAGAGAGAGAGAGAGAGGGGGGGGGGGGTGCTTTGGGTTGCGTACTTGCTTTGAGAAAGCTCTTTTTTCCTACAAAACAAAAAAACACAAAACCCAACACGGACATGCAAAGAAAACGAACCTTACGGCTCGAAGTTAGTTTTACCCGAAAACTAAATATTTTCAAAAATGAACCTTGCGGCTCAAAGTTAGCTTTAGCCAGAAACTAAATATTTTCCTCAATGTTTCTGATTTTCCGAGATCACACTAAGGCGCAGGGAAAAGAGCATACGCATGAGAAAAATCCTTCCTTTCTGTTTCTGATTTGCCCAGATCGCATAGAGTCGCAGGGCAAAGAGCATACGCAGAAATGAAAGGTATAGATCCGGTAATAAAAAAGGCTAAATAAACCGAAACCGAAATAAACAGAGAGAAAATAACTGTAAACTGCAAATAAACACTGTATACCTCCAGATCTAAAAAATGATGCAGCTAGGGCTACCGAAAACCTTTTTGCGTGAAACGAAAGGGGTTCCTCACTGGAACAGATGCTCCCAACACAATAGAGCAGTCCTCTCGGCCCGAAAGCAGTCAGAAACAGTAGATCTAGGAAACGGCAGTCGGATGCAGTGCTACCGACTTCAGATTTGGATCACCAACGGACGCGGCGCTCAAATAGCTCTGATACCATGTAGGAATTTACAGGGTAAGTTCCTCAGACAGAACACCAAAGGACACCGCTCACAACCAGATCACAGATCAATACACCAGTATTTTTGACGTGGTTAAAACCCTCAAAGAGGGAAACAGTCCACGGCCTGAGCCAACGCGGCCACTTCAGGCAATTTATTAATAAAAGAATGAAAATTTACATATGCTTCTCTCATAGACGGATTACCCTACAAATGACCCTCCATGCGCTTTAAATAGAAATCATGGACCAATCGGGTGTCAAGCCACGGATCAAGTGTCGGTAATACTGAGGAGAGAATGAACCGTCGGATCACTACATATCGTGACCGTCGGATTGTAAGTTACAAAATGTACAAGGTAAAGAAACACACTTTACCTAACTCTATACCTAACTCTATACTAGACCAAGTTGTATTTAACTATTTCCTATGTGTCGGAATATCCTAACATATCATCTCCTCACAATGATGCCTAGACTGTGACTGCGTATGGAATAAGTGCCTAGATAATGCACTATTGTGAGAGCATCGAGATACATGTAATACTCTTCACTGTAATGCCGAGGCTATACCTCTATTTACCTATGCGAAAATTACAGTGATACCATTCCATTCGTGGTCCCGATCTACTGTCTTCCTATAATGCGAGGTCTCCTTCCTACTCCTATCCATGGAGACCTAGTCTACCTGCACCTTATACCCATCCGAGGTGCAGTCAGACCCTTAAACACTTGCCCTAATGCAATGCGGATATGCTCCTTCTGTACATACGAAATCTCAGAGAGAAATGTGAGTTTTATCCTTAGCATTAACGGATACCCTAGATGGGTATTTATAGTTGTTTGTGCCTCTATATTGAGCCGACTTGAACTTGTGAACCGACATGTCTTTTATCCAAGGCGACATGACTGCCATTTATGTATTTAATTTAATATTGAAGCCGACTTGAAGAGTTTCTTATCAATTTGCTTGTAGACTTCTTGAGCTTGCCAATGGAGGATTGTTCTTGGTCTTGGAGGGCTGCTTTAGCTTGAATACATTTTACATAAGCTCATGAAGAGCTTCTTCATACATGACTTAGCTGACCTATTTGAAGCATATTTCAGGAGCATATAGGAACCCTAACTTCCTCAGAGCATATCTCATAAATTATAGCAATCCGGAGTTTGAAATTTCTACCACAGGTACATGAAGATCTTGCCTCCATCGTCTCCAAGTTTAATGCTCTGAAACACCCCAAAAGAAAAGTTATAGCAAAAATGTCATGCTAACTTGTTTGAAGCAGATTTCAGGAGCATTCATGAAGCCTAACTTCCTCAGAGCATATTTATGAAATTATAGCAAATCAAATTTTGAAATTTCTACGACAGGTATACAAAGATCTTGCCTCCATTTCGTCCAAGATTCGCAGTTTGAAACATCATAGAAGAAAAGTTATAGTGAAAAATTCCAAGATGATTCACTCACTTCACAAATCACATTTTTAACTCTATCTCTAAGACTCCAAGTGTATTCCTTAGCTTTTGTTGTGCACCTTAGATCTCTTCTTGCTTTGATGATATTCAAATGCACTCACCCATCCTTTATTTATAGTGTTTCTACGTTCACTTATGGGGTTGATTTGTAAAATTGGCTGGGCTGACCTGTACTTTATGGTTGTACTGACTTGACGAAATCTTTCATATCTCCTCATTTCTATTGAGTTAGGGGGAGTGCCATATATTGTTGGAAAGGTCTCAAAATAAGCTATTCAACCATATATCTTATGCTCCCATTTGAGTTAGGTATGTAGAGTAAAATTGCCTCCAAAGGTAGGGTATCCAAATTGGGAATCAAGAAAATGTTAGGTATCCAAACAATAGTTCCAACATTTTTCATATTGCAATCTTTATCTTGGACATATGTAGTCTCCCCCCATCTTTGACATCAATCATAATAATATTTCCAACAAAGTTGTTAATTAGATTTTCGAAAACTGAATTCTCACTTCATTTTCTACTCTTGCATGCAAATCATTAGTCACTTGCACTTCATTCATAGACCCAGCAGGCCTACATACTTTTTTCGGAGATGTCTTTCCATATGTGTTTTTATTTACTTTCATTTATCAAATTACCAATGATTTTCCCATTATGTGAACCCAAAAAGGTTGTGTGTATAATATATTTCTTATTCCTGTTTGTTTTTATGAGATCATACCATGACGGTGATATTCAATAGTCACCATGCAATCTCATGCATTCTCAATGGATTGAATGTCCATTGGTGTATTCTTAATGGATTGAGTTACACATTTCCATGGACAATGGTTGCGATATTGGGTTGAATCCTACATTTCAAAGCCTTGCCTCAACTTGATAAGGACCGCCGAGTCATAAGCGAAGTTGAGTTAATAGTCTACCATATGGATGATGTATTTTATCAGGCACTATATAGAAGTATGGGCCTCTATCCTGAGAAGTTTGATTGATGAGTCCCTTTAGGTACTAGGGAAATGGAAGTTGAGTTAAGATTACCTTGTATGATATTGATGATATTTTCCTTGATGAGATCCAAAAAAATTATAAAATTTTGTTTAAAAACAATCAAGCCTTGGTCATTTGTCCAGATGGAAATTAAGGATGGCATTATTTAACTTCTTTTTAATCTCCATTATTTGGCTTTTGTATGGGATCAAGAATGATGGAAAGGAGAGCTTCTTGGGCTTTTTCTTTGTTAACTAAGGGTTCATACATCAAATATCTTGAATGCTCATACACTACATTTAGGATTTCATGGAAGGTCGAAACAACAATGCCATTGAGAAGAGTGATCTTTGTCAAAATGATTTGAGTTCCTCCTTTTCTTTGTCTTAAGATGGAAAGACTTGGAGTTTCTATGTTTGTTCTTGAGTGATATGCTTTTATGATTTTATCTAGTATCTTTTCTTGATATGAGGCTATTCATAGTTGGACATTGTCATTCCTCTTCTCTTGAAGAAGGGATTATATGTGCCTTGCTTAATCTATCCTGATTCAAGCTGCAACTAACTTTGACTTTGCTTTCTTTCTTAATCTATCCTGATTCAAGCTGCAACTAACTTTGACTTTGCTTTCTTTCTTTTTGAATGTAGATCAAATAATATGATTTTTTTACCATAACTTAATATCACTATTGAGATGCTTACTCTTGGGTTCCCATTTGTAAGAGTAGGATTGTTATTTTTTTAAGAAGTTGCCCATGATTCCGTAATTGTTTTGATGAATATTTCATTTTCAAGCTAGAGGGGTTAGATCTTGAAAGGAATTAAACCCATAGTGTTGGGAGAGGATAAAATGAGAAATGGGCGAGTAGGTAGATGAGAAAGGGACGATAAAAGAAGAAATTGAGAGATTTGTGTGAGAGGTGTCATCCTAGACCAGGAACCTATCAAGCCTTTCAACGTTGAAACTTGGATAGACAATTTTTTTTTTTCATGTAAATTTCCCCCTTTTTGGCTTGACGTTAGAGAAATACATTGTATTGAATTATATCCTAGACATATTCATTATAAGGATCCTAATTCTTGAATAATAGATCCCCATTATTTTTCTTTGAATCTAAGATGTATATTGAAATCACCAACTATAACTTTGTTGAGAAGAGGGGAAAAGGAGAGAGACCCCAAAAGGAGATCAATCATCTTTTTGAGGTAGTTATTTGTTTTAAAGCATTTATTATTTGGAAAGGGAGGGAAGATTTGGTTAACTTGTGATTAGAGCTAGACCTCAAGCAGACCCTCTTAATTAAAGGATATCTCTTTGAAAATTTTCACGAAAATTGCCTTCAATTTTATTATCTCTTACCAAACTTGATTATATTTTTTGGGGAAGAATCACAAACATTTTCTCTTTTCTTCTTTGGGGTTTCCCAACCTCTATAGTTCCATGATTGAAACTTTATTATTTTGTAGGTTTTGATGTCTTACTTGTTTCAAATGTTTGGCTCAAGGACATTTGTTTCTTGAGAGGCTTATATTTAACTATCTTGATTTGTCTTTCTTCATTTTAGCTCTTTTGACTATATTTTCTTTTGACATTTTTTATTAATGTAAAAAAGTGCGCCATGACAACAACCATCACAAGCTAAGGTCTGTGGGCAAAGAAGCCCCACCTAGGTAAACTTTTCCATGTAGAGCAACAAAGAAAACATAATGAAACACAATAAACATGTCTACTAGCCAAAGGGAGATGTCATATTCGTGAGTTACCTACATTAGGAGGGGGTAGGGCCTTTGTCCTCAGAGGCAGTCTCGATCCATAAATTGTAGGCAGAAGATTGGTTGGAGGGGACTTCTGTCTATAATCACCCTGTGTTGGCCTTTTAGATCACTCTAGTCCAAAGATGGTCAATTAGATTTTTAGAAACTTGACTAATCAAAGGACTCTTAAGCTTGTAGTGAAACTTAGTTGCTTTTCTTTTATTGACCTCAACAAACTACTTTACTTGCCCTATGTCGAGGTCGATGAACATTAGAAGTTTTAGAGCGAGCGTAATGTACTCACTGGTGTTCCTCTCGAGGGCTTTGCTCATAGTATAGGTTGTGCATGTCTAATTGTCTATAAGTTCATGCAATGTACCGTGTCTAGTGATGCTCCTTAGGAGTATACCTTGTTTAAGGCAATTTTGTTGAAAATTTCGCAGCTCAGGGATGAATTCCTAAAAACAGCAAGTCTCAAGTTTGAATTTCCAAAAATAGTAAATCACTTTGCATTAATTTGTAATCAGGGATTGTTGATGGAAAATCCCTTCTGATCATCAATCAATCCTAATAGTTCAATTTCAATTTAATCATCAATATTATCATTAATATTATTGCTATTATTTTTATGATACTACTATATTATTATTAAAAAGAAATTCATGTCTCTCAATCATGGCTCTCAATAATGTTCTCTTGCACTCTCATTAATTCTCCTATTTGCTATTGAAAGCATAACCAAAATCAGAGTACTTTCTTGTTTTTCCCTTTCTAGTCCGTCTCTTGCAGATTCTTGTGCCAACTGGTTGGTTGATAGTGGTGCTTCAAGGCACTTTACTGGTTATAAAGAAGTGCTCTCAAATCTGGTTGAGAGGGAGAATAATCTGAAAATTATACTTGGAGATAATTCTACATATCGTATAAAGGGATCTTGTTCTGTTTCTTTTTATTTGGATCAAGAAGTTTTGTATGTACCTGGTTTAAAATTAAGGTGTTGCATGTGTTTGATAATTATGTTTTTGATATTTGTTGATGCATGTAAAATGAAAGAATAGTTTTACTTTTGTTTATGGATGTGCAAGAAAGTGTTGTCTTGAAAAGAAGTATAATGCATAGAAGGTTATGAAAGGATAGCTGATAGAAATTGAATGTTTAAGACAAATTGATTTTTATTCTCTCGCATTATATGGGAAATGACATAATCTTATGGGTTTTGGTAATTTTGATATTAGAGTTTATTGACAATAGTGGTTGGAGGTACAGATCATGACTTTTGCAAAAGATGGAATGACTGTTTCCTAAACTAACCTATTTTGTAGTGAACAAAGATGGATTATAACTAATATCATCGCAGGCAATGAAGTCAATTTTTATAATTATTATTACATACGTTCACTCAGGGATCAAGATTTGAAGATTTATATAAAATCAATGAAAGACCTATCCATGCATTTATTCATGATATGTAATCATTAATATAGACCGTGGCACCAAAAGTTCACTCATCTTCACTATTAAGCAATACCTCATGTGAGAAAGATGGTTTCCGAAATACCTGAGATTAGAGTGGATCATGATGGAGTTTTCCATGTGGTGTTCAACAAGATGTGTTTCTTCTGTTAATGACACGTGTCTGATGAACAATGGTAACTTATAGAGGCCAAATTAAGAGGGAGCTAACAACTTCCTTCAATCCCCATTAAAAAAAGTATTTGCAAGTTGTATGTTGTTTATTTGTGTCACTGCTCTTCTTTAGATTTATCTTTATAGATCTTTGATTATTCTTCTTGCATGAGTATTTGAATGATTCTTTCACTAACTTCTTGATGAGGATGCGATCAAGAAAAACAAATTCTGAAGATCATCAGGGTGCAGAATGTTGAAGAATCTAGGGCAATTAGAGTTAATGAGATTCCTCTAGCATGATAACTACTTATGAAGTAATTTAATTTTTCTTTTTAGCAAATTCTTCACTTTTTCTTATTAGAGTGTGTCTTCTTATATTCATCAAATAGTTACCAAAGACAAAAGAGACAAGAACACACAATGTTGGCTTATTGCCAGGGCCAAAACCTCTCACTCTTTGAGAGGAAAACAAGCACAAAATTCTTCTTATAGAGATTCCAATTGACAAATTCCAAGCCCATGACCCTTGACCTATTAAGCCACTCCAAGACGAAGACACCAATCCTCTTCTTTGTCACTGTTGAGATCGTCATCATCACTGTTGCTTCATTGAGGTCATTATTATTGCACCACAAAGGTCATTTGTTATGAATATAATTCATAATAAGTAAATAAATAAAATAAATGTAAATATTAAATAATCAAATATTGATTATGTTAAATGGTCATTAAGTTAAGTGAAAAGACATGTCTAAAAGACATGCCCAGTCACGAAAGGACACCTTTAGGTATATATATGCAGGTCCTCATTGTAACATTCATCACTTGTATAATTTTTATATATTAATAAATTATTAATTCAAATATCTTCATGTATTTTTACGTTTAAGTCAACAAGTTATCAGTTTTTATGCTTCAGTGGTATCAGAGCCATGGCGCACAATATAATCATGCAGGTCTTTGAACGTTGTTCGCCGCACAATGTGCCATTACGTTCACGTCTTGAATGTGTTGAACAATTTAGTAAAATTCAAGAAGCATTTTAGCATTTAGAAAAATCATTTGCAGAAGTTAAAGCATGTCTAAAGGAAATCGATAATAAGGAAGATAATAGCAGTAGTGAAGAGTTTGATGTAGACATTATGTGTGATGATGATAAGTCTGACAATGAAGTTGAGACCATGAAGGATCTCAGTGATTCTAAACTAACCCCCTCCCATATTGACAGAGACGAGTTTGGTGAAAACTATAAGCAGAAGGTGATGATTGAACAAAAAAATAGTGGGCAACCCCCATAGTCACCAAGGAACTTAGAAGATATTGATGTTTCTGATGATATAGTTGAGGGAGAAGAGATCAACAAAATCGCCCAACATTACATTGGAAAGATAACATCTGATGGTGAAGATGACACTGACATGGCTGTAGATATTGATTTGATACATTGTGAGGGAGAAATCAAATCACCTGAAGGGAAAATAACCATTTCTGCGGAACATCGTAAAAGAGAAGATATTCTTAGTTCGATGGTTGTTCCAGGATCCAACAATGCACCTCTGGATGAAAACAATTCGTCAAAGGAGAATCCAATTGGCAAGACTCTGCAAAAATCTGAAAAGATGCCTAAAACCATTTCTAAGCATGGTCGTGATAGTAATCAAAGTCAGATAGGATCTGAAAAGTATAGCTCAAGACAGGATAACATAATTTGAGCAGAAAAGAAGGATGAGTTGGATTTAGATATGAGAAGAAATCGAGATGTCACCTTATCTCAATCCCTCTTTGAATCTCTTGCTAGACTTGAAATTACCTCTAATAGAAGAGATCTTGAGACACGATAGGTTGCAAAAGTGATGAACAAAGAAAGGTTTACAAATGCTAACTCTGAAAGGGCTTTTGAACATGCAACTCTTGTGGGAAGCTCTGCCCATGATGAAGATACCTTCAAGGGACATGCTTCTACGAGGGCTCAGATTGCTTTTGCTAAAGATTTGGATGATGCTGAAAGTTTTGATCAACATCTTGATGGACATCAGTCATATCAAAGTCCTTTTGATTCTAATTCAAGAACAAAGGTTCCAGATGTTATGTAGGGTTCTGGGAGGTATGCCGACTATTTAAATAAAGTAGGTAAACTAAATGACAGAGCATCAAGACCAGCGAATGAAAGCGACATCTCCACTGCCAAAAGCTCTAGTATGGAAGACAAAAATTCAAGATATGAAATGACACTCAAGACTGCACCAGATGATGATGTAGTGGCTAAAGAAAAATTCAATAATTCCAATTTTTCAAAGGAGAGTGAAAATGCAGAAAGATACAAGCCCATTGATTCACAATGCAAACGGCCTGTGGACCTAAGTGGGAGAAAGGATGCAAGATCATTGGGATTATCAGTTATGCGCAATGCATCAAAGGACACCAAGAATGTTGAGATTAAGAAACCACCACCTTCAGCTCTAAGAGCGAGTGTAGCAGCTGCTTTAGTATTCAAAACAATAGTAAAGACTGAGCTAAGAGTTGCTGTAATATCTGATTATGATGGAGGAGATTCTAATGAACAGTTGCAGGCTGCTATTGCAGCAAGAGATGAGCGATTAAGTTCATTTGCTTTGATTGGTATACCTTTTCTTGCAATGATGTTTTCTGAAAGATGTTCATTGCTTAATCAGAGCAGAGGTGTACGCGCTGATCCCACTCCTATTCTAGAGGACCTTCATTGGCTTCTACTAATATCTGGGCATGTCCATGCTAACTCTGGTGATGGAGAGACTCCATTGGTTCCAGAGACAATACAAGTTCAATTTTTGGATTTAAGAGAACAAAGAATCATCCAGTAGTGGATCTATCTCGATGTATTATTGATTTGGCAGAACAAAGTTTGGATTCAAATATGCGAGAAGCAATTTTCAGTCCTCGGCTAATGGAGGCAGTGGTATGGTTTTTTGCAAGGTGGACTGGTACATATTTAATGCCACGTGATGCTGGTAGGGAACCATATTGTACGCCTGGTCAGGAAGGTGAAAGGCATCCTGAAATGTAGCTTGGAAGGAGTGGCCTTCTAAAGGTATTTGGAGAAGAAAAGCAAGGGAAAGTTTTGCTTGAACTCTTATTCCCATTGCCATTATGACATTGACCTTATGGCCTGGAGAGCGAAACCTGTAGGAAATCACATGTTTCCAGCTTCTACCTGCCTTGGTTCGACGACGAAATATATGTGTTCACCATGTAATACTGGATCCATGGAAAGAACTTTCAAAAGCCCTTGCAAATGAAAGAAACCTGTTTCAGTTACAACACGCCTTCAACGACCACTTGTAGAGATTCTTTGCAGCTCTGCTTGGGGAATGGATGGTATTAGGCTATATCGATTTTATGCTTCCCCTCATTGCAGAGCAACCACGCAAGTGCCAACCGTTTTTGTGTTGCCGCCGGTTAATCGGAAGGCCTCGACCCCGACATCGGACAAAATCACCAACCATTTTTGTGTTGCCGCAGGTCAACAGGCAGGCCTCGGCCCACTCTCCACTTCCCGTTCGAGCTGCCAAACAACCCTGTCAGTTTATTTGTTCCCATAGGCTGATAGCCCATTCCACGTCGAAAAATTCCGTTGTTCCCTATTCCATTGTTCCTCTCCTTTTAATAGTTGACTGTCGCTGTTTTAATATTTGTGGTTTCCACCGTCACCGTGTTGCTCTCTCCAACGAGAAAAGTATTCCGCTCAACTGTCATGCCAATTGCATGATTTCGTTCGAAGTTTGCTGAATTGGTTGCTGTTGCCTTTTCTAACAGCCTTTTCACACTTCTAGCTAGACATTAGTTTGACCAAACGGCAAGGCACCACATCAATTCGATTATTAATGGTTAATTATTATATATTTATAATATATAGCTATATTACATTACAAATATTTAAAAAATTTATTAGAGTTATAAAAAAATTAGAGTTATATAAAAAAATTAGAATTATTACAAAAAAAATTAGAGTTATATATAAAGTAAAAAAAAATAGTTATTAAAAAATATGATAACCTTGGATTCAGGACAGTGTTACCAAGCGAATTATATAGGCAGAGGTGCCAATGGAGTCGAGTTATTTATGCCGAGATGACAAATGCAAATTGAAGGCAACTGTTGACAATAAACTTTGAAGACAAAGCTTTTGAAGAAAGGGGCTATGTTATGAATATAATTCATAACAAGTAAATAAATAAAATAAATGTAAATATTAAATAATCAAATATTGATTATGTTAAATAGTCATTAAGTTAAGTGAAAAGGCATGTCTAAAAGACATGCTCAGTCACAAAAGGACACCTGCTTAGGTATATATATGCAGGTCCTCATTGTAACATTCATCACTTGTATAATTTTTACGTTTAAGTCAACAAGTTATTAGTTTTTATGCTTCATCATTACAATTGTATTGTTGTTGTACCTCCACCTATATCATTGCTGCACTCTCACTGAGATCATCACCATGTCAACTTGGTCTCTATACTGACCTTGTCTTCATCGAGATCATGACTGTGTTTACATGAGCACTTCTATGCTGAGAATATAGTTGCACCAAGACAAAGAGTATCACTGTATGATCACCGAGATCCTTATCATTACAATGAGACTGTGACTGGGAGCATGCCGAGAGTGTATTATCCTCTTCATAACAAGTATGTTGAGACTGTGTATGCTACTGTGGGATCATTGTGATACTCCTTCCACAAACAAGCCGAGACAGGAATAGTGAGATTACATTTAGAATGTATGTCGAAACAATGAGGATTATCGAGCTCCTTCTCATCACATATATGCAAAGACAGTTGATATCCACTGGGACTGTGATAGTATTCTTCCTGCATCGAGATCTTTCCTACACCGAGATTGTTTCAGAGACATCCAAAATTGTGTCCTCCTATAATGCGGATTGCAGACCCTTGTACATGTCCGAGATTTCAGAGATCCGAGATACTGTACATATCCGAAGTTGCAAAGATGTTCGAAATTATCTGATTGTAATTCTGAACTTACACGCCTATGTATAGTGGTTTGACCCACATATTAAGTCGACATAACATAGTGAACTGTTGTGTCTCATTTTTGAGCCGACATGACTGCTTTTACATCGTTTTGCTGACCGACTTCTTGAAGAGGATTGTGCTTGTCTTGGAGCGATGATCTAGACACTGTTTATGACTCAAATATATTTTTCTCATGCTCAAGAAGAGATGCTTCATACATGAAATTGATCTTTTGACATATTAATAAATCCTAAGGCTCTCAATGGGAGCCACTAATAAATAAACCTCTTGCTCATGAAACCCATGTAGCAAGGCATACAAAAATAATTTTGTTCTCTTTATTGCATCATTTACAAAGATCATGTAAAAGGGAGTTAGCTTGTAAATTTGAAATGAAATATCTTCATTTGATGCACTACTTTATGGGTGTTGAAATATGGTAAAAGCCTGGTGAGATTTTCTTTTCTCAAGGAAAATATGTTGTCAAGTTGCTATAAAGATTTGGTTTGACAGAACGTAAATGCATGAATACTCCAATGGAGGTGAACTTCAAAAAGATGTGTGGTAAAACTACAGGCCCTTATTTGGCAAATCCTTCTGATTATCGACAACTGATTGGGCATTGATGTTCTTAGTGAACACTAGACCAGTCATATGTTTTACGGTCAATATTCTGAGCCAAAATACGATTAAGCCATTACATGCCCACTGGATTGTTGCAAAGCATGTGTTGAGATACCTACAAGGGACTATCAATCTTGGATTGAGATAGTCCCTTGTGGCTAAAAGTGTAAGACTTTCATGGATATACTGATGTTAATTGGGCTGGTAACTCTATTGATAGAAAGAGCACTTCTAGGTGCTGCTTTAGCTTGGGATCTGCCATGATCTCTTGGACGAGCAGAAAATAGAACTCTGTTGCATTGATTACAACTGAAGCTGAGTACATTGTTGCTAGCATGGCTACCTGTGAGGCAGTTTGACTAAGAAATCTTTTTGGGGAACTATTTGAGCAAGTTCCAGACACGACAATTATATTTTGTGACAATAAGAGTGGGATTTGTCTTGCATACAATCCTGTGTTCCTTGACAAGTCCAAGCACATTGAGATCAAATATCATTATATCTTGGACATGGTGCAAAGAGGAGCAATGAAGCTCCATCATATTTTGAATGATGATCAAATAGCTGACATTCTTACGAAGCCTTTACCGAAAGGAAAGTTCTTGGTTTTTAGAGAGCAGCTTGGACTTATGGTCGTGACCCTTTCGAGAAGCAGTCACAACTGTTCGAGAACACTGAGCTGCCGTCCCCCCTGTCAAAGCTCACAGGATTAGGGAATGATGCCAGAAAGCTCATGAGGATGCGAGACCTCTTGTGTAGTGTGTGTGTGCCACAAGAGTAAGCCTTAGTATGCAATTGAGCCACACTCTTGGACGTGGGAAGAGCCACTTATCTGGCCAATTGGTGTAGTGAGACGTGTTTGTGTGACTTGTCTAGGATGCAGGTGTTCCACCACTTGACATTTAATGAAACTTGGTTGTGCGAGATCCTTGTCTTGTGTTTACAAGTGGATCCCCCCAAGCAGAGATGAGACCTTGTTGTGCGAGATCCTTGTCATGTGTTGACAAGTGGACCTCTCCAAATAGAGATGAGACTTGGTTGTGCGAGATCCTTGTCATGTGTGGACATGTGGATCCCCCCAATTAGAGATGAGACTTGATTGTGCGAGATCCTTGTCATACGTTGGCAAATGGCAACCCCCTAAAGTGAATATAGGGTGATAGATTAGTCTCCTCTATTGTCTGTGGATATAGGGTGGTAGTTGGAGCTCCCTTGTGATGATTCTTCTTCATTAGAGTGAGACATCATTGTTCCCGATGATATAGAGTAGAGATGAACAAAGATGAACAAAGAAAGCATAGACCTTTTGTTGGAGAAAGAAATTCCTACCGAGATGAGAGGGAGTGTTGAAAATTTGGTAGCTTAGGGATGAATTTCTAAAACTAGAAAGTGTCAAGTATTACTTTCCAAAAACAGTAAATCACCTTGCATTAATTTGTAATCACATATTGTTGATGGAAAATCCCTTCTGATCATCATTCAATCCTAATAGTTCAATTTCGACTTAATCATCAATATTATCATTAATATTATTATTATTCTTATGATACTATTATATTATTATCAAAAAGAAATTCAAGTCTCTCAATAATGTTCTCTTATAATCTCATTAATGTTCTTACCTCTCTTACTTCCATTAAAAAACTTGTCATAAAATATTCCTCTTACGCATGTCATAAAAGATTCCTCTTACAAGGATGACATGTAAGATTTCTCTTACACAATCATTAAAGGCATGTCATAAAAGATTCCTCTCACCGTCTCATTTAAGGCATGTGTTGCCTCCATAATGGAATTCTAATTGTCTCTCCTTAATGGCATGAGTTACTCTTCCCTTAAAGGCAAATGTAGATCCTCCTCAAGGCATGTGTATTGCTCCTCCTTTATGTCAATAATTCATTGCTCCTCTTATATATGTGGGTCTCATATCAGCTCACCTCACTTACTTGTGCATTGTGAATTCAAACTTTAGAGAGTTTTGACTATTGGAGAGACATGAAGGAGATTACGACAGAGGGAGACTTGGAGAGTAAGAGTAGAACTTGGTGAGCCAAGGTTGATTATGTGTTTGCTTCATTTGCTGCTACCAGTGATTTCATGTTACAACTTGTTCATATTTTGGTGAACTTTTTCATTCTCTTGATCTCTCATTGTACTTTGTATCTCTGCTGAACTATTGATATCTAATAGAAGAAGAATCTGGATGGGTTTTCCCCTTGTGGGTTTTGCCCTGGTCATTGGACCTAAATTCTTTGTGTCTCATTGTGTTCTTGGTTGTCTTCTATTGTGCATATGGTTTATGTTTTATCTACGATTGCTTAACTAATATTGCAACATAAAGAAGTTTTTTAATAAGTGGTTGTTACAACATAGTGATAGAACATCAGAATTTCAACATGGTATCGGAGCTTTGGTGAAGACAAGCTCAAAAAGACAAACTCCATTTGCAGCTCTTTTTCTGCTGGAATATCTCTTGCTGTCCTCTCCATTTACAATTTATTATTATTATTATTATTTATTTATTTATCAAATTCTGTTGGAATATCTCTTGTTATCTCTTCTACTTGCAACTCATTTTTCCGCTGAAATATCCCTTTTCATTTGCTGCTAAAATATCACTTGTTGCCCCTTCTTTCTTACTGCTGAAGATCTTATTTGTTGCTCCTTGCTACTGAAATAATATCTTATTTGTTGTCATATTTGCTACTGAAAGTAGAACCAACATCATAGTACTTTCTTGTTTCTGCTCTTTCTAGTTAGTCTCCTACAGATTCTTGTGACAACTGGTTGGTTGATAGTGGTGCTTCAAGGCACTTTACTTGTTATAAAGAAGTTCTCTCAAATCTGGTTGAGAGGGAGACAAATCTGAAAATTATGCATGGAGATAATTCTACATATCGTATAAAGGGATTTGGTTCTGTTTCTTTTTATCTGGATCAATAAGTTTTGTATGTACTTAGTTTAAAAGTAAGGTGTTGCATGTGTTTGATAATTATGGTTTTGGTATTTATTGGTGCATGTAAAAGTAAACAATAGAAGTGGCTCACTATTCCTTGGAGAAGTGGATCCCATTGCAACTTAATCTAGGCTTCCATGGTTTTTTGACTTGGCTAGTAGCCATTAAACTTTCGTATCGAAGTGTTCTCATAGAAAAATCATGCTATGGAGATGGGAGATCCAAGTTTACATTTAATTTCATTTTGCCATCTCTTTTCTTTGGAAATGTAGAATTAGCGATGTTTCTTTCATGCTTGGATTTTTTGCAACATCCTCTACAAGGGATTTGAAAGCATAAGCAACTTGTTCTAAAGGATGTGACTAACATCCTTTGATTTGTCTCTCCTAGAAGTGGAGCATCCTTTGATTCTTCCTTATTAGACTCCCCAACACCATGCTCCAGCCTCCAACAACTCTTGTGCATCCTCCATGATAGGCATCTCTGTCTCCACCCTCCATGAACTCGTTCTGTGAATCATATCCAATGAAATGGCATTTGTGTCAGGTACTTTGTTTATATGCCTCACCCACAACTTGAGATTGGAGTAGACATAGCACATATCATTGAGGTGGTGGACATCTAACCTGCATGAGGACTATTTTGTAATTGGAGGATGCGGTCCCATGGACATATACCATAAATTAAATCAATGAAATTATAAAAAAATTAAAATTTAATTTGAATATTTCCAAGCTGTTGCACTTCTTGGAGTGTATCTTCTCAAAGACACTCCAGTTGCACTCAGATATTGAAGAATTGCAGGTTTGACCCAACACCCGAATGACAAGTTTTTACAACTTTAGGACTCTTCTGCCATAGTTTGCTCGCCAAACATCTACAAGAAATAAATGCAAAGGATTCAAGGGAAAGACGAGACTTATATTTCCATTGAGTAACAAATAGATTGAAAGGATATACATTGAAATTTGAAACAAATTTTACTTATAGCTTGGCATCTGAGCAGTCTTATCTTGGATAACCATATCATACCCAATTGTCCCAACACTTAGTTATATATCTCAATTTGTTAATGAAATGTCTAAATGTTCAGTGCAAATCAACACCATATTCTGAACGCATCAGAAAAATCCATGCATAACCTCTGCATGAAACCTAAATCTTCATGCATGAGTATGTGGGCTTGAAGCAGAGCCCTATTGCATCGAATGAATGATAGAGGGTGTTGTTCCATGGCACATCAATCACATCCCATATCTTGTCTCGTGTATTGAATCCCTCTTTGTCCTTTGTCATCATAGTACTAATGGATAGCTTCCATGGCGTCATACAAGTAACCCATTGTGGGCTTCTCACAATCAAGATTTGAAGAACCTTTACCATGTTGAAGTTTTTAGCTGGGACCAGTGTCTTCCACATTGACTTGGTGTCTAGCATATGGGAGAATGTCCAAAAGTGGTCCCTAAGACATTAACTTTATTTTATAAAATTAAAGTGACTCTTGTGCATTATTAATGAATGAAATGTTTTTGAAATGATTCAAGTTGTGATAATGAGAGATTATATCACAACCATAGATCTCATTCGCCAAGGATTTAATTTGAGCCATTAGATCTTAGGGTTAGGTAAAATTCGTTATGATGAGACATAAAAGGAGTTTCTAGGGAAAGACACAATATTATTCAATTCATTTTTTGAATGAGAGAGAGAGCAAAGAAGAGCAGTAGAAAGAGGAGAGGAGCAACAAGGAGCACACAAACCAAGGAGAACACACAACATTTATTGCAGTCATTGCACAAATTTCAAGGCAGTGTTTTTGCACAAAAATCGAGGAAGCTTGGCACATATTTTGAGGCATATTTCTGTACAGAAATTAAGGGTTTTGGCACAGATTACGAGGCTATATTTTCTGCATAGAAATCAAGGGTTTTGACACAAATTTCAAGGTAGTCCCTTCTGCACAGAAATAGTCTTGGCACAAATTTTGAGGTGGTGAAATGGCTCAAAATTTGAGATAAGTACAATGAATTGTTACTGAAAATGAAATTCGCTGTAAACTCATTTTATTTTTTCTGGTGGCTCATTATAAAAATTCTCTCTTTACTGGTTTTCCCTTCAGGGTTTTCTTAGGGGCATTGCCTGGAAATTTCTGTCATTTAATGTGCTTATTTTCCCTATTTTCTTCTCAGCATTTGCAGTAAATGATTCAATGTCTATCCATTCATAAGTTCAGTTTTTGAATGCATTTGTGTATGAGAATTAAATGCTAGCATCAAGAAACTGAGAAACTTATTGAGATAGGAAACCGTGATTGGGTCAAATTAAAATTTACATACCAAAGGTTCCTTGATAGAAAACAACTCCATGCACATCTGAAAACTTTGATTTTGTCTCACATGTTGCACTATGGCTTGCGCATCCACTTTAGTGCCATAGACACAAGCATTCCACTCATTTGAGAGAAACATCCTATACGAATCCAGCATAAAATTGTGGAGAGATTGAAGAGAAATGAAGCTAGTTGTGGCATGCGTGATAGTAGGATAGAGCAACTTCTTACCCCTTGTGAACTGTCTCATGAGTGTCAGAACAAATGTATGATTGTATATATATTTAGCAACACTCTTAGCTGGCCCAATAATTTCCTTGATCCAAGGAATTTTGCCCATGTCCTCTAGCATCAAATCAATGCAATGGGCGATAAAAGGAGTCCAATATAAGCTCAGATACATCTCCATGAACATTCTTGCTAGCAACAACATAATTAGTAGCATTGTCCCTAATGACTTAGACAACATACTACAGAGCTATCTCCTAGATGAGGTTATCCAATAACTCCCATGTTAAATGCATATCTTTAACATATGCAGGTGCATCAATAGATTTGATAAATGTTGCCCCTTGGGATAATTAACTAAGAAATTGACAATGGACCTGCCCTTCCCAACTATGCAGCCATCTGACATAATTGTACATCTTGTTGTCTCCTATGATTCCTTTAGCTCGCCCAAACACTCTATGCTATCAAGCTTCTCCCCTTGAAGGAGAGGCCCTCTCAAGTCATTATAAGAAAGGCCCTGGTACCCTAGACCAAGAATGGTAGAAACTTCAAATGTGGAATGGGTTGTTCTTGGCAATGTTGAATGGTATGTCACTCCATAGATAACATTTTACCACAATTTTTTTAGCCTCCTCCTTTGATTTCACCATTGATTGAATAGAAAGTTGTCCCCTAGGCACGAACCTTCGCACAAAGAAAGGTGAGGACACCAAGGGGCTAGGCATTTTGGAATCTGAGCCTAAGAATTGGCTTTCCCCCACTCTTGAGAAGCTTGTAGATCTATTTGCAAGTGCAAGCCTCATTTCTTCCCTTTGATCTCTCTTCTTTGCATTTCAAAAATGGATGGATTTGCAATGTGGACAATTTTTGGGGTGGATGCTGGGAAAATCAACACTACATTCACTGGGATTTCGGCAAGGTGGAATTTAGCCTCATTCTTACAAATGCTTAGATGGTGTCAATGAGAACTATAGATTTCCCCTTGTTTTCTTGACGCAAAATGGTCATGCTAGCCTTCCCCTTAGCAAATACACAAATGAACTTCAAAACACTGAACCAATGCTTTAAATTGTGTTTGAAAAGAGTAGGGCTATAATTTCGGTTTGACTCACGATAGATACAAAATTACTGTGATAATTTGAAAGCGGAAAATTATTGCGATTATTAATGATGATATTATCGTCGACTTGAAATTTATCATCATTATCTTGATAATTCTGATGCATGTGCGATAAATGCAACACTGGTATTCACAACTTCTAAGAGATTGTTGAAGTTATCCATATTTCCTTCACACTTTTATTGTCCATGGGACAATGAATTAGATCTAGCTCAATAGTCAGAGTGATCAACATGGGGGCTGATGGATGAGGTTTTATTAGATACATCCATAAACCCTTGGTTCGAAGAAGGCCATTAATTTGGTTTGCCCAAACATCATAATTAGCCCCATTCAATTAGGCAGTAGGCCATTTTCAGTTCACCAGATTCCAAAAACAACAAAGAAGCTTATGTAGAGTCTTCAAAAAATCACTTTGATAGGCACAAGAAAAGAGAGGTACCAACAACTCCAGGGAACTAAATTTGTAGCAAAAGAGGAGAGTGAACTGGTAGGAAAAGAGGGGTTTAAACTTTAAACCCTAGAGAAACTCAAGGTTTTTCAGAAAACAAATACGCAGCAAAAGAGTGGAGTGTATAGGCTTTAAAAGAGGTTTTTACACCCTTGGAAAACCCTAGAAAGATGTATTGGCCTTAAAAAATTGAGGTTGAATTGAATCAATGTTATCAGAACTGGACTAGTAGGCACCCCAAAATGAAACTGTATAGAAACTAGAAACAAAATGGAACACAAAACCGTTCGACCAATATGTGTGTGTGTATGTGTGCATCCATTTGAATCCAAAGTTCAAATTATCATACATAAATATGCAATGTTTCTTATGTATATAGTAGGTAAGGGTGTATATAACCAAAATATCATTGATATCAAGTTGAGATTCACAAATGAATCGAACTGAACAATAACCAACACAATTTTTGCAATGAAGAAAGAGATAAACAACACTAGGGCAGCCAAAAGAGGCACAACCCTAGAGAGATAGATCTACCAAAAATGGAGAGTACAATGCTTTATGGTTCGACAAAATAGTTGGAAATGTAACTAGTTTCGGTCTTCATAATTGTTATTGTGCTCATTTCAATATGTATCTTATGTAACGAACAAAAGAAGAAAGAAAAAGTTACTATTTTAAAGCATGGGTTTCATGCTTATTATTGATGGTCTTCTAGGTAAAAGCATGTTATTCATGCTACTAGGGTTTGTTAGGTCATAAGATTTATTGTCGTGAGTCAAGAGATTCAACAACATGATTATAAGACCCTTTCGGGTAAGATGTAACTCGTAAAAGAATTTATTTTGAGTCTAGAAGGTCCTAGAAACCTCCAAAGTGTAAGTTGGCCCTGGCAGCTTCAAGTCGCCCAAAAGGAGGGAATTCGACCCCTTGGAAAGGCTATAAATGCAGGGGGCTTCAATTTCATTTGACACACTCACTCACACAAGTTCGATCTCTCAAGAAGAAGTTTAAACTGAAGCTGTGAGAAGCAAGAGAGGAAGAGCGAAGGTCTAGAAGACAAGGAGAATCGATGAAGAAGGAAAGTCTATTTTTGGGCTCTATCTCTCTCATACGTACGAAATCTAGGGTTTTTGCAACTTCTAGGAAGGTTGAAATTGCAGGTCCGAATTGTAGGAGATCAAGTTGCAGGATCGATTTGCTGGAAGAGCGAATGTACTGATTTGACTTCGTTGTTCTTGGGAAACATCATATTGCTCAAGTAAGACCTCTTAAAGAACTGTCTTAGGGGTTCTGCAACATCAACAAAGCCGAAGTTGCAGTTAGAAGCTGGCTGATGCAGGATTGAACCTTGTTGATCTGATCTTATTGGAAGGGTTTCTTGAAGGGCTAACTTGGTACTTGGAGGAAGGACTTAGTCTAGGGTTTGGGTCTTGGTTTTCTCATTTGAAGCAGATTCTACACGAAGAGGAGATTATTCTGGGTTTTCCCCTTGGAGGGGTTTTACCTTGGCTTGGATCCTAATTTTTGTGTCCATTGTTTTTACTATTTGTTCTTGATAGTTGTTTGGTGAAGAATAACCAATAAAGAAAACACAAGACAATAAATAAAGTTCACAAGCAATTATTAAGGTTAAGGAAAATATGAATTGATAGCTGCCATAGTGCATTTTCCAACATAAACAACTTGTATAAGAATCAAAAAATGATAACAATATGTGAAAATATAAACATGAGTTGTGTACGGAAAACTAAAGAGGTAGGGGGCTTTCCCCCAGGAGGGGTTATGGATCTACATTGAATTAAATAGGTTGTGTATAACCAAACCTAGAAATATAATAGAGATGTACAAATAATGTTGGCCATGGTCAAATGTGAAAATATTGTTGGAATTTGGGTAGGTCAGAAGGTTTTTCTAAGAGAAGGAAACCCACCGAAAGTGAGTTGGTTGGGCAAGTTACCCAATTGGTTGGGGTTTTGACCCAAATTTGTGGGTTTGGATCCAAGTCAATTAATTATTTATTCTAATTTATGGTTAAACGGTTGAGTGGGAATAACCTTAAAGGGCCAATGGTTCCCCAAATAACCTAAAGGAAAACTATAAATAGGAGGCCAAAGGACTTTCACTTGTGGAGAGAGGGAGGCTAAAGGACCTAGCTGCAAATCTGCCTTACAGGAGCTGCAGTAGCAAGGAGGCCGAGTTTCTCCATGATCTGATCAGCTAAAGGAGCCGCTACCAAAAGGGAGGAGGCTGAGTAGGAGGATCTAGCCACAGTGCTGGAAGGTCATATCTGCAAGGAGAAAGTCAGATTTGATTGCTGGAAGGTCATAACTGCAAGGAGAAAGTCAGATTTTGAGTGTTGGAAGGTCATATCTGCAAGGATAAAGTCAGATTTGAGTGCTGGAAGGTCATATCTGCAAGGAGAAAGTCAGATTTGAGTGCTAGAAGGTCAGATCAGTGTTATTGAAACCAAACCAGAATTAGCAGAACTGGCCGGTAAGATCAGTATGGGTTCAAAATTGGCCTGGTTCGGGATCAGTTTTGTGTGGTTTGTATCTGTGCAGGCCAACATAAAAATTTTGCCTTTTATTTTTTTATTTTTTCATTACGTTGGCCCACTTCTAATTCTGCCTAGGGTCCTCAACCTAATAGTAAAAGTGTCATTTTCCTTCATCTTTCATTTTCATCTTTTTACTTAAATTTTTAACATTACCATGAAATGACTTAGCATTTTTGAGAGTGGTTTCAACCTCATTGGATTTCATATGGAGAAATTAGAAGTTTAGATCTCACTCAAAATCCATCAAATTTAATAGTTTTTCAGGATTTCAAGATCCCAGTATTGCAACGTCATAGATGTCCATATTGGGATCTTCATCATTAATATGACCCTCTAGGCATTAAAATAAGAGAAAAAATGTCGCATGTAAAGTCAATATTTTGTTTGAGTGGGATACATTTTTAGTAGAGTCATGATAGAGGAGTTTGACAACCAATGCCACTAACATCAAAGTACAACTAAGTGGACTTGATTGTGGGGGAAAACTCCACAGTTAAGCGCGCTTGAGCCAGAGGCGATTTGGGATGGGTGACCTCCCAGGAAGTCCTGGTTACCGGGTGCAAACCCCGGAAGTGATGATTGACGCTATGTGATTCATTTCACTAGTTTCAATCCCACTTCTTCACCTCTGTGAGCATCACCCGATGCAATGAGTGCTAAGTGGACTATTCAAAAATCATGAGAAATCAGTCAGTTACGACTACCTCTCATGGAAATGGTCATAGATGAATGACTTACTTAACGCTGTTGAATCCCAAAATGATATCTAACATTTTATATTTTTCGTTGTCCAATTATGTCTATATCGTGTTGGCCAAGTGCATAACCTATTCTATTGAAAACAATAAACTCTGAGGTTAGGCTGGATGATATATGGATGTGCAGAAGGCAATTTTTTGGACAGTGGACTCAAATTTCTATTTGAGACTACTAAACCACTAATTTCTTGTACTTGAAGCTGTCATGCTTTTTCCCTCAATTTGATGAGGCTTTTGCATTATTTCAGACGGAAAAATCTGCATTTGTATTAGTAAAATTAAACTACATTCCTCATATGCTATTACATGCCCTTTTTTCCCTACTGCTAAAAAATGTTCATAGTGTCTATCCACTTGACCATTGACTCTGACTGTTGAAAGTTTTAAACTGATTACTGACTGTATATATTTGACCTGATAAAAAAGTTACATTTACATTACTATAACTTTTAATATGACAAAAAACTTAAAAAGCTTTAGCCACCACTGAAGCCCTTTAAGGCCACAAATTTTGTTGAGATTTAAGAGTCTTGCCGTCTCTGACTTCCACCAGCTGAACTTCACCCAAAGGCACATTTGAACCTCTGCCTGCTGATTCAGTCAGCTCTCTAGAGGTATGGCAAATAGAAAAGGATTCAAAGACTGAAGCTAACTCTTTTAGATTTGTTGCCAGATCCATTAAGTCCAGATTATAAATCTGCTGCTTACTAGTCATCCAGTTTACCATTACTGATAAGTCCCTATAAACTTGTATTATTTGTAATGAGTTTTTTTCATTATTACAATCACTTTGTTCTTTATTCTACTTCTTCAATTTTCCAACTTGTTTAAGTACCATTAATTTTTATTATCTGGATTTGTTGGTTCCTTTCAATGGCTCCATTTTTAAAGTGTGATGTTTAATGACTAGATAATCTATTCATGATGACACACTTGACAAAATGACTGAACAGGTTAAGACAATGAGGGCACTTCAGTATTTTCCAACGATTGAGGATCCCAACATCAGAAGGTCATTATTTGAGGTTAGTATTGGAGAAACAAAGGCTTGAATTTCTTCATTGTAATACTGTTGTTATATCTTGATATTTTTACTAATTTTATCAATATTTTTGACTGCTTCAGGTTCTTCAGCGCATTTTGATGGGCACAGATGTTGTGAAGAATGTAAACAAAAATAATGCATCACATGCTGTGCTGTTTGAGGCCCTTGCTTTGGTATGCCTCGACACTGATTATTATTTTGGAATTTTTGTCTAATAAGTTTTTAATCTTTAACAGATAAAGTGGGCAAATGCCAACAACAAAACTATGAAGAGAGTAGTATAGCAATGGAATGGATCCAAAAAGGAAGGATTCCTTACTATATGGAGATATAGTTAAATCACTTTCATTCAGTTTCTTGCATTAGCATATTCTATCTATGCTTTTGTTGCTTACTTAAAAATTAGTTGAGACAGATGTTGAGACAATCTGTAATGTAATCACTAAAATTGGACATTTCTGTGAGTGCAATGAGACATTTGAGAGAACACTACTTCATTGATACAACACTAATTTTACAAGGAGAACCTATGTTTGACATATAGAATTATACGTAGATGCACAACAGTAACGCATTGCTTCAATTTCTTGAAGGGATCCTGTTCATAGCCATGAACTTCATGATAGTTGGAGTCAATTGCCAACAAACCCTTTGTCATCTTGTCCTAATCAATCATGGGTGATCTCATGAAAGCAAAATGCACATAATTGTAATTACAATACCAATAAGATAAGTAACAAATGGAACCGTTTAACAATAGAGAAACCAAAGTTGATCTTCAGAATGATAGGTAAAGGCCCAATATAACGACGACACCTCATTATTTCTAGTGGAGACTGTTCATAGCTATGAACTTCATGATTGTTGGAGTTAACTGTCAACCACTCCTCCTGATGCAATTGTAGTCAAACTTTGGAGGTCTAATTACAGAATGACGTGCATAGATTCTAATTACAATGCTAATAATGTTAAATTTTGAATACCAGAAAGATTTATTTTCTCACAACAATTTATTTTACCCCTAACAATTTATTTATTTACCCAAATAAACACTGAATCACCAAAGAATAAAATCACTAGTATTTTTAACTTCTAGAAATAAATATATGCAGCAGAAATAAACCAGAGAGATCAATCACAGATTGCAAAGTAATTCACCCACAACAATTCTCTGTCATTTAATTATCTATAAGATTTGGGTTTTCCGACCCATAGAGATACAAGGAAAAACGCAAAATCTTGGAACCTGTGACATGGCTTCCTTATAATGAATTCATCCCAAAGAACTCGACCTCTAGGAAATCATCTTCTAGATGCAATCGGCGTGGAGAACTCTGCCCAAGTACTCAACCAACAACTCGACTTGCGGCCTCCTTGCATGCCACTAATGTGCACTAGGGAAAACTCGGCCTTCCAACAACTCGGCTTCCTCTAGATAAAATCGATCTCTTCCAACAACTCGACCCTGCAATCTCCTCCTACTCGGCCTCCTGGATTTGCCCCAATCCGATGACACTTCTCCTTCTCTGCGCTCCTGGTCCATAGAGCCACTTGCACTTAGAAAAAATCACTTTTTCTGAATGTGACTCACTCACACAACTTGTGTCTTCACCTCCTCGCTGGCTCCCTTGATAATCTTCATTAAGTCCAAATCCCTAACCTAATCTCCCTATTAGAATCATCTTGGAGATCAATGGTTGAGTCTTGGGCACAAAAAATTACAAAATCATTACATATGCTCATTTACATCTCATGACCATGCACCCCTCACCTCTTTGCTTTGATTATGTATCTCATGATCATGCACGCCTCTTTGCTTTAACTCTTTAAATAAAGTCTTTCTTGAAGTGAATAATCTGAACTTTAATAAATTCTTAATTCATGCACATTTGATATGCAAAACCTTAAAATAATTGATGCAGGTCCACTAGCGTTGGAATTTTACCGTCACATTTAATTCCAGGCTTAAATAATTTCAGAATTAACCACTTTTACTTTTCCCATTTCACTTCTCTTTCACCATTTTCTTTAACTTAATTGATAAAAAAACATTTCAGTTTTTTCTTTTTTTCTTTTCTTCCATTTCTTTTATAAAGCATTGAGAAATATTTATTTTTATTTGTTTTCAATAAGAAAAAACACAGCTTTCATTGATAAAATTTGTTTCATTTACATTGTTCTTCATCTATTTCCATCAAAATTCACTACATGCCACCTTATATTTACAGCCTGTCCAATCTATAATCTTTTCTTTACAGGCTATATTTACAGCCTGAAATATTTTCTTTACCAATTCCAATATAATTCTTTAAATACCTTTCATATTCCACCACAATTTGATGCAATTGTCATTCACTTGATGCTTACCAACTTCTTGCACATTCTTCCTCTTGGAAATTTTGTGACGAGGGTTTTCCTCTTATTAGATTTGACGTTTCTTTGTTTCTCCTCTTCATGATCACCTTTCTCTTGGTTTTCCATTGTACTTATTCCCAGACACAAAGCTACTCGTTGTGGAGTTAATATAAAAAATCAAGGAAATATACTCACCTTGCTAGTCAAGATACTGTATTCCGTAAAATGTCTTTATTGCCCATTTCCACTTAAATTTTACAAATCCTTGTACAGAGTTAAAAAACCCCATGATTTTTTTTTTACAAATACTTCAAAACCTTAAACATGAGAGTTAAATCCTGGGCAATCTTGGCTGCTTTTAAAGTTTGAACCAACAATCTCTCACTAAATTAACATTCTTTATATTTAATTTTACTACAATCTTTCTCATCTTACATTAAGATCCTGTTACAACAAGATTTAATTATTTTTTTTACAGTTTTCAACATGTTTCAGTCAATGCCCAAACTCATGTACCTCAAAATGCTCCATTCTCCACGAGCAAATTTTTTTATGTGCATATTCTTCTTCACTAAAGAGCATCCATGTGCAATCGAGGTTCAAAAATTTTTGCAGTCAAGATCAAAACTCCCCACTTGCAGATCTTTGATAGGCATCTTCTTGAATCTTCAATCTCAAATTTGCACACCCTTTGATACCACTGTTGGAAGTGAATTCAACTTTTATTAAGAATGATGTACATATAAATACAACATACAAACTGTTGGATTCAACTTCCAAGGTTTCCTGGACATGCAGTAACTGTCCACTAGAACCCTAACAGATTAGGTGTCCAACAGAAGACAAGAAGACAATGAGCCCAAACAGAAGAACAAGTCATCTATCTTCCCTTGTTCAAGTGACTACAGAATCCTGAGATCAATCCGAGTTTCTGTGTTGATTTTCTGAGGTGGAATCTGAAGTTTCTAAGGTAAAGTGCAAGCTTTCTGTGGCAGAGAAAGAGGCTGAAATTTGGCCCTAGTACAGACCTGTAGTAGACCTTGACCAAGAGCATTTGTGGACATTTTTACTTGGAATTTTGTGGAGGGTCGACTTGGCACTTGTTGGACTATCATCTTTCTATCATGCTGGTCAGTTTGTCTATGACTTTGATATCTCTTGTTGAATTAATTCTCTAAGGCAAGATTTGCTGGTTTTTACCCGAAGTGGGTTTTCACCCCAAGTAGGTTTTCCTAGGGTAAAACATTATGTTGATTCTGTGATCTTTACTTTTCTTATTTTTTTATGGTTGAAGTTCTGAAGTATAATTGCTTGATGAAGAAGTTGTAAATGCTAAAAGAAGATACATAATCATCACAAATAATTATCACTGTTCAGAAATAAGTGCTAGTCTACATTGCACTTGATTCTTTAACATGGTATTAGAGCTTTGGTGAAGAAAGAAAAATGAAGATTACACCTTGTTGAATGTCTCTCTCTCGATATCTCTTATCTCAATGCCCAAGAATTCTGAGCAAATGGTTCCCTCTTACAAGGAAGGAAACAAACTTGAAGGAGCATCAAGCTTCAAAGCATGGGGGAAAATGATTGATCTTGTCCTAGAAGAACATGAAGTTTTCCAATATGTCCAAGGCAAAGTACCTCAGCCAAATGAAAATGACGCTGCAGGGAAAGCGAAGTTTAGGAAGGGTGAGGTCAAGGCTCAAAGAATTCTATTTGAGTCTCTCAAGGACCATTTAATCCCCGTCATTTCAGAATTGGCCACATCAAAGGAAGTATATGATTAATTTGTACTCAATCAACAACATTGGTCAAAAGATGTCCTTAAGGAATCAACTCCATGATACTAAGATGTCAAAAGATGAATCTGTGGCCTCCTACTTCATGAAGATAACACACATAAAAGATCAGCGCCAAAGCATTGGTGAAGTCATTTATGAATCTGAATTGATCACTACAACAATCAATGGATTACCAGAATTATAGGATGCATTTGCCATTGGCATCTGTGCTAGAAAGGATACTCCAAGTTTTGAAGAATTGTGGACCTCTTGTTCTCAAGAGGAATCTAGGCTTATAGCTAAAGGAAAGATCCAAAGTCCCGATGAAGAAGAATCTCAATCTTTTGCTGCAAGATCTAGAAGGAATAATGGAAGGAAGAAGTTTGGCTCTCAAAATAAAAATGCAGATAGAAGACCCAATTCACAAGGAAAGAGAGACTTGTCAAAAGTCCAATGTTTTGGATGTCACAAATTTGGACATTATAGAAATAATTGTCCTAATGCATCGAACGATAAGAAGAGGTAGGGTAGCGATGATGATGAACATCCTTATCAGAAGAAATCCAAGAATGATACTACAAAAGCTTTAGCTGCTAATGATAAGGACTTCTTTTACTAGAATTGCTGCAGGTAGCCTAGGAGCAAGAGGGCGCTGAAGGGGTCTCTCACATAAAAAGAGAAGTCATGTGGCTTATGCTATGAGCCCTTCTTAGAAGTAATTTTTAAACCCTAGAAATCCAAAATTCTTGATAAGAAAGCCCTAGGGCTTGTGGATAAAACCCTAAAACTAGACCTAGGTCAACGTTTCTACTGAAAGAAGTAACCCTAGCTCGTGAAAGGAAGGAATGACATCATAAGAACCTACTTGCAAGAAATATTAGATGAAGAGGGAGCTGACATTTTCTTTTCCAAAAGATAAGTATTTTTTATCTTTCTTCCTTAATTATTAATGTTGTTTTTACTAGCAGTTGGCCTCTTGTCTTTGTATCTTTTGCGTGTTTATAATTGTTCCTCCATGGCCTCCTACTGAGGATTGTAGGTACGTGTTGAAGGTTGCCGATGCTCTGACAGGAGATGGAAGAATGAAGCAAAGCATGCGATAAGAGGACTTTGCCAGAATCATGGTTTATGTTGAGCAATATTGTATTAGATGAATTTTGAGCCCAAAAGAAGCAAACATATTAGCAAAGGTTGAAGTATGCCCTTGATGTAAGTTGAAAAGAAGTCAATGATGACTTCCAAGTCAAGTATTACAGGGCATTACACACATATGTCTATTCTATAGCGAAGGAAGACGAGAAGATAAGGAGCCCAAAAAGAAGAAGGTCAAGTCATTTATCTGCCCTCGCTCAGGTGACTACATAAGGCCGAGATCAGTCTGAGTTTATGTGTTGATTTTTTGAGGTCGAATCCGAAGTTTATAAGGTAAAGTGCGAGCTTTCTGTGGCATAGAGAGAGGCAAAAAATCGGCCCTAGTACGAACCTATGGCAGACCTTGACCAAGAACACTTGTGGACAATTTGTGGACATTTTGACTTGGATTTTTGTGGAGGGGCGAGTTGGCACTTCTTGGACTATCATCTTGCTATCATGCTCGTCAGTTTGTGTATGGATTTGATATCTCTTGTTGAATTAATTCTCTAAGGAAAGAATTGCTAGGCTTTTACCCCAAGTGGGTTTTCCCAGGGTAAAACATTGTGATGAGTCTGTGCATTGTGATCTCTACTTTCCTTATTCTTGTATGGTTGAAGTTTTGAAGTATAATTGTTTGATGAAGAAGTTGTAAATGCTAAAAGAAGATACACAATCATCACAAGTAAGTATAATTGTTTGATGAAGAAGTTGTAAATGCTAAAAGAAGATACATAATCATCACAAGTAATTATCACTGTTAAGAAATAAGTGTTAGTCTACATTGCACTTGATTCTTCAACATAGTATTAGAGCTTTAATGAAGAAAGAAAGTTGAAGATGACACCTTGTTGAATCTCTCTCTCTCAAGGAAGATATCTCTTATATCTGTGTCCAAGAATTGTGAGCAAATGGTTGCCTCTTACAAGGAAGGAAGCAAACTTGAAAGAGCATCAAACTTCAAAGCAAGGGGGAAGAGGATTTATATTGTTCTAGAAGGACATAAAGTTTTGCATTATGTCCGAGGCAAAGTACCTCAACCAAATGAAAATGAAGCTACAGGGAAAGCGAAGTTTAGGAAAGGTGAGGTGAAGGCTCAAAGAATTCTATTTGAATTTCTCAAGGACCATTTATTCCCATTCGTTTCAAAATTGGCCACATCAAAGGAATTATATGATACTCTTGTTAATTTGTACTCAATCAACAACATTGGTCAAAAGATGTGCTTAAGGAATCAACCCATCTGGTGCAAGTAAGAATCAATCCGTGAATACCACTCTCTCGGTTCATTCTTCAGCCCATACAAGGCCTTCTTCAATCTGCTTACATTTGAATCTCTTTGATGCACCTCAAATCCCTGTGGCTCCCCGATATATACCTCCGCCTGTATGATCCCATTGAGAAAAACGATCTTCATATCCATCTGGTGGATCTTCCAAACCATCTCTGCTGTAATGCGGATCACTGCTCTAATCACAGTGTATTGAGCCAATGGTGCGAATGTCTTGTCATAGTCAACTCTCTCTACTTATGAGAATCCTGGAGCCGCAAAACAAGCTTTGTACTTCTTGATGCTGCATTCACAACATATTTGACCCTGTAAAGTCATCTTGAAGTCACCGCTGATTTTCCCTCAGCCGTAGGCACAATCTCCTACTCATCATTTTTCGTGATGGAAGCAATACTCTTCCACCATGGCATCTCTTGAGACTTGATGGCCTGCAACCTCCTCATAACTTTAATGCTTGGACTCCACAATGCTACTCACCATAGCCGAATAGCCACCAAACCTCTCTGGTGGTTTGCTGTCCCTAACTGACCACTTGGGATTTTCCACTGTCTCCTGGCCTTCCTGCAAGGTTTCACGAAGCCATTTAGACTTCCTCTTCCATGAGGTAGCCTCTTGAACTGGGGTGGGTATATCCTCCTCTGTAATTGGTAACCTTGATGATGATGCCCTTGTGGTCTGTGGTGAACCTATACTTTGGGAACTTGTGCCCTATGATCCAGTAATTGTTGATTTGGGGTAGAATTGGATGCATTTTAGCCACGAAATTTGGTGGAGAGGTTGGGACACATGAGATCTCCAATACCTAGAAAGGGTTTGGGCAGATTCTAAACAGATAAGGAGATATTAAAATAATTAATATTTTTAATGGAGTCTCGAAGTCTAAACTTAGGGAAAATAAAATATTAATGTGTATTAATATGAATCTGTGTTATAATGGTCCAAAAAGACATGGATCAAGCTAGATCTAATCTTAGCCATTGATTAGGGACTTAATCTCGGTCGTTGAAATGTCAACAGAAAAAGTATAAGAGGAGGCTTGAGGGGCACTTGGAGAACATACCGAGGGAGACCAGTCAGTTCAATTTTTGGAGCAGGGTTTGTTGAGAAATTGAACCAGTGGTCTGGAGAGCAGTCAGGAGGCAGCAAGTGCCAAGTACGAAACTGAGAGACGGGAGATCAGTGCAGAAGAGGCAGATGTAGAGCTAGGGGAAGCCACGCAGAGGCAGCAGAGACTACGCAGAAGGGCCTGCGTCATCCATGCAGATGCTGCAGGAGTGACACAGAAGCCGAGAGAGGCTGCGCAGAGCCTCAGTAGGCTGACACAGAGGGTTTCAGGCTGACGCAGAGGGTTTCAGGTTGACGCAAAGGGTTTTAGGCTATAGCAGAGGTCAGTAGGGCCTACGCTAGGTTTAGGAAAGTGCTGGAAGTTTGTCTATCTATGGGTAAGCCAGTTTGGCACCCTGTTGTACAAGAAAATTGCTGAATAATAAAATCCCCCCTTGTTGCACCGGTTTTCCCACATTGGGTTTTTCCAGGGACATTAGTCCAAAATAACTGTCTCAGTGTGTGCATCTTTTTGTTTCTGTATTACGATGTGATATCTGCAACAATATTTATTTTAATGTTTGTTGAAGTAATTTCATGAATAACTTATGATGAAATAAGTAGGAGAAGTAAATCAGTTGCTGTAGTGATAGAATTTTCACATGGTACCAGAGCAAGTAATCAGAGACAGAAAGGGAAAACCAGTTATGGGTTGAGACCACGATGTAGAGGCATCCACCTCAAGGGACTCACGCAGATTTTCAGAAGATTGCATAAGAGAGAGAGATTTCGATTTCTCTATGTTGGCTTCCAGGTTGGAAGAAGAAGTGGCGTGCATGACTAGTGCTGCATTATCAGAAGTATGGTATATAGATAGTGGAGCCTCGTGGCATATGACGGGAATCGGGGAGTGTTTCTTAGAATATCGAGAAGAGAAGATGAACTTTCAGTTCACCATGGGGAACAAGGCAAAGTGTACTCCAGTAGGAAAGGGTACCATAGTTTTCAGACAGAATTGGGAGAGCAGTTCCATGCCACAAATGTGCTGCATGTGCTAGGGTTGGGGATGAACTTACATTCCGTGTCACAACTACAAGGCAAAGGCTATGACGTCTACTTCATCAAGGAAAAGGTATACGTCAAACACCCGAGCTGGAAAAAGAAAGTGCAGATTGGGATCAGAAGTAATCGGTTGTACAAATTACAACTAGAATCTCTAATGGCACTAATAGGCAGTCATGGGGACAAAGACTTGAAAATCTATGGCACAGAAGGATGGGTCACTGCACCATGGAGCTCTGAGAATTCTCAGGAGCACTGTAATAGGAGTTCCAGATTTGAGTATGGAACGAGATGATGTATGCAGGGGATGCACTCTAGGAAAGTATGCCAAGGCGACATTTCCTAGGAGCAACCACAGGGCCAAGAGTGTACTAGGATTGATACACTCAGATATCTGCGGACCTATGTTCGTCAAAGCTCTCAGCGGTGCCGAGTATTTCCTTACTTTCATTGATGACCACTCGAGGAAAACTTGGATCTATTTTTTGAAAACCAAGGGTGAGGTTTTCAGTCGATTCAATGAGTTCAAGGCTCTAGTGGAGAATCTGATAGGTAAGAAAATAAAAGTCTTGCGCTCAGATAATGGTGGATAATGTCGATAAGGACTTCACTGATTTTTGCGCTAAGGAGGGCATTAGAAGAGAGTGGACAACTCCCTACAATCCAGAGCAGAATGGGGAGGCAGAAAGGAAAAACAGGACTATTGTAGAAGCAGCTAGGGCCATGCTATATGATCAGGATATGCCAAAATTCCTGTGGGTAGAAGCATGCAACACAACTGTCTACGTTCAGAACAGGCTTCCTCATCGGGCATTGGGCAAGATTACTCCAGAGAAAGTCTTCACTGGGAAGACACCTGAAGTCGGTCATTTCAGGATATTTGGGAGTTTTGCATATTGTCGCATACTCGAAGAAAAGAGGTAGAAGCTGGATCACATTGCAGAAAAGGGGTATCTGGAAAGATATAGCGAGAACACTAAGGCATACAGGATCTATCTTCCAGGGAGCAGGAAGGTAGTAGTATGACAAGATGTAAAGTTCATGGAGGATAGAACTTTCAGAAGATCTCGCGAAATGCCTTTCAAGGAGCAGTCGAAGGAGGATCCATTGGTCATGCCTCTTCAACCAACGGAAGTGAAGAATCCTTCCTCAGATCAGGAAGATTCTTAGGATGAGGAAGAGGAGCAAACAAAAGAAGTTGTTGGTAGAGGAAGAACCAACAGGGAACTTCGTCAGATTATGCGTGATGCAGAGAACTTCATCAGAGAGCTAAGAAACAATAAAAGGGAGTGAAAATAGCCAGACATGTATCAGGCGTTAGTAGCTCAGGATGGAGAGCGTACCAGCTTCAAGGAGGCAACTCAACATCAGGTCTGGCTAGATGTGATGGTGGAGTATAACTCTGTAATGGTAAACGATGTTTAGGAGGTGGTGTCAAGGCCTCATGATAGATCTGTGGTAGGTTCAAGATGGATCTACAAGATCAAATATGCTGCGGATGGCAGTATTGAAAAATACAAGGTCAGGTTTGTGGTTAAGGGGTATGCTCAAAAGGAAGGGATTGACTATGAGGAAACCTTCGCCCTAGTAGCCAGGTATACATCTATTAGGACTGTGATATCTCTTGCAGCCTAGATGGGATGGGAGATCCATTAGATGGATGTCAAGATGACATTTTTGAACGGGGTAATAGAAGAAGAAGTACACATTGAACAACCAGAGGGCTTTGAAACTCATGAGAAGAAGTCTCATGTATGCAGACTGAAGAAAACCTTGTATGGGCTGAAGCGGGCACTAAGAGCGTGGTATGGTTGAATAGATGGCTACTTGCAAAGGATGGGGTTTGTCAAGAGTGATGCGGATCCGAATCTCTACTGTCTGGTCATAGAGAGTGAGCCACTTATCTTAGTATTATATGTGGATGATCTCTTCTTGAGAGGATCATCTAGACACATTGAATACTGCAAGAAGAATCTAGCCATAGAGTTCGATATGAAGGATTTGGGACGAATGCACTATTTTCTGGGGTTGGAAGTTTGGCAGTAGAAAGGAGAAATCTTCCTTAGGCAAGGAAGGTATGCTACAAAAATTCTAAAAATGTTCGGGATGGGAGACTGTAGACCTATTGCTACGACAATGATCACCCACTGGAAGAAGATTGATGCATCAGAAGCCAAGGATGTCGATTCCACCCTATACCGATAGCTCATAGGGTCCCTGATGTATCTAGTCAATACCAGGCCGGATATTTGCTACGCTGTCAACACCCTCAGTGAGTTCATGGTGGAACCAAAGAGGGCTCACTGGGCAACAGCCAAGCACGTTCTTAGGTATTTACAGGGAACAATTGATTATGGGCTCTTGTACAACAAGGGGAAGGATATCAGGTTGAGTGGATTTAATGATGCTGATTGGGCAGGAAGTTTAGTGGATCGGAAAAGTACCTCTCGGTACTGTTTCAACATTGGATCAGGAATAACGTCCTAGTGCCAGTAGGAAACAAAAGTTCTTGGCTCTGATCTCGTCTGAGGCAGAATATATGGCAGCAAGCACAACTTCGTGTGAGGGCATATGGCTTAGAAAACTGCTTGTAAACCTATTCAGAAAAAATATGGAGGCAACCAGGATCATGTGTGATAATCAGAGTTGCATCAAACTCTCTGAGAATCCAATATTTCATGATAGGTCAAAGCATATTGATATCCGGTGTCACTTTGTTAGAGATTGTGTCCAACGTGGAGCTATACAGTTGGGCTACACTCCTACAGGGGAACAAGTGGCAGATATCCTCACCAAGGCCCTTGGAAAATCAAAATTTGACTACTTCAGGGAAAAGATGGGGATGGTAAAGAACCCCTTTCAGAAGTAGTGTGTTAGCAACACGAATGAAGAGGGAGTTGCAGTGCAGATGTATTGTTGGGAGAAAGGACCAACAACATCACAGATGCAGATGGAGTTGCAATGTAGATGCAGTGTTGGGAGAAAGGACCAACAACAACACAGATACAGAGGAAGGTGCAGTGCTGGGAGAAAGGACCAGCAGCAACACGGATGCAGAGGGAGTTGTCGTATAGATGCAGCGGTGGCAGTGGAAGAACCATGGGTAGCAGTACAGGGTGTAACAGTGCAGAGGATGTTGGGTAGGGAGGCCTAGCATCAGCATAGGTACCGATGCCGGATGATCAGAGTAATACTCAGTGAGGAGTATTGCTAGAGCACAGTCCTCGCTAAGAGGGAGTGTTGATTTGGTGTAGCATTGGATGTGCTCTAGCCACGAAATTTGGTGGAGAGGTTTGGGAACATGAGATCTCCAATACCCAGAAAGGGTTTGGGCAGATTCTAAACAGATCAGGAGATATTAAAATAATTAATATTTTTAATGGAGTCCCTAAGTCTAAACGTAGGGAAAATAAAATATTAATGTGTAATAATATGAATCTGTGTTGGAATGGTCCAAAAAGACATGGATAAAGCTAGATCTAATCTTAGTTGTTGATTAGGGACTTAATCTCTGTCGTTGAAATGTCAATAGAAAAAGTATAAGAGGAGGCTTGAGGGGCACTTAGAGAACATACTGAGGGAGACCAGTCAGTTCAATTTCTGGAGCAGGGTTTGTTGAGAAATTGAACCAGTGATCTGGAGAGCAGTCAGGACGCAGCAAGTATGGAACAGAGAGACGGGAGATCAACGCAGAAGAGGCAGACACAGAGCCAGATGAAGCCACACAGAGGCAACAAAGACTGCGTAGAGTTAGAAGGGCCTGCGTCATCCACGCAAAAGCTGGAAGAGTGATGCAGAAGCCTAGAGAGGATGCAGACAGCCTCAGTAGGCTGACGTAGAGGGTTTCAGGCTGTAGCCGAGGTCAGTAGGGCCTACGTTGGGTTTAGGAAAGTGCTGGAAGTTTGTCTATCTATGGGTAAGCCAGTTTGGCACCCTGTTGTACAAGAAAATTGCTGAATAATAAAATCCTCCCTTGCTGCACCGGTTTTCCCACATTGGGTTTTTCTGGGGACATTTGTCCAAAATAATTGTGTCAATGTGTGCATCTTTTTGTTTATGTATTACAATGTGATATCTACAACAATACTTATTTTAATGTTTGTTGAAGTAATTTTATGAATAACTTATAATGAAATAAGTAGGAAAAGTAAATCAGTTGCTGCAGTGATAGAATTTTCACAGTAACCTGTGGATTTGTCATCCCTGAAGTCTGTGAACCACTAGACCCCTGTGATCGTGCCCTTGTGGTGAACCTCGTTGTTGCGCACAACTCTACTGTGTACCTTGCTGTTCTACATGATCCGAATCTTTCGACTGTGTCAAGGCTCACCTCCTCGAACCTCACATCATACCTTACCACCACCTTCCTCAAGGCTAGAATATAGATTTGATAAGCCTTTGAGGTCTTGTTGTACCTAGCAAAAATGCCCTTTTTTTTTTTTTTTTTCCGTGGGCATATATGAATATGTAAGGCACACAAAAATCCTAATGTGCCCTACCTCTGACTTCCTTCTAGTGAAAGCCTCCTTAGGAGTCTTGCTTCCCAAAACTGTGTGGACTCCTGTTCTGTAGATATACTGTAGTGTTGCAAGCCTCTTTCCATAAGAAAAATGGTAACCCCTAATCATGTAACATGGCTCTCGCAGCCCAAACTATGGCCCCTTTCTTCCTCTCAGCAACCCCATTTTGCTGTGGGGTGGAAGGAATTCTCCACTCTCTCCTGATGCCTGCACTAGCACAAAAATCTCTGAATTTATGGGAGGTGTTCTCACCCCCAATATTAGACCTCAAGATCTTGATCTTTACTCCCCTTCTGGTTCTCCATGAGAGCTCTGAACTCTCGAAACCTCCTAAAGACCTCATCTTTGGTCTTCAAGAAAAAGATCTAGGCCTTCTTAGGGTAGTCATCAATGAAAGTGATATAATACTAATAACCATTCAAAGAAGATGAAGACATAGGACCACATATATCTGAATGAATCAAGTCTAGGATACTGCTCACCTTGATGTCACTACTTCGAAAGGTTGTCTTGGTGTCCTTTCCCAATGCACACCCACTGCACAGATCATGATGCTTCGTGCCAAATACCGGTACACTTGTAACCTCCCTCAGAATGCGCAAAGCCCCATGATGCAAGTGTGCCATCCTCTTGTGCCATAGATCACATAAATCACTATTGTTGGTAGTGGATATCAATGCTCTTGTCAGCTGAAACTTAAGTCTGTACAACTTCTCAAAGCAGACTCCAATCGCTTTCGCCAAAGTGATGCTGGATCCCTTGGGATACACGAGGATTTTACCATCATGGAGCACCACAACGTATCTCCTGTCCTCAATAGTAGATATAGAAATGAGCTTCTTCTTCAGCCCTGAACCATACAAGACCTCTATCACTTTCAAGTTTCAAGGGAGTTTGTGACTCCCTTTGAAAGGATATGATCCCCACACCAACTGCTCTAATTGTAGAGTCATCACCCAACACTGCCTCCTGATCGCTGTATCTCACAACCAAATTTGTGAAGTGCTCTTTGACATCCATCATGTGGCATGAAGCTCCATTGTCTAAGTACCACACTTGAAGGTTAAGTCTATGACAAGGCTCAAACTATCTGACAAACTCATCTATCTCCACAGAAGATAACGTTCTTCTTCTTTCCCTTCTTGTTGGGACATTGAAAGGCATAGTGCCCCATTTTATGGCAAGCAAAACATCTCACTTTGTTCATGTCCTTCTCTTGTGTCTTTTATTTCACTTTTTGCTTGGTGTTGGTTCGTGTAGCTCAGACAGGTGTTCTAGACTTGGATGGTGTCTCCAATACCTAGAAAAAGTTTTTAAGGGAAATTTTCTTAATTATAATTAATTAGCCAGTTTAATTATTTTCCTAAGTCTAACTTAGGAACAATGGTTAATTAATTGGGATTAATTGAGGCAAGTCGATTTTCCTCTAGTGACTTCTAAAAAAGTCATTTGACGGTGTCAAGATGATCTTAGCCATCGATTGGGATTAGATCATGGCCGTTGATTACTGAACGAGAGATTATAAGAGAAGATTGATGGGCATTTGGAGAATACATTCGTGTGACAGATTTGCAGTGATGGCAAGGGCGTAGTGACTCAGTGATAACGTGGAGGACACCAACAATATGTTTTTAACAAGAGAAATTGAGGAGAGAATTTTCAAAGAAATTCTTCACAGAGATTCTAGTTTTCCGATAGAAGGAAGGAGGCCGAATTATTCTACAAGAGGGAGATTGATTGAGCTAGTGCAAATTGCCAGTTTATCTAGTGTGAGTGGCTGGAGCTATAGATCGATTTCTAGTTGTCAGAGATAGTTGTTGAAGGAAGTGCAAGTGGCTTTAGTGTGTTGTTGGAGGTAGTATATTTGTCGGAATAATTTTAGAGTGGCTGAGCGAGTTCCAGGAGGACACTGTGCGCATTTCCAGTCTGCCAATGCAAATTTCTGGAGGAGGTGCGAATTGCATAAAGAGGGCCAAGTTGGTTTACAAAAAGGAAATCGTTGATTTCCAATTCGATTTTGCTAGTAGAAGTGAAGGAAAAACATTGCTGGAGCTTTGCAAGTGTTAGGCAAGTAGTTGATGTAATCCTTGATTTGTTGAAGAATTAATAGTATAAACACTCATCTGCAGAACTGGTTTTCCCCACATTTGTCCAAAATATCGATGCATATTATTTTATGTGTGTGTTATTTTTTCAGTTCCTGTGATTTAGTTTTGGTGAAGTTGCAATGGTGTTATATTCAATATTTTCTGCATAAAATTTGTAGAAGACGAATAATCTATTTTACAGATAGTTGAAAATAATAACTAGTAACTGCGACCATATTAAAAATTTCACATAGTATCAAAGCAGATCTGAGGGCAGAAGAAGCTCAACGCAAGCACATGTTGTGAGCTGTGTTGGATCTATTAGTACAACTCACAACATATAGGAAGGAAGATGCTAAAGTGAGAAGAATAATATTTGATGGTGTTAGGGACCATATTGTTTCGCATATTGTAGAATTAGATACAACGAAGAAGATGTGGGATGCCATCCTGAATCTATACTAGAATTCTACCACAATCAGGAGGTTGATTCTCAGAGAAAAGTTAAGAAGCACCTGGAGGAATAAGGGTTTAGAGTCTAGACGTTGTTTCCTACCTCACCAGGCTTAGACTTGTCAGGGATAAGTTAGCTTGTCAGGGATGACGAGCTACTATGAGTAGCCTTGAATGAGTTTACTAAGCAGTGGTATGTCTTCGTTCAAGTCATCAATGGACAAGACACCTTACCGTGTTGGGATTTACAATGGAGTGATTTCACTCGGGAGGATCTTAGACTAAGTCTTGTCAGTAGTAGCAATAGTAAAACTCAGAAGAGTGAGGTGGAAAATGAAAACATGGCACTGTAAGTTTTACTTGATTCATGTTTCTTTGTAGAAATCCTTAAACTTGTTGGAGGTATACTCGCCCCCATTGTCTGATCTTAGGACCTTGACCTTCTTCCCAATCTTGTTCTCCACAAGAGCTTTGAACTCCTGAAATCCACTTAAGACCTCATCCTTGGCCTTCAGGGAGTCAATCCATGTCCTCCAAGAATAGTCATATATGAATATGATAAAATAGTTGTTGCTTGAGATAGACTCCATTGACATAGGACCATAGATGTCAGAATGCACCAATTCCAACACACCCTTGCACCTGGTCTCACGGCAGAAATGCTGCCTTGGACTACTTGCCAAGCAAATATCCCTTACACACACCATCATGATCTATACAAAACTTTGAAAAACCAATGACCATCTCCCATAACAATGGTAGAGCCTTGTAGTGTAGATGTCCTGTCTTCCTATGCCAATTCTCACTCTGGTTGTCATTGCTATGTACTAGAGCTTTCGTTGGCTGTCCTCTCAACAAATACAGGTTATTCTCCCTACTGCCCATAACTCGCCTCACGCTAGGATTAGCCCCTTTCAGCTTGACAACTACCTCAACTCTCGTGAAATTGACCTTGAGTCTTCTGCCCTCCATGGCCAAAACTGAGAGTAAATTCTTTTCCAACACAAGTACATACATTACTTCCTCCACTTCCATTAGACTCCTTGAGTCTAGCTGGAATTGTATGCTACCAATGCCCTCCACTGCGTACTTGGTGTTGTCACATAGCTCCACATGTAGACCTCTATGCTCCTTGGCCATATTGGTGAAGGTATCACGAGATCTCATCATTTGACGAGATGCTTCACTATCCACAAATGACACACCTCTTATATTAGTGCTAGAAAGTGTAGAAGTTTTAAGTTTCCTGTAGACCTCCCCAATTTCAGTTGCTTTGCATATGGTTTAGTGCCCATAATCTCAGATCATGCTTATATATATATATATATAAACTTAATGCAAATTTAAAAGAAACATTAAATGACTACTCTACTTTTCTTTCACGTTTAACTTAACAACTGGTAAAAACATTTAACAAGCACACACATAAATGAGACACTATGATTTTCGGTCAATTTCTGACCTAATTTTACAATGCTCAACTCAAACAGCATAGCCTATCAGAGATAAAATATGCACTTCTCTATTTTGTAATTGATTGAAATGCTGAACAATTGTTAACCCTGTTGAAAGTTGGAAAAACACTAATTTCTACTTTATTCATGGGAGGTTCCATGGGTCAGAGTTCATGACCAAACATCTGGTCACATAGTATTTGTTCTAGGTGTTGATTTTCTCCGGAGCGTAGATCAGTCGTATTAGTTGTTTTCTTGGTCATTGGTGCTGTTGAAAACGTAGATGAGTTATGTTGATAACAAAGTTTTCAACTATTGTTGTTGGGATTTGAGATGAGTAAAATCATCCTTTCATGAAGTTTATTGTTTAGGACAATTGCTTGGTCGTAAAGTCTAGAGCAAATGTTCTGAGGAGACTGTGGGCAACTTCTGCATGCCTAGACACATAGGGCTATGCAGAATTACCTGCCCAAGCTACAAACATTAACAATAGTTTGGGCATCCATTATACTAGTTAGTGCACATGCAAGAGGGCAAGTAATGGAGTCAACTTGCTATTGTAATGAGAATGATTTTGAGTTTCGAATGGTGAATAAATGGACCACAGAGGTTGTGGAGTTACTAGGTCCTTTGCTAGAGGAGCCATTGTTCGGTGTCCTTAAGAGTAGTGTTTTAAAATTTGGCCGAGCCGACCGAGCTGGACCCCTGGCCGGGCTAGCTCGGTAGAAAAACTGGTTCAGTGGCCGGTTTGTTACCGAACCGATCGAGTCGGACCACTGGCCTGTTTGTTACATTGTTTTAAGATTCGGTCGGCTCGGAACCGATTCGGCTGAGTTGGCCCGAGTCAAGGCCTCACCGGGTCGACTCGGCCAATGAACTGGTTCGGTCGCCCGGGTTATTACCGAGCTGGCCGAGTCCGAGCCTACTCGACCAGGTTGGATGACAGTGGCCCGTGAATTAAAAAACAATGATTTTTTTTAATTTTTTTGCTTTTGGGGTACTCCAAGGTTTTCACGATGATACCTTATGGTTTTTTGTCCCTAAATATGTTTATCTCACTTGATCTTGAGAGGTTTGTTTTGTTGGTATCACATATGTGGTAGAGATTCCTTAGGGATAGCTTCATTCTTCTTCAAATGCTTCAAATAGGTTCTTTGCCCCTTTCTTAAAGCAAACCTAACTTTGTGGCCCCAACCTTGGCCCTCCAAAGATGAGCATCGAGCCTTGAGTTGATTCCACATGGTGATACACCCCTTGATGACCCTCCAAATGCTAAAACACTAAACTTAAAAGCTTGAACGTTGGACTATTTGATGATATGCCCAAATGGACTGAAGATGCCGCCTGGCTGGCCTTGACCCTATTTTGGTGGATGTTGCCTTCTTCCAAAGCACAGATGAGGATGGCTATCATTGAGATGACTTTGGAGGGCTAGCACATCCCTCTTTGATGCCAATGCTTACCCTTAGGGGTGCCATGTCACTCACATGCTTGAAAAGGGTGACATAGGGTCTCTCCTAGATGGCATCATGGTGGAGGATGCACGTTTTGAAGATGTACACATGCACTTTGGGACTTTCTTGGAGTGAGGAACACTCTTGGACCCTTGTATTAGTTCCTTGATGACTTACAATCTATTTTGGAGGATAACACCATTTCAAGCCTCCTTGGTTTATGTGTTTTTGTTTTGATCTCTATATCATCATCATGTATGTATTGGACAGTGCACTGGGTGCCATTTTGATATAATGGATATATTCATGAGCCTACTTTGATCATATGTTGTCTTCTATCTATATTCTAATGCTGTGTTTGGAAACATGAATGAAAATCTTTAAAATTATGTTTTTTTATAAAAAAATAAATATTTAATGTATTTTTTACAACGACCGAGTCATTGGAATCAAGCCGACCGAGTCGATACCGAGTCTATACCAAGTCGGAGTCGGAGTTGACCCTCAGCCGAGTCGAAGTCGGAGTCGGAGTTTTAAAACATTGGTTTGTTAAGGTGTTGCGGTTGGTGGATGGGGAAAGATTGGCTATGGGCTTCATTTATGAGGCTATGGATCAAGAAAGGAGCAAATCAAGGCAACATCCAAGGATAGCGTGGCTAGTACTGGTGCCTACTATGTTATCGGATCCGCAGTGGTAAAGAGAAGGAAACACGGATCCTCGCATCCAAACTGGATTTGGATTTGGATCCGCCTGGATCCATGTATGATCCGCTAGGCTAGCGTTTCAGCGTCAAACGAAACATTTCCCTGTTTTTTGGAGACGATTTAACTGGTTTGGTTGCAGATTTCGGTGGTTTTGAAGATGGAATGGGTGTTCATAGCGCACTGCGGGAGGTTGGCTAGTCGAGCCACTAAAACATCGCGTGGTTGGGGCAACAACACAATGCATGAGGTGTAACTGTGAGATGTTGCGTGGTCGGGGTGTCAGCAGCGCGTCACACGGTCAACACCATAATGTTGCTTGGTCGGGGCTGTGGGCAGCACAACGACGGTGACTCCGGCTGGAGAGGGTGTAGGCATTGGTTAAAGTTTTTTTATTACGTCTTTTTAATAATTTTAATTAATTTTTTATTATATTCAATATATATAATTATTAATATTTCATTTACATAAATTTATAATGTTAATTATAAATCAAGTATAATATTAAAAAATAAATATTAACATTATTAGCTAATATAATATTAAATAGTAATATATTTAATTTATATTTATAATATTAATTTATATTATAAATTAAATATTATTAATATTTAATTTATACACATATAATTTATTAATGTGTAATTTATAATTTTAACAACATATATTTAATTTATATATAGTTTTGTTAATATTTAATTTATATTAATGTTTTAATTTATAGTTTTATATATTAATTAATTAATGTTTAATTTGAGATTAAAAAACATATATTGCTACTTTTGTATGGTTTTAATTTATATCTAACTATAAAGCAGAGTGAAGGAACAAATATCAATAAAGACCCAAAATCTCCTTTGTGATAGTATGTGGAAATCTTGGCAAAAATGTTGGGGATGGTTCATATAAATGGAGATGTAGTGAAAGCAATAGCATTCCAAATGGCTCATACACTAAGGCCCATCTCACTGGGCAAACTAAAATAAGTGTGTTAGTATGCACCTACTTTATATTATCATATTAGTAGAGTGACCACTCATTTTTGTATTACTGCTATCATTTTTGTATGAGGCAGCATGCATTATTTCAGTGTTTAGATTCATAAATAATTTAATGATTTAGTTTTAATGTTGTGACTTAGTAATGGTTTTGATTTAGAACTATGTTTTCTAAAATATAAAAAATATTATTATATTTTTTTGTACTTGCCATATCCTCACCGTATCCAGATCCTGGCTTTTCAAAAAACCAACAGATCCATATCTGAATCCGTATCTGTATCTTGGTAACTTAGGTTTTACAGTTTACTTTTGTTGTAGAGGCCATTTAGAGCCTCCTTGGTTATGTGTTTTTATTTTGATCTCTATATCATGTATGTATTGGACATTGCATTGGGTGCCATTTTGATATAATGGATATATTCATGAGCCTACTTTGATCATATTGTGACTTCTCTCTATATTCTAATGCTTTGTGTTTGGAAACATGAATGAAAATCTTTGAAATTATGTTTTTTCATAGAAAAATAAATATTTAATGTATTTTTTACAACGACTGAGTCATTGAAATCAAACCGGCCAAGTCGATACCGCGTCAGAGTCAGAGTCGACCCTCAACTAGTTCCGAACCCGAGTCAGAGTATTTGTGTGATACATGAGTGATTATCATACATTGGAAAGGGTTAGTGTAGTTTTTGAACATATAGCAACCATTTTTGAAGAAATTTACAGGATGTAGAAGAGAAGTGCTAAATTCAAATTGGTCTTTCTCAAGATTTTGAGTTAGTGTTATTTGTTCTTTTCAACTCAGTTTGTGGGTAGTTTGTTGACCGTTTAATTCTGGCAGCGATGGTTGTGGAAGGCCAACTAATGTTTCTTAGGTTCCTTAGTTTCTGGAAGGCCATCATTATACGGAGTATGAATGCCGTGTTTCTCATGAGGAGAGTCTTGTAGATAATGCCTTTGATTTTGCATTATCATATGTTGGAATTAATATACCCATATTGGCTGAAATCTGTTGATTCTCATCTTTGGAATCAAATGTTTTGAATGTGTGCGTTGAGAATTTTCCAGACATGATTTCATAGTCAGCTTTTTAATTACTCCTTCAAAATCGGCTTTTCATTCCTTTGAAAAACTTAGAAGGAAACCTCAACAAGTGACCCATTAGAAAAACAGCACGAGATGGTTACTGAAATCACCCCAAACTGAGCGGAACAACTTTCCGTACTACTGCATGGAACAACTGTATGTACTCTATGGCAGGCTGTGCACTGCCCAGAATAATGTCTTTCCTGGTTGCCTGCTCTCTCTCTCTAACCTGCTCACCTGTTCAACTGTGGTTAAAGCCTCTATTTTGACGTGTTTTTATACTTTTAGTTGAGTATCTGTTTTTTGAGATTTCTCATAGTCTAAGTCATGCATGAGATACACTTTTGAGACTCAACTGCTAAATATAAGACTTCCACTTTTTTTTAATAACTAGAGCGAAGTAAAATTACCTTTTCAAAAATAGAATTATTTTATGAAAATATCTAGAACTACTTCTCATATGTTCACACTAAACTTTTGTGGAAGTTCCTGTTCAAGCTATAATTCTCAACACTGTTGTACACAGTGCGAATTATAAAGGTGTCTGATGGCTACATGCCCTTGTTGCAATACTTTCCTAAGTATGATGACTTGTAAACTTGGCACAGGAATTATAATTTAGGAGCTAAATTAATGATCCCACTTTTTAGTCTTTACTCACAAGTCATATTTAAGTTTTTAATGGGAATCCTAACAATATAAACCTAAGTTACACAGTATCATGACTTGTAAACGTTGCACGGGAATTATAATTTAAGATCCAAGTTAATGGTCGCTCTTTTAAATCTCTACTCACAAGTCACATTTAAGTTTTTAATGTGAGCCCTAATGATATACACCTAAGTTACACAGTATGGGGAAATGTATATGCAATTGAGCAAGGAATTTACCATACATTAATTCCTATAGATGATTACATTATGCAACTTTCCGAAAATTGAAACCAGACTTTATAAATAAGGCTTTATATGCCAGGCTACATGTTCCAAACATTCAAATACGACATGAGCTAAAACAGAATGGTCATCGATCCCATCTTCATCTGAATTAAGAAGAATAGAACAAAATGCATGTTCACTGGTGTATCGTCAATTGGAAGGAGTGTTTTCAGTACCTCTTTTAGTTTCCTCAATACTTAGTGCAGTTAGAGGCAGTGACATGTTGGGTTATTAAAGGTCCATATCCCAGTATTTGCAAGGCCCAGTTGTATATTCTGGATCCCTACGAAATGCAAGGTGAAGGTTGGAATGCACAAAGACGAGATCCTTGGCCTTTTGTGACCCTGACCTGCTGCATTTCGTGGAATGAATAAAACTGTCTATATATTTCAAAAGTCTACTTCATGGAATTGTGACATTTGAATCATGATTTAATTACAACGGACATCTAATTGGCATTGATTAATACTTTCAAATTTCAAATGTTCTAAATTGCACTGGTCTGTACATTCCTTCGATTGAGTTTCCTAGATCGGATATACAGAAAGCATAGTCATAATAGTAAAATTAATATGTTTTGCCAAATTGCATATGTTTGAAACTTGGATAATTGATTAATTATAGAAGGCAGTTGCCAATTTGCTGTATACTTAATATAATTCTCTAAAGTAAATTAAATTGATACCTGCAGATAGGTTTTGGAATTTTTTTACACAAAAAGCAAGAAAATGTTGCTACCTATCTAATCGTGATTTATAGAACTATTGTTATTATTATTATTTTCCGAAAAATATCTCATGGGATCCCTCCCCTCTTTCCCAAAATATCTATAGATGCAGGGTGGCGCAACCAGCTGCGGTAGCAGCTGGTAATGTTTGAACTTGTGATCTATGGCCTCACTGAAGGCAGCATGCCTTGTGCAAATAGTTCAACCAATTGAGCTAACCATGTGACTATTGATTTATGCATAAAGATACTTGTAGCTTTTTATTGAGTAGTTTTCTGTATTTTGGAATGGGAAAAGTGTCATTATCCTGAACTCTAAATGCTCTTGATTCAGGTGATGCATCTTGATGCTGAAAAGGAGATGATGTCCCAGTGTGTTGCTTTGCTTGGGAAGTTTATAGCTGTGCGGGAACCTAACATTCGATATCTTGGGCTGGTAAGATTTTAAACTGGTTACTGCTTTGTTTGAAACCTCAAGGCTTTCCAAGTAAACCATGCTTATAGTATTCACAAAACTAATAAAGGTTAATGCTCAGCCATTAACCATGAAACTGTTGACAAAGATGAAAGTTTTATTCACTGGTCTGCTGTAGAGAATCACTTGTTTGATTAGTATGTTAGAAGAAGCATTTTTGTAACAAATTGACAAACATGACAATTATGCGGCATGGAAATATTTAAGTTATCATGTTCATGGTTTTTATTTTTTTGTTCTTGCAGGAAAATATGACTAGAATGTTGATGGTAACAGATGTTCATGAGAGCATTAAAAGGCACCAAGCTCAAATTATTACTTCTTTAAAAGATCCCGATATAAGGTAATCATTGATGGACTGGTAGTTTTTTAAATATGGAAAATTATTATTAAGGAAAAAAACAGTGTTCCATGGAGATCTACTCTCAGGGGTTTGGGATGCGCCCCCCAGGCTCCCTGCATTCTCTGACTGGGGAGTATCCCTTATGCTCTCCACGCTCCATGGATTTGGGGACCTAATTGGGAATGTCTCCCGTTCCATATCTTTTCATTGTTATTTTTTGTTGTGACAATCTTACTCTTTAATATTTAAATTTTAAGCGATGATGAATGTAATTATATGGTGTATCATTGCATTTCCTTTTGATTTGGATATTGATGGTTTACCACGAGAAGTACAATGATTTTTCTATTTTAAATACCACTTCTAAATTATGTAATTTCAAATTAGTGTAAGGATGTTGTTGTTTGTAATTTTTTTTGTGAAATACATATCCCAGGGAGGTTGGTACATAGAGTAAACTGGATTCTGCACAAGGTCGAGGCTTTGTCAACATGGGTTAAGGTCATTACAACAATATACTCACTAAGAGCTCAACATGTCACTTGCGGGAATTGAACCTTGGTGGGGAGAATAACACTTCTGATCTCAGCTTTTCAGGCTAGACTCAAATGGCATGTTGTTGTTTCTATATATATGTGTGTTTGTGGTTGATTAAATTACACAAAAAATTATCTTTTTTTCTTTTTATATTTTTTTATAATTGGAATTTGTTCTTTTATATTTAATATATGGAGTAAGGTGCTCTATATTGGTGATCCAAATGCCCCTTGTGTTTCCTCCTTAAATTTAGAGGTTTTCTCCACACATCCCCAAGTTGAAACCCTGCACTCCGGAAACCTGCTGGAACATCGGAAAAAAGGGGCAAGTTTGATGTGTGTTCAGGTTTTAATAGAAGTTCTGTTCAATTTTGCTCATGTAATAGTAAAATTTCAAGTTACCTATTATTCATGATTGTGATCATCCAAAAATGATTCATAACTTTATTTCATGTAAAAGCTGAATTCTCTGAGTTTTGGAAAACTATTACTTGAAGTTTGTAGGCAATAGTTAAAATATGCATCTTGATTTTTACATTCACATTTAACTGAAATCTGAAGTTATGTCAGATGTTCATGCATGATGTCTAGTGTTTGCTTCAAATTCTGCAGGTAGATTAGGAATCTATTCAATTTTTTCCTTTTCAATACCGGTTCATCTAGGTTGCCTTAAATGCTGTTGTGTTTACTCCATGGCACTAACTATCTAGGCTTCTTGTAGGCAAGGGAGGTAGATGTTGGTCTAAGAAATGCATGGTGTAAAAATTGGTTTTTCTGTTAATCTCTAAGGACAATGGGATTGAAAATGCAGTATAAGGAGACGAGCTTTGGATTTGTTATATGGGATGTGTGATGTTACCAATGCGAAGGATATAGTTGAAGAGCTTTTACAGGTAATCTCTATGGTAATTTAAGTTGAAAGATAATTTTCTTAGGTTACATTTTATAATGTTGGTAGGTCTTTCCACAGTTATGTAAACTATGTATTTGTTTTCTGAATGTTATCCATTTTATTTGAAATATTTTACCATAGGTATTCATGTTTCACATTTACATATGCAGTATCTTACGACGGCTGACTTTGCAATACGAGAGGAATTAGCTCTCAAGGCTGCAATACTTGCTGAGAAGTTTGCACCCGATCTTTCATGGTAGGATTGCGAACTATATCGTTGGATGTTGTTATGTTAGCCCTTGTTGAGTACATTTTGTTTTGTTACCCGTTCCTGGTTTTTCGGTATGCTTTTGATGTAGTGCTGTAGGTCATTTTTTCTTTTTTTTTTTGTTTGAAGTTGTGAATATTCGTGTTAATGACACATTGTCTGCCAATGTTTACCTGTATTTTAAAATTTTCCTTTTGTGTTGTTCAGATTCACTGTGGCTATAAGCTTAAAGCGTTATGCTAATGCTGTCACATGAATTTATAATATAGACAATATGATGTTGTGCTGGTGTCAGCAAACTTTGCATTGCCATGTAGAAGTACGCTTTGTATGGGGCTTGAAGAGAGATTATGTTGTGTCCTTTTGTTTTTTGACATCAGCTTCTGGGGATCTTTAGTTCCATAAGTTCATTCTTATGAAGAGAGCAGCAATGCTTATTCAGAAACAAAACATTATGCTTACTTTTGAATACATTTCCTTACTGTTAGGGCTGCCCAGTGAACACTTGCATGGAAAGCTGTTGGCACTAGTGTTATGATCTTTGTCCATCACCATGTCCAGCCTACTTGCGTGGTCATGACATTATTGGATTCATGTTTTTTTATTTTATTTTCTTGGTATTTTGTATTTGATCCTTTTTGTAAAATAGGATCTGTTTCCGATACAAGTGGTTCTGGATCCCAGTGACAGAATCATGGCAGATCTACCCCCATCCCCTTTTGCTTCCTTTGAAGAACATTTAACATCATCATCTCCAGGAACAAGTGAGTACACAAATTGCATAGATATTATATGCTAACTTGATCAAAATTTGAGCAATTTGTCCCCTAGTGCTCCAGTTAAGCACTTTAGAGTTAGCATTAGATTAGTTGTGATCAGCATGTTTTTTTTGGTAACTAGAATGAGCCTAGTCTAGGGCCAGTCCGTCTATTGGATGGAAGAATGATCTACCCACAGTGGGATGGCTATCGCCAGGATTGTGGGAAGTTAGGTCGAACTTGGACACCCCTTGGGAATCTGGGATAGTTTAATTCCCCACAAAGTGGCTTCCATCCTCAACCCCTTCCATGAGGTTTGAACCTGAGACCTAGTGGGGACTAAACCCCACTCAAACCAACTGGTCTACACCTCATGGTTGTTGTGAAATCATGTTTATATCAATTTTATATTTTAGTAGTTTTGTGCAACGTGTTGTCTTCAGTGTAGTCTGTCGTCTAGAGAACTGTATCTCTCATCTAAAAGGTTAAAATTCACATGCAAATTGTCTTTCCGTATTCAATGGTCTCTCTTTGTATTTAGCCATTGTCACTGATGTGTTGTCATAGACTTGTAATCTGAATTAGAAGGGTTCACACTGCACAGTTTTCCACTATTAGTAGGTTTTGTCTCTCCTCTTGCAATTAGAGGAATTGATTTTACTTCTCATCATTCTCCATCATGGCTCCATATTATTTCGGTGTTAAGCCTGAATATTTTATGATGCTATCTGCTAGCAATTGCAGTCATTAAATCTTCAGCACGTTTGGTGGTCTTGTTTCATTCCCCAGTTGGCACTGTGAGTATGAGAGCTAAACAACTGATATATTTTAAATTCATAGTTCATTTCTTTATTTAATTTTTTCAATATAGAAGTTTAATTTTAAATATATAAATATAAAAAAATCAGGGTTAGGGTTCTGATTCTCTGATTCCTAATTTTTGAACAAGTGCTGAATCTGCACCAGATTCTTCTGCCAATTCTGATTGCATCCAGGGTTTGTATATTTTTGAATTACTTCTTCACGATACCTTCAATTGTTTGGGGTGGTGGGAAGAGGTGGGCATCATCTTCTCAAGGAAGGCACTCTCCTTTTAAACTAACATTGTATGGAGCTTCTCAAAGCTTGGTGCTTTATACCCTTAATTACCAGGATACTGCTATGGTTCCGCCATAATTTTGAAAAGGCAGGATATGTATTTGGGATATTGCTGGGAAATGGAAAGTACCAAAAAATATAAAAATATTTTATAATTAAAAGAAAACAAAATTCAAAGTGAAGTCTCTAAACCATTTCCGAATTACAATGTAGGAAGTTATAACCAAAAAAGGAGAGTTCTCGTGCATATTAGGATAATATTGGTATTAGCCATCCATGTACCATAACTGATCAGTTATAACAATCATGGATTATCATGGATATGGATCCACCAGACTTTTGAAAAGCCAGGATCTAAACACTGCTGGGGAATGGAAAGTACCAAAAAATATAAATTATTTTTATGATTAAAAGAAAATAATAAGACAACCATTCCAGAATCACAATGTAAGAACTATAAGTTATGACCAGGAAGGAGAGTTCATATGCATATTAGTATTAGCCATCCATGTACCATTACTGATAAGCTGCTAAGTTATAACTTATAAGTTATAACCACCATTGATTATTGATAATTTTGAAGACCATTTCAATATTAGCATGAAGCAGGTCACGACAGCAATTTTGCGAGCCATATCCACATGTCGAAACCAGCAGTGGATGAAGTGGGTTTTTCACCCATGAATAAATAACAGTGAGTGAAAATGAGTAACAGCGTAGTGCATAAGGAGAGAATAAGGAACGTCCAATAATATGTTATGAGCTTTAACTTCTGGTGACATTAATTAAAGTGTTGTTTGTAGTATGTACTAATGACCTACATTGGTTATAAGTTGGCTATATGAGTGGTGGTTAAATAACTTATTCCATGACATAAAAAAGAAAACCATTTTGATGTACTTGATGACTCCTCCATTACGAAATTTGATCGAGCTGCCATTTACTGAAATTAGGTGGGTATTTGAGCATAAGATTTGTGTCTTCTCTGTAGAAGATAAGTTGCCATTACCATGTCTTCTCAGTGTCACCATTTCCCAAGTATGATTGAGTCGTCAATGTAGTGACTGTTTGATTCATTCAATCTTGCTTTACTAGCACTCACTAGTTTGAGCCACCATATATACCTTGATCGAGCACTGTCTCGACTCTTTACTTCTCAAGCCATAGCTTCTCATTTTAGTCTACCATAATCTCTGAGCATACACTAGTTTGTAGCCAGAGGGTTCAGGGCATGGACATTGGGTTTGGTATCTGTACAATGGCATACAGTAATTTATAGCCATGGGGTTTCGGAGCCTGGACATAGAGTTTGGTGTCTGTAGAATGGTGGGTTAGAATAGCCAAAATAGATAAACTAGAGCAACTAGAACAAAATAGAACAAACTAGGTAGCGATATGCTAAATTGCGCTGGTTGGTTGTAGTATTCCCATGGGTCTGCTGTTCATGCTGTACTGTAAAATAACAGTGTCTATCCCCTCTGTAGGCTGTCTTTCATCCCTTTTCCATGCTTTCTCCACATCCCTCATCCTCTTCCCCTTCCTTTGACCCCTTTCCCTCCCCAATAATAATTATTTGTCTGCTACATATCTCTCTTCTTCCTTTCATCACTGTGGGTTCCCTGGAATCCAACCAGAACAATAAGAAACAGCCACAGTTTGCTCAGATTGCGAGTGTCCAAATTGTACAACATATAGGAATAGAGAGCAGAGACCCTAATATGCATATCCTAACTCAGTTGCAAATGACGGGCAATCCAAAATTGGAATGCAGACTGTGAGGATTTGTGAAGAGATTGGAACAACTTGTAACAATGAGCTACTATAAACTGCAAGCAGAAGTTCATTGATTTTCCAAAAGGGTTTCAGAGGTATAGTTAGAAAACCTTATCCTCAAACATATAGTTTAGGATTCTGGAACTCAAGAAAGTTTCCAACCTCTAGGTGACTCTCTTCATGCTGAACTCCTGGACCCCAAAAACAAACTGAAACCTAAATTAATTCATAGGTATAGGTGGTTTGTAGGAGAGACAAGGCCCCACCTCAAGCAGAGGTAGAGGAAGTGGAACAAGCTTAAGCTAATTGAGGAATGTTCTAAGTGGTCGTGTGAATTAATTTGAAGGTTTGAGGACTTGCCACCTCGGCTTCATTACATGCTAATCAGATGCAAGCATGGATTTTTTTTTTGCAAGACATCTTTAGCCTCCCAGAGCTTAGCCCTAGGCCTGAGAGTGCATGGTACAATTCTGAATCCACTACATTCTTCCTTGGATTTGAGACCATGGGAGATGGACTGTGAGATCTCAGAGTGAAGCAGGGACTCTTTGCAAATCTCCATAAAATTGGTTGATCTTACTTGCTTCCAGGTTGGAGAACTTAAAAATGGTGGGTTGGAGTAGCAGTGGCTTGAAAAGCATTGAAATGGGTAGTCATTTCGAGATATCAGAGCGATGATTCTGGTTTCTCCTCCCCTGGGGTATTCCTGGATAGGGTCTACGAAATGTTGCCCTTGGCATGGCGCGTGTGGAGTTTCTGGCATCTTATTCGAGTGCTGGAAGGTCCACATGGTCCTCTCTAAGGCCACTTTATGATGGACTTATGCTCTCATATATTCTTCATCTCATTGAAACCCAGGCAGGTCCTTTTTGGACTACACTAGGCTATCTATGCTATCACTCACTTTCAGTTTGCAGGCAGGAGACACAAGGTACTGGTGGGGTTAGGGGTTCAGTTGGTATTGCTTGTTATATTAGGTCTTCACTCTAGGGTAGTCACCATGATCAGCTTTGATGAGTTGGCTTGTTTCATGTTGGTCTGGATCAATGGCATGTCATCCGTTCCTTGTGACATCTTCAGTGTGGTCTTCTATTTGCGCCCTACTTCAGTAGGTTATGCTTTTGAGAGGGTTTCTAGTGGGGACCCCTACATGAAGATAGTCCGTGTTTGGAGAATTAATACATGTAAGTTTTATGAATGATAAGCTTGTATTGACATTAACTTTGAAGAGAATTTGAACATAACAATTTAATGTGTGGTAGTAGCCCGTGTCTTTTTTTTTTTCTAAATGATTTTCTAGAAAATTTCATGTTGCGGAGCATCTGCTGTTCAAGATGGCAATAGGGCAGTCAATTGTTGGATCCTTTTGGTGTATTTAAAATCCTTAAAAATAGATAGTTTATCCCATATAATGTTGGATGGAAAAGAAAAGTTTAATGGTTAGGATTTAAAATCATGGAAACGGGAGATGCTTCCTAAATTTGAATATAGATGTTTGGGCAAACTTGTGTTGGGAAAAAGATGCAGAGTCAAACTGATATGGATGCGCAAGTGACATATGATGCAAAGAGTTGAGAAGCCATGGCGTTGATGAAGCTCTTGGTAATGAATGAGATGCTTCCTAATGTTCAAGGTGATTGTGATGCATTTGCCTTTTGGGAGATATTACAAGACACACAGAAATGTCAGACAAATGTAAAGCTTTGTTTCTTAAAAATATGTTGTTGTCAGTTAAAATGGAGGAGTTTGATTTCTTGCAAGATCATTTACTAAAAATCAAGGATCTTAGAGCTCAGTTTAAATGAAATGAAAAAAAATGATAGAAGATATGGTGGTTATAACTTGAAATGTTTGCTGTCCTTCAATGCAAATTATTTTGAGGGTTTAAACATTACTAGTAGTGATATAATTATGACATTTGAGTGGTTGAGCGCTAAGATCTAGTAACAAGATAGATGGAGAATTAAGTTTGGTTATAACAGTGGAGTTGAGGCTTCTAATGTGGCACCTGTAGCAAAATTTAAGAGCAAGGGCAACAAATAGAGATAAGTAAATGATGGAAATAAATCTCCTGAGTCATATAAATGTAGAAAAGCTATTAAATGTTTTTATTGTGGTAGGTTAAGGCATATAAATGGTGTATGTCGGAAGTAGTTGTAGGATCTAATGCACGACCAAGGGCATTCTTCAATTGATCAATTTGGAAATAAATATGGTAATGTGGCTGGACACATGAAGGAGGAAGTGTTTTTTGAGTTCATGGCAATAAACATGGATTCAAAGAGTGGTAAGAATGATTTGTCTGTTGATATAGGGGCATCCAGATGTTTTACTAACAATAATGATTGGGATGTTGATATTTTAAGAGGTTAAAGTTGAATCTGATTTGTTGTGTTGAATGGCGAAAAAGAATAAAGGGTTAGAGGAAAGGGAACTTTGTACTTCAACTAAGAGGTGAGAATGTAATGATTAAAGATGTATATTATGTTCCTTGTTTGCAGAAATATCTATTCTCAATTAGTAGTATAATGAAGCATAGTCCACACTTAGACATACATTTTAGTGATAATAGGTGTTCTATTGTTGATGAGAATAGCAAAAGGATGGTTCCGATGGGTGTGGAAGAACATACTATCTGTTCAACAGAAACATGGCAGTAATTTCACCCAAAACTTAACTGCTATAGTCTATACGAAGATGCTCAGGGATGTTGAAGATGGAATGGTCGAATGTGATAGTGCTTCCTCAAGGAAGCAAACCCAAAGTTATGACATGTTGAAGTATTAAAGGTGAGTTCAGTGAACAAGCTAATCTCTATGTCAATGGTGGAAAGGCTAATTGTTCATCCTGTTGAAGGAAATGTAACTAGGTTCGGTCTTCATAAATGTACTTTTGATATTTATATTTATTCAAGAAAAGAAATATTACTTTTATAAGAAATGTCAATGAGTTTCTTGCTCATTGAAGTAGGTCTAGCACATGTCAAAGTGCTATAGGTGAGTCAAAAGAATTATGTTGAAGACTGTAAGGGTATGTTACATTATGTATATTTATTATTTATGTATAAAAGTCAAAGAAGACACCTCCAAGCAAAGCCAAGTCTCCTCCTAGCAAAGACACCATCAAAAGAAGCAATGGCACCATTAAAAGCACCTATCAGAGCAAAGAAAGTCAAGTCGGCCTCAAAGCAGCAACTCGGCCTAAAGGAGGGACAATCCTCTATATATAGAGGCTTTCCACTCTAAAGATAGCGAAGATCATCTCTGAAATCAGTGAGCAAGTGCAGTCAATTAAAAGGTGGAAAAGTCAAGTTTAAGGGAGCCTCTAGAGCAGCGAAGAAGGAGAAAATATATCCGAAATATAAAGGATTGTTTTAGGGTGAATTGCAGCCACATGTGCGAGGAATAGAAGGGCTGACTACGGTTACTACAGCAGCAACATTGAAGTTGCTTATTTATCATCGTTTGGGCTTCAAACTAGGCCTACTAGGTCTCCTATACAAGCAAAGAAGGAAGGACCTCAAGCAAAGGAAAAAGGAACCATAAAACTTCAACAAGAACTCTCACACGTGCGAGTATTAGGGCTGTTGTGCTGTCACACTAAGCCTAACATTATACATCAAGAAGGGACTCGTTTGATCAAGAGAAGGAAGGAATATTCTTAGTTAAAGGAGATCACTAAAGATAAGTATCTCTTCTAGAAAGACTACTAATAGTGGAAGAAAGAACGATGTGCCGGAAGGAGGATGAAGTGCCTGGGAGCAAAGTGCTGGAAGAATGTGGACAAAGTGCCGGGAAGACAGTGTAGAGGGAAAGAAGGACTTGACTTGTGCTTGGAGGATCTTCTAGTCAAGGGTCTAGGGTTTGGCATTGATCAAGAAAGAAGCTTCAATAAGAGAAAACTTACTGAAGGGTTTTCCTCTTAAGGGAAGAGAGGCTTTGGCCCTGACAGAGAGCCAACCTCTTGTGTTATTGTTTTATGTTTTGATAGCAGTTTGATGAAGCACACACACATGCATTAATAAGCAAAGAAGAAGATTAAGCTAACAAAGATAATTTGTAAGCAAATTGTTATCTTGTCATGAAGAATCACTCTACATCTAATTGCCTTAGATTCTTCAACATGGTATCAGAGCTAAGGTGATGCATCAAGGAAAGGGAAACTCAAGAACACTCATCAAGGAAAGGCATCTACAAGGTTGGAGAATCAAGCCAAATCTACTCAAAGAAAAGAAGGCCTACCATCTATCATTCATCAAGGAAGACTACACAGCAAGAAGAAGAGCCTTACACAAAGGCACCTACAAAGAAGAGAAGATAAAAAAGGGACGTACATCATTTACAAGTTACCAAGCAAATCTCTTCATCAAGTCAAGTCCACTTGGAGAAGGCAACTTGAAGAACATCAACATCCTAGGAAGGCAAGCCATCAAGTCTTCAAGGAGGAAGCAAATCCATTACATCTCAAAATCTATCAAGTAAGTATATGTCCCCTTCTGAATATACATCAATGTCTTTTTGCAAGGAAAGCAACAAATTGGTAGGTACCAATAACTTTCTTGGATGGAAGAAGATGATTGATTTACTTCTCAAGGAGAATGAACTTCTAGAACATGTCAAAGGGAATATCACTATCCCTGCTAAGGAAAAAACCCAACCCTTAGCAAAGTACAATAAGGATGAGACAATAGCTCAAAGGATTCTAATAGAATCTATTAAGGACTCTCTCATTCCTTATGTCTCCAAATTGGAGACATCAAAAGAAATTTATGATAAGCTAGTAGAGCTATTCTCGGTATCCACAGTCGGAGAAGTGATATCTCTAAGAAATGAATTGTACAAGTTGAAGATATCAAAGGAAGGAATAACTCCCTACTTCATGAAGATCTCTGAGATGAGGCGATCAACTCAAGAGCTTGGGGAAGTCATGTTTGACAGAGAAATGACAACTGTAGTACTCAATGCTCTACCTGAGGATTGTGGCAACTTCACATTAAGCATATATGCCAAGAAGGAAGCAACCACACTCAGTGAAATGTGGTCTCTATGCAAGACAGAGGAAACCATACTTGAAGCGAAGGAAGATGTGGGATCAAAGCAACAATCATTTGGTACCATGGCCAAGAGAAAGGGAAAATTTGGCAAATTTGGTCCACGAAGAACAAACAACAAAGATAGGTCCAAAATCCAATGCTATGGATGCCAAGAATATGGACACTACAAAAGGAATTGTCCTAAGCTTAAGAAGGACAACAACAACAAAAGAAAGAGGGAAGAACAACAACAAAAGAAAGAGGGAAGAAACTCACATGACTCAAGAGGTGAAAGAAGAAGAAAAGAAGCAAAAGAAGGAAGATCGTCCAAATCTCTACTATGGCTAAGTCAAACTCTTTACTTCAAGTCTTCTTTCAAGGTTTTGAGTAGGATAGGAGCATGGAGGAATAAAATGAAATTGCATTACTAGAACCATATTCTAGAATCTAGAAGCATGAAGTGCATAGAGTTTTAGATACTCATGAAGAAGTAGCATTTATAATGAGAATAAAATGCATGGTTAGAAATATCTTCTAGAATATAGGAGCATGGTAGATATAACTCAAGATATTCATGTAGAAGGCGCATACCTAGTATAGGACCTCATCCACGATGAAATAAGATTGATAATGATTAAGAATCGTAGAAGGCCTCCATCATCAAAAGAAAAGAAACGTTTGCAAGACAAGGGTCTTTAAGATCCTATGATGGAATCTTCAAAAGAAGGTTCATGAACCAAAGTAAATGTCTCATTGGGAATCCCATTCATAGGATTCAATAAAAGGATGATATGCAGGCAAGCTAAGATGAAGCAAGAAGGGCCACACCAAGGACAACCAAATGAAGCTAAGATGATCAAAGGAGAATCAAGATGAGGTATGTATGCATCAAAGTTTAGTCATGTTACCATTTATTGAGTCATTGGAATAGTTCTATAACATGATCAAGTACGAAAGAATCTCTTTCACCAATGACATGCTCGAAGGCATGTACTACAATGTAATAAAGGTCAACAAAAGGATATGCTCACATGAGGAGTATAAGATTGTTGACTAAGAAGCAAGAAGAAATGCTGACTAGTCCAGGAAGCAAGCAATGAAGAAGTGCTCTCATGGAGCATAAGGTGGTTGATCAATTTATCCAAAGAGAAGCAAACAAAGAAAGAGCTCAAGCATGTGAAGAACACCATGATCATCGAGATCACTATCTGACAAAAATAATTTGGAGATATCTTCCAAAAGAAGGCAGGACAAATTTGACAAAGAAAGGAAGGACCCTTGACAGCTATGAAGGCCTTGGAGATATTTAAGATGCAGATAACTGATTCCACTCTACCAAGATGTCGTGATGAAGAAGCCATCCAACAAAAGAAAAGGCAATGATGAAGCAATATTAGGATGAAGTCATGATGGGCTACTAGGTTGAAGCGTGTAAACAAGCAAGTACAAAGAAGCATCCATGAGAAGTGTAGTCCGAAGCATGGACATATGACAAAGGAGTAGCCAGATGACAAGAAAACCTGATGTATGACAAGAAAGCCGCTTTCCACGAAGGAAGCAATGACATGAAAAACCAGGAAGGAAAGTGATTGATGGATGGTGCCCTACCTAGAAGAAGTTCGAACAAAGACTTCATCACAACAAAGAAAGGAAGGAGATCAAGCAACTAAAGGACCCATAGAAAAGAAGTTGTTGATGAATGAAAGAGTCCCTAGTTAAGAGGGAGCTCTGACAAGTCCCTAATCAAGAGGGAGTTTTGGATCACCCCTGATTACAAAGGAGTGACAATTGTGTTTTTCCATTTCATGGGTCATGCACTAGACCAGGACTAACAACCGTAAGTCTAGATGAAGGCCATGTATTGAAATTTAGACACAAGATAGACACCACATTCTTGTCTTCACTCGGGAAGAAAGAATGGCAGGGTTGGGTAATCATCTGGCATCCGATACTCTTTGAGGATGTGTAGGGCATCCAAGACAAGAGTAGGCAAGAGGACTGATATTCTTTGAGGGTTGGGAACCCAAGACAAGAATAGTCCTAGAAGGTCATACTCAGTGAACACCCGAGTGGGTATGTACCTTGAGAGACAATGACTAAGGTGTCTAAAATTAGTTGGTCTCGCCAACATTGTGCTATGATCTATTGAGAGATAAAGCTGTCAGTCAAGGCATTGTTGAGGAAACAATGTTGGCTATTATGATGCTATAACATATGGATTGCAATTCCGGTTTCTCTTATGTGAATTCTTCAAGATTGAAACATAGCCAAACACCTTGTAATGTTGTATGGATACCTCCCTAGTTACAAGGGAGTGTTGAAGGAAATGTAACTAGGTTCGGTCTTCATAAATGTACTTTTGATATTTGTATTTATTCAAGAAAAGAAATATTATTTTTATAATAAATGCCAATGAGTTTCTTGCTCATTGAACTAGGTCTAGTATATGTCATAGTGCTATAGGTGAGTCAAAGAGTCAAAAGAATTATGTTGAAGACCTTAAGGGTATGTTACATTATGTATATTTATGTATAAAAGTCAAAGAAGACACCTCCAAGTAAAGTCAAGTCTCCTCTTAGCAAAGACACCATCAAAAGAGGCAATGGCACCATTAAAAGCATCTATCGCAGCAAAGAATGTCAAGTCAGCCTCAAAGCAGCAAGTCGGCTTAAAGGAGGGACAATCCTCTATATATAGAGGCTGTCCACTCCTCTAAAGATAGCGAAAATCATCTCTGAAATCAGCGAGCAAGTGCAGTCAATTAAAAGGTGGAAAAGTTGAGTTTAAGGGAGCCTCTAGAGAAACGAAGAAGGAGAAAATATATTCGAAATATAAAGGACTGTTTTAGGGTGAATTGCAACCACATGTGCGAGGAATAGAAGCGCTGACTGCGGTCACTACAGCAGCAACATTGAAGTTGCTTATTTATCATCATTTGGGCTTCAAACTAGGCCTACTAGGCCTCCTATACAAGCAAAGAAGTAAGGACCTCAAGCGAAGGAAAAAGGAACCATAGAACTTCAACAAGAAAAACCACATGTGCGAGTATTAGGGCTGCTGTGCTGTCACACTAAGACTAACATTATACATCAAGAAGGGACTCAGTTGATCGAGAGAAGGAAGGATCATTCTTAGTTAAAGGAGATCACTAAAGATAAGTATCTCTTCTAGAAAGACTACTAATAGTGGAAGGAAGAACGAAGTGCCAGAAGGAGGACGAAGTACCAGAGGAAAGTGGACAAAGTGTCGGGAAGCCATAGTGCAGAGAAAAGGAAGGACTTGACTTGTGCTTGGAGGATCTTCTAGTCAAGGGTCTAGGGTTTGACATTGATCAAGAAGGAAGCTTCAATAAGAGAAAACTTATCGAAGGGTTTTCCTCTCAAGAGAAGAGAGGTTTTGGCCCTGGCAGAGATTCAACATCTTGTGTTCTTGTTTTATGTTTTAATAGCAGTTTGATGAAGCACACACACATGCATTAATAAGCAAAGAAGAAGATTAAGCTAACAAAGAGAAATTGTAAAAAGACTTCACAAATTGTTATCTTGTCACGAAGAATCACTCTACACCTTATTGCCCTAGATTCTTCAACACATCCAACATGGCCACCTAATCCGTTAAGGTTATGGTGAATAGTTACTAAAGTCCAAGAAACCTTGGAAATTGAATCCAACGGTTTCAATTTTGTATTTATATGTACTTCATTATTAATTAAAATTGATTTCGTTTCCAATAGTGATTCCAAATGTGGCATCATAGCAATGGTATATCTGACCTGTTGAATAACTTGAGCACCTAGTTTTGTGGCCTTCTGCAAACATTGCAATACTCCCTTCATGTCTAAATTTGTGCAAGCAATCTACGTAAGCCCTATCTTTGTGGAAGACCAAGGGAGTGGTCTTTTGCAAACATTGCAATACTCCCTTCATGTCTAAATCCGTGCAAGCAATCTATGTAAGCCCTATCTTTGTGGAAGACCAAGGGAGAGGCGACAACGCTGGATTGGATCAGTGAATGAATCACAATTGGTGAAAGAATCTCCTGACTCTGAATTTTGATGAGTTGATCTCTTGCTGCAAAGCTGTCAATGTTTTTGGCGTAAGAATAATAATTCTTGGTGTCTTTTTCAATGTTTGTTAATTTAATGGGCCCATCAATTATTAATAATGGTTGATTAAGGTTTGTATTTCTGAATGATGAAAGATGTACAAGTTTCATAAAAAGTTTTGACAAGAATGCATTTTGAGGAGCGTATAGCCTGGAAACGGATGAAACGGAAAATGGTGAAGTAGGTGATGAAGTCACAACCAGAGGGCATGCACCACATTAGAGCGACAACCATGGTGAGTCATAACAATGACGACGAGTTGTGGCTAGTTCATTAGATCTTTTGAAGAACTCTATCATTGTACTTTATTGGAAGTACATTTTATGAGTACATATTCTAAACGCTGGTCCACATCTATGATTATTTGAAGTAGTATTTTCAAAGCTTCTTTGCAAAGTTTTAATTTTTGTCTTTCTTTATTCACTCACAATGCTTCTCGCGAATGCTAGATAACCATACAAAACTCTCTTTTGCTGGTTTGTTTCCTCTTGAAATATCTGGGCGATCTCCACATTACCAATACCAATCCAACGACCATCCTTGTTCTTGGCAAGTCTCGTGTTCTCAATGATCACTATGGGAGGCCAGACAAATCTCTGTACCTCTAAATCTTTGGATTAGCGGCAGTGCCTAAAATTAGAGATAGTGTCGTGCCAGATTGTGCGTTGAGGGATGGCTTATCTAATACCATATTGTATTTCACTTGCTACCACGTTGATCAACTCGACAACGGAGAGCTTGGTGTGTATGATATTCATTAAACCAAGTTGGAATACCAAAGAGTTCTCTCGATGTGGCCTAGAATGAGAAGGGTTGTTTTTAGTATTTACTGTGTAGTGAGAGAGGCAATTACAAAAATCAAGTTGGTGGTCCTCAAGCCTTAAGAGTGATTGATATAGAGAGCAACGTGTCTGGAATGACTGCCACAACAACCGTGAATTACTGATAAGGCGAGACGTTATGAGGTGAGATGCTGACAATTTTTTTGTTTGTTGTATTTGTATTTTGCATCGAAAAAAGAAAGAAAGAAAAGCTTATGCGTTGATTGCCCGTGTGTTATCGTTGTGAGAGGATGTTAAAAGGAGAAGATGCGACATTATTCTCGCGACAGACATTGTTCACAAGAGGACAAGCACGAAGTGCTGTTTCTAAAAAATGAAAACATGTTTCCATGAGAAAGAAGACCAATGCAATGGAGTAAGTTAAGTGGAGTAAGTAAACGTTTTTTGGTTTGTCTGCCAGAGGCCCAGAGCTACCTCTGCCTCGACCTGTGTAGAATGTTCAGCTGAAGCAAGAAGGTGCTCAATCATGAGCTGTAGTTTATACAACAAAACACGGTATTAATTTCTATAAATGCGAGGATTGAATCTTCTTATGTTTTTATGCTAGAAGCTGGCCTTCTTTCCGTTTAGACAAATAGACAGATTTGCCTCTCACGCTTGCCTCTGGCCAAGTCAATATGGTACTCCCTCAACATAGTCTTTGATAACTGTCTAGTGGATGAGAAAGGCTGTGCATGGATCAACCTCAATGTGGCTGTGATTAAGGTTAGCCGTCATCCTAATGGAGCACAAGATACACCTGTTGTTCACCATATCACTGAGAAAGTCATAATTATGTTGGTCCAATAGCTCAATGTGATTCTCTATATACTGCAATCTATTTCATTTTTGGATGGATATTTGAATGTCCTGTGAACAATTTTATTATAGTGGTTTGTTTGAGAAATGGGTATGTAGGTAGTTTGACTGTGATTTAGCAGCAGATTGATGGTAGTTTATGTAATCCCCTAGATTTTGATTCTCAATGCATTACTTAATCACACAAGGGTTAGTACACTACTATTTAGCTTTGGTGGAATATGTTTTTGGTCATGATGTTTTAGATTTTCAGGTTTAAGACATTACAAAAGAATCAAATATGGAGTATAATCACATGTATTTTAGGGAGGAGTCTTTTATATTGCAATGATTTCTACTTGGTTTGGACCAGTGTTTGATTTTAAAGAATCTTTCAACATCAAGAATCTTTCACTGGTTAATTGAAAGGATATTTTAACCAAAGGTTGCTGAGATCGTTCAAGCCCGACTCCCTTATTCATCTTTCAATTTTTTTTACGCGGAAAATATTTGACACAAGAACAATTGACGTTTGATTATTAGAATGGTCAATATACATAATGTACAAGTGTCACATATGCAATGTATATGTCTTGTGCATGAACAGGTAGAATCCCTACACAATTCCGATGATTTTGTTTTGGGTTGCTTGTGGGCTTTTGTATTGTAAGTGGGTGCGCTTTCTGTTGAAGTTGACACCCTTAATTTTTTGAGCTTGAGTTATTGGAAAATGGCTCGAATCACTAATGTATGAGGCTTACTGAACAATCTAATACTCTCTATTGTTCATAACACAATCATAATAAAAAAACACACTCTCTTTGACATTTGAACTTGTTTGCAAAACACACAAGACAAGATCGAGCTTTCGCAACTCAAATATTAGCTACAACAAGATGAGCTACATTAGAGAAGTCGTGATTTTGAACTAGGTCTTGTTTAGAACAAATCCCTTTTTGAGTTTGACTTCCATCAACAATCTGAGATTAGTTAGATTTGTGAGGTCATTTCAAGAGCAGATTTGCATAAAGATGCAGAGGTTAAGCCTGCACTTACCAAGCCCATCATTAGACCTTGGGAAGTTGTTGTTAATAATAGGAAAAGAATCAGTCTTGGATATGACAAGGATGTGTTCTTTCATGTTCCAAACTATTCCAAGCCCATCCAATTTTGCAGTGTTGGGTTTCTTTAGGATGATTCATCTTCACTTGCTCCTTGTTGCCACCTCGCTTAGACACCTAAGTTAATGTGGGAAAAATCCTCAATCGCACTAGGTGTGGCCTTGGTGGCAAAGCTCAGAGAAGGCGCTGTCACGTAATCTCGACTCTCTCTGTCTAGGCTTTCTCCTAGTTAAAGCCAAACAGGGTGGACCCTAAGGATGGATTCTAAAGGAAGACTTGTTAAGGTAACAAGTTCTAGGAGATAGTTAGTACAATTAGAACATTCACCATTCAACAACTTGAAAGATAGCTTGAAAGCAAATAAGTGATAAGCAAGTTCAGATAACCATGGGCATGTAAGTATCAACAATGTAGATAAAGCAAATGAATTTAAACAAGATAAATCCTGCAAGAAAATTATATGTGAGTTAGACCAGTGCCAATATAATTGCAAGAAATAATATGCTCAAAGTGAAATCATAATACTTGTATGTAGAAAGTGTCTTTCAAGATATGATAAATTGCAAGAATGGAAAATTACTAAACAAGCGTTAGTACAAGAGATATTGAACTGAGAGCAATAAGATACCACTTGCACAAGGAAAGCTTGTACTTGGAAAGAAATGCTCAAGTAAAATATAACAACATCAAGTAGCCGTGAACAAAATCTTAGATAACAATTACAATGATATTGCAAGTAATATAGAAAAGCCCACAAATCAAATTGATGCAAAATGAGATGATGCCAAGTTAGACTTGTGTTAATTTTTCATATTGTTCTATGTTGTATCAATTAGTTTAGCCCTATTTCACACTTCAATTAGCAATATTTCCAATTACAATTAGTCTTTCCATTCATCAACAGTAATTGAAGATATAACAATAAATGCAATGACAAAGGAGGCAATCAACACATCAACAAGAGACATCAGATTTGGTCAAAGACTAGGAAAAAACCCCACAAGGGGGAAAACCCTTTGAAATTATACTTGTATTAGGTTGTCATAAAATGTTCAACAGAGAGTACAATGAGCCCAATACAATATCCAACAAAATAATCCAATACAAATCTGAAACAAACTTCCAAAGTCATTGTGGTACAGAGAGAAACCCTTCAGCTTTTGGTCGACTGTGGTCAACTTCAGTCAAATACGAAACCCTAGCTCAAAACCCCAGTCGCTCCCTTCAGGTTGACATGTGTGCGACTGAAGCTTCCTAGTTGCTCTCTTGGCCCCTATAAGCATGTGATTGTGGTCGATTTAGCCCAGTGACATGCGAGTGACGAGAAAATAGAAACCCTAATTTGTACGAGCCACAAACTTGAAACTTGTGACCTCGTGCGAGCTTCCTCCGTTGAATTTGTGCGAACCAATTCAGAAAGAAGAGAAGAAGATGCTTGATTGATGTCCAAATGAGCTCTAAGTCACTTGTATTTATAGGCTTTCATGGATGTCCAATAATGTCCATTTGATGTTGAGGCCGACCTATCCAAATGTGTATGTGTGGGTACATAAATTCAAAAACCAACTTCTGCTTGTCCAAATGAGGTGATCTTTAGGTCAATTTTGGTCCTCTCGAAAAGAGGAATTCAATGCCATCATCATCTCCATCATATGAGCTGTCCAAGGTGGAATTTGACTGTAGTTGAGATATTGAAATGATAGGAATAAGATACCACTTGCAAAAGGAAAGCTTGTACTTGGAAATAAATGCTCAAGTAAAATTTAACAACATCAAGTAGCCATGAGCAAAGGCTTAGATAACAAGTACATGATATTGCAAGTAATATAGAAAAGCCCACAAATCAAATTGATGCAAAATGAGATGATACCAAGTTAGACTATGTGAGATGCAAGTTATCTTGGTTAATTTTAATCTCAATGCCTAATCTATGGTGAGAAATTTCCCTTTCAAATTCTTACAAGGTAAAAATTGGGGTGAGTCACAAGGAAGATGGGTTGAGGAGGCACGAGTCCATCGTTAATGATACCTTTCCCAAGATCCTTGCAATCCACGTCCCTTTGTTCCTACAAGGGGACAAAGCCACCATGATAACTGCGAGGTCACGTGTTTTAACCTTACTCCGTACACAAGTGAAAGAAAAATAACAGAATTTTGTCCTAAAAATGCAAATTCTAACTCTAATGTGCAAATGCCTAAATGGTTAATGCAATTTGTTTCAAATAAGAGAATGGTGACAAGATGCTCCAAGTAAAAATGAACTTGTGATCAAGATTGTATTCAAGCACAAATTGACATGTAAAAGTAACCAATGAAGCATGTACCAATAAACATGAAACAATGCCAATGAGAAAGGACTAGATCAATAGTTAAAGAAACAACTCAAATTTGCCAATGAAATAAATGAAAGTGCTATGCCTTTGCTTGTTGTGTATTGAGATAACTTAGCCAAATGGGAAATAGATTGCACAACACAAGGTACAAGTAAATGGCAAATGAGATTTGAAAGTTAGAAAAATGGAAGAATTATGTGATCAAGCAACTAATGGAAATGAAGATTAGGTACTCCACATGGAACTAAATTAGTTTCACGAAAAAATAGAATTACGATAACACATGAATGATGCATGCAAATAAGAAAAGATATTAGTTGAGCAAATTAGATCTAAGCCAAAGAAAACTAACCACCCAAGAAGAATTCCTCCCTCTAAATGAGGAGTTGTGGGATGCCATGGGAAAATCCTAAGCTCTCTAAAAAAGTCAGATTTCTTTTATTAAAAAGAAGTTACAAAAGAGAATAGCCCTTCAAAAGACCTAAAAAAACACTAAAGGATGATCTTTACAATAGCTGCTTGAAACGTAGACGATAGATATCCTCCTTGGTAGAACAAGGTTGATTGCAAGTGAGGCACAAAGAAGAGCCTCCAAATTTGAAAGTTAAAGGACTGTTTACATCCAAGATCAACCTGCAAGAAATAAGATGGTTTTCACAAGAGGGAGAGAGGTAAGCCTCCTTAGTCCACAACCTTCACAAGAGGAATAGGCTGCCTCAAAGAGCTCATGACCCAGCAGAAAAATGTCCTCAAAGAGATCACGGCCTAGGCAAGATTGGCTCAATATTAACACAGTCTGCAAGAAAAGGATCAGTAGTTTCAGCCCTGCATTCCCTCAATCCTGCCAACAAAAGGTGAGCCAAACCCTCAACAAAACTATGATTTTTCTCTGCAAAATAAGCCCTCAATGTTAGTTGAAAACACCAAAAATGAGAGATCAATATATTTAAATAATCTACAAAGGTAGACCAAGGAATAAGAGCAAGACTCCTCTCCTTTCCTAGCCTACAACATGCTCATATTAGCAAATATAATCAATGTAAGCACAACACTTAAAAGAAATGATTTAAATGGAATAGACTTGACCACAAGACCGAGGCAAAGAGATCCTGCAAAAATAGTCAATAGAAATTTGGGATATCACAATGTGGGGTCTTCCATGTTCGTGCTCAAGAGTGGGTTGATTCCTCCAAGAATGTCTCCTCACACTTAAGACTTGATCCATTTTTTTTTTCTACAAAACTTCAATTAGAATCATAGATCCACATGGGTTAGAAAAATACAACGAGAAGGAAATCTTAGAGATTTATATGAAAATCGACTAAAACATTGCTTATCTAGAATAACTCTCTAAAAGCAAATGCTAGTGTAAGATAGCTCTATACTAACAAATCTTTAGCAAGCATATGGAAATAACATACACAACATTACCAATAGAAAATAAAGCTCACGATCAAGAATTATACCACATCCATAGAAGAATAACACCTCATAGTTGAACCTCAATGCCTTTTATTGCATTAAAGTGTAAGTGTACAAAGCATGATAATCTCCCCAAGCACAAGAGCTTGTTTTGTCATTGGAGAATAGGAGCCAATGTCTCATTTAAATAGAAGAATGGGAGCAAATCCCATTGGAGAAACTCTAATGCCAAGTGGAGGAGTAAATCTCAAGGCAAATTCGAATTTGCTGATTGGAGCTCCAAATGCCAAGTGTAGAAACCAAATTTCCTCATGCCCATGTGCAAAAATCATTTTCCCTGCTGTATATGCCAAGTGTGGAGTGTTTTGGGTGAGATGGGAGAGCAATTCCACTAATTTTTCAACCAACAAACCTATGGAATGACACCTCTGCAATCTAGTCACCAAACTGGCCAACGTTGAAGCTTAGAACTGTTGTAGATGTTGCCTGTCAATTTTGTGTGCATACGAGTGTGAAGTTGGGTGGAATATGTGGAGACATAGTCCCATAGTATAGTGGGTGCATTATTCCTTAATGTTCTCAACCAAATATTGCCAAAGGATATTCCACTATGCGTTGATCTCTAAATAAAATTGATTTGTCAAATATGCAATGCGTACCATCACATTTGGCCCACACTTTAATTTCCCATGTGCTTTAATCCATGTGCCAATGGGGTGCCCACTTAACCTCCAACTTGTCATCTTAAAGTGTGTCTTAGTAGAATGTTGAGGAGTAGAGGTCCAATTTTGACTACTCATACCCCTTACAACTTCTCTAGACATCACTTATTAAAATTTTTATAAAAAAATATTAATAAGAAATTAGTCACTTACGACTACCTCTCATGGAAATGGTCATACGTGAATGACTTACTTAATGAGAAATTAGTCACTTACGACTACCTCTCATGGAAATGGTCATACGTGAATGACTTACTTAACGTAGTTGAATCCCAAAAATGATATCTAATATAATGCACTGCGTAAACCCCCTATACTTAAATTAAAAATCTCATCTAGTGGGAAATTTTAATAATTTAAAAAATGACACCTACACCCAATCAAATTTTGCGAAATTTTACGAGTGATCTAACATGGTAATATACATTGACTCTAGATGCTAGGACACACCTAAGGCCTTGCTATCAAGCCGCACTCTAGCTTTGGGGTTATTACCAGGAGAAAAAACTCAATTAATTATTAAGTGCAGAAAAGCACAAATAATTAACCAAAGCAAAAAATACTCCCTAGGGTGAACTGACTTGATAACAAAATCCTAAGCGACCTAAGCCTGTTACATGGTTCTATTTCATCAAGCTAGCATCACATTTACAATATCCCCGTAGGGCTGCAGATTCTGAGTATAATAAAGAAGAAGAGAGAGAAGAAGGGGCTTAAAAGCCTTGATGATATCTGGAACTCTATAAGTGCAGGAATGCTTTGACATATCCTTGGGCATGGAGTCTTCAAAGGGTTTTCAGGTGTGACTTTAGTGGTCAACACTCTTGTTTCCACAACCACAACAGATTGTCAGATGCCAACATTATTATTGAGTTGGCCATGCGAAAGATCAGTGTTTTTATTTTCACCCTTGTGAGCATTGTGGTAAGCACACTCATCATTTAGGCAGATGTTCCAGAAACAAGACTCCTGCAAGAATGAAGATATGTTGGTCATACAACAAAATTTGTTCTTGAGTATTGACTAGTCTTGTAGCAAAGATTTCTTCATCTTGTTAACTTGTATCTAATGGGGGGAATTGATGGTCAATTACCAACTTCGAAGATTTATCAAGTGAGCCTGTGAGCCACATCCTGAACCATAGCTAGCTACCAGAGCTTAGGGCTAGATTCAGCCATAGCCAGTTTCAGAGTTGTAGCCAGAGACAAAGTCATGCTACAAAAGACTTAGATTTCTGCTACTTGTGGTCATCTTCAAAGCAGCATTAGTTTGTGGTCATCATCAGGGAGCACTTCCACTAGCATAAGACTTCAACTTTTAGCCAGATTTGGAATTGTTCTAGGAATTGCTTTGAGCTTTAGTTCCAGAGTCGGTGTTCAGCCTTGAACCACCAACGGTAGAGATGTCGAGTTCTCCCACCTTTTGGTTTGTGGTCTTCCTTAAAAACCACCATTTTAGAGAGCTCATTCAGCCATTGGCTGCCATGCATTCTTTCACTTTAGCTCTCTTCTTGGACTGATATACATCCCTTCGTATTAAGGGGGGAAATGTTGGACACCTAATTCATTAGGGTCATGGTGAACAGTTACTAAAGTCCAAGAAACCTTGCAAGTTGAATCCAACAGTTTCAATGTTGTATATATATGTACATCATTCTTAATTAAAGTTGAATTCATTTCCAACAGTGAGTCCAACACAACATGGACTCTTGTCCTACAATGGTCATAGTTCATTTCCAATATCTCTTTTATCTTGTGAATAACCAACATCTTGCTTGTCCAAATGTTTTGGCTTCTTGTATTTTGAACAAGCATGTAAAATGACAATTATGTTACTGTGTTAGAAGGAAAGTTAAAAGTAGTTTCCCAGTATTCTCCATCTCTTGACATTGTCAAACTGTCTCGTTTATTGGTGTTTTGATGATATTTGATACAACAAATCTGACATTGTCCTATGTTTCTCATGCTGTAAGCATTTTGCCAACACGTGTCTCTTTCCTACACATTCGAAGATGAATCATGACATTAGATGATCGATATTAGTCTCTAAATTTCAGTTAGATGTTTCTCATCATGATCTAATTATTATATTTTGTTGATCACTGATGGTTATTTTGATTATCTATAATAAATAAGAACTCTCTCTCTCTCTCTCTCTCTCTCTATATATATATATATATATATATATATATAATTCAGTCTCTCTCCACTATTTACTCTGTAAACGTGTACCTTATATATATATAGTAGAAATGGTACAGAATTACATCTTTTGTACATGATGAGTCACCATAGTTTGGACATTAATAGTACCCCTATATATATATATATATATATAGTAGAAATGGTACAGAATTACATCTTTTGCACATGATGAGTCATCATGTTTGGACAATAATAGTACCCCTATGTGACAATTTAATGTCCAAAATACTTGGAATATAATGAAATCTGTCGAGGATAAAATATATATGTGTGTGTGTATATTGACTAAATTTATGAGAAATTGATATGAACATATTACAAATGTGGGCCCCGTAGATACACCTAAGCTGGAGTCCCCTTTTGTTAAGAGTCATGCCCTTTCATTAAGATGTGTCTCCCGTATATACACCTAAGCTGGAGTTCCCTTTTGTGAAGAGTCATGCCCTTTCATTAGGATGTGTCTCTTTACTAATTATTAATTACTATATATATTATTAAATATGTATGTTTATTTCATTGCCATCACATTTAGAAATGCTTTGTCCTCAAAACATATTTATGGAAGGTATTGATGTCTTTTTCCTTGGATCATAATGTCTTCGCTTCGTTTGTTGGTCTTGGAGTTGTCATGGTTGATGATATGAATCTTTGAGCGTTGCGCAAAATTGTTGAATTGTAAAAGGATATGATCATTGTTATTAAATCCTTTGCGAAACATTGCACTTCCACGATGAATTGCTATCATGAGACTTAATTGCCCCAACATCAATATTTTTCAGTAAATAAGTTAGTTGTTTCTGTCCTTAGTGATATTGATATATTGACTGGTTAAGATATTTACTCTTATGATTTGTATGTTGATAAGGAATTCTTGTAACATGATTTTTCCTTATCATGCTAGTAGCATTTTCTTAGTTTACTTTCGATGTATAATTTTCTTCACACACCAATGTTGCTTGGTTGGTAGCTTGATCTTCACTTAGAATTTCCACTGTTTGTACTTTGACATCTGAAATTTGGATTTGTTTTAATTTAACTAGGTTGGCATTTTCTTGAGATGTGATATTTTACTGTGTCTATATTTGTTCGCTTTTCCTCAACTTGGATTTTTTATCTGAGGACCTTGATGCTCCCTTCTATATGAGTGGTTCTAGCATGTTTCCCAGTGCCTTTTTGTAATGCTTAACCTTCCAGTCAAGTCATGACTATGATAGTTGAGGCAAGATTTTTTTTATTTATTAATTCTATCTATGATAACATTGTCAATTTCTTTTCCATCTTTGATGTTGACCTTTGATTTTTTTTTAAGGTCTTTTGATGAGGGTACTATCGAATTTGATTTTATTGTAATGTCTTGAAATGCCATCATCTTCTTTCTATAGGGAAACATCAAAACCAAGTTAAACCGAGAATTATGTCATTCTCTCCTTTATACATATTTGCAGCATTGAATTGAGATATACATAGTCAGTAATTGCCACTTGCAAGTCCTTAATTTCATATTGTTTCTTGGATTTGAATCTGATTTTCCTCATGGTTTATGCTGAGAATGGTATTAAATTTAATCAATGTTGCGAACATCGCACTGGGGGTTAAATTGGTGAGGGTCCAAAATCAGAAAAATCGGTAAAAATCAGCAAAAAATCGGCAAAATTAAATGAAATGTAAAAAATTTTAAAAAATTAAAAATACAAAAATCAAGATTTTTTGGGAAAAATCGGGATTTTTTCAAAATGAAAAAAAATGCCGATTTAATCGTTTCAGGCAAAAAACCGCGATCAAATTGCGATTTTTGCAACAGTGTTGTTAATCTCTTTTCTTGATTATTACCTTTAAATTAATATAATTTGATTACAAATGAGGGCTCCATATATATACCTAAGTAGGAGTGCCATTTCATTAACAGTCATATCCTTTTAGTAGACACATGTTCTTTCATTAGGATATGCCTCTTTACTAATTATTAATTATTAGTTATTGATACATATTTGTATTGTTACACCCTAGTAGATTAGTTGATGTAACCACCTAATTTCTAACAATAATATTAAACATTCTTTGCATTGTTTAGTAGTCACTCATACAGTTTATGTATAAACATTAACGACTCTGTAACATAATGTGTAAGCATAAATTTTGTGACTATCACTGTAACATCTTTCTGTTTTAAAGTGTAACTTTTCCTCTACATATTTTTCTTCAGAAAGGTGGCTTGCATTTCATGTAATATTCAATTGTTCATGATTTTTTAATGGTTTTTAGTAGCAATATTTGCAAATTTAAACTTGTATGATCTGTTAATGGTTTCTGATGAACAGTTCTTTTTGAGAACGTTCATAGAAATTTGTCCATGCCAAATGGAAAGAAACATTTCTGAGGATGTTGCCAATTGCATACCTTTTTATTTTTACTGTTAAAACTATATGTACCTATTTGTGATGCATGTGAATATTCTTTTTCTAAATCTTATGACGTGTTACATGGCATGCCAAACTGACACATCTTTGTCAATGTATCCTGTAAATTTGTAATGTGTATTTTAACTCCATCTCATCTTTTCAGCCCTCCATTTCAGAAGTTGTTATTTTTAAAGTAATTCTAGGTTGTCTTGATGATATAATATGAGGATTGGATGGTATACCATTAGAGAAGGTTTTGTTACTTAACTTACTTTCAATTGCTTTAAGACACAATATTGATGCAGATTAAATATATGGAATGTAATCAAAATCTGTTGCTTATGAATGATATTTTATGATATCATCAGGTATGTTGATGTGATACTTCAGTTGATAGACAAGGCAGGCGATTTCATAAGTGATGATATATGGTTTCGAGTGGTGCAGTTTGTCACAAATAATGAAGATTTGCAGGTCTATCATTTATGCCATGCAGCTGTTTTGAGATTGAATTTTGTTTGGTTTATAGATGGAGTGGCTTTTTAGTTTTTTGAGATGCTTATGCAACTTGTTGCTTGCACAGCCATATGCTGCAGCAAAGGCGCGAGAGTACCTTGACAAGCCTGCTGTGCATGAAACCATGGTGAAGGTGAGTAATGCTGGGAGATTGTTTTGTTTATAAGCACACAGATATACATGGAATAATTCAAGTGATCAGCGAGTTAAGTTGACTGATTAAGCTGCATGTCAGACATCTGGAGAAGAAATTAGTTACTTCTTTCATCGATATTATCATATTTCCAAAACTGAATCTCTGTTCTTTGTGCAGCCTGTAACTGTAATGCTTTTAATAGAGTAGCATTAAGAGCTGCCTTTGCAGTCCCATTATGTACTGATACTGGATGTACTTTTAGGTACCTTTGACCTTCTTACTGTGGTCATTCGTTTGACATTTGATAAAATTATCTTAGCCTAGCTTATTATCCTGGAGTAAAAATGTATGTAGACATTCAAAGAAATTAAGAACTAAGGAAATTGTATCAATGTCCAAGCTTGATAATGTAGTCGTTTTGAGTAATAAATCGTGAAGACATTAAGGTGAGTTGACTAAGGATAGATAGAAGTCAGGAAGTTGCAGAAGAAACTAATTACCTCCTTCATAGATAATTGCAAAAATGATTTTTGTTGATATTTCTTCCTGTAATTATAGTTCTGCTGAACAGTCTTGGAATGACAAAGCATGAAGGGACTAGAAGAAATATCAAATAAATAAATTAAGAAATTGTATGTGTCCAAGGTGGTTAAAGTTGTCAATGTGACCAATAAATTATGAATGCATTACAGTTTCAAAGGAGTGCATTATGTTGAAGAATGTAACTAGTGTCGGTCTGCATAATTGTATTTGACTCATGATATAATGTATTTGTTAAAAAAAGAAAAATAATTTTTATCGTAAAATATTGACTTATTGAAGTATGGGTTTCATGCTTGGGTCAATGGTCAATAGGTCAAAGCCTCCTTTGTAGGCCTCTAGGTTTATGTCAAGAGTCATAGTCTTTGTCTGGACCCTCCTTGGGCTTTGGAAAGTCAACAAAGAGAATTCATTGAGTAAAAATGTCATGTTTTCCTTCTCCACCAAGTTGGCCTCAAAGAGAGAACAAGTCAGCTTCATGAAGAATTCAGCCAGCTCAAAGAGACTATAAATTAAAAGGTATTCGACCTAGATGATGATATATATAGTATATACCGAGCAATTCAAGTTTGCAATTTGGGTAGAAGGAAAAGTGCGAAGTTAAGAAGAAAAGGAGATGAAATCTTAAGCATCCGAGATGCTGCTTCTATGTTAGGCCCCTATACTACTAGTGTAACCCCTTATTGTTATTAGTATAACCCACTTATTATATTGATGTACCCATGTAGTGCCCATATTGTTACTATTGTGCCCCATAGAAGTCCACTATGGTTATTATTGTGCCCTTACATTATTATTGTTATGTCGGCTCTGATTATGTTATGACCCCTTAGACTCCTATATATAGAAAGGAGGTCTTTTCATTTGTATCATCCAAGAATTGTTCATTTATGTAATGTAAAGGAGGTTGCCCCCTCGAAGAGGCTGAATTCTAAGGCGTTGATCTATCTTTTCTATCTTTTCTTGAGCTGGTTTCATAACATTTGGTATCAGAGCTTTGAATTCTAGGGTTTCGCTGCTCCAAACAGGTCATCGTGGCAATTTCGCTATAACTTTTGTTCTGCGACGTTTCAGAAGTTGCAAAAAAAGCCCATTTGAGAAGAAATCGCGTTGAACCTCGGGTCCGAATTTCAAAGCTTTTCATGCTATATTTGCGGAGATATGATTTGAGGAATTTGGTCTTTTTGCAGACTCTTGAATTACATTCCAAACAGGTGACCTGGGGAAAATCGTCATGACTTTCTCTCTGGGGATCGGATTGAAATTTTGTAAGAAGGTACAGAAAGAGGACGGACTGGAGTTTCTTGTATGCATTTTTCAGATCCAAAGGTCAAAACAGTGACAAGTGGCACGTCGTACAAGTTTGCTCTACTGAACTAGTCTATAATCAAGTCGCTGTGGGAAATTGTGCATAACTCTTTCTTAGGGAATCCAATTGGGATCAGACTGGTGGCATTGGAAAGAGGACATAGAAGGCTACTATAGATCGCAATTTCAGAACTTAAAGATCTGAAAGTACAGAGTTACAGTCGTTTCAAGGTCGAGCTCCTAAAATCAAGAAAAAACAAGATGAGGAAGTTTGATGGCAAGGATCCGGTAAATTGGATACTTCAGATGGAGCAATATTTTGATCTACATTGTGTACAACTGTTACAAAAGGTATGTATTGCATCTTCATATTTAGAACCAGATCAATTTTTATGGTAAGAAGGGCTTTGTTCTCGTAAACAACTTGTTACGTGGTCAATTTTCACGGAAGAAATGATAGCACATTATGAGGATACAAAGAGCAACACCTTTTTTGGAGTAACACCACAACAATTGGAAAGAGTAAAAGGGCTTTGTGACATAGTGGAAAGAAAAATTACGGAAACCAGGAAGCGTACCCCTCACAACTGTATAGATGGAAGTGTTGTTTCTCCTAGCCTTCCACAACCTACAAGGGTTACACCACAACAATTGGAAGAAAAAAGAGAAAAAGGGCTTTGTTACAATTGTGATAGCAAATGCACTAGAGGTCATAAGTGTGCTGAGAAGAAATTATTTTACATAGAATATGAAGAGGAGGAAGAAAAGGATCAAGAAACATCAAAAGAAGAAGATATATGCCAGGACCCCACCCCAGAGAAAGAAGAAATGAATTAGACCATATCTTGTAAAGCATTGGCAAGAATTATCACTCCTCAAACTCTCAAGATAGAAGGACATATCAAGAAGAAAAATGTGCAAGAAGTGAAAACTCACATCAAGAAAGAAGAAATGAGTCCAACCATTTCTTGTAATTCATTGTTGGAAATTACCACTTCTCAAACTATCAAGATAGAAGGACATATCAAGAAGAAAAATGTTCAAGAAGTGAAAGATCACATCGAGCATCAAGAAATGAATCCGACCATATCTTGTAAAGGATTGGAAGAAATTACCACTCAAACTCTAGAGATAGAAGGACATATCAAGAAGAAAAAGGTTCAAGCAGTGAAAGATCACATCGAGCATCAACAACAAGTTCTCCAACTTTTAAAGGATAACACCACTTGGTGCAAAATCAAACAAAACAACGGGTAGATAAATTTCGTAGTGAAAAATGTTTTGATGTAGGTGATTGGGTATTTTTACTGCTACATCTCAAGCAAGCTATTTATGAGAAGGAAATGTTGGCAATACTACATGCACTTAAAAAATGGCGACCTTACCGAATGGGAAGACTCTTCAAGGATGAGGATGTGGAAGCATTGTTTTGTGCTATTTATATTATCCAACCAGATTGGATAAACGAAGCAAGGGATGAATGGAAGAAGGATGAAGAAGTATGGCCACTTATTCAAAAGTTGCAAAAGATCCCAATTCAAACAATATTGCCAGAAATTGAAGAGGAAGGAAAAATCATATTGGAACGTGGAGCAGCCACAGAAACAAGAACTTACCCGCTGAAGATTCCACATGGGAGGACAAGAATTTTATACAGAAGCATCAAGAACTACTCAAGCGTTGAGGACAATGCTTTTTGAAGGAGAGGGGCATGTTAGGCCCCTATACTACTAGTGTAACCCCTTATTGTTATTAGTATAACCCACTTACTATATTGATGTACCCATGTAGTGCCCATATTGTTACTATTGTGCCCCATAGAAGCCCACTATGGTTATTATTGTGCCCTTACATTATTATTGTTATGTCGGCTCTGATTATGTTATGACCCCTTAGACTCCTATATATAGAAAGGAGGTCTTTTCATTTGTATCATCCAAGAATTGTTCATTTATGTAATGTAAAGGAGGTTGCCCCGTCGAAGAGGCCGAATTCTAAGGCGTTGATCTATCTTTTCTATCTTTTCTTGAGCTGGTTTCATAACATTCTGCCACACATGCTACTACAGGACCAAGATATTTTGAGATGTTGCAGGTCAGATATGGCTACTACAGGTCTGAGGTCCGAGGTATCTGAGATGTTTCTAGATGAAGTTGCACTTATGACTTGGTTTGATTTTTGGAAAGATTGATGAAGTATCGCTATTGAAGGCTGACTTGGTGGAGGAAATGTCTCTGTTGAGTCTAAAGGGTCTTGGTTGTCTCAGTCTGATTTGAAATTATTAGCGGAAGAGTTTGACTGGGTTTTCCTTTTCATGGGGGTTTTGCCATGGCTGAGTACCTATATCTGGTGCCCTTTTGTCTTTGATAATATTCATGTTTTGGTAGTTGTTTGATGATGAAGAACATAATGATTATAAGTAGTAGAAGAATCTAATTAAAGAAGCAAAATAACATCACAAGCATCTATCAAGTTAAGAGAAATCATTTTAATTAGCTGCCCTAAGGATTTCTCAACACATTAATCATGTCTATTCACAAAGTGTTGAAATGGGAGGATAAAGGAATGGACCTATACAATTATTGCCTTAAAAAATGAACTTAAGTTGACTGCTGGAAGGAGGTTGGGTTGTGTGAAAATGTTCGATCATCATCATCTAAGCAGCATCAATCATCATGTGCATCATGCACAACTATAAATGCACTCATTGTCTGGGGAACATCTATGTTTATTCCTTAATACCAGATCAGATGTAGTTTATCTCAGCAATTTACAGAAAACCTAGAAAAATATTTTACCCACATAAAATTTCTGAAATTGCTGTAAAATAAATACCCTGGTATTTTAATTGCTGAAAATTAATTTGCAGCGGAAATAACAAAAGAAATCAGACATAAACAGCAGAGGAATGACACAGAACAATCCTCTTTCACTTTTATATTAATCAAGAAAATTAGGGTCAGACCCTCAGAGAATTTTACACAAATTTATCAGCTGTAGCAAAACCTGTAACTCAGACTGCTGTAGGAAATTGATCAGCCTGCTGTAGGAGGAAATTGGCTTCTGAAATTAGTCAGAATTTTGGCCCCTCTGCAATAAATTCGGCTTCTTTACCCTGCTGTATGGCCCTGTTCCAGCGCTGTAAGACACCATTTTCCACCCCCTAACTCAGCCTCCTCAAGCCTGTATGGCCTGCACACACGTGGGCTCAGGTGGCTGCTAAATCGACCTATAATCAACAAATAACCTTGCCTTCTTTCTGGCTGTACTCGGCCCCCTCTCTCATCCACTTGGTTCTTTTCGACCTCCACTGAACAAAAGTCCTGCCTCTCTTCAGTCAAGTCGAGCAGCTCTTGAGAAACTCCCAGTCCCAATCATTCAACACTAGAATGTATCACTCACCCTTGTCCTTATACTTTTCAAAAGGGTGCAATACCATGGGTCTATGTCTTCATCCTCTCCTTAGGCTACTTTATAATTTTCCAAGGATAAATCCTTAAGTTACGTAAATAATTAATTATTTATCCTTAGATAAAACATTAGCCCAAGTCCACATTGATCACTTAAATTAATCAATGTACTTTTCCTATCTTAGGAAGGAAATCATATTAGTTGCTCCTCATGAACAACCACATAAAGAGGACACCCTTCCATGTTGAAAATGTAACTAGTTTTGGTCTTCATATTTGTTGTTGTACTCATTTCAATATGTATCCTATGTAACAAACAAAAGAAGAACAGGAAAAAATATTATTTTTAAACTAAGTCACATGACACGATGATACGGGACACAGAGGACACATAAATACGAGTATTCGACATGAGACACACAACCTCGGAATAGGACACGGGGGACATGTTATATATATATATATATTAAAAACGCTGAAATATAGTGCCTGAGCCATATCTTTTAGAAATTAGAACATCTACATATATGAATCATAATGGTATTTATTTAGTAATTTAGTATTTACAATTTTACAATTTTAGAACCAGTTAGTTTATTAATTTACTACATCAATGATGTTCACAATTCAATGTTCATTGTTCATGTTATTAACAATTGTTCAAGCCTAAGTTGCATGAAACGGGGAAACAGGGACGAGTTTCCGAAACGGGAAGCGATACGAAAGGCGACCTCCCCAAATTTTGGAAACGGGGAAATGCGAATATATATATATATATATATATATATATATATATATATATAGGACATTTAAGAAATATGTACAATCGTAAAGCATATATGATACATTCTAATTTATTACATTATGATAAAATTGTCAATTGTCAATGCATAAACTATAAGTCTCTAAATTTACATCACATTTACTCATGAATGATCACATAATGAAAATAGAAATATCCAAAATCAGCCACGAGAAATTTCTAATTTCTTGTCTCGTGCTTGATTGGGAGTCTCCTCCTACATAGTCAAATGACCTTAGTGCTCTTGATTAAATACAAGTTTCATACCCTAGTACCCTACATGCTCTTCATTATTGGGAGTCTCCCCTGCATAGAGGGCTTGGTTCTCTTGATTAAATACAAGTTCCATACCTTAGTACATGATAAAATCCAATGGAAACATTGCAATCCCCTAAATCCTGAAAAACATATAAGTCTGCTGGATTTTGAGTGAGATGTAAAATTCTACTTTCTCCATATGAAATCCAATGAGGGTGAAACCACTCTCACATCCTGAGTCATTTCATGGTAATGTTAAAAATTTAAGTAAAAGGATGAAAATGAAAAATAGAGGAGAATATCACTTTTACTTTAAGAATTTAACATTACCATGAATTGCATATCAACACTAGGACAAAAGTTCACTTTTATAACTTTAGACAGGCATCTAGAAGCAACTAGAAGTCACTAGGATAACTTAAAAATAAATTAGAAAACAAACTAAATTTAAAACAAACAAAAAACACAAGTAAAACGCTGAAACGTGAGTCGTACGGCCCTGAAACGCGTTTCAGGCCGTACTGGCCACGTTTCAGTTTCGGGAAACGTGGCAGTACGGCCTGAAACGCGTTTCAGGGCCGTACCAAACGCGTTTCAGCATTTCGTACCCGTTTCCGTACGGAAACGCCCCCTGCCCTACGTTTCCTGCAACATAGGTTCAAGCACATAAGAAACTAGAAATTTAGAAATATCATGATCGATAAAATAAAATTAGAAATTTAGAAGTAGAACTTAGATATTAAAACCATAAATTGCAAAGTTTTCATTAAGTCATCAAAATCAAAATGTATTACATAGATACCGAGGGAATGCCATTGAAAAACGCAAAATAGAGGAGATACAAAATAGGTAGGAATATCATAGCTCATCAGTGGTATTGGTCATGACTCACTAGTCACAACTCTATCAATAGTCTGGGTCCTCCATGTCATAATCACCATCACTGCCACTGGCATTTGACTCTGCTCCATCCTCCTGCTCTATGCCGAATCCAAGATCTCATGCTGCATTTGTTGGTGTGGAGTATGACCCCTCAAGAGACTCATCCTCAAAAATGATTGGCTCTAGCATTCGTTTATTAATACCATGTTGGCTAGCACCTCACGAACAAACACGGAATTGCGGAAAAAATGGAAAAAAAATCAAGATGCGACACTTTTTACTTTGGGATTTTAGTGGGACACGTGTCCTAAAATCAGGACATGTTAGGACATGTGCTGGCACGGCCCAAACACGTGTCCTGATTTTAGGACACGTTGAAAAAAGTGTTGAACACATTTTATGGGATGTGTCATGTCCGACAAGCGAAATATGAGACACGGGACCCCTAAGGACGTGTCCTGTGACTTAGTTTTTAAAGTATGGGCTTCATGCTCATTATTGATGGTCTTCTAGGTAAAAGCATGTTCTTCTGGCTTCTAGGCTTTGTTAGGTCTTAGGATTTATTTTCATGAGTCAAAGGAGTCAACATCATGTTCAAATTGCACTCCTTGCGCAGTTTGAATTTCTGTAACATTGCAATTACACTCCACCAACTCTAACATATCGCAGCCCAAAGTCCACTGTACCTCTCAAGTACTTGAGCACATGCTTCGTTGCCACAAAATGAACCCTCCTCGACTCCACAATGAATTGGCTAAGTGTATTATTGCTGCTACTCTATGGAGATGTACTGTAATCTCACAACACTTCTCTAGACCTTGTCTTTAATGAAGTGGTAATAGATCTCTATATGCTTGAACTTGTCATGAAACATAGGATTTTCAAAGAGTTTAAAGCAACTTTGATTATCACTGTGAGTCACTGTGGGCCCCATCTCAAGACCAAATGACCCTGAGAGCATCTTGCGAAGCCATATGGTCTCACAACTCACTAAACTCACTACCATGTACTTTGCCTTTGTTGAGCTAAGTGCCACTGAGTGCCGCTTCCCGCTATACCATGAGATCATAGCTAATCCCATGCTGAAACAACATTCAAAAGTAGATTTACTGCCCATTGCACTCCCTGCCCAGTTTGAATTTCTGTAGGCTTGCAATTACACTCCACCAACTCTGACATATCACAGCCCAAAGTCCACTGTACCTCTCAAGTACTTGAGCACATGCTTCGTTGCCACCAAATGAACCCTCCTCGACTCCACCATGAATTGGCTAAGTATATTCGTTGCTACTACTCTATGGAGATGTACTGTAATCTCACAACACATCTCTAGACCTTGTCTTTGATGAAGTGATACCTGATCTCTATATGCTTGAACTTGTCATGAAACATAGGATTTTCAAAGAGTTTAATGCAACTTTGATTATCACTGTGAATCACCGTGGGCCCCATCTCAAGACCAAGTAACCCTAAGAGCATCTTGTGAAGCCATATGGTCTCACAACTCACTAAACTCGCTACCATGTACTATGCCTTTGCTGAGCTAAGTGCTATTGAGTGCTGCTTCCTGCTATAACATGAGATCATAACTAATCCCATGTTGAAACAACATTCGAAAGTAGATTTCTTACCCATTGCACTCCCTGCCCAGCGTGAATTTCTGTAGGCTTGCAATTACACTCCACCAAGTCTGACATATCGTAGCCCAAAGTCGACTGTACCTTTCAAGTACTTGAGCGCATGCTTCGTTGCCACCGAATGAATCCTCCTTGACTCCATCATGAATTGGCTAAGTGTATTCACATTAAAGAAAATATCTAGCCTAGTGCTAACCAAATACATCAAAGAGCCTATCAATTGCCAATACAATGTGAAATCCACCAACAACCACAAAAGTTCTCAACATTTGCAAGTTGGTGATTAGAAGTGTAGACATAGGCCCACAATTGTCCATCCTAAACCTCCTCAGAATCTCAACTGAATACTAACCCTACCCAAGGAAAATATCTCTTGGCTATTGCTATATGTACAATCCCAAAAAGTAATGTATCAAGCCTATCTCCTTCATCTCAAACTCGGAAGCAAGGTACTCCTTGCACATATCTAGGAGCCTCTATGATCCTATTAAGAAGAGGTCATCAACACACAATACCAAGATAAGCGGCTCATCCTCAACAAGTACCTAGGTTACCGGAAACGGCTGCCTGAACACCAGAAACGCCGTTTTACGTTTCTGATACGTATGCAGTACGGAAACGGCAAAAAAACGGCAGAAAAACGTTTTGGGTGCCGTTTTTATGTTTTGGAAACGGGCCGTTTTTTTCCTAGCCGTTTTCCAGGAGTTTGAGGTTGCCTCACTCTTGGTAAAGCCCAAACCAAGAAGATATCCATCAATCTTGTCATACCATGCGTGCAAAGCCTGGCTCAACCCATAAAGTCCTTTAACCTGCATACATGTGACTCCCTATCATGCACCTCAAAGCCCTGAGGCTGCTCATTATACACCTCTTCCTCAATCACCTCATTGAGGAAGGCAATCTTCACATCCATCTAATGTGTCCTCCTTTCCATCTCTGAAGCAATGGAAATAAGTAACTTAATAGATGCATATCTGGTAGCAGGAGCAAATGTCTCCTTATAGTCCACTCCCTCCTTCTGGTAGAACCCTCTTTCGAAAAATCTCACGTTTTACTTCTTAACACTGCCATTTGCTACATGCTACATGTACTTGTTGTAGATCCATCGAGAAGCGAGCACCAAATTTCCCTTTGGCCTCAACACCATGCCCCCCACATCATTTCTCATGATGGAGCTATACTCCACCATGGAATCACTCTAGACCTGCTGCTTTGCTGCCTCCTCAAAGGTAGAAGGCTCAAACTCACTGATGTTGCTCGTCGATGCCAAATAATTGGAGAACCTGACTGGTGATTTACTCTCCTGAAAAGTTCTGCTAGAAACCTGCACATGCTCCTCAACATTCGTCAAGGTTTTCTCGGCCCATCTCAGCCTTCTCTTGATAGAGCTCGAAGGAGCCTCTCACTCCTCATCTTGATCTAAATGTTGTGTCCTTGCTGTTGGTGCTATTGGTCCTTGCTCAACCTTAAGGGTCTCTCTCTCTTGATCCTCAACCTCTGTGGACTCTATGTTATGAGAGCTCCTAAATCTCCTATCCTCATCGAATTTGATGTCTCGTCTAATGACGGTTGTCCTTTGTTCTGGAATGTTGACCCTGTAGGTCTTTGAGACCTCACTGTAGCCCACAAAAATTCGCTTATCTGATGAGGGTTCTAGCTTAGTCCTCTTCTTTGTAGAAATGTGGACATAAACTGGACTACCCATGATTTGCAAATGACTTACCTTCAGTCTCTCTCTTGTAAATATCTCCTCAAGAGTCTTGTCTTCCAAAACCCTGTGAGGTCCACTGTTTTGCAAGTAAACAACTGTATTGCAGGCCTCTTCCCGCAAAAGCATAGGCAAGTCTTGAGCATATATCATTTCCTTCTTTGCCCTCACTATGGTCCTGTTGCAACCCCATTTTGGTGAGGGTTTTAAGCCACTGTGAGTTCCTTCTTGATTCCTGCCTCCCTGCAGAAATCTTGAAAGTCATTGGAGGTATACTCGCCCGCATTATTAAATCTCAATACCTTAAACTTCTTCCTAGTCTAGTTCTGCACGAGCTTTGAACTTTTGAAATCAATTGAAGACCTCACCCTTGGTCTCCAGGAAGTAGATCCAAGTCTCCTCAAGACTTGGAATAGTTATTTATGGATGTCACAAAGTAGCTAGACCCATAACCTAAATCTAGCTCCTGGATACATCATTAAGATCTGAAGAATATCTATTGATGCATCCCCTGATGATGGACTCACTTGGTAGTCCGAAACGTTGGGTTCACTAAAACTCTATAACAAATCTTCCTCCTATCTAAAAGCTATCATCACCTGTATGGATTCATTATTTAACAACATCAAATCCTACCATGGAAGGGATATGAGGGACAACACATCACAATTCGAGAAATTAAGATAATCCAGAGCTAAACTCAGTTCCAATCTAAATTTTCTTAAAAATTGTAGAGATAACAATCTCATTCCTAAATTTGCTATCTGCAAACATCCTCTCCGGTTAGGCAGAAATCTGTCCAGTTTCAAAAAATTAAGTGAAACCCTAGTTAGAAATGAAATCAAATGGGTTAGGTCTAAATTAGTGAAAACCTCTCAGAAACTTTATTCAGCTCATCTATACCTTTCCTCACATATCAGACAAGATCTATGGCAATCCTTGGATGCCATTACATTTATAAAATCTGATAAATGGTTAATTAGGGACAACATCCAGAAATTAAAGAAACTGAATAATCTGCGCTATGTTTATGAAGAACACAACCAGTGCTCTCATAGATACCATGCTTATTCCAGTTTATACGTCCCTTAGAACTGTAATCTTGATGTGCAACAAAATCCGCTTAATGTCAACCACTCCTCATCTTCTGATAACATTCCTCTTCTGGCTAGAACATAAATAAGCAGCGCTTTGAAAAATAAGGATTGCAATGGGTGTATGGTCAACAAGCAAGAATACATAATGGAAGAAAACGGTTGGGATATAAATGCCATAATCCCCAACAACACTACGCAAACCAGTTTTCCAAGCATTAAAAACCACGCAGTTACAGGTATCACAATTCTGCTTGATGGGACAACAAACAATGGCTCACCAATTGAAGTTATGAAAATTCAATGGCATAAAACTCTGATGAAAAACAATGCAGATATAACAAGCACGGATAATATCAATCCAAACATTAAGAACAACGCAGAGAGCCCTAACAGCACTGCGCAATCTGGTTTTGAATTAATGGATAATCCCAAAAAAAGCAGCAACACGCAAGATGAAATAAATTATGTGGTGATGACACAAAATGTAAGCAACATGAACAGAATCGCCAGATCTCCGAATCTCTCCAGAACGCAGTCGACTCCGACTCATTCCAGCTCCAGCTCCTCATCTCATGTCATCACAATTCCGCCTGATGTGACAGCAAACATTGGGCCTATAAACAACGCAACAATAGTTCAAGGGCATAGAACTCTAAAAGAAAACAGCGCAGACATAAATATAAGCATGGATAATATCAAGAGCTTGCCAAACAGCCCATCTACCAACTTAAAAACTCTAACCACTCATCCCAATCAAAGTAAGATAGCAGAAAAAGCTCAGGTCATTAACTTATCAGATATAACCCTTGATTATGCAACTGAATCCATCTTGAAAAAAGGTCTAAATTTTGCCATAACCCCAAACAAAATACCTGTGGAAGAAGTCATCAGTAATGTTGAAGTAGCTATTAAAAACCTAGATATAGCAAAAAGTGAAGAAATCAGACAAGATATTGCTAAAATTCTAAGAACTTCTAAACCTCCTGCATCTAACATTTCCGTAGAAGAAAAAAGAGCTCTAAACAACCTCAGAAAAAATAAAAGCATAGTCATCCTAAAGGCTGATAAGGGCAACACAACTGTAATTATGAATAGAATCGATTATGACATTAAAATGGAAGAACATCTAAACAATAGTGGATGCTATAAAATTATTAAGAAGGATCCTAGTGAAAAAATAATGCGCGAAGTTATTAAGAGAATTAAAGAATCATCTTTGGATGATGTCACAAAAAAGAAAATCATCCCTAATAGTTCCATTACTCCTAGAATTTATGGGGCGCCTAAAGTCCATAAACCTAACATACCCCTCAGACCTATAGTGAATACCATAGGTTCCCCTACTTACCTTCTCGCCAAATACCTAGCCAAAAAACTTAGACCCCTGTCTGGTAATACCCCTTCTTATATTAAAGACTCCTATTCTTTTGTTCAATGAATTAATAACATAGAAATGAAAGACGAAGATCTTATGGTTAGCTTTGACATTGTATCCCTTTATACCATGATTCCTATTGATGAAGCTATTGAGATCATGAGAAACATCACTGATAAAGAAACTGTGGACCTTTTGGAGCTGTGCTTGAAATCCTCTTACTTCAGTTTCAAAGGAAAATTTTATGAACAAACACATGGTGTGGCTATGGGCTCTCCTCTATCCCCCATAATTGCCAACATCTTAATGGAGCACTTTGAACAAAACACTCTTAGGTCATTTCCATACACCCCTGCTGAATGGAAAAGGTTTGTAGATGACATATTTGGCAAGTGGAGTCATGGAAAAGAAAAACTTGACCTATTCCTCAATCATCTAAATAGCCTATCTAACCATATAAAATTCGCTATTGAAATTGAAAAGAACAACCAGCTTCCCTTTCTTGATATCCTTCTAACAAAAAGAAATGGGTCTCTTGGTTTCCAAGTTTATAGAAAGAAAACCCATACAGAGAGATATCTTCATGCAAATTCCCATCACCACCCTAAACAAAAGATTGGCATCATTAGGACCCTAACCACTAGGGCGGCCAGAATATCTGATCATGACCATTTAAATGATGAACTCAACCATCTACACAAAGTGTTTTAACTAAATGGCTACAATAGAAATACCATTAAGAAAGCTATGCACCTATCTCTAATCAAGAATAACAAGGACATGAAAAATCAAAATTTATCAACTCCTAAGGTCTCCCTGCCTTACATAAAAGGCACCACTGATAAAATTACTAAAATTCTTAATAAACATAACATCAATGTAGCATTCACCCCTACTAACACCATTAGTCAATTAATCAGCTCAGTCAAGGATCCCATAAACCCTAATCTACAAAAAGGTGTTTATGTGATTCCTTGCTCATGCGGTAAGGAATATATAGGTGAAACTGGTAGGTCTCTTAATATTAGGATTAAAGAACACGCGGCCGACCTAAGAAGAGATAGGACCTCTAAATCAGCCTTAGCAGAACATGTTCACTCTTCCTCTCATTACATCTGCATGGAAGAGGTCAAACTGGTTAGAAAAGAGGACCACTATCTTAGAAGGAAAATCAAAGAAGCCATAGAAATAGAAAAAAGGAAGAACAATTTGAACCAGGACGATGGACTAAAACTAAGTAACACGTGGAAACCTTTACTTGAAAATCTTAAAAATCAATAATTAACCCTTATCCCTTAAATTAACCTATTCCCTCCTCTCTTAAAAATATCAATATAATAATCACCAAAAACATCAATCCTCATATCATCATCATCATAAACATAAATTAGTAGTGATTAATTCACCCATAATCAATTGATAACATTAAACAATGAAAATTACATCTAGGATTGATAGATAATATTATAGCATTAACTCACCAAATCTATTAGGATTTATTAATTAAAAATTAAATAAATTTATCAAGTAAATAAAATCAATAAATAATTAAACACGAAATAAATACATAAAATTAGAGACATATTAACAAATAATAAATAATTAAAACTAATAAATTAATTTTAATTAATCAGACAAATTAGATTACTAGTTAAAAACATTAATAAAAGTGATTAATCTAATTATATATATCTATATATATATATCAATTAATTTTACATTAAAGAAATAAACATAACAATTAATCAACAAACTAAAAATTAATCAATTAATCAAACTAACAAGTGAATAATACAATAAATTAATAAACATATTAATAAAGAATAATTAATAAAATTATTTAATTAATCAACCCTTTTAATTAATTAATCAACCCTTTTAATTAATTAATCAACCCTTAATTAATTAATTAATCAAATTGATAAATTAATTAATCAATCAAATTAATTAATTAATTAATAAATCAATTAATTAATTAATAAATCAATTAAACCATATATTTAAATAAAATTAATAAACATAGTAAGTAAATAATAAAATCAATTAAGTTATAAACCGATTAATTAGTTAATTAAAAAAATCATAGTAAATAAATTAAATAAAGAATATTAATTAATTAATTAATTAAATGAAAATCTAGCTGACCTATTTTCTTACATCTTTTCTTCAATTTCTTATATATATAACCTAAATCTAGCTCCTGGATACATCATTAAGATCTGAAGAATATCTATTGACACATCCCCTGATGATGGACTCACTTGGTAGTCCGAAACGTTGGGTTCACTAAAACTCTATAACAGGTCATTCCTCCTATCTAAAGAACCATTACCCATAAAGCGCTGCCCAAGAATGTTGAGTTTGACAGAAGCCATAACCGTGACAACTGAGTGAAGGTATCGACGGGCTCCACTATACCATGTTGATATCTCCACGTTATCCCACCTCCTGACAGTTTATTTACTTCAAGAACTGGTTTGACATCCCCATCCACTCTCATGAATGAACAAATCATACTCAAACACCAGGAGCAGGGGTAATTGGATGCTAGCATGGGTCACTGCCTTTGTTGCATCGTAGGCAAGCAACCGCCGTACTAGGAAGGGCTGGGTCTCACTCCATCTTACAACGAAGTAGACCTCAGTTTCAAACTTCTTTGAGAATGATAGCAGGAAGTTTAATCCCACCAGCAGCAGGGGTGCACTCCTAAATAGGGATAATAACCATCTCCATGCAGTACCACCACAAGCCAAGGTTTCTTCAGAGGAAAGACCATTATGCTGGTGGAAATTAAGGCCCACATGCAGCTATATGGGAGGGGATTGCCACGCCACCCCTCTCGTAATTGCAGTGGGAGGCCGCGGGATGGCGAGCTCCCCTCCCAATCTCCTCTGACAAGTGTCTGTGTACCCAGATTGGGGGATTTTTCATTCCAACTTTTATAAATGTTAGTTTTTTTTTTTCTTTCAAATTTTTTGTGCCCTACATTCAAACTCCAATCATTGCATTGAAGACAAAATGCTGAGGCATTTGGACCATATGTGGGAATATGGTGAAACTGGGTGAGGGGTGGGGTAGGGTTGAATAGACAAATTTTGAATTGCAAGTTGTGTGGGAAGCATATGTTAGAGGGCATCAACTGATTGAAATGCCATTCAGGGCAAATTTCAATACAAAATATAGAACTTTGCCCAAATGTAGTCTAAAATTCATTCGTAAGGCCATTAAATCGCTCCAAGATAAAGATGAAACCCAAGATAACAAGGCAATTGTGAGAAGTCAAATTGCGAGGGGAGGAGTGGGGGTAAGTGAGAGTGCTTCTTCAACATCGGCTTCCACATTCACAGTGCCCAACTCCCGAACTACCTCATCATTTTTTGTTCCTATAACCACACTTGGTGCACAACCTTTTGTTAGGTTGACACTTGATAAGGAAGAAGTTGACGGCCTGGCGAGTAGGTTTTTTCTATGGAATGACATTCCTTTCAACATTGCCAAGAACAATCCATTCTACCGGCCTATGTGTTGTTGCTATTGTTGGCCTGGGGTACAAATCCTCTTCCTATGATGAGTTGAGAGGGCCTATTCTTAAAAATGAAAAGGTCCATTGCATTACTAGATTAGAGGAGTTTAAGGCATCATGGGAACATTGGATGCACAATGATGTTGGATGGTTGGATTGATTAGTAGGGTAGGATCCTTATTAACTTCTTGGTTAGTTGTCCCGAGGGGGCAATGTTTATAAAATTTGTTGATGTATTTGCACATATCAAAGATGAACACGTATTATGTGAGTTGTTGGACATCTTCATTTAGGGGAAGGGTCTACATAATGTTGTCCAATTCATAATAGGAAATGCTGCAAATTATTTTGTTGCTGGTGGGTTGGTTATGGAGAGGTATCCTAACTTGTTTTGGACACCTTGTGCCGAACATTGTATTGACTTGATGTTAAGAGGATATTGGGAAGATTTCTTTTGTGAGGGATATTGTTGAATCATCCAAGAGTATAACAAAATTTATATATAATCATGCATTTGTGCTTAGCTTGATGAGAAGATTCACTAATAACAAGGAGTTGGTGCGTCATTTCGTTACACAGTTTGCCACTAGTTTCATATCTCTTCAATCTATGTTGAATTCTATATGGGATATGAAAACCCTGTTTCATTCACCAGAGTGACATGCTTTATCTTTTAGCTACAAAAATATAGGGAGTGGCCATATGCAGACTAATTTCATATTAGGAGAGCTTTCGGGCAGGAGTGGAGGAGGTTGTGCCATTTTCAAACCTTTGGTAAAGGTTCTTTGATTGGTTGATGGAGATAAGCCCGCAATGGACTACTTGCATGAGGCCATGGATAGGGCCAAAGAAGCCATCCATGCCTATTATGAAAATAAAGGGGATGAGGGGTTTGAGAAACAATAGTTGATATGGAGAGTGATTGATGAGCGATGGAATAATACCCTCCATTGCCCCATTCATACTGTAGGGATCTACCTCAACCACACATTTTCTTCCTCTTGTTGTTTCAGATTTAATGTTGAGGTGATGGATGGAATCCTCACTTGTGTTGAGAGGATGGTGCCATCTGAGCACACATGTGAAGAGATTTCTAGAGAAATGGAGATATATATGTTGGCAGGTGGCACATTTAGCTTTAGCATGGCTATTAAGGATAGAAAGACCAAAATGCCAAGTAAGCTTCAGTTTGTTTCAAATTTCATGGTCTCTTCATAATTTGCTTCAAGTCTTAAATTTCATTGTATTTTCTTATGTTTCTCATATTTGTTTTAACTTTTAGATACCTGGTTGACAAGCTATGGTGGTGGAGTACCCAATCTCCAAAAGCTTGCCATTCAAGTGCTCAAGCAAACATGTAGTTCCTCTAGATGCGCGCACAACTGGAGTGTATTTGAAAATATACACACCTAGAAGCGCAAGAGGTTAAAAAATTTCAAATTTAAATTTTGAATTCATTATAAATTAATTTATTATTTTTAATATTAAATCTTATAATTATTAATTTGAAATTTATGACCCTCATACAGATTGGAGTCCCAATGCCTTAATGACATAGTTTACATCTACTACAATCTCTGAATGTGGGTGAGGCAACTTCAGAAAACCCTTGATGTGGATGCCATTTCATTGGATTAGATTGACACCACTGCTGCATGGAGTGTTGAGATCAAGAAGCTTGTCATGGAATCGGTCCTTGATTGGTTAGAGGAGGAGGCACTAGAGGAGGTAGCAACCGCGAGGGAGAGAGATGTAGAGGAGGAGGAGGAGGTGGAGGAGGAGCAACAGGAGGAGGAGGTGAAATCACTTAGCATGATCAACAATAGAGGACATCAAAGGCTACATCATATTTCTTCCTCTAGAGGATATCAGAGTCCAATTCCAGCCCCACTATCTTCTTCCTCTAGAGGAAAAGCCATTACCTTTTCTTGTAAAAAGGGTAGAGGAATTCACTAGTTTAAGTTAACTAATCTGATTGTAGATGACTCATGATGATGCGATACATCTATTATAATTTTTTTAGATATTCTGACTCTTAAGGCTGGGCTGTGGTGTTGTCATTCATGCCAACATCAAGCCTTGAATGCTTTTAATATTCGTCTAAGGAAGCATTGATTAGAAGCTCCATTGATCAAGAAACCCTGGAATGATGAGGAGCTCTTGCGGTGTGGCCATGATGCGTCACGTTTGATGAGGAATTTGGTTGTGAGGATCAATAAATTGGCAGACAAGTCCATCTTCACTTGATTCTCGTCATCGTGTCGATTCCAACAGTAGGTGGCACGCTCCATAACTCCTCACGGTTGAGGAGATATGCCTCGTTAAAGTTGGAGCACCATTTTGTGGTCAAGAAGCCCCAAAGAAGATGTTGCAAGCAACCTATAGATTGGTTTATTTGTGGCATTTTTGTTTCAAAAATTAAATTAAATTAATGATGGGCTTGCCCTAGTCAATTTCGCTTGCAAAAGAAGACATGGTCAAGGCCAAAATAATTATGAATTGAAAGTGAGTCGGCCTACAAAAGCAAATTGAATTTTGGCTCCAAAAATAATTCAAATTAGTTTATGAAAGGGTTGGCTCCATAACCTCTTGAATAGGTCGGCCTGCCCCTCTAGAAATATCTTCGGCCTCTATAAATAGTGCTTGTCTGCCCCCCAATTGAACCATCTTGCATACACTTGATTTGATAGATCTCTGTGGTTTTATGAGGCCTGGTATAGTCACACACATCTGGAGTTTAGACCAAATTTTTTGAGCTTAAAGATTGATCTTTATGGTATTTGTTTTCACTGAACAGAGGCTGTTATAGAGACGTCTATGCACAAGCCTGAGGCAATTTCACTTTTTTTTTTTTGAGGCCATCCGAGCCTTTCTGAGGTCAATTGAGGCTGAATCCTAACAATTTTTGAGGTATCCTTTTATGTAAAACAATGTTGCGCGAATTGTATTCGTATAAGACTCGTTTAGCTATTGACTCGGCGACCCGTATAAGTCTAGCTATTGACTCGACGACCTGTATAAGACTTGTCTAGTTATTGACTTGGCAACCTTTATAAGACTCGGGAACAACCGGTATGAGAGTTGTATAAGCATTTTCTTCCCTTTATTTTCCCTTTCCCTCCACCTGATCTCAAAAAGTAAATAAATAAAAAAAAAGAAATTTGAGGGTCTTGACGGGGCCTTATGTGGGTCTTCACGAGTTTAATGCAATTCTTATGCGGGTAGATGAGTTTAATATGGGTCAACGTGGGTACGGGTAAGAAGCACAGGTTCTATGCGAGTGACCCGTTTCACTATAAGACCCGTCAAGACCAGTGGGTCTTGATGGGTCTTATAATGGTGGTGGTTCATGGATGTAGAATATTCGATGGCTTCAACAGTCCCTTTTCTGAGGACAGTCGCTGTGATTCTGAGGCCTATCTCTGCGGGCTAATTTTGGACTTGTTGCAGACCTTTTTGAGGCTCAGGTTTAGGGTTTACTGAGGCCAGATCTATGGACCTGTTTCACACCTTTTGGAGGATTTTGGTGGCTTATCTCAGCATACCTTCTGTGGCTATCCGAGCTGTCTTTTATGGATCAGTAGGCAATAATTTTTTGAGGCATGTTTGAAGCACATCCTTGAGGCCTATTCAATCCTTCTTTTGGCAAGATCCGAGACCATCCTGAGGCAAAGTTTGCGCTGGACCTGTGGAAATTCGGACCAGGCTTAAAAGGAGTTCCTTTGGTCAAAATTCTCCATTACCTTGGGGAGGTTTCTTTGCTGGCTCATCTCCTCTGAAGCAGATGTTTTTCGGCCTCATTTAAGCCCTATTTCTGAGGTATAAATCTGGGCTCCTTGAGGCCCCATCGGTGACTGATACTTGCACTACCTGAGGCTGATCTGTGGTATTTTTTCTGAGTATCTCTGTGGCTGGAACTGAATCACTCTAAGGGCTGATCCATGACAGTTTGAAGACCAGACCTCTGGTGTATTGGAGGCTTGTCTTTTCTGAGGCTAGTACTAGACCAAACATGTAACTATTCTGAGGCTGAGTCTCAGTTAGATCTAAGGTTTGCTTCTATGACTTAATTTGTTTCTTGCTGAGATGTTCCCAAGATATACTTCAGCTTTGCTCAAAATTGTATAGAAGGTTATATGAAGGACCGTTTGAAGGGTTGTTCTTCTCCTGTTCTGAGACATCTTCTGACTTTGCTTGCACTGATTAGGATCTGAATAAGACCACAATAAAAATCTGATCCTAAAACACTAAATCAAAGGCAAAGCATAGTCAGTACCTCTATTGGCAAATTCAAGGTACAGAAGTCATTGACTAAATCAGAAGTGAGATGGCAAGAATCTGAGCTAAAGAGAGGTAGATTCAAAGTCTGGTTAGATATCAATTCAAGAAGCGATCATATGAAGCATATGAGTAGATAGTTTGGTCCTGAGAGCATCCGAGGCATCAGGTATGATCTGTTATGATTTGAAAGCCGTAAGAGTTTGTACTAGAACCATTAAGAGACAGTTCTGAAGTTGAAGGTCTGATAAAGTTTGGCTAAGCATACATCAGTTAACGGTCAATTGAGAAGACCGTTGAATCATGTATCTATGATACTATAGTATTATGTAAGGTTTATGTCACTATTTGTTGATGCAAGATGCCATATGAACATATTGCATATGCTATTGAGGATAGAGCTCAGTGTGACTATGGTTGAACCAGAGTCTGCAATAACAGAATATGCCCTTGAGGTCTAAGAAAATATGCTACTAGGGTTTCATCTCACATTGAGCAAAAGATCTGATTGATGAGCAGAGAGGGATATGGTTGACAGTAAGCCTGGTGCTGATAGGTTTTGCCAGTGTATTGATGCGGAGAAAGGTTTTGTTTAGCTAGACAGTAAGCATGTGTTTGAGAGTGTCGTTTTATGTCGTTCAGGAGCAGAGGCTGATCAGAGTGATGTATATAAGCTAATACACTGATGCTGGGATTATGTCGGTCTATATGTCTTGAGGGTATACTGTCTCCAGGGTTTGCATTGTGCAGTTGGTATATTGCAGCAGAACAGCAGTCATTGTTGACTATGAAAGGATTGTTGCTAGGGTTTGAAGAGCATGATGAAAGTATCAGGGATTGTTGAGCAGTGCTAGGATTTCACAAGTATTGTATTGCAGAGACCAAGATTGGTTATGGACTGTTGGGCAAAAGCAGAGGCAGTGAAATTGCAGAGGTATATTGGTAGCAGTGACAGTACAATGATGACAGTGACCTAGCATAGTGGCAAATAATCTATCTTATCTTAAGGGTAGTGCAAGGTGGAGATTGGAGTCTCCTTCAGGTTGGAGTCTGAGAACACTTCAGGGTGGCAGGTTGGAGCATGTGCATGGTGTTGGAGCATCCTTTCAGTTGGAGTTCATAAAGCTAGGGTGTTGGAGTGTCCTTCTAGTTGGAGCTGGCAAATTAGGGTTTTGAAGCATATTTTCAGTTGGAGATAATAAATCAGGGGGTTGGAGCCTCCTTCCAGTTGCTGTTGGAGAACCTTGGAAGTTGGAGCTTCCTATTGATGTAATCTTTAAAGACCTATATTTAAAGCATTTGGTGGTTTTTCTCCCAAAAGGGTGTCCACCTAAAAATATCGTGTCTACTGTCTTTGATATTGTGCATTGTTGAATGGCATTGTTGATTTATGTTTTGATCTAATGCCAATGTTAATTAATGCTATGAAGATTAAAAATTAACTAATTGAAATGAAATTCTGATTCACCCCCTCTCACTATTTCCAACATGAGTCAGGACTCAGGATTCTGGACATGATTCATTGTTGATATGTGATGGAGCACTAGATTTCTTATACATCTTATCTATTAGTTTTCTTTCATATTTGTGTGGCAATGCATTTATCTGTATGTTGTGGATACTTTCGATGCCAAAAAATTGTAAAAAAGAATATTTTTGTTAGTTATTTTTTAATAATTATGCCGACTTTTTCCCGATTTTTACAATTTTTTTTCAAACTCTTGCCGATTTATTCCTGATGCCAACTTTTTCAACATTGATCTGAAAATGAGGTGATCCTATGACTCTGACCTCTGTAGATGGCAAAGCTGGCATATCCTATTTCGACGAGAATAGAGGTGTTTGATCTTTCAGTGATACAATGTCTTATTACATAGTAAGAGGTGGACTATGTTATGTAACTCCTGAATAGTAAATACTTTACTGTTTATTTCTTAATATTCATTAAGTTATGGTTAAATCACTTTATTAAACAAACTCTACCTTAGTTATTAGTCATGATTTTACTACATGGAAAAATTACAGCTATGTGATAGCTATGACCATTATTATCTAACAGGGACAAATTATTAAGCCATGGGGATGACTGAATCCCGTTTCCAGTTTTTTATTATTATTTAATTTTATTATCTGCAATGGACAGCTATATCAAATATTTTTTCTGCTGTTTGAATATGTACTCATGATTTACAAACTTAAATAATGCAGCAATAGGGTCGGTAAAATGAGTTGTTGGTCAGAAAATAGTGCAAACTTTTGATTGTTATATGCATAAGGCTTATCTGTGTTAATGTATTTTAGCAACATTTGAAAATATGCTCATATGTAATGTTCCCTCATTCAGGGTACTTACATTTTATTAGTGTGCTAGTAATTTTTAGGGAAGTAGCTATGAGTTATTCAAAATCCACCTATGATATCTACTATTCTAGCCCTTGAGCTAAATATTCATATTTACTTACAGGTCGGTGCATATCTGCTTGGAGAGTATAGTCATCTCTTAGCCAGAAGACCTGGTTGCAGCCCAAAGGAAATATTTGCTATCATTCATGACAAACTCCCAACTGTGTCGTAAGTTTGTTTGTTTTTTTGAGATGGTTTATTATTTCCGTCTTCTTATTTTCCTGCTAACTGTAAAGCAACTAAAATATAATATATGTTTGCCCTCTGAATTCATGACAAACTCCCAACTGTTTCGTAAGTTTGTTGGTTTTTTGATATGGTTTATTGTTTTCATCTTCTTATTTTCCTGGTAGTAGTCAAAGCAAATAAGATATAATTTATGTTTGCCCTCCGAATACTTATAATTTTGGGTGCAGAATCCCTACTGTTGCAATTCTTCTTTCAACATATGCAAAGATACTGATGCACACACAACCTCCAGATCCAGAACTGAAAGAACATGTCTGGGCAGTTTTCAGCAAGTAAGACTAACTTTGTTTTGGGCCTTACTTTCTTTTCAACTTTCGTTTGTTTCCGTTGTATCATGTTGCAGAGGCCCATTTTATTGGTAAATCAATTATATCAGGTTTTTTCATGTCTCCCAAAATTTAAGCTATTTGTTTGCAGCACAAGAGTTAACAAACATGTAATCTTAATGGGTGTACAGGTATGAAAGCTATATTGATGTAGAAATACAACAGCGAGCAGTGGAATATTTTGCTCTAAGTCAGAAAGGACCAGTCCTGATGGACATATTGGCTGAAATGCCCAAATTTCCTGAACGCCAGGTATGATGGAGATTGGAAAACATTTTGATCTGTGGTGTTAACTTGTATGCTCTATATCCATCATTAAAAAGGCTTTAGGGGGTCTATTTCTTGATCTATTAGATTGCCCTCTATCAAAATGGGGCTCCAGTTGAACTTGCTATTGAAGTTTATCACATTTTTGTCAGTCTGCATTATTGAGGAGAGCAGAAGATACAGAGGGTGATGCAGCTGAGCTCAGTGCTACAAAATTGAGATTGCAGCAGCAAATGTCAAATGCACTGGTTGTTTCAGATCAGCGGCCTGCTAATGGATCTCTACCTACTGGAAAGATAAAGATGCCTGTAGCATCTCATACTATGGTAAGGAATTTGACATGACCATTAATTCTTCGTGATAATGCATACCTTGACACTCAAGCAGTAACCATTTTTTGGGATTTGTAATGGAACTATAACTATATCACTAAGGTATACTGGTGTGTTCTCATATTTTTATCTCTACAGGAAATTGCTGTAGTAGAGCCAGAAATCCAGCAGGCTAATGGGGTCATTTCGAAGCCGGATTCTCTAACTGCACCACCACCAGCAGCTGACCTCCTAGGCGATCTTCTGGGTACACTTGCTATTGAAGCTCCTCCCGGTCCAGTCGATTCAACTCAAGCTAGTTCTGTTTTGGTAAATGAAGGTCCAACTGGGCCTTCGGATTTATCACTTGTAATTCTTGGTGAAGAGTCTACTTCAGTCCAGGTATTTATGGTTTTGATAGTGCAGATTTGTGAGGCATAGTTCTAACTTCTATAGGACAGTTATCCTTGTGACACAACTTATATTCTAAACTATCAATTATCTCTTTCTGTAGTTTGGTATATTGCATCCCTTTGCCTTGATAGGTTACAACTCACGAGTAATGAAAGAAACTTGTCATACTTGTTTTGATGCAAATGTACTATTATGGTTTATTTTGGATATGAAGATCACATTCTGCTATTTTGGATATAAAGATCACATTTCCAGGTAGAGTATGGTGTAAAGTAGAGTCTGGATGATTACTGTATTTTGAAAATCAAGTGTTTACTGTTTGGTTAATTAGAAATAGGACAAGGGAGAAAACGCTGGACAGAGTGGCTTATTAAAAGTGAAAACCATATTGTACATGCTCTTGTTAATTTATAGTGTACACGCAAAGCAGACAATAAGAAAGACTGTATGAAACATTAATTTTATGAATGATGCAGCAATAATGCATTACATTCTCTCATATACATCATCTCAGGGTACAAATTGTGATATTTCAAATTTGTAATGCCCTCAGGAAGCTAATGTCCCATGAATATATGACATGCTGGACATGCGACATGCAGAGCTAGGAGGGCATGTCTCATTTCTCATCGCTCTCAGCATAGCATACTGTGGGTACTTTGGCTTTTTGCTTTACATAAACTGTTGCTGGTGTACCTGAAATCAGGGTACTGTAACCAAAATCTAGGCATGTCTCTGAATTGGGGCAGGGTATTTTTGGGTACTTCTGGGTACAACCATGCCCATACTGAGTAACGAAATCCTGCCCCCAGATGTGTACCCCTGTAACAGAAACTTTTATTTATTTTAAAATATTATTAAAGACTATAATAGGCAACCCACCAAATCCCTGGTGCAAGTCCTTGTTAGAGATCTTGTTGTTTATGATTATATACTAAAAAGCAGTGTTGCGAAAATCATTATTGGGAAAAATTGGAAAAAATCGTAAAAATCGGGAAATAATCGTGAAAAAAATCGTAAAATACAAAAATATTCATTTTTTTTCAATTTTTTTTAATATCTAAAGCATCTACAACATAAAATAAATACATTGACACATAAATATGATAAAAGAACTAACATATAAGATGTGTAATATCATTTCTAGTGCTACATCACACATAACAATGAATCATTGTCCTGAATAGTAAGTCCTGACTCCTGAGTCCCAACTCAGCCTCAAAATATCAACAAAAAATATAATAATGTATCTCATATCATGAGTCATAATGTCATATACAATGAAATGAACAAAATAACTAAAGTCTAATACTACTTATTTTCTCTGGCCCTCTTGCGAGAAAATGCAATCGCTTTCCCTTTCCCTCTAGATGTAGATGCCGATGGAGTTGGTAGTGGACTCTGCTGTACTCTAGAACCTGAAGAAGTAGGAGCTAGAGGAGGTAGACCACGTCCTCTACTAGTGGCAGGGGTAGCCCGCGTAGGTGGTGTCACCTCCTCCTCCTCCCCCCCCTCTACGTCTTCCACTACCTCCTGCTCTAACCAATCATCGACAGACTCCATGAGAGGCCTCTCGACTTCAACCCTCCATGCAACAATGGTGTCAATCCCATCCAATGAGATGGCCTCCATATCAGGTATCCTCTCAAGTTGCCTCACCCACAATCGAAGATTGTAGTAGACGTACACCATGTCATTAAGTCGCTGGGACTCCAACCTGTACAAAGATCATAAAATAATAATTATAAAAAAATATTGTTTAATGAATTCAAAAAGTTAATTGGAAATTTGCACTATTTTAAGTTTTAAGTTTAACATGTTGCGTTTCTTGTTGTGTATTTTTTCAAATACACTCCAGTTGCGCTTGCATTCTGAGGAGCTACATGTTTGGCCGAGGATTCGAATGGAAAGCTTTTGCAGATGGGGTACCCTGGCAACATAGATTCTCCACCATGCATCTAAAACAAAATTACAAATAGAATTTTAAATAAACATAAGAAAAAAATGAAATTTGAAAGTTGAAGCAAAGTATGAAGTTATGAACTTGAAGAGAATGAAATTTGAAACAAACTAAAAAATACTTGGCATTTTAGTTGTCCTATCAGTCACAACCATCTCAAAGCCAAATGTGCCACCTGCCATCTTATATATCTCCATTTCTTTGGAGATTTCTACACGTTCTGCTGGAGATCGCACCATCCTTTGAACACAGGTTAAGAATCCATCCATGATCTCAACATCAAATACGAACCCACATGGGAAAAAAAATGTGGGGTTCAGGTAGATCCCTGCAGACGATGGAGTGTGTTGTTCCATCGTTCATCAGTCACTTCTCATATGAGGAATTGTTTCTGAAACCCTTCATCTCCCTTATCATCATAGTAGGCCCGAATGGATTCTTTGGCCCTGTCCATGGCCTTATACAAATAGCCCATTGCGGGCTTCTCACCATCAACTAATCGAAGAACATTTACCAATGGTTCAGTAACGATGCACACCTTCTGCACTCCCGCTCAGAAGTCTTCCTGGTATGAAACTAATCTGCATATGGCCTCTCCCTCTGATTTGCGGCTCATTGTCAAAGCATGCCACTCCTCTGAAAGAAACATTCTCTTCACATCCCACATCGAATTCAAGAGGGATTGAAGCGATATGAAATTGGTGGCAAACTGTGTAATGGCAGGACGCACCAACTCCTTGTTGTTGGTGAATTTTTTCATCAAGCTAAGCACAAATGTATGATTATATATAAATTTTGTAATGCTTTTTGATGAGACAACAATATCTTTGACAAAAGAAATTTTTCCTATGTCCTCCAACATCAAATTAATACAATGTGCAGCGCAAGGTGTCCAAAATAAAGTAGGATGCCTCTCCATAAGAATTTTGCCAGCAACAACATAATCTGCAGCATTGTCCATTACTTGGACAACATGTTTTGCACCCACCTCCAAAATAAACACATCTAGCAAATCACATAAAGTTTTTGCATCATTGGCATGTGAAGATGCATCAACATATTTCATAAACATTGTCCCCTTGGGACAATTAACCAAGAAGTTTATAAGGGTTCTCCCTTTTTGGTCGGTCCAACCATCTGACATCACAGTGCATCCAGTTTGTGCCTATGATGGCATAAACTCCTCCAACCTTTTCATCTTGAAGAATGCGGCCTCTAAAGTCATCGTAAGAAGGGATTTTGTACCCTGGGCCAACAATTGCAATAACATCAACAACAGGCTGGAAAAATGGATTATTGGAATGCTAAAAGGAATATCACTCCAAAGGAGAAACTTGCTCAACAACTTGTCAGCTTGTTCTTTCTCAGTTTTTTTAAGCATTGAAGTGATAGATGGTTGTGAACCAGGCGTGGTTCTAGGAACAAAAAATGATGTGGTAGCTACAGGGTTGGTTGTAGACATTGATGCTGAAGTAGAACCAGTGCCATTTCCATATTCACCTGAGCTTAACACCCTCCCTGCTAGTTGTTTTTTCACTTCTGCTTTGACTACTCTCTCTTGCTCTAATTCTTTCAATGATCTCATGGCTCTTCGGATGATTTCCGCATTTGTATTTTCGCAAGGCCCTACATCATGTTCAGGGATTTTTACAAGGTGATACTTCAATCTATAAACCCTCCCTGACATATGCTGCCCACACAACTTGCAAGACAAGTTGAATCTATCAAACCCTCCATTAGGTTCACCAAATTCCCACAGAGGGTCCAATTTCCTTGGCATGTTTGTAACTTGGTTGAACTCTTGAGTTTTAATGTAAGATGAAGTTTGAACTTTGAAGTTGAACCTACGACACAATAAGAATTGCAAGTTACAAAAATAAAAAAAAAATTACATACATGACATGATGACACAACACATTGAATTTTTGACAATTTAACAAACAAAAAAACCTCAATTCAATCCAAAATGAACTCTCTCCACTCTATGCAACAAAAATGAAAAAAAAACACTATCAAATCCACTAAAAAATCTTTGATAAACAATGGGTTATAGAAACCCAAGCAAAACAAGAAAAAAATCAAAACAAAATGGCCAAATTTGGTTCCCATACCTGGAAACCACAGTTTGCCGGAGAAATTTGCTCCAAAGATGAAGTTCTCTTGCTAAATCTCCAAGCTTCCTCATCCTCTGCCCTAGTAGACGCCTTCCAGGGTTCCTCTCCTTCTAAACTCTCAATCCACGCTACTGTCTGTTCAAAATGACAGAATAAAATCATGTTTTCCATTTAAAAAATGTGCTGTCCGCAACCCCCATGATAACTTCCGATCAAATTGCGATAACTTCGAAATTATCGCGATTTTTTCACCGATTTTTTGGAAAAATACCGCGTAGTAATCAGGCGATAATATTAGCATTTTAAAAACTCGCAATTTTTTATTGTTATCGCAATAATATCATGATTTTCGCAACACTGCTAAGAAGGATGCTACTTGCTAGTCTTTGGGGGAATTTATATTTGTGGATGGCATACATAATGGCTGATATTTTCCTCAGACTATGCCTTGTGATACCTTGTTGCTGAATACTGTAATGCCAAGGCCTACAATATGGTAGATTTTTAGTGATACTATAATTTATTTTTCTCCTATCTTGAACATTTCTTAGTGACAAGATGCCCCCAGATTCCCTTTTCCAAAATTGTATAACACAAAACCATATCTCCACTGTCTTGTGCTATTCCAAAATTCCACACTTCAGCTGCACTTTTAAGGTTGGCATACATGCTTTTAAAATATATATTGTACATTATTCTTATACCAGATTAGCTAACTGGATTGGAAACAACTCAGGATAAGGTATAGCATGAGAACTGTGAACTGAAGACGGTCAGAGATATCATGTTTAAAAATTACCTTTCATATCTATAGTTCGGGAATTCAGTGATTAATAATATGCCCTTTCCAAATGTGGCAGTACACAATTGCATATGGATTAATTTAAAGAAATGACAAAAATATTGATAGTCAAACTACTGAGGTCCTATATCCAGATAGTCTTGAATGTAGATCAATAACAATAGTGGCGCTTCCTTTTGGCTTTGTCATAAGAATCTCGTGTATTCATTCATTTGAAATGTCGAAACATTTTCTGCCTAATTAGTTTTGAAATCATTACATATGCATATATGGAAAGTGGCATGCTGTATCTTCATTCTGCTATTAGAGTACTGCAGCATAAAAAATGGTATAAGTTCTTACCCATGAATATCTGTCTAATGCAGCCAATTGGGAGCATTACTGAGCGTTTTCAAGGTTTATGCCTAAAAGATAGCGGTGTCCTCTATGAAGACCCCTTTATTCAGGTATTACATCTGATACATGCTCCTCTGTTTCCTGTAATAGATGTTCCAGCAAACTTGTTGCATCGTGGGATTCCTACATAAAATATAAATACAGACAATTTTATCTGAAATTTTCAATATTCATTTTTATTAGTATGCTGCTATTTAAGTTTGGAACTCAGGCTGAAAAGGCAATAGATCATCTACAATTGCCTTTGCTGTTGGTCTAAATTGAAAATTGCCATGAAATTATTTACTTGGAACAATGTTACATTTATCGTTATTGGGAATTTATTGCCAGTGGTCCAAAATTTAAATTATCGTCTATATTGGAAATTATTAGGTAACTTGAAAAAAATACAATATATATTATATATATTTTTTTCAATTTTTAACTTTTAAAGCAACACCAACATTAAACAAACATATCACAACATAAATATGAAAATAAAATTGATATAGAAGATGCATAATATGTCAAGTGGTACATCAGATATCGATACTGAAACATGGTATTTGTCCTGAGTCCTGACTCCTGAGTCCTAATATCTGACAGGATGATACAAAGTCACATGAAAACATCAATAAATGAATCTCATGCATGAATCATGGCAATGAAAATAGCAGATCTCCTGTTGTTTGCTTCATGGAAAATGGTCTCAACATGCTCAACAATGTTATAAGAACTCGACCAAAAGATTGGTCAGCCAAAAAATATGTACAATATTCAAGTTTTGAAAAGAAAATTCATGTGCATTCTATGAATCCAAACCATTATACACAAATATGCAATGTTTCTTGTGTATATAAGTAGAAATTGCACCGAGAGGTGCAAATGAACTCCGATAGGTGTGGGGGGAATGTGGAAGGAAACTATCTCCTTGTGCGACATGTCAGGCTACATCATCGATGTCACCTTATGGGGTGCGCAATGCCACACTGAAGGGAAAGAACTTTCTAACCTCCAAACCTCAGGAACCACTCTAGTCCTTGCAATCAAAGGGGGTAGTGTCAAGGGAGATGTTTTATTATGTGGAAGGTGAGTGAACGATGGTAATAGTGATGTGGTTTGGGTGGTGCAAGTGTCTGACTTGCATTTAAGTGCTTACCATCGAGAGTGATCAGAGGACTTTAAGAAATTGTTAGCCCAAAGATGAAACACATAGATAAACAATAGTGAGGTAAGCAAACACACACGAGGACTTACACAGGGGTTCTTCCAAGTTTTGTACTCTAACATACATTTGCACATTAGGAAATTTGATCCATTAACACTTAATAGATCCATAATTAAAATAAATATATAATACATATTGTATTATAAGAAAATATCTCCCCTATAATAAACTTGGGCAGTAAAGTACTTTTCAGTATGATAAAATAATTATTTTAAAAAATAAATACTATATGAACGATAATTTTGAAACTCAATGCATAAAAAACCTAATCAACTACTTTATTTAACTTTAAAGTATACGTTGATCGAAAGAGCATTTGGAGAGCATATTAATAAAGAGCATGGAGAGTGTATTATGGGCAGCATATTATATTTTGGAGAGCATGTTTTTCCATTACACCTTAAAGGGTATCGAACCATGGATACCTTTCATTATCATAAATCATTATTTAAAGGCATATGCAGGCCACATCAATGTCATAGTGAATATTGGTAATACATGTAAAGAGGAAATGGCCCCAACCACATTGAAGGTTGGTTCTCTGAAAGATGCTACAAAATGTGTATCTAAAATGGATCAAGTTGAACGTTGTCTGTGGCTCTTGAGGAATTTTTAATTAATTATGAAGATAGTTTTCCAAGGATAGTGCCAACTCATGGTGCTTCTTTTCAAGGAAGACCATATATCATTGGGGTTAGCACTGCATCAAGGAAACAATCGACACCTTAGCACACAAAAATATGCTAGGCAATTTCTCAAAGAAGATTATTTGACATATTTAGCAATGTTTGCATTTCAAATTCGTTTCATAGATTATTGAACATTGAATTCCCTCCCTGTTCGGATCACTCAACCCCTGCTTGTTGTCTATGATCAAATCATTTGAATTGCTGCGAGCTCTGTTCAATGGAGATTGACTGCATGCTTGATTGTAGTTAGAAGGACCTAGGCCAATTGTTTGGTGCTTGAACTCATGAAATGTCAAATGGAGGCGTCATGTTCTTATGCTCAATGGGTTGCCGCAACTCGACGCCTGCAAAGAATCGACCGAGTGCAGAGTGCGAACATTATGGTGCCAACTTATGGTAAGACCTTATCTCCATGGTAAATGTCTGTAAACAAATCACCTTGAAATATCCAAACCAAAACAAATATTTCATTTCACAAATAGGTAAATCTTGTTTAGTGAAAGGAATCGTTGGGACGGAAAGCAAAGACAAATTCAATCTGCATTGCTACTTTTTTGGGTACATTGATTGTTAGGACCCTCACATCCCGATGTGCCTTTAGGCGTTTCATTGAGGCCTGGTTTATGAGCTTCGAAATAAAGAGTGTAGCAGGGAGAAACAAAGGTGCGAGCAGAAGGCCAAGAAGAATCAATGCATGTAGCTTTCCAGACGAGGATGAGAGCAGCTAAAAGTCCAGGAGCAACAAATACACACCCATGACTATGGCGAATCCGTAGGACATTACCGGTAAGAATGGTCTCTGTAGCGAGAGTAGGCAGACCGTGGCAGGAACCTTGACGTTGAAGAGAAGGAAAAGGGATTTGGTGGGGGGAGCTATTGCAGTTTGGATGGAGGTGTAAACTGCCACGCTCAACCCCACGTAACTGGTGGAGAGCCCCAATGCGAAGCAACAACATGTGAGACAGACGACGAATTCTCCAGGGGGTGAATTGTCCACGCGTCAAATTTTAACAGAGAGGAGGAAGAAAAATAAATATGTAGGATTGGTTGGGATGAATAATGTTTGCCCAACCAACTCCATAGAGAAAACTCCTTTCGGTGTAACAAGTAAGGATACATATAACCAAAATAAAACACCAAGTGCATTCCATCTTTGAATAAGAATACATCAAAGAAAGAGTGCTCCAAGTGCCCCCTAGAGTAAAACATAAATAAATCATGCTACATAAATTAGCTACATAACATTAAAATCATTGCGTATATTGGGATCCCCCTTATCAATGTCACTCTCTAAGCATTAAAATAAGATAGAAAAAGCCTAACCAGCCTAATCAGTGAAGGGTACATTGCCAGGTCATGGTACTTTTTTTCAGTGAAGACCATATATCGTTGGGGTTAGCATTGCATCAAGGAAACAATTGACACCTAAGCACCAATGTTTTAAAACTCCGACTCCGACTTTGACTCGGCTGAGGGTCGACTCCGACTCGGTATCGACTCGACCGGCTCGATTTCAATGACTCGGTCGTTGTAAAAAATACATTAAATATTTATTTTTATAAAAACACATAATTTTAAAGATTTTCATTCATGTTTCCAAACACACAGCATTAGAATATAGATAGAAGACAACGTATGATCAAAGTAGGCTCATGAATATATCCATTATATCAAAATGGCACCTAGTGCACTGTCCAATACATACATGATGATGATATAGAGATCAAAACAAAAACACATAACCAAGGAGGCTAGAAATGGCCTCAACAACAAAAGTCTGTGACCAGTACTACTGGCTACTGCTAGAGTTGCCAACATCATCTGGCTCAGTGTTACTTGGGAGTGGGAGCGAAAGTGGGGAGCGGGAGCGAATCCCATAGGAGTTCGACAACCAATGTCACTAACATCAAAGTACATAGAGGGATTGGTGCTCTTGATTAAATACGAGTTGCATACCCTAATACATGACAAAATTCAATGGAAACATTGCAATGCCCCAATGCTGAAATCCTGAAAAACTGATAAGTCTGCTGGATTTTGAATGAAATCTAAAATTCTACTTTCTCCATATGAAATCCAATGAGGTCGGAACCACTCTCAAACATCCCGAGTCATTTCATGGTAATGTTAAAAATTTAAGTAAAAGTCCTTTTACTTTAAGAATTTAATATTACCATGAATAGCATATCAATACTAGGGATTAGAGTCAGACAGGGAAGCCTAGGGAGTCCCCCACACTCAGAAAAAAAAAGCGGTTTTTTGGGGTTCACTGGCTGCTGTCCGTAACTCGTCCGGGTTGACACAGACTCGGCCGAGCCGGTCGAGTTGTGTAACAACTCAGCCGACACGGTATTAACCCGGCCAGCCGAACCGGTTCAATGGCCGGGTCAAATTTTTTTTTACCGACTCGGATCAACTCGGCCGAGTCTGTTTAGAGCCGGCCGCGTTTAAAAACACTGCTAAGCACACAAAAATATGCTAAGCAATTTTTCAAAGAATATTATTCGACATATTTGTCAATGTTTGCATTTTGAATTCGTTTCATAGATTACTGAACGTCGAATTACCTCCTTGTTCGAATCGCTCAACCCTGGCATATTGTCTACGATCAAATCAGTTGAATCGCTGCGAGCCCTGTTCAATGGAGATTGGTTGCATGCTTGACTGTATCCATAAGGACCTACGCCAATTGTTTGGTGCTTGAGCTCATGAAATGTCAAATGGAGGTGTCATGTTCTTATGCGCAATGGGTCGCCACAACTCGACGCTTGCAAAGAACCAACTGAGTGCAGAGTGCGAACACTGTGGTGCCAACTTATGGTAAGACCTTATCTCCCTAGTAAACGACTGTAAACAAATCACCTTCAAATGTCCAAACCAAAATAAATATTTCATTTCACAAATAGGTAAATCTTGTTTGGTGAAAGGAATCGTGGGACGGAAAGCAGAGACAAATTCAATCTGCATTGCTACTTTTTCAGGTACATTGATTGTTAGGACCCTCACATCCCGACATGGTTGCAGGTGTTTCATCGAGGCCTGGTTTCTGAGCTTTGAAATAAAGGGCGTAGTAGGGAGAGACAAAGGTGCGAGCAAAAGGCCAAGAAAAATCAATGCATGTAGCTTGCTAGACAAGGAAGAGAGCGGCTAAAAGTCCAGGAGCAACAAATACACACCCGTGATTATGGCGACTCTGTCGGACATTACCGGTAAGAATGGCCTCTGTAGCGAGAGTAGGCACACTGTGGCAGGAACCTCGACGTTGAAGGGCAGGAAAAGGGATTTGATGGGGGGAGCTATTGCGGTTTGAATGGAGGTGTAAATCGCCGCACTCAACCCCACGTCATTGGTGGAGAGCCCCAACGCAAAGCAACGACGACTTCTCCAGGTGGTGAATTTTCCACGCGTCAAATTTTAACAGAGAGGAGGAAGAAAATAGAGATCTAGGATTGGCTGGGATGAACAATGTTTGCCCAACCAACTCCATAGAGAAAACGCCTTTCGGCGTAACAAGTATGGATGAATATAACCAAAATAAAACACCAAGTGCATTCCATCTTTGAATCAGAATACATCAAAGAAAGATCGCTCTAAGTGGCCCCTAGAGTAAAAAATAAATAAATCATGCTACATAAATTAACTACATAACACCAAAATCATTGCGTATATTGGGATCCCCCTTACCAATATCATTCTCCAAGCATCAAAATAAGATAGAAAAAGCTTAACCAGCCTAATCAGTGATTTGGCTTGAGTGAAGGGTACATTTTTACTAGGGTCATGAAGGAGGGGTTCAATCAATGCCCACCAACATTGCGGTACATAGAGGGCTTGGTGCTCTTGCTTAAATGTCAGTTTTCATACCCTCATACATCACAGAATCCAGTAGAAACATTGCAATCCTGCCAATCCTGAAATGCTGAAACTTTTAAGTATGCTAAATTTTGAATGGCATCTAAAATTGTACTTTCTCTATATGAAATCCAATGAGGTTTGAACCACTCCCAAACATCCTGAAACAATTAATGGTAATATTAATATTCTAAGTAACTTTTACTTCAAGAATTTAATACTCCATTAACTACTAGGGTATGTATCTCATTGAAATGGATGTAGGGAAATGAAAACAACAGATTTTGCCTTGTTTACTTGATAGAAAATAGTCATGGTATCCTTGGAGTTCAAACCCCTAACTCGCTGTTAAAAGATTGAGAGCTAAATGACTAAGAAATTGGTTATCAAATATCAAGTGATAATGACAAAGACAGGGCAATAATTTCCAAAATATCGCCATAATTGTCTAAATTATCATGATAAATTGAAATTATAGCAATAATTTCAAAAGGGAAAATTATCGTAAAGACAGGGCAATAATTTCCAAACTATCGCCATAATTGTCTAAATTATCATGATAAATTGAAATTATAGCAATAATTTCAAAAGGGAAAGTTATCGTGATATATACTGGTGATATTATCACTATAGTTTTGATAATATCGTGATAAGTGCAACACTGATTTGGAAGGCCTAGTTGTATTTGTCATAGTCAGTCTCTTTGAGATACAGTAGTTCTGTTATTTTGAGTTGAAATCCCATTTCTGAAGAGAAAAATATATTAATGCAAGTAGCAGAAATGAATGGTAAAATTGTGTGACTGGTCAAAATGTTTATGCATCACCACTTCATCTTTCTCTTATGAATAGAGCATATCATTTGTTGATGAATTCTGATCAGTCAAATACTTTAGTCATTGGGCTTTGCTTTGACTACAGAAAAGAAAAGGTTCACTAAATTCAAATTACAGTAGAATGTGGTTTCATAGTTACCGGGACAACTTTTGATCCAGGGGAACGTGATATAAACATGTCTTCAAGAGCATTTACAAATTTACCTGGACATTTGAATCCTCTACTGTTTCAAATAGGACTGGAGATATCTGTATCGGGATACCATGTGTGGTGGTAGGTTTTTCATGAGTTCCTGTAGAAAAAGGAGCATCTGTATGGCACTAGGTGGCAATCTTGACTGTCCTTGGTTGAGACAGAAACTAAACCTCACAAAAACTGTGGGTCTAAAAATCTAACAGTGTGGAACCTGCACTTGCACACAAGAAGCTTCTAAAGAATGTTCCAATAGGTCGATAGCATGACAGGCTTTTGATAAGGGAATTCTTTTGAACTAGATTGTCCCCGACTGTAATGGACCACGAAATTTGTATTCAGGAATAACTGGATTGTTGTTTTCTATATCCCATGTTTCTTCCAATCAGTAATCAAGTGTGATTTGAGACTGGCTCTTTATAGAGTCATAGCCATCATATTAATGGGGAATGAGGTCATGAACAAGGGATATCCTATTGTGGCTTATTAAGCATGGATTTGGTGATTTACCTTCTTGCCTATTATAGTGGCCAAGCAATTGTGACTGTTGAAATTCATCTCTCATCTGCATCTGAGCCGGGAGCCTTTGTTTCATCCAAGCTAGTGGTTATAACTTGGAAAATATAGTAACTGTCATCTTTCTCTTCTTTTGTGTCAGTTTGCTACTTTGTTTCATCCAAGCTACTGTTATAACTTGGAAAATATAATAATTGTCATCTTTCTCTTCTTTTGTCTCAGTTTGCTACTTTGCTGACGGTCTCGTTTCAGGCCAAGAAAAGACCATCGAAAATCTTCTTCTGCAATATTCCATTAATGAAGATATGCTTGGTTTTAGTGATGAAATTGAGTTTGCATGGGTAATGTAGGCGGGTGAAACATCTTTTATAGTTTACATCTGTGTATTTTACATTTTTGCTCAAAAGAGCAAAAAAGGGTTATGAAATATAAATGTAGATGTTGCTGTTTGAAAATTCTTCTAAAGCATGATTGATGCGTTTAAGGTGATATGCAGCAAATGTAGAAGTTTGTGAAGCTTCCAAGTTATCTCTGAATCTCTGTTCAATCTCACATAAGAATCTGACTATCAATTTTTCTGTGAATTTCTGGTTAAAGCACATGAACTGACATGAAATCCTGATAAGTCACTTATCTGATATCATATTCCATGGCCATGAGTTTTGATTTGACTCGTTCTTAATGTCTTACTGAATATGTTCTTAAAGGTATGCAATGGGTACATTTCTATTTGCTGTAGCCTGGTTTGATTTAACATTATGAATTTATTTAAAATTTAGACATAGATGTTACCTTTGCTTGTGTTTTCTACAGAATTTGTTATTATAGATCCAGGTTTTCAGATTTGTGTATCTCATAGGAACATAGTCAGAATGCGACTGCAGCTGACTTGTTGAAAATGGGTCTTTTTATTACTGTAAATCATGTATACATATTCTTATTTGTATATGGCTTTCATTCTCTGCATGCAATTGTTGATTGAAATGCCTATTGTGTACAGATAGGTTTAAAGGCTGAATGGCGAGCTCATCATGGACGTCTTGTCCTCTTCTTGGGCAACAAGAATACTTCAACACTATCTTATGTTCAAGCTGTCATTTTGCCGCCTGCACATTTAAAAATGCAGCTTTCACATGTTCCTGATACAATTCCTCCGAGAGCTCAGGTAGGCACAACCATGTTGAGATGTTGTAGATGTTACATTGATTTGTTCTCTTATAAACAAATTTAATGAGTACCAGAAGCTGCTTGGTCTTTTCGACAATAAATTTTAGTTTCCTTGGTTTTGAAGATCTTTGAGGTTTTGTCTATAATAATCTAAACCCTCTTATATTGCTGGTGCAGGTGCAGTGTCCACTTGAAGTTGTGAATCTACGAGCTAGCAGAGATGTGGCAGTTCTAGACTTCTCCTATAAAAATAACGCTATTCCAGTATGACAAACTCTCTCATTTGTAAATCTTTTAATATAGTATGTATCTGATCTTGCACAAGGAATTTTGGGAATGTGGCACAACTTCTTTTTCTTTGTTGCAGGTAAATGTCAAGCTACGGTTGCCTGTCGTCTTCAACAAATTTCTACAACCTATATCTATGTCTGTTGATGACTTTTTCCCTCAATGGAGAGCACTTGCTGGCCCACCAATGAAGCTGCAAGAAGTGGTAGGTATCTTCAATATATGTGGGGGATACAGTTCTATGGAAATTCACCTTTTTAAAATAAGCAGTCTGTGTGTCTATGTTGCATGAGCTAAAATTAAGGAAATATATTGTTTGGAATACTTTGGATCATATTTTTCCAAATATATAGGTGTACCGTGTACCAAATGCTTCTTAAAATTTCTTGTCTTAATGACTTTGCGATTATACACTCTAGTAGTCCATAATGGCTTGTAAGAATAGTTGGTATGGTGTTCAGTAAAGCTGCCAAATGTTTCTGGCTATTCTTGTTTTAAGTCCATTTATCTCACACAAAGTTTTCTAGTGCTGATTTGAGGCTGTGCTGTCATTTCACAGTCTTCTAGTGCTGATTTGAAGCTGTACTGGATCTAGCAGTTTATGTTGATGATCTCTAACTTGAAGAATTGATTATTTTAAATACAGGTCAGAGGTGTGAAGCCTCTGTCAATTTCTGAAATGGCAAATCTATTCAACAGCCTTCGGATAACTGTTTCTCCAGGACTTGTGAGTATGGTTCTCTGTATGTATTTTCACAATATCTTGTTTCTCTTTGGTAGATTGACTGCGTATATTCTCTTGCAGGATCCCAATCCTAACAATTTAGTTGCAAGTACCACATTTTATTCTGAGGCTCCAAGAGCCACACTTTGCTTGGTACACCTAAGTTCGCAGTACAACTATTTTTATTTTTCATTTCTCTAGTTTTCCCAAGAAATACTGTTCTTATGCCATGTTTTTTGATGCACCAGCTTAGAGTTGAAACAGACCCATCTGACAGAACACAATTGCGGATGACTGTTGCATCATCTGATCCCATCACGACATTTGAGTAAGCTATCTGTCAATGATATTTGATGATATATCTTTTGACCAATGTTGATCCATGCAAGAATCTTAAAATGCACTTACCTGGTATTTTATTTTGCATTCAATTATAGGTTTAAGGAATTTATTAAGGAGCAGCTTGTCAACATTCCTACAGCTCCTCCTGCAACTCGCGTAGCTCCATCACTACCTCCACCAGCTGCAGTACCATCTGTTATTACAGATCCTGCAGATGTTCTTGCTGGTTTAATTTAGAATGCATTTCATCTCAATGGGTATGGTCTATTTGTTATCTCTGAGTATACCAATTATGGTTTACAGATCCTGCAGCTGTTCTCTCTGGTTAATTTAGATTGCATTTCATCTCATCAGTGGATATGGGCTAATTGTTCTCTCCGATATTCCAAGTATATATGAGCTCTTTGAGTGGCCTCATGTCAGTGGTGTGCTGTCTAATTTCAAAGTCTTGAATTTTGAACGGCTACCTAGGAGAAAATTGGTGCAATGCAAGTGCTCGCGGAGAAGATTAAGAGCATAGTGAATTTTAACAGAATCAGGAGTGATATTTCGAATCCATTCAGTTCTACTGAGATGCATTTGGGGTGAGTTATCAGAGCTTCTTCGTTCAGTATCACATCCTTGTCTCGAATCATTAGCCATGTGAGTATTTTTTTATTTGTAATTCTCAGCACAGGTTCCTGTGGGGACCTTCTGTATTTTGAAGTTTGAGAAGTAGGCTATGCAAGGTTATGAGTGACCATCATTGTAATAGTTTGTCATTTCCAATTAGTTCAATATTTATTCAATAAAATCAGGAGGACCAAATGAATCATTTGGTAAGAACTAGTAGTTGATGTTCAACTTTGCAACTAATTTTGTATTTTTAAAATTTCTTGTTTTCTTGTTTATATATCCGTGGGTGTGTGTGCCATACATGGAAGAATTTAATTTGCAACCCCTTCTGAGAAAGAAAGTTAAAACAGAACCAAATGAATTGTTTGGTAAATAATAGCTGATAAAGTCATTCAACCATCTTTATGGTTTAAGGAAATCTATCTATTCTCTCAACATACAATTCAGCATTTTTTATAGACCTATATCATTATATGAATGTCTTTAATCTGCACTGGCTATGAGGAAACTTGCCTACCAATTACTTGCGTCTAACATCACAAGGGAAAGTAAAGGAAAGGTGCATGCATGTTTAAAATGAAGAAATAATAAAATATGAAGGTTCTTATTTATCTGTTTCCGTACTGCGAAGCAAAGTAGTGAGCCTAGTGCGGATGTGGAAGGTACAGGTCAGAAGCCTTCTCGTTGATGCATAGGATACTAAAGTACTGATGGCTTGCAAATCAATAATTATGTGAAATTGGTAAATTTTTGCCAAGAAATACGTCTATAATGTATATAATCCTTTAATTAAAGTATTATTAAGAAGTGAGGAATTGGTAGCATGCTTATTATAATCTATTGCTCATGTTTATGTTTGTTAATATGCACTGTTTCTTGGCTACAAAATTACCACTTGATTTTTAATCTCCCCGAGTATTCCACGTACTTGTTCATCTTTTATGCATGTACACTCGGATAATATAGATTCAAATTAGCATGCATATTAGATCCTCATAATGAGAAAAAAGCTTGAGTGGAGAAAATTACCTGCGGGATACTCTCTTATCCAAGCTTGTCAAGAATTACCCATGTTGAAGTGCTCTGTTTTTCCTATTACCTATAGCATAGAAGGTTCTTTATATGATAGTCGCAGTAATAGCAATCGGAAAGGGGCTGGAGTTGGCTTTTTTATAAATAGTCCAATTCTTATTGGTGAGAAATTTAATCATATTTCAGATATAAATGTGTACGAGGGCCAAGATTTAGGCTAATACGATTTAATAGAATAGCTGGCATGCATTCAAATTGCAAAGGTATCTAGAAGTAAATGTAATGAAGAGCTGGAACTAAATCTGTCATTAAAAAGCACCAAAGGACCAGACTGACCTTATTCACGAGAATTCTATCTGGCGAGTCTGAAGAGAATTGAAGAGTTTGGGCACAATACTAGCAATCCAATCATATATTCACACAGGAAATAATAAAGAGGCATGTGAATATAATAAGAGTTGTGCTAGAATTGTACACAAGTTGTACACTCATTTGTATTATTGTTGTTGATGATGATGATTAATGTCCACTTAACAGAGTAGAGAGAGTGACTGTTTACACATGTTCAGTATACTAAATCTCATCAGAAAGGCAATAAAAACTTTCACCAAAATCAGAATTACTGGATTTGCCTTAGAGCACCCACATCTGCATTCTATTCTCTCCCCAAGAGTCTTGAAATATTGGTTTTGTAATGGATTTTTATTTAATCTTTTGTATTTTGTATTGGATCTGTTTTCTGAAGTTGGATCCAGTTTTGGGATAAGTGGATCCTGTTAAGAAACATAACTGTCGAAGATTTACCCTCTAGCTGCATGTTTTGAACAATTTTTACCATTTGCAGGGACAGTCAGCACACAATTTACATAATAATTATGTGCTAACTTCATCGAAATTTGAGTGATTTGTTAACACGTTCCCTGGTTGAGCACTTTAAAGTTTAAAGTTAGTTTTGGACTAGTGATAATCCTGTTTATATCAACGCTGTATTTTAGTATTTTTGTACATTGAATTGCATTTAATGGTCTCTCTTCTAGAGCTGTAGCTGTCATCTGAAAGGTTAAAGTTAACATTCAATACGTTGTTCTATATTTAATGAGTCTGTATCCAGCCATCACCACTCTTGCATTGGCATAGTTTCATACATTTTTCTACTACCTGTAAGTTTTCTCTCGTGAAATTAGAGGGATTGATTTTATTTCATAGCTCATACTATTTGGGTGTTATAGCCTGAATATTTTGATGATGCTATATGCTTGCAGTTGCAGCCATTATATATTTTAGAAAACTTGGTGGCTTTGTCTCATTCTTCAGTTGACAATATGAGTATGAAAGCTAAATAATTGATTTTCTTGAATTCATATTTTATTTCATTTTTTATTGTAAAAATTTAATTCTAAAATATATTTCTAAAAGAAATAGGGGTTAGGGCTTTGATTCACTGATTTCTAATTTCTGAACGAGTGTGAAATTGGCACCAGATTTTTCTGTGAATTCCAATTGCAACGGTGATTTGTGTAATTTCTTCGTAATTCTTCAAATGGCACGGGCGGCATTGGTGGAAAATACCAGAGAAGGTGCTAGAAAATAAATAAGTAATTGTATCCCGTGTATTCAAATTTCAACACTCTGCCCCTATCAAATAATATATGATTTGTATGAGCAACCATTAAATTCCAAATTCTATTTTGTAATACGAATGAATAGCTTCAAATTTCAACACCTAAGTTATCTGAAATGACATGATTTGTGCGAGTAACTGTAAAAAACAATTATATTTTTCTTTATTTTCAGAAGATAACATTTCAGAAGATGTTGACAATGATGCACTCTTGATATGAACAGCTTTTAATATAACATGGGCATGCATTTAACATTTTAGAAGATGTTGACAACGATGCACTCTTTTTCAGACATACGATCTTTAGGATGTCAATAATCTTAATATGCCAGTAATTTTGTTGAAAATTTAACATGAAAGTGTTAAAATGAATTGTCAACAATTGTTTGACAAAGGTGGTTAATGAAGTACATGCATCAGAAGGCCTTGCCAATTTAGATGTTGGCGTTGGGGTGCATCTCTTACCCTAGTAACATCTCTCACTTTGGTACTACAATTGCTTGAATGTGCCATCTTTTATTACTCTGGTCTCTTTGTGATTGTATTTGTGAAGCCTTCATTTCAAGCTTATTGAAGATACAGATATATCCGTGGAAAATAATTTTCAGCAATAATGTGTTTGTGACGCTTTTCTAGTTGCAAGTTTATTGAAATGTATCCATTGAAGATATTGTTTTTTGATAATTTGACTGCTATCACACACTTTCAGAGACATGCGTACATAACAATATTATAGATTTATTTTTACATTATTAAAGTTCATATAAGCTTTATTGACATTATTCAATAAATTAAGTACGAGACATTGTGTAATAAAATTTCGAAACAATGTAACAATGATTTGTTCATCTGATGCTTTGGTTGATGTTCTTGTTTATGCTGCAAGAGTAGGATCATTTCATTCTGTGATAGTCACATTAAACTACACCTTATAAATTAATCACATTTGAAGCCAGTTGTTAGAGAGCGGTAGAATTTCCTTGCAATGCTTTGCGATCTGTGTTTCCAAATATATACATTTCTCTATTATCCTTGAACCTAATTTGTTCTAACCTTTACGTGAGAGTACCTTGTTTTTGGTTTTTTTTTAATCTAGGATAATCGGGAGTACCTTATTATGTTATCAACTTATATTCGTAGCAAGTAAAGGTTGATTGTGGGTTTAAGACTTTGCACCATTGGCTTTTAGGCGGGTTCGTGTGCTAAATGGGTTGAATCTTGTTTTCTTATTGATGTGACATGATGGGCTTATCCATTTCAGTTTTCCTAAGTTCTCATTGCTAGTTGATTCTTCAAACTTTGCACCATTTCACCTTGTTTGATGATAATATGTCTTTCTGGTTTATATGCCTTGTGTTATTGCCTTACCTCAACCCAATAGCGTTTAGATTGTAGACCTAAAATATTGTCTTTGAATTACATCATAAACCATAAATATATATTTCCTTACAACCTATACTTGTACTAAGCTTTTCAATTGAAGTACCTATTTTTATTTTCATATTATCGGTTGATTTGCATGCCTTTGCATGGTTTTAGTTTGTAAACCTTCTTAAATGTTTTTCTTTGAAGCATCTTGTCAATTATAAATAGTTGTTGCCCAACCACCTATATCTGTATCACTGAGATTTTCAATTGAATCGCTTCTTTTTGTTTTGGTATTATCCAATGAGGTGCATGCTTTTAAACGGTTTGCTTCTAGAATTCTTTGATTGAGACTTGGCTTGTGTTGTGCAAATTCATTTTGACCAATCTCAAACATTTTGACCAATCTTCTTATTGTAGACTCACTTCAAATGTTCATCCTTAGTGAAAATTTCTAGCAACACATATTTGCATTCTTTTCACATCAACACATCTTTGTGCTATTGTTTAAATTAAAGATGGCATGGTTTACCTTTCTTTCTATGATTTACTGTGTAGAAGTCTCTATTTTATATTTTAAGATGAATAGCAAAAATTCCTACAATGCTTCTAGAAAGTGTTTGTGATGTCCAAAAGTTTCTATTGCTGGTAGCACCTTCATTGGCCTCTTCTTCATATCCACCTACAAAAACTCCAAAATCCTAGGTGTTATCTTATTATGTTTTCATTGTGCCTAGTTTTAAATTAATGTTCCATTTATTAAGCTTTTAAATACATTTATGAATGGGTTGTGTGGATGTTGCTCATGTAGTTGAGAGCCAACATTTGTGATCTTTGGTAAACATTTTTGAAAACAACTTCATACAACACAATGCACTAAATTTTTGAAAACAAGTTCATTGGTGATTTATTAGCTCTTCCTTCTTGTTTTTAAACAATTGTTATATTGGTTGCATTTGAATATGGATATGTGAGGCCTTTTGCTAGCCCTTTCTATTCCTTGTAATAACACATTCTCTTTTGCCTAGACTTGCTGCAATACATGGGCTTCCTTATCCTATTGTAATATGCTTTATTATTTAGTTATTGTACTCTTCTTTAACATGAAATGCCTATTCTGAATTTATCGGCCCTAAAAATTCAAGATAATTTGTCACACATCAAAGTGAGCAAGCTATTGCAACTTGATCAAATCAGAGCGAAATTTACAAAAGAGGTTTAATGAAGGAATCTATGCTTCAAGGTTTAGCGTTAAGATAAATAATATTACTTGTACATCATAACATTTACAAAGTATCCTAAGATCTTCAATCCCATGGGGTGGAGAACCATGCTACATAATTGCTACAAAAGTGGGTAGGAGCTAAAACAGTTTCACATTTTGGACATATCAAGGGCATATGAAGTTGGATGAAGACAAAATTTGGACGTGGTGAGATGATACTTAGATTTTGGATGTACCCAAAAAAATCAATTTAGATTTTGTGTTTTTCCTAAAAACATGAAATTTTTGATAGATGTAATTTGACTATAACTTGGTCACACAATGCCCATTTGCAAAATACAATCAATTTTTTTGTGGCTTTTTGGGGAAAAGAAACTTTGGAAGCACAAGCATCTTACCTCAACCCAATAGCGTTTAGATTGTAGACCTAAAATATTGTCTTTGAATTACATCGTAAACCATAAATATATATTTCCTTACAACCTATACTTGTACTACTATGCTTTTCAATTGAAGTACCTATTTTTATTTTCATATTATCGGTTGATTTGCATGCCTTTGCATGGTTTTAGTTTGTAAACCTTCTTAAATGTTTTTTCTTTGAAGCATCTTGTCAATTATAAATAGTTGTTGCCCAACAACCTATATCTGTATCACTGAGATTTTCAATTGAATCGCTTCTTTTTGTTTTGGTATTATCCAATGAGGTGCATGCTTTTAAACGGTTTGCTTCTAGAATTCTTTGATTGAGACTTGGCTTGTGTTGTGCAAATTCATTTTGACCAATCTCAAACATTTTGACCAATCTTCTTATTGTAGGCTCACTTCAAATGTTCATCCTTAGTGAAAATTTCTAGCAACACATATTTGCATTCTTTTCACATCAACACATCTTTGTGCTATTGTTTAAATTAAAGATGGCATGGTTTACCTTTCTTTCTATGATTTACTGTGTAGAAGTCTCTATTTTATATTTTAAGATGAATAGCAAAAATTCCTACAATGATTCTAGAAAGTGTTTGTGATGTCCAAAAGTTTCTATTGCTGGTAGCACCTTCATTGGCCTCTTCTTCATATCCACCTACAAAAACTCCAAAACCCTAGGTGTTATCTTATTATGTTTTCATTGTGCCTAGTTTTAAATTAATGTTCCACTTATTAAGCTTTTAAATACATTTATGAATGGGTTGTGTGGATGTTGCTCATGTAGTTGAGAGCCAACATTTGTGATCTTTGGTAAACATTTTTGAAAACAACTTCATACAACACAATGCACTAAAATTTTGAAAACAAGTTCATAAAACAAGTTCATTGGTGATTTATTAGCTCTTCCTTCTTGTTTTTAAACACTTGTTATATTGGTTGCATTTGAATATGGATATGTGAGGCCTTTTGCTAGCCCTTTCTATTCCTTGTAATAACACATTCTCTTTTGCCTAGACTTGCTGCAATACATGGGCTTCCTTATCCTATTGTAATATGCTTTATTATTTAGTTATTGTACTCTTCTTTAACATGAAATGCCTATTCTGAATTTATCGGCCCTAAAAATTCAAGATAATTTGTCACACATCAAAGTGAGCAAGCTATTGCAACTTGATCAAATCAGAGCGAAATTTACAAAAGAGGTTTAATGAAGGAATCTATGCTTCAAGGTTTAGCGTTAAGATAAATAATATTACTTGTACATCATAACATTTACAAAGTATCCTAAGATCTTCAATCCCATGGGGTGGAGAACCATGCTACATAATTGTTACAAAAGTGGGTAGGAGCTAAAACAGTTTCACATTTTGGACATATCAAGGGCATATGAAGTTGGATGAAGACAAAATATGGACGTGGTGAGATGATACTTAGATTTTGGATGTACCCAAAAAAATCAATTTAGATTTTGTGTTTTTCCTAAAAACATGAAATTTTTGATAGATGTAATTTGACTATAACTTGGTCACACAATGTCCATTTGCAAAATACAATCAATTTTTTTGTGGCTTTTGGGGAAAAGAAACTTTGGAAGCACAAGCATCTTAAAAAATGCATGAAATTAAGGAGAATTCTAGGAATTGAGGAGGAATTGAAGCTAAAAATAAGCAAGAGGCATTGCAAAGGTGAACTAGAAATCTATAGAGCAGTTTTGGGATTGATTTCATCCGAATAAAGGTGAAGAAGACATAATTCAAAGGAGGAATAGACTTGCAAGGTAGAAAATAAGAAGTTCCAATGTTATTCTTCAGAATCTCCATGTTGTAGGCCATAAAAGCCATTGGTAAATTTGATATTTTCCCCTCATGTCACCAAAGCTGTGGGCATATATAATTAGAAGCCAAAAACGAGCCATTATTTATTCATGTTCCCAAGACTTGGTTTTTAGGGTAATCACAATGGCATTGTTATGTTCATGATGGTTTATTTAGTGTTGTTTTTTGCAGTTAGATTACATTCTGCAAGTTTTATTACAACTATATTTAATACATAATGAATAAATGCCCACGATGGATATTGAGAAAGTGGAGAAGCATTGTTACAAGGTATAAGAGGAGTAGAAGACCAAAAATGAAGGAGACTTATGAAGAACATAAGAAAGAAGATTTAGAAGCCAAAATTTCTAAGCTAAAGTAAAGCATCATTACATTGACTAAGTTGGTAACACAACTGTTGGTAATGAAGGACAATGAATAACACTTATACGACCCATAGGATTCCAATGGCTAGAAGGTTGAAGACTTGGGTAATAACAATTCTCTTCCTTCACCTTTCAATATTCTGTTTAATGTTTAGGCAAAACTTGATATACCAACTTATGATGGTCAAGATAATGTTGAGAAATTGAATAGGTAATTGAAATAGTTAGAAGTTTATTTTTGTCTTAATAAAAATGAAAAATCACAACATATTTCCTTTGTTCAATGCTAAAAATGTTTAAACATGGTTATGGTAGGAGAGTGATGTAGATGGCTTTATGCTAGGGAAAAGGCCTATGGTAACAAAATAGGAGGATTTTAAGGAATTGTAGAAATCATAGTTTTATTCCATAGGCTACAAAGAAGAATGGTGCATGAAATGACAATTCCTTTTGCAAAGACCAAAGATATTGTTCAAGGATACACATCGAAATTCCTGAAGCAAGCCTTCATGTTGTGTATTTTGGTGGAAGAGGTTGGGGTAGTAGTAAAATACTTGGGAGGTCTATTCAACAATATCAAAAGACATTTATTGCTCTAGTGTAAAAACCATGGATAAGACAAGCATGAAATATGTTTACATTGAATTGGACATTATAAGGCGTTGAAAATGTAACTAGTGTCGGTCTTCATAATGAAATAAAATTTATTATTGAATTTATTTTTATTTTATTCTTGTTCAAGCATGTTTTTCATGCTTTATACATAAAAAATAGAGAGCCAAAGACATTTGTAATTGAGTCATGTCACATATGACATTTTGTAAGAAAAAAAGAGAACTTTATTTTTTGTCTAGAAGAGTAAAAAAAGGTTCAAGTTGGGGCTCTCTCAGTCAAGTCAGTTGTGGCTATTGGACACCTCTTAGACAACTATTTAAATACACCTATTTGAGCTCTTTTGGAGGACAAGAAAGTGTGCAAGCAAGTTCGATCTTTGCAATGGAAAAAAGATAAAATGACCGAGATTCAAGAACAACAGGAAGCCAATGCTTGACTTATCAAGCTTTTAAATACATTTATCAATGAGTTGTGTGGATTTTGCTCATGTAGTTGAGATCCAACCTTGTGATCTTTAGTAAACATTTTTGAGGACAACTTCATACAACACAATGCTCTAAATTTCTGAAAACAAGTTCATTGCTGATTTATTAGCTCTTCATTATTGTTTTTAAACACTTGTTTTATTTGTTTGATTTGAATATGGATATGTGAGGCCTTTTGCTAACCCTTTCTATTCCTTGTAATAACACATTCCCTTTTGCCTAGAGTTGCTGCAATACATGGGCCTCCTTATTCTATTGTTATAAGATTTATTATTTAGTTATTGTACTCTTATTTAACATGGAATGCCCTTTTTGAATTTATCGTCCCTAAAGATTCAAGATAATTTGTCACACATCAAAGTGAGCAAGAAATATAAATTTGCCGAGATTCAAGAACAACAGGAAGTCAAGAAATAAAAAGAAGGAAGATGATTTTTGTACCTTACCTCCCACATGTGCGAGTTGTCTGAAGTATTGTGACATGACCAAGGATTTACAAGAAAAACTTAAGTTTTTCTAAAGTATTGTAATAGGGCCAAGGGTTTGCAACAAAACCAAAGTTTTTTTTGAAGTATTGTGACAAAAAATGAAGTTTGCATCAGGACCAAAACTTGAGATTGTTTGAAGTCTATAACAGAGCCAAGATTTCTTAACCTATTCATCTAGGCCAAAATTTTGAATTGTCTACATTTGACTACTACTGACTTTGACTTGGAACCTTTCAAGGAGTCTTTGGTCTTGGGTTGGATATCTCATTTTGACTTGATTCAATAAGAAGATGACTAACGGGTTTTCCTCCTTGTGGGGTTTTCCCTGGCTTGAAAGCCTAAATTTCCGTGTTTTTTATTTCTTTGTGATCTTGGAAGAATAATATTATGTAATTGCTTGAAGACCAAGGAATAATAAATAACAAAGGAAGAAGATTAACTCTCACAAGTAATTACCAAGTAAGAAAATCAATCATCACCTACATTGCCTTTGATTTTCTAACATAAGGGGCTACAATAAAAGGACCAAATAGGACCAACAAGACTAAAGGAAAAAGAATTGCTAACACAACCCAAAAGGGGAGAGATCCCAATACAAATCGCAAATACTATGATGTAGATGAAAAAATATATCACAAGTGTTGGAAAATTCAATCGACATTGTGGTGAAAATTGTACAATCTACGAAGGGACCACATTGCAAAAATGAAGGACAAGTGGAGATGTGCATGTAATATTTCAAATCAAAGTTCAATTGAAGGATTAGATATAAATGTTCTATTTAAAATGGTTCATAATATAATTTGATTTTTGAGTTCTTAATAGTTGAGCTTGGTCTAGAAGCTTGTGATAGGGTTGGATTCAAGAGAAATTGACCATGACAATCATGAGATACAAGATCCAATTTTCTGTTATTGTTAATCATGATGAACAAGGAGAAAGTGAAGTTAGGCCACTGCATGCATGCAAAGTGATGTTTGGCAGCCCATACTTTATGGGATAGGGGTGTGGCTTTCTACAAGAAAGAGAACAAATAATACTTAGTTAAAGGTGGTATGGCCTACCGCATCAAAGCACCCAAAGGGGGAGGAAACATATTTCTTTTAGTAGTAGAACAAGGGTAGATAATCAAATTTTTGAGACAAGCAAAAAGAAACCATCCATCATATTTGATTGAGTAGTGGACTTGGAGAGATAAATGGAGGCCTTGTGCTTCCATCTCCTTTGTTGATGATTTTTTGGGGTGCAAAAGCCTATCAATGGGGAGGCGTGATCCAAAAGAGGATAATGAATAAATTAAATGGTTTGTTGATGGCTTACTACAAGTTCAAGGTGCAAGTTTAATTGGAAAAATGAGCTAGATAACCATGATACATAGTTGCCACATAAACAAACAAGAGTAATAGAAAAACTGGTTAATATTTTTGATGTAACATGGGTAGATGAAGATCAATGAATGTGACATTTGGACTATGATGAGTGACACTTATGTACATCTGCCCACCAAAAGTTAACCTTAGATTTGTTTGTGTACCAAAAACTTATGAAATGGTTGTAGAGAAATTCAACCATAACTCGATCATCTAACATCCATTTGTGATGAAATTTTGACTATAATGTGCACCAAATTTCAACAAAAAATTGATCATTTGGTCTCTTTTTATGGAAAATCATAATCACGTTTGTTGGGGCTTTTGGGGTGAAAAGAGGTTGAAAACTATCATCTTCAAAAATGCACAAAAGGCATGAGAATCAGAGAGTTGAAGAGTGAATGACTCTTTGAAGCCAATAAAAAGGCAACCTAAGGGTGAAGTAGAGGTCTATAGAGCATATAGAGTTATGTGTGCATTGATTTCATGCCTAAAGTGAATATGAGACAATCCAAAGAAGTAATAAGTTGCCAAGGTAGAAAACAAGAATTTTTGATGTTATTTATGAGAATTGCCAAGTTGCAATGAAGACTACCAGAACCATTTGTAAATTTGGTATTTCCTACTTAATGCTATTGCAATCTAAATATATGTTTGAGATTAATTTAAAGCTAAATAAGTTTAATTTGTTATTGTTATGTATACAAATTTTCACATTTTTTTTTGTAATTAAATTGCTATCTGCAAGTTCTATCGCCTTCAAATTTAATGGATAACATAATAACAAGAGTTTTACAAATAACTAAATCACATCTCAATACCTATGTCAGTAAGATGAATGGAGAACAACCTATTGGTTATGGATCAAAATAAAATATTGGAGATAAACATGGGCATATGAAGATCAATGAATGTGACATTTGGACTATGGTGAGTGACACGTATGTACACGTGCCCACCCAAAGTTAACCTTAGATTTATTCGTGTAACAAAATCTTATGAAATGGTTGTAGAGTAATTCAACCATAACTCGATCATCTAACATCCATTTATGATGAAATTTTGACTGTAGTAAGCTAGCAACTATTCACATGTGCACCAAATTTCAACAAAAAAATGATCATTTGGTCTCTTTTTATGGAAAATCATAATCATGTTTGTTGGGGTGAAAAGAAGTTGGAAACTATCATCTTCAAAAATGCACAAAAGGCATGAGAATTAGACAGTTGAAGAGTGAATGACTCTTTGAAGCCAATAAAAAGGCAACCTAAGGGTGAAGTAGAGGTCTATAGAGAATATAGAATTATGTGTGCATTGATTTCATGCCTAAAATGAATATGAGACAATCCAAAGAAGGAATAAGTTGCCAAGGTAGAAAACAAGAATTTTTGATGTTATTTATGAGAATTGCCAAGTTGTAATGAAGACTACCAGAACCATTTGTAAATTTGGTATTTTCCTCTTATTGCAATATAAATATATGTTTGAGATTAATTTAAATCTAAATAAGCGTAATTTTTTATTGTTATGTATACAAATTTTCACTTTTTGTTTTTCTGTTTTGCAATTAAATTTCTATCTGCAAGCTCTATCACATTCAAATTTAATGGAAAACATAATAAAAAGAATTTTACAACTAACTAAATTCCACATCTCAATACCTATGTTAGTAAGATGAATGGAGAACAACCTATTGGTTACGGATCAAAATAAAATATTGGAGATAAACACAACTAGCTACCTAAGACATTTCTACAAGGTTACGTCGTATCACAATGAAGTAATGATCACAAAGGTGGCATTAAGGATTACATCTTAACATATCCACTTTGTATTGATTATGAAAGACAAGGGGGAAGGTGACATTACATCACATCCCTCTTTAATTTCAACATCCCCTGTCCCAAGCATCTCTTACAACTTCATGAAATTTGTATTTGTTGAATATTTGGTGAAAACGTACATTGCATGTTGACATTTACAAAACTTCAATTCAGTGATGCTACACCATCCTACACAAGATGCTTCGAGGTTGTGAACATCTAGTTGCTTATGTTTAGTCTTTGCATGTTTAATGCACCCCATAAAAGTAATGAACATCCGGTTCAATATGTTTAGTCTTCGCATGTTTAATGCACCCAATAAAAGAGGACTTTCTTGTCCGAGTAGTGGCATGGATGATCATTTTTAGTAGCTGGGTGTAACAATGTTGAAATTTGTGTGCTGGGTTGGGGGAAAATAATATAGGGAAGAGGTAATCATAAGGTGGTAGTAACCATATATTTTGTTGGAAAATACAACGCAAATAAATTGATAGAAAATGACTTGTGAAACCATTGTGGTTTTTGGTTTGAAATATATTTACATGGTATAAATCTTGTTAGTATTGCATGGGTGGTTAATATTCACAATACTCCTTAAGAATTAGGTAAGTATCTAAGTAAAGTATGTTGTATTTACTTTGAATGGAACTAAAATTTGGAAAGAGTCCATGGAGATTGTGTGGTTTAGATGTTGGACTAGGTTACATGGCATATCTTGGTATTGCATGGGTTGTTGGTAGTCACATTAAATCCTCATGGACTTGTTAATGTCTTTTAGGTAAGTAGATATGTTTTAGGCAAGTACATAAGTATGTTGGATGGAAACACATATCAAATAGATCCCTCAAGAGTAAAGGATAAGTTGTTGGTAATGCCTCAAGATAGATGTGCACGAAGGATGAATCCATGACATATTTAAGCGTAAACTTAGATGAAAATATCTACACCATTATTGAGAGTCCTTTGGAAGTGAAAGTATATGATCAAATCAAGATTTAAGATGGAGTTTTAGATGATGGTTTTCTATTTATATTGAAGAAATATCATTAGTGAAATGTTTATTAGTAGGCTACACATAATCATATTTAGGGAGCAAGATTTAATATGAAATAGCCCAAGGCTTCAACAACCACAATATATAAAGATAAGGGGGATTAATGAAGAAGAAAAATCATGGTAGAACCTGAAACAATAATGTAATTAAGAAGCAAGTAGCTAAGAAGTATAACCAATATTGTGTAACAATAAATTACCAATGGATGAAGTGACAAGGGAAGATGAATTTTTCATGTAGAAATGATCGTAGATAGTCAAGTATTGAGGGCAACACTTGTTTGAAAGGGAGGGGCATGTTAAACCCTATATAAGCCCCATGTAAACCCTAAAACCCCTTATAAAGACCCAGATATTGATTGACTATATTTCTATCATTATATTTTTATGTAGGCTAGAACCTCTCATGGTTCCATTTTATTATATTTGTACCCATTGCCTCCTATGTATAGAATAAGGAGACATAGTCTTAGGATCATCAAATATTTCCTTGTACATTTTATTCACTGTATAAAGGAGGCTTCACCCTCAGAGAAGACTATAATTGTTGATATCTTATCATTTTAAAGTTGCAAGGTTCATAAAAGAATATCTGTATTCTATGTGCCAATGGATCTCCAAAAAGTCATATATAATCATTCCATAGTATTGGGAGATATTCCTAAGGACCTTCCACCTTATAGAGATCACGACCATGCTATTTATTTTTGACTTGAAAGTGTACCACCTAACATTAGGCCTTACAAGTATCCACAAACATAGAAGAGTGAAATTGAGTGCATGGTCCAAGCAATGTTAGAGACTAACATCATTTAACCTAGCCAAAGTGCTCTATCTTCACTAATGGTGATGGTTACAAAAAAGGATGGTTCATGGCATACCTTTCCAAATTATAAACATCTCAATAAAAATCATAATAGAAGATAAGTTTACTATTCCTACCATTGATGAATTATTAGATGAATTTCATGGAGCAATTTTCTTTACTAGGTTGGATCTCCATTCTAGATATCATCAAATTAGAAGGAGGAAAAAAACATTTCCAAATAAACCTTTAAAACACATTAATGTAATTAGGAGTCTCTGATTATGTTATTTGGATTTGTTAATGCACCTTCAACATTTCAAATTTTGATGAATTCTATTTTCAAAATATTCCTTTGAAAATTTGTGTTAGTATTTATTGATGACATACTAATCTACAAAAAATATAAGGAAAAGGATGTAGAACATGTTGGGAGGGTCTTAACATTGTTGGGAGAGAAAAAACTATATGCAAATTCTTCCAAGTGTGCCTTTGGGGTTCAAGAGACGAAATATTTGGGTCATATTATATGCTATGATGGTGTTAAAGTGGACCCTAAAAAAATCAAAACTATGAGAAAATGGCCAATCCCAAAGACCTTTAAGAAACTTCTAATTATTATTAGGTTTGATATGATATTACCACAATTTTTTCAACAATTATGGTAAAATAACATCATCTCTAGAAAAAATATTGAAGAAGGAAGCATTTTCTTGGAATAAAAAGAACCAAATCTTATGAAAAACTTAAAGAGACTATGTGTATAACTCTAATTCTAGCCACCCTTGACTTCACAAAAACATTCATTGTGGAGTGTGATACGTCAGGGCATGGTATTGTTGTAGTTTTGATGCAAGAAGGAAGGCTTCTTTTGGACTAATCACGGCCCCTTTGGGGATCGATAAAGTGGAATAACCACCACTCTGGGAACATGGGACTAACCGACCACTCAATGTAATGTTACAAGTTTGGAATTTTACTAATGCCTGTGGGTTTTGGTGTAATGAAAAACCTAGACATGGTATCAGAGCCTTAGCCTAGGTGTTGGAAATATTGGTAAGGGGGGTGAATCAATATTTTTTTCAATTGTTATATTATGCCAGTTAAAAATATATTTACAAGTTAACCTAGAACATAAAAAGTAGGGCAAAAAATATCTTTATTATTAAAATTAACGGGGAATCCAATCCTCGTTTACAAAGACAAGCTCTAACCTGTAATATAAGTTTTTCAATTATTCAAGGCACTGACCTTGACTAAGGATATTGATCCTCTTAGGCCAATCCAGACACCAACCTGATAAATATGAGGACAACGATCTTCTTAGGCCAATACAAGAACCAACTTGGTAAATATGATGACATGAACCCTCCTATGCTCCAACCATCGAAAGTTAACTAAAATGCTTCATAAATTCTTCCTTCAAAATTTCCTCAAAGTTTCTTCAATAGTCTTGAATTGAGTTGGTCCAAGGTCTGTTCAAGTGTGGTTCAAGATTTCTTCAAGAGAGCTCCCCAAAATTTGCTTCAAAGAGACTAAAAAATTCGCTTCAAAGGGTCTTCAAGATTCTTCAAGAATTCTACAAAAAACTTCCTCAAGAATGCCTCCAAGTCTGTTTCAAGGTTTGCTCAAAATGTTTGCTCCATAACTCTTCAAGTTTGATATAGTGAGTACTTTCAAGTAATCTTTCAAAAGGCTTCTAGGAAGCTCCAAAAAGGAATGCAACACAAGTCTCTTAAGGTCTGCTTAATAAGCTACAATATTGCTTCAACAAGGTCTTCAAGATGTGCTTCAAGTATGGTCCATGATTACTTAAAAGAGGCTTCAAATTCTATTACAAGGAAGGGTTCTAAAGTCAACTTTTAGGTCCATTTTAAGAGGTATCAATGTATACTATAAGGTAGCTCAAGATCAACTCCAAAAAATTCTCCAACTTCAAGTTTGCAACAAGGGGTATCCAAAACAGAGGTTAAAGAGTGCACCAGGTCTGTTCAAGAATGCCTTCAATTCTATTCAACAATATATTCAAGTCTGCTCAATAATTGACTTTAAGTTTGCTCAAAGAAGGCTTATAATTCTGCCCCATAAAGTCTCTAGAAATCTTGCAATAAAAGTCTTCGTCTACTTGAACAAGGTTGCTCCAAAAGTTTCGAAAACACTTAAAAATGTAAACTTTGAAACATGAACTGATACTGTTACCCGTTTTGTAGAGATAGCAAAAAAATGACCCAATTTTGAAAAGGGGTGATGTAGAACACACGTTTTTTTTAGAGCATAGTTTTTGGCACTTAATTTTTTTTTTTTTTAATGTACATTGCGTTTTAGAATGGTAGTGATTTTCACGCTGATTTAAAAAAGTGGTTATTCTGCATCAGACCCTTTTTTTAAAAGACCTATTTTTTGACTTTAAATTTTTTTATTGTATGAAATGTAAATAATTATTTTGTAAATTTAATAATTTTGGAAGTGGTCTTCTTCTTCATATTTTCTTGTTTTTATTTTTATTTTTATTTTTTTGTAGTGAGATTTTTATTGTTTTGCATATTTAAAGAAGAAGGTCGATATTTTGCATTTCCGATATTCTACATATTTATACATCGTTAATTAAATTTTCAATCCACATGAAATAATTGTCTCTAAAAAACAAATATAAAAAATATATAAAAAAAGACAAAAATAAAAAATAAAAAATATTAAAAAAAATTATCTCATAAACCTTAAAAGAATTATATATATAATAAAGTAAGTAAAAATAGAGAAATTAAAAAAAAAACATTAGCAAAAACTAGGAAAAAAAAAAACAAACTAGTTAAAAAAAGAAGAAGAAAATTAACGAAAAAAATTAAAAAATTAGTAAAATTAATATTAAAAAAAACAAAAATAAACTCAAATTTAAAAATATATATATATATATATATATATATATATATATATATAAAATATGAAAATGGCGTAAACTATATGTCTTTTCAAATGAAAAAAATAAATAAAAAAATAAAAGAACATCTACAGTTTATAAAGAAATGCCTATTTTTGATTAAAAAAAATTAATTCAAATTATTAAAAAAAAACCAAAAAATAAATTCAAAAAAAAAACCAAAAAATAAATTAAAAAAAAAAAACCAAAAAAATGCATATTTTTGATTAAAAAAAATATTTTTTATTAAACCTAAATTTTTTATTTAAAAAAAAATGTAAAATGTAAATATTTTTTTAAACATTTTTTCATTTTTTAAATTAAAGAAAAAACTTATATATATATATATATATATATATATATATATATATATATATAGCAAAACCAATCAATGATATGACAAAGATTGTAAAAGTGCGAGGAGAGCAATTAAGGAAGCTGGTGATGAATCTCTTAAAATGGACAAGATAAAAATATATAAAGCCCTAACTAAAAGGAAAAAGAGGCAGTACATTCATCAAAGACAGGAGAATCTCTTACACCTCTCTAAGCTAGCTCCTAAGAAATTTTGGAGGCAGATTCTGACTAGGAAGACTAAAGATAATAGTAAAATTGCTCTTCACGTTTGGAATTCCTATCTTAAAAAGCTTTATGAATCTCCAAATGTCATGGATAATTTGGAAACCCTGCTCATAATGAAAGAAGTTTTCTCTTTAGAAGACATTAAGTTTGGGGTTAATCACCTCGCTAATGGGAAAGTTAAGGACATTGAAGGTTACCAGGTGGAAATCTTAAAAATTGGTGATCCTGTCCTCATCCCCCACATCCACAAGCTTTTCAATCAAGCAGTCAAGCAAGGGTTCCCTAAACCTTGGATTGAGAGCCTCATTATCCCTATTTTTAAAAGTGGGGATACAAATAACCGCTCTAATTATCGAACAATTATGATCAGCCCTCTCTTAGCCAAGTTATATGGTAGTATTTTGGAAAAGAAGTTAAGCATATGGCTCGAAAGTGAAGGTAAGCGGGCTAAAGGCCAAGCAGGTTTCAGAAGGCATCACTCAACAATAGACCACCTCATTACGCTTAGGATCATTGCGGAGGAATGTCGTAATGATAAATCCAATTTATTTTGTTGCTTTGTGGACTTTAGAAAGGCTTTCGATACGGTTCCTAGATACAACCTTTGGAATAGATTAGAAGAGCTAAAGGTTCCTCTCGAGTTGTGAGCTGCCGCTATAAGGTTATACGAGAATGTAATTGCCAAGCTAAAGAGCAATGAGGGGTGGTCGAAAGATATTAAGTGTAACATCGGAGTTAAACAAGGTTGCCCCCTCTCCCCTACCCTATTTGGCATTTACATCGATAAGTTCGAAGGCTATTTAGAGGAAGCAGGATGTGATGGCACGATATTAGCTGGGATAGTCATCATCCTTCTTCTCTATGCTGACGATATTGTTCTTTTGGCAAGGTGCCCATCTGATCTTGATAAGCAACTCAGGCTTCTTAAGGATTTCTGCTCTACCATGGGTATGACTGTTAACACTGACAAAACAAAAGTTATGATTATCAAATCCAAGAAGGACACTTATGCTAATTTTATGTATGACAATAATAACTTGGAGGAAGTGTATTCTTACAAGTACCTAGGAATTGATATTCATCACAAGCTCAACTGGAACCATAGCATTGAGAAACGGATTAATGGGGGGTGGAAAGCTTATGTTGGTCTTGAAAATAATTGTAAAACAACAAACCTTGTAATGTGGGATAAAAAGAAGTTCCTCTTTGAAACTTTAGTCAGTCCTGTTATCTTATATGGCTGTGAGGTTTGGAGTTGCAGCATCTCCAGAGAATCATGGAGAAAGATTGAGCAAATCCTGAAGCGTTTTATAACTTATAACCTGGAAATTAAAAGTAATACACCCTATCCTATTCTCCTTATAGAAGCAGGTATTTCCCCTATTGAGAGCCTAGCTATGATTAGGTTTCTGTTGTACAAGCACAAACTCAATAACATAGACGATCATAGACTTCCTAAGCTCGCTTTAAATTCCAGCCAAAACCACCTAAGGCTCAATCGGGGGTGGCATAAAGACACAAGGGCCTGGTTAAACTATTGGGAGATCAACGAGAATGATGCATTGCAAAACATAGATAACATTAAAGATATTGTTACTTCTAAGTTCAAAGAAAAAATGTGGTGTGAGAAAGATTTAGCGGCTAAAAGAAAATAAAGTTATTATAAGAAGCTCATCAACCCCACCTTAGAAGATCAAAAGTATCTCTCTATTTTAATTAGCTCAAAGAAGAAAATTAATATAGCAAAGATTAGAACGAATTCTCATAAGCTCCATAGTGAAACAGGTCGTTGGGCAGTTCCTAAAATGCCATGGATGGAAAGGATTTGCCATATATGTGAGAATAGGAACATCGAGGATGAAAACCACTTCCTCCTAGAGTGCCTCGCGTACAACCACATTAGATCTCAGTTTCACAATCTTTGTTACAATACTGACCTTCCTAGCCTTTTACAATGTCAAAATTATAGTGAGCTCGGGAGGCTTCTCTCCAAGCTTTTTGAGCATAGGAATAAAATCTTAAATCAAAATAAATAATTTGTTTCTTTAGGTCCGATAGACCAATGTTTGGTCTTAGCGGACGTTAACCATCATCATCATCATCATCATCATCATCATATATATATATATATATATTATACAAATTTATTTATTTGTTTATTTTTTAAATACAAATCATTAAAAATATTTTAAATTTTTTTAAACAAATTTAATTTTTTAATTTAAAAATTAAAAAATTATTAAAAAAAATTTAAAAATTAATATTGGCCCTCCGCTCCCTTGCGTGCAGCCCCCCTTCGCCCACGGCCGCGCACGGGCGGCCGGGGAGTGGAGGGCCACAATATATATAACTAAAAAACCCTTAAAAAACAAATATTAATTTTTATTTATTAATTTATTTTTTTAAATTTTAAATTAAAAAATTAAATTTATTTAAAAAAATTAAAATGTTTTTAATGATTTGTATTTTTAAATTAAAAAAAATTGTTTAAAAAAAAAGATTGTTTAAAAAAAATTTAAAATTTAATTTAATTTAATTAATTAATTTATTTATTTTTTAAATAAAAAATGTAGGTTTAATAAAAAATAATTATATTTAAAAAAAATAAAAAATACTCATTTTTTGTGGGGGGGGGAGACGGTTTTTTTGTGTGTGTGTGTGTGTTTTGTTTTTTTTTTTTTTTTTGTATTATTAATTTTACTAATTTTTAATTTTTTTTTTTCCTTTATTTATTTATTTAGTTTTTTAATAAAAAGTGTAAGTTTAATAAATTTTATTTTATTTATTTTTTTAAATAAAAAATACGTATTTTTTGGTTTTTTATTTATTATTATTATTTTTTTTTAATTTGAATTTATTTATTTTAATATTATTATTATTTTTTTGGTTTTTGCTAATATTTTTGTTTTTGTTTTTGTTGTTTTGTTTTGTTTGTTTGTTTTTGTTTTTGTGTTTTTGTTTTTTTCTTTTCTTTTCTTCTTCTTCTTTCTTTCTTCTTTTTGTGTGTGTGTGCGCGCGCTTTTTTTTTTTTAGTTCTCTGTTTTTACTTATATATATATATATATATATTTATTTATTTATTTCCAAATTCTTTTATAGTTTGTGAGATAATTATTTTTTAACATATTTAATTTAATTTAATTAATTTATTTATTTTTAAGTAATCAATCTTTTAATCTTAATTTTAGTAGTTTTTATTTTAATTTTTTGTTATTTTTTTTACTCTTGTTTTACTCTCTTTTTTTGTTTGTTTGTTTGTTTGTTTTTTTTTTTTTTTTTTTTTGGCTTGTTTGTTTGTTTGTTTGTTTTTTTTTGGCCAGTTTTTTTTTATGGTTTACCAAATAATTTTATTTTATTTTTCCATTTTTTTAAAATATTTTTTTAATTCTTACTTTTTTTTTTTTTAAACTTTCTTTTTCTTTTTCTTCTTTTTCTTCTTTTTTCTTTTTTATTTATTTATTTATTTATTTATTTTTTTATTATTATTATTATTATTATTTTTTTTTATGTTTTATGTTTTAATTATTATTTTTTAAATTTAATGTTTTCTGGGGTCATGATAAAATATTTTACGCTATTATTTCGAAATGTTGAAATTTTACTTTTGAAAAAAAAGTGTTCTCCCAACATTACCGCTTTTCGTTTTGAGGGTGTTTTTTGGATAATTTTTGCGCAAAAAATTGGTTTTCACCGCCATTTTTAAAACATGTAGAAAATTTACCCGAAAAAAAAAATGTGTTATTCCAGCATCAACACTTTTCGTTTTTAGCACTGTTTTTGATGTTTTTTCGGTGTTTTTTGGCCAGAGTTCTCGTTTCAAAGTTTACATTGTTACTTCAAAGTAGCAGCTTCAAGACTGCTCTAAGGTTAGCTCCAACTCTACTCTAATATTTTCACTAGGTCTACTCCAAAATTTCTATCAAATTGAGCTTCAACCAATCACTCACAAGCTTGAAATTATTCTCCTAATCATAATTGAATATGAGGCAAAGATCCACAACAAGTTGAGTTTTATTCACAGGTATGATATATTATAGAGGGGTCGAAATTATAGTCCATGGGGGGGCCAAATTACAAAACTGAGTTAGCCTCAGGAACAAGTCCTTCCATAAGTATGAACTCTGCTATTTGATAGAGCCGATATCTGTTGTGCTAGAGAGAAGGATGAATTCTCAACAAAGAACAATTCCATAGATACTTCAAAATAGATCAGTCAATTCTCCATAAAATCCTTAACGAAAGACATACATTTTCTTCAAATATTGCTCCTTCAATTAGCCTTTAGGTTCATGAGATATGAATCTTTCCTCTTCTACTCCACAGATCCGAGTTCTTCTTGTCTCCTTGGCCGAGATGGATGAGAAAAATGAGGAGAGGAGTTTAATTATACTAGTTCAATCACATACTGAACCGACATGTTTGTTGGGGAGAGGGTAAACTTCTTCTTAAGTAGGCCGACTTGACAGGGGTCAAAACAAGTGGTTCTTGACTTTGAAAATTCATTTCTCTTCAATGGAGAGGAGTTAAGAAGCATGTAATATCTCATTGGAAAGGGCTTAAAGATATATTTAAACTTATGCTAATATCCTCTTTAGTTGGACATCCCTTTGATATCAATAAAAAATATTTTGTCAACAATATCCCCCTTTGTTATTGATGGCAACATCGTGCTACTCCCCTTGTCATCTTGTCGTTCTACTCCTCCTATCATCATGCTACTCCCCTTCCCATCGTGCTACTCTCCCTATCTTCATATTATCGCCCTTTGACATCAATAACAAAGGGATGCTCCCCCTATCTGCATATTCTTCATATGACTTGTTAGTTACTTCCCTTATCTTATTTGCCTATAAAGATTTCTTCCCCTAGACTTGTGCTTCAAATTTATATCTTTCTCTGGTCAAACATATCAATATTTTTACAATCAACATCTCTGATGCATAATATAAATTTTGTTGAAGCTGACTCCATTTTCTCTATCTCTGTTTTAGAGGCATGAAAAAACATTGAGTTGGATAGCTTGATTGGTTGTTGGAGATGATCTCTACTTAATACACTTTCTTCCAAATGACTTCTTATATTCTTTGTCTTGAATGGACCATATTATCATGTCTAACTATTGTTGAAAATAACAACAAGAAATGCTAAAAATAACATTGCTATAGATAACATTTCAGGATATATTCCAATTTTAATTTGTCCTTGAATTAAAATTGAGAATTGAATTTCAAATTTAGTCTCACGCACTGTTTGAAAAATAATTAATTAATTCATCTTGAGTTAATTAGTTGGTGAAAATCAAACATGAAGTCTTTGTGAAGACATGCAACAATTATCTCTTTGATTGAGGAAGTTATCCCTCAATTAAGGAGATAAGGATGAGTTGTATTTGAGTTGTAATTATTTGGTTCAGTTAACTGAGTTAAGTCCAGTTAAATTAGTTCCAAACAGTTTGTGGAACTAATTGTGAGTTCAGTCAGTTAATGCATGCATGCATGCAACTAGTGTTCTCCAGATAACTGAATATTTTCTCATAAATAACTCATGCATGTTAGTTCAGACAAAGACCTAGTTGAGATTAAAGATAGGGACAATGTACTATCAGTTGCTAGAATATTCCCATGTGAATATCTCTTGCATGCAGAAGGAATTCAATCCTTGAGGATTGTGCAGTTATTACAGAGGTCAGAGTAGTGTGTGAGGTGAGAATCACACAGGTTACAGCTGGAGGACCTAGGAGAAACTGCGCAAGGAAATAGGAGGCTTAGAGGACAGAGGAGAAGGCATATGTATTGTCTATTCTGTCTATGAGCAGCAATGAGGGATTGTACTGAGAGCTGGATAGCTTAAGAGCTAAAGCTTTGTGTAATCCTGAGATATTTCCACTTGTATGATAATACAGATAGCGGGGTTTTTAGCTGAGGTTTTCCCCAGAGTATTCTTCTGTGTTTCATGTGTGATTGAATCTTCTTCTCTGTTATATGTGTTCTGTTCGATCTTGCTCAAAATTGATTAAGAATCCGCAAATTTGATTGTAGAAGTAGATTAAGTATTTTGCTTTAGTACATTGCATAATCAGTTTAATCTACAGTGAGAATTTCTACATGGTATAAGAGCAAAGGTGATCGAAGCTGTGAACAAGTATACTGAGAAGGGAAATTCAAAGTTTGAAGTTCGTGATTGTAGGTACAAATCGAATTCATCTCATACTTCATGTTGGTCAATGGCGTTCTATGGCTTGAGACTCGAGTATGCCTTGGAAGGCAACTCGAATTACATAGCATGGAAGGATAGAATGGAAGCAGCATTAGAAGACAATGGTTTGAAGGATTTCATTGATCAAGAAATCCCCAAGCCAACTGCAGCTAATGCCCAAGAATTGGCAGAATGGAAGAAATGAGTGGCGAGAGCAAGGAGAATTATTCTGGAGGGAGTTCAATACCATATTGTCTCGAGTCTCCATGGGAAAGAGACTCCATTTTCAATGTGGAAGACATTGAAGGACCTATATCAGAACAACAACGACCAGAGGAAGCTAGCGCTGAAGGACAAGATTCGGAAAATCAAGTGTGAAAAGGCCGATACGATCTCTACATATTTGAACAAGCTCACCACCTGCAGAGATGAGCTTGGAAGTGTAGGAATCACGATAGCTGATGATGATATGGTGAGTCTTGCTCTCCTCGGTCTTCCTAAGAGCTGGTATAGCTACCAGGACTCAGTGAATGGAAGAGAGAAATTGCCGGATTGGGAACGACTGTGGTCGAATCTAATGTAGGAGGAGATCAGGAGGAGCACGAGAGATGGTTCTTCATCTAAGCATGATGATGAAGAAAATCTAGCCTTAGCCAGTAAAGCAAGGAAAGGGAAGGAGAAGGATTCTCATTCCAAATCGAGTTCTTCCCATGTTAGGAAGAAGATTGAAAAATCTAAAGTGAGATGCTTTAATTGTCATGAGGTGGGCCATTATCAACTAATTTTCCATTGAAGAAATCCAAGAAGGGATCCTCGGAAGGTTCTGAAGGTGAGGCATTGGCCTTTCAGTTCGAATTGGACTTTACCCTCATCGCATGCATGGTTTCATCGATGATGGGTTGTGGTTGGTTTCTTGATAGTGGAGCCTCATTCCACATGACTGACGATAAGAGTTTGTTCAATACCTTGGAGGAGAAAGACCTCCAAATGCGCATAGAGATGGGTAATGATGAAAGGTATAGTGTTTCAGGAGTGGGCACGGTTGCTTTTTAGAGGGAGCATGGAGCTCTCATTACCTTGACAGATGTGAAGTATGTGCCTGGACTAAAGAAGAACTTGGTATCGATCGCGATGTTGGAGGACAAAGGCTACGATGTTGTCTTCAGTAAGGGAAATGTTTTCCTTAGACACATCACCACGAGACAAGTGAAGCAGATCGGTTCATGAGTCAAGAACTTGTATGCTCTTGAGGTTCAAGATGCATGCAAAGCCTTGAGGAGAAAGGCAAATGTTGGAGACTTGGTGGTTGAGAGGGAGAGTAAATTACCTCTCAATATGTAGCCCTAGAAGAAGTTTCAGACAATTGTGGAGGAGCCACAATTGGAGATATTGAGAGGAGACTGAGTGGAGGCTTCCACTCATGCAGAGACCTCCAGTAGGGGGGAATTTTGAGCCAAGTAGGCAAAAGGACCACATGTAGCCATACCTCCAGGTGTGAGGTGGGGCAATGTGAAGTGATAGTCCCAAGAAGGTTGAAATAGGGGTAGGATCCTTGAGGTACCCAACCTCTTAGATTAGACCTTGCTATAGGAACCCTGACGAGGAGTAGCAGGACTGGCTGAGTGGGTAGAGACAGATGCAGATGGAGCGACAAAGGGAGCTTCAGCATCAGAGGGTGTTTCTAGCTCAACAGGAAGGTCATTTGGGAGATCAGTTACTTACTTCTCAGTAACTGAGTTGCAGTGCAGCATTGGGCAGCACGATGCAACATGATGAGAGGAGGTGTAGTGCGGATGTAGTGCTGGGAGATAGGACCAGTTGCAACACAAATGCAACAGGAGGAATCAGTGTGATTGATGTAGTCAGATATCAAAGTCACAGAGGCTAGAGTAGTCAGATACTGAAGAGCACAGAGGTGCAGAGTTTTCAGTCGACAAAGGCAATAACAGTCAAAGACTTTGATGACAGAGGCATCATTCTGATTTAGGTTGGATATATATATATATATATATATATATTGTTTCTGAAGTTGCTGGAGCAACAACACTAGAGAGAAGTGTTGCATGCAGAACATTCCAAAGGTCTAGGATCGAGATCAATTTGAATTCATTTCTTGTTGAGAGGGAGTGTTGAAAATAGCAACAAGAAATGCTAAAAATAGCATTGCTATATATAGCATTTTAGGATATGTTACAATTTTAATTTGTCCTTGAATTAAAATTCAAATTTAGTCTCACTAGCTATTTGAAAAATAATTAATTAATTCATCTTGAGTTAATTAGTTGGTGAAAATCAAACATGAAGTCTTTTTGAAGACATGTAACAATTATCCCTTTGATTGAGGAAGTTATCCCTTAATAAAGGAGATAAGGATGAGTTGTATTTTAGTTGTAATTAGTTAGCTCAGTTAACTGAGTTAAGTCTAGTTAAATTAGTTCCAAATAGTTTGTGGGACTAATTGTGAGTTCAGTCAGTTAATGCATGCATGCATGCAACTAGTGTTCTCCAGATAACTGAATATTCTCTCATAAATAACTCATGCATGTCAGTTCAAACAAAGACCCAGTTGAGATTAAAGACAGGGACAATGTATTATCAGTTTCTAGAATATTCCCATGTGAATATCTCTTGCATGCAGAAGGAATTCATTCCTTGAGGATTGCGCAGTGATTACAGAGGTCAGAGCACTGTGTGAGGTGAGAATCACACAGGTTACAACTGGAGGACCTAGGAGAAACTGCGCAAGGAAATAGGAGGCTTTGAGGACAACGGAGAAGGCATATGTGTTGTATTTTCTGTCTATGAGCAGCAGTGAGGGATTGTACTGAGGGCTGGATAGCTTGAGAGCTAAAGCTTTGTGTAATCCTGAGATATTTCCACTTGTATGATAATACAGATAGTGGGGTTTTTAGCTGAGGCTTTCCCCGGAGTATTCTTCTGTGTTTCATGTGTGATTGAATCTTCTTCTCTGTTATATGTATTTTGTATGATCTTGCTCAAAATCGATTAAGCTTCAACAAGTTTGATTGTATAAGTAGATTAAGTATTTTTCTTTAGTACATTGCATAATCAGTTTAATCTACAGTGAGAATTTCTACAACTATAAAGGTTGCTTCAAGGCATGTTTAACAATCAAGTTTAAGATTAGAAATTAGCTCCATAGAGCTAATCAATTAGATTATTTACTTTACGAAGAGGTTATTTTTGGTTCATTGTGACTTTGTTATAGTGGTCATTATCCATCAAAAAAATAAGGTCATCATTCATTATCAATTATCTACAGCGGGGGAGACCTAGGTATCAATGTGATATTATTCCGATCTCAAAAGTGAATAATATATCTTCATGTTTCTCAAAGATATCATCAAGCTATTTCTTTTGGGATGACCTATCAACAAATATACTTCGTGTAGGAATGACAATCTTCTTTGTGATATGATTTTTATGGCATTGAGAATCCATTCGAGGTTGGGATTCATAAACTCCATATTATTCTACTACTTAGGAAGGTTACTTGAATTTATTAGTTCCTCTCCAGGTTCCCACTTTTATTCTCTGCTATCACACATAAATATCCACTTTTTTCTTAGATATATATATTTTTTTTTCAATGAGATAATTCCTCTATACAACAAAGTAATCTTGTTTCTACAGAACTCGACTAGCACAATTTTTCTTAGAAAAATTGGCTCACAACTTCATTGATTTAATTCTATGTACCATATTTAATTCCGGGGATATATATGAGATATCACAAATTGGACATTGATATAGGCATTTCGTCCATGTTTTCAATAGCAAGTGCACAATATGGAAATTACCTTCCTACATTTTTCCAAGCCTACTAGTTCATCCATTTATAGTGTTGGAGAATGGACGAGGACTAAAAAACACTTCTAGTTAAAGAGTGACCACACATAAGAAGGATAGAGACATGCCTATGAGCTACAGATGTTGAGGGCCCAATGATACTTTTCATTCCACATCTTTTTACTCTATCAACATGTATTATGCATCTTCTAAACTCCCACATTTGTCAAGGAGAAAATTTTTCTTTGTTATGACTGTTTTCTCATTAAATTGTTCCTCTAAAATCAAATGTTTCTTTGTTATATTCTAACACTTTTTCGTGAGTAAATTCATGGACTACCCTTTGGTTGGGAAATTATTTTTGTTTGGTGGTGAGTTCTGCATCAGTCGTTTTTTTCCATTATAATTTATTCCTTAACCATAACTTGTATAGTGGCAATCCAATTTTCTAAAAATGATGAAGTATCTTAAACATTTAGTTATATTTTACTTTCTTCTAGACCTTATATGTGTATGACATGATGGGAAGGGAAAATTTGTTACATGAATAGACCCTCTTGACCAACTTTGGTGCAATATCTATCATGTACTTTATATTGAACAGGATCCAAACCCTTTTTCAAGACTAGAGGCAAGAATGAGAAATTCTTTAGTTACCTTCTCTTGTATGCAGGGATGTGATTGAAGATAATCTAATGATTCTTTTCTAGATTTGGATTTTCATCTTCTTGTACTTATATTCATACTTCAATGATCCTTATAGGAATTTTCTTGCTTGCACAAGCCAATCATCTTTGCCTTGGAGTACTCAAACTCGAAGGCGATTCATCAATTTGTGCATTGAGCATGCAAAATTAACTCATTTTCTTCTACTGGTGGTTTTTATTATTTTCTTCTCCAAACCTTGGTAGGATTTTTAGATAAATTTTGATCTTTGATTTTATTAGGATCCCACTTCATTCTACTTCTACAATATCGTGCTATATGTCCAAAATTGTGACATTGATAGCATTCTATCTTGAATAATGGAGAAATTGAGCTATAATTTTTGTTGCCATGGCCATTCGGGATACTTTCGTGTCTGACTGCAAGATTTATTCTAAGGTTTTGATGATAACCTTTGCAATCATTCTTGTAGTATGCTCTACAATCTCTAGCTTTATGACCAAAATTAGTGCAAAAATAACAATAACTAGAGAATAAGGTTTGATACATGGATGAGAAGACTTTCCTTGATGATCTTCTGAAATTGCTTTGCCTTGGAGGAGGTTCAATCCTTGGTTGATCCTTGTTGTTACTTACATAAAGGGAATATTCCTTGAAGTCATCATAATAAATTTTAGGAAGGGAAGCACTTGCAACATTATTCTGGCTTTCATTGTGATTTGGCCTTTGGAGAAAGATGATACTGCTTTCAGGTTTTTCTTCTAATTTAGTCATTGGATATTCACCTGTATAACGAAGTCCTCTTTTATCAAACGATGATCTTTGATGGTTGAGAGCGTCATCCAATTATTGATAACTCTTTAGACTCTTGCATAACTTGTCAACTTCATTTTTCAATCAGACAATTTCTTCTTCAAGTTTTTCACAATCTTCTTTTTTCTTAATTAATTGTATCTTTACTACTTCTTCCATTTTCTTCACTTCTTCTAGTTGAGATGTTAGTGAGATGACTTATTCTTCATGTATTTTTTCTTGTTGACCAAACTTTGCCTCAATATTGTTAAAATCCTCAAATATTTCCTCTAGTTGGAAACTTAGATGGACAGCTTCATCCTTCGTACAATCAAGGTCATGATCGTTGTCTTCAACATTTTGCATCTACTTCTTAAGTTTTTCATTTTCTTTTCTCAATCTATGTATTTCTTCTAGGGAAGCAAGAAGCTTTGCTTTAGTATTTAATTCAACCTCTACTTCAAAGTCTTTTTTATCCTCATAGTTCAGATACTCTAATTCAGGTTCAATAGACACAAAGTCAAATTCTCTATATTTTGTTTTTTAGTTTTTCCCAAAGATTTTTAGTCGAAGAACATTGACCCACCTTGATTTTTACAGAATCTGATAGACTACTCAATATTTTTTTCATCGCTTTTGTATTATATTCTTTTGACTCCTTTGCAGTTGTTCTCCTAGTAACAATTGATTCCCATACTTCATAACCAATACCCGTAAAAAAGAACCACATTCTTGAGTTCCATAATACATAGTTTGTTTCATCAAATAAGCAAGCTTTACTAATCTGATTGACTTTTGATTTCATGATTGAGGAGGATATATCTTCAAAGGGTTTGGAGGGTTTCCTTCTTGACCTTTCCATTTGTTCTAGGGGATCTTCCTCTTAACTGTTAGGCTGAGACGGAAGGAAATGATTCTAATACCAATTGTTGGAAATACTAAAGGGGGGGGGGGGGGGGGGGTTGAATCAATATTTCTTTCAATTGTTATATTATGGAAATTAAAAATATTTTTACAAGTTAACCCAAAATGCAAGAAGTAGAATAAAAAATAAATTTATTATTAAACATAGTGGGGACTCCAATCCTCGTTTACAAATACATGATCCAACTTGCAATATAAGTTCTTCAAGGTAGTGACCTTGACTGATGACATTGATCCTCTTAGGTCAATCTAGGCACCAACCTAGTAATATGAGGACACCAACCGTCCTATGCTCCAACCATCAAAAGTTAACCAAAATACTTCATAAATGCTCCCTTCAAAATGTATTCAAAGCTGCTTCAACAATATTTAATCGAGATGGTCCAAGGTCTACTTAAGCATGATTCAATATTGCTCCAAGAGATTTTTGCAAAATATGCTTCAAAGATACTCCAAAATATACTTCAAAAGGTCTTCAAGATTCTTCAAGAATTATACAAAGAACTGCCTCAAGAATGCCTCCAAGTTTGTTTCAAGGTTTGCTTAAAAGATCTGCTCTACAACTCTTCATGTCTGCTATAGGAAGGAATATTAGTTCAACTTGCAAAAGACTTATAGGAGGCTCCAAAATGGGATGTAAAAAATACTCTTAAGGTATTCTTAACAAGCTACAAGATTGCTTCAACAGGTTCTTCAAGAAGTGCTTCTAGTTTGGTCCACTATTAATTTAAAGAGGCTTCAAGTTCTGCCACAAGGAAGGGTTATAAATTCAAATTTTAGGTCCATTTTAAGAGGTCTCTAGGTCTACTATAAGGTAGCTCAAGATCAAATCCAAAATATTCTCCAAATCAGATTCAAGTATGCAATAAGGGGTCTCTAAAACAAAGGTCAAAGAGTGCACCAAGTTTGTCCAAGAATGCCTTCAAGTCTATTCAAGAATATCTTCAAGTATGCTCAATAATTGTCTTTAAGTCTACTTAAGGAAGGCTTCTAGGTATGCTCCATAAAGTCTCTAGAAATCTTTCTCCAAAAGTATGAAAGTATACTTTAACAAGGCTTCTCCAAAAGTTCCAAAAATGATTCAAAGTAACTGTGCTAAGGTCATCTCCAGGTCAGCTCTAAGATCTGCACTAAGTCTGCTCCAAAAGTTTCATCAAATTATACTTCAATTAATCACTCACAAGCATGGAATATGATCCTAATAATAAACAAATATGAGGAAAGGATACACAAAAGGCTGAATTTTATTCACGGGTATGATATCTTACAGTGGGGTCAAAATTACAGTCCACAGGAGGTCGAAATTACAAGCTTGAGTTAGCCTCAGGGCCAAGTCCTTTCACATGTCCAAACTCTGCTATTTGATAGGGTCGAGATTTGTTGTAACTTTAGGGGTAAGATCAAACTTATGGGGTCAATTTTTTCTGCTAGAAAGAAGGCCAAATTCCTAACAAATAATAGTTCCATAGATACTTCAAAATAGATTAGTCAATTCTAAAAAAAAAACCTTAACCAAAGACCTACATTTTCTTCAAATAATGCTCCTTCAATTAGCCTTTAGGTTCATGATAAATGAAACTTTCCTCTTATACTCCACAAACTTGAGTTCTTCTTATCTCCTTGGCCAATATGGATGAGAAAAATGAGGAGAGAAGGCCTTTATTTATACTAGTTAAATCAAATATTGCACTGACATGTGTATTGGGGATAAGACTGACTTGTCCTTAAGTAGGCTGACTTGACAGGGGTTCAAACAAGTGGTTCTTGACTTTGAAAATTCATTTCTCCTCAATGTAAAGGAGTTAGGAGGCATGTAATAGCTCGTTGGAAAGGGCTTAAATAGATCTTTAAAATTATGTTAATATCCTCTTCAGATATACATTCCTTTGACATCAATAACAATTAATTATTCAACACTAGGTTCAATTCCCTCGAGTTATGTTGGAGGGGGGATTTGGAATAACCATTTCATCTATGGGAATCAATCACATGGTTAATTGCCACCCTTAGAATGTGGGACTAACCACCTACTCAATTTAATGTTACAATTTTTGAGGTTTACTAATGCATGTGCATTTTGGTGTAATGGAAAACATACACTCTTACCTTTGAAAGTAGTGAACTTAAAAGAAAGAACTTACGTATACCCATATTTGAAAATGAAATGTTGGCCATACTACATGCAGCTAAGAAATGGCATCCACACCTAATAGCAAGAACATTCAAAGTAAACACATATCATGATAGCTTAAATAATTCTCGAAACAAAGGCTATCTTTAGAAGAGAAAAAAAAAGAATTATAAATATGCTAGGTTATGACTTTTAATTTATCTACAAAAATGGAAAACAATATTGTAGTGGATGCACTCTCAATAAAGAGGAAGACACAAAGGGTTTACTATTTTCTATTTCCACAATCTAATTGGGTGGAAGAAGTGAGGATATAATGGAAGAAATATGAAAAGGTATGAAATATCATTCAACAACTACAAAAGTATCCCGATGTAGTATAAAAACTTATATGAAAGAATAATTTGTTGTGGTATCAATATCATTTATACTTATGTAAGAATTATCAACCTCAATAGAAGATCCTTTTGGAATTACACACTTATCATTTAGAAGACATTCAGGGTTCTTGAAAACATACCATAGAATCAATAAATATATTTTTTGGGAAGGTATTAAAGCATATGTCACTAATACAAATGGGCAGAAAATCCGACAGAAAATTCTGCCGAAATAGGTAAAATCAGAAAAAGTGTCTGAAGTCAAATGTATTTTTTTGTTTTTCTTTTTAAAATGCAGAAGGTTGTCAGATATTTGATAGGATTTCCTTAACATTCGGATATCTGGTTATCGCAATAACAGAGTTCCTTAACAACTTTTATCACATGCAAATATTTCATTAAAGTCAACTCGAGTGGGGCCCTAAAGTTTAAAGTCTATCAAGTCTAATTCGCGTTGCCTTTTAATTTATTAGTGCTCATTTTAATGACAAAGGTAAAAAGCGTTGCAAATTAAAAGGCAACAAATGTTCAATTTGACATAAGTAGGTACATCGTTTATTTAAAAGTTTCATGAATGAGGTGATTTGATAGGTCAAGGTTCTATTTGGTAATCAATTAATAAAAAAAAAATCATAGTTAGTGGGATATTATGATCGAAGAAAAGCATCCTTGTACGTTTTGTGTGGAAAATGATTATTAGTGATGGGAGCTAACCGACCATAAACTGGTTCTCGAAAATTTACAACAATTATTAAAAATGACTGAGGTGTTAGTTATCTCTATTGTTATTTGAGTTTTCATGAGCGCTGTAGATTTTCGGGTCCTACTTTTCATTTTCTTATATCATATTTCATGGGATTTTGCTTGCAAACAATGGGAAGAAGCGACCATCTCTATTGAAATGAGATGGAAGGGCCTAAGTTTATCAAATGTGACCCTAAACTCGTTGAGATATTTAGCAGGGCTAGATGAGAGACCTTTTATTGTAGTTTCCAAGGTTTCAATTACAAAGTAGAAATAGAATTTTTTGAGGGGGAGAATCACTATAGTTGCTTATATTTCATTTCTAGTCATGGAGGAGACTATTGTAGAGGCAACAAGGTTGCAAATTGAGAGAGAATGCTGGTTCAAGAACCAAATGCTGATAGGAGTCGATATTGCATTTTTCCTCGAAGAGGAGCACATGAATGAAGACTATAGTTAGTGAGTTCAGAGAGCTTTGTTGAAGTCGACATGGAATAATGCCCTCAGGATCATCCAAAGTTTTTTTTACCTATCAGGGAAGTTACAATTGCATAGGTATGTATCATTTCAAATTTTGGCTCATCTGGTAGGTCAAATTAGAACAAATACCCCTTATTTCCTATTGAAAATATTGAGAAAGATGTTAGCCAAGGTTAGGGCCAAACCTAAAATGCCCCCTCATTGTATTAATTGTCAACCACCTTGGGAAAGTAGATAGTACATGGGAACATTTATTATTTTGGGGAGGGTTTATTAAATATGGTGCTGCCAAAACTAAAGACAACAAGGGCAAGAAATAGAAGAAGAAACCAACCCTTGTGCAAACTTTTGAAACAACGCAAATAAGTTCCTCTATGCTAACCCAGAGTATGGGGAGAACTTCAAAAAGACAATATGAAGAAAACCATACACCCCTTTCTCCAGTAGAAAAGGTTTATATAAGGAAAAATAAATGATTGATAAAGAAAGAGAATTCAGGGGATTTTCAGCCACAAATTTAAAAAACCCCAGAAATCCAAGAAAAAAATCATAGAAGTTCCAAATCCAAGTGTTTCAGAGACATGTGAAGGTGATGATAATGTGCCTTTGTGAGTTCTGATTAAAGATAGGATTTCAAAACACAAAAAATAAGACAAATAAAAATAACTAAAATCTATGAAGAAAGAAAAGAAAAAACAGTTTGTAGAAATTAAAGAATATGAAACAAGGAGACCTCATACTAGGCATGTTAATAAACAAAGGTTAAGTGCAAGGCTTAGGCTAAATCCTACTGTTAAAGACCTAGTTATTAATATAGATGAATAGACACATGAAAAAGAAAAAGGGCATAGGTTGACACAAGAAAAATCATCAAGCAGGAAAAAGGGAGAAAACAAAGTTTTTTTTGGAGAAAATTGTAGAGACCATGGTTGCTAGGGTTAGGAGAAAAAGAGAGAAAAGAAAGCAGAGCCTAGAAAAATTGACCTCTTAGCAGAGGCCACTAAGGCTTTGAAATAGGAAAAGTGAAGCAATGCTACCAATTGAAATAAAAATCCGTAAAAATCTATTTTGTTATCTGTTTTGGTAACACATTACCCAAATATTTTGACAACACTCAAATATATCTCATTGGGAGCGTTTTCTCTACAACCAAGCAATGCAAATGATATAAGAGAAAATTCAAAGATCAATGGAGACTTAAGTTTTGAATATATAAGAGACTTATCTATTTTGCAAATGATACAGGTTAAAGGGCTCAACTAGCAGTTTCCTGGTGGTACTGACTATGAGTGATCGACATCCAAATTTTCCTCCAAAACATCAGCAAATAGTTCTAGATTTCACGATCAATTATACATCCAGGTTCTGTAGAAATTCCCACTGTAGATCAACATATTATACAATAGAGTAAAGCAAAATACAAGATCTACTTCGACAACAAAATTTGCGGAAGCTTAATTGAATTGAGCAAGATCAATGAGAACACATATAATTGAGAATGAGAAATCAATCACACATAACATAGAAGAAATAACCCAGGGAAAGCCTCAGCCGAAAACCCCAATCTCTGTATTATCATACAAGTGGAAATATGTTCAAGTTACAAAAAGAATCAGCTCACAAGCTATCCCGCTCTCTCTGCAATCAAACAATACTGCTCATAGACAGTCAAAGGCTCTCACAACCTTCTCCTCTGCCCTCCAAGCCTCCTATTTCCTTGTGCAGTTCTTCCTAGGATCCAGTGCTTCCACTTGTGTGAATTCCCACCTCACATTGCTCACTTGGCCCAGAAATAACTGCACAAACCTGAAGGAGATAATTCCTTCTGCATGGATGAGTTTCCTGTATAGGAAAAATCCTCCAACTGATAGTACACTATCCCTTCCTCTGATCTCAACTGGGTCACTGACTGAAATGACATGCATGAGTTATTTATGAGAGAATATTCAGTTATCTGAAGTGCAGCAGTTACATGCATGCATGCATTAACTAATTGAACTCACAATTAATTCAACAAACTGTTTGAACTAATCTAACTGGACTTAACTCAGATAACTGATCTAATTAATTACAACTCAAATTACAACTCATCCTTGTCTCTTTAACTTATGGATAAATTCCTCAATCAATGGAGAAACTGTTGCATGTCCTCACATAGACTTCATGTTTGATTTTCTACAACTAATTAACTCAATATGAATTAATTAATTATTTTACAAACAACTGCTAAGATCAAATTCGAATTTTACTTCTCCATTTTAGTTCAGGGACTAACTAAAATTGGAATCCATCCCGAAATTCTATTTATAGCAATGCTATTTTTAGCACTTCCATTTTTCATTCCTTGTTGCTATGTCCAACACTGGTACCCAAACTACTATTTATAGCAATGCTATTTTTAGCATTTCTTGTTGCCATTTTCAACACTCCCTCTCAACAAGAAAGGCATTCAACTCGAACTCGATCTTGAACCTTTGGAATGTTCTGCATGCAACACTTCTCCCAAGTGTTATTGCTCCAACAACTCTAGAAACAAAAAAAAACTCCCAACTGACCTCCCTGTTGGGCTAGAAACATCCTTTGATGCTGAAGCTCCATCTGCCACTGACAAGTGCTCCCTATTTGACCTCTGAGCTGCTACAACACTCCATGCATCTCGCACCATTGCACACCTATTTGTGCCATCCTGCACTGGTGCAACACTCCTATGCCTCTCGCATTGCCGCAACTTGCTAGCTCTGCACAGTCTTGGGACTCCTGCACTGTAGCTCTCTCTGCCACTCCATCCGCATCTGTCTCTACCCACTCAGCCAATCCTGCTACTCCTCATCAGGGCTCCTGTAGCAAGGTCTAATCAAAGAGGTTGGGTACCTCAATGATCTTGCCCCTATTCCAGCCTTCTTGGGATTGTCACTCCACATTGCCCCACCTCCTACCTGGAGGTATGGATGCATGTGCTCCCTCTTCCCACTTGGCTTGAAATTTTCCCCTACTGGAGGTCTCTGCATGAGTGGATTCCTCCACTCGATCTCCTCTCAGCTTCTCCAGTTGTGGCTGCTCCACAACCTCCTGAAGCTGCTTCACCAATTGTGGCTCCTCCACAATTGTCAGAGACTTCTTCTGGCACTGCATGTTGAGAGGTAATGTACTCTCCTCAAGGTGTTGCATGCATATTGAACCTCAATAGCATACAGGTTCTTGACTCTTGAACCGATCTGCTTCACCTGTCTCGTGGTGATGTGTCAAAGGAAAACCTTTCCCTTACTGAAGACTACATCATAGTCTTTGTTTTCCAGCATTGCAATCGACACCAAATTTTTCCTCAGTCCTGGTACATAGTTGACATCGGTCAAGGTATTGTGAGCTCCATGCTCCCTCTGAAAAAAAAATCGTGCCTACACCTAAGACACTATACTTTTCATCATTATCCATCGCTGTGAGTATCTGGAGATCTTTCTCCTCCAAGGTACTAAACAAACTCTTGTCACTGGTCATGTGGAAAGAAGCTCCACAGTCAAGAAACCAACCACATCCCACCACGGATGAAACCATGCATGCGAAGAGGGTGAAATCCAACTCGAACTATGAGGCCAATGCCTCACCTTCATATCCTTCCTTGGATCCCATCTTAGATATCTTCAGTGGACAATTTGTAGCAAAATGGCCCACCTCATGACAATGAAAACATCGCACTTTCGATTTGTCAAACTTCTTCCCACCATGGGAAGAACTCAATTTGGGATGAGAATCCTTCTCCTTCCCTTTCTTTGCCTTACTTGCGAAGGCACAATTTTCTTCATCCTCCTTGGATGAAAAACCATCTCTAGTGCTTCTCCTTATCTTCTCCTGCATCAGATCCGACCAAAGTCATTCCCAATCTAGCAATTTCTCTCTTCCATTTATCGAGTCTTGGTAGCTATGTCAGCTCTTAGGAAGACCGAGGAGAGCAATACTCACCATGTCATCATCGGCTGTAGTGATCCCTACACTTCTAAGCTCATCCCTGCAGGTGGTGAGCTTGTTCAGATATGTAGAGATAGTGTCGCCCTTTTCACACTGGATTTTCGAAGCTTGTCTTTCAGCGCCAGCTTCCTTTGATCGCTGATGTTTTGATATAGATCTTTCAATGTTTTCCACATCGAAAATAGTGTCTCCTTGCCATGGAGGCTTGAGACAATGTGGTCTCAAACTCCCTCCAGGAGGATTCTCCTTCCTCTAGCCACACATTTCTTCCAATTTGCGAATTCTGTAGCATTAGCCGTTGCCGGCTTGGGGAATTCTTGATCAATGAAGTCCTTTAGACCGTTATCCTCTAATACTGCTTCCATGCGATCCTTCCAGGCTATATAATTTGAGCTGCCATAAAGGGCATACTCGAGTCTTAAACCGTTGAACGCCATTGGTGAAATTAAGATGTGATAAGAACTCGATTTCTATATTCAGGAACCTCAAACTTTGAACTTGTCCCTTCTTGTATACTATTCTTCACTTTGATCACCTTTGCTCTGATACCATGTAGAAATTCCCACTGTAGATCAACATATTATGCAATAGAATAAAGCAAAATATAAGATCTACTTCTACAACAAACTTTGCAAAAGCTTAATTGAATTGAGCAATATCAATGAGAACACATATAACTGAGAATAAGAAATCAATCACACATAACACATAAGAAATAACCCAGGGAAAGCCTCAACCTAAAACCCCAATCTCTGTATTATCATACAAGTGGAAATATGTTCAAGTTACAAAAAGAATCAACTCACAAGCTATCCCGCTCTCTCTGCAATCAAACAATATTGCTCATAGATAGTCAAAGGCTCTCACAACCTTCTCCTCTGCCCTCCAAGCCTCCTATTTCCTTGTGTAGTTTTTCCTGGGGTCTAGTGCTTCCACTTGTGTGAATTCCCACCTCACTCGGCTCACTTGGCTCAGAAATAACTGCACAAACCTGAAGGAGGTAATTCCTTCTAAATTGATGGGTTTCCTATATAGGAAAAATCCTCCAACTGATAGTACACTGTCCCTTCCTCTGATCTCAACTGGGTCTCTGAATGAACTGACATGCATGAGTTATTTATGAGAGAATATTCAGTTATTTGAAGTGCAACAGTTACATGTATGCATGCATTAACTAACTGAACTCACAATCAATTCAACAAACTGTTTGAACTAATCTAACTGGACTTAACTCAGATAACTGAGCTAACTAATTACAACTCATCCTTATCTCTTTAACTAATGGATAAATTCCTCAATCAATGGAGAAACTGTTGCATGTCCCCACATAGACTTCATGTTTGATTTTCTATAACTAATTAACTCAAGATGAATTAATTAATTATTTTACAAACAACTGCTAAGATCAAATTCGAATTTTACTTATCAATTTTAGTTCAGGGACTAACTAAAATTAGAATCCATCCCGAAATGCTATTTATAGCAATGTTATTTTTAGCACTTCCATTTTTCATTCCTTGTTTCTATGTCCAACACTGGTACTCGAACTACTATTTATAGAAATGCTATTTTTAGCATTTCTTGTTGCCATTTTCAACAGGTTCAAAGTTGGAAAATATGAGAAGCTTCGTATTTTTATTTTAGTTATATAATTAGATTAGATTTAAAGTTAGATATATGCACACTTCAATACTTCGCGAATCAAATTTCCCTAGATATTGTGGATCTAAATATTATGCAATTTTTCTTAAAACTTATGGAAAAAGGAGAACCAAGGGTTGGTTTTTCTTCGAATAAAAGAGACTCGTGTTGGTATTTGAATCAATTTTTGAGTTCAATTTAAATTTTCAATACAAAAGTATTTGAAGCCTTCATATTATAGATTCATTTGTGATGTTTATCAATCTTTCTATTAGTGTTGTTTATCTCTTGTGCAAACTCCTTTAGATATTCATGTTTGAAACAAAAAAAATCATAAAATTTTGTAGAATTCATATTTGTTAAGATTCTCTTCTTTTATAAGTTTTAAATATATCACTATTTTTGGTAAAGTTACACAAAATTCATTTTGATGCTCTGTTTAAATGGTTTGTTTCCTTTTTCTACTTCCAACTTGATAACCAAAGGTCTAAATAAACATGATCTATCTTTCCTCTGAGCTCTATTTTTTGTACTCACCAGATTTTGAAAAACTTGATTGAAATCAACCTGTGACTCTATGCCTAATGGTTCTATTCTTGTTTCCCCAACCAAACTTGTCAGCCCTGTTACATTAGATTTGTCCATTAAGTGTATAATGACACCTTACTATGATACATTGAGTAATCGAGTCATAGAGAGATCCCTCCCTGGATTGGAAGGGCCAGATCCCAATCTGAAAGACTAATTTTAAGGTTATACTAGTAGTTTTCTGTTACAACTAGGAAAACTATGAAGTGATAACAACAATGATAAAAAATGGAACCATATCATCATTCTTCCTATCATGAAGTCTATAAGAAAGATAAGAAAGTGAAACACGACATCTTCACTTCTAGAGAAACAAATAGTAAAATCAACAACATTCATGGAATCAAAACTCTAAGGACACATTACGTAAAATTGCAATATCAAGAACCACAACTTCCATAGATTGATAAATCTCCATTTCCACACCTATTACTTAGGTCCTTGTGATAAATTAATCAATGTTTATAGATTTTTTCCTTGTATCGTCTTCCTTTTGAGAATCAACACTTGCATAGGTTGGCCTCACTCTCTTTTAGGACATGGTAACTAGTGGTTCCAAGTAGTCATCTAGTGTAGTAAGTGACAACAAGACCTATCCAATGGATGATTATACCTTGAACACCTAAAGCACCTTGTTATTCAAGGATGTGGGAAACTTGTGATTTTATATTGGAAAACAAACCAAGAAAACAAGTGGATTAGAAAACCCATAGAGGATGATCCTATACAAGCTAAAGACGGTTCATGGAATAAGGATAAGTATAACTAACTTAAGAATTGGTGCTTGGATGAAATAGACAATAACTCAAGGTATGGAGTCACATCCTATAAAATTTATGGTTATATTTAGTACATGAAATATCATATATTTATTAGAAAATTTATAGGCACTTGGACCTAAAAGAATGCTAGACTATGAGTCATTACACAATCACAAAAGCTGAGACCATTTAATCATGACTTGTTATAAAAATATTTATCTATTTATGAGGTGTTATCATAATCCACTCAAAAGTTTTCAGTGAGATCTAGATATAGAGGTGCTCAATTCCAAGTATTATAAATTAATACCGCGAGATCAATATAATGTTTATAGGATGACCTAAATCTTTTTCCACCAAGCATTGTGTCATATCCTTTGCAGGTGTGTGTGCTAGTTTTTTTCATTGTTAATTTTAATGCCGAGTTTGAAAATCTTATTCTAGGTTTTGGTGTAGGTTTTATTGTTATCTATATTTTCTTGAACTTACTGGAAATACCTTGTTCTTTACTTGATTTAGAAATTCACCACAAATATGGACGCTGGACTTTTAATAACCATGAATAATATGAATTAAGTGCCTGTAACAAGTATCTTCAACCTGACTGCTTGACATCCATTATGTATGCTTTGTAAGTAGTAAAGCTTAATTTTGTGGTATATGTGTTTCTTCAAATATTGAATTATCAACTCTATTATACCTTGTTTTTCTATAGGCAAACATAGGTGATCTTGATTTCTAAATAGTACTATCATATTTTGTATTTCCATCAACTAGGACTTGCGCCATAGTAATGGTATTAAGCTATTTATGTTCACAACCTCAGAAGATTTTGTTAGCTGATTTTGCCACATAACGGAAGCATAAATTTCCCCTTACTTAACCAATTAGCTTCACTATCCGTGCATTTTCACAAGTAACGACAATTGAACTTGATTTCTATATAGGGCTATCTTATGTATTGCCATTGACTAGGATTTGTAGCAGATAATTGTAGATGTTTTTTCAATTATGTTTTTAAGTTTTATAGTATAACCACTTTACCTACCTTATATTGACCTCTTTTCAGAGGACTATCTGCAATCATTTCAACTTGAAATTATAAATCACATATTTATTCCAGGGGAAACTTGAAGGATGTTGCCCCACATTCTTAGATGGCATATCCTGAAAACTTGTCAATGTATATTAGTTTGATTAATGCAGGGGGATTTGAGCTAGACATCTATTGGCATGGAACAAATGCCCAACAACATTGGCAACAACCATTTGAGCTAACCCATTGGGTGTACTGGAAAGACAACCCATGTTGAAGTTTTCTGGTGGACTGCTACTATGGAATAAGTAAACAAATTAGGTTGCTATAGCGTAAATAAAGTGTTAGGCTTAGTTTTCTTCATAGTGGAAAAAACTTGAGTTTACTTCCTGACACCTAGCTTTTCTCTAGGAAAATACAAAGTCATTCATATGTTTTATTCATAAGACTAGATATTCACTTACCACTAAGTACAAAGGAGTGAGTTTTTTACATTTTGGTCAAATCAACTAAGTATTCAAAAATAAAGAATACCCATTTTATGTAGAAGGAGATATTGATGTTGTGCCTTAGTAAAAAAATGGTTTCCTATGAAAATTAATATCTTTAGTGGGTTACCTACCACTTTTCTAAAGAAAATAGGGGATCATATCTAATTTTCTTACATAGGTTATTTATTTCAAAGTTTATAAGTGAAAACATATGATGAAAATACAAATAAAATGTAACTAATAAGTTAGATCAACAAACACATTGTTGCCTTGATTTTGATAAGCTAACCTAGACAATATGAGACCTACCTATTTAGAAGCAATGATGCAAAAAATTGGAAATTAGGAATAAAAGGGTATAGAAAGAATTAGAGACAAACACAAGACCAAACAATATTATGTTTGAGTGTCCTTTAATATCAATAATGCTCGAAACCAATTATTTTTTGTGTAGATTCTAGATATTTCAAATGTCAATGTCATTAATGACAATTACCTGCTTGGGATGCCATATTAGTTTTGGTATTTTTTTAAACTTCCAATATTAACACTAATATTTCTTATTATCCATGAATTATGGGCTTTATAAGCTAATGCATTTGAGAAATTATTGTGTGTCAATTGTTTTGTGGGAGAGATGATATCATATTACATTGCTTGGTGATTAGTGTTTGAGGGGTAGGGGGTGATTGGTGTTTCACTTATTCAAACATAATAGGGTTGATATTAATGGCTTATATTATATTTGACACTCATTAAAGGAGATATATAGACAATGTCTTATTTCATGCTTTGTGCTATCCTAATTATGCCGATAATATGTAGAAGTTCCTAATGACAAAGACTAGCACCTAGGCCATCCTGGTACGGAAACAACTATCTAAAATTTGGTTTAATAAAGCTTTAAAAACTAATACTTGATAAACAATATCCCATAAAAATTTTCATGGTATGAAACCTTGTATAAATATTTATTAGTATTATCCCACGTCTATATCTAATTTAAGTGTTCACTCTTTTAATCACGTAGAATAGTTATTCAAGGTTTCATTAAAAGTCTTTAAAAGGTGGCTTACTTCTTCTCATTATTACTTGTAGTAATCAAATTCCTTGAACACATTTACCCTCTAAAACTTGTTTGGAGTTCTCCAAATAGACACATAGTTGATATGATTCACTTAGTTTCCATAGGATTTAAGAGTTCAAGTGGAATTCCCCCAAAAGTTGATCTTAAATTATACCCATCCTCAATAAAATTCTAAACTTGACATGTTATAAGCTAAATTTGGCATATTCCAAGCTTAATATAACCGATTTAACAACTCATATCCATTCACAAACATAAATTATTAATATACCCTTATAATTCATAAACAAATGTAAGCATAAATATAATAAATTAAATAGCCATAAATAATGAACACATGGATTTGGGAGGAAAACTCACCATAGAAACACTGTAAGACTTGCATTATTAATCACAATTTTTTCAATCCATGGTGACCCGTTTTTTATCACAAATTCATGTTCCTTCTTTACAAATGATATATAGATAACTGTGATGAATGAATGAATGAATGAATTTAACTAATGCATAATCCTTACTTATAGGCAGAGGATAGGTTGATAAAATCAACCTCAATCATTAGATGAGGAACTACTAGACATAGTCAATCACGATACCTCTTTATATGTTAATTTAACCAAAGTTACATTCATTTAAAGTAAGGTGGGTTATATACCCAACACTCGGTATGGCCTAGTGTGGACCACATTGTAAGCATGCTAGTAGAAGCCAATAGGTTCACAAAAACAACAATTTTAGTAGAAGCAATGACATTGCCATCTCCACATATAATATAACCTAATAATGTGCTAAACGGAATCCAAAAAATATACTCAATTGAAATAAATATGTGACAATGAATATTTCTCAAACATAAGCCCCGATGGCTATAATGGTATTTGAGTATGTTCTACATTGTCCAAGCTTCTAGAATATAGACCTCCAAAAACTTGTGAATGTATTATTTCAATGCTACAATGGCCATATTATAAAACATTATAGGGGCATCCTTAAGTACAAAATGCATGACATTGTTTAAACCTCATTTTGTAGCAAACATTGTCTTCTTCTTCTACTTGATAATATCCTAATAACCCATTGATGAAAGGACATGTTTCCCTCCTGCAACATGGTCAAGCACCTAAACATTGAATGTGATTAAGAAAGTGTCATGGACACAAGAACCATTTAATCCCTTGACATCCACATAGACACATATAATTCCTATTATTTTCATATCCATAATTACAATTAGGGTAATCCACTCTCATTCTTCTAGAAAACAATTATTTCAATAAATAACATCCTGTCTATTTCCTCCTTCAAGTTCTTTCTCACTCAAGAATACATATTGTAGGACCACTTATTGGTAAGTTTGAAATTTGGTTGAACTTGATTTTCCTCTCCCCTAACTCTCTTTTTATTGCATTCATCTCTATAAACTCCATAGAAAAATCCTCATATTCTCTAAGCAATGTTGCAACTTATGAAATGATATTCACTCCTGGTAATCTCCCATTGACACTATGTTGGGCTTCTCTATAGTACCATATTGCATTTCCTTATCTTTAGGGATTCTTGATAGATTTACTCACCTTCATAATCCCCAATCTTCTTATTAACTATATTTCAACCATTCCCTTAAATGTGAGGCGATGCAACTCCTCAGACTATCGTATAAACCATAATTGTTCCTAACCACCTAACCATATATACTAATGAAATATTAATATTTAATATCCTTTAAAAAATCTTAATTTATAATTTATAATTTATAATATATATTATAGATTATCTATAATATATGATATATATAATATATAATATATATGGTATAATGTCGTGGAGTAATTTGTTATTAGAGCATTAATCGAAAAGGGTTCTTATATCTAATCGAGCAAAGCATATCAGGGGCATTCAAGCAGAGCACAAGGGCACGGGGGAATTCAAGAGCACAACGACATTTTATTAGGTGGTGGCACATAGGGGAAACAAATATGTAGGTAAGAATCTAATTCAATTATTCTTGTTTTGTGGCATCACATTGGTTCATACCTTTGTGGAAGAAAATATTTCTTAGCCAAGGGCTCAAGAAATCCATCTTTCACTCTCAAATCTGAAATCTTTTTTTCTTGGAGAATTATCAAAATCTTTAAGAGTCCAGGGCTTATAATTTTTGCAGGTTAATTATAAAAAATTAATTAAATTTTTTGAGCCTATCTTCTTTGCAAGGCCATGAATTTTCAGAGGTCATATTTCATTTTTTGAGGGGGCCGTAAGATTTATTTGAAGGAAAAGACTAAGTCTCCTTGGTGGCCATCTGCAATTTTTTTTAAACTTAAAACAAATCATGCATTTCCTTCTCCTGTGAGCGTAAGAAAAATTGAACATAATCCTTTGTAGGGTCTAATCAAAGGTCAATTGCTTAGTCGATCTTTAACCCTAGCAACAAAAAATTGGGGTCTCGAATCTAAGATTAGATATTCTTAAAAGAACCACAGACCTTTGTGGAAGCAAATTTCTCTCAGCCAAGGGCTCAAGAAAGCCATCTTTCACTCTCAGATTTGAAATATTTATTGCTTGGAGAACTTTCAAAATCTTTAAGAGTCTAGTGCTTAGAATTTTTGCAGGTTAATTATAAAAATTTAATTAAAGTTTTTGAGGCTATCTTCTCTGCAAGTTCGTGAATTTTCATAGGTCATATTTTATTTTCTGAGGGGAACACAAGACTTATTTGAAGGATAAGACCGAGTCTCCTTGGCGTCCATCTGCAATTTTTTTTAAAGTTAAAACAAATAATGTATTTCCTTCTCCCTTGAGCATAAGGCAACTTGAACGTATTCCTTTGAAGGGTATTTGAAATCAAGAGAGTAGTTATTGAAAAGCATTAACCAAAATTCTGAAGGAGAGTCATCTACATTTTTGATCTATTTCCCTTTCCTGCCACATTCACAAGTGAAATCCATACTTCTTCCATGAGCGAAGACCCCTCTTATAGAGAAAATGAATAAAATTTTATGAGGGAGAATTGATCAAGCCTAATAATTATATTCCTCCTAAATTCTCCCAGTGCATACATTCCTCCTTCAATTTATATTATGGACAATTTAACCTTTTTTGATTTATGTGTGACAAATTTTATTATTTTTAGGCCTATGATTATCAGGTTTCAATGTGATTAGCCTATGTATGCAACACTTCAGATTTGATATGTTAAGACAATTTTCAATTGGTGACAGTTAGAGAAGAATCAAGGACACAAGGCCTTGCGACCTCACTCCAAGGGATGGTATACCTAGTTAAGTTCTTAAATGATAATGTTTTACCTTCAAGCAAAAAATGTAACCCCTCCACTAGGAAATGCCGGTATGCAATCTACCATAGTTAGCCTGTTAACCAAATAAAAATCCTTTAAATGACGTAATGACAAGTTTCCAAGTTAAAACAATGATAAACACTTGCAATAATTTTGTTTGAGCCTACAAAACAAGTGGCTTAGTATGAGGATCAAATGCAACAAGTTTGTGAACCCTCTAGGGCTTGCGACTAAGGCTAGAGGCACCCTTGAAGTGACCCAGTCCAAAACCAGAGCAAGAAACCCATGTGATGATGGATGGAGGCCTATAAAAACCACATAATTAGCTCTTAAATCACTTGCAATAATAGAAAACCCCTCACTAGGTCTACGACCAAGGAAGAGAGGCCTATTTGGGCCTGTGGCTAAGTCAAACAAGGCTGTAAAAAAGCCTTTAAAGACCTGTGGCTAGGTCTCCATTGAATTAGACCCTGTAACTTGGCACAAGGTTATGACGAGACAATATTAAGCTCATGGAAGAGGTTAAGTTTTACAAAAAAAATGTGTAGATAAACTCAATAACCAATGATCATAGTATACAGGTGTTGAAGAATGTAACTCGTGTTGGTCTTCATAATTTTATTTGAGTCATGATGTAATGTATTTATCAAAAGAAAGAAAAATGAATTTTATTATTAAAGAAATTGACTTATTAAAGCATTGGTTTCATGCTTGGGTCAATTGTTTTTAGGTCAAAGCCTCCATTGTAGGCTTATAGGGTTTATGTCAAGTGTCCTTGTCCATGTCTGTTATGAAACCAGCTAAAGAAAATATAGAAAAGATAGATCAACACCTTATAATTCAGCCTCTTCGAGGGGGCAACCTCCTTTACATTACATAAATGAACAATTCTTGGATGATTCAAATGACAAAACCTCCTTTCTGTATATAGGAGTCTAAGGAGTCACAATATAACCCAGCCGACCTAACAATAATAATATAAAGCCACAAAAATAAAAATAGAGGGATTCTATGGGGCACAGTAATAACAATATGGGGATAATAGGGGCACAACAATATTAATAAGGGATGCAACTACAATAGTAATGGGGTAATCACTAGTATTATAGGGACCCAACATGCCACTCTCCTTCAAAAAAGTGTTGTCCTCAACGCTTGAGTAGTTATGGATGATTCTGTATAAAATTCTTATCCTCCCATGTGGAATCTTCAGCAGATAAGTTCTTCCACTTGATAAGATATTCCGAAATTGATCGATTTCGTAGCTGTCGAGTTCTTGTTTCTGTGACTGCTTCTGATTCCAATATAATTTTTCCTTCCTCGTCAAGTTCTGGCAATATTGTTTGAACTGGGAGCTTGTCGCCGATAACCTTCTTTAAACATGAAACATGGAAAACTGGGTGCAATTAAGAAGCTGCAGGAAGCTCCAATTTGTATGCCATAGTACCAATCTTTTGCAACACCTTGTACGGACCATAATACTTTGGTGATAATTTATTATCCTTCTTAGCTTGCTTGAGGGACATTTGCTTATATGGTTGTAGCTGTAGGAATACCCAATCACCTACATCAAAACTTCTTTCGCTGCGATGTTGATCTGTCTGTTGTTTCATTCTATTCTGTGCCAACACAAGGCTATCCTTTAAGAGTTGGAGGACTTGTTGTTGATGTTCGATGTGATGTTCCACTGCCTGAACCTTAGAATTTTCTCTTAAATATGATGTGATGGATGGTGGTTGATACCCATAAAGTGCCATAAATGGGGTCATTTTTGTTGTTGTATGGAAGGAAGTGTTATACCACCATTCAGCCAGAGGCAACCATTTGACCCATTGTGTCTGTTTATCATATACAAAGAAACGGAGATATCCTTCCAAACATTTGTTTACTATCTCAATTTTCCCATCAGATCGAGGATGATAAGATGAGCTATGAGCTAACTGAGTACCAAGACAAGAAAATAATTCTGTCCAAATTTTTCCAATGAAAATGGGATCTCTGTCACTTACAATAATCTTTGGGTTTCCATGTAGCTTTTGAATTGTTTCCATAAATGCAGTAGAAAATGTACTGGCTTTAAATGGATGTGATAATGCACAAAAGTGTGCATACTTGGTAAGTTTGTCAACTACCACCATGATGACACTCTTTCCCTCAGACTTGGGTAAACCTGTGATAAAATCCATTGAAACCTCCTCCCAACGTTGGCTTGGAATGGATAAAGGTTGTAATAGACCCGATGTCTTAATTGTTTCAACTTTATTTTGTTGGCAAACCAAACATTCCGCCACAAATTTTTGAATATTTGATTTAAGGCCATCCCAAAAAAATTCCTTCTTAACCCTGTGGTAAGTTTTTAAAAATCCTGAGTGCCCTCCTAAGGGAGAAGTGTGCAATTCCATAAGAATCTTTTGTTTTAGTTGGGAATTCTTACAGAGGTATAAGAAATCTTTGTACCATAAAGAATCATTTTTCCAGCTAAATGTATCAGACATACTGGAATCTTGTAGTAACTTTCGAATAAGTGCCCACACTTCTTCGCATTCTTCCATTCCTCCCTTGCTTCATTTATCCAATCTGGTTGGATAATAGAAATGGTGCACAACAATGCTTCCACATCCTCATCCTTTCTTGAGAGTGCATATGCCACCACATTTTCCTTCCCTTTTTTGTAGATGATTTCAAAGTCATAACCCAACATCTTTGTGACCCACTTTTGTTGCTCTTCAGAGGATAATCTTTGTTCTAAAAAGTATTTAAGGCTATCATGATCCGTTTTTACCTTGAAGTGTCTTCCCATTAGGTAGGGTCGCCATTTCTTAAGTGCATGGAGTATTGCCAACATTTCCTTCTCATAAATAGCTTTGTGTAAAAACTTTCCCTTGATTGGACGACTTTCAAAAGAAATGGGTCTTTCATCTTGCATTAAAAAAACACCAATTCCATTTCCTGAAGCATCACATTCCACAATAAAGGTTTTTGTGAAGTTCGGTGTAGCTAAGACCCGTGCTTGGCACATTGCCTCTTTAAGATGTTCGAAGGCCTTTGTTGCTTCTGGAGTCCATGAAAATGCATCTTTCTTCAATAATGTTGTTAGGGGTGTTGCTATTCTCCCATAATTCTTAACAAACCTGCGATAATACCCTATCAACCCGAGAAATCCTTGAAGATGCTTTATGGATGTGGGGATTTTCCATTCCTTAATGGCTTTAATTTTGCTAGGGTCTACCTTAACTCCTTCATGAGATACAATATGACCCAGATGTTCCACCTCTTGTACTCCAAAGAAACATTTGGATCTTTTTGCATATAATTGTTTCTCCTCCAATAGTTGTAGCACCCTGTCAACATGTTCAACACGATCCTTCCAAGACTTGCTGTAGATTAGTATATCATCAAAAAATACTAACACAAATTCTCTAAGGAATGGTTTGAAAATGGAATTCATCAAACCTTGAAATGTTGAAGGTGCATTGGTAAGGCCAAAAGGCATGACCAAAAATTCATAATGACCCTCATGAGTTCTAAATATTGTTTTCGGAATGTCTTCAGTATTCATTCTGATTTGATGATATCTTGAACGAAGATCCAACTTGGTGAAGTAAATTGATCCATGCAATTCATCCAGTAATTCATCAATGACGGGAATGGGAAACTTATCTTTAATAGTGAGCTTGTTGAGCTCCCTATAATCCAGAGACATGCACCATGATCCATCCTTCTTGTGTACTAATACTGCTAGAGCAGAGAAAGAACTTTGACTCGGTTGAATTATACTAGCCTCTAGCATTTCTACAACCATATGTTCAATTTCACTCTTTTGGGCATAGGGATATCTGTATGGCCTGATGTTTGGAGGAACACTTCCTGGAATCAGATGAATAGCATGATCATGATCACGAATAGGTGGGAGACCTTTGGGAGTCTCAAATACCTTTGAATGATTGTCCAAGAATTTTTGGAGATTTGGAGAAATAGATGATTGCAATGTGGAAACATCTAGCGAACATAATTGTGCAATTACACTCCTTTGTTCCTTTTTTAGAAGCTTTGTCATACCGTTAGAGTTGATTATCTTTCCCGGTTTCCCTGTAATACCCCTTAATTCAACTTCCTTTCCTTCCATAGAAAATTTGATGAAAAGTTCTTGAGAATTAAAAGCTATTGTACCCAAGGATTGTAGCCATTGAACTCCTAGTACAACATCAACACCTCCCATTGGAATGGAAAGCATTGGGCTAGTCAATACATATTCTCCCATCGATAGCTTGATATTATGGCACTTTCCAGAGCAATTTATTGTTCCTCCATTTACAACCATCACTTGACACTCTGGTGCTGGATATAAGAATCAATTCAATTCTTTTTCTACCTTACAATGAATAAAATTGTGTGTACTTCCTGAATCAATCAACACTATTACCTTTTTCTTCTTGATTTGTCCTTCTATCTTGATGGTTTGAGGAGTGGTAATTCCCGCCAATGCATTACAAGATATGGTCGGATTCATTTCTTCTTTATCTAGGCTTTGTTCCTGGAGTATATCCTCTTCTTTTGACCTTTCTTGCTCATTTTCTTCTTCCTCTTCACAACCTATGTAGAATAATTTCTTCTCAGCACACTTATGACCTTTAGTGTATTTGCTATCACAACTGTAACAAATCCCTTTTACTCTTTTTTCTTCCAATTTTTGTGGTGTAAACATTATAGGTTGTGGAAGACTAGGGGCAACAACACTTCCATCTTTATAATTGTGAGTGGTATGCTTCCTAGTTGACATAATTTTGCTTTCCATTTTTCTTGCTAACCTGAATGCCTTCTCTAATGAATCAGGTTCCCAAAGGCGAACATCATGTTGGATATTATCCTTTAAAGTCCCTATGAACACATCAATCCTATGCTCCTCTGGAATATTTTTTACCCTTATGTTCAATTTTTGGAACTCCTCAATGTGCTCCATTATTGAACCCTTTTGTTTGAGACTTATCAATTGGCTAAAAAAAGTGTTGCTTTTTGTATCCTCATAATGTGCTGTCAATTCTTCCGTAAAAATTGCCCAAGTGATAATTTGTTTACGAGAGTAAAGCCATACCATACAAACTGATTTGGTTCCAAATATAAAGTTGCAATACGTACCTTTTGTGTGTTTTGCACATTATTGAGATCGAAAAATTGCTCCATCTGTAATATCCATGTTGCGGGATCCTTGCCATCAAACTTCCTCATATCGATTTTTGGAATATGGTGGGTCTTTGATCCCACATTAGAGTCTAAGAAATCATGATTAACATTTCTTTTGTTCGCATCATGAGTTTCCTTTACTACCTTTTCACCATTAGTAAGTATTTTTTGTAGAAAATTTGTCAAATCTGTCTTCAAATCTGCCATGTCTGTCTTCAAATCTGCCATGTCTCTCTTCAAATATGTCTTCAAATCTATATTCAAATCATCCATCTTAGCTTCCATGTCCTTTATCTTAGATTCCACGCCATTTATCTTAGCTTCTGTTAGCTTTTGTGAGAGTGACATTTGTTGCACTTGTTCTTGTAATTTTGATATATCATGTAGCATTTCTTCCTCTTCTTCATGAGTCATGCTAGAGCTTTCAGATTGCTTACTAGGTGTTTGCATTTTCTTTCCTCAGGCATCAGTTACCGATAAGAATTATCTACTATGCCCTTTGAATTCCTTCAAAATAAATTTTCAAACCAAGCTTAAGCAAAAATTTGAAAAAATCTACACACCTTTTTTCACTTTGTAGGAGCTCTATATTGCCTCTGATGTATTTCCGTACTTTCTAATCATCTAGTTCTGAAATTATAATCTGTAGTAGCCCTCTGTGTCCTCTTTCCAATGCCACCAGTCTGACCCAAATTCGATTCTCCAAGGAAGAGTTATGTGAAATCTTCCACAGTGACTTGATTATAGACTAGTTCAGTAGAACGAACTTGTACGACGTGCCACGAGTCACTGTTTTGACCTTTGGCTTTGAAAAATATGTACAAGAAACTAAAGTCCATCCTCTTTCTGTAACTTCTTATGAAATTTCAATCCGATGCTTAGAGAGAAATTTATGACGATTTTCCCCAGGTCACCTGTTTGGAATGTAATTCAGGATTCTGCAAAAAGACCAACTTCCTCAGATCATATCTCCGCAAATATAGCGCGAAACGCTCTGAAATTTGGACCCGAGGTTCAGCGTGATGTCTTCTCAAATGGGTTTTTTTTTTTAGCTTTTAAAACGTCGCAGAAAAAATTTATAGCGAAAATTCCACGATGACCTATTTGGAGCAGCGAAACCCTGGAATCCAAAGCTCTAATACCAAATGTTATGAAACCAACTCAAGAAAAGATAGAAAAGATAGATCAACGCCTTAGAATTCAACCTCTTCAAAGGCGCAACCTCCTTTAAATTACATAAATGAACAATTCTTGGATTATTCAAATGACAAAACCTCCTTTCTATATATAGGAGTCTAAGGAGTCACAATATAACCCAGTCGACCTTACAATAATAATATAAAGCCACAAAAATAACAATAGAGGGATTGTATGGGGCACAGTAATAACAATATGGGGATAATAGGGGCACAAAAATATTAATAAGGGATGCAACTACAATAGTAATAGGGTAATCACTAGTATTATAGGGACCCAACAATGTCATAATGTAAAAGACCCTTATTGGGATTCATTTGTCAAGAAAAAAATTTATTTTAATGTAAAATAGGTCAATTAGGCGTCCTCCACCAAGTCAACCTTAAATTGGACAAGTCAACCAAATTGAGGAGCATAATATCCTATATAAAGGCAACAACGTGACCTCATTGGGAGCACTCACTCACCAAGTTTGATCTGCAATTGCTAGGGGCAGTAAAAAGTGCGAAATTCAACGAAGAACGTGGAAATGGCTAGCGAAGGAGAAGGAGGTCGTTATTAGGCATAATAAGTAAAAACTCCCCCTATCTCTCTCTCTCATGTGTGAAGTTGCTGAGCTGCTAGAAGGGCTAAAGTTGTAGTAATATAGCTAGGATGAAATTCTAGATTGTTGGGGGTCAAAATTCTGGGTTGTTGCTGGGCAGAAGTTGTTGGATAAGAAGAGACTAATAAGTTTTTCTTAATCATATTGGAAGGATGACTTGGTGGATGAGGAAGGTCTTTTGGTCTAGGTCCTTGGTCTATCTCAACTTGAATTTTCTAGAGGAAGAATTTGTCTGGGATTAGAGTGGTTTTGGCCCTGGTAGAGTGCATACATCTGGTGTCTTGATCTTCATGTTTTGATTTTGATACTTGATTGATGGAGAAAAGATAAAAGAATAACTTAATAAAGTTAATAAGAACACAAATATATCAAAAGTAATTATCAACATAAGAAAATCTTTCTGCCTTTCTAATTTTCTAACATGGTTTCAGAGCTAAGGTGAAGAAGAAGGGAAAAGGAAGACTGAATATCTATTGAAAGGAGATATATAAGGATTTCAAGAAAAGGGTCACAAGGAGTAGAAGATATCAATTTGACAAACTAAATGAAGTTAGAAAATGAGCTAGAAGGAGCCTCCAACTATAGGGCATGGAAGAAGAGAATGAAACTTATTTTCGCAAGGCATGAAGTGTTGGATTTTGTTCAAGGAAAAGTTAAGGAACCAACAAATAAAGTAAGAAAAGAAAAATACAAGGAAACTGATATCTTAGGCATGAAATTAGTTGTGGATGGAGTGAAGGAAAATATCATTCCTTACATATCTAATATAGAATCAACTAAATAAATTATTCACCATCAAGAACATTGGTCAAATAACAAGCCTTAAGAATGAACTAATAACAATAAGGATGACAAGAGACGATACCGTATCATCATAATTTGTATGGATATCTAGAATAAGAGATGAACTCCAAACAATAGATGAAGTTTTAGCATAAAAGGATATCGTAATTGTTGCTCTTCTAGGACTACTATTGGGATAGGGTCCCCTGGGTAAAGTTTTGTAATAAATTTTGGTATACTTGTAAAGTCTCCACGTTTTAGGGGATCAAAGTGTGAAGGTCATAGGAGTCAAAAGGGGTTTTAGTCCCTTAATGTGTTGGAAGATAGGGAGTTTTGTGACCCGCCCATGGTTCGCGGACCATGGTATTGTAATATATAGAAGAGTCATAGTGAGTCTAGGAGGTAACAAAATAATAGAAGATCATTGTATGGGAAAGTAAGCTAGGGCAAGAAAGTCTGTTTCCTGTACTTAGGCGCAAGGGAAGGCTCTTACAGGTAAGTGCGCAGATACCTTGGTAAGTCTGCAGGCTGAGTGCATGGGCCCCTGCAGCTGAGTGCATAGGGAAGAATAGTCCGTAACTGAACAATTATATCAATAAAAGACTGTTTTGAAGCTCTACTTGTGTATTTGTGCATATATCTTTACTTATGAAATTTCTTTGTATTCGCTTTGATATTCTGAATTTATATGAAGTAATGTTTGATTAATGCGTGAAAGTAGCATGTCTACATTTTTACTTACTGTTATGAATGATTAAAGTATTTTGCGAAGGTTAAGGTTTTGTTTTAGCGAGTTACTGAAATTATTTATCTTTTAAGGGTTAGGGTTCGTGAAGACTAAAAGAAGCCCTAGAAGTCATAGAAACCCATCACACTGACCTCTAGATGTAGAAACTTGGTTCTGTCATCCCCCAATTCTGCTTCGGGTGAGATTATAGCCTACGCTACGCGGGTTTTTGCTAGCCAGCAGTTAGGGTTTTGTTGGTTAGCACAACTAACTTTGAACCTGGGTCAGGACCCATCAAGCCAACAAATGGTTCGTTGCCGGGACCGGGATCTATTTGAGGAATGTGTGATGTCAAATAAACGGTTCCCAACTAAGAAAGAAGTCGAGAAGTGGATAGATCGAAAGCTACATGAATTCACGGCTCAAGAAAATAGGAGTTGGAATTTGTCCAAGGAAGAGTGGCTAAATAGATATATGTATACCGACAAGCATGAAATTTTCTTCTGTTCTTTTCCGTGAGAATTATATGAGTGTTGTCTAAATTAGCGAATAGTTAGGGTACGTGGAAGCTTGAAGACCCTATTGTGTGGACCCCAAGACTGGTGAAACGCTTGGAGGCTTCAGAAAAAAATTTGCATGGGTTGTTGATCACTGGATTAATAGTATTCTGCAAGGATTCATTACCGATTTCGCAATTGATACATCCACCAGTTATAGTGAAGCAGAGCATAGGTTTTTCAAGGGGCCAAGAGGTAAATACCTAAAGTCCTTGAAGTCTTGGATCAAAAAGTTATTGTGCGAAAAAAAGGTTATGCCACTAAATTAATGTTTAGAAGAGATCTGATGAGAGCTAAGTGAAGTGGGAAAACATTGAGAAGAGACCTATATCCAGGTGCTAAATACAATCCTATGTTAGGAGCATCTGATAGTGACAAAGAAAGTAGTGTTCTGAGGACATCGTTAGGTGTGTTGGATGTGGTAAGAGAGAGTATCGCAGGGATACAAAATCCTTCCACTACACCCTTTACTGGATCCTTCCACTCCACCTCTGCCACCACCTTCGCCTCACACACATACACCCATGTCTCTGCATCCACCTCCACCTCCATCCTTCAAAATGGCGAACACGATGAATATGCCCGTGTTTAAGGGTCTAGGGATTGAAGACCCTCAGTAATTTGGTTCATAGCATATTCTGTATGGAAGGCGCAATAGATTACTAATGATGACATGAAGAAAGCGTATTTGGTTACAACGCTACATGACAGAGTGCTGAGATGGTATATGAAGTTTTGTTTGGGTAAGGTGACTGATGGAAACACAAAAAGTGCTGAACAATAAGTTTAAGAAGAATAAATTTCAGGCCCATTCAGTGACGAAGTTTAAAGAGATCCAGCAGAGGATAAATGAGTCCACATGGGACTTTGATCAAAGACTGAAGTGTCTAATCCAACAGGCTAATAAGAAGATCATGGATGATCAACACCGAGACTGGTACATTGCTTCGCTATTGTTTCATCTGAGATTGCCACTATCACAATAAAAAATAAGAAAGCAAGCTGAAGCCTTGGAGATCCCCATGAGGTTGGAGGCTTCACTCGTGTAGGCTACAAATTTCTGGGTACAACAGATTTAGTCACAGTTGGCCATTCTACATATGGGGTTATAGAGCCTTAAGAATGGAAAAGAAGTCCAGCCTGAGGTGTGCACAGAAGTTTGGTGCTTGAAGTGTAAGGGCCATGGTCATGATAAGGACAACTGGCCAATATACCAAAATTATCTTATTGGGCGGGGGGGGGGGGGGTGGGTCCTGTCCCCTTGAAACGAGAAAAATTGTTGGACCGAGTATAGGAGTAGCATTATGGTGCGCTATTTGTCAAATATCTAGGAAACACACGACTGCTAACTATTTTTGGGTGTGGAATCCCCCCAAGGCATGTTTTGGGGTTTAAAGCCTAAATTTTGACCAAGTCCATTGTAAAGACTCCGCGATTTGTGGGCATGGAGTGTGAAGTCATAATAGAGTCATAGGGTTGTTTGCTCTTGTTTTTGTAATGTAATTTCAGCTTGATAGATCTACCCATGGTTTACGAACCATGGGATTGTATAAATAGAGTGAGGCTCTAAGTGTAGAAAACAGCTAAGAAAGGAGAATAGAAGCATGAGGAGTCTAGGGAAGTGATTGAGTCGAAGTGTAAAGTGTGTCTTTGGGTCGTAGAGTAGGAGAAGGCTCTGCAGTTGAGTGCGCAAAGGCCTAGTAGTTCGTGGTTGAGTGCACGGTCCCTTGTAGTTGAGTGTGAAGGGCAGGTCGAGTTTGTAACCGTTGGAAGCATTAATAAAGAGAAGTTTTATCATACTTCTGTGTATCTTTTCCTGTTTTATGTATTATTGGGTACAAATTGCAAGTTTACTATATATTGGCTACACGAACTCATATGAATGTCCTGTATAAATAAATATAACATAAGGCATCCATTTACATGAAGATAACTAACTGGTGTAAGAAGATAATTAAGATCTCAGGTGTGACTTAGGGAAATAGTGCAGAGCTCTGCTCCAGAAGCGCGGAAACCCCACAGCCCTTGGTTAGGTCTATGCAAAGGAAATCATATTAGGACGTGAGGGATAGGGAAGTGTGCGAAGTAACCTGTGTGAAGGGATTAACAATTGGACCAAGTTAACCCCTCAGACATCTCAAGGGTGCGGAAACCTGGTTCAAACACCCCCCATACTACTTCGGGTGAGACCTCAGTCCACGCTTCGCGGACTGTTGCCGAAGGGGCCAATAATATAGGGATTTGTTTGGCTAATTAACTTCGAACTTGGATTAGGCCCTAACAAGCCAACATATGGTTTTGTTGCCGGGACCGAGATCTACATAGAGATGTTTGATGTCGTATCACTGGAATTCAATTAAGAAAGGAATTGGAGATTGGTTGGAAAGGAAGATTCATGAGTTCGTGGCACAGAAGAACAGGAATCCACTACTATCAAAATAAGAGTGGTTAGACTGCTACTTATACATAGAGATCCATGAAATTTTCTTCGCATCTTTCCCTACTGAGCTATACGATTGGATCACAAAGCTAGCAGAGAGCCAATGAAGGTGCAAGCTCGATAGACCTATTGTGTGGACCCCAGAATTGGTGCACAGATTGGAAGCATCAGAGGATAAGATCATGTGCGTTGTTGATCACTGGCTCGATCGAATTATAGGACGATTCACCACTGAGTTCACGGTAGATATTTCAGTCAGCTATAGTGAGGTAGAGCGACGCTTCCTCAAAGGACCACGAGGTAAGTACGTTAAGTCTTTGAACACTTGGATTAAAATGCTACTATGTAAAAAATGGGTTATGCGAATAAATTGATGTTTGGGGCTACAGGAAGTTGGAGAATCTACAAAAACAAAGGTAGTGCAGAACTAGAAACTAGCCCCTTGATTTCACCTTCGTGAGGGGACAGGGAAGAGCTCACGAAGGTCTCACCAAGAAGTACGATCAATTTGATGAGGGAGATAATTCCGTGCATACCACCCCCACCCACACCACCGCCAGTTTCACCGTCTTCACCCCCATCTTCGCCCAGACCACCTCTGCCACCACTGCGAGTCAATATGTAAAGCACGATAAATTTGCCAGTGTTCAAGGGAGTAGGAAATGAAGATCCGGACCAGTTTTGGTTCGTGATAAAAACTGTATGGGAAGCGCAGGGAGTTAAAAATGAAAATATAAAGAAAGCAACATTGGTCAGTGTTGTGCAGGATCACGCTTTGACATGGTAAATTAAGCATTCCAACGACAATCCGAATGCGGGGATCGTGGATATCCAAACTGTGTTAAACAAAGAATTTAGTAGGCTGAATTTAGAGGCATAATCGATCATTAGGTTCAAGGAAATCACAATGCTACCAGGCGAGACCCCTTGGGAGTTGGATCAGAGACTGAAGTGCACAATTCGCGAAGCTAACATGACGTTGACGGATGGAAAACACTGCGAATGTTTTGTAGCATCGTTAATGCCGCATCTAAGGAATGCGCTGTCACAAAAGAGGCTAACAAATCAGGTCGAGGCCCTAGAGATCGCGATGAGACTGCGCGAGATCCCGATACAGGATCCCAACCTCGGAGTTCAGCAGATTCACACGCAGTTGAAAAACTTGTGCCTTGAGATGTAGAGTCTGAAACAAGATAGGACAATTTTCCAAAAAGTGCGCGACGAGGTATGGTGCATAAAGTGAAAGGGTTAGGGACATGACAAGGACCACTGCCCAGTATTCGCGAATCACCTCATGGGAGGAGGACCAATGCCATTGAGACTAGAGGCACAAGCATGACCTAGCACAACACCTGCATTGTGGTGCACAATTTGTCAAATAGGAGGAAAGCATGCTACAAATAATTGCCATTTATTGCAGAAGTACATGCAAAATTCACAATAGTTGTTCTGTAATTTTTGTAGATCAGTGGGACATGATGAGTGCACATGTAGAAGTTATGAGCTAATGATGGATAGGACTCCTAGCTACAGATTTCAGGCTGAGACACGACCCCTTGACCAAAACGCAGGGATGGCGCGAACTAGATTTCAGGGGTGTAGATGAGGCCAAGGTGGAGGAGGACTTGGAAGAGGTCGTGACAGCTGATATGTTACAATTTCGGAGGGCCAAGACATTATGCCCATGATTATATGAATCTGACACATCCATCATGCATGTATTGTACATTGTTTGATCATGAGACCGAGGATTTCTCACACTGATAGCAAGGCTGTGCGACAAGGGAGCGCTCCAACCTCCCCCGACTCAGAACCTGCAAATGATGAGGTCTAAGTTGCACGAGGAATACCCTAATGTGAATATTGTGCTCTGGAGTGGAATTACGATGGGGGATGACAAAGGCTAACAACCTGAAGATAGTACTTGGGTTCATAAGGCTCCAATGAAAGAACCAGAGTTTAATTTGGAGCATGCTAAGGAAACCTTCATGGAAGCCAAGAAGAGCTTCACTAATGCCTCCACTTCAGGAAGCAAAGACAGATCGGAGCCAGAAATGGATCCATGGATGCTCATGATGTTTTTGGAAACATGCATGAAGCTATTGCGTGACAACAAGGCTACAAAGGGGCTGCAGGAACGCATAAATAGATGTGCCGGCTAGGAGAACCGCGCGTAGTCTGGAATCTCGGAAAACACACAATGAGGATGGGAAGGGAGATGAGATTGACCACGCAAATTGGAGAATATGAGATGGACCAAGTGATTCTGGATCTCAGATTAGACATGAACGTTCTGCCAAAGCAAACATGGGAGCGCATGGGAAGGCCTACACTGCAATGGTATCCTATCAAATTGTGAATGGCGAACCAGCAAAAGATCCTACCTATCGGAAGATTGCAAGGAATCACAGTGGATATCAAAGGAGCAAGCGCGTTAGCAGATTTCGAAGTGATAAAGATTATTGATGACAACAATCCATACCCAATGCTATTAGGAATAGATTGGGTTGCTAACATGAATGGGGTGATAAATCTGAAGAAGCACAAGATGATTTTTGAGAGAAAGTCTCTACTTGTAGTTTTACCTTTTGACCCTGTATAAGGATCGCACTACATAGAGCCCTTGCGCGACTATGAAAGCGATGAAGACTTGGACTGCATTTAGAAGATAATTGCGCGAGAGCAAGACTGGGTAAATCTGACCACGGATGGACGAATCTCATGGGAGCGCGAAAGATCTTGCACCTCGGATTCTGACGAAGAGATAGAGCAATGGTAGAACCGATTACACAAGGTAACCACACTGAACTGTAACATGATGATGAAATCGTTGCGCTACATATCAACGGAGGTAAGGGATCTACCTACTTATGATGGGTTAAGTGAGGTAGACGACTTCATGAATAGAATTGAAAAAGAGGTGCCGGAACAACAATGCTTCAAAGCTTTGAAATGGGTACTATGCGCTATGCCTGTGAGGTGGTGGGTTACGCACCAAGGGAGCTTCAAGGACTGGAATGAATGCAGGAGAATGATGCACATGCGGTTTGGGAAGCTTCAGATGCGATTAAAAAACAAGTATGACGGATGGGATGGTCCACGCATGCACCTTTCCAAGTGGAAAAAGGTCTGTGGGGAAGGTCCATAACTTGAGTGGGTGCGTCTATTCTACCATACCCTAGATGTTATTCCCATGAACTAGTATATAGAGATAAAGCTCCGCCATGGAAGAAGTGAATGGGATATCTTGCGCGGAGGGTTCCTGTTAACCTTCATATTTGAGGATTGTTGGTGGGAAATGTTGATGATGCGCTACAAGCAGTAAAAACAGTTATCTTTAAAATACCCTAGGAGCCAATAACAGTGATTCACCTTGAATGGGCGACCCAGCTGAGCTGCTCGCTGGAGTGTTACGACGTAACCACTGAGGAAGACGACGAGGATCTGTGAAAAGTTAACATTCCAGAAAATGAAGGCTATTGCAAGGTTCAAGGGCCATTGATTGAAGACCCTGACATAACCGCGCTGGTAAAGACAAAGCAGGTGAAAATTAGTATGGAAGCCGAACCTAAGTACGCAACGCTCGGTGATTATTGGGATGACGTGACGGTAGATAAAGTTGTTGAGTTACTCCGCGAGTACCAGGATTTGTTCCCTACCAAAATCACAGACTTAAAAGGAATCATCATAGATTTAGGAATGATGCAGATCACATTAAAGCCCGACACAAAGCCTGTTAAGCAGAGGCCTTACCACTTGAATCTAAAGTACAAGGAAAAGGTCCACATAGAACTGGACAAGATGCTTGCGGCTGGAATCATCGAGCCGATGGAAGAATCCGATTAGGTAAGCCTTATGGTAGTGCAGGAAAATAAGCACAAGGGCGAGATAAGAATATGCGTGGACCTCAGAAAATTGAATGACACATGTGTGCATGACCCATTCCCAACTCCGTTCACAGATGAAGTACTAGAAAATGTCGGGGGGCAGGAAGCATATTCTTTCACTGATGGATTCTCAGGGTACCACCAGATCAAAATCGTGCTAGAAGATAGGAGTAAGACAACCTTCACGACTGAATGGGGCTGCTTTCAATACACCGTTATGTCGTTTGGGCTGAAGAACGCGCCAACCATCTTTTCGCACATAGATGTTGTAGCATTCAAAGAATACATCCACAAATTCTTGAAGGTTTATCTAGATGATTGGACTGTATTTGGATTGGTTAAGCACCATGTAACAAGCTTACGCTTGATGCTGGATAATTTCCGACGACACCAAAGTGCGCTGAACCTCAAGAAGTGTACGTTTCTTGTTACCTTTGGAAACCTGTTGAGACATGTAGTCTACAAATAGGGACTGATGGTAGACCTCGCAAAGATTGCAGTAATTCTGAATTTGGAAGTGCCGCGAAGTGTCAAACAGCTGTGCGCTACCCTGGGACATCCGGTAAACTACAGGAAGTTCATCAAAAGCTATGCCTATATCACTGCGCCAATGGAGAAATTATTGAAAAAGGATGTCACATTCTGCTGGAATGATGATTGCATGAAGAGCCTGGATGTACTAAAAGAGAAATTGGCCTCTGCGCCAATCCTGGTCTTCCCAAAATGGGATGTGGAGTTTCATGTCCATGTTGACACGTCATGTATACTGTTGGGAGCTGTACTAACACAGGAGGGTGGAGAGGGATTGGATCACCCTATCGTGTATGCGAGCCATAGGTTGTCTAAAGCAGAAAATAACTATTCCACAACTGGACGCGGGGGATTGGCTATTGTGTACGTGCTCCAAAAATATCAGCACTATTTGCTGGGAGGACACTTCAAGATGTATACAGATCACTCCGCGCTGAAATCCTTGATCAATAAGCCTGTGTTGTGGGGGCGCATATGCAGGTGGCTCTTATTGTTTCAAGAATATGATTTTGAGGTCATTGTGAAGCCTGGAAGCCTGGACGCTTGAATGTGGGACCCTATCACTTGTTGCGCATTGAGACGGGAGAGGAAACTACTAGTTTTTGTTGTGCGCGTAGTGAACTAACACTTTGAAGATATAATCCACTTTCTGACAACGAGGACTGCACTGAAAGAATACTTTGTCCAGCAGAAGAAGGAACTGGTGGTGCGTACACCTGATTTTTCTGTCATCGTGGGGCACTTATATAAGATGGGCAATGACGAGATATTGCGAAGGTATGTACCTGAATTCGAACGAAGTCAGATCCTTGCCAAAGCGCATGGGGGCACTACAGGAGGACACTATGCAAGGCAAGCGACTGTGCAAAAGATTCTTCACGCAGGGTTGTGGGGGCCAACCCTTCATTAGGATTCAAAAGCACACTGTAAGGCCTATGACATATGTTAAAGAACAGGTAAACCATCGCGGAGGATGAGATGCCTTTGAATATGCAAATGACACTGCAACCCTTTGAAAAGTGGGCAATCGACTTTGTAGGACCTATCAAACCTCAAGGAAAGATGGGCGTGAGATAAATTATCACCGCGACAGAATACCTGACTCATTGGGCCGAAGCACAGCCGGTAAAAGATTGCATGGCTGCCACGGCTGCAAAGTTTCTGTTCGAACACATATTGACTCTATTTGGATGTCCGAAGTTCTTGATGAGCGGTCGTGGTACACATTTCTTGAACGAAACAATCAGTGCTCTAACAGAAGAGTTTCAGGTGTATCATCAGAAAAGCACACCATATCACCCCAAGCCAATGGGACAGTAGAAGCATTTAAAAAAATACTGGAGACTGCACTGGCCAAGGTATGCAATGCACAACGGAGTGATTGGGACCTGTGCGTACCTGCAGTACTATGGGCTTATAGGATAACATGCAAGAAACTGACGGGACAGAAACCTTTTCGGTTGGTTTATGGCATGGAAGCTGTCATGCCAATGGAGTATATTGTGCCTAGTCTATGCATAGCAGTGCTCACAGGTATGACAGACCGCGAAGCCCTGGAAGAGAGGCTTGCACAATTGGAGGAACTCGAAGAGGAATGGTTCTTGGCTGGCTTTCATCAGCAGGTACAAAAGAAGTGCGAAAAGGCCTGGCACGATCACCATATTAAGTTCTGCACCTTCAAGGTAAATGATTTAGTGTTACCATATGACAGTAAGTTTGATAAATTCCTGGGAAAGTTTAGAATGCATTGGCTGGGACCATACGTTGTTCAGGAGGTCACAGACGGAGGCATGGTGTAGCTAGTAAAGCTAAATGGAGAACCTTTCCAGGAAAAGTGAATGACAGTTGAATGAAGCCCTACATAGGTGGCTCGACTATCTGACTAGTCGGCAGAAGCACAGTCTTCACGCTCCATGTAGCCGGACGAAGGCACGAGACTATAAATGTAGGCAGAGGACGCAAGAATAGAGGTAGGGAAGCAATTCCGACACCACGGTCTCGGAACAACAGGTACAGGAGATTTAGTAGGCAGCCACTCAGTGCAGTGTCAACCTTGTAGCTGTTTGAGCAGAGTTGGAGGGACTCCATGCGAAGATCTCTACACTAACAGAGTGACTCAAGGGCGAGTCACGATGTTTGTGTTGGGGGCTTGTTGGGAATGGAATCCCCCCCAAGGCATGTTTTGGGGCTTAAAGCCCAAATTTTGACCAAGTCCATTGTAAATACTTCGCGATTTGTGGGCATGGAGCGCGAAGTCATAATAGAGTCACAGGGTTGTCCACCCTTGATTTTGTAATGTAATGTCGGCTTGATAGATTTACCCATGGTTCACGGACCATGGGATTGTATAAATAGAGCGAGGCTCTAAGTGTAGAAAACAACTAAGAAAGGAGAATAGAAGCATGAGGAGTCTAAGGAAGTGATTGAGTCAAAGTGTAAAGTGTGTCTTTGTGTCGTAGAGTAGGAGAAGGCTCTACAGCTAAGTGCACAGAGACCTAGTAGTCTGCGGTTGAGTGCGCGGACCCTTGCGGCTGAGTGTGCAGGGCAGGTCGAGTTTATAATTGTTGGAAGCATTAATAAAGAGGAGTTTTATCGTATTTCTGTGTATCTTTTCCTGTTTTATGTATTATTGGGTACAAATTGAAAGTTTATTGTTTATTGGCTGCGTGAACTCATATGAATGTGCTGTATAAATAAATATAACATAAGGCATCCATTTACGCGAAGATAACTAAATGGTGTAAGAAGATAATAAAATCTTCGGTGTGACTTAGGGAAATAGTGCAAAGCTCTGCTCCAGCAGTGTGGAAGCCCCACAATCCCTGGTTAGGGTTGCATGAAGGCAAGCATATCAGGACGCGAGGGACAGGGAAGTGCACGAAGTAACCTACGCGAAGGGACTAACAGTTGGATTGAATTAATCCCTCAGACATCTCAAGGGTGCGGAAACCTGGTTCTAGCACCCCCCCATACTACTTTGGGTGAGACCTCAGTTTGCACTCTGCGGGCTGTTGCCGAAAGGCCCAATAGTATAGGGATTTGTTTGGCTAATTAACTCTGAACCTGTGTCAGGCCCCAACAAGCCAACACTATCATCTCCTACAAAAGTTTGTGCAGACTCCGCAACAGCTGTTTTTCAATTTCTGCAAATCAGTAGGTCACGATGAGCACAAATGCCGAAGTTATGAAGTAATGATGGAGCGGACCCCTATATATAGGATGCAACAAAAAAAAATTGGCCTCAAGATCTGGGCATGGGTGTGACATGTGGAGGGTTCCAAGGCCGAGGAAGAGGTTGCATAGGAGGAGATGGAAGGGGTCGGGGCCAAATTATTTGTTACAACTGTGGGGAAGCAGGTCATTTTGCACGTGATTGTCAGAATCTGACACACTCTTCCTGTTAGTATTACAGGCAGTTTGACCATGTCATTGAAGATTTCTTGATACTTATCACGAAGATGTAAGAAAAGAAGACTCAGACCCAACAACCTACCCAAAACATCCAAATGATGAGGTCAGAGCCTCGCGAATATGAGCTTAGTATTAATATTGTTACACAAAGCGGTATTGCCACTCGAGAAGATAAGGGGAAGTATCTAGAAGTTGATTGATGGGTACGAAAGGCTACTGAAAAAGAAGTGGGGTCCAATCTAAGCAAAGCAAAGGAAACCTTTATGGAGGCTAAGAAGAGCTTCACAAAAGCCTCTACATATGGAAGTCAAGGAAAATCTGGAGGAAATGACAACGCGCAGGATGTAGATCCTTCGTTGTTAGAGACATCTTTTGAAGACTTGTATGAAGCTTCTAAGGAATAGGAAAGCAGTGGAAGGACTACAGGAACTTATCGATAATTGTAGGGGTAAAAATAAGCCTCTGCTGGAACAACACACAGTACGCAAGGTTGGAAAAAGCAAGAAGAGAACAGGTCACGAGATGAGATTGACTACGCAAATTGGAGAGTACGATATGGATCAGGTAATTCTTGATCTAGGATCAGTTGCGAACGTTTTTCCAAATCAAAATTGGGAGAGAATGGGGAGACCTATGCTGCAGTGGTCTCCCATGCAACTATGAATGGAAAATCAACAAAATATCATTCCTATGGGGCACCTATATGGGGTAATGGTAGATATTGAAGGAGCAAGCGCCCTAGATGATTTTGAAGTAATTGAGATAGTTGATGATAGTAACCCATACCCTGCACTACTTGGCATTGATTGGGCCTTTGATATGGATGCAGTCATTAATATAAAAAAGCGCAGAATGACATTCAAAAGGAAGGAGCTCAGGGTTATTGTTCCACTAGATCTGACTAAGGGTGCACGATATACTGAACCAGTCCGCGATTATGAAGAAGAAGACGACCTGGATCAGATCTATAAGATCATTGTGTGCAATGAGGACTGGATCAACCCTACTGCGGATGGAAGAATCACATGGGATAGGGACAGTTCCTGCACTTCATATTCTGACAAGGAGCTTGAGAATTGGCAGAACCGACTACGTGAAGTATCGTTTCTATGCTGTAACATGCTAACAAAATTGCTTTGATGCATATCCAATGAGGTATGAAATTTGCCTTATTATGATGGTTTAGAAGATGTTAATTTATTTTTGGATAAGTTTGAAAGGGATGTACTGAAGGAACAATAGTTCCAAGCTCTAGATATTGCACTGTGAGCTACGCCTGCCCGTTGGTGGGGTACGCATAAAGACAGCTTTGTCGATTGGAAGGAGTACTGAAGAATGATGAAGTTGAGGTTTGGGTACACCAATACCTGCTTGGTGGATAAATACATTAGGAAGGACGATCCATGCGAGCATTTGGTGCGATGGATGAATGCATGGGGAGAAGAACCGTAGTCAGAATGGGTTCATATATTCTGTGACACGTTGGATACAATACCAATGAACTGGTATTTGGAAACAGAGTTGCGGCATGGGATCGCAGCATGGGATGTGTTGAAGGAAATTTTTCTATTAACTTTTAGCTCTGAAGATGGGTTTGAATGTATAAATGAAGCACTATAGACGATCAAAGCTGCGATATTCAAAATGTCTGAAGAACCGGTTGCGTGGGTACTGTTATCACCCCAAGAAACTCACCTAGGTTGTAAATCAGTGATGCTCAGGAACATTAAAAATTCAACAATTTTGTTGGATAAAATGATGGATAAATGGAAGATGTGCAGCACCTTTAAGCCAGATAACCACTCCTACTATGATTTACCCCAGACATGGGTGAAGACCCCCCAAACTACAAGGCTTTCAACCACCAGCTACTCACGGTTTAAGGTAAAAGTGATAATGGAGAAGACTGATTGCACCAGCAGATGCACAGAGCTCTGTGATGGCCAACTGCTACCAGTTAGAGGATCTGCAAGACTATTATTCAATAGACAGTGAGGATGACAGCTCTCTGTTATTAGAACAATAGCAACCTGCAAACAATTTTCAATGAACCACTAAACTTTAACATAGAGGTGGGATGACAGCCCCTCTGATATTAAAAATCCACAGCACATCAAATAAATGCAAGCAGGCACAACATAGAACGTAGAAGAAGTGAAAAGCGAGCAGGTGATTGCAAAAGAAGCTTGTATTAGTGGAAATCAAAACCAGAAGCTGCAGGTCTCATAGTATTAACAGTCTCCAGAAGTTAAAAGGCTACAATAAGCTCTCATTCATCAAACACTCATCAAAATACCATTACATTTTTTGCTCTGAGTATATATAGTGTTACAATACAAAACATCTCTATCAAACCATGCGTGGAGGAGCCCCATAAATGGCCACCAACCATATTCATATTTAGAAATGGGCCTCTGATATAAATCTGTCTGAGTTTTAAATAGATTTGACTCTCTCTGGCTCTCTGTGGTCCTCCTTGGGCAAGTGGAATGAGGTATGGGTGAAACCCATAACCATTAAATGCTCTGATTGGATCTGTGGTGTCTTGCTTCCTCCTCGGCCATACTGTTAATTGAAGGCAGCTGCCTACTACGTTGTACTGTTGTGTGCTTGCTTTAATCATCTTTGCGACACTGAGAAATACCGCCCTCCTTGTCATTTTTAAATATCAAAGGCCCACACACATATATCTTTTCTATCAGGTCCGCCCTTTCGGGTCGCAATGCATATCTTAACCAGCCAATCCTCTGTTTCATTGTATTTGAAAATACATGTAAAAATGCCCCAAAATCAATAAAAATAGTTTTGGCGGACTCAAATATTATGCCATTCTGCTAAACATATCGGGTCTGGCCCATCGGGTCGGAGGCATGCATATGATTAAAGCCCCGCCCCCTTCCATTGCCGATAGTGAAATCACCCCGGACCCGGTTATTCATCAAAAATAACTTATAGCGCCATCGGGTCCGGTCTTATCGCATCGCAAACATAAACATTGAAAAGGCCTTGCCCCCTTTGAAAGCGTCGATGTGATATCAGCGATCGCTGCGGACCCGAAATAATATAAAATGTAGCGTTGTATGGCCGTCGGGTCTGGCCCATCGGATCGGAGACTCCTTTGTCACTGCCACTGCCCGCCTCCTCCGATTGCGATATGCCGACGCGATCTGGACCGTTGATCGGCCAGATCCAACGGCTGAGATCAATGCGGATCCTTAAACCTGTAACTTTGATTTTTACATGTTTTGGAGTGTTTTTGCCTCCCGATAGTGTAATTCTGCCCCTCCAAGGGCTTTCCCTTTACAACCATTTCGATCGGTGGAGGCCTTAAGAGGATTTGAACAACAAACATGGATCTCGGGCATGATTATCAGTATATTTGCAGCCTTTGAGAGTGTTTGAATCCATTTTTGATTCTTTTTTTCAGCAAAGCTAACAGTGGCTCCTTCTCGGGATGAGATCCTCCCTGTGAAGTCTCAAGAACCTGCAGATCAATGCCTTTCCAGCAACAAACAAATTAGCCAAAATTCCTAGTGTTCCATTGGGCATGGAGTTAACTACAGCTACACTAAAAACTGATAAAAGCAGAATATTTACAGCTTTTAAGGCCAAAAGACCTTAAATCACATAGTTCTTTAGAAACCGCCCATTAACTAGGCCATCAAAGACTGGTTCTCCTCCCATACTTTTCAGTATGAAGGTATTGTTCCCTTGAATCTGCGAAATGATGAAAAGGCCTGTCCAGAGAACATCGAATTTCCCATGATTACCTTTCTTTTCTTTAAAAGCATCCCATTTCATGACCAAATCCCCAACCTGGAAATTGTTTCTTTTTGTCTTCTTGTCAATGGATTCCTTGACCTTTTGTTGATGTGCTGTAGCTTTTTCAATCAGCTGTTCCCTGATCTGATATAATTCTGTTAGATCAGTGATTCTATTTGCCATATCATCTTCTTCATTCTGCGCTGTCTGGATCAGCTTTTCCACAGGAAGGGTAAGCTGAATGGGAAAAACAGCATCAATACCATATACCAGCTTGAAGGGAGAGCAACCTATAGATCTCTTAATGGTCACTCTGTCCGCCAAAAATGCATACTTCAGCTTGGCATCCCAACTCTTCTTGTTATCCTCTAACAACTTCCTAATAATCCTGATCAGACTTTTATTAGAGGATTCTGCTAGACCATTCCCTTGGGGGTAATAGGAGGTGGAATGGACAAGTTTAATGCTGATTGAATCACACATTTCCACCAACTCTTTTGCCTTGAAGGCTGCTGCATTATCTGTTATAAGCTTATGTGGGCAACCGAATCTGCTGAAAATGTTTTCTGATAAAAATTTCATTACCACATTATGATCGGCCTTCCTTGTTGGGATTGCTTCAATCCATTTTGTAAAATAATCAGTAGAAACTAATATCCACCTGTGCTGGCCACTGGAATGTGGGTTGATTTCACCAATGAAATCCAAGCCCCACTGTTGAAAAGGTCCTTTTGCAATTATTGGCTTTAGGGGCAGGGATTTCAACTGCTGCTTACCTTCAAATCTCTGGCACCTGTCACAAGATCTAACAAAAGCAAATACATCAGAAAATAAAGAGGGCCAATAGTACCCGCTCTGAGAATCTTATGGCTTGTAGTTCTCCAATAGTGATGTCCTCCACACATTCTGTCATGGAACTGCTGCATAACTTCTATTGACTGCTATTTATCCAGGCATCTTAAAAGAACTCCATATGGATCCCTCCAATAAAGCAAGCTACTATTGATACAATATTTCGTTGCCTTGAGCTTTAACGTTCTTGCTTGAATTTGAGAAAATTCTGAAGGAACCTCTAGCTTTAGCAGAAAAATAATTATTGCAGCATACCAGATACATGAAGCTAGGTTCTCGGCCACTGACTGTCCTCTCTGCGTTTCAGCTGTTTCATGCTCTTCTATCTGACCATTTTCTGCTACATTGAACAAGAAATCAATGTCCAAAGACCTGCAATTTTCTTCAGCCAATAGTTTAGCAAGACCTTGACCTCTTACCAGCTTGGTGGGCTTTAGCTCTATGTTGAATTCTATCATTTTTGCAATCCATTTCGCTCTTTTTCCATCAGCATCAGGCTGCGTTAAGACATCCTTTATTGTAGCAGAGGGCACATATGCAACTATTTTGGAATGCAAGATGTATACTCTGAAAGCTTTCAAAGATTTGATAAGAGCATAAGCCTGCTTTTCAATAATATCATACCTTAGTTCAGCATCCCTTAGATTCTTGCTGAAAAAGGCCACTGGATGCTCTTGACCTGCTTCATCTTGCTGCAACAGGACAACTGCAATGGTATCCTTAGAGGCAAATGAGAATATATGAAACTCCTTGCTATAATCAGGGCTTATTAAAGTAGGAGCTTCCATAATAGCCATCTTAATACACTCAAAAGATCTTCTAGCCGCATTAGTCCACTTCACCTCTGCTCCCTTTTTTAACATGGAGGTTATGTGCTTAACCAGCTCATCAAAATTAGGAATGAACCTCCTTACAAAGTTAATTTTGCCAAGAAAGGACTGTATATCTTTCTTTGATCTTGGAAGAGTCAAGGCCTGAATCGCTTTGACTCTTTCTGGGTCAATCTGAACGCCTGCAGCAGACACTACATGCCCCAATAGTTTCCCTTCTTCCAAAGAAAATTGGGACTTTTTGGGATTGAGTGAAATTTCGAATTTTCTGCATTTTAAAAACACCCTTTTTAAATGCTGTAGATGATCATGATGGCTGCCAAAATAAACAATTATGTCATCAAGATATATCAGCACGAATTTATCCTTTTCACCCACAAAAGCAATATCCATAGCGCGCTGAAAGGTGGCTCCAGCATTCATTAGCCCAAATGGCATTTTTGCATACATGAACATGCCCCAAGGAGTGGTAAATGCTGTCTTTTCTTGATCATCTGGATGCACAACGATTTGATTAAAGCCTGAAAACCCATCTATGAAAGACATCACTTTGGCACCTGAGACTTGCTGCAACAAATGCTCCATTTTTGGCAGGGGATAATTATCCTTTTTGGAGCATTTATTTAGATTCCTGAAATCAACGCACAATCTGATTTCTCCATTCTTCTTCCTCACAACAACCAGATTGGCCACCCATTTAGAATATCTGAGAGGCACTATAATCTTAGCAGCCAACAACTTTTTAATTTCTTTCTCAACCAAAGGAAGGAGCATCGGATTCATTGGCCTCAGCTTCTGTTTGAAAGGAGTAGTGCCTTTCTCAAGAGGAATTTTGTGCTGAATTATATTCCTGTCATATGTTTTTAGATCACTGTACTCCCAAGCAAACACATCAGCAAATTGCCTCATTAGTTTGCAATATTCAGCACTCTGATCAACAGATAGATTAGTGGACAAATTTATGAATTTGGGCTGACCTGGACCTCCTATATCATGCTTGCAAACTTCAGATTGATCTTCTTTTTGGGCAGCTTTGTAAGGCACATCATTGTGGTCAAACAATCTCTCAAGAGGAATTAGACCCTTAGGGATATGGTTACTAGGAAGCTGGACTATGCTATTCTTGCCGATTTTATTTTTAAGCTGGGATTTGGGATCTTCTAACAAAGCATCATTATTTTGGTCAATTTGCATTTCAGAGAACTCATCTATGACTTGAAGGAACCTATTTAACTCATCATTGTCATAAAAAACCTTCCAATGGTGGACATTATCAGGCACAGAGGGTCTATATTTTATTTGTACCTCATAAACTAGTTTGGGAGGCGATGGAGGGATGAACAAACTAGCAGAGACAGCAATGGAATCAACAAGCTGATTTTTGGCTCCAGGAATATATGAAATGCAGAAAAAATCAAAGAACTCTTTGACTCTCCATACCTCATGTCTGTAAGCTCTCAGCCTTGGGTGCTTTGCTTGGAATGATTTATTTACTTGCTGAATTATCAGATCAACATCTCCGAACACCTTCAGATTTTTTATTCCTCTATCTTTGGCTTCATGAAGGCCCAACAGTAGTGCTTCATATTCTGCTATGTTGTTTGTCACCTGAAAAACCAACTTCAGAGACAATTGAACTGTTTCTTGTTGTGGAGATACTAGCACCACCCCCGCTCCTGCAGTCTCCTTGGTACATGCTCCATCAAAGAACATCTCCCAAATCTGACCACCTGTATCATGCTCAGCCTGAGCTATTGGTTTCCTGATCTGCAATGCAGCCTTCTGAGATTCTTCTAGTGATATCAAGGCCTAACTCTTCCATGACAGTTTTAGGCATTAGATTGTGGCTGGCCCCTGTGTCTAGTAGGAAATTGTGAAGGATTTTATCATGGATAGTTAATGAAACATAAAAAGATGGAGAACTATTATCAGCAGGTTTAATCATGGGACTAAGCACAATAGCAGGCTTGTCATCTTGCAAATTGACAGAGTCAATGGAGGTTTGTTTAGGCTCTAGTTCAAGGGCCTCAAGGATGGGTTTTCTGAATAATTCACTCTTCACCAATTCAGCCAGAGGCATAGATATTTTCAATTTCTGAATTTCTGACTCAAAACTAAAAGAAGATGATACTTTATCAGAAGTTTTTACCTCTTGAACTGGAGCTTTGAGGGTGATAGGATCAGCTGCTGGTCTTCTTTGCCTGCTATTCTGTGGCATTTTTTGAGCAGCTGCTTCTTGTGCAACATTTTCTTTGACATTCTTTGCATTGGATCTTAGATTATATCTTTGCTGCTGCTCACCAGATTGCAGAACAGCACCACTGTCCCACCTCTGACTGTTTTGCTCTTGCAGCAATGACTCTTCATATTCGGCCAATGTTAAAAATGCAGCGCTGCCTTTATCCTCCAAGCAATGAATTTCATCCTCATATTCTTCAAATTGTTCCTCCTCCATGACTGCATTCTGAAGGGGAGCTTTTACTTTATGATCTTCTTTTGATCCTTCACCCCTTTGCATAATTTGTAGCTGCTCATTTGCTTTTCTAAATGGGCTTGGATTTCTTGGAGCAAACGTGTTTTGCTGCCTTGTTTTGCCTGAAGTCTGCTCCACTTTTAGCTTAGAAATTTTAGCAGCCAATGACTTAATCATCTTAGTAATTTTATCTAATTTAGGCTGTTATGAAACCAGCTCAAGAAAAGATAGAAAAGATAGATCAATGCCTTAGAATTCAGCCTCTTCGAGGGGGCAACCTCCTTTACATTACATAAATGAAAAATTATTGGATGATACAAATGAAAAAACCTCCTTTCTATATATAGGAGTCTAAGGAGTCACAATATAATCCAGCCGACCTAACAATAATAATATAAAGCCACAAAAATAACAATAGAGGGATTCTATGGGGCACATAAATAACAATATGGGGGTAATAGGGGCACAACAATATAAATAAGGGGTATAACTACAATAGTAATGGGGTAATCACTAGTATTATAGGGACCCAACATGCCCCTCTCCTTCAAAAAAGTGTTGTCCTCAACGCTTGAGTAGTTCTGGATACTTCTACACAAAATTCTCATCCTCCCATGTGGAATCTTCAGCAGATAAGTTCTTCCACTTGATAAGATACTCTGAAATTGATCAATTTCGTAGCTGTCGAGTTCTTGTTTCTGTGACTGCTTTCGGTTCCAATATAATTTTTCCTTCCTCTTCAAGTTCTGGCAATATTGTTTGAATTGGGAGCTTGTCGCCTATAACCTTCTTTAAACATGAAACATGGAAAACTGGGTGCAATCGAGAAGCTGCAGGAAGCTCCAATTTGTATGCCATAGTACCAATCTTTTGCAACACCTTGTACGGACCATAATACTTTGGTGATAATTTATTATCCTTCTTAGCTTGCTTTAGGGACATTTGCTTATATGGTTGTAGCCGTAGGAATACCCAATCACCTACATCAAAACTTCTTTCACTGCGATGTTGATCTGCCTGTTGTTTCATTCTATTTTGTGCCAACACGAGGTTATCCTTTAAGAGTTGGAGGACTTGTTGTTGATGTTCGATGTGATGTTCCACTGCCTGAACCTTAGAATTTTCTCTTAAATATGATGTGATGGATGGTGGTTGATACCCATAAAGTGCCATAAATGGGGTCATTTTTGTTGCTGTATGGAAGGAAGTGTTATACCACCATTCAGCCAGAGGCAACCATTTGACCCATTGTGTCTGTTTATCAGATACAAAGCAACGAAGATATCCTTCCAAACATTTGTTTACTATCTCAGTTTTCCCATCAGATTGAGGATGATAAGATGAGCTATGAGCTAACTGAGTACCAAGACAAGAAAATAATTCTGTCCAAAAATTTCCAGTGAAAATGGGATCTCTGTCACTTACAATAATCTTTGGGTTTCCATGTAGCTTTTGAACTGTTTCCATAAATGCAGTAGAAACTGTACTGGCTTTAAATGGATGTGATAATGCACAAAAGTGTGCATACTTGGTAAGTCTGTCAACTACCACCATGATGACACTCTTTCCCTCAGACTTGGGTAAACCTGTGATAAAATCCATTGAAACCTCCTCCCAACGTTGGCTTGGAATGGATAAAGGTTGTAATAGACTCGGTGTCTTAATTGTTTCAACTTTATTTTGTTGGCAAACCAAACATTCCGCCACAAACTTTTGAATATCTGATTTAAGGCCATCCAAAAAAAATTCCTTCTTAACCCTGTGGTAAGTTTTTAAAAATCCTGAGTGCCCTCCTAAGGGAGAAGTGTGCAATTCCATAAGAATCTTTTGTTTTAGCTGGGAATTCTTACAGAGGTATAAGCGATCTTTGTACCATAACGAATCATTTTTCCAGCTAAATGTATCAGAAGTACTGGAATCTTGTTGTAGCTTTCGAATAAGTGCCCACACTTCTTCGTCATTCTTCCATTCCTCCCTTGCTTCATTTATCCAATCTGGTTGGATAATAGAAATGGCACACAACAATGCTTCCACATCCTCATCCTTTCTTGAGAGTGCATCTGCCACCACATTTTGCTTCCCTTTTTTGTAGATGATTTCAAAGTCATAACCCAACATCTTTGTGACCCACTTTTGTTGCTCTTCAGAGGATAATCTTTGTTCTAAAAAGTATTTAAGGCTATCATGATCCGTTTTTACCTTGAAGTGTCTTCCCATTAGGTAGGGTCGCCATTTCTTAAGTGCATGGAGTATTGCCAACATTTCCTTCTCATAAATAGCTTTGCTTAAAAACTTTCCCTTGATTGGACGACTTTCAAAAGCAATGGGTCTTTCATCTTGCATTAGAACAGCACCAATTCCATTTCCTGAAGCATCACATTCCACAATAAAGGTTTTTGTGAAGTCCGGTGTAGCTAAGACCGGTGCTTGGCACATTGCCTCTTTAAGATGTTCAAAGGCCTTTGTTGCTTCTGGAGTCCATGAAAATGAATCTTTCTTCAATAATGTTGTTAGAGGTGCTGCTATTCTCCCATAATTCTTAACAAACTTGCGATAATACCCTGTCAACCCAAGAAATCCTCGCAGATGCTTTATGGATGTGGGGATTTTCCATTCCTTAATGGCTTTAATTTTGCTAGGGTCTACCTTAACTCCTTCATGAGATACAATATGACCCAAATATTCCACCTCCTGGACTCCAAAGAAACATTTGGATCTTTTTGCATATAATTGTTTCTCCTCCAATAGTTGTAGCACCCTGTCAACATGTTCAACATGATCCTTCCAAGACTTGCTGTAGATTAGTATATCATCAAAAAATACTAACACAAATTTTCTAAGGAATGGTTTGAAAATTGAATTCATCAAACCTTGAAATGTTGAAGGTGCATTGGTAAGGCCAAAAGGCATGACCAAAAATTCATAATGACCCTCATGAGTTCTAAATGCCGTTTTCGGAATGTCTTCAATCTTCATTCTGATTTGATGATATCCCGAACGAAGATCCAACTTGGTGAAGTAAATTGATCCATGCAATTCATCCAGTAATTCATCAATGACAGGAATGGGGAACTTATCTTTAATAGTGAGCTTGTTGAGCTCCCTATAATCTGGACACATGCACCATGATCCATCCTTCTTGTGCACCAATACTACTGGAGCTGAGAAAGAACTTTGACTCGGTTGAATTATACCAGCCTCTAGCATTTCTGCAACCATACGTTCAATTTCACTTTTTTGGACATAGGGATATCTGTACGGCCTGATGTTTGGAGGAACACTTCCTGGAATCAGATGAATAGCATGATCATGATCACGCATAGGTGGGAGACCTTTGGGAGTCTCAAATACCTTGGAATGATTGTCCAGGACTTTTTGGAGATCTGGAGAAATAGATGATTCCAATGTGGAAACATCTAGCGAACATAATTGTGCAATTACACCTCTTTGCTCCTTTTTTAGAAGCTTTGTCATGCCATTAGAGCTGATTATCTTTCCTGGTTTCCCTGCAATACCCCTTAATTCAACTTCCTTTCCTTCCGTAGAAAATTTGATGAAAAGTTCTTGAAAATTAAAAGCTATTGTACCCAAGGATTGTAGCCATTGGACTCCTAGTACAACATCAGCACCTCCCATTGGAATGGAAAGCATTGGGCTAGTCAATACATATTCTCCCATGGATAGCTTGATATTATGGCACTTTCCAGAGCAATTTATTGTTCCTCCATTTGCAATCATCACTTGACACTCTGGTGTTGGATATAAGAAGCAATTCAATTCTTTTGCTACCCTACAATGAATAAAATTGTGGGTGCTTCCTGAATCAATCAACACTATTACCTTTTTCTTCTTGATTTGTCCTTCTATCTTGATGGTTTGAGGAGTGGTAATTCCCACCAATGCATTACAAGATATGGTCGGATTTATTTTTTCTTCATCTAGGCTTTGTTCCTGGAGTATATCCTCTTCTTTTGACCTTTCTTGCTCCTTTTCTTCTTCCTCTTCACAATCTATGTAGAATAATTTCTTCTCAGACCACTTATGACCTTTTGTGTATTTGCTATCACAATTGTAACAAAGCCCTTTTGCTCTTTTTTCTTCCAATTGTTGTGGTGTCAACCTTGTAGGTTGTGGAAGACTAGGGGCAACAACACTTCCGTCTTTATAGTTGTGAATGGTATGCTTCCTAGTTGCCATAATTTTGCTTTCCATTTTTCTTGCTAACCTGAATGCCTTCTCTAATGAATCAGGTTCCCAAAGGCGAACATCATGTTGGATATTATCCTTTAAAGACCCTATGAACACATCAATCCTATGCTAACAATGTAAACTTTGAAACGGGAACTGATACTGTTACCCGTTTTGTAGAAGTGGCAAAAAAATGACCCGATTTTCAAAAGTGGTGATGCAGAATACACATGTTTTTTTTAGAACATGGTTTTTGGAACTTTAATTTTTTCATGTGCATTAAGTTTTAGAATGGTAGTGAATGGTAGTGATTTTCATCCTGATTTTAAAAAGTGAGTATTCTGCATCACACCCTTTTTTTAAAAGACCTATTTTTTGACTTTATATTTTCTAGTGTGTGAAATGTAAAAAATTATTTTCTAAATTTGATAGTTTTTGAAGTGGTCATTTTATTCATATTTTCTTGTTCTCTATCTTAATTTTTTTTTTTTTTTTAGTGGGGTTTTTATTGTTTTGCGTTTTTAAATTAGAAAGTCGATAGTTTGAATTTTAGATAATCTACATATTTATACATCCTTAATTAATTTTTCAATCCACATGAAATAATTGTTTCTAAAAAACAACATTTTTTAACAATGGACATAAAAATAACCATTTTTAACATAAATATAACAAAAAAACTAAACGTTTTGATAATTTTTTGCTAGAATTAACATGTCAAAATCACAATTTTTATACAAAAATATTAACTAAAAATGGTCAAATAATAGTTTTTTTTATGAATTTCATGTCAAAAAAATAATAATAACAACTTTTTTTTTTCAAAAACTAATAATTAACTTAAAAATCAATGCGAAAATCACAGTTGTGCTCTCCCCCGCCCACCCCTCCACCGCCACCGCCCCCGCCCACCCCTCCACCGCCACCGCCCCCTCCCCGCCCACCCCGCCCACCCATCCCCCGCCACCGCCACCGCCACTGCCCCCCCGCCCACCCTGCCCACACCCTCCCCACCCCCCCTCCACCGCCACCCCGCCCACCCCTCCACCGCCACCGCCCACCCCTCCCCCGCCACCGGCCCCTCCCCGGTCCCCCCGCCCACCCACACCACCCCCTCCCCGCCCACCGCCACCGCCCCCTGCCCGCCGACCCCGCCCACCTATCCCCCTCCACCGCCCCCTCCCCGGCCGCCCCGCCCACCCATCCCCCACCACCGCCCCCTCCCCGGCCCCCCCGCCCACCCCGCCCACCCATCCCCCACCACCGCCCCCTCCCGGCCCCCCTGCCCACCCCTCCACCGCCACCGCCCCCTCCCCGGCCACCCCTCCCCCTCCCCCTCCCCCGCCCCCTCCGCGGCAGCGGCACCCTCGGGCCGCCTCGCCCCGCCCGACCCGCCGTCGGTCGGGCGGGGCGGGGCGGCCCGGGGGTGGCGCTGCGCGAATCTAGAACACATCTACCCAAATCTTCAAGTAATTTCGAATCAAACAATGAATACTTTATTCTCCCACCTTCACATGCAATTGTTTTATTTCTAGACGCACGTTAGGAGGGACAATGTTGAAAATGGATCCACCTTTTTTAAGAGTTGATCTAGTCTATATACTCGTCGCACTTCATTTTATCCCATTCTCTTCTCTTAAACTTCTCTTTTCATTCCTTTTTTTCTAGTTTGTTTCCTCCTATTTGAATTCTCTCATGCATCCCCCTAGCAACTTCCCCTGAATCCTTCTTCTTATTCCAAGAATGGAGGTGAGACACCTCTTTAGTCTTCCTAGTCAGAATTTGCCTCCAAAATTTCTTAGGAGCTAGCTTAGAGAGGTGTAAGAGATTCCCTTGTCTTTGACGAATGTATTACCTCTTTTTCCTTTTAGTTAGGGCTTTATATATTTTTATCTTGTCCATTTTAAGAGATTCATCAACAGCTTCCTTAATTGCTCTCCTCGCACTTTTACACTCTTTGTCATACCATGGATTGGTTTTGCTATTTCTTTTATTATTTGATATAGGAAAAATAATTTGCAAAATTTGATAACTAATTCTCTAAATCCCTTTCCAAGACTAACACTTGAAAAATCAATTAGGTAACAAACATGCTATTAGATAGAACTATTTGTTTCTTTATTTCACCAAACCAAATTGAAAAAATAATTTTATAAATTAAAAATCAATAATACAATCTTAGAAGCAGTTTAAACCTATTATTATAATCATGATGTGAAATTGAATAGCTAGATTCTTAGCACATCTAATATTCTCTTTTATTCTGCTATCAATGATATCATATTTTCCAACATTTGATACATTGTGCAAGGCCTATCTATATAAAAGGATCATGAAATACAAAAAATGGAGAACCTTTTCCCACGAGCATGTGTGTGCTTGACACAATAGTACTTGCAACAACAAATATTCAACAAGATGCAGACACTTTTAAATTGGTTGTAATTTGGAGAACCTGATCTTTTTTCAACCTTTTGAACTCATTTTTGTATCAGCCATAGCCAATATTATGCTTTGACTTCCTTAAAATTTTCAATGGTTAGAAGAATAAATTACTGATTAGCAGAAATAGTAAGATATGTACAATTTTGGTTTTGTTAATATCACAGTTATGAGATCAAATTACATGTTATAAGTTTAGAAATTTAATTTAAGACATCATTAAATCATTATCCAATATAGCATACAACATTTAACCTTATAAATAGTGTTTTATTAGCACAGGGTCCACATTAAATATATTATTTACTTCTTCCAAATCATCTGGGGAGGGTTTCAAATGGTCTGCCTTCCATACGCTACATGCAGAAAATACATTCCAAATAAGATTTAATTTTATAAATAGTGTTTTTGTTAGTACAGGGTCCACATTAAATATATTACTTACTTTTTTAAATTGTTATACATCTTTACAAAAAAATAAAAAGGCAGTGACATCATTACCATGCAACTCTTGTGTTATAAAGAATACGAAATTCAAATATAAAAGTGTTTATGAATATCAAATATAAAAAATTATATATATCGTATAATTTTTTATTATACATTTTTATACTTTGAAATTCGCATATTTTAAAGCTCCAAATTACTTTTCCATTATTCTAGAGTCGTATAAGACAACCAAGTTGAATAATCAAACACCAACTGGAAACTAAAAGTCCGATATCTTGCGAGAAAACTCGAGCGTTGTACTTAATATGTTATTTCTCAAGTGATTCTCTGTATTCTATGTTTTTAAGAATTCCTAACTAAGAAGTTGTTTGCTAAACCAACCAAAAACCGAGACAATCAGGCACAAAATCATGACAATTTGTAATAAAACAATAACTAATATACTGTATACAATATTGAGGAAAGCTTGATGATGGTAATACAGCAAGGAGAAAAAACTAAAATATTCAGTACCGTAGCAAATAATCCGTCTGAATATATAAACTAGAGCTCACAAGCTCCGAAGCCGGTACGGGTCGATTCCCAGAATCGACCCGCCGCCGGTCGGGCGGGGCGTGGCGGCGCGGGGGTGCGCAGCGCCACCCCCGCGCCGCCCCGCCTCGCCCGACCGGCGGCAGGTCGATTCCGGGAATCGACCCATACCGGCTTCGGAGCTTGTGAGCTCTAGTTCACAAATTTTTGGTTTAGGACGCCATATTTGATGAGAGAGAAACTGTTAAAACTTGCAAAATTGGAATTCAACATCTTTCACTCTATACAGAAGAGAGAGTTACAATCTCTCTCGAGGTGAGGTGATGAGTTGTCATTGCATATCGTCTCCAAATTAATTGAATTTGAGTCCTGAAAAAATCAAGAAAGTAAAAATGGGAAGTTTATATGTGTAGATGGTGGAAAGATTATGGGTTCCCTCAAGTAACATTCGCACGGCATCGTCACGTGGAATACTACACTTTAGCAGCTTGCATTGAAAATGATCCTAAACATTCTGCCTTCCGACTCAGATTTGCCAAAATATGTCATATGATCACGGTTCTCGACGATATCTACGACACCTTCGGAACAATGGAGGAGCTCGAACTCTTAACCGCAGCATTTAAGAGGTGATATCTGGAGAGGCCTATTTCATACATATAATTATTATCTATTTTTAATAACTTTACCTTCAAATTAAGAAAAAGTATACTAATCCTTCTCGATTTTAAATAAATAACTTTCCTTTCGAATTAAGAATATGCATTCTACTAATCGAGTCAACGAATATTACTATTGCATAAATTGTGTATATAATGATCAGATGGGACCCGTCTTCAATAAAGTGTCTTCCAGATTATATGAGAGGAGTGTACATGGCGGTTTACGACAACATAAACGAAATGGCACGAGAGGCACAGAAGATTCAAGGCCGAGACACAGTCAGCTATGTTCGACAATCTGTATGAACAATTATAATAAAGCATACACGTAATACAAATATTTCTTTGTGAGAACCTGGGAAATATTTCACCCATCATGATCAATTAATTTTGTTTCGCTTAGTTAATTTTGTTTTGCTTGTTCATGTGCATGTCCAGTGGGAGGATTATTTTGATTCCTATATGGTAGAAGCCAGGTCGATTTCCACTGGTTATCTTCCGACGTTCGAGGAGTACCTGGAGAATGGTAAAATCAGTTTCGGTTCTCGCATAATGACACTGCAACCCATGCTCACGTTGGGATTTCCTCTTCCGCGTCACATACTGCAGGAAATAGACATTCCCTCACCTCGAGAGAGATTGTAACTCTCTCTTCTGTATAGAGTGAAAGATGTTGAATTCCACTTTTGCAAGTTCTAACAGTTTCTCTCTCATCAAATATGGCGTCCTAAACCAAAAATTTGTGAACTAGAGCTCACAAGCTCCGAAGCTGGTACGGGTCGATTCTCGGAATCGACCCGCCGCCGGTCGGGCGGGGCGGAGCGGCGCGGGGGTGCCAGCGCCACCCCCGCGCCGCTCCGCCCCGCCCGACCGGCGGTGGGTCGATTCCAGGAATCGACCCGTACCGGCTTCAGAGCTTGTGAGCTCTAGTTTATATATTCAGACGGATTATTTGCTACGGTACTGAATATTTTAGTTTTTTCTCCTTGCTATTTCCTGCAGTATGTGACGCGGAAGAGGAAATCCCAACGTGAGCATGGGTTGCAGTGTCATTATGCGAGAACCGAAACTGATTTTACCATTCTCCAGGTACTCCTCGAACGTCGGAAGATAACCAGTGGAGTATTCCAGGAGTACCCAACGTGACGTGGGTCATTATTTGGTCTTATCATAAGCTTCTTTGTTTATTCATCAACGATGCTATAATATTCCACATCATGATGGGCTTCGTCATCCACTCCAGTTGTCTATTGCACTATGAGATGCAACAAAGTTGTCATGTTTACTCTTATCTTTAAATTTTCAGAGTATTTTGAAATGCGGCAGATAAGCACTAAATTAAACTCATTGAGATGTACTAAATTGCACCTAACAACTCATTCTACCGGTTAAGCTGAAGTTTCCTTGAGGCATAATTAGGGAAAAACCATGAAATGAGAATGTCTTCACATAAAACTGCCTCTTTTTCAAATTAAAGTAGTATTTGTACTGCATAGACAGTTCATTACGTACTTCTGTCATGATCAATGTAAGCCAATAAACAGTCAGGAAGCTGCGTAGTCCGCCTTTTCATTTGCCTTCTTAGATTTTAACTGCTCTAGATGTGCATATGAGCTACTACAATTATTTGTTCCAGATCAGCGCATTCTATAGCCACTATCAATAACCTTGTAAGGCAAGCACCTGTTTTCCAGGGCAGCAATCTAACTTTTTTGTTTTTTTGGTATTTTCTGGGTCAGTTGTGTTCATCCGAATAGATTTCTTGAAATCTTAATTTTGAGTTGTATAATCTGTATAAGTGGAGTGTCGTAAAGCTTTTTCAGAATGATAAATCTATTTATGATTTTAAAAAACTAAATGCCATTCATTGTTGGGTGGATTCAGTGTCCTTTATTAATGGAGTAGAGATAGCTAGAGCCTCATGAACTAACATAATATTAAGACAATTTTGCACAATATTTTTGAAAGACACCTTACCCAGATGTTCAGAGGAGGAAAGAAAGGTGTTGGCACACACCGAAAGCCCATTAACAACTTTCATACTAGCACCAGAACTATGGAAGGAGGATGTGGACGTCACACGAACAACCACCGCGACACTGAAATCATAGACATATTCGAATCATTACATATTCGAATCTTCTTAACGAATTTCCAATATTTTTCCTCTGATCCTGGCGAATTTCGTAACTATGGAATAGATAGGTTAGTGAAGCAGTATAACTATAATAGTTTTTTTCCATTTCCCCTTCAATCTGGTGATTCAAAAACCTCTAGAACATCTAAAACTTTGAAGTTTAATACCTATAATCTAAATTTACAAAAATCCCTACACAATTTTATCATAATCTTACGAAAATTTTCATAATTTTCAAAAAAAAAAAAAAAAACCAAACCAACTAACTAAACTCCTCCTCCTCCTTTCCGTAACCAAAATAATGAAACAATAAAATGGAAATTTGGAGTGCATGTTAAAACGGAATCTGCAAGGGCGTTTCTGTGTAATAGGATTTTTTTCACATCATTAACGAAATTATTCAAGCTCCATTCAATATGTCTAATTTATTTTCTTACGAGGTTAGTATTTTATCTGTGGTGCGAGGGATGAGTCAGATGCACGCTAATTTCAAATTCCTCACGGAAAGATTTGCTACAAACCATACTATTCATGATAGTTCTAGTTATATGAATATGTAGGTTTGCTACAAACCATACTATTCATGATGGTTCATATTATTCAGGATGGTTTTATGATGGTTTTAGTTATTATTGTTCGAATGGAAATTCGTTAAGAAGATTCGAATATGTAATGATTCGAATATGTCTATGATTTCAGTGTCGCGGTGGTTGTTCGTGTGACGTCCACATCCTCCTTCCATAGTTCTGGTGCTAGTATGAAAGTTGTTAATGGGCTTTCGGTGTGTGCCAACACCTTTCTTTCCTCCTCTGAACATCTGGGTAAGGTGTCTTTCAAAAATATTGTGCAAAATTGTCTTAATATTATGTTAGTTCATGAGGCTCTAGCTATCTCTACTCCATTAATAAAGGACGCTGAATCCACCCAACAATGAATGGCATTTAGTTTTTTAAAAGCATAAATAGATTTATCATTCTGAAAAAGCTTTACGGCACTCCACTTATACATATTATACAACTCAAAATTAAGATTTCAAGAAATCTATTCGGATGAACACAACTGACCCAGAAAATACCAAAAAAACAAAAAAGTTAGATTGCTGCCCTGGAAAACAGGTGCTTGCCTTACAAGGTTATTGATAGTGGCTATAGAATGCGCTGATCTGGAAAAAATAATTGTAGTAGCTCATATGCACATCTAGAGCAGTTAAAATCTAAGAAGGCAAATGAAAAGGCGGACTACACAGCTTCCTGACTGTTTATTGGCTTACATTGATCATGACAGAAGTACGTAATGAACTGTCTATGCAGTACAAATACTACTTTAATTTGAAAAAGAGGCAGTTTTATGTGAAGACAATCTCATTTCATGGTTTTTCCCTGATTATGCCTCAAGGAAACTTTAGCTTAACCGGTAGAATGAGTTGTTAGGTGCAATTTAGTACATCTCAATGAGTTTAATTTAGTGCTTATCTGCCGCATTTCAAAATACTCTGAAAATTTAAAGATAAGGGTAAACATGACAACTTTGTTGCATCTCATAGTGCAACAGACAACTGGAGTGGATGACGAAGCCCATCATGATGTGGAATATTATAGCATCGTTGATGAATAAACAAAGAAGCTTATGATAAGACCAAATAATGACCCGCGTCACGTTGGGTACTCCTGGAATACTCCACTGGTTATCTTCCGACGTTTGAGGAGTACCTGGAGAATGGTAAAATCAGTTTCGGTTCTCGCATAATGACACTGCAACCCATGCTCACGTTGGGATTTCCTCTTCCGCGTCACATATTGCAGGAAATAGCAAGGAGAAAAAACTAAAATATTCAGTACCGTAGCAAATAATCCGTCTGAATATATAAACTAGAGCTCACAAGCTCCGAAGCCGGTACGGGTCGATTTCGGGAATCGACCCGTACCGGCTTCTGAGCTTGTGATCTCTAGTTCACAAATTTTTGGTTTAGGACGCCATATTTGATGAGAGAGAAACTGTTAGAACTTGCAAAAGTGGAATTCAACATCTTTCACTCTATACAGAAGAGAGAGTTACAATCTCTCTCGAGGTGAGGGAATGTCTATTTCCTGCAGTATGTGACGCGGAAGAGGAAATCCCAACATGAGCATGGGTTGCAGTGTCATTATGCGAGAACCGAAACTGATTTTACCATTCTCCAGGTACTCCTCGAACGTCGGAAGATAACCAGTGGAAATCGACCTGGCTTCTACCATATACGAATCAAAATAATCCTCCCACTGGACAGGCACATGAACAAGCGAAACAAAATTAACTGATCATACTGGGTGAAATATTTCCCCAAGTTAAGGTTCTCACAAAGAAATATTTGTATTACGTGTATGCTTTATTATAATTGTTCATACAGATTGTCGAACATAGCTGACTGTGTCTCGGCCTTGAATCTTCTGTGCCTCTCGTGCCATTTCGTTTATGTTGTCGTAAACCGCCATGTACACTCCTCTCATATAATCTGGAAGACACTTTATTGAAGACGGGTCCCATCTGATCATTATATACACAATTTATGCAATAGTAATATTCGTTGACTCGATTAGTAGAATGCATATTCTTAATTTGAAAGGAAAGTTATTTATTTAAAATCGAGAAGGATTAGTATACTTTTTCTTAATTTGAAGGTAAAGTTATTAAAAATAGATAAGAATTATATGTATGAAATAGGCCTCTCCAGATATCACCTCTTAAATGCTGCGGTTAAGAGTTCGAGCTCCTCCATTGTTCCGAAGGTGTCGTAGATATCGTCGAGAACCGTGATCATATGACATATTTTGGCAAATCCGAGTCGGAAGGCAGAATGTTTAGGATCATTTGCAATGCAAGCTGCTAAAGTGTAGTATTCCACGTGACGATGCCGTGCGAATGTTACTTGAGGGAACCCATAATCTTTCCACCATCTACACATATAAACTTCCCATTTTTAGTTTCTTGATTTTTTTAGGACTCAAATTCAATTAATTTGGAGACGATATGCAATGACAACTCATCACCTCACCTCGAGAGAGATTGTAACTCTCTCTTCTGTATAGAGTGAAAGATGTTGAATTCCACTTTTGCAAGTTCTAACAGTTTCTCTCTCATCAAATATGGCGTCCTAAACCAAAAATTTGTGAACTAGAGCTCACAAGCTCCGAAGCCGGTACGGGTCGATTCCCGGAATCGACCCGCCGCCGGTCGGGCGGGGCGGGGCGGCGCGGGGGTGGCGCTGCGCACCCCCGCGCCGCCACGCCCCGCCCGACCGGCGGCGGGTCGATTCCGGGAATCGACCCGTACCGGCTTCGGAGCTTGTGAGCTCTAGTTTATATATTCAGACTGATTATTTGCTACGGTACTGAATATTTTAGTTTTTTCTCCTTGCTGTATTACCATCATCAAGCTTTCCTCAATATTGTATACAGTATATTAGTTATTGTTTTATTACAAATTGTCATGATTTTGTGCCTGATTGTCTCGGTTTTTGGTTGGTTTAGCAAACAACTTCTTAGTTAGGAATTCTTAAAAACATAGAATACAGAGAATCACTTGAGAAATAACATATTAAGTACAACGCTCAAGTTTTCTCGCAAGATATCGGACTTTTAATTTCCAGTTGGTGTTTGATTATTCAACTTGGTTGTCTTATACGACTCTAGAATAATGGAAAAGTAATTTGGAGCTTTAAAATATGCGAATTTCAAAGTATAAAAATGTATAATAAAAAATTATACGATATATATAATTTTTTATATTTGATATTCATAAACACTTTTATATTTGAATTTCATATTCTTTATAACACAAGAGTTGCATGGTAATGATGTCACTGCCTTTTTCTTTTTTTGTAAAGATGTATAACGATTTAAAAAAGTAAGTAATATATTTAATGTGGACCCTGTACTAACAAAAACACTATTTATAAAATTAAATCTTATTTGGAATGTATTTTCTGCATGTAGAGTATGGAAGGCACACCATTTGAAACCCTCCCCAGATGATTTGGAAGAAGTAAATAATATATTTAATGTGGACCCTGTGCTAATAAAACACTATTTATAAGGTTAAATGTTGTATGCTATATTGGATAATGATTTAATGATGTCTTAAATTAAATTTCTAAACTTATAACATGTAATTTGATCTCATAACTGTGATATTAACAAAACCAAAATTGTACATATCTTACTATTTCTGCTAATCAGTAATTTATTCTTCTAACCATTGAAAATTTTAAGGAAGTCAAAGCATAATATTGGCTATGGCTGATACAGAAATGAGTTCAAAAGGTTGAAAAAAGATCAGGTTCTCCAAATTACAACCAATTTAAAAGTGTCTGCATCTTATTGAATATTTGTTGTTGCAAGTATTATTGTGTCAAGCACACACATGCTCGTGGGAAAAGGTTCTCCATTTTTTGTATTTCATGATCCTTTTATATAGATAGGCCTTGCACAATGTATCAAACGTTGGAAAATATGATATCATTGATAGCAGAATAAAGGAGAATATTAGATGTGCTAAGAATCTCGCTATTCAATTTCACATCATGATTATAATAATAGGTTTAAACTGCTTCTAAGATTGTATTATTGATTTTTAATTTATAAAATTATTTTTTCAATTTGGTTTGGTGAAATAAAGAAACAAATAGTTCTATCTAATAGCATATTTATTACCTAATTGATTTTTCAAGTGTTAGTCTTGGAAAGGGATTTAGAGAATTAGTTATCAAATTTTGCAAATTATTTTTCCTATATCAAATAATAAAAGAAATAGCAAAACCAATCCATGGTATGACAAAGAGTGTAAAAGTGCGAGGAGAGCAATTAAGGAAGCTGTTGATGAATCTCTTAAAATGGACAAGATAAAAATATATAAAACCCTAACTAAAAGGAAAAAGAGGCAATACATTCGTCAAAGACAAGGGAATCTCTTACACCTCTCTAAGCTAGCTCCTAAGAAATTTTGGAGGCAAATTCTGACTAGGAAGACTAAAGAGGTGTCTCACCTCCATTCTTGGAATAAGAAGAAGGATTCAGGGGAAGTTGCTAGGGGGATGCATGAGAGAATTCAAATAGGAGGATTCTCATAGATATGATTGCGCTTAGTTAAAAAACAACCGTGCATATTCATTGAACCCTTATGCTTTGGAACAATACAAATATTAGGATTGGATAAGTTCTTTAGTGATGAATACGCCCTTTGGTTGGAAGTCCTCACATGTATAGTGTATTTCAAGACCATATTACACTTCATGGACTCTTAAAGACTATTGTAATATATTGTATTTTATTATATGATACTGTGAAGGATGCCTCTTAGGTCAGCAATGGTCCAAGTAGCATGTTTTTGAAAAATTAATTGTATATATTAAATTTGTTATTTATTATGTGAATGTTTGAGCAACGATATCTATATTTGGTCGAGCTCTATTATTTTGTCTGTACTCCAATTATATATAGTTAGCATTATAGTTTTGATGAAAATTTTAAGGTGACGTTAGGTTGCCTTCGCATCCCCGACTACAGGTTTCGAGGGTGGACGTCAGCTTGTATGTGTGATACAACGGACAGAGAGACAGTACGCGACAGAGAGACTCGGCAAAGTGAAAAGACGCAGACATTCTCCATTGATGGGCAGCTTGGGTTTTACCAATTCCACGCATCAAATGATGATCCACATTACCAATTCCACGCAGCGGCACCCCCAAGCTGCCCCGCCCCGCCGGACCGGCGGCGGGTCGATTCCAGTATCAACACTTTCGTTCTGAAGCTATATTTTGCAGGAAAATTTCGTAGTCACTGCCATTTTTAAAACAGCCGCAAAATTGACACCTAAAAAAATAAATCATTATTCCAGTATCAACACTTTCGTTCTGAAGCTATATTTTGCAGGAAAATTTCGTAGAAAATTTCGTAGTCACTGCCATTTTTAAAACAGCCGCAAAATTGACACCTAAAAAAAAAACATCGTTCCAGTATACACACTTTTCGTTTTGAGCACTGTTTTTGTGGTTTTTTTGGGGTTTTTGGGCCAGAGTTCCCGTTTTGAGTTTATAGTTCCCGTTTCAAAGTTTACATTGTTTGCTACTCTGGAATATCTTTTACCCTTATGTTCAGGTTTTGGAACTCCTCAATGTGCTCCATTATTGAACCCTTTTGTTTGAGACTTATCAATTGGCTAAAAAAAGTGTTGCATTTTGTATCCTCATAATGTGCTATCAATTCTTCTGTAAAAATTGCCCAAGTGATAAATTGTTTACAAGAACAAAGCCATTGATACCATACAAACTGATTTGGTTCCAAATATACAGTTGCCATACGTAACTTTTGTGCGTTTTTCACATTATTGAGATCAAAGAATTGCTCCATCTGTAATATCCATGTGGCGGGATCCTTGCCATCAAACTTCCTCATATTGATTTTTGGAATATGGTGATTCTTCGATCCAACATTAGCGTCTATGGAATCATGATTAACATTTCTTTTGTTCTCATCATGAGTTTCCTTTACTACCTTTTCACCATTAGTAAGTATTTCTTGTAGAAAATTTGTCAAATCTGTCTTCAAATCTGCCATGCCTGTCTTCAAATTTGTGTTCAAATATATCTTCAAATTGTCCATCTTAGCTTCCATGCCATTCATCTTAGCTTCCACACCATTTATCTTGGCTTCTGTTAACTTTTGTGAGCGTGACATTTGTTGCACTTGTTCTTGTAATTTTGATATATCATGTAGCATTTCTTCCTCTTCTTCATGAGTCATGCTAGAGCTTTCAAGTTCCTTACTAGGTGTTTGCATTTTCTTTCCTTGGGACATCAGTTACCGATAATAATTCTCTACTATGCCCTTTGAATTCCTTCAAAATAAATTTTCAAACCAAGCTTAAGAAAAAATTTAAAAAAATCTACACACCTTTTTTCACTTTGTAGGAGCTTGATATTGTCTCTGATGTATCTCTGTACTTTCCAATCATCTAGTTCTGAATTTGTGACCTGTAGTAGCTCTCTGTGTCCTCTTTCCAATGCCACCAGTCTAATCCAAATTGGATTCTCCAAGAAAGAGTTATGCACAATCTCCCAAGATGACCTGATTATAGACCTTTCCAGAAGAGCGAACTTGTATGAAGTGCCACGTGTACAATTTTCGATCTTTGGTTCTGTAAAATATATACAAGAAACTACAGTCCGTCCTCTTTCTGTATCTTCTTACGAAATTTCAATCTGATTCCTAGAGAGAAAGTTATGACGATTTTCCCCAGGTCACCTGTTTTGAATGTAATTCAAGAGTCTGCAAAAAGACCAACTTCCTCAGATCATATCTCCGTAAATATCACGCGAAAAGCTCTGAAATTTGGACCCAAGGTTCAACGCGATTTCTTCTAAAATGGTTTTTTTTTGTGACTTCTGAAACGTCACAGAAAAAAAGTTATATCAAAAATGCCACGATGACCTGTTTGGAGCAGCAAACCCTAGAATCCAAAGCTCTGATAACAGATGTTATGAAACCAGCTCAAGAAAAGATAGAAAAGATAGATCAACGCCTTATAATTCAGCCTCTTCAAGGGGGAAACCTACTTTACATTACATAAATGAACAATTATGGGATGATACAAATATCAAAACCTCCTTTCTATATATAGGAGTCTAAGGAGTCACAATATAATCCAGCCGACCTAACAATAATAATATAAAGCCACAAAAATAACAATATGGGGGTAATAGGGGCACAAAAATATAAATAAGGGGTATAAATATAATAGTAATGGGGTAAACACTAGTATTATAGGGACCCAACATAGGCTCTGAAGTTGATGCAGGGGAAGAGGAAGCCTCACCTATCGGCTTTCTTCTATCAACTTGACTCTTTAACTTTTGTGCTGCCAAAATATTGGATTTGACCTCCAGGGCTGCCTCTTGCATATCACCCAGAGTAGCACATCGTCTTTCTCTCAACAATAAGAAGAAATCAGAGTCAAAAGCATTGGCATATGTGAGTTTAGCAGCAGTGGGGGTAGGCTTTACCTCAGCTGGTATTTTACCGTACATTATATTAAATCTTTTATTGAAGTCAGGCAAAGACTCACCCTTTTCTCTTTTCAAGTTTCCAAACTCTATATGATAATACAGCAGGTCCTTCTTATCTCCCCATTGCTTCAAAAATGCATCATCTAATGCTTCAATATCTATTATGGATCCTTGGGGTAATTCTCTGAACCACTTCCTAGCCTCACCATCAAGGCTTTGGACAAACACTCTCATCCATACATCATTCTCACTAATAACTAAATTATCAGCATAACTGTAAAAGGCTTCAAGATGTTCTTCTGCTGTCACTCCCTCTGTTCCAGTAAACTTAGGCATATATTTTTGATATTCTCCCACAGGCATAGGATTTAGAGGTACAGGCAATACCAAAGGTCCATATCTAGTAGCAACAATCCTCTCAATCCTAGTAGGTGCTTTATGTCCTGCCATGTTTGGAATATGTGGAAGAACACTAGCAGATGGAGCAGTAGGAAATAATGTAATGGATGGCAGAGATATTGGGATGTTTTGGACAGTATGGGAAGCTTTCTTTGGACTGAGATTCAAAGGGGAACTAAATGGACAAGGAGCTTTATGAATCTCTGCAGGTTTTTCTTCCTTAGCAATACTAGGCTCTAAATCTTCAAACTGTGTATCCTCAACTAAAAACTTCTCAAGCAGAGACAAATAAGATTTCTTGGGCTTACCTGATCCTGATGCTCCTTTTTGTGATGTTTTCTTCGGGTTAACAATCTTCTTAGGGTCAGGTACTTGAACAGCTGGAGACTTCTGCGGATTTCTTCTAGTATGCCTCACAAACTGAGCCAAAACTTCAAAGTGGAGTCGCCAAAGGATGGCCTTCCTCCAGTGGAGTCGCCAGACAGATGTTTACAACCAAAATCTATGTTCAAGCCTTGTCTGTCATCAAAATCTTGAAGTTGTGTCGTCTCCCAGGGAAGCTGAGCTTCGATTCTCCTCTCCCCAGCAACGACGCCAATTAATGTTATCACCCCAAGAAAATCACCTAGGTTGTAAATCAGTGATGCTCACGAACATTAAAAATTCAACAGTTTTGTTGGATAAAATGATGGATAAATGGAAGATGTGCAGCACCTTTAAACCAGATAACCACTCCTACTATGATTTACCCCAGACATGGGTGAAGACCCCCCAAACTTCAAGGCTTTCAACCACCAGCTACTCACGGTTTAAGGTAAAAGTGATAATGGAGAAGACTGATTACACCAGCAGATGCACATAGCTCTATGATGGCCAGCTGCTACCATTTAGAGGATCTGCAAGACTATTATTCAATAGATAGTGAGGATGACAACTCTCTGTTATTAGAACAACAGCAACCTGCAAACAATTTTCAATGAACCACTAAACTTTAACATAGAGGTGGGATGACAGCCCCTCTGATATTAAAAATCCACAGCACATCAAATAAATGCAAGAAGGCACAGCGTAGAACGTAGAAGAAGTGAAAAGCGAGCAGGTGATAGCAAAAGAAGCTTGTATTAGTGGAAATCAAAACCAGAAGCTGCAGGTCTCATAGTATTAACAGTCTCCAGAAGTTAAAAGGCTACAATAAGCTCTCATTCATCAAACACTCATCAAAATCCCATTACATTTTTTGCTCTGAGTATCTATAGTGTTACAATACAAAACATCTCTGTCAAACCATGCGTGGAGGAGCCCCATAAATGGCCACCAACCATATTCATATTCAGAAATGGGCCTCTAATATAAATCTGTCTGAGTTTTAAATAGATTTGACTCTCTCTGGATCTTTGTGGTCCTCCTTGGGCAAGTGGAATGAGGTATGGGTGAAACCCATAACCATTAAAAGCTCTGATTGGATCTGTGGTGTCCTGCTTCCTCCTCGGCCATACTGTTAATTGAAGGCAGCTGCCTACTGCGCTGTACTGCTGCATGCTTGCTTTAATCATCTTCGCGCCACTGAGAAATACTGCCCTCCTTGTCATTTTTAAATATCAAAGGCCCACACACATATATCTTTTCTGTCGGGTCCGCCCTTTCGGGTCGCAATGCATATCTTAACCAGCCAATCCTATGTTTCATTGTATTTGAAAATACATGTAAAAATGCCCCAAAATCAATAAAAATAGTTTTGGCGGACCTCAAATATTATGCCATTCTGTTGAGTCTTGAAAATGTCATTCATTTGCATTACACTTTCACTATTATGTCCATTATATCACTTCCATTTCACCTCCATTTCACTACTATGTCACCACATTCATCCCACTTTCATTATCATTGGGCCACCTTTATGTTTTTCCAATCTTTATTATTTCTAAGCCTTTTAAGTGAATTTGTGGTTAAACATTAGAAAATAATGTGCATATGCTTATACCTAACAAATGGGTTGAGTTTGTTGACATGTGTAGGTTGAAAGGAGGCTTCTAGAAGACCCTTATGTGGCACTCTAAGGCCAAATTCGAATTTGGTTGGAAAGAATCATGGGATCATGAGGATATGTGTCACATATCCTAATTGTATTGTAACTCTAAAAAGACATGTGTCTTATCAGTTCCTATTTTGATTAGGACTCTAGAGGTAGAGGGAGAGATTCATGGACTATCATTAATGAGATGGCTCTCATCTTTTTGTATAAATAGGAGATCTCTCTCCTTCATTTGCTAGTCTTTCATTTAGTCTTTTCTTAGTCCTTTTAGCTTGTTAGTCCCATGGCTTTTGAAAGCTTTTGTACTTTGTACTTTTGAAGAAATTGAATAAAGCTTTGATGTTCTCAACATGGAAGGAGATGTGAAGTAGATGTCATGGAGCATATTAGGATGTAAGTAGAGTAGATTTCATTTTGTAAATATTGCTTTGTAGAATGTAAGATAGATTAGATTTTCATTCATGCAATTTTAATTTATGCAAGTGTGTTTAATTTTGCTTTGATTTCATAGGTGGTAGGGGGCCCCTGCCTTGTACAGATGTCTTTGTTGTATTTGCTTTATCTCTAATGGGATTTTCAGTTGTCATATTCATAAGTTGCTGCCTTTATTTTATTTTTCTAGCTTGATTTCTAAGTTTAGTTTCTCAAGTTGTATGCTAACATATTGATGGTCTCCTTATCATAAGTTGTTCATCTTTAAGAGATCAGAATACTAATAAATCACAGCTTGCTTTGAGTAGTTTTTGACTTATATCACTAACTCTTTCTTCACTTGTTACACATTACAATGTATGTTGGAAGCAGAATGTTGGAGAAAGGCAAAGTGGTGTTATAATTTGTCATCTTAGAGCTTGATTACTTTTTAGACTTATATCTAACTACTTCTTAATCGTGTTTCACATAGTACTATATGTTGGAAGCAGAGTGTTAGGAAGAGATGAACATTATAATTGGTCTTTAAAGTGGTTTTTCTTACCTTTTTATTGCAGCAGCATGAGTAGTGACTAGTGCCATTAGAAAGTGGTTTTTATGCTTTGCTTTCAGTTTCATTTCAAGTTATTTCTTTCAAGCTCTTTCTTTGCAAGTTTAGAAGGTAGTTAGAAACCACCAGTTACACACACTCACTCATTTAGAAACCACCATACACACACAAATCACTCATTTGTTTATAAAACCATTACTATAAACAAAATAAACTATAAAACAACGAAGTAAGAAAAAGGTTAACTAAACACATATAGTGCACCACACTTCATCAGTTTACGATACCCGGATTGATAATTTATGTAGAGCAATTTAAGACGTTAAATTGACTAGACACATTCTGCTATGGAAACATATCGGGTCCGACCCATCGGGTTGGAGGCATGCATATGATTAAAGCCCCACCCCCTTCCATTGTCGATAGCGAAATCACCCCGGACCCGGTAATTCATCAAAAATAACTTATAGCACCATCGGGTCCGGTCTTATCGCATCACAAACATAAGCATTGAAAAGGCTTTTCCCCCTTTGAAAGTGCCGATGCGATATCAACGATCACTGCGGACCCGAAATAACATAAAATGCAGCGTTGTATGGTCGTGGGGTCCGGCCCATCGGATCAGAGACTCCTTTGTCGCTGCCACTTCCCGCCTCCTCCGATTGCGATATGCCGATGCGATCTGGACCGTTGATCGGCCAGATCCAATGGCTGAGATCAATGCGGATCCTTAAACCTGTAACTTTGATTTTTACATGTTTTGGAGTGTTTTTGCCTCCCAATAGTGTAATTCTGCCCCTCCAAGGGATTTCCCTTTACAACCATTTCGATCGGTGGAGGCCTTAAGAGGATTTGAACAACAAACATGGATCTCGGGCATGATTATCAGTATATTTGCAGCCTTTGAGAGTGTTTGAATCCATTTTTGATTCTTTTGTTCGGCAAAGCTAACAGGTACATCCACATTGGAGTACTCAGTTGTGCCATGCGCTCGAATGTTATAATTTGACCGCAAAGGAGGTTGGAAAGATCCCAAAAATATCAACATCCATGAGTCTGAAGGACAACGCAAAGGCGAGGGACCTCAGGTGGAGATACCCAATCTATCAGAGCCTTTAAAGACTAATAAAGTAAATATTGGATTAGATGCGCAACTAAAGTTTGTGAAGATCAACGACTATTTGGATGAAGATACCGTTGATAAAGTTGCGAATTTGTTGCGTGAATATCAGGATTTGTTTCCCACCAAGTTATCAGATCTGAAAGGGATAGTAGGGGATCTGGGCATCACGAAGATTAATTTAAAACCATATGCGAAGCCAGTAAAGCATCGCCTCTACCGATTAAATCCCAAATATAAAGAAAAGGTACACAAGGTATTGGATAAGATGCTGGAAACTAGGATCATTGAATCTGTGGAGGAGTCTGACCGGGTGAGTCCCATGGTGGTTCAAGAAAAGAAGCAACAAGATGAAATTTGGATATGTGTAGACTTGAGGAAGCTGAATTACACATGCATTCATGATCCATTCCCTACGCCATTTATAGACGAAGTACTACAGAATGTTGGAGGGCAGGAAGCCTACTCGTTCATAGATGGATTCTCAGGGTACCATTAGATCAAGATCGAGCCGAAGGATCAGAGCAAGACTACTTTCACAACTGAGTGGGGCTGCTTTCAATACACAGTGATGCATTTTGGACTAAAAAATGTGCCTACAATCTTTTCACGAGTGGTAGTTGGGGCTTTTAAGGAATTTATCCACAAAATTTTCGAGGTCTACTTTGATGAATGAACCGTGTTTGGGTTGGTCAAGCGCCATGTTGATATTTTGCACCTCATGTTGGATACCTATCGAAGGCATCAAATAACCCTTAACTTGAAAAAGTGCATATTCTGTGTACCGTATGGGATACTATTGGGTCATGTGGTTTGCAAGAAGGGATTGATGGTAGACCCTACCAAGATTATAGTCATTGTCAATTTGGAGACCCTGAAGAATGTTATGCAGCTATGTGCAACGTTGGGCCATACTAGATATTACAGGAGTTCATCAAGGCATATGCGCACATAACTGCGTCGATGGAAAGAATGTTGAAAAAGGATGCAACATTTTGTTGGGACGAGGATTGTTAGAAAATTTTGGATGTTTTAAAGGAGAAAATGGTCACCGCGCTAATTTTAGCATTCTCGGATTGGAAGAAGGAGTTTCATGTTCATGTAGATGCGTCCTATATTGTGCTATGTGTGGTACTAACCCAACCAGGCGAAGGAGATATTGACCACCCTATAGCATTCGCGAGTAGGAAGTTGTCGAAGGAAGAAAAGAACTACTTGACCACGAAGCACGAAGGACTAGCAATTGTCTATGCACTGCAGACATTTTGACACCATCAGTTAGGAGCGCACTTCAAGATGTATACAGACCATTCTGCTCTCAAATACTTGGTTAACAAGCCTGTGTTGGGGTGGAAGATTTGTAGGTGGTTGTTGTTATTCCAGGAATATGATTTTGAGGTAATTATGAAGCCAGGATGCTTGAATGATGGTCCTGATCACCTCTCGTGGATTGAGACTGGTGATGAGCCTAAAAGTTTGGAGGAAGGGTTGTCTGATGCGCAACTCTCCGCTGTTCACGTCGCAAACGATCACTTCACAGATATAATTCAATTTTTCTCTACATGCTTGGCCCTAGAAGGATATTCGACACAACAAAAGAAAGAATTGGTGGTCGGATAGGCTGACTTCTCTGTGACCACTAGACATTTGTACAAGCTCTGATGAAATATTGTGCAGATATGTACCAGAGTATGAATAATCAAGCATTCTAAAAGAAGCACATGGAGGAGTAGTGGTGTTATATACCTAGGGGGGATAATATGGGGTACAAAGGGAGGTACCCAAGGGAACAATGTAGCAATGGGATGGGCCATAGTAATAAATAAGGTAGTTAAATTGTATCATGTAAGGGAACACAAGTAGTTAGTAATAATGTAATGGGCCCATGGTATTAGATAGATGGTATTGAGGGAACCATGGTAATGCCCCATGTTATTGTATGTATGAGGCCTATATAAAGGCTAGAGACTCCCCATTGAGAGATGTCAAGGAATATTGTATGATAGGCATATGGCTTGTGGAGTGTTCTCCTTCCTTAAGGAGTGAATTTATGGTATTGCCCTACCTTAAGGGTTTGATCAATAAAGAAGCATTTCTATCTATATTCAGATCTTATTTATGGGTATATTTGCATCTTATGTTTTTGGATTAGATCTATAGCAAGTGGTATCACTTGTTATAGATCTAACCCAGAAATATATGATACTATAAATAAACCCAAGAATAACAAGATCTAAATATAGAATAGAAATTGATTCACTTTATTGATTCAAACCCTTAAGGTAGGGCAACACCATACATTTACTCCTTAATGAAGGAGAACACTCCACAAGCCATAAGCATGTTCATACAATATTCCTTGGCACCTCTCAATGTGGAGTCTCTAGCCTCTATATAGGCCTCATACATACAATACCATGGGTCATTACCATGGTTCCCTCAATACCATCTATTTAATACCATGGGGCCATTACATTATTACTAACTACTTGTGGTACCTTACATGATACTGGTTAACCACCTTATTTATTACTATGGCCCATCACATTATCACATTATTCCCTTGGGTACCTCCCTTTGTACCCCATATTATCCCCCCTAGGTATATAACAAGCGGGAGGTCATATGTAGGTAGAGCGATTGCGCAAAAGATATTGCGCATAGGGATTTGGTGGCCGACGATACATAAGGACTAGGAGATGTATTGTAGGGTGTACGATGTTTTTCAGAGGATGAGGTGATCATCGTGAAGGGATGAGTTGCCACCAAAATCCGCAAATAACGTTGCAGGTGTTTGATAAGTGGGCGATAGACTTTGTGGGTCCAATTTAGCCACCCAGGAAAAAGATGGGGGCTAGATACATTATCACTGCAACTGAATACTTGAACAGGTGGGTGAAGTCACATCCAGTGAAAGGCTATAGCATAGCTACAACCATGAAGTTTATCTTTGAATGCATATTGTCTTGATTCAGCTGCCCTAAAATTTTAATGAGTGATAGGGGCACACACTTTTTAAATGAAACCATTGTTGCGATGCTTCAGAAATTCCAGGTATCAAAAGAGTATGCCCTATCACCCTCAAGCTAATGGCACGGTGGAAGCCTTCAAAAAATTTTGGAGAGCACCTTGATAAAGATTTTCAACGCGGAACAGAATGACTGGGATGTGGCATACTAGCGGTGATTTGGGCGTACAAGATCACTTGTAAAAAGTTGACAGGCCAAACCCTGTTCAGATTAGTATATGGGCAGGATGTTGTAATGCCCATGGAATACATTGTGCCAAGTTTTCTGATTGCGGCATTGACCGATATGGTCGATCGAAATACCATGGAGGAGCGTCTTGCGTAGCTGGTAGAACTAGAGGAAGACAGTTTCCTGCAAGATTTCATCATCAAGTGCAGAAGGACAATCAAAAGGCATGGCATGATCGCTGCATAAAATAATGCACCTTCAAGAATGAAGATTTGGTATTGATATATGACAATAAGTTTACAAATTTCCTTGAGAATTTCAAATTCATTAGCTAGGACCCTATGTTGTTAAGGAAATTATAGATGGTGGCACAGTTCAGCTAGCGAAGCTGAATGGTGAATTATTTCCAGGACAAGTCAATGGCAGTTGATTGAAGATTTACAAGGGTGATCCCATCCGTGCGCAATGACTATATGATTGCGGGATAGTCTTAGTACTCTAGGAAGTTGTAAGGAAGTACAAGACTCTAAAATACACTGCTCAAAAGTTGGAAAACTGAAGTAAGGGGGCTGCACAACGGGTTGAGGCGTTGAGGAGAGCTTCACCGAAGAGGCTGTGCCACAAGAATGGGTGCCACACGGCCTAGCTAACAAATGACTGTTGGAAGCGCTGTAGATGATTGGATAGCAAAATTTTCGTTGAAAGGAGTATGGAAGACGCATTTTTGGAGCACATATTTGGCAATCTGTCGCCAAAGATGCATTAATGATCGGAAATTGGAGGGAACATTTGGATTTGAATTTAAAATAATTTATAAATATGGGATGCTGCCCCGCATTTGAACACTTTTCTTCCTGAGAATTTGTATTGAGATTTTTCACCTTGTTGTGTGCCAAGTGCAAAACTGTATGTCTGGGCCAGATTGGGAAGAGCTCTTTCGATGACCAAGGTTGGTTTACGTACCTGACTTTCTCCATGAGCATTTTCTGGATAGAATGATTGCAAATCCCCTTGAGATGGAAGCAATGCCATCTATCCCTACATGATTTCCAACTACGGCACCTAGGTCTCCTAGAGCTAAGCCTTATGTATCTCAACCTTCTCTGTCCAAGGCGATAGATAAGAAGTAGAAGAAACCTCAACAAGTCCTGGTGAGGCAGTCACCATAGAAAAACCCCATAGAAGTCCTCTAGAAGGGGAAGATGGATCTGTCACAACAACCGACAGAACCGATGGATTTGGATGAAGAAGAACTGCGCAGAGGCATCGAGGAGATTGATGTTGAGGAGGGTGAGCCAATGACTCGGCTACAACAGTATATTCCGCTGCAAGGAGGCAATTCTTTCTGCACGAACACAACCATGGACTAAAGAGGCCAACCAGTTGAATCTGTGTACAAAGTAAGATCAAAGGGATGCAATAGACTCAGAGGACCATGGGCCTTGTAGTTGAAGGTCCAAATACCGAAAATTTGGTCGAAGAAGTGCAACAGGATGCTACACAAGGAACCACCGACCTGTAGGTTTTGAAGTTGGAGTTCTGCGAACTGCAGGCCAAGATCGAAGCACCAACAGTGACTTGAGGATGAGTCACGAAATTGTGTTGGGGGCCTGTTGAGATAGGGTCGCTTGGGGTAAAGTTTTGTAATAAATTTTAGTATACTTATAAAGTCTCCGTGTTTTAAGGAAGTGGAGCACAAAGGTCATAGGAGTTAAAAGGGGATTTATTCCCTTAATTTTTTGGAAGATAGAGAGTTTTGTGACCAGCCCATGGCCCGCAGACCATGGTATTGTAAAAGAAAAATCTATATATAGAAGAGTCATATCGAGTCTAGGAGGTAAAAAAATAATAGAAGATCATTGTATGGGAAAGTAAGTTAAGGCAAGAAAGTCAGTTTCCTGTACTTAGGTGAAGGGGAAGGCTCTTGTAGCAGAGTGCATGAAGACCTCGGTAAGTCCACAGGCTGAGTGCCCGAGCCCCTGCTACCGAGTGCACAGGGAAGAATAGTCCGTAAACAAACAATTATATCAATAAAAGACTATTTTGAAGATGTACTTGTGTATCTGTGCATCTATATTTACTAATGAAATTTTTGTGTATTCGCTCTGATATTCTTAATTTATATGTAGTAATGTTTGATTAATGTGTGAAAGTAGCAGATATTCATTTTTACTTATTGTTATGAATGATTAAAGCATTTCGCGAATGTTAAGATTCAATTTTAGTGAGTTACTGCAATTATTTATCTTTTAAGGGTTAGGGTTTGCGAATACTGAAAGAAGCCCTAGAAGTCTCAGGAACCCATCACACTAACCTCTGGATGCAGAAACCTGGTTCTGTCATCCCCCAATATTTATTTGGGTGAGACTGTAGCCTACGCTACGTGGGTTGTTGTCGAAAGGGCCAACAATTAGTGTTTTTTTGTTGGTGCAACTAACTTTGAACCTGGGTCAGGACCCATCAAGCCAACAACTATTGAAAACTTGGAGTGCTTTTGCATAAAGAATTAGTAGTTGGAAGGATACTCCAACATTCAAACAAATGTGGAATGCATGTAGTCAAGAAGAAGCCCATATATCATTAGCAAACAACAAAAAGGAGGATGATGAAGAAAAGATCTCTAATTCCTATTATGCTCATCACAAGAAGAAGGGAACCTTCAAGAAGTTCAAAGGACTATATCCAAGGTTGAATGTTATAACTGTCATAAGATGGGTCACTATAAAAGTCATTATCTTGAAGATCAAAGGAATAACAAGAGAGAAAGAGAACACACGAATTTTGTTGATGAAGCTCCACCTAAGAGAAACAAGACTAAAGAATTTAAAATCAAATATATATTTGGCAAAGAATCTTAGGGAATATTATCCCTCACATATCCTTCTATCTTAAGTTTTGCATTGTTTCCCTTTATGTTTTGATTTCTAGAATTTGTAGGTCTAACATGTCGTGTTAGAACATTTTTGAACTATTTTGATAAGTTGTAAGTATCCCACAAGATTCGATTAAGAGGGAGCCTTCACCATTTTACTAAATATGAGTATCTTGTTCCTTGTTTCCTCTTTTATGTTTGGCTTCCCTCTCATATCAAGATTTGTTTGTATTATATGCTAATAACCTTTCTTTGTGTTTTCCTTAGTAGGAAAGATTGAAAAATACACAAAGGTTATGGAGGAGACTTCAAAGGATTAAATTGAAGCATGGAAGAAGTTTTGTTGCAAAGGACGCCCTTCAATAGTTGATGTCCTACGAGGTTTGTTAAATAAAAATTCAAGGTATGTCTTAAACTACAAGTTTGGCTAGAAAAGGTATGATCATTCTCTTTTGAAATTTGCTTTAAATTAATAACATTGTTATGTCTAGGATTTTGAATCTTAAAGATTCTTGTTAGGGTGATTAATCATTAGATTAAATCTACCGTTGTTATACTATATTTTGATCATTCTCGTGAAACCCTAACCTTTTGGTACTTAGGGTGTGTTAACAATAATTTTGAAACCGTAGTCCTCTTAGGGTTATTGATAAAATATAGAACCTACGATGAAAAATCTATTATTTTGATGTTTAGGGCTTTGATATTGTTTTAGAAAAAATTCCTAGTATGTTAGGGTTTGTTGTTAATATCTAGGTCATATAATGAAACTCTAGATATTTAGGGTTTAGTGAATTAGGGTTTATGAACAAAACCCTTGTAATAACTAAAGTAAGATCCTAGGAATAAAACCCTAGGTGTATATTCTTTTGTATAATTGAAACCCTAGTATGATTAAATTTTTTGTAATTGTGATGTATTGATGTTTGTGTCTTGGGATTACCTATTAGGTATATATATTGATATGATATGCTAGTACATGATAATAGAACCCTAGATATACATATGAAAGTATGTTATCTTGACAGTTGATGAAATATGAGGCATATAAAAAAACCCTAGTAGAGATTAATATTATAGGGCATGGTGATACTACTTTCGATTAGTGATATGATTTAGCTTTGATAATAAAATCTAGGGTTTACAACAAACCATAGTAGATTTTGACATGCTATTTTAAAAACATATTGTTGAAACCTTAAATTTATAGTACTATGATTAGATTTTAATTGAATTGCTAATATCTAAAACTTTATGTCTCGAAGATGGAGTCTAGGGTTTATGACAAAACCATAGTAAAAAGCTGAAGTGTAGATGTGTCTCTTGCTTATTATGAACCTAAATAGGTTTATGTATTTGATGTATAAAGTTTAAATGTTTTGATGCTTCCATTGTAATGACATAATAAACATATTATAGTTATCTTAATGCTTTTGTATATTTGTATTTGGTTGTGCTTTTTGTTGAATATTTGCAGGTACATAATATTCAAGATATACATAAGTTGGAGATGAGAATGATGAGAATGATGAAGGAAGATATAAGAATGAATATGATTAATATGACCTTGATGCCATAAGAAATAAATGAAGCCTTGGAAGAATGAATTTTCTCCGATGTTATGAAGTTGTTGATCTCCTCAAGTTAAGAGGGAGCTTGGATAGAAGAAAGGGTATATCTCTCTAGTTGAGAGGGAGGGCATATTATGAAAATAATAATGAATACCTTTAAGTAAGAATGAAAATAAATAAATGAAATTAATACAGATGAATGTTCATGATTCATGAAGTTATAAAAAAAAGATTTGAGAAGTACTGAGACTGTATTTGGTGTTGCTGAAGAAATGGAAAATCAAAAACTTCCGATAATATTGAAGATGATATAAGAAACATCATAATGATTAAGGACCCTGAAGGTTTGTGTTTACTTGTATATATATTTGAAAGTTAATTAATGTTTGGGGTTGTGATTGTGTAGTATCTCTCCATAAAATATTGGACATTTGAAGCATGCTTGGATTGGTGGATATATTTCATTTAGTTGATTAGGATAGATGAAGCATCTTATGGAAAGATGCTTGGGCAGACATCTAGCTGACCTATTTGTTTATGTCTAGATCCCGAAGTAGGGAGGGTGGTTTTATTCATGGAGATCCGACCATGGACATGCACCTATACCCATGGGTTTGTGGTAGAGTTTAAAAACCTAATGCTACCTATAGTGGCTAAATCTTGTGTCCACCTTAGTCCCACCCAATTAGAGCACCCTGGTTAGGTATATAATCTATAGCATTGTGTGTGTTGTGACTCTTCATAGAGCATATCATTTTGAGATCTTCCATGTACCTATGTATATATGTAATTATGAATACCTCCCTAGTTAAGAGGAAGTGTTGAAGAATGTAACTAATGTTGGTCATCATAATTGTATTTGAGTCATGACGTAATGTATTTGTCAAAAGAAACAAAAATGAATTTTATTATTAAAGAAATTGACTTATTAAAGCATGGGTTTCATGCTTGGGTCAATTTTTTTTAGGTCAAATTCTCTATTGTAGGATTCTAGGGTTTATGTCAAGTGCCCTTGTCCATGTCATAATGTAAAAGACCTGGGCTTCATTTGTCAAGAAAGAAATTTATTTTAATGTAAAATAGGTCAATTGGGCCTCCTCCACCAAATAATATTCAAACTGGACAAGTTATCCTAATTGAGGGGAAAAATATCATATATAAATGCAACAACTCAACCTCATTTTGAGCCCTTACTTACCAATTTCGATCTGTAGTTGCTCAGGGTAGTAAAAAGTGTGAAATTCAAGGAAGATAGTGGAAAGGGATAACAAAGGATAAGGAGGTCGTTATCAAGCACAAGAAGTCAAAATTATCTCTCTCTCTCTCTATAACACACATGTGAAGCTGCTAAGCTACTGGAAGGGCTTAAGTTGTAGTAATATAGCTAGGGGCCAAAATTATGGGTTGTTGCTGGGCAGAAGTTGTTGGAAGGCTAACTTGGTGGAGGAGGAAGGTCTTTTGCTCTAGGGTCTTGGTCAATCTCAACTTGAATTTTCTAGTGGAAGAGTTTGATTGGTATTTTCCCCTATAGAGGGGTTTTAGCCCTGGTAGAGTGCCTACATCTGGTGTCTTGATCTTCATGTTTTTCTTTTGATAATTTCTTGATGAAATAAAGATAAAATAAGAACTTAAGGAAGTTAATAATAACACAAATATATCACAAGCAATTATCAACATAAGAAAATATTTCAGCCTTTCTGATTTTCTAACAAAAGGGTCTAAGAACAATCTCTTGGAGTTTGTTAGTTTCACTTGTGACTAAGAAGAGAAACTTATGCCTAGCCTCAAGGATTTCTACACACCCCTTTATCCATGTAAAGAGTTTGCAACCATTATCTTAGAGGTCAACCAAGAGTTAGAATAGTGGGTAGCATAAATGGAGAAGAAGAGGAAAAACTTAGATAAAGTCATTAAAGGGAAAGAATAGTCCAAAACTCCCCACAACAATTTCCATTCATTATATTCAATTGAAATAAATTGGAATTTAGCAAGCATATGCCACATTAGAGTGGCATATGCTTGCTCCATAATGAGATTATGGAGTTGGCTAAAATTGTTGGAGTATCTTATATTTTGGAGTTGGGTACAATTAGCTTTCAAAATATATAATTTTTATTTATGGAAAATTTGTATAGCTATGAAAAATAAATCTAAAAATGTGATGTTGCTTTTTGTCTACATTATATTGTAGATATTTGCATTAAGATGTAATTTTAGTACCTAAAGGTCAAAATTTATTTTAACAATTTGCTTAGTTGTGATAAGAATAATTTCCTATGCACCACCACATTTTGGATCCTTTTAATACTAATTTTATATTTAAAAAAAAAAAAATATATATATATATATATATATATATATTAGTGAAGCTTCTAAATTGTGATGTCAAGAACTAATATTAGCTTTGAGGGTCCTACCATAGTGGAGGGAGGTTTCCTCCAAGATTAAACAACTCCAATAATTTATTCTTGAAACCAAGAGGACCTCATTAAGGTATTCATGCACTCAAATATTTTAATTATTTTTTTCCCGTGGAAAAAGTCGTAATTTTATTCATAGGACAAAATTACATTTTGTAGATGCTAAAAACATATGTAGATGTATTATTCCTATTTTCACAGAACCCAAAAAAATAAAAAATGAAAATGCTATTCTTTTCTCCCCTTCTTTTTCTCCACCTTTCGCCATCCTCCAGTATTGGGGAAGCAGTTACAATGGATAGCTGATTTTCGGTTATAAGTGTGGGAGAGTCCTTGTCCAACTCAAATCCTTATGATCCATGTGTTTTCTTGTTGCCAGATATTTCCTTTCTTGTTGGCTGAGAAGCTTGTCGCTGCAGGGGGTTGTTGGGGGTTTCCTCTTTCTTTAGTGTGTTGTTCTGGACTTTTTGTTCATCCATTTCTGCTTTATATTCTGTAGTCTCTGTTGTGTCTTCTTCTTCATCCAATGGATCTGTATCTTGCCATCCTTTAGACTTCCTCTATTGCTTCTTGTTCCATTCTGAGATGTTCCTTGCCTGTGGACAAGCGCTGAGGAGGTGTCCTGTTTGTAGACATCCACGACATTGAAACACTATATTTTCATAACCAAGGTTTGTATCCACTGTGTATTATTGAAATTCAGTGTTATGCTATCTGGCAGACCCTGACTGAGATCTACTTCAACACAAATTATGGAAAAGTAAAATATTCCTCTTGTGAGTTTGTCTCCATCAATCTTTAAAAAATTTCCCAAAGTATTTCCTATGGTGATTAAAACCTTGGGGTGCCAGAAATGTAATGGAAGGTTATGCAACCTAACCCAAACTGGCATCCTTGATACCACCATTGTGTTGGCATCGAAATCTGGGAACCAGGGGGTCATGAAGAGCCCTGCGCTGCCCAGAACCATGGTCCCTTGCTGAGGATGTGTTCCTTTTCCTATTCTGTATTAAATCTTACTATAAAGAACCCCTTAGGGAATAAATATATATCACAGTTTGGTGTCCATAAAGTGTGGATCCAGTGGTGTAGATCAAAAGATTTGGGCTAGAACCCATTAAATCTACAGATAATTGAGTGGGTATAAAGATTTGAATACAAAGCATTTACCTCAAGCATTTCAATGGTGAGAGAAGGATTCTTAGATTTTTGTTTTACAATGTAGGGTCTGGGTAGTTCCAGCATTGTTTCTGTTTTGGGCTACACTTTTCCCTTGCCTTTGACTGCGTCCTTGAAGGAGCTTCTATTCTTGGAGTTGGTTCTAGAGCATCCACCCTTCAGATGAAGATTAATGATGATGGCTGAGTTTGTAGTTATGTTGTAATCCTGTAGAGAGTAATTGTCCTGTAAACTGTGTCCCCTGTGGATCATATTTTGCCCATGTACAGGTATACCAAGGAGATTCTGAATTTTATATCTTAAGTCCTGGATCCTACAACCTTTCCAAAGTCTCAAGCAATAATGTCTAACTTCCGGTGATTTGATGAAGAACTGAATGAGGTCCCTCTTAGTATGGTATGGATCTGTATGAGGATGACCCCGATCTGTTGTTCGGGTCCCCCTGTTTCGAAACACTAGAACCTCGTCATTTTGCTTGTCTATCAGAACTCCTTCTGTGTTTTGGGCCTGTAATTCAGGGCAGGGAGGTGTTTTTGCGATTGCATGCCCCCAGATCTAAGCCTTTAGTAGGCTTCTCGGTCTTCTAGGTACCAGATCTACTAGATCGTTAACGGATCTGAGAATGTTGCTACCATTCTTGGCATGAGTGATTGCCCCTCATCCATTCAATGACCATGCAGATATTGCGTTGCCTAGCTCTGGATTATAAAATAGGTTTATGGAAGGCATGATGTCCCTTATCTCAGAAACTATAGCGTGTAGACTGCTAGATTCCATAGTGGAAGCGTAAAAACTCCCTTGGTCGTGGGCCTGAGCAGATACAGAAAATATGTCTGTAGCAACCCTCACCGTCTCCTTCGTGTACGCTCTAGCTCCATGTCTTTTACTTGTCAATCCGTTCAGGCTGCCTTCTCTGCAGCCTATCGCCACAACCCATACGATAGCGTGGTTCATCTAATATGGGGTATTAAGTTGGATCCCCCTGATTTTGCTCAGATCCAACGTCCTGGGGTCGTTCCTCTTATAGCCCTTAATGATTTCATCGATCTTCACTACAGTGACATCGATGGGGTATTCCTCAGAGGCATACAGATTGTATGCATCTCCCAATCCGGATCTAGGCTTGGCCTTGAGCGGGTGCGTGGTATTTTTTCATAGGAGCCCACAGTAAGGAAAGGCAAAAATCATTCCAGAACTAATTGCAAGACAAGTTTTAGGAGAGGAGGAGGGCCTCCAAGGCATAGCTTGTGGCTTTGATGTCGCGTCATTACAATCGAACGCTGTGGTGGCTGGGCTTGCTGATTTTGTTTCCATGGTCCTTGAAAGAACTCCCAAACCCTCGTCAAAATCTTTTTAATTATTATTTATTCATGCAATTAAATTTACTGTTTGGTTAAATTTAATCCAGGTTTGCCTAATTGGTCTCATGAATATGTTTAGGACAACTAATATCAATTAACATGTTGAAGTGGAATCACTATCGAAAGCAAATAGCTAAAAATGGTAATATTAAATTTAACGTTCAAGGTAAGTTACTTTCAATTTGATACCTTTTTGCTTTTGCATAATTCACTGCACTACTTATTGTATTTGTAGTCATATGAGTGGGTAGATATTGTTGGAATAAAGAATTACTGAGAGGGGGGTGAATCAGTAATAGTGAAGTTATTTCAAATTTTAAGTATAAATCTTCAACTCTTTTCACTACATCCAATTACTTGTGAGAGATTTCATACACAATACAAATGATCAACAAGATAAGGAATTCACATGTACATACAATCCATCACATGAGAAAAATACACATATTGACACATGTATTTTTACATGGAAACCCAAAGGGAAAATCCCACCAATCTGTTTTTTTTTTATGATGTAAATTAATAACCTACTTAATTACATCAATTTTTTTATAATCACCCACTCACAGGAGGCACTGAACCCCTTAAGATAGCAAGCCACTACTTTCCAAGAGGCACCAACCCCTTATGAATGCAGGCCACCACCTATTCTAGCCACTGTTCTACCTTTCATATAAATTTTAAATTGAAAATAGGGGCAAATACATATATAGAGAAATAAAAATCTGATCCACTATAGGTCTCCTTTAAACTATTATCCTTGCTACTCCCTCAACTCTAATCATATCCCTCAACAACAGTCTATCTTAGGTTAAAATCTTGGCCATTCACACCACTTTCACATACTCCACTCCACACTCTTCAACTTGCACATCAATACTGTATTCCCCATCTTTTCTCTTTTGTGATCACTGGTTTTGTTCCCCTTTCACATAGCAAACGATGTACTCTCTGTCAACCATCATTTCACCATTTACACTTCTCGAGTGTACTTCTGCACTTGGCACTCCTTCTTGTTGTTGCATTTGATACATAGACACTGCAACCTCATTAACCATTGAGAATGGCCTCTGTTCTCTCACCCATTATTACTGCATTAAACATGAGGATGAACACCTGAGTTTTCCCATGCTAAGACATAAATCCTTAGTCAACTTGCAGACTCCAACAAGGCTCTTGTTCTTTCTGTGAATAAATATTCTATGCCTAAGGGTCTTATCTTCATTCAATTCGATGAGGCATGCATGGGAGATCAGAGGTAGCTTACTTCAACTCAAGACATACCCAACAATATTCTTTGATAATCATGGTCCTCATCGTCCTTGAATCAATGATCTTGAAAGTCACTATTTAATCCAGTGACCAACTCTCCTAAATGAATTTACTCTTAGCTAGCAACTCATTTATCCTTCATACACCTATGTGTTGCAATATTAGAGCCCATTATTTTGTAACTTTTATTATTGTGACATTACCAAATTGCGAGATTCTGATTGACCTTCAGTCCCTTTTGCTTCGCCCCTTATTGTTTTACACCATACGATTGGGTGCTATAATCAACAACTTCATACACCTCTATATTGCAGTTTCAGAGCTCCACATATCATAAATTTATTAAGGTGATGTTAGGAAATCTAAGGATTCCAATTGGCCTTTAGCCCCTTTTGCTTCGCCCCTTATTTTTTTACACAGTAGGACCGGGTGTTGTCACCAAATACATAACATTTGGTGCTAAGCCCTTCAAGATTCTTCCAGGGGCCTATCTCCTTGTGTACTTTCTCTTCACCCCTTATTTTTTTACACAATAGGATTGGGTGCTATGGCCAACATCATAACACTTGGTGCTAAGCCCTTTAGGATTCTTTTAGGGGCCTATTTCCTTGTGTACATTCTCTTCACCCTTGGTTCTTTGGGCTTCCACGACCAACCGTCAACAATCATTAGAAGCCCCTGGTATAGGAACTTTCTCAAAATTCAATTATAGAGGAGTTACGAAATCTTGACCTTCGATATTTTGACCTCTGAGATGACATCATGCTCTTATCATCAACCCCACTTGGTGTCTCCATAGTGGTGATACATGTCACAAGGATTTGCCCCATTAGGCACTCAATAATGTTGAATTTGACTGCAACGTGTCCTCCTTACAACCATGTCATGCTGATGTCATCTTCCACTGTCATCTCTCGAGGGCCAATCAATTACTGCCATGCGTCTTATCTGAGGAGAGAAAAAGGGTCCTTGGTTCTTGGTTTTGAAAATGAATTCCTTTGAAATCCCTTCTCCCTGTAACCCTCGGTGACAACTAAATGACAGCAAAATCGGAAGCTCCCTGTATTAGAACTTCTTCAAAGTGAAATTATGAAATCTCCGACCTTCGATATTTTGACCTCCCAAAGCTTCGATGTTCTAAGAATCAACTCCCTGGTATCAAATTGGAACTTTCTCAAAAAGGAATTATAGTGAGGTTACGAAGTCTCCAACCTCTTGAAGCTCCAAATTTCTGAGAATCGACTCCCTGGTATGATATCAAAACTTTCTCAAAAATAAATTATATTGAGGTTATGAAATATTTGACCTTCGATATTTTGACCTCTTGAAGCTCCGAAGTTCCGAGAATCGGGGTTCCGATATTACACTTGCTTCCCTGGTTCTGAAAATTTTCATGCTCCTAAGGACCTCAAGATCCTTACTTCGACTATCAATAAATTTTGATACCGAGATCCATTTATGGACTTCCACATATCGTTGGAAATATTTTTCAAAGATCTTTCTAGTGGAGAAGGTACGATGCAATCCTTAAGCCCATTTTCTACCGGAAACATGGCTGCAAACTTTACCATTATTTTCACCTTGACTCTTCTTCTTGTGCCTGGAATCTTGGACTCCCCGACCAGCACAATCATCTTTTTATGGATTTTGCAATAGACCTGCTTACTGTGATGATTCTCTACGTGATATTGAAACAACCATGGGAATCCCCATGGAACAAACATGCTCAAATCAATGCTAACATTTGTTGCTTCTAACCTAATGCTAGTCCGATTGACATCAATGCCAACATACCAAGTGCCACCAATCAATCAAACAATTTCAATTATCCAAAAATCTCCCCCTTTGGCATTGATGGAAACAACATAAGCTCCCCCTCAAACAAGGCATGGTCTTATTCATTTTTGTTCTTCTCTGATACACCAGTAATCTTCTCCCCCTTTGGCATCAATGTAAAATGATGCTCTTGAAAATCCCCCCATACCACTGCAACCTACTCTTTAATTGATCCCACATGCTGAGTAGTTGCTAACACACATTATAATTGTGTCATTTGGGAGGAGGAGTCACAACCCCTATCTACTTCCTGAGATATTGAAAGGGTTCTCTTGCCAGTGGCTTAGTAAAGATGTCTACAAGCTAGTCTTTAGTGGCCACATATTCAAGTTGAACAACGTTAGCTGCAACATTCTCTCTTAAGAAATGGAACTTGATAGGGATGTGCTTGGTCTTTGAGTGCATGACAAGATTCTTAGAGATACTAATGGCACTAGTATTATCACACATGATTGGAATGAGATCAGTCAAATCTACCTTAATGTCCTTCAAGGTCTGCTTCATCCATAGAATTTGCGAGAAATAAGTGGCAGTTACAATATACTCTGCTTCAACAATTTATAAAGAAATGGAGTTTTGTTTCTTACTGACCCAGGACACTAAGCAGTTTCCAAAAAAGAATGCTGCACCAGAGGTGCTCTTCCTATCATAAATATTGTCTGCGAAATCAACATCAGTATAGGCCTTCAACTTAAACTCTTTACTTTTAGCATACCATAATCCATAATCTATTGTTCCTTGAAGTTATTTGAAAACCATTTTGATAGCAATGACACGACTTTCATGAGGGAAAGATTGAAATATGGCCACAAGGCCCACTTCTTGCATGATGTATGGTCTCGAAGCTGTGAGATACAACAAGCTTCCTATCATTGATATGTACTCAATTTGATTTACTAGCGATGTCTCATCTTCTTTGCACAATTTTCAGCCTATAACCATAGGAGTGCTAACTAGCTTGCAATCTTCTAGCTGAAACTTTTTCAGAATTTCTCGTAGGTACTTGGATTGGGAGATAAATACCCCATTTTTTGACTAAGAAATTTTAAATCCTAAGAAGAAGTAAAATTCTCTAATCATGGACATCTAGAACTTTGTAAGCATACAATTTGCAAATTGATGTCCCAATTGCTCCAGGTCACTGCCAAATATTATGTCATCCACATACACTACTACAATTAGTAGATGATCATCTTTATACTTTATGTATTTATTGTTGTCTACAAGAATTTCTTAAAGTCTTGTTGCTAAAGGTATCGATCCAGTCTTGCATACCGGGCTCTGGGAGCTTGTTTGAATCCATATAAGGCCTTTTTCAGTTTGCACACAAACCCTTCATTTTGGTGAGCGTGAATCCTTCTGGCTACTCAATATAAACTTCTTCTTCTAGATCTCCATTGAGAAATACTGACTTTACATCCATTTTATATACCTTGATGTTTTTATGACTCACGAAGGAAATAAACCTTTAATGGATTCCAGTCTAGCAATTGGTGCAAAGGTTTCCTCAAAATCTATTCCCTCTATCTGGGCATACCCTTTGATAACTAATTAAGTCTTGTTCCTAATTACTCGAACTTGCTCATTTAGCTTATTTTTTAAGACCCATTTTGTACCTATGATATTTTCCTCTTTTGGTCTTGGAACAAGCTCCCAAGTGTCATTCTTCTCAATTTGGTCAAGTTCTTCATTCATAGCTCTCACCCAAAACTTATCCTCACTTGCCTAGATGATATTTTTAGGCTCAACCTGAGATAACAGAGCAAGATTTACACAACTTGAATTGCCAACAAATTTCCTCCTAGTCTGAACACCAAGTCTTTGATCTCCAAGAATTTGACTCTCAGGGTATTCTTTCTGTACATACCTAGAAGGTGTTTTGGGCCTTGGAGTTGTGATCATTTCCATGCCTTCATTATCTGAATTTGTTTCATCTTGATCTAAGGGCCTGATGTCTAAACTCTCTTCTCCATCTGAGTTCATGTTTCCTTTGGAGGACTCAGGTTGTGAAGCTATTTCATCTACTATTACATCAATGCAATCCTCAATCCTCTTTGTTTGTTTTTTGTAACACTTGTAGAAATTCCCACTGTAGATCACCTGGTAATGTAATGTGCTAAGGAAAAAAACTTGATCTACGTTTACAAACAATTTAGCAGAAGCTTAATTGAACATGAGCAACATCAACCAAGAACAAATATAACTACAAATGAGAAGTAATCAACCATAACACAAAAGATATAACACTGGGGAAAGCACCAACCTAGAACCCGAACTTTGTATTATCATACAAGTGGAAATCTTGTTCAAGTTACAAAAAGAATTAGCTCTCAAGCTATCCTTCTCTCTCTGCAATCAAATAATACAACTCATAGAATTAATAGACATAGCATATATCTTCCCCAAGCCCTCCAAGCCTCTTATTTCCTTGCGCAGTTTTGATTGGGGTCCAATGATGTCACATGTGTGAATTGGCCTCATCACACTCAATGTAACCTCTGATCCAACTGCGCAGTCCTGAAGGAGATAAATCCTTCTCCATGGATGAGCTTCCTTTAGAGGAAAAAATACATCCAACTGATAGTACATTGTACCTCCTCTAATCTCAACTGGGTCTCTATCTGAACTTACATGCATGAGTTATTCATGAGAGAATATTCAGTTATCTGAAGTGTAGCAGTTATATGAAAGCATGCATTAACTAACTGAACTAACATTAATTTAAACAACTGTTTAAATCAATCTAATTGGACTTGAATCAATTAAATGAGCCAACTAATTACTACTCGAATTAGAACTCATCCTTATCTCTTTAACTGATGGATAAATTCCTCAATTAATAGAGAAACTGTTGCATGTCCTCACATAGACTTCATGTTTGATTTTTCACAACTAATTAACTCATGGTGAATTAATTAATTTATTTTCAAACAGCTGTTAAGATCAAATTCGAATTTTACTTCCTATTTTTACTCTAGGGATTGACTAAAATAGGAATCCATCCCGAACTGCTAAAAATAGCAATGCTGTTTTTAGAACTTCCATTTTTTATTCCCTGTTTCTCAATCCAGCACTGGTACTCAAACTACTATTTATAGTAGTGCTATTTTTATCACTTTTATTTTTAGCGTTTCTTGTTGCCATTTTCAACAACACTTGTATGCTTTACTTCGAGTAGAGTACCCGAGTAATATATCCTCATTAGCGTGTGAATCAAAATTTCCAAGATTTTTATCATTCCTTTTGATAAAGAATTTTCTCCCAAACACCTTGTAGTGTTTAACTAATGCAGGTCTTCCCTTCCACAACTCATAGGGAGTTTTATCACTATTAGGTTTGTTGTAACATGATTAGTTTTGATAATTTAAATTTGATGATATAATATGTTTTAGTAGTTTTTAAATAATAAATGGGTCTTCAAGATCGTATTGAGATATTATAAGGGATGACTGGACCCTATTTTTTATAAATTCGGGAGGAAAAAGGTCAAGACAGTTAGTGACTTGGAGGCCACCTCATCAAATATGAGTTGCAATCAAATTCGAATTTCTCTTGTTTATCAAAAGAAATCCTTACGGATAGTACAATAACTCTTCAAATAGTTTTAGTTACCTTTATTTGTGTTCTATTTTTGTAATATAGTTTTCAGATATTTGTAATAGCTCTTGATATTTTTTATTAAGATATTTTGTGAGGAAATTGTATAGATAATTCATCAATTGAAGTAATATGGGTTGGATTTTGATGCCAAGGCTCTTAAATTATGTAATAAATTCTCCTGTATAATTCTAATAAAATCCTTTCGGCTCCAATTATGACAGAATTTTGTGTTTCTTGTATGTCTTTCTAGTGTTTTCATAACTTGTTTCTACATATGTTCAAAGCAATTGTAGGAAGGTCTGGGTAAGGTAGATTAAATCTTAATCTCTCTATAATTCCCTGCAAAATCATAACCTTTGGAAAGAGATTAGCTTATTGGACTGTTTGTCCAAGATAACTCCTCTTTGACTATTTTTTGCTTTATGTTTTCTGATAGCCATTAAAAGAGATTAACTTATTAGACTATCTATCTGAAATAGCTCTTCTTGGAATTGGTTTCACTTTAGCCTTCTATTACTTTTGAATATGTTTTTGTTGGGCTATAGAAATATTCTACACGCATCTAAATTTCCCTATTTGTTAAGTCATTAGTCTGACTGCTCAATTATTAGGAATCCCCTTACATTCTTCTACCATAATTCTTGAAAAAGCTAAGTCATTCTGTCAAGATGGAAGCTGACACTTTCAGAAGGGACCCTATGAGAGAGGCCTTTAATCATGATTAAGGATTATCATTGATTGCCAACCATCCCCATTAAAACAATAAATTTGGCCATTGTACTTCAAAGGATCTTGTTCAGTGACAGGTGAACAACATTAAATAAAGCCTCGTAGCAACTGAGGGATCCCCCTTTGGTTCAAGGGCCAACTTGAACCTAAAGGCTGGTTGAGTTGGTTTCCTAGCGTAGTTTTTGTAGCCAAGGACTACCTACAAGAAATAGGTACAACATCTGGCGCCATTTCTAGGGAGAAAAGTAACAAAGATATCTTTCTCTGAGGAACGATAAAGATTAGATCTATTCATTGCTCATGAACAAGGAGTAGGCATTTATTATTGGTTTCATTTCTTTTACCTCAAGACTGCACTTTGTCATATGGAAATTCCATTGGGTAACCAATCCCACTATTTCAAAATTTTAGCTACCTTTACTGCTATGCGAGGTTCGTTGATACTTGCAATCAACAATATATGTCTTTCCCTCTCAACCATGGTCAGAAATCTAAGATATCTACAGAGGAAGCATCTTTTAAACTAAAACTTTGCAGGGGTAATATGCAGTAGTTAGATGATGGGTATTGGTTATAAATTACATGATGACAGATCAGTGATTGATGGTTTTATGGTATGACTCCATGCCCAACACTAAAGGAAACTAGTCTACTAGGTCTCTACATCCCACGGGGGGAAGCAATCCCCATTGGAGCCGATGTTGTAACATGATTAGTTTTGATAATTTCAATTTGTTGATATAATATGTTTCAGTAGTTTAGAAATAATAAATGGGCTCACAAGAGTAAATGCGCCCTCAAAATGTAAATTTAAGTTTCATTAGCTGGTTGATTTAGTTAATCATGCATTTAAACATGATTAAATGATGTAATAAAGTACATTCAAACATGGTTTACAAACAGCCGAGAACAATTTTTCAAAACCTAAAAGATGTTTTTGTTTATAACCTCCTCATGTACGAAAACCTATCTCATTTTTCTAACATCTGTTATAGTTTGGGAAATACAAGTGCATCTTTAAAGACATATTTTCCATAAATTTCATGTTTTAGTCACCTTTTTACAGAGGATATTTTGACAAAAAAAAGATGAATATTTAGAAAGTGGAAGAGGTTTTGGCTCATAAGATACCAAAATAAAATAGCCTATCTCAATTTCCACATAGGTGTCAGGGGTTGGGAGATAAACTCTCATCATGTTTAGCATATTTTTCCGACTGTGTAATGTCCTGTTTAAGCCACCTTTTTGCAGAAACTATTGTGTATAATCAGAGATGAATCTTGGGAAATTGGAGGATTTTTATGTTCCTAAGATACTGTACAAAAAAAACCTCTCTCAGTTTTCACACAGCTAGCTCGGATTGATATATTGGAAGGGATGACTAGACCCTATTTTTCAGAAATTCGGGAGGAAAAAGCTCAAGACAGCTAGTGACTTGGAGGCCACCTCATCCAATATGAGTTGCAATAAAATTCGAATTTTTATTATTTATCAAAATAAGTCCTCAAGGATAGTACAATAACCCTTCAAATAGTTTTAGTTACCTTTATTTGTGTTCTATTTTTGTAATACAATTTTCAAATATTTGTAATAGCTCTTGATATTTTTTATCAAGATATTTTGTAAGGAAATTGTATAAATACTTGATCAATTGAAGTAATATGGGTTGGCCTTTGACTCTAGGGCTCTTAAATTATGTAATAGCTTCTATTGTATAATTCTAATAAAATCCTTTCGACTCCAGTTATGACAGAATTTTGTGTTTCTTGTATGTCTTTCTAATGTTTTCATAACTTGTTTCTACATATGTTCAAAGAAATTGTAGGAAGGTTTGGGTAAGGTGGATTAAGTCTTAATCTCTCTATAATTCCCTGCAAAATAATAACCTTTAGAAAGAGATTAGCTTATTGGACAGTTTGTCCAAGATAACTCCTTTTTCACTGGTTTTTTCTTTATGTTTCCTGATAGCCATTAAAAGAGATTAGCTTATTATACTATCTGCCTGAAATAGCTCCTCTTGGAATCGGTTTCACTTTGGTCTTATTTTACCTTTGAATATGTTTTTGTTGGGCTGTAGAAATATTACATGCATCTAAATTTCCCTAGTTGTTAAGTAGTCAGTCTGACTGCTCAATTATTAGGAATCCCCTTACATTCTTCTACCATAATTCTTGAAAAAGCTAAGTCATTATGTCAGGATGGCAGCTGACACTTTCAGAAGGGACCCTGTGACAGAGACCTTTAATAGTGATTAGGGATTATCATGATCGCAAACCATCCCCATTAAAACCATAAATTTGGCCATTGTGCTTCAAAGGTTGTTGTTCAGTGACAGGTGAACAACGTTAAACAAAGCCTCATAACAATTGAGGGAGCCCCTTTTGGTTCAAGGGCCAGCTTGAACCTAAAGGCTGGTTGAGTTGGTTTCCTGGTGTAGTTTTTGTAACCAAGGACTGCCTACGAGAAATAGGTACAACAAGGCCTGATTTGTGTTCTATTTGATAGGTACAATCTTGCTTATATTGCTTCTCCCTAGAAGATGTGAGGTACATCTGGTTCATCAATCATAGCTCTAGCCATTTCTTGAATTGTTGTGTTCTTTTTCTCAACTACATTTTTTTGTGGAGTTCTAGCCATAGAATATTGCCTCCTTATGCCATGCTCTTCACACAATTCTTCAAATTACCTTGAAGTGTATTCTCCTCCTTTGTATGATCTCAAGCATTTGATATTGAGATGTTTCTCATTTCCTACTTGAGCTTTAAATTTTTTTAAATGTTTAAATGCTTTTTATTTTTCCTTTAAGATCATGATCCAAGTGGCCTTAGTAAAACCATCAATAAATAGCATAAAATACCTTTCTCCTCTTGGGATTTTTACTCTAGTTGGGCCATAGATATCTGTGTGATTTAGCTCCATTGGTCTAGATGAAGAGAACTCTTTTGTCTTGAAATGAGTCCTAGTCTACTTACCAAATTGACATGACTTGTAGATTGAATTATCAGGTCTTGATAGTCTTGGAAAAAATCTCACAGCTCCCATCTTGCTGACTCTTACTAGACTATAAAAATTCATATGACCAAGTCTCCTGTGCCATAATCGGGCTTCACTCAAATTTCTCAAATAACAACTTACTATGGAGTCATCAACCACATATACATTATTGTGAGTTCTGAATACTTTTCCCACAACTTTCCATTTTCTTCATTTTTGATCTCACAGTCTTTGGATCTCATTCTATCAGGATGGAAGCTGACACTTTCTGAAGGGACCCTATGAGAGAGGCCTTTAATCGTGATTAAGGATTATCATTGATCGCCAACCATCCCCATTAAAACCATAAATCTGGCCATTTTACTTCAAAGGATGTTGTTCAGTGACAGGTGAACAACGTTAAATAAAGCCTCGTAACAACTGAGGGATCCCCCTCTGGTTGAAGGGCCAACTTGAACCTAAAGGTTCGTTGGTCTACTAGTTCTCTACATCCCACGGGGGGGAGCAATCCCCATTGGAGCCGATGTTGTAACATGATTAGTTTTGATAATTTAAATTTTGTTGATATAATATGTTTCATTATTTTAGATATAATAAATGGGCCCGCAAGAGTAAATACGCCCTCAAAATGTAAATTTGAGTTTCATTAGCTGGTTGATTTAGTTAATCATGCATTTAAACATGATTAAATGATGTAATAAAGTACATTCAAACATGGTTTACAAATAGCTGAGAACAATTTTTCAAAACCTGAAAGAGGTTTTGCTTATAACCTCCTCATGTACAAAAAATTCTCTCAGTTTTCTAACATTTGTTATGGTTTGGGAAATACAAGTGCATATTTAAAGACATATTTTCCAGAAATTTCCTGTTTTAGTCACCTTTTTGTAGAGGATATTTTGATTAAAAAAAGATGGATATTTAGAAACTGGAAGAGTTTTTGGCTCATAAGATTCAAAAATAAAATAGCCTATCTCACTTTTCACACAGGTGTCAGGGGCTGGGGGATACACTCTCATCATGTTTAGAATATTTTTCCAATTGTGCAATGTCATGTTTAAGACGCCTTTTTGCATAAACTATTGTGGATAATCAGAGATGAATCTTGGGAAACTGGAGGATTTTTATGTTCCTAAGATACTATACAACAAAAACCTCTCTCAGTTTTCACACAGCTAGCTCGGATTGATATATTGGAAGGGATGACTGGACCCTATTTTTCAGAAATTCGGGAGGAAAAAGCTCAAGAGAGTTAGTGAATTGGAGGCCACCTCATCAAATATGAGTTGGAATCAAAATTGAATTTCTATTATTTATCAAAATAAATCCTCAAGGATAGTACAATAACTCTTCAAATAGTTTTAGTTACCTTTATTTGTGTTCTATTTTTGTAATACAGTTTTCAGATATTTGTAATAGATCTTGATATTTTTGAACAAGATATCTTGTGAGGAAATTGTATAAATACTTCATCAATTGAAGTAATATGGGTTGGCCTTTGATTCCAAGGCTCTTAAATTATGTAATAGCTTCTCTTGTATAATTCTAATAAAAGCCTTTCGACTCCAATTATGACAAAATTTTGTGTTTCTTGTATGTCTTTCTAATGTTTTCATAACTTGTTTCTACATATGTTCAAATAAATTATAGGAAGGTCTAGGTAGGGTAGATTAAGTCTTAATCTCTCAGTAATTCCCTGCAAAATCATAACCTTTAGAAAGAGATTAGCTTATTGGACTGTTTGTCCAAGATAACTCCTCTTTGATTGGTTTTTGCTTTATGTTTTCTGATAGCCATTAAAAGAGATTAGCTTATTAGACTATCTGCCTGAAATAGCTCCTCTTGGAATCAATTTCACTTTGGCCTTATTTTACCTTTGAATATGTTTTTGTTGGGCTATAGAAATATTCTACACGCATCTAAATTTCCCTAGTTGTTAAGTAGTCAGTCTGACTGCTCAATTATTAGGAATCCCCTTACATTATTCTACCATAATTCTTGAAAAAGCTAAGTCATTCTGTCAGGATGGAAGCTGACACTTTCAGAAGGGACCCTGTGAGAGAGACCTTTAATCATGATTAGAGATTATCATTGATCGCAAACCATACCCATTAAAACCATAAATTTGGCCATTGTGCTTCAAAGGTTGTTGTTCAGTGACGGTGAACAAAGTTATACAAAGCCTCGTAACAACTGAGGGAGCCCCTTTTGGTTCAAGGGCCAGCTTGAACCTAAAGACTGATTGATTTGGTTTCCTGGCGTAGTTTTTGCAGCCAAGGACTGCCTACGGGAAATAGGTACAAAAAGGCCTGATTTGTGTTCTATTTGATAGGTACAATCTTTCTTATACTGCTTCTCCCCAAAAGATGTGAGGTACATCTGCTTCATCAATCATAGCTCTGGCCATTTCTTGAATTGTTGTGTTCTTTTTCTCATCTACTCCATTTTTTTGTGGAGTTCTAGTCACAAAATATTGCCTCCTTATGCCATGATCTTCACATAATTCTTCAAATTACCTTGAAGTGTATTCTCCTCCTTTGTATGATCTCAAGCATTTGATATTGAGATGTTTCTCATTTCCTACTTGAGCTTTAAATTTTTTTAAATGTCTAAATGTTTTTTATTTATCCTTTAAGAGCATGATCCAAGTGGCCCTAGTAAAAGCATCAATAAATAGCATAAAATACCTTTCTCCTCTTGGGATTTTTTCTCTAGTTGGGCCATAGATATCTGTGTGAATTAGCTCCATTGGTCTAGATGAAGACAACTCTTTTGTCTTGAAATGATTCCTAGTTTTCTTACCAAATTGACATGACTTGCAAATTGAATTATCAGGTCTTGATAGCCTTGGAAAAAATCTCACAGCTCCCATCTTGCTGACTCTTATTAGACTGTCAAAATTCATATGACCAAGTCTCCTGTGCCATAATAGGGCTTCACTCAAATTTCTCAAATAGCAACTTACTATGGAGTCATCAACTACATATACATTATTGTGAGTTCTGACTACCTTTCCCACCACCTTTCCATTTTCTTCATTTCTAATCTCACAGTCTTTGGATCTCATTCTGTCACGATGGAAGCTAACACTTTCAGAAGGGACCCTATGAGTGAGGCCTTTAATTATGATTAAGGATTATCATTGATCGCCAACCATCCCCATTAAAACCATAAATCTGGCCATTGTACTTCAAAGGATGTTGTTCAGTGACAGGTGAACAACGTAAAAATAAAGCCTCGTAACAACTGAGGGATCCCCGTCTGGTTCAAGGGCCAACTTGAACTTAAAGGCTAGTTGAGTTGGTTTCCTAGCGCAGTTTTTGTAGCCAAGGACTACCTACAGGAAATAGGTATAACATCTGGCACCGTTTCTGGGGAGAAAAGTAACAAAGATATCTTTCTCCAAGGAACGATAAAGATTAGATCTATTCCTTGCTCATGAACAAGGAGTAGGCATTTATTATTGGTTTCATTTATTTTACCTCACGACTCCACTTTGTCATATGGAAATTCCACTGGGTAACCAATCCCACTGTTTCAAAATTTCCGCTACCTTTACTGCTATGCGAGGTTCGTTGATACTTGCAATCAACAATATATGTCTTTCCCTCTCAGCCATGGTCAGAAATCTAAGATATCTATAGAGGAAGAATATTTTAAAGTACACCTTTTCAGGTTTAATATGCAGTAGTTAGATGATGGGTATTGGTTATAAATTACATGATGACAAATCAGTGATTGATGGTTTTATGGTATGACTCCATGCCCAACACTAAAGGCAACTGGTCTACTAGTTCTCTACATCCCATGGGGGGAAGCAGTCCCCATTGGAGCCAATGTTGTAACATGATTAGTTTTGATAATTTCAATTTGTTGATATAATATGTTTTAGTAGTTTAGAAATAATAAATTGGCCCGCAAGAGTAAATGCACCCTCAAAATGTAAATTTAAGTTTCATTAGCTGGTTGATTTAGTTAATCATGCATTTAAACATGATTAAATGATGTAATAAAGTACATTAAAACATGGTTTACAAACAGCTTAGAACAATTTTTCAAAACCTAAAAGAGGTTTTTCTTTATAACCTCCTCATGTACGAAAACCTCTCTCAGTTTTCTAACATCTATTATGGTTTGGGAAATACAAGTGCATCTTTAAAGACATATTTTCCAGAAATTTCCTGTTTTAGTCACCTTTTTGCAGAGGATATTTTGACTAAAAAAAGATGAATATTTAGAAACTGGAAGAGGTTTTGGCTCATAAGATTCAAAAATAAAATAGCCTATCTCACTTTTCACACAGGTGTCAGGGGCTGGGAGATACACTCTCATCATGTTTAGCATATTTGTCCGAATGTGCAATGTCCTGTTTAAGCCACCGTTTTGAAGAAACTATTGTGGATAATCAGAGATGAATCTTGGGAAAATGGAGGATTTTTATGTTCCTAAGATACTATACAACAAGAACTTCTCTCAGTTTTCACACAGCTAGCTCGGATTGATATATTGGAAGGGATGACTGGACCCTATTTTTTAGAAATTCGGGAGGAAAATGCTTAAGACAGTTAGTGACTTGGAGGCCACCTCATCAAATATGAGTTCCAATCAAATTCAAATTTCTATTATTTATCAAAATAAATCCTCAAGGATAGTACAATAACTCTTAAAATAGTTTTAATTACCTTTATTTGTGTTCTAGTTTTGTAATACAGTTTTCAGATATTTGTAATAGCTCTTGATATTTTTTAACAAGATATTTTGTGAGGAAATTGTATAAATACTTCATCAATTGAGGTAATATGGGTTGGCCTTTGATTCCAAGGCTCTTAAATTATGTAATATCTTCTCTTGTATAATTCTAATAAAAGCCTTTCGACTCCAGTTATGACAGAATTTTGTGTTTCTTGTATGTCTTTCTAATGTTTTCATAACTTGTTTCTACATATGTTCAAAGAAATTGTAGGAAGGTCTAGGTAAGGTAGATTAAGTCTTAATCTCTCTATAATTCCCTGCAAAATCATACCTTTAGAAAGAGATTAGCTTATTGGACTATTTGTCCAAGATAACTCCTCTTTGACTAGTTTTTGCTTTATGTTTTCTGATAGCCATTAAAAGAGATTAGCTTATTAGGCTATCCACCTGAAATAGCTCCTCTTGAAATCGGTTTCACTTTGGCCTTACTTTACCTTCGAATATGTTTTTGTTGGGCTGTAGAAATATTACACGCATCTAAATTTCCCTAGTTGTTAAGTAGTCAGTCTGACTGCTCAATTATTAGGAATTCGCTTACATTCTTCTACCATAATTCTTGAAAAAGTTAAGTCATTCTGTCAGGATGGAAGCTGACACTTTCAGAAGGGACCCTGTGAGAGAGACCTTTAATCGTGATTAGGGATTATCATTGATCGCAAACCATCCCCATTAAAACCATAAATTTGGCCATTGTGCTTCAAAGGTTGTTGTTCAGTGACAGGTGAACAACGTTAAACAAAGCCTCATAACAACTGAGGGAGCCCCTTTTGGTTCAAGGGCCAGCTTGAACCTAAAGGATGGTTGAGTTGTTTTCCTGGCATAGTTTTTGCAGCCAAGGACTACCTACGGGAAATAGGTACAACAAGGCCTGATTTGTGTTCTATTTGATAGGTACAATCTTGCTTATACTGCTTCTCCCCGGAAGATGTGATGTACTTCTGCTTCATCAATCATAGCTCTGGCCATTTCTTGAGTTGTTGTGTTCTTTTTCTCAACTACTCCATTTTTTTGTGGAGTTCTATCCATAGAATATTGCCTCCTTATGCCATGATCTTCACATAATTCTTCAAGTTACCTTGAAGTGTATTCTACTCCTTTGTATGATCTCAAGCATTTGATATTGAGATGTTTCTCATTTCCTACTTGAGCTTTAAATTTTTTTAAATGTTTAAATGATTTTTATTTTTCCTTTAAGAGCATGATCCAAGTGGCCCTAGTAAAAGCATCAATGGCATAAAATACCTTTCTCCTCTTGGGATTTTTTCTCTAGTTGGGCCATAGATATATGTGCGAATTAGCTCCATTGGTCTAGATGAAGAGAACTCTTTTGTCTTGAAATGGGTCCTAGTCTGCTTACCAAATTGACATGACTTGCAGATTGAATTATCAGGTCTTTGATAGTCTTGGAAAAAATCTCACGGCTCCCATCTTGCTGACTCTTATTAGACTATCAAAATTCATATGACCAAGTCTCCTGTGCCATAACCGGGCTTCACTCAAATTTATCAAATAACAAATTACTATGGAGTCATCAACCACATATACATTATTGTGAGTTCTGACTACTTTTCCCACCACCTTTCCATTTTCTTCATTTCTGATCTCACAGTCTTTGGATCTCATTTTGTCAGGATGGAAGCTGACACTTTCAGAAGGGACCCTATGAGAGAGGCCTTTAATCATGATTAAGGATTATCATTGATTATCAACCATCCCCATTAAAACCATAAATCTAGCCATTGTACTTCAAAGGATGTTGTTCAGTGATAGGTGAACAACGTTAAATAAAGCCTCGTAACAACTGAGGGATCCCCCTCTGGTTCAAGGGCCAACTTGAACCTAAAGGCTGGTTGAGTTAGTTTCCTAGTGTAGTTTTTGCAGCCAAGGACTACCTACGGGAAATAGGTACAACATATGGCGCTGTTTTTGGGGAGAAAAGTAACAAAGGTATCTTTCTCCGAGGAACGATAAAGATTAGATCTATTCCTTGCTCATGAACAAGGAGTAGGCATTTATTATTGGTTTCATTTCTTTCACCTCACAACTCCACTTTGTAATATGGAAATTCCACTGGGTAAACAATCCCACTGTTTCAAAATTTCAGCTATCTTTACTGCTATGCGAGGTTCGCTGATACTTGCAATCAACAGTGTATGTCTTTCCCTCTCAGCCATGGTCAGAAATCTAAGATATCTACAGAGGAATCATATTTTAAAGTACACCTTTGCAGGTTTAATATGCAGTAGTTAGATGATGGGTATTGGTTATAAATTACATGATGACAGATTGGTGATTGATGGTTTTATGGTATGACTCCATGCCCAACACTAAAGGCAACTGGTCTACTAGTTCTCTACATCCCACGGGGGGAAGCAGTCCCCATTGGAGCCGATGTCGTAACATGATTAGTTTTGATAATTTCAATTTGTTGATATAATATGTTTTAGTAGTTTAGAAATAATAAATGGGCCCGCAAGAGGAAATGCGCCCTCAAAATGTAAAGTTAAGTTTCATTAGATGGTTGATTTAGTTAATCATGCATTTAAACATGATTAAATGATGTAATAAAGTAAATTCAAACATGGTTTACAAATAGATGAGAACAATTTTTCAAAACCTAAAATAGGTTTTTCTTTATAACCTCCTCATGTACGAAAACCTCTCTCAGTTTTCTAACATATGTTATGGTTTGGGAAATACAAGTGCATCTTTAAAGACATATTTTCCATAAATTTCCTGTTTTAGTCACCTTTTTGCAGAGGATATTTTGACTAAAAAAAGATGAATATTTGGAAATTGGAAGAGGTTTTGGTTCATAAGATTCCAAAATAAAAAAGCCTATCTCACTTTTCACACAAGTGTCAGGGGTTGGGAGATACACTCTCATCATGTTTAGCCTATTTTTTCGACTGTGCAATGTCCTGTTTAAGCCACCTTTTTGCAGAAACTATTGTGGATAATCAGAGATGAATCTTGGGAAACTGGAGGTTTTTTTTGTTCCTAAGATACTATACTACAAAAACCTCTCTCAGTTTTCACACAACTAGCTCGGATTGAGATATTCGAAGGGATGACTGGACCCTATTTTTTAGAAATTCGGGAGGAAAAAGCTCAAGACAGTTAGTGACTTGGAGGCCACCTCATCAAATATGAGTTGCAATCAAATTCAAATTTCTATTATTTATCAAAATAAATCCTCAAGGATAGTACAATAACTCTTCAAATAGTTTTAGTAACCTTTATTTGTTTTCTATTTTTGTAATACAGTTTTCAGATATTTGTAATAGATCTTGATATTTTTTATCAAGATATTTTGTGAGGAAATTGTATAAATACTTCATCAATTGAAGTAATATGGGTTTGATTTTGATTCCAAGGCTCTTAAATTATGTAATAGCTTCTCTTGTATAATTCTAATAAAAGCCTTTCGACTCCAGTTATGACAGAATTTTGTGTTTCTTGTATGTCTTTCTAATGTTTTCATAACTTGTTTCTACATATGTTCAAAGAAATTGTAGGAAGGTCTAGGTAAGGTATATTAAGTTTTAATCTCTCTGTAATCCCTGCAAAATCATAACTTTTAGAAAGAGATTAGCTTATTGGATTGTTTTTCCAAGGTAACTACTCTTTGACTGGTTTTTGCTTTATGTTTTCTAATGGCCATTAAAAGAGATTAGCCTATTAGACTATTTGCCTGAAATAGCTCCTCTTGGAATTGGTTTCACTTTGGCCTTATTTTACCTTTGAATATGTTTTTGTTGGGCTGTAGAAATATTACACGCATCTAAATTTCCCTAGTTGTTAAGTAGTTAGTCTGACTGCTCAATTATTAGGAATCCCCTTACAATTTTCTACCATAATTCTTGAAAAAGCTGTGTCATTTTGTCAGGATGGAAGCTAACACTTTCAGAAGGGACCCTGTGAGAGAGACCTTTAATCATGATTAGGGATTATCATTGATTGCAAACCATCCCCATTAAAACCATAAATTTTGCCATTGTGCTTCAAAGGCTATTGTTCAGTGACAGGTGAACAACGTTAAACAAAGCCTTGTAACAATTGAGGGAGCCCCTTTTGGTTCAAGGGCCAGCTTGAACCTAAAGGCTGGTTGAGTTGGTTTCATGGCGTAGTTTTTGCAGCCAAGGGTTGCCTACGGGAAATAAGTACAACAAGGCCTGATTTGTGTTCTATTTGATAGGTACAATCTTGCTTATACTGCTTCTCCCAGAAGATGTGAGGTACATCTGCTTCATCAATCATAGCTCTGGCCATTTCTTGAATTGTTGTGTTCTTTTTCTTAACTACTCCACCTTTTTGTGGAGTTCTGGCCACAGAATATTGCCTCCTTATGGCATGCTCTTCACACAATTCTTCAAATTACCTTGAAGTGTATTCTCCTCCTTTGTATGATCTCAAGCATTTGATATTGAGACATTTCTCATTTCCTACTTGAGCTTTAAATTTTTTAAAATGTTTAAATGCTTTTTATTTTTCCTTTAAGAGCATGATCCATGTGGCCCTAATAAAACCATCAATAAATAGCATAAAATACCTTTCTCCTCTTGGGATTTTTGCTCTAGTTGGGCCATAGATATCTATGTGAATTAGCTCCATTGGTCTAGATGAAGAGAACTCTTTTGTCTTGAAATGAGTCCTAGTCTGCTTACCAAATTGACATGACTTGCAAATTGAATTGTCAGGTCTTGATAGTCTTGGAAAAAATCTCACGGCTCCCATCTTGCTGACTCTTATTAGACTATCAAAATTCATATGACCAAGTCTCATGTGCCATAACCGGGCTTCACTCAAATTTATCAAATAACAAATTACTATGGAGTCATCAACCACATATACATTATTGTGAGTTCTGACTACTTTTCCCACCACCTTTCCATTTTCTTCATTTCTGATCTCACAGTCTTTTGATCTCATTCTGTCAGGATGGAAGCTGACACTTTCAGAAGGGACCCTATGAGAGAGGCCTTTAATCATGATTAAGGATTATCATTGATTGTCAACCATCCCCATTAAAACCATAAATCTAGCCATTGTACTTCAAAGGATGTTGTTTAGTGACAGGTGAACAACGTTAAATAAAGCCTCGTAACAACTGAGGGATCCCCCTCTGGTTCAAGGGCCAACTTGAACCTAAAGGCTGGTTGAGTTAGTTTCCTAGCGTAGTTTTTGCAGCCAAGGACAACCTATGGCAAATAGGTACAACATATGGCGCTGTTTTCGGGGAGAAAAGTAACAAAGGTATCTTTCTCCGAGGAACGATAAAGATTAGATCTATTCCTTGCTCATGAACAAGGAGTAGGCATTTATTATTGGTTTCATTTCTTTCACCTCACAACTCCACTTTGTCATATGTAAATTCCACTGGGTAACCAATCCCACTGTTTCAAAATTTTAGCTACCTTTACTGCTATGTGAGGTTCATTGATACTTGCAATCAACAGTATATGTCTTTCCCTCTAAGCCATGGTCAGAAATCTAAGATATCTACAGAGGAAGCATCTTTTAAAGTACACCTTTGCACGTTTAATATGTAGTAGTTAGATGATGGGTATTGGTTATAAATTACTGGATGACGGATCAGTGATTGATGGTTTTATGGTATGACTCCATGCTCAACACTAAAGGCAACTGGTATACTAGTTCTCTACATCCCACGAGGGGGAGCAGTCCCAATTGGAGTCGATGTTGTAACATGATTAGTTTTGATAATTTCAATTTGTTGATATAATATGTTTTAGTAGTTTAGAAATAATAAATGGGCCCGCAAGAGTAAATGCGCCCTCAAAATGTATATTTAAGTTTCATTAGCTGGTTGATTTAGTTAATCATGCATTTAAACATGATTAAAGATGTAATAAAGTACATTCAAACATGGTTTACAAACAGCTGAGAACAATTTTTCAAAACTTGAAAGAGGTTTTTTTTTAACCTCCTCATGTACGAAAACCTCTCTCTGTTTTCTAACATCTATTATGGTTTGGGAAATACAAGTGCATCTTTAAAGACATATTTTCCAAGAATTTCTTGTTTTAGTCACCCTTTTACAGAGGATATTTTGACGAAACAAAGATGAATATTTAGAAACTGGAAGAGGTTTCGGCTTGTAAGATTCCAAAATAAAATAGCCTATCTCACTTTTCACACAAGTGTCAGGGGTTGGGAGGTACACTCTCATCATGTTTAGCATATTTTTCCGAATGTGAAATGTCTTGTTTAAGCCACCTTTTTGCATAAACTATTGTGGATAATCAGAGATGAATCTTGGGAAATTTGAGGACATTTATGTTCCTAAGATACTATACAACAAAAACCTCTCTCGGGTTTCACACAGCTAACTCGGATTGATATATTGGAAGGGATGACTGGACCCTATTTTTCAGAAATTCGGGAGGAAAAAGCTCAAGGCAGTTAGTGACTTGGAGGCCACCTCATCAAATATGAGTTGCAATCAAATTCGAATTTCTATTTTTATCAAAATAAATCCTCAAGGATAGTAAAATAACCCCTCAAATAGTTTTAGTTACCTTTATTTGTGTTCTATATTTGTAATACAGTTTTCAGATATTTGTAATAGCTCTTGATATTTTTATCAAGATATTTTGTGAGGAAATTGTATAAATACTTCATCAATTGAAGTAATATGGGTTGGCATTTGATTCCAAGGCTCTTAAATTATGTAATAGCTTCTCTTGTATACTTCTAATAAAAGCCTTTCGACTCCAGTTATGACAGAATTTTGTGTTTCTTGTATGTCTTTCTAGTGTTTTCATAACTTGTTTCTACATATGTTCAAAGAAATTGTAGGAAGGTCTGGGTAAGGTAGATTAAGTCTTAATCTCTCTGTAATTCCCTACAAAATCATAACCTTTAGAAAGAGATTAGCTTATTGGACTGTTTTTCCAAGATAACTCCTCTTTGACTGGTTTTTGCTTTATGTTTTCTGATAGCCATTAAAAGAGATTAGCTTATTAGACTATCTGTCTGAAATAACTCCTCTTGGAATCGATTTCACTTTGGCCTTATTTTACCTTTGAATATGTTTTTGTTGGGCTATAGAAATATTCTACACGCATCTAAATTTCCCTAGTTGTTAAGTAGTCAGTCTGACTGCTCAATTATTAGGAATCCCCTTACATTCTTCTACTATAATTCTTGAAAAAGCTGAGTCATTCGGAAGCTGACACTTTCAGAAGGGACCCTGTGAGAGAGACATTTAATCATGATTAGGGATTATCATTGATCACAAACCATCCCCATTAAAAGCATAAATCTGGCCATTGTACTTCAAAGGTTGTTGTTCAGTGACAGGTGAACAACATTAAACAAAGCCTCGTAACAACTGAGGGAGCCCCTTTTGGTTCAAGGGCTAGCTTGAACCTAAAGGCTGGTTGAGTTGGTTTCCTGGCGTAGTTTTTGCAGCCAAGGACTGCCTAAAGGAAATAGGTACAACAAGGCTTGATTTTTGTTCTATTTGATACATACAATCTTGCTTATACTACTTCTCCCCAGAAGATGTGAGGTACATCTGCTTCATCAATCATAGCTCTGGCCATTTCTTGAATTGTTGTGTTCTTTTTCTCAACTACTCCATTTTTTTGTGGAGTTCTAGCCATAGAATATTGCCTCCTTATGGCATGCTCTTCACACAATTCTTCAAATTACCTTGAAGTGTATTCTCCTCCTTTGTATGATCTCAAGCATTTGAAATTGAGATGTTTCTCATTTCCTACTTGAGCTTTAAATTTTTTAAAAAGTTTAAATGCTTTTTATTTTTCCTTTAAGAGCATGATTCAAGTGGCCCTAGTAAAACCATCAATAAATAGCATAAAATACCTTTCTCCTCTTGGGATTTTTGCTCTAGTTGGGCCATAGATATCTATGTGAATTAGCTCCATTGGTCTAGATGAAGAGAACTCTTTTGTCTTGAAATAAGTCCTAGTCTGCTTACCAAATTGACATGACTTGCAGATTGAATTATCAGGTCTTGATAGTCTTGGAAAAAATCTCATAGCTCCCATCTTGCTGACTCTTATTAGACTGTCAAAATTCATATGCCCAAGTCTCCTGTGCCATAACCGGGCTTCACTCAAATTTCTCAAATAACAACTTACTATGGAGTCATCAACCACATATACATTATTGTGAGTTCTGAGTACTTTTCCCACCAACTTTCCATTTTCTTCATTTCCGATCTCATAGTCTTTGGATCGAAGGTCACATTATAGCCATTATCACACATCTGACTTACAGTAAGAAGTTGTTCTTGAGACCTTCTACATGCAACACATTTTTGGTCCTAAGTCTCTTCATCAAGAATGACTATGCCCTTACCCTTAATTCTTGCCAGGGCATTGTTGCTGAAAGTGACATTGTTCCTCTTTCCTTTTCTTTTAGCAAAACTATTTTTTTCTTATCCCCAATCATATTCTTGGAACAACCACTATTCACATACCATCTGTTTTCTTGATTATGTGCTGCTAGAGCAAGTCCACATTCCATGTTTTTTCCCGATTTTTGTTTCCAATTCTCCTTATCTTTTTGAAAATATGGCTGCTAATTATTCTAAGAATTAGATGGGTACTCAAACCTACTTCTAGACTCACTTGCCTCGTGCCCAAAATTATTACATTTGAAACATTCAACATCACTCATTAGGGGAGAGAATGCATTTCAATTTCTGAGAGAAGAGTTTTGAGATCTAAAATTTTGATACTTATTATATCTAAAATTTTCATCTCTTTCAACTTTAATCCTTCTACAATCAAAAATCTTATGTCCAAAGATGTGACATTGATGAAAATGCCATAAAATAAATGAGAACACCTATATTTGGAAAGTTCATGAGATTGTGCATGAAGGTACCTCTATTGTCTATCTGATTGATTCATTCTTTGCTGGTGTGGTTCCTTGGGGTAGATGGAGTTATTATTCTAGTGATGGGCTCCTCTCTAGCTTGCTACCTTTTTGTCTTCATTGATTCTTTCTTGATACACCTTTGCATATCTCTGAGGTTCCTCAAATCCTGCAGACTTGAAGTTCATCTTTCCCATAGAATATTCTTGTGGTTTGGAGTATCCCATGATTATTTTATTTCTTGAATACCATTAACTATTTAGAATATGATCTATATTTCTTGTTCCTTTTGTAAAATTTTCATTTATACCTTTCTCGGTCTTCATTTTCTCAAGATCCATTCTTAGAGAGATGACCTCTACCTCGAGACTCTAACATTTCTCCTCCCATTCATGGATCAAATCTTGAAGAGCTTCTTCCTTTCATTTAGCTTCTTATAATTTGAATTTCAAGGACAAAATTTAATCTTTTCATGTTTTTGAGATCGTTTTCTTCTTTACTTTGAATAACTCCTATTTTAAATGCTTGTTCTCTTCTTCTAGTTTCTCACATGTTCCTTTTTTTTCTTCTAGTAGAAAGGCTAAACTATCTTTTCTTTTAATGACTTCTTCAATTTTTTCTTTTTGATAAACAAACTCCTCATTGTCGAAGTTGTACATACCTTATTCAACATGTTGTAGCTATTCTTTTAGTTGCTTTTTATTTCTCCTTGCCTTCTTTAACTCATCAAGAGAACTGATGACTTCCACTTCAAAGTCCATTACTCCTACTTCTTCTTCTTCCTCTTAAGAGTTAGTAATATTTTGTTTCTTGGAGTCTACTCCAGACTCCATAAGTATATACTTATCTGAATAATATTTTGAAGGTTTTCATTGTCTGACTCTAGTGCTGAACTATCCTCTTTGGAGTAGATCCCCTTTTTTCTTATAAAACTTATTCTTCTAATGTTTTTGAGATTTGTTTCTAAATTTTTTATCATCTTCCTTTTCTTTCCTTTCTTTGTAAGGGAACTTGGATGAAAAATTTCCCACTCTTCCATAGTTAAATCATTTAAAGGGAAAATTCCCTTTATATTTTCCTAAGCCACACCTTAGTTTCCTGGAAAATTGAGCCAGCTCTTGATCAGATTAACAGTTGGACAAATCTTGATTATCTTTGTGCTCCTTGGCCTTCTTAGACACTTTGAATTCTGCTTCCTTTGGTTCAAACTTCTCTCTTCCTACTCTCATCTCATAGTCTGTGAGAGTACCATGCAACCGATCCATCTTGAGATTCTTTAAATCATCCATTTCTTCAATAACATAGACATTGGAATTAAATCTCATGGGTAGAGATCTTAAGACCTTTTGAACAATCATATCTTCCTTAACATCTTAACCAAGTCCTCTAATCATATTGGTTACTTCATCAACTTCAAGGAAGTATTCTACTATGCTTTATTCTTCACTCATTTTTAAGCTTTCAAACCTCATTTTGAAGATTTGAAGTTTGGGATGCTTGACTTTGTCATCTCCTTCATGAATCTGATTGAGATTCGCCCACACTTCCTTGGGAGACTTACAATGCATAACCTTTGTGAGTTCAGATTAACTAATTCCAAAGAGAATGCCATTCTTGGATTTATCATTATTATCATACAATTTTTTACCATCTGCATCAATGGGAGGGACATCAGGGACATCATAATCTACTAGTACAAATCTCCAAACATCTACTCCTAGAGACATAAGATAGGCTTCCATCCTAACTTTCCAGAAGGCATAATTTGTCCCATTAAAGAATGGTATATTGCTTGAGTAATCATCTTGAATCTCTTGCCTAGACATAATTCCTTATGGATCTACCTTCCAGTGGTTATACTGTTCCTGAAGGAACTTGACTCTGATACCAATTATTGGAATAAGGAATTGCTGGGGGGGGTGAATAAGTAATAGTGAAGTTCTTTCGAATTTTAAGTATAAGACTTTAAATCTTTTCACTACGATAAGTTACTTGTGAGATCTATCATACACAATACAGATAATTAGCAAGATAACGCATTCACATGTGCATACAATCCATCACATGAAAAACATGCACATATTGACACAAGTATTTTTATGTGGAAACCCAAAGGGAAAAAAACACCAATCTGTTTATTGTTATGATGTGAATTAAGAACCTAATTAATTACATCAATTTGTTTGTGAGAAACCACTCATAGTAGGCACCGACCCCCTTAAGATTACAAGCCCCTATTTTTCAAAAGGCACCAACCTCTTATGAATGTAGACCACCACCTGCTGTAGCCACTGTTATATCTTTCATACAATTTTCAAACTAAAAATAGGGGAAAATACATATACAAAGAAATACAAATATGATCCACTACATTTCTCCTCTAAACTGCGCTCCTTGCTTCTCCCTTAGCTCTAATCACAACCCTCAACAACACTGTATCTTAGTTTAATCACTTGGGCCATTTGTACCACTTTCGCATACTCCACTCCACACTCTTCAACTCGCACATCAATACTGTATTCCCAATATTTTCTCTTCTATGATCACTGGTCTTTTTCCCTATCACATAGTGAACGATGTAGTCTCTGTCAACCATCATTTCACCATTTATGCTACCCAAGTGTACTTCTGCACTTGGAACTCCTTCCTGCTATTGTGTATGATACATAGGGACTGCAGCCTCATTAACCATTGAGAATGGGCTTCGTTCTCTCATCCATTGTTTCTGCATTAAACATGAGGATGGGCACCTGAGTGTTTCCATGCTGAGACATAAATCCTTAGTCAACTTGCACACTCCAACACGGGTCCTGTTCTTTCTATGAATAAATCTCCTGTCCTTGAGGTTTTTTATCTTCATTCAATTCAATGAGGTGTGCGTGGGAGATCAAAGGTATCTTACTTCAACTCGAGATAGACCCAACACTCTTCTTTGAAAATCGTGGTCCTCATATCCCTTGCCTCAATGATCTTAATAGTCACCATTTATTACAGTAACTAACTATCCTGAATGCATTTACTCTTAGCCGCCAACTCATTAATCCTTCATACACCTTTGTTCTGCAATATCAGAGCCCCTCAATTTGTAACTTTTATTATGGTGACATTACGAAATCGTGAGATTCTGATTGGAATTTAGCCCCATTTTCTTCACCCATTATTGTTTTACACCATAGGACTGGGTGATGCGACTAGCAGATTCTTACACCTCTATATTGTAGTTTCAGAGCTCCACATATTGTAACTTTATTAAGGTGATGTTACGAAATCATGATATTCTGATTGGCCTTTAGCCCCTTTTTCTTCACCCTTTATTGTTTTACACCATAGGACTAGGTGTTGTGACTAGAGGATTTATACACCTCTATATTGTAGTTTCAAAGCTCCAAATATTGTAACTTTATTAAGGTGATGTTACAAAATCGCAAGATTCTGATTTGCCTTTAGCCACTTTTTCTTCGCCCCTTATTTTTTTACACCATAGGACTTGGTGTTATGACTGGTCGCATAACACTTAGGTGCTAATCCCTTTAGGATTATGTTGGCGACCTATCTCCTTGTGTACTTGCTCTCCGCCCTTAGTTATTTTGGCTTCCACAACTAACCACCAACAATCATCGGAAGCCCCTAGTATCGAAACTTTCTCAAAATTCAATTATAAGGGAGTTACAAAATCCTGACATCCAATATTCTGACCTCTAAGATGACATCTTGTTCTTATCATCAACCCCATGTGGCATCTCCATAGTGGTGACACGTTTCACCATGATTTGCCCCATTATGCCACTCAATAATGTTGAATCTGACTGCCACATGTCCTCTGTATACAACCATGTCATGTTGATGTAATCTACCACTGTCATCTCCTGAGGGCCAATCAATTACTGCCATGTGTCCTGTTTGAGGAGAGAGAAAGGATCCTTGGTTCTTGGTTTTTCAAACAAATTTCTTTGAAATCCTTGCTCCCCAAAACCCTCAACGATGACCAAACATCAACAACATTTAAATCTCCCTATATCAAAACTTCTTCAAAGTACAATTACAAAATCTTCGACCTCCAATATTCTGACCTCCCAAAGCTCTGACGTTTCGAGAATCAATTCCCTAGTATTGGATCAAAACTTTCTCAAAAAGATATTATAGTGAGGTTACGAAGTCTCCAACCTCTGATATTCTGACCTCTTGAAGCTCTGAATTTCCAAGAATCAACTCCCTGGTATCAGATCAAAACTTCCTCAAAAAGAAATTATATTTAAGTTACGAAATCTATGACCTCTGATATTCTGACCTCCCAAAGCTTTGAAGTTCCAAGAATTGGGGTTCTGATATTTAGTCTACTTCCCTAGTTCTGAAATTCGACCTGCTCCTAAGGACTTCAAGATCCTTACTTCAGCTATCAATAAATTTTTATCCCGAGATCCATTTATGGACTTCCACATACTGTTGGAAATATTTTTCAAAGCACTTTCCAGTGGAGAAGGTCTAATGCAGTCCTTGAGCCCATTTTCTACTTGAAACATGGTTACAAACTCTCTTCTATTCTTTTCACCTTGACTCTTCTTCTTGTGCCCAAAATCCTAAACTCCCTGACCAACACCGTCATCTTTTTATAGATTTTCCAGTAGCATTTCTTACTTTGATGATTCTATACCTGAGATTGCAACAACCATGGAAGTCCCCCCAGGAACAAACATGCTCACATCAATGCTAACATCTCTTTCTTCTGACCCAGTGCATTCTAGTTGACATCAATGCCAACATACCATTTGCCACCAATCAATCAAAAATTTTCAATTCTCCAACAGATCTTTGCACTGACTTGATATTTCTTCTATTATTTAAAGGGAACTGTTGTACAACTTGGTAATTCAAACTTACAAATTTCTTTAGATTGGTACGAACATACTACCACTGATGGAAGAAGGTATGAGCAAAAATAATTAAAAGGTGTATTATTTGTTTTTATTTTCCACTGTCAAGTGAGAAGTGATGGAACAAGGTTAATATCATGAGTAACAATATGATCGATACATGTAGTTGTGATCTTGTGGTGTTTCCCATTGCTTACATGTTCAATTTAAAAATTCTACAAGAATTAAAATCATTTACAATTTTATATTACACAACAAAGAACTTTTGTATCTAATACATTGGAAGCTTTGTGAACTTGCTTGCTCCGGGAAGAAATTTAATTTGTACATTCCTGTACCTACTAATTCTAGGTTTTACAATACCAGAATTGAAATGGAACTTCTGAGTGAATCACAATCTTCTGATCTTGTGTAGGTCTTAATTTAACAAGAATACAAGGGAGTCAAGTTGGGAGAACCATTTAGTATTGATGACACCAATTGAGGTGATATAACACTAGATTTATGTCACTGTATGCTTGGGTTTGTTATTTTAATATATGATAACTAGGGTAAAAAGATGTTGCATTTATGAGAAATAGTGCATTTATTTACTATGATTTGTTTTTTACAAAAAAAAAAAAAAAAAACATTCTCGGTTTCATTGACCTTGGCTGGCGTTATAAAGAGCCTCTCATACTCCTCACCCCTTTCGATGCCTTCGCCTTTCTACATCCATAGGAAAAGAACTCTTCACAACTTATACCTACTCTGTTGTCATACTAGATCTCACATTTCGACAATTGCAAGTACATTCAATTGAATAAATAGAGGAAATAAGGTTGCTTTAGACCGAACATAGACATAATTATAGAAATTGCAAGAAATTTGCTACTACTAATGAAATCAAACTGAAATCAAGAGACAAAGAATTCTTCTACTATTATGTGGAAAGGAAAACACAAGATAGAAACACATGCAATAACATCCAACCATCAAAACACAAGGAGCACAATGATTTTATAGGGGAACCCAACTAGGAAAAAACTCTCCGCTTCTTTGCATTAATTCAAATGAGAATATGGATCAATTACAATGCAATTCTAATCTCCTTCTCACTGACCTTCTCTGACCAATACTTAGCCAATTCAAGCTTTAACATTCCTCCTATTTCCTTATGCAATCTAAGAGGAAATTAGCTCCAAAATAACAAGGAAATTCCCTATTTCCTTGCGCAATTTACAGAGGAATTGACAACTTACTCAATGCAAAAGTCTGTACACTCAACTAGTATACAATTGACAATTATAATGTGAATTTTCCTCCACTCCAACAAGGAAATTCGAATTCCATGAATGAATGGGTTTATTTTTTGTAAATTGAGCAGTTAATAGAGAGATCAACGAGTTAACAATTGTTATAACTACTCAACTGAACTCCTACTAACTCCACTAAGAACTAGAGATGAATTAACTGAGCTTAACTAACAATAACTCCACTAAATTGCTAAATTTTAGCAATCAATCCATGCAAAACTCTACTTCTAGCCTATGGCTCAAATTTACTGATTTAACTAGGAGACAAAGCCATGTCACTCTAGCTAACTGCAATCCAAGTCATCCTACTGATGTGGAAAATCGATTTTATCCATTTGACTAAGACACAATTCAAATGAAGACTTTTCTAGCTATATTTTAATACTCCCTCTTAGCAAGAAAAGGGTTTTTCACCACACCTATCCTACACCTGTGGAACTCAAAGTTGCCTCTTGACAATTCCTTTTTCAAAAAATCTGCATCTTGTTCCTCTGTGGGAATGTACTGCAATATCATGATTCTCCTTTGCACGCAATCTCTCAAGTGATGGTACTTGATATCAATGTGCTTGGACCTGTCATAAAATATTGGATTTTTAGAGAGTTTGATATAACTATTATTGTCATAATAAATCACAGTAGGATCCATCCCCTGATTGAAATACCAACAAGAATTTTCCTCATCCATATGGTATCTCATGTTTCTTGACTATAAACCATATACTTGGCCTCTTCTAAGCAAAGTGTTACAAATCTCTATTTCCTGCTATACCATGAAATAATTGCTGACCCAACACTGAAGATAACTCCTGAAGTGCTATTCTTGTCTGATGGACTCCTTGCTCAATATGCATCAGTGAAGACTTGGAGCTTCACACCATCATTCCTCATGTACCATAACCTAAAATATGTTATTCCTATGAGGTATCTAAGCACATGTTTTTTTATTTCCAGTGAAGCTTTGTAGGATTCACCATAAACTGACTCAACTGATTCACTGCATAACATATGTTGGTACTTGTGTTCACTAGTTACATCAAGGACCCCACCAACTGTTTGTAGATGGTAGCATCTACTTCCTCTCCTATAAAAGCATCCTCCTTCCTTTAGTTGGTAGCTAGAGGAGTGTCCATAGGTTTGCAGTCCTGCATATGGAATCTATGAAGTATTTCAGAGGTATACTTCGCCTGACCCACAAAAAACTCTCCATCTCTCTACCACACCTCCAAACCAAGGAATTAATGCATCAAACCCATGTCCTTCATCTTGAACTCTCTTGCAAGGTCCTCCTTGCAATACTGGATCAAATTCTCATCCCCTGTCAGTATCAAGTCATCTACATACAAAAATAGAATGAGCAATTTTCCATCTACCACAATGTAGTAGAGATTGGCATCTTCTTCACTCTTGCTGAAGCCAATCCATTGAGATATGTGTCTATCAAAGTGTACCAAGCACAGAGTGCTTGCTTGAGAACATAAATAGATCTCCTGAGTCTACATACATGTGTCTCCTTGTTAAATGTATCAAATCCTTCAGGCTTCTCGATGTAAATGTCTTCCTCAACCACTCCAGAATGAAATCTTCATATCTATTTTGTGGATATTCTACCTCATCTACACAACTAATGCTATAATGGTTATGATTGAGGAGTATCTTTCCACGGGGGCAAATGTCTCATCATAATCAACTCCCTCTACCTGTGAAATTCCTTTGGCCACAAATCTGGCCTTTTACTTCTCGATACTTCCATCAACTGCATGTTTCACTTTGTATATCCATCTAGAACCAACCACTGACTTGTTCTCTGGTCTTGGCATCACCTCCCATACATTGTTCTTCATGATGGGGTCATACTCCTCCACCATGGAATCTACCCATACTAATTTGGAAACTACCTCATAAAATGAATAAGGCTAAGAATCAATGAGTTATGTCATGAGTGCCATATAACCAATGCATTTGTTTGGTGATATCCTTTTCTCGCACAAGGATTTAGGAGCTCCCACATGCTCCTTTGCATCATGCACTAACTTGTCAACCTCTCTGGTTTTCTTCCTCCCCTCAATGGAAGATTCTAGTTGAGTGGGTGCCTCCACTCTACCTTCTCTCTGTTCATCCACATGTGGTTGCTCCACAACAAACTGAGGCTCTGACTAAGGTTCCTCCTTTGGAGATAGAAGTTCCTCCTCTGGTGAAATACTCAACTCTCTCTCTAGAGATATTCTCATAGCCTTCTCCTCATTAAATCTGACATCTCTCCTCATCACTATCATCCCGAGTGAGGGAAAATACACCTGATAGTCATGAGTTGTATCTGTGTCTCCTACAAAGATCCCCATCTCAGCTGTAGGATACAACTTTTTCTTGCTATCCTTGGAGACATGACAATAGACTATAGCTCCAAAAATTCAAAAATGGGATACATCTGGCTTCCTCCCAAAGAAATCTTCTTCGGGTGTGATCATGCCAAGTATTTTGTGAGGGATCAGGTTTTGCAAATAAAATAATGTATTGCATGCTTTTTCCCATAGATATAGTGGCAGTCCTTGATCATGCAACATCGCTCTTGCAACCCCTACAATGCTTCTATTTTTCCTCTCTGCCACCCCATTTTGCTGTGGGTTGTGGGCTGCAATCAATTCTCTTCTAATGCCTTCCTTGGCACAATAATATTTGAAAGCATTAGACACAAGTTCTCCTACATTATTACATCTCAAGGATTTAATTTTCTAACCAGTCTCGTTTTCAACCAATGCTTTGAATTCAACAAAAAATTCAAACACTTCATCTTTCTTTTTCATAAAACATATCCAACACTTGCAGGAAAAGTCATCTATGAAAATTGCATAATACCTATGCTTTGCAATTGAGACTGTAGAAAATAGTCCACACACATCTGAGTGGACTCACTCCAAGATGGCTCCAACTCTGCTATCTCAGCACTGGAAGGAATATTTCACATATTTTCTAAGGGTGCATCCCTTGCAAACATCATGTTGGTCAATAGTTCATTTTGGAAGTCACGTGGTGATATGTTGCATTATTCTCAAAGCTCCATGGTGTAAGTGACCCATGCAACTATGCCATATTTCTCCAACATCTCGACTTTGAACATGTTATGTTTTGTTTCTCAATGCAATGCATGTATCCACCTCCAACTTTTAGATATTTTTCAGTCTAACACCAATTTGTTTTACTTGTCCATAGCAACATGCTTCAGAAAATACTTCCTTTTATTGAACACCACATCATAACCTCTTCTCTCCAATACAGCTACATAAATCAATTTTTTCTTCAGCCCAGGCACATACATTGCATTTTTTAGGTGAAGGTGGGAGCCTGACTCCCTCTTAGAGGTGATATTACCAATCCCTTTGGTACTATACCTCCCATCATCTCCAAGTTCTGTGTGTAATTGTAGGTCCTTCTCCTCTAGGATGCTGAATAACTCCTTGCTTCCTGTCATATGCAATGAGGCTCCAAAGTCCAAGTACCGTACAATACCTTGTACATTACTTACCATGCATATAATGAAGGTGAAATCCAATTAGAATTGTGATGTGAGAGCATCATCTCCTACTCCTCCTGTAGGCTTATTCCCAGATTTCTTGTGTGGACACTTGGCTGCATAGTGTCCATATTCATGGCAAGGAAAACACTTAGTTTTTATGAGGTCCTTCTTATATACATGGTTTTGAATAAATTCTACCTTGCCTTAGGCCTTCTCTCCCTTGGATTTCTTTCCCTTTCCTAGCAAGGAAAAATTTTCTTCCTCCTCAGCTCTAGATGTGACACCATCTCTAGTGTTTCTTCTCTTCTCCTCCTACACCAAATCATCCCAAAGTCTTTCCCAATTTGGTAGCTTGTATCTTCCATTAACTAAATCTTGATAGTCGTGCTAGGATTTTGAAAGGCCAAGGAGTGCTAAGATCAAAAGTTCAGATGATGACACATTTTCTCCTACTCCAAGTTATTCTCAAACTTGAGTGAATTTGGAGAGGTATTGTGGAATGATTTCATTTCTCTGCATTCGAATGCTCCCAAGTTTATCTCTCAATACCGATTTCCTGGCATCACTTCTTCTCAATAATAGATCTGTGATAGTTTTCCACATTGAAAATGGAGTCTCCTTTCCATGCAAGTTCGAAACCACATGATCTTTGACACCCTCTAGAATAATCCTCCTGACCTTTATTGTGTCTTTCTTTCACTGAGCAAGTGCTTATGCATCTGATGTTGTTGGTTTCAGGATACCAATTTTTGTATATTCCCATAATCCATTTTCATCCAGGACAAATTCCATCTTGTATTTCCAAGCACAAAAATTTGAGGTGCCCTCCAATGCATACTCAAGCCTCAATATGTTGAAAGACATTTTTCCCGCATTGAAGAGAATCTACACCAAAAACTCTGTAAATAGAAATTTCTCTGAGAAGATCTAGAAAAAGCTTTCTATGTAGTCTTCTGATGCTATGATACTATGTAGAAATTGCAAGAAAATTTTTATTTCTAATGAAATCGAACTGAAATCAAGAGACATAAATTTATTCTACTATTTTGTGGAAAGGAAAACACACGATAGAAACACATGAAATAACATGCACCCATAAAAACACAAGGAACACAATTATTTTATAGGGGAACCCAACTAGGAAAAACCCCTCCGCTGCTTCTGCATTAATTAAAATGAGAATATGGATCAATTACAATGTCTTGCTTCAATCCTGAACCACACCCTGCACTGTAAATTTGATCTCTTGCTCACTGACCTGCTCTAAGAAATACTTAGCCAATTCAAGCCTCAACCTTCCTCTTATTTCATTGTGCAATCTAGGAGGAAATTAGCTCCTAAACAATAGGGAAATTTCCTATTTCCTTGTGCAATTGCTAGATGAATTGACCACCTACTCAATGCAAAATTTTGTACACTTAACTAGTATACAATTGATAATTACAATGTGCCTTTTCCTCCACTGCAATTGGGAAATTCAAGTTCCATGTATGACTAGGTTTATTTTTAGAAAATTGATCAGGTAGCTGAGAGATTAGAGAGTTAAAAATTGTTATATCTACTCAAATGAACTCCTACTGACTCCACTAAGGAATATAGCTCAATTAACTGAGTTTAACTAACAATAACTCCACTAGATTGCTCAATTATAGCAACCAATCCATGCAAAACTCTACTTCTAGCCTATAAATTGAATTTACTCACTTAACTAGGAGATAAAGCCATGTGACTCTGGCTAAATGCAATCCAAGTCATCCTGCTAATGCAAAAACTCAAATTTCTCCATTTGACTAAGGCACGAGTCAAATAAAGACTTTTGATCTTGCTACATTTTAACAATAATTCTTGTTGTCTAGTATAAGTAAGATCTCTCTAAATGGGAAAAAAATAAATGATAACTTATATTGGTGGGTATATGGCCATTACTCACACCATTGTCCTAAGATCCCTCAGTTCAAAGATTCCCTTGTGGCTTATTATGCAAACCTAACTACACCACCTATCATAACTACATTAAGATCTAGACCTGCCTTCTCCCTATAATGGTTAATTAGGGATGGTGGAAAGGAAAAAAGGAAAATACCATGTCATCATCAGTCAAATGCTACTTTGTTTGCATCGAATCATTTGTAGAAGTAGATGAAAAAAATACAATTTTTTTTAATAAAACTATCATGAGGCATGATGCCTGTTTATGTGTGTACATACTATTTCCAGATAGAAGAAGGACATAACTCAGTTTACATTAACTTTTTAAAAAATAATTCCCTTTGGAGGTGATATCTCAAATGTAAATTTATCTGTGTGGAGGATATACCATGTTTGGATAAGAATAAAAAGGAGTTTTATGAATTGAATGAAGAGCTTCTAATACATATTGATGGCACTGGATTTATATTTGAAGATTCAGCTTCATAATGATGAAAAAATGTATTTAAAGGAAAACATTTAAGCAATCATATTTCATAGGCTTGCCCCTTGCTCATTCAATGTCATATTTTCTATAATGGCTATGTAGTCAAAGGAACATTTCTTGTTAACATAATATTTCCATTTAAAATGATCCATTTTCGAGAGTTGATGATCAAATTTGAAAGAGATGAAAATTATGTTTGTTACCCAAGTACCAACTCCTTGGAAATATGTGGATCCAACCATAAGCCAAGCACAACATCCCTTTCAAGACATTTGATCACATTGCTTATTTATGGAGGGGTTCCAAAATATTTCTTCCTTGAGCTTGTAATCAATGCTATAGAAAAAATTCAGAATGAACTTAAAGATGAAACAAAAGCTTGGAAAATTGTAAAGCAGTATATACATTTAGATGACGATACATATGTCTTAGAATGTTGTCATGTGGAAATCCTTTGCATGAATGAATGCTTATTGTATTGACCACAACCACCCCTGGGGTACCATGAACGAAATGTGAAGCAATGACCTCAAATAGGTATCTAGAATAAGCACATGATCCTAGGGGTGATGTAGGGAAAACCTATGGCTAGATATAGACATAGAGATGATTGGAGTTCACCCAGAAATAGGCTGTTAGTTAGTCCCTTGATGTCGATAGGAAAGAGAGACATCAGAGTACGAAAGATTCCCGTGCTAATGGTAAAATAGCCTTATAATTAAATATAAGGTTAGTCCATGTGTTGCATTTATGGTACATGTATGTGCTTAATTTCACATGGTATTCAAACATTTATGATCATTGAATGTCCAAGACTTGTATCCATTTCACTTCAAGGAATCAACTTATCTATGTGAAGCCATTTTTGGCTCTGTTTGATCCCTATTGACTCAATCATAAAATACAAGCTCCTAGGGACCTCTTGATCAACTCAGATTTTATTGAAGTGTTTATTCTCTAATTTCCATTATTGGCATAGTGTTTATCTATGATTAGTCATAGTTCACATTTACAATATGGTTCACACTTATTTATTTATTTTTATGTATCTTAATGTCTTTCTTTCAGCTATTTCCTATATAGTAGATAGACTGGGTACTGGGGAATTGAGAGTTATGTGAGGGGTGGTTGGGGGGGGGGGGGGGGGGGGGGGGGGTGTGGCGGGGGTGCGGGCATGGGTGATGAGCCATGAGAGCTTCCAACTCCACGTGGTTGGCCCTGTTTAGTAGAGAATAAATTAGTATTTGGATAATATTGGAGAAAGAAAACCTTGATCCAATAGAGAAACAACAAAGTCAACATTGACTTCACTGTTGCTTCGTCGAGTGGAGGGAGGTTTGCTCCAAAAGTAAACTACTCCAATAATTTATTCATGAAACTGAGAGGATCTCATTAAGGTATTCATGCACTCAAGTCCTTTATTCATGCAATTAAATTTAATTTTTGGTCAAATTTAATCTTTGCCTCATTGGTCTCATTAATATGTGTAGGAAAACTAGTATCAATTCAAATGTTGAAGTGGAACAACTATCAAAATATAATAGCTCAAAATGGTAATCTTACATTTAACATTCAAGGTAAGTTACTTTCAAGTTGATGCCTTTTTTATTCTGCATAATCGGTATTGCACTACATACTGTATTTGTAGTCATATGAGTGGTAGATATTTGAACTGACTTGACATTTCTTTTATATTTTAAAGGGATCTATTGTACAACCTGGTAATTCCAACTTACAAAGTTCTTTAGATGGGAAATAACATACTACCATGGATGGAAGAAGGTATGAGCAACGATAATTCAAAGGTGTATCACTTATCTTACTTGTCACTATATGGATAGAAGTGATGGAACAAGATTGATATCATGAGTAGTGATGAGCCCTAGTATTGCAACAAGAATTTTGCAACTCTTGAGGCTATCAACTTGAATTATCAGTTCGAGGTATGTAAAAACTTAAGAGGGGTCGACACTGTATGTGCAGTAGACACCTTCCTCTTCCTAGGCCGACACCCTTAGATGTAAGTGAAATAAGGAAATGAAACAAATTCAAATGAACAAATATCTAAGTAAGATGCCAATCCTAAGTTGCAAAAGGTAAATAATAATAAGAAAATCTATTCTACTTGGAAAGTAAATGGTAGGAAGGAAATCTATTCTATTTACAAATATGTAAATCATAATAACAAATAAGAAAATCTAATCTATCTTGCTGGAAAGGAAATGCCAGTTAAAGGAGATATATTCTATTTTGTAGGAAAGGGAAGTCCTAGAGTACTCATTCAAAAATGAAATCACACTTTGCATAAAGTAAATTGATGAAAAGGAATATAGACTACTTTACATAAATCAACATTCAAGAAGTAAGCAATATCAGAGATAAATTGCGGCCTAACCAAACCTCAACTAGACCAAGGTGGCCTCAGAGCCTTCATAGGATATACATCTACTTCTACCATGAATTTGGAGTGAATCTAGGCAAGGAAAACCTCGAAAACAAATTACTATAGGTTTTCTACAAGACGCCTACAGGTGTGACATGATTGCTACAAAAGTGAGATAACTCGCCGAATGCAAAAAATTATCAAATGGAAATGAGATAGGAATATTTTTTTTATGAAGTAGGATGTCATTAGACTCCATTCCAAGTGGATTCACTAAAAATACTCATGTTAACATGTGCTAAAAAATAGCAGAAAATTACTACTCTAAAAACCAAAAATTCAAGAATTAGTGAGCAAGTTAACCTATCAAATGCCTAATCTAATCAAGTGAAAATTCTACAGGGTAAATTTTGTTATTAACTTGAATGTCTCTATGGACCAAAACAACTGTAAGCAATGCAAATGAATCTCATTAACACTTTATAAAAAATAGCAAAAAAGTACTACTATTTTGCTACAAGAGACTTCCAAAAATTCTAGATTTGTGAACTAATAAACCAATCCAAGTAGCTCAATAATGAATATGAATTTTCAAATACGTTATAAATATTCATCATGATTGTGACTCTTTAAAAAACATTCAAAACAACCCACTTCAATCATTTAACTGATGTAACCTACAACAAAAGAGGCATGAACACTAAATGCAAAAATAAGAGATGCAAGTGAAAAAGATATTAAAAAAAAATAAAGAAATTGTACAAGAGGGATCTAAGGCTCCTAGGATGGCTAAAACCAAGGATAATCAGAGTACTATGAAGGAAACCAAGCTTAAGAAGCTAAAAATGACACTAAACTTCATTATTTTAATCGATCCAAGTAGACCCCTGCTAGATATGAAAGTGGAGCTGTTAAACAACAAGTTTTGTCCACAAGAAGACTAAGAAATACATTCCCCTAGAGGAAAATTATATTTGGTACTTATTAAAAGTGATGAGGAAGAATTCTCCTTGAAAGGAGGCATATTTTCCCTCCAAAATCCCTCAAAAATTGGATCTAATTCCCAACACTAGGAATTTGCATTAAATGACAAGGAACACATTCCTAGATTTTCTCAATCAGTGGAGCTCCAGAATTTGTCAATAAATTCATGATATTTTTTTAATTTATTATCTAATATTGAGCCTCCTATATCAGGGAGCAAGTCCCTAGATGATCTCATCCTCCAAGTCTTCATAATCTTCCCAATATTATCACAATATTCTAAAAAAATAAATAATATTAGGCACAAATATGCATTTATCTATAAACCTTCCTAATGGACATATTAAAGTTAAAAATATGTCATCTAATGTAGAAATAGAGGTTTAATGTGATGAAGGATGGTTAGATGGGCCTTAATTTATGTCTAATTTGGAGGCCCATCATACCCCCCTACTGAAAGTGTTGCTCAACCTCTGAGCAACTTAGTGACCTAATTGTGCCTCATTCATAGCCTTGGTGGCCTCCTTAACATACCAAGATACATTAGAAGGAATTTTGGCACATCTTCTCTTGCTCCATCCTCTTCCTCTTCTTCCCAAACTTCTCCTTCTACTTCTTATTCTTGGTCGTGGGCAAGACACTTATCTGTTTCTAAAAATAATTGTAATTCCCTTTCTTATCAGGTTCAATTCAAAGAAAGCATCCACATTTCATTTTTTATTCGTGAACTTTTATAAGAAGTTTCCCATAGGCTGTACTACTGAAAAAAATGGAAATTTTGCAGGTTTCTTGTTCACATATGGCAAGGAGAAATATGTATTTACCCTTCCTTTGGATGTTGTCCTTCGAATCCTAGGATTTGGGGGTGAAATTGCTCAAAATCAGGGTCTTTTGTAGCTCACTGGAGTTTCCTATAGCACAGTGTCTTCTCCTGTAGAAAATCTATCCCTTCTTGTAGCATCTTTGTTTCTCCTGTAGCAGTGGTATCTAGTCCTATAGCACCTCCTATAACACCCACAAACTTAGCTTGTAGTTGTTATGTAGCGCCCTCGGTAGCCCCTGGTAGCATCTAGCTTGATATTCAATGATGTAGTGGACCTCTCCTACCATTTTGGGAATAACACCTTGGTAGAAATGAAGTTTTGGCTCATCCCTTACTCCTTCAATGCATTGGATGAGTTGTCCCACCTACCAGCTTCATAACTTCTCAAACCCATTGGCCCACTCCTTGTAATTATCACCCTACTTTTCTTGTTTTTTTCCACCTTGCGTGAGCACTTGAGTAAACTGCAGTCTTAATAGTTGAGGTTGGCCAAGTTTAATGGCCACTTTAAACCTTGAAAACTTTCTCTCGTGTTCATTGAAAACAAATTTTCTAACCATAATATGCTCAACAGGAGAGATGAAGAACAATGCATATTTGTGCCTGCCTGATGTCGAGTTGTTATAGATGTATGCATGCTGCTGCTGGGATGATGATTGATCAACAATTCTCTCGAGGTGCCATCTTTAGTTTTATTTCTTGTGGATAGGTCCTCATTGAAAACAATAATGTGATTATGTATTTGACTGATACAATATCTCTTTCATGTAGGTCTTTTCCAATGTTTGATATGTTGTTTTTGGAGTGAATTGGTGACCTTGCAGCTGCTCCTTAGGGATGGTGTGACTTCTCTAAGCCTCAGGGATGGAATTTTGATGCTGCAGGGTGGCAAAATCTTCATTCTAGAGTTGCAACATGCAATACCCTCCTCCCACATCTACCCAAGTAACCGACCAACCTGGGTAAACATGTGACGAGAGGCTAATATGATTTGGTTCAACCTCCTAGGTCACCTTAAGGAAGTGGAACCGACAAAACAAAACCAAACTGACTATCCACACTCCTACAAAACCTTTAGGAGCTACAACACCTTTCTAGGTGATCAACCCCTAGGAAAATAAGCAGTTCAAGGAACTAGAGCCCCAATCGCTCCCTTTCCAAGCCCTCCAGGCGACTAAGGGTCCCAGTCACTCTCATGAGCCTTCCTGAGTGCGAATGTAGCCATTTTATTCGAGTGTTATGCCAATGGCTGCGATATTTAAGGTTAAATTCTAGGTTTAGGACCCAATCCACTACCCAAAACTCCATGAAACTTTCAGGAATGAAAAATAACATCGAAAAAATGATGCAAATGAAAATACTTGAACAAAGACTTAGCTGGACCCCTACTAGCCATGACAAGAATTTCGTCAAACATGTCACAATTGTGCATTCTACAAGTCATAACAATATATCTGAGCATAGGGGTCTCATACTTACCTCAGAATCGCTAAGAAGCATTGATGCCTTATCACATTAGCTGCATTATCATCTACTAGGTCATATATTCATTGTACATTCATTTACAAATAAAAACATGATGAGATCCATACATCATCACTTTCATAAAACGCGCTCATAACCAACATATAACCAACATAAATAACAAGGATACATCAACCATAAATGCCTCATATGAACCAATACATTTTCTCATAAATACCAAGGAGAAATAACTTATTAATGAATGATTAGGCCAACCAGGTTTAAGACTTCCATGTACCACTTGACCATATATTGGCTGAACCAAATATTTCTTTCAACGAATCACCCCCGTTCCATATTCCAAGCATGAATGTGGGACTTATATCCAAAATCAACCAGGGATTCCTGAGGCTACACTACCTCACCCTCAATAATACAACCAGGCTTTACCACAATCCCACCAGATTACTAGGCCATAAAAAATAAACATACATTATTAGGATTTAACACAATCCTCACCGAATCACTAGGACAAAACATAGCATGGATGCCACCGGATCTCTCCACTTACACAGTGAGGGATTTTTCCATCCCAACCTCTCGGCTTTACCATGTATCCCACTATTACCGGTCAAGGGGTTCCTAGGCCTATGAGGTTTCCACCCTCTGGGATTTACTGTGTATCCCATCCCAAGATTCCTAGGCCCAATCAAGGGTACTCACCACTAATGTTTACCATGTATCATTCCATTCAGTAGTCAAGGGATTCATAGGCTCAATTGAGGTGTTAACATTCAAGATTTATTGTGTATCCCATCCCGGGATCCCAAGGCCTTGTGAATAATCCTGGTACCACCCCACTCAGCTTCGAGTCCACCCAACAATCCAGCTCAACGACATACAAAAGAACCCACCACACCACGGCTATCCAGAAATTGCAAGGCTAGGTTGAAAAACACTGTCACACCTGGCAAAACCCATTGCAAAGACAACATGAGAACCAAGAACACACATGCATAACCATCATGCTAAATCTAGCAAGGAAATCATACATGCAAATAGATACCTGTAAATAATCTCGTTGTAGCTGCTAGATGCTTCTCTTCCTTGCTTGATATTTGCTTCCTCTTGCCTTCTTTTTCTTTTCTTGATCCAATGATGAAGTGCTCCAAGAAAACTTTAAGTGTCCAAGAGTATGAGAGAGAGAGAATAAAGAGAGAGCTCCAAAACTGAACTAAAAAAAGGTCACCATCTAATCCTTAGAAGCCTTTTTATCAATGAGGCCTCTATTTTCTTCATTTTCCATTATTTTCATAAATAAAATTCCAATTAATTCCTCTTGCCTTTCCAAAAGCTTAGCCATTTCCTTTGCCAATTTCCTTAGCCATAGTAAACCAAATGAACACCCACTAGGATGTTTTTCCCACCATTCAAGTTAGAATATGTGTCCCATGACCGTGGTCTTATATATTTTTACATGGATTTTTAACCAGCGATGTTACATAACCCTCCCCCTTGGGGGAACACTGTTCTTGGTGTTCAATGACACCTACAACCAACAACATTGATGACAACCAAAACATATTGCCATGGATCTTTATAACACAACTCATTGTATTATTTACAATGACATCCTACTGAAAACATGAAAACCATACTGTTTATAGGAGCTTTATAACACAACTCATTATTGTATTTACAATAACAACCACATATACTCGTGCACATTTGCTTCAACCAACAAATAACCATAATGTCTATGGATATTTATGACACAACTTGATACAATATTTACAATAATATACACATATGCACATTTTCTCAACCAACAAATAAAAGGATATGATACTCGTATCAACAACAAGGGAATCCAAAGGCTTACACCTCCACCCTAAAAAATAATACTGGGATTCACCTCCTTCCCAAGAAGTCCATTATCCACTGTCAAATTCAAAGCTGCGTCAAATTTCCAACACTACAATCCTACACAGCTGCCCTCTCAGTGAACAATTACCTACTCATTGTTCCAAGGCACACTCCCAATGTGCATCTGATTCCATTTGTCAATGCTAATGACATAAAAAAAATCCATCCTTGGCCTTCCCTTCTCTGATACACAGTCCCCTAGGCAATCCGGTCACCCCCTTTCGTGCAGTCACTCACCTTCCAATTTCCCTGATATCCTCTATCCTGGTCGATCCATCCCTTAACAAGGCTTCCTTGCATCAAAAGTTCAACAACCAAGGCATTGACCTACATTAAAACCATCATACCGGTCATAGGATGCTCATGGAAATCAATGGACACTATAGGGCACTAGTTTCCCATAAAGGCCTTGCTCCTTAAGTGCTTTACCAGAATACTTCTGCTTCTTCAAATTCCTTTTTCTGCTATTGCTAATCCTTGCAGTCAGTTTCAACCACCCAACTGAGAATTTACGTGCTTCCTATCCCAAGCACATAACTTCCATTAGATTTAAAATAAATTGAAATAAATTCACATCATACCTCATTGGTAAGGTACACTTGCAATCTTGTTTACTTCCTGTCAGAACAAGTCAAACTAGCATCTATGATCAAATCATTATGTATAAACATATCATATCTGTTAGCTCAAAACACAACCATCATAGATCAAAATCATGAATCACATGAAATCATCATAAACCAAAATCATAGATCACATGTAACCATCATAAATCAGAATTATAGATCACATGCATAATAAAATTGGAACAAAATATTGATACTTATCCTTTAATCAATCCTTAGCTTATACCTTTATCCTTTGTCCTTTCTATATGCACACCAGATCAATTACCTCACCCAACAACACCCAATGCCTTTTCTTTTCCTCAATCACGTACACATACAAAATGTACATCACAACACATACACCATTACTCGGTGTACAACATGATACATACACCTAACCTGATGTACAACACAACACATACATCTATACCCAATGTACAACACCACACAATACGTGTACCTACACCTAGCATAGAACACAACACAATACATGTACTACACAGAGTACAACACAATGAATACACAAGTCACGATACCACAACTACACAATACACATGCATAGTCTGCAACACAATATGTACAACATGCACACAATACCACATGTACACCAGTACCATATGTACAACATGTACATAGTACAACTTGTACACAAAACCACCTGCACAACATGTGCACATCATCACATGTACACGACACCACCTGCACAATGTGTACATAATGCCACATCTACACCACACCACCTATACAACGTGTACATAATACCACATGTACACAACACCACATGCACGACATGTACATGATACCACATGTACACATCATCACCTACACACAACACCACATGTACAACATGTACATAGTACCACATGCACACAACACCACATTTACAATCATGCACACAACATCATATGTACATAGCACCACATGTACAACATGCACACAACACCATATGTTACATAGAACTGCATATACAACATGTACATAACACCATATGTACACAACACCACATATCCAACATGCACACAACACTACATATCCATCATGCACACAATACAATATGTACACAACACCGCATATCCAACATGTACATAGCACCATCTATAACCAACATTGCATATGAAATATGCACAAAACACCATATATACAACATGAACTCAACACCATATACACAACATGAACTCAACACCATAGGTATAATCACTGAATATATAATATGCACAACATATACACAATAGTAGCACTGCACATCCAAAACCACACTGTCTCTACCAAGCAACCTTACTTCCAGTATTTCTTTGCCATCCATGCTTATCCCATCATGCCATAGATCATATTACTTTCATTCCGCTGATGTATCCCTCAATATAGCTTGTCCATAACACAAACATAGTATAATCACATAATATCAACTCATAGCCGCATGATACTGACCTAGTATATTTTTCAGGACTACTCTTCCCACTTGATTCCTCATAGCCAGGAACCTCTTCATTCCATTCACCTGCATAAGCAATCATTCCTCCACAAGAATGATCCTTGAAAACCCTGTGAGACAGTGACATAGATACATATGTATGACAACGACATACATACATACATACATACATACATACATACATATATAAAACATTAGCATAAAAATAATCATGATCCATGATGACCCTATTAGACATGACATACATACATTCATATGTACATGTATACATAGATAGGCATCAACACGATCATGATCACAACATAGTTACCAGATACAATAAGGTCAAGGTTAAGATAAATGCCTTTATCTATTCACAACATGCACAACATTGATAACAATGATTCCCAACATAGTTGTTGGCTTATTGGGGTCTGATGCAGGTTCAGAGTTGATTTAGCCAAACAAATCCCGGTACTACTAGACCTTTCGACAACAGTCTGCGGAGCGTGGAATGAGGTCTCACTCGAAGTAGTATGGGAGGGTTCTAGAACCAGGTTTCTGCACCCTGGAGATGTCTAATGAGTTCTAGTGTTTTGCAGTTTGACCCTGCGAACACGTCGCTATGCGCACTTTCTTGTACCTCGCAGCTTGAGATGCTACCTTTGTGCAGCCCTACTCGAGGGCCGAACGCTGTTATTACCCAAGTCCTTACTAGTATTCCAATGTTAGTTGATTATTTTAGCCTACTTGCGTGTTTTAAGTTATACTTAACAACATAAATCATTCATACAGGTGTGCGCAGTAAATAAACAGTATATTTGCAATTTATATCAAACATGCATTAATCCAAGAACAAATACACAAATTAATATCAAACTTATCTTTATTAATCCCTTCTTTGGTTATAGACTTGAATCCACCCTGCGAACTCAGCTGCAGGGGTCCATGCACTTAGTTGTGGACTACTAGGCCTCTGCACACTCAGTTGTAGAGCCTTCTCCTACTCGACGACTGAAGACACACTTAGTCACTTAGACTCTTTCTTCTCTCTACTAATTCGCTTCTCTTTTCTTTTACACTTAGAGCCTCACTCTATTTATACAATCCCATGGTCCACAAACCATGGGTAGGCTGACATTACATTACAAGACTAGGGTGGACAACCCTGTGGCTTTATCATACATTTTGTGCTCTGCGCCCACACTTTGTGGAGTCTTTATAACAATATCAGGTCAAAACTTGGGCTTTGAGCCCCAAAACATGCCTTGGGGGGATTCCATGCCCAAGAGGTCCCCAACACAAACATCGTGACTCACCCATGAGTCACTCTGTTGATGCGGCGATCTTTACACGGAGTCCCTCCAACTATTCTCAAATTGTGCTGAGGTCAGCAGCGTATTGAGCTGCTGCTTGTTGGATCTATTGCATTTATTGTTCCAAGACCTATGTGTCTGAACTGTTTCCATACATCTATACCGATATCTGTTGCATATGTTTATAGTCCTGCGCCTTTGTCCGGCTCCTTGGATCACGAAGACTATGCTTTTGTCGGCTAGTTAGATAGCCAGCCCACTTGTGTAGGGCTTCAAGTGGCTACCATTCACATTGCCTGGGAAGGGTTCTCCATTAATTTTGACTAACTGGACCATGCCTCTGTCTATGACCTCCTTAACCATGTATGGTCCCAACCAATGCATTCTGAATTTTCCTGGAAATTTTCAAACTTATTGTCATACAACAACACTAAGTCATTTGCCTTGAATGTGCGTAACTTAGTATGGCAATCGCGCTAGGCCTTTCACACTGATTTTGTACATGCTGATGAAAACTAGCCAAGTACCATTCCTCCTCAAGTTCTTCTAATTGCGCGAGCCTTTCCTCCAGATCTTCATGGTCCGTCATCCCTATGAGTGCTGCTATGCACAGATTAGGCACGATATATTCCATCAGCATGAAAGCTTCCATGCCATAAACTAACCGAAAAGGTGTTTGTTCCATCAGTTTCTTGCATGTTGTCCTATAAGCCCATAGAACCGCTGCTACACGCAGATCCCAGTCAGTGCATCTCACATGGTGGACCATGTTCAGTACTTCACATACTTTGTCAAAGGCTTCCACATGGATAATCTATGGTGCGCTTGGTATTATCATACTTCATTGTTCGTGCCATCGTCTTGCCTAATCCTGCTTGTTGGTCCCATTTCCTATCGTGAGGACGGTGTGCATTCGTGTAGGTTGCGTACCATATGCCTGTACCCATCTGGAGAGGTGGGCATGCAGGTTGTTTCGTCCGTCATACCCAGCTTTCATTTACATCTGAGGCTTTCCAAACCGCTTGAGCATCATCCTTTTGCATTCGCCCCAATCCTCAAAACTTCTTTGATGCATACCCCACCATCTTGCAGGTGTAGCGTGCAATGCCCATTTCAAAGCGTCGAAACACTGTTGTTCGGGTGCTTCACTTTCAAATTTGTTCAAGAAATCATCCACCTTGGTCAATCCGTCATACATAGGAAAATCTCTTATCTCTGTTACCACACAACGCAATGACCTTATCATCATGTTGCAGTTGAGCATGGTTACCTCGTGTAATTGATTCTGCCATCGTTCTATCTCCTCGTCCGAATCTGAGGTGCAGGAGCTTTCATGCTCCCACGAAATCCTGCCATCTATTGTTGGATTCACCCAATCCTATTCCTGTGCGGTTATCTTGTAGATACAGTCTATATCGTCATTGCTATCGCAGACGTACACCGGCTCTATGTAGCGCGATCCTTCTGCAGGGTCTAAAGGTACCACTACACATAGTGACTTTTTCTCAAAAATCATCTTGTGCTTCTTTAGATTTATCACTCCATTCATGTCAGGGGCCCAATCTATTCCCAGTAGCGCGAGATAGGGATTATTTTCATCAACAATCTCTATCACTTCAAAATCTGTAAGCGCACTGGCAACTTCGATATCTACCGTTATTCCCTACAATCTTCTCATTGGTAGGATCTTTTTCTAGTTCACCATTCACAATTGAATAGGAGACTATTGCAATGCGAACCTGCCCATGCGCTCCCATGTTTGCTTTGGCAGGATGTTCGCGTCCAATCCTAGATCCAAAATCACTTGATCCATTTTATATTCCCTGATTTGCGCAGTCAATCTCATCTCCCTTCCTGTTCGCGTTGTGTGCTTCCCGAGCTTCCAGACTACGCGCGATTCTCCTGGTCTAGCACATCTAGTGATGAGTTCTTGTAGCCCCTTCACCGCTTTGCTATCACGCAGCAGCTTCATGCATGTCTCCAGAAAGGTAGTGAGCATTGATGGGTTCATTTCTGGTTCTAATTTGTCTTTAATACCTGAAGTGGAGGCCTTCGTGAAGCTCTTCTTAGCTTCCATGAATGTCTCCTTCGCGCACTCCAAATCAAACTTTGGTTCCTTTGTTGGAGCCTTGCGAACCTAGGCACTCTCTTCAGGCTGCTTGCCCTTGTCATCTCCTATTGTGATACTGCTTCGGAGCATGATTTTTATAGTCGAGTCCTCCTCACGCGGCTCATACCTCATCATTTGCAGGTTATGAGTCGAGGAGGCTGGAGTGTTCGTTTATCGCGCAACCTCGCTATCAGTGTGGGGCTGTTATCTGTCTCATGATCAAACTAGGTACAATATAAACACGATGCTCTCATTGGATTTATACAATCATGGGCATAATGCCCTAAACCTCCACAATTGTAATAGATCAGCTGTCCACGACCCCTTCTTGGCCCCATTCCACCTCAACCTCGTCCATGCCCCTGAAATCTAGTGCGCTCCATCCCTGCATTTTGATCGAGGGCTCATGTTTCGATCTGAAATCGGTAGGTAGGAGTTTCATCTATCATCAGTTCATAACTTCTATAGGTACGCTCATCATGGCCTACTAACCTACAGAAATTACAGAACAACTGCTGGGACGTCTGCATATACCTCTATAATAGGTGGCAGTTATCTTTAGCATGCTTCCCTCCTATCTGACAAATCACGAACCATAATTCAGGCACCGCGCTCGGTCTACTTATGCCTCTAGTCTCAATGGCATTGGCCCTCCTCCAACCAGGTACTTCGCGAAGATTGGACAATGGTCCTTGTCATGTCCCTGGCCCTTGCACTTTATGCACCATACCTCCTCACGTGCTTCTGGGCAACTTGTCCTGTCTTGTTTCAAATTCTGCATCTCAAGACACAAATTTTTTAACTGCACATGGATCTGTTGGAGTCCCAGGTTAGGATCTTGTATTTGGGTCTCGTGCAGTCTCATTGCAATTTCCAAGGCCTCGGCCTGAGTTGATAGCTTATGTTGTGACAACGCGTTCCTTAGATGCGACGTTAGCGACGCGACAAACCATGCACGGTGTTTCCCATCCGTCAAGGTCATGTTTGCTTCCCGAATCATATCCTCCAGTCTCTGATCTAGCTCCCAGGGGGTCTCACCTAGAAGCATCATGATTTCCTTAAATCCGATAATCGACTGTGTCTCTGATTTTGGCCTGCTAAATTCCTTGTTTAGCACATCTTGGATATCCGCAATCCCTGCGATTGGATTGTCATTGGAATGCTTAATGTACTATGTCAGTGTTCGATCCTGTAAGGCACGGACTAGTGTTGCCTTCTTCATATTGTCATTCGTGACTTCTTGTGCTTCCCATACAGCCTTTACCACGAACCAAAATTGGTCTGGATCTTCATTCCCTACTCCTTTGAACACCGACAATTTTATTGTGCTTGCCATATTGAACTGTGGTGGTGGCGGAGGTGGTGTGGGCGAAGATGGGGGTGAAGATGGTGAAACTAGTGGTGGTGTAGGTGGGGGTGGTATGCGCAGAATTCGTTGCCTTATCAGATTGATCACACTTCTTGGTGAAACTTTCACGAGCTCTTACTTGCTCTCCCTTGGAGGTGAAATCAAGGGACTAGTCTCTAATTCTCTGCTACCGTCATTTCTGTAGATCTTCCCACTTCGCATAGCCCCAAACATCAATTTATTTACATAACCCACTTTTCAAACAGTAGTATTTTAATCCAAGTGTTCAAAGATTTAGCGTACTTACCTCGCAGTCCTTTGAGGAAGCATCGTTCCTCCTCGCTGTAGCTGACTGAAGTATCTACCGCGAACTTGGTGATAAACCCTCCTATAATTCGATTGAGCCAATGGTCCACAACATGATGCTTCTAGTGTGCGCACCAACTGTGGAGTCCACACAATAAGTTTGTCGAGCCTACAGCTTCCTTGACCATCTGCTAGCTTCGCGATCCACTTGTACAACTTAGAGGGGAAGGATGCAAAGAAAATTTCGTGGATTTCTGTATGTAAGTATCGCTCTAAATACTCTTCCTTCGATACTTGCAGATTCCTATTTTCCTGCGCTGCGAACTCGTGAATCTTTTTGTCCAATCACTCTTCAATTTCTTTCTTTCTCGGATTCCAGTGACACGACATCAGACATCTCTTATGCAGATCCCGGTCCTGGCAACAGAACCATTTGTTGGCTTATTGGGGCTTGACCCAGGTTCATTGTTGATTTAGTCAAACAAATCCTGGTACTACTGGTCCTTTCAGCAATAATCCAGAGTGCGGACTGAGGTCTCACCCGAAGTAGTATGGGAGGGTGCTAGAACTAGGTTTCCACACCCTAGATATGTCTGATGAGTTCTAGAGTTTCGCAGTTTGACCCTGTGTGCACGTCGCTACGCGCACTTTCCCATACCTCGCAGCCTGAGATGTTGCCTTTGCGCAGCCCTACTCTTACGTGCTTTAAGTTATACTTAACAACATAAATCATTCATACATGTGCGCGTAGTAAATAAGCAATATATTTGCAATTTATATCAAACATGCATTAATCCAAGAAAAAATACACAAATTGATATCAAACTTCTCTTTATTAATCCCTTCTTCGGTTATAGACTTGGCTCTTCCCTGCGCACTTAGCTGCATGGGTCCGTGCACTCCGTTGAGGACTACTAGGCCTTTGCGCACTCAGCTGCAAAGAGTTCTCCTACTCTACGACCGAAGACACACTTAGTCACTTAGACTCTTTCTTCTCTCTACTACTTCGCTTCTCTTTTCTTTTACACTTAGAGCCTCACCCTATTTATACAATCTCATGGTCCACGGACCATGGGTAGGCCGACATTACATTACAAGACTAGGGTGGACAACCCTGTGACTCTATTATACATTTCACGCTTCGCGCCTGCACTTCGCGAAGTCTTTACAACAATATTGGGTCAAAACTTGGGCTTTGAGCCCCAAAACATGCCTTGGGGTGATTCCATGCCCAACAATAGCCAAGGCATCTGACACCTCAAATCCATTTACTTTACTTTTGCTGATTAATTTTCTCATGTGTGTACTACCACCATCCATTTACGACAATGGACCCAACTAATCCAACCAATTGTCATATTCTTGCCTTCAACTACCCTTATACATGCACCGAGATTTATACGGGCCTTACATCACTTGTTAGATTTCATTCAAATCTTCTCGGGCTCCATTAACTTTCCTCTTTTCCAACCAACTCCAAATACTCTCAAAACATAAAAGGAAAGAACAAGAATCAAACAAGACAAAAACATGAAAACCAATAGAAATACGACATTACAAACAAAGTGGCATGATCATGCACTGGACATAAATAAAACTGCAATCAAGCACAAGCAAATCACAAAAGACCAAAAGCACAAGACTAGAAACAAACACCATGACTCAATCCCCATGGGTTCCCAAAGCTTCCAAGGGAAATCTCAACCCGAGCCTTCTTCAAGATTTCATGGTAGTCTCTTTGCCACGCAATTCCCTATATCATGCTACCATAAACACATAACTATTAGTGCATAAAAAAATATAACAACATACTAGTGATCTTACCTTGTTGTGCCAAACACGTTGCCTTGTAACTGAACACGTACACCTATCATCTCCCAAGGGACTCCAATTCCCTTGACGGATCTAGTTATAACTAGACACTGGCTGTTATACCTATCAAATACATGTTCATGAATCTAGCATATATCCACATAATGTGAGACAAAAACTAGGTTAATAAGACTTCTTGTATTCATGCAAAGCACTCATTCTTTAGGAACTGCAGTTTCCAAACATATCCAAAGGAATTCTCACCCAATTCCTTTCTTTTACCTTTTTACCTTGTTGTAATCAAGTCTTACTATGTATTGTCACATCACCCCTTTGTTAGTTATATAAACAATTCAACTATTACCTTGTCATGCAAATACCAAGAATGTTGCCCTGTAACTCTTCACACATGTTAATCAGATGTTGCACAAATCAAGGCATCCCATCTATGAATATGAAATCAACCTTTACCAAGTCGAACAACCATGTCATACTCAAAAATCAACTCACATTCATCAGTCATAATACATAATGCTACAACCGTCACCTACTTACACTCAAGTACATATCAGCTGTCTCAACACATATGTATTAGTACAACCATCTTAAAACAAGATCATTTATTCATGAAATATTAGAGATACATACTCATGTAATGCAAGTAATCAAACATCAAAACAACATATAAACGAAATAATCAAACATTCAAGCACCAAGTAGACAACATAAGCAAACTCATACCTTAATGTATCTTAGGGGAGGTTATCTTGTCTGCACAATCAATCTAGATTAGCACGATATAACTTCAAAACATATCAAATCAAACATAAATAAGGTCATGATGTCCATAACAATAACTAGCTAACATGTTCACATCATAAACTCATAAAAAATTGTCATTCATGCATAACAATCACATATGCACAACCAGTCTAGATTAGTACAACACCATATCATAAATATCTCAGCTCATACCTAAATATCGTAGCCATAACCATTTGCATAGGCCAATCAAAGTTAACATAATACACATAACATCAAGATCTTAAACAAAATAACCCTAATCATCAAGTTAACTGACATATAACAACAAAAATTTAACATATAGCATACTCATGAACAACATATAACATAATCATCAAGTTAACTAACATAAAACAACAACAACAATGCATGTAATAACAAGTTACTATCATTCATGACAATTCAACACATGTGCATATGACCACACTGATTCACTAGCATCTACCATGCATGTAACCACAACAAAAATAAAATGACAAACATTCATATAACCCTAATGCATATAACAATCCATTAACTAATATACCTACATGCCAAACATACAATACCTGTATGACTATCTGCTCTTATCCCCAAAGTCTAGTGCTACAACTTCACTCTAATAGTCTGCATCTCCTGCTCTATCTCAACCAACACATCAGCATCATAAAAACCAGTAGCATGATGATGAAACAAGACCAAAACATGACCATCACAATGCATCTTTGACCTACTATACATGCATAATTATAACCATGACAATACGTGCATAAAATCATATAGACACCAACATGCATAACAAATGCATATACAACTGACATGCATTCATGACAAACACATCCCAACAACAACATCATCAAATCCTACATGAAAACACAACTATAATAATGACCACCACCATTCATACGTAACAAGCACATATACAACCTACATGCATGTTGTTGTATCTCTGAGATTATAATGGTTATCTATCATGCCAGGGCATCTAAGATAATTGTTTTGGGGGTTTTGTTTTAATTTGGAGCACCAATGTATGAAACAGATTTAAAACAGTGATGCCTAACCTTTTGAATAGTATTAATGTTTAAATAGAGGGCTGCTATTCAAATCCACACAATGATATAGCTTGCATGATGGTGAGCTGAAATAGAGATATGGTACAACTATCATGGTCTTCAAATTGAAAATTAAATAATCATAAGTAAGAAAACCTTTAAACTATGTTTAGAAGGTTTAACAAAATATGCTTAAGCTTACAACAGATGTTGATGATATTATGATTTAGAGGGAATTAATAAAAGAAACATTTTATATAATTCATTCTCTTTATAGATGATCACTTCAGAAGCTTATAAGAATAATTGTAACACAATTATTCCTACTTGGTTATCTTTGTAAAACATAAGAACATGAAGAAAACACTCTGATAAAAAACTGGAAAAAACCTACAAAAAAATGAAACTGTATGATTCAGAATTTAGAATTCATTTGCTTTTGTATTAATGATTCAAAAAATTCAAGTACATTCAATGTTTAGAAATGCTTCTTCAAGGGTGAAACCCTTAATAACTCGTGAAAGAGAGTTATTTATACAATGATAGAACTGATAAAATATCTTAAACTATTTTACAAAAATAAATAATTACAAAATCAGGAATATAAGCTACTAGCCGATCTGGAACTATTTTGGTGTTGAGTTGTTGATGGATGTTGCTGAAAAAATTGAGAACTGTTGAACTTGTGTTATGCCCCTATAATACTAGTGATTCCCCCATCACTATTGTCATTGTATCCCTTATGTTTATTATTGTGCCCCTATTGTCCCAATATTGTTATTAGTATGCCTCATAGAAACCCACTATTGTTATTTTTGTGCCCTTATGTTATTACTGTTATGTGGACTTGATTATATTGTGACCCCTTAAACTCCTATATATAGAAGGGAGGTTTAGTCATTTGTATCATCCAAGAATTATTCATTTGTGTAATGTAAAGGAGATTTCCCCCTCGAAGAGGCTAAATTCTAAGGCATTGATCTTTATTTTCTATCTTTTTGTGAGTTGGTTTCCTAACATTTGGTATCAGAGCTTTGGATTCTAAGGTTTCGCTGCTCCAAACAGGTCATCATGTAATTTGTGCTATAACTTTTTTTCTACGATGTTTCAAAAGCTAAAAAACAAACCCATTTGAGCTAAAATCATTTTGAACTTCGGGTCTGAATTTCAGAGCTTGTATCGCTATATTTGCGGAGATATGATATGAGGAAGTTAGGGTTTTTGTAGACTCCCGAATTACATTCCAAACAGGTGACCTGGATAAAATTGCCATAACTTTGTTTTTGAGCATTACATTGAAATTTCGTAAAAAATTTTAGAAAGAGGACGACCTATAGAATTCTGTATATCATTTTTAGGTACTAAAGTCAAAACAGTGACACGTAGCACATCGTACAAGTTTTCTCTATTGAACTAGTCTATAATTAAGTCACCATGGGAGAATTGGCATAACTCTTCCTTGGAGAATCCAATCTTGATCAGACTTGCGAGGTTATAAAGAGGCCTCAAAGGGCTACCACAGGACATGATTTGATATATTCAAGATTCGCAGTTACAGAGATACAACAGATTCAATATCAAGCTCTTACAAAGTGAAAAAAAAGGTGTGTAGTTTTTTTTTAAATTTTGCATAAGATTAATTTGAAAAATTAGTTTGGAGGAATTCAAAGGGAATAGCGAAGAATTATTAGCATTAATTAATGCCCCGAAGAAATAAAATGGAAACACCTAGTAAGCAACCTGAAATCTCTAGCATGACTCATGGAGAAGAGGAAGAAATGCAACATGATATATCAAAATTACAAGACCAAGTACAACAAATTTCACTCTCACTAAAGGTAAATGAAGCCAAGATGAATGGCGTGGAAGCTAAGATGAATGGCATGGATGCTAAGATGAATGGAATGGACGATAAGATGGAAGAATTGAAGATAAATTTGAACAAGTTGCTACAAGAAATGGTCACTAATGGTGAAAGGGTAGGAAAGGAAACTCATGATGAGAACAAAAGAAATGTTAATCATGATTTCATAGACTCTAATGTTGGATTGAAGACCCATCATGTTCCAAAAATCAATATGAGGAAGTTTGATGGCAAGGATCCCGAAACATGGATACTATAGATGGAGCAATTTTTCAATCTCCATAATGTGCAAAACACACAAAAGGTATGTATTGCAACTTTATATTTGGAACCAAATCAGTTTGTATGGTATCGATGGCTTTGCTCTCGTAAAAAAATTGTCACTTGGGCAATTTTTACGAAAGAATGATAGCACATTATGAGGATACAAAAAGCAACATCTTTTTTAGCCAATTGATAAATCTCAAACGAAAGGGTTCAATGATGGAGCACATTGAGGACTTCCAAAAATTGAACATAAGGGTAAAAGATATTCCAGAGGAGCATAGGATTGATGTGTTCATAGGGACTTTAAAATATAATATACAACATGAGGTTTGCCTTTGGGAACCTGATTCATTGGAGAAGGCATTCATGTTAGCAAGAAAAATGGAAAGCAAAATTATGGCAACCAGGAAGCCTACCACTCACAACTATAAAGATGGAAGTGTTGTTGCCCCTAGTCTTCCACAACCTACAAGGTTGACACCACAACAATTGGAAGAAAAAAGAGAAAAATGGATTTGTTACAGTTGTGATAGAAAATACACTAAAGGTCATAAGTGTGCTGAGAAGAAATTATTCTACATAGATTGTGAAGAGGAGGAAGAAAAGGAACAAGAAATGTCAAAAGAAGAGGATATACTCCAAGAACAAACCCTAGATAAAGAAGAAATGAATCTGACCATATCTTCTAATGCATTGGCTGGAATTACCACTCCTAAAACTATCAAGATAGAAGGACATATCAAGAATAAAAAGGTAATAGTGTTGATTGATTCGAGAAGTACCCATAATTTTATTTATTGTAAGATAGCAAAGGAATTGAATTACTTCCTATATCTAGCACCAGTGTGTCAAGTGATGGTTGCAAGTTGAGGAACCATAAATTGCTCTGGAAAGTGCCATAATATCAAGCTATCCATGGGAGAATATGTATTGAATAGCCTAATGCTTTCCATTCCAATGGGTGGTACTGATGTTGTACTAGGAGTCAAATGGCTACAATCCTTGGGTACAATATCTTTTAATTTTTACGAAATTTTCATGAAATTTTGTGCAAAAGGAAAGGAAGTTGAATTAAGGGGTATTGCAGGGAAACTAGGAAAGATAATAAGCTCTAACGGTATGACAAATCTTCTAAAGAAGGAACAATGAGGTGTAATTGCACAATTATGTTCGCTAGAGGTTCCCACATCGAAATCATCTATTTCTCCAGATCTCCAAAAAGTCTTGGACAATTATTCCAAGGTATTTGAGACTCCCAAAGGTCTCCCACCTATTCGTGATCATGATCATGCAATTCATTTGATTCCAGGAAGTGTTGCTCCAAACATTAGTTTGTACAGATATCCCTATGCCCAAAAGAGTGAAATTGAACGTATGGTTGCAAAAATTCTAGAGGTTGGTATAATTCAACCTAGTCAAAGTTCTTTCTCTGCTCCAGTAGTATTGGTGCACAAGAAGGATGGATTATGGCGCATGTGTCCAGATTATAGGGAGCTCAACATTAAAGATAAATTTCTCGTTCATGTCATTGATGAATTATTGGATGAGTTACATGGATCAATTTACTTCACCAAGTTGGATCTTCATTCAGGATATCATCAGATCAGAATGAAGACTAAAGACATTCCAAAAACAACATTTAGAACTCATGAGGGTCATTATGAATTTTTGGTAATGCCTTTTGGCCTTACCAATGCACCTTCTACATTTCAAGGTTTGATGAATTCCATTTTCAAACCCTTCCTTAGAAAATTTGTGCTAGTATTTTTTGATGATATACTAATCTACAGCAAGTCTTGGAAGGATCATGTTGAACATGCTAACAGGGTACTCTAACTATTAGAGGAGAAACAATTATATGCAAAAAGCTCCAAATGTTTCTTTGGAGTACAAGAGGTGGAATATCTGGGTCATATGGTATCTCATGAAGGTGTTAAGGTAGACCCTGGCAAAATTAAATCCATTAAGGAATGGAAAATCCCCACATCCATAAAGCATCTGCGCGGATTTCTCGGGTTGACAGGATATTATCACAATTTTGTTAAGAATTATGGGAGAATAGCAACACCTCTAACAAAATTACTGAAGAAAGATGCATTTTCATGGACTCCAGAAGTAACAAAGGCCTTCAAACATCTTAAAGAGGCAATGTGCCGAGCACCGGTCTTAGCTATGCCGGACTTCACAAAAACCTTTATTGTGGAATGTGATGCTTCAAGAAATGGAATTTGTGTTGTTTTAATGCAAGATGAAAGACCCGTTACTTTCGAAAGTTGTCCAATCAAGGGAAAGTATTTACACAAAGCTATTTATGAGAAGGAAATGTTGGCAATACTACATGCACTTAAGAAATGGCGACCCTACCTAATGGGAAGACACTTCAAGGTAAAAACAGATCATGATAGTCTTAAATACTTTTTAGAACAAAGATTATCCTCTGAAGAGAAACAAAAATGGGTCACAAAGATGTTGGGTTATGACTTTGAAATCATCTACAAAAAAGGGAAGCAAAATGTTGTGGAAGATGCACTCTCAAGAAAGGATGAGGATGTGGAAGCATTGTTGTGCGCCATTTCTATTATCCAACCAAATTGGATAAATGAAGCAAGGGAGGAATGGAAGAATGACGAAGAAGTGTGGGCACTCATTCGAAAGTTACAACAAGATCCCAGTACATCTGATACATTTAGCTGGAAAAATGATTCATTATGGTACAAAGATCGCTTATACCTATGTAAGAATTCCCAACTCAAACAAAAGATTCTTATGGAATTGCACACTTCTCCCTTAGGAGGGCACTTAGGATTTTTAAAAACTTACCATAGGGTTAAGAAGGAATTTTTTTGGGATGGCCTTAAATCGGATATCCAAAAGTTTGTGGCGGAATGTTTGGTTTGCAAAAAAAATAAAGTTAAAATAATTAAGACCCCAGGTATATTACAACCTTTATCCATCCCAAGCCAAGATTGGGAGGAGGTTTCAATGGATTTTATCATAGGTTTACCCAAGTTTGAAGGAAAGAGTGCCATCATGGTGGTAGTTGACAGACTTACCAAGTATGAACACTTTTGTGCATTATCACATCCATTTAAAGCCAGTACAGTTTCTACTGCATTTATGGAAACAATTCAAAAGCTACATGGAAACCCAAAGATTATTGTAAGCGACAGAGATTCCATTTTCACTGGAAATTTTTGGATAAAATTATTTTCTTGTCTCGGTACTCAGTTAACTCATATCTCATCTTATCATCCTCAAGATTATGGGAAAACTGAGATAGTAAACAAATGTTTGGAAGGATATCTTCGTTGCTTTGTATCTGATAAACAGACACAATGGGTCAAATGGTTGCCCATGGCTGAATGGTGGTATAACACTTCCTTCCTTACTACAGCAAAAATGACCCCATTTATGGCACTTAATGGATATCATCCACCATCCATCACATCATATTTAAGAGAAAATTTTAAGGTTCAAGTAGTGGAACATCACATCGAGCATCAACAACAAGTTCTCAAACTCTTAAAGGATAACCTCACGCTGGCACAAAATTGAATGAACAATAGGCAGATCAACATCGCAGCGAAAGAAGTTTTGATGTAGGTGACTGGGTATTCCTATGGCTACAACCATATAAACAAATGTCCCTCAAGCAAGCTAAGAAGGATAATATATTATCACCAAAGTATTATGGTCTGTACAAGGTGTTGCAAAAGATTAGTACTATGGCATACAAATTGGAGCTTCTTGCAACTTCCCGAGTGCACCCATTTTTCCATGTTTCATGTTGAAAGAAGGTTATAGGTGACAAGCTCCTAGTTCAAACAATATTGCCAGAACTTGATGAGGGAGGAAAAATCATATTGGAACCAGAAGCAGTCACATAAACAAGAACTCGACAGCTACGAAATCGATCAATTTCAGAGTATCTCATGAAGAACTTATCCGCTGAAGATTCCACATGGGAGGATGAGAATTTTATACGAAAGCATCCAGAACTACACAAGCATTGAGGACAACGCTTTTCAGAAGGAGAGGGGCATGTTAGGCCCCTATAATACTAGTGATTCCCCCATTACTATTGTCATTGTATCCCTTATTATTATTATTGTGCCCCTATTGTCCCCATATTGTTATTAGTATGCACCATAGAAACCCACTATTGTTATTTTTGTGCCCTTATGTTATTATTGTTATGTCGGCTTGATTATATTGTGACCCCTTAGAATCCTATATATAGAAGGAAGGTTTAGCCATTTGTATCATCCAAGAATTGTTCATTTGTGTAATGTAAAGGAGGTTTCCCCCTCGAAGAGGCTGAATTCTAAGGCGTTGATCTTTCTTTTCTATCTTTTTGTGAGCTGGTTTCCTAACATCGTGATGACTATTCTTGTAAAGGCTGAATGTTGTTTGATCACCCTCTAGTCAAGTAAATCAATTAATTCTTCCCAACATTTCTTATCTGGGATAGATAACTTAGTTACTCTCCTATAAACTTCATCCATGTCTGTATACTTCGTAAAAGTGGGTTTTACTGGAAATATATGCCTAATTTCATCCAAGATAAAAAAGGAATCTCTGAGTGCAATCAGCACAACCATTGGTGTTGTTGCACATGTTATATTTGAAATTGAAGCAACATTAGTACCCACCTCTGTGAGCTTCAGATCATAATCCTCAATGGGCATTAATTTATCATTGATCACAAGCATAGAGGGAAAACCCTCGCTGGTCAAGGGTTCTAACCTATTGAAAAACCTTTGAACTATAGTATTCACAGTGCTGCACTTTTCCTCCAACTGAAGGATGAGGTTTTTCTTGGTAATGTTCTTCTTTACCTCCAGTATAGTTGTTGTCCTAGCATTTATACCCAATTCTTCCAGCTCATATATGTATTTAGAATTGAGGAACTTGATTATTTCAGAGTTAATTTCTCGCATGTCCTCAAGTTCTTTGTAAATAGTTTCTACAGCTTCCTGAGCTTTCTCAAAAAGGTATTTTTGATAAAAGATTATCTTGATAAAGGGCCAGATATCCTTGACATCTTTAGTAATTTATTCCCATAGAATTTCCTTTTCCAAAAAAAGTTTGTTTCTAAGGTAGGACTCTTTGATTTCCTTCTGCAAAACTTCAATCTGACTTTTTGTCCTCTGCAACTTGGCTGCATGTGAATTGTTTGCAACTGCCTTCATATGTTTTAATTCCTTCAATTCATCCCGCAACTTCTTCATTTCAACTATCTGAATGGACAGATTTTGAATAGCTTCTGCAAGTTGTTTAGCTCCTTCTGTTGTACCTATAGTTGATGTTGTTCTTGAAGTAGAAACCCTGGCTATTGAGACTGCTAAAAGAGGAACTACATACATTGGGATTTGAGCTCTTTTGACAACTTCCTCTTTCTCCTTGACCAGTTTCTCCATTTGCTCTTCCATCTGTTTTATTTGCAGATTTTGTTCCATGATGAGCTTCATCATGTCAGACTTCTGAGTTTCAGTTTCTTTAATCTATTTAGCCATCGAGTCCTCAGAAGATGGTCGTTTGAGCTGCTTCCTTAATGTTGAGAGCTCAACATTTTTCTTCTTAACAAGTTCTTTTGCTGCATTTATGTTGGAGGGATCATATCCCATCTTCAGCACCAAATCTTCTAAAGATTTGATCTTTATGTCCTTTGCCAATGAGGAGACTTTCTCCAACTTGAGATGTGACTGTGTGTTTGCTAAGGTAACCTGCAACTTTGACAAACTCATGGCAGTGTTAGTCAAAGTGGAAGAAATCACCTGACCAGTTTGTTTGTGCATATCAATTTGATTAATTGGATGCACATCCTTTACATTAAATTCAAAAGAGGTCTGCTTCTGATAATGTGCAACAGTCCTAGACTATGGAATTTGGTCTTGCAAGAAAGCCATCTGCATATTTCCCTTCTCAGAGTCAAAGACTAAAAGAAGTTTGGCTTGAGAGTTGGAAGAATGCTTCTAGAATTGGGTATAGGTATTTAACTTCATTTCTTCATTTTTCTTTTTAATCTAACTAAAAACATGAAAGATGTCCTCCTCCTTGTCCTTTTGAATGCTTCCACTGGTCTGAATTACCTACTGTTCCTGAGAAGTAATGGAATGAGTTGGGGACTGGGTAGATTGTCCACCAGACTGTGTATAGAGCATAGTCTCTCCAAGTCCATCAAATGTGGTTTTTTGAGACTCATGTGTTGCACCAAAAATCACAGAGATCTTAGGTCTCTTATTTCTATGCACAATCCTAAAGCCCTGGCTTGATGCTTTAGTTGTAGGGTAAGACTGTTCTTCCCTTCCTCTTTTGGCTGTCTTTTCCTGTGCAAGTGGAGTTTGTACATTTGAAGTAGAAATTTCCTGCACTTCAGCTTCTTGGAGGGTGTTCTCTATCCATTCCAACTGATTTTTGTATTGTTCTATTTCAGGCCTGGCTGTGTGGTGATATGTAGTAAACTTGTTTTCCACCCTGAGTTTAGAAATCACTCCAATTGGGTCATCAGACCAAGTGAAACTGATACCAATCTCCATTTCCTTTAGTAACATGTATGCTTCTTCTCCTATTGTTCTGGTATTGCAGATGAATGGACCAACCTAAGCTTTTAGCTTGAATTGAGATTTCTTCTTTTCTTCCACAAAGTGTACTTCATCTACATTTAACCTTTGCCTAATATATTCTAGTGCAAAGATTTTGATGGGGAGGTACTTGGGAAGTTTGTAGGGTGGAACCTCACAACCATAAACCCTTATTTAGGTGTAGTTTTGGTAAAGATACCAATCCCCTATTGTGGCTTTGTCGACCAACTGCAATACTTTGATAATCTCATCACTGATTCTTGGTACTGGAGTGCTGCTCATAAGGCTAATAGCTAGATGAATAAGCAATTATATGAATTGTTTATAGGTAAAATCTTCTTTCTCCTTCATTCCCATTGTAGTCCAAAAGATCACTGGTTGTTGGTTGCCTTCCTCATCTAGCTTTTGTAAGGTGAATGGAAATTTGTCTCCCTGAAAATACACAAAAAGGTACACAAGTACTGAAGCATACTTGAATACTTCTTCAGTATTAAACTGGACAAATTGCTCATGCATGGCTTCAGCTAGGAATTGGCTGAAATTATAAATAACAGCGGGTTTGGAATTAGTAGAAAAGATAGACAAGAAACCTAATATGGCATCATTAACATATTGATCAAAGTTATAACCAAGCAGATAGGATAAAATAGTGGTGATTTGCTTGGTTCTATCAGGGAACATGGATGAGTCATAAGGAGGGTTTATTTTAGGCAAAGGTATATCAATAGCTAGGAAAAGTTCAAGAGTCTGGGATCTTTTATTAAAATCTAGTTTCTGATAGGCTTCTATTAGGCTTTCATGGGAAAAAGGATGGGTTGGTGTAATAGTAGGGACCTACAACATCTTTTCAATGGATTCAGCATTGATTAAACAAAGGATTTCTCCTGTAGGTGAAATGATTGCTCTTTGGCTAGGATCATAGGATTCATGGCATTTCCTGACGAATTCAGGTGCTCTGTGTATCTGAGGGAAAATGTAGTGGGGAATGAGGGAGTCCCAAAGTCCTACTTCATCTGTTTGATCAATTAATTGATCTTCCATCCAGCATTAAATTTCATATAAATCAAATTGAGAAGAAGTCTCAATAATTTTATATTATCTGTCGACCAGGGGGGTATGATGGAAGTCAACCTATGGATGTATAAGAGGATTTGGGATTTCTGCAACTTCTTTTCCCTTAGGAGGCATTTTATCAAATTAATTTGCAGACTGAAAATGATAGAAATGGAAAAATGGTTTTGAAACAGAGTGATCACAGTAAAAACAGTATGACTAAAAAAGAGACAAGTGGACCTAAATTTCAGCTTTCTTGTGAACAGGACAAAATAACTACTTAGTTTTCGAACCGTCATTGAGTTGTAAGGAGACAATCTTGAATGATAAATTTAGTTATAGAAATGCACTATTTAACCATTTTCATGGAGGAACAGGGCTTTTAATGGAAAAATTGGAGTGGAGTTGTTGAATGAATGGTTAAATCTGCATTAATTATTCAATGGGATTAATTAACAGGTATTTGGGACATAAATTCACGGGAGTTATGAATTGAATGAATAATGGATAGGAAACAGTTGATTAGATGGAAGAAATGACATGGAGCGAACGTGGATGGTGACATGGAGTAGTAGTAAACGGTCACATGTAAACTGCGTTCGGGAGAAACATGAGGCAATAAGTTGTTTTGGGATTTTAAGTCCTGTTGCACAAAATATTGTCACCATGACATTCTGCAATCAGTGTGAGTTTATCACCACTCATACTTTCCTCCTTTGCAAGTCTTAAACCTCAGTTCTTCATGTCAAGCCTTGAAAAATAAGAAAAAGCCCTTAAAAGTCTCTAAAACTCTGGTTCTGCACTTTCTCTTAGCATTACCTGCGGTCCTGCACCTACTAGTCATGTCCCCTACATACCTGACCGCTATGTCTCTGTGTAATGGGTGTGGACCCCTGTAAAAGTCAAAAAGGTGCAAGTACATGCTTAAAAACTCACTTTGAGTCATTTTTGGAAGCTTCTAGAGGGAATCTTGAGGTGGCAAGTTCACTCCTTTAAGGTTCATGCATCCCATACCTTAAGGAGCTAACCCCTTGATGTGAGGAGCTTATCCCTTTGAAGGAGGACTCTATCCCTTCATAGGTGGACCTGTAACTTCCTTCCTCTGCACTATAAAATGAGGCATTGGGCTGGTTACTGAGGAGGTTGAAAGCTGAATATTTTTGAGGTGAAAAGCTGTTGGAATTTAGTCTTCCTAATTGAACTTGAGAGGAGAGATTACATATTTTTTTTTATCTCATTGGGAAGAGTGTGAGGCTTGTCAAAGTAGAGGAGATTCCTACTTGGACCCTGGGAGGAGCTTGTACAACATCAAGGCACCAAAGGTTGTAAAGTTCTTCTATTTTCAAAGTTAATACAATCAAGTTTATTTTTCTCAATAAGTTGTGTTTTATGGTTTATTTCATGGATTCCTTGATCACCATGATGAATATGATTTAGTATATTAGCTATGCAGGTGTTATTTGATGTGTGTTTGTTTGTGATTTCAGGTTCCCAAAAGGAAACTCGTTCGGACGGTCGAAGCATGGCTGCCACAAACTAGCGTTGGACTTAAGGTAGGGTCTAAAACACCTTTCAGTTTTTATTAATAAATCGAAATATATTTAGAGAAAGGTAGATTTGCTTTTCCTGCTTGTCGCTAGATATCTGTTGATACTAGGGAGATCGGTCTTGTCCGCAAGAACGATTTATCTAGCCGACAAATTGGCGACCATACTGGGGACTGGAATTTGGTTTTTGCTTTTCCTTTTTCTTTGACTTGAGAAACTTTTTCTTGTTTCTGATTTTTGTTTGATGTGTGTGGGATTGGGTAGTTTTTAGGATCTGGAATATATTTTGTTTTTTCCGAAATTTTGAAGAGGACCGCACTTTCTTTTACAAGACAGTGCGGACATCCCCGCACTGTTCCTTTAGTGCACAGAGCAGTACCGCATCTGGTTCTACTGGAAGCCTGCGGACCCTGTCAAATTTTTTGAAAAACCTAAATATTTTTCATCTAGTTAATTTTAGGATTTACTTACGCTTTTTATTCTTTTCCCAGATCTGCATGTGTCCTGTCAAAAATTTCTTGTAAGTGAGTTCCATTGGCATTTTGGTTTTAGGTGATTTTCTAGAAGTTTTGCGTGCCTAGATTGATTTTTGCTTGGTCTTTGTAGTGACTCAGAGATTAGAAGCCTAAGAAACCTTAGATTACCCTGGTCTTTTTGGTCTTCTTGATGAGTCTGACTGATTTGTGAAATCTGCCCTTGCTGAGAAATAGATCTTGTTTTCTCTTTGCAAAGCTTTGAACGAACTTGTTTGAAAGTTTTGAATTTCATTTTTATAAAAGAAAACATAGCTGGGTGTTTTTTGATTAATTTTTTATTCTGAATGAATTAATCCTTAGTTTATTGAATAACTAAGTAAAACGTCCTCAAAATATTTGAAGCTTTTATTTCCATTAGGTTTTTAGAAATTTTTAGATCTCAAGATAATTTTTTATAGTTTTGAGTGTTTTCTAGAAATTGTAGAATCTCTTTTGAAAGAAATTGTTTTCTGTAGTTTTTGAGTGTTGAAAAAGAAAGGGATTTTTCGTAAGCATAATTAGTAGTCTCGTTTTGAGTTTATTGAAAAAGAAATAAAAAAATTTCTTTTCATTTATATGTTGAAGGAAAGATTTGTTTTTCAAAGAATTGCATTCTCAACTCTTTCTTTTAGCTAGAAATTCATTGAAGAAAAAGAATTGTTTATCATCTTAGGTGCATTTTTAGTGTTTTGGAGTTGAGTCTTCACACCATAAAGTTTCATCTCCATACCTATTGACTTAAGAAACAACCCATAAAAATAACGCTTAAAGTAAAATTGATTAGCAATCTTTTTATTTCTAGGGCTCTTATCACCAATATAGCTTAGGCTAGTATCTTGGAGTAGGGAGTAATTAACTAGTTCTCCAAGAGAGTTAAAACAAACAAGTAGCTATATCTTGCAGTAGGAAAAATTCCAATTGTTGCATGTATGCTCTGGGAAGCTCCTCTTAAAGGAGTCAAGCACGAGATCATATATGAACCAGTGAGGTAATCAATCCTTCCTCATTGGGAATGATAGCAGATATACACGTATTAAAAATGGTAAACCTCGGATTGACCATTATCGAGGAGCCTGGTGTCACTTGTTGGTAAAACTTGGATTATGTCAAGGAGCCTTCAAGGGGATTGAGCTTTGTTACTCTGCCCTTGTGTGTGTATCAGATCGTAGACTGTTCCCCCATGTATATTTGTTTCTGTTGGTAACCTTAGTGGCCATAATCTGTAGGATTCTTTCCTAAGGTGACGGTGGAGGGAAGGTGCCAGTATGTTTCATTAAGCAGGTTGTCAGGGTAACTTTTCCAACTGCCCTTTCTGTATTGAATTCTGCGATGTTGGATTTCATCACCAACTAGTGTTTTTGGTATGGAAAGTTACTCTTTGTGTGTGGTTTGAACTCTTAGATTTTTTAGGCGTGTGATTCAATTGTTTGTTTCTTTAGATACTTTAGGTGGTTTTATTGAGATTTTCTTTGTTTGTGTGTGAAGTAATTAAAATATATAATCGTGGCTGAATTACCGAGACAATCCCGTAGACTTCGGGGGCAACCTCCCGAGTATACACCAGGCCATCTTGAAGGGCTACAAGCTCTTGTAACACCTAGTGACAGTAGAGTTGGGTCACCGGAAGCCGGAGAGTCTCCTTTAATTGTTCATCCTGATTATCAAGTTTAAGCAACAAAGTGTATTTCTGAACCAATTTCATTTTCCGAAGTTACTGGTAGTATTTCTTCTACTAGTGAATTAGCTGAAGAACCTGAAATTTCTGAGCCTAAAACTGAACCTGCTGCTACTCCATCCTCAAGATTTGCTTCTCCAACTTCTAGTGGTCCTGGTTCACCGAGGGTAGGAAGGATCATTACCCAAAATATTCCTTCTAGACTCATTTCTATTAAAGAACTTGTTAGTCCGGAAGAGGATATAACTCTCCCTGAAAATCAACCAACTTTAGAACTTGGGGAGCGTGAATCAATTTTCTACAGTCCACCTAGGAGGGACACTTGGTACGTCTCATTGACCAACTTTTTAGAAAATCCGGGTCTTAGTTTTTCACCACCTCTAATTCCTTTTCATCCAACACCTAGAGGTTATTATCCTCCTTTGAATATGTCGATACAGTCATCCATGTTTTCCCAATCACCGGAAACATTTTTATATGGTGGTCCTTCTGTTCCTTCTGGGTATCAGTCACTCACTGGTACTTTTTCAGGAGCATCTCCTCAACCCATTGAACATGGGATATCAACTAGTAATAACGGAACTCAACCGTTGAGCGTAAAAGAAATTCTTATGATGCCTGGTACTATTCCAAATCCACAACTTCAAGGTAGTCAGTTATCGCCTGGGGGGCAACCTCATGGTACTCAATTACGGCCTGGGGGGCAACCTCAAGGTAGTCAGTTACCGCCTGGGGGCAACCTCAAGGATAGTACATACCTTCGGGACAGTACATACCTCAAGGTCAACCCCAGACTCAGTACATACCTCAAGGTCAACCCCAGTATCAATATATACCTGAAGGTCAACCCCAGTTTCAGTACGTGCCTCAAGGTTATCAACCTCAAGGTCAGTACCCAACCCAAGGTTTCCAACCACCTTCTGGTCAATCATTCGTACAAGGAGCTGGAAATGTACCTTTTAATTATCAGCCCTATGCTCAACCTTCTATGGGTCCATACCCCAGAATGAACATGGTGTGGGATCCATCTCAATCTCAACATATTTTGCAACCTAATGTGCAGTTGTCATCTCAATCTGGACAACCTTTGGTTTCTGGTTCAACCCAGCAACCTGTCCAGCTTACTGTTCAAACTTCTGCACTTGGTGTAGCTCATCAGTCTGGGCCTAGTTTGCCTCGAACTCCGCCTCAAACAACTATTGCAACTACTGCAGCTTCTGTTCAATCTACCCCACCTACTTCTGGAGTATCAACAGCTCCGGTTTCTATTGTTCCTGCATCAACTCCTCAAGCATCTTTACCTCAGTCGAGACCTACAATTCAAACTTTAGTTCAGATTCCTGTAGGGCAACCTGGTCCAAGTACGGTTGTCACAAGTCAACCGCAATTCACTTATCAACCGTACCAGGGACAATACCAATTCGGTCCTGCTGTGCAAAGCCTAGTTTACTAGTATCAACCATACTCTAGATACACTTATCAGCAACCTAACAACCCCAGTTTGGTCCGGTTAATCCTAGTTTTCCGGGAGGATACAATATTCCAAATGCAATTCCAATTCCAAGTTATCTTGGATATCCTCCTCCTAGGGCTGGTCTTATGACCCAGGGTTTTCGTGACCCTAACTGTCAGTTACCCTTTATTGCAACTTTGGACTTGCCTGATTTGTCACACCTTACGAACGATCCAATTAATTATCTTCCGTTTTGGCCGTAAATTCTGAATAAGTTGCCCAATGATATCCCAAAATTTGAAGGTAAATCAGGAGAGGATTCGTCAAACCATGTGATGACTTATCACCTCTGGTGTGCATCTAATTCCATTATAGATGATTCAATTCGCTTACGTCTTTTTCAACGCACTGTGATTGGTCTTGCGGCCAAGTGGTACATTGAGTTACCGCGGGCTTCTTTTTATAATTTTAGTCAGTTAGCCACTTCATCCTTAACACCTTTTCAGTTGCCTGTCAGATATGACAATGGCACAGAATTATTAACTTCATTAAAACAGTCAACGTCCACATATATTTCAGATCATATTCATGAATGGCGACGTAGACGACGTTTAGTGAAAGTTTTTATTCCGGATCAAATTTTAGCAGAATGGTTTGTTAAATCATTATTACCTAAAATCACTGAGGATGTAGCTAAGGCAGGAGTTGTTACTGAAGAGCAAGTAATTGCTCAAGCTCAGTACCTTGACCTCATTTATACGCAGTCGGGTACTTTACACGAAAAAATCCCCGACCTTCCGAAACAAAATCAAATAACTGCAGCTCCTTCAGGGTCTCATGCCGCTGATGGTATGATTGGTTCAGTTAGCACCAAAAGCAAGAAGAAATCTTCAAAGAATTCTTCTCCTATTATAACTTTACCAGATTCCCTGACAGGAGACTCTTCCGCTGAAATTCCTGCCGATATTCATGTCGTAGAATCATCTACGGCCAAATCAAAATCCGATGGTAAAAAGAAAGGGAAGAAGAAAAATAAACAAAACTCAAAAGAGAAATCAGATAAAACTGAATCTACTGACAAGAAACGTAAACCTTGCTATCCTTGTCTCATTTGTGACGAGGAGCATTTTACAAGAGATTGCCCACATCGAGCTGAGGTTGCGAAAATCGTCAAAGGTTCTCAAACACCTGCTGTCTTGAAGGATCCTTTTCCTATTCAATATAGTAAGATGATTGGTTCTTCCTCAAATTCCTCAGAAGAACCCATAATGATGATGTCCCATGTCAGGATTGCGACGTGATCGCAAGATTATGGTAGTAAAATTCCTATTGGTGGTAAGGAAGTAGAATCTTGTAATTCAAACCCATCAACTTCAACGCCTTCTAGTTCTAATCCGCTACAGATCGAGAAACCTAACCCAGACTTAGTAATCAAACCGCCTACTAAAGGTATACTTCAGAAGTCAGCTTTCAATCTGCATGCGAGAGCTGCTTAGAATTATAACATTGTTGAAGACTTCGCTATTTCCCCTTTAGCAATGTCGGCTTTAGAAGTGCTACAATCATGCCCAGCACAGCGTAAATTACTTTTTTCAGCTATAGGAGTTGTTGATATCCAGGATTCAAACCTTATAATCTTCGATTTAGAGAATAGTACACCTCACCTACCTCATCAAATGGCTTTCCAGATTCCAGTGTTAGTCAAAAACAGACCTTGCTTTAGGATTGTAATTGATGAGGGAGCTTGTATGTGTATTATGTCGATCCAGTGTTGGAGATCGCTTGGTTCTCCTACACTCAGTCAATCCTCGACGATTCTAAAGGCTTTTGATGGTCGTGGGTTCCATCCTTTTGGCATTCTATAGGATTTACCTATATGGGTTGAAGGCAAAACTGTTAATCTAGACGTGGAAGTGACCCCTCTAGATTACAACCTTCTTTTGGGTCGTAGTTGGTCTTACGCTATGACTATTGTTGTTTCATCGGTCTTTCAGCTTATCAAGTTTCCTCATAATGGAAAGATCATAACCATAGACCAGCTGACTTATTTTTCATCTGACCCAGCCTCTTCTGAAAGTATCCAACATGTCGGTAAAACAACTATCCCTTACAAGGATGTTGGGGTAGGATTAGTTAAAGATTCTGGTTTACTAGGAACTTTTTCCTTTCCTCCTCCTAACGTATCACCTTCTACTGCAACTATTCATATGATTTCATCAAACACTATTGTTTTTTATGATCCTTGGATCGTACCTTCCGAGTCTGAGGTGGATTCATTTGGTGATGTGATGCCTTTGAGTCCCTATGAAATTGCATATCAGGATGTACAGTCGTTTTCTAACCCTTGTTCAACCGAAATTGATCTAATGAATGTGGACCATGGAGAATCACTTTCAATATCAACCTTGGATTCAACAACTTTTTCCGAGCTTGTTCATACTGATGAGCAGATTCGTGAACTTTTGTCTGTTGATGATTTACCATGGGAAGATCTTCATCGTCGATCTTCGTTTTTACCTGAGCTTGATCATTTTGAAAATTATTTTTCATCTATTTTTACTACTGATTATGTCAAAGAACCACAGAATCCATTGCAACATCCTGATTCTGAGTTAAATTTGGGAAATATTTCTCAAACGGTTCCTATTGACATTAACCAGGAATTGTTGAAAACGTTCAAATAGGTGCTTCCTGTACTGAAAATGAACTCCAAACTTATAAAGCCCTATTTCAAGAATTCTGTGATGTGTTTGCCTGGTCATATGAAGAAATGCCAAAACTTACTCGGATGCTAAACCTGTCCGGCAACGTTTGCATCAGATACATCCGCGAAAATCTGCTACTATTAAAGTTGAAGTTGAGAAATTACTTCGAGCAGGTTTCATTTATCCAATTCCCTTAACGGATTGGGTATCGAATATTGTTCATGTTAAAAAAAATCAAGGAACGATAAGAATATGTATCGATTATAGGGATATTAATCGAGCTTGTCCTAAAGACAACTATCCAACCCCCTATATCGATCAAATCATTGATGATTGTGCCGGCAGTGAAATTTTCTCCTTTATGGATGGTTTTTCCAGTTACAATCAAATCAACATACTCCTTGCTGATCAACCAAAAACGAATTTCATTTGTCCATGGGGGACGTTTGTTTACTGCAAATTGCCTTTTGAATTGAAGAACACCAGAGCAACTTTTCAAAGGGCTATGTCTTACGCATTTCATGACATCAAGCACATTGTGCAACCTTATCTCGATGATTTACCTACCCATTCATTACGTAGAGCCAATCATCTCACTCATTTACGAGAAATCTTTATGAGATGTAGGCATTATCGAATTAGGCTGAATCCACACAAATGTGTTTTCTGTATAGAAACAGGTCGTTTACTGGGATTTGTTGTTTCAAAAGCCGGCATTCGTGTCAATCCCTCGAAGGTTGAAGCTATTGTTAAACTGCCTCCTCCTTTGACTCTTCGCCAACTCCAAAGTTTGCAAGGGAAAGCAAACTTTTTAGGTCGTTTCATTCCTAACTACGCCGAGATAACAAAGGGTTTTACCAGGTTGTTGAAATAGAATACTTCATTCTCTTGGGATGAGATAGCTGACAAATCTTTTGATGCACTAAAACACGCATTGACCCATGCACCGTTATTGCATCCTCCCAACTACAACCAGGATTACTTCTTGTACCTCGCCACTTCTCATTCCACCATTGGGATGGTTTTAGTTCAGGAAGATGAATTCAACAGTGAACATGTGATTTCCTATCTTAGACGAACTCTGAATCTGACTGAGCTGAGATATTCGCATGTGGAGAAATTGGCCTTGGCAACTGTTCAAGTTGTCCAAAGATTTCGTCATTACATCTTACTACGCAAAACTACCATAATTTCTGACTGTAACCCTATGATCTATATTTTGACCAAATGATTGCTAGGGGGAAAGTATTCCAAATGGATAGTTATCCTGCAGGAATTTGACTTGGAATTTGAAAAATCCAAGGCAAAGAAATCTTTGGTTTTTGTGGAATTGAAGCGTGATTTCCCGCGTGCTGATACTGAAACTGTGGCAGAAGAGCCCATTGCAGATGAATCCTTGTTTCTTATCAGTACTATTGATCCATGGTATGGAGATATCATTGTTTATCTCCAAACCCAATCTTTTCGGCCTGAAATTTCATGATCTTAGTGACGGAAAATACGTTTCCAATCCCAACAATACAAAATCATTGGAGATACTCTCTATCGTCGTGGGGAAGATTCTGTTTTCCGACATTGTTTAACTCATGAAGAAGCTGAAAAGGTTCTAAATGACTGTCACTCTGGATCATGTGGCGGTCATATGTCTGGGTATGCCACAACCCAAAATATATTGCGCGCTAGTTATTTCTAGCCGTCTTTATTTAAAGATTGTATCTATGCGGTCCGAAAATTCCACAATTGTCAATTTTTTTATCGTAAGATGCGTGCTCCACCTGCTCCTCTCCACCCTATAATTGCTGTCGATCCTTTTGCAAAGTGGGGTATTGACTTTATTACATGTAACCCTCACTCGGCCGGGGAGCATGTGTATATCATCCTTGCAGTAGATTATGTTACTAAGTGGGCCGAGGCAATGCCTACATTTTCGGCAGACGGCAAAACTACTGCAATTTTCGTTTTCAATCATATAATTACTAGATTCGGTGTTCCTCAAGTGATTATTATCGATCATGGGAGTCATTTTCAAAACATCATGATGATTGAACTAACAGATCAACTTGGCCTGCGTCACAATAGTTCTACTCCATATTACCCACAGGCTAATGGTCTGGTTGAAGCTATCAACAAAGTTCTAGTCATTATGATCCGACGAATCATTGGTATTCATAGGTCGAATGGCAAAACATGTTATTTTCAGCACTTTGGGCGTATCAAACCTCAGTAAAACCATCAACTAGTTTCACTCCTTTTCAACTGGTTTACGGTTTGGAAGCAGTGTTACCCATTGAATGCGAAATTTCGTCATTGCAAATAGCCATAGAATTACTCCCAGCCACTTCCGAAGAGGAGAAACGTTTGTTCTACTTAGCTCAGCTAGATGAGAATCGACATGATGCTGCATTAGCAATCGAAACTCATGCCAAACGAATTAAAGCTCAGTACGATCGAAATGTTACACCTCGTAATTTTTCGGAATGATACCTAGTCTTACTACATGATCAAGCAAACGATAAGCTAGGGGCTGGAAAATTTGTACCTATGTGGCATGGTCCGTATGTTGTTAAGCGAAAGCTGGCAAAAGGGGCCTATGAATTGGTAGATTTTGACGGTGTCTCTTTGGGTAAACCCAGAAATGGTCTTTATCTGAAGAGATATTATACTTAAATCTAGGCGTGGAGATTTTAGTTAGATTAATTTCTTTCTAGCTTGTGTGTTTTAGATTAGAAAAGTGTGCTTAGTTTAGAGAGTGTTTTTATCATTATTCCTACTTATCTTGATTTTACTCTTGATATTGCAGATGTCGACGTCTCTTCAAACATACATTAGTTTCGTTGATGGTGCTTGTCGTAATACACAGAACATTTCTTCCGCAGCTTGGGTTATCTATTCACCCTTTGATGAGTTGGTATCTATGCATGGGGTAAGCCTTGGTCAAACAACGAACAACATTGCAGAGTATAGTGCAGTGATTGAGTTACTATCTGAATCCATCTTATTTGGGATTCGGCATTTGATTGTTAGGTTAGATTCTAAACTCGTTGTATTGCAGCTTAATAGAGTTTATGCCATTAGAAATCCAGTGTTTGAGAGTTCGTCTCTTGGAACGTGAATTTGACTATATTGAATATCAACATATTCCAAGATATTTAAATACATTAGCAGATGCAATTGCTTCTCGAATGTTAAATAGACATTTGCAATAATCAAACAGTAAATTTAAAAACATTCCATAACATGTTATACAAGATAGCTAATCATAGTGATATAGCATAGCATAGAAGTGTGTCAAATATACATCGTCTTCGATCATAGGTTGAAAAACACCTTATGATCGGAAAAAATAATAGTACAAAAAGCAAAAATGTCGTATGAGTCTACAAAGGCAATCATCCTATCACTGGTGATGATCACGATAAGAAACCATTGCTTGGGCCACCCTACAAAGGAACCTCCTGAAATGTCTTGGGACCCCAATCACATAGCGTTGTAACCTAAGTGGAATATCATCTATGCTAGTCTCTAGAATATCTGCTGTCAAACTCTCTAAATGATTTTCCAATTCGGTCAGGGTCTCTGTAGATTCATCCCATGGGGTCGGTACTGCTGCAGCTGGGTGTCTCCTCTCATAGGGTGGGAGAGTGGCTGGTCGTCGTGGACCCACATCTGCATTTGCAACTTTTATTATCAGTTTTTGACGACTTAAAAACAAACAAAAAAAAAATTAGTTAAAACTTAGAAAATGTTGATAATGATTTTACCTGAATCATCCCACTGCTCTCCTGGTGGAAGAGTCATGTCTGGGTCAACACGATAATCCATCCCAGCATATCAAAAATCCTAAATCACAAAAAGTTGGTTTTCCAACCAACGAAAATACTCAGGCGGAAATTGAACAACCTCTGAACCCTCCTCAGGATGACGGGCCATAACTGCAACCCAACGCATTAGCTTAGGTTCTCAGGGAAGTCCAACTCCAACGGAAAGCTACTGTGGAACCAACATCGGGACCCTCTCTAGGTTAAAGCTCACAACTAGGAAACCATATCCAAAGTTTTTTAGTTGTCTGTTCTTTGCTCTAGTTAGTTGGCCTTTTACATTCGCCAACACAGCTTCGCACCAGTTGAAGATGGTGCCTTGATAACAGTCTACTGCCATTCACATTTGGGATCTGGTAACTACATGCAGTGTTGTGCTTCCGCAGAGTCTGGTGACAGTAAATGCAATCACTTTAAGTTCAAGAGGGGAGATAGTTTTGATATCGATCCCTTTGTCCTTTGTTTGATCATTACAAAACTCTAGTCAGAGACTATCAACAGACTAGCCACCTAGCCTAGTCCCGAATAGAGATAATCATTTACCTCTCTTGGGCAAACCAGTCAGGAAATAAATGTCCTCTAGCTCGATTTTGAGCTGGTGGCCACCAATAATGATACATTGGTCCTGTATATTCCACTTGTCTACCAGCCATTGCAAAACGTCTACTTGGGCCCTCATGCCAGGTATGGCCCAGAATTTAAATAGCCCGCATGTTTTCAATGTATCCAATGAGGGTCGATGATTTATCGCGGCAAGGTCCACATCTTCGTGCTCCCGTTCCTACCAAATGAGCATTTTGTATATCCTACATTGCAAAAACAGCGGATTAGAACATTTTAGTTCAAAAAAATTTGGGCGAAAATGGAAAAAATTGATGTTTTAAAACCTATTTCGCGGGGTCCGCACCCGCTAGTTAGGGACAGTGCGTAGGTCCGCACTCTTCCCAAGCAACAGGTGCGGGACTCTGGCTCTTTCCTTTGTAGAAAAAATTCAGGGTTCGCAGGTTTTGCATGTTACGCCTACGGACCCCCGCGAGCAGTTTTTTAAACTAATATTTCCCTAAAAAATCAAAATGGAAGCCTAAAAACAAAATGTAAACGGTTGAAATGCAAGATAAAGGTGATGTGGATTACATGGAGCTGTCGGTTTTTGATTCCAATGAACGGATTTTCCACAATCTTCATAGGAAGTTTCTTACCCAAAAGCTCTTTCTTCTCACTCTAAAGTCAAACGGTAAAAATGAATTTACAAAAGCCCTTTTTATAAGCTTTTTTGAATAAATGAATTTTCAATTTGTTTATTTTTCACTTTAAAAAGGTAACTTTTTGATGCATTTTTATTTATTTTAAACAGGATGAGTAATGTTTGAGTTTTTGTGCAGAATATTGGATTTTTCAGGGAAAATTGATCATTTTCAACAAAAAATATTGGACTCCTCTTTAAGCTCTTTTCTAACTCGTAAAATATGAAAAGATTGCCGAGTTTTTCTTTTTAAGCTCGTTAAAATGGAATTAAAAGGACGATCCACTTACAGCTCTTTTATGACCGTATAAACATGAAAAGATTGTTGGGCTTTTGTCATTTCAAGTTCGATATTGGTTATAAAACGACGTGTCGTTGATCGCTTTTTTACTTTTTTGGATCAGAGACACTAATTATGAAAAGTACTCCTTGATCGTAATGGTCAAGCGGTTCTCTTAAGTATTATTTTATACTTTTTCGGGCTTGGGAGACACAAATTTACGAAAAAGGACAACCATGGAGTTTTCTTAAGTTTTTCTTCTAACTCCCTAAAATTGAAAAACGTCGAGTTTCTCCTATACTGGACTTGTTAAAATTTAACGGTAAAGGACCTGTTCAATTTTAAACAGGAACGAACCACTCCTTCTTAGGGTTCGAATTTTAAACTAAGTTGGACTCATCCAAAGGATGAGCTTATAACCAAGCCTCCTCAAGCTTGTCAAAAATAAAGAGGTACTTGCCAGAAATGGTGGGGGAAAAGAGAGAAAAATGAACATGTTTGTTATACTTTGTGTTTTAGAAAAGCATTCAACCACTCTTGAACACGACACTTTTTGTTCACCTGGGTTGGGAAATCCTTTGACTAACAGTTAATCAAACCATACTGAAAGTCTTCAGCCGGTTTCTGGGTATTAGCTTTGGGTCAATTGTCACCAAACCATCTGCAGTGTCGTTATGTGTTCAAGAGGTCAGTTCGAATAAACCATTCATCTGCAAAATATCTGTCATCCATCTTGACCATCCCTGAGTTAGTCCTTGCCAAATATATTTCTTCAAACTCGATCTATGATTTTGTGTTGTGGGCTTGCCTACGACGGATCGCTTTCTATTGACTTCAGCTCATTATCTAGAAAGATGATCTAGAAATCGTCAGTACCTTGGAATCTGCATGCCTCAATGGCAGGTTTCTTGCCTTCGACGACAGGTTGCATCATTGACCTTCGATCAAAGGATTCTATGACATGTTCGACATCATCTCATCCATTCACATTTCATGGATTGTATTGAGTACTTTGAGAGCCATTGAAATTACTGGTGGTTTCTCTCACACTTGTTAACAGTTCACGTCATTGACTGGTAATCAAGTGGTTTCTACCATGTTCGACTTCGACACATTCATTCACATGGATAGAATCGTACTAGTTCGGGAAGCAGAAATCAAGACCCTAGATCTAGTTTCCACCATCCAGGCTGCGAGGAATTTTGTTATTCATTATACAGTGGACTATTCATAAACATATGGCTGCACCCATACTATGTCTACATATGTCTATACTTGTGATGTATTACAAAATCATTCCTATATCAGAACAGTTTAGTTAGTTTTCTAATCAGTTTTGATCTGAGTATGGGAATGCCTACCTCAACAATGATATGTTCACATATATATATTTTGTATTGAATGTTTTTACAGGTTCCAACCAGGGTGTCCACAGGATGATCCTTGAAATGATAAAGTACTTCACTCTTCTTAGATGACAAATGCTATCCTCATCTATTACAGACTTCGCACTTTAGGGGGCAATCTGTTACACAAAATATTGTCACCATCACATTCTGCAATCAGTGTGAGTCTATCACCACTCATACTTTCCTCCTTTGCAAGTATTAAACCTCAGTTCTTCATGTCAAGCCTTGAAAAATAAGAGAAATCCATTAAAAGTCTCTAAAACTCTGGTTCCGCACTTTCTCTGAGCATTACCTGCGGTCCCGCACCTACTAGTCATGTCCCCTGCGTACCTGACCGCTCTGTCTCTGTGTAATGGGTGCGAACCCTTGTAAAAGTCAAAAAGGTGCAAGTACATTCTTAAAAACTCACTTTGAGTCATTTTTGGAAGCTTTTAGAGGGAATCTTGAGGTGTCAAGTTCGCTCCTTTAAGGTTCATGCATCCCATACCTTAAGGAGCTAACCCCTTGATGTGAGGAGCTTATCCCTTTGAAGGAGGACTCTATCCATTCATAGGTGGACCTGTAACTTCCTTCCTATACACTATAAAATGAGGCATTGGGTTGGTCACTGAGGAGGTTGAAAGATGAATATTTTTGAGGTGAAATGTTGTTGGAATTTAGTCTTCCTAATTGAGCTTGAGAGGAGAGATTACATACCTTTTTTGATCTCATTGGGAAGAGTGTGAGGCTTGTCAAAGTAGAGGAGATTCCTACTTGGACCCTGGGAGGAGCTTGTACAACATCAAGGCACCAAAGGTTGTAAAGTTCTTCTATTTTCAAAGTTAATACAATCAAGTTTATTTTTTTCAATAAGCTGTGTTTTATGGTTTATTTCATGGATTCCTTGATCACCATGATGAATATGATTTATTATATTAGCTATGTAGGTGTTATTTGATGTGTGCTTGTTTGTGATTGCAGGTTCTCAAAAGGAAACTCGTTTCGGACGATCGAAGCGTGGCTGCCACAAACTAGCGTTGGACTTAAGGTAGGGTCTAAAACACCTCTTAGTTTTTATTAATAAATCGCAATATATTTAAAGAAAGGTAGATTTGCTTGTCGCTAGATATCTGTTGATACTAGGGAGATCGGTCTTGTCCGCAAGAACGATTTATCAAGCCAACAAGTCCCGAAAGACTAAAATGAGGAAAAGGAGGTTTAAAATGGTGGTTTCAGAAACTGCCCATTTTAGACACCCCCCCCCCCCCACCGATAAAGTTCAGACAGAAAATGAGGGCTGAGGAGCGATGTGGACCATGGGATATCGGGGGAGCATGTGGGATATAACGTAAGGTGAAAAGTTTTTAACATGTGAGTGACAAGTGATGGTGGGGTCATGATTTTGGTGGATGTGACAGTTTGGTGTTTATGGCGAATAAATGAATGAAGTCAGAATATCGCAAAATACATTGGTACTTAGGATTATGGTTAATTAAAAATGCAACATCATATGAACACATCATCCAATGTTACAACTTAGGTTAAATCCTTTCATGCTCCAATTATTTCTCATATGTCTACCTACCCTTTACTCTCCTAACATTTTCATTTATTCATTCTAGTGCATTTAGGCTAGCAACTCAATATTTCCTTTTAATGTCTAATCTACCTCTATCCCTTATTTCCTTGATTGGCTCATATTAAACTATTGAGCCAATTTTATTTGCTACCTATTGACAAACAATTTAAATCAAATCCATACATGATTAAATTATACAATTGGATTGTGTTAAGGGATAAAGTCCCCTAGGCTTTGGGTCAGAACCCTAGCAGAGCAGGAGTAATCTACAGCAAGAAACAAGCAGATAACTCAGGCAAAATTCTTAAACGAGCAAACTATGTGAGGATGTACATACCTGGGGGTCCTTCATTCGAGTAGTTCCAGCCATGGTTCAAACCCTCTGCAACTCATAACAATCTTTGAACCTGCAAAACAACCAATTCAAAGATGCACAACAACATATAGATAAAGCATTATAGTGGAATCAACTTTATAACATATAAGAATATGGTTAGTTATACATTGAAATACTCATTCATACATAAACCATAACAACAACATCAGATGCATGAACAAAGTTGATATCAGGAACAAGACAGTGTTTCTTTTATTGTAGATAACTATAATCAAAACATAGAAGAGTTCACCCGAGTCTTCCTCTTCCGGCTCCAAGCAGAACCGTCCTCCAGGTTCGTCCAGTCTTGGTCTTCAAAAGGCTCCTTCCATAACCAACACAAGGATATCTCCCACAAGTGAAAGGATATCAACTCTCAAGGAAACAAGGGTTTCCTGAACTTGGGGAAGTGCTTGAAGCACAGGGATCTTCAGACTTGATCAAAGGATAATCTCAACAGAGTAATTCTCTATTTTCTCTCCTCCTTAAAGCCTTCCCATTGAAGTCTTTTTATACTTCTCCCAAAGTAGGTTTTTAGTTGGGAAACAGTTGGGAACAGTTGGTCCACGGGCACTAATAGGTAATCAACAGGTAAAACTCGTGATCTCCACCCATAATTAAGAAAATTTATTTTTTTTTAAGTTTTTTAAGACATATACGCGGGTTGCGTATTGTCTAGTCAATTTAACGTCTTAAATTGCTCTACATAAATTATCAATCCGGGTATCGTAAACTGATGAAGTGTGGTGCACCATATGTGCTTAGTTAACCTTTTTCTTACTTCGTTGTTTTATAGTTTATGTTGTTTTTGGGGTTTTGTTCTTGTTGGTTTCCTAAAGTGTCTAATGCAAATGGAAATCCTATTCTAAGGTCTTAAGAATACTTTTAAAGGACAAGTATGGATGTAGATTTCAAGACAAAGTCTACGTCCCTAATGGTAATTTCCAAAACTTAGCACTTCAAAAGATCTTAAAACATGTTATTGATGGAGTTAGTACTTAAACAAAAGTGTAAATATGCAGCTACTTCAATCAAAATAGAATGCAACAACCAAACAATGAACTAGTGACTATGAAACCCAGTATCCTTGCTGCTGTATAAAAATAAAACTGAACTTAAAGCAATTCAAAAACTGTAAGCAAAGTAAACTAAATCATATTACATCAGCTCATATTCTGACCCCTCACCATTCGACTCACTCTGGCTATAGGAGGTAATCATAAACAAATTGAGCAATCTGATATCTAATTTGCATAAAATGAAACTAATATTAAACTACACATTCATACTTCAATCCCTCACCATTCGACTCGCTATGGCTATAGGAGATAACTGAAAATGACATGAGCAATTCAATAACTAACTTGCAGAAAAATAAACTAATATCAAACTACGCATTCATACTTCAACCCCTCACCATTTGAGTCGCTCTGGCTATAGGAGGTAACTGAAAATGACATGAGCAGTATAATATCTATCTTGCAGAAAAGTAAATGAAGAAAACAAAACTGAAAGAAATAAATAGTGTTGGAATTAGACCTCAGAAAATAAATCAGCAGAAGGACAAGATGATTCCATCATGTCATTGGTCATTAAAAAGCTATGTGCATTACTAATCTACAATCAACCGGTTGAACACACTTGCATGAATTAAAATTGCATGAATGAAAAATCTAATCTATCAAACTTGAAAGCAATCAAATGACATAATGAAATCAAAGAAAAATTTACAAAATGAAATCTACTCTACCTTACATTTTAATATGCTCCATGACATCTACTTCACATCTCCTTCCATGTTGAGAACATCAAAGCTTTATTCAAATTCTTCAAAATCACAAAGTACAACAAAGTTCTCCAAAGCTTTCAAAAGCCATCAAGGAAGAACTACAAACTCCAAACTAAAGAACTCACAAGCTAAAAGACTAATAAGCTAACAAATGAAGGAGAGAGATCTCCTATTTATACAAAAATATGAGAAGCCATCTCATTAATGAGAGTCCATGAATCTCTCCCTCTACCTATAGAGTCCTAATCAAAATAGGAACTGATAAGACACATGTCTTCTTAGAGTTACAATATAATTAGGAGATGTGACACATATCCTCATGATCCCATGATTCTTTCCACTCAAATTCGAATTTGGCCTTAGAGTGCCACATAAGGGTCTTCTAGAAGCCTCCTTTCAACCTACACATGTCAACAATCTCAACCCATTTGTTAGGTATAAGCATATGCACATTATTTTCTAATTTTTAACCACAAATTCACTTAAAAGGCTTAGAATTAATAAAGATTGGAACAACATAAATGTGGCTCAATGATAATGAAAGTGGGATGAATGTGGTGACATAGTAGTGAAATGGAGGTGAAATGGAGGTGATATAATGGACATAATAGTGAAAGTGTAATGGAAATGAATGACATTTTCAAGACTCAACACGTATATACTAACCCGCGTGTACATGCGTTTAATACAGGGCAAAGTCACGTACAGGGAGTAAAACATTGTTTTTTGAATATTTGGACCAAGTCTGGAAGGAGGGGTTGCCCTAGGCCATAAACCAAGCATCACAAATACATAAGGTGGTATTTGGAGCTATAACAGATGCCCCCTAATATATGAGGTCAGAAGGGGAACATGATGGCTGAAATGTATTAAGTATACGGAAAGGAAACCTGTCAAAAACCGGGAAGGACTTCACCAGATTTCAGCCTGCCAAGCCAACAAAAGAAGATCAGAAAGAAACAACTATCTGAGATGGGCATACCCATGCTCAGAGAAAGTAAAGCATGTCCGCATATCAAGTACAAGTGGATCCACTGTGTATACAAGTATAAGGAACTGAAAGTACATAATGGATCATCTGATCACGATCGAACAAGTACATGTCTGAATATCACATATAAGAAGATGATCAATGAAGCTGAAAGATGAAGTTGATCACTGATGTCAAAAACTGATCCCAATAGTACTAAATGAACATGATGGAATAAGATGGTACTACTTCGCAACTTGGATGCCAGCATATAGGATGTCGTTGTGAAGGATTGAAACATATGATGTGGAATGGTGTCAACTGGCAGCAACAAGAGCAACTGACAAGTGAACCAAAGAATGTTGATGCAACCCAAGGTCTTCACTGACCACCGTGGTACATTTCTACACAATGGGAATTAATGAACTGAATTCTAGCATGTGAGAAATTGTTTGATTACCGGTCATTGATGTATACCGTTAACAAATGCGATACTACTCACCGATAATGATAATGAGAGTCAAGGTACCCAGTACAATCTAACAAGTGCAAATAGATGAGCTGAAGTCAAACACCTGTAAGAATTTATCAATCAGGAGACAATGATGGTTTCCCACTGTTGATAGCGAAGGATCTTCCATTGATGACTACAAACCCCAAGGTATGCTAAATGGACTCTAGAGCAATGAGTCGTAGTCGATAGGGAAAGATCCGCTAGAAGGAAGGCATTAAGGCATCCTTCATTAATCTAGCATGAGTGTAACCCGTAGGCCAATAATGTGGAAGGAATCAAACGAAAAAAGATGTAGTAACCCAACCGAAGCACGTTTCCGCATACAAAAGATGTAGCTAACGCACGATAGAAACCCTCTGAACCAACCAATAATGAAAGATGACATAGAGGCGAGGAATCCACCAATAGAGTCAAATGGAAACCAAGGCACTACACGAATCCCAATGTGTGATAATGTAAGTTGATGTCGAACATAAGGGAAACCACTCAGTCAAAGACCCATGATACTGATCGATGTCGAGCACAAAGTGACCTATCAATAATGAAAATAGGGCCAAGGTGTGGCTCTAGGTCTGTCCTCAGAGAAAGATGTCGTCGTCGATAAGGACAAGACCCACCAACAAGAAGTCAATGGAGACCTTCTCAAACTGGCACGAGTAAAGGAGCAATATAATTGATGTGATGATAGACAAGACACTGACAACCATGGATGGCCGACTAAAAAATAGGTCAATAGACACTGCAGAGAGGCCGACTCTGGCTTACTTCCCTGGAAAATAAGCACGACTCACTGATGACCATGTGGCAGCATATGATGAATCTGTATAAGTTTGCCATGCAGGAGGCACGAACGAACTCTCCATATGATTGGAAGAGATAACCAATCAAAGGATAATTGACTCAATAACAAGCTTAAGGAGTACCTAAGTCAAGCTAAATCCCACCCAAATGGAGGAGATGCTTTGTTTGAGTGCTTTGTTCAAGGGCGACACAATTGACTCTAGCTTCCAACAATAAATGGAAATGTTGTCATGTTCCCGCTCTTTTTGGACTATGTAATTTTTTTGTCTTTTTCTTTAAGTTGGAAAAAGAATAAAATAATGCTATAGTACAGTGGAAAGAACGAGTGTCAGTGAAACAGATGATCTAGTTCCTAGGATGGGAACATTCCTATGCTCAATGAAGGGAGGCGAAACTGGTCAAGGACACTCAAAGGGATGTTCCTTCCATGGTCTGAAGGTGTGTCAAGTTGCAGAAGCTAAGGGATTGCAAGTTTGATTTGTGCAGAAGACATGGTCAAAAAGTGGCTTAAACACGAATCCAAGTGAAGCCGGCTCAAGGCCAAAAGGTGCAAATGGTCAAACTGCAATGTAGTAGTACAACTCAACACAAAGGAGCCTCTAGGGTATAAGGCCAGAACGAAGTGAAGAAGCAAAGAGGAATGAGTCTTCAATGCACAAGTCATGGCGGGACTAGAGATGACTCCCGAGCCTACTCAATGAAGTAGCATGGGCAACCAACGTCAGTGAGGTGCTAACTACGATGCCCATGAAAAGGATGGCTCTACCATCATGTCATGATTTAAAAAATCGACGAGTGAAGATGGTCTACAAAGCATAACACGATGGGATTGACCCTATGGCAAGTGTATCGACAAATGGAGGCTAGTATGCAAAATTCAACGGAAAAATGGCTTCCCTAACCTATATGCCAATGAGTAAACGATACCTGGCATGACGGGTCAGTAGTCATGGAACCGGCTTGAAATTTTTTAAAAAGTGTCCAAAATACCCTGAAAAACAACCCATTCTCGACACTCCAAGCTCCCAAGTTAAAAGATACATGAGACGAAACAAAATCAAGTTTTAAAAAAAAAATGAAATTTTCAAAGATTATAAAATGGTTTTTTGACTCACCATTGTTACCATTTGTGCTGAGAGCAAAATCTATGGAGAAAAAGAAGCAAACTTTCCCCTCAAAGAATTCGACTGTTCAAATTGACTCAAAATCACCAGGTAACCCCCAAATCTAGCTTGCATCAATTTGTGATTGTTTTTAGAAATTTTAATTGAGGTTTTACCATTGGAAATTATGTTAAAAATTCCAACGCTACGTATACGCGGGTTGGTTATGAGAAACCTACGTATATGCAGGTCCTACATGCGGCTATGTATGAAACGGACCCTTGTATACACGGTTTGAATTTAAAACATAAAAATCTAACGGTTAAACTTGATTTTCTTTCAGGATGACAATCACCTGGAGGGAAAGGGAGCATGCTACTGTTGATGATGAGGTTATGAATGATCAACAAGCCTTGGATGCCTTGAGAGGATGTGGTTTATTAAAATTCTTCAAAATTCCAAATATGAAGGCAAACACCCGCTTGCTTGAAATGTTAATCCACTATTGGAGTATCGAAGATGATGCGTTCATTATTGATCAAATGCCTTTAAGGATAGAGATAGAAGATATTTACTTTATCACTGGACTCTCCCAGAGAGGAGAAGTGGTGCATTTGACTGGACGATCACGAGGTAGTCTTTCAGTGGAAGACTACGTGCATATATATTGTCCGAGGCATCCGGAGAAGATTGGAAGCCAAATTCCAATCAAACATGTAGAGAGTTTGTCCTTGAGGATCATACTATTCACCATAGCCAGTGTAATCACAAAATCAAGCCTTGAAAGGCTGCTGATCAGGTAGACCTTGTGTAACTCTTTCAAACCAACTTTTGGTTGAGGCTTAGCCTCCCCAACATGGAAATGGTAGAAACACAACTAACAAGTATCCATTGGGCTTATGGAGTCATATATGATTCAGTATTAACAATAGGGTTGGCTTTGCATAGAAGTCAAGGCATTGAGTTTTCAACATAAGTAGAGCACACCAAACACATAGAAGGCAGTTTATGAGTATATGAAGGAAATTAGAGCACTGCAAGCGATTTCTAAGTAATCACATACTCATAACACTGTAGATAACATGAAAAGACAACAGAAGAAACTCATTACATTGAACTATTTATGATTCTTGAGAAGCATAAGCCAGTATTGTATTACCCAAAAAAACAAAGTCTTTGCATAAGCCAAATATCAGAGCTTTTTTTCATAAATTTCCAACCCCTGGTACATCGCTCTTTCTCCTATATATAGAGTTCTTTTACAAAGCTGAGATTCCTCCTCCAGCATGAGGGGAATTCGAATTCATCTTACTATGACACCTATTGATACTTAAAACTATCTATTAAATGCAAATGACACCTAACTAGCAGTCCTAGAGACCTAATACAACTAGGAGTGTAACTGAAAGAAGAAGAAGATAGTGTGGAAATTGCCGCTAGTAGGTAGGTAGGAAAATGCAAATAAGCTCAAGGTTGACTGAGCATCTGTTTCAGTAGGTGCAGTTTGAATTCTTCGTTCAGAAATCAGTAAAGGCTTGAGGAGAAAATTAGGTAGAGGTTCAGATTTTTATTCTAAAGGATGGATAGCGGCACTGGAGCTACAAGTTCTTAGTATACCACAAGGGCACACTATCCCTAGTGGAGCCACTGTTATCACCCTAAAATCATTATCTCTAAGCTTTGGAAAGTTGCCTTGTTTCTAGTCCTAGTCTTATAAGTTTTGAGTCATCTCATCACATTAGTGTCATTCTCATTTACAAACCCTTCTTCTAGTCATGGTGTTAAAGGGTCTCTAAGTCATTTCATGCTTTAAGGGTTAGGTCATAAGGTTACAAGTCTTTTAAGGTCATACTTCTTTTCCAAATAATTTTGACAGCCTCATTCCATGTTCTATAAGCCTTATCAGGTGTTTAGAAGTCATATCTCACATCATTTTGGATAATTTTGAAACTAACTACGAAATCACTGAACTAGGAGTTTTCGTAGCACGCTACGAAATCCCTGAAAAAGCTTGTTTCAACATAAAAAACTCTTCTTTCTGCGTTTACTAGTCAACTTCCAGAAGGGTTCCTGAGCATCTGAGAACTCACTTTTGAAACATAAAAGAGGCTTTTCTTCCTAACATAACAAAATACAAAAACCTCTTTCAGTTTCTTCAAATTCGTTCTGAGGTGGGAGGAATTTATGGTTAAACTTGCACTACAAAACTGTTGAAAGTCAAGCTTGGTCTTCTAGTTTTAGAAGTCTTTTTCAAGATCAGTTTATGGTCACATGAAAAAGTATTTTTTAATTCTGAATGAGGTTTCTCTTCATCAACTCTCCAGCTAAAATAACCTATATCAATTTCTTCTTAAGTTTTTTCAATTGGGAGATAATAAGCTTTCTTTGAAACCCAAAATTCAGAGAACGGATTTTTCCTGTTTGACACGTGTGTTTCAAGGACAGATTCTGGACAGCTGGAGAAGTGTTTTAAAAAACCAAGAGATTTTTTTATTCTAGACAGCATGGAATACAAAAACCTCTTTCAGTTTCGAACAATGTGTCATGGATGAGGAGATAAAGGCTCTGTCCCACGTGCCATTTTCAGGGACCCTAAACCTAAAAACAGGGAAACATGTTCCCTAATTTCTAGGGTTTGTCTTCAGCAGTCAGATGACCACGTGGGAGGCTTCATCAAATTTTACTTCTTGAGGTTGCAAGTTGTCAAGAATGCTTTAAATGATTAGATAAGGTTTTTGTAATCATGTTAAGGAGTTACACTCCTAGTTATACTAGGTCTCTAGGACTGCTAGTTAGGTGTCATTTGCATTTAATAGTTAGTTTTAAGTATCAATAGGTGCCATAGTAAGATGAATTTGAATTCCCCTCATGCTGGAGGAGGAATATCAGTTATGTAAAGAGCTCTATATATAGAATAAGATCTAATGTATTTCAAGAGAAACAGTGCATATTATGTTATTGCAGAACACTGTATGTTTTATGTTAATGCAGAAGTTTGGCTTTACTACTCAGGGTTCAGAGAGGGTTTTATGTGTTTTATTTCCTCATGGATTTCTTCATTTGCTCACTTGCAGTGGTATGAACACATGTTACTTAGAATTCATTGATAATGTTCTAACTTCCTTCATGTGTTCATAGACTGTGTTTCCTATATCATGTCTCCGTTTTGCTAGTAGATTAAAACTCTTTATGCCCTGACTTCCATGTAAGCTGATATGTTGTTGTACTAAAACATATTCTGACTCCATAGCCCAATAGATGCTTATTGATTGGAATTTCACCCATTTATACATTTTCATTTGATTTCAATCCATAGAGTTAGCCATCTTATTCATTATCCAAATCTTTAATCTTGTGAGAGAGCCCTCTCAAGTTGGGGAGGCTAAGCCTCAACCAAAAGTTGGTTTGAAAGAGTTACACAAGGTCTACCTGATCAGCAGCCTTTCAGGGCTTGATTTTGTGATAACAGCCAGGGTAAACGGATCAGCCTCATTGCACCAAGCGTCATGACTATCCATGAGCTTGGTCGTAGATTGTCTCACTACTATGTTTGACTGGTGTACACCTCTTCTAACCAATATGAAGAGTCAGCTATCCTCCATTCAAAAAGGATAGACTAAGAACTTTCGATATGGGACCATTTTGTGCTCCTTCTTCTTCGAGAAGGTTCCAGGGTTACGTCCCAAAGTATCAGTTCCTATTAGTAGCCCTTGAGATCCTCGGATGGGTAGGTGGGCCGACCTGATGAAACGCCTTGGAGGCAGAGACGTACCGAGGACTGCTTTTGACGATGATTTCTTCTCCTGGTGGGAGCAGCAAATCATCATTGTGGATGACTATCCCTATGCTGGCATGGATTTTAGGGGAGATCTAGATCTGGTGCTGCCACCAGACGTAGCATGGGGAGAGATAGGTAACCATTTTTTAAAGTTTTGTCAATTTTTATGATTTTTATGTTTTTCAAATATGAAAATGAACTTAAAGATATTTTTGATGGGATTAAATGATTGATATAATGATCATGTTCCAGATGTGGGTCCGGTACGACCAAATGGATTTCCGCGGCACAGGCATCGTGGAAGAGGTGTCAAAGAGGCGGCTGTGGAGACTAAGAGAGTCTTATACGCAGTCCAGCGAAACTTGGTGAGATTGACTCACCGAGTATTGATGGAGGCCATAGAAGATCTAATAGAGGATATGCAGCACCATGTGGTAGGAGTTCCACGCGACTGGGTTCGCCTTTTTCAGCATGTGGCCAAAGCAGTGGTCACCTACTTAGCCACTCATCCTGAGCCAGGCCATTAGATGTACTGGACATGATTATGGGCATTTTAGTCCCGATTTTGTATATTATTTTTGAAACACTTTATGTACACACGGGCGATTTTATGATATATATATATATATATATATATATATATATATATATATATACAGTTCTAGATTTTTGATGTTTGATTTTATCTTGATGAATGAATGATATGCCAATCTAAAGCTTGATTAGCGATAGAATCTGCTAATGAATTATCATATCATGGAATGTGAAAATAAGTAATATAAACAAATTATCTTTGCAACACCCCCACTCTCAAATATTGGCGATATAAACAAGGATCCCAAACCCGATAGATGTTATTCAATTGTGACATTACCAGTTGTGAATCAAGATAGACTACCAATGAATCGATTCCATAAGAAATAGCTTCGGATAGTAAATTATTGACGGCAGTATACTTGGCCATATTATTTGACGCAGGACCAATACATACTCCCCAACTGACCAGTTGGATAATATATCACCCAAGCTACGAAAGCGAGGTTCCGAGTGTGCCGACTAGCACCATTGGCGAATCCGAAATAGACCAAGTCATCCATCAACACCTGCCAAAGCAAATCAAAAAAGTGGCGATATCACAAAAGCTCCCAATGAGATATGTACAAAAATACAAAATATACAAAGAAGCCACTTCCCGGATGTAACCTAGGCAAAGTACTTGTTGAGGTAGAGCCCATCAGGGGGCTCTGCCAGCTTCCTCCTAGAGATGTTTATAGGTACAGTCATTGATCCAATCAATATATTACCTTCGGCAGAAAACTGTGTTGGAGCCAAAGGAACTATACAAACATCGCTAGTAGGCAGATTGGAGGACCTAGAATCGACTTCATGCAAAGGAGGATGGAAAAATGAACGATGATATAAATATTTGAATGGTTGATCTACAGTCGTCATTGCTTAGAATATTACTTCGTTAGATGGAAAAACTGTATCTAAGCAATCTAAAGCAGAAGTGGAACCAAGGGTCCAAGTAGGAGCCACATCACCATCTAACTTTTCTTCTGAAAAACGGGTCAGATGGTCGTCTACAGAGTTATCGATAAATTCATATCTAAGATCTGTTGCAGACATAGGAGATTCTATTCTACCCACCTTCCATTTATCTGATGTGGTCGCAGATGAAGGTAAGGTCCCAGGATCCAAAAATAGTGAGTTCGAACAAACTCTTTCCGTAAAGGCTCCTTGGAGGATGAAACTATATCTATTCTAGCTATAGGAGGGGGAATCAAATACACCCATCAAGGAAGAGTACATCCTGACTCCTAGATTCTATATAGGTTGACGGGGGTTATCCACCATTAGAATGGTAGAATTCGAAGCTGCCTAAGGATCACCTGGAGAATAATCCAATTGATCAACTTTAACAATTCTCCCATCGTGAGGAAAACAAAGGACGCGAAACAGAGTCGAAACTATGGCTTCCATTTCATAAATCCAATTCCGCCCTAAAAGGAGATTGTAATCGAGGTTGGCATCAACGATTTCTACTTCGACATTAATGACCTTCCCTCCAACACATATAGGAAAGGCCAGGATAATCCCATGTGGCCTATGAGAATGTCCGTCAAATGTTGTCAAGAGTGTGGGTGAAGGAACAACCGAAGGCGATCCAATGACCTTCCAACATGACATCGACATGACACACGTGGAAGCTCCCTCATCTATAACTGTTCGAAAAATTTTAGTTTTAAGGTAAGTAGACTTTATCTGGAAAGCCATATGATGAGGGCGTCTCTTTTTGACATTGTGCATATCAAAAGTGAGAGCTAAAGAATTACTTGGATCTACTGCCCCCATTGCTGAAAGCAAAGCACTTCTTTGAGTTGGACACGACTGGAGTACCTCTAAAGTAGACATAGCGCATGGACTTTGAGCAAGATCCTCAATAATGGAGTAATTCTAGGCTGCCTTAGCATTAGGGTTGATAGTCGCGCATTTGGAGGAACCTTTCGGTATCCGAGGTATAGACTCGACAGAGGGTCGCTCAATATGAAGTGGATCTGTAGTTCCAGGAATAGATTTATCCTTGTATGTTTCAGCTTCACCATAATCACGTGACCATGTGGCTACATTGACATGAGAACCCATCATGAAAACATTTGAGGAATTTTCCCCCTCCTGGTTGCCCCCTGTAGAGGTACCAGGGTTTGAATTCGCATTAGCAAGCAATTGCTACCCTTGGGGGAAAGGGTTAGTTAAGACAGCTTGGGAGCTAGAAGACCCTTGCTGCACTAACAAGCGCTGAGCATCTTGAATTTTCGGGCAAAGATGAGTCAAATAATCTCCACTGCAAAACTTGCATGGAAATTTAACTTTCTTCTTAGACTCATTTCTGCCCTCACCAGCACCATTGCCGAGATTGTTCGCATTACCCTTCCCATCCTGATTCTTCTTTTTACCTCATCCCTTCCTTTTGCCATCGGAATTTTGATTTCCTTTGTGTTAGAAGCCTGAACGACGTTTATGGAAGAAGGTTGAGAAGGTGGAGTATTAGAAGGTGCAGCCTGATTGGAAGAAGCAGTTTGTATAGACAACCACTGCAATTGGCTCGAAAGGTTCATCACATTCGCATCAATCGATCCAACAATACCGTTAGCATGCAGACTTCGTTTCGGTTTGGATATATCAGCTGTGGATCTAGGAGCATCAGGAAAGATTTTCTGAAGAGTCCCAGACCGAGAATATATCAGTTCTAACTGCTGGGCGCGAAAGATAGCCTTCTCTTCTGAATACACCCCAGACATGGAAACATCCTTGGAGATCTCGGGTTGTAATGATTTTAAAAGCCATTCGAGATGGAATTTAGGTGGAATTTCGGCTTTGATGAGCCTCTTTCTCCATCTCCATTCCTGAATATGATCAGAAATGTGAGTAGCCGTGTCTTGATGAAAATTGGCTAGAAGTTCAGTTCTGGCTTCATAACGGACATGCAACTGAAAATGGTTTAAGAAAATGTTAGCCAAATTGGTGAAATATGTAAAGGTGCCCCCTGGAAACTCTATATACCACTTAGCCACATTACCAGTTAAGGTGTGTTGAAATAGTCTCAACCTAATCGAATCATCGATGAGGGAGTTCGATGAGCACCATAAATGGAATGTGGTTACATGGTCGCCTGGGTCTTCCCCACTCTTCCCTTCGAATTTTGGGATATCCGATGGAAGTTTGGTTGGGACCGGAGGCCAAGCCGGATTGTATCTAATTGGATCGTTTGTTAACTTAGTCAAGTCTGGCAGATTGAGCATGGCCAGAAAAGGAAGTCTCGGAGGACCTTGGGGATTCCACCTAGATTGGGTGAGGTTCCCAAAAGTCCGAAAAGAATGACCTGGATTTTGAAAGGCACCAGGTTGCCCAAAGTAATTGGTAGAACCTACTAAACCAAAAGGTGACCCTTGTGGTCCAACAAAACTCAGAGTTTGACCAACTCTAGCCGAAACACCTCTGTAACTGGCAAAGTTTCCCCCTAACGAATTATTATATGGAGTGGACAACCCTTGGTAAGGGTTCCAAGCATTAGCTAAGGGTGGAAAACTTCGAAATGAATTGACCGAGGAGTACAGTACATTCCCTTGTTGGCCAAAAAACAGATTCCCAGTTCTGATCCCACTAACCGCAGGGTTAGTCGAACTTTGAAAAGGATTAGTACCTTGACCTTTGAAAGGAAAAGGCATAGACCCCACTGTTGGATTGGAATGTGGTATATGACCACTTCCAAAAGGAAAACCTTGAAAAGATGTCGATCCACTCATCATGGATGTGGAGGCAGTTAATGGTACACTTAATGGAACTGAAGGAATACCTTGAGAGGGCATTCCAAAAGGGAAGAATCCAAAACTGGATGCATGCGCTTGGGAACTTCCACTCGTTGACAGAATGGAAGTAGACCCAAACAAGGATGTGTTGGCAGTAGATCCAAATAACGATGTAGAAGGGATGGAAATAATTCCTCCCCCTTGTACTGATATAGGAGTCTGCATACTCGTAGCATTCGTGGTGGATGCCATGCTTCCAGTAGTGGTCACCAAAGGGATGTTTGTGTGTGGACTTGGGCTTGAAGGCCTATGTGTCTAAGTTTCGATGTATAAAAATACATCTGGATGATCAGAAGGGAGAGGAGAATTCAGAACTGTAATCGACTCTGAGAGATCTTCTACCTCAATATTATCTTCCGACTGGAAGAGTACCCGAGAAAGAACTGGTGTGTTCCTCTCTGGCTCTGTGGTAGTACTAGGTCTACCTTGTACACTGATGCCCCCAAGCAGAGGATCAATCTTCGATGCGCCAGCTGCCACTAGTTGAAAACCATTGGCAGAATCGCTCCTACGCCTTCTAAGAGAAGGCTCTGGACTCGTAGGTGAAATCCCACGAAGTATACAGGACTGTCTAATTGATCGGTCAACCACTTTGAATTTTTTAATAAGATCTACTTAAAGACTCAAGAAATTTGAAAGCTAGGCTGACTAGGAGCACATAACACACACTAAAAATGTCCCTAAAAAATTCAACAATCAAACAAATTCCAAGTATTTCCATTTCGGGTGATTAGGACCAGACACCAAAATACAAGAAAGTGAATAATAAGGTCCTTTCGAAATAGACTGGGTAATTACGCCCCAGGTCTACTAGCGAAGGTATCAAAGGAAGTTACACTGACCTCCAAACAACAGCCTTTGCTAGTGCAAGCCCCCAAGCTTCGCAAGGGTGCCCTCCAGAAGTACTGTTGAAAGTGATGCAACGTCAACCTCAGGTGCCACTGGATTCCCCTCTGCAGCCACCTGTGTAGATCCCTAGGATAGGCAACTAAAGATACCAACTCATATCAGAAGCTAGGCAGAACAGTCGTGAGGTAAGATCCGACAAGTAAGAGAGGGGGTATCTCTCGTCCTTATCTTCAAAAACCCTCGTGCTTAACTCCCAGTCACGGAGCTTTCCCGGTCTCCCTAACACTATTGGATTTTCACTCTCTATTCAGACTTCTACGTTTGACAATTTAGAGTGACCTTGGAGAGTTTACTTTCCTCTCACCTAATCCAAGGCCCTAAATAACCTAAAACTTGTTGGTGTACTTATTGAAAATATAAAAATTTCTAGTTTATTTTATTAGCGCTTGATTTTAAGTGGTTGTTCTTTTTAAGTCAAAGGGACAATACGGAAGTGAAACTGATGGTGTTCGTTGACGCAAAATAAATTAATGAAAAACTAACTTATATGCAATGCACTTGTTTATTCTTCGATGAAAAGCAACTTCTACTTGGGTTCTAAGAAACTTCTATTAAAGCAAAAAAAAATTTCCTTTTCTTTTCTTGTAACAGAATTCACACTCACAAAAACTAAAAAACTATTTATGCTCTAATGATGCGAAACTACCCTAATGAAAAGTGTACATGATGATGCAAAAATTCTAGATTACTCTAAAAAGAAAATGAAAGTAATTTTTTTAATAATCCAACGTAAGTGTTTTGAAAGGAATAAGAATTTTGAACACCAAATCTTACCCAAACAAGAAGCACTAAACACAAAAACCCCAAATCACTCTCAAAAACCAAAAGAAACCAAACACAAATTCAACAAAGAAAGCAAAAACAATGTTTTTAAAGGACTTTTCTTTATAAAAAAAAACAATAAAAGCAACTTTTCAAAAGTACTCCAAATGCTACCAAAGACTCAAAGATCGAAAGCAGATCACTAGGAAACTTTTCAAGTTGTCAATTCAACACGAATGAAAACTTAACAAAATAGATGTTTCAAGACGCACTAAATGATCCAAAAGCAGCAAAAAGAGGTTAAAGACACTGATCAAGAAATCAGGAAAAGCACACTTTCAAACTTGTCAACAAAAACTTTCAAAAAGCAAGAAGAAGTGAATGGCCACAAACTTAATGGGAAGCAAAGCAAGCAAACCATAAAAATGAAGTTTGACACAAAGATTGCAAGCAATCTTCTGTTCCGGAAAACCAGAACAATCAAGAGCCTCTACAAGAAGCCTTGTGTGTTCAAACACAAATGATAACACTCACTGTAAAGCAAACCGAGACCAAAAACTCTTCAAAGCAAGAGAGAACTTGAAACAGTAGGCTCACTGAAAAACTAAAATCTGAAAACAGAAACTGACCACTCAGGAAGCACACAGGCCAAGAAACAAATCTTTCCAGATAAAAAGACTTGAAAAAATCATGCAAAACAAATGTATACGTGATTGTGTCTCTACACAGTTGCGTGTACACGTGTTTCAACCAAAAGAAACCTACGTATACGCGGCTTCAGTTCAGAGAAACTAGTGTGTATATGCTTTTGTAACCTAACAAAGCTACGTATATGAAAGTTTACAAGAAAAAAAAAATTGAGGCCAGATGACAAGGATCAGACTTGAAGTCTGAATTCCTACAGAAGCAGATAGTACAACCACAACAAGCAAACTAAAAGCTGAGCCCTGATTGGCACTAAATAACCCAAACTAGGAACAACAAGATTGTTGTCCCCAATGGAGTCGCCAATTCTGTTAAGGGATAAAGTCCCCTAGGGCTTTGGGTCAGAACCCTAGCAGAGCAGGAGTAATCTACAGCAAGAAACAAGCAAATAACTCAGGCAAAATGCTTAAACGAGCAAACTATGCAAGGATGTACATACCCGGGGGTCCTTTGTTCGAGTAGTTCCAGCCAGGGTTCAAACCCTCTGCAACTCCTCACGATCTTTGAACCTGCAAAACAACCAATTCAAAGACGCACAACAGCATATAGATAAAGCATTATAGTGAAATCAACTTTATAACATATAAGTAGATGGTTAGTTATACATTGAAATAGTCATTCATACATAAACCATAACAACAACATCAGATGCATGAACAAAGTTGATATCAGGAACAAGACAGTGTTTCTTTTATTGCAGATAACTATAATCAAAACATAGAAAGAGTTCACCTGAGTCTTCCTCTTCCGGCTCCAAGCGAAACCGTCCTCCAGGTCTGTCCAGTCCTGGTCTTCAAAAGGCTCCTTCCATAACCAACACAAGGATATCTCCCACAAGTGAAAGGATATAAACTCTCAAGGAAACAAGGGTTTCTTGAACTTGGGGAAGTGCTTGAAGCACAGGGATCTTCAGACTTGATCAGGGGATAATCTCAGTAGAGTAATTCTCTATTTCCTCTCCTCGTTAAGGCCTTCCCATTGAAGTCTTTTTATACTTCTCCCAAAGTAGTTTTTTAGTTGGGAAACAGTTGGGAACACTTGGGCCACGGGCAATAATAGGTAATCAACAGGTAAAACCCGTGATCTCCACTCATAATTAAGGAAATTTATTTTTTAAAGTTTTTTATGACATATACGCAGGTTGGGTATATACTGACTCGCGTGTACACGCGTTTAATACAGGGCAAAGTCGCGTATAAGGAGTAAAACACTGTTTTTTGAATATTTGGACCAAGTCTGGAAGGAGGGGTTTCCCTAGGCCATGAACTAAGCATCACAAATACATAAGGTGGTATTTGGAGCTATAACAGATTGTATGAACTAGTGTGGCATTTAAACAATCTACACACAATTTTATTTGCAAAACTAAACTATACTAAGAGTAGTGGCATTTGGATTTGCAACACTTTCAGAGTTTATTATTTTTTGCTTTTCTTTCTAACCTAACATTTTATTTTTTCCTCCACTTTTTAGGGAATCTATTCTATCATTTTATTTGATATGGACTTATTCATAAAAATATCCCTAACATTTTTTATTTAATATTCTTTTTGTCCATATCCTAACTTAACATTTTTTGAAATATATTTTCATTTTTTGACTAATTGATAATATCTTACCAAAACCAAAAAATTCTACAACATCGGCTCCAACTGGGGATTTATTTCTCCTATAGAATGCAAAGAACCTGTAGATCCATGTGCCTTCTCCTCGGGCTATGGAGTCTTTGCTGTAAAAAATAACACTGACAGCTTGAAAAGTAAAATAAACTGAAGTTTTTACAATGATAGTAATGAAATCTATTTCAACTTCTCAGTACTGAATGTAATGTTTGAGAAACCTTCCATTAACAGGATAAGTGGAATATATTCCCTCAAGATTTTGTAGCACAAAGGTGTTATTTCCCTTCACTTCAGCAATAGCTAAAGGTCCAAACCACATGTTATCAAACTTGCCATGTTTTCCCTTATCTTCTCTCCTAGAATTCCATCTTAGAACCAGGTCACCCTCCTTGAAGTCCCTTTCCCTTGCTCTTCTGTCAAACAGGCTCTTCATCTTATTCTAATACTTTTTCAATTTATATTGAACTTCATCTATGTTTTCATTTAGTTCAATAATCTGATTTATTCTCCTTGAAAAATCATCAAGTTCATCAGTTGAATCCTGCAAGAATTTTAAAACAGGGAAGGCCAAGTTGGTAGGGAAGATTGCATCTTTCCCATAGACTAACTGAAAATGAGATTTTCCAGTAGATCTTTTTGGAGTAATTCTGTTTGCCTAGACTGCATAAATTAGATGAGAGTCCCAACTCTTTTTATGATATGCTAAAGTCTTTTTGATCATATTTACCAGAATTTTATTTGAGGATTTTGCAAGGCCATTACCTTGAGGGTAATATGGAGTTGAATGATGTAACAAAATCCGATATTTCTGGCAAAACTCAATCATTTTAATACTGGAAAATGATGTTGCATTATCAGTAACAATTTGTGTTGGGCAACCAGACCTAGATAAGATATTTTCTTCAATGAATTTGATTACTACTGAATCAGTAGCATTTCTTACTGGAATTGCTTCGACACATTTAGTAAAGTATTATGTTGCAGTGAGAATCCATCTATGATGATTGCTTGAAGTAGGATGAATCTCTCCAATAAAATATAGTCCCCATTGGAGAAAAGGTGCTGAGACTATTGTTGGGATCAGTGGAAGAGCTGCTAGTTTTTGCTTACGAGCAAACATCTGACAAGGGACACAACTTCTGACCTTTGCTCCTACTTGTAAGAACAATGTGGGCCAATAAAATCCTGCCCTATATATCTTATATGTTGTTGCTCTCCAAACATAATGTCCTCCACAAAATCCTGTATGAAACTAATCAATGATTCCTTTAGTTTCTGATTCTGTTAAACATAATAACAAAATATTTAGTGGATCTTTCTAGTATAGATTTGCATTTATCATACAATATTTAACTGCCTTAAATTTGAGAGCTTTACATTGACTTTTGGAAAATGATGCTAGACATTCAAAATGGATCAAGAAATTTACAATATCCTGATACCAATTTGATAAGAGAAATTTGTCATCAATGTGTAAAGGGACAATCTGATCTGAAGATAAAGGTTCTTGTGGATTCTTTTCTTCAGGATGAAGGGAAGGTTCTTGTGGATTCTCCTCATTCAATTTTTGGGAAGGTTCTTGTGGATTCTCCCCTTCTGCAAGAACATAAGGTTCTTGTGGATTCTTCTTATCTGAACTTTGAGAAAGTTCTTGTGGATTCTTCCGTTGTATTTCCAAAACAGAGTTGATGCCAAACACTTTACAGTTTGATTCAACTAGAAGCTTAGATAATCCTTGACCCTTGAATAGCTTTGTAGTTTTGATAGTTAGATCAAACTCCAGTTTTTGAGTGATCCATCTACCTCTCTTCCCATCAGTGTCAGGTTGGGTTAAAACAATATTGACAACACTGTTAGGAACATAAGCAGTAATAGGTGAATGTAGGACATACATCCTGAATTATTTTAGGGCTTGTATAAGGGCATAGGCTTGCTTCTCAATTATGTCATACTTAAGCTCGAAATCTCTCATAACCTTACTGAAAAAGGCTATAGGCTGGTCATGGTAATCTTCATTCTTTTGTAATAAAACATCAAAGGAAAATATACTAAATAGCTTGGTATAATCAACACTAGCTAAGGTTGGGGCTTCAGAGATAGCTTTCTTGATTTGGTCAAATGCATACCTGGAAGAGATAGTCCATTTAACTTCATGATCCTTTCGGAGCATATCAGTTGTGTCTTTCATATTTTCAGCATAATTTGGGATGAACCTCCTTAAAAAATTAATCTTGCATAGAAAAGCTTGGATCTCCTTCTTATTTCTAGGTAGAGACAATGTTTTTATTGCAGAAACACCTTTGGGATCAATCACCACTCCTTTTGAGATTATATGGCCTAGCAACTTTCCTTCTTTGATAGCAAAAAGATACTTTTTAGGATTAAGGGATATTCCAAATTTCCTACACCTGTCAAAAACCTTCATCAAATGCTTTAGAGGTTTCTTATCAGAACTAGAAAAAACAGTTATGTCATCAAGATAAATGACTACAAATTTGTTTACCTGTCCCACAAAAGCTATGTCCATAGCTATTTGAAAAGTTTCTCTAGCATTGGACAAGCCAAAGGGCATTCTAGAATACATAAATGTACCCCAGGGTGTAGTAAAAGCTATCTTCTCTCTGTCTGCTGGATCAACATTTATCTGATTGTAACCTGAAAAACCATCAAGCATAAAAAGTCTTTGTGCTCCTGAAACCATCTAATGTAATTGATCCATTTTGGGTAAAGGGTAATTATCCTTTAATGATGATTTATTCAAATTCCTAAAGTCCACACAAATTCTGATTTGCCCATTCTTCTTTCTGACAGGAACTAAATTAGCAACCCAATTAGAGTATCTAAGAGGGAGAATAATTTGGGCATCTAGCATTTTATTAATTTCCTTTTCTACGGTTGGTAGAAGTGTTCAATTGATCCTCCTAAGTTTCTGTTGACAAGGTTTTGCTTCTGGTTTTAAAGGAATATTATGTTGTATCAATGATGTATCATAAGTTTTTAGATCAACTTAGGTCCATGCAAAAAAAATCCTTGTATTTTTCATATAGCTTAAGATATTGAGCTTTAATTCCAGGATCTAAGGATGCATAGATTTTGAGGCTCCTAATGTCATCATTTGTTCCAATGTTTACTTTCTCTATGTCATCTTGTGGAGAAATTGACTGTGGGTTTCGATGGACATCATTTTGATCCAATAATTTCTCTAAAGGAATGAGACCTTTGGGAATAAAATTGTTAGACAATTGAATGATATCATGATTGGCAATTTTTGAGTTGAAATCTGAATTATCATTTTCATTTGAATTCTCAATTGTTTCTGTTGTATTTTCATCAATTTGTAGAACTGAAAATTCATCTATAACCTGCAAAAAAGATTTTAATTGTTCATCATCTTCAAAAATCTGCCAGTATTTTAGGTTATCTAGGATGGATGGCCTGTATTTAACTTGTATTTGATAAAGCACATTAGTATGATTAGGGATTTTAAATGAACTTGCAGAAACAACTAGGGAATATGCATGAATATTCTGATCCCTTGGGATATAAGTCAAATTAAAAAAATTGAAGAAATTTTCAATTGAATCCCAAACCTCATTTTGATAAGATCTAAGCCTAGGATGTTTTGTTTGGAAAAGATTTCTAATTTTTTTAATAATGAGCTCTGAGTCAGTAAAAACACTTAGGTTTTGTACTTTTAAGTTCTTGGCTAACTATAGTCCTAAAAGGAAAGCTTCATATTCAGCTACATTATTTGTAACTTCAAAATCAAGTTTGCACGATTGTGTAATGTTTTCTTTTTCCAGTGAGATTAATACCACCCTAGCTCCTACTCCATCTTTTGTACAAGAACCATCAAAGAATAGTTTCCAGACATCAATTTGATTTGGTACAGGTCTTTCAATTACATATTCAATTTTTGCTTGAGTTTCATGTGTTTGGTTTGAAGGAAGCTGGAAACAACCAAAATCATAATCAATTGCATAAATGGGATGGTTTCTTAGCTAATTTGTTTTGCAAACAGTATGCAAAATCTCACCTCTTTATACAGCCTTAGTTGCTCTCCACCATAAACTGGAATAGTGGCATAAGACATGTCCATTTGAAGAGTTCCCCCTAATTTGGCACAAAATGACCTTGAAAGGAGCATTCCAAATTTGGGAGGATATCTGTGACAACTATATCTAACACTACACTCTTTACTGGGATTTGGGCGAGAGTGACTACTAAATCCTTAATTAATCCTAGACAAGGCACCCTTTTGGAATCAAAGGTGTACAAATCATGATAAGATCTAGTTATGTCAAGATTTAGATGATCCATGATAGTTTTTGGCATGAGATTATGTGATGCTCCAAAATCAAGCATACAATTGTGTAACATATAATCATTCGTTTTAAGAGTCACATAGAAAGGGGGTACTATTTCATCTACCATATCTGAGTTAGGACCAAAAACAACTACTGGTTTTTCATCTTGTAGACTAATGATATCACTTTCAGCATCAATCAAGGTGTTTTGTATCCATTTGGAGACTTGATTTTTATATCTAGGGTTTTTGGAAAGTTTTGAAAGTGGTATTGGGATTTTAACTCTTTCTAACTCCTTTTCAACATTAAATGTAGTTAAAACATTTTTTTCAAATTGAGTAGTATCAGTTGACTGATTTAATGGTCGAATAATAGTTGTTTGAGTTTCAATAGCTTTGGTATGAGGTTCAATCGTTGGAGGTTCCTTAGGGGGTCTTCTAGGACCAGGTCTAGGCCTAAGATCATATATTTTGTTTAGTTCTGCAATTAGGAATTCAAAGAAGGCATGGTATTTGGAAGCTTGTGAGGAGTCTTGATCTTGTTGAACCTGATTTAGTTGTGAGAGAGTAATAATAGTAGTATGACCAAAAGAGGTATCCATATTATTAATATCTTCATTTATAGTCATAATATTGTCATCAGGCTGTTGATCATCTATCAGTAAAGGAGTTGGAACATGTTTATCATTATTAGGACTTTGAAGAATTTGTAATGGTGGATTTCTTTTGTATTGACCTTGATTTTGATTTTGGGGTCAAGTGATCATTTGTTGAATTGTTCTAGGTTGAGTCTCAATCTTGGAAATTCTATTGGACAAATTTCTAAGAAGTGAAGTCATTTCATATATTTTAGAGTCTTCAGTTTTAGTCTTAGAGGAAGGTGAGGTCTCTTGACTTGATTTAAGTTTTCTTTGGAATTTTTCCTCTTTAGTTTTTAAAGTGGTTGAGGCAGACCTATTTTCTTCCACCTCTATAGCATTAGTTTACATGTCTTCAAGAGTTCTTGAAGTTATTTCTCTTAACATCACATCGAATTCATCTTCAAAAGCTTTTGAAAACCTAGATTTAGCTATTGCTACAGGTGGTTTGTAATCAGGGGGTATCTTATGATAAGGTTTGTTGAACCTTTTGATAAAATCAGAGACATCTTCACCAAAGTTTCTTTTAAGTTCTTCAAACTCAGTGAAAAAGTAAAGAGCATCTTTCTTCACTCCCCAGAGATTCTTGAATATATTTGTTAATTCTTCCTAGTTTCTAATGGAATTTGCAGGTAATTGCTTAAACCAAGTCCTCACATTTCCCTCAAGAGTCTGAACAAACAAACTCACGTAAACATTTTCTTGTTCTATGTTCATGTTATCTGCAAAGTCTAGAAAGGCTTGAAGGTGATCCTCAGCTGAGGGACCAGTCTCACCATTATATCTAGGAAGGTGCTTTAAATATCCATTAGGGAAAGCATCAAGGACTGGAGGTAAAACTAAAGCTACATATCTTTCCTGTACAATGGGTTGAAATGCCATAGTAGAGGATGATGAATGAGATGTTTGTGAAGATGATGATAAGGAAGAGGGATATGGTGAAAGAGGGGGAGAATTATTATGTGGGGGACGAGAGTTAGTTGGTGCGAGGGATGATGGAGTGACAGTGGCAGAGCTAGAGTGCCAAAGTCTGAAGCAACGCAATAGAGTGTTGAGCACTGCGTGAGGCACAGAGCAGATACAACAGCAGTGTAGTAGCATCAGAGGGTCAACACAGATTAGCAGCAGAGATAGCTTCAGCATCACAGGGTATCCAGACTGACCAGCATGTCAGGTTTGGGTTGCTATTCAATTGCTTACTTCTCAGCAACTGAGTTGTATTGAAGCAATTGCTTACTTTCCAGCTCATTCTAACAAGCATCAAGATCATCTTGACCACCTACTAGCAATTTTTCTTCATTGCATACATTACAATATTCATTAGAATCCGCATAAGTGTCTCTTTTGCGTTGAATCTAGTCATCTCCTAGGGTCTGTAGTATCGAAGGAAGGCATCCAGATTGATCCCCTAAAATTTGAGGCCATTGTAAACTTAACCCCCTCTATCATATTTGCATCAGTTACAGAGTTTTCAAGGGAAAGCTAATTTCTTGTGTCGTTCTGTACCTAACTACGCTGAACTTTCCAAGGGATTTACTCATTTTCTAAAAAATTGGATCCCATTTATTTGGGATGAAATCGCTCAACCATCTTTTTATGCTTTAAAGAACACTCTCACTAGTGTTCCTTTGTTGCATCCCCCTGACTATCACCATGATTACTTCTTGTACTTGGCCGCAGCCAATAGTACTATTTCCATGGTACTAGTACAAGATGATGATGATGATGGAAATGAACACGTGATCTACTACTTAATCTAGAATATTATTGATACCGAGACTCGATATGCCCATGTCGAGAAGATTTCTTTAGCAACCATTCACATTGTTCAGCACTTTCACCACTATATTCTTTTACGGAAAACCACTGTGATTTCTGATTGCAACCCCATGACCTACATTCTGACTCGTCATCTGCTGGGGGGGAATACTCTAAGTGAATTATTATCCTTCAAGAGTTTGATTTGGAGTTTTCTACAGCCAAATCAAAGAAATATTTGGTTTTCTCTTAATTGATTTGTGACCTCCCATCTACAACCACGTCTATTGATTTTGATGAGTACATTCCTAATGAGACTCTCTTTCTCATCAACACTCTTGACCCATGGTACGGGGATATTATTGTCTATCTACAAACCCAAAATATTCGGTCACAGTTGTCTAATTTTGAACGCCATCGCATCTGACATCAGTCCCAACCCTACCAGATCATTGGCGATACTTTGTACCATGTTGATGTTGATTCTATCTTTCATTGATGTTTGACACTCGAAGAAGCTGAGAGATTTCTCAATTACTGCCACTCTGGGGCCTATAGTGGACACATGTCTGGGTATACTACTGCTCATAAAGTCCTTCATGTCAGTTATTTATGGCCATCCATCTTTAAAGATTGCATCTTGGAAGTCCAAAAATGTCACACTTGCCAGATTTACAACCATAAACATCACACCCCACCCACACCCCTCTACCCAGTTATTACCATCAACCCCTTTGCTTAATGGGGGATTGATTTCATGACATGTACCCCTTGCTCAGCCGGGGGGCATGGTTATATCATCGTCTCGTTGATTATTTTACTAAATGGGCCTAGGTGATGCCCACACATGAAGTTGACGATAAAATTGCCTCTCAATTTATTTTTAATCATGTCATAGCTCAATTTGGTGTTCCTGAAGCCATCATTATTGATCATGGATCTCATTTCCAAAACAACATGATGGAAGATATTACTGCTCGGTTGGGTTTGTGCCATGACAACTCAACCCCTTATTATCCATAGGCCAATGGCCAAGTTGAGGTCGTCAACAAAGTCATAGCTACTATGCTTCAATGCACCATTGGGATGCATAAATCGAGTTGGCATCTTATTCTATTTTCAGCTCTTTTGGATTATCAAACTGCGGCTAATACTACTAATGGATTCAAACCCTTTCAGTTGATGTATGGTCTGGAGGAAACTCTTCCAATTGAGTGTGAAATTCCTTCAATAAAACTAGTCGTCAAATTACTCTTGGATACCTCACTTGAAGAGGAACATTTACTTTACCTCGAAAGGCTTGATGAAACCCGCCGCTTCGCAGCGTTAGTAATTGAAGCCCAGAAAAAATGAGTTAAGGCTCAATTCAACAAAATTGTTTCTCCTCGTGTTTTTGCTGAAGGTGACTTGGTCTTGCTTTTTGATCAAGCCAATGAAAAATTGGGAGCTGGGAAATTTGAACCAATGTGGCATGAGCCTTACATTGTCAAGCGAGTTCTACAAAAAGGCACCTACGAGTTAGTGGATTATGAAGGAAATTCTTTGGTTGAGCCCCGAAACGGTCTCTACTTGAAGAAGTATTATGCATGATCATCCGTGTAAATACTTATGTACAATATAGTGTGTTTTCATTAGTGTGCAGTGTGATTTTGGTGTGTTATTTTTCTTTTACAAACCTTTTCCAATGCTTACCTCATGCTCTATTTGGTTTACAAATGTCATCCAACCATTATGTCAGTTTTGTTGATGGTGCTTGTCATAGTACACAGAATCTATCTTCCGTTGCATGGGAAATCTATGACCCTAATGATGAGTTAATGAATTTTCAAGGTATATGTTTAGGTTGGACGACTAATAACATTGCCAAATATAGTGCGTTCATTGAACTTTTGTTAGAAGCCATCACTCTTGGGATTAGAGATTTAATTGTAAAACTTGATTCACAACTCATTATACTACATCTTAATGGACAATATTCAGTTAGAAACCCTCAAACATTGAGAATGTATTTGTGAGTTTGTTTATTGGAACGATAATTTGATTTTATTACTTGTCATCACATTCCAAGATGCATGAAAACATTAACATATGCATTGGCTAACTATGTGTTAGATAGACATTTGCAAAACCTGTAAATCATAAAACCTCACACATCAATATGGTAAACAGGAAAACATGTATATATGTGTATATATATATATATATATATATATATATATATATATATATATATATATATATATATATATAGCGAGTGTTTGCAAAAGATTTTGATACATCAAAATAACAAAACTTGTGTTTTGAGACACATGGCTTTACAAGCCTACATAGTGCAGAAAGTAAACTAGAAGTTGGCTATTCACCCACATGGTGCTCATGATAACTTGAGATAGCCCTGATCACTCAGTCCAGCAGCCGACGCAGTCTGGCAGATACTCCTTCTGTGTGCCTCTGATAGCACAATGGCACCTCATCAATCAAGGCATACTCTGTAATTCCCCTAGTTAAACTTTCCAGGTTCCGCTCAACCTCGATGATGGAATCCGCTCCTTCTACATATGGGGGAGAATCCTCGATTTGGTGTGCCACTCACCTAGCTATTGGAGAAACCCCTGGAGGTATCTATGGTCCCATATTTGCGCAACATTACAAATTGAATCTCAGTACACATAAAAAAAAAAAATATAAACTTCAAAAATAGTTTTTTTACCTGAATCAGTCCATTGTTCCCCTGGAGGAAGTGGAAGATCTAGATCTCCTCAGAAATTTGTCCCTGCATACGTCCAATCATTAACCATGATTAGTTGCTGACGCACCCATCTAAAGAATACTGGAGGGAAAGACATTTGTTGACCACCCCCATGTCGCGACATCAACTCTTCCCATTTGAGCAAACATGGACCTCTAGGCACTAGTGGATCCACTTCCAACCACTTGTAATGAAATAATGGCACACGTTCCAAGATGAACATCACCAGAATAGATCCAAAACCAAATAGTTTCATATTTCCCCTCTTGCACTTGATTAATTTGCATTTCATGCATGTCAATAAACCTTCACACCAGTTGAATACCGTGGGATTTAGGCATTCAGTCGTGTACTAGAAGTGAGACTTTGACGCCTCATGCAATGCATGTGCCCCTGCTATTTGGGCCATAGTGTGTAGGATGGTTAGCAATGGAATATTAGTGATGGTTGTTATGTTAATCTTCTCACTATTACCCTTCTTGGCTCCCAGAAAATGTCTCACAATGAGCATGTTCGTTCTCTCTCCTCCAGATTGTGACCCAGATAACTATACCCGTTGTCCCTTTCTGGAAAACCCAGTAATGAAGTAGATGTCGGCGACCTCTATTTCAAGATCTTGGTCCCTGAACATAAATAGTTGGTGATCTACATCCCACCAACTGATTAAATGCTGCAATAATTCAGGTTGTGCTCTAATCCCAGGAATCATGAAGAATTTGAGCAGTATGCATGCTCGAAGGGCATCGATATAGTCTTCATCATGCATTGCCTAATGGTCTTCAGCTTCATGACCCCTCTCTTTCCATTTGATCACCATTTTGGACTGGTTTTTTCTACAAAACATCAACAAACCAACATTTTATGAGCATCCATGGAGAGAAAAATCAAGATTAACTATTTTTCATGGAGGATTTCATTTCAAGTTTGTTACCTCAGTGCCAACGTGTCTGTTTCATAATTTTTTCACACTACCAGAGCGAGTGCCTAGCTGGCCTCAAGATGAGCAGCACGACCTCGATGAGTGAAACCCACGTTGGTCACCCATGATGTAATTTTTTTAAAAATATTCCTCACAACCTACCCTATGGATGAAAATGCTTAAAATGACTGCCAAAATGAAGAGGAAGGACAGATCTATTACCTGTAACAAGCGGCTCGACAAATGGTGTCTAAGATTGCTTGTGCTCCTTTCCTGAAATTTGAGGTAAAATGATCCTACAAGTGCAAATTGGTAAAATGGTAAAAATAATTTACTTTTTGCCTTATTTATAGTTTGTAAATAATATTTTTACCAAATTGGATCATATTTCACTCATGTTTTGATATGTTTCCTCGAAATCGGTAATGTGTGTTTCCTTGTGCAGTGACTGGTCATATCTTATATATGACAGTGATTTACTTTGACTGATTCAACGAGTTTTATTTTATCACTTTTTCAGACTCGTCAAAAATAAATGAAAAAGAAACTCCCTAGATTCACCTTTAAGCTCTTTACTGACTCTCGAAAAATGAAAATATTGTTGAGTACTTGTCGTTTCAAACTCATAAAATTAAATGACATGACATCTACTCAGTATAACTTTAACCCTTTTCCAAACTGAGATATACTATTGTACGAAAAAGGAACACCTTAGTCGAACATGTGTAGGAGGTTCCCTTGAATATTGTTTTCTACATTTTCAGGTTCAAGAGACGTTTTATGAAAAGGGACCTTTGGAGTTTTATTTTCCGCTTATTTTTCAAACTCTCTAAACATGAAAAAGACGTTGAGTTTCACCTCTATCGGACTCATAAAACTTAAATGATACAGGACTTTTCACCATGACAAGACCAAGCTCCTCCTTCCTAGGGCTCGTAAAACTTACTAAGATGGATTCATCCGAAGGGTGAGCTTATATGGAAAGCATATATTATCCCCTTCAATCTTGCAATCAAAAATATATGGGGCACTTGCCAGAAATGGTGGGGGAAAAATTGAAAGTGTCCATTTTTTGTATCTTGTAGAGGCAGCATGTCACTCTTGAACATGACACTCATATGTTATTCATGTCAGGTTTTGGATATCCTCACTTCATCACTTGCCTTCCTAGGTTTAGGAAATCCATTTTGCCTCTCATATGATCATACCATTCCTTCATCATGACTTTTGATCCTATGTTGAGTCTGATGTTTCCAAACTCCATAGTCATGTCACCGATATGTTCAAGAGAAGTCCTATCTACAGTTCTTTACTGCTTGTACACTATCTGACTTTCTGCTACAATCCTGAATCATACTTATTTACTATACTACATCCTTTTTTTGTGTCACTGATGTGGGAATCGTTATGGCCCTCCTTCGACGGATCACTTCCCATCAACTCCAGCTCTTTATCCGAGAAGATGATCTAGAAACTCCCTTCCAATACCTTAGAGCTAGCATGCCTCAATGGCAAGTTCTTCACATTTTACAACAAGTTTACATCATTGATCTTTGATCAGATGACTTCACAGGTGTTTGAATTCAGTTCCATTATTCACATTCGTTGATTGTGTTGATTGTACCTTGAGAACCATTGTCATTATTGGTGGCTTCCCTCGTGCTTGTTAACGGTTTACATCATTGATCAGTAATCAGGTGGTTTTCTATCATGTTTGACTTCGACACATATATTCACATGTTAGAATTCATATATTGATCAGGTCGAGATGAAGCGCAAGACCCTGGATTTTGTCTAATAGAATCCAGGTTGTATGGAGTTATGAGTCATTCATGATTGTATACATGTTTCCTCTGGACAGATGGTTGTGACCATACCGTGGGTCCATATTCATGATCCTTTCTATTCAGATGGCTACGACCATACCGAGGATCTTTGCACATGATCCCTTTTATACAAATGGTTGCATCCATACCATGGATTCATGTATTATTAGATGCTTATTCCTATATTGTTAGGCATGATCATAAGGGATTTCAAATATGAATATATATATTCTTTATCTGTAGGTCTCCTGACGGTGTTGTTCTTGTCCTTGCACTAACTTGTAAATCACCTCATCCATCACTCCTTGTTATGCCTTCATGCTTTAGGGGGCATTTTTTACACAGTATTTTTTCATGTCCCTTGTTCACTTCCCATGTCATATCCAGGAGTGCCAAAACATTGACTATTGTGCAGAATATCCATCATGATATACATTCCAAAACCTCCCTGAAGAATCAAAGGAAATCTACCCTGAAATCGTTCTGGAGGAAATTTCCTTAGAAACCTAATTTTTGGCATCAACACATTTTGCTCCACTACATGCCCGTGTTGATGGACGGTTGCTCAGTTAGACACTCACGTTGCTAGTGTAGGTTTTCATAGGAAAACTCGTGTTGAACTCCTTCTGGCGTGATTTCCCAAATTGGAGGAGAAGCTTCACTCACTAGAACCTTTGGAACAGCGAGCTGGATTTTGGTTGTTGTTGATATGGTCAAGCTCTCTCATTGATTGTTTCATCCCTATGTTGATATTATGCTTACAATGCTTCCCATTCTAGCTTGGAAAAGGAGTGCTTGAAGAGCCTTTGCTTGGACTTGAACATCCACCCAAAGGAAGGCCTCAACATTAAGGCATAGGTTGTATGCTTCCTTTTTCAGTTTCTTAATATATACATCTGATGTTCACATTCCATAATTGTATAAATATTTATGTGATTAGCTTAATGTTCCTTGATCTGTTAAGTAGTTAATGCTTGATACATGTTATATATTCTCTCATGTCTTGTATAGTACTTTGATGTTCCTTGCAGGTTTCTAGATGTGAAGAACGACTTAGGTGCGAGGCCTGGAGCAAAATATTCAAAGCCATCTCTAAATAACAGGCGATTAGCATCAGAATGAGGTAGGTTCCTCTTTCTTATTTCATTTGTCAAGCATAAGATAGAAAAGTATTAGATTGTTCGGTTTGTTGCTAGACCCACTCATTAGGCTAGAGGGATCGCCTATGTATGCAGAGGGGATTTGCCTTCACAACATGGAACTAGATCATCCCTAAGAATTTCAGGAACCTTCCCCCATCATTTTCTAGGGAATTTGAACGGCCCATAATAGAGCGATTTTCAAAGATCATCCATCAATCCATGATTGAGTGATGGCCAAAATATGTATTGATTTTGAGCTTATCACGGTGGAAGAAGAAATTCATGTCCAACGAGTCATTGCTGAAGAAGTGATTGATCGTTCTTATCCTTGGGTTTAATTTGATGGGGACGCTCCCGAAAATGAGCCTTGTGGTAGAGGGGAAATCCTTTATTTATATGAAAACCATTATTTTAAGCTTCAAAGTGGATTGGGGAGGGATACAAATAATTTCCCTGAACTTCTTAGCCGCAAACTACTTCTTCTATTTTCCATTGAAAAGGAATTTTTATCTCTATAAATATTTGGTGATTTATTGGTTATTATCAATTGGTTTAATGGTCTGGAGTGATGTCATATTCACATTTTTACCCCCATCCTTGAGGAGGTTATTTTGATAAAACATTGTTTTAATCAAATTGCTTGTCTCCATATTTATAGGGAACATAACAGGGAAGCAGATACTCTCTCTAAAGTGAGTTCTTCATAGGATATGGGAGTCTGAAAAATCAATGAACTGGTAGCCACCACCTCCAGGAGTTTCTATTACCAACCCTTCATTGAAGGGATTTAGGTGGGAGATTCAGCGACAGCTCAAGAATGATAGTTTTTGCTCCTGTTTCTTATATATTTTGTCAAGTTTTTACTTCTAGAAATATGTAAAATATGAAGAATATATAGTCCTTGTATTTTGATCAATATTATCAATAAAATTGGATACTATAAATTATTTTTTGCTCAGATGGTATCTCTCGCTCATGGAAGAGATATGATGGATTCATTGACTGGTTTATGTTTATTTTCAGCGTGTTGTGGGCACATGCAGATGTGATTTTGTTTATATTAATGAAATATCATTTTTTTTCTTTAGAAAAAAATATTACTTGTCCTATAATGTATATATGCATACTCTAGATATTCTAAATATTTTGTTGTGTATATGAACCATATTCATTACATTAGTATTAGAGTTGTTTTCTCACATCCCAACCTTCGGCCATCAACTATTCGTCAACTTTCATTGTCATTATGATTGAAGCATTTTGCTACACAAATTTTGGATTTTCTTCATTTTGCTAATTTTTCTTTCAAGCCTTTGGCCATAAAAAAATAAATATATATATAGATTAATTTAAAAAAATTAAAAACATAAAAAATAAAAATTTTCATACCTGTGGCCATCTACAGGCACCGTCGAAGTAAGCCAGACATCAGGTCATTATCGAGAACAATAGTCCACCGCAGCCACCTGTATGCCCCACTGTATGCCCAGTTACCTGCAAATTTGTCAGCCACATCTATTTTGATCAATTGAAGATTGCAAATACCACTAAACATTTATTTTTTTTCTACAGATAGTCGGTCTATCTGATGTTGTTGTACCTTCGACCATCGTTGAAATTCATATCGAAATCCTTGTAGTTACAGTTCAATTGAAATCTGTATTGTCGCGTCCATAAAGTTATTAATCAAAACATCGTGATTCTCCATTAAGTCGTATGCTGAATTAATTAATTGGGGCAATGTAATAACCTCTCAAGGATACATTACCTGAGATTCATAACCCTATTTTTTATCCATACAAACTGTAATCTGCATCTCAACCATTAATTTCAGTGTCCATGTATTCTCAAAAAAAATTCCACTTTACATACAATTTGTTTATTCATCACACACTTCAATTTTTCAAGGCAAGGATACTAAGGGTTGAATTTTAACACATAAGTGGATAAGAAAAATTAGTAATATAGTATTCAAGTTTAATATTAAGTGGAGACACCAATTGGTTTCAAAGGTTTTCTCTTATAAAATATTAAAATTATTTTATAAAGTTATATATATATATATATATATATATATATATATATATAAACCCTAAGCTCGAGTTTAAAGTTATAAAATGACTATTTAGAATAATTAAAAATATTGTAATTATTAACGTAAATTATAAAGTTTAAAAAGGTAAAGGAGAATTCATTTTCATGAATAAGTAACATTTGATGAAATTATCAACAAAACAAAAAATGGTGTCAATCATTGAAGAGAAAATAATGGAGTCTATAATGGAAGAGAAAGGAAGATTTTCATAAACTTCATATAACTATGCTTCAGTGCTATTTAGAATTAAAGGGACTCTTGTAGGAAAATAAGTTATTTTTATCTCTCCCACCGAAGGTAAAAATTATATAAACCCTAAACTCGCTAACCAATTGGTGATTCCCAAGTCAAATATAATTAAAAACTTAGACCTTTGGAACACAAAACAATATAACATAATCGATTTACAAGCAAACATTGGGGACTACACATTTATATCACAAATCTCTATTCAATCCTTATGGGGAACTCAAGGTGATATAATTGTGGATTCTCTCTGGATGAAATTGCTAGGGACGTTCATTTTAAATACGAAAAAATATTATTTAATTAATTAATTAAATTCTCACATTCTCCTGCAAGAAAAAAAAAAATAGTGTTAAAGGACATTACATTGAAACCAAATTCAGTAACACCATAAGACATGAAAGATATCTCAAAAGTAATCTTTTAAGAAATTCAATAGTCAATGCAAAATACTCAAAATGAAGATGACAAGGTTATCGCAAATAAAAATGAACAAGTTTCTCCCCTCAAGGACCATAGTGAAAAATTGTTGATGCAAAATAAGTAGCTTAATAAGGAAAAAAAGTCATTGGAAAAAAAGGCACAACAACTTATTGAGAAGGAAGCATCGAAAAATTCAGATATAGCAGTTCAAGTTGAAGAAAAGGGAACAAACATAGATCCCATTAGTCTCATAGTTTAGGCAAATCCAAATCCAATTAAAGTCAATACATACTCAGATGTTGCAGTTCAAATGAAAAAAATTCCAAGAGGAAGTCCAATGATTAACCAAGTGACTTTAGTACGTGGAGGAAATCAGATATCTCAAATAAATTGAGAAGTTGCCACAAATAGGATAAGAGGAAATAAAATCACAAGTACTTATCGACACCCAAATCATAAAAGCAGACATCTCACCCAATCTGAAAATCCATACCCATCAGACCAGAAACAACTGACTTATGTTTCAAGGTCGACTAATGTCAGCACAATTCAGTCTTCTAATAAGAATTCATCTTAAGTATCTAGTAATTTTAATATTACATGGAGGTTTGATTTAGAATGGTCAGGTCCCTTCTTAATTCAACAATTATGTTTATCACTCAGAGTATCCTATCATCTTGTATCATCGAAGATGACAACTCGAAGAGTTCTGAAAGATACGAATATATTACAAGACAAAGAAATAGATGACATGCCTTGTCAGCAATAAGCTTTGAGGAAAAAGCTTATTTGAAGAGGAAGGAAATGTTATGAATATAGCATATGAAAATAATATGATAAATAATAATCATAATAATAATTAATTAAATAATAACTAGTTAGTGAAGAGGCATGTCTTAAAGGACATGATTTTTCATGAAGGGGCATCTACCTAGGTACATCGATTGGTTCTCATTTGTAATTATATATCATCTCATATCTATTGTAAATTTAAAATTCTTATATAAGTAGATTACTTGTCTTATAATGGATATATACATATTCCAGAAATTTTGAATATTCTACTGCATAAATGAAACATGTTCATTACATTGTCCTTTTAATCCAATCTACCAAATTTCATGTTGCCCCTGCCTTGTAGTTGTATACCTCTTCTACAAAACTATATATTTTTCAACTCATCTTAAGCATCTAATTCCAAATCCTCTATAGAAGGGAGGACCTATTCCTCTTCTTGATCTAGATAAAAGGCTCATAAAGTTTCATATTCTCTACATGATTCACCACTGAGTAAATGTGCATGTATGAGGGTAGACTGAGTCTATAGGAGTTATTTGCCACTTTGTCCATTATCTTAAAGGGAACATATTGCAAAGCCTTGATTTTATTACCAGGGAGTTATAACCTCTCCTTGTTCAACTGTAACCAAAATATGTCTCCCACCTATAACCACCTCTATGTTCTATGTTGATAATGTTTGGCCTTATAATATTCCTGTGACTTTTGCATTGTCTTTATATCTATATATGAATTTATATCTTCTCAACAATTTTTCTACCCTCGAGGAATCCCCTGTAAGATCCTCCCTCACTCCTCCTTGCTACCCATATGCAATATCCAAAGGTCAAGGTGGTAAATATCCAAACAAGTTTCAAGTGGGAAATTACCAAAAGTGTGGATTGTTCTATTTTATATATATATATATATATATATATATAATTTTTATCCCATGTCTTAATATACTTATGATTGTAACCCTTCAAAAGATGCACCAAAGACCTTTTGACTACTTTTCTCTGCCCATTTTCATGTGGATTAAATTATGTATACCTATTCAACTTCTTGTCCATATTCTCCCAATTGTAGTCCAAATTGCACTGAAAAAACTTGTTTCCCTATATGAAACGATGCTTATTGGTATCCCAAAGTGCACCCAGACCTGTCCAAAGAACAATTTTTGTTGCTTCTTTCCCATCGATGGTCCTTTTATAGGGCATCAGAACAAACATCTTGTTTAACCTATCATCTACCTCAAAGAGATAGTCATGTCCCCTCCTGGTTGTTGGTAAACCTCCCACAAATTCCATGGAAATTATTTCCCATGGATGAGTGGCTACAAGTAAAGGATGATATAGACCATGTTTCCTATTACTAGGCTTGCTAGTACAACAAATCAAGCATCCTCTTATGAACCTAGCTACATGTTCTTGCATCATGGGACAATACACATACCTCTACAAGTTTACCATTATCTTCTCTACAGCAAAGTTCTAAGAAACCTTGGAGATGTCAGCCTCTCTAATCAAATTCATTCACTCACCTATAAGAACACATAACTTATCCAAACTATAGATTAAATTTCCTACATATGGTAATCAATTGTCCTGTCGCCATCAAGCACATGAATATGGATTTGAAACTATTGAAAGAACTCCTTGAAGCACTCATCCTCTAAATATGCCTCTTTGTATGCAGCATAGGTGAATGGCTCCATGCGCATCAGAGTTCCCAAAGTTCTGATCTTTGATGTGGGTGGCCTTGAAAGCTTGTCATCCAACTTTTTTTGGCTACCCTTCTTATACTTTATCACTAAATGAAATTGTTGTATATACCCCATCCACATGTAATTCTTGGTCTATTGTAGCATAATTTAGGTCTATAGGTATTGTAGTTGCTAGTGATATATGTGGATTATTATCTCCTTTCCCATCATATAGTGTTTCCATTTCTTCATAGCTTGCACCAGGACATGGATCTCCTTGTCATAGGTATAGTAGTTAAGAAATTCCCAATGAAATACCTCAGAATAGTAGCATACAGTTCTTCCTTCATGTAGCAAGACTACTCCCATAGCATACCCACTCACATTTGTGTCCACTTCGAAGGATTGCTACAAGTTTGATAATTCCAGAAGTGGTGCTTTACTTATATTTTTCTTTAACTCCTAGATTACCCTCTGCTAACCCTTTCCCCACTGGAAACTCTTACCACTCATTATTATGGTGTCGTGTGGTATTGCTATTGTTGAAAATGAGGCTATTAATTTTCTCAAGGACTATGCTACCCAAACAAAACTCCAAACCTCAAAAAAATTAGTAGCCATTATCCACTTCATAATGTTCTCCATCTTGGTAGGATCTATATTCAAATCTCCTCCACCTATCATATATCTCATATACACCAAACAATGTTGTGCAAACTCACACTTCTTGATATTTATCGACATCTCGTGCTTCTTTAGTTTCTACCAGTTGTGTTAAATATGAGATATGCCCCTCCTAGGTAGCATTGTATACCAGTATATCATCCAAATAGACAATAAAAAAGAGTATATAAAAGGGATTAATATATCATTAATTAACTTCATAAACCTAGTTGGTGCATTGCATAGACCAAACGACATGGCTAACCACTCATACAAACCTTGCCTGGTTTTGAAGGTGATCTTCCAGGTATCTTCTCCTCTAATTCGAACCTAGTGATATCCAAACTTTAAGTCCATTTTGGTGGAGTATGGATTGATACAAATTATTTAATAGACCATCTATTATAGGTAGGGGATGCTTGTTCTTGAGTGTAATATTTTTTAATTCCCTATAATCACTACACATCCACCAAGTCCCATACTTCTTTGGTATAATGATGATGTGTGATCCACACAGTAAGCTACTTAGAAGAATTACACCTTGTTCCAATAGATATTGCAATTGTTTATTCACCCCACTTTCTTTTAAAAGGACTGCCTATAAAGCCCAATGTTTTGCAATGGAGATTCTGGAAATAGTTAGATCTTTTTCTCCACTTTCTTTTTATGTGGTATCCTTTTAGGGGAACGCATCCCTATATGCATGTAGAAACTCTTCCAATTGTTGTTTTTGTTTCTTAGTACACCACTCCAAGGATGAATTTTCTCTCATTAATTCTTCTACAAATTGGCTTTCTATTAATAACTATAAAACATACTTATTACTAGAATTGATCAATTTCTTGGCATGGTTGGCACTTACCAATGAAATTTTAGACTTTCCCTTATGTGCTTTGATGGTGAAGGATTCCCCATCCTTGATGAGGTAGTATTGGTTTTATATTTGCATGAAGATTGCATCTCACATGTACATATGTAGGTTTTAACCCTCTACAGAAATTACCTACATATGAATTCTAAAAGCAGAAAATAAACAATGGCAAGAGCATAAAACATAAAATAGATATACATAGAGATTTTCCCCTGGATCCCAAAACTGAGACTACCAGATTTATTTTTCATTATATTCCTTTCAATGTTACAATACATATATATACATGTCAAATCATCCATAAACCCCAATCCATTAACCTTGGATTAGATAATAATCCTAGTTCCCTTGACTGGATCTAAAAAATACCATGGGCAGAAAACCATCGTTCCCAAAACCATTTGCGAAATCCATGCACAAAACCATAGGTAGGTTCACCCACTTAATATAGGGTCTAAAGGAAAATTCCCGGGGCGCTGCACTAGACCCCATGCAGGGGGGCTACCGCCCCCCTATGACCCGCCCACTGCGCCCAGCGCAATGAAGGGGGGGTTGGCCGTCCCCCCGACTTCGTGCGTGGGGCTAGTTGTAGAAAGAATATAACACACACCCAACAAAATATATGGAATTACAAACACCACTCCACATACACCAAGGGGAACTACATCTAGTTCTAATTCATCAATAAAATCAGCATTGGTAGCAAATATGATTTTACACTATCTGGTTACCTTTATTTATGAATCCTTATTTACCCATCCTAATGGATATGGGCTTGGATGATCATGAATTTCAATCCCAATATTTTGACCATCCTTGCTACAATGAGATTCGCCTATGATAATAAGTCAAACAAAGCATCAATATTTTCCTTCTTTACCTATATCTTTATGTAGAAAATTATGCTCTTTTTATTCTCTTCTTGCTTGCTAAAGGCTACTCAAATTCACCTCCTTCTACTATGATGTATAGACAACCTTATCCTCCACATTTAAAATTCTTTCAACCTGGTTTCTTGAAATAGTGGCCATGAGGTTCTTCTTATTTGCATATTTAATCTTATTCTTCGTTGATCCAGATTTATGAAGGGAATGAACTGAAATTTAGATTTATAACCAAAACTCATAGATATAGTGAAACTTGACTTTTATTAATAAATGGAAAGTGTTGAAATTGTATAAAGGCATAATGAAAACAAATTAGCTCGAACGATGGTAGCTTATCTCTAAGCATAGATGTGATAGTCATGTGCCTTCACCATCATGCATTACAATGAGGATGAAAGGCCCTTTTTAACATTGAAAACAATAAGGAAACCATAAACATCGAAAAACCTAACCCTAGGAGATAAAATGCTAAAAGGCTTATAGGCCCCACTGAGGTTGGTACATAAACTTCCTATGGTCATAATTTTAGCATACAATATATGTTTAGCACGTTGGATAGCTCATTGGAAAGGTCTAACTAAGAATTAAAAATTTCATGTTGATCAAGGATCTCCCTATGGCCATAGCCTGTGTCCCTACCATGTCAAAAAAAACATCATTTAGGACCTCAAAATGGACCAAAAATTTTAGGACCTAAAACAATAAATAAATAAAATAAAATAAAATTGTAGAAAAATTGTCAAGATGGAGAACTATGCTTTTAGACAATAGAGTAGGTGGATGTCCATAGATATATATCTAGATCAATCCTCCCCCATTAATATTAAATGGAAACCATTGCATCCAGTTCCCCAATCAAATGGGGAAACTTCTACTTAATTTGGCTAGGTTAGTGAGCCACTTGCCTTGGTGAAGAAGTTGTCCAGCTTCCACAACCAAGTACAGTTGGATGTGTTGCTGACAGGTATCCTTTGTATTGGTGTCAATGATCTAATCCATTGTAGCCTATTTATTGCAATGGGGATTGATTTATGTGGGGAGAAATTTCTTAGTTGCCTCTAAGGTGTCCAATAGAGGTGAATAATATGGTTGAAGAAGCTCCACATTGAAAATTGGCTACAATCCTAGGAATAGGGTAATGCTCAGTTCAAAAGCATTGTCACCCACGACCTTTTTAATTTTGTACGTCCCATATTGGAGTGGCATGAGCTTCATATTGGGGCATGTGAGGAACTCTTTATGTAAGTGTAACCACACCTTATCACCAACCTAAAACTTATGTCGAACCCTATGTTGGTCATGTCGTTGCTTGCACTTGGAATTGGCTTTTTGCAATATACAATTTTCATGTTATTGGAGGTGTTGGATCTACTCAACAAATTTGTATACCATGTCTTCCTTGATTTGAGCATGGGAGGGCTTGATCAGTGAAGATGAAATGGGAATATATACATCAATTGGGGCCAATTTTTGGAACCCCAAGCACACATGGAAAGGATTATGACTAATATAGCTATAGATGGCTCTATTATAGCTATTCTTACCATATGGAAGGTTTCCATCCCATTTATGAAAGTGCTTTGAGTTGTACATGTGCAATATATGCACAATCACCTTGTTGACCCCTTATGTTCATCCATCTAACTAGGGATTAAAGGAAATTGATTCGGCCAACTTGGTATCCATGAGACACCGTAAGCTAGACCAAAATTTGTTGAGGAACCTATTGTCCCTATCTAAAATAATGGTTCAAGGTAGCTCTAAGTGAACCTAAACACACCCAAAGAAGAGTTTAGTAGTGGCTTTAGTTATGGTACTCTTCATGCACAATATCAACATTGTGGTCTTAGAGAATAATTGGTCTACCACCACAAACACGGAATAGTTTCCATGCTTGGTGGGAAAGGAAAACTTGACATGCAATCCATGGAGATTAACTCCCAGGGCTTGTTCGAGGTAGGTAGACGAGTGTAGAACCATTGCATTTTCATGGTTGGTTTATCAATAACATAAATGGTGCATGATAATATATATTGATCAACATCCTATTTAAGCTTTGGAAAGTAGAAATATTGTTGAGGTACTATCATTGTCTTCTCCACACAAAAGTGCCTTGCCAACCAATTGTAATTTGTCTCATAGTTCAACTTGGCATGCTCGCAAAGGAACACAAAGGTGGCCCGGGTAACCCAAAAGTGCATCCTAAAGGTGTAAGTCTAGAACTTGCTTTCCTTCCATCAACATATGGTATGTGGTTCTGAATTATGATCCATTGTTGTATAATTATGGCCACCTATAGGTATCGTGCCCACAAGAGTTAAGAATTGTGGTTAGCACCACAACTGAGTGTCGATTGAGGTAGTCTGCAACATTATTTGTGCTACCCTTCTTTTATTTGATGTTCAATGGAATTTTTTTATGTATGCATACCATTTCTAATAGAGCTTATTCTATAACTTCCCTTGTGTCTACGTAAATTGTAGATGCATGTGATCAGTGTGGATGATCGTCTCCTTACCTATAATATAATGTTTCCATTGTTAGTAGGCATGAACGATGGAGTACATCTCCTTACCATAGGTGTGGTATCCATGAACAGTATCAGAGAGTGTTTCACTGTGATAGGTCATTGCATGTCCTTGTTGAGTAAGGATTGCGCCAATAGCATAGTCATAAGCATTTGTATTAATCTCAAAAGGTTGTTGTAGGTTTGGAAGGGCGAGGACTGGTGCAAAGAAAAGCTATTTTTTCATACCATTGAATGCCTTCTATTGTGACTCAGACCAAAAAAAATTACTTTTTTCCTCCCTTGGTCACTTGAAATAAGGGTCAAGTGATATAAGAGAACCCCAACATGAATCTTCAATAGAAGTTAGCAAGGCCTAAGAAGCCATGGAGCTCTATTAGAGCTGTCGAGGTTGGCCAATCCTAAATGAATTGGATCTTGGATAGATCCACATGAACACCTTGCTCATAAATAATGTATCCTAGGTATTGGGCCTTATTCTTGTTGAAGGAGCATTTTTCCAAGTTAGCACATAGCTTGTGTTGTCATAGAGTGTGGAGGACCTATTGAATATCTTGCAAGTGTTTTTACGAACTCTTTTTGAAGATGAGGATATCATTCAAATATACAACCACAAAATAATTGGTGAAATTCCACAAGATATCATCCATCATCCTCATGAAATTTTTCAGGGCATTCATAAAACCAAAGGGCATCACCAGCCATTCAAAAATATGTTCCTTGGACTTGAAAGCAGTCTTCCAGACATCAGTTGGTTTTATTGGGACTTGGTGGTGGTTGGAATTCAAATCAATCTTTTTGAAGTACTTGGCCTCCTTGAGATATTCAAGAAGGTCGTCAATATGGGGAATCGAGAACGAGTTCCTAACTGTGATTTTGTTTAGTCCATTGTAATCAATGCAGAGTTTTCAGGTCCCATCTTTCTTCTACACAAGTACAATTAGGCTTCCACAGGGTGAGGAAGTTGATAATATGTTCCCTTTATGGAGTAGCTCTTAGACCTAGTGCTTGATTTCCTCATTTTCCAAAAGAAAGCAGATATAGATTGGCCTATTGGGTAGAGGTTCACCGAGGGTCAGATAAATTGAATTCTTAACTTGACAGTGCAGAGGTGCCCTAGTGGGTGAGGAGAAGATGTCTTTGTATTCTTCCATGAGCTTGTCCACTTCTTCTATTTTGTGGAGGGTCCTTGTGTAAAGGCCAATTATGTGGCCATAATCTTCTCCTTACTTTGAGAGTGAATTAGGAAGAAAGAAAAAAATTCAGTTTGGGAGATCACCTTACTACATTACTTAGCATAGATCAAATAAAATGAAGTAGGTGGAGATACATCTACTATCTTGTAACATAGTTACTGATCAAACGAGAAAATGACCTAGTACCTGTTTTTTTGAGGTAGCAAAAAATCACTCGATTTTGAAAAATGGTGATTCAGAATACACCTTTTTTTTGGAGCATATTTTTGCCACTTTAAATTTTTTTATGTATCAAGTATGAACATTTTTTTTAAATGTTAGTGATTTTCATGCTGATTTTGAAAAGTGTTGATGCAGCATCAACACAATTTTTTAGAGGGCTTATTTTTGACACTTTAAATTTTTTTATGTATCAAGTGTGAACATTTTTTTTGTTAGTGATTTTCATCTTGATTTTGAAAAGTGTTGATGAGCATCAACCCTTTTTTTTAAAGGGCTCAGTTTTTACACTTTAAATTTTCTAAATTAAGTGTGGATAATTTTTTTTAAATGTTAACCCTGATTGGGGTGCGTGCTGGAGGTTGGAAAGGATAGCGGAAAATCATGACAGTTATGAGGATTAATGGAAGAGTACCTCCCACTGCCCCCCACATGCTCATGGCAATGGGTGCGGTGGCCTCCCGCATGCATACATGCAGAGGTGGTATGAAAGGTGGCTGGAATGGAAAGGACAATGTGGGAGGCATTGCAGGTAACGAAGGACAGGGGAGAGGTAATGGCATGGTAGATGGTGGAGTTAAGTTAGATTAGGGGAGTGATAACTGCATTATTATAAATGGTGGTGGGAGCTGGAGCACTGGAGCAAGGAGGCAAAGGCATCGTCGATGGCATTAGTGGAGTGAATCCGAGTAAGTTTCTTGGTCTGGAAACCCTCTTGATATGGCAACATTGTTTGTTTATGGATGGAGGGTTCGGGAGAAGCTAGGGGAGGGGAACTGGGGGGTTAGCTGGGGAAAACACCGCAGGCATGGGTTGGATGCTGTCTGGTTTAGTGTTTTGGCTTCGAGGGTCCTGAGTGTCGACTTGGTCAACAGATGGGAAGCCCCTCTTGAGAGAAACAAAGTGAATTCGCATGACTATTCGGGTGGAATCGAATAAGTAATGCAATGTGGAAGGGTATGCATGAAGGAAAGCAAAGGAGTGGGGCAGCTTAACTGGGCAGAGGGGAATGGGAAGGCTCAACCTTGTTGGGGAACCCTTGACTGGATAGAGGGGAATGGAAAGGCTCACCTATGCATGGGAACTCTTGCTTGGCAAAGAGAGGGGTGGGTCAACCGAACTGTGTATGAGTGGCACCGGGAAGGGAGCAGAGAGAAGCAAGACAGGGCAAGGAAACTAGCCTCATTTCCTAAACGGGATGTCACCCAACCTATGTATGTCTTAGAAAGCAATTGGGATAGGCAAAGGAATAAAGTTAACGTTGGTATTAAAATTCAACGGTAGAGGTTAACTCATTGTACCTTTGAACATGGTGTGTACAAAGTGGAGATGGCTCAGCCGACAGGAGGAAGAGGGCATGGAAGATGTGGGAGGGATCCTACACGGGCAAATGAACTAAGAAGAGGAAGGAAATCGGTAGAACACATCATCAACGAAGTTACTGCAGCTTACAGTGAGGGAACGGATGTTGGTATCCATAAGTTGTTGGAAGAATGGGAGGGAAAAATTAAACAGCAAGGTGAGACTGAGGAGGAGATTGAGAATTGGAGGACTGTAATCCTGGATCCTGGGAATACCAGAGGCAGAATAACTCAGTTTAAACAGACCCTTTATCTTTATTGGCTTATGAAAAGCCTATTGAGGAAGGTGATGGAGAAAATATCAGTGGGGATGGCGCTGACCCTCCAAGATATGCCCAACTATAAAAAAATATTTGCAGCAAATTCAATTTCAACTTCACAAGCAGGACATCCACCTGGATAGAATTCAAAGGCACATCCCTTGCATCATCAAACTAGCTGAGATGCCTGGTGATTCTGCCAAGGACCCAGCACCGGTCGAGTCAGCTTCAAAAGAGCAGCAGGAATAGCCAATTAATCTGGGCGCTTTTTGTTTTTATGGGTAGCATTTACTTTACAATATGCATGCTTATGATAGATAGACATATAGAGTCTTACCATGAAACTGAAACTTATCTAGCTTGGTTAAAAAGGCTGATACTTTATTGTTTTTGGATGGCTTATAATGAGGATAGGTGGCCAACAGACTTGGTTTCCCACTGGGCAAGTTGAGGCCACCTATCTCACATAAGTGGTGTAAATTTGTTGTTTATAAATAGAAAATGAAGGACCTGCCAAGCTTAACAAAAAAAAATTGTTGGTGATTTTCATGTTAGTAATAAAACATAAAAATAAAAATAAAAAAACGTGACAAAAAAAAACAAATACAAAAAATATATAAGAAGAGAAAAAAACAAAAAACCTATAAAAATGTAAAAAATAAAACATAAAACACAAAACATAAAACATGACAAAAATAAAAATAATAAAAACATGTTAGTAATAAAACATAAAAATATATATAAAATAAAATAAAAACATGGCAAAAAAATAAAAACATAAAAATAAAAATAAAAAAACATGACAAAAAAAAATCAAATACAAAAATATATATAAAAAAAAGAAAAACAAAAAATAGAAAACCTATAAAAAAAAAAAACAAACAAACAAACAAACCAAAATTAACTCTTAAAAAAAAAAAAAAAAACGAAATATATATATATATATATAACTTAAAGAAAAACTAACTGAACCCAAAAAAAAAAAAAAAAAAAAAAATCTAAAAACATTTTTTTAAGTTAAAAAAATAAATTAATTAATTAATTAATTAATTTAAATAAACAAAATAAAAAATAAAATAAAATAAAAATTAATTCTATAAATTAAATAATAATAATAATAATAATTTAAAATTTAAATTTAAATAAAAAATTAGAAAAAAAACAATTAAATAAAGAACATAAAAAAAAAAAAAAAAACACGATTAAACCTTCCCCCCCCCCCCCCCCCCTTCATCTACCAGTCCCCCCTCTGCCCTCCCCCCCCTCCCTCACCCCCCCCCCTTCCTCTGCCAGTCCCCCCTCCTCCCTCACCCCCCCCCCCTCTCGACCCTCAGCCCTCCCATCTCCCTTTCCACCTCCCCCTCCCAACCCCTATGCCCCCCCCTTCCCCTCCCCACCCGAGCCCCCAGCTAGCGGCCAAGAGGCCACAGGCCGATTCTCGGAATCAGCCTCTTGGCCGCTAGCTGGGGACTTAGGTGGAGAGGGGAGGGAGGAGGGGTTGAGGGGGGTACGGTGGGGGATGCGAGGGGAGAATGGGGGGTGAGGAGAGGGGAGGGGTCGTGGGGGGGAGAGAGAGTCGAGGGTGGGGGGTGGCAAGCCAGGCATTCATTGTTTTTTTAATTGTTTTATTTATTTATTTATTTATTTAATTTTTATTGTTTTATTTTATTTTATTATTAATTTTATTTTTTGAATATTTTTTTTTAGTTTTTTTTTTTTTAATTTTGTTTTTTGATTTGTATAATTTTATTTTTATTTTTATTTTTAAATTTCAAATATATTTTTTTTATTTTAATTTAAATTTTAACCTTTTTTGTAATATAGTTTTTTTTTAATTTTAAATTTATGTTTTAAAACAAATATATTAATTTTTTTAATTGTTTTGAATTTTTTTTAATTTTAATTTTATTTTATTTAATTGTTTTTTGGTAATTATTTAACTTTTTTTAATGATGTTTTTATTTTTTATTTTTAACTTAAAAAATGGTGGGTTTTTTTTTATTTTATTTATTTTTTCTTATGAAATTTAATTTTTTTTTGTCATGAATCATCCCCTTGCCAACCTTGGTCAATTGGGCCTCGGGATGGCGAGAAAATTAAATTTTTAACTTAAAAAATGGTGGGATTTCTTTTTATTTTATTTATTTTTTCTTATGAAATTTAAATTTTTTTTGTCATGAATCGTCCCCTTGCCAACCTTGGTCAGTTGGGCCTCGGGATGGCGGGAAAAATAAATTTTTTCTTTTCTTTTTTTACTCTTTCTTTTTACTTTTTTCTTTTTTACTCTTTCTTTTTTCTTTTTTTCTTTTTTTTTAATTTTACATGGTATGGTTAATTTTTTTTTTACATTTTATAGTTCTTTTTATGTCATTACTATATATTTTTTATATTTGATTTTTTTTGTTATGTTTTTCATGTTTTATTACTTGTTATTATTTTTTATTTTATTTTTTTTCAATATTTGAATTTTTGTTTTCTTTTATATTTTTGTGTTTTTTTTTCAATATTTGAATTTTTTTATTTCTATATAATTTTTGTATTTTATTTTTTTGTCATGTTTTTTATGTTTTATTACTTATTATTTTTTAATTTTTTTCAATATTTGAATTTTTGTTTTATTTTGTATATTTGTGTTTTTTTTATTGTTTTTTTTCAATATTTGAATTTATGTTTTCTTATGTATCTTTCATATATATATATATATATATATATATAGTAGGGTTTGTGTCGATGCTTGTCTAGCAACCTGATCCCATTATGTACAATTTGATAAATGATTTTAAATTTTTCGTTATAATGAATCAAGTATGCCCTACAATGTGTTAATTTCTTGGTTGGTCTTTAAGTTTTCATTACAATGGGTTGAACTCACCTACACTGCATTTCAATTTGTTAGTTGTCTAGTTTTGTGTAGTTGTCTACCCAAAGTAATAATAACACTATGAGATCTAGACTCATATATAGACAAGTATGGTTGGCCTAAAAGGACATCACAAACTTCAAGGGGTGCAATATCACACAATACCTCATCCTTGAAGGGCTTGATTCCATAAGGTAGGTGGCACTATTGGACGACACAAATATATCACCCTTGGTAGAGCCACCTGATGATGTATGGTTATGAGTGTGGTGTTTTCGACAGGTCCAATTGGTTGATGACCTTTGCTGAGATGCAGTTCTTTTGACTTTCGCTATCAACAATGAATGTAGATCACCCTTCACCCACTTAAGTGAGCAAAAGAGGTGCTCACCTTCCTCCAGATCTTTGGGCTCTCTTTGCTCAACCTTGGTGGTGGAAATAATGGAACTTGATTATAAATCAGTGATATTCTTCCCCTTTTCGAGGTCTAATTTAGAATCAGATCCCACATCTGATTCGAAGGCTTTTAGGTCAGCCATCAACGATAGTCTTACACAACATTCATTAGTGTTATGAGAGGCAGTCTTGTGGAACTCACACCTCTTTCTCTATGTCTTTCTTTGTCTTCCCATTACCATTCTTTGTTTGCATCTTAGATGGGTTGTTCTGGGGTGGCCCACCCTATCTCTACCCTTTGTTCTACGATTATGGGATGCCCTTGCCCTACTTCTACTATGATGGATTCGCAGATCCAAAGTATTGCTTCTTCTATTTAAACTTTTTCTCATGTTTGGAAGCATATCGGTATGTTGTTCCAAGTAAGGAGAAGTCCAGGAACTCCATTTATGTCTAGATGTATCTATGCAGACAATCATAGTACTTAAGTACTAGATTTCGCTTAGAGGCATTAATACCCAACTTGGTACGCAAGGTATGGAAGATATCTATGAACTCCAGCATTGTTTGGTCCCTCACATGTTGTAGTGTGGTCCATCTCATGTATTCGTATTCATATCTTCCAACAGGGTAATATTTTTCCTTAATAGCATCCCTAAAAGAGTCCCAAGTGGGTGCAACTATAAACAGTGTGGATCCCTTCATGCCATTTTTCTCATGGTATGTTTCCCAACAATCCTTGACATGGGAGAAACCTTAAGGAGTGCAAAGGTAATCTTACCTCTATCAAAAAATTTGTGGACCAAAATATACCCTTCTAGCATATTTAACCATTTGTCTATAGCATTCATATTAACATGTACCTTGAAAGGAGTGGCACCTCCAAGTAGCCACTTGATGAAGATGAATTGCTTATTGGCATCCATCGAAAAATTTGGTAAAAAGTATTTATCACCTCATTCCTTTTTCATTCGAGTGCTTCCTTGATCAATAGTTTAATAGGGTATACTTCTCCCTTATCTTTCTTTTCTTCCACATGGCAAGTCATTAGGGTCAGCAAGGACAATATCGCAAGGGCTCAAAAAATTTGAGTCCCAACTCCTTATACCCTGACCTCAATGGGGACATGCATAGAAATATATATAAAGAGTATACCACTTTGATATCAATGATCCATATTTATGAAGGGAATGAAATGAAATACAAATTTATGAACAAAACACAAAGATACAGTGAAACTTGAATTCTATTAACAAATGGAAAGTGTTGAAATTGTATAAAGGCAGAATGAAAACAAACTGGCTCGAATGGTGGTAGCTTATCTCTAAAAAAAGATATGATGGCTACGCACCTTCACTAGTGTAAGTTATAATGAGTCCAAAAGGCCCTTTTTAACATCATAATCAATGAGCAAACCCTAAAATCTAAAAATATACCCTAGGATATAAAATGCAAAAAGGCTTATGGAAAGGTGTAACTGAGAATTACAAATTTTTGGTTGACCCAAGATTTGTCTATAGCTATAGTATGTGTCTTCCATGTAAAAAAAAAAACATCATTTAGGGCCTCAAAACAGCCCTAGAAGTTCAAGACTCGGAAAAAAATAAAATAAAATAAAAATAAAAGTAAACAAAATAAACAAACAAACAAACAAACAAACAAAAACAAAAACAAAAACATATATATATATATATATTAAAATTTAAAAATGTAGAAAATTTGTCAAGATGGAAAATTGTTCTTTGACTCAATGTTGTAGGTGAATTGGCCATCGATATCCACCTAGATAATTTGATTTGATATCTACATGCAACTTTGAACTCTTCTCCTATGTATGACCATCAATGTTACAGTGGTTGTAGTTGTTCTTGGGATCTTTTCACTAGTTGTGTTTTCATTGTTATCTTCTTGTCCTTTCCTCTTTTCCACTTCTTCTTCCACTCGTTACAATCATACGCATGCTACTTCTGCTTGAACCCAATGTATTTTCCTTTCTTTTGGCCCATATTCTCCAGGTATTGTGCTTATACACAAGCCTTGTAGATTGATCTAGGTTTTAACAACATCACTTGCTTCCCCATATGGTTGTGTAGAGCCCCTAGATTTTTGAGGAGTATGTTTGAGTTCTATGGGGAGATACCCAGCATTCTGTCCATCTTTCTAAACTATGTGGTGTACTCCTATACAGTATACCTCTGCTTCTCCCTAAAGTAATTCCACTGAATCCACCAATCCACTACATTACCCAATAGGATAAAGTTGTGACTTTATGAGGGTTTTGAAATCCTCCCACCTAGTCACTAGAGGATCTCCTTCTAACCTCAAGGTCTCCATCTATATTTCCCAAGTGGTAAGTTCATGGCTCTCTCATTTCATTTAAGAAAATGAAATATTTTGTTCTTCCTCTATATGATGAACACGTAAATAAACTTCTAATTGTTAAACCATTGATTTAACTTTAGAGCATCAATCTCACCTTGCTACGACTTGATGTTGACTTTCGCTTCCATTTTGAATAGGGATTGTGAATGGTTCATGGCAATCAAACTAGGTTTACCATTTTTATCTTCTTTCTTAGTCTCCCTCTCTCGATCTACCGATTTCCCTCCAAACCAACCTTCGCATTAGAACCTCCATATTCTCCAAATCGACCGAGTTTATTGGTCAGGGCCATGAGGAGTCTCACATCACGGTTTATATCTGTGAATTGTGCTCCCAACTACACAAACCACTCCTTTAGGGACCTTGAGAGTTATCTACAGATTTTTTGGTCATGGATAGGATTTTATGACTTTTGGATTAACCTATCTTGATCCCTTGCAACTCACCACAATATACCCAAAGGAACCTTCCTTGATACTAATATGATCTATAAATTATTATATATATTCCACTGGCAGTTCATCAGAACAAATCTGACAAAATTATGCTTAAAATCTGAAATCTACACTATGAGGGCTTATTTCTCCTTATATTTTTGTATATTTAAATTATTGTTTATTGTGTATGCATGCAAATTATAATCCTGAAAAAAAAATAGAGAATATCAAATATATATATATATATATATATATATATATATCAAAAACCACAATTGACACAAGATATATCCTAGGGAACCTTTTCGAGAGAGAACCCAACTAGAAGGTGAGGTTGCTCTTCTCTCTTAATTTGAATGGAAAAATGTATACCAGTACAAATAACTGAGCCATGTGGCCCATGAGCTGCTACAGTGAAAAAATCCTCTATGTTTTCTCAAAAAAATCCTCTATGTTTTCTCTCTCCCTATCCCTCTTGGCTAATTTTCTCATCTATGGAGCAAAATACACTTGAATAGAATGGAACCCCTCTTCCTTCTAGTGGCCCAATTATAACACAACCCAATAGTGTAATATTGGTTAAGTTCGACTCCTTCAACTCTTAACTAGAGTTACATTATGGACTCTTCTATAGTATTTTTCATAATGATCATGTTCCTAGCCCATTTTCCATGAATAATGGGGATTTACACGGCATCCTCTCGAATTATGGTCATCAAAATAGTGTAAAAATTCCTTGAAATGCAGCAACTGGAAATTATTCTTCTAATTGGTTAATTATTAAGTAGTTTATTTTCTACGGAAAACAATGAATAATTCACACTGCAATTCTTCACAAATAAAAATTACGCTATGGAAATCAAATATGTGGAACTGGTAAATATAAAGCAATCACACACACAAATTGACGTCGTTATTTTTAAACAATTTTCCCCTGAAAAACCCAATATGGAAAAAAAGGTGCAGCAGATAAGGGTTTTATTATACTGTAGCAACATAAATTATGAGTATAATAATTTGGATTCTTAATATAGCAATCCAAACTGAGAGAAATACTGGAAAAACCAGTTGAGGGAATTTACCCTCCTCTACAAGCAATCTTGGCTCATTCTGGCCACTCAAACTGGAAAACTTGGACCCTCTATGTAGTTTTTGCATCACCCATGCGCAATCCCTCAAATGCTCATCCCAATCCTACCTCGAATCTACCTCTAACTGACAGTTGTTGCTCTGTAGATAATTCTTTAGCCCTCTGGAAAATTATTCCAGCAACAAAATCTTCCTCCTACTCAACTAAATTGAACTTTCCTCTTGAGGCTACTACAGAGCCTCCTGAAGGAATAATATGGCCTCCTCTCTTGAAACATCTGAAACTGGAAACTCCTTTGAAAATATGCTACTTTTCCCCTCTACCACCTGCTACTCGATTATTGGTTCGATCTCACTATTGAAATCACTTGCTATTGGAAACTTGAACTACCTTGATTATTGAGTATTTGCAATGGTGTGGTGTGTTCTCCATCAACCCCATCGACCTCCTCTTATAATATCTAGTTGAGACATCAATGATCAAGATTGAATCTTAATCAATCGTTGATATCATCTCTAAGTCGATCCATGTGAGATTTTAGAGAATTCTCACCTTTCTCAATTAATTCCTATTAATTAATCGATTTCCCTAAATTAGATTTAGGAATTTTTTAATTATCGATCAATTAATTTAATTGAGTTGTCTCTATGTGGAATTTCCATAAACGATTTCTAGGTTTTCTAGAAATCATGTGTTTTAGCCTCTCCACAAAGTTTGAGACTAGAACACCATCTGATGCTACAAAAAATAGCACTCCCTCTTAGCGAGGAAGGTTTTCTAGTGTTTCACTACTATAACACCCTATCTCTGCATCATCCTCTCGAGAATCATGATTTTCGTTAGACCAAAACCCACAGGTGTTAGTCAACAATTGCATCGCCAAAGATAAGGATCCACAAGAGGCAGTTAGTCCATGTCATGAAACACACAGGGAGTGTTGGTTTATCCAATGTCTAAAAAGCTCCCCCCCCCCAATGCGAGTTAGGTGTGTATCGAACTCATGACCTATGCTATGATACCACTTGTTGGGAATCAAAATTGTCATTATACTGAAACCCGCAGGTGTTATTTAATGATCACATCGCTAGAGATAAGGATCCGCGAGCTGCGATTAGTCCATCTCACGAAACACACATGGAGCGTTGGTTTATCCAATTTCCAACGCATACTCCAATACGCATTTTTGATGTACACAATTGTAGTTACCTTCCACTATCCATCAACCATTGCACTAACTCAAATTCATCTTCTACTAGTTGTAGTTGAACCATGTTGCATTTCTATTGTTGTTGACATTGCATCGTACAACCTGTACTATTGCCAACTCTGCATTTGCACTGCAACTCAACTAACACTCCCTCTCACTATTGTTGTTATTGTTGCAACTACTGCAACTAATTATATGAATCAATTGTGTCTCCATGCTGCAACTGCATCATGAATCTTTGATTGTTACTAAACTCTGCATTTTCCATGTCATGTACCTGTCAGATATGGAATAAATTTTGTTTTATTTTTCTTTTATATTTTTAATATGTAGTCATAAATTCAAATCATTCTTCTCTGGTACTTAATTATTGTCATCTTATAAATTTTGAGTCTTTCAAATATTTACTCTTAAAATACTTATTAGCAATTATAGAAATATATGTATATTTACTACTTTTCTAACTGATCGATTAACACATACATCGCATTCCACCATACCTAAATGGCATTCACCCATCAAATGTTCTAAGGTTCCTCTCCTTTTCTAAGTCTTTTTCCTTTCCCCTGTAGTTTTATTAAAATATCATTTTATTAATTTACTTAACACTATAATCCAGCACTAGTCTAACATTGGTTTATTCACTTATACTTCATATCGTCAATCTTCAAGGGCTCTATCATTTCTACTATCCCAATGTTGCAGTGATATAGATTGCGAAATGAGTGCATACGCATATAATCTTAAGCATATGATTACGCATACCCATGCGTGATGATTCTTAAACATCGATATTAAAAGGGGACGTTGGAATAAGTTCAATAACATATGTATGATTAAATATTACTATGAATCCTCGAGGTATTACATCGTATTAATAATATTTATGATATTAGTAATGAACGCTATAGTTGATGGTATGCTCAGTTGACCAGGTGATCCAGGTGGATATTAGTCGCTACCCACTTATTCCACTTGGACCCTCACCATTGTTTCTTTCAGTTTTTCAATTTCCTTAATTATAGCACAATTTACTATTTTTGGCAGTTTTTCGGGTCCTGAAATTCCAGAGTCGTTTTGAGGCCCTAAACGACATTTGCTTTTGCCAAATTCCTTGGTAGTTGTATTCCTTGGAGATCTTTCCAATGATGTATCATACTCGTCAAACGGAGATAATATGACCAAGTTACGCCCCTGGGAAGTTGGCTACCCAACTAACCCTAACGAGGTCCATAAACTCTTGGTGTTACATCTCCTCGGGTTATGGTTTTGGTTGTTTAGTGTTCTCTATTATTGTTCAATATTAAAAAGGCCCTTGAGCCTCATTGTAACTCAATTTAAAGGCATGTAGTCGCCACATTTCTTCTTAGAGATAAGTTACCATCGCCCGAGCTATCTTATTTCCATTCTGTTTGTAAGCATAGTTCAGTGTTTTTCTATTAATGAAATGAAGTGTTTTTCCGCTGCATCTCTGTGTTTATGATTAAATCTATAAGTTGTTATGTTCATGTTTAACTTTGAATCAGTGGTATCAGAGGGGTCTTCTCTTTCTCTATTTTTCTTTGCATGTCCCCAACAAGGCCAAGGATAAGGAGTTAGGGCTTGATCTAGTTGAACCATTACAGGATCAGCCTCGCAAAACCCGGCAACCTCCCATGGTGGAAGAAACAAAAGACAAGGGAGTAGGAGATCCTTTCAAAATGTTGCTCAAGGAAGCCCTCAAGTGACAGAGGGCTGCGATGATGGATAACTTTGCCCAGATCCTTCGATGGCTACCCACAGGCGATGCATCTTCTAGCCACTCTAGAGGTGCCACTCCTTTTAAGGTACAAGTTAACTTCGATATTCCCATATTCAAAGCCCTGATAGATGTAGACGTCGTAGATAAATGGTTAAATCTTTTGGAATGATATTTTTCAGTTCATGACTTTTCCAATCGGGAAAAGATTACATTTGCACTTCTCAAATCAGCCCCACACGTCAAGGACTAGTGGGAAACCTACTGTGAACAAAAAGATGAGAGTGAACCCTCATTGTTTTCAGTTGCACCCACTTGGAATTATTTCCGAGATGCCATCAAGGAAAAGTATTACCCTGTTGGGAGATATGAAGATAAATACATAAAGTGGACCACGCTATAGCAGGGAAGGGACCAAGATGTGCCAGAGTTCACAAATACTTTCCATACCCTTCGCACAAAGCTGGGTATCAAGGATACTGAGCAAATTTGGTGCTCAAGTATTGCGGCTCTCTACACAAGTACATCCAGGACGAGATGGAGTTCCTAGACATTTCCTCACTCGGCACAGCGTATCGATACGCTGTAAATATTGATAAAAATTTTAAACAGAAGAAGCGGGACTTTGGATCTACGAATCCAAAGAAATGAAAAGGTGCCCCCAAACCACAGAACAAGGGAACAAGCCAAGGCGGGGCTACCCAGGACATCCAGTCGAAGTCGAAAGAAAAGAACAACACCACAAAGATGAAGAAGGACACGAGAAAATGTTGTGAGTTCCATAAGAGCTCCACTCACAATACAAGTGAGTGTCGGGCCAAGCAGTCACTAGCGGTCAAGCTAAAGGCTTTTGAATCAGACGCAGGTTCAGACTCTGAATCAGAACCCGATAAGGGACTAACAAAGGGAAGCAGATCACTGATGCAAAGCCTAGTGCCAGCGTGGCCACCACAAAGATCCACAAAATTGACCCTGAAGATCCAGAGGAGGGGGAACGCCTCTTCCACTCACAAATGTGGGTGAACGGTTCTTCGCTGCAATTCATTGTCGACAGTGGGAGCCAAAAGAACCTCATTTCAGTAGAACTCGTGAAGTGTCTGGGCCTAAAGACTACAGCACATCCACAGTCGTACACCATTGGGTGTATTCGCCAAGGACAAGATCTTCACGTCATCCAATAGTGCCACCTTCCCTATAGCATCAAGCCCTTCATGGATGAGCTACTATGTGACGTTGCTCCTCTCGAAGTTTCTGATGTATTGTTAGGACAACCATACTTGTGAAAGCGACATGTTGTATATGAGTCTAGACCTCACTCTGTGATTATTACTTTGGCTAATAAGTTGTACAGGATACTAGAGGTAGCTGTGCCTACCGCCATCACATTGATCACTGCAAAGCAATGCAGTAAGATCATTTCCCAGACCAGGAAAAAAAATTTCCTTATGATTCGTCCCCAAGGGAAGAAGAAGGTTGTGGCCATGGCTTTCAGGCCAGGCTCCTCTGCACTACAGCAGCAGATGGACAAGTTCATGGAGGAGTACAAGGATATCTTTATCTCACCCACAAGGGTACCTTTGCACTGTAAGGTTAAGCACTCCATCAATCTGACCCAAAGTGCATCGCTTCCCAATGGACCAATCTATCGATGCTCTGTTCTAGAGAATGATGAGACCAAGAGGTAGATTCAGGAACTACTGCAGAAAGGGCACATCAGGCCAAGCTCATAACCTTGTGGGAGCCCAATTGTATTGGTATAGAAGAAGGATGGGACCTTGAGGCTCTGTATTTACTATCGAGCGCTGAACAAGATCACTGTTTAGAACAGGTACCCAATCCCGTGGATTGATGACCTTCTCAACCAGCTCAAGGGGGGAGAATATTTTAGCAAGATTGACTTGAAGTTAGGTTATCACCAGGTGTTTATCAAACCCTCCGATGTGTGGAAGACTGCCTTCAAATACAAGGAGGGCCTTTTCGAATGTCTGGTCATGTTGTTCGAATTGACGAACGCCCCTGCAACCTTCATGAAACTGATGGAAGACATCTTGCGGCCTTTCACCAATGCATTCGTGGTGGTGTATTTAGATGACATCTTGATCTTCATCCAGAGTTGGGAAGAGCACCTCCACCATATTCAACAATTCCTTCAAACCCTTCGACAACACAAGTTGTGTGCTAACTTGGAGAAATGCACCTTTGGCCTCACCCAAGTTCAATATCTGGGATACATCATTGATGAGCAGGGTTTACATGTGGACCACTCTAACAAAGCTCCGCATCTTTTTGGGTCTTTCCAATTTCTATTGTAGGTTCATATTGGGGTTCTCTCATATCACTTGGTCGTTAAGTCACGTCACCAACGGTGGAGTGAAAGAAAATTTGTTTTGGTCGGAAACCCAACAGCGAGCGTTCTCCGAGTTAAAGAATCACCTCTTTTTTGCACCAATGCTTACATTATCAGACCTGCAACAACCATTTGAGATTGAGACAAATGCCTACGACTATGCTATTGGTGCGGTTCTTGCTCAACATGGGCATCCAGTGGACTACCACAGTGAGACAATTTCAGACATAGTCTAAAAGCACCCCACTTATGTCAAAGAAATGTATTCCATTGTGCAGGCCCGTTGTCAATGGAAGCATTACATTCTGTGGAAGGGAACTCTCATCCACACAGACCAGCGGCCTCTACATTTCATACAAACACAAGGGAAGTTGCAGAACGATTGCTATCAGAAATGGTCCACCTTTCTACAACAATTCCATCTAAACATTAAGTATAAGAAGCGCATCACCAACAATCTCATTGATTGCCTTAGCCGACCACCAGTCCTAGCGCTAATCATTGTGCTCGACTCCTGTGGGCACAAGACATTGAGGTGGCCGCATCTTTATAAGAGCGATCCAAAATTCGGCAACATATACCAGACACTCCTAGAAGGGAAGAAAGTTCCAAATTTTCACCTTTAGGATGCATTGTTATTCCACTTGGGACACATATGTGTTCCTTCAAGTGAACATGCCAAGATGATTTGGTAGGTGCACTACAGTCGGATCGTTGGACATTTCGGAGTAGAGACAATAGTGGTGGTATTGCAGAAGTATTTTTATTGGCTAAAACTTCATCTGTATGTTTGGAAGTACATTAGATCCTACACCGCATGCGTCGTTGTCAAACCAACCATCAAGAAGCAAGCCCTGTATACTCCTCTCCATGGATTATATGTCGGGCCTTCCTTCTACTAAGCACAGAAACGATTTCATTTTCGTGGTCATCGACAGATTCTCTAATATGGCCATCATGGCAGCCTGTAAGAAGAGTATCACAGCAGAGACCACTACTAAGCTCTTCTTTCAATGAGTGTGGGTACACTTTGGGATCCCACAGTCCATTATCTCAAATCAGGACAGTAGATTCCTAAGTGTGTTTTGGTCAAGTCTCTGGTTGATGTTGGATACAAAAATTACTAAGTCCATGGCTTTCCATCCCCAAATTGATGGCCAAACAGAGGTTGTCAACAGGATGATTGTACACATTTTTCCAATGTACAACTCAAAGAATCCACGCACATGGGATGAAAGTCTCCCCTATGTCCAACACATCTACAACAGAGCTCTCCACAGCTCAGCAGGCCACATCCCCTTTCAAGTAGGGTTGGGATTTCGGCCATTATGCCCCATTGACATGGCCATACCATTTGTCGCCACTCAGGTAGATTCGGCTCACGTGAAGTCTGGAGTTGAAAGGGCTAACAGCGTCATTGAGCGCATTCAACACATCTGCCAACAAGTCCATGATATATTGGACAGATCTAATGCTAAGTACAAGCAATGCCATGATCAGCATCAAGTGTCGCACAAGTTCCAAGTGGGCGACAAAGTTTGGCTACATTTGCAGAAGAAGCGCCTTGTTGGACCCCATCGCAAGCTTCACCCGCTCCGATATGGGCCATACACCATCACCAAGGTCGTTGGTGACAACGCCTTCAAGCTCAGAATCCCACTGTTCCTTGTTTTGCACCCATTTTTCAATGTAGATCGCCTTCGGCCATACTTTCCACCATTGTTGGACACATTTGACATTGCAGAACAGATCACAGCAAGAAAGCTCAACTTGAGTTGCATGGAACAGGACACAACAGATCAGATCATAAACACACAGATCAAGAACACCCGGAAACATAGGATATAGCTATATCAAGTTGTCAAAGCAGGCCAACTCCTTCACCAAGGCAAATGGCTCACCAAGGACCAAGTTCAGTAGAAGTTTCCTCATTTCATGGAGGAACTCAATGCCATGGGGACCATTGCTTCCTAAGGGGGAAAGACTGATCTAGGTGGATATTGGTGGTCACTCACCTATTCCACTTGGACCTTCACCATTGTTTCTTTCATTTTTTCAATTTCCTTAATTGTAGCATACTATTTTTGGCATTGGATCCTGAACTTGCAGAGCCATTTTGAGGCCATAAACAACATTTTTTTGGCCAAATTCCTTTAGTGATTCTAAAGGAAATAACATCGAAAATTGTAGTCCTCGAAGAGACCTTTCCAATGAGGTACCATACACGTCAAACGGAGATAATATGACTAAGTTACGACCCCAGGAAGTTGGTTGCCAAACTAACCCCAACAAGGCCCATAAACTCTTGGTGTCACATCTCCTCGGGTCAGAGTTTCGGTTGTTTAGGGTTTTCTCTTATTGTTCAATAATAAAAAGGCCCTTGAGCCTCATTGTAACTCAGTTCAGAGGCATGTAGCCGCCACATCTCTTCTCAGAGATAAGCTACTATCACCCAAGCTATCTTATTTCCATTTTTTTTGTAAGCATAGTTCAGTGTTTTTTCTATTAATGAAATGAAGTGTTTTTCCACTGCATCTCTGTGTTTATGATTATATTTGTAATTTTTTTCATTCTTGTTTAAGTTCAGATCACCGAGAGACCAATCCTTTTGCACCACCACAGATTGAGCCATGTGCAAATCACATGGGAGGCGCAGATTTTGGTTTATGTGCATGGTGGAAATGGTGTGACAGCATACTACGGTGGTAGAGCATGCAGTGAACCCTAATCTGAAGCATCTCCCTTTCTCCTTTGGAATTTGGCAACGAAACCCCTGCTCTGAATTGTGCCAAGTGACGCTTGGAAAAAATCAAATAGGGATTCATTTGTATCTGGTATTCGTGGCAGCACCTTCAGTTGTTGGTAAGACTTACTGTTTCAAGTTCGCTTTGTACATCGAATGGCTTTATTCAGGGTATAAAACTTGGTTGTGGCTCTTGAAATTCCTAGTGTTTGATTTCTGGAGAATGGCATTCGAACCCACTGTCAGTAAATTCATTTCAACCATTAGCAGTAGCTTGGCTTAATAACACTTGTCACATTATATTCTTTTTTATATAATTTCTTTTTCATTTCCCCTTACTTTGGTTCTATAACTCCATTAAATTTTTCTAATAACATGGGTGTGTTATTTCAGTTTTACTGCCACATAATACAATTACATTTTTATGGATTTCTAGTGCGCCCCTCAGGTTCCTCTGGCGCACCACCCATCATCTGGATATTTTTTCCATTCCTCTACATAATGGTTGTCATAGGTACATTTACTACCATAGCCATGATATTCTCACTTAATTCCCTCTGTTTTATGATTATTGTCTTAAACTTCCCACGTCTTTGTCTAAGAGTTTGGATTTATTTGCCCAGGGTTATGTTTTTTTTTGTTTTCAATTTCATTCATGCACTGAATCCTTTGTGAGTATTGTATATATTATAAATCAGCAAATCATAACTGGTTAACCCTTTGTCACATCCTCTTTGGTATTCCATTCTCTAGAGATAAAGGAAGCTTATTTCTTTCCAATTGTATCAACTAAGGTAAGTTCTTGTGGTCTTTAATATATACATATGTATTATGCTAATTTTGGGTAGCATTGGATGTAGTCTAGCTCCGAAATTGTTTGGAGAAATTCCGCCTAGATTGTGAGTTATTAAAATAATTAATATTTTTAATGGGTTCCTACATCTAAACTTGGGAAAATAAAAATATTAATGGGTATTAATAAAAATATAGGTGAGAAGCTTCTAAGAGGTGAGGATCAAGTCTGTTTTAATTTTAGTTGTTGATTAGGGAATTAATCTTGGCCATTGATTCATCAACAAGAAAAGTATAAGAGGAGGTTTGAGGGTTAGTTGAAGACACACCAAGTGATAAAATTAGTTCAGTTTTTCTAGGGCGTGCTTTGCTGAGAAAATCGAACTATTGATCTGAGTTGCAGTGAGAGGGGCAGAAGCAAAGATTTGGATCGGAAAGTAGTTCTGAGCCAAAGAGTATCGAGCAGAGAGGCAGCAGTAGCATCAGAGAGGAATCACAGAGGCCTATGCAACCCATGAAGGGGCTTACGTAGTGTTGATGCAGGCCAAGAGGGTCTCTTGTAGTGGTAGTGCAGGATATGCATCAGAAGTTCGATATTTCGCTGGAGAAGCGAGGTTCTGAGCCAGGAGGGATAAACAACAACCTTCCTCCAAGAAATAGATCCAACAGAAGGGGTGACACAGTCCCCTAGAGGCAAGACGTTGGCCCAAGAAGGGATTGCGTTGGGATTTCGCAGTGCTTGTCGGAGTCAAGCCACTCAATGGATCAGTTGTGACTTGGAGAACGAGGTAAACCCTCATATGTATTTCTTGTTGTCGCGATTTCTCTGAAATGTTAGCCAGTGTGAGAGGCAACCTGTTGTACTCATATTTTTCTTGCTTAATAATACAAGCCCTCTATTTGTTGCACCGATTTCACTGCATTGGGTTTTTTCAGGGACATGTTTTCCAAAAATAATGGTGTCCCTTGTTTGTTTGCCTCATCTATTGTTTCATTTTATGATCTGTATGTCAATGTAGTCTGCAATAGTGTTTTTCATCATTGTTTATAATTAAATAACTTGTTGAATGAAATAACAGGTAGGAGATGATAAACTAGTGCGTGCATTAGGATTTATGTTTGTAAAGATTCAAAAATATTCACATGGTATCAGAGCATTGTAGATCATAGGAAACTGAAGCCATCAACCGGGAGATCTAGCGAAATTGTTCCAGAGAAGCAGTTGTCCCTAGTGAGAGTGTTGTTTCAAAGCCCGAAGAGCAGCTGAAGGAGTGATGCAGAGGCTCACGCAGTGCCTGCTTCAACGTTCTGAGCTAGGGGAGGGTGACGCAGTACCCGAGAGATGCTAACGCAGTGACTACGTCAGCTCTCTGGGCCAACGCAGAGCCTTAGAGGCTCAGGTCAGTCAGTTGTTAGGGCAAGAGAAGCAGTGCAGATTCGATCTGTGGTGCTGGTGGGACACTATTGTTGTTGGTGCAGAACAGTGTCTGAGAGGACAAACCCGAGGTAGAGGGAGTCACTACCTTAGTATATTTCTTGCCAAAGGAATTTAAATCCGAGTTGCTAAGCAGTAGTAAAGGAGTATTAGAGAGGAGTGATTCCACATTTTGCAGGAGGAATTGCGTGGAGGAAATCAAGACTCAGAGGGATTCTGGAAAGAACTTGTTCCTTGGAGGATTTCTGGCGCCAAAGAAATTGTTATGAAACCAGCTCAAGAAAAGATAGAAAATATAGATCAACGCCTTAGAATTCAGCCTCTTCGAGGGGGCAACCTCCTTTACATTGCATAAATGAACAATTCTTGGATGATACAAATGAAAAGACCTCCTTTCTATATATAGGAGTCTAAGGGGTTATAACATAATCAGAGCCGACATAACAATAATAATGTAAGGGCATAATAATAACAATAGTGGGCTTCTATGGGGCACAATAGTAACAATATGGGCACTACATGGATACATCAATATAATAAGTGGGTTATACTAATAACAATAACGGGTTACACTAGTAGTATAGGGGCCTAACATGCCCCTCTCCTTCAAAAAGCGTTGTCCTCAACGCTTGAGTAGTTCTTGATGCTTCTATATAAAATTCTTGTCCTCCCATGTGGAATATTCAGCGGGTAAGTTCTTCCACTTGATGAGATACTCTGAAATTGATCGATTTCGTAGCTGTCAGGTTCTTGTTTCTGTGACTGCTCCAGGTTCCAATATGATTTTTCCTTCCTCTTCAATTTCTGGCAATATTGCTTGAATTGGGATCTTTTGCAACTTTTGAATAAGTGGCCATACTTCTTCTTTCTTCTTCCATTCATCCGTTGCTTCGTTTATCCAATTTGGGTTGATAATATAAATAGCACAAAACAATGCTTCCACATCCTCATCCTTGAAGCGTCTTCCCATTCGGTAAGGTCGCCATTTTTTAAGTGCATGTAGTATTGCCAACATTTCCTTCTCATAAATAGTTTGCTTGAGATGTAGCAGTAAAAATACCCAATCACTTACATCAAAACATTTTTCACTACGATGTTGATCTACCTGTTGTTTCATTTTATTTTGCACCGAAGTGGCGTTATCCTTTAAAAGTTGGAGAACTTGTTGTTGATGCTCGATATGATCTTTCTCTGCTTGAACCTTTTTCTTCTTGATATGTCCTTCTATCTTTTGAGGAGTGGTAATTTCTTCCAGTCCTTTACAAGATATGGTCGGATTCATTTCTTGATGCTTGATGTGATCTTTCACTTCTTGAACATTTTTCTTCTTGATGTGTCCTTCTATCTTGATAGTTTGAGGAGTGGTAATTTCATCCATTGAATTACAAGATATGGTTGGATTCATTTCTTCTTTCTCGATGTGATATTTCACTTCTTGCACCTTTTTCTTCTTGATATGTCCTTCTATCTTGAGAGTTTGAGGAGTGGTAATTCTTGCCAATGCTTTACAAGATATGGTCTGATTCATTTCTTCTTTCTCTAGGGTGGTGTCCTGACGTATATCCTCTTCTTTTGATGTTTCTTGATCCTTTTCTTCCTCCTCTTCATATTCTATGTAAAATAATTTCTTCTCAGCACACCTATGACCTTTAGTGCATTTGCTATCACAATTGTAACAAAGCCCTTTTTCTCTTTTTTCTTCCAATTGTTGTGGTGTAACCCTTGTAGGTTGTGGAAGGCTGGGAAAAACAACACTTCCATCTTTATAGTTGTGAGGGGTATGCTTCCTCGTTTCCATAATTTTGCTTTCCATTATGTCACAAAGCCCTTTTGATCTTTCCAATTGTTGTGGTGTTGCTCTAAAGAAGGTGTTGCTCTTTGTATCCTCATAATGTGCTATCATTTCCTCCGTGAAAATTGACCACGTAACAAGTTTTTTACGAGAACAAAGCCCTTTGTACCATAAAAATTGATCTAGTTCTAAATATGAAGATGCAATACATACCTTTTGTAACAGTTGTACACCATGTATATCAAAATATTGCTCCATCTGAAGTATCCAATTTACCGGATCCTTGCCATCAAACTTCCTCATCTTGCTTTTTCTTGATTTTAGGAGCTCTACCTTGAAACGACTGTAACTCTGTACTTTCGGATCTTTAAGTTCTGAAATTGTGACCTGTAGTAGTCCTCTGTGTCCTCTTTCCAATGCCACAAGTCTGATCCAAATTGGATTCTCCAAGAAAGAGTTATGCACAATCTCCCGCAGTGACCTGATTATAGACTAGTTCAGTAGAGCGAAATTGTATGAAGTGCCACGTGTCACTGTTTCAACCTTTGACTCTGAAAAATATATAAACAGAAACTACAGTCTATCCTATTTCTGTACCTTCTTACGAAATTTCAATCCGATGCTCAGAAAGAAAGTTATGACGATTTTCCCCAGGTCACCTGTTTTGAGTGTAATTCAGGAGTCTGCAAAAAGACCAACTTCCTCAGATCATATCTCCGAAAATATCACGTAAAAATCTCTGAAATTTGGACCCAAGCTTCAGCGTCAATTCTTCTCAAATGGGTTTTTTTTGCGACTTCTGAAACGTCACAGAAAAACAGTTATAGCGAAAATGCCACGATGACTTGTTTGGAGCAGCGAGACCCTAGAATCCAAAGCTCTAATACCAAATGTTATGAAACCAGCTCAAGAAAAGATAGATCAACGCCTTAGAATTCAGCCTCTTCGAGGGGGCAACCTCCTTTACATTGCATAAATGAACAATTCTTGGATGATACAAATGAAAAGACCTCCTTTCTATATATAGGAGTCTAAGGGGTTATAACATAATCAGAGCCGACTTAACAATAATAATGTAAGGGCATAATAATAACAATAGTGGGCTTCTATGGGGCACAATAGTAACAATATGGGCACTACATGGGTACATCAATATAATAAGTGGGTTATACTAATAACAATAAGGGGTTACACTAGTAGTATAGGGGCCTAACAGAAATCCAAATCTGAATCTTGTTGGGGTAGAAGTAAGGGAGAAGAGAACATGTTCCACACTTGTTTGAGCAGATATGGTAGTCAATAGACTGAGGGATCAGGACATATTAGATGGAGCATCCAACTTTGTCATCTGGAAGGCTAGGATCCTGGCAGTCTTGGACAAGAATCGCATCAAGATTATGCCTTGAAATTATTTGTTTTTCCAGTGAATGTTGATCCTCTCAAAAAATATGAGGAGGCTCAAGCAAAGGCGAAATGCATGATCTTGGGTAGGGTCAAGGATCATGTAGTCCCACTTATTGCTAAAACATAAATAACAAGGAAAATGTGGGAGGCCTTAACCACCTTGTTTGAGGGAACTTCCATCCAATGGAAGATGTTGTCAGAGAATCAGCTAAGACAGTATCAGATGCAGAAGGGAGAAGAAATTGATCCCTTCATTTTCAGGTTGCAAGGGATTCGAGATCAATTGACTTTCGTAGGGTCTACACCAGATCCAGAGTTCATGGTTAGGACTACCCTGAATGCAATCACTGAACACTGGGAGACCTTTATCTAGAGCATTTTGGGCAGGGCTTCTCTCCCCAGTTGGGAGGAGATGTGGGAAGCTCTTCGAGAGGAAGAGATCAAGTTGTTAACCAAAGCGGGAAGTAGCAGCAAAAGATTCAAATCCAATGAGGAGGAGGAGGATGCAGCTCTCACATCATCGGGACAACAAGGGCCGCAGAAGAGGAAAAATAAAGACATAACCAAAGTCAGATGCTTCAGGTGTGGGGAACTGGGACATTTCACCACTCAGTGCCCTCGAAAGAAAGGAAAGGAAGAGAATTCTAACTCGAAGGTTGCTCCAGCGAAAGATGACAAGGAAGATGATGACGAGGATTGTGCCATGAGTGCTCATGCACCTTGGGAGAAGAGGTGGGGCGATATTGAAATGTAGTCTAGAGGACTACACAAAGGGGCAGGATCCTTGAGGTGCCCAAACTCTTAGATCACATACGGCTACGGGAGCCCTTAACGACAGTAGCAAAATGACGGGAGTCAGTTGGTGTGAAGGATGATGAAGCAATAGTGGCATAGCTAGAGTGCCAAAGTCTGAAGCAGCACAGTGGTGGTTGCAGCAGTGCGGGAGGCATAGAGCATATTACAACAGCGCAGTAGTAGCAAAGGTTCAGCATATATTAGCAGCAGAGGTAGCTTCAGCATCACGAGGCATCTAGACTAACCACCATGTCATCTTTTTGGGTGGATTTTCAGTTGCTTACTTCTCAGCAACTGAGTTTTAGTGCAGCAGTTAGCAGTGGCAGTGTTATGGGCAGCATGATGCAGCATTTTTGAGAAGAAGTTGTAGTACATATGCAGTAGTGGCAGTGGCAATCTCATGGGTAGTAGTACAGGATGCAACAATGTAGTGAATGAAGGGAAGCGGGCCAAGCATCAACAACACAGAGGACTGAAGTTGTGGATCAATGTGACGCTTCTATTGGGAAGTATTGGTAGAGCACATTCCTCGCTAAGAGGGAGTGTTGATTTTGGGTAGCATTGAATGTGCTCTAGCTCTGAAATTTTGTGGAGGGGATAGAATACATAAGATATCCAAGGCCCAAAAATCGTTTGGATAAATTCCGCCCAGATTGTGAGTTATTAAGATAATTAATATTTTTAATGGGTTTCTAAATCTAAATGTAGGAAAATAAAAATATTAATGGGTATTAATAAAAATATGGGTGAAAAGCTTCTAAGAGGCGAGGATCAAGTATATTTTAATCTTAGTCGTTGATTAGGGACTTAATCTCGGTTGTTGATTTATCAACAAGAAAAGTATAAGAGGAGGCTTGAGGTTTAGTTGGAGACACACCAAGTGATCAAATCAGTTTGATTTTTCAGGGGCATGGTTTGCTGAGAAAATCGAACTACTGAGTCGCAGTGAGAGGAGCAGAAGCAGAGATTTGGATCGGAAAGGAATTCCAAGCCAAAAAGTACCAGGCAGAGAGGTAGCAATAGCATCAAAGAGGCAATGCAAAGGCCTACGCAACCCAGGAAGGGGCCTACGCAATGATGATGCAGGCCAAGAGGGTCTCTTGCAGTGGCAGTGCAAGATATTCGTCAGATGTTTGAGATTTTGGTGGAGAAGCAACATTCTGAGCCGGGAGGTTTGAATAGCAGTATTCCTCCAGTAAATCGATCTAGCAGAAGGGTGACCTAGTCTCCTAGAGGCAAGACACTGGCCCAAGCAAGGATTGCGTTGGGATTTCGCAGTACTTTCCGGAGTCAGGCCACTGAGTGGATCAGTTGTGACTTGGAGAACGAGGTAAACCCTCATATGTATTTCTCGCTGCCTAGATTTCTTTGAAAGGTTAGCTGGTGTGAGAGGCAACCTGTTGTACTCAGATTCCGCTTGCTTAATAATACAAACCCTCTATTTACTACACCAGTTTTCCTGCATTGGGTTTTTCTGAGAACATGTTGTCCAAAAATAGCAGTGTCCCTTGTGTCTTTGTCTCAGCAACAATTTCAGTTTATGATTTGTATGTGAGTGTAGCTTACAATAGTGTTTTATTTAATTGTTTATAATTAAATAACTTCTTGAATGAAATAACAAGTAGGAGATGATAAACCAGTGACTATAATCTTCACATATTACTATTTGTCGAGCTCTTTTTTTCTAACATCTCCTTCTCGTTTAATTCTCGATTATTTTATCCTGCAAGTAATTGTATCTCCTCTCTTGTACTTAAAGGTTTCCAGAGCGTTTACCAAACATTACTCACCCTCGCTTCAAAATACGCTACCACGGGTTGGTTTCTTTCTATATGTAACTACCACATACATTTATGTCTACCACGGGATCTGGAGCATCGACCGCAATCTTAAACCATAACTCTCTGGTGTCGCTCGGTGGTCATGCCTTTCCTTCGTAAATTGTACAGTTTGCACTTACTTATCTCTTAATGGATGCATAGGACTGATTTGCAGCGTAGAATGACGTTTTCCCATTTAGGGTTTTTAAAAATTTTCCAGAACTCCCCCAAAACGAGTTTAAGTTTCACCTTCAGCAGTTTCCGACAATTTTTCCATAAGTAAAAGGGAGAAGGAAAGTCCCGGAGGGGCTTGCACTTCCTAGTGAAAAGACCCGACGGGCTTGCGCTTCCTAGTGAAAAGACCCGACGTCTCAAGGTATAACGCTTGCGCTTCCTAGTGCAAAGACCCAACGTCTCAAGGTATAACGCTATTTAGTATGACGATGGATCACTGAGCATTTTATATTTTCATTAGCGCTATGTGTTTTTAGCTGATACTTCCTTTGTTTTCTTAACTACTGGAGTAGTTGATGACTGAATAATTTATCTCGTTTTATTTTAAGGAGAAAAATAACTATGGTTGTTGTTTTTCTCCAAGTTGAGTGTTCTTCCACATTATGTACCAATTATCAATGGATTCCTTCCCTTTACTTGTTTTAAGTCATGTGTTTATCCTGCGTTATGATAGGAGTTAGATTTAACTCCGACTTGCCTGTAATTTCTATTGTGAATTGCCTAATTTCACCGAGACCATTCAAGGTTCTACCTGGTAAATTTCTTATTTGTGTTGACATTTCTCACACGGTTTGCCAATTTTACTAGATTTTTGAATGCATCCAGTATCAGTTTGGTTAAATACTTCATTTCTTGCTTGGGAAATAGATATTTCCTCAAAAATCCTAAGTAATTATGCCTTCTATTAAAATCAAGACTGTTGGTATTCGAACCTAAGTGTTTATTTCAACTTTTATATGAAATCCTCTTTAAGTTGAATTGGCAAAGTTATTATTGTGTATGACCAGATACGACATCGTTATACCGTATTTAATTTTTGCAGGTCACGCATCCATGTAATAACTTTTTAGATATATATATATCTGAGGCATAGTTGTTATATCACGGGAAAGTTCACCCCTTATATGGGTTTTCTATTCGAATGAGGTCGGATAGATAAATCCCTAATGGACTAAGATTATACTTTAGTAGTTAAGTTTAATTTCCAATTTACTGTCCACTTAATGCTTGATTGAGGTTGTCTTTGAGGGAATTATTACCGATGTGATTTGGAATCCATATGTAACAAAATTTCTTCTTAGTCATAGTATCACTTTTATTCATGGCTTGTCATTAATTTTAATTCCTTCACTTAATACTTATCATTTAGTTTTGAGGACTGGAAATTTTCTTTTTTAGCAGTATCACCTTGTTTGTCACATTTATGGATCAACATGCTATGAATATATGTGCCTAATAATGTTCTAGTATCATCCAGCCATAGAATGTTATATGCAGTTTAATTTATTCAACTACCTATTTCTTATATGTTGGCTTATTGGGGCCTGACCCAGGGTCAGAGTTAAGTTAGCCAAACAAATCTTGGCACTACTGGCCCTTTTGGCAATAGTCCGCAGAGCGCGGACTAAAGTCTCAGACGAAATAGTATGGGAGGATGCTAGAACCGGGTTTCCGCACCCTGGAGATGTCTGATGAGTTTTAGTGGTCCGCGGTTTAACCCTGTGCGCAAGTTGCTTCGCGCGCTTTACCGTACCTCGCAGCCTGATATACTGCCTTCGCGCAGCCCTACTCGGGGGTCGAACGCTACGCTTCTGCATTATTACCCAAGTCCTTACTGGGATTCTAATGTTAGTTGATTATTTTAGCCTACTTGCGTGCTTTAAGTTATACTTAACAACATAAACCATTCATACAGGTGCGCGCAGTAAATAAACAGTATATTTGCAAATTATATTAATCATTCATTAACTCAAGAATAGATACACAAAATGATAACAAACTTCTCTTTTCCTTCCTTGGTTACAAACTCAACTCCCCCTTGCGCACTCAGTTGTAGGGTTCCGCCCACTCAACTATGAACTACTAGGCTTCTGCGAAATCAGCTGCAGAGCCTTCTCCTACTCGATGACCCAAAGACACACTTCACTTAGTGACTTAGACTTTCTTCCTCTCTCTCTACTTCTTTTTCTATCTCCCTTTACACTTAGAGCCTCGCTCTATTTATACAATCCCATGGTTCGCAAACCATGGGTAGATCTATCCAGCCAACATTACATTACAAAACTAAAGCGGACAACTCTGTGATTCTATCATATTTTTCGCACTCCGCGCCCACAATTTGCGGAGCTTTATAACAAGATTGGGTCAAAACTTGGGCTTTGAGCCCCAAAACATGCCTTGGGGGGGATTCCATGCCCAACAGGTCCCCAACACAAACATCATGACTCGCCCTCGAGTCACTCTGTCGGCACGGCAATCTTTGCACAGAGTCCCTCCAACGGTTCTCAAACTACGCGGAGGTCAGCAGCACACTGAGCTACTACTTGTTGGATCTGTTGTATGCATTGTTCTGAGACCTCTATGTCCAAACTGATTCTCTACATTTGTACCGGTATCTGCTGCATATGTTTATAGTCCCGCTCCTTTGTCCAAATCCTTGGAGCGTGAATACTTTGCTTCCGCATGTTAATCAGATAGTCGGGCCACCCATATAGGGCTTCAAGCGGCTGCCGTTAACCTTGCCTGGGAAAGGTTCTCCATTTAGTTTGACTAGTTGTATTGCGCCTCTATCTGTGACCTCCTTAACCACGTATGGTCCCAGCCAATGCATTCTGAACTTTCCTGGGAATTTTTCAAACTTACTGTCATACAGTAACACTAAGTCATTTACCTTGAAGGTGCGCAACTTAATATGGTGATCGTGCCAGGCCTTTTCACGCTGCTTTTGTACCTTCTGATGAAAACCATCCAGGAACTATTCCTCCTCAAGTTCTTCCAATTGTGCGAGCCTTTCTTCCGGAGCTTCGCGGTCTGTCATACCTATGAGTGCTGCTATTTGCAGACTAAGTACAATATACTCCATCAACATGATAGCTTCCACACCATAAACTAACCGGAAAGGTGTTTGTCCTGTCAGTTTCTTGCACGTTGTCCTATATGCCCATAGTACTGTAGGTACGTGTAGGCCCCAATCGCTTCGTTGCACGTTCAATACTTTGGTTAGCGCAATCTCTAGTATTTTGTTGAACGCTTCTACTGTCCCATTAGCTTGTGGGTGATACGGTGTGCTTTTCTGATGATACACCCGAAACTCCTCTGTGAGCGAACTGATGGTTTCATTCAGGAAATGTGTACCGCGATCACTCATTATGATTTTAGGACAGCCAAATCGGGTCAACACGTGTTCAAACAAAAACTTCGCAACCGTGGCGGCCGTGCAGTCTTTGACCAGCTGCGCTTCTGCCCAGCGCGTCAGGTATTTTGTCGCGGTGATGATGTATCGCACGCCCATTTTTCCCTAAAGTTTGATTGGTCCCACAAAGTCGACTACCCACTTTTCGAAGGGCTGCAGTGTCATTTGTGGATTCAAAGGCATCTCGTCCCTTTGCGATGATTTACCAATCCTTTGACATATATCGCAGGCCTTATAGTGTGCTTTTGAATCTTGATGAAGGGTTGGCCACCACAACCCTACGCGGAGAATCTTTTGTGTTGTTTCTCGTCTTGCATAGTGTGCTCCTGCAGCGCCCCCATGTGCTTCCTCGAGGATCGACTTCGTTCAAATTCAAGTACGTACCTTCGCAATATCTCATCATCTCCCATTTTGTATAGGTGCCCCTCGATAACAGAAAAATACACCGCACGCGTTACTAATTCCTTCTTCTGTTGAACGGAGTATTCCTTTGACGCAGTCCCTATTGTCATAAAGTGGATTATATCTTTGAAGTTTCTGTCCGCGACACGCATAGCAAAGAGTTGTGCGTCAGGTAATCCTTCCTCCAAACTAGTAGGTTCCTTGCCCGTCTCAATATGCGACAAGTGATCCGGTCCTACGTTCAGTGGTCCAGGCTTTATGATGACCTCAAAATCATATTCTTGGAACAATAAGAGCCACCTACAGAAGCGCCCCCTCAACACAGGCTTATTGATCAAGTATTTTAGCGCGGAATGGTCTATATACATCTTGAAGTGTCCTCCCAATAAATAGTGCCAGTGTTTTTGGAGCACGTACACCATAGCCAACCCCTCGCGTTCGGTTGTGGAATAGTTATTTTCGGCTTTGGACAACCTGCGACTTGCGAACGTGATAGGGTGATCCAAGCCCTCTCCACCCTCTTATGTTAGCACCGCTCCTAGCACTATGCATGATGCGTCAACATCGACATGAAACTCCACATCCCATTTTGGGAAGACCAGGATTGAGGCGGAGGCCAATTTCCCCTTTAGGACATCCAGGCTCTTCATGCAATCATCGTTCCAGCAAAATGTGACATCCTTTTTCAATAGTTTCTCCATCGGCGCGGTGATCTGGGCATAGCTTTTGATGAACTTCCTATAGTATCATGTGTGTCCCAAGGTTGCGCGCAACTGTTTAACACTACGCGGTGCTTCCAAATTTATAATTACTGCAAACTTCGCTCGGTCTACCATTAGTCCCTATTTGCAGACCACATGTCCCAATGGGTTCCCAAAGGGAACGAGGAATGTGCACTTCTTAAGATTCAACGCAATCTGGTGTCGTCGGCAAGTATCCAACATCAAGCATAAGCTTGCTACGTGATGCTTAACCAATCCAAAGACAGTCCAATCATCCAGATAAACCTCCAGCCATTTGTGGATATATTCTTTCCAGCCGGAAACAACTATGTGCGAAAAGATGGCTGGCACATTTTTTAACCCAAACGGCATGACGGTGTACTGAAAGAAGCCCCATTCAGTGGCAAAGGTGGTCTTTCTCTTGTCTTTCGCCGCGATTTTGATCTGGCGGTACCCTGAGAACCCATCAGTGAAAGAATATGCTTCTTTCCCGCCAACATTTTCCAATACTTCATCTGTGAACGAGGTCGGGAATGGGTCGTGTACGTAGGCGTCATTCAACTTCCTGAGGTCCACGCATATTCTTATCTCGCCCTTCTGTTTTTTCTCTTGTACTACCATAGGGCTTACCCAGTCAAATTCTTCCACCGGTTCAATAATTATGGTTGCGAGCATTTTGTCTAGTTCTACGCGAACCTTTTCCTTGTACTTGGAATTCAAGCGGTAAGGCATCTGCTTAACTGGGTTCGCGTCGAGTTTTAGGGTGATCTTCATCATCCCTAAATCGCCAACAATCCCCTTTAAGTCCGTAATATTAGTCAGGAATAAGTCTTCATACTCACGGAGTAACTCAGCACCCTTATCCACCGTGGCATCATCCCAATAGTCACCGAGCATTGCATACTTCGGTTCAGTCTTCGTCCCAATGTTTACCTGCTTTGTTTTTACTGGCGTGGTGATGTCAAGATCTTCGATCAATGGTCCTTGAACCTTGTGATAGCATTCAGTTTCTGGAATGTTAATTTTTCGTGGGTCTTCATCATCTTCCTCAATGTTTACATTAAAACACTCCAGCGCGCAACTCAGCTGGGTTGCCCATTCCAGCTGTAGCACTTCCATTGGCTCCTGAGGTATTTTGAAGATAGCTTCTTTTACTGCCTACAACGCATCATCAACAGTATCCCACCAACGATCCTCAAACGTGAAGGTTAACAGGAATCCTCCGCGCAAGAGATCCCATTCGCTCGCGCCATGGTGGATCTCCGTCTCAGTATACCAATTCATGGGTATGATATCCATGGTATGACAGAACAGGTGCACTCACTTAGGTTGTGGCTCTTCCCTGTACACCTTGGTCCATTTTGCGAGGTGTGCACGTGGATCATCCTGTCCATCATACTTGTCTGTTAGCCTCATCTGAGGCTTTCCAAACTGCATGCGCATCATCCTTCTCCATTCACGCTAGTCCTCAAAACTTCCTTGATGTGTACCCCACCATCTTACGGGCGTAGCGCGTAGTGCCCATTTCAGAGCGTCGAAACGTTGTTATTCTGGTACTTCTCTTTCAAATTTTTTCAGTAAATCAACCACCTCGCTCAACCTGTCATACATAGGCAGATCTCTTACCTCTGTTTCCACGCAGCACAGCGACCTTGTCATCATGTTGCAGTTAAGTGTGGTTACCTCATGCAATTGGTTTTGCCATCGTTCTATCTCCTCATCTGAATCTGAGGTGCAGGAGCTTTCGTGCTCCCATGAAACCCTGTCATCCGCTATTGGATTCACCCAATCCTGCTCCCGCGCGATTATCTTGTAGACACAGTCTAGATCCTCATCGCTCTCGTAGTCGTGCACTATCTCTGTGTAGCACGATCCTTCCACAGGGTCTAAAGGTACCACTACACGCAGTGACTTTTTCTCGAAAATCATCTTGTGCTTCTTTAGATTTATCACTCGATTCATGTCAGTGGCCCAACTATTTCCAGTAGCGCGGGATAGGGATTGTTGTCATCAAAAATCTCTATCACTTCAAAATATGCAAGCGCGCTCGCACCTTTGATATCCACCGTTATTCCCTACAATCTTCCCATGGGTAAGATATTTTGCTGGTTCACCATTCGCAATTGAATAGGAGACCATTGCAATGCGGGCCTGCCCATGTGCTCCCATGTCTGCTTTGGCAGGACGTTCGCGTTCGATCCTAGATCTAAAATTAGTTGATCCATTTCATATTCCCCGATCTGTGCGGTCAATCTCATCTCCCTTCCTGTTCGCGTTGTGTGCTTCCCAATCTTCTGGACTACGTGCGGTTCTCCTAGTCCAGCACATCTAGTGATGAGTTCTTGCAGTCCCTTCACTGCTTTGCTATCGCGTAGCAGCTTCATGCATGTCTCCAAAAATGTAGTGAGAATTGACGGGTCCATTTCCGGTTCCAATTTGTCTTTACTTCCTGAAGTGGAGGCATCCGCAAAGTTCTTCTTAGCCTCCATGAATGTCTCCTTAGCGCGCTCTAAATATAATTTTGGTTCCTTTGTTGGAGCCTTGCAAACCCAGGCGCTCTCTTCGGGCTACTTGCCTTTGTCTTCTCTTGTTGTGATACCACTTCGGAGCACGATATTTACATTCGGGTCTTCCTCGCGCGACTCAGACCTCATCATTTGTAGGTTCTGAGTCGGGGGAGGTTGGAGTGCTCCTTTATCGCGCAACCTCGCTATCAGCGTGGGACAGTCCTCTGTCTCATGATCAAACTAGGTACAATATAAGCATGATGGTCTCATTGAATTTGTACAATCACGGGCGTAATTCCCTGGCCCTCCGCAATTGTAACAGATCAGCTGTCTGTGACCCCTTCCTAGTCCCATTCCACCTCGACCACGTTCGCGCCCCTGAAATCTAGTGCGTGCCATCCCTACATTTTGATCGAGGGCCCATGTTTCGGTTTGAACTCTATAGGTAGGAGTCTGATCCATCATCAGTTCATAACTTCTACAGGTATGCTCATCGTGGCCTACTGACCTACAAAAATTACAGAACAACTGTTGGGAGTTCTGCGTATACTTTTGTAATAGATGGCAGTTATCTGTAGCACCCTTTCCTCCTATCTGACAAATTGCGCACCATAATGCAGGTGTCGCGCTCGGTCCTGCTTGTACCTCTGTTCTCAATGGCATTGGTCCTCCTGCCGCCAGGTAGTTCGGGAATGCTGAACAATGGTCCTTGTCATGTCCCTGGCCTTTGCACTTTATGCACCATACCTCCTCGCGTGCTTCTGGGCGAGCCGTCTTATCTTGTTTCAAACTCTGCATCTCAAGGCACAAGTTTTTCAACTGCACGTGGATCTGTTGGACTCCCAGGTTAGGATCTTGTATTGGGGTCTCATGTAGTCTCATTACAATTTCCAAGGCCTCGGCCTGAGTGGATAGCTTCTGTTGTGATAGCGCGTTCCTTAGATGTGGCGTTAGCGATGCTACAAACCATGCGCGGTGTTGCCCATCCATCAAGGTCATGTTGGCTTCACGAATCATACACTTCAGTCTCTGATCTAGCTCCCAGGGGGTCTCGCCTGGAAGCATCGTGATTTCCTTAAATCCAATAATCGACTGTGTCTCTGATTTTGGCCTGCTAAATTCCTTGTTTAGCGCGGCTTGGATATCTACGATCCCTACATTTGGATTATCATTGGAATGCTTAATGTACCATGTCAGTGCACGATCCTGTAAAGCACTAACCAGCATTACTTTCTTTATATTGTCATTCATGACTCCCTGCGCTTCCCATACAGCCTTTACCACGAACCAAAACTGGTCCAGATCTTCATTCCCTACTCCTTTGAACAATGGCAACTTTATCGTGCTCGCCATATTGAACTGTGGTGGTGATGGAGGTGGTGTGGGCGAAGACGGGGATGAAGATGGTGAAACTAGTGGTGGTGTAGGTGGGGGTGGTATGCGCGGAATTCGATGCTTTACCAGACTGATCACACTTATTAGTGAAACTTTCACGAGCTTCTCCTCACTTTCCCGCAAAGGCAAAATCAAGGGGTTAGACTCTAGTTTTGCGCTACCTTCGTTTCTGTAGATCCTCCCACTTCGCGTAGCCCCAAACATCAATTTATTCGCATAACCCGCTTTTCGCACAGTAGCATTTTAATCCAAGTGTTCAAAGATTTAACGTACTTACCTCGCGGTCCTTTGAGGAAGCATCATTTCGCCTCGCTATAGTTGACCGAAGTATCTACCACGAACTCGGTGATAAACCCTCCTATAATTCGATCGAGCCAATGGTCCACAATGCGCGCGATCTTATCTTTCGATGCTTCCAGTTTGCACACCAACTCTAGAGTCCACACAATAGGTTTATCGAGCCTACACCTTCTTGAATTTCTGCTAGCTTCTTGATCCACTCGTACAAATCAGAGGGGAAGGATGCAAAGAAAATTTCGTGGATTTCTGTATATAAGTAGCAATCTAACCACTCTTCCTTTGATAACTGCGGGTTCCTGTTTTCCTGCACTGCGAACTCGTGAATCTTTCTGTCCAACCACTCTTCAATTCCTTTCTTTGTCAAATTCTAGTGATATGACATCAGACATCTCTTATGCATATCCCAGTTTCGGCAACAGAACCATTTGTTGGCTTATTGGGGCCTGACCGAGGTTCAGATTTAAGTTAGCCAAACAAATCCCAGTACTACTGGCCCTTTTGGAAACATTCCGAGGAGCGCAGACTGAGGTATCACCCGAAGTAGTATGGGAGGGTGCTAGAACCAGGTTTCTGCACCCTGGAGATGCCTGATGAGTTTCAATGGTCCGCGGTTTAACCTTGTGCGCAGGTTGCTTCGCGCACTTTCTCGTACCTCACAGCCTGATATACTGCCTTCACGTAGCCCTACTCGGGGCCAAACACTGCGCTTCTGCGTTATTACCCAAGTCCTTACTGGTATTCTAATGTTAGTTGATTATTTTAGCCTACTTGCGTGCTTTAAGTTATACTTAACAACATAAACCATTGATATAGGTGTGTGCGATAAATAAACAGTGTATTTGCAAATTATATTAATCATTCATTAACGCAAGAACAGATACACAAAATGATAACAAACTTCTCATTATTAATTCCTTCCTTTGTTACAGACTCAACTCCGCCCTGCGCACTCAGCTGTAAAGCCTTCTCCTACTCTACGACCCAAAGGCACACTTCACTTAGTGACTTAGACTCTCTTCCTCTCTCTCTACTTCTTTTTCTATCTTCCTTAAAACTTAGAGCACTCTATTTATACAATCCCATGGTCCGCGGACCATGGGTAGGTCTATCCAACTGACATTACATTACAAAACTAGGGCAGACAACCCTGTGACTCTATCATACTTTTCGTGATCCGCGCCCGCAATTCACGCAGCTTTACAACAAGATTGGGTCAAAAATTGGGCTTTGAGCCCCAAAACATGCCTTAGGGAGGATTCCATGCCCAACATTATAGCTTTATATTCTTTTCTTTCCTTCCTTACTAATATTTAGCTCATTCCATGTGTATAGTTAAACACAAATGCCAATGATTCCGAGTGGTATATTTGTAGTGTACAAATTTCCTAAACTTCCCATGGTAAACTGAACTGAAAACCTATTCCTAGGAAGCATTATCCAATATTTAGTACCAGAATCCTAACTTACTAATCAATTAGGTAACCACTTATCAAGTGATATTCCACTAATCTTCCTCCTATCTTATTTAACTTCCTAATTCATGTTCCAAACCCTCTGACTAAAATTACCTACTTCCTTTTCCCATATTAAGCAAAAGGAATTATGTCAGATTCGGTTTCATGTATGGCACTTAGCATATGAATTTGTAATTTAATTCCCTTCATATTTGTACTAATAAAAACTAAGTGAATAACACTAATTGACCTATCAGGTAGCCCTAAGTTCGATTTTGTGTAAAATATCTATTCTCATGCATTCAATATCAATAAAAATAATTTCATGTTCCCATAAAATCAATACCGAATTCCTGAATAACCTCGCATACCCTTTAGATTACAATTTTAACAAACAACTCTGTATCTTTTAATTCATAAATACAACAACTTCTTCGATATTTTTTTTTTAAATAAATCATGAAGAGACATATCAACATCGATTCGTAATATTAATGGATAGGGTAACATAGCAATAGACAGAATCGAATGCAATTAAATCCCATAACACAGTTAACCAAACGAAAATAGCTTATAACATCAAACCATAATATCTTATGGTGAAATACTTGGGAATCAAGCACCTCCACCCAACCTAGAGCTAATTTATTCCAGTTCACCCCTGAGCTAAGAGTTCTTTTCTAGGGTATAAACCACCCCTGTTGATCCCTTCATCTCGTATTGAATACCTTCCTTTCATGATAAAGTTTCCTTTAACAGTGTCCTGCTTTTGTGGACCTTTTTATCCACTTTCCTCGGCTTTTCCATAAAAGCGCACCTTTCTCTCCCATGACACTTTTATGATTATCCAAGCTTAGCATCTTTCTCTAGCTAAGAAAATTAATGGATTTTTCTCTCCCACCCATCAATCTTATCTAGAATTTCATCTAGAATTCTTATCATGAAAACATTATCCAATCTCATTCACAGATGAGATTTTATTTGGAAAGAGTCTTATTTCTAGGTGTATCATTCCCAAGCACATACATCCCATTTGTTTATTTATTAATAAATACTCATTTACATAATTATTCCCATATTCTCTTTCATGGCTTTTCAGCCATTCTATCCAATTTAACTCAGCCTAACCAAAACAATATTATAGCAACAAAGGGATAATAAAGTCAGCAAGGAAATTTGTGTCATTGTTGACTCGGCATTGTGCCTCTTGCATGGATATCAACATTGTTTTGTTCCCCACAGCATCTGACTACAACTAGTCTACAACTGTCAGTCTTGAACTGACTACACCAACTAACATTTATCCTCCTGCTACTAAATACTATGGGGCCTTGTATCAAAGGTATGTTCCTGTTGCAACACTTTGGAATTGTTCTTCTTGTCACATATGTGTTGGACTCTTGTTGTATCTCTCCAACTCTGGGACTAAATCTCTACATCGCCCCATATCTCTCCTGGAGGCATAGCTGCATGCATGGAAAAATATTCCTCTAACCTAGAGGAAATATTATTTATCTCTGCAAATGTTATCGCCTAATCCTACTTCTCCTTCTTTTCCTTCTTCCTTTGACAACAGTGGGTACTGTAGTGGCCAAACTCGCCATACCTGAAGCACTTTATCTTGGCAGGTCCTTCTTCTTCTTTTTCTCTCCCTGTGAGCCTTGTCCCTGACTAGGACCTTTTTCTTTCCCTTTCGATGCAAGTGCCACATTTTCTTCCTCCTTCATACCCTTCGATCCTTTGCTACTACTACCACTAATGGAGATCTTTACTAGAGTTCACCTCATCTCCTCTTGTGTGAGATCTTCCCACATCCAGTCCCACCCAGGAAATTGATCTCATCCCAGAATTCCCTGGATGGATTTTTCAGATTCCTCAATGAAAATGTTCAAGGCCAAACGCACAAATTTTGTAGATGGGGGTGACTCTCCTACAACTACAAGCTCATCCCAGATATCCTCAATTCTAGTGAGATAGCGGTTGATGCCTTCACCCTTCTGCATACGAATATTCATTAGCTTTTCCTATAAGAACATATTTTGTTGATCGGAAGGGTTCTTATATAGTGAGGAAATAGCTTCCCACATTTATTTGGTCATATTCTTGATTGCAACGTGTGAGAATATATGACCTTGAACTCCATCAAGAATCAACCACTTTTCCTTGGCCATCTTCTAATTGTAATTCTCTAGTTGATCTAGATATTTAGGTATGGGAATAATGTTTTCTGCGTATTTCTTCAGACCATATCAGTCTAGCAGGAATGTCATTCTAGCCTTATAGATACAATAATTTGATGCACCCTCTAATTTTTCCTGATCTTGGAGTCCTGCTAAAGCCATCATTGCAAAAACTCTACCTCAGACAGAAATATCCCTATTTCACCTGCTTTGCTGCTAGCACAACTACTTGCACTCCTTCTTGGAATGAGAAAATTTTTGTATTGTTATTTCCTACTGCAACTAGAAATTTTGGATTTCTAAAACTAGGAACGCTCTGAGAGAAACTCCCTCTGTGTGTATAATTTATCTTCCTCTTTCGCTCGAATCTACTCAACGATTATGTTGTGTTGCTCTCCGGAATTACTTTCTAACTCTACCTTTGCCTACTAGAGCTCTTCTCTGAGAAATTCAAACTTTTCTTGCCACTCTGCAACTGGAAATCGAACTTCTAATTTGCTACTCACACTTCCTAGCTAGGCACTGAACAAAACCTGGAGAAATTGCGTTGTTTTTCCCTTTGAATAGTGAATTCTCCCTCTTCATCTATGAGCTACTAATCTGATCTAAATTCCTCAGGTAATATGTGAAAATTCCTTGAAATGCAGCAACTGGAAATTATTCTAACGGGTAATTATTAAGCACTTTATTTTCTACGGAAAACAACAATTAATTCGCTTTGCAATTCTTCACAAATAAAAATTACACTACAGAAATGAAATATTCAAAACTGAGAAATATAGAGAAATCACACACACAAATTAACATCGTTATCTTTGGACAATTTTCCATGGAAAAACCCAATGTGGGAAAACCAGTGCCGTAGATGAGGGTTTTATTATAATGTAGCAGCATAAATTATAAGTACAATAATTTGGATGCTTTATCTAGCAATCCAATCTAAGATAAATACTGGAAAAATCAGCTCAGGGAATTTACCCTCCTCCACAAGCAATCTCGGCTCAGTTTGGCCACTTGAACTGGAAACTCAGACCCTCTACGCATCTTCTGCATCACCCTTAGATAGTCCCTCAAACGTTCAGACCAATCCTACCTCGAATCTTCCTCTGACTAACTATTGTTTCTCTAGAAAGAATTCTTCGGCCCTCCAAAAAAATATTTTGGCCTTCGGCAACTGAATCTTCCTCATGCTCATCTAAATCGAACTGCCCTCTTAAGGCTATTGTGCAGTATTTGCATATACTATTGGAGAAATAATACGACCTCCTCTCTTGACTCTTCTAGAACTGGAAACTCCTCTAAAAATATGTTATCCTACCACCTGCTATTTGATCATTGGCTTGATCTCACTATTGAATCACCTTCTACTGGAAAATTGAACTTCCTTGATCACTGAGTATTTGCACTGGTGTGGTGTGTTCTCCGTCAACCCCCTCAACCTCCTCTTATAATCTCCAATTGAGACTTCAACGACCAAGATTAAATCTTAATCAATGGTTGAGATCGTCTCTAAGTCGATCCATGTGAGTTTTTAGAAAATTCTCACTTTTCTCAATTAATTTTTATTAATTAATTGCTTTCCCGAAGTTAGACTTAGGCATTTTTTAATTATCGATCACCTAAATTAATTGAGCTATCTCTATGTGGAATTTCCATAAATGATTTCTGGGTTTTGGAAAACTCGTGTGTTTTAGCCTCTCCACAAAGTTTGAGATTAGAACACCATATGATGTTACAAAAACTAATAAACAGTAAGATCAACTTCTGAGTGGCATAACTTTTGCATACAAACTCGGATTAAGGCGATTATTGTGTCATTCGAAAGGTCTCCACTAGGTTTATAAAGTGTTGGGTTTTAGGTTCAATAAAATTAACAAGTTATTAGAGAAAAACTCTGAGAACTGATATTTGAATCACATAGAAAGCTAGGTTTGTATAGAGATCATCAAATCCAGGTTTGGATGTGATCATACGAGACAAGAAAAAATTGTCAAGCCAAGAACTAGAGGGTTGTACAACATACAGCACAGTTGAGTATGACACAAAAGAAAAGAATGAGTGGGGCGGCTAGTGGGATGGATGGTTGAGTAAAAGAAAAAGAAAAAATAGGCTAAAGTACACAGGCCTAGTCTAAAGTTTAATAATTAAAATAATATATGGATGGTGGTTTTGGTCGCTGACAGTGGACCCACTTAGGGGTCGAAAGAGGGGGAGTGGTCTTGTATAGCCTCGAATGAAATATTTTTGAAAGGTATGCATGGGGATTGGGACAAATGACAAATAATTAGTAAAAAATGCATGGCTTGTTGCAAGGTGTGATATTTTCCAAAATCACACAAGTGTTAAACATTAGAATCTTTGGGGAATCACTTGTCGTCATCCAGGACTTATGCAAAGGAACCTAACCAAGGTACAAGCATTTGGATAACCTATTGAAGAAAACAAGGAGGAATATGGAGGAAATTCCACAAAATAATTACTTTCATATCCTAATAAGTCAACATAAAGAAACCAACAAGTGTGTGAATCAAGCCTGCTAGCTTCTAGTGGGGAAATTAGAAATAAATGGTGATTCGGGGTGGTTGAACCTACCCTAATCCTAAAGGCTCAAGTATTTTTTTTAAGGAAGGAATCATGATCTATGTAACCCTATTAAGAAATTATTATAAGGTCCATAATAATAGGATAAGTGTTTGGGAAGGGGATCATTATAAAAATTGTAACGAGGGCCTGAAGGATATCGTGTCACTTCAATTAAGTTTGATGCACGCAGATGGTATAACCTCACAACTTCTACAAGGAGGAGGCAATGCTCAAAGGACACAATACGAATCCACCAAAGGACATCCAAATATGATGATGATTGCATTCATGGGGAAGGCACTTATGAAGACTTATGCCACTTTAACACTAGACACATGGGGATCTAGAGGATGAAGTATGAATTAATACTGAAGCAACACAACAGACTAATGTGGCTTACCATTTCTAGATGCAACTTGGGGATAAAAATCCAAGGGAACTGTAGAATAATTAGGTAGGTTCCATGGAGAAAACTTAGAAGCCATCCTAGTGCACCATTTTCCTCAACTGCAATAATTCGATTACAGGTTGGTTTCTGTGTTTATTTTTTGGATTTCGATGAATTGTGGGCATACTTGTGGTTTCTGGATATGGTGGGTGGGAGAAAACATTTTTCCTATGGTCTGTTTGCAACCTGATGGTGTGCCTTTGCAACTGGTGCATGGATTCGACTCTTGAAGGATCATCTTGGATCGGACCTTGTTGAAGGAATGATTGTTGGCTTGACATACAAAATTCCGCATTGGTCTCAAAGAAAAAATACCTTTGGGAAGCACAAATGGCTTGTGTTTGGCCCTATTAGGTATCTTTAGGTGAAATTGGGCTACCTTCTAGTTTGAAGGCCTTCCCTGTAACAAAACTAGGTTGGAGCTCATTGATCTCAGTTTTTGGTTTAAGCATAGGCACTGAATTATGAGAGGCCACACAACTTAGTGGAAACAAAACAAAAAATGGATATTGTGGGAGGAGAAGGATTTATATGTCTCTAGGCTCAGTGCCTATTAGAATAGTATACCGAATTAGGAGACATGTTGTTGCATTTTATGTGACTTGAGCGGAAAAGAAACAGTGTGTAACCAAGCAAACCATTGACTTGGCCCCTGGAAGGGAGGGTATTGTGGGTAATAGCAAAATATATATACCTTTTCTGGAGGGATCAGATAATCATGTGGCGAGGTAAAGAGTGTGATTTTGGCACCAGCAGCCAAGAAAGGTACATTAGCTGCAAATTTAAGGAAATGGTCACTCAGTTATTGGAGAAAATGGATGCCCTGTAACTTGATATGCTAGTGATGAATATGAAATTAAAGGAGGAGATGGAGACAAATTTTAATGTGTTGGAGGAGGTCCAACCTATAAAATAAAATTCAGTTAGGCAAATGGATGAGGCAGAGTCACTTCATAAGCATATTATTGATTTGCAAGAACAATTTTATATAATGAATATCGACCTCATTGAATCTGGTACTACACATTGGCAGGAAGTGGAAAAATGTCTAGACCTCAACTAGCCACTAAAGGAGGAAGCTAACGATCTCAAATGATATATACATTGTTGCAAATTTTGTATTTTATTAGGAATTTATTTTAGGCAGTATCCATACAAGAATGTAATGAATTTTGAGAAAATATGTAGTCCCTCAGAAGTGTTAGTAGTAGTATCCATATAGGAATGTAATGAATTTTGAGAAAATATGTAGTCCCTCAGAAGTGTTAGTAGTCAATATCAAGCAAAGGTACAATATGGAGGACAAAAAAATTGTAATACATTTCCTCAATACTCGGCGTGACCAAGCATGGATATAAAATATATATACTCATTCTTGTTAAAAAAAAAAAGATAGTCGACCCACTGCCACCAAAACCGACAGTCAATCAATAACAACAAAGTCATCACAGAGCACTCAGGATTTAGTCATAAGGAAATGGCATTATAGATCACTCAGAGTTTGGTCACAAGGCAATATCATCGTGGAGCACTCAGGGTTCAGTCACAAGGAAGTCGTGCACAAAGCAAACTGGGTGGAGACTCGGGCTAATATAGGAAATCAATCTCGTTTGAGTTATGGATGGAGACTCGAAACCATCACAAGCACAGAAAGAGGAGTCATCTACTAGACAAAGACACAGCTCTGCCAAAGTATCAAGGAAGGTGAAATTGTGATAAGTGCAGTAGGTGAACAATGGATCGACCATGCCTATGATAACAGGTAAAGTGACCGAGCCGCCAAGCCAAACATGTGATCACCACTCAGTTAGATGCAAGACCAATAGGTTTGGGTCAGGACATAGTTACATGGGGGATAACAACTAAAAATATAGGTACCAATGGTGTATCGCAACATCCAGTTCATGACTCCTAGGAAGCCACCAAAAAGTTACTAGCAGGAATCGCTGCAAATCCGGGAGGTAAGCCAAAAGTGTGGTTGGGGCCCACAGGAATTTATTAGGCCAGTAGAAGAAAAATTAGTACCAACGTTATTGGCAGAGTTCAATCTTTATAAGGAGAGAGGGAGACCATACCAATCAGGGGTGTCACAACAGATTTAGGTGGCTAAAGGACTAGGAAAAACCTTTCAGTTAAGTTTTTGATTTGGAGATATCTGCAATCAGTTTCAGGTTTGAGGATAGGTTGGAAGGTGTTTATAAATTCATTCCATAGAAGGTGATGGTTTCACTAATTTTCATGGAGAATCAAGTATGTGAGTTTGATAACACCAAACTCACACCACCTACAAGTTTTCTAGATATGGCCATCCACAATCAAAATGATGTGAAAGAAAAAAATATTATATTTGATGTAGTGAAGTATATTGTAATTCCTCACCTATTTGAGAATAATATAGCAAGGGATATATGGTAGGCTATAACAAATTTATACCATAGCAATAATACCAATAGAAATATGGTGTTGAGAGAAAATATCATGAACACCAAGATGACCAAAGCAGATACAGTGACTTCTTATCGCACTAAGATCACACAACTCCATGATGAGTTGGTCATAGTTAGTGATGCAGTGACAGATGGGGAGATGGTAAGGAAGTCCCTAAATGGATTCACAAATACATGGGATCCTTTCATCTAGGGAATCGTGGTACAAGAGAAACTTCCTGATTCGAGAGGAATCTTTGTCAGGAGGTCAACACAAGAGTGATAATCAAAATCTTGTTCTTTCCAATCGAGCAATAAAGAGAAAAGGAAAAGGTTGGAGTAGCAAAAATGAGGAGACAACCTTGTAACTGAATAAGAATAATAACTTACTAAGCTCAATTGTTTTTCCTTACAAAATATGGGACACTATTCACAATGGTCAAAGAGGAAGAAGGGAAGAAAGGGTACACATTCCACTATAGCTACGTTAGAAAAATAATAGGTGGAAGAGTTTTCCAATAAGTTTGAAACTAAATTCTCATTTGTTTCCTACCTTTCCTCAAGCACCTTATTATTTGGTGCATGGATGTTGGATATTGGATCTGTTAGTGTCAGTCTTTCCAGCCTTCCTCCAGTGATCAAATATGCTCTTACAAAGTGATTTTGAAGTGTCAAGGTCAAATTTTGTCATTTCAGTGAGTCTTCAAGCAAAATTTGGTCACTAGGCATTAGGTCTAGGGTTTGCTTTCACACTTTTCAAAGTTGTCCAAATGTCGGTCCATGTCACCATTCAGCTGAGTCTATCATCATTCATAGGGTTTTCATTATCATCTCAGTGTCTAATGAGTCATTGTACACCTTGTTCATGCTTCAGTTGCGCCTAGGCAAGGTCATTTCCCTCTCCTAGGGTTTTGAAAGCTAATTTCTCTTGGACGGTCAAATCATTGGAAAAACTTGTATCCAGATGTTCATACACCTTCCCCTATCCTTCATGTACCTTATCAAATGCTTCCCATCACTGAGATCCCCCAAATTCCTCATTTTTGCACAAACCCTAGTTTCTAGCTACAACCTGGCAATTTTCTAGGTTTGGCCTGTGTTTTGCCCTTTTGGACCCCTTCCCCTCGCTCAATCTCTGAGATTCCTCTTCCCCCTGCTTCCTAACATCCCTCCCACTCCCAAAAATTTCCCCAAGAATTTAAAAGCCCCCTATCCCCTTCATTTCGCTCCATTTCGACAAAATTCCTTGTTTCACACATCGGGACAAGTCGCACTCAAATGATGTTCCAGAGCAATAAAAGATGAATTTTGGAAAACTGAGAGAGGTTTTTGTCCATAACATGCCAAAGAAGAAAAACCTCCTTCACTTTTTGCACAGGTGTCATGGTTTTAGAGAAATGTCAAAATTACAATCGTCGGATCCAAGGAGGTTGGCCAAGGCACTAAAACGGAGAAAGAGGCCCAATCCCCTCCGTATCTTGGCTGAGGCTTCACTCAATGATCAAGGAACTAAATAGCCTAGCCACAGCACAAATCCCAAGAAATTTTGAGAATTTTGGGTGAATTTTGGCATTTTTAGGCAATTTGCAGGTTTTTTCCATTAACGGGTCTCACCCCCCGCGCAACCCTTCATCATGGCAACTCCATTTGACAAAAACTCAGCATTTCCAGATTTTTCATGCAAAGTTACACATGCTCATGGATGGACTTGATATTTGGTGAAGTTTTGGACCTCCAGAAAGCCAAAAAACTAGCAAAAAATGACTTTCTGCCACTTTTTTGAACTGCAGAAAGCAGTCTTGGGAGATTTGATTTTTGATATGGCAAATGAACTCCAAATTCAAAAATTCCAGTTGGGTTGGAAAGTAGACTCACAGACCTTTCCAACAAGCCTACTCTTGCCCAATTTTGAGACCGGGAAGTGCCCCAAATATGGTCCCAAAGGCGCGTGACCCGTCAGGCAAACTTTTCCAAATTTTACTGTACAGCTCAGAAAAATGCAGTTTGACCCTGTTTGACTTTTTGGGGTGGATTATTAGGCTCTTTGATGTAATTAATGTACTTTATTGACACTTTTACTCTTATGTACCTCTTCTAGAAGATTCATTCATGAAAAAGGTGAACATTAAATGAATGAATTGGTTTCCTAGCTTATAGAGGCAAGTTGTTTTGACTGCCTAGATTTTAGTGCTCAGTTTAGAATTAGTTGAAACAGCTCCTAGAAGGATGAGCTCGACCCCTAGAGGCAAGGGAAGAGGTTGGCTTGCCTATATTATGATTTTTCTTAGTCATTTTCAGGGGTTGGAAGGTTGGACTCTTGAGGGAGAAGCTATCATTGTATTATTCATTGTATCTCTACAATTTTTGGCTAAGGAAGACCAGGGTTTTGCAGTCTTCTTTGGGATTCTTGTGGACTCATGTGTTGATGGTGTGTTTCTCAATGTACTTGTAAGCTTGTTATGTGACTCATTTCCTTTCTTTTACTTCTTCACATTAAACAAATGAAGTGTTAAAGTAAGAATTCATGCTTGCCATGCTCTGCTTTTAAGTTTGTTTAATTTCAATGTTTTCTACTGTCTAAAGAGAATTCAAAGTTATTGTTTGCTCTCTTTAGCTCTTCACCTTTCATTCCTGACCATCCCCCTCAATTAAAGGCATCAACATTGTCTCCTACCTCGCCCCAAGGAACCCCCTGCAGAAATTGTGTCCAATCCCCGCACCCAAAATTGCCCTCCCCTCAATTTGCCACCAAAAACCCTAAAAACCCCAAATTGACCCTTTTGATCAGTTTACTAGCCTAATATCAGTGTTACCCTATTGGTCATCTCATCCATTGAAGATTTTATCGAGATAGACCGGAGAGAGCCTTCTCCTGCCCCGTAGGGCTAGCTACGAGGCTAAATGGTTTGATGTTGCTTTGAGGTTTACCTTTCTCAGCCTGAGGTGAAATTTCAAGTGCTAACAGGATCCACATGATGTATGAAAGGAGCATGGGAGTTGTTCAAAAACCTAACCAAGTGGGACTCAGTATTTCAAGTGGATTTTAGTGTTGATACCAAACATGCAATGAAGGGAGTTGGGATAGTTATATTCTAACTTGATTCAAGAGACTGGTTGGAAGTAAAGGTTGTGTTATGCATGGAAAAACTCATGCATAGTTTTTTATCAATCTCTATGATAGAGAAGAAATGGTTTTGTGTAGAATTCCAAGATGGACAGGCATTGATTACACCCATGGGATCTGGCTCTAACAAGGGTTGTGTCCTTGGAGTTAGAGAGAGAAACTTGTATAGGATAAAGATACAACCTATTCAAGTAATAAAAAGAAGCAAAATAATGATAGAAAACAAGGAGTGGGTAGCTCCAAAGGTTGAGCATTTTAGAGAGAGTCAGACTTCAAGTTCAAGTGGGGAAGTGTAGTCAAAAAATTCTTCCAAATATATCAAAAAGGTATCTTGGTAAGAGATGACCTTACAAGATGTTTAGGAGTGGGAGGCTTCTAGGAACAATTCTAAAGGGAGCAAGTCTTCAACGATGATTCTAAACAAGGTGGCAAGGAAGGATTCCAATTTAGAGGGAGAAGCCATGGTAGCGAATGTAGTTCTAGGATCAGAGCCGGTTCCAAGTGGTAGAAGTACCACCCTCGCTAAGAGGGAGTGTTGATGTTTGTAACTCGGGTAGGTACTTTTGCATAGGCCTAAGGGTCTAGGCATGCAAAGGTTTCCCAAAATCTCCTTAGGAGACTTTCTAGAGTATGAATCGGTTACTATTATAACTTAGCCTAAGAATAACTTAGTAAAAGCAAATAATTAAATTATGTTGTCGATTGAGCTAAAGAAACCTAAGAAAGTAAAGTATTTACTTTAATGATTATATTTCAATCTCAATCATTGATATCAAGTGAGGCTACATCCAATCTTCGTCGAAAATCACTTTGAATATTATGGTTAGGTATTTAGCTCAATGCAAAGTTATAAAATCAAAACTAAGGAGAGGAGAAAGACACTATATAGCGGCAAAAGAATTGAGAGAAGCATCTCAGTGGTAAGTGGAGAAGGAATTCCATTTTAATATGCCCAGTCCATGAAAGGTGCAGAAGTGCGGCATATGAGATCATTAGCGGCCAAGGAGATCAAGGAAAGATCTAGGGCCTATTGTGATGGACCAGATCCAAGGTATGTTGTAATTGTATTTTCTTCATTTGGGCCATTATCCTAGGATGAGAGCCCAAATAAGTTATCATTGAGTTATTAATGAAGAACTAATTTGAATGGGCATAATATATATGTGTCACTTGTGATTGAGATTGGTTGTTCATATTATTCTTCTATTGAACAAATTTGCTAAGAATCTAGTTGTGCATTTATTCAATATCTATCATTTGCTCAGTTAATACAGTGTCGGATGTTCAAAGAGATTAACACTCTTAACATAGTTGCAAAATGGGATCGCATAAGGAGGGTGTGTTATGTCCTAAACTTCTTCTTAAATTGTAGCAAGAAAATGGTTAAGTTGACTTGTGTCTTATTCAAATGGATAAATTCGAAGTTCCACATCAGCGGGATGACTTGAGTTGTAGTTAGCAGGAGTGACATGGCCAAATCAGTGAATTTGATTTTGTAGTCTAGAAGTAGAGTTGTGCATGAGTTGATTGCTAATATCTAGAAATATAGTGGAGTTATTGTTAGTTAAACTTAGTTATATGAGCTCTAGTCATGAATAGAGTCAGTAGGAGTTCAGTTGAGTAGTTGCAATTGTTGTTAACTCATTGATCTCTCAGTTAACTAGTTGCTTTACTAAAAATAACCCTAGTCATGCATGCAATTTGAATTGCCTACTTGAGTTGGAGGAAAAGTCACATTATAATTATTAATCGTATATTATTGAGTGTGCGGGTTTTGCATTGGAGCATGTGAGCAATTCCTCTAGGATTTGTGCAAGGAAACAGGAGGAAATTTTGATTTTTTAGGAGCCAATTCCTCAGGAATTCCTAAAGGAAATAGGAGGAAGGTTGAGGCCTATTTTGGCGAAGTGTAGGTCAGAGAAGCTCAGAGAGAAGAATATTAGTATTGTAGTGCAATTTGAGCTTCAAGGATTGAAGCTGTCATTGTAATAGATCCATATTCTCATTTGATTTAATACAGAATAGAGGAGGGGTTTTTCCTAGTTGGGTTCCCCAGTAAAAACATTGTGTTCATTATGATTGAATGATTGCATGTGTTTCTATTATATGTTTTCCTGTCTGCAAATTGAGTAGAAGAAATTTGTGTCTATTGTTTTCAGTCTAAATTAATTAGCAACTGCAAATTTCAAGTTATTTCTACATGGTATCAAAGCTATTGAAGACTTCATAGAAACCAAATTCTATATCTTCTCTCAAAGAAATTTTGAATAGCATATTTTTCATAGATATCTTCTTTCGCGCAGGAACAATGTATTTCAATGGATGGAGGCTTGAGTATGTATTGGAGGGAACCTCGAATTTTTGTACTTGGAAAGACAGGATGGAAGTTGTCCTAGATGAAAATGGAGTATTAAAGTACACAAAAACTAATATTCCAAAACCACTAGATTCTAATGCACATGCACTTGCTTAGTGGAAGGAAGACACGGAAAAATCTAGGAGGATTATTATGGAGGGTGTCAAAGATCATGTGGTTTCAAATTTGCATGGCAAGGAGATTACTTTTGCAATGTGGAAAACTATCACAGGTCTATTCCAAAGCAGCAATGATATTAGGAAATTGACATAAAGAGATAAGCTCATGAACATTTGAATGGGAAAAAATGAAATTGTTGTTCAATACCTATCCATATTCACTCAGGTCAGAGATGAACTTGTAGGAGTAGGATAAAATGTGACATCATCTGAACTTGTGAGCCCATAACTCCTTGCACTTCTGAAACCCTGGCACAACTATCAAGATTTAGTTAATGGAAGAGAAAAACTACAAGATTAGGAGAAACTTTGGTCTGATTTGGTGCAAGATGAGATTAGAAGATAAGCTAGAGATGGTGTCACATACAAAGTTGAGGAGGAAGAAAACTTTTCTCTAGAAAACAAACGAAAGAAATCCAAGGGAAATAAGGCCCAAGGCAAGGCAAAATTCAGCCAAAACCATGGCAATAAGAAAGACCTCAGTAAAATTAAATGTTTTCAATGCCATGAGTATGGACATTATGCAACCAAGTGTCTACATAAGAAATCCTGTAAAAATTTTGTAGGAGCAGCAGGATGTGATGCTCTCACATCACAATTCGATTTCGATTTCACCCTCATTGCATGCATGGCTAGTACTATATGAGGCAATGTATGGTACTTAGATTTTGGTGCTTCATTTCATATGACAGGAAGTAAGGATCTCTTCAACATTCTGGAGGAGAAGGACGTACGTTACATATAGAACTTGGAGATGATGGGAGGCATAGTGCCAAAGGGATTGGAACTGTCACCTTTAAGAGGGATTCAAGCTCCCATCTTCACCTAAAGAATGTAAGGTATGTGCCTAGTCTGTAAAAAAAAAAATGTTTCTATAGTTGTACTTGAATACCGTGGATATGATGTGGTGTTTTCCAAGGGGAAATATTATCTAAATCATGTTGCTACTAGACAAGTAAAACAAATTGATGTTCGGGTTAAAAATCTCTATTATCTAGAGGTGGATGAATGTGTTGCATTGAGCGGCAAAGTAAAACATGTTCAGCGTTGAGATGTCGGAGAGGTATGGCATAGGTGCATGGGACACCTACAACATGGAGCTTTTAAAATAACGCAACAGAGCACCACTTGACTTCCAAAATGCACCCTTGATCAACAGGATGTGTGCAAGGGATTCACTATTGGAAAATATGTCAAATACTCCTTTCAGGGCTAAGATAGCAATGTTGGAGCCATCTTGGAAGGAGTTCACTTAAATGTGTGTGGACCATTTTATAAAATCTTAGTTGAAAATAACAAGTATTATATGATCTTTGTAGATGATGTTTCCCACAAATGTTGGACCTATTTTATGAAGAAGAAAGATGAGGTTTATTCAAAGTTTGTTGAATTCAAAGTCTTAGTTGAAAATGAGACTGGACATAGCATTAAATCCCTGAGAAGTGATAATGGAGGAGAGTATGTATCTAATGCCTTCAAAGATTTATGTGCCAAGGAGATTTATGTGCCAAGGAGGGTATTATAAGGGAGTTGACTACACCTCACAACCCATAGAAGCATTCTAGGAGTTGCAAGAGAAATGTTGCATGATTAGGGACTACCACTATACATGTGGGAAGAAGCATGCAATACAATTGTTTATTTCTAGAAAAGGATCCCTCACAAAATTCTTGGAATGATCACACCTAAAGAGACTTTTTCTCAGAGGAAGTTAGATGTCTCCTTTTTGGATCCATGGTCTATTGTCATGTCTCCAAAGATAGCAGAAAAAAGTTGGATCCTAGTACAGAGAGGGGGATCTTTGTAGGATACACAGAGGCACCTCAAATTTACCGGGTTTATATTCCTTCACTCAGGATGAATGTGATGAGGAGAGATGTCATATTTTATTAAGAGAATTCCATGAGAATCTCTCTAGAGCAAGAGTTGAGCATTCCACCATAGGAGGAGCTTCTAGCTCCAAAGGAGGAGCCCTAGTCAAATCCACAAGATGTTGTGGAGTAGCCACATGCTGAGGAGAAAAGAGGAGGTAGAGTGGAGGCACCCACTCACACATATCCTTCCAGAGAAGGGAGGAAAAGAACCAGGGAGGCAAACAGATTCGTGCAGGATGCTCAAGAGCATGTTGGAGCTCCTAGCTCCTTTTGCAGAAAAAGGAGATCATCAGACAGTTATACCATATATATGGCACTCATAATAGAACTGATTGATTATGAGCCTTCTTCATTTGATGAAGCAATGTGGGTAGATGCCATGGTGGAGGAGTATGACTCCATCATGAAGAATTATGCTTGGGAGGTTATTCCTAGACCTGAGGACAAATCAGTTATTTTCTCCAAGTGGGTGTATAAGGTGAAACATATAGCAGATGGAAGTGTTCAGAAGTACAAGGCTAGATTTATGGCCAAAGGATTCTCATAGGTAGAGGGAGTTGATTATGACCATACTAGCATTGGTAGAACAGTTTGGGTGGAAGATCCACCAAATGAATGTTAAGACTGCCTTCCTCAATGGAGTGGTTGAGGAATAGATCTACATTGAGAAACATGAGGGATTTGAGATTTGACAGGGAGATACATTAGTGTAGACTCTAGAGAGCCTTTTATGGTCTCAAGCAATCACGGTACACTCACATAGATTCATGTCTCAATGGATTGGGCTTCACTGAGAGTGAAGCAAATGCCAATATCTACTACATTCTCGTAGATGGAAGTATGCTCATCTTAGTCTTGTATGTAGATGATTTTATACTGAAAGAAATGAGAGGTTGATCTAGTCGTACAAGGAGGACCTTGCAAGAGAGTTCGAGATGAAGAATATGGGTTTGATTCACTACTTCCTTCGTTTGGAGGTGTGGCAGAGAGATGGAGATATATTTGTTGGTCAGGGGAAGTACATCTTCAGAGATTCCATATGCAGGATTGAAATCCCATAAACACTCCTCTAGCTACTAGCTGGAGGAAAGAGGATGATTCTATAGGAGAGATAGTAGATGGCAATATCTACAAACATTTAGTGGGGTCCTTGACATACTTGGTGAACACAAGGCCCGATATTTGTTTTGCAGTTAATCAGCTTAGTCAGTTTATGGTGGAGCCTACCAAGCTTCATTAGAAAGAAGCAAAACATGTTCCCTCAAATACCTTAGAGGCACGCTAGATTTTGGTTTATGGTACAGGAGGATTGATGGAGTGAAGCTCCAAGGCTTCAGATATGCAGATTAGGTAGGGATTCCATCAGACAAGAAGAGAACATTGAGACTTATCTTCATTGTTGGGTCAGCAACAATTTCTTGGTATAGTAGGAAACAAAGAAATGTAGCACTCAGCGCAACAAAGGTTGAGTATATGGTTGCTAGTTAAGCAGCATGCGAGGCTATTTGGATGAGGAAGATGTTAGTTGGTCTCTTTAGTTAGGGGATGGAGCCTACATTGATCCAATGTGATAATCAGAGTTGAATCAGACTCTCTAAAAATCTAGTGTTTCACGATACGTCCAAGCACATAAACATCAAGTACCAACACTTGAGAGATTGTGTGTAAAGTAGGATCATCATGTTGCAGTACATTCCCACATAGCAAGATGCAGACATTTTGACAAAGGCTTTGTCAAGAGGCAAGTTCGAATTCCATAGATGCAAGATAGGGGTGATTCATAACCCTTTTCTTGCTAATAGGGAGTGTTAAATTGTAGTAAGAAAATGATTCATTTGACTTGTGCCTTAGTCAAATGGAGAAATTTAAATTTCCACATCAGCAGGATGACTTGGGTTGCAGTTAGAAGGAGTGACATGGCCAAATCACTCAGTTAAATCAGTGAATTCGAGTTTGTAGGCTAGAAGTAGAGTTGTGCATGATTCGATTGCTAATATCTAGCAATCTAGTGGAGTTATTATTAGTTAAACTCAGTTATCTGAGCTCTAGTCATCACTAGAGTCAATAGGAGTTCAGTTGAGTAGTTGTCACTGTTGTTAACTCACTGATCTCTAAGTTAATAGTCAATTTACTAAAAATATCCCTAGTCATGCATGCAATTCGAATTGCCTAGTTGAGTTGGAGGAAAAGACACATTGTAATTATCAATTGTATACTATTGAGTGTACAGGTTTTGCATTGGAGCAGGTGAGCAATTCTTCTAGGATTTGTGCAAGGAGATAGGAGGAAAATCCTATTTTTGAGGAGCTAATTTCCTCAGGAATTGCGCAAGGAAATAGGAGGAAGGATAAGGCCTGTTTTGGCTAAGTGTTGGTCAGAGAAGGTCATAGAGCAGGAGATCAGTATTGCAGTGGAGGTTGAGCTTCAAGGATTGAAGCAGTCATTGTAATAGATCCATATTCTCATTTGATTTAATGTAAAACATAGGAGGGGTTTCTCCCAGTTGGGTTCCCTAGTAAAAATATTGTGTTCAGTGTGATTGAATGATTGCATTTGTTTCTATTGTATGTTTTCCTTTCCACAAATTGAGTAGAAGAAATTCATGTTGTCTATTATTTTCACTCTGAATTCATTAGCAGCTGCAAATTTTGAGTTATTTCTACACTTCCATCTCAACAGATGTTTCCTTGAAATTTTCTCCATCGTGGTTATGTTGGGACGCATCCATTTGAAATAATTTATGTTCTTTTCATTTATTTCCTTTTAATAAATTTTCATCACAATTACCGCAATGTCAAAGCCATTAGCACTAAGCCATTTCTCCCTAACATAACTTGTGGACCCTCAAGCATTGAAATGTGAGGAAGGTGGTAGTTGATGATATAGGAGGGTAAGGAAAAGAAAGAAAACAATATCTTTTGACCCAGACTTTTCCCACCACATGCACTTGAAGAGTTCACTGAGATGCTTCAAACCACGTAACTAGGCACTGCATCATGACTTGTGCTTTAATTTCCTCTTTGAAACTACTAATAAGAAATCTTAAGAAAAAAATAATGAGACCCTCTATGAAAATTCCCAATTTTTTAAAACCTACAATAACATCTTTAGCTATGCCAATTTGGCATAATTTGGTCAACCTACCTAAACAATAACGATCTATTTTAAAACATTTATGTGTGGTTTTCATAAACTAGCTCCAGGAAATATAACCTCCATAGGTTTTCTTATGTCATTTCCATAATTGAAATCATTCTTGATATAAGTATAACACACCCATCCAAAGTTTCATCATGTCATCAATGATTCTAGCAAGGCAAAAATAGTGTTCCATCTAGGTGACTTTAGGTAAGCAATGTCATGTATGGTTATCCAATAAGGATGTTCTAGTGTGATTCCACCCATCTAACAAGATTTCTTCTTGGGAGAGATCAACTTGATGGTCTAACCTCCCTTTCAGTTCGGGAAGACCCTCCAAAATCTTATTCACAGTCCAATGGAGGCCATCGAGTTGGTTATATTGTTTTGCTAGTTTTTGATTGATATATTTGACCAAAGTTTTCAATGATACAACATTGCCTTCCATCTATGAGGTCTCAGTTTCAATCATGAGCCCACTAAAAAAAGTTGTGAGAGAGTTGTTTCAATGCAATCAATCAACACCTCCTGAGGATTCTTTTGAGATAGTCACCAACGATTGTATGGTCGGATCCATTGTAAAATGGTTATTTGAGAGTGATACCATGATGATCAATGATGCACAAACATTGTTTTAACATAGGCCCCTTGCGAGGGTGTTATCAAGACCTAGACTTTTTGTCTGAGTCCTAGGGCTTGTAGGGTCCTAAGAATAGAGGAGTGTTAGGGGTATAATTCTCTTATATACATGTGGATTTGCAACGGTACTACTTGGGCCAATCCCTCAAGACACTAACAAGGTTATATTGCACCCTTAGTCATACTACCTAATTCCCAAGTACTAGAGAATGATCTCGAGTGTTTTTCACGACATATTATAAGAATAAGATAGTTGAAAGGCTTGTGTAAGTTAGTTTCAAGTACACATAATGGGCTTACAATATACTCAAGGGTACACGAAAGAAAATCTATATAAGGTATTGTTTGATACAGTAATACTTGAAGGGATACCAACAAGGATTACAAGGGTACCCAACCAAGTGACGCCCACTTGTATTTTGTGTGTATTCTTCTCCAACCACGTAGATTTTCCTTCCAAACAACAATCCTTGTACTATTTAAAGACATAAATTCATCTCTAAGAATTATAAAAATATAAAACTCAAGTGCATATTGGCTCAAGAAATAGTTCTAATACCACTTGTAATATACTTAACCAATGAAAATCACAAAACATGAATAATATTCTATGAAATTTAATGCCCAAAAGGAAATACAAGAAGAAATAAAATTGAACTTACAAAATATTGCCCTTGCATTAAAGAACCCCAAAAGAGACAACAATGATCACAAGGCTCATTGATGAGGCAACATCCTACAAACAGAACTTCAAATACAATAACACCACTTCACAAAACATTCCATGGCTTTCTAGATCCACAAATAGCTTCTTAATGGAAAAGACACTAAATTGTGGTTTAATCATTAATGGGCACCAACCACCAAGTGGTCTTGGTGGTCCTTGTTTAATAATGAAGACCATTTTCACATTAACTACCCATTAACTATTTAGATGCTATTGTACATTAATTAATTAACCAAAATATGAAGATTAGAGAGGACCTTAACAAATTGGCCTACAAAATTGAATGGTTGGACTCTCATCCTACACTCTTATCTTGATCTAGTGTGTGCCAAAATTTTGTATAATTTTCCTTGTGTAAATCCAAGAATCATTACCCAACATTGCTTAGATCCTAAGCAAGGTATTATGCATTGTTACATGTACCATTAAGGCAAGAAATATGTGCAATGTCAAAATGCTCCTCTGCCAATGGTCAGTGGTTAGGTCAAATGTGGCCAAATTCAAAGAAAGATTGGATTCAGCATTCCAATTCAACGGCTGCAAGTGGGATAGCATTGAAAGAGGGTCAAAGACATCATAAATTTTTGAACTGAATGGCTGCACAGCGTGAGGTTACATTCTACGAATCAGTATCAACAATAAGAAGATGAACCTCATTGGATAGTGTCATTACCAAAGAGGAGGGGGCAACTATAGTAGATTTAAATTCATAAATATTTGCCATCCTTGTGAAAAGTTGATAAAGGTTATGCCAAACAACATATAAGTGTTCTCATGTTGATGATTCAGCATTCCAAGTCAACAACTTCAAGTGGGATAGCACTAGGGAAGAGTCAAAGACATTATAAATTTATGAAATGAATGGTTGGCATAGCTTGAGGCACAAGCTGAGTCAGTATCAGCAATAAGACAAACTACACAGTGAAATGCATTTATGCTAACTCACTTGTTGGATAGTATTATTACTAGAGAAGAGTGGGGCGCTATAGCAATATTTCAATTCATAAATCATGTCATCCTTGTAAAGATGATAGAGAGATTATATCGAACAACATATAAGTGTCCTTGTGTTGATGTTGATAAAGAGTAACCAAGAAAATCAGAACAATCAAGTGGAGAAACACGACATTCTATTGGGTCATGAAAGGATCCAATGGTGAATGTAATGGCATGGTGTTAAGTCATCTTCTAAACCCAACCAAGCTAATAAGGAGAGGGATGGCTAGTCATGGGCCACTGAAAATGGTTAACATCCTTGGAGACAATATTCTTTTCACAACCATTGTCAAATCTCATCATTGTTATTTCATCTTTGATTTGATAGTGTGTGTAAAAAGGAGATCACTAGGGTGAGTAGAAAAATCTTTGAGTCATGTGCAACATATTGGAATTGAAAAATGTGGGTTTAAGAAGAGAAATGGCCTAAAAATCGTTAAGGTATTTACACAATTAGGGGTTAGTTAAGATCAACTTGATATAATGTGACTTTAAATAAAAATTGCTTCTTTAGCATGCATTAGTAGCATTGTAGCCTCATGATCCCTCCATGTTCTAGATATAGAGTAATATATTGGTTCATATTCTTCTCAATACTAACAGCTATTAATTTGTGGCCTAACACTAGATCGATTCATAATCTCTATTTAAAGAGCATGCAGGGCCATTGTTGATTATTGATTGTGAAAAACTCTTGCACAAACTTTTTTGCATTAATAAAATTGCCTCAAGTGGCCACTTTGCTAGGGCCCTGGAGTGTTTGCCTTTTAAAGGGTTTGAACCACGAAAAAATGTTGGTGTTATGATCTTTGGTCTAATTGTGTGAACAATTATCTTGTGTGGGATATCCTATTTCCCCAAACATGGTATCAAAATTCATTTGAAGAGTTGTTCCCATTGTCAATCAAAATCTTTGACCCCAAGTCGTGTTTTAAAGATCTACTATTTCCATAATGTTCTAACCCAAACAAAGTATTTCATGGCATTTAGAGTGTTGCTTTCAATTAATAACACCCTTCATTTTATATCAAAAGGTGCATGTTTGCCTTAGATATGAATGCTTTAATCAAATCCAAAGGTATACAGTCATAATGCATTTTTAAAAAAAGGTGTTCATGTTTTATTGTTTTTATTCCCAGTTTACTATTCTTTTGATAGTGAAATTTGCGCCATCTCAGCAAATCAAAAACAGAGTTGAAAGTGCTTTCTTTACTACATATGTCCTTTGTTGTACACTGTCATCTCGGAAAATCGTAAACAAAGTAAGCTAACCAAGAACTAACCTCGTCCTTTAGTTTTGGAAGAAAAATGCAAATTGTTTGATTTTTTAATAAACATTATTTCTTTTGTAAGCATGGACTTTGGGCGAAAAATAACCACTGCCTCATCCTCCATTAGTATTGTTATATATTTTGGGTTAGTCCACCTAATTAAAAGTTCATTTATTTAGTTTATTGTTTTTTAAATTACCTTTTGAAAAAGTTACTGTAAATTTAAGTTAGTTTTGTAAAGTTTTTTTCACTTTTATAAAAATGAATCAATATAAAGTAACTTTAATATTTTTTAAGCTATTTTTTACATGCAACTCTCATCTATAAAATAGCTTCATTGAAACTTGGTTCTCACTTATTTTATAAAAATGGATCATATCATAAAGTAATTTATTTGTAAAAAATGGCTTATAAGCAAAGCTAGTGAGGTAAAAGAATTGTTTCATGACAACATCCATCTTTGCATAGACCAACTATTACTACCATATAGCTCTTTGTTATTGTTAATGTCTTTTTTAAAAAGGTATAATTTTCAAATTGCAGTCCATTTTCAAAGCCTTGTTTTAAACAAATTTTTCAAGAGCTTTCCATTTCAACAGTGAAATTTTAGTTTTTGAAGTCATATTCTCAGCGTGTTTTATTATGGCTACTCCAAGTGAACTTTCACTTAATATCAACTAGTTCTCAAGAAAATATCAAAGTAAGAAAAACATATCACATTACCTTGACAAAAGAAAAATACCCCACTAACGTTGATAAGAAAGCCAAATGGAATGATAAGAATGGCGAAACATGTGGACTAATGGAAATGTCTATTTCTACCAATTTATGATTTCATGTTCAAAGAATCGATGACCCAAATGTAACCTGGAAAAAGTTGAAAAAAATATTTGATGAACTTGATATGATTAGATCTCATCAACTTGAAAATCAGATCATAACTTTAAATCCTAACGGTTTCTCATGCATTGAAGATTTTTTATCTAAGTTCAAAGCACACATTTACTTACAAATTGTCAAGTTGATCTGAAAAATGATCAATACATACATATTTTTTTCAAGCTTGGTCCTACATAATTTACTTTTGTATCTACCTTCTAAGCCATTAGAGGAGCTCTACGGGTTGTACACTAAGATCCCAATCTTGAGTCTTTCTCTCTCTAATTAGAGAGAGAGACAAGCTTTTGCATATTGAAGTGATCAGCGCTGCAGGTACATCTCACAAGGCATTAATGGCACAACAAAAATATAAATAATGGCACAACAAGATGATAAAATCAAGCATCCCAATAAACAACATTCTTGATATAATAAACATAACAAGGATCCAAAATACTCTTTAGCCAGCATCTACTCCCAATGGTGATAAAGGACTGAAATCAAAGAGTTACAAGACTAACAAGCATTCCAAATTTTGTGGGAAAGACCATCATTTAGAGTCTAAATGTTTAAAAAAAGATGAAGGCCTTTAGAAGTAAGGATGAAAAAGGACCACATCAATCTTGATAGAGAACCTCCAAGAAACAAAAGCAATGCAGCAAATATTCTTTGGGTAAAAAGAACTCCATGAACAGAACAAATGGTTCTAGGTGAGCATTGAGCCAAGAAACTAGAATGTATGCCAAGGAGACTGGATGGGCATCTGGGCCAATAAATCAGATTCAGGTAAATAGAATGACCCAGATCACTCACTCTGATACCAATTGACAAGACGAACAGCCCACCTCATTGAGAAAATTAGTCACGACAATAAAAAGAAGAAAAAAAACAGAAATAAAGAAAAGACAGGAAATAACTGAAATAGATTGCTTATCTATATTCCACCAACAAAAATCTTATATAGAGTTTACAAAAATTCTGAGTTCATTTTTATCGATAGCTCTAACCGCTCAAGAAAACTAAATAAACGACGAATTTCAATCACTAAAAAACTCACTGTACATGTCTAAAAGCTAGACACGTCTTTATTTACTTACGCTGAATATTAAATAGCCTTGATAAATGTACTTCATGGATTATGGAGAAACGTGCCCCATTGCCACTGATCAAGCTAACGTGATGTAGGCCATTATTCAAATACAAAGATGCTGAAGAATAAACCTACTAGCAATATAATATACTAGTACAGCCCCACCTTGCATAAACATTATCACTCAATAATTGACAATGATAAAGTCAGAATTAGCTGTGGCGCATGTCTACTATACGTCTAACATGCATCTCAGCGTCACCTTCCCCACATTACGTTATATTATATTTAGAAAAAACAGTCAACCACCCAAAAATAGAAACGGTCCAGATCAAAACAACCAACTATAAACTCACAGCATAACTCTTATATCTTACCATATAAGAGGTACATTACAGGATAGCCTTGAACAAAATTTAATGACCGAAAAAGAGAAAATATAAGATCGTGTCATGTTTTATCATCTTCAAAAAAGAATGGAATTGCATTTTTTGAATAATACATCGACTCCACGTTTCAAAGACGGAATATTCGATGCATAACACCACACAGATACTTCTCCAGGAAAATGAACCCGGACTTTTTCACAAGAAACTGCAAGGTAATCAATAGTTGGCAATTATTGTTGCCAGGATGAAACCAACTATGAAAGCCTATCTATCTTTTACAAAACCTTGAAAGATATACACCCCAGTATCACAAAAATATTTCTTCCGCGTAATACAATTAACATTCTCTTCTATTTCCTCAATTAAATTCCCCGACAGACTAAGATAGGTTGAAATATATACATGTACAGCTTGCTTGCCAAAAACATTACAAAAACGATTTGAAAGTGAAGGGGACAGATTTTTTGCATTATTTTCTTGTTGCCTTTCATGATCCGGTCCTATCAGCAAAACTGTTCTACTATACCTGCAATTTGCAAAGAACAGAAGATATCAGTCAGGCCCTTCCCAAAAAATAAATCATAATCTATGCATATCACATCTGCAAGCCTCTTCATATTCCGAAACATAATTTATGTATATGATATTTGTGCATGCATATCTCTTATTATATTCAGAAAAACTTGAACTACAGTGCAACTATGTTAACAGTTAAACATTCTCCTGAGCCCCATAATAAACTGCAACCATTTCGTGCATATTCCTGCATGCTGTTGTAAATTTAAATCTGCCTCCATTCCTACTCACAAATCCTGTCAGTGTAGGTCAGTTTAGAGAAAATATTTCATATTTTAGAAAATTCAGAATTTGCCAAGATAAAGCCAGTCTCCATGTCAAGCTGCATCCTTGAACAATCGAGGGTCACAATTTGGTGCCTGTGATCAGAGCGTATTATAAACGAGTTCTCTTCGAACTTTCAGTCAAAAAAGAAACAATTTTTGTATGCTGCAACCATCTTTTTCACCCATTTTCCAAAGATGTTTTTTGGGTACAAAACAAAAATTCCCATTTTTCTTTAAAATAAGCTTTAAAATACAGAAGAATCCGTAAGAAAGAATTGATTTATAGCATAAATGATTCCTCTCTATGTATCAACATGCTAGAACAAGGAAGCTTGTCAGACTCGACTCAAATTCACGAACGATTATGCAAGACCACATCATTCAGAAGTGACTGCGACATGAAAACTCTGGCACCACGATTTGGGAATAATGCAGAAAATAGAAAAACACAATATAAAATAAACAAAATTTTAGCCCAGAAATATAAGGAGACGTTTGCATTCCACGGAAAACTATCAAAACCCCTACTGATCATGCTCACCAAAAATTTAATTATATTCATGACGAACACAAAACATAAAAAAGTTGATTGCATCAAGTGCATAAATGCAAAACAATTTATACTGCCTAATGGATCATAACCATGTACCAAGAACAACTCCTCATTGAACACCTGGAGTTCAAATGGATTCCAAACTTAGGGTTTCCACTACCAACCATACTCAAAAAATCATTTAGTTCTAAGAAAGTTGATTGCATCAAGTGCATAAATGCAAAACAATTTATACTGCCTAATGGATCATAACCATGTACCAAGAACAACTCCTCATTGAACACCTGGAGTTCAAATGGATTCCAAACTTAGGGTTTCCACTACCAACCATACTCAAAAAATCATTTAGTTCTAAGAAAGAGGTTTTGTTTCTAGCAAAATTCATAGATTAGCAGTTACTAACTATAAGAAGCCATTTACAAGATGAAGCAAATACATCTTCTATAGCTGTACAAGTCGACACTAGCTGAACCAAAAGTGATGACAAAATACAAGCAAATCCAGCATCAAAACCTGAACAATAAGCGATGACAAAAGGAAGCAAATCCAGCATCATACCTACAATACAAACACAGAAGACACCTCAATAGTGGATTCTTTGTGAAATTTTGGTCAAAATAACATTATTTTACCCTGTTCTACGCATAGACAAATTAGTCTAAAAAAGGTAAACTAAAACAACTGAACCAAAAGTAATGACAAAAGATAACAAATCCAGCATAATATTTAACAGAACAAATACAGAAGATACCTTGGAACACAAACAGTTTGACAGCGACAAATTAGTCCAAGGTCAGTCAACTATTCCAAGGTCCCTCCAAGACCACTTAATTCCAAAATTAGAAGAGAGAGTAAACAAGTAAAATTAGGTGATCAAAGTCCTATAAGGTAATTGTGTAGAGATGAGAGAAAGGAACCTCCAGTGAGATGCGATAAAGATGAGATAAGATAATTTTATTAATACCAACAAATGACTACAATAGTATAGGTCAATGGAGCTAAAAACATCCAATATAGTTACATAGAGGGAATGTGAAAGAAACTCCTATGGCAACTCTATCAAACGCACATAAGGATCAGATCTAAAATATAGCTAAAATGACTCTAAAGCCAAGTTACAGGAAACGTTGGAGAAGGGTCTGTTTCCGAACGGAAACGAGGAAACTCGTACAGTACGGCCTGGAAACTCGTTTACGGCCGTACTGGCCCGTTTCTCGAGGAGGAAACGTGGCCAGTACGGCCAGAAACGCATTTCCAGGCCGTACGGTCGAGTTTCCTCTTCTAACTTGACTTTTCTTGTTATTTTTTTTATTTTTTCGCTTCTAATTTTTTATTGAGCAACTAAAATATCTTCTAGATGCTTCTCAAGTTATAAAAAAAAGAGCATTTTTTTGAGTGGGGTAGCCTAATGTTCAAGCCTATGGCCCTAGTGTTGATATGCAGTTCATGGTAATGTTAAATTCTTAAAGTGAAAGTAACATTCTCCTTTATTTTTCATTTTCATCCATGAAAAATAAAGGAGAATGTCACTTTTACTTAAATTTTTAACATTACTGTGAAATGACTCAGGATGTTTGAGAGTGGTTTCGCCCACATTGGATTTCATATGGAGAAAGTAAAATTTTAGATCTCACTCAAAATCCAACAAACTTATCTATTTTTCAGGATTTCAGGATTGCAATGTTTCCATCGGATTTTGTCATGTACGAGGGTATGGAACTTGTATTTAATCAAGAGAACCAAGCCCTCTATGCTGGGAAGACTCCCAATAATCAAGAGCATGTAGGGTATGGAACTTGTATTTACTCAAGAGCACTAAGGTCGTTCGACTATGTAGGAGGAGACTCCCAGTCAAGCACGAGACAAGAAATTAAAAATTTCCCGTGGCTGATTTTGGATATTGTTATTTTCATTATTTGATCATTCATGAGTAAATGAGATGTAAATTTAGAGACTTATAGTTTATGCATTGAAAATTGACAATTTAATCATAATGTAATAAATTAGAATGTATCATATATGCTTTATGATTGCACATATTTCTTAAATGTCCTAATCTATATATATATATATATATTGCGTTTCCCCGTTTCCAAAATTTGGGGGGGTCATGTTTCGTACTCGTGCCCATTTCGGAAACTCGTACCCATTTCCCCGTTTCGTGCAACTTAGCTCTAAAGAAAGGTACAAGTCCAGGATAATTGCTAAAAACTGAAACCATATGCAGTACAACAAACGAGAGAATGTCCATTGTCAAGTGGGAGCTATTTGCCAATGCCAAGTGAGAAGTCAGAAGCAAGGTCATTATTGGAGTCATCAACCACTGTCAAGGGGCCAATGCAATGTCAGATAATGTCCCTCAGAAAGTATACGGGGCCAAGGAGTCATGGCTACATGATCTTGGGCGAAGCACAAGGACATGGAGGTCCAACTCTCCTAGCATCAAAGGCCATAGGCAAGAAGCTCCTAATAGAACATTGGCTACTTGACCAAACCTACAGGGTAGTACTCTATGTCAAAATAGAGCTGATCCATCTATCAAACTAAAGGTATTTGCCTGAACCCCAAAGCACCATGCCTCGAGGTTCTTCAAGAGATCCATTGACCAACTATGGATCTGGAATGAAAGGTGGTGTGAATCTCCAAATGCTATTTGCTGCCACAATCTGACAGGACAGCCTTGAAGGAGTTGATCCTCTTAGAAGTCTCAATAAGGATCAGGGTACATAGAGACTACAATCTATGCCAGAGAACCTCTCTCATGAAGAGAGTGAGGCACCTTTGGTCAAGGTAGTGAAAGAAAGTGGAGAAGCAGTTCCTCAATTCCCAGTATAGGTAAATATATCTCCATCTGTTAACAAAGTGAAGAGGGTATCAGAAAAAGAGATGCATCTCCATCTTGATCCCCTTCAAGAAGCATAATTGGCATATTTTATGATTTATCATATAATAGGCTGTGGTGATCAGTGTCAACCTCAAGGCAAGGAGAAACCACCCAGAACTGACCTAAGGAGAAGCATCTAAGGTCAATTCATAAAAAAAAGTTTGATATCAAGGCCATCTTTTAACTCCAGAAACATTTTATTTTTTTTGCTCTTGTGCCTCATTGGGCTTAGATGATCCGGATTTAAACAGGAACGCAACAAATTACAGAGATAACCATAAACACAGATATGCAGCGGAAATAAAACTTCATTTCATTAATGTAAAATACTGAAATATGCTTACAAACAGAAATGGAAATAAACCAACTAGGGCGATGGTAGCTTATCTCTTAGAAGAGATGTGGCGGCTACATGCCTCTGAACTCCGTTACAATGAGGCTCAAAGGCCTATTTATTGTTGAGAAACAATGGTAAACCCTAAACATCCAAAAACCTAACCCTAGAAGATGAAACGCCAAACCGTGGGCCCTGTTAGGGTAAATTGGTACATCAACTTCCCGAGGTCGTAACTTCAGCATACAATCTCCGTTTGACGCGCACAATATCCGTTAGAAATATCTATCCAAGAACTACAACTTTGGGAAAAGCAACAACGGTCCATGGACCCATGTTGCTCCCAGATTTCCCAAAAAAACGTTGTTTAGGGCCTCAAAACGACTCCGGAAGTTCAGGGCCCGAAAAACTGCTAAAAATAGTAAATTGTGCTACAATATAGGAAACTGAAAATCTGAAAGAGACAGTTGTGAGGGTCCATGTGGGATAGGTGGGTGGCCACCCAAGATCCACCTGGATCATTCCTCGCCCCTTAAGAAGCAATGGTCCCATTGCGTTGAGTTCTTCCATCTGCTGAACTTGGTCCCTGGTGAGTTGTTCTGCACTCTCTGATGTGTCTGGCAATGGTGGGAAGCATGGTAGAGGGCAGTCCACATTGAACACTCGATGCAAGCGAAGGAATGGGGGAATGTTGTGCCATAAAGCATTGTTTCCCACAGCCTTGATAATGGTGTAAGGACCATGTCGGAGTGGTCTGAGCTTCTGATGGGCTCTTGTAAGGCATTCTTTCTACAGATGCAACCAAACTTTATCGCCCACTTGAAACTTGTGTGGTACCTAATAGTGCAATGGTGTCCCTGTGGGTGAGGAGAAGTTGTTCCTGTGTTCTTTCATGACCGTATCCCTCTGCTGCTGCTACATGGAGGAACCCTTCGCGAGGGTCATGGATGTGGCGACAATCTTCCCCTTACTTTGGGAGCGAACCAGACAGGAAATGAATTTCCTAGTCTAGGAGATGAGCTTGCTGCCTTTCTTAGCAATGATCAAAGAAGTGGTGGTAGGTGAGGCTACCTCCAATACCTTGTATAATGAATTACCCAAAGTAATAATAATAGTGCGAGGCCTTGACTCATACATAGCATGTCGCCTCCACAAGTATGGCTGTGGAGGCCTAGTAATACATCACAAACATCCAGAGGTGCAACATCACACAATACCTCATCCGTGAAGGGCTTGATGCTATTAGGAAGGCAACACTGCTGGCGGACTCGGATATCTCGTCCTTGGTGAAGCCACCGATACTGTACGGTTGTGGGTGTGGTGTACTCGGTAGGCCCAACCGCTTCACGACCTCTGCTAAAATGAGGTTCTTTTGGCTCCCACTATCAACAATGAATTGCAGTTGTGAACCCTTCACCCACATCTGTGAGTGGAAAAGACGCTCCCCCTCCTTTGGATCTTCAGGCTCATTCTTCTTGATCTTGGCGGTGGCAATAATGGCACTGGGCTCCGCATCATTGATCGCTTACCTTTGCCATTCCCATTATTGGGTTCTAACTCAAGGTCGGAACATGTATCTGATTTGAAGCCTTCAACTCGGCCACCAGTGACTGCTTGGTCTGACATTCACTTGTGTTGTGAGTGGGGCTCTTATGGAACTCACACCACTTTCTGTGTCCTTCTTCGACTTCGTGGTGTTGTTCTTTTCCTGCGGCTTCAATGGGTTGTCTTGGGTCACCTCCCCTTGGCTCTGTCCTTTGGTCTTCAAATTTGTAGATCCAAAGTCTTGCTTCTTTTGTTTAAACTTCTTCTCGATTTTGACAGCGTATCGGTACGTCGTGCCGAGCGAGAAGATGTTCAGGAACTCCATCTCGTCTTGGATGTACCTGTGTAGGCAGCCACGGTATTTGAGTACCAAATGTAGCTCAGAATCCTTGATACCCAACTGTGTGCGAAGGGTATGAAAAATGTTTGTTAACTCAGGCACATCTTGGTCCCTTCCCTGCCACAGCGTCGTACACTTTATGTATTTGTCCTCATAGCTTTTGACAGGGTAAAACTGCTCCTTGATGGCATCCCGGAAGGAATTCCAAGTGGGTGCAGCTGAAAATAATGAGCTCGTACTTTCATACTTTTGCTCGCAGTAGGTTTCCCACCAGTCCTTGACGTGGGGGGCTGCTTTGAGAAGAGCAAAAATAATCTTTTCCCAACTGGAAAAATCATGAACAGAAAAATAACCCTCTAGTAAGTTTAACCATTTACCTACAGCATCTGCGTCTATCAGACCATCAAAGATGGGGATTTCAAAATTACATTATACCTTAAAGGGTGTGGCATTTCCAGAGTAGTTGTTCGAAGTCGATGCGTCGCCTCTGGGTAGCCGCTGAAGGAGCTGGGCAAAGTTGTCCATCATCGCGTTCGCTTGTCGCTCAAGGGCTTCTTCGAGCAAGATTTTTATAGGGTCTCCTGCCCCCTCGTCTTTCTTTTCATCCGCCATGGGAGGCCATCGGGATTTGCAAGACTGGTCTTGCAAAGGTTCGACCAGTTCAAGCCTTAACTCCTTATATCCCGACCTCGTTGGGGACATGCAAAGAAAGATAGAGAAAGAGCAAACCGCTCTGATACCACTGCTCCGGATTTAAACAGGAACGCAACAAATTACAGAGATAACCATAAACACAAATATGCAACGGAAATAAAACTTCATTTCATTAATGTAAAACACTGAAATATGCTTAGAAATAGAACTGGAAATAAACCAGCTAGGGCGATAGTAGCTTATCTCTGAGAAGAGATGTGGCGGCTAACATGCCTCTGAACTCCATTATAATGAGGCTCGAAGGACTATTTATTGTTGAGAAACAATGGAAAACCCTAAACATCCAAAAACCTAACCCTAGAAGATGAAACGCCAAATTGTGGGCCCTGTTTGGGTAAATTGGTACATCAACTTCCCGAGGTTGTAACTTTGGCATACAATCTCTGTTTGACGCGCACAATATCTCGTTAGAAGATTTCCCAAAAAACGTCGTTTATGGCCTCAAAACGGCTCCAGAAGTTCAAGACCCGAAAAACTGCTCCAGAAGTTCAGGGCCCGAAAAACTGCTAAAAATAGTAAAGTGTGCTACAATTAAGGAAACTGAAAAACTAAAAGAGAGTTGTGAGGGTCCATGTGGGAGAGGTGGGTAGCCACCAACATCCACCTGGATCATTAGATGTGCTACAAAGACCCATTTTGTATTGACATCATTGTATTTGACAGTCCCATTGACCTACTTCAATGGACATTTGTTGGACATTAATAAAAAAAATCTTATCTGCCACACATTGGAAATTCAGCCAATTTTTGACCTGCAAGTCTTGGTTAAGTCAGCCAATTTTTATCGTGAGTCTCGACAAGTAAACCCATTTGCAAGTCTCATGAGTCGGACCAGTTGATTTGCCATGTATGATAAACCTGGTGAAAAGTTTCTTCAATATAATACTCAAGACAACCAATTTGTTAAAAGACAACAGCTTACTCAAGACAAGAAGCACTTTTAAGTTTTAACATAGAAAAGCAGGGGCTAAAAATATTTAACTTTCACATCTTAAACTATTACCTTCAGCAGTCTCTGTACAGAAGTGTGGTGTTTACCCTACCTCTGTCTCAGAAACTCCTCCAACATTTCGATAATAAGCTCAATGGAATTTTACATCAAGGTAATCAATATACTCTATACAAAAGTTTTAAGGCCCGCACTAATTTATATTGATTATCAGCTAGCTTGTAGTAGTCTTCCAACTCTCTCATGTCATCTGAAGGCAAATGAACTTGCAAATCATGATCATCATAACAATTGGTTCTCTCATGACCCTATGACTTAGCCCACCATGTTGATGGCAGATGACCCTTTAGCTCAGTAATCTCCTTGAGACCTCCAAACAACTCCACAGCAAGAAAAAAAATTGCATTTTCTTGAGGCACTTTCATCTCCTCTAAGCTTTTAATTGTTTATTTTCCTTTAATTCAAATTATCCATAAGATTATTCCTTGGGGACTATTCTACTCTCCCGTTTAGTCCCATTTGACAACAGGATGATGCTTCCCCTCCTCCACCTTTGATGTGAGTATAAATTCCAGCTGTTTCTTACCTCTTGGCATGGTGCTCCCTATTGCTTGGATGTAATGTCCTCTCCAAATTGATGGGCTAATGGAGGACGAAATAACCTATCCTACCCCGTAGTCTATAGTCTTGATAAAGGGGTAAAAACCCAATTTTCCCAATGTTGAGGCAACATTGTGCAAAAGTTGGGTTGGCTGGGGCTGAAAAACCCAAAAGCGGCGGTTGCACCCACAACTCCTCACATTTTGGAGCCCATATTGAAATCTATAAATAGAGAAGAGTTGAGATCAAATCAATCATCATCACATTGGATCAAATATATCCGTTTTTTTGAGTTGTGGCTCTGAGGGTTTCAAGACCCCTTTTCTCCCTACTAACTTTGGTGGTGAAAGGTTTCACCCTAGCTAGTAACTTAGTAAGCCTATTTTATCTTTTCTACTATGTTCTGGCAAGCAGGGAATATTTACTATCTGGAAAATAGAAAGGTTCTTTGGTGGAAAAAGTTGAGGCAAGGCATCCGCATTCCTCCTGAAGCTAGACAAATTGTCTGATGCAAGACAGAGACCAAATCCTGAAGTAGATTGAAACTCTAAGGCTGAATTCATGTAAGTTCTGCTTGAAACAAAATAATTTGAGGTAGGCCAATGTATCTCCTGAAGCTGGACGTCACCATTGAAGCAATTTTCTGATCCGTTCTGAGGCCATTCAGAAGGTTGGTCAAAACCTGTAGCAGACCTGAAGTCATTCAATTCATTATAAGGTAAGTGCGGAGGGGTTTCTGAGGCCACTTCCACCCTAACAAAGTCGCAATTTGTGAGAAAGGTTTGTGCACCTGTAACAGAGCTCAGATGGACCATCTGAAGCAGTTTGGAGGATTGATTTAGAACTGAACAGACCCAGAAATCCCTGAAACTGAGACGGAGGTTGGGAAGGGTCTCTGAAGGAAATCGAAAGCAAAAACAGAGCTCAATCATCAGTTCTGAGGCCATTCAGGTATACTCTCTGGAGTCCTGGACAGAACTCGAAAAGGGTTTCTTAAAAGCTGTGGATTAGTTCTAGGACAAATCAAGCTTTTTGGTTAGGGTATTGTTGCTCATTTCTGAAGTACTGTTGAATACAGAAACTGTGTGAAATTATATCGGACTTTGGAATTTGAACTATACTAGCAATGTTGAATTTGTTGAATAATTATAGCATTGTACTGAATGGTTTATTGTGTTGTTAAGAGAATAGTGTTGTTTACTAAATCTGAACAACATCAAAAAAAATTGTTGAAAACCCTAGTTACTGAAGGAGCCCTAGGGCAAAAATTTCCCTGGGATATCAGTGGTATGGTGCATCCTGCCAGCTGTGAGTATATGAGTTTTGTGTAAGGCCTAACATTATAATTTCATTCCTAGCAACATAATTCTACATAAAATCTCATGTAAAATCCATCATCATACATTATTTATAGCAGCATATTCCCTTCATATGAATTCATAGTTAAATATACCAACTTGAATGTGTTTGCAGACCTGGTTTTCTCGTATCCCGACGATCCCTAGATGACGTTGCTTCATGGGCAATTCTGAGTTGAGTGCTTCCGCTTCGAAACCAACCAATTCCTCTATGTCTATCTGGGATCAACCTCTACGGCTTCCAGACCCAAAAGACTTCAAGGTCGAAGTCTTTCAGCCCCCATGACCAAAACTCCAAGAACAGCACCTAAGCCTCGTAGGTTCTACAGTGAAATCCTGAGGCCCAAAGCTCATCCCTCAAATTTTTCTCAGTAATAATCTCTTCCCCGTAATTTACCAATTTTCCCCTCCAAAATCCCCCTTCTTCACCTCTTCAGTTTGGCTATAAAGGAAAGGTTTCTTCCCTCTAAAGAAACCTCCTCACCGCGTTTCCATATGTATATATATATATTCAAGTTAGTCTTGTCTTTTCTTTTCAAGAAGTATATTAAGTGGACTCTTAATTGTTATTTGAATCAGTCGCTTGTCCTTTGAATTAGATATTGAATGGCTTTAATTGCTATTTGAGTCGGTCAATTGCCTTTTGATTTAAATATATATACAGATATTAAATGGTTTTTAATTGTCACTTGAGCCGGTCACTCAAGTCTTGTCCATAAATTTATAAATGAACATTTAATCTTGTTTAATTGTAATAATATTTTATTATTTTAATTAAATTTTATTAATGAATCTTAACCTAATATATTTATTATATTCTTTGGTAATTAGGTTTTTAATTAATACTTTTAATAATTAATTCATTTATCCTACACTTCGACATTCTATATAATCAACTACTACGTATACTAGTGCAGTGCATGCGTACATAGCTATCATATGCATGTCTCATATGCGTGCTAATAATCATATTCCACCCGTAATTCGAGATGGGTCATTACATTTTGCATGCCTCTAGGAGATACAAGCAACGTCACAATAAGGAGAAAAAGGAACCCCCATCATTCAACCATGGGAGATAGAACCGGCCAAGGAGAACAAGATCCTGCTATCTTACTAAATGCAATAATTCATGGACAGCAAGAAATGAGTAACATGTTATCACAATATTGAACTGGCCTACACCCAAGAATTTGATCAAGTTACAAGGATTTTTCGAAATTTGTAGCTATTACTGACAATTCATCAAAGGCTTCTCCTAACTAAGCGCACCATTAACAGGTTTGAAAAAGGAAGGAGCATTCACGTGGATGGAGGAATCGGACAAGACATTCAATAAGCTCAAAGAAGTAATGAGATCATTACTTGTGCTAGCACTTCCTGACTTCAGTCAACCCTTTGGATTAGAATGTGATGCATCAAGAGAAGGAATAGGAGTGTTAATGCAAAAGGGCCATCCAATTGAATTTGAAAGTCGAAAACTCCAGGACTCAGAGAGAATTTATAAATGACAAGGAAATGCTAGCTAGCATGCATGCGTTGGCAAAATTCAAGAAATGCTTGTTGGGAAACGGGTTTGTGGTGAAGACAGACCACAACAGCTTGCATCATTTCCTGGAACAAAAGGCCTAAACAAAAGATAGCAGAAGCGGGTGAGTAAGATCCAAGCTTATGATTTTTATAATGAATATGTAGAAGGGAAGAATAATATTGTAGGTTGCACAAACCATAAAACCAACATGTTCCCTCATGGAGCTTACAGAAGACTAGAAGGCTCATCTCTCAATGGAATACCTCAAGAACAAGTTTGCCTGCGCACTAGCGGACGAACTCATTCAAGATGATAGGTACAAAATAGTCGATGATATTACTTACTATAAAGACAAGATATGCATGGTCCCTGAATCCACACTCAAGGAAAATATCTTGAAAGTTACACATGACATACCAATAACAGGACACCAGGGATTTTTCAAAACTTAACGACATAACAAGGAACAGTTTTCATGGAAAGGTCTCAAGGACGACGTGTTGAAATACGTCAAGGAACGCATGACATGTCAACAAAATAAGGTTGAGCACATGCACTCCGTCGGTTTACTTCAACCTTTACCAATTCCAAAGTAAAAATGGGAGAGCATCTCAATGGACTTCATCACAGGACTACCCAAAGCACAAGGCAAAGATTGTATCTACACTAAGGTTGACAAATTGACAAAATTCGCACATTTTTTGGCAATCCCAATTGATTATTCAACCAAACAAGTCGCAAAATTGTTCTTCGAATAAGTTTTCAGACTTCATGGACTACCTAAAAATACAATCAATGATTGGTATAGTAGATTTATGGGTGCATTTTGGCAAGAACTTTTCAGGCTAGTGGGAATAGAATTAACCCCTGACACTAGTTACCACCCAGAAACAAATGTACAAACAGAGATCACTAATAAGTGGATCAAATGGTTGTACCACAAGGAGCAATGTTACAACACCACTTATCATTTATCTATTGGGATGACACCTTTTAGAGCACTATATGGTTATGATGCACCATCCTTTATCAATAAGGCTTTGAGATAGCAACAAGAGAGCCAAGATATTCTCAGGGTACTCAAGGAAAACATGCAAGCCGCCCAAAACAGGCAAAAGATGTACGCAGACCGGCCTCGAACAGAACAAAATTTTGAGGTAGGAGACTTGGTATTTTTGAGATTGCAGCCATATAGACAATCTACAGTCAAGAAAAGTGATGCAAAAAAGTTGAAGCCAAGGTTTTATGGGCCTTACAAAGTTCTTTGAAGGATTGGCGAAGTGGCATATGAGTTGGAATTACCAAGACAGAGCAGAATTCATAACGTCTTCCGTGTATCTTGTCTCAAGAAGGTTGTCGGGCAGCAGGTCACTACTTCAATCGAATTGCCTGCCCCCCATTGGGCAAAGAAGGGCAACTAGAGTTGATCCCAGAAGCAATCATGGCAGTACGAGAAAAGACACTAAGGGGCAGAGTAATTTCAGAATATCTTATTAGATGGACAAATCTACCAGAAGAAGATGCCACATGGGAGGGAGAATGAGTTTTACAGCAGCCCAATTTGCAATTGCTTGAGGACAAGCAGTTTCAAGAAGGGGGGACTATAATGTCCTCTCAAAATTGATGGACTAATGGAGGATGAAATAGCCTATCTGACCGCGTAAGCTATAGTCTTGAATCTTCATAAAGGAGTAAAACCCCATTTTTTCCAATGTTGGAGCAACATTATGCAAAAGTTGGGTCGGTTGGGGCAGAAAAACCCAAAATTGGGGGTCGCACCCACAACTCCTCACATTTTGGAGCCCATAGTGAAATCTATAAATAGAGAGGAGTTGAGATCAAATCAATCATCATCGCATTGGATCAAATACATCTGTTTTTTGAGGGTCGACTCTGAGTATCATCTTTGGACAGAACTCGAAAAGGGTTTCTTCAAGACTGTGGATTAGTTCTAGGACAACTCGGGTTTTTTGGTTAGGGTACTGTAGCTCATTTCTCGAGTACTGTTAAATTCGGAACTGTGTGAAATTATACTGGACTGCGGAATTTGGACAATTCTGGCATTGTTGAATTTGATGAATAATTATAGCATTGTACTGAATGATTTATTGTGTTGCTAAGAGAACAGCGTTGTTTACTAAAGATTACATTTTCGTACTGATAAATCTGTGTCATTATCTGAACAAGGAAAAGGAATTTTGTTGAAAACCCTAGTTACTTAATGAGCCCCAGGGCAAACATTGCCCTAGAGTATCACACTGGACTCGAACACAATGTGTAAATGCCATCCTACTCTTAAAAACCAAATAAGAACATCCTTGGTACAAAGGCAGATTGTCCTGCATGAGTTTTTATAATCAGCTCAAATCACTAGGGAGCTTATCACTTACAGAGTGATCAATTGCCTTGGAATTCATCCAATCAATTCCTTGGTAAGAATTACCCCCCAGAAATGCCCTTATTTCCTCATCATTAATGCATGTCACTTGCCTCAGGTAACAAAGACACACATGTTGGAAAATAAATCCACAAATTAATTTCTATTCCTTCTCACATGGATAAGGTTGGCTAAGTTTAACAGCTCAAAATTATAAAAAAATGGTTTAACCTTCACTTGGATATATGATATATGAAACCTCTTTCAAGTGGGAAGTTGAGAACCTGCCAAACAATCTCCATTACATGCAGTGTTATGAAGCATCAAGAGTTCAAAGAGAGTTGTACCTAAGTTACCGGAAAAGCCTGAAGAAATTGTCGGAAACACGAATCCCGTTTCCGAAACGAAAACGAATACGATCCTTGTCTGAAACGTTGTAAAAACGTTTTTGTGCCGTTTCAAAAAATCGGAAACTTCAAATTCGGAATTGGATACATTTCCAAGTGCTTTTAATTTTTTGGGATCCGTTTCCAGATTTAAATCGTGATCGGAATCCACCCTTAAAATGTTAAAACACATGAAAATTTGTTCAAAATTTTATACAAACAGAAAAAGATAGATGTTCAAAAATACAAACAGAAGGGTTTGATTAGTGTCTTCATAAAGAGATTTATTTGAGCGATAATTTTCAATTTGGTTAAGGTTTTGTTAATTGTCATTGATTTTGCTCTTGATTTCATAAATCCCTCCAATATAACAAACCTTCTCTAGGCAATCTTTTGCCTGCATATAGTCAAGAAACCAAGCTGACATTGAGAAGATTGAAATGTTCAAATAGGTCTTGACAGAATATCCCAGTGATCCCACGGGCCTTTTAATTGTCATGCGAGGAAGATATTTGTTGCTCATAATGATGAATAGGCTCTAGTGCCTCCTTCCTTCTCCTATTGTGTCATATTTGTAAATCCTTCAATCCTATCCCAAGTTGTTCTTAAGGGGGGATGTTAGGATATTCCAACACATAGGAAATATTTTAGTATTTAACATGTTCTTGGCCTTTAAGGCCTTTGTTGAAAAACAATCTGGACATCAAATTCTTAAGCTAAGATCTGATAATGGCGGAGAATATGTTAACAACAAATTCATCAACTTTTGCACTGAGAATGGAATTCAAATGCAACATGTTAGGATATTCCGACACATAGGAAATAGTTAAGTATAACTTGGTCTAGTATAGAGTTAGGTAAAGTGTGTTTCTTTACTATGTACATTTTGTAACTTACAATCCGACGGTCACGATATGTAGTGATCCGACAGTTCATTCTCTCCTCGGTATTACCGACACTTGATCCGTGGCTTAACACCCGATTGGTCCATGATCTCTATTTAAAGAGCATGGAGGGTCATTTGTAGGTTAACCCGTCCATGAGAGAAGCTTATGTAAATTTTCATTCTTTTATTAATAAATTGCCTGAAGTGGCCGCGTTGGCTCAGGCCGTGGACTGTTTCCCTCTTTGAGGGTTTTAACCACGTCAAAAGTATTGGTGTATTGATCTGTGATCTGTTTGTGAGCGGTGTCCTTTGGTGTTCTGTCTGAGGAACTTACCCTGTAAATTCCTACATGGACCCGAAAGCACAAAGGTTGTAGCATTTTTTATTACATTACTAATGATGATGATAATATGTTGAATGTTATAATAAACACTATTGATGATGACAATGTTTATGCTGAATTGGTGATGATGATATGTTTATGTTGAATTCATGAAGATGATTATGTATTTTTAAATATTGAATCTAGATTCTAAAAGATGAATGGTAATATAAAATATATACATATACATATATATATATATATATATATATATGTGCTGTTTCCTTGCGCATCGTATCCAGATTTTTTGAAAATTTGTCGTATCCGTTTCAAACCCCATATCTGTATCTGTTTCAGTGCAACTTAGAGTTGTACATTTAAGTATGAAACTGTGAATCTGAATCTCTATGTACAGTGCTGGATGCTTAATAGTCAACCAAGGTACAATGCACAAAGGCCATTGGATAGATGCACAATGTCATCTTAGTCACAATATAAAATAAGTTTAAGCGTTCCATTCTGTTTCTCTGTCTCCATTCAAATTTTGTCTGCTAGTTTGAGTTGGACCAACAATGTGATTTATGGAACACAAAACAGCAGTAGAGAGTCAACCCCTCAAAATTTTAAATGAAGTTGTGTACACATGCCAAGTTGCTTAGCAGGTCTAAACTGTCGTAAAGTTGAAATGGGAAGTCCCCCACAAATGCTCTTACGTGTAGCAGCAGACCTCAAAATGTTGTTGAAAGAATCAGAAACAGCTGCCGTGCAAGTGCTGTTCACAGAAGTGAAAGTCATGCAAGTGCTAATGGTAAAAGCAGAAGGCACAATAAAGTGACAATATTTCTTGGCCTAATCTGACTCTACGAACAAAGGTGTCATGGAAATGGTGTCCAAATTGTTTCCTCTCACTCAAAGATAAAGCCCTATGGCCTTTGTTAACATAGGGCTAAAAAGAATACCTCAAATTGAAACAAATCCCTGAAAATTAAACCCCCAAGTACATATAGGTTCTAGTGATTTCACTCTAGTACGCTATATAAAAGAAATGATGATCTCAGTATGTTGAGAAGCGTAGCTCGAGCAAGAACTTACATAGGTTCAATATGAACATGAAGGAAGTGGTTCTAAACATTTCAATGGTGGCCACCTCAAAAAGATGATCAGTAATTCTATCGTGTAATCGCATTTGAAAAATAAAATAAAATAAAGTTTAATATTTTGAAGTCCAGGAGTCTTAGGAATCTAAATGAAATGTTTTAAAAGTTCTAAAACATTAGTGACTTCAATTAGGATTTAATCTTAACTGTACATCTTATGATTAAGATAGGCAGCAACTAGAATTTAAGGGATCAGTTATCTCTCAAAGCATAAACAAGACAAGAGAGATACACACATATGAGAAGACAACAAGAGAACTGGAAGAGGGCACAGTGCATTCAAGAAGAAGAGAAGCAGATTGCTGAAGTGCCCACCAAGTACAGCAAGTAGTAGAGTTTGTACCACTTCTATAGTAGTCCTTTCTTCGTACTGTACACCCTCAGATCTGGCCATACATTGTTGTTTGATGTGGATTTTATTGACTGTACAGCTGCTGGTTCAAACTTCAAAGCAGGATGAAAAGTCCCTATGAGCAGCAGCTACTGGTTCAAAGCTGATTTGAAAGAGGAATCACTGTGTATGTGTTTTATTTATCACTGTGTATGAGTTTTATTTCTTCTCTTGTTCATTTTCAGCTATTTGTGTGATTGTTGCAACGTTCAGAATATTAATTTGCTGCTGTTAAATAAATTATGTTTGAGCAATTTAACGTGAGAACATTAGGAAAAAATCACCTAGCCTTGAAAAAATTTACGGAGTGAATGTTCTTTAACCCATTGAAAATCATAACCTTGGTTGTTCATAAGCTGATCATCAATTGTGAAAGATCATAGAAAAGAACCAATGCATCCAATTGCCTATGCAGGTCCTTTGGGATAAAGCCAAGCATTGACAAAATGCAAAAAAAAAGATTAAAAACTAGTAAAGAAGGCACCCATCGCCATCCTAGATATGCTCATGAAGTACTCCAACTCATCAATGTAAATTCCAAACAATGTGGGAGACATGCAGCACCCCTATTTTAGCCAATAGTGCTCTTCATAAAGTCCAGAAACCCATGTGTTGTACAAATATTGCCAAGGGCATACTCATAAAGACACCTACTGGAGGTCAAAAGGATGCAAAATTGCCAGTGCCTTTGAGCCTCTATAATGGGGCCTCTCATGAGCAATTTCTAATAGTATACAAAGGGATACTAGTGTCAGGCCAGGTACTGGTAACTCCACGAATTGTTGTTCCAGTGTCTCTTCATCTTTTTATTCTCATATTTACAATATCTTCCTAATCCCTAAAGATTAGGTGTCAACATTCCCCCCTTTAATCTAAAGAGATGTTGATGAGTCTAACCATCATTCTAAATCTTTCAAACTTTTTCTCTTCCAAGCACTTTGGTGAAAATGTCTGCAATCTGCTCAAATCAAATGATATTTTGTATTTATATGCTTGGTTCGATCATGGAACTTAGGCCTCTTAGCCATTTTTATTGCATAAGTATTGTCAATCAAAAGAGTAGAATGCATTTGTTTCTCCTGCAAATCTTCAAAACTTTTCCTAAGCCACACAATCTCCTTCATTGCTTCTGCAGCTGCCACATTTCATGCCTCTGTTGTGGAATCCGTTGGAACAGACTATTTGCATGACCTCTAGGAGATAGCTACTTATCCAAGGCTCATAACATAACCTGAAGTAGATACTCCATTTTATTTATATCCATCAAAATCTGAATCAGATTATCCAATCAAGTTGAAGTCATCCACCTGTGTATACTGGAATCCAAAGTCTTGAATTCCCTTCAAGTACCTTAGAACTCTTTTTGCAGCAAACCAACAACCCTTACAAGGTTTTTTCATAAACTCGGAAAGGATTCCAACAGCAAATCAAATGTTTGGTCTGGTAGTAGTGAGGTAGTTAAGACTTCCTACGAGTTGCCTGTACTTTGTTGCATCCTCAAATTCATTTCCTTCTTCGAATGTGAGCTTTAAATTCTATTCCATTGGAGTGGTCAAAGGATTGCATTCAGCCATGTCAAATTTGTTCAACAAATGTCCAATGTACTTCTTTTGAGAAATGAATATGAACTTCTGAGGTTGGGTTACTTCGATACCCAGATAGTAGTGATCATATCCCAAATTTGTCATTTCAAAACTTTCTTCAATTCTTTTTTATGGATGCAATATAATTTTCATTGTTCCCTATCATCAATAGATCATCTACATACACCACAAGATAGACAATTGTTTTGCCAACTTTCTTGAAAAATAAAGTTGCATCATCAAGATCATAGTGTTTGAAATTTAGTTTCAAAAGATTCCCAATAAATTTCTCTTACCAGGCTCGTGGTGATTGCTTGAGGCCATACAAGGATTTGATAAGCTTGCATACTTTGTGCTCATGTCCCTTCACAACAAATCCTTCTGGTTGAGACATAAAAATATTTTCTTTCAAATCTCCATTCAAGAAAGCAGTTTTGACATCCATTTGATGGACTTTCCATCTCTTCTGAGCTGCCAATGCAAAGAGAGTCTGAATGGTAGCCCATTTTGTTGTGGGGGCAAAAGTCTCCTCATAATCGACCACTTCCTTTTGTGCAAAACATTTTGCCGCGGGCCTTGCTTTATGCTTGTCAAGTGAGCCATTTGCTTTATACTTATTCTTTAAGACCCACTTGCAACCAATCGGTTTGGCCCCACATGGAAGGTCCACCAACTTCCAAGTTCCATTCTTTATCATAGCATCATACTCTTTCTGCATTCCTTCTTTCTGTTCATCATGAGGAGCAACTTAAGGAAGTTGGTTCAAACTATGTAGACAAATTTAATTCACAATCATTAGAAACATCCATATCAATAGTTGAATCAGAATCGTCTACATCACCTTCATTCTGACTAATAGAACTTCATGTTCTTGTCTTTCGAACCTCATCAGGATGAACACTTTCAATTGTCTTAGTGAGCCATTTTGGAGAACCTTTCTAAGATGGCCTAGGTTGTTCAACAGACTAAGATGAAGTTGAATCAAGATTCAGCCTTCCAATTCTCTCAATCACATCACTTGAAGTGTCTTCTTGATCAGTGGTTGGAGCTTTATGAGGGGGAGAGAATATTTCAGAAGGAGATTCCACAGACTGATCCAGTATAGGAATCCCCCCTTCAAGATGTAGAATCTCATTATCAAATTCCTGAAAAGATTTTGCATGCCCGAATTTGTCCAAGTGATCAAGTTGTCGCTCAACAGCATTGTCAGTCTTGGAGTATTCAAGAAAAATTAGATCTATAGACAATATAAATTTCTTATTTACTTCATCATAGAGACAATATGCTTTGGAGGTATTCAAGCACCCCTAGAAAATACACTTTCGACTCCTTGCACCAAGTTTGTTTCTCTGTTCCTTAGGTATCAAGGCATAACAGGTGGAACCAAAAACCCTGAGATGCCTCACTGAAGGAATGTGGCCATACCACATTTCATAGGGAGTCTTTTTCTTAAGAGCATGGGATGGACATATGTTTTTTATATAAACAACACATAGAACTACATCATCCCAAAGCATCAGCGTAACATTTTTGAAAAACATCATTGAACGTACCATATTTAAGATTGTCCTGTTCATTCTTTCGGCTACACCATTTTGTTGAGGATTATAAGGCACAGTTGTTTGATGTTGGATCCCATGTTGGCGAAGATAGTTTTCAAATTCATTTGAAGTATATTCTTTTCCATTATCAGTACGAATAGAGCCAATATGAGATTGTGTATTACTTTCAATCCATGCATCAATATTTTTGAAAGTTCAAAAGCTTTAGATTTGTTCTTCAACAGATACACCCAACACATTCTAGTGTAGTCATCAATAAAAATCATCATGTATTTACTTCCATTTGCAGAAGGAACAAGCATAGAGCCACACAAGTCAGAATGAACTAGTTCAAGCTTTCTATGTGCTCTAGAATGAGAATCATGAAATCATTGTGTATTGTGTTTTCCTAAGATACAAGCAACACATTGCTTAAGTTTCCTAAGAATGGTGGGCAAACCAGTAACACCATTTCTCTTCAATAAACAAAGACTACCATAGTTCGATGTCCAAATCTAGCATGCCATAAGATACTGGATGGTAGTGTACCTTCATCATACTAAGAACTATATGCAAAGTTTTGTGCACGAGTAGAGGTTCCTTGCAGCGTCGAGAGTCTTTCTTCTTCTATCCCAAGCATGACAAGTAAGTTGTCTGATGCTTTTCTTACCTCAATCTTGCCATCAAACATCTGAATGGAGTGCCCTTGCTAGCATGTGAACCAAGGACAACAAGTTTCTTCGCAACTCTAGGAGGTAAGGAACATCATGAAGAAGAAAGTCAAGGAGACTAGGCAGTTTGAGCCTGAGTACCAAGTCCAGATGGCTTGAGTTTCGATTTGTCTACAAAGTAGACTACTCCATCTACATTGTCACTGAATTCTTCAAAGAAATCTCTTTGAAAGGTCATGTAGCAAGTTGCTCCTAAATCAAGCAACCATGCATCTTTCCACGAAGCAAGTGAAGCATTAAAACAAATCGTCAGTTACTCCAACATTGCAATGTGCCACGTCAAGTCTCACTAGCACAACCAATTGAGGATGGGCCTCGTCAGCAAGACGAACCAAGATCAAACCTCACGGGGGTGGTTGTGCCCTGTGCTAGGGGGAGGAAACATGCTAAAAAAATCCAGTTAGCTCAGGGTTGGTGTGGCCCAGGCCGAGTGCCATCCCCTTGGATTTCGTGCCTAGAACTATGGCCTGCTCAAACAAAAATCCTCCACCCAAAACCGCACCAAAACAAGTCAACGCTTGGTCAACGCAAGTCAAAACAACCTCTGCAATTTCGATAGACTTTGGTCAATGGCTAAAACAAAAAAAACCCTTCCTTTCCTTCGCATGTGTGGAGAGAAGCCTATCAATTTCGTACTCAATCAAATGTAGGAGAGAGAAGTTTGTGAGTGAGTGAAGTGTCCAAATGAGGAGGCACCATGTATTTATATGCAAATGTTGAGGATGAATAGACATGACTGTTGGGCTTCTGAGCCTACATGATTATGCTAGCCAACCCTTGACAATTTGTCCATAATCAAAATAAATTCGTAATTTCACTTGTACATGTCAGAATGGGATGATCTTTAGATCATTCCTACACCTCTCAGAGAGAGGAATCCAATAAAAATATGAGTTGCCTCATATGAGTTGTCCAATGTGAAGTTTGGCCCTAGTTTCCAAATTTAACACTCCCTCTCAACTAGGGAGAACTTCACCTGCAAAACTATCTGACAATTTGTACCATCACTATCTCTGCTCTGCTCTGCTGAACTATGAAGAAAGAAGAAATGATCGAGAATGTATCATACCATTCTCCACTGACCCGAAGTCAATTTCCATTGATCCCAAATCAATATCAACATCCTAGCATAGGGAGTACGGTAGTACACGACGTGTCCATCAGTAGTACTATGGTGCCTATCCTCATTTCCCTACTCATTGACCAGATGAGAGGTACTTCCCATGAGTCTCGCACTGCATGGGTAGGATGTGCTGGCAGGGGAAGGTGAACCACTCATCCTATGCATATCTCAACATGGGGTATCACAAGGGAAGGTGAACCACTCACCCTATACATTGCGCACCATTAGGGAAAGGTGAACCACTCACCCTATGGTCGTTCATCACTCCAAGAAGTACCCCAAGCCCCGCGGAGCTCCCAGAGCTCAACATCCATCTCATACGGGACCGTCATAAGAGGGTCTCTCCACAACTCCAAGTCGTTCACGAAAGGATAAGAATTTAATGTTCCCCAAGGGCTTCGTAAGAATATCGGCGACATGATCATCAGTCCCAATGTGTTGGAGCCTTATTGCTCTCTGTTGTACCATATCCCAAATAAAGTGGTACTTGATTAATCCGGATTTAAACAGGAACGCAACAAATTACAGAGAAACCATAAATACAGAGATGCAGTAGAAATAATACTTCGTTTCATTAATGTAAAATATTGAAATATGCTTACAAACAGAAATGGAAATAAACTATCTCGAGCGATGGTAGCTTATCTCTAAGGAGAGATGTGGTGGCTACATGCCTCTGAATTGTCTTACAATGAGGCTCGAAGGCCTATTTATTGTTGAGAAACAATGGAAAACGCTAAACATCCAAAAACCTAACCCTAGAAGATGAAGCGTCAAACAATGGGCCCCGTTTTGGGTAAATTGGTAAATCAACTTCCCGGGGTCGTAACTTTGGTATACAATCTTCGTTTGACGCACACAACACCTCGTTAGAAAGATCTATTCAAGGACTACAACTTTTGAGTGAGCAACATCAGTCCATGGACCATGTTGCTCCCAGTTTTCCCAAAAAATGTCATTTAAGGCCTCAAAACAACTCTGAAAGTTCAAGACCCGAAAAAACTTTAAAAATAGTAAATTGTGCTACAATTAAAGAAACTAAAAAACTGAAAGAGACAATTGTGGGTGTCCAAGTGGGATAGGCAGGTGGCCACCAACATCCACCTGGATCATTCCTCCCCCATTAGGAAGCAATGGTCCCCATTACATTGAGTTCCTCCATGAGATGAGGAAACTTCTGCTGAACTTGGTCCCTGGTGAGTTGTTCTGCAACCTCTGATGTGTCCAGTAATGGTGGGAAGCATGTTCGAGGGCGGTCCACATTGAACACTCGGTGCAAGCGGAGGAATGGGGGAATGATGTGCTCTAAAGCATTGTTTCCCACAGCCTTGGTAATGGTGTAAGGACCATATCAGAGTGGTATGAGCTTCCGATGGGCTCTCGTAAAGCATTCTTTCTGCATATGCAACCAAACTTTGTTGCCCACTTGAAACTTGTGTGGTACATGATGTTGATCATGTCGTTGCTTATACTTGGCATTTCCCATAATGGAGCGGCGATATATCAACCCGTTGGGTAAATGTTCTCTGGGAGTTTGATCGAATGAATGCTTGACCTGACAGTGCAACGATACCCCTGTGGGTGAGGAGAAGATGTTCCTGTATTCTTTCATGATCGTATCCACCTGCTTTTGTTGCATGGAGGAACCCTTCCCAGGTGTCATGGATGTGGCTATGATCTTCCCCTTACTTTGAGGGCGAACCAGACAGAAAATAAATTTCCTAGTCTAGGAGATGATCTTACTGCCTTTCTTAGCAGAGATCAAAGAAGTGGCGGTAGGTGGAGCTACCTTCGGTATCCTGTATAATGTATTACACTAAGAAATAATAACAGCGCGGGGACTTGACTCATACACAGCATGTTGTTTCCACAAGTATTGTTGGCCTAATAATACATCACAAACATCAAGCGATGCAACATCACACAATACCTCATCTATGAAGGGCTTGATGTTATAGGAAAGGCGGCACTGTTGGCGGACTCGGAGATCTCGTCCTTGGTGAAGCCACCCGATGTTGTACAGTTGCGGGTGTGGTATGGTTGGTAGTCCCAACCGCTTCACGACCTCTGCTGAAATGAGGTTCTTTTGGCCACCACTATTGACAATGAATTGCAATGGCGAACCCTTCACCCACATTTGTGAGTGGAAAAGACGCTCCCCCTCCTCTGGATCTTAGGGCTCATTCTTCTAGACCTTGGCGGTGGCAAAAGTGGCGATGGGCCCCGCATCAATGATTTGCTTCCCTTTGTCATTCCCCTTGTCAGTATCTAACTCAGGGTCAAAACATGCATCTAATTCTGAAGCCTTCAACTCGGCCACCAGCGACTGCTTGGTCTGACACTCACTCGTGTTGTGAGTGGGGCTCTTATGGAACTCACACCACTTTCCTGTGTCCTTCTTTGACTTCGTGGTGTTGTTCTTTTCTTGTGGCTTCGTGTCTTGGGCCACACCATCTTGGCTTTGTGCTTGGTTCTGCGGTTTGGGGAAGCCTTTCACTTGCTTCGGATTCGCGAATCCAAAGTCTCGCTTCTTCTGTTTAACCTTCTGCTCAATATTGACAACGTATCGATACGCTGTGCCAAGCGAGATGTCCAGGAACTCCATCTCATCCTGGATGTACCTGTGTAGGCAGCCACGGTATTTGAGTACCAAATGCAACTCAGAATCCTTGATACCCAACTTTGTGCGAAGGGTATGAAAAATATTGGTGAACTCTGGCACGTCTTGGTCCCTTCCCTGCCGCAGCGTAGTCCACTTTATGTATTTGTCCTCATAGCTCCTGACAGGGTAGTACTGCTACTTGATGGCATCCAGGAATGAATTCCAAGTGGGTGCGGTTGAAAATAGTGAACCTGTACTTTCATCCTTCTACTCGTAGTAGGTTTCCCACTAGTCCTTGACATGGGGGGCTGCTTTGAGAAGTGCAAAAGTGATATTTTCTCGGCTGGAAAAATCATGAACAGAAAAATAACCATCTAGCATATTTAAGCATTTATCTACGACATTTTCGTTTATCTGACACTCGAATATGGGAATTTCAAAGTTAACTTGTACCTTAAAGGGTGTGACATTTCGAGAGTAGCTGTTGGAAGCAGATGTGTCACCCTTGGGGTAGCTGCTGAAGGATTTGGGCAAAGTTTTCCATCATCGCCTTCCTTTGTCGCTCGAGAGCTTCTTCGAGCAAGATTTTGATAGGATCTCCTGCCCCTCGTCTTTCTTTTCATCTGCCATGGGAGGCCATCGAGATTTGCAGGGCTAGTCTTGCAAAGGTTCGACCAGTTCAAGCCCTAACTCCTTATATCCGACCTAGTTGGGGACATGCAAAGAAAAACAGAGAAAAATCAAACTGCTCTGACACCACTGTAGGAACGCAACAAATTACAGAGATAACCATAAATACAGAGATGCAGCAGAAATAATACTTCATTTCATTAATGTAAAATACTGAAATATGCTTACAAACAGAAATGGAAATAAACTAGCCCGGGCGATGGTAGCTTATCTCTGAGGAGAGATGTGGCGGCTACATGCCTCTGAACTGTCTTACAATAAGGCTCGAAGGCCTATTTATTGTTGAGAAACAATGGAAAACCCTAAATATCCAAAAATCTAACACTAGGAGATGAAGCACCAAACAATGGGCCCTGTTTTGGGTAAATTGGTACATCAACTTCCCGAGGTCATAACTTTGGCATACGACCTCTGTTTGACACGCGATACCTCGTTAGAAAGATCTATCTGAGGACTACAACTTTTGAGTGAGCAACATCGATCCATGGACCCATGTTGCTCCTAGTTTTCCAAAACAAAATGTCGTTCAGGGCCTCAAAACAGCTCCGAAAGTTCACGACCCGAAAAACTGCTAGAAATAGCAAGTTGTGCTACAATTAAGGAAACTGAAAAACTGAAAGAGACGGTTGTGGGGGTCCAAGTGGGATAGGCAGGTGGCCACCAACATCCGCTTGGATCACTGATATCAATATGCTTGGAGCGGTCGTGAAACACACAATTCTCTGAAAGACGAATTCCACTCTAGTTGTTGCAAAAGATCACGGTGGTATCCAACACATGTCTAGACTCTAAACAGCTCACTAAAGAGCTTCCTCAACCAAATAGCTTCACAGGAGGCCAAACTAGCAACACTGTATTCAACCTCAGCGGTGCTCAGGGCAACCGACTTCTACTTCCTACTCATCCATGATATCGAAGCAAAACCTAGAAAGAAGCAACATCAAGATGTGCTTTTACGATCCACCACACTGCCAACCCAATCTGCATTAGAGTAACCATGGAGCCTCACATTCCTGGAAGTGTATCTCAATCCATAAGTGATTGTGCCCCGAAGATATATCAAGAGATTCTTGGCAGCAATCCAGTATGTGATGAGGCTCGACCATAAATTGGCTCAATGTATTCACTGCAAAACATATGTTTGGGCCGGAGTTCACCAAGAACATCATGGCCCCCACGAGTTGATGATACTCAGAAGGATTTCCCAAATCGGGCCCAGCAGCACTACCGCATAACTTCTTGAGGTTACGTTCCATCGAAGTAGTCACAGACTTGCAGTGCACCATCCCAAATGTTTCAAGTATCTTCACAATATACTTTCCTTGAGAAAGGAAAATCTCGCCTGGCTTTTGCCAGACCTCCAACGCTAGGAAGTAATGCATCAATCCTAGGTCCTTCATCTCGAATTCGGAAGTCAACTCCCTCTTACATTGATGAATAAGAGGGTCAGCACCTATCAGAAAGAGATCGTCCACATAGAGTACCAAGTTGAGAGGTCTATCATTCTTAACCTTAAAGTAAAGGTTCAGATCAACTTCACTTCTTGTAAATACCAGCTTCATTAGATAGCTATCGATCCTCTCATACAAAGCCCGGGGTGGTTGCTTCAACCAATGGAGGGCTTTCTTCAATCTGCATACATGTGTTTGACGATCTTGAACTTCAAACCCCTTAGGTTGTTCTACATAGACTTCCTCCTTAAATGAACCATGCAAGAAGGCAGTCTTCACACTCATCTGATGTAGATTCCATCCTTGCGAGGAAACAAGGGCTATAATTGAAAAGATGGTGGTGTAGTGGGCAACCGGTGCAAATATCTCATAATTATCTACACCTTTCTTTTGAGAGAAGCCTCGAGCAACAAATCTAGCCTTGAGCTTTTCAGCACTTCCATCAGCTCCATGCTTGATCTTGAATAGCCATTTCGAGTTGACAATGGAATTGTCCTTAGGTCTAGGGACCACATCCCAGACATCATTCTTCATAATCGACTCATACTCTTCGTCCATTGCATCCTTCGAAACTTGGTGTTTGGCAGCTTCTTTGAATGTGTAAGGCTCAGATTGAACAATGGTGCTCATAGCAGTTAAGTACCCTTGGTACCTATTCAGCGTCTTGTTTTCACGAAATGTCCCCCTAGGTGCAACATGTCTCTAGGCATCTTTGAGAGTCTTCCTAAACCATGAGGGTCTCCTTTTCGAGGAGGAGGGCTCATGAGGGGCTGGATCAATGGGATCCATTGGTCCTTCAACATCGGGCATCAGCTCATCCTACAGTTCTCCCTGCTTTCCAAAATCTGCTTCTTTGTCCTTTCTTGGAAGAGGAAGGTTACTAATCTTCCCAAGGGCAGCATCCTCATCGAAAGTGACATCATGAGTTATCTCCACTTCTCTTTGACCAGGCACATAGTTTCTATATGCCTTAGAAGTTTCACTGCAACCCACAAATGTTCCTTTCTACCCAAAAGCATCCATTTTGCTTCTCTTTTCTTTTGGCACATGAAAATATATGGGGCTACCAAAAATTCTAAACTGAGAAACATCAGGTTCTTACCGGTGAAAACTTCTTCGGTAGTTTTGGAGTCCAATGCTTGATGAGGGCATCTATTTTGAACATACTTGGTGATGTTTGCAGCTTTGGCCCATAAGAACTTCGAAAGGCTTTGATTTTGAAGCATGGCACGAGAGGCTTATACAATAGAACGGTTCTTCCTTTCAGCGACACCATTTTGCTCAGGAGTATATGCGGTAGTAGTCTCCCTCTTAATGCCAACTTCTCTACAATAAACTTTGAACTCGTTTGATTCGTATTCGGTTCCATTATCCATCCTCAAGATTTTGATCTTCTTCCCGGTTTGATTTTCGACCAAAGCTTTGAAAGAAAAGAACCATGAGAGTACTTCGTCCTTCCTTTTCAAGAAATACATCCAAGTCTTGCAAGAGAAGTCATCCATAACGATAGCATAATATAAGTATCCTCCCAATGAGTTCACGGGTATTGCACCAAATAGATCAGAATGAATCAATTGCAATATGTCAATAGTCTTGCTATCACTTGAGGGGAATGGTCCCCTTGTATGCTTTCCTTCAACACACCCTTTGACAAACACCTTCATGTTCTACTTTAAATTTGGGCATACCTGTGACCATCTTCCTCACATCGAGTAGAACCTTATAATGTAGATGAGCAAACCTCTGGTGCCATAATTCGGATTGAAGTAATGTGTCGCAAGACATAGCTCCCAATGGGCTTCCTTCAATTTGATATAGGTTATCAACCCTGAAGCCCAGTGTAAATGCATCTTTGAAATTTTTATTCAACACACGTACCTTTCCATCGATGAATGCCACCTTGAAGCCTTTGTCCTCCATCGTCGAGATAGATATCAGGTTCTTCTTTAAATCAGGTACATATAGTACTTCTTGTAGATGAATGGTGTTACCCTGATTCAATTGAAAAGTAACATTCCCAACTCCCTTCACGGGATAGGTGGCATTGTCTCCAAGGATAATTTCTAAATTTGTATCCCTTTCAATCAGATTTGAAAGAGCTTGCTTATACCCGATGAAGTGCCTTGAGGAACCACTATCAATCAACCAATTTCCTAAAGTATCTGAAGGAGATGCAGTAGAAAGGGAAAATATAAGATAGAATTCCTTTTGTTTGTTATCAACAACATTAGATTCATCATACCTAGTGTTTCTTGATCTCTTGGGAGGGCGACCATTTCCTTGATGAGAAGCAGGAGCATTCCTTTTTCCTTGTTTGTTGAATCTGCCATTCCTTTGATTGTTGTTACCCCTGAAATTGTTGTTATTGTGGTCGTCATCATCATGAGGTGTATCCCTTCTATTAGGACACTCCCTAGAATAGTGACCAAACTTGTTGCAAATGAAGCATCTTCCCTTCCTTCCATTTTTGAAACCCGCCCTTCTTGGAAATTGCTTCTTTGAACCTGCATTGTTCTTCTTTTTAGCATGAGTTGAGAATGTAGTAGGATCATTCCTATTTGAAGGCATATCTAGTTCCATCATACTTGTTTCTTCTTGAGAAGATCTAGTCAGCGATTCTTCAAAACCTAAAATCCTGTCGTTGTTAAGAATAGTAGTGTTGAACACGTGCCATTCTTGAGGGAGTCCTCCAAGAGAAATGAGGGTCATCTCCCTATTAGCAATAGCTTCTCCAATAGAAAGAAGATCATTGTTTATCTCAGTAATCCTCATGAAGTAGGATTGAATATCTTCATTTCTTCCTTTCTTTATATCCTTCAGCTTGTTCTTGAGGAAAAGAATTTGATTTGCATTGCTAGATTTGAACATGCCAACCAACCTGTCATATATCTCCTTTGATGTGTTCAAATCGAAAATGTAAGCAACTAAATGCTTATGAATAGAATCCTTGATGATCTTCTTGGCTTTGACTTCACCCTTCTTGTACTTGGTCTTAGCAGTAGCTGGTGCATTAGAAGGAGGTTCTGAAATCTTTCCCTGCACATAATCCATCACATCTTGCTCTTCTAATGTCAAATCAAGAGATATCTTCCATGTATGATAATCAGACTTATCAGGAAGCTTGTCATCAAACTTGAAGTAGGATGTGGAAACCATTGAATCTTGTCTTTGATCAGTGATTGCTCTTCTCACCCTTGCTTGGGCTTTGTCTTCACCTCAACTCCGATACCATGTTAATTTTAGGATAACAATGGTATGTTTTATGCCTTGAGCAATTTTACTTCAATTTCTTTATTAGCCCAATATCAATATCCAATTTAGCAATCACATCAACATGATAGTAAAATGCATATAGAACATAGACAATAACAGTAGAAGACTAGCCAAGACAAGAGGACAAGATATGGTACCAACCAAGAACAAACCCCAATGTGGGGAAACTGGTCAACAAGGCATGATTCTTCCTCAAGTCACCTTGGTCAAACCCAGTTAGCTTCAGCCTCCAATAACAAGTCTAATTAGCCCAAAAACAGTGCGAAAAAGTCCAGTCAAACCTGGTCAAAAAGGTCAACGCTGCAACCAACCCTAGCACAGCCAACATTGGTCAAACAAGAGTCCAAGTTGCCTCAGATTTCGTGCCTCACAACAATAGAGTATGGAGCGAGGGAGTTCAGCTCGACAAAAAGTTAAGAAACGCACATTCAACAAAAGGAATAGGGGTTACTGTAAGGTTGCATATAAAGGGAAGAAAATCTCAGCTAGTCAAAGTCTGCCATAATAGAACCCCCACTATCGGAGAGGCACTTTAAGTGGCATGAATTTAAGGAAGCGAGGGAGGTTGTTCAAGATCATGACTTCCTTGCATGAGCCATGATTGTCCTCGCATGTGCCACGTCTTCTTTTGTTTTTGATCAAGACTTATCTTGCATGGTTCGTGACTATCCTTGCATGTACCATGACTTTCCCTGTGTGCAACGTAATTTTCCTCCCATGGGCTACAACTTTCCTTGCACCACCATACATGTCCTTGCATGGTTCGTGATTGTCCTTGCATGGGCTGAAAGTTTCCACACTCTCGCTTCAACCCTGAAGGTTGGATTTCCACTTGATGACTGACTTTCCTTCGTAGTCTCCCTCTAAAAGCCAAACTCCCTCTTAGGGTACACAACCTCCTCTTGGCTCACTCTGTTTTACCTCCCATAAAGTGCTACAACTGAACTTGTGCCCTTTCAAGGTTAGTCTCCAACCACGGTTGAACAATGGGCCTGGTCCACTATAGACCACCGCAACTTAATGATGCAAGTGTCCTCATCCTGCTGGGTCAAATACCTCATATTCACATGTCTCCACTGTCGAATGTGCAATTATGCAACCCAATTAAGATATTCTCTCACGATCAACCTACCATCCACGCAGAGCTACCTCATCCATGCCAAAGCATTCCTTGCCAAGGCACCTGAACGGCCTCAACATACTTTGACAAGTCATTGAAAGTCCATCATCAGCAACCTACCACACAACATACTATTGTGCACCAAGTTCTCAACCAATCCACTAGAACTCCCACCCAATCTCGTCACCAAACCAGTGAAGAACACATCTCCATGTTCTTTGTTGAGCCTTTTGCACCATGTCTAGCCAACTTACTTGGCAACATTGTTGATTCCTGCAATAGTCTCACAATTCCCTCTTGTGCATACTTTGATCTAGTTGCCCTTCGAGGTCGCTCTAATACCATGTTGAAATTTCCATGCACCCTAGGTCAAGGGTATGCCCTAGCTAGGAACACAAGCACACTATAGATGCTCAACTATAAACCCTTTGCACAGCGAAATATAACAACAAACAAATCAGCAACAGTACACAAGATTTTTGCCCAAATCTTGTTCCTTATTTGTCCATTGATGAGAAAACCTTAGGGCTCCCATACCAAGGATCATGGCCCTTTACAAACCCTGATATAGGGTTATAGCACATAGTATACATGTTTGTCCTTTAACTAGATACAACTAGGGCTGAAGGTTAGTCCATCAAGTTCCCCATCTACCCAAATATAAATACAAATGCAACCAGTACAATCAACAAGATCTTGACTCACCCGGGCTTACTCTTTTAGCCCACAATCCTTATAAAAGACTTGTTGTACCTTGTTGTAGCCTCGGTCCTTCGCTGCTACAATCTTCTTTTGTCCCTAAGGGTTTGCTCCTCTAGAATTCCATCCATGTAGCCCTAGCCAACTCCTTTAGGCCTATGGCTACTCTTGTTAAATTTTAGGTATGTTCTATGCTTGAGCAATTTATTTAAATTTTCACTGTTAGCAATCACATCAGCATTACGATAAACTGCAGATAGAACATAAATACAAAACGCAGAAGACAAGCCAAGACAAGAGGACACAAGATATGGCGCGAGCCAGGGACAAACCCCACAATGTGTGGGGAAACCCTTTGATCAAATCTTCTTTTATCTTCAAAGTTCAGCAGAGAAAGAGAGAGAGAGAGTACATTTACAACAGCAGTCAATACTTTGACTTATCTAGATCTAGCATAGATCATTTCGTATAATTATGAGATCAGTTGAAGACATTCTGCTTCAACTGATTCTCAAGGTGACTCCTTCACCTATCATCATTCTGCATCTCGTTCATTTGTTGTACCTTACAGTATAGCGCCAACACACAGCATCCTACATGCTGCTCATGATCTTCACGCTGCCCATTCATCATGTTACGCTGTACCCAAATATCACAGTGTTGATCTCAACATCAAGGATCTGCACCCATCTAATGTGTACTCAATGACTGGTTTACTGCTCTCATTGCTATACAGAGATTTCTATTATGACAGTCATTTCATTATATCAACCAAGTCTCCAATGAGTTCTACAGCATGATGACCATCTCTGATATCCTTATCATTACTGCAACAATGATTATTAGATTGTAGTAGCTTGGGTACAGCTTTTCCTTATAAATAGGCATGTGATCTATAGAATAGATCCATGATATGGTCATCCTTATACCAGGTATTCTACAGGCATACCACAACAGCATATAGTCATACCTTATCCATGTAATACGAAGATTGTCATACCAAGGGTGGACTGCGTCTTCATTCCAGCGTGGACAGTGTACAAGTGCTTCAGGCTGTGCGTATATATATGCTGTGTGTAGACTGCGTTTAGGCTGCTACAGGCAGCGTATTAGGGCCTCCGTATTGGCTGTGTATAGAACCTCCTCTTAGCTGCGTATTAGGCTCCAGTTGCTGTGGAATAGGATCACTGTTTAGCTGTGAATAAGGGCTCAACAGACTGCGGATTTAGGGCATCTCTTGACCTGCGGTTAGGGCACTTTGGAACAGTGGATAGGGCTCTTTAGCACCGCAGATAGGAGCCTCTTTAGGACAGCAGTATAGGGGCTTATTCATGCTGCACATAAGTCTCCTCTTATCTGCATTTAGATCTTCTTATAAGCCTGCGGCTAGGGCATCATCTGCACTGTGGCTAGGGCACAACTGAACTGTGGCTAGGGCATCAGCTACTGCGGCTAGGGCATCAGCAAATGTATATTTTAGGTGTCCCTCCTTCTCCAAAAACCCAAGACGTGGAGAGGAGGAGAACACACCAAGAATGTGTGTTAAAATGACTTCAAATCCTCACCAATTTATACTAGAACGTAGATGATGAATAGACACGTCTATTGGGCTTCTGAGCCTACTCAAGTTGCTGGTCGGCTTGGTAATAATTATATAAACAAAATAAATTCATATCTCCATAAATACTTATCGGAATCGGATGATCTTTGGATCAATCCTACACCTCTCGACGAGAGGGATCCAATAAAAATATCAGCTGTCATAAATAAGCTGATCCACATGGAGTTTGGCCCTAGTTGCCAATTTAACACTCCCTCTCAACTAGGGAGAACTCCATCCAGTGATCCATAAGTCCGACTGTACAATCTCGGCCATCAGTGCCCTGCACTGCTCTGCCCAACTCTGCTCAACTCTGCTGGCTCTGCTAACTCTGCTTTGCTCAGCTCAGCTCTGCTGGCTCTGCTAGCTCTGCTCTGCTCAGCTCTGCTAGCTCTGCTCTGCTCAGCTCTGCTAGCTCTGCTCTGCTCAGCTCTGCTGGCTCTGCTAGCTCTGCTCTGCTCGGCTCTGCTAGCTCTGCTCTGCTCAGCTCTGCTGGCTCTGCTAGCTCTGCTCTGCTTAGCTCTGCTGAACTATGAAGAAGAAGAATTGATCGAGAATGTCTCATACCATTCTCCACTGACCCGAAGTCAGTTTCAGAGTGCGTACCACTAGTCCCAGACTAGTCTCAACCAACCCGAAGTCAGCGTCATAGTATGTACGACTCTCACTAGTCCCAGACTAGTACCGCAGGCTCAGAGAGTGTACTACTGGTCCCAGACCAGTCCCAACCGACCTGAAGTCAGCATCATAGTATGTACGACTCTCACTGGTCCCAGACCAGTCCTGCACTGACACGAAGTCAGTCTCGGAGTATGTACCACTGGTCCCAGACCAGTTTCAGCCGACCCGAAGTCAGCGTCATAGTATGTACATAGTAGACCAGTGTCAGCGTCATAGTATGTACAACTCCTACCACTGGTCCCAGACCAGTATCATTGATCCCAGATCAATGGAGGTCATCCTAGCATAGGGAGTACGGTAGATACAACGATGCGTCCATCGGTACTACTATGGTCCCTAACTTCATTTCCCTGCTCATTGATCAGATGAGAGGTACTTCCCATGAGTCCCAGACTGCATGGGTAGGATGCCTCGACAGGAGAACTAATCAATCCTGTCCTCGCAGGAGAACACATCAATCCTGCTACAATCGCCATGGAGAACACATCAATCCTGCTGGAGAACACATCAATCGCCATGCTACAACCGCAGGAGAACACATCAATCCAGGCCTCACAGGAGAACTAATCATCCTGCTACACAGGAGAGCGAATCATCCTGTTCCAGTGCGCACCACCAGGGGAGGGTGAGTCACCCTGTGGTCGTATGTTGCTTCAGTAGAACTGCAAGCCCCCCAGAGCTCCCAGAGCTCAATGTATGCAACATGTAGGACCCTTCTTCAAAGGTCTCTCGATGACTCCAAGTCGTCCAGGAAAATCACAAATTTGATCTTTCCTCGGGGCTCTGTCCTTTACATCATCATAGTTCGATGGAGCCTCCTAGATCATCAACTTACCATATCCCAGATGATGTCTATCGGCTGGAGCAATCGACGAATACAGGATTCCTCAATAATCGAATCCCATCTCTGGTTGTCACAGAGAATCACAGTGGTATTCATCATGTGTACAAACAGCTCACTGAAGAGCTTCAGCAACCAGACTGCCTCACAGAAGGCCATACTATCAGTAATGTATTCTGCCTTAGTGGTGCTCAGAGTCACCGACTTCTTCTTCCTGCTCATCCAGGGTATCGAGGCAGATTCCAAAGAGAAAGAGCACTTAAAAGTGCTTTAGTGATCCTCCACACTGCCTGCCCATTCAGCATTCGAATAATAATGCAATTTCATCTTTTCGGCAGTGTATCTCAATCCATGAGAGATTGTGCCCTGAAGATACCTCAGAAGATTCTTGGCACCAATCCAGTGAGGCTCAACCAAATATGAGCTCACCATGCTAACTGCAACACAGATGTCCGGACAGAGGTTCTCCAAGAACATCAACGCGAATGAGTTTATAAAACTCAGAGGCATTTCCCAAATCAGGTTCGACATCACTACCATATAACTTCTGAAAGTTAAGACCCTTGAGGTAGTCACAGGCTTGCAGCTTATCTTTTCACATTCAGAATCCAACTCCCTCTATCTCCTATAAATGAGAGGGTCTGCACCTGTCAGACATAGGTGCCGGTATGAGAGGTTTATCATCCACAACCTTCGAGTAATGGTTTGGATCAGTTTCACTCCTGGTGAGTCTCAGCTGCATTAGACAGCTATCAATCCTCTCATACTATGCCCGAGGTGTTTTGCTTCAAGCCATAGAGGGCTTTCTTCCACCTGTTTACATGAGATTCTCGATCATGAGTCTCAAACTCCTCAGGTTGTTCCAAGCCTGTGGACCTGCTGCATGAGGGGAATGGTCCCCTTATAATATTTTCCTTCAGTACATTTCAGACAAGTACCTGCATGCTCCCTTTTGAATTCAGGCATTTAAGTCACCATCTGACTCACAGACCTCCGGTGCTGAGTCAATGGACATGGTCCCCAATGGACTTCCTGCAACTTGATACAACCCTGAACTCAAAAGTATCTTTAAAATATCTATTTTCAAACACGTACCTTTGTAACCTTCGACTTCCATTCAGATGGACACCAGGTTCTTCTTGCGATCAGGTACATAGAAGAGATTTTAGGGTTTCTTGCTTTCGTGGAAGAGTCGACCATTTCCTTGATGACCTGCATTACCAGTCATTCCTTTAATCGCCCAGGAATGATTGTTATCTTCATCAAGAGATGTGTCCCTGCCATTCGGACACTCCTTCGCATAACGGCCGAACTTATTTCAACAAGGCATCTGCCTTTCCTTCCACCCTTAGATCCGAACTTCCCAATGAAGGGATCATTAGATGGGCCATCAGAAACTCCTGCTGTGCCATTCTGATAACATTCTCTGCTTTGACTTCACCCTAGGTGAATTATGGGGAACCCATTGATCCTTCTGTCTTGTCCCAACTGCCTTTGGTGATTGCTCTTTCACTCTTGCTTGGGCATTGTCTTCACCTCAGCTCTGATACCATGTTAAATTTTAGGTATGTTCTATGCTTGAGCAATTTATTTAAATTTTCACTGTTAGCAATCACATCAGCATTACGATAAACTGCAGATAGAACATAAATACAAAACGCAGAAGACAAGCCAAGACAAGAGGACACAAGATATGGCGCGAGCCAGGGACAAACCCCACAATGTGTGGGGAAACCCTTTGATCAAATCTTCTTTTATCTTCAAAGTTCAGCAGAGAAAGAGAGAGAGAGAGTACATTTACAACAGCAGTCAATACTTTGACTTATCTAGATCTAGCATAGATCATTTCGTATAATTATGAGATCAGTTGAAGACATTCTGCTTCAACTGATTCTCAAGGTGACTCCTTCACCTATCATCATTCTGCATCTCGTTCATTTGTTGTACCTTACAGTATAGCGCCAACACACAGCATCCTACATGCTGCTCATGATCTTCACGCTGCCCATTCATCATGTTACGCTGTACCCAAATATCACAGTGTTGATCTCAACATCAAGGATCTGCACCCATCTAATGTGTACTCAATGACTGGTTTACTGCTCTCATTGCTATACAGAGATTTCTATTATGACAGTCATTTCATTATATCAACCAGGTCTCCAATGAGTTCTACAGCATGATGACCATCTCTGATATCCTTATCATTACTGCAACAATGATTATTAGATTGTAGTAGCTTGGGTACAGCTTTTCCTTATAAATAGGCATGTGATCTATAGAATAGATCCATGATATGGTCATCCTTATACCAGGTATTCTACAGGCATACCACAACAGCATATAGTCATACCTTATCCATGTAATACGAAGATTGTCATACCAAGGGTGGACTGCGTCTTCATTCCAGCGTGGACAGTGTACAAGTGCTTCAGGCTGTGCGTATATATATGCTGTGTGTAGACTGCGTTTAGGCTGCTACAGGCAGCGTATTAGGGCCTCCGTATTGGCTATGTATAGAACCTCCTCTTAGCTGCGTATTAGGCTCCAGTTGTTGTGGAATAGGATCACTGTTTAGCTGTGAATAAGGGCTCAACAGACTGCGGATTTAGGGCATCTCTTGACCTGCGGTTAGGGCACTTTGGAACAGTGGATAGGGCTCTTTAGCACCGCAGATAGGAGCCTCTTTAGGACAGCAGTATAGGGGCTTATTCATGCTGCACATAAGTCTCCTCTTATCTGCATTTAGATCTTCTTATAAGCCTGCGGCTAGGGCATCATCTGCACTGTGGCTAGGGCACAACTGAACTGTGGCTAGGGCATCAGCTACTGCGGCTAGGGCATCAGCAAATGTATATTTTAGGTGTCCCTCCTTCTCCAAAAACCCAAGACGTGGAGAGGAGGAGAACACACCAAGAATGTGTGTTAAAATGACTTCAAATCCTCACCAATTTATACTAGAACGTAGATGATGAATAGACACGTCTATTGGGCTTCTGAGCCTACTCAAGTTGCTGGTCGGCTTGGTAATAATTATATAAACAAAATAAATTCATATCTCCATAAATACTTATCGGAATCGGATGATCTTTGGATCAATCCTACACCTCTCGACGAGAGGGATCCAATAAAAATATCAGCTGTCATAAATAAGCTGATCCACATGGAGTTTGGCCCTAGTTGCCAATTTAACACCACACTAGCAGGTTGCTCCCTTTAACCCACTAATTGTTATTCAATCCTCCTTAGCATCCCCTATACTTCTCAACCAGCGTTGTATCATCCCTCTGTCCTAGAATTCAACCCTTACAGAACCTACTGCCACCTTCACAGACATATGACCAGCCTACCCTAGTTCTGCTACTACTCAACCTTCTTATCGGACCCTCAACCCTCTTGTTGCAATAGTTTTAAGGCCCTAGGATCAGTGTTGCACAATCCTACCCCCCCCCAAAAAAAAGAATTCGAGAGCAGAATCACGTCCCGTAAAGATCCTAAGGTGATTCGCAAATCAGAAAATCAGATCTATGGTTTCGTTGGATTGGGCTGATTCCTAGAAATTCGAAACTGCACAAGCCTGTTCCATAGTTTTGGATTTCCGATCTGCAATTCCAGAATGGGATATGCCTCGAATCCATGGCAGATCGGGCATGGATCTAGGCATATTTCGAGCGCTTTTGAGGCCCGACGGGCGGTTCTGCAAAGGCAGCATTTTTTTTCTTTTAGGCTCTGACTTGGGTTGGGGTGGGTTTATGGTGAGTTAAGGAAAAAATAGATGGGGTTAAAAGCCAATTCCCCCTCTCTTCCTCATTCTTGCATATTTAGAGAGCTTGGAGAAGAGAGGAGAAGAGAGATTAGAGAAGAGAGGAGAAGAGAGCTTGGAGAAGAAAGGCTTGAGGAGAGCTTAGAGGAGCTTGGCGAAGTAAAGAAGGGATGCCATCTACAAGAGCTAAAGAGGTAAGTGCAAACCCCCAACTCCCTCATTTTTTTGACATTGTCTGTATTTTTTTCTCCTTCCTCTCTTACACTTTCCCATTCTTTTGTCTTTCTCATTTCATTGCAAGTTGTCCCTTTATATTCATATTCCAAAATGGTGTTCTTTTGGCTTATCTGTATCATTCCACTTTTGGTTTTCATGAAGGCGTTAGGGAGGAAGGGAAGAAGAAGAAGAGGATAGTGGTACCCATATGAGTGATCCAATGTATGATGAGGAGGAAGGGATTGAAGAGGACATTGAAATGCATGAGAGGAAAGCATTGACACCTTTGTGGAATTATGTGACCAAACATGGTGGAAAGGGTGGTGGACGCTACAAGTTTGTGTGCCCTCATAGTTGTCAAGGAGGAAAACCATATAGTGGTTCATATACCTGTGTGAGGAGGCATCTTTATGGGGTGATGGATAGTGATGAGAAAAAGGGTCTTGTCAATGGAACAAAGAAGAGAAATATGTTGAAATAGAGGAGGTCGCACAACAGAAAAAACATGAAACAAAAAACTCATTATGAATCAAGTGCAACCTCTAGATTTGGTAGCTCATCTCCTCATGGTGCTTCTGCAACCTCATGGGTCGAGCTCATGCTAGGCTTTTGCCCACGTGCTAAACTTATTTCCCGCATATTGATTTTCTTCTTCTTCTTTTTTGTGGCCATGATATGTTTTTAGTTGCATCAACTTCCAAAGTAATGTTTTCCGACCCTAATCAAGGAGAGTGGACATATGAGTGCCAAATCCCAAAAAACCAATGACAAGTTATACATACAAAACAGATATGTTATATGGGGCTTGTAATGTGTGATGGGAAGTGTCAAGTATGGTGTAAGGGATAACGAACATGCTATCTCAATCTAGGTTTTCCAAGTAGTGCCCCTCCTATAACCCAAAGGCCTCAAGAGAGGTCCCATTAGACTAGGGCTAAAGATTAACCCCCCTGGTAAGGTGAAAGAACAGATTTACAGTCAAGATCGATCAATCTTCTAGATCACCCTTTTATCCATACTAAATGCCCAAAACAAACAAATTTAAACACTCGATTACAAAATGATCAAAGTACCTTTTGAATAATAGCCCACCTTCATCCAAGTGGTAACTTTGGATGGTGAGAGGCACATGGCATATCATCGTCAAATAGTGGCTACCAAGGGTTGTTGGTTGGCTGGCTATAGATCCAGGTGGATGTTGGCGGCCACCCACCTATCCCACTTAGACCCCCACAACTCTCTTTCAGCTTTTCAGTTTCCTTAATTGTAGCACAGTTTATTATTTTTAGTAGTTTTCCAAGTCCTGAACTTCCAAAGTTGTTTTGAGGCCCTAAATGACGTTTTTTTGGGAAAAATGGGAGCAACGTGAGTCCATAGACCGATGATGCTCTTCCCAAAGTTGTAGTTCTCAGATAGATATTTCTAACGAGATATTGTGCGCGTCAAACGAAGATCGTATGCCAAAGTTACGACCCCGGGAAGTTGATGTACCAATTTACCAAAACGGGGCCCACAGTTTGATGTTTCATCTTCTAGGGTTAGGTTTTTGGATGTTTAGGGTTTTCCATTGTTTTTCAACAATAAATAGGCCTTCAAACCTCATTGTAACACAGTTCAGAGTCATGTAGCTGCCACATCTCTTCTCAGAGATAAGCTACCATCGCCCTAGCTGGTTTATTTCCATTTTTTTTGCAAGCATATTTCAGTATTTTACATTAATGAAATGAAGTATTATTTCCGTTGCATCTCTGTATTTATGGTTATATCTGTAATCTGTTGCGTTCTTGTTTAATGGCATCAACCCATGGTATTCATCCACCCATGGTATTGTAAGTGACATCCACCCAGTATTTGCCCATGGTATTGTGACATCCACCCATGGTATTCATTCACCCATGGAATTGACCCGTGATATTATAACATCCACCCACGGTATTCATTCACCCAGGGAATTGACCCGTGGTATTGTGACATCCACCCATGGTATTCATTCACCCATGGAATTGACCCGTGGTAATGTAACTGAAAAATACTATAAGTAGAAATGTAAGAGAAAAGTTCTCCTATGGGGTTACGCATTTTGGTGAGTAACAGTCCCCAGCCACACATTCATGATTAAATTATGCATTCTCAAACAGAATAAAAAATGAAAATCATTTGTTCGTATATCCCCCTCAACTCCAAAGCTAAATTACAAAATATGGAAAGAGTTTGTTTCTTTAACAAGTCAATGATTATCAGTGAATACAAATGGCACCTATAATCACAAGGAATGTGCATACTAAAATTGGGTTGCAAAATTAAACCCCTTCACTAATTCCAAGGGGGGCCACTATAGTGCATTTGTGTCTGAAAGCATGTTTGATAGTGCTTCGAAAGTATGGAAGAGATAATAATATGGATTTAAATCTAGATTATAGGGGGTCAAGAACCAAATATAACATACTAGAATAATAGGCAGCACGACCCTTTTATTTGTTTTCACATTTTTAATGTTTTTCTTTGTCACACAAGCCACTTGAAACATTCCCAAGCCACAGAAAGCGTTTCCAAAACACATTATGGGAAGCATTTCCCACTCCTAGGAGACATTTCCCAATTTCAAGAATCTTATGGGATCCAGATCTCAGACTACCCATGTACTTCAGACTCCAGTGTTAAATCCAATCATATTGCAAAAAAAAATAAAAGAAACAACGAAACTCATTCAAACAGTGAGTGATCAATGATAATCCATAAATGGAACATCCAAATTCCCACCCCACCAAGGTGTAGACAACCAATTATGTAAGTGATATAAGCATGACATCTGACAAGATGCAGGATTTGATATTTTATGTAACCCTATACCTCTCCTGATTTTAGCATTTATTCAATTTGTCAGTCAACTGCAAAAGATTCAGCCCAAATAGCAGGGGCACAATTTTTCAAGATTAATTTAATGAAGAAAAAGGCACTATTACTGAAAAAAAGTTCATGATAAATAACGTATATATTTAATGTAGTGTGGCTATCTGGTTTGCAGCCAAGTTACCATGAAATCCAAAAATGCCAACCATCTTTTGTATTACACTTTTGTTATGAGGTAATTAGAAGTAATTAGAGATGGTCCATCTAAATTTAAGTTGTTGACTCTGAATAATAATAATAAATTAGAACCAAGTATTTAGAAATATTTAACGTATAACTGGATCCAAAGACAAAATTAAACAGATTTCCAAATCGGTCAATAGAGAAATATAATGAATTATCCATGGCTAAAAAAAGATGCCAGGTTAATTTTTTGTAGTCTAAACAGAAAAATTAAAATTAAAATTAAAATTAAAAAGACAATAACCAAAAAAAAAACACACACATAACTTCAAAATAAAAAGCCTGACCTTAGGGAGCATTTATTCAAGGATTTCAACTTGTAATTTTGTATATGTATGGTCAATATAGCTATGTTTAGCTACAAAGAACATTTATGGTTGCAGGCAACTTGAACTGATGACTTTGAACCCTTATCTAGAACTTTTATCTCACTAATGCATAACGACTATGAACACAACTTGCAAGTTAATATGAGAAACATTTATGGTAAAATGTGATTGCAACTATGATAAACATTTCTGGTTAAATATGCTTGCAACCTGCAGGTAATATCCACATTCCACACCAACAATAACAAAACAATAGGGGAAAGATTATGAGTTGAATATGCATCATGCCACTCCCAATAGGGGAAACCTGAACACCACAGAGGCATTATACCAAGACTATGTGAATGTAATTTTAGGAACAACTGAATGCAATTTGGAGAACATACTAGATTTAATTAATTTTCCCTTCAAAATTAACTTTAAAGACAATGCTAAATAATGTCTATGCCAGAAAACCTATACAAAAATGTTCAGTATAACTGACCAAATGACACATGAAACCACAAAATTTGCAAGTTCCCACCAATGTAACCCAAATAATTTTCAAGTAATGATATCAACAAGATTGTGTAACATTTTCAAACAGTAAAGCTAATACCAAATCAATTTTCAAACATTGAATTTTGAATCAAGACTATGTAGGAAGAGGCATCACCAATCTGCAGTGCAAATAACATTCAAGACCAGCTTCCAACTCACCTTTTGGAATAACCACAAAACTCCAGCAGCTCTAAAATAAGTCCGGACTCTGCTATTAACCGGCACAATTCCAAAAGCTCTCTTTTTACAGTTCTGGCAGAATCCAACCCAACATAAATCACTGGCAAAACTCTGAAAAATATGAGTGAAATCATTTTCTATGGCACAAATTCAAGCTTCCATCTGAAAGGCATTGTATCTGGAGGGACAATACATTATTATACTGCAGATGACAACACAGAAATTTCACCATTCTCCAGCCATGCCAAAATTCATGGAAAGTACTGAAGCTGAGGGTCAAGAAAACAGTCACATGCCATATTATATTGAGGCACCTACTTGAAAGGAGAGCTGCAAGATAAGGGATAAAATCTGCACTTCCAATCCAAAAGAGGATAATGCTACTGGACCAAAAAATTACCGGTAATTTCCCAAACATAGAAACAGCTTGATTACAGTGCAGCTTTTATAAGTAATAGCCTTTCTCTTGGATCAAACCACCCTGGCAACTATCACATGTCCACCCTAATGAAGTCAATGCCCCCAGGGGCTGCCATTCATAACAATGGTGATGAATGACCATCCCACAACCTTTGCACTGATAGTCAGAAGGCAATACTGTGAGTCTGCAGGCTTTACATAGTTTACCTATTTCCTCTGGGACTAGTCCATTGGCTGTGCCATGCATTTGAAATTCCTCCAAGCTTACAGTGTTACCTGTGGCATCATATTTATTTTCCTCTGAGATTACTTTATTGGCTGTTCCATGCAATTGAAAACCCATAAGATTTTCTTGTGAAAATTCATTTGGTAGCTCAGAGACCATGTTATCTACAGTGTTTGATGGAATGATGAGCCCATTGTAAGGAAAACCTTGAGGTTTAACTCCCAGAGACTGAGAACATATACCTATTTCTTTATTGGATAAGTTATGAGATGAATTATCAATAATTCCTTGAGACAAATCAACAACATCTTCCACTTGATCATCCTCGGATGCCAGCAATTCTGTAAAGGAAAACAATGGTTCATTCTCGGAATAAGGTTCCATACATTCAAACGATGGTTCTTTAAACTCAATTTGTTGATCATCACGGAGACAATCATTAACAGAAAATTCCCAGTCTACTTGAGGAGACAAATCTTCTGCACCAACTATAGGACTACATTCTGATTGCTTGCATGTTTTTGATTCTGCAATGTACTGGTGAGGAGACAAATCTTCTGCACCAACTAGAGGACTACATTCTGATTGCTTGCATGTTTTTGATTCTTCAATGTACTGGTGAGGAGACAAATCTTCTGCACCAACTAGAGGACTATATTCTGACTGCTGGCATGTTTTTGATTCTGCAATGTACTGGTGGTCACTTGATAGGGAAACCTGACAAGAATGCTCCAAACCAGGTTCCAATTTGACCATTGCAAACTTCTGTTCTGCACAATCTAATATTGTCGGAAGTTCATTTGAAGCATGTCCAGGCTTGCCATGAATTACAGCCAAAGGCTTACTGTCTACTTTACTGAAATTCTCAAAATGATCCCTATTAACATTCTTTTGGGATCTTTTGACTGGCAGCTTTCTTCTCTTGACAAAGGAATCCCTTCCAGCATGTGGACACACTGGTCCACTCTTCTTTCGACATCTGTGACACTTGAATCCACCCAATTGAACAATATTCTCCAAATTTAGTCCAAACGCATCTCCATGAAACCATTCTGCAAAAGACACAAAAAATGGTTATATAAGGTTATTTAATAATAATATTGAAATGATGGAAAATAGCAATCTAAAAATTTATCAAAAACACTATAATTATTCCAGTATTTATCTATGTTGCTTCAGTATAAATATATTTTCATTCAACAAAGCAGCCTACGAAATGCCATGAAACAGCCCTGCCATTCTCTAGCTTCTTTATGCATGGTGAAGGAGGAGATCAACGCAGGGCCTCGGCATCTTAGTTCGATTCCATGATTCTAAGCGAAGGACTTCTCACAGATGTTTTTAAGATTTTAAAGTGCAAAAAGCCCTCAGGATTGATAAATGTCAATAATCTTATGGGGAGCAGTCAATTTCTCCACCCTTTAAAAGGTCTACGCCTCAGGACCACTTGCAACAGGTAACTTCCAAACCCCCGTGGTTGATGCTGATGGATGTCAATCCCCTTGTAGGGACCAACCAATTTCTCCATCCTCCTGTGGGCCACTTGCAAGTTGCAACAAGTAACTCTCACGGAGGGGAGGTCTACCAACATTGCCACTTTTTAGATGGGTTTCCAAGAATCAATAAGAAGAGCTGGAAATACTGGCGTTATTAGCTCATTTATTGTTGAAAGGACGACCCCAGATACTGAAAGGGTCATCTTTCGGTAATGGAATAAATTGAATATCTCAAGTCACAGGAGCCTTATTCATCTATGTTAATTCAGTATATATATATATATATATATATTCCTTCAACAAAGCGGACTACAAAATGCCATGAAACAGCCAAAACAAAGAACATCATAAAAAGAGGATTTCAAGCCCTGCCATTCTGTAACTTCTTTATGCATGGTGAAGGAGGAGAACAAAGCAGGGCCTCGGCATCTTTTTTTGATTCCATGATTCTAAGCAAAGGACTTCTCACAGATGTTTGTAAGATTTTTTTCTGTGCACAAAGTGCAAAATTCAAATCCCCTCAGGGTTGATAGATGTCAATAATCTTGTGGGGAGTAGCCAATTTCTCCACCCTTTGAACGGCCTAAGCCTCAGGACGACTTGCAACAGGTAACTTCCAAAGTGGCCCACAACATGCCATGCAACAGTTGGGCTCACTGACAAAGACCATCATGAAAGAGGACCTTCAACGCAGCCATTCTGTAGCTTCTCTATGCATGGTGAAGGGGTAGATCATAGCAGGGTCTCAATATCCTTTTTTGATTCCATGAGATATAGGCAAAGGACTTCTCACAGATGTCTGTAAGAATTTTGCACTGTGCACAAAGTGTAAAACCCCCATGGTTGATACTGACAGATGTCAATCCCCTTGTAGGGAGCAGCAAGTTTCTCCATACTTTGAAAGGTCTAGGCCTGAGAACCACTTGCAACAAGTAACTCTCACAGAGGGCAGGTCCACCAACAATGCCAATTTTTAGGTGGGTTTTCTAGACTCGGGAAGTGACCGCAAGAGCTGGAGATGCTGCGTTATTAACTCATTTATTGTTGAAAGGTCCCAGATATTGAACTTTTAAAAAGGGATCTTCTATCAGTAATGGAAGAAATTGAATATTTCAAGTCACGGCACAAGTACCAGGAGTTTTATTTGAAGGAGTAATTGTGTAAACCCTGGCACACAATATTCAACTAATGTATGGAACGAACTTGAACTTGGTTTCACCTACTAGAAGGCTATCTCACAGGGTTCACCAGACCTGAAGGTTGAATTTGTGAATTTGGCAAACCTCAAAAAAATTGTTTAGTTTAAATTTGTGCAGATTCAGCCTTTTTTTCCTTTATCTGTGTTCAAGTCTGGTCACAGAAAATGTCAGAGCGGCAACTGCAGGGGTGGGGAAATGACCTCCATCTCCTACGAGGATGACAACATTGCCAACTATGCACCACCTTGCAAGTGAAATATGGGCATCTGGGCAAAGACTTTCTGGCACATGTCACTTTTAAAATTCTTGAAGAGAGCCCTGATAGCACAAATACACGAGTCTTAGACTCATGATTGGGTAGACTACCAGGCCTTGAAAAGTTAAAATCACGTGTTACGGGTCTAAAACCATAGACAAGTTATGGGTTACCAATCATGGCACGTAAGTTATCCTATATAAACAATAAATTAACAAATTTAAAATTTAATATAATTAAAAGAAATAAGGTTCATATTATTCTAAATTTTATTAATCTCACATATTATAAATTAATAAATCTCATATATTGTATATAAGATAAATTAATATTATATATATATATGGATGAAGCTTATGGCAAAAATGTCAGAGCGGCAAATGTAGGGGTGGGGAAATGACCTCCATCTCCTACAAGGATGACAATGACAACACTGCCAACTATGCACCACCTTGCAAGTGAAATATGGGCATCTGGGCAAAGACATCCTGGCACGTCACTATGAAAAATCTTGAAGAGAGCCCCAATAGCAGAAATACAGGAGTCTTAGACTCATGATTGGGTAGACTACCAGGCCTTGAAAAGTTAAAATCACGTGTTACGGGTCTAAAATCATAGACAAGTTATGGGTTACCAATCATGGGTAAGTTATCCTATATAAGCAATAAATTAACAAATTTGATTTTAAATATAATTAAAAGAAATAGGATTCATATTATTATAAATTTTATTAATCTCACATATTATAAATTAATAAATATCATATATTGTATATAAGATAAATTAATATTATATATATATATGGACGAAGCTTATGGCAAGCCTTATCCGAAACCCATTGATAAATTCAAATTTGAATCGAATTTTATCATTGTCGAACTCAAATTCAAACCCCAACCATGTGGCATAGCTCAAAAGTCAAGTTAACTCTGTCCATTGATGAGTTGAATAATACACTACCTAAGGCATGTATACCCTTTTGAGTGATCTTATGTATATATATGGACGAAGCTTATGGCAAACCTTATCCAAAACCCATCGATAATTCAAATTTGAATCGAATTTTATCATTTTCAAACTCAAATTCAAACCCCAACCATGTGGCATAGCTTGAAGGTCAAGTTAACTCTGTCCATTGGCTAGATGAATAATACACTACCTAAGGCATGTATATCTTTTTGGGTGATCTTTGAGTCATTTCATGTCAAGTAAGAATATGTTGTCAATCAAGTAATTGATAAGAAATTATATCTTTATATATCTGTCTAAAACATGTATAAAAGTAACATTATCCAACTGGCCAAGGAATTATTTTTTATCTACCTGAATATGTAAGGAATATGACCTGATTTAGGATTAGAGATAAACCTACCCTTCAAGGATATCTCTTGCTATTGGATGAAATGCATTATTTTGGTACACTATATTAAGTATGTAATGAATGAAAACCACCTAAACTTTTACTTACCTCTTTAGAAAGAAAGATTCTTTCACAAAAAACTGACTATAACTTTTTTTGACATGCACTATCAAAATATACCTTAAAAAATATGGACATAGGCTTCCTGGATATTTGCAGTGAATAAAAATATTAAAATAGACAGAAATAAAAAGTGAATTCTCACAGTACCTTTGCAGTGTTCACATCCAACATAGATAAGCTTCGGGTTGTAGGACTCACGACAAAGAAAGCATCTAGGGCCTTCTACAGAACCCATGCTGTTCTGGCATGGAAGCAGAAGCTTCCTCTTCCTAAATTCCTTCCCTAATTCATCATTTGGACTCTTCTTCCATAAAAGCCCATTCTGATAGGTCAAGCCATTGGGTTTCTTTCTCTGTACCAAAAAACTATCCACGCAAGGATAATTCTGTACTGTGGTGTTCGCATCAAATGACTGAGCAGAGCTCCCTTTGTGCTCCTCCACTTTGTACTTCAAAGGCAAGCGAACATCTTGTACTTGCTTATTAATAAGTAAAGGTGCAATACTTTTCTTTAATGTTGCCTTAAGAATATTATCTCTTTTCTCAGTCAGCCTGAAATTGTGGCACTTATAACATGTAAAATTGCACTCAGATCTATCTAGCCAATCAGAAGTTACTGTGCATCCCTGATGAAAAGAACCTGAAACAATGCAGTGGATGTTATGAGAATGACATCATATAACTAAACACCTTTTTCAAATTATCATATCTAGACAGATCAAATTACATGATCAACTCTCTCATAGACAACAGGAGGATATTCGCTATCCAAACCATTAAAGCATGAAACAGTGATATTCCATTTCCAGATTACTTAATAAAAACAATGCTCATAAAGAGTTCCACCGGCAAAAATCCACATAAATAAGCCTATTCTAAAAAAAATGGTCTTTGACTAAACTAAGGCCCAAACTAATCTTTGATAATGGCTAATCAAGGGCAGTATGTGACATATAATTGTTCAGGCAGCAAATTAAAGAGAGTTCGGAATGCTATTCCAATTAAAAAAAGTTGAATAATCATTCTTACCTTCACAGAAATTACACTTGACAGCTTTCCTGAAAAACACCCATACATAACATGTTAGAAAAAATGAATGTGATGCATGAAATAACTAAGTAAAAACCTTCCACCTTGAATTTTAAAAGCATTTCTTATACAAGTAGCATTATAAATTATAATAGAGATAATTAGAACAGTCAAACTCAAATGAAATGAAATTATATTAATGTCCACTGATGAATGAAACAGGTCAAAGGAACTGTAAATTACAACATATCAAAAAGGCAATAAGGGGAGTGCAAAAGTCATCTCCTAAAAACACAATTGAAAATCAGATGCTAAGAGAACAAAATGAAGGTACCATATATCAAATTGAGCCAGATATTGGGTACAAAGTTGCAAACACAAATAGAAGATAAGCTGTAACAAAGGAAGATCAGTCACTAAAATCATCAGATCTAGGAATGGCTGCCCACCCCAACAACCTCTCTGACGATGCCCTCTATAGAATGACCTATATACCAATGGTGGCTTGGATAGAGAACCACAGTGGCCTCCAGGTGCTACACAAGGGGGCAGAACATAAGTTGTTAAAGGAGACTTCAGGAATTTACTAAGACTAATACAAACTGCTAATTTAATATCTCAACTGGTACTAAAACTTTCTTAACCATTTTCCTCAGAGCAGAATAATGTTCTCTTTCCCTCTAAGACTTTCAATAATAACCTATTAATGCTGAGTCCTGACAGTCAAAAGGTAAGTTTCAACTGAGCATATAAAATAGATATTGATTACAAGGGTTACTTAATCTATCCTTTATAAACGGCACAGATAAAAGCGGATACAGATACAATTAAATTAAAAAATACTCAAAATGAAAAAGTATCCATGTAGTATCAAGCAATCTCGGCTACATGAAATTAGTTATTTCTACAACCTGGCAACCATGCTGACAAGAGGTAGGAGACAAATACCAAAAATATGAATTTCTTGATACCCAAATCTTGTGGTTGTTCTCCAATGACACAAACATAAGTTAAATAACATTAAATGTGATATATTTCTATGCATATAGTCTGGATGTGGTATTTTGAAGAAAAAGGTATCACTAGAAGAGCAAAAAAATGTACCTGACCAATATATCCATCCCACAGTGGGCACACGAACACTTTTCATTCATTGCTTCCTTAGATAAAAGGAATGCAAATATATTCTTTTTTCTACTTCCTTTCATCAGCCTATTCTGAACCTTCCAAACTTGTTTAGAACCATTATCCTGGAGAAGTCTATCTTCAAAGGCTTTCAATAGATACAAAGGAACATGGGACTCTCCCAACCAGCATTTGTTTCCACTGCCTTCAGTCTCTTCAGTTTTTCTACCATGTCTGACAGCAGAGATAGGAATCTCTTTCTGGTTTCCAAAGTCCAATAAATATTTGAACTCACCACCTTCATATCTTTTCCCACAAAAGGTAGCATTCCTGAATGAAGCACTCTCTTTGTCCACAGCCTTACCATCAGGACAATGATCTTGTGGATATACAAGATCCTTCCATTTGATATAAGCATCAAGATACCTAACCTGCAAATGTGTCCAGCAAGTTAAAAATGAAATAATTCCATGTAAATGTCAGGTTTTTTAGAGCAACCAAATATTACAAAAATACAGACAAACCTGAAGTGCAAGCTCCGACACAGTCCTAGACCTTTCAACATCTGCCCTCCAAGTATATTGTCTACTTCTTTTAGGGATATCACTGCCTTCTGCATATAGAATTCCAGGTATTCTCCTTAATCCACCTGGAATGAAACAAATTGTGGTAACATCAGAGTGAGATGAGATGATATTATCAATGTCAATTGGTATGTATTAATCAATGTGCAGAAGAGCACACACCTTGGCGTCCAGCTTGCTTTGCTATTGCACACGGTAACTGAAGTACTTGGGTGGAGAGCCTTCCATGTTTACACCAATAAAAAATCTTTGAAGCTCTGGCATCTGGAGCAGCCATCACTATGGGGGCACTGTTTTTCTGAGGTCGTTTTCCACTACCTCCCCGTTTTGCAGCTGAGACAGCAGAACTTGTGCCTATATGACCAGCAGAAACTTGAGGGGACCAATCATCTACATGTTTAGTCCAACCTGCTGCTAGTGCATTGAGCCGAATGTTCTTTTCAAGCTGAGAAACAAAAGTCAAACACCCAGGATATTCACTCTTCCTTTACATTGACAATTACAGGATACACAGTTCCCATATTCAAACAGTATGCTATCAAATAAAACATAAAATGCAAAAATATTAGCAAATAAAGCACATTTTTTCCCAGATAAACAGACTGCAAGAAAATTTGACTTATTAAGAAGATATCAGCCAAAGAAATGTTTGTTTTTAGAACACTTTCTGCGCTGAGTGAAAATTCTTATCTGTTCTACATATAGTGCACAGACTCACTCCAAGGGGTTAGCTCAACCAGTTATCGCCAAAGTTATTGGGCATTATACTAGTTTAGTGCCAGCAAGTGTCCTGTTGAAATCCACCTGGGTGAGTTGCACTAGCCTACACCGACAGGTTTACTAGACATGTCATCTACAAATATGGGGATGAATCACTTGGGTTTCCCCAGGAGGTGTTCCTTGGAAAAGAATTGGTGTTATGCACTGGAAAAATCAAGCATTTGTGTTCCCTTTTCTTCATCAAAGATTTGGTTTGAAGTTTGCTTTGCTCCTTCAATAGTTCTGTTACCTTTTGGGTGAGGTTCAGACCAAGTAGTACTCTATCTTTATGTATCCTATCTAGTATGAGATAAGAGGGAGATTTTACAGCTGCTACAGAGGTTCAAAGCAGTCCTTATCAACCTTCTTCAAATATTATGATCAGCATGGCATTGTACATTAGGTAGGCATGTTCTCTCAGGCACTGTTTACTTCAAGGCTTTTCTGCCAAGGCTCCAACAATAAATTCCTTCTTTCCTCCACTCTCAGGGACCAAGGGAACAAGGCATCCCACTGACACTCAGTTGGGTACTATATTACAACAAGGACCATCCAGCTCTGTTCTCTAAACCAGCACCACATAGGCTCCTTGTCGTATTGGAATGAAGGCTTCTAGGAAGATCTGAGGGCCCAGCAGAGGTATCCAGTTTATGCCACCATTGCCACATCAAATAGCTAACCGATGCATTACCTTCATTACAACGATTTTAGAACTCAGTTTTACCTAATTATTCATGTCTCTATCCTTTTCTTTCTTGGACTAGTTTCCTAGCTATTTATGTCTTGATTCTCAGATTAGATCTTTTCTTGTTGACAACAGATTAGATATCATGATTGTTTTTGCACTCCCACTTTGTACTACACAGATTGTATATCTTAGTCCCCATTAAACTACTTTTTGTGGTCCTCCGTTGGAAATTAAAGGAATCACTTTATCTTATCCTATTGTTGGAAACTTACTTCTAATAAAGATGCCCTGATTTCTTTTGCAGTTGAAGCTTGCTCAAGGCGCTTGCGCCAATGTTTTCTGTAGTCCAGATTCTCCCATGGGCCAACCACTAAACCACGTAAGCAATCTTCAATGTATAGTATATATGCAGCAACTGCGGGAAGATGACCCTCTCCATTCTTTGTTGGACGAAGACCGCCAGGTACATTTGCAGCACCTGCCATAACATTACATGCAGCCAAATTCAGTAAGCAGGCTCTGCGACAACTTGCAGTTGATTTACATGAAGCGCACCACCCACATCTTTCCTTTGGTGGTTCCATTGATTTCTTCTTATTACTTGGCCAACAAAATTGAACAGCTGCCTTTGAAAATAGTTTTACTTGTTCTGAGATTGTTGCTGAAAGAGTCTTTTTAAAAGATCCCCGCTTATTCACTAATCTGTTGTCTTCAACTGAGATGGACGCTAGATTAGCAGCTGCAGATGCAGCAATATCACCTAGAACATAATAATTGATGTATGCATTTGGTTTGAAGCTTGCTTTATAAACCAACCTGTTAGTACCCAAATCCATCTTCACAGCTGCTTTGCCAATGTCATCAGTTTGCTTATGGACAACACACACGTTCAATATACTCCCATCCTCTTGAACACCTGTCCTATCACTGGTTTCCTCTTTTGCTTGTTGCTGCCCGGGTATGGGACTGCTCTTAAGAAAATCCATCTGCATAGCAGTGCTATCAGTGTCAAGATCAATCTGTTGTTCTAAAGCATTCCCACATTCTTGTGAATTCGCACCCACTGAGCTGTTTGGAACAACTCCTGTAGCCTCTTGAGAAGATCTGATCTTAGTTTCTTTGAAATTACTAGGATCAATTACCAACAATTCATTTTTTCTGTCATAATGTGTAGTGTCTGAAACATGTAAACCCTCATGATCATGAACACTACAATCCTTTTCTGGTTTTCTTTCAGAGCTCACACTTAGAAGACCTGATGCACTAACATCTTCAACCAGATGCTCAGAGATAGACAGACATGACAAGTCTATTGGGCTATTGCCAGAAGTCATATCTGTCCTTTGCAGGAAAACTGAATCTTGTTTGCCTTCTGCAACACCCCAGTACTGTAGTATTGAGTTTTTAATGTCATCATAAAAAGGACCTGATAATTCTAATGTCTCCATGACTTTTGTCAAATCCCTTTTGTTGTAATACCTGTATGTGGCAGTTGGATTTGATGCAGAGTCAGACCTGCAGCAACATGTCCAAACAAAACATTCAAATATAAGCAAATTTGAAAAAACAAACCACATGTGTAAAGAAAAATTTTCCTGCAAACTAGCCAAGGGTCAAATGCAAAAACTAGATCAAATGAACCCCAAGGGAGGTTATCCTATGTAGGCGATATGAAAAATTGCACCAAAAATACTCTTGAAATTAGCGAATATCATTAATCCTAAAATATACAGTTCACATCATGTTACTCCAAACACTTCACTAACAAGTTTGACTTACACCAGTAGGTAGCCACAAGTGCCAAAGAAGACACGCCCATATGGATCAATACCAAATATCTCAGCTCCATTCAATGACTTCGATGCTCTAGATCCCAGGGCATCAATTTTCTCTACAGCACACTCTGGACAATACCATTCCCCTTCAGGTAAATGAGCTTTGGAAAGTCCAACACATCGAAAATGATATGCTGAAGGGCAACCATCACAACAAATCAAATTCCCATCCATTCCACATAGGCAGCATTCATCACTATTGAAATCCTCTACATCATCCATCACAGGACTCATAAACTCAGTTTGTCCATTCTTAGAGCAACTGTGCTTGTTCTCTGAGATTGAACCATCTGAATGAAAATTTGTCTTCTCGAGTGTCACTTGTCTTAAATTGGACCTCCTCTGCCCATCTGCTTTGGTACAAGAAACCCTCTTTCTTTTCGAATAGCATGGATTTCTTGCAATCAATCCAGTTGCACCAGAAGAAAGGTTCATTTTTGTATCTCCATCTGTATCTTGTTCAAAGTTTACTCGCATGTTGATCTCTGTTCGAACTTCCTCAGCCTCCATGATATCATCACAAAGAAACTGCAAAATTTTTAGCTTTGTGGAAGGCAATATGGTATAATACTCGCAATGCAAAAGTTTCAGATCCAAAATGTTCTGTCCCAACCGACTACTGAAACCCTGAGCTGAAAGATATTCTACCAAATAAACTGGCCATGTTACTGCCTCTAGGAAATTCCAATCAAGTTGCCTGCAAAAATAAATTGAAGACAGTAATGTTTTCGTCAGGGACTAGTTACCAAGCACAGGCAATCAGCAGTCACTTGTAGCATGTGTATAAAGGTAACAAAACGTCGTATAAGCATGGTTTAATGGCAGCCTACATAAAATATTACCAAAAGCAGAAAATTCAAAATAAGTTCAGCAGGAAAAAACCTATATATTTCAAACATGATGGAGTTTTGAAAAGGAAAGCAATATCAGAATCCCAAATTCAAAAATCGAGTAAAATGGATCCCAAGACAACTGATGATGGACCTGAAGTTTGGGTATGTTTGTTTTCTATCTTTTGTCTTTTGGTTTTGGTTTTTCCTTGGGGTGGCATGGGTGGTGTGGCCAAAATAAGTTGACACCTCACAGAATCATAAACAGCCATTGAACAGGGGTTGACCACAATCCAGTCCCATTTCCTGCGTTTTGTTTAATACATTAAACATTCAGCTGAATATCTAGTTTGAGGCTGATATTTAGTAACTGGGGTAATTGACAAGATAATGAAGAGTGAAGATTGAAAGCTAAAAATAAAATATACCTAAAACATTTTGATGCCTTCTCATTGCCCTCAGCTGAAAGTGTTTCTAGGTGACGCCTCACAGCCTTTAGAAGACAAATGTGCACACTGTCCATAAGTGTATTTGCAGACCTATAGTTTAAAGCTCCCACGAAATCATCAAGACTGAAGGGACTTAAAAATAACAAATTGCTGAACCTTCTGAGACAGCTATACACAGAAAACAGGTCAGGAATTGAACTCTCTGGTACAGGGAGATCTCCTGAAGATTGAGGCAAAGGTTTCAATGGAGGCAGAGGAAAATCATTTGATTTTGATAATAGCAAGATTTGGCCTGAATCTTCAGTATCAGAAGCATCACTGCTAGAATATGTATCTTCGTTACTGAGACGGAAGCTCTCTTCTGAACAAGCATTATCTTTCTCGATATCAGAATCACTCTCTTGACTAATGATATGTACAGATGTGTTACGAGCACTATTCCTCTGGGGTCTCTTTTTCTGCTGATCAAGAGAAACTGCAGTTTGATATGGCAATTTTATTGGTAAACTAGATCCTGGATGTTCTATGCCTACTTCGTTCTTCAGAGAAGAACCACTAGACCCATTTCTAGACTTTCCCCTCCCACGGCGCCGTGGTGGTTGAAGTAGCTCCTGATTCTTCGAAGCAGATTCCCTGGCTTCACTGAGCTCTGATTTCTGTTCACACGAATTGTCTTCTGAAGAGAATGCAACCTTCTCAGCCCCAGAATTACCTTGTCTCCGCTGCTGGGATTGCCGAGCTAGCTTAGAAGATACCGCAGGACTTCCATCCAAGGAGGATTTGCATTGCCGCTGTCTCTTTTGTCGGGGATCCCTTCGATCATCCCAAATTCCTTTTCTTTTACCTCTTCCTTGCCGCATACACACTGGAACTTCAACCACACCATCAGTTTCATTCCCCTGCCGCTTACAGTCCAAGTCTTCAACTGCAGCAGATGTTCCCATGCCTCGCTGATTACGCTCCGAGCCATCAACTGCACAATATGTTTCCCTGCCCTGCAGATTACACTCCAAACATTTCACTGCACCGTCAGATTCCCTGCCTTCACACTTAAAATCCGTGCCTTTGACTGCACCATTAGTTTGCCTCTGCTGCCGCTTAGACTCTGCGCCTTTAGCTGCGTCATCAGTTTCCATACCCTGCCACTCAAATTCTGAGCTTTTGACTGCACAATCAATTTCCCTGCCTTGCAGCTCACACCCCAAGCCTACAACTGCACCATCAGTTTCCATCTTTACATTCTCTGCTGCCGGTATGTTTTTCTCTGCTCCTGCCTCCGTATTCTCTATGTTTTTTCCTGCTTCTTCCTCCGTATTGTCTGTGCGTTTTCTTGCTTCTGTGCTTCCTTTTGCTTCTGCTTCCCTGACTCTCTCCACCTGCCCAACTTCAACTTTACAAGGATTGTTGCCATCGACTGCGCATTGCCCGACTTCCCTCAAGGGGCTGAAATCACTACCCGATCCCTTATCAGTTCCATTCTGGGCTCTCTCTCTTTTACCTGGCCGCTGCCGATGTTTTTGAAACTGACCGGTGCGAGACCGCTTCCGTGATTCCTGCTGCAACAATTTCTCCAATTTCTGCTTCCTACCATCCAATTCCCCCGCCAAATCACCATCTTCGAGCAAAATATCTCTCAGCTCGTGAAGCTCCAAATCCTCTCGATCCCCATCCTCGTACTTCACTCTGTAAAAACCCTGGGTTGGATGATACGACACAACCTTCCCGATAAACAGGCCGTAATCCTTAAAATCCTTCTGCACAAATCTCCCCACCAGATCCTGTCCCTGTTTTTCAATCTTCTCACTCTCACCCTCCTCTTTCAAAACCCTAACGACTTCAATATCTCCTGCTTTGAATTCCTCCTTCGGAACAAGGGTTTCAATATCTCCGTCCTCGCATTCCTCTTTCGGAACCAGAAGGGTTTCAGCATCTCCTTCTTCCTTACATTCTTCCTTTGGAACCCGAAGCGTTTCAGTATTTTCCGTCTTACAGTACTCTGCGGAATCCATGGTGGTTTACTCCAAAGCAAAACCTTCCCCTTCCTGAATGATGCATGCAATATCAAGAGCTCAGTTTGATTCAAATAAAATTACCATTTAAGTAGCGAAATAGGACAACTCACGGATAATTATTATTGTTGGGCGCTTGCAGAAGCCGGGGCTGACCATGGCGGGACCTCCGAGTAGATGCCAATGGGACCAATGGTGAAAACTTAGCTCGCTGGTGCGATGATGCGAGATCGAATATGCAGATGGGTATGGAGACGCCTTGCTAAATATTATTATCGATTTCCAAAAACAGCCACCTCGAACCCTTCCTCCCTGTGATTCCTCCTCTTCGCCCTCCTCCTGCCCTCCCTCCATAACTATAAGCATTAATCCACCCGCCCACGAAAACAAAAGAATCTCTTATTTTTTTCCACCTATTATCATAATTCAAACCCTACACTATCATCATACGAATTCTGCCTTGATTTTTCATTCATTTTCATTAATTAATGGGCATCTCTCTTAATTTCAAGCCTAAATTTTATTGCGCACCTTCCCCCTCTTCCTTTCCTAACGACAACGGTCTCCTTTCACAAGTTTTGCAAATAAAATGGCGGGAATTTGGAAAGTGAGCCACCATTAAATATAGGTTTTTTTTCTAATTATGCTATATTGCATTATTCATGAGGTAGTTTTTATTTTTTAATAAAAATTATATTTATTTAAATATAAGATGGAAATTTTGTGTGTAATATTGAGTTCATTTTGGAAATTAATAAAAAAAAAATGTTTTTCTCTTCATTTATATTCAATTTTTTAATTCTCATTCGTAGTATATTAGTTTTTTATGAATTAATTATTTATTGATTGAGGTTAGCAAGGTACCAAAGATCTTATTCTCACTTTTAGATTGGATGGTAATACAAATAGTTACACATCACAAAAAGAAAGCAAAACCTTAACAAGATTAGGATTGATAATGAAGATGACAAAAGGCACTCATCTCCTTCTAGACCCAACAGCTCCTACCTCAAATCCTTGCAAGGTTCCACTCATAGATTGCACAATGCTTCTCAATGCAAGGCGAAGCTAGGAAATCATTGAGTTCAAGGGTGGAGCAGAGCCACGACACCTCTAAATATCACTTGGATTCTTGTTGTGTGTTTTCTATGACCAAGCTCAGAGGCTTTCTCTCATGTTCTATGTGCTTTTCGCAGTAAGTCAACCTCGCAGACTTACTTCGAAGGCATATTATCCTACACAAGTTAACAACCTTCAAACGATGGTAATGGGCATGTGTGTTTTGGTGATGGTGGTGGCCATGTACTTTTGGTTGATTGTGATAGAGTTGTGTATCCTATTGAGGGTGACAGGCATGTATCTTATGTTGATGGCAACATGCATGTGTATTATGTTGATGGTAGTGACCCTATGCCTTTTATAGATGTTGCATCGAGTTATATGTTGATGGTGGTGGCCTCTTCCTATGAGCTTGGATCTTATGCTCGCTGTGGTTCTTAGTGGCTATATTATCATTGAAATGAAGCTTATTTCTCATGAGCGGCTTCTATTGCTTATAAGGGTTCATTGATCTTATATCCTAACTAGTAGCTCATTACTTTGGCTTATGGTTTCTTGTTTTAAACGATTTGGTATACAATATGACCTTGGGATTGTATTCTCCCTGACACACCTTATCAATGGCTTTTAGGGCATGATTTCTCTAGTTTCTGTCGAGCCTTACACTATTCCCTTGGATGGATGTTTGACTTTTTATAAAAGGAATAATATTTCTTAACAATGTTCCATTTTTCACCCATTATAGGGCTTTGTCTTTTTCCTAGGTGGCTTGTTTCAAAGTTTTGATTGGTTGTTTTTTTTAGTGTTTACAGATGTTGTGTGTGCACCTTGTCCTTTTTATTGGTGTAAAAACTCTAAAAAGTGATGTGTTTATTCATAATTAAAACAAACTTTTAGGTAGAAAATTTGGTTATTTATATTATATCAACAAATTAAGAAAATATTGATTACAAACATTGTTGTGAAAATCCAATACATATAAAAAGTCATTGTTTCCCTTGGTTGGGCATTCACATGGGCCCTTGAGATTTGTAAAAATGTTTCTTATGGGTTTTTGGTATGTAGAGTGTTTCGATTATTTATTTGAGACAACATAATTTAAGTGGGGAAATGCCCCCAAAAAATGAGACGTCTCCCATTGTACTCCCATATAACAATATTATGTTGGTGTCCAAAACGCTCATTGAGAAGGTCCTTTAGTTATTTTAGGGTTGATCATCGCTCAGGGAAAAGCATACTAGAAAAATCATCCTTCGCCTTTGTTGACTTGGCTGTACTTTTAGAAGTTTGGAGGGTCCTACTAAGGCCTCTTGGTGGAACTATGAGCAATGGTTCATTGTCGCTTAAAAGTTTGAATGTTACATATCCTTGTTTGATATAAATATAATCCTTCACAGCATTAAGAACATTCTACATGTGTGATTGTATGCAGGGCGTTGTTTGTTAGATGCTCCAATGACTTATGCCAAAGTGGGCTTGGAACCATGTTGATATTCCTATAATGAACTTTGATGTATGTGAAAGAGTTGATGGAATGACAAACTAATGGTTTTAAGAATCTTCAAGATTATACAAGCACTAATGATATCCATAGAATCCATTTGTTACTTTATGTTGATAAACTCTTAGTTTGTGGCCAATAGGTGGTACTAAATTTGTTGGAGGATGTCTTCTAAGAGGATGGGGACATTCACTATTTTGTTTAGGATAAACTATTAACCTTGTTAAAGTGAACAAACTCCCTAAAGAATTCAATCATTATATCCACTTTATCACCCTAAATTAGAGGGCCATTCTAAGGAATGTATCTATTGTTGTAGACATGTCCCTAAATGCCCATTATGTGGTAGCAACGACCTGAACATAGAGTTATATGGTAACCCAAAGTAGTTGATGAGTTAGCTTGAGGAATAACTAGGTTGAAAGTTTGGCATTTTGGTTTCTATGGGATTATGGTCACTAGTCCTAGACTACTCAAATAGTGTTTATGTGGAGAAAAAATGGAATTCTAATGATATACCACTATGTACCCATGTGAAATAGTGGATTTTAATCTTTATACGGACAAATGCAAGTCCACACCTAAATACCGAACAAAGATCTTTGATTAGGCACTTACCTTCGATCTGATGAGTGTGTGTCCTCATGGGGAAGTTTGCAAAGCATAAGCATGCAAAAGATGCAGTCACTCTTTCTAATAATCAAGAAAGGATTGTTGATTATTGTCTTTACACTTTGTATACCATGGTGAATTTGTTGAGTTAGGATTAACACTCAAGCTGAAAGCCCTTCAGTTCGTTTCTTGATGTATTATTTATTATGTTTTTGTTTATTTTTAGAAGAACACGCCTATTCTACTTGCTTATTTGTTTGTTTGAATGCAAGTTACAGATAATTGGGGGTCAACATGTGGATCTAAGTAGTTCATGATGAGTCATTGAATATGTATAAATAGGCCAAGATTGCAAGTTTTAAAGAAACAAAGTGAGATCTTGTATTATGTGTTAAATCATTAAAGTTCAATAAGTTCTTTGGGCTCTTTATAGTGAGTATTATAGTTGTGTTGTGCTTTTTAGTTTTTTTTTTTTTGCATTCTTGGGTTAGTGTAGCAGTTTATATTTCCAACTAACTTAGTGTGCATATCTATCAATGCCAACGGATTTTGTTTATTACTATTACAATTTAGTTATGCCTTGGTAATTTTAAGCACCAAGATGTGTGAAGATCCCACCAATTAGTTAGTAAGGATTTACCACCAGCAATGCTAGTTTTGTTGCCAAATCACTATGTTTAATGCAACACTAGATCTTTATGGTTATACGTCATAGTGGTTCCTACTCATGGTAATCTACATTTTCTTCCTCCTCCTTCTAAAATCCAAGGTTGTGTGCCATCAACAATGGGAAGAAGTTGGATAGTTCATTTCATGTATGTTGGATATTGAACTTGAGCTTTCCTTCATCGAGCAATAATCATTTCATGATTATTGTCCCACATGTGATTCCAACTCCCTTCATTGGGATCCTAGTGACATAACATCTATTGAGAAATTATAAATAGTTATGGAGATTTTTCTTAATGCACTCTCTAAATGCACCTCTAAAGATGGTCAATACTTAAGTTTATAGACTCCTCTATCTCATGTTACCCCAAACATATCCTCTTGTTGATGCAGTTGAGAAAAACAATCTACAACCTTTGTAAAATCCCATACCTAGTTATAATCAATTATTGTGATGACTACTCCAACTATTGTTGTTGGTAACCTTCTAGTTGAACATGTTCCATCAATCAATGGATAATTTGATGGTTGTGAATACATCAACCCGATGAAGAATTATTTGGATGTCCTTCCTTAAGGCATAGTTACTTAGGTAAATTAGATTATGGGAAGTTCAATATGTATCTCATTTGTTGTTTTGATCAATCAATCAACCTCGAAGAGGTTTTCTCTTTCTTGGAGCTTGAAGCAAGGTTGGTCACAATGGTGTTGAGGTATTATGGTTTCTATATGGTTTGGATAGACCTAGGAATATAGGATACAAGTATTGCCATAACAAATTATGGTGACAAGGAGGAGTTTTTTCCAAGTGCAATATTATGCATGCATGAGGAAATAATAGATAATGGCGGAGAATTGAGGACCATAACAAGGGCTTAACAACTGGTTGGAGGGTGTAGGTCATTGGATGCTTTAGGTGGCAAGTCGACAAAGTAGGTTAACACAAAGGAAGTACAAACTAAGAAAAAAGGAAAGGATCCACGTGCCTAAACATTAACTCCCAATGTTATGGGTTAGAGGGTAGGTGAATTCTCCCTAACCACTCCCTTAAACTTATCTCTACTCTTTTCATCATTGGACAAGGGAGGCAAAGATGGTTTACAAGGTCAACAAGCAAGTAAGGGCCTTGATGTTATTGGGGAAGAGTTTGGGACGTTATCAAAAAAATGTTGAAGACAAGTAAATAGATCCAAATATGAAAGGGGATTGAGACTCAAAGAAATAGAAATCATAAACGCATCCATGTGCACCTTGAAAAGGTTAAAATACTAAGCCCATCAAAGGTAGCTCGTATGGTTGGGACTCACAGTGATAATGCCACCCATCTCAATTTGAAACCTAGCTAACCTTGTATGTTGTTCTTTGCAGGTTATCATATCAGGCTAAGGGATTTTTCTTGGTAGTAGCACCATGTGATCCTTGGTGGCAATAATGATTGCGTCTTTGATCCAAGATCTTTTACTTACATATGCATCGGAATTACATATAACAGAGTTAACTAACCATGGAACTTAAAAGCACGTAAACAATGTGGAAATAATCAGAAGAACACAAAAACCATGACACAATGATTTGATTAAGGAGTTCGTCCAATTTGGACTACATCTCCCGCCCTACTCAATAGTGGGGAGGCCTTGATTCATTAAGTGGCATAAAAAGAGATAAAATTAAAAGCAACATTCTTTACAATCCTTATACCACCAAGATGGAAGATGGACAAAGAATGGAGAATCCAGTTTCAGGAACAGACAAAACCATTGAACTCCTAGCGAAAAATCATGCAAAAACACCTATCCAAACACCCAATTTGGATAATCAGGTCTTCTGTAACTTCTCAAAACCGCTTTGTTGCTCAAGGCGAGGTCCCGCCTGCTGCCAGTGTCAGGGTCTACAGTACAATACTTCTGAACTATTATGTTGATCCTCTCTAACTTCTTCCGACACAAAAATGGTATTTAATAAGCATGGCAGAAATCCCTCAATACCTGGGCAGTTCAAACAATAGACCAAAGTTAAGTGAGCGGGCGTATCCCACAGAGGTTCTCAGGCCCCTAAATAGGATGTGGTAACAACCCTTACAAACATGGCAAAATTATTTTAAATGTGTGTTTAAACCGGCGGCAAACTATCGGCGTTTCCAACCATTGGCGAACAGTCTCAGGCCCAAACAACAAGCACTCTATGATACAGCGGACCCGCCAGGAATATAGGACATGATATATAACATATCACATATAGGGGACCCCATCATAATCGCAATCGGTGAAGACCCACACTCAATGATGATCGCGGACCTACGAGGATAATAGAATGTACTTTATAAATTATCGCATCTGGATCCTCCTCGCAAATCGCAATCGGCGGAGTCCATCAGTAACATGTATATTAGCGTGGTACTTGTGCAATATGAAATCACGATTATATTGCATCACAACCTGGCTTCATCGGGGGTCGATTCTTAAGTACTCGTTCCTCCTCCAACTTGCGATATGCGATATCGCAATCGCAGCCGAGATCTTACCGGGGTCGATTCTCCTTAAGTTGTGACTCTTTTTTTGCAATAAGCGAAATGACGGACCAATGGAAGCCTGCCACTTGGCACTTCCCCATTCACTAAGAGTTTCTACCAGATCACTCCTCCTGCCGCCTAGATAAGTCAAACATCAACTTTGACTTACACTAAATTCTTCATATAAACTTGAATTTGAGTGTCGTTCGCATCATTGGAATCAGGATGACGAGCACTTCAATCTGATGCTAAGTTTATCCAGATTCTGCCACTTGGAGTTTTGAGCCTTTTACCATGCCACTGGTACCTTTTAAAGATCCACCTGGATCAATCCTCCAGGATCCTCCTGGACCAATCCTCCCACTAAGAGCTTTTGGACCACCAAAAGACTTTTCAGTTAACTGGCAAGTGAGGAAATTTCTCCCTCACTTTTTCCTTCTCCATCCATTGAGCTTTGCTTGGATGCACTCCTTTGAAGCCAACACGGATATACTCCACATCTCCCCATTGTGAAGTTCTGGTTTTCCAGTCGAGTATTATATCTTTGCGCAACTTATCGAGATACTCTAGTGCAAAATCATCCACTGTAGGAATCTGTGCAACCTCCTCAGTATCCATAATCAATGGAGGTTCATAAAGCTTTAAGTTTTCTACATTTACCATTAAGTACATCTGCATATAAGCAGGCAATTCAAGATGAAAATCATTGTCTCCAATCTTTTCCAATATGGTGAAGGGACCATATCGAATGAGTTTCAACTTCTTCCCTTCTCCCTTCATTCTATCCTTGTTGATATGGAGCCACAGCTTGTCCCCAACTTGAAACTGATCATCAACTCGGTGCTTATCATGTCGAGCTTTATACCAAGCTTGACCCTTCTCCAACTGCTCCTGCATTGCCTGATGAATCACCTGTATCCGTTGAATGAACTTTCGTGCTTTGTCCCTATCATCTTGTCCATTGTTATCCTCCTCTTTCCCAAAGACCATGTCCAAGGGATATCTAGTTAAATAGCCAAAACATGTCTCAAACGGTGAGCTCTGTGTAGATGAAAGTGTTGCTCGATTGTATGCATGTTGCACACAAGGAAGTTGTTCATCCCACAACTTGGGATGTTTCCTACAATAGCCTCGCAACAAGTGTACCACGGTGCGGTTGACAACCTTTGTCTGTCCACTAGTCTACGGATGAAATGTCATACTTCTTTTCAGCTTAGTGTCCATCATTCTCCACAAGCTGGTCCAAAACTCCCCAAGAAAGTGAGAGTCTCGATCTGACACAATAGGTGTGGGCAACCCAAAATGGACCCAAACATGCTAAAAGAAAAGAAAAGTCGTCTACTCAACAGTGACCTGCTTTTTACAAGGCATTAAAAAACACATTTTACTAAACTGATCCACAAAGACATACAAATAATCATGACCTTTCCTAAACATAGGCAAACCTCCTACAAAGTCCATGGACACACTTTCCCATGGTTGACTTGGAATAGGGAGTGGTGTGTAGAGCCTAAGTTTTCTATTAGAGGGCTTTGAAACAAAACACAACACACAACCCTTTACAAAGCAAGTCACGATGTTTTTCATGTGAGGCCAAAAACAAAACCTCTACAAATGACATAAAGTTTTCTCAATTCCAAAATGACCAGACACAAGAGAGGTATGAGCCTCTATGATTACATGAACCCTTTCATCACTAGGTATGCATAGTTTGCCAAGGTGGTACAATAGATTTCCTTGCAAGTAATAATTGTCCATCTGTGATCCATAAGTCAGTTTTGCATAGATTTCTTTAAAATTACTAACATTAGCATATTGTTCAGCATAACTTTATAACGATAAAGAAACATTTTGCAAAACTACAAATGCAGAAATAGGAGGGCGAGAAAGCATATCTGCTACTTTGTTGACGGCGCCCTTCTTATATCTTATCACCAAATCAAATTGTTGGAGGAATCCCATCCATGTGAAGTGATGGGCTTGTTGAAGTTTGGTCTGTGACTGAAGATACTGCAAGGGCTGATGATCCGTATGGATAATGGTCTCCTTGCCGATCAAATAGTGTTTCCACTTCTTTACACTCTGGACCAAGGCGTACAACTCCCTGTCATACGTGGGATAATTCATAATAGCTTGGGAGAAAGTCTTTGAATGGTAACATACAGGTTTTCCTTGTTGCATCAATACAACACCCATGGCATATCCGTTGGCATCTGTTTCAATTTCAAAAGGTTGTTGAAGGTCTGGTAAGGCTAGCATTGATGTTGTGTTGATCTTCTCTTTCAGTGTGTCGAAGGATTTTTGTTGTTTTCCTCCCCATTGAAAGGTTTGCTTCACACTAGTCAAGGCGTGCAAGGGGGCTACGATAATGGAGAAGTTCGCAATGAACCTTCTCCAATACTGTACCATGCCCAGAAAACTTCGAACCTCTGTAACATTCGTGGGCTCAGGCCAATTCATAATCGCCTCCATTTTAGAGGGATCTACCTTTAATTGTCCATTGTCGACAATGTGGCCTAAATAAATCAGAAAAGTCTTCCCAAACTCACACTTTGACAGTTTCAAATACAACTTTTCACTTTTTCAGAACATCAAGCACTTTCTTTAGATGACACACATGTTCATCCCATGTCCTACTGTACACAAGAATATCGTCCAGATATACAAGAACAAAATGATTAAGAAAAGGCATAAATAAATCATTCATTACCCTCATAACCAGGGTTGTAGCATTGCACAGTTTGAATGGCATCACCATCCATTTGAATAGCCCCTGTTTGGTTTTGAACGCAGTCTTCCAAATGTCCTGCTCTGCAATTCTAACCTGGTGATAACCACTATGCAAATCCAGCTTTGTAAAATAAACAACATTTTTAACTGATCTAACAATTCATCAATGCGAGGGAGAGGGTATCGATTCTTCACCATGATATTGTTTAACGCCCTGTAATCTACATTATCCATGTGTCATCTTTCTTGGGCACCAACACGATTGGTGAGCCACAAGGAGAAGAACTTGGTCTGATGACTCCCTGATTTAATAGTTCTTGCACCTGTTTCTTGATCTCCTCCATCTTGATAGAAGCCATCTTGTACATGCCAACATTCGGTAAAGGAGCATCCTGTTGTAAATGGATCTCATGTTGGATTTCTCGTTTAGGGGGCAATCCTCATGGCTCCTAAAACAATTCATCATAATTAGAAACAATTTCAAATAATTATTTATTTTGATCAGGATTACAACCTTTGAAAGTGTTCGCCATCTCGCCCTCTTTCACTCTCACTATCATGAGCATGCACCCTTTGCTAGAATTAACAAGTCGTTTAACCTATCCTGCGCTTACAAGGCTAGCATTAACTTTTGCATGATGAGCTTTGACTATATACTCTACCCCATCCTTTGTGAGGTGGTATTTATTTTAATGCCGAAAGAAAATGGCCTTTTTGTCATATAGATATGGGCTTCCCAAGATGATTCCACAGATGTCCAAAGGCACTACATCTAACTCTACCTCATCTACTAATTTAGAAGCAATAACAAATATGGCCCTACACTACTTGGTGACCTGCAACTTTATCGCTTACCCAACCAGATGGGTATGGACTCGGATGAGGCTTAGTTTTAAGTTTGCTTGGGAACCTAAATCAAACAGAGTTTCCACCTTTGTATGTTTTATGACAACTCTAATGTGGAATAACTCAATTCTCTTCCGCTCATTACTTACAGGCTCATTCAAATAACTAATACTTGCAACTGAATCAGAACTATCATTAATAGAAAGACTACCTCTTGCGCCCACGGCTGTGATCAATGTCTCATCACCGGAATCTAATCCAAGGTCCTGCGTTGTTGCCACTATCTTCTGCTTCCCCTTTCCACTGAATCTCTTCGGTCTCAACTCCGATGCAGCTTCCAGCAGTGGTCCTCGTCATGACCATCTTTCTTGCAATGAGTGCAAGATGGTGTTGCTCCATCCCCTTTCTTGGCTACAACAATCTTCTTATCCTTCCCTTTTCCTTTCTTGATCCAGGGATCTTTTGCTTATAGATGTATGAAAAGAATCGGATGTGAAAATTGTAGCTTAACACAGAAATCTAATGTGCACACAATAAAAGAAGAAGGAAACACATAAAGGCATGACAAGAAGACAACAAGACTTGATAACGAAGTTTGTCTAACTCAGACTACGTCTTCGAGCCCTACTCGATCAATGGCGAGGCCTTTGTTCATTAAATGGCATGAAAAGAAGAGAATTACAATCACCAATTATATAAAAAGAGGCTTATACCTCCATTATGGAAAATGGGTATGAAATGGAGACCTCAGATGGAGAAATGGACATCACCACTGCATCTGTGGCGTCAAGAGGGGCAGAAACCATATAAAATTCGCCCAATTCAGACAAAATGATCAATCGACCCTCCTACAAGTTGCTGCCTCAAACTGTGTGCTGAAAATCCTCTCTCATGCACTTTCCAATCATCGAACTTTATAACACAATGATGCTTAAAAATAGGAGGTCGGTTTTTGTTAGACTAGAAGTCGTTTAGTAGAAGGATCGACGGGCACAACAAAACCCCAAAGATAACTTTTTATCGTTTAAAACGATAATACACAAAAACCGAAACCGTCAAGCACTAATCAAACCGACCAAAACCTTAAAAACCGAATCTCAAAGTGTATCAAATCGGGCTCATAGACCCATCGGGTCCGGCCCCCATATCATAATCGGCACATCGCTCTGTCAATAGTCTCGTTAGTGGGGATTTCCGATCGCCGATATCGGCGTCGGTTGATTGCATCGGCATCCCGCTCATACAAGGGCCCGAGGTTCTGGTTCTGCCGATCACCAATCGGCCGATCGCTCCAATCATTGATCACGATCGTAAGTCGACTCTGCCCAGTTCTGACCGCTCCATTCCGATATCGCCGATCGCTTGCCCCCGATTGCGATTTAGTCGGAGATCGCTGATCGGGGGTTCCGCTGCGCCTCCTTAAGTCCGCCCCTTTGACTTCTCCGATTGTGATTTGCCTTCTAAAGGCTTTAAGTCCATTTTTAAGAGAAAATGCCTCATTTTCAAAGGAACTAAGGCAAACTCTTTCTGCCACAACTTCATCATCTGGACTCAGATTGGAGTGCCATTCACACCGTTGGAATCAGGGCGACTAGCACTTCGATCTGATGTCAGGATACTTACTTTTCTACCACTTTGAATTTTGAGATTTTCCATGCCATTGTATCTGAAGATCCACCTGGATCAATCCTCCCCATTGAGGAGCTTTTAGACTGCCAAAAGCTTTCATTAGTCAATTGGCAAGTGAGGGAATTGTTCCCTCACCTTTTCCTTCTCCAACCATTTGGCCTTGCTAGGGTGCATTCCCTTGAAACCAACTCAAAGGTGTTCCACATCTCCTCGCCGTGAAGTCTTGGTCCTTCTGTCAAGGATGATGTCTTTAGGTAACTCATCGAGATATTCTGGAGCAAAATCATCAAGTGTAGGAACTATGCCCACCTCATCGGTGTCCATGATAAATGGTGGTTCATACATGTAGGTTTTAACCCTGTACAAAAATTACTTGCATACGAATTCTAAAAAACACAGAAAATAAACAACGCGAGAGCATAACACATAAAACACATATACATAGAGATTTTTCCACTGGATCCCAAAATCGGGACTACCAAATTAATTTTTCATTATGTTCCTTTCAATGTTACAATACATATTTATACATGTCGAAGCATCTAATACCATGGACCAAAAAACTATTGCGTCCAAAGCCATGGACCGAAAACCATCGCGTCCAAAAACATGTGCGAAAATCATGCACAAAACCATAGGTGGGTCCGCCCAACCTAACATAGGGTCCAAAACCAATTTTTTTTGGGGCACTACCCTAGACCCCATAAAGTGGGGTTACGGGTGCCCCTCAAACCCCCTGTGACCTCCCCCCCTCTAACCCCTAGTTAACTACGTGGGCTAGTCATAGAAAGAATATAACACAACCCAACATTCTACCACATGTTGTTTTCTTTCCATAGGGGGGCACAAGAGAGCTTAGTCATTTATCCAGCCCTACAATGCCCATTGTTTCTCTACACCAAAAGAACTTCTCAGAGCTCACAGATTTTGTCAATGCATCTGCAGTATTCTTCAAAGTGTCCACCTTTACCAGCAACACCTTTTTGTCTTCTATCATATCTCTCACAAAGTGATACTGAACATCAATTTGCTTTGTCTTTGAATGATATGCGGGGTTATTTGCAAAAAAAATTTCACTTTGGCTGTCACAGTCTATCTTATAGCTTCCTGTACTAACCCCATACTTGAACATAATCTTTGCAACCAAACTGCTTCCTTGCTTGCATGAGTGGCTGCCATGTATTCTGCCTCTGTAGTTGATAGTGCCACTACATATTGTTTCTTACTCATCCAACTGACTGCACCTCCAAATAGGTTAAACACATACCCACCTGTAGATCTTCTCTGATCCAAATCTCTAGCCCAGTCTGCATCAACAAAGCCCCGAATATCCAACACTCTGTCTAATCCTGGTCCTCCTTGGTAGCACAAGCCATAATCACTAGTGCCACACAAATACTTGAAAACCCGCTTCATTGTTGTCCAATGCTCCTTCCCTAGTTTTGATATAAACCTGCTCAATACTCCCACTGCATGTGCAATTTCTGGTCTAGTACAGACCATTGCATACATCAGGCTACCGATTGCACTTGCATATGGGACACAGGACATGTCCTCTTCCTCTTCTTGTGTCTTGGGACACTTTTCAGTAGATAACCTCACACCTACAGGAATAGGAACCTTCACCGGTTTACTATCCTGCATATTAAACCTCTGCAGTATTGTCTCGACATACTTCCTCTGGTTTAACCAAAGCTTCCTCTTTGTCCAATCCCTTTTAATTTCCATGCCCAAAATATAGTTTGCAGCACCAAGATCTTTCATGTCGAATTTGGAGGACAATTGGGTCTTCAAATCCTGGATAATTTCTTTGTCATTTCCAACTAGCAACATATCATCCACATACAAGACCAGATAAATAACACAGTCACCAATTAATTTAAAATACACACAGTGATCTGCTTTGCTTCTGGTGATGCCAAGTCCCCGTATAAATGTATCAAATTTCTGATACCACATCCTTGGTGACCATTTTAATCCATACGGAGACTTCTTTAACTTGCATACTAGTTCTTTCTTACCCTTCACTGCAAAGCCTTTAGGTTACTTCATGTAGATCTCCTCTTCTAGATCCCCGTGAAGAAATGTTGTCTTCACATCCATCTGTTCTACCTCAAAATCAAAAGCAGTAGCAACAGATAAAAGTAATCTAATAGAAGTTACCTTGGCAATAGGAGAAAAAATATCACCAAAATCAATTCCAGGCACATGGGAATAACCTTTTGCTGCCAACCGAGCTTTGTATTTCTCCACTTTTCCTTTTGCATTTGTCTTCTTCTTGAACACCCATTTGCTGCCAATGGGTTTCCTTCTAGCTGGCAACTCCACCAAATCCCCAGCCTCATTTTTGTGCAAAGATGCCATTTCATCAACCATGGCCTCTTTCCAGAGTTTTCCATCCTCCGAATCCACTGCTTCCTTCACAATTCTGGGATCATCATCAGTAACAGACAAAACAAAATTTGAACAGAAAGCAAATGGACTATACCTTTCTAGCTGCCTTCTTTCTCGAACTGATCTTCTCACTGCCGGAGTTTGTGGCTCTTCATCTTCTGATTCCTCCTCTGCTGTAGAGTCTGATTCTTCCTCCTTTAGCTCAAACTCTATCTTCTCAGGTTCCTTTGGTTGGACTTCATGTTTAATAACATCTTTTACCTCTCTGAACACTACATCTCGGCTGTACGCAACCTTCCTTGTTACTGGGTTCCAAACCGTATAATCCTTTAAACCATCCTTATACCCAATAAAGATGCATTTTTCAGATTTACTAACCAACTTGGTTCGTTTCTCCTTTGGAACATGTACATATGTATCACATCTAAGTACCCTTAGATGTGAAAGAGAAGGTTTCTTACCAGTCCATACCTCTTGTGGAATCTTATCCTCCAACGCTAATGAAGGTGCCCTGTTGACCAAGTAACATGCAGTATCCACCGCCTCTGCCTAGAATTCATGTCCTAACCCAACACCACTAAGCATGCTTCTTGCCCTTTCCATCAACGTCTTATTCATTCGTTCTGCAACTCCATTTTGTTGAGGTGTATATGGAGTAGTCTTCTGCCATGCTATACCACACTTCTTACAGAATTCTTCAAATTCCTTGCTGCAAAACTCTCCACCATTAGCTGTCCTCAACACCTTTATCTTCTTCTCTGTCCAATTTTCCACGAGAGCCTTAAATTCTTTAAACCTGTCAAAGGCTTTAGATTTCTTCTTAAGGAAATATATCCATGTATTCCTTGAGAAGTCATCTATAAATGATACATAGTACAGTCAAAGGCTTCAGATTTCTTCTTAAGGAAATATATCCATGTATTCCTTGAGAAGTCATCTATAAATGATACATAGTACACAAACTTACCGAGTGATGGAACCTCCACAGGTCCAAACACAACACTGTGCACAAGTTCTAATATCTGTTTCACCCTCTTACTACCAGAGGGGAAACTCATTCGATTTTGCTTCCCATATACACAATTTTCACAGAAATCAAAATCCAGAGAGCTATTATTCATACCTTCTACCATACCTTTACCATGAAGTATTTGAAGGCCCTTCTCTCCAATATGTCCAAGCCTTTGATGCCACAACATGGTCTTCTCTCCAGACACCACTAGATCTTCTGCTCCACTTTCAGGAACCATAGAACTATTGCACCCATCAATAATAGTGCTACCTTGCAGCTTGTACAGAGTTCCAATCCAAACTCCCCGCATCAATACCAGTGCTCCCCAAACCTTTTTGCAAGTATCCTTCTCGAACACTGTTTTTACACCTGCATCATACAGCTTGCTTACAGAAATCAAATTTCTGGCTAATGCAGGAATATGTAGAACACCTGGAAGCGTTCTAACCCTTCCACCTTGCAACTTCAACTTTACTTTTCTGCGACCAATGATTCTAGCCTTCTTATCATCCCCCAAGAAGACATCACCACCATCATATTTCTCATACTCGCAGAACCACTCTCTATGGGGAGTGAAGTGAAAGGATGCACCTGAGTCAATCAACCATGCCTCATGATCTACATGTGTACTTGAAGAAGACAATTACACATCCCCACCTTCATCTGGGGTGGTTTTCGCCTCTGCAGAAGGAGCCTCATCAGATCCCTTTCCTTTTTCAGGAGCTTTAGATTTACAGTCCCTTTTGAAGTGCCCTTCCTTTTCGCATTTCTAGCACACCACCTTTACAGGTTTTCCTAGAGATTTAGATCTCCCTCTAGATTTAGATCTCCCACTCGATGACTTATTTTTGTTTCTGTTCTGGGACTGTCCTCATACAGACAAGGCATCACCATTTTGGCTCTCCATATTTTTCTGTCTCATCTCCTCCATCAGCAAGTCTGAGACTATTTCATCAAATTGCAAGGTAGTTGCATTACTACCTATTGCAATAACCAGATTATCCCACGAATCTGGTAGGGAACACAACAAACCGATGCACTTATCTTCATATGAAATTTTAATATCAGCAGACACTAACTGACTTACCACAGTATTAAATGCGTTCAAATGCTCTATCACTGAGTCTCCATCTTTCATCCTCAGGTTATACAGCGTTTTTCGCAGGAAAAGTTTATTCACCAGAGACTTAGATTGGTACAAGGTCCCTAACTTGTCCCACAAAGCCTTCACCGTAGCTTCCCTGATACATTCAGCAATACTGAATCTGAGACACACAATCGTATTGTGCTCTTTGCCTTCCGATCCAACTTCTTCCATTCTTCATCGGACACCCCTATTGGTGGATAAACAAGGTCTACCACAGGCCCAAGCGAAACCCCTTAGCAACAAAGGCGTCCCCTTGAAGCCAAATTTGCTCTGATATCAAATGAAGGTTTTAACCCTGTACAGAAATTACCTACATACGAATTCTAAAAAACACCGAAAATAAACAATGTAAGAACATAACACATAAAACACATATACACAGAGATTTTCCCACTGGATCCCAAAACTGGGACTACCAGCTTGATTTTTCATTATGTTCCTCTCAATGTTACAATACATATTTATACATGCCGAAGCATCCAATACCATGGACCGAAAAACCATCGCATCCAAAACCATGGACCGAAAACCATCGCGTCCAAAAACATGTGCGAAAATCATGCACAAAACCATAGGTGGGTCCGCCCAACCTAACATAGGGCCCAAAACCAAATTTTTTCTAACCCCTGGTTAACTATGTGGGCTAGTCATGGAAAGAATATAACACAACCCAAAAATACAAACATTCACTACTGAGTACATCTACATATATATCGGTAAATCAAGACGAAAGGCATTATTTCCAATCTTCTCCAATATGGTGAATGGACCATACCGGATTGGTCGCAATTTCTTACCTTCTCCCTTCATCCTGTCCTTGCTGATGTGGAACCACACTTTATCGCCCACTTGGAATTGGTGGTCGTTGTCATGTCAAGCCTTGTAACGGGCTTGACTTTTCTCCAACTGCTCTTGTACTGCTTGGTGAATCTATTGGATTCGCTAAATGAACTGTTGAGCTTTGTCCCTATCATTACGTCCACTGGAGCCATCTTCCCTTCCAAAGACCATATCAAAAGGGTCCTTTGGCAGGTAACCAAAACATGTCTCAAATGGTGAACGTTGCATAGATGAATGCACTGCTCGGTTGTAGGAATGTTGTACATATGGGAGATGTTCATCCCACAACTTGGGATGTTTCCCACAATAACCTCGTAACAAGTGTACCACGGTACGGTTGACAACCTCTATCTGTCCGTCAGTCTGTGGATGAAATGTCGTGCTTCTTTTCAATTTGGTGTCCATCATCTTCCACAAGTTGGTCCAGAACTCTCCGAGAAAGTGAGAGTCTCGATCTGACACAATCGATGTGGGTAATCCAAAATGGACCCAAACATGCTGAAAGAAAAGAGAAGCAGTCTGCTCTGCAGTGATCTGCTTTTTACAAGGCATAAGAATACACATCTTAATAAAACTGTCAATGACAACATACAAATAGTCGCGACTCTTTTTAGACAAAGGCAAACCTCCTACAAAGTCCATTGACACACTTTCCCATGGATGACTCAGAATAGGGAGAGGTGTGTAGAGCTCGAGTTTTCTATTAGAGGGCTTTGAAACATAACACATCACACAACCCTTTACATAGCGAGTCACAATGTTTTTCATATGAGGTCAAAAACAAAATCTTTGTACATGACATAAAGTCTTTTTGACACCAAAGTGTCCAGACACAAGAGAGGTGTGGGCCTCTCGAATTACATGTACTCTTTCCCCTGTGGGAATACACAATTTACCAAGGTGATACAACAGTTTCCCCTGCAAATGATAGTTGTCCACCTGTGAACCATGGGTTAGTTTTGCATAAATCTCCTTAAAGTCATCATCGTTAGCATATTGTTCAGCATAACTCTCAAAAGACAACAAAGCATTATGCAAAATAATAGAAGCAAAAATAGGAGGGCGAGATAGCATATTGGCCACTTTATTGCTAGTGCCCTTCTTATACTTTATTACCAGATGAAACTGTTGAAGAAAACCCATCCACCTGAAATGACGAGATTGTTGCAACTTGGTTTTTGACTGAAGGTACTACAAGGGCTGATGATCCGTATGGATGATGGTCTCCTTGCCGATTAGGTAGTGTTTCCACTTTTTCACACTCTGCACCAAGGCATAAAGCTCCTTGTCATAAGTGGGATAGTTTATCACAGCTTGAGAAAACTTCTCAGAATGGTAACAAATCGGCTTCTTTTGTTGCATCAGTACAGCTCCCATGGCATAATCGCTGGCATCGGTTTCGATCTCGAATGGCTATTAGAGATCGGGTAAGGCTAAGACTAGCGTGGTGCTGATCTTTTCCTTCAATGTTTCGAAGGACTTCTGTTGTCTTCCTCCCCATTGGAAGACTTGTTTCACACTTGTCAATGTATGCAAAGGTGTTGCAATAACAGAGAAATTAGCAATAAATCTCCTCTAATACTGGACTGCACCTAAAAAGCTACGATCCTCGATTACACTAGTAGGCTTAGGCCAATTTACAATTGCTTCAACTTTAGAAGGATCAATATTTAACTGACCATGACCAACAATATGACCTAGGTAACCCAAAGAGGTTTTCTCGAACTCACACTTTGACAACTTTACAAAGAGTTTTACATTTTTCAATACATCAAGCACTTTTTTCACATGACACACATGTTCATTCCATCTTTTACTAAAGACAAGTATATCGTCTAAATATACAAGAACAAATTCATCAATGAAACGCTGAAAGAGATCAATCATGACTCTCATAAAAGTGGCTAGAGAGTTGCAAAGTCCGAATGGCATCATCATCCATTCGAACAACCCCTGTTTGGTCTTGAAAGTGGTTTTCCACTCGTCCTGCTTTGCAATTCAGACTTGGTGATAACCATTGCGCAAATCCAACTTGGTGAAATAAACAACATTCTTTAATTGATCTAATAAGTCATCAATGCGTGGAAGAGGGTAGCGATTTTTCACCGTAATTTTGTTTAGTGCACGGTAATCCACACACATCCTCCATGTGTCGTCTTTCTTTGGCACTAAGATAATCGGTGAACCACACGGAGAAGTGCTCGGCCTGATGACCCCTTGTTCCAGCAATTCCCGCACCTGTTTCTTGATTTCCTCCATCTCAATGGCTGACATCATGTACATGCCAATATTTGGCAAAGGAGCATCATGTTGCAAATGGATTTCATGTTGGATTTCCCTCTTCAAAGGTAATCCCTTCAGTTCCTGAAACAACTCATCGTAATTATAAATTAATTTAGATAATTCTTGTTTATGTTCCTGATCACAGCCCTGGAAAGCATCAGCTAATTCTGCCTCTTTTTCCCTTACAACCATCAGCATGCAACCCTTACTGGAAGTCACCAGCCTTTTCATTTGTCCAGCACTTACAAGGTTGGCATTGATTTTATTTTGATGAGCCCTTACTATATATTCTACCCCATCTTTTGTGATTTGGTATTTGTTTTCATGACGAAAAAAGACTGCCTTTCTATCATACATATATGGACTCCCTAACACCATGCCACAGATATCTAATGGTATTACATCCAATTCTACTTCGTCCACTATCTTAGAAGCGATCACAAATTTGACTTTACTGCTTGGTTACATTCAGTTTTGCTTTATCATGTATCCATCCAAGCGGGTAAGGTTTCAGGTGTGGTTTTGTTTCTAAGCCGAGTTTCTTTACCAAGGATTCTGCGATTAATTTTGCTTGGGATCTGGTATCAAACAGTGTTTCTACTTTAGTATTATTTACAACAACTTTGATATGAAACAGTTCAATTCTCTTTCAATCATTAGGAAGGGACTCATTCACAGAACTAGTGCCTTCATGCGATTCAAAATTAACATGAGGTTTAAGAGTACCTTTTGTTCCCATGGTTGTGATTAATGCTTCATCTCCGAAATCCGATCCAAGGTCTTGCTGCGCAGTTGCCATTGTCTTCTGCTTCCCTTTTCCTCCATACTTCTTTGGACGCTTTTCTGGGTGCTGTTTCCAACAATGATCATCATCGTGGCCTTCCTTTTTGCAGTGATTGCAATACGACCTTTCTCCTTCTTTGGCCGTTGTTGTCTTCTTCTCCTTTCCTTTCCATTTCGCTTTAGATTTGTCATTGGGAGGCTTGAACGTTGGTTTTCTGGACTGATCATCTCTTTCATTTTTGCCCCTGTTCTCAATATGAATTGCCTTTCATTGGCTAAGTCAATAATGGTTGGTTCAAACAACAACAATGAATGCCTATTATAGCTATGTAATGAGCCAATATACTTAGTTACAACTTCAAGTGTATCAAGTGCAACACCCAAATTCAGTGCTTGCTTTCTAAACTCCTCTGTAAAACTCTGAACATCCTGACCTTTGGCTTGTATTAAATATTGCCAATTCATTAAAGCTTTTTGCTTGTATCCTAAGGGATAAAAGTGTTCCTTTAACACATAAATAAAATCAGGCCATGAGGAAAAGAGGTTACCCACATTCTTACTGCGCTGCAATTTGCTCTCCCACCAAACGAGAGCGGTGCTACTCAGCCGTAGAGAGGCTAGCTGAATCTTTGCCTCATCCTCCATGATCTACTAAATCCTGCAGTAGACCTCAATCTGCCTAATCCAATTATTAAGCCTCTCTGCGTTACTTTCACCATTAAACATGGGAAGATCAAATTTAACATCTAATTTAAAGAAAGGTTTCTTAGATGCATCCTTTGAATTTCTATGATTACGGTGGTGAGAGGAAGGAGAAGGAGGGGTTCTTCTCCACCATTCCCATGTGCTGAACCTTGTTCTTCTGGGTTTCTGTCCTTTACTTTCTCCAGCCTTAAAACCAGCTTACCGACATTCTCTGCCATTGAATAAAAGGTCTTGCGGAAATTACGCTCCTCTTCCAGATGAAATTCGTCTTCCATGTTTCTCCTTCGATGTGCACGCCCCACTTCGGGATCGAAAGGCTCTAATTCCCCTTCGCCTCTTCAGAGTTTGTCTCTTGTTAGCATACAAACATGCAATTCACATCTAAAAAGACCTGCTATGGTACCACTTGATCCACGGATCTTTTGCTTATAGATGTATGAAAAGAATCACATGCGAAAATTGCAGCTTAACACAGAAATTAATGTGCACACAAGAAAAGAAGAAGGAAACACATAAAGGCATGACAAGAAGACAACAAGACTTGATAACGGGGTTCGTCCAACTCAGACTACGTCTCTAGGCCCTGCTCGATCAATGGGGAGGCCTTTGTTCATTAAATGGCATGAAAAAAAGAGAATTACAATCACCAGTTACATAAAAAGAGGCTTATACCTCCATTCTGGAAAATGGTTGTGAAATGGAGACCTTAGATGGAGAAATGGACAACACCACTGTGTTCGTGGCGTCGAGAGGGGAAGAAACCATATAAAATTCACCCAATTCAGACAAAATGATCAATCGGCCCTCCTACAAGCTGCTGCCTCGAACTGTGTGTTGAAAATCCTCTCTCTTGCACTTTCCCAATCATCAGGCTTTACAATACAATGTTGCTTAAAAATCGGAGGTCGATTTTTGTTAGAATAGAAGCTATTCAATAGAAGGATTGGCGTGCACAACAAAACCCCAAAGATAGATTTTTATCGTTTAAAATGATAATACACAAAAACTCGTCAAACACTAATAATTTTGACCAAAACCTTAAAAACCGGATCTCAAAGTTTATCAAATCGGGCTCATAGACCCATTGAGTTTGACCCCCATATCGAAATTGGCACATTGCTTCATTAATAGTCCCGTTAGCGTGGATTACCGACCACCGATCGTCGATATCGGCATTGGTCGATCGCATCAGTCTCCCGCTCATACAATGGCCCAGGGTTCTGGTTCTGTCGATCGATGATCGGCCGATCGCGATCGCAAGTCAGCTCTGCCCCGTTCCGACCGCTCCATCTCGATATCATCGATTGCTTGCACCCGATTGCGATTTAGTCAGAGATCACTGATTGGGGGTTCCACTGAGCCTCCTTAAGTCTGCCCTTTGACTTCTCTGATTGTGATTTTCCTTCTAAAGGCTTTAAGTCCATTTTTAGGAGAAAATGCCTCATTTTCAAAGGAACTAAGGCAAACTCTTTCTCCCACAACTTCATCATCCGGACTCGGATTGGGGTGTCGTTTGCACCGTTGGAATCAGAGTGATGAGAAATTCGATCTGATGTCAAGATACTTACTTTTCTGCCACTTTGAATTTTGAGATTTTCCATGCCATTGTATCTGAAGATCCACCTGGATCATTTATTCTGGAATTTGTCATGCTGAGGTTTGAATGGTGTCTTTTTGGCTTGATCATCTCGATCATTCTTGTCTCGGCTTTCAAGATGAATAGCCTTTACGCTGGCTGCATCAATTGTAGTAGGCTCGAACAGTAATAATGAGTGTTTGATGTAACTATGTAGCGCACCTATATACTTAGTTACAGTCTCAGACGCATCTAATGAGATGCCCATATTCAGTGCTTGTTTCTGAAATTCTTCAGTGAAGCTTTGCACATTTTGGCCCTTACCTTGCCTTAGATATTTCCAGTCCATAAGTTCCCTTTGCTTATAACCCAGAGGGTAGAATTGGTCTTTCAATGCAAAAATAAAACTAGACCAAGAGGACAAAAGGTTACTTGACTTTGTGCTGCCCTTCTGCAACTTGCTCTCCCACCAAACGAGAGCATTGCCGCTTAGCCAAAGAGATGCTAACTAGAATTTCGCCTCATCTTCTTTGATCTGTTGGATTCGGCGATAAACATTTATCTATCTTATCCAATTATTAAGTTTTTCTGCACTACACTCTCCATTGTACATGGGCATGTCAAACTTTACGTCTAACTTGAAGAACGGTTTCTTAGATTTTTACTTGGAATTTTGATGAGAGTGATGAGAACCATCACTTGAATAAGGAGAGGTAGGCGACTTTTCTCCACCATCTTCCTAATTTGCTGATCCATGATCATCATCATCATTCGTCTCATGCCCAAGTGCCTTCTCATACTCTGCGGACAACTTGTCCACTATTCCTGCCATATTGTAGAATACCTTTAAGAAATTTTGTTCCTCTTCCCAACGAGCTTCTTCATTGGCCATGTTTCTTCTTCGTTGTGCACGTCCTGCTTCACGATCAAAGGACTTAAGCATTCCTTCTCCTTTTTGCAGCTTGTTCTAGGTTAGCATGAACTCATGCTATTCGCAACTACAAAGACCTGCTCCGATACCAAACTTGATCCAAGATCTCTTACTTACAGATGCATGAGAATTACATATAAGAAAGTTAATTAACCATGGAACTTAAAAGCACGTAAACAATGTGAAAATAATTAGAAGAACACAAAAACCATGACATAATGATTTGATTATGGAGTTCATCCAATTTGGACTACGTCTCTGGGCCCTGCTCAATAGTGGGGAGGCCTTTATTCATTAAGTGGAATAAAAAGAGATAAAAGTAAAAGCAACATTCTTTACAATCCTTAAACCTCCAAGATGGAAGATGGACAAAGAATGGAGAGCGCAGCTTCAGAAACGAACAGAACTACTGAACTCCTAGTGAAAAATCATGCAAAAACACCTATCCAAACACCCAATTTGGATAATCGGGCCTTCTGCAACTTCTCGGAACCTCCCTGCTACTCAAGGCAAGGTCCCAGGCTGCTGCCAGTGTCGGGGTCTGTTGTATAATACTTCTGAACTATTCTGTTGATCCTCTCTACCTTCTTCTGACACAAAAAATGGTCCTTTATGAGCATCGTGACAATCCCTCAATACCCGGGCAGTTCAAACAATAGACCAAGTTAAGTGAGCAAGCAAATTCCACAAAGGTTCTCAGGCCCTTGAATAGGATGTGGCAACAACCCTTACAAACATGGAAAAATTATTTTAATTGTGCGTTTAAACTGACAGCAAGACTATTGGCATTTCCAACCATTGGCGAACATTCTCGAGCCCAAACAACAGGCACTCTGCGATATGGTGAACCCACCAGGAATATAAAACATGATATATAACATATCTCATCTGGGGGAACCCATCGCAATCGTAATCAGCGGAAGACCCATGCTCTGTGATGATTGTGGACTCATTGGGATAATAGAATGTAGTTTATAGATTATCGCATCTGGATCCTCCCCGCAAATCGCAATTGGCAGAGTCCATCGATAAAATGTATATTGGTGCGGTACTTGTGCGATATGCAATCGCGATTATATTGCATCGCAACCTGGCTTCATCAGGGGCTGATTCTTAAGTACTCGTTCCTCCTCCAACCTATGATATGCAATATCGCAATCGCAAATGGGATCCTGCCGGGGCCGATTCTCCTTGAGTCGTGACCTCTTTTTCTGCGATAAGCGAAATGTCAGACCAATGGAAGCCTACCACTTGGCACTTCCCCATTCACTAAGAGTTTCTAACACGTCACTCCTGCTGCCACCTGGACAAGTCAAACATCAACTTTGACTTACTCTAACTTCATCATATGAACTCGGATTTGAGTGTCGTTCGCATCGTTGGAATCAGGACAACGAGCACTTGGATCTGATGCTAAGTTTATCTAGATTCTGCCACTTTGAGTTTTGAGCCTTTTATCATGCCACTGGTACTTTTTGAAGATCCACATGGATCAATCCTCCAGGATCCATCCTCCCACTAAGAGCTTTTGGACCACCAAAAGACTTTTCACTCAATTGGCAAGTGAGGAAATTGCTCCCTCAGTTTTTTCTTCTCCATCCATTGAGCTTTGCTTGGATGCACTCCTTTGAAGCCAGCACGGATATACTCCACATCTCCCCGCTATGAAATTTTGGTTTTCCAGTCGAGTATGATATCTTCACGCAAATTATCTAGATACTTTGGTGAAAAATCATCCACTGTAGGAATCTGTACAACCTCCTCGGTATCCATAATTAATGGAGGTTCATAAAGCTTCAAGTTTTCTACATTTACCACTCAATACATCTGCATGTAAGCAGGCAATTCAAGACGAAAAGCATCATCTCCAATCTTTGCCAATATGGTGAAGGGACCACATCGGATGGGTCTCAACTTCTTCCCTTCCCCCTTCATTCTATCCTTGTTGATATGGAGCCATACCTTGTCCCCAACTTGAAATTGATGATCAACTCGGTGCTTATCATGTCAAGCTTTATACCGAGCTTGACTCTTCTCCAATTGCTCTTGCACTGCTTGATGAATCACCTGTATCCGCTAAATGAAATTTCGTGCTTTGTCCCTATCATCTCGTCCATTGTTATCCTCCTCTTTCCCAAAGACCATGTCCAAGGGATCTTTAGGTAGATAGCATAAAATGTCTCGAATAGTGAGCTCTGTGTAGATGAATGTGCTGCTCAATCGTATGCATGTTGCACACAAGGAAGTTGTTCATCCCACAGCTTGGGATGTTTCCCACAATAGCCTCGTAACAAGTGTACCACGGTGCGGTTGACAACCTCTGTCTGTCCATCGGTCTGTGGATGAAATGTCATACTTCTTTTCAAGTTAGTGTCCATCATTCTCCACAAGCTGGTCCAAAACTCCCCAAGAAAGCAAGAGTCTCGATCTGACATAATAGATGCGGGCAACCCAAAATGGACCCAAACATGTTGAAAGAAAAGAAAAGCAGTCTACTCAATAGTGACCTACTTTTTGCAAGGCATTGAAATACACATTTTACTAAACCAATCCACAATGACATTCAAATAATCGTGACCTTTCCTAAACATAGGCAAACCTCCTACAAAGTCCATGGATACACTTTCCCATGGTTGATTCGGAATAGGGAGTGGTGTGTAGAGCCCAAGTTTTCTATTAGAGGGTTTTGAAACATAACACAACACACAACCCTTTACAAAGCAAGCCACAATGTTTTTCATGTGAGGCCAAAAACAAAACCTTTACAAATGACATAAAGTTTTCTCAATTTCAAAATCACTAGACACCGAAAAGGTATGAGCCTCTCTGATTACATGAACCCTTTCATCACTAGGTATGCACAATTTGCGAATGTGGTACAATAGGTTTCCCTGCAAGTAATAATTGTCCACCTATGATCCATGAGTCAGTTTTGCATAGATTTCTTTAAAATTACTATCGTTAGCATATTGTTCAGCATAACTTGCTAACGATAAAGAAACATTTTGCAAAACTACAGATGCAGAAATAGGAGGGCGAGAAAGCATATTTGCTACTTTGTTGTTGGTGCCCTTCTTGTATCTTATCACCAAATGAAATTGTTTGAGGAATCCCATCCATCTGAAGTGACGGGCTTACTGAAGCTTGGTCTGTGACTGAAGATACTGCAAGGGCTAATGATTTGTATGGATGATGGTCTCCTTGCCAATCAGATAGTGTTTCCACTTCTTTACACTCTGGACCAAGGCGTACAACTCCCTGTCATATGTGGGATAATTCACAATAGCCTGGGATAAAGTCTCTGAATGGTAACATACAAGCTTTCTTTGCTCCATCAATACAACACCCATGGCATATCCGCTGGCATCTATTTCAATTTCAAAAGGTTGTTGAAGGTCTGGTAAGGCTAGCACTAGTGTTGTGCTGATCTTCTCTTTCAGTGTGTCGAAGGATTTCTGTTGTTTTCCTCCCCACTGAAAGGCTTGCTTCACACTAGTCAAGGCGTGCAAGGGGGTTGTGATAACAGAGAAGTTCACAATGAACCTTCTCCAATACTGTACTATGCCCAGAAAACTTCGAACCTCTGTAACATTCGTGGGCTCAGGCCAATTCATAATCGCCTCCACTTTAGAGGGATCTATCTTCAATTGTCCATTGTCGACAATGTGGCCTAAATAAATCAGAGAAGTCTTCCCAAACTCACACTTTGACAGTTTCAAATACAACTTTTCACTTTTCAGAACATCAAGCACTTTCTTTAGATGACACACATGTTCATCCCATGTCCTACTGTACACAAGAATATCGTCTAGATATACAAGAACAAAATGATCAAGAAAAGGCCTAAATAAATCATTCATTACCCTCATAAACGTGGCTGGAGTGTTGCATAGTCTGAATGGCATCACCATCCATTCGAACAACCCCTGTTTGGTTTTGAACACAGTCTTCCAAACATCTTGTTTTGCAATTCTAACCTGGTGATAACCACTACGCAAATCCAACTTTGTAAAATAAACAACATTTTTCAACTGATCTAACAATTCATCAATGCAAGGGAGAGGGTATCGATTCTTCACCGTGATCTTGTTTAACACCCTGTAATCTACACACATTATCCATGTGTCATCTTTCTTGGGCACCAACATGATCAGTGAGCCACAAGGAGAAGAACTCGGTCTAATGACTCCCTGATTTAACAGTTCTTGCACCTGTTTCTTGATCTCCTCCATCTCGATAGAAGCCATCCTGTACATGCCAACATTTGGTAAAGGAGCATCCTGTTGTAAATGGATCTCATGTTGGATTTCTCGTTTAGGGGGAAATCCTCTTGGTTCCTGAAACAATCCATCATAATCAGAAATAATTTCAAATAATTATTTCTTATGATCAGGATTACAGCCTTTGAAAGCGTCAGCCATCTTGGCCTCTTTCGCTCTCACTATCATGAGCATGCACCCTTTGCTGGAATTAACCAGTCGTTTAATCTATCCTGCGCTTACAAGGCTAGCATTAACTTTTGTATGATGAGCTCTGACTATATACTCTACCCCATCCTTTGTGAGGTGGTATTTGTTTTCATGCCGAAAGAAAATGACCTTTCTATCATATAGATATGGGCTTCCCAAGATGATTCCACAGATGTCCAAAGGCACTACATCTAACTCTACCTCATCAACTAATTTAGAAGCAATAACAAATTTGGACCTACACTGCTTGGTGACCTGCAATTTGGCTTTATCGCTTACCCAACCAAGTGGGTATGGACTCGGATGAGGCTTTGTTTTAAGGCATAACTTTTTCACTAAGTATTATGAGATTAAGTTTGCTTGGGAACCTTAATCAAATAGAGTTTCCACCTTTGTATGTTTTATTATAACTCTAATGTGGAATAACTCAATTATCTTCCGCTCATTACTTACATGCTCATTCAAATAACTAGTACTTGCAATCGAATCAGAACTATCATTAATAGAAAGAGTACCTCTTGCACCCACAACCATGATCAATGTCTCATCACCAGAATCTGATCTAAGGTCTTGCACTGTTGCCACTATCTTCTGATTCCCCTTTCCACCAAATCTCTTCGGTCTCATCTCCGGATGCAGCTTCCAGCTGTGGTCCTCATCATGACCATCTTTCTTATAATGAGTGCAAGACGGTGTTGCTCTGTCCCCTTTCTTGGCTGCAATAGTCTTCTTATCCTTCCCTTTTCCTTTCTTCTGGAATTTGCCTTGTTGAGGTTTGAATGGTGCCTTTTTGGCTTGATCATCTCGATCTTTCTTGTCTTGGCTTTTAAGATGAATAGCCTTTATGCTAGCCGCATCAATTGTAGTAGGCTCAAACATTAATAATGAGTGTTTGATGTAACTATGTAGCACACCTATATAGTTAGTTACAATCTCAGGCACATCTAATGAGATGCCCAAATTCAATGCCTATTTCTTAAATTCTTCACTAAAGCTTTGCACATTCTAGCTCTTACCTTCCCTTAGATATTTCCAGTCCATAAGTGCCCTTTACTTGTAACCTAGAGGGTAGAATTGGTCTTTCAATGCATAAATAAAACCAGACCAAGAGGACAGAAGGTTACCTGACTTTGTGTTGCCCTTCTGCAACTTGCTCTCCCACCAAACGATAGTAGTGCCGCTCAGCCAAAGAGATGCTATCTGGACTTTCACCTCATGTTCTTTGATTTGTTGGATCCGGCAATAAACCTTTATCTGCCTTATCTAGTTATTAAGTTTTTTGCACTACACTCTCCATTGTACATGGGAAGGTCAAACTTTACGTCTAACTTGAAGAACGATTTCTTAGATGTCTGCTTTGAATTTTGAAGAGAGTGATGAGAACCATCACTTGAAGAAGGAGAGGAAGGTGGATCTTCCCCACCACCTTCTTGATTTTCTGCTCCATGATCATTGACATCCTTCTTCTCATTCCCAAGTGCCTTCTCATACCCTGCGAACAACTTCTCCACTTTTCCTGCCATATTGTAGAATACCTTTCAGAAATTTTGTTCCTCTTCCTAATGAGCTTCTTCCTTGGCCATGTTTCTCCTTCGTTGTGCACGTCCTGCTTCAATATCAAAGGACTTAAGCGTTCCTTCTCCTTTTCGTAGCTTGTTCCGGGTTAGCATAAACTCATGCAATTTGCATCTACAAAGACCTACTCCAATACCAAACTTGATCCAAGATCTTTTACTTACAGATGCATCGGAATTACATATAACAAAGTTAATTAACAATGGAACTTAAAAGCACGTAAACAATGTGAAAATAATTAGAAGAACACAAAAACCATGACACAATGATATCATTACGGAGTTCGTCCAATTTGGACTACGTCTCCGACCCTGCTCAATAGTGGGGAGGCCTTTATTCATTAAGTGGCTTAAAAAGAGATAAAAGTACAACCAACATTCTTTATAATCCTTATACCTCCAAGCTAGAATATGGATAAAGAATGGAGAGCCTAGCTTTAGAAACAATCAAAACCACTGAACTCCTAGCGAAAAATCGTGCAAAAATGCCTATCCAAACACCTAATTTGGATAATCTGGCCTTCTGCAACTTCTGAGAACCTCCCTACTGCTCGAGGCGAGGTCTCCGCCTACTGCAAGGGTCAGAGTCTACTGTACAATACTTTTGAACTATTATGTTGATCTTCTCTACCTTCTTCCGACACAAAAATGGCCTTTTATAAGCATGGCAGCAATCCCTCAATACCCGGGCAATTCAAACAATAGACCAAGTTAAGCGAGCGGGCGTATTCCATAGAGGTTCTCGGGCCCCTGAATAGTGTGTGGCAACAACCCTTACAGACATGGAAAAATTCTTTTAACTGTGAGTTTAAACCAGCAGCAAGACCATCGACGTTTCCAACCATCGACGAACAATCCCAAGCCCAAACAATAGGCACTCTGTGAGACGACGGACCCACCGAGAATATGAACACATGATATATAACATATCACATCTGGGGGACCCCATCACAATCACAATCGGTGGAAGACCCATGCTCTGTGATGATCGCCAACCCGCCAAGATAATAGAATGCAGTTTATAAATTCTCGCATCTGGATCCTCCCCGCAAATCGCAATTGGCAGAGTCCATCAGTAACATGTATCAGCGTGGTACTTGTGCGATATGTGATTATGTCGCATCGCAACCTGGCTTCACTGGGGGCCGATTCTTAAGTACGCGTTCCTCCTTCGACCTACAATATGCGATATCGCAATCGAACCGGGATCCTGCCGGGGCCAATTCTCCTTAAGCCGCGACCTCTTTTTCTGCAATAAGCAGAATGCGAGACCAATGGCAACCTACCGCTTGGCACTTCTCTATTCACTGAGAGTGTTTGCCACGTCACTCCTCCTACCACCTGGACAAGTCAAACATCAACTTTGACTTATTCTAACTTCTTCATATGAACTCAGATTTGAGTGTCATTCACACCATTGGAATCAGGATGACGAGCACTTTTATCTAATGCTAAGTTTATCGAGATTCTTCCACTTTGAGTTTTGAGCATTTTACCATGCCACTGGTACTTTTTGAAGATCCACCTAGATCAATCCTCCAGGATCCTCCTGGATCAGTATTATAGTTGGCAATTGAAGTGGAGGGATTATTTGCAATAGCCCTAGTGGGTAGGTTTATGGGAAAGGATGCCAGGTGGGGAAATCTTTAAATGTGAATGACCAATCACTAGAAACTAGTTCTAGGTTATATCCTAAAGTTTCACTTACTGGTTTAAGGTTGATTAAGTTCCATTATAAGCAACAAAGAGGATGTAAAGATGTTGTTGGAGACGAAATGGACATGAGGACTAGAAGCTTTGCATCTGAAGCATTACCTTTAACCCAATGAGGGACTCAAACTATATTAAAAAAAACATGGGTTGTGTTGATTGGCCTTTCTTTATAACTTTGTGATCTGTTTTTTATTTTTAGTTTCTGTTGTGCTAATATCAATTACAAATTTCTAAACATGCGCTTGTTTATTACTTCTTGTACTGAGGTTTCCTTAGTTGTTTGTGTATGTAAACATGTAAATTTCCTTAAGTTTAAAATGACTTTCATGAGCGAAATAGCTTAAAAAACAAATACTGAACAACAAACATTCAAAGTACAACAAACCATCAAAGAGATACTTTAACACAATGTTTTAATGAAGGAGTTCACCCCTCCTGGGCTACATCTCCTTGGTCCAACTTCCATGGCTTGGGCCATTGTATTAGTTCAATATGGAGAAATGTTGTTTTACAAAGCTCTATGGATCCTAATAACTGCACCAATGTGTTCAGAATGTCTAAATTAGCCAAGAACACCTCTTCCTGAGCTCAATTTGGTTGAAAATTGCGTTCTCCATGACTCAGTCAGTTTTTTCCTAGAAAAGTTCTGTTAAATTTGGAATGACTCAAATTAGCGCGCTAAATGTGGAGGAAGGCTTGAAATTGGGGGCACCGCCAAAATTCTTCCAGACTAAAGTGAGAGTTAATTAGTGTTAAGCTGAGTTTAAGTTATGGTTTAGCGCTAATCACGCGGATTAGGCTAACCGTAACCTTAACTACCGTCGTGGATTAGGCTAACCGTAACCTTAACTGCCGCTAAAATTGGACACATGCTAACTGTTTTGGAGTAATGGTATACCAAAATTGTCGGATTAGTTGATTGTTTAGTGTAACATCCATTTTGTTCACATGTGGAGCACTAACTGTTGGAGTTGGTGTATTGGATTGTCCGCTGTGTTAAATCGTTTGACATTACAACTATCGCGTTCACATGTGAAATTGTTGCAGTGTTGGTAGGTTGGAGCCACCAGGGTTAACACTAATTGTATGCGGTTAACACATTTGCGTTCACATGGGGGAGGGTTGGCCTGCGGGCTGACCCTCCCCTAACCGCCCAAACTCACATTGCTTAACTTTAAATATAAATGGAAAACATATGGTGTAAGAAATAGAGTGTAGCGGAGGTGGTTAGGACTTGCGGATGGTATGCCGAAGGTCGCAAGTTCGACCCCAACCTCCGACATAAAATTTTATTCCATTGTGTCGAGACTGTCAAGGGCTTTGGGAGGTGCCACATGGTGGCCTCTGAGCTTGCCATGTGGCATTCTTTCATTGGCCCAAAATGAACCAATAGAAAGTTGCCAACACACCCCTTGAAACCCAATGAAACAATGCCACTTGTCCATCTGTGATACGTTGTTGACCATCTTTGACCATGCCTAGTCACTTGCCACGTCAGCAGTACAGACTGTTGTATGTGCAGTGACTGGCCATTTTGTTTTGGAAATTTCGCGTGTTTAGAAAAGTGATCAGAACACAATTACTTTCTCATAAAAATTCGATTTTCGACGAAACGAGTTGCGCTAAGATCGTTTTTCTGAGACGAACGCGGTTGTTCAGGTTTCGAGTCATTCTAAGAACTTTGATTTTTGAGTTAAATACTAAGCACCTGATCACTTTGCCACATGAAGGTTCTAGAGAGGTGGGTGATTCCATTAGGAATTTCATTGTGTTAGAAGATGAATGGAAGGATGGGATTAATAAGAGAATGACAAGAATTTTAGTTGAATTGAATCTCATATAGGGCTTGCTAGTGGGCCTAAACATATGATGGAGAAATGAAATATATAACCAAAAGCTTGATTATTGGAGATGTCCTTTCATACATGGCTTTGTCATAGTATGGGTCACCTAAAAGAAGCCTACTAATTGTCTTTGCAATAAAAAATTTGGAAAAAGAAACAATGGATAAAAAAAAGAGATTCAAGGAAATCTTCGGTCAAGCTAGGTGATACTAGAGACTGTGATTTCAAGGTGGGTACGTCTCAAAATGATTCAAAGGCATAGGATATTGAAACTGATGCTAATCTTAAGTTGGAAAAGCAAAAGACTAACCCACTTGACCCTGTCTCTAATAATAAAAGGTATGGAAACTCTAGGCATTACGTATTTTCCTAAGAGGTTAATTATGGTCCTTCATGTAAAGAGGTCCCCAATGACCTGAAAGAAATACCTATATTAGATCTCCACGAGCCTATGGATTTCTCTTCCGAGAGCATGAGGTTTAGGGAATGGGTTTGGTTGGTGGGAAAGTTATACCTTTTTTCATGTGGAAAATACCTTTTAGATTCCATGTGAGGAGTATATGTGTTTCAATCCTTGCGGGGGGGGCTTTCATTTTCAACAATAAGGCTCAAAGCCATTAAATCAAAGTTCATTATGTCACTTATGGGAACTGAAGCTGAGTGAGAAGGACCTAAATCATTCTTCCCGAACACCTAAGATAAACCCAATTGAAATAGGGAGAGTTTATACATGTCCCATGACCTTTTTTAGTTGTGGACAAGTCTCCTTTGTTGGGCACTGGAATTTCCTATAATGTTTTTCAATGTGAGACTATAATTGCTTTGAAGAATGAGATATTTGAGGAAGATGAATGATCCTTCTCCTTACTCGTTAAATGGATCAAACTAAAGGCTCATAAATGTCATCCACCTCTAATTTCTACCTATCACCTAAGACCAAAATCAAAAGAACCGAAGGACTGTGGAAGGATGAAAAGGGGTTTGGATTTGGAGAAAGGAATGTCCTTTAGTGTTGCAAGGAAGTCTCACATTTTCCTTGCCAACTCCAAATCAAGGAAATAGGTTTATGAAGGAAAGCAACTCACCATCATGACAAGGCCAGTAAAGTAAGTAAATCCTGAAATTCGTTCCTTAGATAATCATTCTCTCCTTTAATGTTAGAGGGGTTGACGGTGCCCACAAACAACCATCCTCAAAAGAATGTTTGATATATATAAGCCTAATATGGTGATGTTATAGGAAACCATCTACACAAGACAAAAAGTCCTTGGTTTCTTTTCATCCATTTTCGAAGATTGGAGTTTTAGTATAGTTGATATTGTAAGTGGGTCTAGAGGATTGATTATGGGATGGAACCTTGATTTTTTTCCATATTTCTGCAACTTTGTACTTGAAAATTCTAATGGATATGTATTAAAGGGATGTGGGTAAATCCCTAAGGATGATAAATGTTTACGGTCCACATGGGGAGAGAAAATCCTTTTGGAAAGCTATAATACATTATGGCTATTTCAATAGCACCAATATGATTTTATAATGGAATTGTAACCCAACTCTAAATATGAGAGAAATACAAGGGGATATATCTAGGAAAGACCCTCTCAAGGTATTTTTTCCACAACTTTTTTTTATTGTTGGGTATGTGTTATATTCTTTGCACAACTATAGCACACGTGATACATTGCATCGAGCGTAGTGGGGGGGCCACGAGGGGGTTATAGCCCCCCTTGTTGGGGGGGTTGCAGGGGCGTGGTGCAGCGCCCTGAAGGAAAAAAAAAATGGTTTGTACATTTGCGGTTTTCAGACGCATGGTGGTTTTACCCATGGTTTTGCAGACCTGGTTAAAGCAGTTACAATTATGTTCTAATCCTGGGTTAATAGATTAGGGGTTTATGAATGCTACAACATGTATGTAATGTATTATAACATTGTAAAGGAACTTAATGAAAAATCAATTTGGTTTTCTGGGTTTTGGGTTCCGGGAGAAGAATCTATGTGTATATTTTATGTGATTTCCGTTGTATCTTTTCTATTTTTTTAAGAATTCATTTGCAAGCATTATTTTGACAAGGTTAAAACCTACATTGATAATATGATCTTAATTGACATAGAACATATAAAAATAATTTTTATTTGGAGGAATGCCATAAGAAGCCATGATGGGATTTCAAAAAGAATGGATTGGTTTTGATAGCATAGTCCTTTCCTAATGAAAATATAAAAATCAAAATTTGGGTAGGATCGAGGGATATATCAGATTTATGGTTGGATGTTGGATGAGGGAAAAAACTTAACAATTAATATATCTAAGTTATGGCAATATGTGATCCAGATCTTTTACTCCAAGGATGCATAAAAATTTGCACATAAAAGATGAAAGAACTAATGGGGCAGATAGTAGCGGATACAGGAAAGGAACACGACACGACACGACCCGCCTGAACGAGTTTACACGAGCGCGCTCAAACGACACGACTCGACCACCCCTCTAGCATTAAAGGAGAGGATGATTATTTAAGGAACGAATTCCAAACTTTACTTGCTTTACTAGCCTTTTCATGATGGCGAGTTTCTTTCCTTCACAAACCTATTTCCTTGACTTGGAGTTGGCAAGGAAAATGTGAGACTTCCTTACAACACTGAAGGAAATCCCTTTCTCCAAATCGAGACGGCTTTTCATCCTTCCACAATCCTTATGTTCTTTTGATTTTTGTCTTAGGTGATAGGTATAAATTAGAGGTGGATGGCATTTATGAGCCTTTAGTTTGATCGATTTAATGAGTAAGGAGAAGGATCATTCATCTTCGTCAAATATCTCATTGTTCAAAACATTTATAGTCTCACATTGAAAAACATTATAGGAAATTTCAGTGGCTAACAAAGGAGACCCATCCACAACTAAAAAAGGTCATGGGATAGGTATAAACTCTCCTTATTTCAATTGGATTTATCTTAGGTGGTTGGGAGAGATGATTTGGATCCTTGTCACTCAGCTTCAATTTCCACAAGTGACATAATGAACTTTGATTTAATGTCTTTGAGCCTTATTGTTGAAAATGAAAGGTCCCCCAAGGATTGAAACACGTATACTACTCACATGGAATCTAAAATATTTCCACATGAAAAAAGGTATAACTTTCCCACCAACCAAACCCATTCCCTAAACCTCATGCTCTCGGAAGATAAATCCATAGGCTCGCGGAGACCTAATATAGGTATTTCTTTCGAGTCATTGGGGACCTATTTACATGAAAGAGCATGTAACCAAGTGACATAAACACATAAAAGAAGCGGAATTCAAAAATCAACCATGAGATCAAAGGCACAAAAACAACTTGATAACAGAGTTCACCCAGTGTGGGTTAGGTCTTTAGGCCCTGCTCAATGTGAAGAGGCCTCTTTCATTAATTGGCAGCAAAATCAATTTACAAGAAATTACAAAATGACACCTTATACCTCCACTTTCGGGTATGGCCTGAATATTTGGACCTCGGGTGGAAAACCGAACTACACGGTTGGATTCCTAGCGAAAAATCGTGAAAAATGACTATAAAGTCGACCCATTTCTGACATTGGCACTTTTGGATCCCCAATGAATCTTCTAGATTCTCTCAGCATAAAAAAAAAAGGTACCCCTGTGTCAGAGTTATGCCCCTCACTGATCAACGCACTATTTCGCTGGTCGATCCCACCGGTCTTCACCTCCCCTTTCCCGTTGGGTGAATTGTAAAAGTTTATATAATTTGAGGCTGGAAAAACTTTCAACTAATCGCCAATGGCCTATTGGCTAGTGACATATAAGATAAGTGTTTTGTTTGGGAGGTCCCAGGGTCCAACCCGTGGGACCCCTGTTATGGCATCAACTAATCAGTAATGGCCTATATTGGGTGTGCCATTTCATTTAGTTATGTGGACGGCCTGCCAAAATGGCGGGTTCAAATCTCGCCAACCTCACAGTAGTTAATACACCATTGGCATTAGGCCGTTGCACAGTGGTTGGGCGGGGTCCGGTCACCCACGGCCCTGACCTGTTATGTTTTGTTTTATAATATATATATATCATATGTTTGACGGGTGGTGGGATTGGTGGCTGGCTACCTATATATATGTATATGTATATCTACATATACATATACATATACATATACATATACATATACATATACATATATATATATACACACACACATATAGATATACATATACATATACATATAACCTGTCGGCCAAATTTGGGGTCACTAGTCAAATTAATGACACGACAAATTCGCCCGTTCCGACTGCCAAAATCCGTGTGCCGATAAGTGCCAAATTGTTGCCTCGTTAGTGGCTGCCAATGGGCCTAGTTTGACCAAAACTTTGATTGGCCATAACTTTCACATACAAACTCAGATTGAGGTGTCATTTGCACTGTTGGAAAGCTTGCAACAAGATCTTCGACCTGACCTTGGTTGCACTTTAATCTAGTGATGATGGTTTTTGAGCTTTTCCAAAGCCACTTCTCAATTCTTAGCGTTTCTGGAGCCACTTGGATCATTCCTCCCACTAATGAGCTTTTGGGTCGCCAAAATCTTTATCAGTCGATTGGAAAGTGAGGGAATTGATCCCTCACTTTCTCTTTTTCAATCCAACAGGCCTTACTTGGATGCATTCCCTTGAAACCAATACGAAGGTACTCCATGTCTCCTCGTCATGAAGTCTTAGTCCTCCTCTCAATAATGATATCCTCAGGTAGCTTATCCAAGTATTCAGGTGCAAAGTCATCCACTATGGGAACCTGTCCAACCTCTTCGTTGTCCATGATCAAAGGAGGCTCATAAAGCTTCAATTTTCCAATGTTTACCATTGAGTACATTTGCATGTATGCTTGCAAATCAAGACGAAAGAAAATTGGTATCAGAGCCATTTCAGTTTTATTTTTAGATCTAATTGGAGGAGCGGACCCGTACTCAGCCCGAGGCTGTGTAAGTAAGACTCGACGGATAGGGCAATTTGATCAGTGGCAAGCTCACTAGGTGTACTTCAAATGGATCCCCAAATGGATGAAATTTCCCAAGTAGAAATTGAAACTTGTACCCATATGACTTCTTTAACACAAAGATGAGGTTCATACAAAGAAGCAAGAAGTTTTGCATCAACAATAACTCTAAATGAAATTGATGCAGGCTCTAATTGGAAAATACCTCCTATTTTATAAAGCCAAGTATATACCATGCCATTATATAAATACTATGCAAAACCAAAATTCGACAGAACTCTGTAGATCTATCATTCACATCCCAAGACAATCCAATTCAAATACCATTGCTTGAGAAGTCCCAAGTCGAATGGGAAAAGTCTAAAGGCTTCAAGTACTGTCATCTTGGAGCAATAAGATTTGGTCTTAACCCTCTTGTAAGACCACAATTAGATATCAAAAGCCTTTGTGTTGTTGTTGATACAACACACAATAAATTGTCAGATGTTATAATTGGTGGTTTCGCCAGTCCATTTCATGATGGCCCTGCATTCGGGACTGTTTATCCAAAGTATTCTGTATCATTGGATGATCCTTATATCTACCAGTTCCTTTAGGCTTATATCCATCCACAAGGTTTTGACATGTCTACAAATTCATTAATCATACAACTCAAAACCCTTGATAAAAGGCTAGTCGCTATTGAAGAAGTATTATCAATTCAGGTTCCTTTACTAAGAAATTTAGGAACAAAGAAACCTTCACCAGATTATTCAGCTATAATGGATAAAATGAAGGCATCTGTATTATTTTCAAATAATCCCAAACCCAAGCTAAAGAGAACTTTTAGCTTTAGCTTAGTTGGTTCTGAACTCCAAGAATGGAATTTTAAAGATCAAGAACAAAAAGATGGAGATTACGAGGATGCAGTCTTCACATCAGTTTCCTTCTTGCAACAGGTGCAAGAAAAGGGCCCTGCATTTAACCAGGATCAGTATAAACAGTTCCTAATCTTCCCAAAACAAGAACCAGGAACTATATAGATAACAATGGGAGAATATTCTTCGAGCAAAAACACATTCCCAATGTCAGCAAGCAACACCAGTGCATCTGCAATCAATAGTGCAATACAATCTATGCCATAGGAACCCATGTTCCTACCAAACTGCCAGCCAAAAATTGAGCTAGAAAATGCTATTACATTAATAGCTAGTTGGTCAACAAAAGAAAGATATGAAGAACCAACAAAGAGTTTGCGAAGCATTGCACAATAAATTATTAATGGCTTTGGAGGTCTTGCTCATACATGGTGGCATTATGCTTCAACAGAAGCAAAAGAACAAATTTTAGGTCATGCAGATCCCATAACTTAGTTATTTATTGCACTCTGAGTATAGTTTGTTGATACATCAGTCGATCATGATCTTGACCATTATAGAGATATTTTTCTCTCCAACCAACTAGGCAAAATAACATTATTAGATCCATATTTTTTCCAAATGCAAGAATCGCTTATCAAAGGAATGCCTACCTAGACCCTACTTTTATCCGTAGATATATCCAAAGTATGCTAGGAACAATACTGAATGTAGTGATGCAATACTTCAGAGATAAACATATCTCTTTTAATGGTATGACTTTAGCTGAAGCACAAGATCACATCAAATTTGTGATACAAGATCATTGCTTAGCTAAACGGATGCAGAAAGAGTTTAAAAACTATGAAAAAATGTTCAGTAGCTCTATCTACTCTACAATTGAGCAAATGCCCGATTAGGGGAAGGAACATTCAATAGAGATGACCCAAAGCATTGTTCATGCAAACCAAAGAACAAATGGTCATCCAAAACAGAGTGGAAGAAACCATATTTATCCACAAAGTCTTACACAGTTGGAAAGAAAGGTTTCCAGAAGAAAAAAGCTTTCTTTAGAAGACGAAGCACACCAGCCAAAATAGTCAGGTGCTTCATCTGCAATAAAGGACATTGGGCTAATGCCTGCCCATAAAAGCTGAAAAAAGGAAAGCTAACAACTTATGTTGAACTTCTAGAGGACCAGCTCGAACCCAAGTATTGGGACTTGTTCTTTTGTGATGTAAACGAAGAATCAGAAGGAGAAATATTTTATCGTGATGGCCAAGATGAAGAAAAAGAAGAAAATGAAGAACCAGAACAAAGTTCTGATTCAGAAAATGATAGCCTGCAATCATACCAATTCTGTGTGTTTCTTACATCAAATAAGCTGACAAAATTAAAGAATGAGTTAGAAGAGACACCTCCTTACAAGATAGGATATATAATGCATATCCAAAATCATATTACAGAATTGGAGAATCAAATCAAGTACAACGCATCATCAGCTAGTCAACTTTCAGACAAGTAAAAGGAAAAAGAAATAAGATACTCAGTTTCTTCAGACTAGCATGAAGATGAACTGTATGCATCTCATCCATCTAAGCATACAGTTAGGCAGAAGGTTAAAAGAGAAACTTGTGAATCATATAAATCATAGATCAAGGATAAAAAAGATAAGATTCGGCTTCTAGCCTCTGAAATCACTTCTCTGAAGCAAGCACTGGCTTCACTAGAAAAAAGAAGTTGAAAATTCATCCGATGAAGATCTAGAGAAAACTTTAGATGAACATTTTCAAAAAGAAGAACAACCAGGTTATACCCAGAAAGAATATTATGGACCTGATTTTGATTCATCTAGCTACCTAGGAAAATCCATAGCCTTGATGAGTCAGCCCAGATTGTATATAACCTTGCAATTTTGTCCTCCTGATTTAAAACCTTATTATTTAGATTGTTTATTAGACTCTAGAGCCCAGCTTAACTTAGACAGGCATTTATCAATTCCTCCATTTCATTGGGATAAATCTAATGAAGGTGGATCCACCATTACTGGGTCTCTTTTCAATATCAAACACCAAGTCATAGATTTTCCCCTACAGATCCAAAAGAACCTAGACTGATGTACATTTTTGGAGATGGACGAAATTCCTGCTAATGTAATTCTTGGTTCTGAATTCTTTACCCGATGGTCTCCAATCCAAATAGATTTTTTCCAAAATAATGTTTAGCATGACCATCAATGACAAACCTGTTTTCATTCCTCTAAAAACTAATGAAGACTTTATTGTCCCAAGGAAGAAAACATCTTCTTTAATCAAACCTACTCACAAGGCAAAATAACAATGAATTGTCTCCTTTGCCATGGCTTGTCATGATGATTATTTAAAAGATATCTCTAAGAAAATAAAGAATGATTGCTCCTCTGGCATTCCAAATGTTGTTTGGAAAAGAGAAGAATATGTTATTGACCTTCCTTTCGCAGATAATATCAAGATACAACCAATGAAAGCATCGACAACTTTGATGAGTCCGATAGAAGTAGGACACTGCAGAACAAAGATTTTTGATCTCTTAGAAAAAGGTTTAATTGAACCAGCCCGATCCCAATGGGCATGCAGAGCATTCTGTGTAAACAAGCATAGCGAAATCAAGCGAGGCAGACCAAGAATGGCGGTAAACTACAAGCCTCTCAATACAGTTTTGAAGACGATGCATATCCCCTTCCGAACCAAGCAGCTCTCCTACAGAAGATGAAAGGGTGTACAATCTTCAGCAAGTCTGACCTTAAATCTGGTTTTTACCAAGTTGGTATAAAGAAAGAAAACAGATACAAGACAACCTTCGTTGTCCCACATGGACAATATCAATGGAAGGTAATGCCTTTGGTTTAAAAAATTCTCCATCAAAATTCCAAAAAAGAATGGAAGATGTGTTCAGGGGATTAGACTAGTTAATCATTTATATTGATGATTTACTTGTCTGTTCTAAGAATATTCAAGAACATAAAAAACATCTCTAAATATTTTATGAGCATTGTTTTAAGCATGGTTTAGCTCTGTCAAAGACCAAAATGGAGATTGGTCTAACTAATGTGGATTTCTTAGGTTTAAATATTTCTAATGGCAACATCCAGTTGCAAGATCATGCTCTCCATAACCTGTAGAAATTTCTAGAGCATATTACAGATAAAATGCAGTTACAACGTTTTCTTGGAAGCTTGAACTACATCAAACGGTTTTATAAAGGCCAAGCTCAAGATCTTGTCATACTACAACAAAGATTGAAAAAGGCACCTATTCCATGGAATGAAGCTATGACACAAGCGGTGCGTACAATCAAGGAGAAAGTTCAATTTCTCTCTCCATTAAAGCTTCCTACAGACGAAGGGTTCTACATTTTAGAAACTGATGTATCAAACATTGCATGGGGAAGTGTTCTACTTGAAAAGATAGTTTCCATCGAACATATCTGTGCCTACATATTTGGTTCATTTCGTGGTGTAGAATTAAACTATCCAAGTAGTCATAAAGAAGTTATGGGAGTAAAGAAAAGCATTCATCATTTCAGGCTGTATCTAAAACCAGTCCGATTTCTTGTCAAAACCGATCTTAAGATTATGCCAGGCATGATTAAGCTAGACAAAGAACTAGCTGATAATAATGCAAGGATATTACGATGGGCAACATGGCTTGATAGCTATGATTTCGACATTGAGCACAAGCCTGGATATCTCAATTGCCTAGCAGATCTTCTGAAACATGAAGCAACGACCTCTCCAACATAATAAAAAAGGTGTATTCCAAGGCCTACATTTACTTTATGTTTTGTCTTAATATACATTTGGTCCCCACATGTCGAAAGACTTTCTCAGCCGAGTTAAGGGATGAGATTGTCCACTTGTACCCGAATATTAGGTCGAAACTGGCAGTCCCCAGTTTCTTGTCACCGGACAACCGGTTGTAAATCCTATATAAGAGTGGTTGTGTTCCTCATTTTATTCACGCTGAGTAGTCTCGAGCTCCCAGAGCTATTAGTCAGTTTTCTTACTTCTCTTCTTCTCAGAGATATGCTAGATTCCCTCCTGGTGTCATGCCTTGCAAGAATAAAGTATCAATATCTCGCCAAGTCTTATGAGTCTGTAACTTAGAGTTTATTAGCATCCTTATAGAAATAAAGTGTTCTATTTTACTGTGAGCATCTGTGCATGCCCGAGTAGAGGTAGCTTGTCCAAGTATTCGGGTGCAAAGTCGTCCACTATAGGAACCTGGACAACCTCTTCGTTGTCCATGATCAAAGGAGGCTAATAAAGCTTCAATTTTCCAACGTTCACCATTGAGTACATTTGAATGTATGCTTGCAAATCAAGACGAAAAGCATTGTCTCCAATCTTTTATAATATGGTGAATGGGCCTTATCGGATTGGTCTCAACTTATTTCATTCCCCTTTCATCCTGTCTTTGCTGATGTGGAGCCACACCCTGTCTCCAACCTAGAATTGGTGATCAACTCGATGCTTGTCATATCGAGCTTTGTATTGAGCTTGACTTTTCTCTAATTGCTCCTGCACCGTCTAGTGAATCATCTGAATTCGCTAAATGAAATTCGGTGCTTTGTCCCTATCATCTTTCTCACTGGAACCTTCATCTCTCCCAAAGAACATGTCTAAGGGATCAGTTGGTAAATATCCAAAGCATGTCTCAAACAGTGAGATCTGAGTGGATGAATGCACTGCGTGGTTGTGTGCATGTTGTACATAGGGAAGTTAATCGTCCCACAACTTGGGATGCTTGCCACAATAACCCCAGAGTTAATGTATCATTGTGCAGTTCACAACTTTTTTTTGTCTGTCGGTCTATGGATGAAAGGTCGTGCGCCTCTTCAACTTGGTGTCCATCATTCTCCACAAACTCATCCAAAACTCTCTAAGGAAGTGAGAGTCTCGATTAGACACAATGGATGTGGGTAGCCCAAAGTGGACCCATACAAATTGGAAGAAGAGATGAGCAGTCTGCTCTGCAGTGATCTGTTACAAGGCATTAAGACACACATTTTGCTAAATCGATCCACAACGACATACAAATAGTCATGACCTCTCCTAGATAAAGGAAAACCACCAACAAAATCCATTGACACACTTTCCCATGGATGACTCGGAACAAGGAGTGGTGTGTAGAGCCCCAATTTTCTATTAGTGGGCTTGCTAACTGAACACAACACATATCCCTTTACATATCTAGTCACAATATTTTTAATGTGAGGCCAATAACACAACCTCTGCAAATGACACCAAGTTTTCCCTACACCAAAATTGTAGAAATTTTGAATAATATGACACTTATTCACAAATATTATCCCGATTATACACTATTGCGGAATACATGCACAATACATAATCTCCTCTACATTGATCATCAATTTAGCAGCATTAAAAACCATGAACATCAATCGCATGCACACATTAACACAGTATGTAACCCGGGGAAAGCATACAGTTGAAAACCCCACACTATCTGTATATTATAATGATAGAGAACATGTAACAATACATAGTACAATACTCCTCACAAGTACTCAGTACTATCTCCTCCACTGTTTGCCTGCCTCCACTGCGCAATCTTGCAAGAGAATCAATCACTCTGTGAATTTGAATTCCCTTGGTTATACTACACAAGCCTCATGGGCAATCTCCATCCATGCATGTGCAAATATCATGCACAACTATAGTCACAACTGATAGCAATCTCAACCTCTAACACCTGTCTCCACTGAACTGTACATGCACTGAGTTAACTGATGTATTCTTTAGTTGATTTATGAGTTAATAATTAGTGAATTAATTAATATTTAATTCACACAACTCATCACTAGTGTATTCTTTAGTTAGACTAAAATACAACTAGTTCAACCAAGTCAAACTGAACACAACTCCATCAACTCCACAATCAACTCCACCGAAACTCAACCACATGAGTTCTAACTGAAGTCCTGCATGCAATAGCTCAACTGACCCACAAGAAAAGCGTATTTCCTTCTGATAGCTGCATGTGCCACATCTGTAGCTCAAACTGAAGTGCTCCAAGAGGATAAGATAATGTTTATAGTCCAAATATTATTATGAGACAATAATATTCGACTGTTCTATTTTTAGCTTGGCAGTCTAAAAATAGAAACCGCCCATATGTCTAAAAATAGAAGTCCATCTATTTTTAACGACATGACCAATCATTCACAAATAGCATCCTGCAACTCATAGACCATGATCCATATGTCTAAAAATATACATAGTCTAAAAATAGACCTTGCGCCAAAAATAGCCTGCGGGCCCACTTAGTGAAGGCGACTTCTTTCCACTAAGCTCCATCATCTTGTTGCATTCTCAACACTCCCTCTCAACAAGATATAGATTATCAGCAACCCCTATCCTACCTTGGTGGTATTCGAATTTGCTCTTGGTGAGCGCCTTCGTCAAGATATCAGCGTCCTGACCCTCCGTTGGAATGTATGAAAGTAACATGATTCTCCACTGCACACAATCTCTGATATAATGGTACCTGATGTTAATGTGCTTAGATCTATCATGAAATACTCGATTAGCCGAGAGTTTAATGCAACTCTGGTTATCACAGTAAATCACAGTAGGCTCCAAGTATGAATCGAACAAACCGACCAGGATCTTCCGCATCCATATAGCCTCGCATGCAACCAAACTTGCTGCCATATACTCGGCCTCTGCTAAACTGAGTGCCACTGATCTCTGCTTCCTGCTGTACCAAGAAACTGCTATCGACCCAATACTGAAGACCCCTCTTGATGTGCTCTTTCTGTCCGTTGGGCTCCCTGCCCAATCTGCATCCGTGAAGCCACATAGCTTCACCTCATCCTCCTGTCTGTACCACAATCTATATCCTGATGTGCCTCTGAGATAATGCAATACATGCTTTCCTGCCTTCCAGAAGAGCTTGGTTGGCTTAACCATAGCTTGTGAAAGCTGGTTAACAGCATAGCATATATCGGGTCATGTATTGACCAGATACATAAGCGACCCCACCAACTGCCGATAAACAGTGGCATCCACTTCTTCTGCTGAAGTGGCATCCTCCTTCCTCCAACCTCCAGGAAGAGGAGTATCAACAGGCTTGCAACCATGCATGTTGAACTTCTCCAGTATCTCCCGAGAATACTTACCTTGAGAAACTAATAGTCCATCACTGCACTGCCAGATTTCCAATCCCAGGAAATAATGAAGGAGGCCCAAGTCCTTCATCTCAAAATCCTTAGCAAGATCATCCTTTCATGAAAGTATCAACAGCTCATCACCTGTTAGAATCAAATCATCTACATAAAGTACAATGATAAGCAACTTACCCTCCACTACAATCTGGTATAGGTTAGGATCCACCTCACTCTTGGAGAATCCAAGTTCGGTGAAATAACTGTGTATCCGTGTGTACCAAGCACGTGGTGCTTGTTTCAACCCATACAACGCTCTCTTGAGCGTGCACACATGCGACTCACTGTAGAAGATCTCGAAACCTTCGGGCTGTTCTATGTACACCTCCTCCTCAATGACTCCGTTGAGGAACACAGTCTTCACATCCATCTGATAAATGTGCCACCCCATCTGCGCTGAGAGAGCAAGAATCGTCCGTATGGAAGAATACCTTGCAACAGGTGCAAAGGTCTCCTCATAATCGATCCCCTCTATCTGTGAAAAGCCTCGGGCAACAAATCTTGCCTTGTACTTCTCCACACTCCCGTCAGCTGCCTGCTTAAATTTGTAGATCCATCTTGAACCCACCACTGATTTCCCTTCCGGTCTTGGGACAATCTCCCATGCACTGTTTATGACAATCGAATTATACTCTTCCACCGTGGCATCTACCCATGTGGGATCCTCCATAACTTCCTCGAAAGAGGATGGCTCAGTCACAACACATTTGCTCACAAGAGCCATGTATCCAGTGTACCAATCGGGTGACTGTCTCTTTCTACATGTTGGAAATAATACTGAGATGGGGAAGGGGGGGGGGGGGGGGTGAATCAGTATTATCAAGCCAAATATTCCCTTTTGAAAATTCAGAGGATACGATACTTCAGTTAGTAAAACCCGCATATATACGCAACTATGTAGAAGGAAACCCGCGTATACAATGCAAACTTATGATTTACTTTATCTTTCAGATGTTGAGTGTAATTGAGTGAAATAGACAGTAACCAGACCAGTACAACAGAACAGAAGACAGTCACACACAAGAACACAAGATATAAGGTGGAAACCCAATGTGGGTGAAAACCACCTGCTGCAATTCGTCTCTATCTTTCTTTAATTAGAAACTTCCTTTTACAATGTACTGGTGCAGTCCTTTACAAGTATGCAGGCTACAACCTACAGAGAGCTACAACCCTCTCTCGTTTTCCAGCTTCTCCTAGAAGGGAGATACAACCCCCTTAGCTCTTGTACTAGCCAAGATACTAGTACGTAGGTGCTGGCCTACTGAAGGCTACAACCTTCTCTTTCTTCCAGGGACCATGTTTCATAAATTTTCAGACTGGATCCATGAACATCAATCAATCATCAAGTATATCTGCATCAAACAATCTCCTTTTCCCCAATTAGCACTGAATCAAGTAAACACTTCTCTGACAGCTGTACCCAGAACACATTAGCAGTAACCACACACCAAATTCTGAACCCAGAATACTGCAGCAATAAACAGAGGCAGCTAGATCATAATATAAAAGATATATGTTATTTCAACAACATGAAACCTGCGTGCATACCTCCTGTGTTTTGGACCAACCTGCGTATACGTCGTTTTCATTCACTGAACCAGCGTGTATACGCTCTTTCACTTCACTGAACCTGCGTACAGATCTATAAAGAATAATTCATTCTTTCAAATATTCAGACACTAATTAACCCAGATTGTCAGATTTATAGATCAAGCATGTGCCTCATATAACAGATCAAAATCATACAAAGATACTATTATTCAAGCTTAAAGATTATGACCCATCAATAGAACTTATCCTTCTTTATGCGCGAAGGTTCCTCCTTCATTCAGATCCAGATCTGCACCATAACACCAATCACAAATATTTCAGATCTAGCACTTATTAGATATTCAATTCATTCAGATTGATTGCCTTGCCAAATGATCTCCTTCCTCTTTTATAGTCTTAGGCCTTTCACAATACCACGGTCCAAAACCATAATAACACAATACCATGAACCGAATACTTGGGGTCAACACTTTGGATGCAATACCACGGACCAAAACCATAGGATCAAAAACTGTCGGAATAATACCATGAACCAACCATGAAAGTGCGTGAACTTTTCTCTACATGAAAGAAACTTTTATCTTCATGAAAGTGCGTGAACTTTGCTGCACTATAATTTATCATCTGAGATGAGTGGGTTTCCATCAAGTACAACATATGTATCATAATGCCAACAATCTCCCCCTTTGGACTTGATGGCAACAACAACCAATCACTCTCCCCCTTTGTCATCAAGGGCAAAGGGCAGACCAAGATAATCTCTTTCCTAGATAAACTTTCCGCTGCCCATACTCCCCCTGAGTACCTGCTGAAATCTCTGAATGAGCTCCCCCTTTGTAGATGCCAAGGTGTACCACTCTGTCCATGCTTCCTCTGAGTACATGTTGAAGTCTCTGCTCTGCTGAAGTGTGTTGTTCATGCTCCCCCTGACTATAAGCAAGGTTTGCAAAAAGATGTTTTACAAGAAGAACAATGACTTATACATCATAAAAGACCGTCCTATCACCAAAAGACTCAATACATACATCCATCACCCAACCAAGTGGGGATACATCAGAAATGTAGATATGACAACCAAAAACATTAAATCTTCACCCCAAGCATAGTGGGGAAACCAAGATAGGTCGTTACATGACCTTGACACCATAGAGACGAAATATCTAGAACAATACTTATGAAAGACACCAAAACTGATAGCAGCAGCATCTATTAATCACCATTCAGATCAACAACCATGATTTCCTTCTGTTCTTTCTCTGCATTTGTTCCACCTGAAACCAACAACAGCTGTGAACTAGAACCAAAAGCTTCTAAGATAATGCCAACAATGCATCATTAGAAGTTTATCTTCTCCCCCTGAACCTGTGCCAGAAGGTCTCTGTCAGACCTAATTCAGATTATCTCCACCATAACCAGAGCCTGTCCCTACTGATATCCATCAAGCGTCCATATACGCGACTATATCTGCACAAACCTGCGTATGTACGTGGATCCTCCTCAGGCAACTAACGTACACCCATTTTTCTCTGAAATAGACAATATTTAACAACAAGATGATGCATCAACTACCCCCAGCTTATGTTTGAGGTATTCAAATGTCTCCCTGGGCAGTGGTTTGGTGAGAATATCAGCAACTTGTTCCTTAGAAGGAACATACTCCAACTTGACCTTTTGTTCCAACACTTGTTCCCGGAGAAAGTGATACTTGATTGGTATGTGCTTGGTTTTTGAATGCATGACTGGGTTCTTAGAAATGCTGATTGCACTTGTATTATCACATAAGATGGAGATAGGTGGTGTACAAGTGATTTGAAAGTTCTGCAAGGTTTGCATCATCCAAAGAAGTTGAGTGCAACAAGATGCAACAGCCACATATTCCGCTTCAGCTGTAGATAAAGCAATCGAACTCTATTTCTTGCTGAACCAAGATACTAATCTGGAACCCATAAAGAATGCTCCACCACTTGTGCTCTTTCTGTCATCCACGCTTGCAGCCCAATCTGCATCTGTATAAGCATGTAGAGTGAGATCTGTATCTCTAGGATACCAAAAGCCATAGTTTTGAGTTCCTTGAAGATACTTGAAAATTCTCTTTACTGCCTGAAGATGGGTTTCTTTAGGATTTGCCTGAAATCTTCCAACTATTCCCACTACATGCATGATGTCTGGTCGAGTACCTATCAAATAAAGAAGACTTCCAATCATGGATCTATAGGTTGGTTGATGCACTGCTGCAGATTCATCATTTGCACTGAGGCTGCATCCTGTAACCATAGGGGTACATACTGGTTTTGCATCTTCCATGCCATATTTCTTCAAGATCTGCTTGAGATACTTGGTTTGAGACAAAAAGATACCGCCTTCATTTTGTTGGATTTGCAATCCAAGAAAATATGTCAGTTCTCCAAGCAAAGACATTTCGAATTCTTTCTGCATTACCAAGGCAAAGCTTTGACTCATAGCTTATTCATTGCTGCCAAAGATAATATCATCTACATACACAACAAGTATTAGCAATTTGTCATTTTCAATTTTTATATAAAGATTGCTATCTGCTGATCCTTTTGAAAAACCCTGTTGATGAAGCTATTTGTCCAAACGGTAGTACCAAGCCCTTGGAGCCTGTTTAAGACCATAGAGAGCCTTTTTTAGTCTGCATACAAGATTTGGATCATTCCCAAGGATGAAGCCATCTGGTTGCTCAATGTACACTTCTTCTTCTAAGTCTCCATTCAGAAAGGCTGATTTCACGTCCATTTGAAATACTTTGAACTTCTGAAAGCTTGAGAGAGAAAGGAACATTCGGATGGCCTCAAGTCTAGAAACGGGAGAAAAAGTTTCTTCAAAGTCTATACCTTCTTGTTGAGCATACCCTTTACAAACAAGTCTGGCCTTGTTTCTAATCACTTCCCCATTTTCATTCAACTTGTTTTTAAAGATCCATTTTGTCCCTATGACATTCTTATCTTTTGGTCTAGGAACCAACTCCCAAGTGTTATTCTTTTCGATCTGCTCAAGTTCTTCATCCATTGCCTTGACCCAACATTCATCTTTGCATGCCTCTTTTACATTTTGAGGTTCAGTGGAGGAGAGCAATGCCAAATAGCTTGAAGCTTCTGCAATTGTTCTTCTTGTTTGTACACCTACCTCTTTCTGCCCCAAAATCTAAGATTCTGGATGATTCTTCTGAACGTACCTAGATGGGGTCTTCTCTTCTATCCTTATCTGTTCCTCTGGTGCCTCTTGAGGTTCTTCTTCATCGTCAGTCTGATTTGGAGAGTATTCTTCATCCTCTTCGATATTTTCATAATTTACTTGCCTAGGAATGTATCCTTTTTCATCAACCACTACATCAATGTTGTCAACAATTCTTCCAAGTATTTTATTGTAACACTTATATGCTTTGCTGTGGGGAGAATAACCAAGGAGAATGCCTTCATCTGCTCTATGTTCAAGTTTGCCAAGCTGTTCATCATTATTCTTAATATAGCATTTGCTTCCAAAAATTTTGAAATGCTTTACCGAAAGAGTCTCACCATACCAGAGCTCATGAGGAGTTTGAGTGCTGTTCACTCGGACATTTGTTTTGTTGAGAATAACAACCACAACAAATGCAGCTTCGCCCCAGAAGGTTGCGGGAGTTCCAGACTCATCAAGCATAGCACGAGCCATTTGTTGGACCATTCTGTTCATCCTTTCCACCACTCCATTTTGTTGAGGAGTCCTAGCTGTAGAGAATTCCCTTCTTATTCCATGTTCTTCACAGAAATCGAAAAATTCATTTGAGGTAAACTCCCCACCTCTGTCGGACCTGAGGCACTTAATTTTGTGATCTGATTCGTTTTCAGCCAAGGCTTTGAAGGATTTCAATTTTTCGAATGCTTCGTCTTTGTGCTTCATAAGTCCTAACCAAACCATCCTGGAGAAGTCGTCAATGAATAATATAAAGTATTTTTCTCCTTGAGGTGACCTTGTCCTAAATGGACCACATACATCTGTATGGACTAGCTCAAGAGGCCTGCTAGCAAATCCTTCCTTCTCAGGGAAGTTAGTTTTGGTTTGCTTACCAAACTGACATGATTTGCATATTGTGTTGTCTGGAATTTTGATATCTGGAAGACCACGAACTGCCTGGTATTTGCATGCTTTCCTTATTTGTGAAAAGCTTAGATGCCCCAACCTCCGGTGCCATAACCAGTGTTCATCATCCTTGCTCAAATAGCATTGTTGTTGTCCTTCTTCAAATATGTATAAATTATTTGGAGTTCTTCTGCCTTTGATCACTATTTTTCCTGTATCAAGATCACGAACACTACATCCATTTGATCGAAATATTACCTCGGTTCCTTGATCGCACATCTGACTAACACTCAGTAGATTATGCTTCAAGCCATCAACATACAAAACATTTCCAGTTTTGACCTTTTCTTTCAACTGAGCAGTGCCTCTTCCTTTTATGACTGCAGGGGTATCATTTCCAAAAGAAACTTTCTTTCCCTTTTCTAAAACACTATATGATTCAAGTTTTTCTTTATCACCTGTCATATGCTTCGAACATCCACTGTTGATGTACCATAGATTTTCCTGTCCTTCTGCATAAAAAGCTATCCCACATCTTTCTGGTTATGGTTCCTTTATTCTCCATGTTCTGGTGCTTGAGGCTTGTTCCTTTGTCTGTCGAAACCTGCTCTTGCATTCAGAATCTTCATGACCGAAGTTATTACAAATAGAACATTCAATTTCATTTTCAAGGGTCAAAAAGTTGTTATAGGTCCTTTTCGTAATCCCAGTCATACTTCTTTGTTTTTGAGCTTCTCTAGTCATGATTGTCTTATAGGCAACACATTGAGCTGCTTTGCGACCAAAGTTATGGCAAGAGAAACATTGGCCATTGAAGAAACTTTTGCGATTATCAAATCTACCAGCCAAATGATTGTAGTTCCTATTGTCATCCATTCTTGAAGCATCTTGAGAAGTTTTTACATGTGGCTGGTTGTAGCTTTTGTTCACCCTTAAGATGGATTGCCCCTGGTTTGCCTGGTAGTCTTTGCTTATTCTTGATGTAATTTGTCCCTGTTTTACCTGGTGATCTCCATTGGGCTTTTGCTCATTCCTCCTGCTGCATCAAGATAACTCTTTGAGGTGGATGCTTGAGATGCTTCTCCATTGTACCCCAGACCTGTCTTGATTAGTGGAGAATGTTGTACATTGATAATCTCATCCAGAGTTTCAGATCCTTTAACAAATTTAAGATTAAGAGCCTTTGTTTTCTCAATTTCTTTTCTAAGGCCAACAATTTCACATTCTAACTTCTCAAGAAATTTTTCTTTTTCATCAAGTTGGAATTGCAGAGTATCAATGATCATATCTTTTTCTTCTAAACATGTTTTGAGTCTAGAAATATCTTCATAAAAACCATCTACATCTATAGCGTCCATGTAATCATCATCTTCAAAAGCCATTAAAAGTTTATAATCATTACCTCGTTCATCTTCGTCACTATTTGACAGGCCATCACTGTCTTCATGAGTGTAGTAACTTTTCTTAGTTGCATTTTGTTTCTTGTTCCATCTAACAGGTTCCTTCCCTTTGTCAATCTTATCCTTATGAGGACACTTGGCAGCATAATGACCGACTCTTCCACAAGCAAAGCATTTGAAAGGTAACTTACCTCGGAATCTTCCAGCACCCCGTTGAAGATTCTTGACAAAATTTGATTCTTCTTCTTCTTCTGACACGTGTCCTGACTCATAGTAGTCTCCTTTGCATGAAGCCTTGAAAGCAGTTTCTCTCTTGTCCGATGGTCCTCCTTTCCTCATTTCGTAAGCAGTTAGAATCCCGTGTAGCTGTGACATGGTAAGGTTTCGTAGATTCTCTTTTTCTTCTATTGTAGAAACTTTAGATTCAAACCTAGGGGACAAAGATCTTAGAACTTTTTCAACCACAACAGCCTCTTTTATTTCTTCACTCAAGTTTTTCATACAATTAACAATCTCATCTACACAAAGGAAATAGTTAGCCACACTTTCATCATTGTGCATTCTGAGATTTTCATACTGAATTCTAAGGGTTTGAAGTTTTGCTCGTTTTACCTGTTCATCTCCTTCATAGCTCAGAACAATCTTGTCCCATATTTCCTTTGCGGATTTATACTGCATAACCTTGACGAATTCTGATTGAGATAGACATCCTAATAGGGTATTGACTGCCTTTGCATTTGTTTCATATTTCTTCTTCTCAGCCGGATCTATAGGAGTTGCCGATGGAAAAGTGTACCCTGTATCGATGATATCCCAGACTTCTGTACCAAGAGATTGAAGATAGGCAGTAACTCTTACCTTCCAATATACGAAGTTTGTCCCATCAAAAATCGGTGGCCTGATAGATGCTTCTCTCTCGTAGTTGCTCATGATGATGGATCTTCCTCCAAGCGATCAAGCTTCTTCAGAAGGACCTGCTCTGATACCAATTGTTGGAAATAATACTGAGAGGGGGGGGGGGGGGGGGGGGCTGAATCAGTATTATCAAGCCAAATATTCCCTTTTGAAAATTCAGAGGATATACGCTACTTCAGTTAGTAAAACCCGCGTATATACGCAACTATGAAGAAGGAAACCCGCGTATACAATTCAAACTTATGATTTACTTTATCTTTCAGATGTTGATTATTAATCTGTGTGTCTGAGTGAAATAGACAGTAATTAGACTAGTAAAACAGAACAGAAGACAATCACACACAAGAACACAAGATATAAGGTGGAAACCCAATGTGGGTGAAAACCACCTGCAATTCGTCTCTATCTTTCTTTAATTAGAAACTTCCTTTTACAAAAATTAGCTCAAAAATCAAAGTGCTCAGAATCATTCGAAACTTGAATGACAATGTTTGTCTCGAAAAAACTATCCCAACGCAACTCGTTTCGTTCAAAATAGAGTCCGTATGAGGAAGATAGAGCTCACTGACTGTTTTGCCAAACAGAGAAATTTTTTGGAAAAAAAGGTACAATCACTGCTTAGTCAACAATCCATACTACTGACGTGGTAGGTGACTGGGTAGGTTCAACGGATGGTCAACATCCAATCACACTATGACAAGTGGCATCCTGGGGTTGGTTTACAGGTTGGTGATGTGGCACATTTTTATTGGTCAATGCAGGACCAATGAGGAGGGGACAAGTGGCAGGCCCAAAGGCTGCCACGTGTCCCTCCCTAAAGGACCGCTTGGGCGCTTTACCAAAATTTTTATGGAGTCGTCGGGGTTAGACCTCGCGACCTCCTCTGCATAGTCCAACCGAAATACTGTTTTGCCACACGAGTGGTTCTTATTAAACTATGGGTTCTACGTATATTTGTTTACATAATCGTTTGGAGTTGGGGGTTAGGAGGGCCAACCTTCCCATGTGAACACCACGTTAAACTATCGACTAACAGCTATATAACCACGTGGATATGTCAACTAACCACCAATTAGACCACCACTAAACCTTCCAATGTGAACACTCTGGCGGTTAGTGCAAATAGTTACCATAACCGGCGGTCAACACAAAATTGTCAGCTAACCGTCGGCAAACTGCAACATGTGAACACATTACGTAACCTCTAGGGTTAACGGTTAGCGGAGATCGCAGTCTAAACCGCGACATTCAACACGACATGTGAACACACTCCTCTGGCGGTGACGGATATGGTTATGGTGAGCGGAAACGACCAGCCTAATCACCCAATAAACTACGTATGTGACATTCTCCATGGAAACTCTCAACATTAAGGCTAACACTTAGCCTAAAAACATGCCACAAAAATGAGTTTAAAAACACTAATCCATAATTATTGTTAATTAATCTGAATTGTATATTAATTGAACAGGAGTTTAATTCAGTGGTCCACCAATTTCAACACTAGCTCCAAAATTAGTGGGACTAACTGGAGTTCCCCCACTTTTAGTGGAGGTTTTCTAGGGAAAAACAATTTGGAGCATAACTAGAGCAAATTTTAACCAAATTGACCTCAGGAAAAGGTGTTCCTAGAAAATTTCGACATTCTAAACACAATGGAACATGTTGTAAAGGTAGAGAGGCACTTATGTACATGATTTTTCCACATTGAAGTTTTTGGAAGCCTAGGGCCACTAGGAGAGGAGGTCAATCCTACATCGGATGTAGTCCATTCACAGAGTTTGGAGAGTCATCTTTGGGGTTTTTGGATGCTCTGAATCCATTGAAGTAGATTTGAGGAGTCGTAGAGCATTGTAAAATGTAATTTTTTTCCATTTTGAGCAAATACAGAGGCCTAAGCCATAGAAGCTGGACCAAGGAGATGTAGCCTAGGAGGGGTGAACTCCTTTATCAAAACATTGTGTTAAGTGTTCTTCTTGATGGTTTGTTGTACATTTACTTGTTGTTTTTCAACACGTGTCTTTCATGTTATTCTGCTTGATCCAAATGGATCTAAGAACACTCTCTAAATATTGAAATCTCTTAAAAAACATGCCAAAGATCAAAACAATTGCATGCCAAGAGCCCTTAGAATGGCTGAAAAGCACTATCGGGAGGCAAAAACTAGAGAAAACTGTGAAAAAAACATAGTATGGGAGGCGTGAACAATGGATGCATAGTAGCCGTCATATATCGCTGATCAGCAGTCCAGATCTGATCGCCAATCGCAATCGGCACTCACAGACAGTGGATATTAGCGCTTAACATATGTGTGTAGCGACGACAATTAGCGGAGTTAACTAGGACTGTTGATCAAGCGCGCAGATCGACGGCCCACGTTGCATCGCGAGATCGTTATTGGAGATTACAGAGCACTTACAATGGCCCGGGGCATGAGTGATATGCGATTGCAATTAATCGCATTGCGATATCACAATCGGAGAGACATTATGAAGTGATCCAATGAACCAAACCCGATGGTTTTATCAATATTATTTCATAAGATTTGAGATCCGCAGAAAAGCCATTTTTAATGCATTTTCGCAGTTTTCGTTTATTAAACGAAATGCGAAGGGTGAAGTGTCGATGCGATAAGCTGAACCCAAAAGGGTTCCTTAAGGCTATTATATATTATTTCAAGTCCGGAGAAAGGCCATTTCTAATGCATTTTCGCAGTTTTAACATATTTCAAAAATACAAAGGGGAGCCTTGGAGCAAGGCCGAAGCGACTTGCGATAGCGATAAGGATGGACCCAATAGAGGAATAAACCATATTTAAGGATTTTTGAAGTCCGAAATAAGCAGTGTTTTGGGTGGAATTTCACAGTGTTGCAGCGTTCTCTATGCAAAATAGAAAAAGATCGTTTTTGGGCATTCCAAAGGATTTCAGAGGCCCGATAGCCATACTGTTATAGTACAGGTGGCCACCACCCTTAGAAGCATTTAACAATGATTGCTAATTCTTGGAAAGGGGTTTGAGCGGACAGGGGATGGGGAGACTAAAAGCCAAGAAGCTGAAGCGAATAGGCAGCGCTTTTTTGGCTTTAAAGCCATAGCAAACATAATACAAAGCAGAGAGTGCCAAGATAGAGCTAAGACAGAGACAAAGAGTGATCCAGAGAGTCTGTGTACTCAAATAAAGCTTGAGAGGTTCAAGCAAACTCTTACTGTTATATCTGTGTGTATTGAGTCTCAAATTGAGCTCATACTGTTGTAAAAACTCTACTTGAAGATATAATAGAGAGTCCACCACTGAAGGCTGGACCAGGAGATGTAGCCTAGGAGTATTGGGTGAACTCCTTATTAAACTTGTTGTGTTTTTATGTGTTGTCTATTATAGTCTTTTACTGCTTCATAGTCTATGTATTTCGCAATCTAATCAATCAATTGCATAAAATAACATGGGAAAATCCATGCACATGAGTTCCTAAAACCTTCTTAATTGTCTTAGATCTCATTATCAGATCAAGTGGTATTAGAGCTTTAGGTTTACTAAGGTTAGACAAGCTTGTGCTAGATTGATGAATGATAACTAGGTCAAAGCTCAAATTAGGAGAAGGAGGACTGGTTGAAGCTAACCCAGAAATTGGTAGAGTCTATCCTAGGAGGGAAATGGCAGAAGAAAATCCCTTGGAATCAGACTCTCAGTTCATGGACAATTTCATGACCATGAGAGCCATGGTAGAAGAAATGTATCGAGAATTTAAGAAAGGTCGAAGTGAAGATTCTTCAACCTCCAAACAATACAAAGGAATAGAAGAATCTCTTATAGATGGCCATTCTAAAGGCAAAGGGAAAGGAAAAGAGGCTTCTCTATCCACACCTCCTGACAGCCCTAAAAATAAAAAGAAGAAAACATCTTTGATTAAATTAGATGTTAAATTTGATTTTCCAATCTATGATGGAGAATTAAATGCAGAGAAGCTAGATAACTGGATTAGACAGATTGATGTGTATTACAGGGTGCATAGCATTGATTCAGACAGGAGTAAAATTCGGCTGGCCAGCCTACGCCTTGGAGGAACTGCCTTGGTATGGTGGGAAGGCAGGACACAAGCTGACTTGAAGAAGCATGGTAAAATTCTTTTTGTCTGGAGTGAATTTGTTTCTGCAATTAAAAAACAATTCCATCCACTAGCTTATATGCAGCAAGTTATGATGAGTTGGCAAACTCTTCGCCAATTAAAAGGGCAAAGTGTACAAAGCTACACCCAAGAATTTAGAAAAAAGAGTTTTGATTCTAGGCATTTCTTTAGACTCACATGAAGCTTTGTTGAAGTATATAGGTGGTCTACACAGCTATTTTAGGCACACCATTCTCATGTTTAACCCAACTAGCATAGATGAGGTATCTGTTCAGGCTACCCATCTAGAGGCTAGAGGCAAGAATGTGAACCCAGAGATTGGGGGATCATCAAACCCCACTGCAAGCAAGAACAAGGAGAAGAGGAAGTAGAAATGGAAAGAGAGGAAGGCAAATGCTTTACAAAAGGCCAAACCTTCATGCACTCACTACAAGAAGGATGGACATGATGATGAACATTGCTAGTCTTGCATCTGGCGCTAAAACCCAAGAAGTTCGATGGCAAGAAGAAGAAGACTGCTGCTGCTATACAAAAAGATTTGGGGTCAGACTCAGGTGATGAAACAAAAATCGCAGCCACAGGTATAAAAGGTAAACATTCTAAAGCATCTACTAGTAATTCTGCACAAACTATTGATAGTGAAGAAAATGAGAGGAAAATACATGAGCTTTTTCATATTAGAGTTATTTCCAAGCATCAAAAGATTGATACTTTGTTTGATAGTGGCTCACAAGCAAACATAATTTATGAAGCAATTGTAAAGAAACTGGGATTACTAACCACACCTCACAAGAAGCCATATCCATTAGGTTGGGTATGTGATAAAGCAAAGCTACAAGTGACTAGACAATGTAAACTTAGGTTTTCTTTTGGGTCAGCATTTGTAGATGAGGTTGAGTTAGATATCGTTCCCTTAAACATATGTGGAATTGTTTTAGGAAGTCCTTACTTGTATGATAGAAAAGCCATTTTCTATAGAGTTGAAAATAAGTATCAACTCATTAAAGATGCGATCGAATATATTGTAAGAGCTCATAAACTCAAGAATAATTATACTCTCATAAACTCAGGGTAGATGAAAAGAATTGTAAATTCATGCAAGCAATTTTTACTAATGGTTGTAAAGGAAAAGGAACCTGATAAAACCAACTTATTTGAAGGCTGTAATGCTAAACAACAAGCTGATTTAGAAAAAGTTGTTTCAGAATATGATATCCTATTTCAAGAACCTAAAGGTCTGCCACCCAAAAGGGAAATTGTACATGATATTAATTTGCAACAAGATGCTCCATTGCCTAACATCGGAATGTACAGGTTATCCGCTTTAGAGAATACAGAGATCAAGAAGCAGGTACAGGAGCTACTCGAGAAAGGGTTCATAAGACCAAGCACATCACCATGCAGATCTCCAATCATGTTGGTGAGAAAGAAAGATGGTTTGTGGAGGATGTGCATTGATTACAGAGCACTGAATAAAATAATGATCAAGAATCGTTATCCCCTTCCTCGCATTGATGATCTATTGGATCAGTTGAAAGAAGTTGTTTACTTTTCCAAGCTAGACTTGTGTAGTGGTTACCATCGGGTCAGAGTAGTAGAGAAAGATAAATGGAACACTGCTTTCAAAACAAAGCAAGGGCTGTATGAATGGCTAGTTATGCCTTTTGGCTTAACTAATTCTCCTGCCACTTTCATGAGAGTTATGAATGATGTACTCAGGCCTTTTATTGATGATTTTGTAATTGTATATTTGGATGACATTCTTGTTTTTAGTAAAACATGGGAAGAACATTTGAAGCATGTAAAGCGGACTCTAGATGTTTTGAAGAAAGAAAATCTCTATGTTAAATTATCAAAATGTGAATTTGGTAAAACATCTTTGAATTATTTGGGTCATATTGTAGGGGGTGGCGAATTGAAGATAGATCCATCTAAGGTTGCAGTCATTGTAAACTGGCCTAAACCCAAATCTGATACAAAAGTTAGAAGCTTCCTAGGAGCAGCACAGTATTGGAGAAAGTTTATTGCTAACTTTTCCTTAATTGCAGCTCCCTTACATGCTTTAACATGAGTGAACAAGGTGTTTCAGTGGGGAGGCAAACAACAGAAAGCCTTTGACACCTTGAAAGAAAAAATTAGTACAACACCAGTACTAGCATTGCCAAATCTTCAACAACCATTTGAGATCAAAACCGATGCCAATGACTATGCCATGGGAGCAATGTTGATGCAACATGGTAAACCCATATGCTACCGTTCTGAGACTTTTAATTCTGCAGTAGTTAATTATCCTACATATGATAAAGAATTGTATGCATTAGTCCAGAGTGTGAAAAAGTGGAAACATTACTTAATGGGAAAAGAAATAATTATACACACTGATCATCAGCCACTTCAGTATTTGCACTCACAAACTAAATTGCAGCAATCAAGACACTATAGATGGATGGGTTTCCTACAACAATTTCATTTAGTCATCAAATATAAAAAGGGCATACACAACAAAGTTGCAGATATGTTGTCCACACCAACCATAAATGCATCTGCTATACTTAAGCATAACTCAGTAATGCATGAAAACTACATTGATCAATATGCTGAAGACATAGACTTTAAAGATGTATATGTAGCTTTAAGTAATGGAAAAAATGTAGAAGAATTGGATTACTATGTTAAATATCAACTCTTGTATCATTTGGGAAAGCTATGCATTCCACAAACTAAAAGAGTCAACATAATTAGGGAAGCACATACTTATATGATATCAAGTCATTTTGGTGTAAGTGAAACAGTTGCACATCTGCAAAGATACTGCTATGGGCCAATAATGCATGAAACAATTTCTAGATATGTAAAAGGGTGTACCATGTGTGCTAAAAGTAAGCCCAGCAATAGAAAACTAGGCTTTTACAGTCCACTACCAGTCCCTTCCCGTCCTTGTTAAGGTGTTTCCATGGAATTTGTTGGGGGATTGCCAAAATCTAGAAAGGGACATGACTATTTATATGTTATTGTGGACAGGTTCAACAAAATGTGTATTTTAATACCTTGTAATAAGCAAATTACAGCTGAACAAACAATGAAGTTGTTCTTTCAGCATGTCTAGGTGCATTTTGGGTTACCCACTTCCATAGTATCTGATCAAGACTCCCAATTTGTTGGGAAGTTTTGGTCAAGTCTGTGGGAATTGATGGACACCAGACTGAAGAAGAGCACAACCTTTCACCCATAAACAAATGGCCAAACAGAGGTAGTCAACAGGACAGTGATCCAGTTGCTCAGGGGTTATTGCAGCAAGCATCCCAAGCTTTGGGATGAACATTTATGTTATGTGCAACATGCTTACAACCGTGCTAAACATTCTTCTACACAGAGATCTCCTTTTGGGACATATTTTGGTTTTATACTAAGGTCTCCCTTGGATTTTGTCTATGAAAAAGACATAACAGTTGTTGGGCACAGTGATGTGGACAAAGCAACCAGGTTCATCGAACAGATCCAAGAAATTCACCAAGCAGTGCAGGAACAACTGGAAAAGAGCCAAGCCAAATACAAGGCAAGGCATGATAAACACCGGGTGGAGCACAACTTCCAAGTTGGTGATCAAGTCTGGTTGTATATCAGCAAGGGCAGAATGCAAGGTGAAGGAAAAAAGCTAAAGCCAATAAGGTATGGGCCTTTTAAGGTACTTGAAAAAATTGGTGAGAACACTTTCCGCCTTGATCTGCCAACATACATGCACATCTATTCTATTATGAAACCAGATCACAAAAGATAGAAAAGATAGATCAACGCCTTAGAATTCAGCCTCTTCGAGGGGGCAACCTCCTTTGCATTACACAAATGAATGATTCTTTGATGATTCAAATGAAAAAACCTCCTTTCTATATATAGGAGTCTAAGGAGTCACAATATAACCCAGCCAACCTAACATTAATAATATATGGCCACAAAAATAACAATAGAGGGATTCTATGGGGCACAGTAATAACAATATGGGGACAAATAGGGGCACAACAATATTAATAAGGGATACAACTACAATAGTAATGGGGTAATCACTAGTATTATAGGGATCTAACATGCCCCTCTCCTTCAAAAAAGTGTTGTCCTCAACGTTTGAGTAGTTCTGGATGCTTATGTATAAAATTCTCATCCTCCCATGTGGAATCTTTAGCGGATAAGTTCTTCCACTTGATGAGATACTCTGAAATTGATCGATTTCGTAGCTGTCGAGTTCTTGTTTCTGTGACTGCTTCTGGTTCCAATATAATTTTTCCTTCCTCATCAAGTTCTGGAAATATTGTTTGAACTGGGAGCTTGTCGCCTATAACCTTCTTTAAACATGAAACATGGAAAACTGGGTGCACGAGAGAAGCTACAGGAAGCTCCAATTTGTATGCCATAGTACCAATCTTTTGCAACACCTTGTACAGACCATAATACTTTGGTGATAATTTATTATCCTTCTTAGCTTGCATGAGGGACATTTGTTTATATGGTTGTAGTCGTAGGAATACCCAATCACCTACATCAAAACTTCTTTCGCTGCAATGTTGATCAGCCTGTTGTTTCATTCTATTCTGTGCCAACACGAGGTTATCTTTTAAGAGTTGGAGGACTTGTTGTTGATGTTTGATGTGATGTTCCACTGCTTGAACCTTAGAATTTTCTCGTAAATATGATGTGATGGATGGTGGCTGATATCCATAAAGTGCCATAAATGGGGTCATTTTTGTTGTTGTATGGAAGGAAGTGTTATACCACCATTTGGCCAGACGCAACCATTTTACCCATTGTGTCTGTTTATCAGATACAAAGAAACGAAGATATCCTTCCAAACATTTGTTTACTATCTCAGTTTGCCCATTAGATTGAGGATGATAAGATGAGCTATGAGCTAACTAAGTACCAAGACAAGAAAATAATTATGTCCAAAAATTTCCAGTGAAAATGGGATCTCTGTCACTTACAATAATCTTTGGGTTTCCATGTAGCTTTTGAATTGTTTCCATAAATGCATTAGAAACTGTATTGGCTTTAAATAGATGTGATAATGCACAAAAGTGTGCATACTTGGTAAGTCTATCAACTACCACCATGATGACACTCTTTCCCTCAGACTTGGGTAAACCTGTGATAAAATCCATTGAAACCTCCTCCCAATGTTGACTTGGAATGGATAAAGGTTGTAATAGACCCAGGGTCTTAATTGTTTCAACTTTATTTTGTTGGCAAACCAAGCCACAAACTTTTTAATATCTGATTTAAGGCCATCCCAAAAAAAATCTTTCTTAACCCTGTGGTAAGTTTTTAAAAATCCTAAGTGCCCTCCTAAGGGAGAAGCGCGCAATTCCATAAGAATCTTTTGTTTGAGTTGGGAATTCTTATAGAGGTATAAGCGATCTTTGTACCATAACGAATCATTTTGCCAGCTAAATGTATCAGATGTACTGGAATCTTATTGTAACTTTCGAATAAGTGCCCACACTTCTTCATCATTCTTCCATTCCTCCCTTGCTTTGTTTATCCAATCTGGTTGGATAATAGAAATGGCGCACAACAATGCTTCCAAATCCTCATCTTTTCTTGAGAGTGCATCTGCCACCACATTTTGCTTCCCTTTTTTGTAGATGATTTCAAAGTCATAACCCAACATCTTTGTGACCCACTTTTGTTGCTCTTTAGAGGATAATCTTTGTTCTAAAAAGTATTTAAGGCTATCATGATCCGTTTTTACCTTGAAGTGTCTTCCCATTAGGTAGGGCCACCATTTCTTAAGCACATGTAGTATTGCCAACATTTCCTTCTCATAAATAGCTTTGTGTAAAAACTTTCCCTTGATTGGACAACTTTCAAAAGCATTGGGTCTTTCATCTTGCATTAAAACAACACCAATTCCATTTCCTGAAGCATCACATTCCACAATAAAGGTTTTTGTGAAGTCCGATGTAGCTAAGACCGGTGCTTGGCACATTGCCTCTTTAAGATGTTCGAAGGCCTTTGTTGCTTCTGGAGTCCATGAAAATGCATCTTTCTTCAATAATGTTGTTAGAGGTGCCGTTATTTTCCCATAATTCTTAACAAACTTGCGATAATACCCTGTCAACCTGAGAAATCCTCGCAGATGCTTTATGGATGTGGGGATTTTCCATTCCTTAATGGATTTAATTTTGCTAGGGTCTACCTTAACTCCTTCACGAGATACAATATGACCCAGATATTCCACCTCTTGTACTCCAAAGGAACATTTGGATCTTTTTGCATATAATTGTTTCTCCTCCAATAGTTGTAGCACCCTGTCAACATGTTCAACATGATCCTTCCAAGACTTGCTATAGATTAGTATATCATAAAAAAATACTAACACAAATTTTCTAAGGAAGGGTTTGAAAATGGAATTCATCAAACCTTGAAATGTAGAAAGTTCATTGGTAAGGCCAAAAGGCATGACCAAAAATTCATAATGACCCCCATGAGTTCTAAAAGCTGTTTTCGGAATGTCTTTATTCTTCATTCTTATTTGATGATATCCTGAACGAAGATCCAACTTGGCGAAGTAAAATGATCCATGCAATTCATCCAGTAATTCTTCAATGACAGGAATGGGAAACTTATCTTTAATAGTGAGCTTGTTGAGCTCCCTATAATCCAGACACATGCGCCATGATCCATCCTTCTTGTGCACCAATACTACTGAAGCAAAGAAAGAACTTTGACTATGTTGAATTATACCAGCCTCTAGCATTTCTGCAACCATACGTTCAATTACACTCTTTTGGGCATAGGGATATCTGTAGGCCTGATGTTTGGAGGAACACTTCCTAGAATCAGATGAATAGCATGATCATGCTCATGAATAGGTGGGAGACCTTTGGGAGTCTCGAATACCTTGGAATGATTGTCCAAGACTTTTTGGAGATCTAGAGAAATAGATGATTCCGATGTGGAAACATCTAGTGAACATAATTGTGCAATTACACCTCTTTGTTCCTTTTTAGAAGCTTGGTCATACCGTTAGAGCTGATTATCTTTCCTGGTTTCCTTGCAATACCCCTTAATTCAACTTCCTTCCCTTCTGCAGAAAATTTCATGAAAAGTTCTTGAAAATTAAAAGCTATTGTACCCAAGGTTGTAGCCATAGGACTCTTAGTACAACATCAGCACCTCCCATTGGAATGGAAACCATCGGGCTAGTCAATACATATTCTACCATGGATAGCTTGATATTATGGCACTTTCCAAAGCAATTTATTGTTCCTCCATTTGCAACCATCACTTGACACTCTGGTGCTGGATATATGAAGCAATTCAATTCTTTTGCTACCTTACAATGAATAAAATTGTGGGTACTTTCTGAATCAATCAACACTATCACCTTTTTCTTCTTGATTTATCCTTCTATCTTGATGGTTTGAGGAGTGGTAATTCCAGCCAATGCATTACAAGATATGGTCGGATCCATTTCTTCTTTATATAGGCTTTGTTCCTGGAGTATATCCTCTTCTTTTGACCTTTCTTGCTCCTTTTCTTCTTCCTCTTTACAATCTATGTAGAATAATTTCTTCTCAGCACAATTATGACCTTTAGTGTATTTGCTATCACAACTGTAACAAAGCCCTTTTGCTCTTTTTTCTTCCAATTGTTGTGGTGTCAACCTTAGAGGTTGTGGAAGACTAGGGGCAACAACACTTCCATCTTTATAGTTGTGAGTGGTATGCTTCCTGGTTGCCATAATTTTGCTTTCCATTTTTCTTGCTAACCTGAACGCCTTCTCTAATGAATCAAGTTCACAAAGGCGAACATCATGTTGGATATTATCCTTTAAAGTCCCTATGAACACATCAATCCTATGCTCCTCTGGAATATTTTTTACCCTTATGTTCAATTTTTGGAACTCCTCAATGTGCTCCATTATTGAACCCTTTTGTTTGAGACTTATCAATTGGCTAAAAAAATGTTGCTTTTTGTATCCTCATAATGTGCTATCAATTCTTCTGTAAAAATTGCCCAAGTGATAATTTGTTTATGAGAGCAAAGCCATTGATACCATACAAACTGATTTGGTTCCAAATATAAAGTTGCAATACATACCTTTTGTGTGTTTTGCACATTATTGAGGTCGAAAAATTGCTCCATCTGTAATATCCATGTTGCGGGATCCTTGCCATCAAACTTCCTCATATCAATTTTTGGAATATGCTGGGTCTTCGATCCAACATTAGAGTCTATGAAATCATGATTAACATTTCTTTTGTTCGCATCATGAGTTTCCTTTACTACCCTTTTACCATTAGTAAGTATTTCTTGTAGAAAATTTGTCAAATATGTCTTCAAATCTGCCATGCCTGTCGTCAAATTTGTCTTCAAATCTACCTTCAAATCATCCATCTTAGCTTCCACGCCATTCATCTTAGCTTCCATGCCCTTTATCTTAGATTCCACGCCATTTATCTTAGCTTCTGTTAGCTTTTGTGAGAGTGACATTTGTTGCAATTGGTCTTGTAATTTTGATATATCATGTAGCATTTCTTCCTCTTCTTCATGAGTCATGCTAGAGCTTTCAGGTTGCTTACTAGGTGTTTGCATTTTCTTTCCTTGGGGCATCAGTTACCAATAATAGTGCTCTACTATGCCCTTTGAATTCCTTCAAAATAATTTTTCAAACCAAGCTTAAGCAAAAATTTTAAAAAATCTACACACCTTTTTTCACTTTGTAGGAGCTCGATATTGCCTCTGATATATCTATGTAATTTCGGATCATCCAGTTCTGAAATTGCGCTCTGCAGTAGCCCTCTACGTCTTCTTTGCAATGCCACCAGTCTGATCCAAATTGGATTCTCCAAGGAAGAGTTATGCCAATTCTCCCATAGTGACCTGATTATAAACTATTTCAGTAGAGCAAACTTGTACGACATGCCACGTGTCCCTGTTTCGACCTTTCGCTCTGAAAAATATATACAAGAAACTACAGTCCGTCCTATTTCTGTAACTTCTTACGAAATTTCAATCTGATGCTCAGAGAGAAAGTTATGACGATTTTCCCCATGTCACCTTTTTGGAATGTAATTCAGGAGTCTGCAAAAAAGACCAACTTCCTTAGATCATATCTCCACAAATATAGCGCGAAAATGAAATTCGGACCTGAGGTTCAGTATGATTTCGTCTCAAATGGGTTTTTTTTCCACTTCTGAAACGTCGCAGAATTTTTTTTTATAGTGAAAATGCCACGATGATCTATTTGGTGCAGTGAAACCTTAGAATCCAAAGCTCTGATACCAAATGTTATGAAACCAGCTCACAAAAAGATAGAAAAGATAGATCAACACCTTAGAATTCAGCCTCTTCAAGGGGGCAACCTCCTTTGCATTACACAAATGAATGATTCTTTGATGATTCAAATGGCAAAACCTCCTTTCTATAAATAAGAGTCTAAGGAGTCACAATATAACCCAGCCAACCTAACAATAATAATATATAGCCACAAAAATAACAATAGAGGGATTCTATGGGGCACAGTAATAACAATATGGGGACAAATAGGGGCACAACAATATTAATAAGGGATACAACTACAATAGTAATGGGGTAATCACTAGTATTATAAGGACCTAACATATTCAGTGGTAAATGCAGAAAACCTAAGACTGTTTGAACCTTCATTAATTGAAGATCTCGAAGAGCAAAGTCAATTGCCTTCCATTGATGATCTGTTGCCTGAATATCTCAACGAGCTGCAGGAAGATACAGTTTTGGACAGGAAGGTGAGAACCATGCACAAAGAGGATGTTGAGAACCTAAGAATTTGACTCAAAGGTTCAAAACCCAACAGTGCAAAATGGATAGAGATTGGGCCAGTGAGGCAGTTGTATCCTCACTTAAGCGATGCTTGAAAACCAACTTTTGGTGGTCCAAAAGCCTTTTTAGTGGGAAGGCGTGATCCAAATGGATCCAAGAACACTCTCTAAGTCTTGAAATCTCTTAAAAAACATGCCAAAGATCAAAACAATCGCATGCCAAGAGCCCTTAGAATGGCTAAAAAACATTATCGGGAGGCAAAAACCGGAGAAAACCGTGAAAAAAACAGAGTATGGGAGGCGTGAACAATGGATGCACAGTAGCCGCCAGATCTGGACGATCAATAATCCAAATATGATCGGCACTCGCAGACAGTGGATATCGGCACTTAACATATGTGTATAGCGAAAACGATTAGCAGAGTTAACTAGGATCGTCGATCAAGCGCGTAGATCGACGACCCATGTTGCATCACGAGATCGCTATTGGAGATTACAGAGCACTTACAACGGCCTGGGGCATGAGCGATATGCGATTGCAATTAATCGCATCGCGATATCACAAACAGAGAGACATTATGAAGCAATCCGATGAACTGGACCCGACAGTTTTATCAATATTATTTCATAAGATCTTAGATTCACAGAAAAGCCATTTGTAATGCATTTTCGCAGTTTTCGCTTATTAAACAAAATGCGAAGGGTGAAGCGCCAATGCGATAAGATGACCCCGAAAGGGTTCCTTAAGGCTATTATATATTGTTTCAAGTTTGGAGAAAGGCCATTTCTAATGCATTTTCGCAGTTTTAACATATTTCAAAAATGCAAAGGGGAACCTTGGAGCAAGGCCGAAGCGACTTGCGATAGCGATAAGGACGGACCCGATAGAGGAATAGACCATATTTAAGGACTTTTGAAGTTCGAAATAAGCAGTGTTTTGGGCAAAATTTCACAGTGTTGCAACATTCTTTGTGCAAAACAAAAAACGATTGTTTTTGGGCATTCCAAAGGATTTCAGACGCCGATAGCCATAGCATTACAATACAAGTGGCCACCACCCTTAGAAGCATTTAGAAATGATTGCTAACACTTAGAAAGGGGTCTGAGCAGATAGAGGACGGGGAATTGAAAGCCGAGAAGCTGAAGCGAATAGGAAGTGTTGTTTTGGCTTTAAAGCCATAGCAAACAGAAGACATAGTGGGTAATGCTGAGACAGAGCTAAGATAGAGACGGAGTGTGATCCAAAGAGTCTGTGTACTCAAAAACCTTAAGAGGTTCAAGCAAACTATTATTGTTATATCTGTGTGTATTGAGTCTCAAATTGAGCTCATAATGTTGTAAAAACTTTGCTTGAAGACATAATAAAGAGGCCACTGCTGCAGACTGGACCGGGAGATGTAGCCCAGGAGTATTGGGTGATCTCCTTATTAAACTTGTTGTGTTTTTATGTGTTGTCTATTATAGTCTTTTACTGCTTCATAGTCTATGTATTTCGCAATCTGATCGATCCATTGCATAAAATAACATAGGCAAATCCATGCACATGATTTTGTAATACCTTATTAATTGTCTTAGATCTCATTATCAGATCACTGCTCATGATTCTAACATAAAACTTAACATAAATTTCCCTGTTTTGATCCACAAACACCATAAGAGAACCATGCACTTGAAGCAATTGACAAGCATTTGTTTATAAATATGAAGTTGAAATTAGCACAACAAAACTAACATTCAATAACAAATCATACAACACCCTCCAAAATTTCACTACATTCAAATTTTGGTGCCTACTTTATTGTCATATCAAGCGTCCCTTGGTCATCAAGTGTTGTTTCATGTCATCCTATATGTTTCAAGTGTTGTCGCATTGATTAGAACATATTTGGTGTATTTAAGGGTTGTAACATCTTTGTTGTTGTAAAACGACACTTTTTGGTCACATTCGCACACACTTCACCCATTGTTGTTGGGGAATGTTTGTAAAGTGGTGTTTTGATGTTTACTTATCATTGTTTAATCTTGTCTAAGTTTTATTGATGATTTTCTATGTGCCATGCTTGATTTTATGTCTAAACTCATCGTGCTTACCACTTTTCCTATCTTCCAGACTTAGACAAATTTTGGTTTCAAAGCGAACCCCTAAGCGCAACAAAGCACTCTGAAGTCTTAATAGAGAATCCATCATTGTTCGGAAGTGCACCATGTGCCCTCCAAGAGCACAAAGTGCACTCCTTCGACTTGAAGGAATGCACCCTCCTTGAGCGCATGGGCGCACCCTAAAGGCCTTAAGCTCCATCCTTCAACCTTCCAGAACGTGCCATGCACCCTCTTGACCCTATGAGCATATGAGTGCACTTCAAAAGCACAAAGCCTTATCCTTCAACCTTAATAATTGCGCCATGCAACCTCTTGGGCCTCTTGAGTGCATGAGCGCACCCTAAAGACCTGAAGCCTCCCTCCTCTGGCCTTTAGGAGTGCGCCCTGTGCCCTCCTTCTCTCCCTTGATCGCACAACGCACTTAAGAAGCTTGAAGCTTCTCTTTTGTCCTTCGAACTTGTGCCATGCACCATGCCTTGATAACCTCTTTCTCTTGAGCGCATGCCGAAGCCTTGAAGTCTCAGCCCTTTAGCCATTTAGCCTTTTGAAGTGTACCCATTGTGCCCAAAAGCTCTCCATGTTCCTTCAAGGCGCGCTGATAAGACACGAATAGAAAATTTGCATATAACATGTTAGAATAGGATATTTTCAGCTGATGGTTGCTTCTCATGAGTGATTGCAGATGCAAGTATTCCAAGAACAACATGGCAGTCATGCACATGGAATATCGGGCAAAGAAGGCAAACAAAGGAAGCATTGAACACCAAAGAACCCATTGAAATCTTGATGATAAAAGAACTTCGAATACTCCATTAGGTCAACGACCCTTTGGAAGGTGAAGGTATCAATTATCAGAGGCTACATGAAGAACGAAGACACGAGTTGCAACCATGTCACCATTGAAGAAATTCCATGTCATCAATCATTATTAGTCCGAGTCATCAAGGATAGTGACATGTCACATCTTCATCACATGATGATGTGGAAGTTATGATGTAATGATTTAATCATTGTAAAGGAAAATAAGTGAAATTCCAATAGTCATGTTTGGACAAAAGAGTCAAGGAAGTCCAAAGGACATGTAATACCAAGAGTCATAGGTAATTCCAAAAGTTATTTGGAAGTCCAAAGGTCATTAGGAGTTGGAAATTCAAGAGTCATGGGGATGTGGAAGGTCATGCCTCGAGTTATAAAAGGATCCTCATTACTCATGTGAAGATATTTTAACCTTGGCTTCTCCCACAAGGCATTAGAGAGACAAAGTTAGTACTTTTGGGGAGCAAGTAGTGGCTCTAACGCTCCACTATTGGAGCTAGTGATGTTCGTTGTATTTATGTATCTTGGAACTTTTGCTTAATATCAAAGCTTTTCAAGCCAACACATTTTCATACATGGATTGTGGATGTTTCTAAGACTATTATTTGGATTTTTATGATTCATGTTTGCTTTCACATGTATTGGAGTAATTTAACTATTTTGGTGGCTTTGGTGCTTAACTTATTGGAGATGTGTTGTAATGTTTATAATGATAATCACATATATGTGAACTATTTCATTTGATGTTAGACGAGCCTTTCTCATTCATGTGGGTCTCCTTTAGGTTAGTAATATTACTTCTCTCTTAGAGTGTCACTTTATTTCCCCCTTTGTAGTAAAAAAACCTTGATACATCCGCAATCAAACATTCACAAGACACACTCACTTTCTCATTCAAAAGCCCATGTGTGCTTGTCTCTCATGCTAACAACTAAAGCCAAGGCATATATTTAAGTAAATGACAACCAGGATGTATTCTGGATGGGACTCCTACACCAAACAATGTGAGTTCTAATTGGGACCTCATATCGGGGAGATCCCCTATATGTTGGTAGTATCCAACACTGTCGACATGACCATATCTAATTGGCTTGAGATTTTTACCTTCACCTTATAATCTTTCCTTGCTGATGTAAAACCAAACTTGATCTCCCACTTGGAAATCATGATCAACCTGATTCTTATCATGTCTTGCTTTGTACTTGGCTTGGGTTTTCTCCAGTTGTTCTTGTACTCTTTGATGCACTAATTGGATTTGTTCAATGAAATGCTTGGCTTTGTCCACATCACTATGTCCATCTACTGCAATATCTTTACCAAAGATGAAATCCAAAGGAGACTTTGGCAAATAACCCAAACAAGCTTCAAATGGAGATACTTGTGTAGATGAATGCTTGGCACAATTGTAGGCATGTTGGATGTAATGCAAATGCTCATCCCAAAGTTTAGGATGCTTACCATAATATCCTTTTAGGAGATGCACTATTGTTCTATTCGCTACTTCTGTCTGGTCGTCAATTTGTGGATGAAATTTAGTGCTCTTCTTCAACATTGGGTCCATGAGTTCCCATAAACTTAACCAAAACTTCCCAATAATCGAGAATCTCAATTAGAAATAATCGAAGTAAGAAACCCAAAATGAACCCACATATTTTGGAAGAACATCTTTGCAGTTTGTTTAACTCTAACTTGTTTCTTACAAGGCATCAACACATACATTTTGTTGAAACAATCCACTACAACATATAGATAATCATGACCTTTCATAGACATTGGTAGTCCCCAACAAAATCCATAGAAATAATTTCTCAAGGACGAGAAGGGATAGGAAGTGGAGTGTACAAACCCAATTTCCTATTGCTTGGTCTGCTAGTGGCGCACACAAAACATCCTTTTACATATCTTGATACAATTTCATTCATATGAGGCCAATAACAATACCTCTACAATTGAGTAATTGTTTTTTCCTACACCAAAGTGACCAACAATAAGAGAAGTATGGGCTTCCCTTATGACATTAACGTTTTCACCCTGTGGAATACACAACTTGCCAAGATGATACAACAACTTGTTATGAACATGATAATCCAACTCTTCAACATGATTTCCTTGACTCAAACTTGCATAAACATCTTTAAAATCTTCACCTTGAGCATACTGTTCAATATAACTTTCATGCATGATTGAATTATGCTTAAGAATAACAAATTCATTGATAATAGGCCTTGATAACGTATCTGCAACTTTGTTGTAAATACCTTTCTTATACTTGATAACCAAATGAAATTGCTACAAAAATCCCCATCTGAAATGTTTAGCTTGTTGTAGCCTGGTTTGCAATTGTATATATTGCAACGATTGATGGTCAATATGAATAATTGTTTCTTTACCCATCAAATAATGCTTCTATTTCTTCACGCTTTGTACCAAAGCATACAACTCTTTATCATAATTTGGATAGTTAATCATTACATTGGAAAAATTGTCAAAATGATAACATAATGGCCTACCATGCTGCATCAAAACTACTCCCATAACATATTCGCTTGCATCGGTTTGAATTTCAAATGGCTGCTTAAGATCTGAAAGTGTTAGAACTGGTGTTGTACTGATTTTTTCTTTCAAGGTGTCAAAGGCTTTCTACTGCTTGCCTCCCCACTGAAAGACCTACTTCACACTTGTTAAAGCATGTAATGGTGCTACAATTAATGAGAAGTTGGCGATGAATTTTCTCCAATATTGGGCTGCTCCCAAAAAGCTCCTAACTTCTGTTACAATGTTGGGTTTAGGCCAATTCACAATAACATCTACTTTGGAGGGATCAATCTTCATTTCACCACCTCTTACAATATGACCCAAGTAAACCAAAGAGGTATTCCCAAATTCACATTTAGACATCTTCAAATATAATTTTTCCTTTTTCAAGATATCTAGAACTTGCTTTACAAGCTTGACATGCTCTTCACGAGTCTTATTAAAAAACAAAATATCATCTAAGTAGACTATGACAAAATCATCCAGGAATGGACACAATACATCATTCATAACTCTCATGAATGTGGCAGGTGCATTACAAAGCCCAAATGGCATAACTAACCATTTAAACAGACCTTGTTTTGTCTTGAAAGTAGTTTTCCAAATATCATCTTCAACGATCCTTATCTGATGATATTCGCTTCTCAAGTCAAACTTAGTAAAATAAACAACATCCTTTAACTAATCTAGCAAATCATCAATGTGAAGAAGATGATTACGATTCTTTACTGTAATCTTGCTCAAATCTTGGAAATCCACACACATGTGCCATGCACCATCTTTCTTCGAAACCAAAACAATAGAAGACCCACAAGGAGATGTACTAGGTCTGGTGACCCCTTTGTCAAGCAACTCTTGTATTTGAAGGGATGTCACCAGTGCATGAAAGACAATCTCTTTATCACAGGGAGGGGCAAAGGCCCCTCCGAAACCATCGCCATTGGGAATCAACTAAAAAACAACCGACATAAGAAAATAACTTTAAGGTTTCAGATTTGAAAAATTGAGAGCACCAAATTCTAAAAACGTTCACTTATTGAAACTTCATATTTAAATTTAATCAATAAGCATATAAAAATTCAATATCTACAATATTACTATTATTATTATTTTTAATATATATATATATATATATATATTTCATATGAAGTTACCTATATATTTATCTATAGTATCAATGATATTCACATCACGTTAAAAGATTGAATTAAAAATATTATGAAACATATAAAGGAAAAATGTTGCATATACATGTAACCAAACTTATTATTAGAGTTTTAATAAAATAAAAAACAAGAATATTTTTATATATAGAGATGTGAAATTTATATAAATGTAAATAATATTATTAAGAATCAACAAAAATTCATCTTAAAACTATATTTAGCCAAAAGTCGAGAGGAATCAAGCCTCTCAATGTGCAAATCTTTCTTCCGATTTTGTACTAAAAAAGAAATTTGTATTTTGAAAACTTTGATTTTTCTTCAAATTTAAAGTTGGTCTTTCTTTAAATTTTATACTAAAAAAGAAAATTTACATCTTACAAGATTTAATCCTTTTAAATTATAAATTAAGATAAATCTATCCTAATTTTTCAGTACGAAAAAAGCTTGATTGTATTATGTTAGATAATCATATAAAATCCAAATATATCCGATATAGTCTGATATGAGAGATAATCCCAAACCTATACAAAACTGTAGATGAAACAAAAGAAATGCTGATATGTAGCCAATATTCCACCATAACTAGTGAAGAAGAAAAAGTATATGTGCTTCCAACAAACTATCAACCAGAAGGGAAGACTATGCTTGAAACATATAGATAGTTCTAGATGAGTCGAAACCCCGTGAAGGGGCATCTTCTACCAGCTCAGAGAGGATATACAAAATATGCAAAAAATATGCAAGATAAACAGTATCCTGAAAACATACTTGGGAATTTTGAGATGGTAAATGTAAGATTTATGAGCGAGGAAGAGAAAATTCCTGAATGGAAAAGGTTTCAGCTTCTATTTTAATATCCATATTCCATTTGTCCATTTGTGAAAGGAGTCCTCTCTTTGATAAGACATCAGCTTATTAAGAAATAATAAAATGACATAATAAAACAACCTAATATCAAGTATCTTGATTTCACTAAAAACAATACAATAAAATAGCAAAGTATAAAAAATATCAATTACTTAAAATTTATTAATACTAAATGAAATAATAACAAAATGACCCACTATCAATCAATTCATTTGTTTTTAAGATTGTAAATAGTTATTTTTAGTGTTGATTTGATAAATGAGTTATGATAAGTTTTCTCACCATATAAAAAAACATAAATACAATATCGACTATATTAATTTAGTTAAAACGATACAGTGTAAAAAACATAAATACCAATTAACTAACTATCTTGATTTTATACGGAAAAAAAATAGAATAGATTACCCAATACCAATTACCTAAATTACCCCAATTTCATTGATAATAAATTGAATAGCAGAAATTACACACTATCCATTAATCACTTAGTTGGTTTCACTCACATAATATAGCATCCATAAAATTTGAAACCAGGTACCGGGAAAACAAGCACATCTAAATCAGTATATTATTTCACAACATTCTAAACAAAGGCGTCCCTGAATCCCTTTTTTCAAAGGAACAATTCGTTCAACCGGAGGTTTGAACAAACTCCGAACCCTCCACAACGCTTCGACTCTGCATAGGGGTAGATGTTCAGAAAAAACGGTTGATAACGTACCTTTTTCTTAGTTTTCAGTTTTCCTTTGCCACCAGTGCTGTGAAAGAAGGGAAGTTCAAATGGCTGGCTCATCCGCCCCACTTTCATCATCCGCAGCCAACTATGATTTGCCGTGGGTTGAAAAATACAGGCCCACTAAGGTGTCTGATATTGTTGGCAACCAGGACGCCATTTCAAGGCTTCAAGTCATTGCCAGGGATGGCAACATGCCCAACCTTATCTTAGCTGTATGCTTTCTGCACCACCATTCTCATTTCTGAAATTTGATGTATAGAAACAGTAAGAATATGCTTGTTAGCACGTGATGTTCTCAAATGTTGGTTAGCAAGAAAAATAAAACCAGGCTTCTCTATGGCTGTTAGGGTCCTCCTGGAACAGGGAAGACCACTAGTATACTGGCACTTGCTCATGAACTTCTGGGAAGCAATTATAGAGAAGGTGTTATAGAACTCAATGCCTCTGATGACAGGTACTTTGTAAACAATTTCGTGGTCGATGAAATTTTGTATTCTTTTCCCTTTAGTTTATACAATTTATTAAGGTTTTGGTTGGTCTCGCATTATCTTCTGCAGGGGTATCGATGTTGTGAGAAACAAGATCAAAATGTTTGCACAGAAGAAGGTAACACTCCCTCCAGGGCGGCACAAGATAATAATTTTGGATGAGGCTGATAGGTAAGTAAAGACCGTTTATTATTTCTTTTACACACACAGAGCATGGTATACACCAAGACTATGTCACATTACATGGACATTAATATTTGGTACATGTCTGTGTCACTTGCCTCAGTGCATTCGGCAATTTAGGTTTAGGTCATTGACACATGCTTCAGTTTTCACTGTCGGTGGGCTTTATTGGCTAAGACGGTCCATGTAATCTTACCTTGGAATTATCCCCAATTTCACAGAATAGTGCATTTTTTATTCGGAGCAGATGAAACTTAGGGCTTTATTGTAACTCAATGCTTGTCAAGCACCTATGATCTCAGTTTTTTGATTAGGCTCCATAATGCTGTGTTCATGTGGCATGGGGTCGTTCCACTTGTTAGCTCCACTCCCATGTTATGGCTTTTTTCTGGTTGGTTTCAAATTATTGGTACCAGGGCTTTTGGCCATTGGTTTGGTAAAAACCATAGTAGCAAGATTCGAATATCAATGAGAATTCGAATTCAAATACGATTAGGTATGGACATGTTCAGGAACAGAATTCCCATGAAGTCATCTTGCTGATTTTTTGCCCAAGCCATCTGGATGTTTTCGCAATGTGTTTTCGAAAATCTGATTTTTGGACCCTTGCTGAGTTATTTCCAAGTTCAATATTTTCATCAATGGTTTAGATCAAGAATATGCATTTTTAAAGTACGCTTTAGATCACCATTGCTTATAAAAAATATTGTGTTGTATTTGTGTGAGTACAGCATGACAGGTGGAGCGCAACAAGCTCTTAGGCGCACCATGGAAATCTTCTCCAATTCAACAAGATTTGCACTTGCATGTAACACTTCAGCCAAAATCATCGAGCCCATACAGAGCAGATGTGCTATTGTGCGTTTCACAAAGTTATCAGACCAGGAGATCCTTGGGCGCCTTATGCGAGTAGTTGAAGCTGAAAAGGTGTGTTTTAAATTTTAATGTATGCTTTGTATTTGGGTCATGTGATACTTGCAATGTATGACGATGTACAGGTACAGAAAGTCAGTCATAACCCAAATGAACAGTGATGGTTTGGTTAGGGTTGCAGGCCTTGTTAATGGCTAGGGTTTGTTGAAAGAAAGTTTGATTTAGATATGCAAGTTCATTATCTTGTCATATAGGGATGCTTTTTACTTCATTCTCATCATATTTTAGAACATAATGTTTTCTTGTTTCTTTATGCATTTGCATGTGATAGACATCCAATAAGTTTTATGGCACATCCATTACAATTGAAGGATTATGGTACTTGTAGAAAATATACAGTGTCTATAATTATGTAAATAAGAAAGTGGTGCCCCCAAGCTTGTTCACATTTCTCTTTATTATTTATGCAAAGTCCAATTTGAGCAAGCTTCACTGAACTACAGCGGCTCTGAAAAGAGTCAGTGTCTTACATAATACAAGGTATAGGAGGTATATGAATTGACAAAATATGGGAAGACATTGGTCACTATTTTTGTGTGAATGGCAAGAGATGTTGATATATACATTAAAATATATTATCGTATTAGAAAGACTGAAGGAAAAAATTCAATAACAGTTATCCTCTCCCATAGTTAACCCACCTCAACTTATTCAGAGGCTTCGGGGATTAGGGACAGAACAAGTTGCAAATATCTATGGATACAGCCAAATACTAGATCACAGGACATGCAACCATAATTTCTCTGTGTTTTTCAAATTAACAAAACAAGGACAGGTATACTCTCACTTGGCTTCCGTACCTTATGTGAGGATTCTGCAATCTTGTTAAATTTGCTCAGTGCTCACAAACATTATAGAAAATTTTAGTTACTCAAAGCTGATAAAGTTTACATCAAATTTTAATTGTTGAACATTCCATGCCAAAAGATTGAACTTCAAGTTACCAAAGAAACTCCATTAACTTCCCTTTTTTTTCCTTTTGGTGTAATCTATTGACTTAGACTTTTTCTCTTGTAGACCACATGAATTCTCACTTCTCTTTTGATTCACTTTTTTCTTAATCTGAACTCTTCACTCTATATTTCGGCTACAACACAATCTACCTCCTTTTTAAAAAAATGTGGTGATATAAATTATGAATATTTGTAGCTTGTAACACATCATATTGTGAGGTTCCACTTTGTGATTTTCCTCACATTGATGGAAATTTGTTGCTGGTTCATTGGAGCTATTGGATTGTCTTGGGGGGATTAATCTTCATGGAGTCTCTATCTTCATGGCATTATATCATTTGATGGAGGTCTTTAGTCAGGGGAGTCTTACTTCTCTTTGGTTGGATGATTGTGCTAGCTGTTTGGTGGTCTTTCCACATGTGCTTGCCTTGTTGATCAGCTGGTGGTCTTTCCACATGTGCCTGCCTTGTTGCACTTTTGATGGATGTGGAGCATACTATCTCATTATGGTTGTTTGGTATATATGCTTATCTTGGATATGAATTATGGTTCCAGCCCCCTAAGGGGTTAGATGACGATTGTCATAAGAGTTAGATGTTTCATAACATTGTTGTTGATGTCTCCTAGTGACTTGGTCAGTTGGTTTATGATGTTGGTGCCACTAGGATCGAGTATTATACATGATCCTTAGGTGTTGGACAGGGAACATTCTTGATGATTGGATGGGTTGTCACTTTTTATGCCCTTTTTTCTTATGGTGTTGTTTTGGTGGGATGAGTCATGCTGCCTTTGTAGGATTTTCCTAGATGATTTAACTTTGTGATAGCAACATTTGCTAGACATCACTTGGGGGAGAATGTGTTTAATGATATTAGTACCCTCATCGATGTGTTATTTCCCAAGTTTGAGTTAGAGGGGGCGAGGGTGGGCGGTGGGTTCTACATACTACATGTGATTTGATGGTGATCTAACCTCTTTCCTAAGCTTGGATACTTATTTTTGATGTAATAATCCCTTTGTGGTGGTGCACTTTAGTTTGGGATTTATGCTTTTTGTTGTTATCATGGTTGGGTTTTGTTAGGGAGAAAATTTTTAATCTACATGGTACAATTTTTTATTAGAGTGCACCCCTCTTTAGCACACATTCACAATGATTTAATTTGTTGGTGACTAATTGGATGGGGACTATGGTTACATGTGAGCATTAACCTTTTTACATACATGTTGAGGTTGATTAACTATTCAATGCTCTAGATTAAGGTTAATAGCTTGGGCACCCTACTTCATTGGCTTCCTTTTCTTACTTGAATGGGAAAGATTGGCTTCCTTTTCACACTTGAAGGAGAGAGGTGGCACATTGCATGCATTTACATGGTCATCTTACTATATTTGGGCATATCTTTGGAGAGTGAACTTGTGGTGACACTTCTTATTATTTTTGGAGGTGTATATTTATTTATTTCATGGAGTTTGGGCATGGTCAAAACCCGAATTCATTCTTATCTCCTTGGTTTTGTGTTGTTGGAGGTTGCCTACTTACTATTTTGGGGTTTGACTACTACACCTTGCACATTCATCCATGGAGTTGGTTGCAGATTAATTAATTTATTGTTGTATATTCTTTCCTTGCACAAGTCTCGAGGAGTTGTATTTACATTGGAGATTATTTATTTATTTATTCATCGAGGTGGATGTACATTAGGGAAAGAGCCCATGAGAAATCTTTCTATTTTGAGAAAGTTGTTGAAGGTTTGACCAAGCCTTCTTGTGAAGTGTTCGTACTAGTTGGAATCTTGCACACTTGCTCATGCATCTTGTTGACTACTTGCTATTTTGGGATGTTGGTTATGGAGCACTTTTCCATGTCAAGAATATCTGATTGTAGTTGCTTGCATGCATCTTGGGGGGTGCATTATTGAGACATCATTTGACCATTTGATGGAGCACTTGATGTTCATTTTCTAACATTAGAAACTTGGTCAATTACTTCCTAGTAGATGCATGTCAATTTAATAAATAACATGGCTAAAATTTTGACTTGAAAAATATCTAACAACAAAAGCTAATTAAAACATCAATCTCATACACACACACACATGTTTTCTACTCTTTAAAATTTGTTGTTTCATTAACAATAATCTACATCATACGAGGGCTCCCTTTCTAGGATAATTGCCCTTTGAGGAAAACCATAAATACAACAATAAACTTGGAATTGATCTAGCTGGTCAAATCCTTGACTTGTCCTTTGATTTGCTTGTTGATCTGAATCTTTCCCTTGTCGCCCCTAGCACTCTTCCACGAACTCTACACACTTGGATGAATGTCCTTCTTTAACCAATCACTAAGATCTCACTATCTCACTGTGTCTTCTTCTCAATGTTTTGTCTTGGCCCTTAGCCTAATTTTCTTTTTATAAGTTTGAGTTATTCATCAAATTCACAACCCTGATCTCCAAAACGATTGATGGCTGAGATTAGATTTCAACATCAGTTGAGATCAATGTTTGAGATTCATCTAATTCACTAACGCAGATAACCTTTGCATTTCATTAGATTAACTCTCTTTATCTTATAAAAGTCAATTACTTAATGATTAAAGAAATTAGGTGACTTTCACATGTCTAGACTCTTAGACTTGTGTAGAAGTACTTGACCGATGTTATAAACATCAATACTTGACATGGTCAACCTGTCATTTAGAGGAGGTACCCCACCTTCTTGTGCTATTTTTAGAGGATGTTGTTTAACTACTCCATTATTTTATTGTTGTTTGACTTGTCATTTAGTTAGTTAGCAAATATTGTAATTTAGTCAAATAGAGATGAATTTCCTTCTAAATAAAGAGGAGCTTCTCTCCCTTTCATCATTTAATTGGCAATTGGAGGATTGTGTGGAGTAAGAGTAGTGACTGAAGATCTGAGCTTGGAGATGATTGTGTTGGGCTTCCTTGTGTATCAAATTTGAAGACTAATAAAGAAATAAGGTATTGTTGTTTTGGAGTATGATTATTTTCTATGATCTTCATTCATTGTGAGTTTTTTTTTTTTTTTTTTGTAGAAGCTTCTTGCTTTCATTCTAACACATTCATCTAGGAATAAGTAATGTGAGGAGGCTTTCCCGCTTGTCTTATTCATGCTTTGTTTCATGTCTTCTATCATATCTAGTTGTTGATTGGCTCATTACTTAGCTAATAAAACAACACCTTTATGTTAATTTGATGTGTGCTAAAGTGAGCCTTTTAAGTTTAGTTTCTCATAATTTCCTTCAAGCACCTCAAGGTTTAATGCACCAAACAAGTTCACTTTTCCTTAGGTATAAACTAATTGATGAAGGTTTCAAATTAGATCTTTCATCTAAATGGTTGGAAGGTGTCAAACTAATCTATCAATCTCATAGCCTACGCCAAAATATTTGATGGTGAAAAATCAATCCTTTCATTTTAAAATGTCACATGACATCATTAGTGATTTAGATTGGATCATTTTTACCGGCGAGATCCAGTTTGGCAAATTGGGGTTTGAAAATTTTCGGGAAAACTTCGAGGTTTCAAACTTTCTTTTCCTATTCTACACACAAAGACCTTTCCAATAGCGCAAGAATCACCTCAATTAGAGTCCATGTGCAAAATTTATGCCTTAGAAGTTGACCTCCCTGTTTTGACCACCATGATTTGAGAGGATGCCATGCCAACCCCCATCATTCATGGAAAAGGGATTAGCCACGTGATAATGATGGAGAAGACTCTAGAAAAGTCCATATTATAACTTTATTTAAGAGTTTAAGGAGTCAAACCTAACCGCTAGTAGACTATCGGGCTGTGTTATAACCAAGCCACTAGGAGGAAAATGGGTTCTATTATTTTCGAGGGCATTTTGTTCCATTGATGAGTAGAGTAGCCGATAGGGATAGGGAGAGAGTACACATAGAGGATTTATCCATTGTAGTAGCCCATGGGCCATAGGGCTTACTTCTTCTAACTTGCAACCATTTTCTATTCAGACAAAGAGAGTAGAGCAATGTCACCTTCCAACTGGGTTTTTTCCCGAAAGGCTTTCCCAAGATGTATTTTGTGTCAATCGTGGTTTGTGAGTTTTTATTTCATTGTTCTCTATTTTCTGCATCATTTTAATTTGCATGCATACACAATAAACAACAATTCAAAGATCCATAAATCTAAAGAGAATTAAACTATCATACATTAGATTTTGGATTTTTAAGTATAATTTTATCATATTTGTTGTGACGAACTGTTTAGTGGAATATCCATGATAGTTTACAGATCATATTGGTATCAAAGCAGGTTTCTTTGGTTATATTGTGGAGATTTGCAAGGGATCTAGATCGACTAAGCCAAAAGTCATACAACCTCGGTCATGATCGATGAATCTATGAATAACCCTTGTGATCTTGTAGAGGAAAGGTTTTCGCGGCCGGAAGCGCAAGTTGCAGATATAAACCGTAATGTGAATCTCCTCATGGTGGCCCTGACCAATAAGCTCAAACTATTCAGGGAAAATGGGGGTTCTAATGTAGAGGTACGATTGGAGGGGAGATCAAGAGATCAAGAAGAAACAAAGAACAAGCCAAAGAAAGAACCTAAAAAAGATCAACCTAGTTCGAGTGCCATGAACCATTCATAGTTATTGTTCAAAATGGAAGCGAAGGTCGATATCAAGCCATATCAAGATGAGGTAGTTACTTTGAAGCTAAATCACTGGTTGCAACAATTATAAGTTTATTTCAATGTCCATCATATAGAGGAAAAACAAAAGATTTCATTTGTGCGACTGAAATTGGAGGGCCATGTCCTAACTTGGTGGGAGAGCCACATGGAGACCTTCAGGTTGGAGGGATATCCTAGAGTGACTAAGTGGGAGAACTTTTTTAATCCTCATAAAGTCATAATTTTACCCTATTGGGTAAGTAGAGGATCAGTGGATCTGGTGACACTACTTTAGCCAGAAGCAAGGGCAAAGTGTACAGGGGTACACCACAAAATTTAAAAAGATGGCCATAATGTTGGGTATCACCTCGAAGAATCCAGATGTACTCCTCAAGTATCTGGGTGGTCTACAAAACCATTTGTAGAAGCAAGTGATGTTGTTCAAGCCCAAATTGATGGACGAGGTACAGGTACAGTATCTGAAGAACATAGGCCTGGAGAAAGGGCAATCAAGTGAATTGAAGTAGAAGGAGACCAGGACGCTTTAAGGAGGGCAAGAAAAAGTGGAAAGGGGGAAAAGATAAAAGATGGCAACCACAACACACTAGTGCAAAGATCCCAACAACCACTACAATCACTGTAACATTGATGATCATACAGAGAAGTGTTGGAGGTTGCATCCATAGCTTAACTCGAAGAACAAAAAGAAAGATAATAAGAAGAAGAATTTCATGGCCACTAATTCGAACAAGCAAGTTGAAAGGAACTTGGACGTGGATGAGAAGATCGTCCGTACATTAGTGCAGAAGGAGGTGAATCTGAGTAACCTTCAACAACAAGAAGAGAACGAAAGGACTAGGTTCTTCCATATAAGTTAAAAAGACCAACATTGATGCTCTGTTTGACTCAGGATTGCAAGTGAATCTTATTGCAACAAAGTTGGTCACCAAATTGGAATTGGAAGTTTGTGATAATCCAAAGCCTATATCCATTGTGATGGGTAAATAAGGACGCTGAGATAAAGGTTAGGAGTTTTGTTGGGGCAACACAATACTTGAGGAAATTCATAGCCTCGTTTTTAGCAGTAGTAACACCAGTCCACTCCATAACAACAAGTGGCAAGAGTTTCTAGTGGGGAAAGGGTCAACAGAGGGCCTTTGAGGAGTTAAAGAAGAAGATTAGTCAAACGCTAGTTTTAGCATTATTGAACTTGCAACAACCCTTGGAAATGGAGACAAATGTGAGTGGGTATGCTATGGGAGTGGTCTTGATGTAGGGAGGAAGGCTTGTATGCTACCATTCTGAAGTATTTCATGGGGCAATTCTTAACTACCTTGCCTACGACAAGGAGCTCTATGCTAGTGTAAGTTGTGAAGAAGTGGAAACACTGTTTGATGGGAGAGGAGACTGTAATCCACATAGATCACCAACCACTACGGTACTTGTAGGCCCAAATTAAGTTGCAAGTTGCAACAGACTAGGCATTACAAATGGATGGGGTTTCCACAACAATTTCATTTAGTGATCAAGTATAAGAATGACAACACAAACAAGTTGGCCGACATGCTTTCAAGGCAAGCCACATCAAAGATCACAACTTTGGGAATTTTGATACAGATGAAGCCATTCACCCATGATGCATACATAAAGGAATATTCAAAGGATGAGGACTTCAAGGAGGTGTTTCAACAATTGCAGAGTCAAAGTCATGTGCATGATGATGACAACACAATTGACTTCCATCTCTAGGACAGATTACTTTACAGGTAAGTTATGTGTTCCTAAAGTGATTCCTAAAGTGAGCGATTGCAACTGATTAGAGAGGCTTACACCTCCAAGGTTGCAGGGCACTTTAGTGTAGAGAAGATAGTGGCCAACTTGCAGAGGTATGTGTATTGGCCTAAATGCAAGAACAAGTAGCTAGGTTCAAAAGAGGATGCATGCTTTATTGTATCGACAAGCTGAGTAATAGGAAACAAGGTCTTTATCATCCCTTACTTGTACCACCTCGTCATTGGGAAAGTACTTTCATGGACTTTGTGGGAGGTTTACCAACAACTAGGAAGGGACATGACCACTTATTCATGGTAGTTGATAGGTTTAGCAAGATGTGTGTTTTGATGCCTTGTAAAAAGACCATCAACGTTTAAGAAGCAACGAACTTGTTCTTTGGACAGGTCTAGGTGCACTTTGGGATATTGAGGAGCATTGTTTCAGACAGGGACACAAGATTTCTCAGTACATTTTGGACTACTGTGGGAGAAGATGGACACGAAGTTAAAGAAGTCTACAATATTCCATCCATAGATAGATGGGCAGACATAAGTAGTCAACAGGACTTTGGTGCAACTTTTGAGGGGTTACAATCAGAGGCATCTGAAGACCTGGGATGAAAATCTGGTATATATACAACACTCTTATAATAGAGTAATCTGCACTTCTACTGGTAAGTTCCCATTTGAAACTTGTTTTGGATATTTTCCACTTTCACCTTTGGAATATGCAATAAGGAGGGGTGAGGGAGGATTTTACAGGGTATGCCTTAAGGGAAGAAAGATTTGTAGAAAAGATAAGGCAAATCCATATATAGGTATAGGAGACATTGTAGAAGTCATAAGAAAAATATAAGGCCAGGCATGATCAAACAGAATAGAGAAGACATTCAAGGTGGGAGACATTACGGTTACCAAGGATGAATGAGGGAGGACTTTATAAGGGATGTCTTAAGGGTAGAAAGATTCATAGAAAAGATTAAGCAAATCCATATATAGGTATAGGAGACATTATAGAAGTTACAGGAAAATTATAAGACTAGGCATGATCAACACATAATAGAGAAGACGTTCAAGGTGGGAGACAAAGTGTAGTTACAATTGAATAAGGAGAGGCTACAGGGTCCTGGTAAGAAAATCAAGGCTTTGTGGTATGGTCCCTTTGAGATATTGGAAAAGGTAGGAGATAATGCCTATAGACTTAGTCTACCCCTATACATGCACATTTACTCAGTTGTGAATGTAGAGAATTTGAAACTCTATGAGCCTTCCATGCTAGACATGGAAGATGAACATGTCCCACCTTTTGTGGAAGATTTGGCACTAGATGCTCAAGCAAAGTTGACGAAAGATACAGTTTTGCAGAAGAGGTCTAAAACTACAACACAGGGGTACATGACCTTTGGCAGATTGGCTTGAAAGAACAACTTCCAGGCAAGGCTAAATGGTACACCCGAGAAAAAGTTGAGGAAAAATTTCCTCACCTCATTCAGTATAAGCTTTTGGGGACCAAAGGCCACCCAAAATGGGGAGGTGATCCAGATTGGATCATTGTATTCTTTGTCATCAATCTCAATGCTTTTAGAGTGGAAAAAGTGGAGGAATCAACTCAGAAGACCATTTTTACAGGCATGATCCAAGTTGGAAAATTGGGTTCTGAAACCTTTCGGGGGTATTTTGATGCATCAAAGTTTTTCTTCTTATTCTATACACATAGAATTTTCCAATGGTGCAAGAATCGCCTCAATCAGAGTCCGTATGCAAAAGTTATGCTAGTAGGAAGCTGACCTTCCTGTTTTGGCTACCATAATTTGAGGGGATGCTACGTCAGCCCCCATTATTCATGGAAAAGGGGCTAGCCACGTGACCATGATGAAAAAGACTCTAAAAGAGTCCATATTGTAACTCTAGTTAAGAGTTGAAGGAGTCAAACCTAACCACTACTAGGCTATTAGGTTGTGTTATAACCAGGGCACTAGGAGGAAAAGGGGTTCCTTTATTTTTGAGGGCATTTTGTGGTGAAAAGTGTAACTAGGTTTGGTCTTCATAATGACATTTAAATATGATTTTATGTAATGAGATGTAAATAAGAAAAATGAAATTATTTTATTAACTTGCTTCATGGGTTTCATGAGCAAGGATTTTGTTTTTGAGTCAAGACTCTCATTGAGAGTTTTTAGGATTTATTTGTCATCTAGTCATAAAATATAAGAGCCATTGTCATGTAATGAAGTCATGTTACACTTTGTAAAAGGTCATCTTGTCTATGTAAAAGTATCCTCCAAGAACTTGTCACCTAACTCTTCAAGTCGGCCTTCAACGATGAAGGAATACGCTGGAACAAGTCGGCCTAATCTCCAACTGTCAAGTCAGCCTAAAGACCTAGTGAAGACGCGTATAAATAGCCTAACTTGGCCTTATTTGTAGATACAATTCGGACAAGCAACTCGACTTAAGGAAGTGTGAAGAAATGGTGAAAAGCAGAAGGAAGAGAATAAAAGTGCAAAGAAGGGAGAGAAAGGAGGATTCTTTTGGGTAATGCGAAGCTAGTGTTTCTTCTGGGCCAGTGAAAGTGACTTTCTTCTGGGGTAGCAAAGTATCTTCTGGGCAGTGCGATCGAAGTTTCTTTTGGGGCAACAAAGTTTCTTTTAGACCAACGAAAAGACTTTCTTCTGGTGTAGTACGAAGAAGGGTTTTCTCTGTGGCAGCAAGAAAGGATTCTTCTAAGAAGGTCGAAGTAAAGACCTAGAGATCGAGATTCTCTAGGGGAAATCGAGAAGGAGAAGTGAGAAGGATAGAGATCGAGTTTCTCTAAAAGGACCCGAGGAGAGTAATTCAAGATCAAGAAGAAAGGCGAAGGAAGGAAGAGGTAGAGCATCAAGGTTGGTGATAAGGTTCTTGGGAGGATAATAGAGTCAAGGGTCTATGTCATGGTCTTGGTACTTATCAATTGAAGCTCTAGAAGAAGAATTTTGATCGGGTTTTCTTGAGAGGTTTTGGCCCTGGTTGGAGAAGCCTACACACTGTGTCACTTTTCCTTTGTTATGCATTTTGGTAATTGTCTTGATGAAAGAACACATTAATAAGCTAACGAAGAAAAGACTAAGATAAGAAGTAAAAGTGCATCACAAGAAATTATCAAGCAGAGAAATTGTTAACTTTGAATACCCTAGATTTCTCAACATGGTATCAGAGCTTAGGTGCTGAAGACAAGAAGGGGTAGTCAAAGCAAGTTGACACACAAGAATCGATCTTCAAAGAAAGCATCAAAGCAAGTCGAAGGCTATCAACGAGTTCAAGATCTACATCAAAGAAACCCTAGATCGAAGGAAGTAGGAAGAAAAACCAAAACCCTAGAAGCACTTCAAAGAAAGTGAAAGCTCTTCAAATCTAAGGAAGATTGAATCAAAAGTCAATCGTCTCTCTATTGAAGCAGAGATATCATAGAAGGCAGCCCTCCCTCACTAGGAGATTTGAAGTAAGAAGCACCAAGTTCATCACCAAGTTTAAAATTTGATCTTCGCATGTAAGTACCTCTTATTATAATACAATCTAATAAAAATGACTTCATGTTTTAAGGAAGACCAAAAGTTGGTTGGGATATCAAACTTCCTTGTTTGGAAAAGAAGAATAGACATTGTACTCGAAGTAAATGAAGTCATTGATCATGTCTATGGGAAGGTCTCCAAGCCATCCGAAGAACAAGCATTGTTGGAATACATGGAAAGGGATCTCAAGGCTCAAAAGATTCTCAAGGAGTCCATCAAGGATTCACTCATTTCCTATGTAGCCATGCTAGAAACATCTAAAGAAATATATGATAAGCTGGGAGAACTTTTCTCTAGAAGTACGATAGAAAAGATCTTATCACTTAGGTCTGATCTTCATAAATTGAAGGTGTCAAAGGATGAAGGGATATCGTCATGTCTCTCTAAGGCATCTCAATTAAAAGGTCAATTGAAGACCTAGGAGAAATAGTATCTCCGTTATTCTAAATGCATTAACTGATGAACAAGGTAACCTCATTGCCACTAGGGAAGAGGAAGCTATTCCATTCATTAGGTTATGGTCTCTCTGCATGGCAAAGGAAGATAGGATGAAGAATGAAAGTGACGAAAGATCATATGGAAGGGAACAAACAATGTTAAGATGAAAGGAAAAATTTGGGAAGTTTAGTAATCCAGAGAAGAAAAATAAGAACATGGCTAAAGAAAGATTCTATGGTTGTAATAATTTTGGGCACTACGGAAAGGACTGACCTAATTGCAAGAGGGACAGGGAAGAAGACTATTCTATTGATGAAGTGAAAGAACCAAAGACAAAGAAGCATAAGAAGGAAGAAGCGAGAAGATGACTGAGTTGATCTTCTTCATTAGAAGGTTCTTTTCACTTATAAGTTATAGATAGGAATCAATGTAAATAAGATAGGATGCATCAAGTTAGAAAGAAGCGTCGTGATAGAAGCATTAGAAGAGCTCATGACATGGAAAGCAAAAAGTATGTCTGGTACAAATTACAAAGAATAGGAAGCTCTTAAGGAAACCTCATTAATACTTATAGAAGCAAAGGTCATTATTGACTGTGACCATCATCGAAGAAAAACACCTACAGGGTGAAGATATAAAACATCCTCGAGTTTCTCTGAAATGATTCTCATCAAAAGATTCACCAAGGTAGAAAGTAAGCAAAGGTTTTCATCAGGAATTTCAACTCATGGGATTCAAGGAATGATGACATAACAGGAAAGCAGGTCTGAAAGATAAAATCCTTTCGAATGAAGTTGCTACAAGAAGTCTAAATGACTGAAAGAAAGATGAGGTATGTATGCTCACATAGATTATTATGAAAGTCATGTCACAGATAATATGGATCACTATTTCTCTCCGGGGAAATATGATTAAGAGAAGGAAGGATCTCCTCCTCTGAAGGATTGCAACAAAGCATAAATCACACTAGATGAAATCAACATAATATGTTCTTTCATGAATCATGAGGAAGTTGACTACAATCAAGGAACTATGACTGGATGCTCCTGAGAATGAAGTGTGAAAAGATAGGAAGAGATCGTGATAATTTGCAACATAGGAAGAAGACATTCAACATCTGAAGTCCAAGAAGATTTGGCTAGAAGATCTCCCGAAAGGATGTGAAGACTTTGATGGAAGTCGGAAAAAGATAGAAGACCCTAGACACTGAATTCTGTGGGAGATGTGTCAATCTACATGCAAGATGTTGATACAGAAAAATGTCATGGTGAAAGATCATCACAAAGGTAATTCTGATTTGAAATGATTGATTATGTTTGAACTAACATCTGGTTGGGCTTGTGTAGAATTGTCAAAGGGAAGATCTGTGAATGACTTCCAAACAAACCATATAGAAAGATGTAATGTCCTTTCGAAAATATGGCATGAAAACAAAATGACATGAAGAAAAGCCAGATGGAGAATCTGATGGATCACTTTATGATGAGTTAAGGACATGACTGACTCATGAACAAAAGTGATGAATGATCTATGCCCCATATATATAGAAGTTCCCAAAGGATGAAGACTCCTTAACGAAGAAGAAATTCATGACATCAAAGGAAGGAGGTCTTCATGTCGCTGGTTGTTTTAGGATCTCCACATGAAGAGTTGGGACTGGATCCCTGGTTAAGAGGAAGCATGAGAAGAAGTTTCTTACTTGGAAGAAACTTGAAAAATTCCTAAGCAAGAAGCTTAGGTACATTCCTTTGTAATAGGAATGAGTACATTCCTTTAATGGAATAAAACCTCCTAGTTTGAAAAGGAGAGATAGACATGTTGTTTTGTTCTTCATCTGGGAAGACAAAATGGAGGATTGTGTAATCATTTGGCATCCGATGCTCTTAGGGGATGAGATAGGGCATCCCATGAAAGAGTAGTCATGGAGGACCGATATTCTTTGTGGGACTGGGGAGTCCAAGAAAACAATAGTCCTTATGGAGCATATCTTGAGTGAACTCGGGTGGGGTATGTTCCTAGAGAGACAATGATGAGTTTGTTTATAAATCATTGGTCTCACCAACATTGTGCTCTGATCTTGTGGAGAGATAGAACTGTTAGTCAAGGCCTTGCTATATAACAATGTTGGTTGGTATGATGCTATACAAATGAGTTACAAATCCGAATTCTTCTTATGAGAGATTCTTCAGATTGAGAAAGTCCAAGTACCATGATGAATACCTCCCTAGTTATGAGGGAGTGTTGAAAAGTGTAACTAGGTTCAGTCTTCATAATGACATGTAAATATGATTTTATGTAATGAGATGTAAATAAGAAAAATGAAATTATTTTATTAACTTGCTTCATGGGTTTCATGAGCAAGGATTTTGTTTTTGAGTCAAGACTCCTGTTGAGAGCCTTTAGAATTTATTTGTCATCTAGTCATAAAATATAAGAGCCATTGTCATGTAATGAAGTCATGTTACACTTTGTAAAAGGTCATCTTGTCTATGTAAATGTATCCTCCAAGAACTTGTCACCTAACCTCTTCAAGTCAACCTTCAACGATGAAGGAATATGCTAGGACACGTCGGCCTAATCTCCAGCTGTCAAGTCAACCTAAAGACCTAGTGAAGACGTGTATAAATAGCCTAGCTTAGCCTTGATGATTTCAGACCCCCCTCTGCCTAAACCACTTACTGCTCACCCCTCCTTCGAAATCCACCTTCCCTCATTCCCGCCTAAATAAAATTGTCATTCCCGCCTAAATAAAACAGTGAATCCCACTCCTGGCAGAATAAAACAACCAATCCTCCTTCGCCATGTGTCTCATTCCTATTTCAAATACAGTTTACTGTTAATTATCTGTTGAAGGATATAATCGTTGCCAAATTTAATGAACCCGCTTCATCAACGGATATTTATAAACGGTAAATACTTTCAGTTATAAAATTAAAAACCCCTGTTCAACTTTTCCTTTCTTTGTACTATTCTACGAACTGAGCAACTGAGCCTGCTACTGCAACCAAGAAATTCAGCCGAACAACTTTCTTCCTCAAATATTGCAACCAGCTAGCTCCTGGGTAACTACAGTCTCCTGTTCCATTTTTTTTTCTTCAGAATGTCTTCTAAGGGTAAATCTAAAACTGTAGTAGAAAACCCTATGCTTCCCCCTGTAATTGACCTAGATCACCAGCCTTTAGTAGATCAGCATTATAAAATCTCTGAAACCAATTGTGAGTTTGATCTCTACGAACTCCACAATTGGTTAAAACAAAAATTTGTTGATCTCAGTGATGAATTGAGTTTGTGGGACTCCTTTTTTCCACAAACTCACCATTTCCTAGAATTTGTCTCATGGTGCCATTTCAGATATATACCTAGTTAGAGAGCTATTGTTGCCCAAAACAATGACATCTTATTCACAATTACCTCTGAATCCATATGTCAGATGCTCCAAATCCAAAATCCAGCCTCTCTGCACCCTTTCTCTGTAGACTCCCTCATGGAACTCTACAAAAGCCTAACCTTTCCCCACAGAGCTAAAATTTTTGAGACATTTCTGCCTGAAAATGTTCAATTGCCAAGAACAAACCCACCTTACTCATCCTCAATGTTTCCAGAGATGACAAAACAAATCATTTCTTTAGTTTCTTGTTTGTTGGGCTATCAAACCGATCAATGGGTTGATGAAGCAATCATAGGTTTCCTATCAATGTTCTCATCAGGAGAAAAGCCTTCAATTATTTTTCATTATAGTGAATTCTTGGTAGAGGTTATCCATGAACAATTTCTCAAATTTTCTACCGAAGGAGTTTTCAAGCATGCTTCAGTCTTGGTTTACTTGTTCTTATTTCATCAATCAGATAGATTTCAATTTCCACTGCAGAAACTAGATGAACAGGGAAATCCACAGTCTGTGATTCATTGGACTTCCTTGGTAAGGAAGAATACCAATGAATTCACATTCAGTGATTATATGGATTAGTTTTTATACAGAGTTTCTTGCTTGCTCAACAATGATGCTGAACCTAGAATTGGACCCGAGATTAAGAGAATTCTACATCTCAGTGAACAAACAAAGACAGGTGATTGGTACCTATATCAAAATTACACAAAGATCAGAGTATATGGATGTGAATTGCCTCCATATAAATTGCCTAAGTTTGTTCCTATAAGGATTTTTGCATTAGAGTATATTAGGAAAATGATAAATATGGATGAGTTGCACTTTGTGTCAGCCAAAAAGAAATCTCAGTTTAAGATCAAAACTCAGGTTGGACCTTTCATTTGTAATGCTAGAACAACAACAAAGGAGGCAGATCTTCTCCTTAAACAAATGAAATTCAAACTCAATTATCCTCTAGGAATTGTTTCAAAGCTGAGGGTAGAGCAGAAAACTACTCCTTATGCTCACACTCCTAGACTTGAAATTGAGCAGTATATGAATCAAGATGAATGGCAAGAAAATACATTGCAGGAAGCAGAAGAACATGTACTTTCTTCTACAACATCACAGACTCCAGTGCCACAGGAAAAGCAGGATAAAAGACCAAGGGAAGATGTTTCCCCTCTAGTCTCAGAAATTCAAGGGAAAGAATTCCAAATATACAAAAAGAAGCAGAAAACTAATCCAACAAAAGAGTCTTTCCAAGAAGAAAACACACAGACTACAATAGTCTTAATAGGCCCTTATGCTACTACTTTCCCTCGAAATGAAGAAATTTTTATAGGGTCACCAACATCTTCAGCTTCTCAAGAGCCATTGGAAACATCTCAAATAGGAGAATTAGCAATTGTTAGGCTGAACCAAGTATATTTGCAAGATATAAGGAAATCAAAAGGAAGAATGAAAATTTAAAAGCTACAACCTATTCTCAGTTATGGAAGCAAACAACATCATCACAACACAAACTTATCTCTGCTTTTGATACTGAGAAAGGAAAAATGCAAATAGCTTTCCTTGAACTTGAAGTTCCTTTTCCTAAGACTGCAGATGACTACAAAAAATCCATTTTTTCTTTTGATGTTCAACAAATCCATCCTATTGATCAAATGGATTTGCATAAACAAACAAGTGAAATGCTATATTCTACTTTGACAAATTCAGCAATGGCAGCATCCAGACTCCAGGCTTCAGTAAATAATATCCAGTCTTAGTTAAAATTAGAAAAAATATCTTCTTTGGCTAAAGACACCAAAATAAAGTCTTTAGAGGATTTGGTGATTAAATTGGGATATGATCCCAGTAATGTAAAAGCTGTTGAGGAGATAATTAGAAGAAAAAATGCTGACATTGCAGCCTTAAGGAAACAACTCAAACTTCCATCTACTGAGGATCCACAAACAAAGGAAGTTACTGAACTGGAAAAGGAGAAAGAAGATATGTTCAAAATCATCATTGAACAAAATGCACAAATTCAGAAAATGGAGACCGAAATTGAAAAACTACTAAAAGAGAAAGAGCAACAATCAACTCAATCAACAGTCATTCCTCTAACAACAGTTCCAATCACAGGTACATCAACAACAAGGGCTTCTACTTCAGCAACTACTACAACAGTGGAGACACAGTCTACAGATACATCAACTAAATTAATCAGAGCTATGGAAGATTTATCTATCAGAGGGCAGGAGATTGAAAAATTGAAAGCTCAACTTAATAATATCCAAGAACAAAAAATGGAAGTTGATAATGTTTACCTGTTAGAGCTTCAGAAAACTCACAGATTAACTTAGAGGATAGAATTTCTAGAGAATGAATCTGCTATGGCACAGACAATTGCACAAGCAAAGGAGAATATCTGGATAGAGATTAATGAAGCCATGAATGAAATTTGGCCTTTAATTGAAATTATTTTTGAGCAAGAAGAGTTAGCGCAAAAATCAAAGAAGGTCATAGAAGATGTAAAGGAAGATTTGGGTCAGAAATGAAGAGAAGTTACTGCTTTGATAAGGATTTTAAATTCAAAGATAAGAGAAGAACTGGAAGAATATGAGATTGAAGATAGAACTGAGACCATTCTTGAAGTAAGAAGAGTTCTTACTAAAAGAAATTTAATGCTACAGTTAGAGAATAAATGTCATAATCTGGAGGCCAACATTCAAAAATTCCACAGAAAGTTTAATATACTGCATCAAAAAGGACTTCCAGGTTTAAAGGGGATGGGAGACAAATTAGTTCAACTGGAAGACTATCAACAAAAATTATATTCTATAGCAACAGATAAGTCCAAGTTTTCCACTATAAAAGGAACAATTATAGGGAAGGCTTTCATGGAAGGCTTAAAGTTTGACTTATTAATCAAGCATGAAATAAAACATTTGTTTATAGTCAAGCCCACTTTCCAGAAATATAGTAAAGTGGATGAAACATATAGAAAGTTAATTAAATATTCCATCCCATATGAAGAAATATGGGATAAATTATGTCAACTTCTTGATTAAACATGTATTAAATCTTCAACAACAAAGCAACAACCTTTTTAGTCCAAGTCATCCCCAGAAATCCTCGAAATCAGTCCCAGAAAGCTTATGCAGTTTAATTTTCCTATATTCTTGAACTATTTTTGTAAACAATTTTTTGATATTTTGCAAAGAAATATTGATATTTAAATCAAGATATTTTGAGGAAAGTTGTATAAATACTTCATAGATCAAAGTACAAAGGGTTGAACCCTTGGGATAAGCTATCGAGCAGAATTGTATTCATCTAAAGTTTTTTTGATATTAATGAAAGGATTCTGAATTTGCCTCAAAGCAGCTTGTGTTCTTGTGAGTTATTTGTTGTTATTTCATTTCATATTGTAAATTTCTACATATATTTAATTTTGAATGGAGAAATTTGGGTAAGATAAGGTTTAGTGTCAACCTGTCTGAAATCCCCTATTATAATTAAAGAGATTAGTTTATTGGTCTGTTTGTCTGAGACAACTCTACATCTTTAAATTGTCACTTCTTCATCAATTTAAATATATTTTTGTTGGGCTGTAAACATTGGTTACATGCATCTTTTCCATATGGTTAATTAAATACTCTGTCTGAATATTTGATAGACCATAGATTCTCTGATTTCTGCCTTACACATCTATTTTAAACCAAATTTTTGTCAAGAGGTGGAGAACCAACCCTTTTATTATATCATGATTAATTAAGATTCAACACATGTTTGAATTAGTTTAGAACATTGGTCATCCAAACATTTTAAAAACCAACAAAATATTTTAGATGCTCTGGCATAATTCCTAACCTAGAATTATCTTCGGAGGTACAACATCAGACTGGCGCTGTTGTCGGGGAACGAAATTCTTGAATTATTTTCCCTGGGACAACGATTAAAGCTTACCTTTTAACAGTGAATAAAAGGTTAGTAGGTTAAAATCATTCACTTGGCAATTCCACAAAAATAAACTGGCTTCATGTAGACACACTAGGTCTCTCTCAGACCCACAACTTTATTCTCCACTATCAGATCTTGAGAGATTGGTAAGAATTGCTTCTGCAAGACAAAGACTAGAAGCCTCTACTTCTGCTTCTGTAATTCATCCATCTGAAATTGTTTCTGAAACTGATCCTTTTAGACTTGTTCCAATTCCTCCTGAACTATCAGATCTACCACCAAAAGTGTTAGAACTGCTATCTAAAGGAATTGATTTGCAATCAGCTCTCCTTGTCTATCAGTTAGAATCTTACCAGATTCTGGAACCTCTTACAGAATCTTCTAAATCATAAACAAAACTAGGTCTAGATTTACCAGAATTAAAGCCTAGTGATTTTATTTCTTCAGTAGTTCACACTTACCCATCTACTTTGTTAGCTTTGAGGACAACTTTTTTGTTTACACAAATCCTTTGTTTGATAATGAAGGAAAGTTTGGTCCTGAAGAACATAAATTAGTCATACAAACACCAAGAAAAATAAAAACTTCCAACTCATCTTCATTCTCTACAACTCTTAAAAGCTCAACTTCATCCCCTTCATCATCTTCATCTTCTCAAAGCTCATCCTCATCTTCCTCATCTTCATCTAATCAAATGGCTGGTATTCGACCCATCATTCAGGCTCGTTATGCAGCCTTAGTTCTTCCCAATTAGCTAAATCTTCATCCTCTACAACTCTTAAAAGCTCAACTTCATCCCCTTCTTCATCTTCATCCTCTCAAAGCTCATCCTCATCTTCCTCATCTTCATCTAATCAAATGGCTGGTATTCGACCCATCATTCAGGCTCGTTATGCAGCCTTAGTTCTTCCCAATTAGCTAAATAATTTCCCAGATGGATATCTGAAGCACTTACCTAGATTCAATGGTGAAACTAGTTTGTCTGCTGAAGACCATCTGGCAACTTTCTTAGACTTTGCTGATAACATGAATATAGAGCATGAAGATGTCTACATGAGATTGTTTGTTCAATCTCTTGAAGGCAATGTTAGGATTTGGTTTAGACAATTACGAGCTAATTCTATCCCTTCTTGGAATGAATTAGTTACTATTTTTAAAAACTAATGGGGAGTTAAAAAGGATCCAATATACTATCTGACTGAATTTGATGACCTTAAAAGAAACCCTGGTGAACTTGTGGTTGATTTTATAAAACGATTTAATAAAATTTACAATAAAATGCCACCTGATTGTAAGCCACCAGTAGCTGCTGCTAAAGTCAGATTTTCTAAAGGATTTGATGATGACTTTGCAGTTATGCTTAGGGAAAGAACTTTTGTAACCCTAGTAGACATGCAGACTAATGGTATTGAGGTTGAGGCAAATAGATCAGCCTTAGCTAAACTCAAAGCAAAGGCTGAAAAAGCTGAAAGGAAAATGAAAGCTAGGGAAGAAGGAGGTTCTTCTTCTAAAAGCAAAACTGAGGATCACAAAATTGATGAAATCACTTCCTTACTTAGAAATCTTTCAAATAGGATTTCAAAGATTGAAACACAACCTAGAGTAGTTCAACAAGCATCAAATAGACCTCAGGCTTAGTATAAAAGACCTTTTCAACCCTAGATTTTACAAAGACCCAACCTTGATTCAACCACCGTTGATGATTGATGATTGTTAGGATATTCCGACACATAGGAAATAGTTAAGTATAACTTGGTCTAGTATAGAGTTAGGTAAAGTGTGTTTCTTTACTATGTACATTTTGTAACTTACAATCCGACGGTCACGATATGTAGTGATCCGACGGTTCATTCTCTCGGTATTATCGACACTTGATTCGTGGCTTAACACCCGATTGGTCCATGATCTCTATTTAAAGAGCATGGAGGGTCATTTGTAGTTTAACCGTTCATGAGATAAGCTTATGTAAATTTTCATTCTTTTATTAATAAATTGCCTGAAGTGGCTGCGTTGGCTCAGGCCATGGACTGTTTCCCTCTTTGAGGGTTTTAACCACGTCAAAAGTACTAGTGTATTGATCTGTGATTTGTTTGTGAGCGGTGTTCTTTGGTGTTCTGTCTGAGGAACTTACCCTGTAAATTTCTACATGGTATCAGAGCTATTTGAGGGCCGCGTCCGTTGGTGATCCAAATCTGAAGCCGGTAGAACTGCACCCGACTACCGTTTCCTAGATCTATTGTTTCTGTCTGCTTTCGGGCCGAGAGGACTGCTTTGTTGTGTTGGGAGCATCTGTTCTAGTGAGGAACCCCTTTCGTTTCACGCGAAAAGGTTTCCGGTAGCCCTAGTTGCGTCATTTTTAAGATCTGGAGGTATACAGTGTTTATTTGCAGTTTACAGTTATTTTCTCTCTGTTTATTTCGGTTTCGGTTTATTTATCTTTTTTTATTACCGGATCTACACCTTTCATTTCTGCGTATGCTCTTTGCCCCGCGACTCTATGCGATCTGAGCAAATCAGAAATAGAAAGGAAGGATTTTTCTCATGCGTATGCTTTTTTCCGCTACGCCTTAGTGTGATCTCGGAAAATTAGAAACATTGAGGAAAATATTTAGTTTCCGGTTAAAGCGAACTTCGAGCCGCAAGGTTCGTTTTTTTTTGTATGTCTGTGTTGGGTTTTGTGTTTTTTGTTTTGTAGGGAAAAAGAGCTTTCTCAAAGCAAGCACGCGACCGAAAGCTTCAACCCTGCTCTCTCTCTCTCTCAAACTTTTTGTATAGCTCACTTGGTCCAAAGCTAATTTATGAGAGTAGAGGTCTTGAGTTCAAATCTCCTTTTTGTGGGGGCGGATTTTTCATTCCGCACATTCCCGCACTTCGTCGGCGACCTCATCAAATTTTCTTCAAAAAGCCATAACTTCTTCATCCGGAAGTCGTTTTCAGAACCGTTTTTTTTGAAACAGCCTAATTTTTCGAGATCTTTCCATTGGAACACTTAGTTTCAGCATCTATAGCTTCAGTTTCTGTTAAAATGGAAAGTCCATGCCAAGTTATTCTTGACAGCACCAATTACTTCCAATGGTGGTCCTACATTGTGGATTTACTTAGAAGTAAAGGTCTCTACAGAATAGCCACAGGCCAAGAAACCAAACCGAAAGATGAAGATAAGACAGCTAAATGGGAAAATAGGCAAGACCAAGCACGTGAGTTGATATGGATGTCTATTTCTCCAGATCTTAGATTCCATATTGCAGAACTTGATGCTCCTGATGAAGCAATGAAACAGATTACTAAAGTCTTTGGAATTAAAAATGAACTTAGAGCCCATCAACTTGAAAATGAGTTGCTTACATTGGACCCCAATAATTTTTCTTGCATTGAAGATTTTTTGTCTATGTTCAAGACCCTTAGACTTCTCTTGGAAGGTGTTAAGGTTAAGAAAGAAGATAGTAACCTTATATATTCCATTCTTACTAAGTTGGGACCAGCCTACTCTGTGTTTGTTTCCACCTTCCATTCTACAAGAGAAGCCTTCGTTTCTCAAGGACAAGACTACAAGTCCCTTTCCTTTGATTCTTTTTGTGATTCTTTAATAAGAGAACAAGAAAAACTCTTACACCTTGGTCTTCTTAATCTTGGAAACTCTTCTAAGAAAGCGTTAGCCACCCAACAACAACCAAATCCAAAGAATCCTAAGAAGTTGTATCCTAAAAAGAATGGTCCTAAACCAAACAAGGGTCCTAAGCAATTTCAGCCTCAAAATGAAAAATCATTTCAACAAAATGATAAGACAAATAAAAACAAAGGGAAGAAGACTGATAGATTGCAACTTTTGTAATTGAGATGGCCACTTAGAATCCAAATGCTTTAAGAAGATGGAAGCCTTGGAAGCAGCAATGAAGAAGCATAACATCCATTTGGAGCACTCTTCAACTTCAACTTCATCTTCAGGAATGGCACTTTCTGCATGTGGTTGTCAAGCATCTCGGTCTGGCTATGCACTAAATGTATCTTCTTCTCATTCTCATGAGTGGCTCATTGATTCTGGAGCTTCTTATCACATGGCCAAAAACAAAGCCATGTTTTCTTCTTTAAATGATTGTAACACCAAAAATATATATGTTGGTGATGATAGATCTCTTAGTGTTGTAGGAACTGGAACTGTTCATCTAGACAATGGTCAGTTTAATGATGTATTATGTGTTCCAACCTTATCATGCAACCTTCTATCTGTATATCAGATAACTCATTCAGGTGAAGGTAAAATCGTTGAATTTTCACCTCACAATGTTGTAATTAAGGACCTAAGAGATCCTAGACAGATTTTAGCTACTGGCATTGCTGATGATTCTACAAGGTTGTATAAGTTTCACAACTTTGGGTCATTAAATCTTCCGTCAGTATTTGTTGCTCATAATGATGAAATGAGCAAACTTTGGCATGAGCGATTTGGTCACTTAAACTATCGCTCTCTTCAGAATCTATGTAAAGAAAATATGGTGACAGGTCTTCAAATGGTATCTTGTAGAGATGGTGTTTGTTCCGGATGTGTACTCGGAAAACATCATCGGGACAGTTTTGAAAAACGTGCCTCTTGGCACGCCTCAGCCCCTTTACAGCTTGTGCATAGTGATTTATGTGGTCCACTTCCAGTTGTTTCATTTTCTGGCTACAAGTATTTCTTAACTTTCATTGATGATTTCTCCAGACGCACTTGGGTATACTTCTTAAAACTCAAGAGTGAAGTATTTAACATGTTCTTGGCCTTTGTTGAAAAACAATCTGGACATCAAATTCTTAAGCTAAGATCTGATAATGGCGGAGAATATGTTAACAACAAATTCATCAACTTTTGCACTGAGAATGGAATTCAAATGCAACATACTGTTCCATATACTCCACAACAAAATGGTGTAGCTGAAAGGAAGAATCGCACCTTAAAGGAAATGGCTAATTGTATGGTTCAATCTAAAGGACTTAGTTGGGCAAAAGCAATTAACTGTGCAAATTACATAATAAATCGCACTCCTACTAAGGTTTTAAAGAATATCACTCCAGAAGAAGCATGGAGCTCAATCAAACCAGATGTAAGTCACTTTTGTGTTTTTGGAAGTGAAGCATGGGCCCATATTCCAGATGAGAAACATAAAGCTTTAGAACCTAAGAGTGAAAAATGTATTTTTGTTGGATATTCTGAAGATGTCAAAGGATATAGACTTATTCCACTTAAGTCCAAAAATGTTATCATTAGAAGAGATGTAAAGTTTGTTGAAAATATATCGGCCTGCGAGCCTAGTTCGGCGGATGTGCCACCTCTCCCTATCTCTTCTACTTTTGAAAATATTTCTTCTTCAGATGATGAAAGCGAGGATGAAAATCCTCCCCCACCTTCTCAGGATCCTCCTTCAACTCCTCAGCTTCCAAAATGGGTCCGTGCTACTCGGGATGCAACAGGTGATCTTGCCGGTGATCCTACAGATCAGCGACGTACACGTTCTCAGTTTGATAGAGCCTCTTCTTTATTGGCTCAAGCTTCAGTGAATTATGATCCTGACACCTTTGCAGAAGCTTCAGGCCATCCAGATTGGGAAGCAGCTATGAATGAAGAATATCATTCTTTAATGGCAAATGATACATGGGATCTTGTTCCTCTACCAAAGGGATGAAAACTTGTTAGATGAAAATGGGTTTACAGAACCAAGTATGGACCAGATGGAAAAGTTGATAAACATAAAGCTCGTCTTGTTGCTAAGGGTTTTTCACAAGTTGAAGGCACTGACTATACTGAAACCTTCTCCCCTGTTGCCAAAATGAACTCTATCCGCCTTGTTCTTTCCCTTGCTACCTCTTTCAAATGGGAAGTCCATCATATGGATGTTAAATCTGCCTTCTTGCATGGGGACTTGCATGAAGAAATCTATAGGGAACAACCTATTGGCTTTATACAAACAGACTCCAGCCTTGTATGTCGGCTTAAGAAATCCCTTTATGGTCTCAAGCAAGCTCCTCGAGCTTGGTATGCCAAAATGGATAGCTTTCTTTTAGAAAATGGCTTTTCTAGGTGTCATTTTGACAATACTGTCTACACCAAGAAAGTGGGCAAGTCTCTTATCATTCTTGTTCTTTATGTTGATGATCTTATCCTGACTGGTAGTGATCCCAACATTATAAACCATGTGAAGTCTAGCCTTAAAAGGAAGTTTGAAATGACAGACTTAGGACACTTACATTATTTTCTTGGTCTTCAAGTCTTGCAGTCCAAGGAAGGTATTTCCCTTTCCTAGTCCAAGTATGCCTGTGATATTCTACGCCATTTTCACATGGAAGACTGTAAGCCAGCCCCTTCTCCCTTTCAGTCTGGAGTCAAAATTTCAGCCACTTGTACTTCTCCTGAAGTTGATGCTACCTTATACCGTCAACTTGTAGGAAAACTTTTGTATCTAACCCATACTCGTCCTGACATTTCCTTTGCTGTTGGCCCTGTTGCTCGGTTTATGCAAAGCCCACGTGAAAGTCATTGGAAAGCAGCTAAAAGAATACTTCGTTATGTTCGAGGTACAGTTCAGTTTGGGATTCATTACAGTGCCGAAGCATCTCCTCTATTGGTTGGTTTCACTGATTTCGATTGGGCTGGTGACCCTGATGATCAGAAGTCTACTGTAGGTTATGTGTTCACTCTTGGTTCAGGACCTATTACATGGGCTTGCAAGAAACAAGGTGCCATTTCTCTTTCTTCAGCAGAAGCAGAGTATCGTGGTGCCGTAGAAGCTAGTAAGGAAGCCTTGTGGCTTCGTTAGATCCTGTCAGAGTTTGGCTTTCAGCGGCAGCATCCGACTACACTTTGGTGTGATAATCAAAGTGCCATTCAACTATGCAAAGATCCAATCCAACATCAGCGCAACAAACACATTGAACTGCACATGCACTTCATCAGAAAGCTCATCCACGAACATGTTCTTGAAGTGCAATATTCTTCAACAGATGATCAAGTTGCAGACATCTTTACAAAGGCTCTCATGGAGGCGAAGTTCACTAAACTTCGATTTATGGTTGGAGTTCAGGAAGTTGTCACTAAGGGGGGATAGGCTCTAGTGCCTCCAAACTTCGATTTATGGTTGGAGTTCAGGAAGTTGTCACTAAGGGGGGATAGGCTCTAGTGCCTCCTTCCTTCTCCTATTGTGTCATATTTGTAAATCCTTCAATCCTATCCCAAGTTGTTCTTAAGGGGGGATGTTAGGATATTCCGACACATAGGAAATAATTAAGTATAACTTGGTCTAGTATAGAGTTAGGTAAAGTGTGTTTCTTTACTATGTACATTTTGTAACTTACAATCCGACGGTCACGATATGTAGTGATCCGACGGTTCATTCTCTCCTCGGTATTATCGACACTTGATCCGTGGCTTAACACCCGATTGGTCCATGATCTCTATTTAAAGAGCATGGAGGGTCATTTGTAGGTTAATCGTTCATGAGAGAAGCTTATGTAAATTTTCATTCTTTTATTAATAAATTGCCTGAAGTGGCCGTGTTGACTCAGGCCGTGGACTGTTTCCCTCTTTGAGGGTTTTAACCACGTCAAAAGTACTGGTGTATTGATCTGTGATCTGTTTGTGAGCGGTGTCCTTTGGTGTTCTGTCTGAGGAACTTATCCTGTAAATTCCTACAATGATCAAGAACCCGAAGAAACTGGACAATTACTAATGACATAAATTATTTCGATGATCAATCACAACATAATGCTATAATTCCAGTTTCCCATGATCAAGATTTAATCCAAAATCAAGAAACTTCACAGGTTTCTAAATATCAAGCCTTTTTAGAGTTTCTAATAGTTGAATTAAATAGAAGGTATGATTTGAGGCCTAGACCAAGCCCTGGTAGGCCAACCAAGAATGTTACAATCAATGAGCCTCCAGTAAAAACTGCTGAAACCCAAACAACTGTAATTCAACCATTAACTCAAGCCAATGAACATAATACTGTTGAAAAAACTATCCCAATAGTTTTCAATGTAGAAAAAGAATTAGAGAGAGTCAAAATTCCTATTCCACTGTCTGAACTCTCTAAAAACCCAGGATATAAAAACCAAGTATCAAAGTGGATCCAATCTTCAAGTATAGATGCTGAGGGGGACGTGATCAATTTACAGGATGAAAACCTTTGGTGGTTTTTGGTCCTAGTTCTGACATGATTGATGAGAACGTTCCTCCCTTTTATCTTACTCTCAAAGTTCATGATTTTCTTCTATACAACTATATGTTAGACTCAGGGGCCTCTCACAATTTGATGCCCAAAGTAATCATGGATCAATTGCAATTACAAATTACCAGACCTTATCATGATTTGTACACTTTTGACTCCAAGAAAGTTCCTTGTCTTGGACTGATAAAAGACCTAGTTGTAACTTTAGCACAAATCCCTGTAAAAAGTGTAGTAATTGACATTGTAGTCACAGATATCCCTCTCAAATTTGGAATGCTGTTATCAAGATCATGTTGTGCCAAATTAGGGGTAATTTGTAGATGGACATGTACTATGCTACTATTCCCGTATATGAGGGTGAACACCTTAGGTTATACAAAGAGGTACAATTCATTAACACTGTTTGTAGAGCTAATCAAGCAATAAATCATTCGATTTATGCTGTTGATCAAGATTTTGGTTGTTTCACATTATCATCAACTGATCTCCAAAATTGTCAACTCAACATTGAACATATTGTGAACAAACCTAAATGTATAAAAACTGATGTGTGGAAGTTATACTTTGATGGGGCTTTTTCTATAGATGAGGTTGGAGCAAGAATTGTATTAATTTCTCTAGATAGAGAAAATATAACCAATCCTTTAAGTTAGACTTCAATGTTTCTAATAATGTAGCAGAATATGAAACCCTACTTTTAGGCCTTGAGTTGGCTAAAAGTTCTAAATTTGAGTGTTTTCAGTGACTCAGAATTAATTGTCAAACAAGTAAGAAATCTATGCCAAGCAAAACATCCTAGGCTTAGATCTTACCGAAATGAGGTATGGGATTCCATAGAAAACTATTTCCAAGCTTTCAACATCACAACAATCCCAAGAGATGAGAACATTTATGCAGACTCTTTAGTAGTTTCTGCAAGCTCCTTTAAAACTCCTAATCCAATGCAACTCCAATATCAAATTCAGGTAAAATATAGGCCTTCAATCCCTGATAATCTTAAACATTGGCAAGTGTTTGAAGATGATGAACAATTGAAGAGTTTCCTGCAGGCAATTGATGATTTTTCAGCCTTGCAAATTGAGGAAGAACAAATTATTGATCATGAAAATGAATCCTCACAATTGGATAACAAGATAGCTGATCATAATATCCTCCAATTGCCAAGCAACTTCATTCCCAAGGGTCTAATCCCTCTTGAAAGGCTTTTTGATCATAATGATGTTTTAAAAACTTCGTTATTAAATACACCACAAGAGGATGTAGAAGACTGTAACATTGGAACTAATGAAGAAATTAAAAATGTGAAAATTTCAGCATCCTTACCCAAGGACATAAAAGACAAGTATATCAATCTTTTGAAACATTATAAAGATGTCTTTGCATGGTCCTATGATGAGCTCAAAACTTATGATACAAATATTATTGAGCATAAGATCCCTTTAAAACCAGAAGCCAAACCATTCCAACAGAAATTAAGAAGAATAAATCCAATCTTGCTTCCAACCATAGAGAAAGAATTAAAGAAATTGTTGGATGCAAAAATTATTGTTCCTCTGAGATTTTTTGAATGGATTGCAAATTTAGTTCCTGTAAGAAAAAATAATGGTGAAATTAGACTGTGTGGATTTTAGGAATCTGAACAAATCATCCTTAAAAGACAATTATCCATTGCCTAAAATGGACCAATTACTACAAAGAGTTTCAGGTTCTAATAGAATTTCCATGCTAGATGGTTTCTCTGGATATAACCAAATTTTGGTAGCTCTAGAAGACAGAGAGAAAACAACATTCACCACTCCTTGGGGTACTTTTATGTATGCCAGAATGCCATTTGGTTTAACCAATGTAGGGGCAACATTTCAAAGAGCTATGGATTTAGCTTTTGTTGGAAAAATTAATAAATTTATTGTTATTTATCTGGATGATCTAACTGTGTTCTCAAATTCTGATGAAAAGCACTTAAAGCACTTGAGAAAGGTTTTTGATAGATGCAGAAAATTCGGAATCTCACTCAACCCAAAGAAATCTATGTTCGCCATTAAAGAAGGAAAATTACTAGGCCAAGTCATCTCGAAATGAGGAGTGGTAATCTATCCAAAACGAGTTTCAACCATTGAGGTAAGTGGCCTCCCTAGAAATAAAAAAGAAATTCAAGCTTTTTTAGGAAAAAATATATTTTTCTAACGAAATTTATACCAAACTATGTTGAAATTGTTAAATATATTGTTGACATGTTGAAGAAAGATCATGAGTTTAAATGGAAAATGCATGCTAGATATGCATTTACACAAATAAAAAAGGTTATTCCTGAAGCCCCAGTGTTAGGCAGTCCTGATTATACAAAACCCTTCAGCATTTTCTCTTTTGCCTCTGACACCACTTTAGTTGCTGTTTTACTGCAAAAGAATGATAACCAAGATGGACAACCAATTGCATTTTTTATTGAAGTTATGACAGATGCAGATGACATTACTGATGCCCTTGTACAAGCTCTAAAAGATTTCAGAAGTTATGTCCTTCATTCCCCTATCTCTGCCTATGTCCCAAACAATGTTGTCAAAACCATTTTAACCCAACCTAATACAGATGGTAGGAGAGGGAGATGGAAAGCTAAAATTCTTGAATTTGACCTAGACATCAAATCCATTAAGCTAGTAAAAGGACAGGGTTTAGCCAAGCTGTTAGCTGAATCTAACTTCAAATTTCTGGGAATAAGTACTATCATGCAGATATCAGGAGAGAAGAATCCACAAGAACCTTTTAATAGTTCACCAGAGAAATATCCACAAGAACCTCCCTCTTCTACATATTCAGCTCTTTCTCCACTTCATATTGAGGAAAAGTTCTTGTCATCTGAATGGTATGCTGATATTGTACACTTTCTTCGTGATTTTGAATACCCTCCTGATTTCACAAAAAATCAATGCAAAACTCTTAGATTAAAGGCTATGAAGTATTGTATTATCAATGCTAACCTTTATTGGAAAGATCCATTAAATATTTTACTTCTATGCCTGACTGAGAGTGAAACAAAAGTTGTTATTGATCAGTTTCATGAAGAAATATGTGGAGGTCATTATGCTTGGAGAGCAATAGCACACAATATCTTAAGAGCAGGTTTCTACTGGCCAAAGTTGTTTTCACAGGTTGGAGCAAAAGTCAGAAGCTGCATTCCATGTTAGATTTTTGCTGGTAAGCAAAGATTAGCAGCACTCCCTCTTGTTCCAGTTTTGATTGAAGCACCTTTCCTATAGTGGGGACTAGATTTCATTGGAGAGATACATCCAACATCCAGCGATCAACACAGATGGATTTTAACTACCACAAATTACTTTACAAAGTGGGTAGAAGCTATCCCAGTCAAAAATGCTACAAATACTGTTGTCATTAAATTTATTGAGGAAAACATATTATCTAGATTTGGCTGTCCTCAGCAAATAGTTACAGATAATGCACAAACATTTAGTAGTGTTAAAATGATAGAATTTTTCCAGAAATATCAGATCCTATTGCATCATTCTACTCCATACTACCCTCAAGGGAATGGATTGGCAGAGTCATCTAATAAGAGCTTAGTAAAGGTGATAAAAAAGGTACTAGCAGATCACAAGAGAAATTGGGACAACCATCTTAAATATGCAGTTTGGGCCAACATAGTTTCACCCAAAAGATCAACAAGTAAATCTCCTTTTCATCTTGTCTATGGCACTGAGGCCATTTTTCCTACACAACTAGCCTTTTCTGTCATGATGGTTTTTCTAGAAGAATTAATCAGATTATAGAATTGAATGAAGATAGAGATGAAGTTTAGTACAAACTTCGTCAATATCAAAAAGCTAGAGAAAGAGATTTCAGGGAAGGAGATTTGGTTTTAAAATGGGATGCCCAAAGAGAAGAAAAGAGCAAACATGGTAAATTTGATCATCTCTGGCTAGGGCCATTCAACATTGTAGAGGTTAAAGGAAACAATACTTTCATTCTACAGAACCTAGAAGGAGCATACTCTACATTGCTTGTCAATGGACAGTATCTCAAGCACTATATTCAGTACTGAAAGATGTTACAACCATAATTCATTGTACATTTCCGATTTTATTTACTTTTTCATGGCAAGTGTGATTTTCACAGCAAAGACTCCATAGCCCGAGGAGAAGGCACATGGATCTGCATGTTCTCTGCATCTCACAGGGAAACACAATCCCTAGATGGAGCTGATGTTGTAACATTATTCTGCATTTTACATTTATATGTCAAAAATGTAAAAGAAAAAAGGAAAAGAAAGAAAGAAAAATGAAAAAATATATATATAAAGAAAAAGAAAAGAAAATAAAAATAAAAAGGGTATTTAAAAAAAATGGATATGAAAAAATGACAAAAATAAAAAAATGATGAAAACCCTTACAAAAATAAAAAATATGCGAGCCAGCTTAAATGCTGCATTAGATGTTAAATTAATGAAGTTAATTAGTTTAAATCGCAATTATAATTGCGATTAGTTAGTTTCTAATAAAGTTTTTTTTGATGCGACTTGTTTGTCGTATATGATATCGGTCACGCTACAATAAAGCACCACGATCTTTTCCGCCCAGATCGACAACTCTCATCGACTTTGGACCCCCCTTGCCCCTTCGACAATTAATCAAAGGGGAGGGGGGTCCAAAAAGCGGATTCCCTCTATCTCGCTTTATGTAGATGTCACTCCCTCGATGATTTCGGACCCCCCTCCGCCTAAACCACTTACTGCTCACCTCCCCTCCAAAATCCACCTTCCCTCGTTCCTGCCTAAATAAAACAGTCATTCCCGCTCCTGCCAGAATAAAACAAGCAATCCTCCTTCACCAAGTGTCCTATTCCTATTTCAAATACGATTTACCGTTAATTATCCATTGAAGGATATAGTCGTTGCCGAATTTAATGAACCCGCTCCATCAACAAATATTTCTAAATGGTAAGTAATTTTAGTTATAAAATAAAAACCCTTGTTCAACTGTTCCTTTCTCTGTACTGTTCTACGAACTGAGCAACTGAGCTCGCTACTGCAACCAAGAAATTCAGCCGAACAACTTTCTTCCTCAAATATTGCAACCAGCTAGCTCTCGGGTAACTACAGTCTCTTGTTCCATTTTTTTCTTTTCAGAATGTCTTCTAAGGGTAAATCTAAAACTGTAGTAGAAAACCCTAATTTTAGTTATAAAATAAAAACCCTTGTTCAACTGTTCCTTTCTCTGTACTGTTCTACGAACTGAGCAACTGAGCTCGCTACTACAACCAAGAAATTCAGCCGAACAACTTTCTTCCTCAAATATTGCAACCAGCTAGCTCTCGGGTAACTACAATCTCTTGTTCCATTTTTTTCTTTTCAGAATGTCTTCTAAGGGTAAATCTAAAACTGTAGTAGAAAACCCTATGTGTCCCCCTGTAATTGACCTAGATCACCAGCCTTTAGTGGATCAACATTATAAAATCTCCGAAACTAATTGAGCTTGATCTCTATGAACTCCACAATTGGTTAAAACAAAAATTTGTTGATCTCAGTGACGAATTGAGTTTGTGGGACTCCTTCCTACCTCAATTTGTTTTTCCACAAACTCACCATTTCCCAGAATTTGTCTCATGGTGCCATTTTAGATATATACCTAGTTAGAGAGCTATTGTTGCCCAAAACAATGACATCTTATTCACAATTACCTCTATATCCATATGTCAGATGCTCCAAATCCAAAATCCAACCTATTTGCACCCTTTCTCTGTAGACTCTCTCATGGAACTCTACAAAAGCCTAACCTTTCCCCCGCAAAGCTAAACTTTTGAGACATTTTTGCCTGAAAATGTTTAATTGCCAAGGACAAACCCACTTTACTCATCCTCAATGTTTCTAGGGATGACAAAACAAATCATTTCTTTAGTTTCTTGTTTGTTGGGCTATCAAACCGATCAATGGGTTGATGAAGCAATCATAGGTTTCCTATCAGTGTTCATAAATCAATGTACAAAGCAATATTACTAGACTTAGAATCAACAATAAATCTGCGAGGCAAATGATCGGAGAGTTTTAATCAGCGCGGGAAAAAATTGGTGAATTCAATAAATTAAAATATACACATATATTGAATTAACAAAAACATTTTTCATTGAGATTCAGTAAAGCCATGTTCAAACAATTGCATAATATCTATTATCAATAGATGTCCAACATGTCATGAATGAATACGTATCTCATATATGTTATGAGTCCAAACATGATCCAAAGCACTGAGTCTTGACTCCTAACCAGTGACGACATAGAACTAGAAGCATTTGCTTCTAAAAGTTTATAAAAAACTGCATACTAATCAGAAAAAAATCAGTAACTAAGAGTCTAAGACTCTTAAGAGTGAGAACTAGAAGCGATTCCTCCCACTCCTTTCCTTGCTTGACTCTCAAAGTTGTCCAAGTCATGTAGGCTAAAAAGAGGAGCCTCCTCTAATTGGACCCAATCTGTTGCATTTGTAGTTTGTAGATCTATCTCTTCAAGGTTGGTTGGTGAATGATCCAAACCTGTGATTATCATGATACATTGAAATGTGAATTAAAGTTTGACTTTGAAATTTAAAGTTTAGACTTTAAAGTGCAAAAAGATTATGAAACCTTCAAATTCAATCTCACCTAGTATTTGCTTGTTGCGAAGTCGTAGATTGTAATGGAAAAATACAAGGTCATTTAAGCGCTTTTGTGTCAATCGGTTGCGCTTCTTAGAATGTATTTTCTCAAACATGCTCCAGTTGCGCTCACAACCTGAAGCACTGCATGCTTGGTTTAAGATTCGAATGGCGAATCTCTTCAATTCTAGCGTATCATACCAAAGTTTTGCCACCAAAGACCTAGCAAGTGGCAAGGGTTTGTGAGTAGAAGTACTAAATAGTAAATAGTAAAAACTTAAAAATACAACAAAATTTAATAAAACATTTAACATACAAAATAAAGTTTAAACTTTAAAGTTTAAACAAATTTAATGAATTGATGAAGCCTTCAAGCCTCAAAGGGTACTTGGCAACATCTTAGAACTTTTTCGTATAGCACTGGTATAGGCAAATAATTTAGCTGGCACACTATAATCTTGTAGTTGGGAAAAGACACGACTTTGAAAATTTGGATCAAGGAAGCACCTTTCCATGCACGTCATAAGTCCTTTGCCAACCTCCCCATCCTCATTAAATCTGCTTTTATCATAAAAATATTGTGGGTTTAAGAAGTATCCAGTAGCATGTAAGGGGGAATGCAATTGCCTATCCCAACGTACATCAATAATGTCCCAAAGAGGCATATACTTTGCCTCCTCATTCCCATATCTTCTTTTGATGGCCTCCTTTGCGAGATCCATAACCTCATAAATGTAACCCATAGCGGGTTTGTCACCATCAACCATCTTGAAAGTTCAAGCTTTCAAATTTAAAGAAATATGAAACATTGAAAATAAAAAGAAGCTTGAAATGAAATTTTAAAAATGAAAAAGTTAAAAGACTTGAAGACTTGAAGTACCTGAGAACTCTAACAAGGGACTCCGTCACAACAATAATCTCTTCGGCATCTTTCCAGAAACTGTCATTAAACACAAGTGCAACAATTTCAATGCCTTGAAGGGCCTTGGAATGTTTAGATGCCATCCACTCAGGTCCCAAGAACATCCTCTTCAGATTTATCTTTTGCTCAACCACAAATTGCAAAGATACAAAATTTGTTGCAAATCTAGTCACTGCAAGTCGGACAATTTCCTTACCTTCAATGTATTTTCTCATAGTGTTTAGTACAATAGTGTGGTTGTATAGGTATTTGGTTATGGATTTTGCCTTCTCAACAACCTCATGTATCCAATGAAGCTTACCAATGTCCTCAAGCATTAAATCTATGCAATGGGCAGCATAAGAGGTCCAAAAAATAGTGGGGTGCCTAATCTCAAAAAGTCTACCAGCAACCATATAATTAGCTGCATTGTCGGTGACAATTTGTACATGTTCTTCTCCCACTTCTTGAACGACTTCCTCCATCATTTCACAAATAAGTTGGGCTGTCTTAACCTTGTCTGACGCATTCACTAATTTGAGAAACATTGTTCCAGCTGGAAAAGATACAAGGAAATTTATTAAAGTTCTATTCCTCTGATTTGTCCATCCATCACTCATGATGGTGCACCCTGTTTCTACCCATGATGAACGAAACTCAGATAGCACAAGCATGACATCTTCAACACTCTATCAACAAATCTGTCTTAAGGCTCCCTGATGAAGGGGCTTTAAACCCTGGACCTACAACAACAATTGCATCAACCATAGCTTGCCAATAAGGACTTCTAGCACAATGGAAAGGTATGTTAGAATAGTACCAAAAGTTAGCAATGGCCTTCCTTGCTTGACTATGGATATTTTTTTTCCAACCAGTGGCATCCAAGGTAGGTTGGGAACCGGGTTTAGTGCGGGGAGCGAAAAAGGTGTTTATGTTTCCACCTCCAGTGTTGAATGTAGGAGGACCCATTAGTCCTTGAGTTTGAGTTGGACTTGGAGGCATGTGTGGGAAACTTGGGAACATCATTGAGGATTCAACAGAGGGAAATGACACGGGGGTAGTGGAAGAAAATTCGTCAACTCCAGGAGTTCCTATTTCTTTTTTCTGCTTTGCTTTCTTGGCATTATGCTGTGTCAACATATCAATGGCCAAGGTTGCTTGGTGTTTGACATTTTCGTCAACCTTGTTGCAGAGACCTATATCATGGCCGGGTATTTGTGCAAGGTGGTACTTGAATCTATAAATGCCTCCACTACATTTTGATTTGCAAAATTTACAAACGAGCTTGGGGTCTCTGAGAATCTTGTCACAATAAGCCCAAGCAAATTCCTTCATCGGCATTGTTGTTGTTTTGGACTTGTGTTTAAACTTTAAATTGTGTCTTCTGTTAAGATTTCGAGTCGTGCCTTCTGTTTAATTTGGCTCTTGTAATAGTAAAAGACAATAACAAATTTAAAATTGCTTGTATTCTAGTAAACTCTAAATAAAAATTTGTTAGAGCAGTAACTTTAAAATACAAATTTGTCATACAGCAATTGGAGTCGTCTTGTTGAACAGCAGCGGGAGTCTTCCTCATTCCTGGAGTCATCTTGAATCTTGATGGATAGCGGCAACGACTGAGATATCATGAACACAGTGACAATGAACAGTTCACTGCTGAGATATTATGAACACTAAACAGTGAAAACACAGTGACAACTTTTCTGTGGACTGCGGTTGCGGTTTTGCGGACGACTATCTCCGAGACTGAGTTGTGAACACAGTAACAATTTCTATTCGCGGACGGCTATCTTCGGGACTGAGTAGTGTACACAGACAACTGCTGACGGCTGAGAATTGTGAATTGTCGTGAACAACTGTTGACAGCTGAGATAGCTGTGGACTGAGTCATGACTATCAGCGTTTGCGGCTTCAGCGAACTGTCGGCGTCGGAGTTGGCTTCAGTGGCTGCGGACTGAGTCATGACTGCAGGCTTCAAAGTTCAGCGGACTGTCGTGACTGTAGGCTTCAGCGGAGTGTCGTTTGCGGCTGTGACAATGGAGTGGACTGGCTGCTTGCGACTGTGACAATGGAGCGACAATGGAGCGGACTGGCATTTGCGACCGTGACAATGGAGCGGACATACAAACTAACCTAAAACTTTAAAACTAAATCGCGCCCGCAGACTTTTAACGTAGATTTTTAGCGAAAATTAAATTAGTAACTCGGAAACTCGACACACTTGCCAAACTCGGGTACTCTGCGAGTCAAACTTGCGTTGACCATGAGTCAAACTCGGTCAACTCGAGTTTGACTCGCAGAGTTTTGAGTCACCTTTTTTGGTGAACGAGCAGAATATTACTTGCAAGTAATCGACATACTCGATGATTCTTGTTTCACTACAAAGGGTTGAACCCTTGGGATAAGCTATCGAGCAGAATTGTATTCATCTGAAGTTTTTCTGATATTAATGAAAGGTTTCTGAATTTGCCTCAAAGCAGCTTGTGTTCTTGTGAGTTATTCGTTGTTATTTCATTTCATATTGTAAATTTCTATATATATATATATATATAATTTTGAATGGAGAAATTTGGGTAAGATAAGGTCGAGTGTAAACTTGTTTGAAATCCCTTATCAAGTTATAATATATTAAAGAGATTAGCTTATTGGACTGTTTGTCTGAGATAACTCCTCTACATATTTAAATTGTCACTTCTTCATCAATTTAAATATATTTTTGTTTGGCTGTAAACATTGGATAAATGCATCTTTTCCATATGGTTAATTAAATGCTCTGTCTGAATATTTGATAGACCATAGATTCTTTGATTTCTGCCTTATACATCTATTTTAAAACAAATTTCTGTCAAGAGGCGGTGAACCAACCCTTTTATTATATCATGAGTAATTAAGATTCAACACACATTTGAATTAGTTTAGAATATTGGTCATCCAAACATTTCAAAAACCAACAAAATATTTTAGATGCTTTGGCATAATTTCTAACCTAGAATTATCTTCAGAGGTACAACAACACCAATGTCTTTTGTGGCTAAAACCTTCAATTAGGGAACTAGTCCTTGGCCCCCACCAACGCGGCTAATTGAGGCAATATATTCATGCAAAAGGAAATATTTTTACATTTGAGTTTCTCACAATCAATCTTCAACAAATGTCCCTCTATACTATATAAATAGAGATCATGGACCAATAAAGTGATAAGCCACATATCAATATAGCTATTAGTATTGAGGAGAGTATGATTGTTAGATCACTTTATGGTAAGAACATATTGTGATCGTGGGATTACATAAATATAAGTGCATACTATTGCATGCTAAGGAAGCACACTAAAGGAAGGCACTTTACGTAAAGATACAATAGATTAAATTGATCTTAACTAACTCCTAAGTGCCTAAATATCCTAACATTCCCCTTAAGAACAACTTGGGATAGGATTGAAAGATTTACAAGGGTGATAGGTGTGAAAATTCCAAAAGTGGAATCCTGTTGCAGCAACTGGTATTATTTCTTCTAACTGATAAATTAATTATTTAGTTTATTGCTACGACAACATCAAAATAAACACACTCAACCTTCACAAATAAAATATTGTGGAAATAAAATAGCGTTGGAAACTGAGAAAATACTAGCACACATAAAAATTAACACCGTTGTTTTTGGACAAAAGTCCCCGGAAAAACCCAATGCGGGAAAACCGGTGCAGTAGATGAGGGTTTTATTTTATTATGTAGTAGTGAAATCTAAGTACAATTTATGGATGCCTAACTGGCAATCCAAACAACAAGAAAATCTGGGCAAAATTATCTGAAGGAATTACCCTTCCTCCACAAGCAATCTCGACTCCACTTTTCTTTAGAAACTCGTCCACCTGGACCCTTTGCATCAACCTCTGTGCTGTTTTGCACAGACCCTATGATGTCTAGCCTCTGAACTGGCTCTAATGAAGTCGTTTTGCCTGTCTCTACTGAGTAAATTGCTTTTCCAACACTTTGGACCCTCTGCCCGACCTCTGAACTGAAAACGTCTTCCTTCCTAGCAAATCGAACTACCTTCTTGAGGCTTTGCGTTGCCTCTGCGCAACCTCCTAGAGAAATCTCGGCCTCTTTGCAAAAGTACTCGCTGGATCTGGAAAACTTCCTCCAACCTCACTGTCTCTGCCCCTCATTGACCCTGCTTTGATCTTTGGCTCTTCAGCAATTGTTTCTGCTCTCTGGAAATCGATCTATTAAGAAAAGCGAACTACAAAAGTATCTTCTCCAAGTGCCCATTGACTTCTTCTTATAATCTTCTGTTGGGACTCCAACGACCAAGATTAATTCTTAATCAATGGCTAGGATCATATTGAAGTCGATCCGTGTGAGTTTCTAGATGATTCGCACCTTAACTTAATTAATTTTGATTAATTAACCATGTTCCCTAAGTTTAGACTTAAGAAATATTTAAAAAATTGGTTAATAATCTTATAAAGTCACTTCTAGTTGGAAGTTCCAAAAACAGTTATGGGTTTTGGAGATCTCATGTATTCTAGCATGTCTACAAAATTTCGTGGCGAGAACACATCCAATGCTACAAAAACTAACACTCCCTCTTAGTGAGGACTGTGTTCTCTCCAACTAATGCTCAACAACTCATGCTGCTACAACACCCTGTTTCTGTATCACCTCTGTCACGCTGCTAATGTCTGGCCATACTGCCTACCAACCACTGCACAACTCTGATGTTGCATTTGTGCTGCTATTGACACTGCCATATTGCTGCCAACTTTGCATTTGCACTGCAACTCCCTCTCATCTGTCGCTGCTACTATTGCAATTGAGAAGCATCCAAAATACTGAATCAATTGTGTTCAGTACGATGCATCTGTCTCCCGAGTCCTCACTGCTACTAGCCTTTGTGCTGTCACTGAAGAATCTGTGCTGCTGCTAACTCTGTACTGAGCAACCTGCTCTGCGTTCAACATTGCATTGTACTCAACATCTCACTGCTACTAGTCTGCAACTGTCACTCTGGTATTGAGTCCTGACTGCATCCCCTGACATTGATCCATCTTGCTACTGAATACTCTGGGCCCCTGTAGCTAGGTAATGATCCATGAGGTGGACTCCTCAAGGACCCTGCCCAAATTTGTAGCTCTTTGGGGCTACAACTCCAAGTCACCCCACCTCACTCCTGGAGGTATGGCTGCCATCATTGCGAAGTCTTCCTCCAACCTGGAGGACAACTTGTCGATCTTAGTTGACGCTGCCTGTTGGTCCTGCTTCTCTAACTTGTCCTTCTTCCTGAGAGGACACTGCATGCTGTAGTGACCAAGCTCACCACATCTGAAGCACTTGACCTTTGACAGGTCCTTCTTCTTCTTTCTCTGCTCCCCCTGCCCCTGACTGGGACCCTTAGATGCTAGGGCCACATTCTCCTCCTCCTTCACCACCTTCTGTCCGCTGCTACTGTTCCCACTGATGGAGCTCTTCAACAGAGCTCGTCTCAACTCCTCCTGCTGTAAATCAGCCCACATTCTGTCCCATCCTGATAGCGTGTATCTGCCCAATATACTTTGGATGAAGACTTGCCAATCCTCTTAGACGTTGTTCAGTGCCAATCATACTAGCTCTGAAGGTTAAGGCGGTGCCCCAACAACTGAAAGCTGGTCTCGAACTTCCTGAATCTTGGTGAGGAAGGGATCTATGTCTTCCCCTTTCTGCATCTTGCTGCACAACTCTCTGCGTCCAACCATAAATTTTCTTAGCGAAAATCTGAGCTACAATTGCTCCCTCTGATTGCTGGAATCACTCTCTTAGGCAAATCGAATTTTCTGCATCCCTGCAATTGAAAATCGAACTGTTGGCCCAACAATTTGGCGTACCTGTCTGAGCATTGCGCTGTCTCAAGAATTTCGGCACGCTGCTCCCTCTGAGCAACGAAATTCTTTTTCCGCTTCTGAGCTTCCCGGCTGATCACTCACGCTCTGATACCATGTGAAAATTTGAAAATTGGAATCCTATTGCAGCAGCTGGTATTATTTCTTCTAACTCATAAATTAATTATTCAGTTTATTCCTATGACAACATCAAGATAAACACACTGCAACCTTCACAAATAAAATAATGCGGAAATAAAATAGCGATGGAAACTGAGAAAATACTAGCACACACATAAAAATTAACACCGTTCTTTTTGGACAAAAGTCCCCTGAAAAACCCAATGCGGGAAAACCAGTGTAGCAGATGAAGGTTTTATTTTATTATGCAATAGTGAAATCTGAGTACAATCTATGGATGCCCAATTGGCAATCCAAACAACAAGAAAATTTGGGCAAAATTATCAGAAGGAATTACCCTTCCTCCACAAGAAATCCCGACACCACTTCTCTTCAGAAACTCGTCCTCTTGGACCCTCTGCGCTGCTCTGTGTAGACCCTATTACGTTTAGCCTCTGAAATGCCTTTGATGAAGTCGTTTTGCCCGTCTCTGCCGAGGAAATCGCTTCTCCGACACTTTGGACCCTTTGCTCGGCCTCTAGAATTGAAAACGTCTTTCCTCCCAGCAAATTGAAATGCCTTCTTGAGGCTTTGCGCTGCCTCTGCGTAGCCTCCTGGAGAAATCTCGGCCTCTCTGCAAATGTACTCGCTGTATTTGCAAAACTTCCTCCAGCCTCACTGTCTCTGCCCCTCATTGACCCTGCGTCGATCTCTGGTTCTCCGACAATTGCTGCTGCTTTCTGGAAATCAGTTTGCCAAGAAAATTGAACTACAGAAGTATGTTCTCCAAGTGCCCATCGACTTCTTCTTATAATCCTATGTTGGGACTCCAACGACCAAGCTTAAATCTTAATCAATGGCTAGGATAATCTTGAAGTCGATATGTGTGAGTTTCTAGATGATTCGCACCTTGACGTAATTAATTCTAATTAATAACCATATTCCCTAAGTTTAGACTTAGGAAATATTTAAAAAATTGGTTAATAATCTAATTAAGTCACTTCTAGGTGGAATTTACAGAAACGATTTATGGGTTTTGGAGATCTCATGTATTCTAGCCTCTCCACCAAATTTCGTGGTTAGAACACATCCGATGCTACAAAAACTAACAATAGGATAGGAAAATGGCGAAGGAATTAGAGCATCTCCCCTTGATGACAACTTATTGAACTCCCAACATTGTTTTTGTAAGAGAATTTGTGAAAATGTCTGCAACTTGATCATTTAAGATAAAATATTATTTTAATGTCCAACAAATGACCACAAAAGTAGGTCAATGGGACTGTTGAGTATAATTATGTCCTTTAGGTTAGAAGGGGATATTTTTTTGGGTATAGCAAGAACTCAAAAGCTTATAGGATCTTCTTACCAATGCATAGGAAGTCAATTGTGATCAGGGATGTTAAGTTCAAGGAAAACTTGGCATTTAGGAAGTCTTATGAGTTTCCATTAGTAGTGACAAAGGACGAGGAGTAGGAGGTTCCTAAGGGAAAGCAACATGCAAAGACTTCTAGTTTAGGGAGTCAACCTTTAAGTGGGGAGGAGTTAGTAGCTCCATTTAGTTTTGTTAGGAGATCTAGGTGGTCTAAGCAAACATAAGGGATGCTTAGGAGCATGTGGAGGCTCCTAGGAGCACATTTAGGGAGAGCATGCCTCCGAAGAAGTTTTCGAAGTACATGGCACTAATGAATAACATCATTGAAGAGGCAACATACTAAGAGGTTTGGAGGAAAGCCATGGTGAAGGATGATGTATGGGACGTCCTGCCAAGACTAGATGGGAAGCCAGTTCCAGGTGGTACTTCCAAAAGTACCTTCCTTGCTAAGAGGGAGCATTGATGTTAGTAGCTTAGGCAAGTAAACATGCTGAAGTCGTATAGTTGATCTTTAACTCTAGCAATTACTTTAATTATTGAAGTAATTGACTTTGATAAGATTAATTGAGTTAATCTAATGAAATGTAAAGGGTATTTGCGTTAGTGAATTAGGTGAATCTCAATTGTTGATCTCTAGTAATGTTGAGATCTAATATCAACCGTCAATCACTTTGGAGATTAAGGTTGTAGATTCGGTCAATAACTCAAATTTATAAAAGGAAGGCTAGGCTAAGGGAGAAGACACATCTTGAGCACAAGACACAATGAGATAGTGAGATCTTAGTGATTGGGTGGATGACTTTCATCCAAGTGTGCAGGGTTCGAGGAAGAGTGCAAGGGGCAACAAGGGAGAAGGTGTTGAAAAATGTAACTAGGTTCAGTATTCATAAATGTATTTATCAAAAGAATGAAAAATAATTTTTTATCATTGTTATAGTGACTTATTAAAGCATGGGTTTCATGCTTGGGTCATCATTTTATTAGTCAAAGTCCCCATTGTGGACTCATGTGCTGAAGTCGAATAATTGATCTTTAACTCTAGCAATTACTTTAATTGTTGAAGTAATTGAATTTTATAAGATTAATTGAGTTAATCTAATTAAATGTAAAGGGTATTTACATTAGTGAATTAGGTGAATCTCAATTGTTTATCTCAAGTGATGTTGAGATCTAATATCAACCGTCAATCACTTTGGAGATTAAGGTTGTAGATTCGGTCAATAACTCAAATTTTAAAAGGAAGGCTAGGCTAAGGGAGAAGACACATCTTGAGCACAAGACACAATGAGATAGTGAGATCTTAGTGATTGGGTGAAGGACTTTCATCCAAGTGTGCAGGGTTCGAGGAAGAGTGCAAGGGGCAACAAGGGAGAAGGTGTTGAAAAATGTAACTAGGTTCGGTATTCATAAATGTATTTATCAAAAGAATGAAAATTAAATTTTTATCATTGTTACAGTGACTTATTAAAGCATGGTTTCATGCTTGGGTCATCATTTTATTAGTCGAAGTTCCCATTGTGGACTCCTAGGATTAATATTGAGTCATTATAGTCATTGTATATTTTATGAGACCCTTCTTGGGCTTTTAAATGATGTAAAAATAATTATTTTTGAGTCAAAGATGAATTATGTAACCTCCACACCAAGTCGGCCTCAACTGGGCAATTCAACCTCATCAAAAGCCTATATATTGGAGCAGATCAAATTCATTTGGATACACTCTCTCTCACAAGTTTGATATCAAAGATCGAGCTAGGAAAAGTGCGAAGTTGAAAAGGAGGCGAAAAGGCGTGCGAAGTTGGTCAAGAAGGAAGGAAAAGACAAAATCGAAGTTTTGGGATCTCTCTCTCTCTCTCTCTCATGTGGGCTACTTTAGGATATTGAAGTCTCTTTGTCAAAGTCGAAGTTGCTGCTGTTGCTGCCAGTGCCAGTTGTTGCCTGTTGTTTCCAAGTCGAAGTTGCTGGGGTCGAAGTGTTGTTGTTTCTAGGTCGAAGGTTGGATCAAAGAAGGAAAGCTAGCTTGGTGTGGAGGAGGTTTGTGTCTAGGTTGAAGTGTCTCTGGAAAAACTATTGAAGAAAGAGATTTTGATTAGCTTTTCCCTTAGATAGGGGTTTTGCCTTGACAGAGTGCCTACATCTCGTGTCTTGTGTTTTTTGTGATCTTCATGCACATATAATTTGGTAATTGCTTGATGAAAGATAATATAGCAAATAAGTAAAAGAAGCCAACATAATTCACAAGTAATTATCAAGAAAGAGAAATCTAACCCTAATTGTACTAGCATTGATTTCTCAATATGGTATCAGAGCTAAGGTCAAAGAAGATTGAAGATCACTTCGTTGGATTGAAGGAAATGATTACTTCCTCTATGATAAGAATGAGATTCAATACTACAGGAAGATGGATCAAGAATATTGTCTACTACTTATGTTAAAGGTCAAAAGTCAAGGGTTCTTAGCTGCACTTATAGGATCACTTTGATGATATTGCATGGATCATTGATAGTGGAGCATCAAGTCATATGACAGGGGAAAGTAAACAACTTCAAACTCTATCAAAGGAACCATCTTCTCATGCAGTGGAATTGGGAGATAACAAAAGATATGTTGTCAGAGGCTTGGGATCAACATTTTTGAAGCTAGAGAATGGAGAAAAACTACATCTCAACAACATACTATATGTTCCAGGTTTGAAAAAGAATTTGATTTCAATTTCTTGCTTAGAAGATAAAGAGGATAGAGTTGCTTTTGTTGATGGAAAGGTCTTGGTTTGGGAAAAAGATTCAAGTATTGATAAAGCTCGAGTTTGTGAAGGAAGCTTGAATAGAGTCATTACACCAGTTTCTCAAGCCCTAGTTCATATGAAATCGATCCCATTGAACTATGGCATAGAAGATATGGTCATCTTCAATACAAGGTCATTCTCACTCTTAAACAACTAGTTCATGGCATCCCTGATATCAAAGAAGTGAAGGAGTTTGCAAGGGATGCTCTTTGGGAAAACATACAAGAAAACCATTTTCAAATAGTGAAACAAGGTCTAAAAAATATTAGGGCTCATACATTCTGATGTGTGTGGCCCATGTTTTAAAAATCACTTGGTGGTCATCTTTACTATGTAACATTTATTGATTATCACTTTAGAAAGACATGGCTCTGCCGCTCTACCTTCTCAAGAAAAAGGATGAAGTATTTGAGAAATTCAAGGAGTTTAGATGTGAAGTAGAAACCCTAACCGAAAGAAAAATAAAGACTTTGAGATTTGACAATGGTGGGGAATACACTTCTAAAGAATTGATTGCATATTGTAAAGAAGTAGGAATTAAGAGGGAGCTTATTGTTCCCTACTATCCCGAACAAAATGGAGTGGCCGAAAGAAAGAATATGACAATTGAAGAAGGTATACGAACAATGCTCCTTGATCAAGACTTACCAAAATTTCTATGGGGAGAAGTAACAATGACAACCGTATATATTCAAAATAGAAGTCCTCATAGAATTCTTGAAAATATGACACCTGAGGAAGCATTCATAGGGAAGAAGCCAAGTGTGGACCATCTCTGAATCTTTGGGAGTCTTGCCTATATCCACATTCCAAAGGACAAACGAAAGAAGTTAGATTCTACAAGCATCAAAGGGATCTTTGTTGGCTATAGTCTCTCCTCAAAGGCATATAGAATCTACATCAAGGAAGGGAGACACATTGAAGTAAGTAGGGACGTTATATTTGATGAAAATCAAGCCTACAAAAGATCCAAGGACATTCCTATTGATTCTGATGACGAAGATCTACCTATATTTGAAGAATTACAACCGGACAATCCATCTACTATTCAAGAAGAAGAAGTACCAAGTGAACCTATTCAACCTGTGATCATATCGAACCCAAGGAAGAGGCCAAATTGGTTAAAAGCTACTCTTGAAGATGCTGAAGGACATGGAGCTGTGAAAGAAACCTTTAGAGAAAGCAAAAGGCCAAAGAGATATTTTGGATATGCTGCATATATGACAAGACTAATTGAAGCCGAACCATATACATTTGAAGAAGTTGCTCATCAAGAAGTATGGAAGAAAGCTATGTAGGAAGAATATCAATCCATCATGAAGAATGGGGTTTGGGAAATTGTTCCTAGACCTAGTGACAAATCAATTGTCACCTCAAAATGGATCTACAAGATCAAACACGCTGTTGATGGAAGTATAGACAAATACAAAGCTAGATTTGTTGCAAGGGGTTTCTCTCAAAAGGAAGGCATAGATTATGAAGAAACCTTTGCACCCATTGCAAGGTATACTACCATTAGATCTTTGGTTTCATTGGCTGCTACAATGGGATGGAATATCCATCAAATGGATGTGAAGACAACATTTTTGAATGGGACCATCGATGAGGAAGTATACATTGAGCAACCCGAAGGCTTTGAAGTAAATGGCAAAGATACTCATGTCTGTAGACTCAAGAAGGCCCTATATGGTTTGAAGCAAGCTCTTAGGGCATGGTATGCAAGAATGGATGCATACCTTCTAAGAATTGGGTTTGTGAAGAGTTTTGCTGATCCAAATCTCTACATCAAGGTTGTGAATAATGAGCTAGTCATTATTCTATTATATGTGGATGATCTGTTCATTACAAGTGTGGATAGAAGAATACAAGAATGTAAGAAGCTGCTAGTAGCCGAATTTGAGATGAAGGATCTAGGACTGATGCATTATTACCTAGGTCTGGAAGTATGGTAGAAGTCTGGGGAAATATATTTTGGGCGATGAAAGTATATCATCAAGTTGTTGCAGAAATTTGGGTTGATGGATTCCAAGCCCATGACTACTCCTATGATCACCAATCTCAAGAAGTTGAGGGGCTCTGACTCAAGTCTTATAGATCCTACCTCCTATCGTCAGTTGGTGGGTTCTCTAATGTATCTGGTAAATACTAGGCCGGATATATGCTTCGCTGTGGACATTCTTAGTCAATTTTAGTTGGAGCTTTGTCATGATCATTGGATAATTGCCAAGCATATATTGAGATATCTTCGTGGCACGATACATCACTGCCTAAAGTACAATAGTAAGGAAGTCAAGCTGATTGGCTTCACAAATTCTGATTGGGGTGGTAGTGAGACCGATGGAAGAAGCACTACAAGTGGATGCTTTAGTTTGGGATCTGCCATGATCTCATGGATGAGTAGAAAGCAAGATCTTGTTGCTTTGAGTAGTGCTGAAGCAGAGTATGTGGCTGCATGTGAAGTAGGAAAGGAGGCTGTATGGTTGAGGAAGCTTCTGACAGATTTGTTCGAGAAGCCTCTGGATCCTACTATGATAAACTGTGATAATCAAAGTTGCATCAAGATGTTTGGAGATCTTGTGTTTCATGCTAGGATGAAGCATATCAACAATAAGTTCCACTACATTAGGAACTTGGTGCAGGATGGGATCGTGAAGCTATAGTATGTCCCGACAGACGATCAGGTAGCTGATATACTAACAAAGTCTCTTCCTAATAAGAAGTTTGAATATCTTAGAAGCATGCTTGGTTTAGTTGATATTGTTGATCTTGTTGATAATGATAAAAGTTTGGAAGAGATTTGTTGAGGCTTTGTGTGTGAGACACATTGCTTGGGAGGACATCTGACCGACACTATGTGTTGATGTCTAGTTCTCGAAGTAGGGACGGTGGGGTTGGTCATGGAGCTCTGACCTCGGATACACACCTAGATCCCTGGGTTGATGGTTAGCAAGTAAGCTTGATGATACCTAGAGAGGCTGGAAGCTTTAGTCTATTTTAGTCCCACTCGGATAGATTGCGCTAGTTAGGAATCTAGTCCGTGGCATTGCGGTGCCTAAACTATTGAGAGACCTTGGATAGATTGCCTTGGTCAAGAATCTAGTCCATGGCATTGTGGTGCCTAAACTCTTCATAGTTCATATAGTTTGAGATCTTCCTTGTACTTGTTATGAATACCTCCCTAGTTAAGAGGGGGTGTTGAAAAATGTAACTAGGTTTGGTCTTCATAAATGTATTTATCAAAAGAATGAGAAATAAATTTTCATTATTGTTACAATGACTTATTAAAGTATGGGTTTCATGCTTTGGTCATCATTTTATTAGTTAAAGTCCCCATTGTGGACTCCTGGGATTAATATTGAGTCATTAGAGTCATTGTATATTTTATGAGACCCTTCTTAGGCTTTTGAACGATGTAAAAAGAATTATTTTTTGAGTCAAAGATGAATTATGTAACCTCCACACCAAGTTGGCCTCAAGGAGATCAAGTTGGGCTCAACTGGGTAATTCAACCTCACCAAAAGCCAATATATTGGAGCAGATAGAATTCATTTGGATACACTCTCTCTCACAAGTTCAATATCAAAGAAAGAGCTGGGAAAAGTGCAAAGTTGAAGGAGGAGGCTAAAAGGAGTGCGAAGTTGGTCAAGAAGGGAGGGAAGGACAAAATCGAAGTTTTGGGATGTCTCTCTCTCTCTCTCTCTCTCTCTCTCTCGTGGCTACTTTAGGAGATTGAAATCTCTTTGTCAAAGTCGAAGTTGTTGCTGCTGCCAAGTTGAAGTTGTTGGGGTCGAAGTGTTGCTGCTGCTAGGTCGAAGGTTGGATCGAAGAAGGAAAGGTTGACTTAGTGTGGAGGAGGTCTATGTCTAGGTTGAAGACTCTAAAAAAAAACTATTGAAGGAAGAGATTTTGATTGGGTTTTCTCCTAGATAGGGGTTTTGCCCTGGCAGAGTGCCTACATCTTGTGTCTTGTGCTTTTTGTGATCTTCATGCACACATAATTTGGTAATTGCTCGATGAAAGATAAGATAACAAATATGTAAAAGAAGGCAACATAATTCACAAGTAATTATCAAGAAAGAGAAATCTAATCCTAATTCTACTAGCATTGATTTCTCAACAGAAGGATCTAGATCATCCAAGCAAGATTTGCTGAGGGTTTGATTAGCTGGATTATTTCCATGTTTTTGATGTATTTGTATTTTTAGAAGGCCATTATCCTAGGAAGGGAGCCCTTGTACGCTGTAGCTTGTAGATTATTATTAATGAAACAACATATTTGAAGAGTAGAAATTATGCGTGCATATGTTTGAGATTGGTGTTTTAATTTGCTTCCACTATTATCTATTTTGTTTACGTGTTAAAATCTCAGATGTGCTTGGAAATAATTAATGTTGATAGGCTTAGAAAATTAACATTTAATTCAACAAAACTATGGTTATCTTCGAACACTTCTCTTAAGGGTTTTCGAGCACATAAATTAAATTCCAAATAATTCCAAGTAATCTCCTTCCTTGCAAGGTTCGATAGATTGATTTTGGTTTCAACGGACATTAATCATCATCATCATCATAGTATCACTTTGTTGAAATTTGTGGGTTGGATTAATATAACATGGGTTTCTTACATATTGCTAGTATTGATTCTCTAAAGAGATTGATGATAGATGCTTTGGCTACATGAATGCTTACTTGTCTGTTTCTAGAAATCTATTAATTTTTGTTCCTCCAAGTTTTTGAAAACACTTAATGAGGGCGCAGATACAAGTTGTTTGTAGGAGGGGTTTGTCTCTAATTTAGTTTGGATAGTTAAATAGGCAAGAGAAACAGAGGTAAGAAGAAGATTCTTTGCTTAATTTATAGAGGCAACAACTAGATGGCTTGTGGATTCCTCTTTTTGCGCCGAGAGGCACTCTCTAATCCAATATGGAAGAGATGTTGTAATGTTTTGTAAACATTTTGACTCGGTAAAGTTAGCAACAATTTTCGTGCTCCAAGTTTTGACAACCCATGTTTGCCTATGGTATTCTTCTCTAATGTAGCCTATTTAAGGGCATAACACCAACCTAGATCCATCTTCACTTTGGATTTATTAAATGTCAAGTGGGATCAAATCTCAAGTGAAAAACTTGAGGAAAGGCTTGCACCTAAAGAGATTTGATACCTCTCGGCGCTTGATAAATCCAGAGTTAAGATGGATCTAGGATGGCGATAATATTTTCTACATTTAAGGGCTTGTTATGGTGTAGCAGCCATAAAGATGTATAAATTTTTGGAAGGGAGACCTTATCCCATATGTTTAATCAGATGAAACCATAGAATCTTATTTGATGAAAAAGGTTCTCAAAGAAATGAAACCTTCCTTGATTGTGTAATTGCTTGTACACCTATATGCCAAAAGGCACGTCAAGGATGATATTAATGAAGCCATGCTATTTAAGGACTATGATAGGGTTTGGAAATTTTCTCTTAATTGGTGAAGGAAATTATATCGTTTGAAAGAAATTTCCCTTTGTTTTGTACTTTTTTGGTTGGGGCTTGTGGATTCCTCTTTTGATAATATTTTTTGCATTTAAGGGCTTGTTATGGTGTAGTAGCCATAAAGATGCATAAATTTTTGGAAGGAAGACCTTATCCCATATGTTTAATCAATTGAAACCATAGAATCTTATTTGATTAAAAGGCTTTCATGAAGAAATGAAACCTTCCTTGATTGTGTAATTGCCTGTACACCTATAGGCCAAAAGGCCTGTCAAGGACGATACTAACAAAGCCATGCCATTTAAAGGCTATGATAGGGTTTGAAATTTATCTCTCAATTGGTGAAGGGAATTATTTAGTTTGAAAGGGATTTCCATTTGCTTCGTACTTTTTTGGTTGGGGCTAGATGGAGAGATCAACTAGAGTGGAAATTGTTATGTAAGAAAGACAACATTTAACACTTGGTTGGAGTTTTTCTATATATAAATGACATATTGTAAACAAATGTGTTGCAATACCTTTTCATTAATGCTTCTTTCAACCATGATTGGCTTACAATATGTCATATATATATATATATATATCTATATATATATGACATTGTAAGCCAAGAATGATAGTCCCTAGAGAGTGGGTTCCAATTATCAATGATTCTTTTTCAGTCCAATGTGTTGCAATACCTTTTCTTTAATGCTTCTTTCAACCATGAATTCTCCCCATTGACGAGCATCTACAACATCTTTGTTCCTAAAGCTTGATGGATGAAGCCTTTATTAACAAGTCCCTAAGTTGAAAGATGAACTTCGCATTGTCCCATGAAACAAAAGTTTTTTGTTTTGTTTTAGTTTTAGAGAAGGGCTCTTAACTTTTTATAATGTTCACAATCTCCTTTGTAACACTTATTAGGGTGGCTAGCATGGAATATTGATATGGCGGGGGAGATTGTTAGACCGTGTTTACTAGAATGATTTGTGCTTGAAAATTTAATCATTTTGTGCCCCATCTTGCTATTTTCAATCTTCTCCAATAGATGAGAACTCCCAATTGTATTTAGTTGGTCTCAATTGGAAAAGATGAAATATTGGATATCCTTGATAGGGGGAGTCCCTCATTTGCCAATGATATATTTGCGTTTGTTTGCCCTCTTGATGCATTCAAGAGGTGTCCAAGATTGATTTGAATCTTTTGACAATATCTTTGTGCATCCCTCCTAGAAATAGTATTATCCTCAATTTGAGAATGATTCGAGGGCTTTGACCCCTTTTATAGGATCATTTTGAAGGAGTTGCTAGATGCTTGCTTTCTCCAAGCTCATCCTCGATTTTTTTTCTACATAATAAATAAACAAAGGGTGAAGCATTTGGGGAATTTTGAGGTCTAAAATGGGCCTTGTTATTGTTCAAACTAGCAAGGATCCTAGGAGGGGATCCTATAGAGCAACTACTAGGTCAAGGGCAATGATGGAGCAATAACCCATTGTCACCTCAGCTAAGGTTCCCTGCTCTTTACGAACTTTCATCGTTGGGAGGAGACTCGGTCTAAGGGGACTCACTAGAGGAATAGATCAATAAGAGGATAAGGAGTGATTCCTAAGGCCTATTTACAAGAGAGACTCAATTGTACGACTTTCTTGCTTTGAAAGAAAGGTGATAGGATCTCTAGGAAGGGCTAACAGGTTTCTCGAGACTAGAGTTTGGGAATGTATCTTGTAAAGATGATCCCTAGGCTTCAAATCCTTATGGATACTTGGTCTTTATGTGATCTTTGTGGAATTAGAGTTGTAAGGTTGTAGGACCACACAGGACCAAGTGGACCCAAAATTAGGTCAAGGATGTGGATTTGATCAACCGAGGAGGGGCTTGACCTAATTATGGAAGAGAAGAGGATCAAAGGATAATTTTTCTTTAGAGAAATGAATGCAATGATCCAAATGGAGGGCACTAGCCAAGGCAAACCTAGGGCAATAAACGATCCTTGAGCTAGGGCTTGCTATATCTCGGGATCCCACCGTCAAAATTGCTTCAAATTTGGAGGGCCTTTAGAGGGAACCCTAAGGAAATTATGGACCAAAAATCAAAGTGTTTTGATGGCTACAATGAGATTTATTTGATGCCCTAGGTGACCTATGTTGGCTAGGCCTAGAAAGAGAGAGGAGGCAAGAAAAATAGGTGTTTAGGTGACCACCAGTGGATGGATTAGTGCCTTGGCTTTGGGAGAGATGGAGTCAAGATGAACTTGTGATTTGGAGAGACTATTCCCAATCAAGGAGACCCCTAGACAACTTCGCATGGCAATAGGGCCTTTAGAGGGAACCCTAAGGCAATTATCGGCCAAAAATCAAAGTGTTTTGATGGCTACAATGAGATTTATTTGATGCCCTAGGTGACCTATGTTGGCTAGGCCTAGAAAGAGAGAGGAGGCAAGAAAAATAGGCGTTTAGGTGACCACCAGTGGATGGATTAGTGCCTTGGCTTTGGGAGAGATGGAGTCAAGATGAACTTGTGATTTGGAGAGACTATTCCCAATCAAGGAGACCCCTAGACAACTTCGCATGGCAATTAGGGCAGGAGAGTAGCTGCTAGAATAATAATTGATGACTTATCAAAGTATTTTCAACGAAGATAACTTGTAGGAACATTCACCCATTCATACATGGCCCGTCCAATGATGCAATGCTATAAAAGATCAAAATTTCCACAATTTCACATAGGAAAGCAATGAATTTCAAACTTGTATAGCGAAAATTCCAACAACATTCATGTGATAAAGTAAATAACAAGAATACGCATGAAAATATTACCTACATGTACAAACGAGTATATCCAATCATCATATTATGCCAATAATCAAGCTCCAAGACAAGACAAATGTGAAAATTTCTAAATAGAAATCCTACTGCAGTGATTAATATTATTTCTCCTACTTATCACCTCGAAAATAAGTTATCTACAGTATTCTTACGGGAAATATCGAAATATATTCTATTGCAGCCTTCACAATTAAAACATTGCAGAAGGTAAATGTAAGGAAATACACTGGCACAAATACAATCACAATGACACAATTATTTTTGGACAATCGTCTTCGGAAAAACCTAATGTGGGAAAACTAGTGTAGCAGATGAGGGTTTTATTATTGTTCAACAAATTCTCTTGTACAAAATTACAACCAACAAAATAGTAATGAGAAATGTTACAGACACTTATTGACCAATTTCTACCCTAGATGAAGTACTTCTCCTTCCCCGGAATGCTTCTGATCCTCTCTGCGTCAAATTGCTTTCCCAAGCTCAATGTCAAGCTACCTACACAGGCTTTGCGTCAAACTGCCTCTGCGCTGCGTCTTTCTGCGTCACCCTGTTCCTGCTCTACGTCTTATTGACTTGCACTCTCTGAATGAGTTGATACCCTCTCTCTCTGTCTCACCTGCAACTCTCCCTTTGAATCGATTTTCTCTTGCCAAACTTCGACTAGTGAGAAAATCGATCTTACATGGGTAACTGAGTATCTGCCTCTGGTGTATCTTTCAAATGACCCTCAAGCCCCTTCTTATATCTTCCCGTTGGACAACCAAGGACCTATATTAACTCCTAATCAAAGACTCAGATCATTTTGACTTGATTTCCGTCTTTATCTAGAAGATTCATCCACAATTAGATTAATATCCTAATATTTTAATTTTCCTAAGTTTAGACTTAGGAACCCCATTAAAAATATTAATTATTTTAATATAATTGTCTCTGGGTGGAATTTCCCAAAACGATTTCTGGGTTCTTTGGAATGCACGTGCCCAAGCCTCCCTGCAAAATTTGAGGCCTAGAGGACATCCGTTGCTATCCCAAATCAACAAGAGATAGATCCAAACATCAAAATTCATCCATAACATCCAAACTCGTCTTCCAAAAGGAAATGCAAAATTCTCAAGAGCTACTAGATCCCAATCCAAGTGATGATGATTAGAATGGATCACCTCACTTCTATTTATACAATCCTCTAAGGGATTCGAGTGGCCTAATTTGGACTAATAATGCCCCTAGAATAAAATAATGTGCATAATAACAATACTTTTGGTGACAAGCCCACCAAAATAACTCAATAGCGTAAGAATAAGCCTCTCAAGAGGGAAAAATGATCAATATAGTGAGTTGTTGGGCCTTTGAGGAGGCTTAATGAAGTCCAAGGGGTGCCATGATGAAGATCTGGTCTCCAAACAAAGTGGACAAGGGGTTGGCACCTTGTTTTCTAAGCAAGAACCTGTGGTGCTCCCAAGTGGGTGTGGGGGCACAAGGACATCCTCATGGGTCTCCAAGTGGATTGAAAACACTGGTAGTCCATCTGTAAAGGCTAGGATGATGACATAAGCCCTCCCTCTGTAGTGGGAGACATTCTATGGATCCTGGAACATCTAACAAGTGTATGGTGCATGTGTGGAGTCGGCTGGGAATGGTGAACTAGGTGCATCATACTTATCTAAAAGGTGGAACACGAGCAATCAACGAGTGGGGCTATGGATCCATGAAGTACTCTCTACTATGGTGGAGGTTAATGGCTCTCAACGCTCACCCTACAAGTGCCAATATGGCCCTCTAGAGGGCTAGGACCCCGTATAGGGAGACCAAGCCCCAAATGGAGACCCACCTGCAATTCTGCATAAGATCCAATGCATCCCCTTGCCCTCCAATATAACAATTCATCAGAATAATCAAGTAAAAGAGCTTTCAAGTCATGGAACCAATGGGGCACTTCATGGTAGCATGCACTTCCATAATGAGCTTTGGCATTTACAAATGTCTCCAAGCTCAATAGGGTGTTAATGAAGGACCCTATTAGGTGGTTTCAACCTCTAAAGGAGGTGACACATTCGTGGTACATTCCTCAAGAGGCAGGTAGGAAATGATATAATAATGGAACAAAGTGGGGATAAGGGGAATCATTTAGATCACATGTCATGGTACAAGGGTATCTATAATAAGGGAAGCCCACACCTGGGTATATGAGTGTAGGAGGGAGAAAATGGTGGTACATGATTTACCCAGCCTTTGTTTTTCCACCCTTCTTCATATGCCTTTTGCTCTTGATTGATTCTTCTTCATAATTGCTTGGGGCTACAGGGGATGAGAGCATGATGTGTAATATATAGTAGTGGATACCCTCTTAAGGTGGGGCGGTTCATCACCCACTAGGGGTTGCGACAATCATGTGTTCCTTAATGATGGAGGGGGCTCATCTAGGGCCCATAGGAACCAGAGTGATGGCCATGGATAAGGTGTAGAACTCATGTTTGACTTTTGTCCACGTGCTAAATTTGTATGTCCTGGCCATCTTTTGCATTTTGTAGTATATTTCTTGTTGGGAGTGGCCAAATTTTGTTTTTTCTTTTCTTCTTAGTTGCATCAACCTTCGGGGCATCGTTCTAGGCCTAACCCAAGGTGTGGACAAGGGGAGGGGGAAGCTAACCCTATGTGGACCCAGTGGGCACTTGTGGACCTTGATGGAAAAGAGATGAATGGGCCTAAAATGAGTGCAAGGGGGGTGATGTAAATGGTGTCGGGAAGCGGGACCACGCAACCAAAGTTGGGATTTCCCATGTAGTGGCAACGTTAGAGCTAATAGCCAGTAAAGGAAATCCCGTGGGACTAGGATACAAGGTTAACCACGAAATCGGGCAATGGAGACAAGAGTGCAAACCTAACCCACTCTTTGCGTCGAATACCCCCACCAATCCATGCCCAAAATTGCTGATGACAAGTAAGGAAAATTACTTAACTATACCAATGAAAAGCCATACCTTTGGGATCGGGAGGCCCACCTTCAAACATAGAATCATAAAAAGTGGGTGAGGAACCACATGGTTGACTCAGTTGGCAGAGACACTGACACATCAAGCTATCATGTGGCTGCAAGGTGTTGTCGGCTGTCGGCCGAGGACAATCTAGGAGAAATTTTTTCTCCTATATACACTACCCACAGGTGGTGGGTAACATTTGGCTCCAACTGGGACATGATCTCTTGGGAAAGTGCACAAAGCTACTCGAATGGGAGGTCATGAGAACACGAGCAATCTCTTGGTATCGCAAACTTGTTATCTACACATATCAAAGACCAAGCACACGGTGCAACATGTTTTTGTGGTGTTTTATGATCATCCATGCTTAGTATTAGGCCGTAAAATCAACAATAAATTAAAATGAAATTTAATCTAAATGCAGCTAATCTATCATGAGAATATCATATGATGTTAGTTCTAATGAGAAAATCAGCGTGCAATGCATCCTAGCCTAACATGCATATGATATAATGTTAATACTAAGTGTAATCATAGAGCTAGTGTAGCCAACATATCATCAGATCAACATAAATATTCCTGTCTATATGATTACTTATGTAGGAAATCCCAAAGTGAATGTGGACACAATCACAATGTGGATGAAGCGGGTGGTAGGTGGGAAAATATGATCGCCATTCCAGGCAAAAGGAAACCCTAGGAAAAGGAAAATAAGTCAATTTAAAGGTGTGGGGCTTTCCCTCTAAGTACAAAATGGTGGAATGAATGATCATTCTCAAGAACTCCCTATCGCAATCATTGCTCGTAATATTATGCTTTGTGGATGTCACAAGGTCATGATAGGAGGGGAAAGGGGGATGAGGGAAGGAAGGAGTGTGATAAACATGTTGCTCAATGTGATGATCACATTAGAGGGACAATTAGGGTGTGTCCGAGGAGGTAAAATATATTCAATGAGGGGCTCTTCCTTGACAATTTACTTAGGAGGAGGAAAGGGCTCATGGTCACTTGGGGATCATATGACAAGGGGTTAGGGAATCACTTGTGGAAGACTTAGGACGATGAACAAGAGAAAAAGGCAAAGGGGAGGGTGAAGTATTATATTCAACAGGTCTTTCCTCCTCAAAATCATAATCTAAAGGTTCAAGTGATTTGAACATAGAATCATACAGAGGATAGGTAGGAGCTTTATCGATTTCATCATTATTAGTATCAAGGATTGGGTCTCCCCTAATTGGAGAATCGATTACTTCCAACTGCCCCTTTTCATGGAAGGAAAAATAATAATTTTCCTTCCTAAGGGTATTGATGGATATGTCATGATAAATAATTCTCGAGAGAAAGGGAATACCAATCTCAACCTCATCCTCCTTGTTGGTGTCATAAATGGGAGCCAAATCAAATTCAGGACCAACAATTTCCCATTTCTCCTTTTCAAATTGGAAGTAGTCTCCAATGTCATCTTCCAAGGGGCTAATGGGATCACTTTCCTCAAGGTCCTCAAAAGGGGAGTCATCAGGAGTAATATCCTTGAGAAAGGTAAAGGCAACCTCAACTTTATTTTCCATAGACTCATCTTCCCCAACACGTGTTCCCAAATTATTCTTTTCATCATGTGGACCCAAGGAGGATTCATCTTTTTGCTCATCATTTAGATTCCCAAAGTCTTCTCCTTCTTCTTCATTACTTGGCAAGCGAGACTTCTCTTCTTCCCTCTTCTCTTGGAGAACCATAGCCAAGGTATTTGTTACATGAATGCTTCTATGAGGAGAGCATCAATAGGGTTCTCTTTATATTCACATTTCATTTTATAGAGCTTCTCCTCTTCCTTGTACAAATGGAAGAATACTTTCTTAGCATTACATTCCTTTACTAACCCCCAACATGATTTACTATATTCATCCACTCTTTATTGCATGATCTGGAGGCTTTCAGGATCAAATTCATTGTCATTTTCAGAGGACATGTTACCCATCTCATTGCTATTGGCCTCTAATTCTATAACTGACATTTTCTCATTGTCCTCGCTTTTTTGATCATTTTGGTCATCCAAGTCTACATCATGTAATGAGCCATATTTTTCTTTGATTTTGTGAGATAAGGAATTGAACGCATTAGTATAATAGGAAAGCTTAGAGAAAAGATGATGCGCATTCTTTTCTTCATAATCCTGCCTTATGATGTGGAAGTTTGACCTGCTCTTGTTATAGAAATTGAGTATGGAGTCTTCATTTTCATGCTCTATTAGGTGATCACAAAGCTCAAACCACAAATCCAATCTTTCCCACAAGATTTGGAGTTCTTCGGGGCTAAGGTCATGCATACTTTCTTCATCAAAATTAGCCATTTTTCATGATTTTGCATATAATGCCAAAATAGAGCCGTCAGGGTGAATTCAAGTGCCTTGATAGATGCTTGCTTCACCCTACAAATATCAACGTTGAAGTTCAATGAAGAATTAAGGCTTCATTCTTCCAATGGAGTCGCCAAAATGATATATCAATAATGTCGTATAAGGAATAAGACACACGTCTCGTGTATCTGACAACGATGCCAAAATGTTACCCGCTCAAACTAGCAGGGGTACTAGGAGGGGATCCTATAGAGCAACTACTATGTTAAGGGCAACAATGGAGCGATAGCTCACTGTCACCTCAGCTAAGGCTCCCTACTCTTTATGGACTTTCACCGATAGGAGGAGACCTGATTTAAGGGAAATCACTAGATGAATAGATCAATAAGAGGATAAGGAGTGATTCCCAAGGCCTATTCACAAGACAGACTCAATTGTATGGTTTTCTTGCTTTGAAAGCAAGGTGATAAGCTCTCTGGGAAGGGCTAAGAGGATTCTTGAGGCTAGGGTTTGGAAATGTATCTTGTAAAGATGATTCCTAGGCCTAGAAATCCTTATGGAGACTTGGTCTTTATGTGATCTTTGTGAAATTAGGGTTGTAAGGTTGCGGGACCGCACGGGACCAAGTGGACCCAAAATTAGGTCAAGGATGTGGAGTTGATCAATCGAGGAAGGGCTTGACCTAATTATGGAAGATAAGAGGATCAAAGGACAAATTTTCTTTGGAGAAATGAATAAAATGATCCTAATGAGGGCACTAGCCAAGGGAAACCTAGGGCAAGAAACGATTCCAAGTCTAAGCTAGAGCTTGCTATATCTTGGGATCCCTCTGTTGGAATTGCTTCAAATTTGGAGGGCCTCTAGAGCAAACCCTAGGGCAATTATGGACCAAAAATTGAAGTGTTTTGATGGCTACAATGAGATTTATTCGATGCCCTAGGTGACCTTTGGTGGCTATGCTTAGAAAGAGAGAGGAGGCAAGAAAAAAGGGGTTTAGGTGACCACTAGTGGATGGATTAGTGCCTTGGCTTTGGGAGAGATAGAGTCAATATGAACTTGTGATTTGGAGAGACTATTCCCAATCAAGGAGATATCTAGACAACTTCGCATGGAAATTGGGGCATGAGAGCAACTCGTAGAAGATTTTATACTTCGATATGCAATAATTGATGACTTATCAAGGTATTTTCAACAAAGATAACCTCTAGGAACATTCACCCATTCATACATGGCCCATGCAATGATGCAACGCTATAAAAGATCAAAATTTCCACAATTTGAAATAGGAAAGCAGTAAATTTCAGTCTTGTATAGCGAAAATCCCAACAACATTCATGTGACAAAGTAAATAACAAAAATAAGGATGAAAATATTACTTACATGTATAAAAGTGTATATCCAATCATCATATTATGCCAATATTGAAGCTCCAAGACAAGAGAGAGATCCAAACATCAAAATTCATCCATAACATCCAAACTCGTCCTCCAAAAGGAAATGTGAAATTCTCAAGAGCTACTAAATCCCAATCCATGTGATGTTGATTAGAATGAATCACCTCACTTCTATTTATACAATTCTCTGAGGGATTCGAATGGCCTAATTTGGACTAATAATACCCCTAGAATAAAATAATGTGTATAATAACAATACTTTTGGTGACAAGCCCACCAAAATAGCTCAATAACATAAGAATAAGCCTCACAAGAGGGTAGAATGATCAATATAGTGAGTCGTTGGGCCTTTGAGGAGACCTAATGAAGTCCAAGGGGTGCCATGATGAAGAAATGGACTCCAAACATAGTGGACAAGGGGTTGGCCCCTTGTTTTCTAAGCAAGAACATGTGGTGCTCCCAAGTGGGTGTGGGGGCACAAGGACATCTTCATGGGTCTCCAAGTGGATTGAAAATGCCTATATACCATCTGTAAAGGCTAGGATGATGACATAAGCCCTCCCTCTGTAGCGGGACACATTCTCTGGATCTTGGAACATCTGCAAAGTGTATTGTGCATGTGTGGAGCTGACTGGGCCTGGTGAACCAGATGCATCATCCTTATCCAAAAGGAACAAGTGGGGTTGGGGATCCATGAAGTACTCTCTGCTATGGTGGAGGCCAATGACTCTCAACGCTCATCGTACAAGTGCCAATATGGCCCTTTGGAGGGCTAGGACCCTGTATATGGAGGCCAAACCCCAACTGGAGACCCACCTGCAATCCTACATAAGATCCAATGTGTCCCCTTGCCCTCCAATATAGCAAATCATCAAAATAATCAAGTAAAAGAGTTTACAAGTCATGGAACCAATGGGGCACTTCATGGTGGCACGCCCTTCCATAGTGGGCTTTGGCATGTACAAATGTCTCCAAGCTCAATAGGGGGTTAATCAAGGACCCTATTAGGTGGTTTCAACCTCTAAAGGAAATGACACGTCGATGGTACATCGCTCAAGAGGCAGGTGGCAAATGATATAATAATGGAATAGAGTGGGGATTAGGGGAATCATCTAGACCAAATGTCATGGTACAAGGGTAGTTATAATAAGGGAAGCCCACACCTTGGTATATGAGTGTTGGAGGGAGAAATTCATGGTACATGAGTTACTCGACCTTTGTTTCTCCACCCTTTTTCATATGCCTTTTGCCTTTGATTGCTTCTTCTTCATAACTGGTTGGCCAGGGGATGAGACCATGATGTGTAGTATATAGCAGTGGATACCCCCTCAAGGTGGGGCGACTCATCGCCCACCGGGGGTTGGGACAGCCATGGGTTCATTAATGATGGAGGGGGCTCATCTAGGGCCCATAGGAACTAGGGTGATGGCCATGGATAAGGAGTAGAGCTCATGTTTGGCTTTTGCCCACGTGCTAAATTTGTATGTCCTGGCCATCTTTTGCATTTTGTGGTATATTTCCTATTGGGAATGGCCAAAATTTTTCTTTTCTTTTCTTTTAGCTGCATCAACCTTCGGGGCATCGTTCCACGCCTGACCCAAGGTGTGGACAAGTGGAGGGGGAGGATAACCCTATGTGGACCCAGTGGACACATATGGACTTGGATGGGAAAAGAGATGAATGGGGCTAAAATGAGTGCAAGGGGGGTGATGTATATTGTGTCAGGAAGCGGGACCACACAATCAAAGTTGGGATTTCCCATGTAGTGGCAACCCTAGAGCTAATAGCCAGTAAAGGAGATTCCATGGGACTAGGATACAAGGTTAACCACGAAATCAGGCAATGAAGACAAGAGTGCAAACCTAACCCACTTTTTCTGTCGAATCCCCCCACCAATCCATGCCCAAAAGTGTTGATGACAAGTAATGAAAATTACTTAATTATATCAATGAAAAGCCATACCTTTGGGATCGGGACTTAAGTATACCAATGAAAAGCCATAACTTTGGGATCAGGAGGCCCACCTTCAAACATACATCATAACAAGTGGGCGAGGGACCACATGGTTGGCTCATGTGGTGGGGACAATGGCACATCGAGCTATCTGGTGGTTGCAGGGGGCTGCTAATTGTCGGTTGAGGATCATCTAGGAGAAAATTTTTCTCCTATATACACTACCCACAGGTGGTGGGTGGTTGATCTCTTAAGGGAAATAATAAAATAAGAGTTAAAATTTTTTGAAGGAAAAGAAATAAAACTACTTTTTTAATTGTATTTTTGGTTTATCTCCTTATAGGTTTACTTAAATGTCAAGTATAGCACCCATTAAGTCTAGAATTAAATTATGCATCCAACCCATCTCACATACATTTGAGTAGACACGCATAAAAAATGAAAAGACATGAAAAAATGTGTTTCTTTTAATGTTTGAGTAGACCCACATCGACAAAAAATGAAAATACATGATTTTTTTTGATGCGGGTCTACTCAAACGTTAAAATAAACTCACATAAAAAAAATCATATAGTTTCATTTTTTTCGATGCAAGTCTTACTCAAATGTTAAAATAAACACATTTTTTCATGTATTTTCAATTTCTTTTCAATGCGGGTCTACTGAAATGTATGTAAGCTGGGTACTTGTTGGAGGCAAAATTTAATTTGGCATCCAATGACTGGCTAAACTTGACATTTGAGTAAATCCATAAGGAGATAAGTTGAAAATACATTTACAAAAATAGTTTTCTTTTTTTCCCTCCAAAAAATATTTACCTTGGGGGATGGCATCATCATATTGAATCTTATTGGTTCTTTTAAAGTTGATTTTGTCAATAAATTTTTTGTTTTGAAGCCCATTTTTGAGCTCAAAATCCCACTAATGGGACCTTCTTGTCTATGTCCTTTGGAAATAGGGAAAACATTTGCTTGCCCTTTGATTAAGGGAGCCATCCATGAGTTCCTAATGTTGGCAGCAAGGTATTTTTTTTAGTGGTGAATTTTCACATGATGACTATTTTTGGCCGTATTGTTAGAAAATATATTTGTGATTTCACTGTTTTCTCTTTAATTTTTTATTTATTTATATAAAATATTCTTAGATTAGTAGTACTTGCCAAAAAAATTACAAGTTTTTAATAATAATTTTAATGTTTTAATGGAATATTTGCCTACATATTTATATGCATGATTTTTTTGAACCAAAATAGTCACCTAGAATACTATACTTGGTATGGTATGATATTTGAGTACTTAAAAATACCCTAGTAGTTATACTTGGCAGCCCAAGGAAGAAATAGGTAAAACCAACCTAGATGGAAGAGGTAGGATTACTGTGGTTCATCATAGGAGGCCAACTAACCTTAGGAGGGGGCAGGAAATGAGCGAGGAACAACCATATGGCATCATCTCAATGCCCTATGAAAGAATTGTAGCCTAGATAGGATTAGGTAGATGGAGCCACCACTTGGTTTTTTGGGTGTGACTTGTTGCCTCAAAATCTATCAGGTTGTTTGAGATGCCTCACAAGGCAAGAACTAGACTAAGATACAACAATGAGGTGGTTGTCACTGTCACCTTAACACTCCACCTCCTTTTTTGGAGCTGCTTGATGAACCAACTGAAACTAGGTTTGATTCACCAAGACCCAAAATTTCTCTACCAATTTTTTTTTTCTTTGTTATTGCAATGAATAAACTAGTGTTAAAGTCACAATCACACAAAACAATAACACAATATTTTTCAGGGAACCCAACTGGGAAAACAGTTTGCTAGTTGTAGAATTTTTTTTTGACAAAAAATAAAGCAATCTGATCTCTTTTACAAGGCAACTGTTTCAATAGAGAATGCAACTTTTCTCATTGCTTGGACTAAAGCTAGAAACCACCCTGCAAGACTCGACCTTCTGCGCCGTATTTCCTTGCGTAGCCTGTGCTCTTATCTCGTTGGAAATCTCCTATTTCCTAGTGCTAAGCAGGCCTCTATTATTTAGGAATTCTTTCTAAATCCGAGCTCCCTTCTACAAGGAAACTATCTGCCTTGAATTTGTGTCTAGGTTGCTCCTAGATACTTTCTTCCCACAACAAGCTCTCACGCACACAACCTGTGCATATAAGAATGGATTACAAGGGTGCCTTTGTCCTCCTTATAAGCTTTTCGATCATGCTAAATCTGGAAAGTTAATTTTGGAACTTAGACTTGTGATTGAATTGTTAACTAAGTCAAACTGACTCTTCTAACTCATCCTACCTCAATTAGAAATTGAAGCTCACTAACTCATCCTTTTCCAAAAATAACTCACACTTGGAGACAAACGAGACTGAGCCTCCAACTCCTGTGCATGAGTTAATTGCTCCATGGCTCATCTTGGTTTCTAGGAACTCATGCATGCTAAAGGAAGACTATTTGTGGTCATCTTGACTAAGGCATGAGTCAAGAAGACCTTCACTCGCTACTTTTCAACACTCCCTCTTAGCGAGGAAGGTGCTTCTGGAAGAATCTTGTCCATGTGGATTTGTCTCCAACACTACCACTTTCTCCATTGCTGTAGCTGCTCCCTCTGAACTAGAAGACTTTCCTGCTTTCTTCTATGGAACCTAATTTGAAGACTCGTTTTTCCTCACCATGCTCTGTGAGTCTATCACTTCAATGATAAGTGCCATGTACCTTGTGTACCTCTGGTTGCTTCCACTAGTTGAAGGTGATAATGGAAGATCCTGTTGAAATTTTGATGTTCTATGCTGTAACAATCACTTATTACAAAACTTCTATATGTTGCAATATTAGATAAGCAATTGTGGATAGAACATAAATCAAATGCACAATAGAAGACAACCAAGAATACAATGAGACAGAGAATTTAGGTCCAATGACCAGGGTAAAACCCACAAGGGGAAAGCCCAACCAAATTCTTTTTCTATTAAAAATCAATTGTTCAGCGGAGATACAAAGTACAATGAGAGATCAAGAGAATGAGTAAGTTCAACCAAATTTGAACAAGTTGTAGCATGAAGATAACTGGTAGCAACAACATATGCATACATTGAATCAACCTTCCCTTCAGCTGAATCAATGATAAAACACCGAAGCACCGAATCAACCTTGGCTCAACAAGTTTTGCTCTTCTTCTTCAAGTCTCTCTTTCGCAATCTTCTTCAACTCTCTCCAACTCTTTCTCAAGTTTGAATTCTTCTTTCACAATGCACATGTAGCGAGGGGAGAAAGAATGAGACATATATATAGGAGGAGAAATGAATCCATGCCATAAATGAGGAGTAACTCGCATGCCAAGAGGAGTGTAACTCATGCCCATTTAGGAAATGTAACTCATGCCATTAAGGAGGTACACATGCCTTTGTAACTTATGCTTTTAAAAGAGTGTAACATATGCATTAAAGAGTGCGTAAGGGGAATTTTTTATGACATGCTTTATTGAGTTTAAGAGGAATCTTTTATGATGAGCTTTTACCGAGTGTAAGAGAGTGTAAGAGGAATATGCCATGCCAATAATGAGAGTGCAAGAGAACATTATTGAGAGCCATGATTGAATGTCTTGAATTTCTTTTTAATAATAATATAATAGTATCATAAGAAAAATAATAATAATATTAATGATAATATTGATGATTAAGTTGAAATTGAACTATTAGGATTGATTGATGATTAGAAGGGATTTTCCATCAACAATACTTGATTACCAATTGATGCAAGGTGATTTACTATTTTTGGAAAGTCATACTTTAGACTTTCTAATTTTAGAAATTCTATTTTTGACTTTCTATTTTTAGAAATTCTATTTTTAGACTTTCTATTTTTAGAAATTCATCCCTGAGCTACCAAATTTTCAACATTCCCTCTCAGCTAGGAAGGAATTTTTTTCTACAACAAAAATCTCGACTTTCTCTACTCATCTCTGTTCATCCTTGTTCTGTATCATCTGGAACAATGATGTCTTACTCTAATGAAGAAGAATCATCATAGGGGAGCTCCGATTACCACCCTATATTCACTTGGGGGGATTGCCACTTGCCAACATATGACAAGGATCTCGAAAAACCAAGTCTCATCTCTGCTTGGGGGGATAACCCATTTGACAAGGATCTTACACAACCAAGTCTCATCTTTGCTTGGGGGGATAACCCACTTGTCAAGGATCTCGCACAACCAAGACACATCTCTGCTTTGGGGGATAACCCACTTGTCAAGGATCTCGCACAACCAAGATACATCTCTGCTTTGGGGGATAACCCACTTGTCAAGGATCTTGCACAAGCAAGGCACATATTTGCTTGGGGGAATAACCCACTTGACAAGGATCTCACACAACCAAGTCTTGTCTTTGCTTGGGGAATCCACTTGTCAACACATGACAAAGATCTCGCACATCCAAGCTCATCTCTGCTTGGGGGGATCCACTTGTCAACACATGACAAGGATCTCACACATCCAATGCTCGTCGCTACTTGGGGTGATCCACTTGTCAACACATGACAAAGATCTCACACATCCAAAGCTTATCACGCATGACCACTCTCTCTAGGAAGGGTCACATCTGTCAGTCCAAGTTGCTCTTTGAAAACCAAGAACTTTCCCTTTGACTAAGGCTTGGTAAGATTGTCGACAATCTGGTCATTGGTCGCTATATTATGGAGCCTCATTGCTCCTCTCTGCACCATATCCTGAATATAGTGATATTTGATCTCAATATGCTTGGACTTGTCATGTAACATGGGATTTTCTGCTAGTCGAATCCCACATTGTCACAGTATATTACTGTCGTATCTAGCACATGCTCAAACAACTCTCCAAAGAGCTTCCTCATCCATATTGCCTCACAACTAGCCATGCTAGTAGCAATGTACTCAACTTCAACTGTGTTGAGGGCTACATAATTTTGTTTTCTGCTCATCCAAGATATCATGGTAGATCCCAAGCTATAGCAGCGTCCAGATGTGTTTTTTCTATCAGCAAAGTTACTAGCCTAATCAACATCCAAGTATCCATGTAGTCTTACATCTCCAGTAGTATATTTCAATCCAGGATTGATGGTCCCGCGCAAGTATCTTAGCACATGCTTTGCAACAATCCAGTGTACATGAGATGGTTTAATCATATTTTGGCTCAGAGTATTGACCACAAAACATATGTCTAATCTAGTGTTCACTAAGAAAATCAGTGCACCAATCAATTGTCGATACTTAGAAGGATTTTCCAAATTAGGACCTGCAACGTCACCACACAACTTCTTGAAGTTCATTTCCATTGAAGTATTCATGGATTTACATTCTGTCATACCAAATCTTTCTAGCAACTTGACAACATGTTTTTCTTGAGAAAGGAAAATCTTACTAGGTTTCTGCCATACTTCAAGACCCAAAACGTAGTGCATTAAATGAAGATTTTTCATTTCCAATTCAAAAGCCAACTCCCTTTTACACTGGAGGGTAAGGGGTTCTCCACTTGTCAAGAATAAGTCATCAATATATAATGCCAAAATCAAAGGCATACCTTGGACCACTTTGAAGTAGAGATTTGGATCAACTTTGCTTTTGGTAGACCAAGCTTCATCAAGAAGCTATCAATGTGGGCATACCAAACCCTTGGAGCTTGCTTCAAACCGTAGAGGGTTTTCTTCAGTCTACACACGAGTTTTCGGTCATGTACTTCAAAGCCTTGTGGTTGCTCCACAAATACTTATTCCTTGAGGAAGCCATGTAGAAAAGTAGTCTGCACATCCATTTGGTGAAGGGCCCATCCCTGGCTAGTAGCTAGAGCCACAATAGATTGGATGATTGTATAACGGGCAACAGGTGTAAAGATTTCATCACAGTCTATTCCCTCTTTCTAAGAGAACCCTTTGGCCACAAATCTAGCTTTATATTTTTCAATACTATTATCAACACCATGTTTAATTTTATACAACCATTTAGAAGACAATAGTTTTATCTTGGGGTCTTGGAACTACTTCCCATACATCATTATGAATGATGGACTCAAATTCTTCAGCCATTGCATCTTTCCACACTTGAGCCTTCACAAATTCTCAAAAGTTCATGGTTCGTCTTGAATAATGTTGCTCATGGCTAGAAAATATCCTTGGAATTGACATGGTTTCTTGCTTTCTCTAAAGGTTCCTCGGGGAGCAGCATGTCTATCAACATCCTGTAAAATGTCACGAAGCCATAATCGTCTCTTTCTAGCACATGGAGAAGGATCTAAGGAATCCATGGGATCCATTGGTTCATCAACAAGATCAAGCTCAGGGTTAGGATCTTGTGCATCCAAGGCATCATCCTATCTTTCAACATTAGCAGGAGGAGGAATGTCTATGGCATTTCAAAGAGCAACATCTTCCCCAATCTCGATATAAAGGACTTGGTTCTCACATTCATCAAATGTACCTCATGATCCCAGAACAAGAGCAAGAGCAATAGTAGCAAAGTAAATAAACATAATGAAAATATACCTGGTTATGAGGCGGGTCTTTCTCTATTTTCTAGATGTGAGAGTGGCTCCTTCATTATCCTTGCACCAACTTCCTCTTGGAGTTTACTCTTCTTGCACTATTCTGCACCCTGATGATCTTCAAGATCTGTTTTTCTTGATCTCATCCTCATCAAGAAGTTGTTGATCTAGATTGTCATTGATGTCAATATGGCAATATTTTGGGATACTAAATGATGATGTGAAGCCAAGCAGAGCAGATCCAACAACATTACGTGCAGAGCAGATCTGTGAAGCAACAAGAGCATTACATCGGAAGAGTAGCGACATCAGAAGGAGCAAAGAGGAACACGCAGCGGAGAAAGAGCTAAAGGGAAGAACTAAGAACCCAATCGGAAGATTAAACCGTGGAAAACCCTTTAAAAGTCCACAACGCATCGAAGTTTAACATATCGACGACTTTATCATATGGCACATTAAAATCTGCAATTGCGATTTGAGCTGCGGACCTAATTGCTTCAATAAAACACACCCTAATGTAATGTCGCGTCCGCGTCGTCGGAAGTTAGTCTTAAAGAAATGTCACACCAAAACTCCTGATTGCGATATGTACTATAGACCCAATGGTTCCATCACAATATGCTCTATTGTTATATCGCATCTGCCATACCGGAACCTTCACATCGGAAGTTATGTACCCCAAGTCTTAAAGAAATGCCTCACCAAAACTGCGATTGCGATATAATATGTGGACCCGACGGATTTATTAAACGATTTATTAAAATATCGCATCCACTGCGTTGCAAGTTTCAATAAAGGCTTGACACATTCAAAAACGCCGATTGCAATAGAGTGGTGGACTCCGGACCGCCGATTGCGATAGTGTGGTGGACCCAACAGAGTTATCAAAATAGTTTAATATAATATCGCATCCAGTAGGGGCAATCGACAATCGGCTATGTTATGATCATGACTTGTAAAAGACCTCTGAAAGTTGCGATTGCAATTGAGGTGATGACGTGGATGTGGGACCTCATGTGGGTACGACCTCTCTTATGAAATTTTCTGTAAATAAACAAGTCTATGAATAATTGGATGAATATTCATAAGTCGGCCTCTCCCTCCAATAAACATGTCTCTTGGTTATTGGTGAGACTCGTATAAATACAGGTTAAAAATTCCTCACCTCAAGTATCGATCTTAGTATCGGGCACAGAGAAGAATTGACAGTTCACAACTCGTGAACTTGAAGAAATAGAGAGAGCCGAAGGTCGAAGACGGAAGTCGAAGGTCCAGCGTGAAGAAGGAAGCCGAAGGTCCAACAAAAAGGAAGGAAGCCGAAGGTCGAGCAAGTCTGTTGGTTGGGTTAATCTCTAAAAGGGCTCGAACCTGTAATCTGTGGAAGAAGTACAGAACACAATCTGGAGAACAGTTCTGTAAATGAAATAAGGGTTCATCAGTCATCGTTTGAAGGAAGCAATAGACTACACCAACATTGAAGTATGTATGAGTATATTCCTTGGAAGTAAGACAGTGAGAAGCAGTCACTCCTGAAGCAGTTATGTAGTGCAGACCGCGATCTGTTACAAAGATCACAAGGACAGGGAGCAGTGTAATACAATCAAAACATTTCTTGACAAAGCAAAACTATAGGGTCGGAGCCCTTGGGGTTGGTGCCTCAGAATTGGAAGGATTGGTGTCCTTGGAGTTGGAGCTCCTAAATTCAAGTTTGGGGCCTTGACAAGATAGGGTTAGAGCCATAGAGGTTGGAGCCTCATCAAAGTCCAAGTTGGTGCTTGGAAAAATTCATCAGATATTGTATTCAATCTTTTTCTATGTTTAATAAAATCATTTCTTTGAATAAAATTGTAAAGAATCTAAACTGGTAATAATAACAATTGAAAATAAATACTGATTCACCCCCCTCTCAGTATTTCCAACAGAAGTTAGTGAAAAAATCATTCAAATACTCATGCAGGAAGAATAACTGATGATCTATAAAGATAAATCTAAACAAGAGCAGTGACACAAGGAAACAACATAAGACTTGAAAATACTTTCTTTTTTAATGGGGATTGAAGAAGCTGTTAGCTCCCTTTTGATCTATCCTCTATAAATTACTACTGTCCATCAGTCATATGTCATTGGCAGAAGAAATGTATGTTCTTGAACACCACTTGGCAAACTCCAACATGATCCGCTCTAATATTAGGCATTTCGGAAACTATTTTTCTCACGAGGTAATGCTTTATAGTGAAGATGAGTGAACTTTCGGTGCCACAATTTATATTGATGATTACTTAGCATGAATTAATGCATGGATAGGTCTTCCATTTATTTTATAAAGATCTTCAAATATTGATCCCAGAGTGAAGACGTGTAATAATGGTTATACATATTGACTTCATTGCCTGCAATGATATTAGTTATAATCCATCTTTGATTGTTGCAAAAGAGGTTCGTTTAGAAAATTATCATTCCATCTTTTGGAGAAGTCATGATTCTTACCTTTCTCATATAATGTGAGAGAGTCAAAATCCCCCTATCTTCAACATTCAATTTCTATGAGTTATTCTTTCATAACCTCCTATGCATTATACTTTTTTCAAGACAATACTTTCTTGCACACACATAAACAGAAGTAAAACTACTATTTACTTTTGCATACATCAACAAGTACCAAAACCACAACTATTAAACACATGCAACACCTTAATTACATTCTGCAAAATTACTATCATATCTTGGGTTCCTTGAAATCTTGGAAGAACGATAGCAGTAAATTTCAGAAGTAAAATTCAGCAATAAAATTCAACACTCAAATTCAACAGTAAAATTTCAGCGGTAAAATTTCAGCAGTAAGACTTTAGCAGTAAAATTTTAGCAGAATTGAACAAGTGATATTGCAGTGGAAAATGCGCTGCAAATAGAGTGGACAACGCTTGATATTCCAACAAAAAATGGAATGTACCAAAACCACAACTATTAAACACATGCAACAACTTAATTACATTATGCAAAATTACTATCATATCTTGGGTTCCTTGAAATCTTGGAAGAATGATAGCAGTAAAATTTCAGAAGTAAAATTCAGCAATAAAATTCAACACTCGAATTCAATAGTAAAATTTCAGCGGTAAAATTTCAGCAGTAAAATTTTAGCAGAATTGAACAAGTGATATTGCAGTGGAAAATGGGCTGCAAATAGAGTGGACAACGCTTGATATTCCAACAAAAAATGGACTGTAAATAGAGTCGATAGCAAGAGATATTTTAGCAAAAAATAAGCTGCAAATAGAGTGGACAATAAGAGATATTTTATCAGAAAATTGGCCACAAATGTAGCGGACAACCAGAGATATTTCAGCGAACAACAAAAAGAGAGCTGGAAATGGAGTGGACAACAAGATATTCCAACAAAAAGAGAGCTACAAATGGAGTGGACAACAAGAGATATTTCGACAGATAGAGAGCTGCAAATGGAGTTTGTCTTCACCAAAGCTTTGATACCATGTTGAAATTATGATGTTCTATGATGCAACAATCACTTATTACAAAACTTATTTATGCTGCAATATTAGATGAGCAATTGTGGACATGAACATAAATCAAATGCACAATAGAAGATAACCAAGAATATAATGAGACTCATAGAACTTAGGTCCAATGACGAGGGCAAAACCCATAAGGGGAAAACCCAACTAGATTCTTCGATTAGAAATCAATTGTTCAACAAAGATAAGAAAGTACAATGAGAGATCAAGAGAATGAATAAGTTCACCCAAATTTGAACAAGCTGTAGCATGAAGGCCTTCCCTTCAGCTGAATCAACACTGAAGCACTATATCAACCTTGGCTCACCAAGTTCTGCTCTTATTTTCCAAGTTTCTCTCTCACAATCTTCTTCAACTCTCTCCATCTCTTTCTCAAGTTTGAATTCTTCTTTCACAATGCACATGTAGTGACGTGAGAAAGAATGAAACATATATATAGGAGGAGCAACGAATCCATGCCATAAAGGAGGAGTAACTCGCATGCCAAGAGGAGTGTAACTCATGCCCATTTAGGAAATGTAACTCATGCCATTAAGGAGGTACACATGCCTTTGTAACTTATGCTTTTAAGAGAGAGTGTAACATATGCATTAAAGAGTGTGTAAGAGGAATCTTTTATGACATGCTTTTATTGAGTGTAAGAGAGTGTAAGAGGAATATTTTATGACAAGTTTTTATTGAGTGTAAGAGAGTGTAAGAGCATTAATGAGAGTGTAAGAGGAATATGCCATGCCAATAATGAGAGTGTAAGAGAACATTATTGAGAGCTATGATTGAGTGACTTGAGTTTCTTTTTAATAATAATATAATAGTCATAGTTTTAAAAACCGATCGACATGAATTGGAAACCGATCAAACCGGTCGGTTCATTAGGCAACCAGGTCGAACTGGGAAAACAATCCGGTTTAAGGGCCGCCTTCGCCAAAAAAATCACAAAAACCGGACCAAACCGACTGATTTATGATGGAATCGACTAGTTTATGGTCAAACCGGGCATTTCTGTCATAAACTGACCAGTTCATTGCCAAGGTCGCGACAGATAGTGACAAACCCACACAAAATCTTTTTGGAAGCTTCCTGGGTGTTTTGGAGGGAAATTAAGGGTTGTTTCCCTCCAAAAACACCCTCTCCAAGCCTTTAAAAGGAGGTCAACCCCCTCATTTGCATCACACATCTCATTTGGAGTTTTTGTGAGTTTGATTGAGAGCTTGGAGCCTGTTGAGTTTTTGTTGGAGTAGTCATTTTGGAGGCTTGGAGTTGAACTTGGAGCTATTTTGGAGATAGTTTGGAGCTGTGAGTAGAGTTGGCATCTTCAAGAGGAGGCTAAGGAAGCTAGTTTGCATTTCTAGGTAAGGATTTTCACTTGAAAAATTCCTCATTTCACTGTTGTCCATGTATTAATCTTTTTTATGTGTTCTATGCTATCGAATTTTGTAGGCTACAGAGGCATTTTTTTTCCTAATTTTTTTTTAGGTTTTCCATTTTTCTTAGTTGCAATTTTTTTTAAATGGCAGATTCCTTTGCAAATTTTAAGTATTTCAAGCCAACATGGCTCCAAAAGCCAATGACACTGCATGGGCCCATTGTGATGTGATTGATGGAAAAATGATATGCAAATTTTCCAATAAATATATTGGAGGTGGGGGTATTCTTAGATTGAAACAACACTTCGCTAGGATAAGAGGCCAAGTAAAGCCATGTGAAGCACCAAAGGAAATGTTAGGTCTTGTTAGGGCAAAGTACCTTGCCAAGTTTGAAAAGTTTGAGGAGAATAAGGCTAGGGATAAGGCCATCCAAGAAGAAATTTTAAGGAAGAGGGAATTATTACAAGCCATAAAGAGAGCGGGTATGATGATTATTAGATTCAAGACTCCTCTTCTATCCCTTCCACCAATAACCCCTTTCACTATGTTCCTCTTGCTCTTGGCCAACAATCTAAAGGAGCAAAGAGAACAAACGTCCAAAGTTATTTCTCATCCTCTGTCGCCATTGCCTCTACTAATCCACTTCTTCCCAGCCAAGTCGTAAACCCATTTTGGATGAACACTGGAAAAAACAATGCAATTTTTTTTTTATCAATACATTGCTAAATGGTGGTATGATGCAGATATCCCATTTAATGTTGCTTGCTCGCCTTACTACCAAGCTATGTGGGACTCTGTTATAGCTACAAGAATGGGCTTCAAAGGCTCTACTATACATGACTTGAGAGGAGCTCTTTTGCAAAAAGAGATTTCTTCCATTGATGAGTATTTGGCTGAGTATAGAGAGTCATGGCTCAAAACAGGTTGTTCCATCATGTCAGATGGAAATAACGCACTATCATTAATTTCTTTGTTTCTTGCCCTCAAGGAACCATGTTTTTGAGATCAATTGATGCATCTGATAAGGAGGATGCAACCCTTCTATTTGAGCTTTTGGATGAGATTATTCAGGAAATGGGAGAGCAAAATGTTGTGCAGGTTGTCATAGATAATGCCTCAAACTATGTTCTTGTTGGAAAGATGCTTGAGTCTAAATATAAGGCCATATTTTGGACTCCATGTTGCACATTGCATAGACCTCATGCTTGAAGACATATGCAAAGTGGAGTGGGTAAAAAACACTATAGATCATGCTAAGTGCCTTACAAAATACATCTACAACCACTCATGGGTATTGAGCCTAATGAGGAAAAACACTGGGGGCAAAGAGCTTGTTAGGCTTGCAATTACGAGATTTGCAACTCACTTCCTCATGTTGCAATGTCTCAATTCTCAACAAAAAAACCTGTAGAAAATGTTTTCTTCTGATGATTGGACTGAATCTCGGTGGGCTCGTAGACAAGATGGCAAAGACACCAAAAAGAAAGTTTTTGACAATTATTTTTGGAAAAGGTCTGCAGAGCTTGTGAAAATTACCGAGCCCCTTGTTAAGGTGCTAAGGATGGTGGATGGGGAAAAATTGGCCATGGGCTACATTTATGAGGCTATGGATCAGGCAAAGGAGCAGATACAGGAAGCTTACAAGGATAAGTTAGCTAAATATGGGCGTATATGGGAGATCATTGATAACAGATGGAACAATCAACTCCATCGTCCTATACATGCAACTAGGTATTTTTTGAACCCAAAGTATCATTATAAAGCTTGGCTAGGAGATCTGCAGGTTGGGGAGGTCAGAGATGGATTGATTGATTGCTTGGAGCGCATGGTCCCTAACCATGCAGACCAGTTGGAAATAAAAAAACCAGTGTTGACAATATCGCCGAGGAAATATCGCGATATTTTGTGACTTGTCTCCCCAAAAATATCACGATATTTCTAAAATATCGGCGTTATCTCGGGAAAATATCGCGCTACGATTGAAAATATCGCCTGGGCACAGCGAAAAATTGCCGCCACTGCTAGAAAAGGTCGATTTTGTTTTTTTTTCATTCATTTTCATTTTTGATTTGCTGGAGAAGGAAAGGGAGAGTTATGTGCTTGCTGCCAAGGAGGATTTGAGTGTTGAATAGCCATTATCGCCACCAACAACGAAGATTTTGTTGATTTAAGATTGAAGAACAGTGATACAATTTCATTTCTTCCATTAATAGGCATGTTCAAATAAACCCCTATGTTAATGAATTTTTTGTTAGCTTTAGGATTATTCTTGCTTGCCTATTTGCCTACAAACATATTTTTTTTTTTAGCTTTGCTTCCATTTGCTATGATTTTCATGCCCATGAGCAAATGCAAGGGTTTTCTCCATATTTGGATAGCAAACTCCATTTTTTTTGAACTTTCAAATGCACCCTCTTATTGTCATTTATGGTTTTTCATTGAATTCACATTGTAGATAATGTAGCAAAAAAATTATTTTGTAAAATGAGGTGGTTATTACTTATTAATTCCATTTTTTTTTTGGTGCCCTAGGTTTGAGTTAGCTCACTACAAAATTCAAATATGCCAAAAGCCTTGGACCCATTTTAGGAGTATGGGGAGCCTAATGGTGGGACAAATCGGGCATATCTTACATGCAAATTGTGTGGGACCAGGATGACAGGAGGGGTTACACGATTGAAATACCATCTGGCTAGACTCACTGGACATGATGTTGGGATTTGTACAGTTTCTAGTCCGAAGCTTATACAAAAAGCTCTTGAGGCAATTGATGAAAAAGACAGAAAGAAGGAAGAGACAAAGATAAAAGGCTGAATGTGCAGGTAGATCTTTCGGGATATCTTCTCCTGATTTTGATGCTGAGGGTAGTGGGAGGGGCTCCACAACATCACGTGCTATTGCTAGTGCGAGGTCATCATTTTTTGTTCCACGAATAGGACATGGATCACAACCTGGCATAAAATCACTTGTTAAAAAAAAGGAGAAGCAAGAAGCAGATAGAGTCATGGGGAGGTGTCTTTTCTAGAGCGACTTACCTTTTAGCATCACCAAAACCAATCCATTTTGGCAGTCAATGTGTGAAGCTATTGTTTTTGTGGGCCCAGGGTACAAAAGTGCTAGATATGAGGAGTTGCAGGGGCCAATTCTTCAAGCAGAAAATAAGGACATCAACTCTAGATTGGCGGAGTTGAAAAAAACATGGGAAGTTACTGGATGCACAATGATGTCTGATGGTTGGACAGATAGGAAGGATAGGACCCTTCTAAATTTCTTGGTACATTGTCCTAAAGGTACTATGTTTATTAAATCAGTGGATGCATCAGAACATATCCAAGATGCAGCAACGATATGTGAGTTGTTAGATGGGTTCATTCGGGAGATTGATGTGTAGAATGTGGTGCAAGTCATAACAGACAATGCAGCTAATTATGTGTCTGCCGGCAATATGCTTATGGAGAGGCATTGCACATTGTTTTGGATTTCGTGTGCAACACATTGTCTTGATTTGTTGCTTGAGGATATGGGAAAATCTCGTTCATCAAGGAGGCAGTTGATATGGCTAGGAGCGTCCCCAAGTCTATTTATAACCATGATTTTGTTCTTAGCCTCATGAGGAAGCTCACTAGAAACAAGGAGTTGCGGCGTCCTGCGATCACACGTTTTGTCACAAAATTTATTACTCTTCAGTCTTTGCTTCGATGTCAGTTTGAGTTGAAGCAAATGTTCGTGTCTGATGATTAGCGTAATTGTAGATGCAACAGGAGACAGGACGGGAAAGCCATTGCAAAAATGGTGTACTCTGAGACGTTTTGGCGTGGAGTAGAAGAAGCATGCTCAACTAGTGAACTTATAGTAATGGTTTTAGATTGGTAGATGGGGAGAAGCCTGCAATGGCTTATTTGTATAAGGCCATGGATAGGGCCAAAGAGGCCATTCGTTCTTTTTATGCAGACAAGGGTTCTACTGGCCTTGATAGGCATATGATGTTATGGGATGTGATTGATAGTCGGTGGACAGGAATGCTTCATCGACCCATTCATGCAGCAACACTCTTCCTCAACCCTGCATTTTCATACAAATGTGGCTTTGATTTTGATGGCGAGGTGATGGAAGGGCTCCATTCCTGTATTCATAGGATGGTACCTGATCTTGAGCCTCGTAGCAAAATCAATCGCGAGATACAATTTTATCAGGATTGTGTTGGCCTATTTGGATTTGATGATGCTATTAGTTAAAGGACCCTCTTCATGCCACGTAAGTGACAAGTCATCACTCATTAGAAATTAGAATTTTCAATTTAGAATTTCCTTACTTATAATTCTATTTTTTAAAAATTCACTTATGTAACTTTTATTTGAAAGTTTAATTATGTTTTAAGTTTTTGAATTTTTTATTTCTTTATTTTTTTGTAGATCTTTGGTGGCGAAGCTATGGTGCAAGGGCACCAAATTTGCAGAAATTGGCCATAAGAATCTTGAGTCAAACATGTAGCTCTTCAGGGTGTGAGTGCAATTGGAGTGTATTTGAGAAAATACACACAAAAAAGCGCAACAGGGATAACTTTGAGCTCCAGCCTTCAGTTGAGAAATTACACTTATTGTAATTTTTAATTTTTAATTTATGACCTTCAAGTGTCAAGAGTCAAGACTCATTAGTTTTTTTGACACTCTTATAGGTTGGAGTTCGCACACCTCAATGATTTAGTGCATGTGCATTACAACATCTGACTTTGAGTGAGGCAAATAAAAGCACCCATGAATCCAGATGCCATTTCCTTAGACAATATGGATGTATTGTCTCAGTGGATAGTGGAGTTTGAGGAGCCCATCTTGGAGGAATCACCTTCATGGTTAGAGCTAGATGATCCATTAGAACAGGGGAAGCAAGAGGATGAGGACTCGGAGTAGGAGCAACACTCAGAGGAGCAAGAGGAGGAGGAGGAGGACACTGTGGGAGCATCAGCATCAACACCATCTGCTATAGATATAGGAGAGCACAGCTCCATACCTAGCACTTATTATTTGACATTAGGTGCAGAGGCAAGGCCAGGGCCTTCTACTACTAAGGGCAGGCCTGGCAAACAGCCCATCATGTTTTCCCGTAAAAGGGGGAGAGGGCAGTGATTTCAGATAGATAGCTGCTAGTTTTATTTGTTTTGCTACATATAACTCATGATGATAAGATACTTTTATATATGTGATGTTATTTTGTATTGGTTCTCCACATTTGAGTCCTTGAATGGACAATTATCAGGGATCAGCAAGATTTGGTATCGCCTTTGATGTATCATTTCTATTTGACATCATATATATTAGTGCTTTCTTCATATTTATGTGCCAATGTCTTTATTTCATGTTGTTATTGCTTTATATGTTTAAAAATCTGAAAAAAATGAATATATTATGCATTTTTTATGCTTGCCGATATTTGCCGATATTTTCGCCGGTATTGCTGACAAGATGTTTTCTGGACCTTCGCCGATATTTTGTCGATACCGATATTTTCAACACTGAAGAAAACAACTTACTCTTTTCAGCATGGCAGTTGGTACCTTTGGCAAAAACTTGGTAAAGATGGCAAGAGATGTGGATCAACCAGGTAAGCAATTCCAATTTGTTTTTCTTTTCAAGTTAAATTGTTTACAAATTTACAATTCAAATTATCTATAAATACTTGTAATTTGTAAATAAGTAATGAAAAGAACTAAGGTACTAAGTAATGTCTTTTTCTTTGCAACGCATTGGTGTAATTTGTAAATAATTAATGAAATGAACTAAGTTACTAAATAATGTCTTTTTCTTTGCAACACATTGATGGGAGTCATTTGGCGGCCAATGTCCTCAATTGCGAAAGTTTGCAATTAGGAGTTCTCAACCAAATTTGCAGTGCTCCAAGTTGTGAGTGTAATTGATATGTTTTTGAGCGCATACACACGAAGAAGAGAAATCGTTTGGGACAAAAACGGTTAAATGATCTTGTCTTTGTGCAGTACAACCTTCGACTAAGGCGCAACCAAATGATGAACACAAGACCTGATCTAGATCAAATGATGAACACAAGACCTGATCTAGATCCCATTGTGTTGGAAGATGTTGATCCAACATCAGAAAGGGTGGAAGAGAATAAAGATCCTGAGTTTGATGCTAATTTTGATATTGACATGGTGTTAGGGGGGGATGAAGCATCAGAACCAGGATTAGTAGCCGCATAAAGCAAAGACAAACAACTAATGGAAGGCACTAGTCGTGCAACTCGACCAACTTGTGCTTCCATTAGGTCCGCTTCTATTGTTATTGGTGGCAGTGTTATTACTAAGGTTGCAGATGAGGCTGAGGCATCCTCAAACACTGATCCAGATGATGTCTATGTAGCTCCTGTTGATGGTCCCGTGTCTAGTAGTGGTGATGAATTTGATGATTGATCATGTGTAGACTTGTAGTAGGCCAATGGCCCCATAGCTTGTAGTATTGTTTTTGGACTTTATAGGCCATTTAGAGCCTCATTGCTTATGTATCTTGTCAATAATATGTATCGCACTCGGTGCCATTTTGATATATTCACCTTTACATGGTATATAGATGAGCAAATTTTGTATATTTTTTCTTTGTTGTCTTGGATCATGGATTTAAATCTTAAAACTAGTTTTTTTTCATTAAAAAATAATTATTTAATGTATTTTTTTAAAAACCGTTTCATTGAGATCTGACCAGTCTCGGTTTGACCAGTTCCGATTTGAAACCTAGTTTATTAGGTTGACTGGTCTAGTAACTGGTTTCGGTTTTTAAAACTATGATAATAGTATCATAAGCGTAATAATAATAATATTAATGATAATTTTGATGATTAAGTTGAAATTGAACTATTAGGATTGATTGATGATCGGAAGGGATTTTCCATCAACAATACTTTATTACCAATTGATGTAAGGCGATTTGCTGGTTTTGGAAAGTCATACTCGAGACTTTCTAATTTTAGACTTTCTATTTTTAGAAATTCATCCCAGAGCTGCCAAATTTTCAACAAATCCAACTCTTTCCTGATCTCCCTTAAACAAATCCTCTGCCCACTTGGCTGGAACTCTCCCTATACTGGGAGTCACTGACTGAGTGGTTGCCTCCACTCACTCTGGGCTATGCTCGTCATCATCTTGCTGGTTGGCCCAACTGCCAATTAGCTTAGACGCAAATTGAGACACTGACTAAGGCTCCATCTTGAGTAGCTTCTTCTTAGGTACTCTAATATGCTCTTGCTCTAAGGATTCCCTCTGAGTTCTGCTCTCCTCAACCATCACTTCTCTACTTTGAGCTCTCCTTGCCTTGTTGCTCAAGGTTGCACCTGTCTATACTTGGAACTTGTAAAGATTCTTCATCCTCACACCTATCCGCTTCTTACATTCAGAAGCTAAGTGTTAGAGGTATGCCTTATCTCTGCTGAAGATGACATCATAATCCTTATACTCAAGGGTAGCTACTGAAACAAGATTTTAATTTAATCCTGGAACATAGAGGACATCTCTAAGATGAAGAGGATAACTTGACTCCTTTTGAAAACTGACAGTACCAATTTCTTTAGCCGCATACATGCCATCATCTCTTAGCTCAATCTAAAATTGCATGTCCTTCTCCTTTAGGGGGTCGAAAATCTTCTTGTTCTCTGTCATGTGGAAGCATGCTCCTGAATCAATATACCATACATTGCTGTCTGCTAAGCTTGCCATGCAAACAATCAATGAGAAATATTTCTCAAACTGGGCAAAAAATGCATCTACCTCCGCTGTGTTGAGAAATCAATGCTAGTAGAGTTAGGGTTAGATTTCTCTTTCTTGATAATTACTTGTGAATTATGTTGGCTTTTTTTACTTCTTTGTTATATTACATTTCATGAAGCAATTACCAATTTATGTGTGTATGAAGATCACAAAAACACAAGACACAAGATGTAGGCACTCTGCCAGTGCAAAACCCCTATCTAGGGGAAAAAACTAGTCAAAATCTCTTCCTTCAATAGTTTTCTTGAGACTCTTCAACCTAGACACAGACCTCCTTCCACCACCAAGTCAGCCTCCTCTTCTAGCAGCTTCGACCTTGAAGCAGCAGCACTTAGACCCAACAAATGGCAGCAACAACAACTTTGACTTGACAAGAAAAACTTCGATCTCCTAAAGGAATCCAAATGAGAGAGAGATAGATAGCCCAAAATTTTGATTTTCTCTTTTCCTTCCTCTTTCTCCAACTTTGCACTTCTTTTATTCTCCTTTCCTTCATCTCACTTTTCCAGCGCTTTATTCTGGATATTGAACTTGTGTGTGAGTGAGGGAATGCTCCAAATGAATTCGACCTGCTTGTATATATAGGCTTGAGGTGAGGTCGAATTGCTTTGTTTAAGACCGACTTGGTGTGGAGGTGTCAAATGCCTAATTTGACTCAATAATAAATCTTTTTACATCATTCAAAATCCCAAGAAGGGGCTCATAAATGTACAATGACTCTAATGATTCAATAATAAATATAAATCCTAGGAGTCCATAATGGGGACTTTCACTTATAAAGGATGACCCAAACATGAAACCCATGCTTTAATAAGTCATTGTAATAATAATAAAAATCTCTTTTTCATTCTTTTTACAAGTACATTACATAATGACTCAAATACATATATGAAGACCGAACCTAGTTACATTCTTCAACACTCCCTCTTAACTAGGGAGGTATTCATAATAACATATACAGGTACAAGAAAGATCTCAAAACGTATTAACTATGAAGAGTTTAGGCACCGCAATGCCATGGACTAGATCCCTGACCAGGGCAATCTATCCAAGGTGCTCCAACAGTTTAGGCACTCATGATGCCATGGACTAGATTCTTGACCAGGGCAATCTATCCGGGTGGGACTAAGATGGACTGAAGCTTTCAGCCTCTGTAGGTACCATCATGCTTACTTGCTAACCATCAACCTAGGGATCCAGGTGCGTATCCGAGGTCAACGCTCCATGAACAACACCACCCTCCCTACTTTGGGATCCAGACATCAACACATAGTGTTGGCCAGATGTCCTCCCAGGCAATGTGTCTCACACACAAAGCCTCAACAAATCTCTTCCAAACTTTTATCATCATCAACAAGATTAGCAATATCAACTAAACCAAACATGCTTCTAAGATATTCAAACTTCTTATTAGGAAGAGACTTTGTTGGTATATCAACTACTTGATCGTCTGTCCGGACATACTATAGCTTCACGATCCCATCCTGCACTAAGTTCCTAATGTAGTGGAACTTATTGTTGATATGTTTCGCCCTAGAATGAAACATGAGATCTTCAAACATCTTGATGCAGCTTTGATTATCACAGTTTATCACAGTAGGGTCTAGAGGCTTCTCGAACAAACCTGACAAAAGCTTCCTCAACCATACAACCTCCTTTCCTACTTCACATGCAACCACATACTCTACTTGAGCACTACTCAAAGCAACAAGATATTGCTTTCTACTAATCCATGAGATCATGGTAGGTCCCAAACTAAAGCATCCACCTGTAGTGCTTCTTCCATTGGTCTCATTGCCACCCCAATCAGAATCTGTGAAGCCATTTAGCTTGACTTCCTTGCTATCGTACTTTAGGCAGTGTTGTACAGTGCCACGAAGATATCTCAATATATGCTTGGCAACTATCTAGTGATCATGATGAGGCTCCAACTAAAACTGACTAAGAATATTCACAACAAAGAATATATCCGGCCTAGTATTTACTAGATACTTTAGAGAACCCACCAACTGACGTTAGGAGGTAGGATCTACAAGACTTGAGTCAGAGCTCCTCAACTTCTTGAGATTGGTGATCATAGGAGTAGTCATGGGCTTGGAATGCTCCTCAACTTCTTGAGATTGGTGATCATAGGAGTAGTCATAGGCTTGGAATCAATCATCCCAAATTTCTGCAACAACTTGATGATATACTTTCCTCGCCCCAAATATATTTCCCCAAGGTTCTACCATACTTCCAGACCTAGGTAATAGTGTATTAGTCCTAGATCCTTCATCTCAAATTCCGCTGCCAGCATCTTCTTGCATTCTTGTATCCTTCGCTCCACACCTGTAATGAATAGATCATCCACATATAGTAGAATAATGAATTTCTCATTATCCACAACCTTGATGTAGAGATTTGGATCAACAATACTCTTCACAAACCCAATTCTTAGAAGGTATGCATCCATTCTTGCATACCATGCCCTTGGAGCTTGCTTTAAACCATATAGGGCCTTCTCGAGTCTACATACATGAGAGTCTTTGCTACTTACTTCAAAGCCTTCGGGTTGTTTAATGTATACTTTCTCATCGATGGTCCCATTCAGAAATGTTGTCTTTACGTCCATTTGATGGATATTCCATCCCATTGTAGCAGCCAATGAAACCAAAGATCTAATGGTAGCATATTTTGCAGTGGGTGCAAAGGTTTCCTCATAATCTATGCCTTCCTCTTTGTATTTGTTTATACTTCCATCAACAACGTGCTTAATCTTATAGATCCATTTGGAGGTGACAACTGATTTATCACTAGGTCTAGGAATGATTTCCCAAACCCCATTCTTCATGATGGATTGATATTCTTCTTGCATTTCCTTCTTCCATACTTCTTGATGAGAAGCTTCTTCAAATGTAGATGGTTCAACTTCAATCAATTTTGTCATATGTGTAGCATATCCAGAATATCTTTTCGGCCTTTTATTTTCTCTAAATGTCCATTTTGTATAGCTCCATGTCCTTCAACATCTTCAAGAGTAGCTTTTAACCAATTTGGCCTCTTCCTTGTGTTCGGTATGATCACAGGTTGAATACGCTCACTTGGTCCTTCTTCTTCTCCTTGAATTGTAGATTGATTGTCATGTTGTACTTCCTCTTCTTTGAATATTGGTACATCTTTGTCATCAGAATCAATAGGAATGTCCTTGGATCTTTTGTAGGCATGATTTTCATCAAATATAACGTCCATGCTTACTTCAATATGTCCTCCTTGCTTGATGTAGATTCTATATGCCTTTGAGGAGAGACTATAGCCAATGAAGATCCCTTTGATACTTGCAGAATCTAACTTCTTTCGTTTGTCCTTCAGAATGTGGATATAGGCAGGACTCCCAAAGATTCAGAGATGGTCCACACTTGGTTTCTTCCCTGAGAATGCTTCCTCAGGTGTCATATTCTCAAGAATCCTATGAGGACTTTTATTTTGAATGTATACGGCTGTCATTGCTGCTTTTCCCCATAGAAATTTTGGTATGTTTTTATCAAGGAGCATTGTTTGTATACCTTCTTCAATTGTCCTATTCTTTCCTTCGACCACTCCATTTTATTCGGGATAGTAGGGAATAATGAGCTCCCTCTTAATTTCTGCTTTTTTACAATATGCAATCAATTCTTTAGAAGTGTATTCCCCACCATTGTCAAATCTCAAAGTCTTTATTTTCTTTCGGTTAGGGTTTCCACTTCAGAGCTGAATTCCTTGAATTTCTCAAATACTTCATCCTTTTTCTTGAGAAGCTAGAGCCTTGTCTTTCTAGAGTGATCTTCAATGAATGTTACATAGTAAAGATGACCTCCAAGTGATTTATCAGACATAGGCCCTCACACATCATAATGAATGAGGTCTAATATTTCTTTAGACGTTGTTTCACTATTTGTAAATGGTTTTCTTGTATGTTTACCAAAAGAACATCCCTTGCAAACTCCTTCACGATCTTCTTTGATATTGGGGATGCCATGAACCAGTTGATTTAGAGTGGGAATGACCTTGTAGTGTAGATGACCATATCTTCTATGCCATAGCTCAATGGGATTGATTTCCATATGAACTAGAGCTTGAGGAGGTGGTGTAATGAATCTATATAAGCTTCCTTCACGAACTCCAATAACCCTAGCTTTGTCAATACTTGAATCTTTTCGCCAAACCAAAACCTTTCCATCAACAAAAACAACTCTATCTCCTTTATCTTCTAAGCATGAAATTGAAAGCAAATTCTTTTTCAAACCTGGAACATATAGTATATTGTTGAGATGTAGTTTAGCTCCATTCTCCAGCTTCAACGATGTTGATCCGAGGCCTCTAACAACATAGCTTTTGTTGTCTCCCAATTCCACTGCACGAGAAGATGGTTCCTTTGAGAGAGTGTGAAGTTGTTTATTTTCCCTTGTCATATGCCTTGATTATCCACTGTCAATAATCCATGCATTGTCAACATTAAGTGAACTTGTAAGTGCAGCCAAGAACCCTTGACTTTTGACCTTGTTGAATAAGTAGTAGAAGATCTTCTTGATCCAACTTCCTACAATATTGAATCCCATTCTTATCATAGAGGGAGTAATCGTTTCCTTCAAGCCAACGAAGTGATCTTCAATCTTTCTTGACCTTAGCTCTGAAACCATGTTGAGAAATCAATGCTAGTAGAGTTAGGGTTAGATTCTCTTTCTTGATAATTACTTGTGAACTATGTTCGCTTCTTTTACTTCTTTGTTATATTATCTTTCATCAAGCAATTACCAAATTATGTGTGTATGAAGATCACAAAAACACATGACACAAGATGTAGGCACTCTGTCAGGGCAAAACCCAGTCAAAAGCTCTTCCTCCAATAGTTTTCTTGAGACTCTTCAACCTAGACATAGACCTCCTTCCATCACCAAGTCAACCTCCTCTTCCAGCAGCTTTGACCTAGCACTTCGACCTTGAAGCAACATCATTTCGACCCAGCGAATGGCAGTGACAACAGCAGCAACAACTTTGACTTGACAAGAAAAACTTCGATCTCCTAGAGGAATCCAAAAGAGAGAGAGATAGATAGCCCAAAATTTTGATTTTCTCTTTTCCTTCCTCTTTCTCTAACTTTGCACTTCTTTTAGCCTCCTTTCCTTCATCACACTTTTCTAGCTCTTTATTCGGGATATCGAACTTGTGTGTGAGTGAGGGAATGCTCCAAATGAATTCGATCTGCTTGTATATATAGGCTTGAGGTGAGGTCAAATTCCCTGTTTGAGGCCGACTTGGTGTGGAGGTGTCAAATGCCTAATTTGACTCAATAATATATCTTTTTACATGATTCAAAAGCCCAAGAAGGGTCTCATAAAATGTACAATGACTCTAATGACTCGATATAAATCCTAGGAGTCCACAATGGGGACTTTGACTAATAAAATATGACTCAAGCATGAAACCCATGCTTTAATAAGTCATTGTAATTATAATAAAAATTTCTTTAGTACATTACATAATGACTCAAATACATTTATGAAGACCGAACCTAGTTACATTATTTAACATGCTAATTCAACTACACGATCCTTATTGATCTCCTTCTTCCGCTTAGGACACTTAGTGGCATAGTGTCCAAACTCATGGTAATGGAAGCACTTGATCTTGCTTAGATCTTTATTCTTTCACTTCTGACTGGACTCGGCCACTCCTTGGCCCTCCTTGCCCTTGGCCTTACCTTTGTCTGCCAAGGCAAAGTTCTCCTCGTCCTCTATCTTCATCAATCTACCATCTCTAGTCCCTCTCAGGATCTTCTCTTGAACATAGTCAATCCAAAATCTTTCCCAATTGGAAAAATTCTCTCCTACTAACAACATCCTGGAATCCCTGCCAAGACTTGTGAAGTCCAAGTAAGGCAAAACTCACAAGATAATGATTAGATACAATCACGCCCACACCACCCAGTTCATCTCGTACTTGAGTGAGCCTTAGCAAATATGTGATGATGGGCTCATCCCTGATCAACCAGATACTCCTCAGCTTCTCCTTAAGAGCAAGCTTCCTGGTATCACTAGTATGATATAGTTCTAAAATAGTTTTGAACATCTCAGAAGCTGTCTTCTTTTTATGGATATGAGGAACTAAATGATCTCTGACCCCTTCTAGAATAATCCTCCTTGCCTTGATTCTTAATATGCTGGGTCAACTGTTGGGGATATTGTGCCTGCTTCACAAATTATCCGACCTCGTTATCCTCCAAAATGATCATGATCCTCCCTTTCCATGGAGCGAAGTTAGAGGCTCCCTCTAAACAGTTGTCTGTTCTCAACCCTTGGAACCACATTCTGCCTACTTAGAGAGCTCTCTAACACCTGCCCACTAACAGTCTTGTAGTCCTTCACAGGAGGCTGTACTTTAGGGCACAATGAGGCAACTTCTAACAACACTTTGACTGATACTTAAGCTGGCCACCAACCTGTCCAAAAGACTTCACCACTTAGCAATGCATCAACATGGAAGAAAAACAAATGTACCTCAAAAAGATGACTTCTTTCTGCCCTTCTTAGGTCACGGTTCTGTGGCTGATCTCTGAAATTTTCTGACCCTGGTCAGGACACCTGTCCACGATGCACTTGTCCTCCAAATCAGCCTCTGAACCTCTCTCAAATCTGCACTGTCCCTTCTTCTAACCAACCCAACTCCTGCGCAGCCTTATGAGATTACTCAACCCCGGTTTCAGCTCCCTCTTAGACCTTATGACTCTCCCAAACCAGAGCTACAGGAGCTCGGCCTCCTTCCCAAATGACAATCACTGCGGCCTAGTTAGCACAGAAATACACCAAAAAAAATTGCATAGAACAACCCAAAATTTGTCCTCAACCACTCAACTAGCTTTCTCCTCAACTCGGCCTGAACTTGTCACAAAAAGAGACAATAGAATCTTCTTCTACACTTTGGCCAGACTCCTAGAGGCTGCATCTCAAACACAAAGGTCTTCTCCTTAGATGTTTGCACTCAATCTGTGCTGGTATTTATTCTTTTCCCTGATCTGGTACCATGTAGAAATTCTGGAGCTGCTTGATGAAATTGGGTTTGATTCACCAAGACCCATAATTTTGCTGCCATTTTTTTTTTGCAATGGAATAAAACACAGAGATAAAGACACAATCACGTAAAATGATAACACAATATTTTCTAGGGAACCCAACTGGGAAAACCCTCTGCTAGTTGTAGAATTTTATTGAGAGAAAATAGAGCAATCTGATCTCTTTTACAAGGCAATTGTTTCAACAGAGAATGCAACTTTTCTCACTGCTTGGACTAAGCTAGAAATCTCTGTGCAAGACTTGAGCTTCTGCTCCCTATTTCATTGTGCAATCTGTGCTCTTATCTCATTGGAAATCTCCTATTTCCTAGTGCTGAGCAGACCCCTATTATTTAGGAATTCTTCCTAAATCCTAGTGCACTTCTACAAGGAAATTATCTGCCTCAAATCTCTGTCTAGGTTGCTCCTAGATACTCTCTTCCCATAACAAGCTCTCACATACACAACCTGTGCATACAAGAATGGATTACAAGGGTGCCTTCGTCCTCCTTATAAGCATTTCGATCATGCTAAATATGGAAAGTTAATATTGGAACTTGGACTTGTGATTGAATTGTTAACTGAGTCAAATTGACTCTTCTAACTTGTCCTGCCTCAATTAGAAACCAAAGCCCACTTACTCGTCCTTGCCAAAAAATAACTCGCACTTGGAGACAATCAAGACTGAGCCTCCAACTCCTATGCATGAGTTAACTGTTCCATGACTCGTCCTGATGTCTAGGAACTTGTGCATGCTGAAGGAAGACTGTTTGTGGTCATCTTGACTAAAGCACTAGTCAAGAAGACCTTCACTCACTACTTTTCAACACAGGAAATAAGCGAGGAACAACCATATGGCATCATCTCAACTCCCTATCAAAGAATTGTATCCTAGATAGGATTAGGTAGATGGAGCCACCACTTGGTTTTTTGGGTGAGACTTGCTGCCTCAAAATCTAGCACGCCTTTTGAGATGCCTCACAAGGCAAGAACTAGACTAAGATACAACAATGAGGTGGTTGCCACTGTCACCTTAGCACTCCACCTCTTGTTCTTTAGAGGAGTTTGACCTCACGGGAGACTTCTCAATACATATTACCTAAAAAAAGTAATCTAAGTCAATAGGTTCAAGGTGATGTAAGAGAAAGGCCTAGTCAAGGTATTTCTTACTTGGATTAGGGCACAGTTCTTTATGCTAAGGAACAATATACCATGAAACAGGCCTTGAAAAGAATACTTGAGACCTAGGGTTTCAAGATATGATTCAATAAGGGAGCATCTAGGCATCCACGTATAAGAAAAGGTTTACTCTAAGGGAATGATCAACAATATGGAATGGTAAACCTTCATCAAGCCCTAAGTTGAAGCCGATTTGAAAAACTAGGGTTTTACGAGGCCCTTAATTGCTTAGGGTTGATGACGTCAACCCTGGTGAGGCAATTTTCACCAAGGAAAATATTAGATTTTGAGTTAAGGTCAAACGAATTGAAAAGGTGCCAAACTAGCTTGTTCTTTAAAGGAGTTTGATCTCATGGGAGGCTTCCCAGTACATATTACCTAAAATGTCAATAGGTTCAAGGTGATGTAACAAAAAGGCTTAGTGAAGGTATTTCTTACTTGGATTAGGGCACAATTATTTATGCTAAGGAACACTATACCATGAAACAGGCCTTGAAAAGAATACTTGAGCCCTAGGGTTTCAAGATATGATTCAATAAGGGAGCATCTAGGCATACATGTATAAGAAAAGGTTTACTTTAAGGGATTGGTCAACAATATGGAATGGTAAACCTTCATCAAGCCCTAAGTTGAAGCCCATTTGCAAAACTAGGGTTTTACGAGGCCCTTAATTGCTTAGGGTTGATGATGTCAACCCTGGTGAGGCAATTTTCACCAAGGAAAATATTAGATTTTGAGTTAAGGTCAAAAAAATTGAAAAGGTGCCAAACTAGCGGCAACATTGAACACATTTCATGATTTTGATCATCAAAGGGGGCCTTAGTGCCTTTTTCCTACTTGGTTGATGGAGTCTTAGGAACTTAAACCATAGAGATATCAAGTTTTTGTATGGTGTAAGGGGGAAAACCCTAGTTTTCACTTCCTAACCCTTGCTATCTTTTTATGAGGGCAGAAATTAACTAGAAAAATGCTCACTAGGATGTTTTCTAGGGAGCTCAAGGATAATAGATTAAACACACAATAATTTGCTAAGAAAACCGAATAAGCATTTGTTGCATTAAGACAAGGAACAAATAGGAACCCTAGCAATATTTTATTACACGTAAAAACATAAAAAATATGCAGTAACTCACAATTATCCAAGAACATGCCTTCTTTCAATCCCAAACAGATGTCTCCAACAAAAAAACTAGTCTCCAATAGCAAAAATCCACATAAGATCACATCTCAAGCAACGAGGTACAAATAGGCTAAGTTGAGCTCTTCTAGAGAGGCCGAAATCCACAAGTATGATGCTGACAAATGAAAAGAGCGGATCCTCTTTTTATATGAGTTCTATCAGCTCTAATAATCCACTAAGAGCCCCTAAAATGAGTTTAATTTGAGTAGACACAGTAAAATGGGTTACAAGCCAGCCCACTAGCTCAACCAATAAAATATGCCAATAAATTCCCACACATGTGAGTTGTAAGCCCTTTTAGGGCTCAAAATGCTCTAAAGGTGCATTGCAAGGGCAAATTGAGTCTCCAAGCGTCATGATCAACCATCAATTTGAGGAATAGACCTCAAATCAAGCCTCAAAGCATCTCCATGTGTTCAAAAGCCAGTGCTATGTGCCCTGTGTCATTTCTATGGGTGCCATGTAGACAACATGGTGTACTTTCTCTCTAGTGTTAGGGATCCATCAAGTACAACAAGCCCTCAATCATCTTAAGGGATAATCATCCTCATTTGGGCTCTAGATCAAGGCATGCCCATCAAGTAGTGTCAAGGCTAACTTGGGGGCATGTTAGGTCCACTGGTGCATCATCAGGAATCCTCAATGCTAAGTAAGAGAAGCTCAACATTTTGGCATCTGAGGGTGCTTTGCGGTGTCCATCAATTGCCAAGATCATCGAAGTACCCAGTGCTTTGTTGAATAAGGGCAACGCTGCATTTGCAAGGTCATCATGCTCTCGAGAAGTGTAGTTTGGTTTGGGCATCATGTGGAGTAGGAGTGGAAAGTAGTGTCAAGGCCAACTTGGGGGCATGCTAGGTCCACCGGTGCATCATGAGGAATCCTCAATGCTAAGTAAGAGAAGCTCAACATTCTGGCATCTGAGGGTGCTTTGGGGTGTCCATCAATTGCCAAGATCATCGAAGTACCCAATGCTTTGCTGAATAAGGGCAATGCTGCATTTGCAAGGTCATCATGCTCTCAAGAAGTGTAGTTTGGTTTGGGCATCATGTGGAGTAGGAGTGGAATAGGGTGCACTCCAGGCCTCAACTGCTCAAAACCACTTGGAAAAGCCTTCTCAAACTAGAGTGAAAGCAACCATTTATTAGAGACTATAACCATAGATGCATCTATGTGGACCATACTTAATTGTTAAGGGCATAATATGTTAGGATATTCCGACACATAGGAAATAGTTAAGTACAACTTGGTCTAGTATAGAGTTAGGTAAAGTGTGTTTCTTTACCGTTGTACATTTTGTAACTTACAATCCGACGGTCACGATATGTAGTGATCCGACGGTTCATTCTCTCCTCGGTATTACCGACACTTGATCCGTGGCTTGACACCCGATTGGTCCATGAATTCTATTTAAAGCGCATGGAGGGTCATTTGTAGGGTAATTCGTGCATGAGAGAAACATATGTAAATTTTCATTCTTTTATTAATAAATTGCCTGAAGTGGCCGCGTTGGCTCAGGCCGTGGACTGTTTCCCTCTTTGAGGGTTTTAACCACGTCAAAATACTGGTGTATTGATCTGCGATCTGGTTGTGAGCGGTGTCCTTTTGGTGTTCTGTCTGAAGAACTTACCCTGTAGATTCCTACATGGTATCAGAGCTATTTGAGGGCCGCGTCCGTTGGTGATCCAAATCTGAAGCCGGTAGAACTGCATCCGACTGCCGTTTCCTAGATCTGCTGTTTCTGACTGCTTTCGGGCCGAGAGGACTACTCTGTTGTGTTGGGAGCATCTGTTCCAGTGAGGAACCCCTTTCGTTTCACGCGAAAAGGTTTCCGGTAGCCCTAGCTGCGTCATTTTTAAGATCTGGAGGTATAAAGTGTTTATTTGCAGTTTACTGTTATTTTCTCTCTGTTTATTTCGGTTTCAGCTTATTTAGCTTTTTTTTAACCGGATCTATACCTTTCATTTCTGCGTATGCTCTTTGCCCTGCGACTCTGTGCGATCTGGGCAAATCAGAAACAGAAAGGAAGGATTTTTCTCATGCGTATGCTCTTTTCCCTGCACCTTAGTGTGATCTCGGAAAATCAGAAACATTGAGAAAAATATTTAGTTTTTCGGCTAAAGCTAACTTTGAGCCGCAAGGTTCATTTTTGAAAATGTTTAGTTTTTCGGCTAAAGCTAACTTCGAGCCATAAGGTTCGTTTTCTTTGCATGTCCGTGTTGGGTTTTGTGTTTTTTGTTTTGTAGGGAAAAAGAGCTTTCTCAAAGCAAGCACGCAACCCAAAGCACCCCCCCCCCCCCCTCTCTCTCTCTCTCTCAAATTTTTTTGTATAGATCAATTGGTTCAAAGCTATTTTAAGAGAGTAGAGGTCTTGGGTTCAAGTCTCCATTTTGTGGGGGCGGACTTTTTCATTTCCGCACATTCCCGCACTTCGTCGGCAACTTCAACAACTTTTTTTCAAAAAGCCATAACTTCTTCATCCGGAAGCCGTTTTCAGAGCTGTTTTTTTTAAACCAGCCTAATTTTTCGAGATCTATCCATTGGAACACTTATTTTCAGCATATTTAGCTTCAGTTTCCATTGAAATGGAAAGTCAATACCAAGTTACCCTTGACAGCACCAACTGCTTCCAATGGTTGGCTTACATTGAGGATTTACTTAGAAGTAAAGGTCTCTACAGAATAGCCTCAGGCCAAGAAAAGAAACCGAAGGATGAAGATAAGGCTGCTAAATGGGAAAATAGGCAAGATCAAGCACGTGGATTGATAGGGATGTCTATTTCTCTAGATCTTAGATTCCATATTGCAGAAATTGAAGCAATGAAACAAATCAATAAAGTTTTTGGGATTAAAAATGAAATTAGAGCCCATCAACTTGAAAATGAGTTGCTTACATTGGACCCTAATAATTTTTCTTGCATTGAAGATTTCTTGTCCAAGTTCAAGACCCTTAGATATCTTTTGGAAGGTGTTAAAGTTAAGAAAGAAGATAGTAACCTTATCTATTCCATTCTTACAAAGTTGGGACCAGCCTACTCTGTGTTTGTTTCCACCTTCCATTCTACAAGAGAAGCCTTCATTTCTCAAGGAACAGACTACAAGCCCCCTTCCTTTGACTCTTTTTGTGATTCTTTAATAAGAGAACAAGAAAAAATCTTACACCTTGGTCTTCTTAATCTTGGAAACTCTTCCAAGAAAGCGTTAGCCGCCCAGCAACAACCAAATTCAAAGAATCCTAAGAAGTCATATCCTAAAAAGAATGGTCCTAAACCAAACAAGGGTCCTAAGCAATTTCAGCCCCAAAATGAAAAATCATTTCAACAAAATGATAAGACAAATAAAAACAAAGGGAAGAAGACTGATAGACATTGCAATTTTTGTAATCGAGATGGCCACTTAGAATCAAAATGCTTTAAGAAGATGGAAGCCTTGGAAGCAGCAATGAAGAAGCATAACATCCATTTGGGGCAATCTTCAACTTCAACTTCATCTTCAGGAATGGCACTTTCTGCATGTGGTTGTCAAGCATCTCGGTCTGGCTATGCATTAAATGTATCTTCTTCTTCTCATTCTCATGAGTGGCTCATTGATTCTGGAGCTTCTTATCACATGGCCAAAAACAAAGCCATGTTTTCTTCTTTAAATGATTGTAACACCAAAAATATATATGTTGGTGATGATAGATCTCTTAAAGTTGTAGGGACTGGAACTGTTCATCTAGACAATGGTCAGTTTAATGATGTATTATGTGTTCCAACCTTATCCTGCAACCTTCTATCTGTATATCAGATAACTCATTCAGGTGAAGGTAAAATCGTTGAATTTTCACCTCATGATGTTGTAATCAAGGACTTAAGAGATCCTAAACAGATTTTGGCTACTGGCATTGCTGATGATTCTACAAGGTTGTATAAGTTTCACAACTTTGGGTCATCAAATCTTCCCTCAGTATTTGTTGCTCATAACGATGAAGTGAGCAAACTTTGGCATGAGCGATTTGGTCACTTAAACTATCGCTCCCTTCAGCATCTATGTAAAGAAAATATGGTGACAGGTCTTCCTATGGTATCTTGCAGAGATGGTGTTTGTTCCGGATGTGTACTCGGAAAACATCATCGGGACAATTTTGAAAAACGTGCCTCTTGGCACGCCTCAGCCCCTTTACAACTTGTGCATAGTGATTTATGTGGTCCACTTCCAGTTGTGTCATTCTCTGGCTGCAAGTATTTCTTAACTTTCATTGATGATTTCTCCAGACACACTTGGGTATGCTTCTTAAAACTCAAGAGTGAAGTATTTAACACTTTTTTGGCCTTCAAGGCCTTTGTTGAAAAACAATCTGGACATCAAATTCTTAAGTTAAGATCTAATAATGACGGAGAATATGTTAAAAACACATTCATCAACTATTGCACTGAGAATGGAATTCAAATGCAACATACTGTTCCATATACTCCACAACAAAATGGTGTAGCTGAAAGGAAGAATCGCACCTTAAAGGAAATGGCTAATTGTATGCTACAATCTAAAGGATTTGGTCTTAGTTTTTGGGCAGAAGCAATTAACTGTGCAAATTACATAATAAATCGCACTCCTACTAAGGCTTTAAAGAATATCACTCCAGAAGAAGCATGGAGCTCAATCAAACCAGATGTAAGTCACTTTCGTGTTTTTGGAAGTGAAGTGTGGGCCCATATTCCAGATGAAAAGCATAAAGCTTTAGAACCTAAGAGTGAAAAATGTACTTTTGTTGGATATTCTGAAGATGTCAAAGGCTATAGATTTATTCCATTTAAGTCCAAAAATGTTATCATTAGAAGAGATGTAAAATTTGATGAAAATATATTGGCCTGCGAGCCTAGTCCGGCGGATGTGCCACCTCTCCCTATCTCTTCTACTTTTGAAAACATTTCTTCTTCAGATGATGAAAGTGAGGATGACAATCCTCCCCCGCCATCTCAGGATCCTCCTTCAGCTCCTCAGCTTCCAAAATGGGTTCGTGCTACTCGAGATGCAGCAGGTGATCTTGCCGGTGATCCTACAGATCAACGACGTACACGTTCTCAGTTCGAGAAAGCCTCTTCTTTACTGGCTCAAGCTCCAGTAAATTATGATCCTGACACCTTTGCAGAAGCTTCAGGCCATCCAGATTGGGAAGCAGCTATGAATGAAGAATATCATTCATTATTGGCAAATGATACATGGGATCTTGTTCCTCTACCAAAGGGACGAAAACTTGTTAGATGCAAATGGGTCTACAGAACCAAGTATGGACCAGATGGGAAAGTTGATAAACATAAAGCTCGTCTTGTTGCTAAGGGTTTTTCACAGGTTGAAGGCATTGACTACACTGAAACCTTCTCCCCTGTTGCCAAATTGAACTCTATCCGTCTTGTTCTTTCCCTTGCTGCCTCTTTCAAATGGGAAGTCCATCAGATGGATGTTAAATCTGCCTTCTTGTATGGGGACTTGCATGAAGAAATCTATATGGAACAACCCATTGGCTTCATACAAACAGACTCCAGCCTTGTATGTCGACTTAAGAAATCCTTTATGGTCTCAAGCAAGCTCCTCGGGCTTGGTATGCCAAAATGGATAGCTTTCTTTTAGAATCTGGCTTTTCTAGGTGTCATTCTGACAATACTGTCTACACCAAGAAAGTGGGCAACCCTCTTATCATCCTTGTTCTTTATGTTGATGATCTTATCCTTACTGGTAGTGATCCCAACCTTATAAACCATGTGAAGTCTAGCCTTAAAAGGAAATTTGAAATGACAGACTTAGGACACTTACACTATTTTCTCGGTCTTCAAGTCTTGCAATCCAAGGAGGGCATTTCCCTTTCCCAGTCCAAGTATGCTTGTGATATTCTACGTCATTTTCACATGGAAGACTGTAAGCCAGCCCCTTCTCCCTTTCAGTCTGGAGTCAAACTTTCAGTCACTTGTAATTCTCCTGAAGTTGATGCTACCTTATACCGTCAACTTGTAGGAAAACTTTTGTATCTAACCCATACTCGTCCTGACCTTTCCTTTGCTGTTGGCCTTGTTGCTCAGTTCATGCAAAACCCCCGTGAAAGTCATTGGAAAGCAGCTAAAAGAATACTTCGTTATGTTCGAGGTACAGTTCAGTTTGGGATTCATTACAGTGCCGAAGCAGCTCCTCTATTGGTTGGTTTCACTGATTCCGATTGGGCTGGTGACCCTGATGATCAGAAGTCTACTGCCGGTTATGTGTTCACTCTTGGTTCAGGACCCATTACATGGGCTTGCAAGAAACAAGGTGCCATTTCTCTTTCATCAACAGAAGCAGAGTATCGTGGTGCCGTAGAAGCTAGTAAGGAAGCCTTGTGGCTTTGTCAGATCCTGTCAGAGTTTGGCTTTGAGCAGCAGCATCCGACTACACTTTGGTGTGATAATCAAAGTGCCATTCAGCTATGCAAAGATCCAGTCCAACATCAGCGCAGCAAACACATTGAACTGCACATGCACTTCATCAGAAAGCTCATTCACGACCATGTTCTTGAAGTGCAATATTGTTCAACAGATGATCAAGTTGCAGACATCTTCACAAAGGCTCTCACAGAGGCGAAGTTCACTAAAATTCGATTTATGGTTGGAGTTCAGGAAGTTGTCACTAAGGGGGGATAGGCTCTAGTGCCTCCTTCCTTCTCCTATTGTGTCATATTTGTAAATCCTTCAATCCTATCCCAAGTTGTTCTTAAGGGGGGATGTTAGGATATTCTGACACATAGGAAATAGTTAAGTACAACTTGGTCTAGTATAGAGTTAGGTAAAGTGTGTTTCTTTACCGTTGTACATTTTGTAACTTACAATCCGACGGTCACGATATGTAGTGATCCGACGGTTCATTCTCTCCTCGGTATTACCGACACTTGATCCGTGGCTTGACACCCGATTGGTCCATGAATTCTATTTAAAGCGCATGGAGGGTCATTTGTAGGGTAATCCGTGCATGAGAGAAACATATGTAAATTTTCATTCTTTTATTAATAAATTGCCTGAAGTGGCCGCGTTGGCTCAGGCCGTGGACTGTTTCCCTCTTTGAGGGTTTTAACCACGTCAAAATACTGGTGTATTGATCTGCGATTTGGTTGCGAGCAGTGTCCTTTTGGTGTTCTGTCTGAGGAACTTACCCTGTAGATTCCTACATAATAATACTTCAAAGTTCAAACTGTGATCACCTTCAAATATCTAGCTAGACCAAGTCTCGTAAAAGTGTTCCCTACCTTTGTAGGGGTGGCTAGGTAATCAACGCTATTAGGTGTTTCTAACCCCTAAGGGGAGGTGACATTTCCAAGGTCAACCCTTTAATTCATAGGTGTTAGTGAAAATAGGTGGTAATGGAGAGGAACAACTTCATGGCCAAGTGCCATGGCCAAGGGACCAGCTAGTGAGCGTCCACGTCTTGAGTGCATAGATGTAATGGAGGGAGCAATCATGGAGGCATAAGTTATCCCTTTCCTCGACCTGCTTTTCCACCCCTCTGCTGTGCCTTTTACTTCTTTTTGATAGTGCTCAAGGATCAAAGCTTGCTCTTTATGATATAATATTTATTTTACCCCTTAAGATGAGTCAGTGTCTCGCTCATCAGGTTTGGGACATGTAAGGGTTCCTTATAATAAGGGGGGTAGAGCTCATGCTAGGCTTTTGCCCACGCGCTAACTTTTGTGTCGGCCATATTTTGCATTTTGTTGTGGCCATCTTATGCTTTTTCATTCTTTTAGCTGCATCAACCTCTAGGGAAAAGTTTTCCATCCCTACCCAAGACCCAAGGATGTGGATGTATGAGTGCCAAATCCCAATGAATCAATGACCATTAACTTGAAGGATGGAGGTGGTATAAAAGGAATGATTAAAGATGAAAGATGCTCATTGTTAAGTATGGAAAAGGGCAATGGAGATGTTACTTCAATTCGGATATTCCAAGTAGCGCCCCTCCTATAACCCTAAGGCCTTAGAGGAGGTCCCATTGGACTAGGGTTAAAGACTAACCCCTAAGGTAAGGTGAGAGAACAAGTTTACAGTCAAGATTGGTCAATCATCCAGATCACCCCTTTATCCATGTTAAAATGCCCAAAACATCAAGCAAAAGCACTCGATTGCAAAATGGTCAGAGTACTTGTTAGGTGGTAAGCCCACCTTTATCGAAGAGTAATGCTGGATGGTGATAGGTGCATGACAGGTGCAGATGGTAGCGGAAACTGGCACATCATCATCAATGAGCAATGTGTAGGGCTTCTGGTTAGCTGGCTGTCCAAGATAGGAGAAAAAATTTCTCCTATGGGGTTACCCATTTTAGTGGGTAACAAGACCAAGAAAAGTAGGGAAGGAAGATGGGCAAGGTTCCCTAAGTAGATTGCATGTCAATCTTATTAGTGATATGATGACCATTTGGATACTGATTTTTTCTTATTTATTGAGTTATAGCAACAACAAAAGAGACTACATGGAGCTGATACAAAGCAATTAAAAGTGCTGAACATAAACTAGGTTTATTTCCACTTTTCATTTTGGTGATCTATCTAGCCTAATTAGACTAAGAGCAATTTTAAGAATCATGATGCAAAGGACCATAAAAGAAACATTTATATCCTGTAACGAAAATGAAGATTGCAATCATCAAGCATTATGATTAATTGCTTCTTAGGTAGGTGGAAGGAGAGAGTGAATTAACCTCTTAGGTGGCTGAGAACCTTTAACTAGGTTTTGATAGTCCATGAATGCCCTTGAAATTTCGAAGGAAAATAAGACAAATAACAAGAAACAAAATTAGATAGGGTTAGGCCTCCTTCACATAATTGAATTGGCAAAATCCCCTTGTGAAACAATTAAAGGTTTATCGATATCCACAAATATATAATAAATAGAAACAAACAAACAATGCGAACAAGTAAATCTACACTACATTCAAGCATGAAAGTAGATGATATCCATGTGTTCTTAATAGGAGTCCTTCTACCCCACAAGCTGATTGTTGAAGTGTTCCATTGAAGTGTGAAGGGATGGGAAGAAGATTGATTGAAGTGTGAAGAGAGAGTTGCTCAAACCCACCACAAGATGCAATTGCCAAGTGCAAAACCAAAGAGGAAAGACCCAGACCAACAAGTGAAGGCTATGAACAATAATTAAAACACGTCCTTAAGCAAGGGGGGTGATAGGGATAGGAAATCAACAGGGATCCAAGAACATGCGAGAGCTTATAGTATAAAGAAATCTACAAGGGCATAGAGCTATCAAGGTTTAAGAATTTTAGAGAGTATGAAGAGGACCAAATGAGGAGAGAGTGACCTATTTATATATATCTAGCCATTATGGAGGGATGTCAATGTGGCCCATAAATCTAGGGTACATTATCTTCCTAGCAACAATATAGCTGCTTGTGTTGAATTTATAACTACAGGGACAGGGAAGCAAACCATGTTGGTTAAGCTGAAATGTAGGAAAGATAGACAATTAGCTAAATGCTACATAGCCCAACTATGCACAAAATTGCTCGCAGTAAGAAAAACACAAAAAGAACAAGGAAAAGGGATCACAGTTGACCAAATTTAACTAATAAGAGGGGGCTAGTTGTCCTAAACTGGGTTCCTGGTAGTTTTGAGAAATATTTGGGGTGTAATATTCCCCATCAATGCCCAAGTACACTAGAGAAAGATGCAAGTGGGGGCTTACATGGCCGCAAGTGATCAACAAAGGCATGAGACCAAGGAAAAGGCCTAGGGAGGTTTTTGAAATGGGAGTTTAATCAAATGAGGCTCTAAGTTTAGGTTAGAAACCCAAAATCATCTATTTGAACCATCAGAGGGACACTCAAAGGAAGGGACTTTAGTGCCTCTAGGGTCATCACAAAAGTGTTTTGGAGTCCATGTTGTTGCCTTAGGGCATGCAGAAAAATCCGATCGGTTTGTCTATGGCTAATACGAAGTGAAAATTCACATTCAATTACATGCATAGATCCATTGAATACAGTCTTCAGAAAAACCGAAATTCTGTAGGACAGGCATGATTTACCTATTCAAAGGTATTTTCCATTTTTCCTACGGAATGTCCTGTATTTTCTATATGGTATGTATACGATATGGTACCCAAAATGCAGTATTTTTCTCTTGCAAAATTACAATAGTGATGAATACATTTTTTTTTTCAATGCGAAAATGTTTGCACACTATTTAGGGTTTATGTATTATTTGAAGTGCGAAAATGCAGTTTTAGGCATTTATTTTTTCTGTCTGTGCCCCTGGTGTATGCATAAACTCACTTTTTCTCTCTGCCCTAGTATCTGTGTATGTTGCAGATTCACATCTGAATCTGTATATGTTGTGGGCTTCACACCTATTACTTCTTCAATGATATTGTGGGTATTGGCTTCCACATCATGAGTATCAGAGTGCTTCTCTTGCTCTGTTGGAGTAAAAATATATTGGCAATTAGTAATATTATAAACGTTTTACCTTTTTAATAATGGTTTAAAACTTTTTAGTACTTACTAATATTATTAGTAAATAAAATTTAAATTATGTTTTTTAATTAGAAATATTAATACAAAGTAATTAATATTAGTAATCAGTGATATTAGTAAGTAATTTGCCTTTGTGAGATGTATACTCCCGTATTGGAATTGTACTGATGTTTTCCAGATGTGTATTTATGTTTTACCATATCGTATCTAGATTCTATATACATATCTGTATTTGAATTTGGTAAGTTATGATGTTGAGTTGATCCCCACACCTCACCCACACCCCACACAATTTTCCCTCTTTCTTTGACTTTTTCAATGAATCTTGTGAGGTCCTTTATGATTATATGTCAAACTCTCCTATAAAAGTGAACAGAAAAGCCATCAGGATTCAGGAGTTCATTGACATGTGGCTGGATAATGGTACGAATATTCTCTAGCATGACTTCCTGTTCAATGTATCTATTCAGAAGTGGTCCGGAACTTAGTTTCCTGAAGTCAACATGAGCTGCTGCTTTAGTTTTGGAAAATTTTGAAACTTTTTTTCCATCCTGAAGTGTAATTTCCATTATTGACTTACAGGTTCTGTTGGCATTTGTTTTCTTCAGGGAGTATTTACATTTGTCTCCATGTTTAAGCCACAGGCTTCTTGATTTTAATCTCTAGCGTGCCTTTTCATTGGTGGAAGCCTTGCTTAAGGTGATAGCTTGCATTCTTTTTGAATGTTTTATTATTGTCGTTGTAGACTTAAGTTTCAATATTTTTTATATCTCTTCTAGTCTTTTATGATTTTATATATCTTTCATTGGGAGGAGGGATCCAGAACGTTCACCCAATTTTTTATCTCTAACTCAGCCTATTATCTTTTGTTCCCAGATGTAGGAGGTGGAGCTATGTCTGTTAAATGGGCCATTCCAGAAAACAGACAGTTCTGTGACACCATCAATTTCAAACCAATATGGGCTGAATCTCAATGGGATGAGGCCAATGGCCTTTGGGCTGTTGGTTTCTAGAATTTGGCCTGTGATCAAAATTAGAAGCAGGAATGATTGATGACGAAAGAATAATGTCGTCTAGTAATAATGAATCTTTAGCCATAAAGCTGTTAAGCCTTCCGGGAATAAATCCTGGGGCATTTGTCCTGTTGGTCCAGGTGTATTTGCCTCTTTTTACACTTAAATCCCTTGTATTTCAGTCTGCAATGATCTCTTCTTCCCCATACTCTCTACAAGGTTGTCAAACTAGGGAACCTCCTTTTCTCTCATTTGCATCAAGAGTTAGATTAAAAATTAAAATCCACTGCTATAGTTTTATTTTGACAAGATATTTTTAAACTTTGAAGTCTTTTATCGTGTCAGTTGTTAGGGGCTTAGACATTTGTAACATGAAGGTATTTGTTGGTATGAGTTTCTGTAAAAGAAAGTGTATTCTGATGATTTGAAATGACCTGATTAATGACTGCCAAGAGATTGGGGTTCCATATGAAGGCTAGTTTACTTTAGGTCCCTTTTGCTTCTTTTATACTAACTCCACAATCTTCCATAGTGAATCTTTAATTGAATTAAAATTTTCTTGACATAATTTTGTTTCTTGTAACAGAAACAAGGTTGGCCTTTCTTTCTTTACCAGAGATCCAATTATCTCTCTTTTCTACTGAACCTAATTTTTGACAGTTCCAAGAGAGGATGTCATTGCTTACATGGCTTTGATTTGCTCTCGGGTCTTTGTTGCAAAGGCCTCTTGGATGGTTGACTGGGTGCCCAAAGCTGTTTCTAGCTGCCCCTTCTTTTCTTCTCTGTATATCTTCTGCCTGGTTTTCTAGGATATTCTTGTCGTAAAAAGACAGGCCATTCATACAAATGTAAGGGATTATTATTTTCAGCAATCCTGGTTCTTGATGCAATTCCTGAGTCCACTGCCTCCCATAGCTTTCTTTGGTTTGGGAAGGGTTTGTGATGACCTGCTTCTAGAAGGGGAGGATGCTGGCAATATATGCTGTTCTTCTGGGGTCTCATTTTCACCTGGGATTTATCATTTCTCCTTATTGTGTGTCTGGAGAAGGGCCCTTTCCAGACTCTCTGTTGTTAGCAGTATGCTGCTCCAATGACATTTTATCTGTTTGTATGTGCTAGTGAGTGGATTTCCTTTTCAATGTTACCCTGAGATTGAAGCTCTGCATCAACGGCAGAGTATCTTTTATGGGTCTCAGCCAATTGTTGCTTGTTTTGTTGATGACTCTACTAGTTGGACTTCTGGTTTAGAGATGGTTTCTTCCCCGTAGGGCTTGTGACCTTATCGAAGCGTTACTTGTTTTAGGGGGAGGGCTATGGACGGGAAAAGTTCACATACTCAAATAGTGTTTCTTAAAGTGATAGTGTTTTATGAAACTATCTAGTACTTTTGTTAATTAACAAAAACTTTTATTAATTTTGAAGGTGGCTTATATACCTGAAGGACTGGAAGCAATTATATTCACAGCTGATGGAGACATGAGGCAAGCTTTGAATAACTTGCAAGCCACATACAGTGGTTTTCAGTTTGTCAACCAAGAGAATGTGTTTAAGGTGACCAGATTTTTCTGCTGAGTATGACTTTTATATTTCTTAGATATCTTGCATTATTTGTTGGTTTTACTGCCAGGCTGTTTCTTGATCCCGTGGGATTGTAAATTACAGGTTTGTGATCAACCTCATCCTTTACATGTGAAAAGCATGGTCCAGAATGTACTGGAAGGGAACTTTGATGAGGCCTGTAGTCGTCTAAAGAGCCTGTATGATCTTGGTTATTCTGCAACTGACATCATTACAACACTTTTCCGTGTGATAAAAAATTATGATATGCCTGAGTATCTGAAGCTGGAATTTATAAGGGTATGCACTTGCAACCCTTGTAGCCTTTGATGAGTAATGCCTTGGATTTGTATTCAGTAGTCATGTTTGACATTCTTGAACAATTGTTTGCAGGAAACTGGTTTTGCACATATGAGGATATCAGATGGAGTTGGTTCACTTCTCCAATTATCTGGTCTTCTTGCCAAGTTATCCATTGTCCGGGATACATCCAAAGCTGCATAGTTATGTTTGGGTTTGGTAATGTGCGTTTGTTTAGGAAATGCAAAACTAGTCGTGAAAGGTTAGATTGTGTGAGAAACAGATTGTCTAAGAGCATGGGTACGATGAAATCGATGAGAAGCATGCCCTGCATATGCTATAATCCAAATTGTTTTGCCAGACTTAAAAAAACCTTTCATTATTTTTTGTGTTTAACAATGAGTTTGAGTTGTCTAATTTAGCTCAGCTAATCCTATTCTGGGGATAAAGATTTCTACGAAAGTTATTCTGTCAATTTTGAAGTGGGTTGAATTTATTGCTAAATTTTACTGATTAGCATTGATTCTCTATATGACATGTCTATATGAAGCAGGTGCAATCAGTGCTGCCAAAAGCCTAGTTGGATAAAAGAAAGCTATTTCTATCACTGAAAGTAGCATAAGAATCGAAGTTTGGCTCCTTGAACATAATTCCTCCACTCAGGTTGCACAGTTCATAAAGACAATAACATAGTTAATTAGCATGTGTGTGCATATGTGACTTTCATAACTCATACACGCAGACATAAAAGTGCCAGGAAATATACTCAATACAATGTTCATTTGTATTATGTGTTGATAGTGATGCCACAATTCAATTTTTAGGGGGCGTCTTTATATCCATGAGGCAGCACACTCTAAGACTACGTTGGGAATGCATTGGTTTGGCGATGTACACGTTGTACATGTGTGCATAATTACCTCATCTTCATAGTTATTACATGGCTCGCATATGACATCATCACTCTTATTACATTTACATAACCACATTACTCACTGTTATGATTGTTCTAGGGGTCAAGTGGCCACAACTTTATTTGACAGCCTGATATCTGCTCAGCAGAATAAATAAAACAATGACAAGATTTCTTAGATAAATGTTAAGCAGCATGAAGTTCCTTATAGTCTACCGAAGTTTGAATTCCTCCACATTTCACATCCCTTCAAGATTTATCAATATTTGATTTCTTTAAAGCTTGCTTGGTGATTAAACATGATTACCTTCAGGACATAGGCAGCAAAACTTTACTGCACTGTTGTTTTAAATGTTTGTGCACATATATTTTATCTCCTTTGGTTATATTCTAATTGCCTCCATCATGAGGTTATCTTCATGTAGTTTAGTGGAGATAATGTTTTTTTTTTTTTTAAATTTATTTCTATTGGGTGTATCTGTCACAGGTTTTGGTTTTATTATAAATTTATACAAAGGCATATCACCACAGGTTTTGGTTTTGTTATAAATTTATACAAAGGCATATCTTCACGTCCTTGGTTAACTAAGATTATCTTTTTTTGATTTCTTAGCTATATCGTTACTGTCTTTTTATTCGTTTGTTTGTGTTTTTTTTAACAGATGATAGAACTGCATGCCAAGACACTTTTTAAAAACGTGCTGCAACCCTCCTTGTATACAGGCAGCAAAACGTTAACACACTTTGTTCTTTTAAATGTTTGTGTACTATTATTTTGTCTTTTTTGGTTGGAGTTATGGTCTAATTGCCTCCATCAGGATGTTATATTCACACAGTTAAGTGGAGATCATGCTTTATTTATTTATTTTGTCATGGGTTTTGTTTTGAATTTATACAAAGGCGCATCTCTACCTCCTTTGGTAATAAAGATACCAATTTCTCAGCAATATAATAGCTCTACGCTTTGTCTTTTGTATTGGAATTGCATGTCAAGACGTTTTTTTCTGAAACGTGCTGAGACCCTCCTTTTATTTACCCCACTTTGTGGGTGGATGCGTGACATATTTTGTTACGAAGTTATTCAAAAGTTATATCTCCACCTCGTTGGGTAAGTAAGATGATCTCCTTTCAATTTATTACAATAATAATATAAAATATTTTAACAATATTTTAAATTTAAGTTCACAACTTAGACTGAAGCCAAGTTGGTGCTTAGTTTACGGAGATACACTTCTTTCTGGTTTGAACCTATGATCTCCAAAGCGGAACACATGTTCACAATAGTTACAATAATAATATAAAATATTTTAACAATATTTTAAATTTAAGTTCACAACTTAGACTGAAGCCAAGTTGGTGCTTAGTTTACGGAGATACACATACCCTCCCTTCTTTCTGATTTGAACCTATGATCTCCAAAGTGGAACACATGTTCACAATAGAATTGCTTCTTTTGTTTTTTCTATTGGATTTTTTTGTAAGACACATTGTGTTTGAGCCTAAAAGGGATTATTTATTGTCACTACAAATAATCGCTGCCATATCGATCTCCTTTGGATTGAGATGGGCTGAAATGGGCTATTAAATGCAAGTATCACAAATATTAGGTAACCATTCTAGGACTCACCATTCAGTCTCTGACCATAACTTCTCTAACCTAGCAACAAAGAAAACCCTGCACTATGTGCCAAAGGTGCCAATATTCCTTTGTTGGCCCTTTAACGGAAACCACAACCTCTCCTTGGCTACTTGTGTGCATTCCTTTCCTCTACATGCAAGGGAAACCCTATCAGGATTGTTAGAATATGTGTTAAAATGTGTAAACTTGAGATATTGGGCTCGTTGGGGTTAATGGGATCATTAGAATGGGGCTTTGACCACACTTGAACAATGTAACTTCAGTGGGGTTGTTATAACAATTGAGGAAGACCAAGTATCTAAACAGGGTAGTCATTTGGTCATTTGTAGTGTATCGAATTGGTGTTCTATCCTTCTGAGGTGTCTTGACTATTCCTATCTCTTAACTCTTCGAGATTCATCCATATGCAACGGAAAATGATTTGATGATATAGTATATTTTTTGAAGTATTTTTCAAAACTTGTAATATATCTTTGTCTCTATTTTAATCACTTATGGGGAGCTTTTGGGTTGAACTCCCCTAGCTCATGGCCCTAGTTTTTGCGAGGCATTGGAGGTTGTTGCATCATGAAAAAATTGTGGATTGCGCTTTGTGCTTCTAGAGGTCATTCATTTGAAGTAGATTATCTGTTTTCAATTTTGTAGGGGACTTGGACAATGAATTTGAATTTTTTTTGTCTTTGCTGTATAAATTTACATAGGTATTTTGTGGGGTGGTTCACTGCTGTACGAAGGCCCGGCAATGCAAATTTCAGCTTTTGGAAGTGTGTTGCTTTTGTGATTGCAGAATCAGGGTATTTCATAAAATTGTTGTAACTTCTTCACATGATTGAAATTTTGAGTATAGGTTTTTACATTGTTCTTCGTGAAAATCTAGGGTTTAGAGTGGGGTATTGTTTTGGTGCTGTTGGTTGTATCTATCTCATTATTTTCTTTGGAATTTTATGAAACTACTTCAACATAAGTTTGTATTCTCTTCCTTCCATTGGTATGAATCCTTGTAAACTTCGAACACTAATATTTTGCCGAAACATGCTCATATGGCTCAAAACATTGACCAAATTAAACTTGAGGTGGTATATCCAACAAAAGATGCAACTCCTAAAATTGCATGGTGATCTATCCATTCATCTCTAATGTCTCAAAGTAAAAGAGTTCTAAAAGTAAAAGAGTTCTAAGGGTATCGGGACTTAGATTATGTTGTTTTAGCTCTTTTGACATTATAATGAAATCTTTTCATATAATCTTCAAGGGGCTCATTTTCTTGCTGAGTCGTTTTAAAAATTCTCTCTAAGATCAATATTTATATTTTTCAAGAAAAAGTTTATGCATTTGTTCCCAAGTTCTAACGTTATTTGTGCCTAACCCCATAAACTATTACGAAGCTCCCATCTTTTAGAGTGGCTGGAATTTTTTTTTAGTTTTTGAGCAGAAGTGAATATTCGTAAGTTCCACATAACACTTCAAACTCAAAATAAAAGTTTCAGGGTCTTTATTTCTCAAACCATGAAAATTTAGTAGTATTGATGGTGGGATATTTTTCATATTGATATTAGCTGTTGGATATTCAATAGGAAAGCCAAACTATTCTTCTTCATCTTCACAGTTTTCACATATTTCAAATCTTTCTCCTATTGTTGCTCCTATTTCCCCATTCCATCTTGCCTTTCAGCCATTATTTCTTTTGATGTAGGAGAGTATTCTAGTTCATTTAATAGATTTTCTTCAAGTGGTTGTTCCTCAATTGAAGTTTGTTCTGTTAGTTTATTCAGTTAGTACAAGCAATTTGTGTCCACTAAATACCTCTCATGATGGATGGGAATAAAATATTACTAATTATTGTGAAGACTTAAGATTTTATTCCTCCTCTTCCTTATCTTTCCCTTTAGTTTGTGGAATTTCTTCAAAGTATCTTCTACCTGCAAATAGTATAGGAATGTGTGATGGTATGGTTATTACTGCATTGCGTGTTGAGCTGGTTGGAGTGATTGGGGAACGAATTGTTGAAGTGGTTTTACCTCTAACAAATCTACCTCTAGAATCTCTCTCCCTACTCATGCATACTATTTATCATGCTTTGTTTTATTATGCCTAATTGATACCTAGTTTAGAAACTAACTCCTTTTGAAACTTCTGCAACAACAACGCCAAAAATGTCAATCAATTCTACTTGTGAAGTGTATGCAAAGTATATGTAGGGTTTAATTTATAATCTATGAATAAAAGAATACTTTACAAAGCCATCTACTATTTAGTTGTGGAAACATAGTTTAGCTACAAAAATAAAAGTAAATTCAATTTAATGAAGGCACAATAATGATTCTAAATACTTATAAATCATTAACCTTCAGAGATTACTTGCCACAAACTAGTTACAAAATTTTGTATTTGGATTAAACAAATTTTCAATTAGTTAACAATTCTCGCGCATAGTCTTATTGTGCATTACAATGACACAACATAAGCTACAACAAAGAAAGGAGCTATATTGAATCCACATAGTCTAAATAAATAAATACTTGAGAGCAAGTGAGAAGCAACACACAAGACCCTCTGGGCTTGGTGAACGCTGCTAGAAAATCTTATGAAATAGCATATACAGTTAAAGCACGAAAGACATCACATGAGAACGTTGGAGCTTTAATTCATGGACACTAGAGCCTTATATTGATGATAATATAAAAATACAAAGTCTTAATATAAGAATTCATGATTCCCTTCGGTGTTCATGTTATGGATATTTATACATTTCAAAATGAGATCTTTGGAGATCCTCATACACTGATTTGAAAAATGGATTCACTACAATATCAAATCAAAGAATATTCATGGATGGATAAAACAACATTCTCAATCCACATATGGAGAAATTCATGATATGAAATGCATGAATTTCTTCATTCAATATGTGGAGTTATTAAGAATGAATCCGATTTCAGTACTCTACCACCGATTCAAATGTTTTGCCATTGCATACCATTCCTTTTATGTTTGAATGTAACTTTGACTTGACCTTTTTATGTTTCCCTGGAGAGTTTTGGATTTGAGTTGACAAGTGGATAAGCTTTTGGACTTGATTTGTAATCATCTTAAACTTTTGATCTTGTTCTAGAATGCTCATAACCATATGGAAACTAAAACTCTACTACAAAGTCAATCAATGGCTATGGAATTGTATATGACTACAAAATTTATGATTATGTAGCTATTTTATTAAAATAACTTTTAGAACTCTTGTACAAAAGAAAAGATGAAAATATGTGAACAATTTACCTTAAATATTCATCACTATACAATCCAGTGGTTTAGAGGAAGGGTGATGCAGGTGCATTAGCCTTGTTAGGGTCCTATGATTTATAGGATCTCAAGGTAATTGAGTATTATATCTTAGGAATCCCATTTTGTAAATACTTGTCAATTTGCCAATGATTTCCAAATTAAAAGAAAAAATAGAATAAAAGATGAAAAGAAGGTATAAAGAAAAAAATAAAAAGAAAAACAAAAATATTGAAAAAGAAAAAGTTTGAACCTCACAAAAAGAAAGAAAATAAAAAAAGAATAACACTGAAAGTGTTGCAAGTCTAAATGCCACTACTCATATTTAGTTTTTGCTTCCTCTCTGAAAAATAAAGTTGTGTGCAACTTGTTCAAAATGCCACAATCACTAGCTTTAGTTTAATCATTATGTTTAATCATGATTAGACTTCTTTAAATTTCTATAAATTAGATAGAGAATAAAGGTTTATTCAACTGTTTAATCTGGGTAAACCATTAGTTAGGTAGAAAATGACATTGACCCAACTGTTTAATTTGGGTCAATAGGAGAAATAAGAGATAGGTTAGATAGTTTTTCTTTCTGCATAAAAGAAAATAAAAATGGATTCGCTAGTCTAAGTGCACCGTAGAGATCAAAATAAAAAATGCTAGTCTAACTAAGGGTAGGTAGATTAGATGCTTTTCTTAAATATTAGCATGCATGAATTTTATCTTAAGTTTGAGGATATGGAGAAAAGGGCAGAAGTGCATGCTATGCATAATGCATTTCAAAATATTTTGTTGTTAATCCCTTATCCTAAGTTCAAAGGATAAATATGTGCGTGGGGATAAAGTACTTCATACCTTATATTTCCCCCCTTATCCTAAGTTTGAAAAGGAAATGATAAAGGTGCAAGTGGACAACTATTTTTTTGTTTGCGATTAAGCCTCAGTCGTGATCACTACCTTCGGATCTAATCCTTTGCTCCATCCACGATCCTCGTCCTTTTTCGGCCCCCCCTTCACATTCTCCCTTTACCGTTGGGAGGGGCGGAAGGGGGGCGGGGGGTCCTGAAGGTGGTTTCTCCCGCCGGGCCCTACCCCCTACATGGTGCGTCGCTGTGATTTCGCATCCCCCCACCGATACCGCTTACTGCCCATCACCCCCTTCGGAAACCGCCATCCCTTATCCGTTCCTGTCGCGCCCCACCACTCTTCCTCCACCACTCTTCGCCTACCACTTGTCAAGACCATTGCACCAATTAAATGCTTTCCTGCTTAATACTCGTTTCTCATTTAATTTTTCTCGGGTAACTGTTCAGTAACGGTCCCGCGCCATTTCTAACAGGACTCTGTCACAAATGTTTAAATAAATCCAAAGCCCACCATTCTCAATCTTTCACTGTTTATGCTATTCATAATCTCTTGCAACAATCTCCATCAGAGTTTCTTCGCCACCAACACTCCGACATTCACCAACCTTCCTTTTCCCTTTTCGCTTGACAGATGGTTATCGTTTCTGAGCCTGGTAAGCCTCCTCTGCATATTTATATTGTTCAGAAAAATTCTACAGTCATGCCTCCTAAAGCTAAGACCCAGGACAAGGCCATTAACCCTTTAATTCCACCTTCTATAGATTTGGATCATACACCATTAGTAGATAGGGATTACAGGATAAATGAAACTCTCTGTGATTTCCTGGAGTTGTATTGCTGGTTAGAGGATAAACACACTGATAAGACTGATGAGATAGGACTCTAAAAGTCAAAACTCCACCACTATATATTTCCTTTGACATTCCAAGCCCCAGAATTTACCAGAAGATGCCAAGCTTTTATGTCCTTGTTATGTCCAGTTTTGCATTGCAGAAGTTGGATGATGCAGGGGACCAACAACCAGTGATCTTTTGGACCTCATTGGTCATGAAAGAACATCAGGAAGTCACCTACAAGCAATTTTAGAAGATTTTGTTCATCTAGCTATGAAAATTCTCTATAGTGCAGTGCAACCCAGAATCAATGAAGAGATCTAAATAATTTTGCATCTATCAGACCAAGCAAAGGCTGGAGATTGGTACTTGTATCAAAACTACACTGAGATTAGAGTCTTTGGATGTGAATTGCCCCCCTACAAACTCCCCAAATACCTCCCAATGAAGATTTTTGCACTAGAGTAGGTTAGGTAGATGTTGAACTCAAACGACATCCACTTTGTAGTGGAAAAAAAGAAGGCACAATTTAGAATTAAAACACAGGTGGGCTCATTTGTGTGCAACACAAGGACAACAGGTGAGGAGGCAGATAAGATAGTGAAGGAAATTAAGTTCAACTTGAGCTTCACATGGTCTTATGATCCCTGTGGCATCATTTCAAAACTCAGAGTGGGCAATAAAAACACTCCCTACATCCATACTTCTAGACCAGACATAGAGCAATATGCCAACCAGTTGGAGTGGGCAGAAAATACCCTGAAGGACGCTGAAGAGCAGCTTGTTTCCACTTATAATTTGCATACTCCTGTTCCTTAGGAAAAATCTAGCAAAAGGAAAATGGAGGAAGGGTCATCATCTACCACTGGGAGTGAAGCTAAAGAATTTAGAAATAGTTATAGAAAGAGGCCTAAAGTGACTCAAACTAGAAGTAGACAAAGAGACTGAAGAACATGCAACTATCATCATCACCGATTCACCACCTGCAACCACCAAGTTCACTACTTATCCTTCTGAACCTTCACCTTCACAGGGTCAAAAGAAGATTGATTTAGAATCACACATTGTCCAAACAGAAAAAGAGAAGACAATGTTTGATAGGTAGAAAGAGATAAAGCTCAAAAATGAAATCTTGAAGAACAACACTTATAACCAACTCTGGACGCAGGGTTTCAGCGCACAAAGTAGACTTCTGTTAGTGTTTGATACCGAGCATGGTAAAACGCAGATGACCTTTCTTGAAGCCCAGACTTCACAACCCAAATCAACAGCTGACTTGTTAAGTTATGGTATGTTCTATGCTTAGAGCAATTTACTTAAATTTCTTCTTATTAGTCCAATGTCAATTTCAATGTTTAGTAATCACATTAACATAAAGTAAAATGCTGTTAGAACATAAATAAATCGACAGAAAACAAGCCAAGACAAGAGACACCAGATGTGGCAGCTAGCCAGGGACAAACCCCAATGTGGGGAAACCCTTTGATCAATTCTTTTATAATCTTCAATAATTCAACAGAAAGAGAGATAGTACAATATCATAAGTCTGATATTTTATATCAATAATAATAAATCAATAACCCGCAAAGTCAAAGCTAGTCAAACAAACCCGAATTGACCTCTAGTCAACCTTGAAGAACTTGGTCTTCAACAACAAACTTCGGCAGCCCAAAACAACCCTCAGTTAACGGTCAAAACAACAATCAATAATCAGTAGCCTGTGGTCAGCCCTAACCAGTCAACCTTGGTCAACAATTAGTCAACGCAACACCCAAACATCATGCATAGGTTAACGCTTGGTCAACACATCATTTAACAACCCCACACCTTGGTCAACGCAGCCCTGAAAGTCAACGATGCCCTAAACAAAAAATTTGTCCTTCCTCTTGCACATATCAGAGAAACTGCTCCTACACTGGACCAATGAGATTAGGAGAGGGAAGATGAGTGTTGAGATGATGTGAAATAATGCCACAAGGTATCTTCCTTTTATATGAATCATTGAGGTTAAGTTGGGGGTGTGCCACATGTTAGGGCCCTATAATAATATGATTCATAATTTTGAATTGTCTATGGCTAGTCTTGTAATATTGTACATACTTTTGCTTTTTGCAAACTGTTTTCCATATTAAAATTAAAAAAATGTAAAGAGGGTATGTCCTAAAAGAAATATCAAAGGACAAAAGAATAAGAAAAGATAAAAAAAGTGAAAAAATATGAACTCCAAACAGAAACAGATCATGAAAGTGTGCAAGTCTAAGTGCCACTACTTTTTACTTTACTGTGCAAAATAATGGTTGTGTGTAGCTTGTCATAAATGCCACAACCCATAGTCAAACTATTTAATCTTGACTAGTTCATGCTTTAAATTTCATGTTTATAGATAGAGAATAAAGATCTAGCCAAACTGTTTAATCTTGGCAGATCAGTAGTTAGGTAGAGAAATAAAATGTGCTTATAAGATTAATACGAGCCACTGAAAGTTATAAGGTTAGAATTAGATAGTTTACTTTTCAAAAGAAAAAGGAAAGAAAGGGTCTGTTAGCTTAAATGCACCCAATAAAGTGAAGAAAAAATGTTAGGGTAAGTAAACGGTAAGTAGAAGAAAGGTTGCAGAAGTACAAAGTTGATTGAAACATAAGCACATTTATCATGCTTAATTCAAGATTTCAGTGTGCAAGAGCAATTATGGGAATGAAAAGATGTTCACATGCTGATTTGATTAACTTTCCCCCATTTCATTTCACCCCCCACTATATACTTACTAATTTCCCCATTATCCCATCATTACTTGTTAAAATACCATTTCCCCCTTCATTTTGACCCTTACCCCTTGGTTTCACACATTTCCCTTGCAAATTACCCTCTAAAGGTCATTTCCTTACCAAAAAACCCCTTTTCCCTAGCGTGAAACTCATTCCCCTTTGAAAAAATCACTTTCCCCGTATTAATTTCCCTATTTCACCTAAAAAACCCATAAAAACCCTTATCCTAAGTTTAAATTCCCCCACTATATTTCTCCACAATCTCATCTAAGTTGGCAGAATTGATTAGAGAACTAAATAACATGTTAAGAAAAGATTTAACACTTAAATGGACAGTGGAGGCAAAACAATCCTTTGAAGCCATCAAGGAAACCCTAATCAAGACTCTAGTCCTTATTTATAAGTCCTGGTTTTCAGAAAGATTTTATTATTTTTTTTCTTTTGCTTCAGAACACACTATTGCAGTAGTCTTGCTGCAAAAGAATGACCAAGGATATGAACAACCAATTGCATTTTTCAGTAAATCCTTAAGAGATGCCACACTAAAATACAACATTATGGAAAAAAAAAGCATTAGCTTTAGTAAAGGCTATCAAAGATTTCAGAGTCTATATTTTGTATTCTCACATTATTGCTTATGTTCCAAATTCAGTAGTTAAGGACTTTTTGACACAAAATGGGCCTAAAGGGAAAAGACGCAAATGGATTGCCACTATATTGGAATATGACATAGAAATAAAGCTTACTAAACTTATCAAAGGCCAAGGTTTAAAAAAATTCATGGCTGAATCGAATTTTCAGGCCCTAGATGTTAATTTCATTGGTGCCCTTGATGATCAGGAAGAGATGGCGACTCCATAGATCAGTGAACCTTTTATTGATTCACCCTGGTATGCAAATATCATATTTGTATTACTAAACTTACAAGCTCCTCTTGGTTTAACAAGAACTAAAGCTAGATTTTTGAAAATGAAGTCATTAAGGCATTGTATCATAGATAATGCTTTGTTTTGGAAAGACATTAGTGGTATTCTTTTGAATTGTTTACTTAAAGATGAAGTTGATAAAATTATGCAAGAATTTCATGCAGGAGATTGTGGAGGACACTTGTATTGGAAGACTACTGCTGACAAAATTCTAAGCACTGGTTTCTACTGGCCCACCCTGTTTGTAGATGTTAAGAAACATGTGACCTCCTGTCATAAGTGCCAGATATTTGAGGGAAAAAGAAAGCTTTTACCCTTGCCTCTAAAACCAATCTCCACAGAAATGCCATTTCAACAATGGGGGTTAGACTTCATTGGAGAAATACACCCAACCTTCTCAGCCCAGCATAAATGGATTTTGATAGCCATTGATTATTTTACCAAATGGATAGAAGCCATCCCTTCCAGACAAGCCACAGACACTGTCATTATTTCCTTTCTAGAAAATAATATCTTGTCAAGATTTGGATGCCCCCAAAAGCTCATTATTGATAATGCAACTACCTTTAAATCCAAGAAAATGGTAGATTTATGTAAGAAATACCACATCACCCTTGGCCACTCCATTGCCTATTACCCTCAAGGTAATGGACTTGTAGAATCCTCTAACAAAAGGCTGGTCAATATCATTAAGAAATTACTGGAAGACAACAAGAAGACATGGAAAAAAAAGTTGGTCAATTCCTTATCGACAGATAGACTTACTATTGAGAAGTCCATTGGAACATCTCCCTATTAGTTAGTATATGGGATGGATGCTGTTTTTCCATCCTATTTGGGAGTGCCAATGATGAAGATCACCCAGGGGTTGCAGGTAGAACCAAATGATATCCAGAGAAGGATAAATTAGACCATACACTTGCAACAGACCAGAGAAGAAGTATATGTAAAATCACAAGTAATCCAGGACAAAATAAAAAAGATATTTGATAAAAAGGCCAACGCTGATGATTTTTACATAGGTGATAAACTTCTTAAGTGGGATTCAAGAAGAGAAGACAAGGGCAAACATGAGAAATTTGACTTCTTATGGCAAGGGCCTTATGTCATTTATGGTTACAAAGGTAACAATGCTTTTTTCTTGAGAGAGATAGATGGATCAAATCTACCAGGAGGACCTGTCAATGGTAGAACGCTGAAGCATTATTTTTCCAGTGATTAACAATAGTTCATTTTACTTTGATCATTGTATATAACATTGCAGAGTTTAGATTGGATTGGATGATGATCTTTTGAAGTTGAAGCCCAGAGAGAATGCCTTGAGCTTTGAAGATTTCACCATCATAAGTATGAATAAGGCAGAAATCAAAAAAGAACAGTTTACAGGGTAACTGCAGTCACAATTCAAAGGCCACTGATCTTAAATTTCTTGACATTTCACCAGGAAATGCCATCCCCAAGTGGAGCCACGGTTAGGGTCACACAATAATAGGATTCATAATTTTGAATTGTCTATGGTTAGTCTTGTAATATTGTACATACTTTTGCTTTCTGCAAGTTTTTTTCCATATTAAAAAAAAAAAATGTAAAGAGGGTATGTTCTAAAAGAAATATCAAAGGAAAAAAAGAATAAGAAAAGATCAGAATAGTGAAAAAATATGAATCCGAAACAAAAATAGATCATGAAAGTGTGCATGTCTAAGTGCCAGTACTTTCTACTTTACTGTGCAAAATAATAGTTGTGTGCAACTTGTCATAAATGCCACAAACCATGATAATCAAACTATTTAATCTTGACTAGTTCATGCTTTAAATTTCATGTTTATAGATAGAGAATAAAGATCTAGCCAAACTGTTTAATCTTGGCAGATCAGTAGTTAGGTAGAAAAATAAAATGTGCTCATAAGATTTAATCTGAGCCATTCAAAGTTATAAGGTTAGAAATAGATAGTTTACTTTTCAAAAGAAAAGGGAAAAAAAGGGTATGCTAGCTTGAATGCACCCAATAAAGTGAAGAAAAAAATGTTAGGGTAAGTAAAGGGTAAGTAGAAGAAAGGTTGCAAAAATACAAAGTTGATTGAAACATAAGCACATTTATCATGCTTAATCCAAGATTTCAGTGTGCAGGAGCAGTGATGGGAATAAAAAGATGTTCACAGGTTGATTTGATTAACTTCCCCCCATTTCATTTCACCCTCCACTACATACTTACTAATTTCCTCATTATCCCATCATTTCTTGTTAAAGTACCATTTTTCCCTTCATTTTGACCCTTACCCATTGGTTTCACACATTTCCCTAGCAAATTACCCTCCAAACGTCATTTCCCTACCCAAAAACCCCTTTTCCCTAATTTGAAACCCATTCCCCTTTGAAAAAATCACTTTCCCCTTATTAATTTCCCTATTTCACCTAAAAAAACCCATAAAAACCCTTATCCTAAGTTTAAATCCCCCCCCCGCGCGCTTTATTTAACTTTAACTCCGCCATACCATATTTTCCATATTTCCCCTAAAAACCCATAAAACCCCTTTTAGCCTAAGTTTTGTTTCCCCCCGCATTATTTAACTTTAACTCCGCCATACGCCTAAAAAACCCATAAAACCTCTATATTCTAAGTTTTATGTTCCCCCCCGCATTACTTAACAAACCTCTGCAAATTCACATTTTCCCGATACAAAACCCATTTAACCCACCCCCTTGGTGTGGTTAAATAAACCCCGCCGTAGTTAACCCTGGTCCCACTCCATAAACCTGTGCATTATATTTTTAACCCACTTATATTTAACCCCGCTTTATATCATAAATTAATTACAAATCACTTGTAATTATTCCCCGGGCCCTGCTAATCTCCGCCGATTGCCCTCCGTGTAGCTTTACCACGTGATAGCCGTTAGATCTTTCACCTCTAGATCAAATGGTGCACATCCATATCGCTTTCATTTCTTTTCCGAGCTTTAAAGACTCAAAAGCACGCAAGATTCATGGTTTTGCTCGGGCCCCTTTTGGCTATGTGGCAGCACCGGGTGAACTTGCGTGTTCTCAAGAAAATACCGCCCGATGGCCAAAAGTAGTGTTGGCCTCCGAAACCGTCTCCCCGGCTAAAGATGAAACCATTCACTGTTCATATTATGAAATTCCGCGCCAATTCTAGCCATTACCCGTTAAAACGCCAAAGACGCTCATTTTCGCTCTTTTCGCTTGCTTTTCACTAAAAACTGCCTTAGCCATCTGCGCCACCCTGAGCCTCTGCAATCGATTTTCACCATGGATTATCTCCCGAACACGCTCTAGACTATGTCCACAGTTCTTCCCAATTCAAATACAACGTTCGTTCACTTCCTCTTAGACCTGGATTTTATTAACGAATTGTTTTATTTTGCAGCTGATTAGCAGAACAGGAACTTGGATAAACAGTTTTGATATTAGTTCCAAGCCCTGTTTACTCCAAGATTTGCAAGAAAGTGTATTCATAGAGCTTTATTCAGAAGAAAAAGACAATTATCATAGTACAGAAGGAAACAATTTACACAGTAAATGTTAAAAATAGAGATAAAATCATTTTCACCAACACAAAAAAAGATTCTTACAAACTACTCTCCAAGTAACATTATGTATTCTACATAGTAAAAATCACTTTTACTAAAACATAGAAACATGAAAGAGTGAGTAAGATTTATAGTAAAATGTAAAAATGAAAGCAGGTGACAAAGCATTCAGTAAAAGACTAAACATAGGAGACAGATAAAGAAATGCAGTTGAAAAACAAACAGATGAAAGTGTATTAGATGAAAGGTCATAAGTAAATATGACATCCAGCGTGAAGACCAAACAGCCAAGAAGCTTAAAGGGCAAAATACTAGAGACTAAAAGACAGCAGAACCTAAATAACAGGGACAACAAACAACAGTTCAATAACTGTGTTTATCTTATTGCATGAAGATATTTCCTTTTCCTAGATTAGTTCTCAATGCAGTTTGAGATATTTTGTAAATACTTTTTGTATAAATACTTCATAATTCGAAGTATTGGGGGGTGGATTTCTATACATTTGCAGAGTTATTTTGATCTTAAACCTAAGAGTGATTGTACCAATTTTCAAGTCAACAGATTGGAGCGAGTAATAAAAAGATTGCACTAGAGGATTCATGAGATGAGCTATTGTAGTGAAGTATATTCTTTGTCTGATTTTGTTACTTTCTTATGTGTTTCATAAACTTAAATTTTATCTAAATTTGAATGAATTAACTGGAAATTTAACTCAGAATTTGTTTAAGTACACTATGTTTTGCACAGTTAGTCATTTATATGTTTTCCTCTGATACCCGAATTTGAGAACCCTTAATTTCTCTACCATCCCGATTGTCCTCTTTCACTTTTCTTCATGATCTGGCCTAGGGAACCCTTAATTGCTCCTTGGATCTGATTGGAAACCATTTCACCATCAAGCCTTTGAGGTCTGTAGTAACTCTCTATCTTGCCCTCTAGACACTGTTTTTAGAACTTAATCCAGTCTTGTTTGTCTGACATTTGACCCCATAGCCCATTGGTAAAAGACAACCCTTTTCATCCAAGTAAGTGATCCCACCACCCAAATCAAAATCAAAACCCAAGTATAATCATAACTAGCCTAAAATCACATAACTAAAACAAAGTTAAATAAAAAAGAGAGAGCCCTCTATGAGATTATGAAGGCTAGATCGTGATCTCCAAATGTGGTTTGTGGTTACCTATATCATTTCTTTTTCTGACAACTTAGAAGAAATTTTGGAGTGATAACACCACACACTTTATTTTGCTGGCCGACCTTGACAAATTGTCAAGTATATACAAATAAATTCATATCTCCATAAATACATGTCAGAATCAGATGATCGTTAGATCAATCCTACACCTCTCGATGAGAGGAATCCAAGAAAAATATCAGCTCCCATAAATAAGATGAGCGACATGGAGTTTGGCCCTAGTTGCCAATTTTAACACTCCCTCTCAACTTGGGAGAACTCCATCTGCTAATCCATCTGTTTGTTGGTACTATCTCTGCCATCAAATGCACTGCTCGGCTTTGCTCTGCTGAACTATAAAGAAGAAGAAATGATCGAGGATGTATCATACCATCCTCTACTGACCCGAAGTCAGTCCTAGATAAAAGAGAGTGCTCAATAACGCTCTTACTAACTTGAAGTCAGTTCCAGAGAGTGTGTCATACCACTCTTACTGATCCCATATCAGTTCCAAGAGAGTGAGTTATATCACTCTTGCTGACCCGAAGTCAGTTCCAATTGATCCCAGATCAATGTCGGTCATCCTAGCATAGGGAGTACGGTAGATACACAATGTGTCCATCGGTACTACTATGGTCCCTATCCTCATTTATCTACTCATTGGCCAGATGAGAGGTACTTCCCATGAGTCCCAGACTGCATGGGTAGGATGCCTCGGTAGGAGAACCACTCATCCTACCTACAAATCACCATGGGGTATCACAGGGGAAGGCTGAACCATTCACCCTATACACAATGCACCACTAGGGGAGGGTGAGTCACCCTATGGTCACTTGTCGCTCCAAGAAGTACCCCAAGCCCCCCGAAGCTCTTAGAGCTCAATGCATGCATCATATAGGACCCTCATATGAGGATCTCTCAACGACTCCAAGTCGTTCTTGGAAAGTCAAGATTTTGACCTTTCCCAGGTGCCTCGTCAGAATGTCAGCAACCTGCTCATCTGTACTGATATGATGAAGCCTTATTGCTCCTCGCTGTACCATATCTCGGATAAAATGGTACCTGATATCGATATGTTTGGAGCAATCATGAAATAAGGGATTCTCAGATAATCGAATCCCACTCTGGTTGTCACAAAGGATCACGGTAGTATCCAATGTATATCCAAACAACTCACTCAAGAGCTTCCGCAACTAGACAACCTCACAAGAGGCCATACTCACAGCAATGTACTCTACCTCAACAGTGCTCAAAGACAACAACTTCTGCTTCCTACTCATCCAGGATATCGAGGAAGAACCAAGAGAGAAACAACACCCGAAGGTGCTATTACTGTCCACCACACTGCCTGCCTAATCAACATCGGTATATCCATGTATCCTCACATCTCCGACAATGTATCTCAATCCATGAGTGATTGTGCCCCGAAAGATATCTCAAAAGATTCTTGGCACCAATCTAATGTGAGTGGTGAGGCTCAACCATATGTTGGCTTGACGTGTTGACTGCAAAACATATGTCTGGACGAGAGTTCACTAAGAAAATCAATGCTCCTATGAGTTGAAAATACTCAGTAGTATTTCCCAAAGCAGGTCTAACATCACTACCACATAACTTCTTGAAATCAAGCTCCATTGGGGTAGTCACGGGCTTGCAGTCCATCATACTGAATCTGTCCAATATCTTCACCACATATTTTCCTTGAAATAGGAAAATGTCCCCTGGCTTCTGCCTTATTTCCAACCCTAGGAAATAGTGCATCAGTCCTAGGTCCTTCATCTCAAATTCAGAAACCAACTCCCTCTTACATTTGTGAATGAGAGGGTCTGCACCTGTTAGAAAGAGGTCGTCAACATACAACACCAGTATGAGAGGCTTATCATCCTCAACCTTAAAGTAAAGGTTTGGATCGACTTCACTCCTAGTGAATCCTAGCTTCATCAAGTAGCTATCGATCCTCTCATACCAAGCTTGGGGTGCTTGCTTCAACCCATAGAGGGCTTTCTTCAACCTGCATACATGAGATTCCCGATTATGAATCTCAAACCCCTCGGGTTGTTCCACATAGACTTCCTCTTTAATCGAACCATGCAAGAACACAGTCTTGACATCCATCTGATGTAGGTTCCATCCTTGCGAAGCAGCAAGGGCTATGATCGAGCGGATGGTGGTGTATCGGGAAACATGTGAAAATATCTCGTCATAATATATACCTTCCTTTTGAGAGAATCCATGAGCGACAAAATGAGCCTTATACTTTTCAGCACTTCCATCAGCGCCATGCTTTATTTTGAAAAGCCATTTCAAGGTGACAATTGTTTTGTTCTGGGGTCTGGGGACCACATCCAAGACATTGTTCTTCATGATGGACTCGTATTCCTCATTCATAGCATCCTTCCATACTTTATGCTTCACAGCTTCTTCGAACGATGAAGGCTCATTTTGAATGATCATGCTCATAATGGTCAAGTATCCTTAATACCTGGTTGACTTCTTACTTTCACGGAAAGTCCCTCTTGGTGCAATGTGTTCTTCAGCATGATCAAGTGTCCCCCTAAGCCATGAGGGCCTCTTCTTAGAAGAGGAAGGCTCTTGCAGAGGGGGATCAATAGGATCCATAGGTTCTTCCACATCAGGCATCGTCTCATATTCCTTCTGATCCGACTTCTTGGTGTTAGCTTCTTTAGTTTTCCTTAGAATAGGAAGATTGTCAACTTTGCTAAGAGCCATGTCTTCATCAAAGGTGACATCATGACTAATCTCAACTTCCCTTTGACCAACCACATAGATTCTATAGCCCTTAGAATTTTCGTTATAGCCACGAAGATTCCCTTCTTTCTAGATGCCCCCAATTTATTCCTTTTCTCTTTTGACACATGAAAATATACTGGACTTCCAAAAATTCTAAAATGAGATATTTCTTACCAATGAACATCACTTCGAGAGTCTTAGAACCCAATGCTTGATGAGGGCATCCATTTTGAACATATACGGTGGTATTCGTAGCTTCAGCCCATAGAAACTTTGCAAGCCTTTGATCACAGAGCATATCACGAACAACTTCTACAATCGTACGATTCTTCCTTTCCACCACACCATTCTTCTCAGGAGTGTATGGTGTTGTGGTCTCCCTCTTAATGCTAGCCTCTTTGCAAAAGTCATGGAACTCATTGGATTCATACTCGGTCCCATTATTAGTCCAATCTTGATCTTCTTCTTGGTTTGATTCTCGATCAAGGCTTTGAAGTGACAAAACCAGGAGAACACTTCATCCTTATTTGTCAAGAAGTATATCCATGTCTTGCGAGAATAGTCATCTGTAAAAGTGAGATAATATAAATAACCTCCTAAAGAGTTCACGGGCATCATACTAGATATGTCAGAGTGAACCAACTGCAAAATATCGAAGGTCTTGATATGGCTTGAGGCGAATGGTCCCCTTTTGAGCTTTCCTTCGACACATCCCAGACATACACCTTCATGCTTGATTTTGAACTCGAGCATCCCTGTCACTATTTGTCTCACATCGGGTAGACCCTTATAATGAAGGTGGGAAAACCTCCGATGCCATAGTTCAGATTGAAGGGATATGTCACAAGACATGACTCCCAATGGAATTCCTCCAACTTGATATAGAGAGTCAACTCGAAACCCAAGAGTGAAAGCATATTCAAAATTATTTCTCCATACACGTACCTTCCCATTGATGAAGGCCACCTTGTACTCTTTGTCTTCCTTTGCCGAAATGGACACCGAATTCTTCTTGAGATTAGGTACATATAGGACTTCTTGCAAATGAATTGTGTTACCCTGATTTAATTGAAGAGTAACATTCCCTACACCCTTTACGGGATAGGTGGAGTTATCTCCAAGAATAATCTCCAGGTTGGTCTCCATCTCTATCAAATTAGAGAGAGCTTCCTTGTAACCAGTGACGTGCCTTGAGGCACCACTATCAATAAGCCAATTTCCCAACGAGTATGGAGGAGAAGTAGTAGAGAGGGATGATATCATATAATATTCATCTTGCTTATTGTTAACAACATTAGATTCATCCCTGGAGTTCCTTGCCTTCTTGGAGGGTTGACCACTTCTTTTATTTCCGGCATTCCTCTTTCCTTTGCCATTGAACTTGCCATTCCTTTGATTGTGGTTGGAATTTCCTCGGGAGTGATTTTGATCATCATCATGAGATGTGTCTTTTCTATTTGGACACTCCCTCACATAGTGGCCGAATTTATTGCAAATGAAACATCTTCCCCTCCTTCCTCCTCTCGATCCTACCTTTCCTTTGGATTTAGACCCAGAATTATTTCTCTTTTTAGCATGAGAGGAGAAAGCAGTGGGCTTGCCTATAAATGAAGGCATTTCCTGCTCTTCCATCCTAGTATCTTCTTGAATGCATCTCGCCATCAATTCCTCAAATCTTGGAATTACATTATTATTGAGAAGTGTGGTTCTAAATACATACCATTTGGATGGGAGCGCTCCAAGAGTTGTGATAGCCATTTCCCTGTCAGGAATGACTTTCCCAATCGATAGGACATCATTCTTGATCTCGGTGATCCTTAAGAAGTAGGATTACATATCCTCATCTTTGCCCTTCTTAATTTCTTTCAGCTTATTTTTGAGGAACAAAACTTGATTTGCATCACTTACTTTAAACAAGCTTACCAGTCTATCGTAGATCTCCTTGGAGGTGTTCAACTTGGAAACACAGACCACCATGCGCTTGTCAATAGAGTCCCAGATGATATTCTTTGCTTTGAATTACCCCTTAGTTCAGTTGTTCCTTGTAGTAGCCGGTGCATTTGATGGAGGCTCTGTAATTCTACCTCTCATTAGTCCAACACTTCTTGCTCGTCCAATGTCAGATCGAGAGACATCTTCCATCCGTGATAGTCAGACTTCTCATGGAGCTTGTCTTCAACAGGGAAGTGTGATGAGGAACTCATGAAGTCTTAAGAATTTTTCCAATAGTCCTCGGTGATTTCTCTTTCTCTTGCTCTTGCTTGGGCTTTGTCTTCACCTCAACTCTGATACCATGTTAAGTTATGGTATGTTCTATGCTTAAAGAAATTTACTTAAATTTCTTCTTATTAGCCCAATGTCAATTTCACTATTTAGAAATCACATTAACATAAATTAAAATGTTGGTAGAACATAAATAAATCGACAGAAAACAAGCCAAGACAAGAGACACCAAATGTGGCGGCTAGCTAGGGACAAACCCCAATGTGGGGAAACCCTTTGATCAATTCTTTTGTAATCTTCAATAATTCAGCAGAGAGAGAGGTAGTACAATATCACAAGTCTGATATTTTATATGAACAATAATAAACCAGTAAACAACAAAGTCAAAGCTAGTCAAACAACCCCGGATTGACCTCTAGTAAACCTTGAAGAAGTCGGTCTTCAACAACAAAATTGGCAGCCCAAAACAACCCTCAGTCAATAGTCAAAACAACAATCAATAATCAACAGCTTGCAATCAGCCCTAACTAGTCAACGCTGGTTAACAATTTGGTCAACGCTGGTCAATGTAACACCCAAACAACATGCATAGGTCAACGCATCATTTAACGCAGCCCAGAAGTCAATGCAGCCCTAGAAATAGTCAACGCTGCCCTAAACAGAAAATTCGTTCTTCCTCTTACACGTGTGAGAGAAACTGATCCTACGCTGGCCTAATGCGATTAGGAGAGAGAAGATGAGTGTTGAGATGATGTGAAATAATGCCACAAGGTATCTTCCTTTTATATGAATCGTTGAGGTTAAGCTGCGGGTGTGCTACACACTTTATCTTGCTGGCCAACCTTGACAAATTGTCAAGTATATACAAATAAATTCATATCTCCATAAATACATGTCAGAATTGGATGATCGTTAGATCAATCCTACACCTCTCGACGAGAGGAATCCAAAAAAAATATTAGCTACGATAAATAATATTACTCACATGGAGTTTCGCCCTAGTTAACATGACTACAAGAGCACCTCCTTTGAGTTCAGTACAAAGGAGATACATCCCATTGATCAAATGGAGATGCAAACACAAACTGGTGATATGATATCCTGCACTTTGACTAACACTGCCATGTCATTATCCAAATTGCAGGTTTCTTTTTGCAAACGTACAGTCACAGTTGAAGATGGAAAAGGTCTAGTCCTTGGTCAAGGATAATAGGATCAAGTATTTGGAAGACTTGGTGATCAAGATAGGGTATGACCCTAAAGATGTTAATGATGCTGAGGAGATTATTAGGAAAAATAACTTGGACATAAAAACATTGAGGAAATAACTCAAGCTGCTAGCTACATTGTTATGAAACCAGCTCGCAAAAAGATAGATGAACACCTTAGAAATAAGCCTCTTCGAGGGGGAAACCTCCTTTACATTACACAAATGAACAATTCTTAGATGATACAAATGACAAGACCTCCTTTCTATATATAGGAGTCTAAGGGGCCACAATATAATTAGATCTGAAATAAAAATAATAATGTAAGGGCACAATAATAACAATAGTGGGCTTCTATGGGGCACAATAATAACACTATGGGGACTACATGGGCAAAACAATATAATAAGGGGGTTGTACTAATAACAATAAGGGGTTATGCTAGTAGTATAGGGACCTATCATGCCCCTCTCCTTCAAAAAGTGTTGTCCTCAACGCTTGAGTAGTTCTTGATGCTTCTGTATAAAATTATTGTCCTCCCATGTGGAATCTTTAGCGGGTAAGTTATTCCACTTGATGAGATACTCTGAAATTGATCGATTTTGTAGCTGTTAGGTTCTTGTTTCTATGACAACTCTAGGCTCCAATATGATTTTTCCTTCCTCGTCAAGTTCTGGCAATATTGTTTGAACTTGGATCTTCTGCAACTTTTGAATGAGTGGCCACACTTCTTCGTCCTTCTTCCATTCATCCCTTGCTTCGTTTATCCAATCTGTTTGGATAATAGAAATAGCACAAAACAATGCTTCCACATCCTCATCCTTTCTTGAGAGTGCATCTGCAAAAACATTTTGCTTCCCTTTTTTGTAGATGATTTCAAAGTCATAACCCAACATATTTGTGACCCATTTTTTCTGTTCTTCTAAATACAATCTCTGTTCTAGAAAGTATTTAAGACTATCATGATCCATTTTTACCTTGAAGTGTCTTCCCATTAATGGGTCATCTCAACTCTAAAAATCATCATATGTATGCTTCTACCCAACAACGGTTATGGAGTCAATCGATCATATGATACCATAAATACCCAACATTACTTCGAGTTACCAGGATAAACTCGGTAAGTGTTTGAATAGGAAAGTCATTAGTATTTATAGTTTGAAATTCCATGTTAGTGAGACAAACAATTGATAAGGCTATTGTTGAATCATTTGCATACTTCAAATTGTAGTGAATCACAAGTCACAACAAGGGTTTGGTATATATCTTGAATTAACTTCTCGCAACATAATAAATCCTTTGCGCGAGATATCCCAATTCAAGCGTACAACCCCCACCTAGAACTATTTTGTAGTTTAAGGACAAATGTCTGGTTGAGGTTGCTTTAGCAGTCTTGAGAAATCAATTTAAGGAAAAAAATCCAGTTGAAGACTTCTATTAATCCAAATACTTGTTTCGGTTAAAAGATATGGTTGGTCATTTTATAATATTAGCGGTTAGTTAGATTTAATTCTACATTCACATTACTTCTCTTTTTCTACTAATCTATAAACAACATGCTTCAAGAGTTTGATTACATAAAAAAAAATGTCAGTCACAGTTAAAATAAAATAAAATCAAGGTTAGATCGCTTCAATCAGATTTTTTTTTTCTTTCTAATATGAGTTTAGAGCTTAAACCAAGAAGAGGCATCAATTTGTGACTTGAGAATAACTAAACATATTATCTAGTAGACTCTACTGTGAAATGAAAAACATAAACTATATATTACACCTATGCGTTGTGAAATTGATTATGACAAGGGAGTAGTAATACTTAACTATCCCCTATTAAGAGAAAATAAAGATTAAAATACAATTAAATGAACAAAATCGAGAAATTTATCTAACCCCACTAAACTTTGAGATTGCAGTGAATCACAAGAGAAAATAAGATTGAAACATTCATTTAACTGAAAATCTTTGAGAAATTCATTGAATACTACTTAAATTTGACATTAATGTAAAATTTATCTACTGCCAAACTTTTGAGATTACTATTAATCACACCTAAATAAATTTTGAGATATAAAAGGACAAGCACATGTTAAGAATTACCCGTCTTACGTTCAAGAATTAAGGAGTTTGCTAAGTTGAAGGGAACTTCCAAAATGTTGAGATAGAAAACAAAAGATAGCCCAAGGGATGTAGATACTTGGATCTTAGTCACAAAGATGTTGGCCAAGTCTCTTATCTTATCTTTACACTAGCTAAGCGATCTTCACAATGACTAAGGACCATTCGACGACTAGGAAATATCACTGAACAAGCAAGGGCTAAAAGCTTATCTCAAAGTATAAAATGATGCTTCAACCTTGGTACGATACAACATCCAACTAATTCATTTAATAAAGCCTTCTAGTGGAGGTGCCCAAGAGGCTAACTCCTTCAACCCGAAATCTCCCAACACTAGACAAATTCGGCCAAGAAGGCGTAGGGATTTTAACCTAATCTAGGGATTTAATCTAATGAAATTTTTGGTGGGCTTTCACATTCCATCCCAGGAATATATATGAAATGAAATGATATTTTAAGGTCCACGAGACTAAAAATTGTCTATGAGACCATTAGTTCCCTCTTTTTACTTTTTTCAATTCAATCCTTTTCTTATTCAAATTGATGATGAGCTGGCCCAACCTTCTAACAATCCCCTCGCTGAAAAGACAATGCCAAGAAACTGATGCTAACATATTCCCATAACTTTCTCTGGTGTTTTTGAATGCATCACATTCCAAAATGAAATGTTTTTCCAATTCCACTACCCTAGACATGCAAAATGTATGCACCCATTCTTCCCAAGCTTCTTTAGGTCTTTTCCACCGTCTTGTTTCACAGTGAAGTTGATGCAAGTTGGTCCTTTTTTTTTTCTTCGTAAATAAAATTCATAATTTCAAAGGAGAAATTACATGTTGTGGATGCCCGAAGGCATATGCTATAAATGTGGCTGATTGTCCACTGTCCAAAACTAGTATATACAATAAAACCCAAAGGGTGTACTGTGCTGGTTCAAAGACCACAAGAAAAAGTTAAAAATTCACCCACACAGGTGTAGATGTCCATATTTACAATCTGAAATATACAGAGCAAAATTTCAATAAAGTTCAAAATCAAGGTGCTGATGAATTAGAGGCTGTTGCCCCTCTATAGTCCCCCATCTATATATGGCCTGTGAAAATAGTGATAGATTCCTGCAGGTGTATGTTCGGCAATCATCCACTCTCCTAGAGGGCGATGCATCGCTTCTTTTGATAGCCTGTCAACAATTTCATTTCTTTCCCTGTAGATGTGAGAAACATAAATTTTATCAAAGAATGTTTTGAAAAAAACAATGTCTTCCATAATAGTTCTCAAAGAGTAAGCAAAACAAACAGCTGTGTTGTTAAACCAATCAGTCACAATCTTTGAATCTCCATAAATTTGAATATTTCTGCAATGTTTCAGAATGGCAAAGTATAACAGATGGTGTAATGATATCAATTCAGCATGGTTAATTGTGCTTGGTCCCAGTCCCATACAAATCTGGAAGTAGTGTGCTTCAGATAGGTAGAAACATATGCCACCCCCACAGCCATGCTGTTGGGCAGCACCATCAAAATAGGCCCAAGGTATTGATCTGTTTATCTGTTCCTGCCGAATAATTCTAGGTCTCTTTTGGCTATCATCATTTGGAAGTTCTTCAAATGCAGCACAGATTTGCGGAGGGAGCAGGTTCCAGTTTACCGGTTTGTCTTCAAAGATTTTGATATTTCGCTTGAGCCATATGTACCATGAAACAAGTAGGGGAAGGTTTTTAGTTTTCTCCACAGCCGAAGTACTCCACCAGATGTCCCAAGCTGTTGTAATATCGGCCCCCTGCCAATTCATAGTCATATTTAGTGTTTGTAGGACTTGAGACCAAATGCTCCTGGTGGTCGGACAAGTAAGGAAAAGGTGCTGGGTCGATTCTTCTTCTTGGAGGCATAGGACACATCGGGTAGGACCCAAAAAAGCCCTCCTTTTCAAATAGGATCCAGTGGGGATCTTATTTTCTAAAATGTTCCACATCAACAGTCTGGTACGTAGTGGAGCTTTTAATTTCCATAAGGTAACCCACCAACTTCTTAAGACCTCTGGTTTTATATCTGCAATGATTATGTCATAGCCCTGTTTAGATGAGTATTGTCCAGATTTTGAGTGTGCCCAAATAAGTTCATCCTCTGCATTCTTTAATCTAACATGTGATTCTGTGAGTGCCTGTAAATAGATTTGCCATGTTCTACTCCATTCATTTGGTATGTGCCAGTTCTGCTCGGTCAGCCAAGCTTGTGTATGAAAAGTTGTATTCTGCTGATCCCCAATCTGTCCAAGAAACTTTATGCCCTTGCTGTTTAGGTGATTTATCAGTCCAACTGGTAGTTGATGGGAATTTCCACTGCCCGACCATGGGTCAATTCCAATGTGGACTGAGGCTCCATTGCCTATTTTCCATAGTAAGCCATCCTTGATAATGGGAATTGAATTGAGTATGGCCCTCCAAATCACCGAAATGCCTTTCCTGTTCCAAGATGGACTTCTGATCCAGTCTATGATAGTAGACGGCCAGATATATTTGTGTAGAATAACCTCAACCCAAAGACTTTTTTGCTTTAGTAGTAACCATCTCTGTTTTGCTGCCAAGGCTTGAGTAAAGGCCGGAAGTAATTTAAGTCCCCATCCTCCCCACTTCTTTAGAGTAGCAATTTTTGTCCATTTAACCCAGGCAAAAGGTTTGCCCTGCTTTCTTCCATTCTAGAGGAATTTGCTACAGATTTGTTGAATTCTGTGAAGGATCCCTCTTGGAATCCAGGCTAGTGACGTCCAGTAAAGCGGGGTGGCTTCAAGGATTGATTTGACAAGGATTAGTCTACTAGCCCTAGAGAGGAACCTGTGACACCAACAACTTATTCTCTTCTCCACTTTTGTGATGAGCCAGGTCCAATTAGCAATTTTGTTTCCATCTGGTTTTAGTCTGAAACCCAGATATTTGAGCCCCTCCATCAAATCATTAGCTTGAAATGGGAATTTTTGTATGGATAACTGAGATTCCTGTTGAGTACATTCAGATAGGAAAATGGTGGATTTATCTCTGTTGATCTCCATTCTCGTGGCTCTGCAGAATAGATTTAGAATCTCATTCAATGAAGTAGTGTCCAGGACACTCCCATTCAAAAAAATCAAAATGTCATCTACAAATAGTAGATGTGTCAGATAGTATTGTTCCATGATTTTTAGTCCTCTGAGGCCCCATCTTCTTTTTTCTGAAGCAATGAGCCTGCTCAATCCTTCCATGACTAATAAGAAAAATAGTGGTGATAAAGGGCATCCCTGCCTTATCCCTCTATCTATATTAAAGGATGGAGTTGCAGATCCATTAATGAGAATGCCAAAAGAAACAGTGGAGATGCACCCCATGATCCAGTTGATGAGAGTAGGGGGAAACCCCAAATGAGTGATAATCATCTTGATGTAAAGCCAATTCACTTTGTCGAAAGCCTTTGACAGATCTATTTTGAGAGTGAGTCCCTTGAGATTTTTGTGCTTAATGGAGTGAAGGGCTTCCTGGGCTGTGCCAATGGCATCCTGAATATGTCTATGGTGGAGGAAAGCAAATTGCTCCTGAGAGATGTGGTTAGATAATATGGGCTTGATGCGGTTGGCTATGATTTTAGAAATGATTTTGTACAGACAGTTGCAAAGGGATATGGGCCTGAAATCATTAAAAGAGGCTGGTGAGTCAGTCTTAGGAATCAAGGCCAAGTAGGTGAAGTTTATGGGGGGATGGATGTGTCCAGTAATTCTGCTTTCTTCAATGACCGCCAACAGATCCTGTCCTAGCAACTCTAGGAAATCCGAGTAGAACTCCACCGGCCAGCCATCCGGGCCAGGACTCTTGTCCTTCTTGAACCATTTAAGAGTTCCTTCCAGTTCCTCCATGGTGATCAGTTGTATCAAATCCTCTACTGCATCCAGATCCACAAACCTAGGAAAATGACCTGCCAAGTTTATGATGTTCGGGAGATTGATGGCTGCTGGCGCTGTAAATTGACTTTTGAAATGGGTATTCCCCAACCTGGCTAATTGAGGGTGTGTAGAGGCCCATCCATCTAGCTCACAGGGCAGCTGCCAAATAGTGTTGGTGGCCTTTCTACCATTGGAAAAATTGTGGAAGAACTTAGTATTTCCATCTCCCGCTTGTAGCCAGATGGCTCTACTTTTCAACCTCCATTGTTCTTCCTTTTCAAGTAGAATCTTTATCTTTTGGTTCTCTAGATTAATCAGATGTAGTTTTGTATCATCCGATAAGAAGCCAAGCCCTCGTTCATTCGTGAGCTGGGCTATCTGTAATTCTATGTCTTTAAGATGCTGTTCATCTCTCAACTTCTTCCTCCTTGACCATTCCTCTGTCATAGTCTTGAGTTTTTTAAGTCGAATAAATAAATCTGCAGCTATTCTTTGCACCCTGAGAGGGGGTTGTGCTCTCCAGAACTCAGTCACCAGATTGATGTAGTCTAGATCTTTTAGGTATCCGGTAAAGAATTTGAAGGGGGCGCGAGGCTTTTTAGAGTGTCCAGAGATTTGTAGAAATCTGGGGAGGTGATTAGAAGATCCTCCAGTACCAACCCATTGTCTATATAGGGGAAGGTTACAGAGGAGATCTTCATGGATCAAGAACCGACCCAATCTCCGACCCTGGGCAGCATCCCCTGTCCTCCTGTTATGCCATGTGGGCAATTTCTTGTTCATAGGAACATCCACTAGTTTGAAAGTATCTAGTAGAGTGCTCATCTGATCCGAAATAGGGTCAATTTAAGAATGATGTCCCCAGGATTCCTCCATTCCCAAAGAAAAGTTTAAATCGCCCCCAATAATGGTGTTTCTTGAAACAATATTATGTTCCAACAAGTTGTGCCAAAACGCCATTCTATTCTAATTAGGGGCATATATGTTAATCACTTTTAACTGGTAACCGAGCTCACCAACAAAAATGTCCATTCTAATGAAACCCAAACCGCCCCAGGTGGATATATGCTTGACAGCTTTAGGGTTTATACCTATAGCTAGACCTTCGGATCTGCCAATGGCATCCATGCCTTGAAAAACCCAACCCGACATGATAGAGTGGAGGGTTCTGGTAATGGTGTCAAAAGTGCCAAGGGTTTCTTGTAGGAAGAGAATGTCGCAATTGGAACCATTTAAAAGCCTCTTGAGAGCCAATCTATTTTTGGGGTTGGCTAATCCCCTGCAGTTGTAGGAGAGCCAAATCATGGGGAGACAGGGGCAGAGGGCTCAATTTCTCTAAGCGCCCTTTCAATGGTGGATTGACAGCCCCTCGCGACATCTACCACCGCCGACTTGATGGCAGTTTTGATCTTGGATGGGCGCCCTCTGGTAGGTTTGTATTTCTTGGACCGTCCGGGGGAAAGACCCAACCCTAAATGCGGGGTCTTAGGTCGAGCTCTGGATCAGAGGTTGTAGGGATGGGATCCCGTCCCAGAAGGGGAGGAAGTGTGAGAAGGGGGAGTGGAAAAATCCCTGAGGGAAGTAGGTGTAGTGGAGAAAGTGGGGGGAGGAGGAAAGATGGAGCAAGGGATGGAGGGGATAGAGCAATGTGCAGAGGAGGGGGGATGCAAAGATGTATGTAGAGTAGTAAACATAACATCTGAAAAAAGTATAGAGGTTATGGGGAAAGATCCATTACCCAGGAGAGAAGGTGCTTCCGCAGCTGATTTGGAGCGAGTCCGAGGAGGTGAGGTCAGAGCTTTTCGCCAGTTTTTTGCCTTTTGTGTAGCACCCACCGCCGCCTCAGTTGGTGCCTCTCCTTGTTTCTGTTCTCCCTTGTTCAGCTCTTCAGAGATCTGTTGCTTTGTCCCCCGCGAGTTTTCTGTAGTCACCGAAGAAAGCAGTGGGCAATCCTTGTATAGGTGACCCACTTTGTGGCACCTCCTACAACGAAATGGGACTCCTTCATAGTCCAAAAGTTGTTTGCACGAGATGTGTCTCCTGTGTAGAGTGATTTTTTCTTCAAGCCCTGCCCTGGTGTCAAGATGTACCAAAATCCTCGCTATAGTCATTATGCTAGTCTTTTCTTAGGACTGGTCATGCTCAAGGTAAGTCCCCAGTGCATCTCCAATATGTTTGAACACCTGAGGAGTCCAAAACTGCATGGGCAAACCGGGTAGTCTGACCCAAATAGGCCCTGCTCCTAGCTATTCACGCTTTGGATAGAAAAGTGGATCCCATCTCTTCAACAGTACTAGAGCTAGCTCAATATGCCAGTAGCACAATAATATCCATTATGTGTACTCCTCCCTATGAAAGCGGAGGGTGAACCATCTTCTGGCCAAAACCATAATTACTGGAAGTTCTTTCAGCAGAGAACCCCATATCTCCATGGTCCATTGACGCAAACGCTCCATAGTGTAGTTCCTACCTCTTACTCGACCAAATAGCACTTTCCTCGCTATGTCCATAGCATCCGCCATAGGAACGTCTTCACCAAAAGTCAGATTAATATCAGTGTCCACTGCTCTGAGGCATCGACCCTTTTTCAGCTTGTCCGTGCGCCGGCCCGTAGGATAGTCTCTGAGCAAATTTCTGCACGGATCCGAGGAGCTATGCTGGGCCGATAAAGCAGGTCGAGGATTCGGTATTGGAGAGCTGAAGCATCCAAAGCGAATCGGGGAATGAGGGTTGAAGCTGCACGAGCTCGGATGAATGAACGATTGTGCAGGAAGCGGGGGATTGGAAGGGCCAGCCGGAGCCAAGGAGATGGAGGGAGGGTTCATAGGCAAGGAATGCTGCGGGGGATAAGGTAGGGGATGCTGCGGGGGATAAGGCAAGGGGGAGTCAAAGGTGGGAGATGCCTGTAGACTGGTGCCAAGGAGATTCAGAGTGGCTGGAGAGAGGGGGGGACATTCCAAACCAGGTAAGTCCTCAACGTTGACAGTAGGATGTTGCCATTTTCCGGAGGAGGGTGGTTGTTGCGGCATCTGAACAGCAGCTGTCATCCGATGTGGTTTATTTTGCCAGGGGCCCATGACCGGGGCAGTTTGATGAGCCCAAATCTCCTGTTCTGGCATGGGGTGTCGCGCGGAATGAGTCGATCTTGCGGACAAGATAGACCTTCCTAGAATCTAAAGAAGACCTAATGACAAGCAAACCAACCAGACACTATCTTTCTCTAAATATGCTTCAATAAACAATAGCAAACAAAGGTTTCTAGGGCCTACCTTTGGTCCAACGCAAGCTTGTGGATGCCCTCGCTCTTTCGATCCAAATGAGCTCCTCTTCGCGAATCTACAAACACAAACAAGGCAAACAAATTAAATAGCACTTGAAAAACCAATTGAAAAACTAATTGCATGAAACATATTTAACATGAAAGTCAAGGAGTCCATGAAACAAATAACATAAGATACTTGTTGAGAAAAATGAGTTTGATTGTATTAATTCAAAAGAAGAATAACTTTACAACCTTTGCCTTGACGCTGTACAAGCTCCTCCCAGGGTCCAACAAGATGTCTCCTCTACTTTGACAAGCTTCACTCACTCTCCAATGGAACCAAGAGGTATGCGATCTTTCCTCTCAAGCTCAACCAAAGAGTCTCAATTTCACCAGCATTTACCCTCAAAATGTTCAGCTTCTAACCTCGCTAGTCCTCACCCCAATGCCTGTATTTATAGTGCAATGGAGGGAAGTTACTAGGTCCTCCTTCAAAGGGATAAAGCCCTCCTTCAAAGGGATAGCTCCTTTAGTCAAGGGATTAGCTCCTTCTCTTTTGGGATGCATGAACCACCTCAGAGCAAAAAATCCACGTCAAGATTCCTTCTAGAAAACTTTAGAATTAACCCAAAGTGAGTTTTTAAGATAAAAATTGCGCCTTTTGACTTTCACAGGGGTCCGCACCTGCACCGTTAGGAACAGAGCGGGTAGGTACGCAGATTTTGTACACAGAAGGTGCGGGACCACAGGTGACCATGGGAGAAAGTGCGGAACCAGAGTTACATTGATTTCTAATGTCTTTCTCCCATTTCCAAAGCTTGATTTGAAGAGCTGAGGCTATAGACTTGCTTAGGAGGATAGTACAAGTGATGATAGACCCATACTGACTGCAAATAATCATGGTGACGATATTTTTGTGTAACAGATTGCCCCCTAAAGTGCAAAGTCTGTAGTAGATGAGGATTTCATTTATCATATAGGAAGAGTGAAGTACTTTATCATTTCGAGGATTATCTTGTGGAGAGCCCGGTCGAAACCTGTAAAAACATTCAATGCAAGATATATATATGAGATCATATCATCGCTGAGGTAGGCATTCCCATACTCAGATCAAAACTAACTAGAAATCTACCTACTGCTCTGATATAGGAATGATCTTGTGAAACATCATAAGTATAGACTCGTGTGAACACAGTATGGACGCAGCCATCTTTTATGAATAGTCCACAACATAATGAGTACAAAATTCCTCGCAGCCTGGATGGTGGAAACTAGATCCAGGGTCTTCATTTCTACTTCCCGAAATAGTACGATCCTATCCATGCGAATAAATGTGTTGATGTCGAACATGGTAGAAACCACTTGATTACCAGTCAATGATGTAAACTGTTAACAAGTGTGAGAGAAACCACCAGTGATGTCAATGGCTCTCAAAGTACCCAGTACAATCCATGAGATGTGAGTAAATGTGTTGATGTCGAACATATCATGGAATCTTTTGATCGAAAGTCAATGATGTAAACTGTCATCAAAGGCAAGAAACCTGCCATTGAGGCATGTAGATCCCAAGGTATTGACGATCTCTAGATCATCTTTCTAGATAATGAGCTGAAGTCGATAGAAAGCGATCCGTTGCAGGCAAGCCCACAACACGAAATCATAGATCAAGTTGAAGAAATTTTGTTGCAAGGACTAACTCAGGGATGGTCAAGATGGATGACAGATATTTTGCAAATGAATGGCTTATTGGCAGTGACCTCTTGAACACATAACGACACGTCAGATGGCTTGGTGACAATTGACCCAAAGTTAATACCCAGAAACCGGCTGAAGACTTTCAATGTGGTTTGATCAACTGTCAGGCAAAGGATTTCCCAACCCAGGTGAATAAAAGTGTCGTGTTCAAGAGGGGTTACAAAGTATGACAAACAGACTCATTTTTCTCTCTTTTACCCCACCATTTCTGGCAAGAACCTCTTTATTTTTGACAAGCTTGAGGAGGATAACATTTGCTTGATTATAAGCTCATCCTTCAGATGAGTCCAACTTAGTTTAAATTCGAACCCTAAGAAGGATTGGTTCGTTCCTGTTTGTAATTGAACAGGTCCTTTACTGTGAAATTTTAATGAGTCCAGTATAGGAGAAACTCGGCGTTTTTCAATTTTAGAGAGTCTTAAAAAACTTAAGAAAACTCTAGGGTTGACCTTTTTCATAAATTTGTGTCTCCCAAGTCAGAAAAAGTATAAAATAATACTTGAGATAACCGCTTGATCTTTTACGACCAAGGAGTACTTTTCGTTATTAGTGTCACTGACCCGAAAAAGTAAAAAAGCGATCAACGACACGTCATTTCATAACCAATATCGAATTTGAAACGACAAAAATCTGACAATCTTTTCATGTTTTTATGGTCGGAAAAGAGCTGTAAGTGGACCGTCTTTTAATTCCGTTTTAACGAGTGTAAAAGAAACGCTCGGCAATCTTTTCATGTTTTAGGAGTCAGAAAAGGGCTTAAAGATGACTCTACTTGTTTTTCGTTGAAAATGATAGATTTCGCTTGAATAATCCTATATTCTGCACAAAGACACAAATATTACTCATACCTGTTTGAAATGGATAAAAGCGTTGCAAAATACCTTTTCAAAGTGAAACATAAACAAATTTGCAATTTATTTACTCAAAAAACTTATAAAAAGGGCCTTTGTCAATTCATTTTTACCGTTTGAGTTTGGGTGAGAAAATAGTGCTTTTGCTTAGAAAACTTCTTGTGAAGATTGTGGAAAATCCAACCGTCGGAATCGAACGCTGTCTTCTCCAGGTAATCCACATCACCTTACTCTTCATTTTCAACCGTTTAGTTTTTTAATTTAGCCCTTTTTTTTTGGGAGAGTTTTTGGCGCAAAACCCGCGCACGGGGGTCCGCAGGTTTACCATTGCGGACCCCGAATTTTTCTCCATTGGGAAAAATCTCGGGGTCCGCACCTTCCGTGTAGACAAAGTGCGGACCCACGCACTGTGTCTAACGTGGAGGGTGCGTACCCCGCAACAAGGGTTTTGACCAATGAGGGAGGGCCATGTGGGCCAATAAGAGGTAGCCATGTGGCCTCCAAAGGTTGGTCTAATTTTTTTTTAAGGGGCCAAAACACCCCACAAGAGTTGAACTTGAGACCAAGAACTAAGAAATCACAAGCCATACCACTGCGCCACCACCATTCCACTTAATAATCTATGTTGGCGGCGTTGATTTAAAGTCTAATGCAATTCAAATCGAAGGTTGGGGCTGGGGCTAAGCCCCAGCCTTGGTCACCGTGCCCACGAGGATCCAAGGGTAGGACCATAGGCCAGGGATTAGCCCTAGCCTTAGTCACCATGCCCATGAGGACCCGGGGGCGAGATCGTAGGCCAGGGATTCGCCCCAGCCCCATGGTCACAGTCCCAACACAACTCGACTAATCATAGAACCGACGACAAATTTTTGTAAAGGGGCCAACCCTGGGGTCACATGACTTGACATATGCCAAGGTGCGTAGAGGAGTGGAGGGGGCCAGTCCCGAGACATATGGTCATCAACGACCACACCACTAGCGAAAAAGAGCGCGCCCAATGGTTGTGGCACCCAATGCAGAAAATTAGGTGCTAAACATGGTTCTATGCACCAACATGACCATGCGCCAAATCAATTGGGGGCCGAACTGGTGGGGGCGGGTGGTTCGCCCCGACCCCTGGTCACATGCCCCCCATGTGACCTTATTTTTTTGGACCTGGGCATTAGAGGATAGTTTAACTGTCCTAAAATTTCATCCCTCGGGCGGGATTATAGGCTAGATTTGCGCACCAGTTTTGGGTTTGGAGCGCTCAAGCCATATTTGGGTCAAATTGTAGGATGATTAGTTATGGAATTTGGGGAAAAACTTGTAACATGCATAAATTTCTCAATTTTTGGCCAAATGAGGTGCAGAAAGAACCCATATGGGGGTTTTTGATAGTCCTGGATCCATTGGAGACTTTTTTTTTGCATTATGAGCACTAAAAATTCATATAAACACAAATTTTTAAGAATAATGAAAGAGGCCCTACATTGGAAGCTGGATCAGGAGATGTAGCCCATGAGAGGGGTGAACTCCTTTATCATGTTTTTCTATTATGTGTTTCTGAAATGGTTTATTGTCTATGTTTGGCTGTTAATTATGTTTCAAAATCACTTTTTAATGTGTTTAGTAACTTGATCCATTACCCAAAACACATATAAATTTCACTTGCAATTTGTATATCACCTTTAGTTTTCAATTACATATTTTTTTGGTATCAGAGCATCAGGTTATTGTGAAGGTTTGATTTTGTTTGCAAGTGTTTTTTTGATGCTTACAAGGTTGAAGCTTAAAAGAGGAGAAGGAGAACTTGTGGAGCCAAGATCTCAAATTGTTTCAAGGAGAACAAACACACCTCAAGCTTCAATAGTCATGGCACATGAAGAAGGTCTCGAAGGGATGTCTGAAGATGAAATAATATTCATAAATTTTTTCTTTGAGATGTCTAAAATGGTGAAGTTTCTTTATGAGAGAGGAATTCAAGTTTATATGGAGAGAGATCAAAGCCTCCAAAAGGAGACGGAGGAAAAGGAGACAATCCTCCAAAAGGGAATGTAGGGAATGGTTACAAACCACCACCTTCACCTCCATCATCCTCATCTTCTTCTACTTCTTCTATCCTTTCACAAAAACCTCCAAATTCTCCAAAAGGACATGGTAAAACTCCTTTGTTAAAGCTTGATATTAAGTCTAAATCGCCTATGTATGAGAAAGAGGTAGATGATGAGAAACTAGATAATTGGATTCATCAGAGTGAAGTGTATTGCAGGATACAAAGAATCAACGATGATAAGACCAAAATTTAGCTTGCTTCTCTTATATTGGAAGGTGCAACACTTATTTGGTGGGAAGCCAAAACTAAAGAGGACATGAAGAAACATGGTAAGGTTTTATCCTCGTGGAGTGATTTTTTTGTTGCAATAAGAAGGCAATTTTATCCATTAGCACACATGCAAAAAACTAGTATGGATTGGCAAAACTTTAGACAAGCTAAGGGGAAAAATTTACAAAGTTATAAGAGATTTGATTTTGGGTATAGATTTTTCCTCTCAAGATACTTTGCTCAAATACATTGGAGGATTACATAATTACTTGAGACACACCATTTTCATGTTTAACCCTATAAAACTAGATGAAATTTGTGTACGGGAAACTCATTTAGAGGCAAGAGCGAAAAATGTTTCTGAAGAAACTAGTGAGAAGTCATTCAAGTTTGGAGAAGAAGGAAAAGGGAGGTTAAAAGGAAAGGATAATAAGAATGATTTAGTCAAGAAAGAAGGAGAAAATATCACATGTAAACACTGTTCTAAAGAAGGCCATGATGAAGACCACTGTTGGAAACTTCATCCTGAGATGAGACCCAAAAAGTTTAATAACAAGGAGAAAGAAAAGATTGCTGCAACTACACAACAAGATCTAGGATCTGATTCCAGAGATGAAACAAAAATCATAGCCATGGGATTGAAAGGTAAGGATTCAATTGCAAGTACTAGTTCTTCTAGCAAACCCATTGAAACTCAAAATGAAAGAGAAAGAATAGAGTTGTTCCATATTAGAATCATCACAAAACATAACAAGGTAGATACTTTGTTTGATAATGGTTCACAAAAAAACCTCATTTCAGAAGACATTGTCAAGAAACTAAATTTGGAAACCATTCCTCATCCTAAACCTTATCCTTTGGGCTGGGTATGTGACAATTCCAAGTCGCATGTGATAAGAAAATGCATAATTAGATTTGCCATCACTGCAAATTTTATTGATGAGGTAGAACTTGAAGTGGTACCACTTGAGATTTGTGGAATTGTTTTGGTAAGCCAATACTTATATGACAGGAAAGCCATCTTTCATCGCCATGAGAACAAATATCACTTGTTTAAAGATGGGTTTGAGTACATTTTTAGAGCACATAGTAAGGAGTTGAATTTATCTCTTGTGAATGATGGAAAAATGAAGATGTTTATAAATGCAAGTCAAAATTTTACATTATTGACGATTAAACATAAAGATGCTATTGAATCTGAAGCTTTTCAAGGATATGAATCAAGTTTGAAATCTGATTTCATTGAGGTTTCTAATTCATGCGATAAGATGTTTCAGCAATCTAACATGTTTCCTCCTAAAAGAGGAAAACAATATGAAGTTCATTTGCAGCAAGATGCATCATTATTGAGCATTAATATGAACAAGATGCTAGCGTTAAATAATGCAAGGGTCAAAAAGCAGATGCAAAATCTATTTGAAAAATATGAAATTGGTTTTAAAATATCTTCTTATGGGTTTCATAATGTTTTGGCTTTAAGGAAGAATGGTGCATGGCGATGGCGATCACATTTGGTAAAGAGTCAAGCCAAGTGCAATGCTAGACATGCTAAGCATCGTTATGACTACAATGTTCAAGGTGAATTGAACTTGAAATTGAATAAGTTTCATTGGATTGAAGATCGAGGAGAGAATGTTTAGATTTCTTTAACATAAGTATTCTAGACTTCTAAACATATTGAAGAATTTTAGCAAGGTCCTATCTTTGACAGAAATACAAAGACTTCCAAAGTGAAGTACCTTCACGAGAAGCTCATAGCGACAAAAACAAAAAAAATCAAATGGATTGAGAAGCGAAGGGTGAGGGAACTATACCCTCATCTATTTGTTGACAGAAAATGAGCTTTTGGAGGTCCAAAAACTTCCAATGAGGAGGAGTGATCCAAAGGATCAGTTTAGTGCTCAAAATTCAAAGTTTCCGAAAGATCTCAAAACCTATATGTTTGGATAGATCTCGGTGATTTGAATCCAACACAACTCATTTCACTCAAATCTGATATCGTATGCTCTTGATATCGTGTTCTGATCGAAATCTTAAACATGCAAAAAATTGCAGAATTGATAGGGTGGTTGTACATTTTGGGCCAGTGGTAGGATGCCACTTGGACACTCCTGATTGGTCCAAAAAATTTAATTTTCATGGGTCATAATTTTTCTAATGTGGTTATGGCTTGAGTTTTTTATTCATTATGGGTTTCTGACAGTGTAAATTGGATCAATGAGCAAGGGCCACGTGGGCTAATGAGACGCAACCACGTGGCCTCTAAAGGTTGGTCTAAAATTTTGTTAAGGGGCTGAAGCACCCAATAGGAGTCAAATTCAAGACCAAGCAAACACAAGCCATACCATTGCGCCACCACCATGACATTTAATAATCTAAGTTGGCGGCTTTGATTTAAAGTCTAGCACAATTCAAATTGGAGATTGGGGCCAGGGCTAAGCCCCAGCCTTGTTCACCGCACCCACTAGGATCCATGGGCAGGACTGTGGGCCAGGGCTTATCCCCAGCCCCATGGTCACAGTCCTGACACAACTTGACTAATCACAGAACCAATAACAAAGTTCAGTAAAAGGGCCAGCCCTAGGGTCACATGACTTGGCATATGCCCAGGTGTCCGGAGGAGTGAAGGGGTCAACCCCGGGCCATATGGACATCACACAACCACACCGCCATCAAAATGGAGCATGCTTGATGATTGTGGCACCCAACGCAGAAAATCAAGTGCTAAAAAAGGGCCTATGCGCCAAATCAATTGGGGACCCCCCGGTGGGGGTGGGCGGTTAGTCCCGACCCCTGGGCGTGTGGCCTCCATGTGACCCTAATTTTTTGGAACTGGGCATTAGATGATAGTTTAACTATCCTACAAGTTCACCTGTCAGGTAGGATTCTAGGCCAGATTTGTTCGCTATTTTCGGGTTTGGGGTGCTCAAGCTAGATTGGGTCCAATTATAGGATGAAAAGCGATGGAATTTGGGGAAAACTTGTAACTAGCATAGCTTTCTCAATTTTTGGCTAAACGAGGTGCAAAATGAACCCATATGGGGGTTTTTGACAGTTCTGGATCCATTGGAGACATTTTTTTGTTGCATTTTGAGCACTGCAAATTCATGTAAACAAATATTTTTGAGCATAATGAAAGAGGCCATACATTGGAAGCTGAACTAGGAGATGTAGCCCAGGAGAGGGGTGAACTCCTTTATCATGTTTTGATGTTATGTGCTTATGAAATGGTTTGGTGCCTTTGTTTGGCTGTTAATTGTGTTCAAAAATAATTTGTTAATGTGTTTAGTAACTTGATCCATTACCCAAAACACATAAAATTTCACTTGCAATTATATAATAGGGAAATTTTGTTGAGGAGCGTTGTTATGGATAGGGATTGATATATATTGAGATGGAGATAGAGAAGATAGTATACCTGGATTGGCATGTAGTTTGGTTGAGTGGACCATAAATGATGATCTTTTTCGTGCTTCAATGGAGTTGTTCGGGGGACGAGAGGTTTTGAAATGTATGTCTGGATAGGAACTCATAAGGTGTCATGCTTCATGGCAACAATTACATTTAAAAGGCACTGCGTAGTAGTCTACTATTTGCTTACGCCAGCAAGGGTCCCAATAGAGATCAATAATTGACAGGAGACCCCTTGAAACTGATATTTCAACCATAATCTAGGCTGTATGTTTGTCCATACTTTCCAAAATTCTTTTGCTTAGATGATAGAATTTACTAATTGAATTTGCAATGTCTGTAATTTCTTGCCTAATCCACAACTCCAGAGGAAGTATAGGCAATTTGACCCATAAGATATTTCACCATGGAAGGTCGATGATTGGATCGAAGCCAAAAGCCCAACGCTGCAGGAATAAGAATCCACGTCCTTTGACCCACGAACTAGCTGCTATAAGATCAACATCCTCAGGAGTAAGGAAATGGAAGGCATACCAACCATTTTGCAAGGTGCTGATGCGAGGGAAATAGTTGAGAAGTGGAAGCCACTAGGTATTTGTCCATTTTTCATTTGAAATCCATCTAACTTGTAGTAAACCCAACGTCGCACTAGTGCCTGATTTTTTAGTTTGATGGATTCATCCCAATATCCATCAACTTCAATTACTAAATCATGTGACTGTTAGGCCACACTTATTGCCTTTGGATTACGATTCTTTTGAGTATGGGAAACCACATGATCGGGAGGATTGGGTAATGAAGTCTGCTCTCACGCCAATGCAACTTCGAAATTTTTTGTTTTTGTTTTTGTTTTGTTTTGTTTGTTTGTTTTGTTTTTTGTTTTTTGTTTTTTTTGTTTTTTGTTTGTTTTTTTGTTTTTTGTTTTTGTTTTGTTTTGTTTTGTTTTTTTTTTTTTTTTTTTTTTTTTTTTTTGTTTTTTTTTGTTTTTTAATCGTGAACAATTATCTCAATCATTTTCTTAACCTTAGGGGAGGGAGGCAGAGTTAAAATATCGGCCATCCGGTCGGTGGTCAATAGTCTAATCCATCCAATCAGGGAACTACAACAGAAGAACTACAACAAGGAGGAACAATCAAACCAATAGGTAAGATTGCAGGTGTAGTACTTCCATCCAATCAGGATTTGTTTAGACGGTTTGGTGGGCCAAAAGAGGCTTAAAGAGAGCCCCATCATCGTTGAGGGTTGTGCTAAAATATGTCATTCAAATGTAGTGGAAGCCTAAAACAACAACTCAACCTAAAGTATGAGCCGATTGGTTACTAAATGGGACCACAAATAGGGGACTTTCGAGGTCTAAAATGGGCCTCCTAAGGAAATTATAAAATAATAGTGGAAATAATCAAATAAGATTAGATTACATCACCAAATTTTAGAGGGAAAAAAGAAAAAACTACTTTTTCAACTCGTATTTTCAACTATCTCTCTATGGGTTTACTCAAATTTCGAGTGGGAACACTTGTTGGATGCAGAATGTGATTCCTCATCCAAGGAGTATCCAAGTTGCATACTTTTTATGGAACCCGATACACAAAAAATGAGAAATACATGAAAAACATGATTCCAATCACATTTTTTCATGTATTTCTCATTTTTTGTGTAGCAGGGTCCATCAAAAGTATGCAACATGGGTAATATTTGGATGAGGAATTAAAATTTTCATCCAATGAGTACTCTCGCTTGAAATTTGAGTAAAAAATTAGGGAGAGAAGTTGAAAATACAAATTGAAAAAGTAGTTTTATTATTTTATTATTTTTTTAATATTTTTACTTTTTAACTCCAAAAATGGTGAATCATCCCCCATGGTTGACATCATCATCTTGAATCCTATTGGTTCTTATAAAGTTTATTTTGGTTGTACATTTTTCTTAGGAGGCCCATTTTAGACCTCAAAATTCCTCTAATGAAAATATTACTTTTGTGGCAGCCAAGTAGAAAAGACCATGAAGGAGAGCCCCGCCGTTGCTGAGAGTTGTGCTAAAATGTGTCATTCAAATGTCGTGGAAGAAACTAAAACTCAACATAAAGAATGAGCCCAATGATTACTAATTGGGTCCATAGAATATTGTTGATGGTAGTCAAGTAGAAAAGACCCCAGAGGAGAGGCTGACAACTAGCCAAAATCAGGTCTTAATGATAAGATCCATATAAGAATTCGATTAGGGAGAAAATTCTGATGGAGCAAAGATTTGTCAAAAATGTTCTATTAGGATGCCAGGCACTGTGATCCAATAAAAAAAATATTATTTGGGGGAGTCTGTAGAGGAGAAAATCAGTAAATCACCATATTGAACGGTCTCCTGCCTAGCAAGAAATACAGGAATTGGTACTCAACAAGAAGCTCCCGTCTCGATGCTTCCCCTCATCGGCCAATGTACAAGCATGGATACTCGGTGCCTCTCTCTCCATGACCCTAGCCTCATACGATAAGCTGTGTATCACATTGGAAGATGAAAGCGTTAAAGCTCCACAAGAATGCACTAATATGGCGATGGCAATCGCGACCAAACACATGCTTCATGGCCGTTGATTTCCCTTCATCATTGTTGTTACAAGGGTTTTCAATATGGAAAATTTTGCAGGGTAGAGGCTAACTAAGACTCAAGAGGGTTTGAACAAAATGGCATGGAGGTTTTAGATACACACCTTGTAATTTTATTTAGTGATGCCGCTATCTTAAAAAAAAAATGTCTTAAATTGCTGCTATATGGAATAGTGATAGTTGAGACAAAAAGGGATTTTTAAAGACAAAACGGTAATTTTGTCTTAAAATAATGTCTTAAAAGCCCTATTCATGTAGTAGTGGGAGAAACATGATCAGAAACATAGTTATGGGTTTTATGTGGATGCCCTTTTGGATGATGCATGGTGGGAGGGCCTGCTTTTGAACGATATGGAAGACTTCGAAGGATAATCACACAAGGGTTGATGCATATTTAGCTCAACCATAACCCGTCGACAACAAATATTCCATTCTTTGCAACAATGGTTTCCTTGTCGGTGATAAGAAAGAACTCGTCCAGTTCATGATACAAAATGTTTTACTACTTTGTTCTGTTAAGGAGCGGCTACAATACCATCCCGTGGAGTTCAAGAGTCTCAAATAAGTCTGTGAGTGTAGGCGATGTATTAATACACAAAAATTATGACCTCATTGAAACCTCATCTCTATTCATTATATGTAGACAAGCCTCATCCTGAACAAGATACATATATTAGAATGAAAAGTTTGGCTCAATCCTTAGATAAATATGACGATGATTAAACCTAGGAAGTTGAACTATTAGTTTTTAGGTTGTCGGTGGAGATGAAAGTAAGCTTGAGCTTGTGTCTTCCACAATATTAGTCAATCCAAATGAATCTATCTAGAGTTTGGGTTATGAAGATTCACGTAGATCTTTTCAAAACATGAATTGTCAGCGGTTTTCAAAACAAAATTCTTATAACAAAATTATTTTAACTCCTCAAGGCCCAAAGTGATGGGTATGGGACCAACATTGTTGAGTATGATGGAACATTTGAAGGCAGAAACACGAACAAAACTAAAGATGATTTTTGCTTTCGTGATAATGTTGGTAGCATGGGTAAGGGGTACTAGCCCATTCTTCCTTGAATATTTTTACATCGAATGGACATGAAACATATTGTGCTCAGATCATTTTCATTTCTCATGTAGGGTTGAAAACCAAACCAAATATGGAGCTCATAGAGGATGGTTATCCTAGTACAAAACTTTTGCAACAAATTGTGTTGGGAAGCCATAGTTCAGAACATGAAAAACCCAAAAATTTTAAATTTGGTTGTAGCAGGCTTATGTTAATTCCATTTTAATTTTAATATTATGTTTTTCTTTCATCTCATGAAGGACCCATGCAGACCTAAGAACAAAAACGAAATATGAGGTAGAGCATATGGGATGTCTTCCTTAAGATCCCCACCAGGTGGTAGCTAGTTCTGTGCAAAGCAATTGCCACACCATATTTTAGATGTCCTAGAATAGAAGAAGGTGCAGAGAAAGATAGAGTTTTGTAGCCAAATTAATTAACTTAGCAGAAATAAAGAAACATAGTAGCATCGACAAGTGACAGGAGGTAAATAATCCGAGCAGGCAAGATGAACATAGCCAGTAGAAAATGGGAGAACAATAGAGAACTAAATGTAGGTTGCAATAGTTAGTTGTGGGGTCTTACAAACAAAGGCTAGGATGCCCATAGGGGTAGAGGAGAGATGGCAAGAGGCTGGGAAGTCCATAGAAAGAGGAAAAAGTGCGCTAGGAGGGAGCACAAAGTAGCATAGAGATTAGGGGGAAGATTGCAATTCAAAATTTAGAGATTGTGTAATGACAACACATGAGAGTGTGGATGTCCGACTGCACCTGGATCAAGTACGAGCCAATGATTTGTGTAAGGGGAATGTTGGGACTCGAGTGGGAGTCATGGTACATGTGGATGGATTCGTTTTAATGATAAAATTAAATGAAAATGCAAATGAAATTGAAATTTAAATTAAATGCGAATTTGTAATGGAGGGAAAAGTATGTGGAAGATTTTTATTTTAAAATATTCTCCCCTAGTCTCAATTTTTATTTAGTTTTTGACCTTAGGGTTGGGTGTGTGTTTTGGCATTTGAGTCTCTTTAGATAATTTTGCATACAAGGGTTAGGGATTGAGACGAGCTTTGGTGGCAACACCACCTCCCTTCTGCCATCATAGGGAGGGCCTGCATGTTATGTAATGAAAGAGGAATTCAGATTCTAGTTTTGTGTTTTATTTGCAACATTTGTGTAATGTAGTTTGTTGTTGTGTATTTTTTTGGTTCATATTTTTGCAACTATGTTTCTTTTGTTGGCCCTCCTGGCTAGAGAATTTCCAACAAGGTTCAACAAAAACCTGCACTACAAAGTGGTTTTTAGGTTAACATTCAAACTACATGGGGGTACACATGCCTCATTAGGCTTATATCACAATTGATTGAGGTACATATATTATTACAACATTCACTCATGGAGATACCAAGTACATACTCAAAGTTTTCAAGGACCACTCCATCAAAACATCATACAATTTCGTACTATTACAACATGTGAATCACATTACGATATGGTCATGACTTTGTTTTATTATCTTGCTAAACAATTTATCATCATTCAATCTCTATGGCTACAACAACCAATGCTTTTTTCCACCACAATGCTTTCACAAGCATTGTCATGAATTGTTCTTGTATTCACTAGGGATTTTTTCACCAATGAAATTTCTTATTTTTTTTCTTGTACCTACATACAATTGATTATTAATGTCCATATAAAATGAAATTCATCTACTGAGACACATGGGTACTATTTGTTGTACTCAATAGTTGTCTAGGAATCCTTTTCACCTACATGGTTGATTGTCATGTTAAACTTTCTTTATCTTGGTCCCTTACATTTTGAGATTCTTCCATATCACATTCCCCCCTTAAATCAAATCTACAATTCTCTTTTCCATAACAATATTAGATACAAGTCCACTTTCCACCCTCATACCTATCCATATGGTTTATTCCAAAACTTTATGTCACGTCCTCCCTATACAAAAGAAGGATACGTTCTACATGATTACATATCCTACCACACCAGTTTATGTAGGCTTGACTCAATAGAGCTTACAAAACACATGGGGTAATTCAACTTGTCTATGGGTAACTTTTACATCTTGGATGAAGGGGTGTCAGGAGCAATGAATCATGAACCTCCGACAACACATATGCATCATCACATTAAGTACAATAAAATGTTAAAAATTCTTTACTAATTACTCAACAAATTACAAACCCATTTACATGTCATCACCATGCACACCATATGTTTATTCCTAAATTTAAATTCTTCTAGTTTATTTTTCACCATTCATATTGTCCCCTTCTCCAACCAATATTCCATATTTACCCTAACGTCCATATTACCATAACATTGGACATAGTTATGTTCATCCTTTGTTTCCTCACCTCCATAAAATCTCCATCCTAAATTTCACTACCTCCATAAAATCTCAAGCTGTGAGGAACACGACTACAAAATATAACACCTTAATTCATGTACACTCACAAGCTCAAAAAATAAATGCACATTCACTTTTCCACTATTGTAATATGAAAACAATTTAAAAATATACTTGTTTTTCTTTTTCATAACATAAGTCTTGACTTTTGATCTTTGTGCCATCACTTCTGCTTAAAGTGACTGGAGTATTTTGACCCACATGAATCTACAACATGATCATGTTCTCAAAAAGACATGAATTCTTCCTACGCACAACCAATCTCCTCCATGCACGGTGTAGCCATTGTATACAATTAAAAGTATTTGTGAAGTATCCCAATGGACAACCAAGGGTGTTTGAAGAGGGATCCATACAACTTCAAAGACAACACAATACCTTTTCTTTCTCCAACAAGAAGGCCAGTCCAAATTTCCCTCTCATCTTGGATCATAAATGGATGCGAAGGAGCTCGAAAGTAGGGAGGTGTAATGGCCTTCAATGACACATCAGAGGCCACTAATAGATTTAAAACAAATCCTGATTTCATGGAGAATGGAAAGTATACAGTCCAATTGCAAACCGAAAACTTACACACTTTACATTAGATTAATCATATATATATACAACAAGTATTGGTTCAAGATAGAAATTTTATTTTAACCATATAATCAACTAGTTGAGAAAATATCTCAACCAAACACTAATCTAATAATCATCAAACCATCGCAACTAAGACAAGTAGGAATTATATTTTCCAAGTGCCCCCCTTAATGACTGCTTGTCTCAATCTCAATCATCAAAGTATATCTATGGTCCCGATGTTTACAGACATAAAGAAGAATATGTTGACGTCCATATAAAGGAACAACCATCCAATGGAATGCATAGGTACCCAACCATCGCAACCGCCAGTCTACTAGGATGTCCTTTGCATACATGGTTATGCCAACCATTATAACTGCATACCTATCCATCATTATCAATTGAAAATATTCTAGGCTACTAACTCCATCAAGCTGTCTCACAACCCTCGTAAAGGTGTAGTTGGCAAGCTGAATTTGCGAGTTCCACCCTCAAACTCCCGAATAACTGATCTCCTGAAGTCAATTACTGAACAACATCCCAAGATGTTGCATAACCTCATGAGAAGACCACTCCCTCATCTTCAAAAAATGAGGGATCCTTCCCTAGACCCATAACTGCTAAACTAACTCGACAACCATCCATGCTAAGCTTTTACCTTCACTTGATTCCTTCTATAAATAGCTTCAGATCATTAAACAATTTTATGACCTCTTCCACATTGTAGAGTAAAAATCATAATAATATTAAACATAATCAAAAACTTATTACAAAAAAAATGACTGATCTAGGCTCTTACACTGTAATGGGTTTTGTATATAGTTGGATGACACATGGGAATTATACTATGTTTTCCATAAGCCTCTACGAACTCCAAATTCCATATTGACAATCTTCATAATGGACTTACCCAGAAAACTCAACTACCCACACAAAACATTATTCTCATCACAATTGTTTGTGATGTTCACGCCACTGGCATCACAATAATGGTTTTATAACATCATCACTGAAAAACAAGTTTGGGCATTGGTCATCCAATCACCAACGACATGAAGCGTAGCAAAGGGATCCAACACTCACTACTTCTCTACACACAACAACGTTAGTGTGCTTCTCTCGCGCACAACAACAAAAGCACATAGATGGAGCATGCCTCAGAATGTCATTGTGCTTCTATATGCCTCTGCACAAGGAAATATCAAATCACATGTAATAATAGTCTTTATACATGTCATCTCCATAGGTGGCTCGACACACACTTCTCGCAACAAAGTGATTTCCCTATTTGTAATTCTCGCAGATCAGGAAGCATGATTGTCGGCTGACCATACACAATGCTCACCCACAACAATCAACCACCATACACAGTCCACACAACACTCGATCACCCACAAATGATGTTGTGGAATGATGGCTCCTCACGCTGATGGTTTTGATGCTATCAGTTGCAGACAATTATTAATAATATGGTGTAAATTACTTTGCAACTTTGATATCTAAATCAAGCTCTTCAGCTAAAATGCATTCGGCAGCCTCTCCCAACAACAATCAATTGTTCAACAAACTCTAAAAACATAGCATACTAATACAAATAATGACAACACATGCTCCGTACAAATACATATTCTCTCGATTTCCCTCAGCCCAGGAGGGGCCAAGGCCCAATCCCAAATGAGCTCTGATACCAAATAGGAAAACCAATTGCACACCAAAAATTTACACACATTACATCAGATTAATCATATATAAATACAACAAGTATTGGTTCAAGATTGAAATTCTATCTTAACCATAAAATCAACTAGCTGAGAAAATATCTCAACCAAACACTAATCTAAAATCATCAAACCATCACAACTAAGACAAGTATGAATTATATTTTCCAAGCGTTAAGACACACAAACAAAAAAATAATACTTTATTTTTCTCCACAAATGCTATAGAAAAACCATATAATAAACCGTGCACTTACTTAAATTACAAAAAATATTTAAAAAAAAAACCTACTTTAAATAAATATATAAATCCTTTTTTGGATAGCCCAATCAATCTGGTTGTGTAATCACCACTCCAGAGAACACTTAATCGAACAAATATATCTAAAACCAATAAAACTAACCGACTCTTAAATAATAAAGTAAACTCGTTTCAAACCTAAAACCAATAAAACTAACTTTTAAATAATAAAAGTAAACTCGTTTCAAACCAACAAGAATTACGCACAAATAAAAATTACATAAACCATCACCCATTACATACTCTAATAATAATTGTGTACGAATTTTGATAATTTATTATTTCATTTATATATATCAAATTATTTTAAATTTAATTATATTTTGATTGTTAATAATCATAATGTTAAATTCTTCTTTCTTGTGCATCTTTTTGAAATTTATCTGAAGTATAATTCACACAGATTTGTATTATTTTTATATTATGATATAATATTTTTTGGTGGTTTTATAAAAATCCATATTATATATATATATATTTTTTGTAAGTTTCGTAGGATTATATCTTCATTATGTCTAATTTTTTATCTGGGTTGGGGGATAGCACAAGATTTGAACCCAAGACTTCTGGTTCGATGAGACTTCATTTCCACAACCATTGCCAATTGAGCTACCCAAAAAAACATATTATTTTTATATTATGTTATAACAATTCTATAATATTTTTTTTGATTATTTCATGAAATACTTTATACAACAATATTATTATTTTTTAAATAAATATTTTACTATAATATTCATAAATTTAATTTAAATTAGCATAAACTATAAACTATAAATAGAATGTCAAAACTTAGACCTAATCATAAATGAATTAGTTATATAAAATATGGTAAGTTTAGATATAGCTAAGCAATTTTTTTTAATATTTTTATATAATTTTTTTCATACATTCAAACTATCAGCCTTATTGGAATGATTACAATTTTAATGTTGAATTTCCTAATACTCGAATGATTATAAATGTTTACTTTGAATTTTCTAATAATCTCATGTCATTTTCATCTTCCTTCAAGTGATCATTGTAATCTTTTTACATTTCCACACTGCAACGTTTCAAAAATAATATGATGATGATGATGATGATGGTGGTTAACGTCCACTGAGACCAAACTTTGGTCTATCGGACCTAAAGAAATGAATTATTTAGTTTGATTTAAGATTTTATTCCTATGCTCAAAAAGCTTGGAGAGAAGCCTCTCGAGCTCACTGTAATTTTGACAACGTAAAAGGCTAGGAAGGTCAGTGTTTCAACAAAGATTTTGAAATTGAGATCTAATGTGATTGTATGCAGGGCACTCTAAGAGGAAGTGATTTTCATCCTTGATGTTCATATCACAAAGATGGCAGAACCTTTCCATCCATGGTGTTTTAGGAACTGCCCAATGACCCGTTTCACTATGGAGCTCATGAGAGTTCGTTCTAATCTTGGTTATATTAATTTTCTTCTTTGAGCTAGTTAAAATAGAGAGATACTTTTGATCTTCTAGGGGGGGTTGATGACCTCCTTATAATATCTTAATTTTCTTTTAGCTGCTAAATCTTTCTCACACCACATTTTTTCTTTAAACTTAGAAGTAACAATATTTTTAATGTTATTAATTTTTTGCAATGCAACATTCTCGTCGATCTCCTAATGGTTAAACCAGGTCCTGGTGTCTTTATACCAACCTCGTTTGAGCCTTAGGTTGTTTTGGCTGGAATTTAAAGCTAGCTTACGAAGTCTATGGTCTCCTATGTTATTGAGTTTGTGCTTGTACAACAAAAGCCTAGTCATAGCTAGGCTCTTGATAGGGGAAAGACCCACTTCTATAAGGAGAATAGGATAGGGTGTGTTGCTTTTAGTTTTGAGGTTATATGTTATAAAATGATTTTGGATTTGCTTAATCTTTATCCAAGATTCTCTAGAGATGCTACAACCCCAAACCTCACATCTATATAAGATAACCGGAGTGTTATGCTCTTGACCTGTGAGAAGATACCAAAATACCAAATACGCGAAGAAATATACCTAGAACACATAAAATTAGAAATAACAACAAGTATTTTATTATTCAAAAAGGAAAGCAATGTTCACTTGCCTCTTCGAGGGGGCAACCTCTAATAGAGCTAGGCGCGATTACAAAATAAGACATGATGCTCTTCAAGGGGAGTCTCTATCCTTTATATAGGATTCATACATGCAATACCATGGGTCAGTACCATGGTTCTTATTAATACCATCTATCTAATACCATGGCCCATTTGCAACTAACTGTGGTCCCTTCTTAAAATGCAGGTCAACCATTTACAATTAATAATATGGCCTTTATTGACTCTTTAACTAACTATAACTATGTCTCGACCCTATTACATAAATAAGGGGGTTAGGGTTGGACCTTAACTTGCCCTCCCCCATAAAAATAGCCTTGTCCTCAAGGCTGAAGCTGTGGAAACTGCTGAAGAACAGTGGTTGGTTCCCAGGTTGCATCTTCAGGAGAGGTGTCTTTCCACTTGACGAGGACTTCCTTGATTGTGCGGCCACACAGGTGTCGTTCTCGCGTGTCAAGAACCTGTTTAGGTTGGAGCTAGGTTGAACCTTCTTCATCCAATTCCGATAGATTGGTTTGAATTCTGCAATTGTGCCCAACCACTTTCTTGAGGCATGAGACATGGAAGATGGGATGGTTTTTTATAGTGGGTGGCAAGGCTAGCTTGTAGGCTACTTCACCGATGCGCTGAAGTATTTGATACGGTCCGTAGAATTTTCGAGACAATTTCTGACAACCCTTGTCTTTGGGTGATGTTTGCTTATATGGTTGCAGCCTCAAGAATACCTGATCCCCTTCTTGAAATTTGCGCTCTGAACGATGTTGGTCTGCCTGTTGCTTCATGCGATTTTGAGCTTGATGGAGATTCTCTTTGAGGTGGGCAAGCATGGTTGCATGGTTCTGTAGGAGTTGATCCACTGCTTGTACCTTAGAGCATCCCTGGATATAAGAAGTAGGTGAAGGGGGGAGTTGACCATAAAATGCTTCATATGGAGTCATCTTGGTGGTGGCATGATAGTTAGTATTATATCACCATTCGGCTAGAGGTAACCACTGTACCCATAGATGTTTCTTTTCTGAAGTGAAACACCTGAGGTAGGTCTCCAGACATTTGTTGACTGCTTCAGTTTGACCATCAGTTTGGGGATGATAGGAAGTACTGAGTTGTAGTTGGGTAACTTGTAGCCTGAAGAGTTCCCGCCAAAAGTTACTGGTGAAGATTGGGTCACGATCAGACACAATGGAAGTGGGCATGCCATGCAATTTGAAGATCTGGTCCATGAAATATTGAGCCACCACAGCGGGTGTAAAAGGGTGGGGTAGGGTGCAAAAATAACATACTTATAAAGTCTGTCCAAAACCACCACGATGACTGAATTTTTCCTTGAATTCGGAAGATCAGTGATGAAATCCATAGAAACCTCCGCCCAGATTGAGGTAGGGATGGGCAATGGTTGTAAGGTGCCTGGGGATTTGACTATTTCTCCTTTGTGGCACTGACACACATCACAATTCAACTACAAAAGTAAGAATTTCCTTTTTCATGCCTGTCCAAAAGAATGAACGTCGAATGCGAGCATAAGTCTTTTGAAAGTCTGAATGGCTTGTAGTGGGAGATGAGTGAAACTCTGCCAAAATGCGATTTTTGAGGGTGGATGTTGGTGATATCACTACTTTGTTCTTGTAGCGAAGAATCTCATCCTGCCAAGAGTAGCCCGCTGTGGAATTTGGATCTGCATGCAATTTATTAATGAGTTGGGAGAGCGAAGGATGTGAAAACCATTCCTTGCGAGCTTCTTCAATCCACTCTGGAATGGGAAGAGAGATTGCTAGCAGGGTGATTTCCTCCTCAAATTTGCATGATAAAGCATCCTCTACGACATTTTCACGCCCTTTCTTGTAAATTATCTCATAATCATATCCCAACATTTTGGCTAGCCATTTATTTTGTTGTGGCGAGGATAGGCATTGCTCCAAAAAATATTTAAGCCTTTGATGGTCTATGTGGATTTGGAAACGCCGCCCTAACACGTATGGTTGCCAGGTATCCACTACATCTAAGATGGCCATCATCTCCTTCTCATAGGCATATTGTCCCAAATTTGTCCTACTTAGTTGTTGGCTAGTGAAGGCCAAGGGTCAACCTTCCTGCATTAAGACAACCCCAATACTCGTACCTAAAGCATCATATTCAATCACAAAAGATTTGGTGAAGTCGGGTAGTGCCAATATGGGAGTGGAACACATGGCATGTTTGAGAGCTATAAATGCATATTGCGCTTCATCATTCCAGAGAAATGAATTTTTCTTAGGAAGGTGAGTGAGGGGTCTAGCAATGCAACCATAATTGCAGAAAAATTTGCGATAGCAGCCGGTGAGACCCAAAACTCCTCTCAAACTCTTCAAGGTTTTTGGTTGAGGCCAATCCTGCATTGCCTGGATCTTTTTGGGATCCACCCTGACACCTTCACGCCCCACAATGTGGCCCAAATACTTGACTTCTTTCATGCCAAAAGATCACTTGGACAATTTGACAAATAATTTATGCTTCCGAAGCAGTTGCAAGAGCAGGTCTATATGCTGAAGATGTTTTTCCCAGGTGAGACTGTAGATGAGGATTTCATGAAAGAAAACAAGGACAAATTTTCTGAGATATGGTTTAAGCAGGTGATTCACGAGGCTACGAAAAGTGGATGGGGCATTACAGAGACCAAACGGCATGACCAGGAATTCATAATGGCCTTCATGAGTTCGGAAATCAGTCTTTAGAATGTCTACTTCTTTCATGCGAATTGGGTGATAGACAGAGCGAAGGTTGAGTTTAGTAAAGAATTGAGCCCCATTTAGTTCATCCATCAAATCATCAACAACCGGGATGTGAAATTTATCTTTGACCATCAGTTTGTTGAAGGCCCTGAAGTCTGGACACATACGCCATTCCCCATCTTTCTTGAGCACCATGACCATAGGCGATGAATAAGGACTAATGCTAGGACGAATGAAAATGGCATCCAGGAGTTCCTTGATGATTTTTTCAATTTCATTATTTTGGGTGAAAGGATATCTATATGGGCGCACATTTGGTGGTTGTACCCCTGGGACTAAAGTAATGCTATGATGATGTTCCCCTCTTAAGGGTGGAAGTTCATGAGGCTTGTCAAAGACCTGTAGATGGTTGTTTAAGCCTTGTTGCATCTCAGGATGAATATGAAGAGAAGTGGGCTCGAAGGCCTGGATGGCATTAAATTGGGCTATAACTCCATGGTGGCCCTTTTTTAACAACTTTTCCATCCTATGCGAGCTGATGATAGAAGGAGCACCTACTTGGAGTCCGCGAAGGGTATGCATGTGGTAATTCTTCTTAAAGCTCATATATAACTCCTGGAAATCCATTGTGATTGGGCCGAGTGTGCGGAGCCATTCAACACCCAAGACAATGTCACACCCACCCATGTTGACGGCAAACATGTGGGTCTTTAGGTGATAATCTCCCATCTGAAGTTTGAAATTTTCACAGCGACCTTCACATTTCATTGTCCCCCCATCAGCAATCTGGACTTGGAAATTAGAGACTGCTCTGACAAAACAATGCACTGCTTCGGCGACCCTTTGATGTATAAAGTTATGTGTACTACCACTATCAATCAAGATTACTACAGGGCGATGTTTAATAAAACCTCTGATTTTGAGAGTTTGGGGAGAAGAAATTCCTGCCAAAGCATGAAGCGAGATAACTGGTTCTTCTGGTGTAGCCAGGAGCTCATTGTCCAGCTGGTTGTCCTCATCTTCCTCCTCTGGTCCCTCAAATGGTGGGGCTTCCTCAGATGAACTGTGCTCAGTAGCATCAATTTGAAAGAATTTGGGTTCCTTGCATTTATGTCCCCGGGAGTATTTCTCATCATAGTAGTAACACAATCCTTTCTTTCTTCTTTCCGCCATTTCCGCTTGTGACACCTTTTGAACCTTAAGTGTTTGGGTAGTGCTCGGAGCCTGGGTGGGGTGTCCCTTGGCTATGAAATTTGGACGAGTCGACTGGGCCGCTAACGCACGTTCTACTTCACGAGCTATCGTGCAAGCTGCTAGCCATGTGACTAGGTTGTGCAACTAAATGTGGGCTTGTATGGCATCTTTGAGACCACTGATAAAACATTCCAAGTAGAATTCATCTGCTCGACCTCCTGTGTCGAAGGCTAATGCTTCAAAGGCTTTAATATATTCTTGCACTATGCTTGTCTGTTGGAGCTTAGTAAGACGACCCAAAAAGTTATATTCATGGTAAAAGTGATTAGAATGGGCTTTTGAGAATATCTGTCAAGTCATTGGCCTTGCATAGTAGCGTTGATGCCATTGCCACCATTGCCATCTTTATTGGTCCAAGTACAGGCTTCCCACACTTAGCTTGGTCACATCATCTTTGATTTGATTCAATGTGAAATATTGCTCCATTTGTGATAGCCATATGTCTGGATGAGAGCCATCAAATTTATACATGTCTAGCTTGGGTGGTCAAGGTTGGGACTGTTGGTGGTTTCCATAGAAGTGAAGAGAATGGCTTGATTTGCCCTCAAAGTTTTCATTAAAAGCATATGCCTCCGATTGTACCCCCGATTTTCCCTTTGTGATTGTGTCATTTAAGGACTAGATTTGCTTTGTTAATTCCTCCAACTTTTGTTCAAGGGTGTCTATCTTCTCATTGGCCATAGCTTGAGCTCTGGTTTGTACCATGCATAGATCTGGTGCACTTGTCATTACTGTGAAATTTTTTTTGGGACCACCGGAAACTTTGACGCTAACAAGTGAATGGTACCACCTTGCTCAGCCCGTTAACCTGATTCTTATGGGCTAAGTCTCCTATAAGCGTCCCGGGAGGGTCTCAGACTTTATTCCTTTTTTTTTTACTCCAAAAGGAGTTTTACTCCTCGCTTAGGAATAATGCAGTAGCCGATTCCCAGAAAAGTCAATTCTACCCAATTTCCTGCGAGAATCACGCCAAGGTATAGGAGCCACAAGCCTCGCTGCACAAATAGTCAGATCTGTCGGCGAAACCCTCAACTGCAGAGTATGAGTAGGAATGTGGTAATGATCGAACCCTTGCTACTAGATCTGAATGGCGGATTTGATTGTTGCAGCTGTGATAGAACCCAATCTGCTAGATCTGATCTGGCAAAGATGATGCACGATCTAGAGAGAGACAAGGGAACTATGGTCTCAAGGAGTGTCAGGTGCTACAGATCGCAATATAAATAAGGGTCCAATAGTAGTACTCGACCCAATCTTTCAGGGAACTAACTAAGGAGGATCAATCGTACTCTTAGCCGTACTACTCGACTACCCTATCGTACGCACGAGTAATCTCCCCAAGTGCTATTCTTGGTGTACTGTAGCAGCAAGACGGCCGACGATTTATCTATGGCAAGGTTTCAGGTGAGCCTAGGAGGCTTTTGATATACCTAGAGGGTACTTGGAAGACAGTCCGTGCGCGGTTCTGTCTAATGCGCTACTACTCGAAGGGGTACCCACAGGGGTTACAAGGGAGTCCAACAAGCGTGACCACCTCTTGTATTTCCTGCGTGCATGCCTCCCCAAATCCGCAGGTTTATGTGCTCAACGACAGATCCCGTGGTTTAAAGACACCGGAACACGTCTCTAGCCAAAATAAAATTCTGCTAAAAATGGAGATCCCACCGACCGTGGAAAGTGCTCTGATACCACTTGTTATGCTCTTGACTTGCGAGAAGATACCAGAATACCAAATATGATATACCCAAAACACAAAAATGAGAAATAACAACATGTATTTTATTATTCAAAAAGGAAAGCAATGTTCACTTGCCTCTTCAAGGGGGCAACCTCCAATAGAGCTAGGCTCGATTACAAAATTAGACACGACGCTCCTCAAGGGGAGTCTCTATCCTTTATATAGGATTCATACATGCAATACCATGTGTCAGTACCATGGTTCTTATTAATACCATCTATCTAATACCATGGCCCATTTGCAACTAACTTTGGTCCCTTCTTTAAATGTGGATCAATCACTTACAATTATTAATATGGGCTTTATTGACTCTTTAACTAAATATAACTATGACTCGACCCTATTACATAAATAAGGGGGTTAGGGTTGGACCCTAACACAGAGTGACTAAAGTTTCAAAGAGGAACTTCTTTCTATCCCACATTATGAGGTTTTCCGTTTTACAATTATTTTCAAGACCAAAATAAGCTTTCCATACCCCATTAATCCTTTTCTCAATGCTATAGCTCCAGTTGAGCTTGTAATGAATATCAATTCCTAGGTACTTGTAGGAAGACACTTCCTCCAAGTTACTATTGTCATACATAAAATTAGCATAAGTGTCCTTCTTGGATTTGATAATCATAACTTTTGTTTTGTCAGTGTTAACAATCATACCCATGGTAGAGCATAAATCCTTAAGAAGTATTAGTTGCTTATCAAGATTAGATGGGCACCTTGCGAGAAGAAAAATATCGTCAGCGTAGAGAAGGATGATGACTATCCCAGCTAAGATCGTGCCAGCACATCCTGCTTCCTCTAAACAAATCAAATTGATTTGAAAATAACTTTTATTTTTTTGAGTAACTGTTTATGAATTTTTAATAATCATAAATACATCAAAATATAAATAAATAATAACAATCTTACCAATTGAGTCATCTTTACATAGAGATGGAGTTAACTATTTATTTTAGTCATATTTACATAGAGATTGGGATCACTTATGCATTTATTCAAAAGTTTAATTTTGAAGAATTATTCCATCTTCTCATACCACACACATGATGTTATTTACTACAAAAATCTTCTTAACAACCAAAATAATTAAAAATAGGAAGACAAACAAATGAATGAAACCCACAACACTCGGGTGGGGAGACCCTGAGGCTGCCACAACGCTGCCTTCTCATTCCATGGAAAAATAAAACGATACATGTCTTATACACATGCATTTAGTTAGGGAGATGAAACAACCTCCTAAGAAATAGGATCTAATTCCTAATTACAACCAAAATCCAAACAACCTAACTATTCGTTTCTCCATTATTTTCAAGTTTCCCCCTTAATGGAGAAAGGATTGATTTCCACACCTAACATCTCCCTAAACAATTCAAATTTTATCTTCCCAAGGGGCTTTGTGAAAATATCAACAACATTTTCACAAGTATTACAATATTCAAGAAAAATTTCTTTAGACTGTATCTTCTCTCTAATAAAATGAAAATGAGCATCAACATGCTTTGTTCTTGCATGATACATAGAATTATTCACCTATTTGATTGAGATATAGTTTTCACATTTGATCACTATAGCCTTCTTTTGTTCTTCTCCAACATCTTAAAGAAATCTCCTCAACCAAACAACTTCACAAGTTGCTGCAACCAAATCTTTAATTTTGCCTCAATATATGACAATGCTACAGTTGGCTGCTTCTTGCTGCTCCATGAAACAATCCCGAATCCAATGCTAAAATAATAACCTGTAGTAGATATTATATCATCCGGATTACAAGCCCAATCTGAATTTGAATAACCCGTTAGCTCAACATCAAATAAATCAATATACTTAAGACCAAAATCAAGTGTTCCTTTAAGATACCTGAGTACATATTTCATTACTCTCCAATGGATTTCTAGAGGTCTTGTCATAAACTAACTTAACACACTAACAAAGTATGCTATGTCAGGCCTGGTTGTAGTAAGATAATTGAAGTTTCCCACTAGTTGTCTATACACTGTACCATCAACCTCCTTTGAGCCATCATCAAACTGAAGTTTCACATTCTATTGCATTGGAATAAAGGAAGCTTTGCACTGATCCATTTAAAATTTTTTAAACACTTCTCTGACATACCTACCATGAGAGACAAAAATATTATCAAAATCTCTCCACACTTCAAGACCTAGATAGTAATGTAACTCACCAAGATATTTCATCTCAAATACTTGTGACATCTGCACCTTAATTCCATCAATTAGTTTGACTGAATTTCTTGTAATAATTAAGTCATCAACATACAAAGAAATCAGTACTACATGCCCCTTTGAATCAAATTTGGTATACAGATTCGGATCACTTTGACTTCTCATAAAACCCTGCTGAAGAAAGAAAGAATCTATCTTCTCATACCATGACCTAGGTGCCTACTTCAACCCATACAAATATTTCTTTAATATGAAAACTAAATGTTCCTTCTCCTTTTTCACAAACTCTTCAAGTTGTGTCAAGTACACCTCCTCCTTTAAATCACCATTCAGAAAAGTAAATTTTACATTTAATTGGTGAAAATTCCAATGGTACTTTGTAGCTAATGCAATTAAAAATCTAATTTAATTAGCTATATGTTAAAATGTTTCTGCATAATCAATACCCTTTTTTGTGAGTACCCTTTTGCCACTAATCTAGCTTTATATTTATCTGTACTGTCATCTGCTTTAAACTTGGGTTTGTATAACCATTTGCATCCTATGGGATCTTTTCCTTTAGGAAATTCAGTCAATTCTCAGGTTTTATTTTTAATTGAAGATTTATATTCTTCCTCCATTGATTTTCTCCACTCTTCATGTTCATTAGCTTCATTAAAAATCGTGGGTTCTATGACATTCAATACACTAGTCATCAGACATAGTCCTTATACATTTTAGGTAGGAAAATCTATCTATTAGATCTCCTTTGTACTTCATTATTTTCACCCCTGTTCTCGAAGGAACTTCTCCACCTCTGGGTGGGCTTTGATTGCTGGTGATATTCATATCACTGGATTCTTCCCCAAGCTTTTGCTGCTCACCGTCTTTTGATTTTGATTTTGCTTTATTGTCTTCAACTTCAAGAAGGATGTGCCACTTTTCATAACTGTTGTCCTTGTTTCCTTCATCTGATTGCTCATGGAAAATTACATCTCTACTTGCAAACACTTTGTGAGTAGAGGGATCAAACATTTTATAAGATTTAATTTTTAAACATTATCCTACAAAAATCATATTTGATACCTTTAGCATCAAGTTTCTTTCTTTTCTCCTTCGGAATATGTGCACATGCCTTATACCCAAATACCCTCAAATGATGAAATTTTGGTTTAAAACCATACAATACTTTGAATGGGGTCTCGAGATCAAGATACCTTATTGGAATTATATTCTTTAAATAAACAACAATACTAATGGCTTCTGCGCAAATTTTTTTTGAGAGGTTCTTTCCTTTGATCATACTTTGTGCACACTCCACCAATGTTCTATTTTTCCTTTCTGCAACACCATTATGTTGTGGAGTGTAGGGTACTGTAAATTGCTACACTATTCCATGATCCTTATAGTACTTGATGAAGTTCCCAACCTGTACTCTCCCCCTTGATCTGAACGAAGGATCTTTATAAACTTCCCTGTTTGCTTCTCTGCCATGTTTTTGAATTATTTGAAATATTAAAAAACATCACTCTTTTTCCTAAGGAAGTACACCCAAGTGTACCTTGCGCAATCATCAATAAACAATAGAAAATAATAAGCACCTCCTAGGGATTTGTTCTGCATTGATCCACAAACATCAAAATGAACAAGTTATAATACATCTCTTATTATCCTATCAAAATGATAGGGGAATTCATCTCTGTAATTTTTTCCTAATGCACAACCTTCAAAAGAAACATACTCATTCTTTAACATAGGGAGTCCTTCAACCATTTTTTGTTTCTACAACAACAACGAATCATGATAATTGATATGACCATACCCATGATATCAAAGAATTTGTGTTGAAAAAACTGTAGAAGTTAGTGCTTGATGACTCTTACCGGTGACATCAAGTTTGTATAGACCTCCAACCCTAAATATTGAAGCAATTGGTTTGCAGTGATCCAACAAGTCCTTTACTATGCAATGTGTTTTGAAGAATTCAACCTTCAAATTTTTATTTGTAATTGTGGACACATAAATCAAATTCATCTTGATCCCAGGAACATAAATAACATTGTGAATGCGCCTGATACTGCCATTTGGTAAAGTCACTCGAATATCTCCATATCCCATGATCTGATGTGCCCGATCATCACCAAGATAGATGTTTCCACCATTGCTTATTTCCTTGAAATTCTCATACCAGTCCTTATTACACGTCGTGTGCATCGAAGATCTAGAGTCCAAAAACCAAACATTAACATCATCCGTTTCAGCAGACAATGTAACATTAAACATAAATAACTTAAGATTTTTAAGATAAGAGTTCAACCCTTCTCCTTCAAAATGTCCTGAATGTCTTCTGTGCTTATTATGCCTAGATTCATCACTTTTATTCTTATAACAGTATTTGAAAAGATTCCCACTTTTACCATAGTAGAAACATTTCAATCTAGAATCATTTCTGATAGGTGACATGTCTTGATTTGGTTTTGGAAATTTCCTTTTCTGAGATGAACTTCCACCTTTACTTCCTCCTCCTTGTTTCCCTTTGAAGAATTTGTTTTTTGCCACAAGTGTTATATCTTGATTCTGAGGCTTCAAGTTCCTGCAAATCTCTTCTTCCTGCATCAGTATACCTGTCAATTCCTCAAATTTTGGCGCTTTCTCCATTGCTGCAAGACCTATAATAAAAATATGATAGTCCTCTGACATTCCATTTAATGTGATTTTCACAAGATCAGTAATAGGTATTGATTCTCCTATGTCTCCCAAATTATCTTTCAAATATTTAATTATGGAAATAAAGGCACTAACAAATTCATTCTCTTCCATTTTAATATACAAGAGCTTACTCTTCAGAAAGAGGACTCAATTTGTATTTTTAGTTTCATACAACTCCTTCAATGTATTCTAGGTTGCATTAGAGGTCTGACAATCATGAATATAAGGAATTATATTATCTTTCATGAACATTCTTAATAATACATTTTCTTTGTTCTCTCACTTCTCCTAGTCTTGAATCGATGCAGTTGTCAAGCTTGCAACATGTTTTTCTTCTTCTCCCTTTGTGATGGTCCAAGTGCCATAGCCTTCCAACAATGTTTGCAACTTGAATTTCTAATTAACATAGTTGGTGCCATCCAATTTATTGGCCTCATTCAGGTATGTCTCTGCAAGTGGATTCACCATCTTGACAGCAAACCCAATCTGCAATAGTACCCTGCTTCGCACTTCACAAGCACCACTAATTTCTCCATATATATATATATATATATATATATATATATATAGGGGGAGAGAGAGAGAGAGAGAGAGAGAGAGAGAGAGAGAGAGAGATTTTCAAGACAATTCTAAATATAGGAAAGAAACTTAAAGTCCTTCTAAAAAAGTGATATCAAAGTCCCTTTAGAAAAACTTCATTGTGGTTTGCTCCAATATTTCTGATAATACAGTGAGAGTCAACTCTATTTTTATGGGCAACACAACTCCCGATTCATCTTGGGGGCACTACAATGAAAAACATTGCAAATTCGCAAGTTTATCAATTGTCAGCGCGTGTTTCCATGAGACGATGAATGCGTTTATCCCTATGCTCTTCAAAATCATCCTTAGGGTCGTATGGAGTGAAGGATCTCATTAGATCCTCCACAATCTGAAGCAAGAAAGCTTTACACAATGCTCAAACTGACTTTATGAAGTTTGGATTCCAATCAAGCCACCTCTAGATATGTGGTCAACAGATCTTGGTTCTCGGCTGATGTGTCTTCCAACACACGTAAGCCACACAGTTCTTACCATTGTCTTGTTGCCACTTAACAAGCTTTGAATACAACACCACTTTCTTCGCCTCTACGGTGACAAAAATAAGGTTACGTTATCCATGGGTCTGATTTGTGGATCAATATCTTTCGACGACCGATGACTCTTCCTATATTATATTAACCTTCGTCTGTGGCACTAACCACCCCTCCATGGACCGACGCTCCAACCTCAGAGCAGATTTGTGTTCCAAACACTCTTTCATAGATCATGCAACTCCACTCTTTCATAGATCGTGCACACACAATCATGCAACCGCTTCCTTCAACACAGTTGTTTACCCTTATCAAACCAATCAACCCACATGATTGTTCCTCATGTGCTTCTTTTCTCACATTTGGTAGGTCGAACCAGAGACAACTCGTCAAGCTCGGGCTCCTCACTCTTTCACTGCGCAACTCCACACCATTTAACACAAGTCAACTCGGCCCATGCATATCGACTCTGCCCACGCAAGTCAACTCTTTCAACGACACTTCCACAACAAACAAACACCTTAAATCCTCCAGAGTGGGCACCTCCTTCTCACCATACTTTCTTCTGCAAGAAATTCCCCAAATTAACAAGTAATCCATGAATTTTGGCTCAACGCCACCTTACAACGAATTGTACTAGTGTTCTTTCAACCACGACCTCACACCTGTACATATCACACGCTATGCTCTAATACAAAATTAAAAATAGGAAGACAAAAAGATGAATGAAACCCACATCACTCAAGTGGGGAGCCCCTAAGGCTACCACAACGTTTCCTTCTCATTCCATGAAAAAATCAAGTAATACATGTCTTACACAAATGTGTTTACTTAGGGAGATGAAACAACCTCCTAAGAAGTAGGATCTAATTCCTAATTACAACCAAAATCCAAAGAACCTAACTATCCGTTTCTCCATTATTTTCAATTAGAATATATTTCTTATTTCAAATACCCATTAAGAAAATTGGATTGGAAACCTATCTAATATTGACTGCAACTATAATTGATGGATACAAAAAATTATATTTAACTTTTCTAGATGTGAAAATGTATTAACATAGTCAAATGATCTACCATTGTATTTATCAATGCAAGTATCAATATTGTTGATCCCTTCTACTCAACAATATCCATCATTAGTGAATCTATTTTTATATTTCTCAATATTTCAATTGGAATTTATAGTGGATTCTATAACCCACTTAGAACCAATTACATTTTTTTTAAAAATACTTTAAATAGATACTTAAATTTCTTTGAAAGTGTTGGTGAGTTGTGTACCTCTCCTTAAGATTCAAGTGCTGAATTGTACACATCTCTTTTATCATCATCTTCATTGAGATTAATAATTAGAATATGAAATTTCCACTCTTCAATTTCAACAAAATACAAAAATATAATATTCCTGTTTGAAAACAATACATAGCAATATTTAATTAAAAAACTTTTCTCTACAATTTATGTTATGTCCAGGCAAACTCCCTCTCACGTGTTGTTTCCCCTATTCGGACTACTGACCTGCCTTTTTCATCTACTCCCACATCTCCACACTCTCCGAAAGAATCCCCCACAAATTTGGTGGACAACGACCTCGATTTTCTTCTTCAGAGAAAAACTTTGGACCTTTGGTCCCTTATCATCCATAAACCACCGGGTCCTCCATCCCCTCGCATTAGCCCTACATTCACTAGTAACATCACTGTTTGGAAAAAAAATGCACGTGATAGTCAACACTTCTGTGGCCATTCACGTAAATCCCCCACCTTCTGTCCTGTGGATGCACATTCCCTCATTGACATCCCCATTGCTGACTCTATTCCTCGGGCCCTTGGAGCACGGCCGCCCGCTCCAAGACAAACATGACTTTTATCCTCTCGCTAAATATGCGGGGACTTGGAGCCACCCCCAAATTTATGGCTCTGAAGGAACTTTTCTCTACAAACCACCCTTTCATCATTCTCTTACAAGAAACTATGCATCCTGCACCACAAGCGATTGGGTATTTTCGAAGAATGTTACCTGATTGGCACATGGCTGCCATTGATGCAAATGGACACTCTGGGGGACTGATTTCTATCTGGGATCCCAATCGGGTTAGACTGCGGGCATTCTCATGTTTTGCTGGTATTATTCTTGCCGGGCGTATACGTGGCCTCTTGGGTCGCATCCACATTCTCAATATATATGCACCATAACATGATCGAGAGATTTTTTGGCAGTGTTTGGTTACGTTGGAGCTAATTGAATTAACATCTCTTATTCTAGCGGGGGATCTAAACTGTAAATTTGGCACACACGAGAGCTGGGGTCGCTCTTTCTGCATGGATGCCATGGTAGATTCATTAAAATCCATAATCATGGACCATAATTTTGTTGACATTTTCCCCTCCAACAACTCTCCTACTTGGGATAATGGTCGGTTGGGGGATTTCTACATTGCGAAGTGACTAGATCGGTTCCTCTTGCATGATCTGCTCATTGACAGACTTGGGTTGGTCTCATCTGATATTATCAGCTGCCATATTTCTGATCATCGCCCTATCATCCTACACTAGCGTCAAAAGGATTTCCGACGAGGGCTACCCTTCAAATTCAACCAGACCTGGTTAGAAGACCCATCCTACTCTGATCTAGTCAAGAAAATATGGATCAATGCGGAATGTCACTCCCCCTCTCATATGGGGTCATTTATGGACAAATTAGGGACCCTGCGACAAGCGACAAAGAAATGGGAGATTGAAAAGAAGCGACATCTGAAAAAAGAACTTGCTGATATTGATATTGAGCTGAAGTTGATCAGCCCACAACTGACTGGTCATTCACTTCCACCGGACATCCGATCCCACATACAGACACTAGAGAAAAGAAGATCGACACTCTTGCTCCAAAAAGAAACGACATGGAAACTGAAAAGTAGAGCTATCTGGCTCTGGGAGGGTGACCACAACACAAAGTTTTTCCATCGTTTTGCAAATTGCCGGCGTCAAAAAAACTCGATCTGGGAGATATATGACTTGGACAGGACCAAGTGTCTATCCCAACAGGATATCAGTCGGGCTGCTTTGACCTTTTTCCAAACTGCCTACGGCCGCAAACCCTCGGATTGCTCGGAGGACCTACTGTGGGGTATTATGCACTACCCAAAAATGTTCGATGAGGAAGCAAATCAGGGTCTTTTCAAACCTGTTTCAGTGGAGGAAATACATGGCGTCCTTCTCTCTTTTCATGGCGATAAGAGCCCTGGACCAGACGGTTGGACTGTTGAATTGTTCACTCATTTTTTTGATTTGTTTCAGTCGGACCTGGTTAACCTTGTCGAGGAATCCCGGGTTCTGGGTACTGTACACCCCCTACTAAACTCCACTTATATTGCTCTCATTCCGAAAAATCCCATTACTCATACCTTCTCAGACTTCCGACCCATTTCTCTCTGTAACCTCGTCTATAAAATCATCTCGAAGTCTATTGCAAACTGCCTGAAACCCATTCTCTCATCTTTCATCTCCCCACAACAATTTGGTTTTCTCAAACATCGCCAGATCCATGATGTTGTTGCTACGGCTCAGGAATGTCTACATTCCATCCACTCAAAGAAACTTGGGGCAACAATCATGAAGGTGGACCTCAAAAAAGCTTTCAATTTCCTGGACTGGGGATACTTGAGATTGGTCCTCCATAAAGTTGGTATACAATCCCCAGCCATTGAATGGATCATGGCCTGTGTTACAAATGTTCAATTTGCTGTTATCATCAATGGATATCCGACAACTTATTTCAAGGCGGGTAGGGGCCTTAGACAGGGTTGTTCGCTATCTCCTCTCTTATTCATACTTGCTTTGGATGGTCTGAGTCTACACATATCAGATGTTGTTGCCGCCAGACATTTTCTTCCTCTTAAAATAGGGAGAAATATTTGGATCTCACATAGCTTTTTGTGGACGATGTGCTTATCATGGGGCTCCTCAATAGGTTTGCATGGCTCCACCTATTTCAATTTTTTAATAGATTTGGAAATGCTACTGGCCTCAAAATGAACCAAAGCAAATCGGCTATTATACATGCACAAGGGATTTCTCATACCACTGACTATATTGCTAATTTATTTGGTATTGCTTCTGAATGTATTTATGTTGGTTTAAAATACCTTGGTTTTCATTTAAAGCCCTGTAAGTACAGGATCTTGGACTGGCAATGGCTGGTTGACCGATATTTTGGAAAATTTCCGGTTGGGAATTCAGATGTCTCTCTATGGGAGGGCATTTCACACTTGTACAAGTGGTGATAACGCAACTGAGTGTCTACTGGGCACATTTATTTCATTTTCCTTCATCCATTATTAAGAAGCTTGATGGAATCACTGCACATTTTATCTGGTCTGGCATGAGGCAAAAGCAAAAATACCATCTCTCGAAGCTAAATCACATAACATTGCCAAAGAGGATGGGCGGATGGGGCATCCTTTACTGGCACATGGTGTCAAGTAATTAAACAAAAATACTTGAAAGACATTGACTTCAAAGTTTGGATGTGCATGGGTCGCATTGGACACAACTCGGGCTCCGCAATATGGCGTAGTTTCACAAAGATCGGGCATACATTTCTAAGGATGCTTACATGGCGACTTGGCACAGGACACCACATCATTATTGGCTGCAACTACATTTGGGGTCTGATGGATTTAGACCCATTCCTAGCCCCTCTCATTCAGTGCCTAAATAATCAAGGTATCTTCTTCTGGCACCAACTCATCACTGCTTGGGTTAACAACTGTCCAGTTTGGAAACAATCATCAGATCTGAATCTACATGGTTCTGTCGCGGCAGACTAGGATAACATCTGCATACATATGAGACTATCAGGCATCCATAGAGAAGAGGAACGTGATTCGATTGCCTGGGAAGGTAAAATGAAAGAAGATAATATCAAGGTTGCGGATACTTATAACAGACTCTGTTGTTTGCAAACAAATCAACAGGGGGATGGTTGGTTTGCTAAATTTTGGAGTCCTCACCTTCCCATTAAAATCTCCATTTTCCTCTGGCTTGTATGGAAGAATAAAAATTTGACCTGGGAAAATCTTCAGAAACAAAACTGGTTTGGCCCTGGTCATGAAAGGTGGTTTTCCCCTTGATGAAAGGAGATTTTGGGGTAAGGAAAAATCCCCTTTCATTTACAAATTTCGTTTATGAGGCCTGTGGGTTATGGCCCACAAACCTATCCGAAGCGTTAATGATGGCTCTTTGCCTTAAAACCGGGACCACACTTCATATTGGAATAACACGGGAAACACTCGACTGAGCGCTTAAACCGGACTTCAGAAACATTACACCCGCAACCATAATTATCGACGGGTCCACTCTCGGTCCATCTCCTTCCCACTGTGCTCTCCATTCACCGATCTCCAATATCGATCTCTGTTGTCCATTCTTTATCTGATCCAACGGCTATCAGTGCATCGCTTAATCGGCCTATCGACGTATCGTAATTCCATCTCCGCCGTCCCTTGACCTCTGTCTAATGCGATTTGCGACAAAATCTTGACCGTTGATCTGGCTCTCGATCCGACTGTTGTCGCTTATCCTGATCAATCAACTTGCACGACAATCCTCTATCGTCGATCTTCCTCCATCAGATCCGACGGTTGACATTGATTTCGGGTAGACAACAAGCACGAGAATTAACCGCCCGAAAAGCGGTTTCCTCTCTCCTCCTCGATGCTACATGCTTGATGAGTGGAATCGGGTGCTCACCCTTCAATACCACTTTTGGGTTTGAAGCCGCTCGAAATACCACTTCCATTGTTTAAACCCGCTCTTCGCCGATTATCTTCTGCGCTCTTTCACCATGCGATGATCGTTGATTTAAACGATCGATGGTTCTCGTTCTTTGTCACTTGTGCCGTTGATCTTCCGCTTGTTGATGGATTCTGTGTTAAAACACCAGTTTCTGCCATACTTTGTTAACACACGACATTCATATAACTGACATCGTTGGATCACCATCAATCCTACAATGATTGATAGTCAATCAATGATCTCGCAACACAGGACTAATTCTATATATGAAATACACATAGGCTATCTATACAGTAAAACACAGGCACATAAATTCAACACTGAACACACACTTTTCTATTATACACAGACGATTACAAGCTAAGGCATTTCAGCCTTAGACAAAACTCCCTCTCGACTACATTGCATCTATCTCTGTTTTCATAGTTTTCTGTCTATTGCTCGATATCCCCCTCACACACACAAACTCTCTTTTTATAAGAGATTACAATAGTCGTGGATCATTTAAGATGCATGATTTCTTCCCACAACCACTCAACAAACCCCTAAACTCTCTATACGCATACATGCATATGGCAGATTACATTTAATTAAGTCTTCGAGAGACTTATCGCTTCCATCATTTTAGCATTGTTTTAACAGAATTTCTCCGGTTTAGTTCCGATGGTCCATGTCCTCTTTCTTGCTCCGCTTTGGATTCTGAATTTGATTAAGGGTGCCAAATGCTCCTGCATCAGACTCTTGAGGCACAAAAATTTATGACCTCCTGGTCATATGCTTCTCCTTGTCCTTAGCAATTCTACCCACTTCTCAGTGGAACTGCCTTCATGATCTTTTGTGAGCCGCAACCAAGCTTTGGAGTAACAGTCTTCCTCTGTTACATGATACCTCACCAAGCTTTCTCCTCTGAGCTTAGTCTTTTGGCATCCTTCTGGTTCTCTCCTCTGGAACCAATTGAGCACTCCTCTCTCTAAGTTGCTGCAAGTCTTCTCACCTTCGGCTGCCGCTATCTGCATGACAGTAAAGACCATAAACTCACCATAATTCAACAACTGTACCTATTCTCCTTCTGCTTGCACTCCTTCTTCCTTCTCACAGGAAAACTTTCCCTTAACCTTTCCTTGCTCTGATACCACTTGTTGAAAGGTGGTTTCCCCCTTGATGAGAGGAGATTTTGGGGTAAGGAAAAATCCCCTTTCATTTACAAATTTTGTTTCTGAGGCCTGTGGGTTATGGCCCACAAACCTATCAGAAGCGTTAATGATGGCTCTTTGTCTTAAAACCAGGACCACACTTCATGTCAGAATAACACGGGAAACACCCGACCGAGCGCTTAAACCGGACTTCAAAAACTTTACACTCGTAAACATAATTATCGGCGGGTCCTCTCTCAGTCCATCTCCTTCCCGCTACGCTCTCCATTCACTGATCTCTGATCCCAATCTCCGCCGTCCATTCTTTCTTCGATCCAACGGTTATTGGCGCATCACTTAATCAGCCCATCGGCGTATCGCAATTCCATCTTCGTCATCCCATGACCTCTATCTAATGCGATTTGCAACTAAATCTTGACCGTTGATCTGGCGCTCGATCCGATGATTGTCTCTTAGCCTAATCAATTAACTTGCGTGACAATCCTCCACCATCGATCTTCCTCCATCAGATCCGACAGTTGACATTAATTTCGGGTAGACAACAAGCACGAGAATTAACCGCTTGAAAAGCGGTTTCCTCTCTTCTCCTCGTTGCTACGTGTCGCTTGATGAGTGGAATCGGGTGCTCACCCTTCAATACCATTTATGGGTTTGAGGCTGCCCAAAATACCACTTCCACTGTTTAAAACCCACTCTTTACCGATTATCTTCCGTGCTCTTTCACCATGCGATGACCGTTGATCTAAACGATCGATGGTTCTCATTCTTTGTCGTCTACACCGTTGATCTTCCGCTTGTTGATGGATTTTGTGTTAAAACACCAGTTTCTGCCATACTATGTTAACACACGACATTCATATAACTGACATCGTTGGATCGCCATCAATCCTACAGTGATCGATGGTCGATCAACAATCTTGCAACACAAGACTAATTCTATATATGAAATACACACATGCTATATATACAGTAAACAAAGGGGCATAAATTCAACACTGAACACACACTTTTTTTCTTATACACAGACGATTACAAGCTAAGGCATTTCAGCCTTAGACAAAACTCCCTCTCGATCTATCTCTGTTTTCATAGTTTTCTGTCTATTGCTCTATATCCCCCTCACACACACAAACTCTCTTTTTATAAGAGATTACAATAGTCGTGGATCATTTAAGATGCACAATTTCTTCCCACAATCACTCAACAAACCCATAAACTCTCTATACACATACATGCATATGGGATATTACATTTAATTAAGTCTTCGAGAGACTTATCGCTTTCACCATTTTAGCCCTGTTTTAACAAAATTTCTTCGGTTTAGTTCCGATGGTCCATGTCCTCTTCCTTGCTCCGCTTTGGATTCCGAATTTGACTAAGAGTGGCGGATGCTCCTACATCACCTGGATACTGCGTAGCATGTTTTGAGGTCTCAATACTCTGGCAAAATCTAGCAAACATTTTTGTTTTCTCGGTTTCGCATTTCCGTGACATTGAAAACTGGTTGAAATGGTGGAGCACCCAACATGGCTTACGACGCCTCTTCCCAGCTATATTCATTTGGGAGATATGGAAGTGGAGGAACAACATCATTTTTAACAGCCACAGAGAACAGGGGACATATGTGCTGGATTGTATTACGAACAAAATTGAGGTTGCTTTACATGGTGTCTCCACACAAAAGCCTCCTCGATTTCATACAAATCCTGTGATTGACTACCCGGTGGGCTATTTTGATGGTGCATCACAAGATCACATTTGTGGATGTGGCTTCATTTTATACATTCATCCAGAGCTGTCATATCATGTCCACTGGGGGGTGGGGCTGGGCACCAACACTAAGGCAGAAGCTATGGCTCTATGGGGTCTACTGTGGTTCACTCATTTCCTGGATATACAATCTATACATGTTTATGGAGACTCAAAGGTGATTATTGATTATGTGGGAGAAAAAGCCACAATCTACAAGTCCTCTCTTCATGGCTGGCTACAACAGATTAAGACACTATGGCGCCCCCTAAATCAATCCTCCATACAACACATATGCAGAAAATTCAATATGGAGGCGGATAGATTATCCAAGCTGGGCATCCGGGAGGCGTTGGATGGTCTCCATGTGAATATTAAAATGGAGGAAACCTGGCATGATGTTGGGATGATGCCATTACCTGGATAATCAAAACCTGTATTTTTGTTGTTTAGCATACATGCTGCACCTTTCTCACTCTTCTTTTTATCTTTTTGATTTCTGAAGCGAATGCTACAGGTCTGGATATGATGTGATGGGCCATTATGTAGATGTATCCTGTACTCGTATTAGTTTTTGACTGTCTGATAGGCTGATCCGACTCAATATGCTCTGAAATACATAGATGATGATCCTTGGAACTATTGTTTCTGAACTAGATGTAATTGCTTTAAATCTATGAATGAATATACTGCTTTTTTTCTTCTATGTGTGTGTATATATATATATATATATATATATATATATATAATAATAATAATAATAATTTTTTAAATACATAACTATATGAATTATCATTTTATTTTGTATAATAAGGAATTTTGATTTATGGATTTTTTTATTTCTTTATTTTCACCTCATTTCATCAATTTAATCTCTTCATTTATTTAATTTAAACATTTAAATGTTCGAGTCAATGTGTTTTTATTATAACTCAAGATTTCTTTAAAATATTAATTATATAAATTAGTTTTCATTTTAAAATATATACTTATACGTAAATTACTTATATATATATAGATATCACTTTTCTCTCATTTTTTTTCTTTTATTGTTATAAACTAAATTTTATTTTACTCTACTAAGTTACATTTTTATTTTTTATTTCTATATTTTCATGGAATAGATTTATTTTTTAACAATATTTTTTTTACAATTCTTAATTTTACAATATTATAAAATCTATAAAATTTAGTTATCTTTATTTTAATTTTAAATATGATAATTGTAATTATTTTGGTAAAATAATTTTTTTAATGATAAATTTGAATTAGTTTGGCCCAAAAAAAAGTTTTTATAAGTTTTTTTGTTTTTTGTTTAGTTAAACTTAATTATATCTTATATTTTTAATTAAAAATTATGCTTTGTAAATTTAAACAAAATCTATTCCTTGAGTAGAGAGGCTCATTCTACAGCCCAATATAAGGGGATATGTAAGTTTGTTTGTCAATCTATGTCCCTTTAAAATAAAAATTATGTTCTAAATAGAAAAATATCATTCTAATTAAAAAAAATTGAATATGTTGTAAAGTAATTAGAAGTAAAAAATTTGTGTGAATCAGATATTTAAATCTTATACTTTTCAAAAATATTTGAGTTAAAAATTCAAATAAACTATTTGAAGATCTATATTAACTATTTAAAATAAATAACTTCCATCCCTCGTATAAAATTTTAAACCTCAGGATGTGTAATGCCCAGGGATAAAAATGTAAATATTTGATTTACTGTGGTAAATATAAACTGAACCTGTTATTATTATCTGTTTAAAATTTAAATATAATTTGTTTTCATTGTGAGATGTAAGAAGTGTTTCCTCAAAGGAGGTAATTCTCAAGGAGGAAGTTGTACTCTTGACGTGGAAACACCTGTGAAAGCAACCCTAACTACCTCCCGTGACTGGGAAATTTTGCAGAGAAAAGGAGGGGAGGAGAGGAAAAGAGGAAAAATCTGTGCTGTAATGACACGCAGAGAAAAAGAAAAGAATCCAATAAGGAAAGAAAAGTGGTTAAGTAGATAGCCCTGCTCGTTGTACGAACAACTTGCGTACAACTTGCGGAAGACAGTGGTCTAGCAAGAAGCAAGAATCCCTTGGAACAGAATAGCTGGTAAATTTTTGTATTGAAATACATAATAAGAGAGTATGGAGGGTTCCCTTTACAGTAACCGTAGGGTGATATAGTTGTCTTCCTCAAGACGGGCGGTAGAATTGTGAAAGATCTTAACAATCAACAATTTCAGGTATGTAAAAGAATCCCTTGGAACAAAATAGCTGGTAAATTTTTGTATTGAAATACATAATAGGATGGTATGGAGGGTTCCCTTTACAGTAACCGTAGGGTGATAGTTGTCTTCCTCAAGAACTATCCTTACTGTGGCACGAGATAGTGGATGTGAAGAGTTTTCCCTTATAATAAAATTAGGTGATAATCGTGGGCAAAGTCTACAGGGACTGACAATAAAATATATATAAATATAAGGTGGGAAAATTCAAGAATTTACAGCAGAATCTGAAAGGCAAGAGGCCGACCCTGGAAATGGGCAAAAAGAAAACTTACACACAGGCAGTAGTTTGAATGTTTAAAATCTTACCTCCTAAGCACGTTTATACGTAAGAGAACGTAGTAAGCTTTAAGGAATAGAGTATAGGGACTTAATGTGCGGTTAGTAGAACAACCATCTACAAGAATCTGAGGAAAAATATACAGAACCCTTGTCTTTCTTAACCAGAGATAATATTCGTAAGGGTTTCATTTATTAAAAAAAAATATACAGAACCCTTGTCTTTCTTTTCCATTCGCGAGCATCCACGACTGTAATTGATAGCAAAGCAAAGATATATCCATGTATATATAACAGAAGAATGAACTTGCATTTAACCAACCATACGACGGTAGATATTCATGTTGCCGCTACAATAACCGTTTAACTAGACCTCTGAGGAGTGATATTAAGTTTAGGAAAAAATTATAAAATCGTAAAAACTAATCACACGGTAGGCTAGCCGAATGCTAGGGCTAGTCCGGAAGGTGAATTCCGTTATGCATTATAGGTTGGCCAAACAGACAACCAGCTCCCATGCGAGGCGGACTATACAGAATGCGAAAAGGGAAAATCTAACATGCGAAACCAATACAGTGGTGCTTCATAGTGAAAAACTGTGCATTAATAAAAGAGAATTACAATGAATTAACCACAGATAAGCTGCCATAATTCCGAAACCCTGGAGAGCAAAGCTAAAAAAAAAAACGTTACAACAGATGATGTACCGCACAGCAGGGATTAGGAAAACACATTTAGATTTAGCATACAGTATGGCTGTGAAGGCTATATCTTAAACTCGGAAAATGGAGATAAACAATAACTGTGCACTGTATTATTAAACTGTAATAAAACGAGAGGTATCCACCAGGGTTATACCCTGTGCTGTGTCCATAAATAAAAATTTCTTACATAACAATTCAAGAGAAGCCCAAAGGCATATCAATATTCACAAACATCGAAATATCCAGGGCCTCAGTTCGGCATAGCTACACCGAGGACAAGTTTCCCTGAAACTGGGAGGGTGCAGGGCATTCTTGTATGGCGTAAGAATTCGCCATCTCTCTGTGTCAAACAATGAAGAAGTAGACACGTAAGGTCTTGGGCCGCTTGGCCATTCCAAAATTGAAAAGAGAAACCATTCTGTTTACCATTCGAGGAGTGAGTACCGTCAACCAAGCTTGCAATCGACCATAACAAGAGTGCTGCTGTTAGGGACATACTTGTTAGGCAAATTAGGAGCCCGAGGAACTCGAGAGGCAGAATAGCATCGACCAGACTCCATGAGCAGATGCTGGAGGTCGGCACCACCATTCTCGACCATGGAACAAGCCAAGTAAGAAAACCCATTAGATGATCTGAGCAATAATCCAATTGAAATCCTGTAAGGGGGGCAAGATAAGAAAACGAATTCATTAAAAAAAATTAACTGCATGGCGCAACACTTACCAGAAGATCAAGCTGTAATAACCAAGGGAGATTCCAGGTTGGCGCTTGGCAAAAAGAAGAACCGGTAGCATCTACATAGCGCAAAGGAGTTCTGGACAGGTTCATAGTAGGCAAGTCGGAGCTGTCGCAGGTTATTGGGAATATTTTTTTGGAAACCCCGCGCCTCCGAATAAACCAACGAGAAGCCAATTGTTACAGCTTAGCCCTTGGATGGGCAGCGGATCATCCAAGCCGTCGATGAGGGTGGTAAGATTGAGGGCGCAAATTCCAAGGGTACCCGGACCTCACCCCTTCATGTGCGGGCGGAATTAAATTCTGGAGCCAGGTGTTATGAGCTGGCAATGCCAGTAGTAAAGCCCCGTCATATCCACTAACCACCGAAAATCTTTTTCCATAACGTAAAAGGAGAATACGTTACCCTTAACTTTTCAGGTTGAAATAATAAGACCCTGGAAATTAACATCAATAACAAGTAATCCTATTCATGCACGCTAGGATTAATATTTAGATTAACATTAAGTAAAAAAAAATTTTACTATCCTGTAGATGGGTGTATTACAGGATGCAAATTACACATTCTTAATCCCCAAAAAATATTAATCTAGAATGAAATATATAGCTTGCAGCTTGTACTCATATGTTTAATATTGCGTGCGACGAACATGGTATCCCCGTGGAAGTATTTATAGTACCTGCCACACTAATACCCACCAGCTGAAGTAAGAAACACAGATTATGGCTACGAAAAATACATTCGAATATAGGGCAAGGATAGATACGTATGTTTTCCTTCCTTTACCTCCAATACTTTCTTTCATTTTCTATGCATTCATCTTAAAATTTTCTATTCGGCTTTTCCTGCTCCTATCTTACAAAGGCATCTATCTTTTAAATATTTTATTCGAGGTTTCTTTTAACTCCTAACTACTTTTTTTTTTTTTTTTTTTTTCAGAGAGAAAATCCACATATGGCCGAAGCCTACAGATATTTTTAAAACCCACATGACTTAGTTTTAAAAAGAAAATTCATGTGAATTTGAAAATATAGGAGTCCCCACTCTACTCAAACTGTAAAATGTAATGTGCTTTTTCTTTCCATGCAAATATAATTGAGATCATAATACAAATAGTCTATGATATACAAATGATATAATCAATCCTTTCAATATACTAATATATGTATGCTGAAAATTGATATCTCTATTAGAATGATGGGAGATAAATTTGATTTAAAAAATTGCAAATTTGAATGGTATGTTATATTTTTTATTATTATTAATATTTAGTAATTATGAGTAATTTTATTTATATTAATTTTTTTTAATTATTAATATTATTTAATTTAATAATAATAAATAATTTTATTAATATTAAATTTAGTTTATTAGAGGAGAGGGATTATTTCTAATTTTAAAAGAAAATTTGTTGTCAAATATTTTTGGAGTTAGGTAGAAAAATCACCAAATAAACATAAATGTATGGTTTTTTAATGGGTCTAACTCTGGCTCACAGTATAAGAATTTTAGAGTTAACAATCCTAGGTGACTTTATGATTACTATACAATAACTCTGGCTCACAGTATAAGAATTTTAGAGTTAACAATCCTAGGTGACTTTATGATTACTATACAACACCTGATCAATGGTTCCTATCCAAAAAAGAATCTCCTCAAAAGAATAAACTATTTCGACCTTCTACCCTCAAAGTATCTCTTCCATATTCTCATAAACCAAAATTTAGAGGAAAATCACAAGCCAATCTAGCCTGTCTCTAAAAGTGGGCCAACAGGAGATCAATGGGCACAAAGATTGGCATGTTATTCCTTAAATATACTATGTCAGTTCTCCACTCCATGCACTCAATCATGCATCGCCCCATCATTGACATGCTAAGGGTCAATGTAATCATGAGTTCAAATTTTTTATGAGCCAACCTGGTTGGCATTGTGGCACACACCGAGCCCCTGGCCATGCATTAGAGGCTTTATTAACTCCCCTCGATCCTCCTCGCCTCATACATAAGAGCCCGCCTCGTACTACTCCACCTGGCAGAGTGATGAATCCAATGAACTGGAGCATGCTGTGTTTTAATGGTGATTTGATTTGAAGCAAGATTTTGTTGAGATTAGTGAGCTTCTCATTACAAAAATGTGGGAGGAGCCACATAGGGTTCTGACAGAAGTTGTTGGAGAGAGTTCCAACCAGACAACCGAGGTGATGGAAGATTTGATGTGAACATTAGGTAACATGAACGAGCAAATATGAAAGCCCGTGTTGGAGTTGGAGTCCATAGTGTCTATGTCCATAGAGAGAGAAACCATGGGAAAGGTGAACCAGTAACGCACTACTACAATGCCGTTATCGCAATTCATATGAAGCTTTCCTTTTGATTTTGTTAGCCGATTATTGACCACTGTCTTCATTATGATATGTGCACGTAGGAGAGCTTACCTTCTGTAGTACCAACAGAAGTATCGTGGTCGAAATATTTATATGAATACAGCACAAGACAGACACAGGAAGATGCATCGCATTTGCCACACAAAATCATGGGAATATAGGGTAATTAGGATAGATGCGTTAACGCTTTTGTTCCTCTGTCCGTGCTACTTTTTCTGTCATTTTCAAAGCATCTGATTTACCCTCGATCGACGTCCTCATTCGGCAACAAATAATGTTATGCCAACAGTTAAATTTAAGCAAAGATATAACCTAAGGTGGGCATATATAGTCCCTTTCATTAATAGGCATCTGATAAATATGCATAGCCAATGACAATAAATACAAAAGGCTCTATATACCACAGTTAAATAACTAGCCTACCAAAATCTAATAATAAATATATACAGTATCCGCACATTTTCTTGCCAACCATGAATATATACAACATCCACACATTTTCCCATTGACAGATCAGTTATTTTCAGCCTCATATTCTGTTCCGATTTGCCTTACTCCCGCCTTACAAAGGCAGTACAATCCATATGACTGAGTTTTACACAGTTCTTAGTGAGATCAATATGAAAATATGTAAATCGCAAGCTTACCCAAGCTGGAAAATGCACCATGTTTCTGTCAAAAATTGTTGAGATTATAGTACGAATCGGTGGAAGACACGAAGCCCGATCGCGTCAAATATATTAATGGATATACTATGCTGATAAGGTGATATGGCTGCTGAAATGCTCTGATGTGTGGCTTGATATAGAAGTTCGAAATTTGCATAAGATTTGTTTATTTCTCATTCAAACTTTTTGCAATGTGAACTCTGCAATATATTTCTCCATTTATATTAGGAACTTTATGGTTAAATCATCTCCTTTTATATATATATATAAAATCCAAGTAAATAAACATTATATTTTATTATTTTAAAGTTTTGAAAAGAAGTTATCAGGAATTTTTTTATATATATTTAAAATTTAAATAAATAAATAAATATTATATTTTATTATTTTATTTTAATATATTAAAGTTTTGAAGAAAAATTACCATGAAAAAAGAAAAGATACATTTTAATCTTAGAAAGAGATGGCAGAAAAATGTTAAACCATACCATATATTAAAAAAAATGTAATTTAGTTCATGAGAAAGTAAAATTAAAAAAAAATAAAATATATGAATCGTAATTTGGTTTAATGAAAAAGTAAAATTTAAAAAAAAAATGAGGAAATAAATTATAAAATATATGAAAAAATGTAATCTATTTTAATTAAAAAGTAAAATTTAAACTAAATTTTTTATTGATGATGATGAAGGTGGTGGTTAACGTTCACTAAGACCAAATTTTGGTCTATCAAACTTAAAGGAACGAATTATTTAGTTTGATTTAAAATTTTATTCTTAAACTCAAAAAACTTGGAAAGAATAAAACATTAAAAAAATAAAATAAAATAAAATGTTTTAATATATTAAAAAAACAATATAAATAAGAGACAAAATTGAGAGAAAATGTTAAAAACAATTCTTAATTACATATTATTTTTAAGAAAGTATACATTAACCCCAAGAAAGTATAGACTCTCATCCATACCCTCAATCAATAAGAATATTATAGAATCAAGGACATTCATACGATAGAATAAAGAACACTCGTGAAATGCAACATAAGAGAATAAGTGGGAGACATGATATTTTCGAGCGCATACCATTAGTAAATTGATAATAATGAGTGGAATTCAATGAAAATGCGTTATGGGCGTGAGTATTCAAGGACATGAATATCCGGAAAGAATCAAATATGGATGAAAAAATAAAGCATGATGAATGGAATATTATTACTGGGTTTCATTATATATTAAGTTGAAAAACTTACATTATATATTAAGTCTTTATTTACAAATATTTGAAAATAAGTTTTTCTCACGGTTGGGTACCACAATGGATTTTCCCATAAGTAGTAGTTTAACTTGGATGTGAGCTTTTATGATGTGATGTTTATTTAAGTTATACACTATTTAATTTTTTAATTAATTTGCATAATGTGATTAGTAAAGTTATAGTTTAGTTGGTTGTTTTCTTTATTAACACAATGTTATTAGTAAAGTTGCACTTAAATGGTTTTGAATAAAAAAGTTCTACTCTAATTATATAGAAACAATATTTCTATGAATAAGTTTCAAATTAATTTTAGGGGATAACATAGAGACATTCTTGTTTACTAGGTATATTTTTTTTATTTTAAAAATGAGTTAATATCAAATTAATTTTAGTGGATAATATGGTATAGAGGCATTTTTGTTTTCAAGGTATATTTCCTTGTTATTTTAAAAATGAGTTTATATATATATAGGAAAAGGGACTAAATTCAAAACCTTAACTTTGAGTTCCATAACTTTTAATCAATCCTTAATCTTGGGTTCCCTAGCTGTCCGCTCCTGTTTCTTTGCCTTCTTTGATTAACTCCCTTGTTGATGGTGGTTCTTGTAGGATTAACTATTTTAGATTTTAGATTTGGATCTCTCTCTGTGGATTCTTCATCTGCTCTGGTTCCCATGGCAGAAAACTGTCTGAAAGTGCCCCCTTATTATGGTAATACTTATTTCTCTTTCAAAGATGTAGTTAGCTTTGGATCTAGTTCTCTTCCTTCGGTTTAGGTGGTTCATGGAGCCTCTGTGATCATAGTTCCATTGGAATTAGAAGCCATTGATGCCTTTTGTTTTTCGAAAAGAGGTTTAGTTTGCATATTCAATAGTTAGTGGTCTTCTTTGTGGTGATGTTCAAAAAGTTTAATGAAAAGAATGCTATTTTCAATAATGATCCTTGGTTTTGGGGTAGCACGAGGCTTTTTATGCATCCATGTCCCCCCTCGTTTGATATTCTTATATCTTTAATTTATTCTTCTCTTGTTTGGGTTAGACTTCCAAATTTTCCTCCGCATCTCTAAAATATCTCTTCGCTTAAGGCTATTATGGACACATTTGGAGTCTTCCATTTCCATAGCTTAGAAACAAAATATTATCTCAACTACACATATGCTTGTATCTGTGTGGAGATGGATTTCAACAAGGGTTTTCTAGTAGTACAAAATTTGATTAGAACAAATTACTTGTGGGTTCAAAAACTCAATTACAAGAATATTTCCTTTAGGTTCTGACCATGTTATGAGATAAGGAACACATTTGAAAACCACCACAGAGTCATGAAAACTACCAATACACAAACAACCCGGAAAAATAGTAGGAGACACAAATGGTGGGAAGGCACCCAGAAAGAACACTATACCGTTTTCAAGGAAGAAGAACCCCAAGATAAGGAAGAGGAAAAGAAAGAAGAAAAAAATGGACAAGAAAAAGCAAAAGTCATAAACAATCCACTAAACCCAACTTCAACAGAAGAACCTACTCAACAGATCCCTTAGAACAATGCCTCCTCCCATTTATTCATCAAATAAGACTAAACAAATAACTTCTTAGGTAGATTAGGTAGGCAAGGAAGAGCCATTAAGGGGCCAAACAAACTATGCTGCTAGTAGAAATCATCCTTAGATGGGTGACCGACCATATTCATTAAATAACTTGCAATGAACACAAGTTAGAAGAAAGGTGAAAAATTTCTTGCCAAGGAAAAGGAGAAGCCAATCAAAATTAAAGAGAGAATTAGATTAGAAAGGGATGAAAATGTATTTGGATCTTAGGAGTATTTTGGAAAAAATTTAACTCGAATGGGAACACATTTTTTGTATTGTGGAGTTCTTGATGGAGGATTTGGATTGAAACTGTAAGCTGAATGACCAAACATAGATTTTATATAAAATATTCTCATTGTTTGTTAATTTTTTTTTTATCATTAATATATTAAAATATATTAAAAATATTGTAGTCCACCAGGTCTTGGATAGATGTTGATCAGGTGTGCTCCTAAGGCACTCCTAGATATTAAAAATATTGTAATGATAGTTGTTTTTTGTCAAATTAAACATCAAATTATTACAGATTTAAATATGACTTCACTAGAATGTGGTTGATATACCCCAATAAGATTATATCAAGCACATTAATAATTATTAAGTGTAATGTAAATATTTAAAGTTAAAATTAATATTAATTAATATATAATTGTAATAATTAAGTTTTAATATTATTATAGTATAATTATAATATATTAATATATTATAATTATACTTATAATAATTAATATTATTATATTATAATTATAATATGATACTTTATTATAATAATATTATTAATTAATATATAATTATAATATTAGTATTATGTTTTAATATTGGGTTTTAATATTACATTTTAATATTGGGTTTCATATTAAATTTTTAATATTAAAGTTTTAATATAAGTAGGGATAAGTTAAATATTCAACAACTATGAGTAAGTTTCAATTAACGTTAAAACCCTAATATAAAACCTATATTATAAACCCAATATTAAACCTTTATATTATAAACCCCAATTCAATTTATAAACCCTAATATTATAAATCCAAATATTAAACCATAATGTTATAAACCCTAATATTATAAAGCCTAGTATTATAAACCTAGATGTTAAATATGGTGAATGAGATTCACTATTGTTAAATATGGTAAATATGTTGTTGACTAAGTTTTTTAATGGTTAACTATTTAAACATTTACTATAGAGAGTGATATTGTTTGACTAATGTGATTGAATATGTTTGATTATTATTATTAATATTAATCAATAATATTAATAGTTGATTATGTTTGACTGATTGTTGATTAAGTAGAAGATTGTTGGCTGTTAACATAATTGAACATAGTCAACAACATCAGTGGATGTGGTTGATTAATTTTGTAATGTCACAATGCTAAATTGGATAATATTATAAACCCTAAGTTCAAAAAATAATATTTTAAACCTAATATTATAAAACCAAATATTACAAACCAAATATTTTAATTCTAATATTATAAACGCAATATTACAAACCCTAATATTGTAAAGCATAAACCCTAATATTATAAACATTGAATTATAAACTTAATATTACATACCCTAATATTAAACCCTATATTATAAACTCAATGTTAAACTCTAAGATACATATACCTTAATGTAAAATCGTAATAGTATAAAGCCTATATATATATATATATATTAAATCCTAATATTATAAACCATAATATTAAACCTATATTATAAACCCTAATATTAAAAACTTAATATTAAAAACCTAATATTATAAAATATTTATTAATCCCAATATTATAAAAACTCATAATAAAAATAATTTTTTATTATTATCAATAAAATCAATTATAATATTTTTATTCATCTTTTAACTGAAAATCATAAAGTTAAACTTAATTAATTTACATTTTTAATTTAAAATCTATTTAATTTTTTAACATAAATATTTTTATTTTTTAAATATAACATTAATGGCTACAATGAAAATATATTTGTCAAATTAAAATGTAAAATTAAAATTATATCTCAAATCAAAATTATAATTATATCTCGGATCAAAATGTAATATATATATATATATATACATATATATATATATATAATCTTTTATTTCAATCTATTTTAATGATAATTATCATCAATATCTTAAAATATATTATAATTCTACTTTACACAAGGATTTATACTATGTTAATGTGATTTTTTTTTTACCATATAAAACAATTACTTCATCAGTACTGCATGCATTAAAAACAAGTATGAATACAACAATGTTGAAATAATCCAGGGAGATGTCCTCTGTGCAAGTCTGATGAGGAATCTATTAACCACCTTTTTATCCACTGCACTGAATCAAAAAAGATATGGGGAGAAATAAGGAATTTGCTAAACATTCAGGCAGAATGGGGGAATGGTCCCTTGGAAGATGTTTGGGGCATCTGGTGGAAAAAATACCCTGATGGGAACATGAGAAATCTGCCTCTCATCTTCTGCTGGGGGGTCTGGATAGCTAGAAACAGAAGTCTCTTTCAAGAGAAGGAAACTCCGGTAAATGTTATTGCTATCCATTGTGCCTCCATCTACTCGTCTATCCCTGTTCCTGAAACTAAATCTCAGCAAAACCACCACAAGCCTGTAATCATTAAAGAAGGCATCCCCTGAGCTTTTTTTGACGGAGCATCTCAAAACAACAGGGCAGGAGCGGGAATGGTCATCCACATAAATGCAAATCATTCTTTAAAAGCCTCTGTAGGCCTAGGGTCAGGTTCCAATAACTTCGCTGAGCTGTCAGCTCTGAGATTTCTCCTCTGTTGGCTTCTACAGAGAAACATTTTCTCAATCCAGATTTTCGGAGACTCCCTAAATGTTATAAATTGGGTCAATGGGAAAAGCTCCTGTAAAAATCAAATTCTGAAGCTTCTGTTGGAAGAATTGCAGAGGCTAAAATCATCATTTAACAGTCTCTCCATACATTTACAGGGACAGCAACGCCTCTGCGGACCTGCTCTCCAAGGATGGATTGCAGCAGGCGATGGGAACCTGGAAAATTGTTGAAGATCGGCAGGGACAGATCCTTTCAGCCGATCAGCCTCCTTTCGCTTTATAGCATTGAAGGTGGTGTTCTCCTTTCCGCCTTTTCTCCTGCCAAAGTTTCTTCAGGCTCTATATAGGTATCAATGTTTCTTCTCAAATATTTCTATCCCCCTTTTATGGGCATTGTGATCATACAGTTGCGTATTGGGACTTTTTCCTCCTTCCGAGGAGACACCATACGCTGTTTTTCTTGGTTTTTTTTAATCGGATGCTCTCACAATCAAATGATGATCAGTATCATCTTTCAGAAATCCATTAAAGCCGGTTTGCCTGCGTAAGTCCAATCAAACGATATGTTTTCGTTTCACCCTTCAGCAATCGTCAGAGAAGCAAATCTCAGGGGAAGCTTTCTCTCAGGGTTTTTTTCTCCTTGGCTAATCTACTAGCTTCAGGAGAGAATTTACGAGGAGTCTTGAACAGAAATCCAATGTCAATTTATTCAGCAGCCGCAAAGGTGGTTATGTGATAGCTGATCAATGCCACTAGGGCGGATCATCCAGCTTCTTCTAGTGGGTTAATCAAAGAAGGCCTACAGGAGCAAAGCATGACGCTGGTACGCTGGCAGAGTTGAAGATCAGTGAAGCATGCCTTCAAAGTTTTTTAAAGGTTTTCAGCTGTCTTTTTTGAGATCACCCAGATAGAAATGGGGGAAGCTTTGGTCCAATATCTGATTGCAAAAGCAGTCAAACAGAAATATCTGAAATGCTCACTGCATATGCGTTGTAACTTTTTATTTTCTTAATAAAAAATTAGTTTTTTCTTAGGAAAAAAAAACAATGTTGAAATAATGAAAATAAAGAATGATTACATTTTGAAGGGTAAGGGAATTCAAGCCCATCTATGAATCAGTGACACACTAATGTAGTGCCGTTATTGCAATCCATATGAAGCTTTCCTTTTGATATTGCTAACTATTTTTATGCATTTTCTTCATTATGATACGTGGATGTAGGAGGGGTTGCCTTTTTTAATGGATATTGGCCATCAAGGATGTATCGAAGTTCAAGGTTCACTGGAGTGAAGGCATGAAATGATAAACGTCAGCAATTAGCTGGTAGTGACATATAATGTTGCTCTTAATTTCCCATCACAAATCTTACGTTAAAATGATTAGACTAACTGTGACAGTTATCATTATGCATGACAAATCTTACCCTAAGATTTAGTAATATTTCAAAAATCAGCACTATTTCCAAAAACAACATGTGGGTTGCGTGGCTTGCTAAGTCTTACCCTAAGATTTAGTAATATTTCAAAAATCAGCACTATTTCCAAAAACAACATGTGGGTTGCGTGGCTCGCTAAGTGACCGAACGCAACATGGGAAGCAATTAATCAAAAATATTATTTAGAACTGTAAAAACCTATACACTTCGAAAAAAATTGAAATTCTTCACACGTGATGCAAAATACAATTTCGCATTAGATCATAAAACTATTACACTGAAGGTTTTTGTATGGGAATTGTACCCTCTATTTATGATGTTCTTGCACGAGGTGCAGGAACATCCCTCCCATAATACTACTCAGCTGTTCCCAGATCATGCCGGACCTTCATAGGCACAAGACCAGTATTGCGAAATTTTATGTATGAATATAAATTGTATAAGTAGCATGCCTTCGATATATAAAGCTGAGATGGTATGCAATCAAGAAAGCTGAGATGACTAGTTATATAACAACAGCAGAAGGCCATTATATGAAAATGAAGCTTACTCTTCGATACCAACCTCCTGCAGCAGCTTCGCCTAATTCGTTAATAGAAGTGGGTTGCAAGGTTCTGGTTGCACTAGCATTTTCTGATAATAAGCATTTTTTCTTTTAATTGGAATTTGATCCAGACCCAATTTCTGTTTTTTCTCAGTGCTGTTTTAAGGTCGATCACATTTCGGAAGTAACGTGAGTGGATTAGGTTAAATTTAAACCAACTACACTATTACACTAAGGATACTTTTAAGACTTTTTTTTTTTTTAAGACTTAAGACATTTTTATAAGACAAAAGAAATTTTGTGTCTTAAAAAATCACTTTTTATTTTAATTATTTTACATTAAAATTTAATATCAATTGAATTGTTTTAAATATGAAATTTAAGACAAAAACAGTTTAAGACAAAATTTTATATTTAAGACAAAAACAACTTAAGACAAATATATTTTAAGACAAAAACAGTTTAAGACAAAAATATTTTAATACAAAACTTTATCTTTAAGACAAATATAGTTGAAGACAAAAATATTTTAAGAAAAAATAGTTTGAGACAAAAATATTTTAAGACAAAACTTTATTTTAAGACAAAATAGTTTAAAACAAAACTTTATATTTAAGACAAAAACAGATTGAGACGAAAATATTTTAAGACAACTTTATATTTAAAACAATGATTACTTAAGACGAAACCCATTTAATACAATTAACAATTAAGACAAAAACATATCAATTTAAGACAATAATGCTTGTATTATAGTTTGTCTTTATAGTGACAATTTTTTAAGACAATAATTTTTAAAACAATAATTTTTGAGACACCCACTTAAAGACAATACAAATTTTTTTTTTGGACTCAAGTTAAGACAATTTATTAAAAAATTGTCTCAAATATTATCTTAAAACCTCCCCTTTATATAATAGTACTATATTATAAAGAATAACTTAATATTTCCAACTACTTTACCTTCCTAAAAATCCATGTTAAACCAAAAAAATGATCATAAATTAATTTCAAATTCCATAATTTTTTACACATTTAAAACATGCTATGATATCCGATATGAAATTAATTACCGTTGAAGCTTAAGATCTTATAACTAAGACAACATGTGGTATACAGTACTATTAAATCATGGGTAAAGAATAGGTGACCTGCATCCCCAGGCATGTATGCAGATTACACATTCATAATCCACGGCGAACATATTAAACAAAGAATGGAATATAGGTTAGGTTGCAGCAGGTATCGAGTACCAACATGTTTAGTGCTGTGTGCTACGGACATAGTACCGTGGTGGAAATATTTAATAGTAATAGAGCAGAAGAAAGATACAAGAAGATGCGTCGCATTTGTCATAAAAAATCATGGGAATATAGGGTAATTAAGATATATGCATTAATATAGGGTAATTAAGATATATGCATTAAGGGGAGGACGGGGGGCGGCCTATGCGTCAACGCTTTCGTTCCTTTATGATCGCTGTTACTTTCTGTCACTTTTAAAGCATCCAATCTACCACTCGATAGGTGTCCTCATATATTCTGTTCGGATTTGTTCAACTTTCACTTTACCGTTGGAATAATCATCGCATCTCTATCGAATTTATATATATATCTTGTTTCAATTTGTTTAACTGACACTTATTTAATTCTCACTTTACAATAAGGTTGGAATAATTATAGCAATTTTATCGAATCTATAATTACTATTCTAGAGATCCAGTTATAAAAATTTGGAAAGTTTACTAATACCGGCAAAATTTAGATGTTTGTTAATTATTTAGAGTCTTCTCTTAATATCTAAAAATTCATTTTGTGTTTTCAATATTAGTTATTTTGAGTGAACATGTTTCACCTTATCTATAATATACATGTATTTATGGAGATTTCCCATATTTTATTGGGTACTGGTCATAAAAATTAAATAAATTAATATACAAGTTGGTAATTACAATATGATTAATATATAAGTTGGTAATTACAAAATGAACATATAATCCTCTATCTACATTATAATGGTGCTAGAGTTGTGAGAGTTATATTTGAGTATATTGATCTTCTCATATTTTCTTTGAAAACAAGATCTTGAATATATTCATAAGATTTGTCTTATGTTGATTCTGGGTAATCTCATTATTTTGTTTATCTTTATGTAAATATTCTAAACCTGTTGATCCTCCTTAATCTCATTATTTTGTTTATCTTTATGTAAATATTCTAAACTTGTTGATGTGCATTTAAATGGTTGGCTCATGTTTGGCTCATGTATGCCTCATGCATTCATCTTCACCATCATGGAATAATTCTAAAATAGCTAATGGATCCTTGAACAAAATCTAAGGGACACTTCCAAAACGTTTAGTAATTTAAAAAATGTTTATGTATAATTATAACTATGTTATATATATGATAGGTTAGCATTTTACCTCTTTAAATGTTTATGATTAAATTATGTTGTAACTGAATTGTGATTTAATTTAAAACATTTTTTTGGATTTTAAAGAAAGAGGACAAGAAAGAAGAAAAAAATGGACAAGAAGAAGCATAAGTCAGAAAAAATTCACCGGACCCAACTATAGTAAAAGAACCTACTCAATAGAGCCCTAAAAAATAATGCCTAGTGCCGTGTTTCTTCGAAAAATAAGACTGAATAACTAACTTATTGGGAATATTAGGCATATGAGGAAGAGCCATTAAGGGGCCAAAAGGACCAGACAATTATCAAAAGTTACCTTTTCTCTTCCTCCCTAGAGATAAAACATCTCAGTGGGAAAAAGAGCCAAGGAAGGTAGGAGGAGAAAGCTAGGCATATGAGAGAAGAAAGAAAGAGGTATGCCAGTACGTTACATGTAGGGTGATCTTGAGCTGGATTGGGAGCTAGTGGAAGCCCTAAGTCTGGTTAAGGTTTTGACTCCTAAGCTAGACTAAGTGGTCTTGATGCTTGAGAACATTAACCAGTAAAACATTGTCTAAGTCGCTGATCTGGAAGTGAAAAGGCTCGGGGGGAGAATGGGTGTAATTTCCATTCTCAATGGTTGGGAGGTGTAGTCTCTTCTGGTGAAATTTTCAATCAGTAAAAAAAAGACTATATATAAGTAAATATGCATTGATAGACTTCTATTCAGTAGAAGCAGTGATCAGAAAGTACATTGTGTTTGAAGGAATAATTTTGTTCCTAGAAACAAATGGAAGTGATGTAAATCTGTTAATTTCCTTTTAAAAAATGCATTCGCATTACTTATTGGAAAAAAATCACTATTAAGTTACAATGAGTCTTGTTTGCATATTCGTATGATTGTTAATAAAATATTTACATGTGTAAATTTTGGGGTAGATAAGAACGGACACCAACTATTTTGTGACCTATTAGAGAGGTTATAATTCAATACCCAATATTCATATTCAATGTATCTCAGAAAGTAACATGAAGTGTGAATGTTTAACTATACAAATATTCCTAACTAACAGAGCCAAAGAAGTTGATTTCTTAACAAATTTAGAAGGTTGCTTGGAGACCAATTTTTAGTTTCTGGGTCGAGCCAGACTATCCAGCAACCTAGGGACCTGTCTGGGTTCAATGCAACCTCGCATTAGTTTTTGCAGTTGAAGAACAAGACCAAAGCCCCTATAACTTGGGGGGGGGGAATCGTAAATCTAATGAAGGAAAGAAATAAAAGATAGCGGATAGACTAGTGGCAGTACCAAGACAAAAACAAAACCATCAAATGAAAAAACTACACGTATATGTAATATATTCAAATATCCACATAGAACTGATTAAATGAAACAAAAATAGAACAAAAAAACCCTTTCTGTTGATGAACCCACAATCATAGGAATTAAAGGAAATAACAACAATACATTTCAAAAATGAACATCCATAACTTAATTAAGTCAATACGCCGAGCCAAGATGGTGATGATAGCAATAGACATATTCTATATCCATATAACCTAAAGTCACAACAACTCTCACGACGGTGCCAGAAAAATACAAGAAAATATATAGTAGCACTCTACGACCATATTTGGGCTCGTAGTATATAATTTGTCCCTAGTCATTAAATATAAAATCTAATAAAAGAAATGAAGCGACCAACCCATAAACTATTAAAATGAGAGAACATAATTCATGAAACCTGGAAAGAAGAAAATGTAGAAAAGTTAGTCAGTCAACCCTATTACTCCTGTTCCCAAAATTCTTAGAGTTTAGAAGAAGAGACTAGAACAAGTTTGGAGAACCAACCTATTCAACCACTTGTCCAAAAGTACATGACACATAAGTAACTCGAAATGACAATAATGAAAATAAAATGAAATAAAATAAAATAAACCCGAGAGTTTGAGCATGATCTCATGAGATACCTAGGGTAGTTCGACATTATGAGAGATGACCTACCATGAATAGGTCAGAGAAATGGTTGATATAGAGTAATCATAATGCGCATAGTGCATGCAAAGGGAAGGAAGAGATTAGCTATGAAAAAGTACCTTTCTCACCTTTGGAAGGATGACGGGGAAGCCAATGTACCTGAGAAACCCCATGTCGTCTCAAGCTTGATTTGTCTGAAAACCCTAGGGAGGAGTACTACATGCTTTTATCTTAAAAGAAAATTTATACCAAGGTTGTGGAGATCAAGTGGCTAGTAAACATAGGGGAACTGCAATAGTTTACCTGGTGCACAGGACAAAAACCTTGAGAAAGCTCTTTTCCAAACCAAGCAAAGTGAAAATGAAGGAAATCCAGGTTGGGAAAAGGAGGTAGTTACCTAAATCATTTTGTAAAGTGAGGGAACGTTAGATCAATACCCGGTTAGAACAACGATGGAGCAATTCATAGGTAAACCAATCTAGGGTTTGGGAAGAATATGAGGTATTGTGGTAGATGGGCAAAGAAACAAAGCCAACTAGCTACCATACATAATGTGTATCCACTTATAGTATTTAATGTTGAGGGTGTGTCCAATACAGTTAAGCCATGTTATAAGTAATTCCAAAAACGTACATATTAACACGATGTAATCATGATAAATCTTAAGTGCATGTCATTACGCATAGAAGTTTCAAATTTGTACAACTTTTGATTAATATAAATCTATTGGTAAAATTATTCGTGTACAAGAATTAATGCTGATGTGGTAATATTATTTATATGTGTTAGGTGAACCTTATTTCATTGCAATTGAGTTGGTAAAAATATTGTTTTATTGTTATGTGAGGAAACATGTTACAAGTGGTATTAGAACCACGTTTCAACACTATGGCATGTTTTGGGCGATTATGGAATAACCAATTGTGTAAACGTTGAAAAGAGAGTGAACATGATGAGGACAAGAGATGGCATTACACCACCAAGATGACCAAATTTGGGAACTGGTGTGGTACCTATGGCAGAAGCCAACCCAAAAATGTGGGTGTAGTTGGGAGAAGAATCCCATAATGCCAATACAATGTTATTAGAAACTGTTCAACAATTACGAGCTGAAATGACTAATTTAAGGGATGCCAATGAGAGATTGAGACAAGAACAAGAAAGAATCATGGAGTCTCTCTAACAGACAAAATCATAGGAATCAGAATCCAAACCCTAATAGTATGAACATGGTTGAAACACATCGATAGAGAGAAAGCCATTTAGAGTTACTAGTGTGGGGGGGGGGGGGGGGGGGGAATGATAATGAAGAGGAATATGATAATGGTATATGTGGGAAGGAGTCCAAAAGAAAAAAGAGTGAATTGCAAGGAGAGTTTAAAAAATTCAAGCCCCCGACATTTGATGGAGAAGCGGAGGAAGTTGCTGAGGCCTTGTTAATCAACATGAATAAATACTTTCAAATCTATGAGTGTGAAAATAATTTAAAGGCTAGAATAACGATTTACTAGTTACAAGGCAAGGCCACCTTATGTTGGGAAGAAATTAAGATTGTTCTGAGAATTGAGGAGCAATAGGTAAGATGGGATAACTTCCAAAAATATTTAAGGATAAATATTTAATAGAATGATTCTACGATGAAAAAGCGAAGGTGTTTCATGATCTGAGGTTGGGGCAGTTGTCTATGGACAAATTTGTAGCCAAGTTTACTTCCTTACTAAGATATGTTCCTTACATTTGTGAAGAGAAAGCTAAAGTGCAACACTTCATTAGTAGTTTACCAATATTCATGAAAGAGAGTTTGGAGTTTGATAACTCAAAGATAATGGATAAGGAAATTCATAAGGCCCACATTTGGTACTAGCAAATGAAGTAAAATGGAGATATATTAATAAGAAAAGACAAAGAAATTTCCAGATTACCAAGGGTGTGAAAGCTGTTAGAATAAAAAAAGGACATAAAGGACAACAAATAGATATTTTGGGAGGATTCAACAAAAAGCCAAATTACAGAGTCAGGCTAAGCAAGCAGAAGTATCAAGCAAACCATAACCTAGTCAATCCTAGAAACCTCCTTTATAGTGCTAGGGTTGTGGGAAACCCCATTATTACAAAAATTCCCCCCAACATGCCAGAACCGAGTAGGATGATAATTTCCAAGAGGCTTCTATAGTGGGAGAGGTAGCGAGAAATATACTAAGGAGTAATACTACCTTAGAAGACCACCGGGTGGAATATAAACCTATGATGATAAAACTAGAATGTAAGATAACTAACTATGTTGTTTCCATTTTAATAGATCGAGGGGCTAGTTTGAGATATGTTAGCCAAAAAATAAAGTAGTTGTGTTGGTTACAAACCATTAAATTTAAAGACCCCTAGTTAGTACAATTGGCTGTTGGGGCTAAAAGAAAAGTAACTGCTAAGGTGGAAAATTGTCCTATTGAAGTAAAGAGACAAAATATTAAAGTAAAATTAAATATGTTTCCCTTAGGATCTTATGATGTCTTAATTAGAGTGGACTATTTAGAGGGACAATTGTCCTTGGCTAACAGCAAGAAAAGGACTATCAACTTCCTCACTAAAGAAGGCATATGACATGAATTTCAAGGAAATATGAGGCCAATCAAGTTACGATCCATTACAACTACTCAACTAGGACAATGCATTAGAAAAGGCTGCCAAGTTTATGTGGTGTAGGTTGGGTGCTTCAATGCCAAAGATAAAATAGTCACAATAGAACCACACTGGATTGTTCGAAACACGTTGACTAAAAAGTCTCATGCGACTTTTTTAAAATTTTTTCCAATATACATAGTATGGATCACAAAAACGTCAATTAAGAGAATAGAAAACATACTGATTATCCAACATTTTTCTGAGATATTTCCAGAGGAAATTCCAGGGCTTCCTCTTAAGTGGGACATCAAATTCACTATAGAATTAGTCCCAGGTGTAGCCCTAGTGTCAAAATCCCCCTATCGTGTGAGTATTCCTAAGCTAACATAACTCAAGATGAAATTGCAGGAGTTACTTGACAAAGGATATATTCACCCAAGCCTGTCAACTTGGGGAGCCACTGTACTGTTTGTTAGGAAGAAGGATGACACATTACAATTATGTATTAACTACATGCAACTGAATAAACTAACTATCAAGAATACATATTTTTTGCCAAGAATTAAAGACCTATTTGATCAAGTTAAGGGTGCCACCATATATTTTAAAATAGACTTACGGCCAGGATATCACCAAATATGAATAAGAGAGGAGGATATTTATAAGACAACATTTAGAACTCGATATGGTCATTTTGAGTTTGTTGTCTTGATATTGTGCTTAATAATGCTCCAACAATATTTATGATTTTAATGAATGATATTTTTCATCCCTACTTAGATAAATTTGTTATGATATTTATTGATGAAATTCTTATTTACTCAAGGAACTTAGAGAAGCATAAGGAAAATCTACGACTGTTATTGTAAACTCTATGGGACCATCAACTATATGAAAAATTTAGAAAATGTGATTTCTACAAGGATCAGATCCAATATCGAGGGCATATAATTTCTTCATAAGGAATAAATGTAGATCCCGAGAAGATTAGGATCATTATGGAATGGCATGTCCCTAAAATTGTTGTGGACATTCGATCCTTCATGGGCTTGGATGGCTATTATCGTCATTTCATAGGGGGGTTTTCTGAAATTTCTTATCCTATAACCCGCTACAGAAAAAGGGAAGGGAATTCAAGTGGACCACAGAGTGCTAGCACAGTTTTGAACAATTGAAGCATTTATTGACCATGGCCCCAATACTAAAAGTTGCAAACCTAGAGAAGGAGTTGTAGTCTACAAAAATATGTGCGAAGAAGGTGTAGGAGGGGTTCTAATGCAGGAGGAAAAAGTGGTAGCCTATGATTCGTGTAAGTTGAAGGAACATGAACAAAGATAATTGGCTTATGATTTAGAGTTAACTGCAGTAATACACGCTTTGAAGATATGACAAAAATACATTTTGGGTGAAAAGTTTATTTTAATGACTTATTATAGCAGTCTAACAAGTTTATTTAAGCATCCTAATTTTAATGCATGTCAAGCCAGGTGGACCACCTTTTTGAGTGAATTTGAGTTTGAAATTAAGCATCTTAAAGGGAAAGAGAATCGGGTAGCAGATGCATTAAGTAAGAGGTTGCATTGTGTGTATGAACTCTCCTACAATTAGATTGGAATAAATTTCTCTGACTAGATAAAAGAAGTTGCCTTAAGAGATCCTGAATATGAATTTCTATGGTAGCAAACTCAGCAAGCAAACAAATCTAGAAACCAAAACCGAGTATGGTATAAATAAAGAAATATTATTAACTTTTAAAGGGAGAGTATATGTTCTTAAACCAACTGACTGTCAAACATTTAATTTTGGATGAGTTTCATAGAAGCCCTTATGCTGCTCATCACGGATATTAGAAATTAATTTTCCATAAAGAAAAAATAATTCTGGCCTAGAATGAGAAGATATATTGTAGAATATTTGGCTAAATGTCTAGAGGTTTATCAAGTCAAGGCCAAGCACCAACACCCAACGAGATTACTTCATCCATTACTTATTCTGGAATGGAAATGGGATGTCATCACATTAGATTTCATTACAGGATTACCTAGATCGAAAAGGAAAAATGAATCAATAATGGTAGTGGTGGATAAGCTGAGAAAAACCACCCATTTCATTGATCTGTTATGTAAACTTGAAGGTGATGGTAAAATTGCAAGTAAATTTTTATGTATTTTGGGTAGTGGATCACTTTACAAAACACATAAATAATGATTTTTAAACTTATTTAATAGCAATAACAGAGACAATATACCATATAAAAATCACATAGCAACAAAAATGATAAAGGAGTTCACCCCTCTCTTGGGCTACATCTCCTCTTCCATATTTGAATGTTGGGCCTCTTTCATTATGTGCTCAAATTTATGTTTACATGAATTTACAGTGCTTAGAATATAAATATTATGTCTCCAATGACTTCAGAACTATCAAAAACCCCTAATTGGGCTCTTGTTGGGCTCAATTTGGCAAAAAATGGAAGAAGTTATGCTCTCCCCAAATTTTCCCTGCTTAATGATCTACAAACTACATTGGACTGCTAACCATCCTACAAATTCCACCTTTCTATGGCATGTCAAGTGATAATTTTTCCTGGCGCCCACGAAGTTCGCGCCAAACTAGGTGCAAAATGTCACTCCGTTTAATTGTCCAATAAGGCTTAAGGCAGAAAATTATGGCAACATGGGGCCATGCATCGGGGGCTTAGGCTAACCACCCGCCCCCATTGCATAACCCCCTAGCTCTTCGGTGGTTGATTATATTGAGCCCATGAAACTGGGGTCATTCCCAAAAATTTCGTGCTCATATACCAAACTCCATTGAGATTTGGCATCTAGTTCCAGGGTGGTAAGGTGACTGTGGGTTGGTCCCATGTTTCTGCCCCCACAACTGTTAAACTCCCACGCCATTGGCATATGGTATTGTGGAAAGGAACTATGGGTGCCAGAACCTTGGGCCAGGGATAACCACGAGCCCTCAACTCCCCTACCTGCGGCCTTGTGGGCATGGGGTGACCGGGGGCTAGGGCTTAGCCCCGACCCCGTCCCCAAATACAAATATAATTACACATGAAATAAAAATGCTCCACCATAACTGTTAAGAACCACCTTACAATGGAGCAGTAAGGATCTATGTTTCTAGTCCATAGTTCTCATGTTTGAACTCGGTTTGTTGTAGTTTTACCCTAAAAATTTTTTGTTTGACCCCGGGGTGCCACATGGCATCCTACCATTGGCCTACATTACAAACTCAACCACCAATGATAACCACCTAGATTCGAACTAGTCAGAATAGGACACTTGTCAACCTTCCATTGGCCCAAATTGTATAGTTAGCCTACCCAGTCATCATACGGACTATCTAGTCGGCAATCTGACAACCAACCTGGAAACTTGTTACTTGTTTGGGAAAACGATCAAAATGCGATATTAGGAGCATACAATATCAATTTTGAGCGATTCAAGTTGTGTTGGATTCAAGTCATTGAGATCTATGCTCTGGTACATGTTTCAAGAACTTTTGAACACTTTGAATTTTGAGCACTTTACTAATCCCTTGGATCACTCCTTCCCACTGGAAGCTTTTGGACCTCCAAAAGACTACTTTCAGTCAACAAATAGATGAGGGTATAGTTTCCTCACCCTTCCAATCTCAATCCATTTGGCTTTGCTTGGATTTGTGCCTTTGAGTCCCACACGAAGGTACTACACATTTCCTCGTTTTGAAGTTATTGTTTTTCTGTCAAGGATAGTGTTCTTATGCAATTCTTCAAGAAATTCTGGAGAGAAATATTCTATTGAAGGAATCTGAACATGCTCTCCTTGATAATCAATCAAAGGAGGCTCATATAATCTCCAATTCTCAACATTAAAAATTGCATACATTTACATATATAGAGGCAAATCCAATTGGAAGGCATTATTACCAATCTTTTCTAAATCTTAAAAGGCCCATACCTTATTGGTTTCAATTTTTTACCTTCTCCTTTAATCCTCTCCTTGCTAATGTAAAGCCAAACTTCATCTCCAACCTGAAAACTGTGGTCAACACGATGCTTATCATGCCTTGTCTTGTACTTGGATTGACTCTTTTCCAACTATTATTGAACCATTTGATGCACCAATTGAACTTGTTCAATGAATCACTTGACCTTATCAATGTCACTATGACCATCAATAACAACATCTTTCCCAAAGATAAAATATAAAGGATATTTTGGTAAGTATCCAAAGCATGCCTCAAATGGATATGTTTAGGTCGATGAATTCTTTGCCTGATTATAAACATGCTGAATGTAGTATAAGTGTTCATCCCCAAGCTTAGGATGTTTGCTGCAATAATCAAGAAGAAGATGTACTATGTAATGCAATAATCAAGAAGAAGATGTAGTGTAATATGTTCATCCCCAAGCTTAGAATGTTTGCTGGAATTATTCTATTGAAGGAATAATTCCTCGTTTTCAGACTTTTGGTTTTGGTTATGAAATTGCAGTCTTGTTGCCAAGAATGTGCTTGTGTTAAGTTATTGATCTATTAAAGCCACGAGACTAGGGTTTTTGTGATGGGCATTAAGGGCATGAGGCCCAATGATAGCAGAGTACATACTCATTTATTCGCGGGTGGCAGGAGATAGATATTAAGACCCTCATTCTTATGAAAAGTGGGAGACATGGGTAGGAAATAGCAGGAAACAACGGGCTAGGCCATCTTAAAATGGAACCAAGACTGCTGAAACCACCGAATTTTTTTTGGTGGAGAGGTCGAAAATATTTTTGGCGCTAAATTGTTTTAGTTTTTATATGCTGGGGCTTTCACTGTTATTTTGCAAAGGAACTCGAAGTTGAGCTAGAAGTTTCAAGGAAGATAGCAAAGGGTTTATTTTCCACAGTTATTTTCCTTTCAATTTGATGTATTTCCCTTGCAAAGATGTTGGCATTGGTATTATTTTCCTTGCGTAGTTGTATTCATTGGTATAGCTGTAGGAATTGGGATTATTTTGAATAGTCTCCTCAGCTATGACTGCTTTTTCAAGAACAGATTCATCCATACTTGAAAAAGGAACACATCATTACTGTCGGTAAGGTTGGGCTTGTTTAATGGAGTATTGAAATCATTATAGCAAAGGGAACACATCATTAATATTAATACTAGGGGAACTAGAATAGAGTCAAGGCATTCCCAAACTAGCGAACACATCAATACTGCCTTCAAAACTGTTTGAAGAATCAACAATTTCCTGAGCCGCGTCTGGTTCTGTTTCTTTATAATTACATGAACAACTTAATTTCTTCTTTGAAGTATCGCTCTCTATTTGTGTGTAGACATGAATCCAATCAACCTTGTAATGAGATGACTCACCTGCATGTTGGGAAACACTAGGCATTGGCTCATACATACTAGAGACACTGTCCACTTTCGAACCATGCAATTCATCAAGGCCATAAAACTGTTTGTCATTGTCTGGACTCTGAATAATGAAATTTGTCTTCATGAACTTCATCCTCAATAGCTGAGTTATGAGGTTGCAGACCAACATCTGAAACTCAAATATTCTCATAAGCTTCTTGAGGTTCATCGTATGATGAATGAATCAGTTGATGATCTCCAAATTTCAAAGAAACTGCATTAGACAACATGGGACAACCATCATTTTGGCTACTGTTATAATTCTTATGTGATTTTCGTTCTTCATCATCATGAGTTTCACTTTTGTAAACCTGTTCAATTTGCTCTTCTTTTTCAACTACATGATCTTGATATCTTTCAATTGCATCTGAATTCTTAAACCCATACTCGTGAGTTTCATTATTAACAAGTGAGATGGGATTTTCGGGATACCAAATTGATGAGTATGGGAGAGAAAAATACTGTTGTTTTAACTCTAGCAAGATTAACACTTAGTTTGAAATCAGGCAGTGAGCCTATTTTGGAAATACCTATATGTACTGAGAACATAATAGGAAAGCCAAACAGCTAACCCAGATTGTGAAAACGTCCAAAATAGGGCATACTAACAGCACGATTAGGTATTGCCAATTTAATGGCTGTAACAGAAGCCAGTTTCCGAAACCAACATTATCAGAATGCCCATAACAGGGCAGAACTGTTACTATTTGCAGTTCATTTTAAGTAACTTAAACATAGTGGGGATTAATACGATTGTTTGGAAATCTATATATTCCTGAAAGATATTGGGCATTGATGGTGAACATGCTTTCATACTAATTGAAATACGCAATCAAACTTCTACTACGAAAATGAAAATATTGAGCAATGGAAGACACAATATTCCACACTATTATTAATACAAAGCAAATTGATAACTGGAGAAAATCCTCCACTGGGTAAAAAGACTCGATGGATGAGTTAATGGGGAGATTTGCACTCAGCTTACATGGCCAATTCTTTTATTTTATTTTTATTTACCTTTATTTAATTTAAATAAAAAATTATCAGTTCACACACACATGCATATACATAAACCAAGAGTAGATATATCTCAACTCTGGATCTATCAAGTGCTGTTGAAGGATCAAATCCTTCCAGATGCAAACTTTTCCTCAAGTTTTTTCACTATCAAAAAGGTTTGTATTAGAAGGATTTGATCCTTTCTATGCTTGATGGATCTGGAGTTGAGATGGATCTATGCTGGTCTAACTGCAGCCTCCTTGTCTTTCCTCTGGTGGTTTCTCTCTTCCACTAATCTGCATCTTGTCTTGATTGAAATCTCTTCCTCCTTTATCTCTATGCTTTTTCCTAGTGGTTATCTGGCAAAGAATTGAGCCCAAACTCCCTAAATGGGAAACTTCTTAGCCATTATTCTTCATAATTGTTTTTTCCAATGAGTCATTTTGCCATTGTGGCCCCAATGCCTATGTGGCTACTTCGTAATTACAGATCACCTTTGATATGGCCCTAGGAGTGTTGGCCTAGTTGCCAAATTTCTTTTCTTTCCCTGATTGTTTGGCCAGTCCAATATGGCCCTAGGAGTGTTGGCCGAGTTGCCAAATTTCTTTTCTTTCCCTGATTGTTTGGCCAGTCCATTGTTGACATAGCTGCCCGACCCTTGTCTGGCCTGTTGTTATGACCCCAGGGCCCAGAGAGCTGACGAGCTTCTTAATAAAGAAATTTCTTTAATGATATTTTTAGTACCAAAAATTTCGTCTAGTGGATTACAAATTTATGGGTTTGAGTTTTATGCTACTGGACTCGATATAGGTTTATCATAAAGCAGTTCTCTTTAATGAGATTATTGAGATTAGATTTAAATCCAATGAATTGCAAATAATTTATGGTCCCAAGCTTCACATGGATATTTATTATCTTTGAATTTGTTTGGTGCTATTACATCAATATTGAGCCCTCTTTGAAAACAGAAGTGTACAGGACAATTTTTGGAGATAAAAATTGTATTCATACGAAATTATGAATACCCAGGGCTGAAATACAGAGCATCTTTTAAGGCATTTTGTCTGTGTATTGTAGACAGGCATATCTTCTTGGGTTTATTTTCCTCACTCATTCTCTTCATTATTTGGTATTTTTGAGTGTTTCTTATAATCTTTAAATTCTGTTTTTCCTTAGAAATATAGTTCCTCACTTACCTGTGCCTGCGTATTAGGTGTTCAAGGTGAGGATGCTGGTACCTTGACAGACACCTGCAGGTTCCCTCCCCCACCATCTCCCCCCTCCCCAACCAATAAAAAAAGAAAACTTTTCCTGAACAGAAGTAGCTGAAATGTACTGTATGGTGCATTCTTCACCATCTCGAAATATAATGTCTCAAAATATAAGTCGTCCACTCTTCTTCTAATATTAATATTAGATTTCACTGTCAATAGGTGGGCACTCCAGTCCGTACAGAAGGTGCGGATTTTGCCCTCGAAAGTATTCACAACATTAGAGAAGCTTTGCCTGAGATATGGGAAGAAGATGCAGAGAGCTCCATAAATGTTCGACAGTCAACAGGGGCAACTGCAGCTATTGAAACTGTTGTCACTGCATAAGCCAAGATATCGTCGAATAAGGGAGTGGGGAACCATGATAATCCCATTGGAACTTTGCCTCTATGTAGAGGAAACTCCGACTGTCTGTAACCTTGGTACTAAAATGTATATCTGATCTGAAGGATCCTTTACCGAATACTTTAGCGATATCAGTTCTGTTACAGTTGATCAATATATCAGATCACTTTGTAACCTGCTTTGATAAAGCATTATCTCTTCGGATGCTATTTTCTTTCTGCCTTTGCTTGATCCGATTTTAGCAGCTCTCCATTAAAAGTTAATGTTTATCTCTATCCCGGGCTTTGCTTAAAAATGAAGACATTTTGAAAATTTTATTCGTTTATCATGGTTTTTCTCCACGCCATCGGAAACACATTCCTGATTCCTAAATGTTCAATAAAATCATTGCTCAGATAAAAATGGATGGGAGAGTCATTGGATATAAAATTAGAATACGTTCCCTAATATGATTGACATTGTAGGTGGATTTCTAATGGGACTGAGTGTTTTGTAATGAAAGAGGAAAAAAAAACGACATAATAGAAACAATTACAAATTATCCTCGAGATTGTTGTGTAAAAGGACATGATATAATAGATATAACAGAAAAACAAAATATATGTGGTTGCTTTCATATGTCATCCATGCAGAATGGCAATACTTTTTATTATTAGCAGTGAGTAAAATTTTCTGTATGTATTTTTATTATGTTAGTCTATGGGGCATTCACATAATTTTCATAATTATAATGAAGTCATAGAGCATTTTAATAAGTTATATTAGTTTAAAATATTAGAGGTATAATTATGGGTTTTGGAACTTAAATTTCATAAATAGCTAATATTAAACGGTTAATCATTATTTAGCTTAACTACCCTAACACCTTTTTACTTAAGCTTCATTTAATCCATATTTAGCTTAACTACCCTAACACTTTTCTATTTAAGTTTCATTTAGGGAGGTTAATATGGTCTTAATATTTTTGTTGATATTCATATAAAAAAATTACTAACCACTTGAATACATGGATAACAAGTTTTTATATGCTCCAATTATCTATAGATTTCACATTCCCTCCTCAAGCTCACATAATAATATTCTTGACACCCTCGTACCTATTCATGTGGACTATTCCACAACTTCCATACATAACTCCATGAGCCACAACACTCCAATAATAGATCTTACAACAAATTAAGCTTAAATTAGCATACAAATCCACCTTCTGCTATTGTACCTATTTAAGTGGTTCATTCCACAACTTGACACTCCATCCTCTCTATGAATGTGAGGGATGACACCATGTGCTACCACACTTAAACATGCATGCCTCAATAATAGGTCTTTCAAAAACCTTGAGGAATATGTCCTACTTGTGTCTAGGCTTTACAACTTGGACTAAACACTCTAGTGTGTTAATCATTGCAACTCTCCATGTTAACTTCTTCGCTAGGCATCACCACCATCAACTCCATCTATTTTCTTTTACCCATGTAGTTATGAGACCTTTCTCACTATATATCTTGAACCTGTGTCAATCCATAATTTTCATGTACTCCTTAACATCCACCCAACAATGAATTGTGCTCAGCTCACCTTGACTGGTCATTCCAACCTCATTTGCACTTTCCATATCCATGTGATTTTTCATCCACCCAACTCTCAAAACTAACCTTACACAATTCCATCCCAATAACCATTAAATTATTTTTGTGAAATCCTAGTTTCTTAGTAGCAACATTTCATTAAGCTCTAAATCTTAGGATTCAAGGTTCATTTTCACACCACTCCTCACTACTCCCCCACTTCTTTTTTTAGTCTCCATACTTTAACCTTGGTCACCACCTTTGGTTTAGCCATATACATAAACCAAGAGTAGATATATCTCAACTCTGGATCTATCAAGTGTTGTTGAAGGATCAAATCCTTCCAGATGCAAACTTTTCCTCAAGTTTTTTCATTATAAAAAAGGTTTGTATTGGAAGGATTTGATCCTTTCTGTGCTTGATGGATCTGGAGTTGAGATGGATCTATACTGGTCTAACTGTAGCCTCCTCGTCTTTCCTCTGGTGGTTTCTCTCTTCCACTAATCTGCATCTTGTCTTGATTGAAATCTCTTCCTCCTTTATCTCTATGCTTTTTCCCAGTGGTTATCTGGCAAAGAATTGAGCCCAAAATCCCTAAATGGGAAACTTCTTAGCCATGATTCTTCATAATTGTTTTTCCCAATGAGTCATTTTGCCATTGTGGCCCCAATGCCTATGTGGCTACTTCGTAATTACATATCACCTTTTATATGGCCCTATGAGTGTTGGCCTAGTTTCCAAATTTCTTTTCTTTCCCTGATTGTTTGGCCAATCCATTATTGACATAGCTGCCCGACCCTTGTCTGGCCTGTTGTTATGACCCCAGGGCCTAGAGAGCTGACGAGCTTCTTAATAAAGAAATTTCTTTAATGATATTTTTAGTACCAAAAATTTCGTCTAGTGGATTACAAATTTATGGGTTTGAGTTTTATGCTGCTGGACTCGATATAGGTTTATCATAAAGCAATTCTCTTTAATGAGATTATTGAGATTAGATTTAAATCCAATGAATTGCAAATAATTTATGGTCCCAAGCTTCACATGGATATTTATTATCTTTGAATTTGTTTGGTGCTATTACATCAATATTGAGCCCTCTTTGAAAACAGAAGTGTACAGGACAATTTTTGGAGATAAAAATTGTATTCATACGAAATTATGAATACCCAGGGCTGAAATACAGAGCATCTTTTAAGGCATTTTGTCTGTGTATTGTAGACAGGCATATCTTCTTGGGTTTATTTTCCTCACTCATTCTCTTCATTATTTGGTATTTTTGAGTGTTTCTTATAATCTTTAAATTTTGTTTTTCCTTAGAAATATAGTTCCTCACTTACCTGCGCCTGCGTATTAGGTGTTCAAGGTGAGGATGCTGGTACCTTGACAGACACCTGCAGGTTCCCTCCCCCACCATCTCCCCCCTCCCCAACCAATAAAAAAAGAAAACTTTTTCCTGAACAAAAGTAGCTAAAATGTACTGTATGGTGCATTCTTCACCATCTCGAACTTCATTGGATGATGCCTCCTTTCTAAATAACAATTCTTTCTTGTCAATGAAAAACTGTCTCCTTTCTAATTAAGACAAGAAAAGGAATTTTCTTTATGTATCCCATGGAGTATAACCTTTTATATGCAATTGTGTCTTATAACATGATAGTGTTGCACCCTAACCCAACATACAACATTGTAACAATCCTAGTTCCTTTGGGTGTGTTTTGAGAAATGAGGTCATCCTTTTATGAAAATGCATGCCCCATTGGCTCATTGTTATATATTTCAACTTCTGTGCAATAAATGGCCACATTGAGTCACTTGATATCCACCATTCTAGGAGATGCACTGGGATGATCTTTTGCTTGGATATGTGATCATGTGTTTGGCACTAGACTCTAATTCATTAGCATGAAATAGGTTCGAGAGGGGTGTTATGGAAATATGATTGATTCTCCTCTGAACATCTCAAATTTGCACAAATCTACGCATAGGTATAATACCAAGCCATGATATTTGTAGCTTGGGTCTTTGAGAAGTATGAGGCATGAAATTGGCATTATTTGGTTTAATCCCACACCAACATTTACTCATGAATTGATGAAACCAGAGCTCATGGGCATTCACTGCATTGTCATTCATTTGAATTCACTTATTCCATGTGTGGTTAACTATATTGGAGGGTTAAACATAATTCTGAGTTTTTATACCCTCTCTACCACCAGTGCTCTACATTATTTTATGTCTTTTCATTTTCCAAGCATATTTCAGGGTTCTTTATTGCATATTGGTGCTCTTCTAAGGCAACACACCATATCTATTCATCTACCATAATAATTCTTTGGATTTCGATTAGTAGTTTCCATGCATGCTTAATGTGCTTCATATGCATTGCTTTTTAAATGTTGGTTTCACAGTTTAATATAAACTAGTGATAATTTATTTAAATATTTTATATACAAAATGATGCTTGTTTGTTAGGAACACTGTTTATTTTTTGAGCACCATATATGGAACCTCGTTGGTTTCAATCCATAATTGCAGAGAGTCAACCAACCAGACTTTCATTTAATTTTCTAAAATCTCTCACTTTAATCCAACTTCCGAATGTTGTTATATAAATGATCGAACAGACACTAACTGTGGCAGCAAACTATCTTGAGGCATTATCTGGGTAGCGAATCATCCCTGAGACATTATCTGAGGCATTGGCCTATCTCTAAGGCATTATCTATAGCAGCACATTAAATCTGAGGCTTCACTGTGGCAACAATATGTCTATGAAGCAATTCTGAGATAGAAAGATACCTCTGAGGCACTGTTGATGACAACAGATCATCCCTGAGGTATCAATTGTGGCAGCGAACCACCTATAAGGGATTGTTTGTGGCAACAAATCACCCCTAAGGTTTTTATGTGGCAGAAAATCATCTTGAGGTATGGTCTGGGGTTTTGAGGCAAGCAAGGTCTGGTTTGGAGTTGATTGTGGCTGCAATGAGATAGTGAAGTAATGTTTATAGGCAACAAGGAGATATTCTATAGAGATTACTTTGCATTATGCGACAACAATTTAAGACAATGCATTACCCTTCGTAATATAATGAAAAGAACTCCTCAATGAAATTAGTATTACATGCATAGAAGTTTAAACCAACATATTTTAGAATAATTTTATGGTTTTACACGTTGTCATATATTTCAACATTTATTTATGTAATGATCCTAACTAGTGTCCACAAACTTTTCTTCGCAGATTTCTATTACATTATTCTATACAAAATGGCAGACCAGGTATTTATGTTGCTTTTGGTATTTGTATTATTTATGTTGTTGATTTAGTTAGAGGTTGGATTTATTTTTAGAAATAACTTTAAAATGATACTTCAAAAGTTTGTTTGTGACTAGTTAAATGCTTGTTGGAACACTCTGATAAGCTTGCCTCAAAGTGTTGGACAGATCTTCAATGCTCACTCAACACATATTTGGTGTTACTGATTCTATTTTCTTATCGGTTTTTTGATCAAGGTTTTCTTATTTTTATGTTATTATGTGTTTTTTTAAGAATGTACCCATGGGTGTTACCGATGCTACTATGGGGGATTCAATGATATTCACTACTTTTATGGAAATGTTAACAAATGCACGAGGGAAAGACACTGCTATGATGATGCATGAGGTAAGCTTGAATATTGTCTTTTATATGTTCAATTATCTTATATTCCTTATTATATTATTCTAATTTATGTTTGTGGAATGCAAGCAATCGCTAAAGTCATTCGAACCCCTATAACACCTTATAAAACATCTAAGGTAATGATAGTGGTAAAACTTGATCAATATTTTTGTGCATTTAGTTAACTTATTTCACTATATATATTTATTAATATTTGTGTTTTTACTAAGCATGCATTTTGTTGGCATGCAAGATTCATTTATGCCCCTCAATGCATTACCCTTCGTAATATAATGAAAAGAACTCCTCAATGAAATTAGTATTACATGCATAGAGGTTTAAACCAACATATTTTAGAATAATTTTATGGTTTTACACGTTGTCATATATTTCAACATTTATTTATGTAATGATCCTAACTAGTGTCCACAAACTTTTCTTCGCAGATTTCTATTACATTATTCTATACAAAATGGCAGACCAGGTATTTATGTTGCTTTTGGTATTTGTATTATTTATGTTGTTGATTTAGTTAGAGGTTGGATTTGTTTTTAGAAATAACTTTAAAATGATACTTCAAAAGTTTGTTTGTGACTAGTTAAATGCTTGTTGGAACACTCTGATAAGCTTGCCTCAAAGTGTTGGATAGATCTTCAATGCTCACTCAACACATATTTGGTGTTACTGATTCTATTTTCTTATCGGTTTTTTGATCAAGGTTTTCTTATTTTTATGTTATTATGTGTTTTTTTAAGAATGTACCCATGGGTGTTACCGATGCTACTATGGGGGATTCAATGATATTCACTACTTTTATGGAAATGTTAACAAATGCACGAGGGAAAGACACTGCTATGATGATGCATGAGGTAAGCTTGAATATTGTCTTTTATATGTTCAATTATCTTATATTCCTTATTATATTATTCTAATTTATGTTTGTGGAATGCAAGCAATCGCTAAAGTCATTCCAACCCCTATAACACCTTATAAAACATCTAAGGTAATGATAGTGGTAAAACTTGATCAATATTTTTGTGCATTTAGTTAACTTATTTCACTATATATATTTATTAATATTTGTGTTTTTACTAAGCGTGCATTTTGTTGGCATGCAAGATTCATTTATGCCCCTCAATACAACCAATGTTGGCATGCAGGGATCATTAATGCCCCCATATACATCTAATGTTATGCAAGATGTAAGATTCAACCATTTATTTATGTGAGTTTGATTATGTTATTTGTTGAGAAATCTAGGGCATATATTTAATAAAGTTTTTGCACAACGACTCCATGATTTATGAGGTGTTACGAAGAGCTACATCATGCCTTCAAATGGATCACCCCATCCGTTTTTTTCTTCTTGTACATACAATACTATTTTAACAAGTAACCCAAGCAATATGTTATTCCAAAACATGATGTCAACTTACTTTTTTAGGGTTTTTATGTAATCAAGAGGCCTTTTTAGGGTTTCTTAAATTCAAACCTTAGATCATACTCTTTTCCCTTTATGTCATTCTAGAGCTTATCCCATGCCCTAGAAATCAAATCATAGGGAACAAATAACTTAAGATTAAGGTTTCTAAATACTAGGGTATTTCTTAAAATATAAACCCATAAATTCAACCCTACTACATCTTATGATGGACCCTTTAAAAGAAAATATTATACATACCTCATGGACACCTATCTATACTGATTAGAATTTTGGTTGCCATGATTATTTGCAACTTTACTATAAATTTCATTGATCATTTGCCACCTTCATGACCTTCTTTTAATGAGTCTTTCGAGATATTGTCATTCTATAATGGAACTTGCTTCTTCATGTGTTCATGAAACCCATGCCTCAGTCATAACAAAAATAATCTTCTTTTTCCTTTTTTTACATAAATTACATAGAATTGTGATTAGATATGTCATTATGAAGACTGAACCTAGTTACATATTTCAACACTATTCATATGTTATCCATCTTATTATTTATATTTTTGCCTTGCAGGATGTTTCTAGGGTGACTCCAACAAGTATACAATCTGTTGGTATAGAGGGTTATGTTATGCCATCTACACCTAGACCAGAACCCCATAACATGCCCTTTACACAATCTGTTGGTATATAGGGTCATGTTATGCCATCTACACCTAGACCAGAACCCCATAACATGCCCTCTACATCAAACGTGGGTCTAGCCAGCATTCTCCCACCAGGACCAGAACAAGTTTCTTTGAGGAGTCTTATAGACTCACAAACAAGAATGTTAAGGCTCCTACCAGATATTCCTGCAAATGTTCAAATCAGACAAGAAATAATTGAACAAATTCAGTTATGGGAAATGTCATTGTTGGAGAGTGTAGCTCTTGCAAGAGATCAACAGGTAAAATTATTTTTTTTTTTTTATAATTTCATTTGTTATGTTTAGGATCATTATTTTAGATATGAAAAATAGTTTCATATTTTGGTTGGGTTCTTAATAGTTCCACAATTTCATTGTAAATGCAAGAAGTAAGTGACACAGTGCCTAATGTATCTATAAGGGAACCTTCCTCAATCCCCAAGACTACAACAATATCATCGGTGACCACAAAAGGAATGCAAGAAGTTACAATCTTGCTCACTTCAGAAGGAAATGTCTTGAAGGATGAAACAGGGCTGAAATTTTATCACTTTATTTTTTGTCGTGCAGAACAATTATTTGGAAATACCATCCAAATGGATTGGAGGAAACAAGCCAATGCCAAAAAAGAGGAACTATTTAAAGATGTAGTAATAGCATTTGGTAATCCTGGATTTGATAAGGAACTTATTTTACAGATTGCAAGTAAATACATGCACTCAAAGAGGTCCAATTTAAGGACAAAGTTGACAAAAACTTGATGTATCCACGTCCAGTTTGGATCACAGACCAAGTGACGTGGGATGAACTTATGAAAGATGCCAAGTTTAAGAGGAAAGTCCTCAGAAATCCAAACTATATTCCATCTGCACAAGGACGAGCTAAGAGACGCCTGCGAGACACAATAAAAGCAACCCAAGCTAGGGTGTCAAAAATTGGATCTCACAAATTAGGCTCTGGTGGATATAATAGTATTCGTGGTGGTATGGTAAGTGATATTTCCATCTATTATATTTTCTATTTTAGGCAAAGTAACCATGGTCACGTTGAGTTAATTGTATCTTATTAGTTATTTTACCTTATAGATATGATTATCTTTGTTAATGTAGGTTCACCAGTTTCAAAAGGAAGCTTCAGAGGAAGACCTAAAATATGCTGTATTACATGGTTCCCAAGGTCTTCGCCAACACATGATAAATCGAGGGGAAAAAATAATTACTGGTTATGGATCCAAGGTTAGTTGTTTATAATATTATATGAATAATGCAATAAATCAATTGGAGGTTTTAATGTTATTATAACAAGTTAAAGTGTGTTGTGTATAGGAATCAGGTGAAACATCTGGGAGTGAGCATGGGGAGGAGATACAAGCACATGATGATTTTCTTGTTGCACAAAATCATCCAATAGTCATTCCTGAACCTTGGCAGGAAACCATTGTTGAATTTCAGCGAATGGGAGACATAAATAATGAGGAGGGTGTTCAATGTGATGAGCATTCCACACCCACAATTAATGTAGCGCCTCCCAAAAAGAGGACAAAAAGGATTGATATGTGTTAAATTTTAATAACTTGAATGTGCATCGCTCTAGCTTCTAAGGAGTGCACTAGGTTGTGAGGGTCCAAACATAAACTAATTATGTGTGCAACAAAACAAATTTTGAAGATACTTTGTTTTTTTGATGAGTACTTACATATTATGGGCATCACTAAGACTGTTGCAGGTCCTAACTTGTATTATTTGTTTGATTATGATCAATTTGATATGCTTATATTTGTGTTGTATGTAGATGACCTAGTCCTAAAAGTTAGTTAAAAAAATTCTATCCCATGGTGCAAGAAGAAACTAGCAAGTGAAGTTGACATGAAGGACATACACCTCATGTGTTATTTCTTGGTCTTGGAGGTTTGGCTGAGTTGAGGTGAGGTGGTCCTCGAATAGGGGTAAGTAAGCAATTGAGATTCTGAAGAAGTTTCGAATAATGGACAATAAACCGTAGGCTACTTTTATGATACATATTTTGAAGTTATCAGTAGATTAAGATTCAAATTTGGTTGATTCATCAGCGTACAAAAAGTATATAGGTTCCCTAACATATCTGGTAGAATTTAGCAGTCAAATTGTTGTGTGCATGAGATCCCTTGTCTCACAAACAAGGGGGGCTCAGACACCAATTTATTGTCCAACTTGGTTGCTAATATATGGTTGAGTTGAGGTTGCTGCAAATATGCTCCATGGTCTGAGGTATGCGAGGTACTTAAAGGGCACACTGGCACAGTGCTTTGAGTTGCTGCATGCTTTAGTGGATTTTGACAAGGCCATAGATGTAGGTGGCAGGAAGAGTGATTCATGGTTTAGTTTCAGCTTGGGTTCAAATATAATATCTTTGTTATGATGGGATACCCATGTGTGCAAGTTGAAGAAGTCCCTTTCTGGGCTAAAGTAGCCTCTTGTGCTTGGTACTCATGGATTTATGAGTACTTATAGATTATGGGCATCACTGAGATCGTTGCAGGTCCTAAATTTTATTATTTGTTTGATTATGATAAATTTGATATGCTTATATTTGTGTTGTATGTGGATTACCTGGTCCTAACAGTTAGTTTAAAAACTCTATCCCATGGCGCAATAAGAAACTGGCAAATGAAGTTGACATGTATTATTTCTTGGTCTTGGAGGTTTGGCTGAGTTGAGGTGAGCTGGTCTTCGAACACGGGTAAGTAAGCAATTGAGATTCTGAAGAAGTTTCGGATAATGGACAATAAACCCTAGGCTACTTTTATGATACATATTTTGAAGGTTTTAGTAGATTCAGAATCAGATTTGGTTGATTCGTTAATGTACGAAAAGTAGATAGGTTCCCTAACATGTATGGTAGGCTTTAGCAGTAAAATTGCTATGTGGATGAGATCCCAATACACTGTCCTAGTCATCCCAGCTGTATAATGCACAGTTGTACCATTGTAAGAATAACATAGGCACCAGAAGCTATGCTACTAGAAAGGATTAAAAGTAAAGTAGGATGCTAAGACCTTAATGTCTTTGCATGTCAAACACTATGCTGATACTTATTTCATTATTTACTTTTTAACCATCATATTCTGACCATTTTTGATGATGCTAAATTGAATGCTCTTTTTCCTGTTTCCTAGGGCATATTACCAGATATCCTAGAAGAGTTACTGGCTGCTAGGAAAAGAGCCAAGGCAGACCTAAAGGTGGTGAACTAAGTGCTTCCTATGTTCATGTTACATGCTTGTATTTTTTCCACTTAGCATATCGGTTTTTAACTTCCTGTAATCTTTTTTAGGAGGCTAAAGATCCTTTTGAAAAGGCTGTCTTGGATGGCTGACAATTGGCTTTGAAGGTAATTACAGCTTTGTCAAATCTGTATTAATTATGGCTTGGACATGGAATAAAAGTAAAACTAGGTATGCTGGTGAAATGCATAAAATAGTTTTGACTGTGTGCACTTGCAGATCAGTGCGAATTCAATTTATGGGTTTACTGGTGCCACTATTGGGCAATGCTCTGTTTGGAGATTTCGTCGAGTGTGACGAGCTATGGTAATTTCATAGTTATTCCATGTAAAAAAAACATTAAATCCATGGACACCTTGATTCTCCCCTTGTTTTTCCTAGTTGTAATGTTATTGGTGCTTCTTTTACTTACAAGATAGAGATGCTTGTAGTCCTCTCTTATTCTATATATGCATGTATCAGCCATTCACATTGATTATTTTTGGGCATCAATTATATCCATGTAATTCTTTTCTTCCTCCTGGAATACTGTTTTGGGTATGAATTGTAATTGACAATCTTGTACAAATAAGATCGAGTTCTTGAATTGCATTAATTAGTCATGTGTACTTGTACAACTAAGATGATATGCTTAGGCCGTCTTATTATATTTTGATTACAAGTCCAGTTTGATCTTTTGACACATTCTCTGTTCCATCAGACAATATGGATTTTACGTATTGTTTTAAAATTTCATATCATTAATCATCTCATTTTTTTTTCCACCTGTCAGGCCGTCAAATGATAGAGCATACAAAGAGGCTAGTTGAAGAAAGGTTCACAATAGTTGGTGGTTACCAATGAAACACTGAGGTAGGCTATTATTTAGCAACTGAAGGCATTTGTAACCTTTGAATTGGATCAGTAATGATAGGAAGTACACTTGTTGTATTGGTGATAGTCCAAGTTCTTGAAATCATAATGGGTGATCTGATCCTAACCAAGATTTCTACTGTAAAGCTTGATATTATATTTTTATATTTGAATCTAGGTTGCATATGGAGATACAGATTCAGTTATGATACAGTTTGGTGTACCAAATATAGAAGAGGCCATGACGCTAGGGAGGGAAGCCTCAGATTATATTAGTGGTACATTTACAAAGGTAGAATGTCAAGAATTTTAAATATCCGTGAAGCCTCTAGAGTTGTTAATGATGTTTTTGTAGGGATGAATGTTTTAATATCACCTTTCTTTTTAAAACTAATCTTCTTTTGACATTCCACTTCCATGAGATCTTTGTAAATATGCACAGGACAAGATGATCAGTTATGCTTTTCTGTGGCTTATCTACATCTGTTTGGTGCATCTTTGGCATCTAATCAGTGTGTTATTTAACATATGATTTTATGTAGCCTATTAAACTAGAATTTGAAAAAATATACTACCCATACTTGTTGATCAGCAAGAAAAGATATGCTGGGTTGTTGTGGACAAAGCCAGATGCTTATGAAAAAATGGATACTAAAGGTGACAAACCTGATCTTTTTGTTTCAAAGACAGGCCTTAGTGTTTGTGAAGGCTCAAAATGCTCTTAGAAAAATAATTTATTTGATGCCTTCTTAATTATTAAATATTCCTGATCTTTTAAATATTCCATATCAACAAGCATTGAAACAGTGCGAAGGGACAATTTCCTGCTGGTGAAGAACTTGGTTACAGAGTGCCTTCACAAAATACTCATTGATCGTGACATACCTGGTGCAGTGCAGTATGTCAAGATCACTATTTCTGACCTGTTAATGAACATAATGGATTTGTCACTTTTGGTGATAACTAAGGTGAGAACAATGAATCCTTCTGCATGTTTATGACAAAATTTGTTTGACCATTTGTTACTTTTGAAATGGAGAAAATATGATAGGGGGAAGAGGAGATTTACACTGTGAGCAAGTCACTTATTACATATTCCTGGTTTCAAGTGTTAGAAGTATATACTATATACCTAGTTGGGGTAGGCCATGGAAGTTTCCTTTTTAAGTCTGTCATGTTTCTTCTCCCTACATTCTATACTTGGAAGGGATTCAGTCAATATTTAATGTTAGCAATGGGAGGAAGAAGTGTCAAGGAAGGCTCTTATACAATTGAAGAGAATCAAAACATGACAATATATAATATATCTACATTTTTAATCTCATCCTGAGAAAAATTGATTAATGTTTAGCTGCGGCAGAAACAGATGTTTGCAGGTCATATCCTTTATCAAGGCTATCAGCATATTCTTAAGGGCATTGTTGTTTGCCTGTGATAAAATCTCTTTGTTGAGTCAGGGTCTGACAAAGACTGGAGATGACTATGCAGTCAAGGCAGCACACGTGGAACTAGCTGAGCGCATGCGAAAGGTAAATACTAGAAATAACTTCTCAGAACAAGTATAATGAATGGTGCAATGCATTTTGGTTCCATTTCAATCCTATCTCTCTATTTTTATTACTACAGTGCATCTAAAGACTCTTGTAATATTTTTCTTTTTATTGATAATGAGTCCATTATTGGATTTTTTAAATTGATGTCGTGTTTTAAAGCCAAGTTTCCCCTGGTTTACAGAGGGATGCTGCAACTACTCCAACTGTGGGTGATCGTGTTCCATATGTCATCATAAAGGCTGCAAAAGGTGCCAAGGTAATAATCAACCCCTTTTGTGCTCAGCATAAGTCTCGATATTGCACTAAAAAATGGTTGTTTTAATTATTTTGTTATGTTTTATTTGGAGGCATAATTTACAGAGGGATTATGGATATAATGACTAATGTGTTTACTTGGGCTCAGGCATATGAGAAATCTGAGGATCCAATTTACGTACTGGAGAATAACATCCCTATTGATCCACAATATTATCTAGAGAATCAACTAAGCAAGGTGAAAGACCAAAGCATCATCACTTGTAGTTTATGATCTTTTTGAATTTTTTTCAAATATATCTTGATAGATAGTAATTCTTTCCAGCTAAGTGTTTTTGATTAGTGCCTGTTTTTGCTCTGTAGCCGCCATTGAGAATATTTGAGCCCATTTTGAAGAATGCAAGCAAGGAGCTTCTTCATGGTAGTCACACACGAGAAGTTTCCATTTCAACTCCTTTAAATAGTGGAATTATGAAATTTACCAAGAAACAACTCAGTTGTATTGGTTGTAAAACACCTATCAGGTATTTAGTTAATACAAGTAGAGGGTGTCTTGCATGTGGTTTCCTTGCTTATAATCGTGCACAATTGAGAGTAACTATTATTTCAGTTTGGTGCTTTAGAAAGCTACTAGGGTTCATCTTTTTGATGTGGAAAAATCTATGAGGTTGCATGATTCCATGCCTGCTCTCCTTGTAAGAAATTGTCTAGCTTTCTTATAATAAGAATGTCTGGTTAGGTTGCTTCATACTGAAATTCATGATGTTACCTGATTTCATGTTGCCATTGCAGCAAAGAATATCAGACACTTTGTTCACATTGCAAAGGAAGAGAAGCATAATTGTATTAGAAAACAGTTGCAAATGGTAAGCTGGTATTCTAATACCATTACTCTTTATTCAGAGAATTTAAAGTAGGCCTTGTGTCTATTGTTCTCACCTAGATTTTCTATTAGATGACACTAATATTTGATCAATGTCAGTGAGGGAATTAGAAATGCTCTTTGGTAAACTATGGACACAATGTTAGCGGTGCCAAGGCTCTCTGCACCAAGATGTTCTTTGCACAAGGTTTTTGAATGCTATATTTCAAGTATTACATTTTCATAACATGATTTAAATTTACATTATGGATGTATTTTGTAACATTTGTGTGATCATGTATTTGTTTTTAATTAATATGATGTTTTTTTTTTTTTTTTTTACAATTACTATCTCTTTTATACTTACATTGATGTCCTATCCTTATTGCAGTCGTGACTGCCCAATATTTTATCGTAGGAAGAAAGCTCAGAAAGACCTAACTGAAGCAGAGGTGCAACTAGAGCGCTGGCAGTTTTGAGGATGTTGCCTGTGTAGCTTGTAATTTTTTGTGTTATCGAATATTTTTGTTTTCTTGAATTTTCTCTGGTGTATGTTTCTCTAATTTAATGGACCAGGGAATTTATTTGGTCCGTGAATCTGGATGAGCATGGTTTATTTATTGTACAGTAATTGTCAAGTCCTTGTTATTTAATGTTAACCAGTTTGATATATCTTTTCTCCTTGCAAATGAGATGGAGAAAATGTCAAAATGGATACACACTTCCCAAGCCACACCCTATAAATGCAATGTGCACACATATCCCAAATTTTAGGAGAGCACACACTATAAAACATAGATCTGCAGGCTTACATATGTATATCCAAACATGCATATAGTTGAATGGATGGATGGATGGATAGGTAGATAGAGATGGATACACAGATAGATTGGCAGGAGCAAATTCGAGCCAGAGAAGGACGCAAAAGGGTAGGCACTACGCACAAAGAAGCCATCATATTTCTCCCTCTTTCAACAATTTATGCTAATTTGAAAACTTTACTGGTCATTGCATGATTGCACCCATCAAATGAATAATCCGATGATGATTTGATAATTATACCACAAAATTAAAGGGTATATATTAGAAAGGCCCTTGGAACATTTCTCCCCATCCTCAAAGCAAATTCAGGGTCTCGTATGTCATCTTCATGATACTAATTAGAACTCTTAGATGACGAGCCTTAGCAATCACGATTCATAATGATCATGAATAGAACTGAACCAACCATCTATTGATTTGCATATCAATATTTTTCTGGCTGGTATATTGGATATAAAGTTCCTTGTGATGCTCTGCTCAACAAAAGTCATGCTACCACTCATATCTTTGGGCATTTTCTAATGAAGTGTGCTACTTGAAGCATACATTTTCTGACTTTCAACTTCTTGTGCACAAGAACATGGCCTTACCTATAGTGCCATTTTAACTTTTACAAAGCTGTCTATTCACATTTATTAGCAGGATTTTGGTTAACACCTTTAGGAGAAATCAAACTTGTTGATTTTTTACATAATGGAGTGCATAAATCAACTAGGGTTGTGTGAAATTATAATTATATTAACCTTAAGGTGAAAGAATTTTGTGGACCAAGAAAGGTTAGACTAATTTTTTTCAGTACAGATGATAAAGTTTGCATGATGGTGATATAGCCTTTAGGGTGTACTTTAGTCATGCACATTTATAAATTACGTGGTACCACAATGGTACTTTGCTGCTATGTCCCAGTACCCTTTTGGAAGGAAAGACAATAAGGACGAAAGGAGGGTCATCGACAAGCAGCAACAAGAACCACCAGAAAGCTCTCGAATATGTAAACTCCATTCCAGAACTGTTCTGTGAGAAGAGTGAAGATAGAAAGACTAGCCAAGAAAACCAACCCTCAAGGCATTGCGTTGCAGAACGAGGAGATCTTCTCCTACAATGGGGCCAAAACAAGAGGCCTCATGGTTACAGAGCAGAATACAGAAGCGTGGTTGAAGAATCTTCTATTTAGGCTAAGAAAATTATTCGGATTGATAGACATAATGGAAGGCATGACCAACAGACATTCAAAATGATTTTATTTATTTATTTTTAAATAATTTTTTATATTGTCTCTAGAGAGACAATAGTTTGAATTATGGACATTTATTTTTTTTAAATAATTTTTTATATTGTCTCTAGAGAGACAATAGTTTGAATTATGGACATTTTTTTTTTTTTAAATAATTTTTTTTATTGTCCCTAGAGAGACAATAGTTTGAATTATGGACATTTATTTTTTTAAAAATAATTTTTTATATTGTCTTTAGAGAGCCAATAGTTTGAATTATGGACATTTATTTATTTTTTAAATAAATTTTTATATTGTCTCTAGAGAGACAATAGTTTGAATTATGGACATTTATTTTTTTTTAAAATAATTTTTTTTATTGTCTCTAGAGAGACAATAATTTGAATTATGGACATTTATTTTTTTTAAAATAAATTTTTATATTTCTCTAGAGAGACAATAGTTTGAATTATGGAATTGTCTCTAAAAAGACAAAAATGTAATTGTCTCTAAAGAGAAACAAATGAAATTGTCTCTAGAGAGACAAATCAAATTGTCTTTATAGAGACAATAATAATATGTGTTCTATATTGTCTTTATAGAGACAAATTTTTGAGACATTATATTTTGAGACACCTGCTTAGAGACAATATTTAAGATAATACACAAGTTTCATTTCGTCTTAAGTTAAGACAATTGACTCAAATATTGTCTTAAAACCCCCTTACATGTAGTAGTGCAAGTATTGATTCAAGATAGAAATTCTATCTTAACCATAAATCAACTTGGTGAAAAAATATCTCAACCAAACACTAATCTAAGAATCATCAAACCATCACAACTAAAACAAGTAAAAATTATATTTTCCAAATATTAAGCCACACAAACAAAAAAATTACTTTATTTTTCTCCCTAAATGCTGTAGCAAAACCACATAATAAACCATACACTTACTCAAGTTACAAACAATATCCCTTTAAAAAAAATATTTTAAATAGAAATGTGAATACTCTTCTTTGGTTAGCACAATAAATTTGGTTATATAATCACCACTTTAGAGAGCACTTACTCTAACACATATCTCTGAAACCAATAAAACTAACCCACTCTTAAATAATAAAAGTAAACTCATTTCAAACCAATAAGTAAGCACAAAGAAAGATTACATAAACCAACACTCATTACATACTCTAATAATAATTATATACAATTTTTCATCATTTATATATATATTTATATTTGTATTTGTATTTTGAAACCAATAAAACTAACCAACTCTTAAATAATAAAAGTAAAGTCATTTCAAACTAATAATTAAGCGTAAATAAAAATTACATAAACCAACGCTCTATTAAATAATAAAAGTAAAGTCATTTCAAACTAATAATTAAGCGCAAATAAAAAATACATAAACTAACACTCATTACATACTCTAATAATTATATATATACAAATTTTGATTATATATATATATATTATAGTATTATTTTTATTTATAATTATATATTAATTTTCATAATTTATAGTTTGTATTTAATCTTTATAAAATAAAGAGATTTTATGATTATTATTTTTTATATAAAATATTAAATTATTTTGATGATCAATAATTATAATGTTAAATTCTTCTTTCCTGGTTATTTTTTGAAATTTATTAAAGTATAATTTACAAAGATTCAAACTATTTTTGTATTATGACATAACAATTTTATAATATTTTTTTAGTTGTTTCACACAAAAATCATATTATTTTTATATTATGACATAACAATTTTATAGTTTTTTTTGGTTGTTTTATGAAATGCTTTATATAATAATATTATTATTTTTTAAATAAATATTTTACTATAATATTCATAAATTCAATTTAAATTAGCATAAATTATAAATAGAATGTCAAAACTTAGACTTAATTATAAATGAATGAATTATATAAGATAGCGTATGTTTAGATATAGTTAAGCAATTCATTTTTTTAATATTTTTATATAAACTTTTTCATACATTCAAACTATTAACATTAAATCTTTATAATTTTTTTTATAGAGTACTTACATGATTACAATTTTTATGCTAAATTTCCTAATACTCAAAGAATTATAAATATTTACTTTGAATTTCCTAATAATCTCATGTCATTTTCATCTTCTTTCGAGTGATCATTGTAATATTTTTACTTCTTTATACTTGAACGTTTCAATAATAATATAAATTTAGCATTTTCATATTTCATATCAAATTGATTGGAAAAATCACTTTTCATATTTCATATCAAATTGATTCGAAAAATCACTTTTAATTTTTTGAGCAAGTGTTTATGAATTTTTAATAATAAAGATATCAACATATAAAAAAATAACAATAATCTTACCAACTCAATCATATTTCCATAGAGATGGAGTTAACTAATACTTTTATTTATATTTACATAGAGATTGGGATCGCTTATATACTTAGTCAGAAGTTTAATTTTGAAAAATTATTCTATCTTCTCATACCACACACATGATGTTCTTTACTCAAAAAAATCTTCTTAACAATCAAAATATATTTCTTATTTCAAATCCCCATTAAGAAAATTGGATTGGAAACCTATCTAATGTAGATTTCAACTATGATTGGTGGATACAGAAAAATTATATTTAACTTTGCTAGATGTGAAAATGTATTAACATAATCAAATCATATCCTTTTGTAGCCAATATACCATTGTATTTATCAATGAAAGTATCAATATTGTCAATCCCTTCTACTTAACAATATCCTTCTTTTTCCCCTTGGAAAAATCATAATTTTCATTAATATTAAGGAAAATTACATGTAGATGCTGTGCGCATATGTAGTTTTAAAAGGTTGTAAGTGTGTCAAAATATAGAAGCATATATATATATATATATATATATATATATATATATATATATATATATATATATATATGTTCTCCATGTAGGGAGACATTTCCTTAGATATGTACTATTTAGTTATCAAAATTTAGATTACTCTACGCAGAGAGTATTTTTCTGTAACATGTAGCTGTAGGTATAAAAGAAAAATAAATATAAACAGGAAAAAAAGTCGCATATCATATAGTATCAGGCTCCTGGTGAGCCTGTGCAACATGGTCCATATAAGGGTGATGATAATATTGGTAGTGCTCCCCATCTCTTTGTTCCTGTATCATCTAGATGTCGCGTGGACGGATTGCTGCCTCTTTGGAAAGTTGGTCAGCGAGTGAGTTTCGTTCCCTGTAGATATGACGACATGAAAAACTATCAAAAGATGATATATATCTATGGACCTCGTCCAAAATGTGTCGCAGAGTGTAAGCATGACATATTGATGTTTTGTTTATCCAGTTGCATACAATTTTTGAGTCCCCAAACACTTGTAGATTCCTGCAGTTTTTTTCAATAGCAAAATGAATGAGATGTTTGGCTGTGATGAGTTCTGCATAGTTGTTTGTGCCTCCTCCAAGTCCCATTTGTATGTGATAGTAATGGGAGTCAGTTAAGTAAAGTACGACATCCCCACCACATCCTTCTTCTTGTGCTGATCCATCAAAATAAGCCCAAGGCTGGGAGTGATCTATGGATTCTGGAATGATATGTCTGGGGGGTGTGTTATCATCATCTTTAGGAATATTACTATAATCAGCTAGGATTCAGGCTGTGATGGAGGGCCAGTGAGGGGGGTATCTATAAAGATGAGGTGGTTCCGGGTAATCCAAATTTCCCATCAAATGAGAAGTGGGAGGTTCCTTTCTTTTGGAGGGGATGTTGTTTTCCACCAATTGGCTCAAACCTCCCTAATAGCTTAACCTCTCCATGAATTAGGTGTAGGGGAATGTGAGAGCGTAGTATTCCAGAGGTTAATAGTGATGGGGCAGGTAAGAAATAGGTGATCCACTATTTTTGAACTGTCTTTACATAAGCAACACCAAAAGGGCCCATGTAGACCTCTCTTGATCAGGTTGTCTCTGCTCGAGATTTTTTTTTTCAAAATTGACCACATGAGTATTCTTGTTCTAGGGGGGCTTTGAGCTTCCACATTCATTTCTACCATATATCAATCTATTTTGGTCTATGTCTATTGGCAAGGTGAAGATATCCTCTTTGGGAGAGTACTGACCATTTTTTGCAATTGCCCATATAATCTCATCCTACCCTTCCAAGATTTGGATATGAGATTCAGTTAGATCTGTTGTGTAAGTTGTTCAATGGTGGTGCCATTGATGAGGTATGTGCAGGCTATGGGTAGATTTCCAAGCTTGATGTAGGAAGGTAGATCTCTCCAGGTCAGCAATGTGACTGATGTGGGTGATGCTAGACTCTTTGAGGTGTTGTATTAGTCCTTCTGGTAATAAATGTGCATTCCCGCATCCTATCCAAGGGTCAAGGTTGATTTGAACAGATGTCCCATCATGAATTCTCCAGGTAAGCCCGTCACAGATCAGTGACAATGATTTCAGTACCGCTTTCCAAATGTTCGAGATCCCTGTTTTGTTCCAGCTTGTCTGTCTCAACCAATCCATCGACCTTAATGGATCAATGTATTTTGAGGAGGCTACTTTGGTCCAGAGACTGCTAGAAGTGATTAATTGCCATCCTAGCTTGGCCGCTAGTGCTGTGGAGAAATCTTCCAATTTTTTAATGCCCCAACCTCCCCATTTCTTTGGTATGGACAACAGATCCCATTTTTCCCATGCAAAAATCATCCTTGTTTGTTTGCCTTTCCAAAGGAATCTACAACAAAGATTTTGTAATCTTGTAAGGATGCCTCTTGGTATCCAAGCTAGTGACATCCAGTACACCAGGGTGGCCTCAAGAACAACTTTGATAAGCACTAGTCTTCTGGCTCTGGAGAGATACTTGTGATACCATATATTAAGTCTCCTTTCTAGTTTAGAGATCAACCATGTCCAATCAACTATTTTATAGCCGAGTGGCTTCAACCTGTACCCCAGGTACCGGAGGCCTTCTTCTAGCTATAATAGGGTGAAAGGAAACCTTTGTAGTGCAAACTGAATCTCATGAGGGGAGTAGTCAGATACAGTGAGGGTGGATTTTGAGTTATTAATAGCCATGCCAGTTGTAGTTTGGAATAGGTTGATAGAGTGTTGTATAGTAGTCAGATCTCCTATTCCCCCATTGAGGAATATTAACACATCATCCACAAAGAGGAGGTGTGTTATCATGCATCTGTCCGTGATCCTAATTCCCGTAAGCTTGCCTCTGAGATGCATATCCTTAATAATTTTGTTGAGCCCTTCCATAACTAGTAGGAAGAGTAGGGGTGATAAGGGACATCCTTGCCTGAGTCCTCTTTCAGAGTGAAAGAAAGGAGAAGCAACTCCATTTATCAGGACACTAAAGGATATATTAGTGATGCAACACATTATCCATTTTATAACTCCCACAGGAAATCCTAAATGTGTTAGGAGAATTCTGATATATAACCAACTTACCCGATCAAATTCCTTAGATAGATCAACTTTGAGGATCATACCTTTAATCTTCTTTGTTTGTATTGAGTGTAATACTTCCTGGGCCGTTCCTATAGCTTCATGTATCTGTCGATCTTGCAGGAAGGCAAATTTTTCCAAGGAGATGTGGGTGGAAAGAATGGAATGGAGGTGATTTGTAATGATTTTGGAGATGATTTTGTATATGCAGTTGCATAGGGATATGGGATGAAAATCATTAAATGTTAATGGGTTTTCTGATTTGGGGATGAGGGTGATGAAAGTGGAATAGATGGCCCCATGCATTTGCCCAGATATCCTGCATTCCTCGATGACCTTGAGTAAATCTTCTCCTAGGATATCAAAAAAAGACAAATAAAACTCCACCGACCAGCCATCTGGACTGGGGCTCTTGTCCCTCTTAAACTGTTTCAGGGTGGCCTCTAGTTCCCCAAGAGTGATTTCTCTATTCAAATCCATAGCATCCTCCTGATCAACGAACCAAGGAAAAAGTTGTGCTACTCTTATGACCTTTGGTAGGGTGGAATTACGAGGAGCCTGATAGACCTTTTTGAAATGTGAGGTGGTGAGTGTGGCCAATTGAGGGAAGGTGTCCATCTCAATACCCTACCCATTCATCAAAATCCAGATAGTGTTGATTTATTTTCTTCCATTTGAAAATTTATGGAAGAATTTTGAGTTGTCATATCCCTCCTTCAGCCATATTGCTCTGCTTCACAATCTCCATGTTTCCTCCCCTTTTTTAAGGATGTTCCCCCTCTTGGTTATTAACGCGATGAGATTATCCCTATGATCATTTGTTGGAAAGAGTCCCCTGCATTCATCCTCCATATCAGCAATTTCTAATTTAGTGTCTCTTAGATTTTGTTCATCTAGTACCCTCTTGTTATGAGCCCAAATGTTTGATAGCTTCTTCTATTCTTTTAGGTTGTCGATGAATCTAGTAGTGATGTTCCTTTAGTCAACAGGTGGGTGGGCCTTCCAAAAGTCTGGGATTAGGTAGATATAGGAATTATCCTTTAATTAGGTGGAGTTGAATTTGAAGGGGGCTCGTGGTTTGCTTATTTATCCTCGAATATCAAGTTATATTAGCAAGTGATCCGATAATCCTCCCAAGCCAACCCACTGGCAGTATGTATATCCTCTCTCCAGGAATCACTCCTTAATGAGGAAGCGATCGAGCCTTCTGGCAAGACTATTCTCCCCACATCTTCTGTTCCTCCAAGTCGGGACTAACTTAGTAGAGGGGATGTCGATGTAACTATGGGTTTGTAGGAGGTGTTCGAAGAAGGCTGATAGAGGATCGACTTGGGCATGGTGCCCCCATGACTCAGAAAAACCAAGAGAGAAGTTAAGGTCCCCACCCAGAATGATGTTATCTCGTTGCAGGATATTGGATGCCAGAAGATGCTCCCAGAAGTCCTCCCGATGGTGGCAGGGTCCGTAGACATTTATCAGTCTAATATCAGTTCCCAGTTCAGTAGAGAAGGTATCCGCCCCTATAAATCCAATGCCACCCCAGGTGCTGATCAACTTTATCGAGCGTGGATTATATCCTAGGGCAATGCCACCAGAGTGGCCATTTACATCTATGGCTTGGAAGTGCCATCCAAGGAGCATGGATTCTAGAAGAGGGGATATGGCATCAACAACACCTAGAGTTTCTTGTAAGAAGACTATATCGGTCGGTTCAGTCTGGAGGAGCCTTCACAGTGCTAGTTTTTTCTCAGGACTAGCAATCCCTCTGCAGTTGAAAGAGAGGACCTTCATGGGGGAGACAGTTCCAGGGGATTTTGTGCTCTAAGGACCCTGTCAAGAGTAAGTTGTCTCCTCGTGGCAATCTCCATCCCTGCCTGCTGTTTAGCTTTTGATAGGGAGGATGGTCTACCTCGAGGGAGTTTCGAAGAGGTGGGGGAAGGTACTAGACCAATGCTGATAGCATCAAGTGCCCAGGACCGAGAATGTGAGCGAAGGTGGTAATGATGGGGAATGGGATCAATTCCAGGATTCAATTCAGATTGAACCTCCTCTGGAAAAGAAGGGGGGGTACATGATATAGTAGGAGGAGGGGGAATCAGGGGACATTAAAGGTGATTGGGGTGGGATGGCAAGGTAACAGGGCTCTGATGGGGTCCCATAGCTTTATCATTATATGTCGAAGAAATTGCAAATGTTGCAGAGTAAGGTTTAGAATTTTACATACCCGAAGATAGCGCGGCTCCAGTGGCCGCCTTAGACTTGGTCAGTGGAGGCGAAGGAGGCGGAGATGTGTTTTCCTACGCTTCTTTGGTGTTGCTAAAACTGGCCTGGATCCAGCCGCTTTAGTGTCTGTATGCTCTACGCCCTCCGAGTGGTCCACCTGTGTCTGAGTTTTCATTGAGGGAGATTACATCCCTTTGTTTTGAGTCTTCGATTTCCCTAGAACAGGGTAGTCTTTGTATAGGTGACCAACTCTATGGCATCGTCTACATTGAAAGGGGACCTACACATAATCAAGTATTTGGCTTCGATTGTAGTTCCTCCAACATAGGGTGACTTGCTCCTCTAGCCCTCCTCTTCTGTCTAAATGTACCAGGATCCATGCATAGGCCATAACCCCAGTGGAGAGGTATGATCTACCGTAACCTAAGAAGGTGCCCACAAAGTTTCTAATTTTCCTGAAGATGTCCTCATTCTAGAATTGAAGCGACAGATGAGGGAGGTGAACCCATATTGGCCCAGCCTCAAGTTGTTCTCTGTCTGGGTCAAAAAGCTGACTCCACCTCCTTAGGATTATTGGGGCATGCTCAATATGCCAGAAGGAGGACAATACCCAATTTGTATGTTCTGCTCACGCAAGTCTCAAAGAAAACCAACCACGGGCAAAGGTCTGTACGAAAGGAAAATCAACAAGATGTTGGCCCCATATTTCTGTGACCCATTGTTTTAGTCTTGTCGCAGAGTAGTTCTGTCCCCTAACTCTTCCCACCAGGACTGTCGCAACCATGTCCATGGTATCTTGCCATTGGAAGTCCTCTTCCCATTTAATGAAAAAATCTTGCACCTTGGGTTTAATGCACCTTAACCTCTTTCCAGGTCTTGGCTCTGCAGCCTCTTTGCAGCCTTGAGCTTCGTCAAAATTAGGGTTAGAAGGATTAGGGTTAGGGTTTGTGGAGGTAGGTCAGGGCAAGCATGGAAGGCATCTGGGAGAGGGGGGACATTCATGTAATAACCAGATGGGGGAATAGGAGCTGAGGTCGAAATGATGGGAGACACTCCCTGGTGAGACTGAGAGGGGTAATGTGAGGTGGTAGAGGGTTGGAGGGATGAGAGTCTGGATGAACCAACTACTGGAGCAAGGCCTATGTTCATGGCCGCAAAAAGATGGGAGATCGGCGTCACGGGAGGAATGTCAGAGGGCAACCAAGAGGGAGACACTTCAGGCAGATTGATGACCACACTAGATGGACCCGTGAGTGGTGGGAGCGGAGCAATGACTTCAGTTAATTCTCTGTTGAAAGGGAAGAAAACCTCAGAGCTTGTGTGCCTGCCGAAAATGGATATACCTTCAAGGGGGTCCTCAGAATAGTCTATTAGTTCGGTCTCCATTGTTGCCCCGGTGGTTATGCTAGCTGCCACCGTTTTCCAGAGTAACCGTCACAGGAGGGGACCAACAGCTGCGAACGATCGATAAACGTTAGGGTTCAGTCACAGTCGCGGGGAGTAAGGAAGGTGCGCATCGAACGGGAGGAGTGAAACGGAGTGGATCCAAACGCCTACTGGGAACGGGTCTAGCCTAGCGTAGACATGTAGTACCAGCTGTACTGTAGAGACCCTACCCCGTGTCAGGTTTAGGTCGCACCAGGGTTCGCGTCCACGACTTCATTTCCTCTCCTATTTGCTTTAGATGGGACCCCTAAACCAAATCATGTACTTAACAATATCCTTCATTTGTGAATTTATCTTTATATTTATTAATATTTCAATTGAAATTTAGAGTAGATTCTATATGCCCACTTAGAACCAATTACATTATTGTTTTTTTAAAATATTTTAAATAGATACTCAAATTTCTTTCAAAATGTTGGTGAATTGTGTACTTCTCCTTAAAATTCAAGTGCTGAATTGTACACATCTCTTTTATCATCATCTTCATTAAGATTAATGACTAGAATATGAAATTTCCATTCTTCAATTTCAACAAACATAGAAAATATGATATTCTAGTTTAAAAACACTACTTATTAAAGGAATATTTACTTAAAAGCTTTTCTTTTACAATCTCTAACAAAAATACAATTACCTAATTTTTTTTATGTGATCATATATATATATATAAACATACAAACCACAAGTTTTAATTTTTTAAATATATAACTATATGAATTATTATTTTATTTTGTATAATAGAGAATTTTAATTTATCTGTTTTGTCTTTTTGTTTTTTGTTTTATATTATTTCATCAATTTATTCTCTTCATATATTTAATGTAAACACTTAAATGTTGCCATAAGTGTATTTTTATTATATATATTTTTTTAAATATTAGTGGTATAAATTATCTTTACTTTTAATAAATATATATATATATATATATATATAAAATTATATAATTTTATATTACTAAATTACATTTTTATTTTTATATTTTTCATGAATTAACAATAATTTTTTTGTATTTCTTAATTTCCTAATTTTACAATATTATAAGATCTCTAAGTTTTAACTATCTCTATTTTAAATAACATAATTGTAATTGATTTATTAAATTTTTTTTTTTTAATAAATCTGAATTAGTTCAGCCAAAAAAAATGAAACTTTTGTAAGTCCTCTTCTTAATCTTAATTCCATCTTATATCTTTAATTAAACATTATGCTTTGTAAATTCAAACAAAAACCATACATTTTTAGAATTGCAAAACACACTGGACCTCAGGAATTTTTCCATCCTACCCCAAAACAATTTAACATATATAAAATTATAAATTTAAGTCACATAAAACTTCTCATCTTGCCCTGTAGATAGATCTACTTGTATGCCACCGCATATCGATTGCCACGCAAAATGTGAAGATAATTATAATACTTCAAAGATTCTAGACCTGCGTGATCATACCCTTTACAACCACAGATAGATGATTGAAATATCTGATATTATGACTCAGACATCGTTAGGTATACAGTTCTATTAAATCATGGTTAATATATAGGTAACCTAAATCATGGTTAATGTATAGGTAACCTACATCCCCAGGCATAGAATTTCAAACCTCAGGATGCAGATTACACATTCATAATCCCCAGGATGCAGCCTGTACTCATATGTTTAATATTGCGTGCGACGGACATGGTATCATGGCCCCGCATAAGACTACGAAATATACATTCGAAAATAGGGCAATGATATATACGTATATTTTCATTCCTTTACCTCCACTACTTTCTTTCATTTTCTATTCATCCACCTTAAAATTTTCTATTCGGCTTTTCCAACTCCTACCTTACAAAGGCATCCATCTTGAAAAAGTGGGAGAAATAAAATAGTAATATCTCATAAATAAGTACTTGTATATGGACACCATGTTTTACCTTTGAAATCAATGGAGAAAAAGAAACTAAGTATACTCTTCTTTGCCCAAAAACAACGTACTTTTAAATATACTACATCAGAGTAAATACCATGCGTTAAAGTGATAACTGTGACTTGACTCTATGAGTAAGAAATGTTTTCCCAAGCCTTACAAATTTAAATACATTTATATTATCATTAATTATAATTTATAATTTATCTATTTTTTACTACCATGATTTGGAATTTGGAATTTACTACCATGATTTGGCTTTGAGCTTCCACATACCTTTCCACCATATATCAATTTGTTGTGGTCTATGTCTATTGGCAAGGTGAAGATATCCCTCTTTGGGAGAGTACCGACCATTTTTTTCAATTGCCCATATAATCTCATCCTCCCCTTCCAAGATTCGGATATGAGATTCAGTTAGAGCCACTGTGTAAGCTGTCCAATGGTGGTGCCATTGATGAGGTATGTGCAGGCTGTGGGTAGATTTCCAAGCTTGATGTAGGAAGGTAGATCTCTCCAGGTCAGCAATGTGACTGATGTGGGTGATGCTAGACTCTTTGAGGTGCTGTATTAGTCCTTCTGGTAATAAATGTGCATTCCCGCATCCTATCCAAGGGTCAAGGCTGATTCGAACAGATGTCCCATCATGAATTCTCCAGGTAAGCCCGTCACGGATTAGTGACAATGATTTCAGTACCGCTTTCCAAATGTTCGAGATCCCTGTTTTGTTCCAGCTTGTCTGTCTCAGCCAATCCATCGGCCTTAATGGATCAATGTATTTTGAGGAGGCTACTTTGGTCCAGAGAGTCCTAGAAGTGATTAATTTCTATCCTAGCTTGGCCACTAGTGCTGTGGAGAAATCTTCCAATTTTCTAATGCCCTAGCCTCCCCATTTCTTTGGTATGGACAACAAATCCCATTTGGCCCATGCAAAAATCCTCCCTATTTGTTTTCCATTCCAAAGGAATCTACAATAAAGATTTTGTAATCTTGTAAGGATGCCTCTTGGTATCCAAGCTAGTGACATCTAGTACACCAGGGTGGCCTCAAGAACAACTTTGATAAGCACTAGTCTTCCGGCTCTGGAGAGATACTTGTGATACCATATATTAAGTCTCCTTTCTAGTTTAGAGATCAACCATGTCCAATCAGCTATTTTATAGCCGAGTGGCTTCAGCCTGTACCCCAGGTACCAGAGGCCTTCTTCCAGCTGTAACAGGGTGAAAGGAAACCTTTGTAGTGCAAACTGAATCTCATGAGGGGAGTAGTCAGATACAGTGAGGGTGGATTTTGAGTTATTAATAGCCATACCAGTTGTAGTTTGGAATAGGTTGATAGAGTGTTGTATAGTAGTTAGATCTCCTATTCCCCCATTGGTAAATATTAACACATCGTCCACAAAGAGGAGGTGTGTTATTGTGCATCACTCTGTGATCCTAATTCCCATAAGCTTGCCTCTAAGATGCATATCCTTAATAAGTCTGTTGAGCCCTTCCATAACCAGTAGGAAGAGTAGGGGTGATAAGGGACATCCTTGCCTGAGTCCTCTTTCAGAGTGAAAGAAAGGAGAAGCAGCTCCATTTATCAGGACACTAAAGGATATATTAGTGATGCAACACATTATCCATTTTATAACTCCCACAGGAAATCCTAAATGTGTTAGGAGCATTCTGATATATAACCAACTTACCCGATCAAATGCCTTAGATAGATCAGCTTTGAGGATCATACCTTTAATCTTCTTTGTCTGTATTGAGTGCAATACTTCCTGGGCCGTTCCTATAGCTTCATGTATCTGTCGATCTTGCAGGAAGGCAAATTGTTCTGAGGAGATGTGGGTGGAAAGAATGGGACAGAGGCGATTTGCAATGATTTTGGAGATGATTTTATATATGCAGTTGCACAGGGATATGGGCCAAAAATCATTGAAAGTTAATGGGTTGTCTGATTTGGGGATGAGGGCGATGAAAGTGGAGTTGATGGCCCCATGCATTCGCCTAGATATCCTGCATTCCTCGATGACCTTGAGTAAATCTTCTCCTAGGATATAAAAAAAAGACAAATAAAACTCCACCGACCAGCCATCTAGACCGGGGCTCTTGTCCCTCTTAAACCATTTCAGGGTGGCCTCTAGTTCCCCAAGAGTGACTTCTCTATTCAAATCCATAGCATCCTCCTCATCAACAAACAGAGGAAAGAGTTGTGCTACTCTTATGACGTCTGCTAGGGTGGCATTGGGAGGAGCCTAATAGACCTGTTTGAAATGTGAGGTGGCGAGTGTGGCCAATTGAGGGAAGGTGTCCACCTCAATACCCTACTCATTTGTCAATTTCCAGATAGTGTTGATTGCTTTTCTTCCATTTGAAAATTTATGGAAGAATTTTGAGTTGTCATCTCCCTCCTTCAGCCATATTGCTCTGCTTCTCAATCTCCATGTTTCCTCCCTTTCTTTAAGGATGTTCCCCCTCTTGGTTATTAAGGTGGTGAGCTTATCCCTATGATCATTTGTTGGGAAGAGTCCCCCGCATTCATCATCCATATCAACAATTTCTAATTCAATGTCTCTTAGATTTTGTTCTTCTTGTACCCTCTTGTTATGAGCCCAAATCTTTGATAGCTTCTTCAATTCTTTTAGGTTGTCGACGAAACCATCAGTGATGTTCCTTCCATCAGTAGGTGGGTGGGACTTCCAAAAGTCTGTGACTAGGTAGATATAGGAATTATCCTTCAACCAGGTGGAGTTGAATTTGAAGGGGGCTGGTGGTTTGCTTATTTCTCCTCAAATATCAAGGTATATCGACAAGTGGTCCGATAATCCTCCCGAGCCAACCCACTCGTGGTATGTATATCCTCTCTCCAGGAATCATTCCTTAATGAGGAAGCGATCGAGCCTTCTAGCAAGACTATTCTCCCCACATCTTCTGTTCCTCCAAGTTGGGACTAACTTAGCAGAGGGGATGTCGATGTAACTGTGGGTTTATAGGAGGTGTTCAAAGAAGGATGATAGAGGATCGACTTGGGCATAGTGCCCCCATGACTCAGAAAAACCAAGAGAGAAGTTAAGGTCCCCACCCAGAATGATGTTATCTAGTTGTAGGATATTGGATGCCAAAAGATGCTCCCATAAGTCCTCTCGATGGTGGGAGGGTCCGTTCTAAATTTATCAGTCTAATATCAGTTCCCAGTTCAGTAGAGAAGGTATCCGCCCCTATAAATCCAATGCCACCCCAGGTGCTGATCAGCTTTATTGAGCTTGGATTATATTCTAGGGCAATGCCACTAGAGTGGTCATTTACATCTATGGCTTGGAAGTGCCATCCGAGAAGGATGGATTCCAGAAGAGGGGATATGGCATCGGCAGCACCCAGAGTTTCTTGTAAGAAGACTATATCGGTTGGTTCATTCTGGAGGAGCCTTCACAAAGCTAGTTTCTTCTTAGGACTAGCAATCCCTCTACAGTTGAAAGAGAGGACCTTCATGGGGGAGATGGTTCCAAGGGATTTTGTGCTCTAAGGACCCTCTCAAGAGTAGGTTGTCTCCCCGTGGAAATCTCCATCCCCCCCTGCTATTTAGATTTTGATAGGGAGGAAAGTCTACCTCCAGGGAGTTTCAAAGAGGTTGGAGAAGGTAGAACACCAATGCTGATAGCATCAAGTGCCCAGGACTGAGAATGTGAGCGAAGGTGGTAATGATGGGGAATGGGATCAATTCCAGGATTCAATTCAGATTGCACCTCCTCTGGAAAACAAGGGGGGGTACGTGATATAGTAGGAGGAGGGGGAATGAGGGCACTTTTAATGTGATTGGGGTGGGATGGTAAGGTAACAGGGCTCTGATGGGGTCCCATAGCTTTATCATTATACGCCGAAGAAATTGTAAATGTTGCAGAGCAAGGTTCAGAATTTGACATACCCGAAGATAGCGCGGCTCTAGTGGCCGCCTTAGACTTGGTTAGTGGAGGTGAAGGAGGCGGAGATGTGTTTTCCTGCGCTTCTTTAGTGTTGCCGAAGCTGGCCTGGATCCAACCGCTTTAGTGTCTGTATGCTCTGCGCCCTCCGAGTGGTCTGCCTGTGTCTGAGTTTTCATTGAGGGAGATGACTTCCCTTTGTTCCCAGTCTTCGATTTCCCTAGAAGAGGGCAGTCTTTGTAGAGGTGACCAACTCTGTGGCATTGTCTACATCGAAAGGGGACCCCCTCGTAATCAAGGATCTAGTTTCGATTGTAGTTCCTCCAACGCAGGGTGACTTTCTCCTGCAACCCTCCTCTTATGTCTAAATGTACCAGGATTCGTGCATAGACCATAACCCCAGTGGATAGGTATGATCTATCGTAATCTAAGAAGGTGCCCAGGGAGTTTCCAATTCTCCTGAAGATGTCCTCAGTCCAGAATTGAAGCGGCAGACCAGGGAGGTGAACCCATATTGGCCCAGCCCCAAGTTGTTCTTTGTCTGGGTCAAAAAGTGGACTCCACCTCCTTAGCATTACCGGGGCCTGCTCAATATGCTAGAAGGAGGACAATACCCAATTTGTATGTTCTGCTCGCGCAAATCTCAGAGAAAACCAACCACGGACAAAGGTCTGTACGAAAGGAAAATCAACCAGATGTTGGCCCCATATTTCTGTGACCCATTATTTTAGTCTTGTCGCAGAGTAGTTCTGTCCCCTAACTCTGCCCACCAGGACTGTCGCAACCATGTCCATGGTATCTTGCCACTGGAAGTCCTCTTCCCATTTAATGAAAAACTCTTGCACCTTAAACTTAACCTCTTTCCAAGTCTCGGCTTTGCGGCCTCTGCGACCCTTGAGCTCCGTCGAAATTAGGGTTAGCAGGATTAGGGTTAGGGTTTGGGGAAGTTAGGTTAGGGCCAACGGGGAAGGCGTCTAGGAGAGGGGGGACATTCGTGTAACAACCAGAAGGGGGAAGAGGAGCTGAGGTCGAAATTATGGGAGTTAGAAGGGGCAAAGACACTCCTTGGTGAGACTGAGAGGGGTAATGTGAGGCGGCAGAGGGTTGGAGGGATGAGAGTCTGGATGAACCAGCTACTAGGGCAAGGCCTATGTTCATGGCCACAAAATGATGGGAGATCGGCGTCAAGGGAGGAATGTCAGAGGGCGGCCAAGAGGGCGGCACTTCAGGCAGATCGATGACCGCACTAGATGGACCCATGAGCGGCGGGAGCGGAGCAATGACTTCAATTAATTCTCTACTGAAAGGGACGAAAACCTCAGAGCTTGTGTGCCTACCAAAAATGGATATACCTTCAAGGGGGTCCTCAGAATAGTCTATTAGTTTGGTCTCCATTGTTGCCCCGGTGGTTACGCTAGCTGCCACCGTTTCCCGGAGTAACTGTCACAGGAGGGGACCAATAGCTGCGAATGATTGATAAAAATTAGGGTTCAGTCACAGTCGCGGGGAGTAAGGAAGCTGCGCATCGAACAGGAGGAGTGAAACAGAGTGGATCCAAATGCCTACTGGGAATGGGTCTAGCCTAGCATAGACATGTAGTACCAGCTGTACTGCAGAGACCCTACCCCATGTCAGGTTTAGGTCGCGCTAGGGTTCCCGTCCATGACTTCATTTCCTCTCCTATTCACTTTAGACGGGACCCCTAAACCAAATCATGTACTTAACAATATCCTTCATTTGTGAATTATCTTTATATTTCTTAATATTTCAATTGAAATTTAGAGTCGATTCTATATGCCCACTTAGAACCAATTACATTATTGTTTTTTTTTTTTTTTAATATTTTAAATAGATACTCAAATTTCTTTCAAAATGTTGGTGAATTGTGTACTTCTCCTTAAGATTCAAGTGCTAAAGTGTACACATCTCTTTTATCATTATCTTCATTAAGATTAATGACTAGAATATGAAATTTCCATTCTTCAATTTCAACAAACATAGAAAATATGATATTCTAGTTTAAAAACACTACTTATTAAAGGAATATTTACTTAAAAGCTTTTCTTTTACAATCTCTAACAAAAATACATTCACCTGATCATATATATATATATATATATATATATATATATATATATATATATAAAACATACAAACCACAAGTTTTAATTTTTTAAATATATAACTATATGAATTATTATTTTATCTTGTATAATAGAGAATTTTAATTTATCTGTTTTGTCTTTTTGTTTTTTGTTTTATATTATTTTATCAATTTATTCTCTTCATATATTTAATGTAAACACTTAAATGTTGCCATAAGTGCATTTTTATTATATTTTTTTAAATATTAGTAGTATAAATTATCTTTACTTTTAATAAATATATATATATATAAATAATTTTATATTACTAAATTACATTTTTATTTTTATATTTTTCATGGATTAACAATAGATAAACATATATATATAATTTTATATTACTAAATTACATTTTTATTTTTATATTTTTCATGGATTAACAATAAACTTTTTTTGTATTTCTTAATTTCCTAATTTTACAATATTATAAGATCTCTAAGTTTTAACTATCTCTATTTTAAATAACATAATTGTAATTGATTTATTAAAAGATTTTTTTTTTTTAATAAATCTGAATTAGTTAAGCCAAAAAAAATGAAACTTTTGTAAGTCCTCTTCTTAATCCTAATTCCATCTTATATCTTTAATTAAACATTATGCTTTGTAAATTCAAACAAAAACCATACATTTTTAGAATTGCAAAACATACTGGACATCAGGAATTTTTCCATCCTACCCCAAAATAATTTAGCATATATAAAATTATAAATTTAAGTCACATAAAACTTCTCATCTTGCCCTGTAGATGATCTACTTGTATGCCACCGCATATCGATTGCCACGCAAAATGTGAAGATAATTATAATACTTCAAAGATTCTAGACCTGCGTGATCATAACCTTTACAACCACAAATAGATGATTGAAATATCTGATATTATGACTCAGACATCGTTAGGTATACAGTTCTATTAAATCATGGTTAATATATAGGTAACCTAAATCATGGTTAATGCATAGGTAACCTACATCCCCAGGCATGGAATTTTAAACCTCAGGATGCAGATTACACATTCATGATCCCCGGAGAAAATATTAATCTGGAATGATATATATAGCTTGCAGCCTGTACTCATATGTTTAATATTGCGTGCGACGGACATGGTATCATGGCCCAGCATAAGACTACGAAATATACATTCGAATATAGGGCAATGATATATACGTATGTTTTCCTTCCTTTACCTCCACTACTTTCTTTCATTTTCTATGCATCCATCTTAAAATTTTCTATTCTATTCGGCTTTTCCAACTGCTACCTTACAAAGGCATCCATCTTGAAAAGTGGGAGAAATAAAATAGTAATACCTCATAAATAATTACTTGTATATGGACACCATGTTTTACCTTTGGTTTACAGTGTACACCATGTTTTACCTTTGAAACCAATGGAGAAAAAGAAACTAAATATACTATTCTTTGCCCAAAACAACGTACTTTTAAATAGACTACATCAGAGTAAATACCATGCATTAAAGTGATAACTGTGACTTGACTCTATGAGTAAGAAATGTTTTCCCAAGCCTTACAAATTTAAATACATTTAAATTATCATTAATTATAATTTATAATTTATCTATTTTTTTACTACCATGATTTGGAATTTCACTTAACCAACCTTACAAAACATTTCACACAAAAATTTTACTATACTAATACAATAATTGTGAATGCAAAGCAAGAACAAGTTCGAATACAACAATATTTAAATGAAGTTGGAAGACGACCATATTTAAATGCTTGAAAGAATAGCATTAATTCTTTCATTAATAAGTGGAAGGGAATTCAAGCCCATATTCTTGGAAAGATGAACCAGTAACACACTACTTCATATGAAATTTTGTTAACCGATTATTGACCACTTTCTTCATTATGATATGTGCACGTAGTATATATTGGTCTTGAAGGCCAGGATATCATGAAAAGTCAATTCAAAAGTCCTGTATCAAGGATATCATGAATGAAAAAAATTGAATGGTATATTAACTGTTTTTGGAAATAGCAGTCTACAGTCTGCACAGTTATTTCTAAAAGCGATCGATTGAGAACACTATTTCTAACTATGAAAACTCGCATATTGAGGGAATTTTTTTTTTTAAATGCTTGACAAGTGATGCAAGATACATTTCACATTAGACCATGGAACTATAACATTCAAGGTTTGTGTATGAAGGTAAATTGAATAAATAGCATGCCTTCGATATATAAGATATGGATGATATGCAATCAACAAAGATGTGAGGACTGGTTACATAACAACAACAGAAGGCCATTAAATGAAAATGAAGTTTACTCTTCGATATTAACCTCCTGCAAATCTCCTGCAGGAGCTTCGCAGAATTCGTTAACAGAAGAGCGTTAACACAAGAGTGGTAGCCAGGATCTCATTAGGTATTCATAATCAATAAAAATGTAGCTATTAATTGAGGAGGCAGGCAGTACAAGGTTGTGGTTTAATAGTTATGTTGGGAAGTTTGGTCAGATAGCAATGCGGAGAAGTTTGGTCGGATGGAGAAGTTTGGTCCGATAAGTCTTTTGGTTAGACAAGACTATGTAAACCTGAAAACTATTCTAAAGATGATTTCTTTAGTTAAAAAAAACAACTAAAAACACTAATAACAAAAATAGTTACAAAACAAATAACCATTAAAAAAAAACTTCTACATGGACCCATAAGAAAAAACTGGGTATCATATAGCATATCGAAGTTAAGATAATTAGAATACCTAAATGACTCTAAGTTAAAATAATTAGAATACCTAAATGACGGTAGACCTTGCTAATCAAAACCTTTACAACTACAGTTACTGATATGAAACTAAATGTTTGATATTATAGCCCAGACACCGTCTAGTATACATTACCATTAAATCATGGTTAAAGAATAAGTAAGCTGCATCCTCAGGCCTGAAATTTCAAACCTCAGGATGCAGATTACTCATTCGTAATCCATGGAATATAGGTTGCAGCCTGTATCCAGTTCCAACATATTTGGTACTGTGTGCGCGGACTAACAGAAGAATGGAATATAGGTTGCAGCCTGTATCCAGTACCAACATGTTTAGTACTGTGTGCGTGGACTAACAGAAGGATGGTGGTGGAAATATTTATAGTAATACAGCACAAGTCAGACACAAGAAGATGCGTCGCATTTGGCATGAAAAATCATGGGAATATAGGGTAATTAGGATATATGCGTTAACGCTTTTGTTCCTCTGTCTGTGCTACTTTCTGTCATTTTCAAAGCATCTGATCATTTACCCTCGATCATATTACTCATTCATAATCCATGGCTAACATCTTGTTCAGTATCAACATGTTTAGACGTACTGTGTGCACGGCCTAACAGAGAAACATTTATATGAATGCAGCACAAGTAAGACACAGAAATCATGATGCGTCGCATTTTCCATAAAAAATCATGGGAATATAGGATAGATGCGTTAAAGGGGGAAGATGCGTCAACGCTTTTGTTCCTTTATCCGTACCCGCGCTGGGCCACGTCAAATATATTAATGAATATACTACGCTGATATCGCTGCTGTAAGTTTGATATAGAAGTTCGAAATTTGCATAACATTTGTCCACAAGTTTATAGTTAGATCATCTCTTTTATTTTTTTATATTTTATTATTTATGTTTAATATATTAAGGTTTTGAAAAAAGTTCGATACTTTTTAATTTAAAAAAGAGATGATAGAAAAATGTTAAACCATAAAACGTATGAAAAATTGTAATGCAATAATGTAAACCAGTTCAACTAAAAGTAAAATTTCAACTAAAAATTTGAATAAAATCATATGGCACTTGTCTTTTTAATACTATATAAAACTTAAAAAAAAATAATATTTTAGTATACTAAAAAAATATAGATACAAAATAAGATATTAAATGAAAATTCATAATTACATATTCATTTAAAAATAAAAATTGAATAAAATTGTATGATGCCATGGTTAATATAATTTAAAACTTAGAAAAAAGAGAATAAAATATTTTAGCATATTTAAAAAAACATAAGTACAAAACAAGACATTAAAACAAGATTCTTAACTATATATTCATTTGAAAAAAGAGAAGAAGAAATATACAAGAACCCTAAGAAAGTATAGACTCTCATCATTACTGTCCAGAAATAAGAATATAATAGAATCAACGACATTCGTATGATAGAATAAATAACATTCGTGAAATGCAATATAAAAGAATAACTAGGAGACATGATATTTTCAAATTCAAACCATTAGTAAATATCGGCATGAACATCCAAGGATGAATATCTAGAAAGAATTAAATATGGATGAATGAATAAAATGGATAAAAAGTAAGAGAAAATAGTATCACTTAGTTTATTATATATAAAATCTTTATTTACAAATATTTGAAAATAAATATTTCAAATTGTTGGGTATCATAATATAACTTTAATGGATATTTTAATGAGGGTAGTCTAACGAGGCAGAGGAGTTGCTCGGAATGTTATAGAAATTGCTGGATTGGGAGCTAGTGGAAGCCCTAAGTCTGGTTAAGGTTTTGACTTCTAGGCTAGACTAAGTGGTCTTGATGCCTGAGAACATTAACTTGTAAAACATTGTCTAAGTTGTTGATTTGGAAGTGAAAAGGCTCGGGGGAGAATGGGTGTAATTTCCATTCTCAATGGTTGGGAGGTGTAGCCTCTTCTGGTAAAATTTTCAATCAGTAAAAAAAAAGACAACATTTAAGTAAATATGCATTGATAGACTTATATTAAGTAGAAGCAGTGGTTAGAAAGTACATTGTGTTTGAAGGAATAATTTTGTTCCTAGAAAAAAATGGAAGTGATGTAAATCTGTTAATTTCCTTTTAAAAAATGCATTCACATTACTTATTGGAAAAAAATCACTATTAAGTTACAATGAGTCTTGTTTGCATATTCGTATGATTGTTAAGAAAATATTTACATGTGTAAATTTTGGTGTAAATAAGAATGGAAACCACCTATTTTGTGACCTATTAGAAAGGCTATAATTCAATACCCAATATTCATATTTAATGTATCTCAGAAAGTAACATGAAGTGTGAATGTTTAACCGTACAAATATTCCTAACTAACAGAGCCAAAGAAGTTGGTTTCTTAACAAATTTCGAAGGTTTCTTGCAGACCAGTTTTTAGTTTCCAGGTTGAGCCGGACTATCCAGCAACCTAGGGACCTATCTGAGTTCAATGCAACCTCGCATTAGTTTTTGGAGTTGAAGAACAAGATCAAAGCCCCTATAACTTGGGGAGGAATCGTAAATGTAATGAAGGAAAGAAATAAAAGATAGCGGATAGACTAGTGGCAGTACCAAGACAGAAACAAAACCATCAAATGAAAAAAGCTACACTTATATGTAATATATTCAAATATCCGCATAGAACTGATTATATGATACAAAAATAAAACAAAAAAACCTTTCTGTTGATGAACCCACAATCATATGAATCAAAGGCAATACCAACAATACATTTCAAAAATTAACATCCATAACTTAATTAAGTCAATACGCCAAGCCAAGATGGTGATGATACCAATAGACATATTCTATATCCATATAACCTCAAGTCACAACAACTCTCATGACAGTGGCAGAAAAATACAAGAAAATATATAGTAGTACTCTGCGGCCATATTTGGGCTCGCAATATATAATTTGTCCCTAGTCATTAAATAAAAAATCTAATAAAAGAAATGAAGTGACCAACCCATAAACTATTAAAAAGAGAGAACATAATTTATGAAACCTGGAAAGAAGAAAATGCACAAAAGTTTGTCGGTCAACCCTATTAATCCTGTTCCCAAAATTCTTAGAGTTTAGAAGAAGAGACTAGAACAAGTTCGGAGAACCAACCTATTCAACCACCTGTCCAGAAGTACACGACAGATAAGTAACTCAAAATGATAATAATGAAAATAAAATAAAATAAAATAAAATAAACATGAGAGTTTGAGCACGATCTCATCATATACCTGGGGTAGTACAACATTACGAGAGATGACCTTCCATGAATAGGTTAGAGAAATGGTTGATATAGAGTAACCATAATGCACACAGTGCATGCAAAGGGAAGGAAGAGATTATCTATGAAAAATTACCTTTCTCACATTTGGAAGGATGACGGGGCAGCCGATGTACCTGAGAAACCCCATGTCGTCTCAAGCTCGACTCATTTGAAAACCCTAGGGAGGAGTACTACATGATTTTATTTAAAAGAAAATTTATACCAAGGTTGTGGAGATCAAGTGGCTAGTAAACATAGGGGAACTGCAATAGTTTACCTGGTGCACAAGACAAAAACCTTGAGCAAGCTCTTTTCCACACCAAGCAAAGTGAAAATAGAGGAAATCTAGGCTGGGAAAAGGAGGTAGTTACCTAAATCATTTTGTAAAGTGAGGGACCGTTAGATCAATACCCAGTTAGATCAACGGTGGAGCAATTCATAGGTAAACCAATCTAGGGTTTGGGAAGAATATGAGGTATTGTGGTAGATGGGCAAAGAAACAAAACCAACTAGCTACCATACATAACGTGTATCCACTTATAATATTTAATGTTGAGGGTGTGTCCAATATAGTTAAGCTATGTTATAATTAATTCCAAAAATGTACATATTAACACGATGTAATCAGGATAAATCTTAGGTGCATGTCATTACGCATAGAAGTTTTAAATTTGTACAACTTTTGATTAATATAAATCTATTGGTAAAATTATTCATGTACAAGAATTAAGGCTGATGTGCTAATATTATTTATATGTGTTAGGTGAGCCTTATTTCATTGTAATTGAGTTGGTAAAATATTGTTTTTTTGTTATGTGGGGAAACATGTTACAAGTGGTATTAGAACCACGTTTCAACACTATGGCATGTTTTGGGCGATTATGGAATAACCAATTGTGTAAATGTTGCAAAGAGAGTGAACATGATGAGGATAAGAGATGGAATTACATCACCAAGATGACCAACTTTGGGAACTGGTGTTGTATCTATTGCAGAAGCAAACCCAAAAATGTGGGTGTAGTTGGGAGAAGAACCCTGTAATGCCAATACAATGTTATTAGCAATTGTTCAACAATTATGAGCTGAAATGGCTAATTTAAGGGATGCCAATGAGAGATTGAGACAAGAACTAGAAAGAATCATGAAGAGTCTCTCTAACAGACAAAACCATAGGAATCAGAATCCAAACCCTAATAGTAGGAACATGGATGAAACACATCGATAGAGGGAAAACCATTCAGAGTTACTCGGGGGGGTGGGGGGGAATGATAATGAAGAAGAATATGATAATGGTATATGTGGGAAGGAGTCCAAAAGACAAAATATTGAATTGCAAGGAGAGTTTAAAAAAATCAAGCCCCCAACGTTCGATGGAGAAGTGGAGGAAGTTGCTGAGGCCTTGTTAATCAACACGAATAAATACTTACAAATTTATGAGTATGACAATAATTATAGGCTAGAATAACGATTTACTAGTTACAAGGCAAGGTCACCTTATGGCGGGAAGAAATTAAGTCTGTTTTGAGAATTGAGGAGGAATAGGTAACATGGGATAACTTCCAAAAATATTTAAGGATAAATATTTAATAGAACGATTCTATGATGAAAAGTGAATGTGTTTCATGATCTGAGGTTGGGACAGTTGTTTATGGACAAATTTGTAACCAAGTTTACTTCCTTACTAAGATATGTTCCTTACATTTGTGAAGAGAAAGCTAAAGTGCAACACTTCATTAGTAGTTTACCAGTATTCATGAAAGAGAGTTTGGAGTTTGATAACTCAAAGATAATGGATAAGGAAATTCAGAAGGCCCGCATTTGATACAAACAATTGAAGCAAAATGGAGAAATATTAATAAGAAAAGACAAAGAAATTTCCATATTACCAAGGGTGTGAAAGTTGTTAGAATTAAAAATGGACATAAAGGACAACAAAATAGATATTCTGGGAGGATTCAACAAAAGACCAGATTACAGAGTGAGGCTAAGCAAGCAGAAGGATCAAGCAGACCATAACCCAGTCAATCTTAGAAACCTCCTTTATAGTGCTAGGGTTGTGGGAAACCCCATTATTAAAAAAATTTCCCCCAACATGCCAAAATCGAGTAGGATGCTAATTTCCAAGAGGCTTCTACAGTGGGAGAGGAAGCGAGAAATATACTGAGGATTAATACTACCTTAGAAGACCACCAGACGGAATATAAACCTACGATGATAGAACTAGAAGGTAAGATAACTAACTATGTTGTTTCCATTTTAATAGATCGAGGGGCTAGTTTAAGATATGTCAGCCAAAAAATAAAGTAGTTGTGTCGGCTACAAACTAGTAAAGTTAAAGACCCCTGGTTAGTACAATTAGCTACTGGGGCTAAAAGAAAAGTAACTGCTAAGGTGGAAAATTGTCCTATTGAAGTAAAGAGACAACATATTAAAGTAAACTTAAATATGTTTCCCTTAGGATCTTATGATGTCTTTATTTGAATGGACTATTTAGAGGGACATAGGTCCTTGGCTAACAACAAGAAAAATACTATCAACTTCCTCACTGAAGAAGGCATATGATGTGAATTTCAAGGAAATAGGAGGCCAATCAAGTTACGATCCATTACAACTACTCAAATAGGACAATGCATTAGAAAAGGATTCCACGTTTATGTGGTGTAGGTTGGATACTTCAATGCCAAAGATAAAATAGTCATAATATAACCACACTGGACTGTTCGAAACACGTTGACTAAAAAGTCTCATGCGATTTTTTCTAAAAAAATTCCAATATACATAGTATGGATCACAAAAGCCTCAATTAAAAGAATAGAAAACATATTGATTATCCAAGATTTTTTTGATATATTTCTGGAGAAAATTCGAGGGCTTCCTCATAAGTGGTGCATCAAATTCACTATAGAATTAGTCCTAGATGTAGTCCTAGTGTCAAAATTCCCCTACTGTGTGAGTGTTCCTAAGCTAACATAACTTAAGATGAAATTGTAGGAGTTACTTGACAAAGGATATATTTGCCCAAGCCTGTTAAATTGGGGAGCCACTGTACTATTTGTTAGGAAGAAGGATGGCACACTACAATTATGTATTAACTACAGGCAAATGAATAAACTAACTATCAAGAATACATATCTGTTGCCAAGAATTAAAGACCTGTTTGATCAAGTTAAGGGTGCCACCATTATTTTAAAATAGACTTACGACCAGGATATCACCAAATGCGGATAAGAGAGGAGGATATTTATAAGACAACATTTAGAACTCGATATGGTCATTATGAGTTTGTTGTCTTGACATTTGGGCTTACTAATGCTCCAACAATACTTATGATTTTAATGAATGATATTTTTCATCCCTACTTAGATAAATTTGTTCCCATCTTTATTGATGAAATTCTTATTTAATCAAGGAACTTAGAGAAGCATAAGGAACATATGCGATTGTTATTGTAAACTCTATGGGACCATCAACTATATGAAAAATTTAGCAAATGTGATTTCTACAAGGATCAAATCCAATACCTGGGACATATATTTTCTTCATAAGGAATAAAGCTAGATCTTGACAAGATTAGGATCATTATGGAATGGCATATCCCTAAAACTTTTGCAGACATTCGATCCTTCATGGGCTTGGCTAGCTATTACCGTCATTTCATAGGGGTGTTTTCTAAAATTTCTTATCCTATAACCCCCTATAAAAAATGGAAGGGAATTCAAGTGGACCACAGAGTGCTAGTGCAGTTTTGAACAATTGAAGCATTTATTGACCATGGCCTCGATACTAAAAGTTGCAGACCCAGAAAAGGAGGTGTAGTCTACAAAAATGTGTGCGAAGAAGGTGTAGGAGGGGTTCTAATGCAGGAGGAAAAAGTAGTAGCCTATGATTTGCATAAGTTGAAGGAACATGAACAAAGATAATTGGCTTATGATTTAGAGTTAACTACGGTAATACAAAGATACGACAAAAATACATTTTGGGTGAAAAGTTTATTTTAATGACTTATTATAGCAGTCTAACAATTCTATTTAAGCATCCTAATTTTAATGCATGTCAAGCTAGGTGGACCGCCTTTTTGAGTAAATTTAAGTTTGAAATTAAGCATCTTAAAGGGAAAGAGAATCGGGTAGCAGATGCATTAAGCAAGAGGTTGCATTGTGTGTATGAAATCTCCTACAATTAGATTGGAAAAAATTTCTCTGATTAGATAAAAGAAGTTTCCTTAAGAGATCTTGAATATGAATTTCTATGGTAGCAAACTCAACAAGCAAATAAATCTAGAAACCAAAACTTAGTATGGTATAAATAAAGAAATCTTATTAACTTTTAAAGGGAGAGTGTATGTTCTTAAACCAAATTATTGTCAAACATTTAATTTTGGATGAGTTTCATAGAAGTACTTATGCTTCTCATCAAAGATATTAGAAATTAATTTTCCATAAAGAAAAAATAATTCTGGCCTAGAATGAGAAGATATATTGTAGAATATTTGGCTAAATGTCTAGAGGTTTAGCAAGTCAAGGCCAAGCACCAACACCCAATGATATTACTCCATCCATTACTTGTTCTGGAATGGAAATGGGATTTCATCACATTAGATTTCATTACAGGATTACCTAGATTGAAAAGGAAAAATAACTCAATAATGGTAATGGTGGATAAGCTGAGAAAAACTGCCCATTTCATTTATTTGTTATGTAAACTTGAAGGTGATGGAAAAATTACAAGTAATTTTTTTTTTAATGTGTTTTGGGTAATGGATCGCTTTACAAAACACATAGAATAATGATTTTTAAACTTATTTAATAGCAATAACAGAGACAATATACCATATCAGAAACACATAACAACAAAAATGATAAAGGATTTCACCCCTCTCCTGGGCTACATCTCCTTGTCTAGATTTGAATGTTGGGCCTCTTTCATTATGTGCTCAAATTTATGTTTACATGGATTTACAGTGCCTAGAATATAAATATTATGTCTCCAATGACTTTAGAATTATCAAAACCCCCCAGCTGGGCTCTTGTTCTGCTCAATTTGGCAAAAAAGGGAAGAATTTATGCTCTCCCGAAATTTTCCCTGCCTACTGATCTACAAACTACACTAGACTGCTAACCATCATATGAATTCCACCTTTCTAGGGCACATAGAGTGACAATTTTTCCTGGTGCCCGCGAGGTTCGCGCCAAACTAGGTGCAAAATGTCACTTCGTTTAATTATCCAATAAGGCTTAACAGAAAATTATGGCCACATGGGGCCATGCGCTGTGGGCTGAGGCTAACCACCTGCCCCCATTGCATAACCCCCTAGCTCTTCGATGGTTGATTCTATTGAGAACATGAAATCGGAGTTGTTCCCAAAATTTTCGCGCTTATATACCAAACTTTATTGAGACTTGGCATCTTGTTCTAGGGTGGTAAGGTGACTGTGGGCTGGTCCCATGTTTCCGCCCCTGCAACTGTTAAAATCCCATGCTATTGGCATATGGTTTGGTGGTGTTGGCTCATTGGGACTTGACCTAGGTTTTAAGTTAATTAGCCAAACAAATCCTTGTACTACTGGCCCTTTCGGCAACAGTCTGCAGAGCGCGGATTGAGGTCTCACCCGAAGTAGTATGGGGGGGTGCTGGAACCAGGTTTCCGCACCCTTGAGATGTTTGAGGGCTTGATTTGGTCCAACTGTTAGTCCCTTTGCGCAGGTTACTTCGCGCCCTTCCCTGCTAGGGGTTGTCGGGTTTCCGCACCACTGGAGTAGCACTCTGCACTATTCCCCTAAGTTTCACCTGAGATCTTACTTATCTTCCTATACTAGTTAGTTATCTTCACGTAAATGGATGCCTTACGTTATATTTATTTACACAACACATTCATATGAGTTTGCACAACAAATAAACAATACACTTGCAATTAATACCCAATAATACATTAAATAGGATACGATACAAATAAATATGATAAAACTTATATTTATTAATTCTTCCAATAGTTACAAACTTGACCTACCCTGTGCAATCAGCTACAGGGGTCCACACACTCAGTTGCAGAGCCTTCTCCTACTCTACGACCCAAAGACACACTTTACCCTTCAACTCAATCCCTTAGACTCATCATGCTTCTATTCTTTTTTCTTCCTTATATCCTATCTGCTACACTTAGAGCCTCTCTCTATTTATACAATCCCATGGTCCGTGAACCATGGGTAGGTCTATCAAGCCGACATTACATTACAAAAACAAGGGCAGACAACCCTATGACTCTATTATGACTTTGTGCTTCGTGACCACAATTCGTGGATCTTTTACAAAGGACTTGGTCAAAACTTGGGCTTTAAGCCCTAAAACATGCCTTGGGGGGATTCCATGCCCAACAGGCCCCTGAACAAACATCGTGACTCACCCTCAAGTCACTTTGTGATTTCTTCAGTGCGGAGATCTTCGCATGGAGTCCCTCCAACTCTGCTTGAACCGCTGCAAGGTCGTTAGTGCACTGAGTGACTGCCTACTAGATTTCCTCTACTCGTTGTTCCAAGACCGCGATGTTAGAATTGCTTCCTTGGATCTATTCATGCATCCCTTGCGTTTGTTTATAGTCCTGCGCCTTCGTCTGACTACTAGGAGCGTGAAGACTATGCTTTTGCTAGCTAGTAAGATAGTTGGGCCACCTGTGTAGGGCTTCAATCGGCTGCCATCATATAAAATTTTAGGGGCGAATGTTCGCCCTTTGGTAAAATTAAGGGGTTTTAAATTTTTAGTGGGCGAATATTTTGTATCATAGCACATTTTTACAAATCACCTCAAATAGCCCACCTTATTTTAAGGGAGAGGGTAAAAAAGGTAAATTTAGCCCTTGAAACTAGGAGTTACAACCTTCCATTCGCCCATTTTCAAGAATAGGTTTTATTTAAGTTAATCCTATGGGCCAAATACCATATTTATAAAAGAGGTATGGTAAATTAATAAAATATAAATAAATGAGAGGTATGGTAAATAAATAAAACATTTTTTATATTTACTCCATAAGTCACCTTATACACATGCAAGGGTGTAAACAAATAAAAATATAAGTAAAGTGGAGGTATGGTAAATAACTAAAACGTCTTTTTATACTTACTCAAAAGGTATGGTAAATAAATAAAAATACAAATAAACTAGAGATACTTACTCAAAAGGTATGGTAAATAAATAAAAATACAAATAAACTAGAGGTATGGTAAATAAATAAAACCTCTTTTTATATTTAGTCCATAACCCTCATTCTATTTATGAAGGCTCAAGAAAGAGGTTTTATTTAAGTGAATCCTATGGGCCAAATACCATATTTGTAAAAGAGGTATGGTAAATTAATAAAAATATAAATAAATGAGAGGTATGGTAAACAAATAAAACATTTTTTTTATATTTACTTCATAAGCCACCTTATATTTAAGGACACTAAAAAAATGCGTTATATTTAGGTGAAACCTATGGGCAAAATATGATGGGACAAATACCATGGACTAGATTGTTATTAATACCATGCAAAAAGACATTATTAACGCTAATATTAGTATTAATAAAAATAAAAATGGCACATGGTATTGACCCATGGTATTCACCAAAATGGCACATGGTATTGACCCATGGTATTCACTTGGAATGTAGCCTATTTAACTGGGGGAATTAAACCAGCATAGATCCATCTTTACTCTGGATCTACTAACCCCTGAGAGGTATCAAATATTGTGATATGCAAACTAGCATAGAGTGAAAAAATATTTGATCCCTCTTGGGGCTTGGTGGATCAAGAGTAAAAATGGATGTTGTAATTTAATGTATGTTAAACATTTTAGCTTGGTTAAAATAAAAAATAAAATAAAATTCAACTATTAGTTTTATTAATTTTTATAAATTACTAATAGTAATTTTTAAGCTCCAGGTTTATGATAACCCATGGTATTGACCCATGGTAATACCATGGTATTCATGTGAGCATAGACTATTTAAAAGGGAAATTCTATCATCTTAGATCCATCTTAATTCTGGGTCTACCAAGTGCCCAGAGGGATAAATAGATTTCATCCCCATAAGAGTGGTAGATGTGGAGTTAAGATGGATATAGGTTGGTTTTTATGATAATGAAGATATTAAATAGACTTAGGAAATTATATTGTAAAAACATCTTAAGGTGAATGGTTAAAGCATAGACATTGGACAAATATATTTGTAACTTTTGTTTTAAACTGAAACAAATCCAGGGCTAAAAGGAATGGATTGATTGCACTAGTCATCCTTCTATAACTTTCCAACATATGCTGGAGTAAACAGATTGTAATTTGGGTAATTTTTCTAACTACAAATAGGAACATACTTGTGTATTGGCGGGGTGGTTACGAGGTCCCTAGAAGTGATGAATTTGAATTTTTCTTGGTTTTATATATAGTATTAGGTTTTTTCTCATGCTTTCTGTGAATGACACGGTGAATTTTATCCTACACCCACTAGGTTATCGATATGTAATTTCAGTGATTTTGATTTCAAAAGATATTTTAAAGAAATGCAATGATTTCATTTGTGTATTCAATAAACACAATATTCTAATGGAATTCTGCATTTGTGGTTTACCTATATAGATTCCATGGAGAAGTGTTAGTGGTGTGACATCAATTGTCCTCAAGCAGAGGCTTTAGTTTTACTCTTTTTGGAAGCAAATACTTTCTTCCAACATTTTTGTGTTCTATGAAAAATTTGAAAGTCCTAATAGTATTCAATTATGGGTTCAAGAGAGACATAGTATTCAATTATGGGTTAAAGAGATCCACATTGAATGATCTATCAGCCTTATCTTCACTTAGTTTAAGACTATTCACTTAGAGAGCTTGCATGTGCCCCCACTTCAAGAGCATAGTAAAGTCATGTAGAACTTAGAGAAGCTATCTATAAGCTTTTAGTGAAGAATGGAAAAATGTCTGGGTTCAATAACAACCAGTCGAGCATTAAGCTTCCAATAATGCTAGATTTTAACCTGGAGCACTTTTGTGATTTGGAGGAGATGCCCCCTCGTATTTGTGACAGATCTTCAGTTGTCAATTGGACTATTACTAACTGTCATTTCCTTCGAAAGTTACCTGATGACTTGGGGAACCTCAACTCTTTAAGAATGTTAAGGAAGGAAAGAAAGTACATTATGCTAAGTTCTCTTATGCTTTTCAAGTTTTTCTTGGATATCTACAACATTTCAGGTAGGAAAGTACATTCTATTAATGAAAATTTGTCTTGATAGAAAGGCCCAATTTAAAATTCTAATGCTTTCAAAAAACATTGTATAACTGTAATGTTTCTAAAAGGAAAGCATATTTTTTCAATTTAAGTATCATGATCCCATATTCCAACTTATTTTTCAGTAACCCATTAGGCTTTGTAGCTTTGAATAAATCCATGTCTTTTGATAAGATCCTCTTCCAAATTAGAACACAGTTTCCTTTTGGCAATAACCACATACAGTGTCTTGATTTTGTTATTGAGAAAATAGAGGTTGTGAAACAAGCTTGTGCCATACAAGGACTTGATTCTTTGATTATGTATCAATTATGGCTCTTGATGTAACAATGTCTTGATTTTTTTGCTTGAAAATAGAGGTTACACTTTACTATTTCACAGAATTTCTTACAATCTTTCCATAAGTATTGATTTGTAATCTCAGTCACTGAGGGATGACAGTAATGACAAAGGTAATATTCCATTGTTTGAAGTTACCCTCTTACTAAATATTTAAATATATCACCACAATTTAACTATTAGTTAAAGTAATTGTATTTGATTTGTAAACAATTCATTGCTTGATTTATAGATTTTGATTTTTTCCCTTTTTTATTTTTTTCTTAGATTTGGTATGAGATATCTTCCAATATTTGGGTTCCCTAGTTTCCCCACCATAGCTATGAGGTTTAGATGCTATCATTAAATATTCTCAGAACGTTACAACTTTTCTAGTAAGTGTACTTTGAAACATTGTTGTTGCTTTTCCATGGTGTTAATGCAAATAAGCACTAAAACTAGTGCCATTATTTAGATTAAGTGCCGAAATCTAGGTGGTCTTGTAATGATGGAGTGATTTCTTTCTAGCTATTAAGGCCATATGCATTTTTATCTCTTATGTTGTCCTGAGATATTCAAATTCAGAATAAGAATTGAGGTCTCGTTTCCACTGTAGATTGCAGTCAGTTTCTTGAACATAATATATAGTAGATTATATTTTACCAATCAACTGGGGACTTGATCCCTCGCAGGAAAGGAAATTCAAAGTGACTTTGATTTCACATTGATTTTTCAAACATCCACACAGGAAAGGAGATTCAAAGTGACACTGATTTCACACTGATTTATCAAAATGGAGGCAAGAGAAAAGGAAACTTTGTATTCAACAATGCTCTTAATTTCATATGTAGATGCACAGACATATTAGTAGAAAATATTGAAGGGTTTCCTAAGTAATATTTTCCATTCCACTACATTCTTTACAGCTTGTAAATAAATAACTCGGAAAAATTCATTACACTACTTGTTATTCATTATTAATCAGTGGTTAAGATTTTGATATTGAACTGGCTAAGATTTTTCTTCCTTCTGTGAAATTGTGTGTTCTATAATGCTTCTTTTCCATTCACTATGTATAGCATATAAAGTGTGTCTAATGGAGTAGGAAGATTGGAAAGTCTTGTGATCCTTGAACTATGTTACAAGGCAGAAACCCAATGGGGCAGGGTAGGTGCATCCCCACAAAGGGGTCACAAATACCAAAGTTGGTATTAGCTAGTGCCTTGAGCTAGAAAATTTCCTTTACCCTTGTATTAACAGTGAATCCGGAGAGGATTCTAATATTATCTTTATAAGATTTATATTAGTTAATATTGATGAATAAAATTCATGAGACATGAGCTAGGATGTCCTTGCAAGGTGGTTGTTGATTATTGGAAGCTATGATGGCCATTATGTCAGGCTAGGTGGTTGCACTCCCTTGATCATGAGCACGATTGTGATCAAGATGGAAGAATTCATAGTCTGGATTGATTGTTTAGCAGTGATAATTAGTGGGCTTATTCACAAAAGCTTCTATTTCACTAATCCTTTTTATAGAGTTGTTAGATTCAATTTCCAAAGGTTTTAATTACACTATAGAGTTGAGTTCTGAGAGAATTGTGATTCACAATGTTAAGTATAGCAGCTATGACACTTGAATGAAGACAAGCATAGTAGATGTATCAGACTCTGTTATAAGCTTACCTGCATATTATAAGGGACGTGTTTGGCTTTTTTATAATTTTATAAACAAGTTCCATTTCGTGGAAATGTGAAAAAAACAGTGATATTGCCACCATGTGGCTCTTGTCATATATGGTTTTATACTTTTTCAAAAAATTCTCTAAGAGTTCACAATGCTAAGATTCACTAGGACCTTACAAAGTTTTATTATTTAGTGAAAGACTCACCAAGATATTACAAGATTTTATAATTGAGTAAAATATTCGCCATGCTTGGTGAGAGATTCGCCAAAAAATTATATATACATATTATATTATTGATAAAATCGCCTTCCATTTTTCCTATATACCATGGAAGGCGATTTTATCATACATATAAATTTAGGGGGGGTTCTTAAAATTTTCCCTGGCTGCCATTCACTTTGCTTGGGAAAGGCTCTCCATTTAGCTTTACTAGCTGTACCACACCTCTATCTGTGACCTCCTTAACAACGTATGGTCCCAACCAAGGAATTCTAAACTTTCCTGGGAATTTATCAAACTTATTGTCATACAACAACACTAAATCATTTACCTTGAAGGTGCACCACTTAATATGGAGATTGTGCCAGGCCTTCTCGCACTGCTTTTGTACCTGATGATGGAAGCTAGCCAGGAACCGTTCCTCTTCAAGTTCTTCCAACTAAGTGAGCCGCTCTTCCAAATCTTCGCGGTCTGTCATACTTGTGAGCATTGCTATGCGCAAAATGGGCACAATATGCTCCATTGGCATGACAGCTTCCATGTTATAAACCAACCGAAAATGTGTTTGTCCTGTCAGTTTCTTGCATGTTGTCCTATAAGCCCATAGTACTGCAGGTACACGTAGGTCCCAATCACTCTGTTGCGTGTTGCATACTTTGGTCAGCACAGTCTCCAGTATTTTGTTGAATGCTTCTACTGTCCCATTGGCTTGTGGGTGTTACAGTGTGCTTTTCTGACGATACACTTGAAACTCTTTTGTTAGTGCGCAGATGGTTTCATTCAGGAAATGTGTACCACGATCGCTTATCAAGATTTTCAGACATCAAATCGAGTCAGAACGTGTTCAAACAAAAACTTAGCAGCCATGATGGCCATGCAATCTTTGACCGGCTGTGCTTCTGTCTAATGAGTCAGGTACTCTGTCGTGGTGATAATGTATCTCACGCCTGTCTTTCCCTGAGGTTTGATAGGTCTTACAAAGCCAATTGCCCAATTTTTGAAGGGTTGTAGCGCCATTTGTGGATTCAAAAGCATCTCATCCCTATGTGATGGTTTACTTGTTCTTTGACATATATCACAGGCCTTACAGTGTGCTTTTGAATCCTGGTGATGGGTTGGCCACCACAACCCTGCACAGAGAATCTTTTGCGCGGTCGCTCGCCCTGCATAGTGTCCTCATGCAGCACCCCCATGCGCTCCTCCGAGGATCTGACTTCATTTGAATTCAAGTACATACCTTCACAATATCTCGTAATTTCCCATCTTATATAGGTGCCCTACGATGACAGAAAAATCAGCCACGCGCACCACTAGTTCCTTCGTTTGCTTGACGGAGTATTCTTTCGGTGCTGTCCCCGTTGTCAGAAAGTGGATTATATCTTCAAAGTGGTCATCCGCTATGTGCACAACAAAGAACTGTGCATCAGGTAATCCTTCTTCCAAATTAGTAGGTTCCTCACCCGTCTTAATTCACGACAAGTGATTCGATCCTACGTTCAGGCATCCAGGCTTCACAAAGACCTCAAAATCATATTCTTGGAACAATAAGAGCCACCTGGATATGGCCCCCCCAACACAAGCCTATTGGCCAAGTATTTTAGCACAGAATGGTTTGTATACATCTTGAAGTGTCCCTCTAGCAAATAGTGCCAGTATTTTTGGAGCGCGTACACCATAGCCAACCCCTTGATTTCAGTTGTGGAATAGTTATTTTCTACTTTAAACAACCTGTGACTTGCGAATGCAATAGGGTGATCCAATTCCTCTCCACCCTCCCGTGTTAATACCGCTCCCAGTGCTATACATGATGCACCAACATGGACATGAAACTCCACATCCCATTTTGGGAAGACTAGGATTAGCGCAGAGGCCAATTTCTCTTTTAGTACATCTAGGCTCTTCATGCAATCATCATTCCAGCAGAACGTGACATCCTTTTTCAACAATTTCTCCATTGGCGCGGTGATCTGGGCATAGCTTTTGATGAACTTCCTGTAGTACCCCGTATGTCCCAGGGTAGCGCGCAGCTGTTTGACACTTCACGGTGCTTCCAAATTCAGAATTACTGCAACCTTCGTAGGGTCTACCATCAGTCCCTGTTTGCAGATGCCATGCCCCAATATGTTTCCAAAGGGAATGAGAAACGTACACTTCTTGAGGTTCAGCATGATTTTGTTTCGTCGGCAAGTATCCAGCATCAAGCATAAGCTTGCTACATGGTGCTTAACCAATCCAAATATAGTCTAGTCATCCAGATAGACCTCCAGGAATTTGTGGATATATCCTTTGAATGTTGCAACAACTATCCGCGAAAAGATGGTTGACGCGTTCTTCAAGCCAAACGACATAACGATGTATTGAAAGCAGCCCCACTCAGTCACGAAGGTGGTCTTGATCCTGTCTTCCAGCGCGATTTTGATCGGTGGTACCCTGAGAACCCATCAGTAAAAGAATATGCTTCTTGTCCACCGACATTTTCCAATACTTCATCTGTGAACGAAGTTGGGAATGGGTCGTACACACATGCATCATTTAATTTCCTGAGGTCCATGCATATTCTTATCCCACCCTTCTACTTCTTTTCTTGTACTACCATGGGTCTTACCCAGTCAGATTCTTCCATTGGCTCGATGATTCCAACTGTGAGCATTTTGTCTAGATCTATGCAGACCTTTTCCTTTTACTTCGGATTCAAGCAGTAAGGCCTCTGATTAATTGGCTTCGCTTCGGGATTTAAGGTGATCTTCATGATCCCTAAATCTCCAAATATTCCTTTTAAGTCTGTGATCTTGGTCAGGAATAAGTCCTGGTACTTGCTGAGTAACTCAGTGACCTTATCCACCATTGCGTCATCCCAATAGTCGCTGGGCGTTGCATACTTAGGTTTGGATTTCATACCAATGTTCACTTGCTTTGTCTTTACCGGTGTGGTTATGTTAGGGTCTTCAACCAATGGCCCTTGAACCTCGTGATATCCTTCAGTTTCTGGAATTTTAACTTTCTGCAGATCTTCATTGTCTTCTTCATTATTCACGTTGTAACACTCAAGCACGTAGCTTAGCTGGGTCGCTCATTCAGGCTGAATCACTTTTATCAACTCTTGGGGTATTTTAAAGATAGCTGCTTTTACTGCTTGTAGCGCATCATCAATAGTATCCCACCAACGATCCTCAAACGTGAAGGTTAATAGGAATCATTCGCGCAAGATATCCCATTCATTCGTTCCATGGCAGAGCATTGTCTCTATAAACCAATTCACGGGGATAATATCCAGGGTATGCTAGAACAGGTGCACCCACTCAGGTTGTGGCTCTTCCCCATAGACCTTTGTACATTTTGTGAGGTGCACACGCGGATCATCCCATCCGTCATACTTGTTTTCTAATCGCATCTGAGGCATCCCAAACTGGATGTGCATCCTCCTCCTGCATTCACGCCAGTCCTCAAACATTCTTTGGTGCATACCCCACCACCTTGCGAGCATAGCACGTAGTATCCATTTCAAAGCTTTGAAACGTTGCTATTTTGGCACCTCACTTTCAAATCTATTCAGGAAGTCATCCACCTCACTTAACCCATCATACATAGGTAGATCCCTTACCTCTGTCGATACGTAGTGTAGCGATCTTGTCATCATGTTACAGTTTATTGTGGTTACCTCGTGTAACCAGTTCTACCATCGTTCTATTTCCTTGCCTGAATCCGATGTGCAGGAGCTTTCATGCTCCCATGAGATTCATCCATCCGTGGTAAGATTCACCCAGTCTTGCTCTCATGTGGTCTCTTGTAGATGCAGTCCAAGTTGTTGTCACTGTTGTAGTCGTGCATCGGCTTCATGTAGCATGATCCTTCTGCAGGTTCCAAAGATACAACTATGCGCATAGACTTTTTCTCAAAAATCATCTTGCACTTCTTCATATTTATCACCCCATTCATGTCAGTGGCCCAATCTATTCCTAATAGCGCGGGATAGGGATTGCTGTCATCAAAAATCTCTATCACCTCAAAATCTGCTAGCGCGCTTTCTCCTTTGGTATCCACTGTGATTCCCTACAATCTCCCCATAGGTGGGATCTTTTTCTGGTTCACCATTCGTAGTTGGATAGGAGACCATTGCAGTGTAGGCCTTCCCATGCACTCCTAGGTCTGCTTCGGCAGGATGTTTGCATCCGACCCTAGATCTGGAATCACTTGGTCCATCTTATATTCTCCAATCTGCGCAGACAATCTCATTTCCCTTCTTGTTTGATTCGTGTGCTTTCTGAGCTTTCGGACTACGTGCAGTTCTCCTGGCGAGGTCCCAATGCATCTATTTATGAGTTCCTGCAACCCCTTTACAGCCTTGCTATCATGCAACAACTTCATGCATGTTTCCAGGAACGTTGTGAGCATTGATGGGCCCATTTCCGACTCTGGTCTGTCTTTACTTCTTGGAGTGGAGGCATCAATGAAGCTCTTCTTGGCTTCCATGCAGGTTTCTTTAGTGCTCTCCAAATAAAACTTTGGTTCCTTCATTGGAGCCTTGTGAACCCATGTACATTCTTTAGGTTTCTTTCCTTTGTCATCCCCTATTGTAATTCCACTTTGGAGCACAATATTTACATTAGGGTCTTCCTTGTGCAGCTCAGACCTCATCATTTGCAGGTTCTGAGTCGGGGGAGGTTGGAGTGCTCCTTTATCATGCAACCTTGCTATCAGTGTGGGAAAATCCTCCATCTCATGATCAAACAATGTACAATACAAGCATGATGGCTGCATTGGATTTGTATAATTGCGGGCATAATGTCTTGGCTCTCCCCAATTGTAACATATCAGTTGTCCACGACCTCTTCCTGGTCCTCCTCCACCTCAGCCTTGTCTGCGCCATCCCTGCATTCTGGTCAAGGGAGAGCACTTCAATCTGAACTCTATAGGTAGGAGTCTGATCCATCATCAATTCATAACTTCTACAGGTGAGATCATCATGGCCTACTGATCTATAGAAATTACAGAACAACTGCTGTGAATTCTGTGTGTAATTTTATAATAAATGACAATTATCTACAGCATGCTTTCCTCCTATCTTAAAAGTCACACACCATAATGCAGGCGCCGCGCTTAGTTCTTCTTGTGCCTCTGGTCTTAATGGCATTGGTCCTCCTCTCATGAGGTAGTTCACAAACACCAGGTAGTGGTCCTTGTCATGTCCCTGACCCTTGCACTTTATGCACCATACCTCGTTGCGCACTTTTGGGTGATTTGTCCTGTCTTGTTTCAAACTCTATATCTCAAGGCACAAATTTTTTAACTGCGTGTGGATTTGCTGAACTCCTAGGTTGGGATATTGTATTGGGGTCTCATGCAGTATCATCGCGATCTCCAAGACCTCTACCTGAGTTGTTAGCCTCTGTTGTGACAAGGCATTCCTTAAATGCGACATTAATGATGCTACAAACCATTCACGATGTTATCCATCCGTTAGCGTCATGTTAGCTTCACGAATTGTGCACTTCAGTCTCTGATCCAACTCCCAAGGGGTTTCGCTTGGTAGCATTGTGATTTCGTTGAATCCAATGATTGACTGCGCCTCTGAATTCACCCTGCTAAATTCTTTGTTTAGCGTAGTTTGAATATCTACGATCCTCGCATTCGGATTGTCATTGGAATGCTTAATATACCAAGTCAGCGTGCGATCCTGCAGAGAATTGACCAATGTCGCTTTCTTTATATTGTCATCCGTGATTCCTTTTGCTTCCCGTACAACTTTTATCACGAACAAAAACTAGTTTGGATCTTCATTCCCTACTCCCTTGAACATTGGCAACTTTATCACGCTTTCCATATTGATTCGCGGTGGTGGCAGAGGTGGTATGGGCAAAGATGGGGGTGAAAACAGTGAGACTGGAAGTGGTGTGGGTGGGGCTGGTATGCGTGGAATCCTCTACCTTATCAAATTTATCCCACTTCTTGGTGAGACCTTCGCAATCTCTTCCTCACCCCCTCGTGGAGGTGAAATCAAGGGGCTAGTTTTTAGTTCTGTACTACCTTCGTTTCTATAGATTCTCCCACTTTGCGTAGCCCCAAACATTAATTTATTCACATAACCCATTTTTTACACAGTAGCATTTTAATCCAAGTGTTCAAAGATTTAACATACTTACCTCGCGGCCCTTTGAGAAAGCATCGTTCTGCCTTGCTATAGCTGACTTAAGTATCTACTGCGAACTCAGTGATGAATCCTCTTATAATTGGATTGAGCCAGTGATCAACAACGTGTGCGATCTTATCCTTCGATGCTTCCACTCTACGCACCAATTTTGGAGTCTACACACTAGGTCTGTTAAGTTTAGACCTTCCTTGGCTATCTTTTAGCTTCGCGATCCACTTGTATAGCTCAGTAGGGAAAGATTCGAAGAAAATTTTGTGGATCTCTGTGTATAAGTAGTAGTCTAACCACTCTTCCTTTGATAGTCACAGAATCCTGTTTTCCTACGCCGTGAACTCGTGAACCTTTATATCCAACCAATCTTCAATTCCTTTCTTTGTTGGATTCTAATGATATGACATCAGAAATCTCTATGCAAATCCTGGTCCTGGCAACAGAACCATTTGTTGGCTTGTTGGGGACTAACCCAAGTTTGGAGTTAATTAGCCAAACAAATCCCTATACTACTGGCCCTTTGGGTAACAGTCCGTGGAGTGCAGACTGAAGTCTCACCCGAATTAGTATGGGGGGTGTTGGAACCAGGTTTCCGCACCCTTGAGATGTATGAGGGTTTAATTCGGTCCAACTGTTAGTCCCTTCACAGAGGTTACTTCACACCCTTCCTTGCCAGGGGCTATGGGGCTTCTGCGCCAGCTCTTTGCACTATTCCCCTAAGTCGCACCTGAGATCTTACTTATATTCCTATACTAGTTAGTTATCTTCATGCAAATGGATGCCTTATGTTATATTTATTTACACAACACATTCATATGTGTTTGCATAGCAAATAAAAAGTACACTTGCAATTTATACCCAATAATACATTATACAGGAAACGATACACAAAAATATGATAAAACTTCTCTTTATTAATTCTCCCAACGGTTACAAACTCGACCTGCCCTGCACACTCAGCTGCATGGATCTGCGCACTCAACTCCAAACTACTAGGCCTTTGTGCACTCAGCTACAGAGCCTTCTCCTACTCTACGACCTAAAGACACACTTTACACTTCAACTCAATCCCTTAGACTCATCATGCTTCTATTCTTTTTTCTTCCTTATATCTTATCTTCTACACTTAGAGCCTCGCTCTATTTATTCAATCCCATGGTCTGCGGACCATGGGTAGGTCTATCAAGTTGACATTACATTACAAAACAAAGGTGGACAACCCTGTGACTTTATTATGACTTTGGGATCCACACCCACAATTCGCGGAGATTTTACAAAGGACTTGGTCAAAACTTGGGCTTTAAGGCCCAAAACATGCCTTGGGGGGATTCCATGCCCAACAGGTGGAAAGGAACTATGGGTGCTAGAACCTTGGGCCAGGGATAAGCTTGAGCCCTCAGCTCCTTTTCCTGCAGTCTTGTGGGCGTGGGGTAATCGAGGGCTAGGGCTTAGCCCCGACCCTATCCCCGAATACAAATCTGATTACACATGAAATAAAAATGCTCCACCATAACTGTTAAGAACCACCTGACAACAGAGCAGTAAGGCTTTGTGTTTCTAGTCCATATGTCTCATGTTTGAACTCGGTGTGTTGTAGTTTTACCCTTAAAATTTTTGTTTGACCCTGGGGTGCCATGTGGCAGCCCATGATTGGGCCACATGGCATCCCACCATTGGCCTACATTACAAACTCAACCACCAATCATAACCACCCAGATTTGAACTAATCAGAATAGGACACTTTTCAACCTTCCATTGGCCCAAATTGTATAGTTAGCCTACCCAATCACCATGCCTAGTCATCGTACGGACTACCCAGTCAGCAGTCCGGCAACCAACTTGGAAATTTGTTACTTATTTGGGAAAATGATCAAAATGCGATATTAGGAGCATACAATATCGATTTTGAGAGATTCAAGTTGTGTTGGATTCAGGTCATTGATATTTATGCTCTGGTACATGTTTCAAGCACTTTTGAACACTTTGAATTTTGAGCACTTTACTGATCCCTTGGATCACTTCTCCCCACTGGAAGCTTTTGGACCTCCAAAAGACTACTTTTAGTCAACAAATAGATGAGGGTACAGTTCCCTCACCCTTCCAATCTCAATCCATTTGGCTTTGCTTGGATTTGTGCCTTTGAGTCCCACACGAAGGTACTCCACATTCCCTCATTTTGAAGTTCTTGTTTTTCTGTCAAGGATAGTGTCCTTTTGCAATTATTTAAGAAATTATGGAGAGAAATATTCTATTGAAGGAATCTGAAAATGCTCTCCTTGATCATCAATCAAAGGAGGCTCATATAATCTCCAATTCTCAACATTAAAAACTGCATACATTTACATATATGGAGGCAAATCCAATTGGAAGGAATTATTACCAATCCTTTCTAGAATCTTAAAAGGTCCATACCTTATTGGTTTCAGTTTTTTACCTTCTCCTTTAATCCTATCCTTGCTAATGTAAGGCCAAACTTCATCTCCAACCTAAAAATTTTGGTCAGCATGATGCTTATCATGTGTTTTATTGTACTTGGATTGACTCTTTTCCAACTGTAGTTGAACCATCTGATGCACTAATTGAACTTTTTCAATGAATCGTTTGGCCTTATCAATGTCACTATGACCATCAATAACAACATCTTTCCCAAAGATGAAATATAAAGTATATTTTGGTAAGTATCCAAAGCATGCCTCAAATGGATATGTTGGGTCGATGAATGCTTTGCCTGGTTATAAACATGCTGAATGTAGTGTAAGTTGTCATCCCCAAGCTTAGGATGTTTACTGTAATAACCAAGAAGAAGATTTACTACCATTCTATTCATCACTTCTGTCTAACCATTGGTTTGTGGATGGAATTCTGTGTTCTTTTCAACTTGGTGTCCATGAGTCCCCATAAGCTTGACCAAAATTTCCTGACAAATCAAGAATCTTGATAAGAAATAATGGACTTGGGCAACCCAAAATGTACCCATACATTTTGAAAGAACATTTGTGTAGTTTGTTCAGCTGTAAACTTCTTCTTACAAGGCATCAAAATACTCATCTTGTTGAAATGATCCACCACAACATAAAGATAATCATGATTTTCCTTAGACATAGGTAACCTTACTACAAAGTCCATAGAAATACTTTCCCAAGGACGAGAAGGAACTCGAAGTGGAGTATACAATCCTAAATTTATATTGCTAGGCTTACTTGTAGCACATAAAGAACATTCTCTTACATATCGTGACATACTTTCATTCATATGAGGCCAATAAAAAAACCTTTGTAATTGTGCCACTATCTTACCTACACCAAAATGGCCAAAAATACGAGAAGTATGCGCTTCCCTTATGATGTTGACTCTTTCACCCCATGGAATGTATATCTTGCCAAGATGATACAAAATTTTATCATGAACATGGTAATCCAATTCCTCTACTTGGTTACCTTGACGGAAAGTTGCATATACATATTTAAAATCATCATCTAAAGCATATTATTCAACATGGCTCTCATGCATGATCAAATTATGATTAATAATAACTGAAGCATTAATAATTGGTCTAGAAAGCATGTCTGCAACCTTATTATAGATGTCTTTCTTATACATTATCACCAAGTGGAATTGCTGCAGGAAACCTATCCATCTAAAATGCCTCCCTTGTTGTAGCTTGGTTTGTGATTGCAAATATTGTAATGGTTGATGATCAATGTGAATGATAGTTTCCTTTACCATAAAATAATGTTTCCATTTTTTCACACTTTGCACCAATGCATACAATTCCTTGTCATATGTAGGATAGTTAACTACCGCACCATTAAAAGTTTTAGAATGGTAACATATGGGTTTACTATGTTGCATTAAGACCGCTCTCATGGCATAGTCACTTGCATATGTTTGTATCTCAAATGGATATTTAAATCAGGAAGTGCAAGAAATGGAGTTGTATTGATTCTCTCCTTCAATGCATCGAAGGCTTTCTACTGCTTGCCTCCCCACTGAAAAACCTGCTTCACACTTGTTAAGGCATGTAATGGACATGCAATTGAAGAAAAGTTAGAAATGAAATTTCTCCAATATTGAGTTTCTCCCAAAAAGCTTATAAACTCAGTTACATTATTGGGCTTAGGAAAATCTACAATGACTTTGACGATTGAGGGATCTATCTTCATTTTACCCCATCCAACAATATGTCCCAAATACACTAACGAGGTCTTTCCAAATTCACATTTAGACATCTTTAAAAACAAATTTTTTTTCTTTAAGACATCTAAGACTTGCCTAACATGCCTGACTTGTTCTTCACGAGTTTCTCTAAATATCAATATGTCACCTAAGTAGACAATCACAAAATCATCAAGAAAAGGCCTTAATACATCATTCATAACTCTCATGAATGTTGTAGGAACATTACAAAGCCCAAATGGCATAACCAACCATTCAAACAAACCTTGCTTTGTTTTGAAAGTTGTCTTCCATATATCTCCTTCAATAATCCTAATTTGATGATAACCACTTCACAAGTCCAACTTAGTGAAATACACATCTTTCAATTGATCAAATAAATTATCAATTTGAGGAAGAGGGTAAAAATTCTTTACCGTGATCATGTTCAAGGCTCTGAAATACAGACATGTGTGCCACGCACCATCTTTCTTTGGTACAAAAACAATTGGTGACCTGCATGGTGATGTGCTTGGTTTGATGACCCATTTATAAAGAAACTCTTAGATTTGTCTCTTGATTTCTGCATTCTCCATGACCGACATCCTATACATGTCAATGTTTGGAAGAGGAAAATCTTGCTGCAATTGGATCTCATGTTGGATTCCTCTTTTAGGAGGCAATCCTTTGGGTTCCCGAAACATATCATCATAGTTGTTAACAACCTCAAACAAATCAGATTTTAATCTTGCATCTCATCCTTGGAAGGATTCATTTTCAATATTCTTTTTTGGTTTGATCATCAAGAGTACAAAAATCTTACTAGCATTAACAAGCCTCTTCATTTGTCCACCATTCACAAGTGACTCAATCTAATCTTTAAGCAAGTGATATTTGTTCTCATGGTGATGAAATATTACTCTCCTATCATATAGATATGGGATTCCCAAAACAATACCACAAATGTCAAGTGGAATAACACCAAGCTCTACCTCATCTATAAAGTTTGTAGTGATGGAAAATCTCAGTTTACATGTTTTTGTCATATGAAATTTTGCATTGTCACATATCCAACCTAAAGGATAAGGTTTAGGATGAGGAATGGTTTCCAAATTAAATTTCTTAATATTGTCTTCTAAATTAAGGTTTGCGTGTGATCCACTATCAAACTATGTATCTATCTTGGTATGTTTTGAGATGACTCTAATGTGGAAAATCTCTATTCTTTCTTTTTCATGTTGAGTTTCACTGAGTCTACTTGAAGAACTAATACTTGCAATAAAGTCCTTAACTTTAAATCCCAAGGATGTGATCTTTGTTTCATCCCCAGAATTGGATCCTAAATCATCTTGTGTAGTTGCAACTGTCTTTTGTTTCCGTTTGTTGTTAAACGTTTTGGGTCTCATTTTAGGATGAAGTTTCTAACAATGGTCTTCATCATGGCCTTCTTTTGAACAATGTTTACATGTGAGCTTTTCTCCCTCCTTTTTGAATTAAACATTCTTCTTCCCTTTTCCTTTGAGTTTACCCTTTCCTTTGTCTCTACTCTTGAATGGCTTTTTTCTACCCTCTTGAGGAACATTCTTCTCTCTTGCTTCTAAATGAGTTTCATGTACACAAACTTCATCTAGTTTTGTAGGGTTAAACATGAGAAAAGTGTCTTGAGAGGATAAATCTATACCTAAAATCAAATATATTTTCCTAAATTCTTGTGTATAGCTTTGCACATTTTGACCCTTAGGTTGCCTAAAGTTTTTCCAATCCATTATAGCTTTTTGCATATATGATAATGGAAAAAATTACCTTATTATTGCAACAATAAAATCATTCCAAAAGGATAAAACCTTACCATGTTTATTCATGTCCTCTTGAGTTTTGACCTCCCACCAAATAAGTGTTGCACTTTCCAACCTAAGAGAAGCAAGATGAATTTTGGTCTCATCATCCTTGATTCTTTGTATCTTGCAATACACTTCAATCTGATGAATCTAATTATCTAATTTCTTAGCATTTACCTCTCCATTATACATAGGAAATTCAAACTTTATGTCAAGATTAAAAAAATTAGTTTTACCATGTCCCTTTGGAGAATTTGGAGGTGTTTGTGAAAGGGTATAACAAGTAGAAGAAGACGAGGATGATGGAGGTGAAAGTGGTAGCTTGTCACAATTCCCTCCATTCCCTTTTGGAGGTTTATCTCCTTTTCCTCCATCTCCCTTTGAAGGTTTTGAGCTCTCTCCTTGCAACCTTGAAGTCCTCTCATAAATAATTTTTACCATTTCAGACATTTCAAAGAAGGATTTTATGTAAGTTATTTCATATTTAGACACCCCTTCAAGACCTTCTTCATGTGCCATGACTACTGATGCTTGAGGTCTGTGTGTTCTCCTTGAAATAATGTGAGGCCTTGGCTCCACAAGTTCTCCTTATCCCATTTTAAGCTTCAACCTTGTAAGCATCAGAAAATACTTGCAAACATTGAAATCAAATGTTCAAAATAACCTTGAGCTTTGATACCAAACTGATATGTTATGTAAACTTAAAGGTGATGGAAAAATTTCAATTAAACTTTTATGTATTTTGGGTAATGGACCACTTTACAAGACACATAAAATAATGATTTTTAAACTTATTTAACAAAAATAACAAATAAAATATACCATTTCAAAAACACATAATAGAAAAAATGATAAAGGAGTTCACCCCTCTCCTGGGCTACATCTCCTGGTCCAACTTCCTATGTTGGGCATCTTTCATTAGGTGCTCAAATTTATGTTTACATGGATTTACAATGCTCAAAATGTAAATATTATACCTCCAATGGATTCAGAACTATCAAAAACCCCAAAATGGGCTCTTGTTGGGCTCAATTTGGCAAAAAATGGAAGATGTTATGCTCTCCCCAAGATTTCCTTGCTAACTGATCTACAAACTGCACTAGACTGCTAACCATCCTACGAATTCCACCTTTCCATGGAATGTCGAGCAACAATTTCACCCAACGCCAATGAGATTTGTGTTGAACTAGGTGCAAAATTTCACTCCATTTAATTGTCCAATAAGGCTTAAGGCGGAAAATTATGGCGACATGGGGCCATGCACTCGGGGGCTGGGGCTAATTTCTTGCACCCATCGGGATAGCCCACTGGCTCTTTGGAGGTTGGTTCTATCAAGCCCATGAAATTAGGGTCGTTCCCACAATTTTCACTCTCGTATACCAAACTCCGCTAAGACTTGGCATGTGGTTCCAGAGGGGTAAGGTGACTGTGGGCTGGTATTATGTTTCCGCCACCAAAACTGTTAAACTTCCACGTTGTTGACATATGGTGCAATGGAAAGGAACTGTGGGTGCCAGAACCTTGGCTCTCCTTCCTGTGGTGTCATGGGCTTGGGGTGACCAGGGGCAAAGGCTTAGCCTCGACCCCGACCCCATTCCCCAATACAAATCTAATTACATGTTAAATAAAAATGCACCACCATAACTGTTAAGAACCACTTGATAGTGGAGTAGTAACGCTCTGTGTTTCTAGTCCATAGGTCTCGCATTCGAACCCAGTTGGTGGTAGTTTTTCCCTTAACCAAATTTTGTTTGACCCTGAGGTGCAACGTGGTAGTGCATGATTGGGCCACATGGTATCCAACCATTGGCCCACACTACAAACTCAACCACCAATCATAACCACGAAGATTAAAAACAATTAGAATAGGACACTTGTCAGCTTTCCATTAGCCTAAATTGTACAATAGACCTTCCCAGTCACCTTGCCCAGTCATCATACTAACTGCCAAGTCAGCAATCCTACACCCAACCTACAATTTTTTTACCTGTTTGGGAAAATGATCAGAATGCAATATTGGGAGCATACGATATCAATTTTGAGCAATTAAAGTTGTGTTGAATTCAAGTTGTTGTATCTACTCTCTGGTACCAGTTTCAAGCACTTTTGAACACTTTGAATTTTGATAACTTTAGTGATCCCTTGGATGATTCATTCCAGTACAATTAACTTACAAGACTGTCCAAATTGTTGACATTTTTATGAGACAAATATTTTTGTTACATGGTATAACTAGAGTAGTCATTTCTGACAAAGATGTAAAATTTACTTTTGCATTTTGGAAGCCTCTTTTTGAGGGACTAGGTACCCATGTTCAATTTCGTACCACCTATCATCCATAGACTTATGGGTAGACTTAATGAGTGAACCTAGTACTTGAGGATATGTTAAGAAAGTATGTTATGCAACAACAAATAAGTCCATCTGGTTGAATTTTCATACAACAATAGTTATCATGACTCATTGAAAATGAGCCTTTTTGAAGTACTATATGGAAGAATATGCAGAACACCTACTAATTGGAGCAATATAAAGGATAAGTTAATCCTAGTAATTGATATGTTAGCCGAAATGGAGCATACAGTAAGGAAAGTTCGACATAATCTAAAAGCTTCCCAAGACAGACAAAAATCTTATGTGATCAAGAGAAGAACTTATTGGGAATTTCAGGTTGGAGAACATGTTTACCTAAGGGTCAAACACAATAAAATCACCTTGATATGGGGCGGTTGCGCAAAACTAGCCCCCCATTACTGTGGTCCATTTCAAATTTTGGAAAGAACCAGGATTGTGTCATATTAGCTTGCATTATCTAGTCACATACGAGTTCATAATGTATTTTATTTTTTGTTGTTAAAAAAATCATTTATGACCCTAGATATATTATCAGTTCGCAGGATGTGCAGATAATATTTAATGATAAATTTGGATCTATGAATATGTGTAATTTTACCTTTAGATTAATAATCAATATGAATTGATGATCACTTATAATTGTGAAACAAGTCGATCCATACAGAGAATTTCTAGTAGAGTCTTTACTCATCCTTGGTTAGAGATACACAATGTTAAGAAGGCGAGCTATCATCCAGGTTAAAGTGAAATGGAATCAATTTACTAGAAGAAGCCACCTGGGAGGATGAAAAATTTATGCGGGAGGCATATCGGGACTTGTTTCAGAGGCAAGGATAAACACTCAGGACAATGTTTGGCCTAAGGGGGAAGATGTAACAACTCTAGGCTCTGCAAATATATTTCCTTTTACTTTTACTACTCTAGGTTGAGTAACTTATGAACTGGAAGAGAACTAAGTGGACCTTTAAGTGCTAAAGGTTATTTTTAATTCTATATATTTTTTGTTAATATATAATAATTTTTTTTTGGAAATTTCTGGGGAAAAGACCTTGGATGTAGTTTTCAACTACCAAATAATTATAGACAATTACGTTTTCTCTTTCTCTACCTAGAGATAAAACATCTCAATGGGAAAAAGAGCCAAGGAAGGATGGAGGGGAAAGATGGAGGCATCTAAGAGAAGAAAGAAATAGGTATGGCAGGATGCTTCCTATAGGGTGTTCTTGAGCTAGAATGGGAGTTAGTGGAAGCCCTAAGCATGGTTAAGGCTATGAGTTCCAAGCTGGACTAACTGGTCTTGACACATGAGAAGATTAACCAATAATTTTTTTTATAAGTTGTTGATCTGGAAGTGAAAAGGCTCAGGGGAATATTGGACGCAATTTCCATTCTCAACGGTTGGTAGATGTGGTCTCTTCTCGTGAAATTTATGGTTAGTAAAAAAAAAAAGACAATAGATAAGTAAATCTGCATTGATAGACTTCTATTGAGTATAAGAAGTGGTTAGAAAGTACATTGTGTTTGAAGGAATAATTCTGTTCCTAGAAAAAAATGGAAGTGATGTAAATCTATTAATTTCCTTTTAAAAAATGCATTCACATTACTTCTTGGAAAAAACTCATTGTTAAGTTACAGTGAGTCTTGTTGCAAATTCATATGATTGTTAATAAAGGATTTACATGTGTAAATTTTGGAGTAAATGAGAATACAAACCAGATGTTCAGTGACCTATGAGAGAGGATGTAATTCAATACCCAGTATTCGTTCTTAATGTATCTTAGAAAGTAAGATGAAGTGCACATGTTTTATCATACAAATATTCCTAACTAATAAAGACAAGGAAGTTGATTTCTTATCAAAATTCGAAGGTTTCTTGGAGACCATCTTAGTCCCTAGGTCAAGCCAAACTTTCCAACAACCTAGGGACCTATCTAGCTCCAATGCAACCCCACTTTAGGTTTTGGAGTTGAATAAAAAGGCCAAACCCCATATAACCTGGGGAGGAATGAAACAAAAATATGAAGCTTATAAATGAATTGTAAATATAATGAAGGAAAGAAATAAAAGATAACGGATAGACTAGTGGCAGTAAAAAAAAAAAAAAAAACCAAAAAATGGAAAAGAAACTACACTTATCTATAATATATTCAAATATCCACTTAGAATTGGTTGACACAAAACCAGAACATAAAAACCCTTTCCATTGATGAATCCACATTCACGAGAATTAAAGGAAATAACAATAACACATTTCATAAATTAACATCCATCATTTAAAATATCCATAACTTGATTAAAGCAATATGCCCATCCAAGATGGTGATGATACCGATAGATGTATTCTATATCCATATAACCGCAAGTCACAATAACTCTCATATAGCTCGTGATGGTGCCACACAAATACAAGAAAATAAATAGTATCACTTTGCAGCCATATTTGGGCTTGAAATATATACTTTGTCCCTAGAAATTAAATAAAAAACATTAGAAAACAACTGAAGGGACCAAACCAAAAATTGTTACGAAGGGAGCATATAATTCTTGAAACCTAGAAAGAAGAAAATGCACAAAATTTAGTTGGTCGGCTCTATTACTCATGTTCCCAAAATGATAAGAGATTAGAAGAAGAGACTAGAAGAAGTTCGGAGGACCAACCCATTCAACCACCTGTCTAGAAGTACATGACACATAAGTAACTTGAAATGATAAAAACGAAAAGAAAATGTAATAAAACAAAAGAAACCTAAGAGTTTGAGCATGATCTCATGACATAACTAGGGTACTCCGACATTATGTGAGTCAACCTGACATGAATAGGTCAAAGAAACAGTCAATACATAGTAACCATAATGTGAATAGTGCATGGAAAGGAAGGAAGCGATTGGCTATGTAAAACTACCTTCTCACCTTTTGAATGATGACTCAGCAATAGGTGTTCTTGAGAAATCCTATGCCATTTCAAGATCGAATCATCTGAAAACCCTAGGGATGAGTATTGTATGATTTTAGATTAAAAATAAAATTTATACCAAGGCTATCAAGATCAAATGGCTAGTAAACATAGGGGAGCTGCAATAGTTTACTTGGCACAAAAGATGAAAAACCTAAGCTGTAAGGGTTTGGAGCAAAGCTCTTTTCCACACCAAGAAGAGTGAAAATGAGGATATTACGAGTTGGGAAAAGGTAGTAGTTACCTAAAATGTTATGGAAAGTGAGGGACTGTAGGATCAATACCATGTTAGATCAATGATGGAGAAAATCATAGGTAAGCTAATCTAGGGTTTGTGAAGAATCTGAGTTATTGTGGTAGATGGGCGAAGAAAATGAGACTAGTTGGCTACCATACATAATGTTTATCCACTCATAATATTTAATTTCAAGGGTGTGTCCAATACTGTTAATCCATGTTGTAAGTAATTATGAAAAGGTACATACTAACACGATGTAATCAGGATAAATCTTAAGTGCATGTCATTACAGATAGATGTTTCAACTTTGTACAACTCTTGATTAATATAAATATGTTGGTAAAATTGTTCGTGTACAAGCATTAAGGATGATGTGGTAATATTATTTATATGTGTTAGGTGAGCCTTATTTCATGGTAATTGAGTTGGTCAAAAGTTTTTTTTTGTTATGTGGGGAAACATGTTACAAATAGGTTTTAATTTTGGATATTAGTATTAGGGTATTAATATTGGGTTTTCATATTACGGTTTTAATATTAGCGTTTTAATATAAGTAAGAATAACTTAAGTATTCAATTAAGTGAGTAAGTTTCAATTAACATTAAAACCCTAATATTAAATACTATATTATAAACTCTCATATATATAAACCCTAATATAAAGCCATAATATTATAAACCTTAATATTAAGCCCAATACTATAATCCTAATTTTATAAAAACTATATTACAAGCCTAATATTAAACCTTGATATTATAAACCCTGATATATATGTCAAATGATATATATTAAAAATCCAATATTAAAAATCGTAATATTAAACCCAATATGATAAACCCTAAAATGATTGATGGGAAGTTGAAGATTGTTGGCTATTAAACTAATTATTTAATGTCACAATGGTAAGTTGATGATAAACCCTAATATAAAAAAATAGTATATATATTGTAATGTCACAATGGTAAGTTGGATGATAAACCCTAACATTAAAAACTGGTATATCTTTTTTTCAGCCCACATGACACATAACTACTAGTAAACGTTTGGGTGTATACTACTTGTCTTCCTCTTCATAAACATGATCACAAACAGAGGGATTTGAACCTTGGATCTCTTAGTTTTCACATATTTCATATTACTTCAATCACCAATTGAGCTTTCCCACCAACAAAAACCAATATACTAAACCTAATATTATAAAACCAAATATTTTAAACCTAATATTATAAAATCTAATATTTTCAACCTAATATTATAAACCCAATATTACAAACCCTGATATTTAAAAGCATAAATCCTAATATTATAAACACTAAAACTATAAATTCAATATTAAACCCTAATATAAAAATTTAATATTATAAACCCTGTATCTGTTAAAGGCTAACTATAAACCATATATAATATAAACTCTAATATTCAACCCAATATTAAAAACTCAATATTAAAAAACCAAATATTTTAAAATCTATATTATAAACCTCAATATTATAAAAACTCATAATAAAAATAAATCTTTATTAATATGAGCAAAATTAATGTTGGTGTTGGTTATTTCTAAAGAAAGTAAATTCAAAGGAAATTAGTTTTCCTAGTTATGTTGTGAGTTGTAAGCTCATGTAGGTTTTCTAATTATCCCACTATGGAGGTTATCTATGGGGCTCATCCCATTGTATATATACACATTCATTTTTCTTGTGTTTAATAAAGTAGAAGGTTGGATTTGCAGTATGATCCTGGAGAGTTTTGAGACTCTTTCATGGTATCAGAGCAGATCTACAAGCCCCTTCTGCTTGTTTGATTATTTCCGTGGGTTTTTGTTGATTGTTTTCTTAGAGTTATATCCATACAAATTAGACCCATATTGGATCAATCTTAGAGTGGAATAATTTCAAATCAAAACATAAACCTATGCCTTCTTTGTTGATGCATTCAACTACTTTGTTGCCATTAGTTCTTGGATTAGTGGGGCAAGCTCAACCTTCTAACTGCCAGAGTGAGATCGATTGCTCAACTTTGCAATCATTGATATTGTGGAACCCCCTCTTTAGATAGTGTAAGAACCATATTCAATCTGCATTTGGAAATTTTTTTGGATTGTGCCATAAGTATGACATCTGTCCATATAGGTTTTTTGCTCAATTTTGCTATTTTCTGTAGTGTGACATGTTTTCTTCAGCGCTGGAAAATTGTCGATGTGCATTTAAAATTCAGCGTTAGAACTACACATCATATGAAAATTTGTCACCAGAGGTATTTTAAATTGAATATTTTTTTGCAATTTTTTTTTTTTTGTGGGATTTTATTTGAAGGGGGATTTTTTTACTATTTGTGATAATATGGTCGAATTGAAGACCGTTGAGCTTTTCAATCCCCAAAATTATCATACCCGAAAGCTCAAAATGTAGCAAATCCTGCAATCAAAGGGATTATGGCAAACTTTAGTAGAAAATCAACCCACCTTCACCAAAGAAATGAAGAATTTTGCTTACAGAAACAAACTTCATGAAGTGATGGGGTTAATTGGCTTTATGTTTAAGATAGTTTTCTATTCCATCTTGATAAATCTGATACTCTAAAGAAAAGTTGGCCTCTCTATTTGGGAAAGTAAATGAGTTCAAGGCCTTACAATTGGAAACAAAATTGTCTTCATTGATCCCTGATCAGCATGACTTTATTGAAGTCTATCTTGTGAAATTTCGGTCATTGATTGCACAAGTGAAAAGATGTAGAGACACCAAATTAGACATTGAGTGCATTTTCTTGATTCTATCCTAGCTGAAGGGTCTCTATAAGGTATTTCCTTCTACAATGGATGCACTTGGTGATAATTTTAAAATTCCTTATTTTGAGTTATTTTGTGAACTCTTAACAAGAGAACAATCAAAGCTTCAACAATTAGATGCTCTTTCTAGCTCTATATCTCAAACTCATGTAGCACATATTTCCAAAGGAAAATCCAAAGCTAGTCCTCAAAAGAAGAAGGATTCTACTCAAAGTAGTGAGCCTCCCTCCAAACCTCAACAAAAGTCAAAGCCCTCTCCATCCTCTTCCAAGTCCAAAAGGTCTTCCTCCAAGCCATGGAAGAAGAGGTCAAATGAAACCTACAACTTTTGTGGAGGAGAAGGGCATCCAAAATCCAAGCGTTATAAGAAACTTGATGCATTGAATGAAGCGATGAAACAACAAAATATTTCAGTATCCAAATCCTCTTCATCCTGTAGAGGGCATGCTTTATCTGCTCGGGCTTTACATGCATTCTCAGATAGCTAGATATTTGACTTAGATGCATCTCATGATATAAGTCATTCCAGTAAGTTTCTTCCATATCCATCTGATTGTAGTCTTTCCTAGATTGTAGTGGGAGACTCTTCACAACTTGATGTTTGTGGATAAGGTATTGTGTAGTTAGAAGATGGTTGCATCGAGAATGCTTTTCTTGTGCCTGACATCTCCGCAAATTTACTTTCTTATCAAATCTACCATTTTGGTGATGCAAAAATAGTTGAGTTTTCTCCCAATGATGTAGTGATTCGAGAACTACAAGATCCATAAGTTGTTGTTTCATATGGGATGGTAGATCACAAGTCTCGATTATACATAGTTGTAGGTTTTGAGCCTTCTTTTGGTAACTCTTTTATTGCACATTCTAATTCATTAAGTAATCTTTGGCATGAAAGGGTTGGACACCTTAACTACATATATTTGCAGAAAATGAATTCTCAAAATCTTGTTCTTTGGCTTCTAAGGTCTCATGCATAGATGTAGTTTGTCTAGGATGTGTTCTTGGAAAACAACATTAAGATCCCTTTCCAAAAGGGAAAGCATTGCGGGATATTATTCCTCTCGAGTTGGTGCATAGTGATCTTATGATATTTCCAACTCGCTCTTTTTCAGGAGCTAACTATGAAATTACCTTCATTGATGATTTCTCACACATATCTTAAGTATATTTTCTTAAGTTTAAAAGTGAAGTCTTGTCCACTTTCAAAAACTTTAAATCTTTTGTTGAGAAGAAATACTATCTTTCAATCAAGACTCTACACATAAATGATGGTGGGGAGTATGTCAGTCAACCATTCAAATATTTTTGTGGAGAACATTGCATCTTGAATCAACACTTTGTTCCCTACACCCCTAATAAAAATGGCATTGTTGAAATGAAGAACATGACACTAAAAGAAATGGTCAATTTCATGATTCAGTCCAAGAACTTGCCATCCTCCTTCTGGGCTGAAGTAGTGAACTGTGCCAATTATATTCAGAATCAAATGCCTCATAAAGCAGTGTTACATATGACTCCAAAGGAAGCTTGGAGTCATGCCAAACTTGATGTCTCTACTTTCAGAGTCTTTGGTAGTTCAACATAGGCCTTGATTCCAAATGAGAAGCACAAAAATATAGAGAAGAAGAACCAACCACTGATTTTTATTAGCTACCATGAAGGCATGAAAGCATATAGATTGTTCGATCCTCTTACAAAGGATGTTTTGTTTCATCGAGTTGTTCATTTTGATGAGAACTTAAAATAGTCATCTAAACCTATGTCTTCATAGATTACCATGATGGTGCAGGTCATGTTGATAGTTTTATTCTTGATGATTAAGAGGATGATGAGAATTGTCCTCTTGAAGATGAAAATAATCCAGAAGAACAACCACTTCCTGTAGTTGGTAAGCCTACACAAGAACATCTTGATCAAGAACAAGAGAGGAGAAATGTTCGCCAGAAGAAGTGGCCTAATAGGTATGGATATGATGTATCTGATTTCAGTTACTTTTCTTGTTCTCCCAACAATATTAGCCCCAAGAAAGTTGGTATTTATTTCTTCAGTCATACCATTTCAGAGGATCCCCAATAATTTTTTGATGTTGTTGGGATACCTGAATGTGAAGATGCCATGGCAGATGAGTATTCTTCTTTGATGAAGAATCACACATGGGATCTTGTTTCTCTTCGCAAGGGATGAAAACTAGTTTGCTTCAAATGGGTTTGTAGGACCAAGTATGTTGCAGATAGTACTGTTGACAAGTATAAGGCATGACTAGTGGCCAAGGGATTTTCACACGTTGAAGGTATTGATTACTCTTGAGTCTTTTTCCCCTATTTCCAAGATGAATTACATACATCTTGTGTTGTCTGTTACTGCCTCACAACGCTGGTTATTTTATCATATGGATGTAAAGAGTACCTTCTTGCACAGAGATTTGTAGGAAGAAATCTACATGGAGCAATCTCTTGGTTTTGTGCAAGACTCTTCTCTTGTCTACATGCTTAATCGTTCTCTATATGGTCTCAAACAAACTCCACAAGCTTGGTATGAGAAGATGGATAGTTTTGTACTATCTACAGGCTTTGCTCGCTGTCACTAAGATCCTACAGTTTATACCAAAAGAAAAGGAAATGATCTTTTGATATTAGTTCTATATGTGGGTGATCTGATTCTTATTGGGAGTTTTTCATCCATGATATAGAGTGTACAACAAGATTTGAAGGAGGAAATGACAAATATTGGCCTTCTGCATTATTTCCTTGCTTTGTAGGTTCATCAATCTTCAGATGGCATCTTCATCTATCAGCAAAAATATGCTCTTAATTTTCTTCATTGATTTGGCATGGTTGATTGTAATTCAACACCCTCTCCATTTCATTCAGGTGTTACACTTACTGCTAGTTGCTCGCAACCCAGTGTTGATCCGACTTTGTATTGACAGTTGGTTGGGAGTTTGTTGTACTTGACACATACCCAATCAAACATCTCTTTTGCAGTTGGAGTTGTTTGTGGGAGAAATTTGGAGTTGTCTGTTGGTTCTCCCAGGATCCACATGAGAGTCAGTGGCAAGCAGCTAAGCACATTCTTCAATATATTCAAGGCACTTCCAAGTTTGACATTCAGTACACCATATGGCTATTATAATTTCTTTGGTGGAACCATACACATTTAATTATCTTTAATTCTAATATTATAAATTATTTATTTTTACTTGGGTGATTTTGACTTGAGTAACTTACTCTGCAAAGCATATTACACATATTTATATTACGCTAAGGCTAATATAGTGATTATGGTATTTATATTTATATTTATTTTTAACCTTGTAAAACAAGTATTGCTTGAATTAAAACCAAGTAAGAATACGATAATGTTGAAATAATGAAAAGAAGGAATGATTACATTTTGAAGTGTAAGGGAAGTCAACCCCATCTATGAATTAATGACACACTACTGCAGTGCCGTTATTGCAATCCATATGAAGCTTTCCTTTTGATATTGCTAACTGATTATTAAGCACTTTCTTCATTATGATATAATGGATATTGGCCATCAAGGATGTATTGAAGTTCAATGTTCACTCAAATGAAGGCATAGAATGATAAAGGTCTAGAAACAACAATTAGCTGGTAGTGACAATTATCATTATCCATGACAATATCCATGACAAATCTTATTGTAAATTTTAGTACTATTTCAAAAATCAAAACTATTTCCAAAAACAACATGTGTGTGGCTTTCTAAGTAACCAAATGCAATATGGAAAGCAATTAATCAAGAATATTATTTAGAACTGTAAAAACCTATACACTTCAATTTTTTTTTGAAACTCTTCACACTTGATGCACAATACAATTTCACATTACATCATAAAACTATTACACTAAAGGTTTTTGAATGGCCATTGTACCTTTTGTTTATGATTGTTCTCTCTATTTAGGATGGTAATTAATATTTATGAAATTATAGCTTTATTAATATAGTATATGTCAGCTCTTAAATTTTGTACTTGTCTATATTACTCTAATGTATTAATGGATCTATAGTTTCACCCCATTGCATTAATGCATTAATAAAACTATAGTTTGAGAAATATTAAGAGCCATTTATGTTGTTCTTACTCGAGGTGTAGAAACATCCCTCCCATAGTACTGCTTAGCTGTTCCCGAATCATGCCGGACCTCCATAGACACAAGACCAGTATTGAGAAATATTATATATGAAGGTAAATTGAATATAAATTAACATCCATCATTTAAAAGATCCATAACTTAATTACGTCAATATGCCCATCCAAGATGGTGATGATACCAATAGACGTGTTCTATATCCATATAACCTCAAGTCACAATAACTCTCATATAGCTCACGACGGTGCCACAAAAATACAAGAAAATAAATAGTAGACTGAACCTAGTACATGAGGATATTTTAAGAAAGTATGTTATGCAACAACCAATAAGTCCATTTGGTTGAATTTTCATACAACAATAGCTATCATGACTCATTGAAAATGAGCCCTTTTGAAGTACTATATGGAAGAATATGCAGAACACTTACTAATTGGAACAATATAAAGGATAAGTTAATCCTAGGAACTGATATGTTAGCCAAAATGGAGCATACAGTAAGGAAAGTTTGACATAATCTAAAAGCTTCCCAAGACAGAAAAAAATCTTATGTGATCAAGAGAAGAAATTATAGGGAATTTTAGGCTAGAGAGCATGTTTACCTGAGGGTCAAACCCAAGAAAACCACCTTGAGATGGGTTGGTTGTGCAAAACTAGCCCCCCATTACTGTAGTCCATCTCAAATTTTGGAAGGAACCGAACTTGTGGCATATTAGCTTGCATTATCTAGTCACATACGAGTTCATAATGTATTTCATGTTCTGTTGTTAAAAAATTCATTTATGACCCTAGACATATTATTAGTTAGCAGGATGTGCAGGTAATATTTAATGATAAATTTGGATCTATGAGTATGTGTAATTTTACCTTTAGATTAATAATCAATATGAATTGATGATCGCTTATGATTTTGAAACAAGTCGATCCATACAGAGAATTTCTGGTAGAGCCTCTACTCATCCTTGGTTAGAGATACACAATGTTACAAAATCGAGTTATCACCTAGGTTAAAGTGAAATGGAATCAATTTAAACTGGAAGAAGCCACCTGGGAGGATGAAAAATTTATGCGGGAGGCATATCGGGACTTGTTTCAGAGGTAAGGATAAACACTCGGGACAATGTTTGGCCTAAGGGGGGAAGATGTAACAACTTTAGGCTCTGCAAATATATTGCCTTTTAATTTCACTACTATAGGTTGAGTAACTTATGAACTGGAAGAGAACCAAGTGGACCTTTAAGTGCTAAAGTTATTTTTAATTCCAATTTTTTTTTGTTAATATATAATAAACAAGTTTTGGAAATTTCGTGGGAAAATACCTTGGATGCAGTTTTCAACTACCAAATAATTATAGACAATTACATTTTCTCTCTCTCCCTCGAGATAAAACATTTCAATGGGAAAAAGAGACAAGGAAGGATGGAGGAGAAAGATGGAGGCATCTTAGAGAAGAAAGAAATAGGTATGGCAGGATGCTTCCTATAGGGTGTTCTTGAGCTGGAATGGGAGGTAGTGGAAGCCCTAAGCCTAGTTAAGGCTATGAACTCCAGGATGGACTAAGTGGTCTTGATGCGTGAGAAGATTAACCAATATTTTTTTTACAAGTTGTTGAGTTGGAAGTGAAAAGGCTCAAGGGAATATTGGACGTAATTTCCATTCTCAATGGTTGGGAAATGTGGTGTCTTCTCGTGAAATTTACAATTTGTAAAAAAAAGACAATAGATAAGTAAATCTGCATTGATAGACTTCTATTGAGTAGAAGAAGTGGTTAGAAAGTATATTGTGTTTGAAGGAATAATTTTGTTCCTAGAAAAAAAATGGAAGTGATGTAAATCTGTTAATTTCCTTTTAAAAAATACATTCACATTACTTCTTGGAAAAAAATCACTGTTAAGTTACAGCGAGTCTTGTTGCAAACTCATATGACTGTTAATAAAGGATTTACATGTGTAAATTTTGGAGTAAATGAGAACAGAAACCATATGTTTAGTGACCTATAAGAGAAGATGTAATTCAATACCCAGTATTCATATTTAATGTATCTTAGAAAGTAAGATGAAGTGCACATGTTTTATCATACAAATATTCCCAACTAATAGAGACAAGGAAGTTGATTTCTTATCAAAATTTGAAGGTTTCTTGGAGACCATCTCAGTCCCCAGGTTGAGCCAGACTTTCCAACAACCTAGGGACCTATCCGGCTCCAATGCAACCCGACATTAGTTTTTGGAGTTGAATGACAAGGCCAAACCCCATATAACCTGGGGAGGAATGAAACAAAAATATGAAGCTTTTAAATGAATTGTAAATCTAATGAAGGAAAGAAATAAAAGATAACAGATAGACTAGTGGCAGTAACAAAAAAATAAAACCAAAAAATGGAAAAGAAACTACACTTATCTATAATATATTAAAATATCTGCTTAGAATTGATTGATACAAAACCAGAACATAAAAACCCTTTCCATTGATGAATCCACATTCACGAGAATTAAAGGAAATAACAATAACACATTTCATAAATTAACATCCATCATTTAAAAGGTCCATAACTTAATTAAGTTAATATGCCCATCCAAGATGGTGATGATACCAATAGATGTATTCTATATCCATATAACCTCAAGTCACAATAACTCTCATATAGCTCACGACGGTGCCACAAAAATACAAGAAAATAAATAGTATCACTTTGCAGCCATATTTGGGCTTGCAATATATAATTTGTCCCTAGACATTAAATAAAAAACATTATAAAATAGCTGAAGGGAACAAACTAGAATTTGTTACGAAGAGAGCACATAATTCGTGAAACCTAGAAAGAAGAAAATGCACAAAATTCAGTCGATCGGCTCTATTACTCCTGTTCCCAAAATGCTAAGAGATTAGAAGAAGAGACTAGAAAAAGTTCGGAGGACCAACCTGTTCGGCCACCTATCTAGAAGTACATGACACGTAAGTAACTTGAAATGATAATAACAAAAAGAAAATGTAATAAAACAAAAGAAACCTGAGAGTTTGAGCATGATCATATGACATAACTAGGGCACTCCTACATTACGAGAGTCGACCTGACATGAATAGGTCAAAGAAAGAGTCAATACATAGTAACCATGATGTGCATGGTGCATGGAAAGGGAATGAAGTGATTGGCTATGTAAAAGTACCTTTTCACCTTTTGAATAACAACTGGGCAGTAGGTGTTCTTAAGAAATCCCATGCCATTTCAAGATCGAATCGTCTAAAAACCCTAGGGACGAGTACTGTATGATTTTAGATTAAAATAAATTTATACCAAGGCTATGGAGATCAAATGGCTAGTAAACATAGGGGAGCTGCAATAGTTTACCTGGCACACAAGATGAAAAACCCTGAGCTGTAAGGGTTTGGAGCAGAGCTCTTTTCCACACCAAGCAGAGTGAAAATGATGATATTACGAGTTGGGAAAAGGAAGTAGTTATCTAAACTGTTATGGAAAGTGAGGGACTGTCAGATCAATATCATGTTAGATCAATGATGGAAAAATCACAGGTAAACTAATCTAGGGTTTGGGAAGAGTTTGAGTTATTGTGGTAGATGGGTGAAGAAAATGAGACTAGTTGGCTACCATACATAACGTTTATCCACTTATAATATTTAATGTCAAGGGTGTGTCCAATATTGTTAAGACATGTTATAAGTAATTTTGAAAATGTACATACTAACACATTGTAGTGAGGATAAATCTTAAGTGCATGTCATTACAGATTGTACAACTTTTGATTAATATAAATATGTTGGTAAAATTGTTCGTGTACAAGCATTAAGGATGATATGGTAATATTATTTATATGTGTTAGGTGAGCCTTATTTCATGGTAATTGAGTTGGTAAAAAGATTTTTTTTTTTTTGTTATGTGGGGAAACATGTTACAAATAGGTTTTAATTTTGGATACTAGTATTCGGGTATTAATATTGGGTTTTCATATTAGGGTTTTAATATTAGCGTTTTAATATAAGTAAGGATAACTTAAGTATTCAATTAAGTGAGTAAGTTTCAATTAACATTAAAACCCTAATATTAAACCCTATATTATAAACTCTCATATATATAAACCCTATATAAAACCGTAATATTATAAAACTTAATATTAAGCACAATACTATAATCCTAATATTAGAAAAACTATATTACAAGCCTAATATTAAACCTTGATATTATAAACCCTGATATAACGATATATATTAAAATTCCAATATTATAAACCATAATATTAAACCCAATATGATAAACCTTAATATGATTGATGGGAAGTTGAAGATTGTTGTCTATTAACCTAATTATGTAATGTCACAATGGTAAGTTGATGATAAACCCTAATATAAAAAATCTAGTATATATATTGTAATGTCACAATGGTAAGTTGGATGATAAACCTTGATATTAAAAACTAGTATATCTATTTTTCAGCCCGCATGACACGTAACTACTAGTAAGCGTTTGGGGGTATACTACTTGTCTTCCTCTTAGTAAACATGGTCACAACTAGAGGGATTTGAAACTTGGATCTCTTAGTTTTCACATATTTCATATTACTTCAATCACCAATTAAGCTTCCCCATCGACAAAAACCAATATATTAAACCTAATATTACAAAACCTAATATTATAAAATCTAATATTTTCAACCTAATATTATAAACCCTGATATTATAGAGCATAAATCCTAATATTATAAACAATAAAATTATAAAATCAATATTAAACCCTAATATAAAAATTTAATATTATAAACCCTATATCTATTAAAGGATGACTATAAACCATATATATTATAAACTCTAATATTCAACCCAATATTAAAAACTCAATATTAAAAAACCTAATATTTTAAAATCTATCTTATAAACCCCAATATTATAAAAAATCATAATAAAAATAAATCTTTATTAATATGAGTAAAATTAATATTGGTGTTGGTTATTTATAAAGACAGTAAATTCAAAGGAAATTAGTTTTCCTAGTTATGTTGTGAGCTGTAAGCTCATGTAGGTTTTCTATTTCTCCCACTATGGAGGTTACCTATGGGGCTCATCTCATTGTATATATACACATTCATTTTTCTTGTGTTTAATAAAGTAGAAGGTTGGATTCGCAGTATGATCCTAGAGAGTTTGAGAGTCTTTCATTGTATAAGAGCAGATCTACAAGCCCCTTCTCCTTGTTTGATTGTTTCCGTGGATTTTTGTTTATTGTTTGCTTGGAGTTATATCCATACAAATTAGACCCATATTGGATCAATCTTAGAGTGGAATAATTGCAGATCACAACATAAACCTATGTCTTCTTTGTTTATGAATTCAGCTGCTTTGTTGCCATTAGTTCTTTTATTGGTGGGGCACGCTCAACCTTCTAATTGCCAGAGCCAGATCAATTGCTCAACTTTACAATCATTGATATTGTGGCACCCCCTCTTAAGATAGTGCAAGCACCCTATTTAATCTTCATTTGGTAGATTTTTTGGATCGTGCCATAAGTATGAAATCTGTCCATATAGGTTTTTTGCTCGATTTTGGTATTTTCTGCAGCATGACGTGTTTTCTTCAGTGCTAGAAAATTGTTGCTGTGCATTTAAAATTCAGCATTAGAACTACACATCATATGCAGATTTGTCACCAAAGGTATTTTAAATTGAATATTTTTTTGCAATTTTTTTTTATTATGGGACTTTATTTGAAGGGGGATTTTTTACTATTTGTGATAATATGGCCGAATTAAGGACCGTTGAGCTTCTCAATCCCCAAAATTATCATACCTGAAAGCTCAAAATGTAGCAAATCCTGCAATCAAAGGGATTATGGCAAACTTTAGCAGAAAATCAACCCACCTTCACCAAAGAAATGAAGAAGTTTGCTTACAGAAACAAGCTTTATGAAGCCATGGGATTAATTGGGCTTCATGTTTCAGATAGTTTTCTATTCCATCCTAATAAATGTGATACTCTGAAGAAAAGATGACCTCTCTATTTGGCAAAGTAAATGAGTTCAAGGCCTTACAATTGGAAACAAAATTGTCTTCATCGATCCCTGATGAGCATGCCTTTATTGAAGTCTCTCTTATGAAATTTCGGTCATTAATTGCACAAATGAAAGGATGAAAAGACACCAAATCAGACACTGAGTGCATTTTCCTGATTCAATCCTAGCTTAAGGGTCTCTATCAGGTATTTTCTTCTACAACGGGTGCACTTGGTGATAATTTTAAAATTCCTTCTTTTGAGTTATTTTGTGAACTCTTAACAAGAGAACAATCAAAGCTTCAACAATTAGATGCTCTTTCTAGCTCTATAGCTCAAGCTCATGTAGCACATATTTCCAAAAGAAAATCCAAAGCTAGTCTCTAAAGAAGAAGAATTTTGCTCAAAGTAGTGAGCCTCCCTCCAAGCCTCAGCAAAAGTGAAAGCCCTTTCCATCCTCTTCCAAGTCCAAAAGGTCTTCCCCCAAGCCATGGAAGAAGAGGTCAAATGAAACCTACAAATTTTGTGGAGGAGAAGGGCATCTAGAATCCAAGTGTTATAAGAAACTTGAAGCATTGAATGAAGCGATGAAACAACATAATATTTCAATATCCAAATCCTCTTCATCCTGTAGAGGGCATGCTTTATCTGATCAGGCTTTACATACATTCTCAAATAGTTGGATATTTGACTTAGATGCATCTCATGATATGACACATTCCAATAAGTTTCTTCCATCTCCATATGATTGTAGTGTTTCCTAGAATTATAGTGGGAGACTCTTCACAACTTAATGTTCGTGGATTAGGTACTGTGAAGTTAGATGATGGTTGCATCAAGAATGTTTTTCTTGTGCCTGACATCTCTGCAAATTTACTTTCTTATCAGATCTACCATTTTGGTGATGGAAAAATAGTTGAGTTTTCTCCCAATGATGTAGTCATTCGAGAACTACAAGATAAGTTGTTGTTTCATATGGAAAGTTAGATCACAAGTCTTGATTATACATATTTGCGGGTTTTGAGCCTTCTTTTGGTAACTCTTTTGTTGCACATTCTGATTCATTAAGTAATCTTTGGCACGAAAAGGTTGGACATCTTAACTACATATATTTGCAGCAAATGAATTCTCAAAATCTTGTTCTTTGGCTTCCTAAGGTATCATGCATAGATGTAGTTTGTCTAGGATGTGTTCTTGGAAAACAACATTAAGATCCCTTTCCAAAAGGGAAAGCATTGTGGGCTACTGTTCCTCTCGAGTTGGTGCATAGTGATCTTATGATATTTCCAACTCGTTCTTTTTCAGGAGCTAATTATGCACTTACCTTCATTGATGATTTCTCACGCAGATCTTAAGCATATTTTCTTAAGTTTAAAAGCGAAGTCTTGTCCACTTTCAAAACTTTAAAGCTTTTGTTGAGGAGCAATCCGATCTTTCAATCAAGACTCTGCACACAAATAATGGTGGGGAGTATGTCAGTCAACCATTCAAATATTTTTGTAGAGAACATTGCATCTTGCATCAACACTCTGTTCCCTACACCCCTAAGAAAAATGGTGTTGTTGAAACGAAGAACATGACACTAAAATAAATGGCCAATTGCATGATTTAGTCCAAGAACCTGCCATCCTCCTTCTGGGCTGAAGCAGTCAACTGTGCCAATTATATTCATTATCGAATGCCTCACAAAGCAGTGTTAGATATGACTCTAAAGGAAGCTTGGAGTCATGTCAAAATCGATGTCTCTACTTTCAGATCTTTGGTAGTGCAACATAGGCCTTGATTCCAAATGAGAAGCACAAAGCTATAGAGAAGAAGAACCAACCACTAAATTTTGTTAGCTACCACGAAGGCATGAAAGCATATAGATTGTTTGATCTTCTTACAAAGGATGTTTTGTTTCACCAAGTTGTTCATTTTGATGAGAACTTGAAACACTCATCTAAACCCTCTCTCTCCGTAGATTACCATGATGTTTTCGGTCATGTTGATAGTTTTATTCTTGATGATTAAGAGGATGAAGAGAATCCTCCTCTTGAATATGAAAATAATCCAGAAGAACAACCACTTCTTGCAATTGGTAAGCCTATACAAGAACATATTGATCAAGAACAAGAGAGGAGAAAACTTCGCCAGAAGAAGTGACCTAATCGGTATGGATATGATGTATCTAATTTCAGTTAATTTTCTCCTTCTCCCAACAATATTAGCCCCAAGACAGTTGGTATTTCTCTCTTCAGTCATGCCATTTCAGAGGATCCCCAACAATGTTTTGATGTTGTTGGGATACCTGAATGGGAAGATGCCATGGAAGATGAGTATTCTTCTTTGATGAAGAATCACACATGGGATCTCATTTCTCTTCCCAAGAGACGAAAAGTAGTTTGTTGCAAATGGGTCTGTAGATGGTACTGTTAACAAGTATAAGGAATGACTAGTGGCCAAGGGTTTTTCTTAGGTTGAAGGTATTGATTACTCTTGAGTCTTTTGGCCCTGTTGCCAAGATGAATTCCATATATCTTGTGTTGTCAGTTACTGCCTCACAACGCTGTTTATTTTATCAGATGGAAGTAAAGAGTGCCTTCTTGCATGGAGATTTGCAGGAAGAAATCTACATGGAGCAATCTCTTGGTTTTGTGTAGGACTCTTCTCTTGTCTCCATGCTTCGTCATTCTTTGTATGGTATCAAACAAACTCCACAAGCTTGGTATGAGAAGATGGATAGTTTTATACTATCTACAGGCTTTGGTTGCTGTCACTCAAATCCTACAATTTATACTAAAAGAGAAGGACATGATCTTTTGATATTAGTTCTATATGTGGATGATTTAATTCTTATTGGGAGTTTTTCATCCATGACATAGAGTGTACAACAAGAGTTGAAGGAGTAGTTCGACATGAAAAATATTGGACTTCTACATTATTTCCTTGGTTTGCAGGTTCATTAATCTTCATATGGCATCTTCATCTATCAGCAAAAGTATGCTCTTGATTTCTTAAATGATTTGGCATGGCTGGTTGTAATTCAATACCCTTTCTATTTCATTTAGGTGTTACACTTACTGCTAGTTGCTCGTCACTCAGTGTTGATCCGAATTTGTATTGAAAGTTGGTTGGGAGTTTGTTGTAATTGACACATACCCAATGATACATCTCTTTTGCATGGGAGAAAGTTGGAGTTGTCTATTGGTTCTTGTTAGGCCCTATACTACTAGTGTAACCCCTTATTGTTATTAGTACAACCCCCTTATTATATTTTTGTACCCATGTAGTCCCCATATTGTAACTATTGTGCCCTATAGAAGCCCACTATTGTTATTATTGTGCCCTTACATTATTATTGTTATGTTGGCTTTGATTATATTATGACCCCTTAGACTCCTATATATAGAAAGGAGGTCTTTTCGTTTGGATCATCAAGGAATTGTTCATTTGTGTAATGTAAAGGAGGTTTCCCCTTCGAAGAGGCTTATTTCTAAGGCGTTCATCTATCTTTTCTATCTTTTTGTGAGCTGGTTTCATAACATTTGGTATCAGAGCTTTGGATTCTAGGGTTTCGCTGCTCCAAAAAGGTCATCGTGGAATTTTCTCTATAACTTTTTTTCTGCGACGTTTTAGATGCTAAAAAAAAAAATTTGGGTTGAAATCGTTTTGAACCTCAGGTTCGAATTTCAAAGCTTTTCCTACTATATTTGCGGAGATATGATCTAAGGAAGTTGGCCTTTTTTTAGACTCCCAAATTACATTCCAAACAGGTGACCTAGGGAAAATAGTCATAACTTTTGTTTTGAGCATCATATTGAAATTTCGTAAGAAGTTACAGAAAGAGGACGGACTGTAGTTTTCTGTCTATATTTTTCAGATCCTCAGGTCAAAATAGTGACACGTGGCACTTCATACAAGTTCGCTCTTTTGTAAAGGTATATAATTAGGTCATCTTGGGAAATTGTGCATAACTCTTTCTTGGAGAATCTAAATTCAATCAAACTGGTGGCATTGGAAAGAGGACATAGACGGCTACTGTAAGTCACAATATTAGAACTTAAAGATACAAAATTATAGAGTTACAGTAGTTTCAAGATCGAGCTCCTAAAATCAAGAAAAAGCAAGATGAGGAAGTTTGATGGCAAGGATCCGGTAAATTGGATACTACATATGGAGAAATATTTTGATCTACATGGTGTACCACTATTACAAAAGGTATGTATTGCATCTTCATATTTAGAACAAGATCAATTTTTATGGTATAAAGGGCTTTTTTCTCATAAATAACTTGTTACGTGGTCAATTTTCACGGAGGAAATTATAGCACATTATGAGAATACAAAGAGCAACACCTTCTTTAGAGCAACACCTCAACAATTGGAAGAAAAAAGAGGAAAAGGGCTTTATTGCAAAGTGGAAAGCAAAATTATGGCAACAAGGAATTCTACCCCTCACAACTATAAAGATGGAAGTGTTGTTTCTCCTAGCCTTCCACAACCTACAAGGGTTACACCACAACAATTGGAAGAAAAAAGAGAAAAAGGGGTTTGTTACAATTGTGATAGCAAATGCACTAAAGGTCATAAGTGTGCTGAGAATAAATTATTTTACATAGAGTATGAAGAGGAGGAAGAAACAGGACCCAACCCCAGAGAAAGAAGAAATGAATATGACCATATATTGTAAAGCATTGGCAAGAATTACTACTCAAACTCTCAAGATAGAAGGACATATCAAGAAGAAAAAGGTTCAAGAAGTGAAAGATCACATCAAGAAAGAAGAAATGAATCCAACCATATCTTGTAATGCATTAGCTGAAATTACCACTCCTCAAACTATCCAGATAGAAGGACATATCAAGATTTTTTTTTTCAAGAAGTGAAAGATCACATCGAGCATCAAGAAATGAATCTGAACATATCTTGTAAAGCATTGGAAGAAAGCACCACTCCTCAAACTCTCAATATAGACGGACAAATCAAGAAGAAAAATGTTCAAGTAGTGAAAGATCACATCGAGCATCAACAACAAGTTCTCCAACTTTTAAAGGATAACGCCACTTTGGTGCAAAATCGAATGAAACAACAGGTAGATCAACATCGTAGTGAAAAATGTTTTGATGTAGGTAATTGGGTATTTTTACTGCTACATCTCAAGCAAGCTATTTATGAGAAGGAAATTTTGGCAATACTACATGCACTTAAGAAATGGCGACCTTACTGAATGGGAAGACACTTCAAGGTAAAAATGGATCATGATAGTCTTAAATACTTTTTAGAACAACTATTATCTTTAGAATAATAGAAAAAATGGGTCACAAATATGTTGGGTTATGACTTTGACATCATCTATAGAAAAGGGAAGCAAAATTTTGTTGCAGATGCACTCTCACAAAAGGATGAGGATGTGGAAGCATTGTTTTGTGCTACTTCTATTATCCAACCAGATTAGATAAATGAAGCAAGGGATGAATGGAAGAAGGATGAAGAAGTATGGCCACTCATTCAAAAGTTGCAGAAGATCCCAATTCAAACAATATTGACAGAACTTGAAGAGGAAGGAAAAATCATATTGGACCCTGGAGCAGTCATAGAAACAAGCCCGATAGCTACGAAATCGATCAATTTCAGAATATCTCATCTAGTGGAAGCACTTACCCAGTGAAGATTCCACATGAGAGGACAAGAATTTTATACAGAAGCATCAAGAACTACTCAAGCATTGAGGACAACACTTTTTGAAGGAAAGGGGCATGTTAGGCAATATACTACTAGTGTAACCCCTTATTGTTATTAGTACAACCCCCTTATTATATTGTTGTACCCATGTAGTCCCCATATTGTAACTATTGTGCCCCATGGAAGCCCACTATTGTTATTATTTTTCCCTTACATTATTATTGTTATGTCGGCTCTGATTATATTAGGACCCCTTAGACTCCTATATATAAAAAGGAGGTCTTTTCATTTGGATCATCAAAGAATTGTTCATTTGTGTAATGTAAAGGAGGTTTCCCCCTCGAAGAGGCTTATTTCTAAGGCGTTCATCTATCTTTTCTATCTTTTTGTGAGTTGGTTTCATAATAGTTCTCCTAGGATCCACATGAGAGTCAGTGGCAAGCAGCTAAGCACATTCTTCAATATGTTCAAGGCACTTCCAAGTTTGACATTCAGTACACCATATGGCTGTTATAATTTCCTTGGTGGCATCATATAAATTTAATTATCTTTAATTATAATATTATAAATTATTTATTTTTACTTTAGTGATTTTGACTTGAGTAACTTACTCTGTAAAGCATATTACATAGATTTATACTATGCTAAGGCTAATATAGTGATTATGGTATTGTTATTTATATTTATTTTTAACCTTGTAAAACAAGTACTGCTTTAATTAAAACCAATTAAGAATAAGACAATGTTGAAATAATGAAAAGAAGAAATGATTACATTTTGAAGTGTAAGGGAAGTCAACTCCATCTATGAATCAATGACACACTAATGCAGTGCCATTATTGCAATCCCTATGAAGCTTTCCTTTTGATATTGCTAACTGATTATTAAGCACTTTGTTTCATTATGATATAATGGATATTGGTCATCAAGGATGTATCAAAGTTCAATGTTCACTGGAATGAAGGCATAGAACGATAAAGGTCTAGAAACAACAATTAGTTGGTAGTGACAGTTATCATTATCCATGACAATATCCATGACAAATCTTACTGTAAATTTTAGTACTATTTCCAAAAACATGTAGGTGGCTTTCTAAGTAACCAAATGCAATATGGAAAGCAATTAATCAAGAATATTATTTAGAACTGTAAAAACCTATACACTTCAAATTTTTTTTTTGAAACTCTTCACACTTGATGCACAATACAATTTCACATTACATCATAAAACTATTACATTGAAGGTTTTTGAATGCGCATTGTACCTTCTCTTTATGATTGTACTCTCTATTTAGGATGGCAATTAATATTTTTGAAATTATAGCTTTATTAATATGGTATATATTAGCTTTTAAATTTTGTACTTGTCTATACTACTCTAATGTATTAATGGATCTATAGTTTCACCCAGTGCATTAATGCATTAATAAAACTATAGTTCGAGAAATATTAATAGCCATTTATGTCGTTCTTACACGAGGTGCAGAAAAATCCCTCCCAGAGTATTGCTCAGCTGTTCCTAGATCATGCCAGACCTACATAGACACAAGACCAGTATTGAGAAATATTATGTATGAAGGTAAATTGGATAAATAGCATGCCTTCGATATATAAGATATGGATGATAGGCAATCAACAAAGCTGAAATGACTAGCTATATGACACCAGAAGAAGGCTATTAAATGAAAATGAGGTTTACTATTTGATACTAACCTCCTGCAGTAGCTTCGCATAATTCGTTAATAGAAGTGGGTTGCAAGGTTCTGGTTGCACTAGCATTTTTTGATAATAAGAATTTGTTTTTAATTGGAATCCGATCCAGAACCAATTACTATTTTTTCTCAGTACTGTTTTAAGGTCTAGCGGGAATTCCTCAAGTTACGTGGGTAAGAGGTTAACTTTAAACCAAATATATTGTAAGGAATAACTTTATATTTCCAAGTACTTTGCATTTCTAAAAATATATGTCAAACCAAAAAAATTATCGTAAATCACTTTCAAATTCCATAAAAAAATTTAGTTTTAAAACATGCTATGATATCTGATATGAAATTAATTACCATTGAGGCTTTAGATGTTATAACTAAGACAACATCTGGTATGCAGTAGGTAAAGAATAGGTAACCTGCATCCACGGCGAAATGTAGGTAACCAACATGTTTAGTGCTGTGTGCTGCTTCGAAATAAAACAAAAGAAAGATACAAGAAACATGCGTCGCATTTGGCATGAAAAATCATGGGTAATTAGGATATATACGTTAAAGGAGGATGTGTCAATGCTTTCGTTCCATTATGATTGGTGCTACTTTCTGTCACTTTCTGTTTCGATTTGCCCAACTCTCGCCTTACAAAGGTAGTAAAACCCATTATGAGAAGCCTATCATATTGGTGATTATTTAGACTCCTCTGTTAATATCTAAGAATTCATTTTATAATTCAATATTAATTATTTTTAGTATAATTCATTTTGTAATTTAATATCAATTATTTTTAGTGGACATGTTTCACATTATATCTAGTATTAGAAATATTTTCGGAAAAATCACATCAGAGTCTAGTGTACATGTATTATAGAGGTTTCCCATACTTGATTGCATATTGATCATAAAACTTAGATAAATTAATATAAAAATTGGTAATTACAAAATGAACGTATTCTCTCCCATTTACATTATGATGGTGTTGGTGTTGTGAGAGTCATATTTGAATATATTGATTTTCTCATATTTTACTTGAAAATACGATTTTGAATATATACCTAGGATTTGTCTTTATATATGCTGCATATAGGATATGTCAAAACTTACAAATACTATAAAGGTGCTGTGATATTGATATACAAAACATAAATGTACATATATATATTGATAACTGACACAAAAAAGAAAATAGCTGCTATGAGATATCTATGGAAGATCTATGTATCATCAAGGCATAGGATCTCCCTATAGATGTTGTTTCATGAAAGTCATGTGATAATACAGGGCATAGGAGCTCCTTGTAGATGTTGTTTCATGAAAGTCCTATAATAATATTGATAAAAGTTATGTCCATAATATTCTTGTATTAACCAACTACCAAGAAGTTGCTGCATAGCTTTTTTGGAAAGATTATCTAAAAACTAGTTCCTCTACCTGTAAATATGTCAACAATATCTACAAGAAATATAGTCAAAACTAGATTTAATATCATAGAAATATATTCTGCAGATGTACAAGCTGCACATCCATCAGAAAAATAGATGAAACTTTAACGAGCTTTGAACGCTAGTCTGTAGATTGAGCGTAAATAATCAGAAAAATAGATGAAACTTTAACAACAGGGGCGCACATCCATTTTTTTTCGGATGGACTTCCATCCATCCCAATGGGAAGAAACGAATTTTCCAGAATATCTAGAAATTCAAGCACAATTATAGAGATAAAATTAATGCTTAAAGTTCATAGATAAAGCTTCATCCTTCTGTCGTGTCTGTGATGACCTTCTGAATAAGAGTAATTACAAATTAACACAACACTATTAGTTCACGACCCTATCTTTTGATACTTATCCAATTTTTTTGGTAATAAGAGTCGTGAGTATCTTTTTAAATTATAGGGATCTTTTAGTTGGGAGACCAGACAAATGTGGTTAATTTGATGTATATCTAAATGTGAGGTATTCAATAGACATCTGATTGTATATAAAATTTCTCCCTATCCATTAAGGTATTATATCTTTTAGAAATATTTTTTTCTATATTGATCAACTGGTATTATATCTTTAAGAAATAATTGTTTCTATATTGATCAACTTTGTATTAGGAAAAATGAGACAAATAAAGAATAATAGATCTATATTCTTGGCTTAAAGGAAAATTACAATGAAGTTTTCACATTTTCAAATAGGCTACACTCATATAATCACATGATTTAAATGCCTAGTAAAGGGGATAGGTATCAAAAGGTTTATATCATGATATATTTCACATTCTCAATATTAAAAAAAAACCATAAAAGTCTAAATTATACTTTTGTTTTATGATTGTTAGATAATGTGAGTTTTGAGATGACTAGCACACCTAACGTGGCTTGAGTAGTTGCAATTTAGGGGCATCTAGGCCATCAAAATTACCCAGGGATCACGCCTAACCTAGGCCACAAAAGCCCTTAGCATGGTTGAAATTTTTCCATAGGGTTTTAGACTAGTGACCTTTTCACCACAAAGTGCCTTAATAGAACACCTTGTCATCGTCTATTCTACGCCCCATGGGAATATTTTAAATTATTATTATAAAACTATGGAATCCCTTGATTAGGGAACAAATTCAGTGGTGGTCACATAGGTGGATAATGAGGAAGGCCCTGCTTCGAAATGGTTAGGTCTCCAACAACACTAAGGATATTGTGTAGGATTGCGTCTCTAATTTCATTGGTTTCATCACACATGAGGCTTGTGACAAGCACCAATGGGAAAAGAGAAAGGTGATTAACAATTATGATTAACTGTGAGTGACTATGACCCGGGGGTTTGAGCACTTTGTTAATTATGTTGGTGCTTGCTTGATTGAGAGGCTTGTTAGCATGACGATGTGGAAAAGTTAGAAAATCCGACAAGAAATTCATTTGTGGACCATGGGTTTCGAGTTTAAATTCTCCCCTAGCATTGGACACATTTTCTCCTTTATGAATCATGTCATGGATGTAGGTCACATGAAATTTTACAACAATAATGAGTGTATGCTATACATAAGATTCGTAACTTTTTTGAGATCACTAGACACCTTTTCCAAGGGAAAGACTACGAAGAAATATTTCAACATAGAGGATGAGGAAAGCAAGGAATATTCTAGACAAAGTTCTCAATTTGAGGTGAATATTTGGGAGCATGAATGAGTAGATATGAAGGTGCATGTTGGTGTTGGAGGCCATAGTGTGTAGGTCCATAGAGAAAGAATCATCTGATTGCATGCAAAGTATTTGACGAAATGCATTAACGAAATGATTTTCATGATGTGGTTGTACATCACTGAGGAGAGGATAAGGTGTGCCAAGTTGAGAGGATGACCATATAAGGGATAAAAACAAAAAAATATTATGGAGTTGAAAATTTTATTGCATGTAAATGGGCACTATAAGATTTGGTACGACTTGGGTACCCTTGGGAAATTACTAGTAAAGCATGGTATTAGACCTAGGTGATAGTGGGAATGTTGGGTTAACAAATACCATGGGTATAAAAGTTGAGGCAGTTAAGAGCTAGAGTGAGTGATGCTAACTCACTTGGTCGGTTTGGCTAGAATTGGCCAAAGGAAACCATAAGTCAAGGTTTAACGGGGGGATTGTTAGGTAAAGTTGACTCAGTGAAGGAGTAAAGGTTGTTATGTTAACAATTGTGGTTTATGGCACCTGGTATTGGTGGAATGTGGTATTAAGTCCATGGTATTACATGTGACAAATCCTTTAAAAGTATTGACGATTCTCCATTGTAATGTGTTAGGGTTGAGCAGTGAAGGCTCACTTGGCTAGGGAAATATATTGGCTAAATTGATTTGTTTAAGCCAAGGATAACAATAGATATATTCTTGTCTAGTTTTTCCCTGATTAGGGTTTTATAGGGTAAATCATGGTTTATGTGTGTTTCTATTATATTTGTGATTATTATCATTATTTATTTGCTTTTGTTTAAAATAATAACAAGTGTTATGAGAGCTAAGGTTTGGCTTCAGGGGAAACCTTGTTGCCAAGGGTTTATTTGGCCTAATGTGTGAGAGAGATCAAGGATCTTGGTGAATGAAAAAGATAGAGGATTTTGGAGAATAATGTAGGTTCCAAGGTTTCTCTCATTGGGAGGTTGCAATGTTTGGAACATCTAGAGTGTTATAGACATATTTGGGAGCTGCAACCCCAATCACATATGTCCATAAACCAAGGGCTTCTAAACCCCTAAAAGTGTTGTTTCATACCCTAAAGGAACAAGGTCAGCTGATTACATCATTGCCTAGAAGTTCTCCCTGAAAAACTGCTTAGAACTGGTCAAAACTGGACCATATAGACTACTCCACGCTAAGGGTGTGATGCATCTCACCTGTTACACATAGAGGGTGTGATGCATACTGAAAATCACTTCTATAGGGTGTGATGAGCGAGAGCAGACAAATGGCAAGGCAGTTTGCTAGGTGGAAACCCAGAGAATCTTCTAGAAACTGCTCATTTGACACTTGCCTCTCTGAATTTGCCCAGGGATGAGTAAGAGATCATGAAATCTCCAAGTGGAACCAAGAACTATCAGTGAAATGACACTAATCAAAATCCCAGAAGCTAACTCACCCACCTGCAAATATCTATATATGGATCCCTCATCCTAGAGATCCAGAGGCTGGAATTTTGTATTTTGTAAGGAAGTGTTGTTGGTTTCTCTGTGAAACATTGTATTGTTGGGTGATCTAAGCTTTTCATGAGGTGAAGAGGGTTTTCATGCTGGGAGGATGGTGCTGGATCATACAGCTTGGTTGTAATCCTATCTTCTACTACTTCTATCAATAAAGCTATTTGAGTTTTCCTCCATATACTTGTATATCTCTTAATCTTGTATTTGTGTATTCATTTGTGTGGTTAATATACATCTGATCCTATATTGTTTATGGTTATAGATCTCTATGCTTTGATGGTATTTTGCTTCTTTGACTCTACAGGTGTTCTTTGAAGCGGGACAAGTAAGAAAGGAGTGGTGAAAGTTCTATCAAGGGAGAGAGGGAATAGGGAAGGAGACTAGCGAAATACTAAGGTTGATACTCTCTACTTCTCTCTCATCTATCTCTCATAAAGGAAAACACAAGTGACTTTAAATTGTTTGTTTCTAAGATAGCCACCCGTCTTAGTGGGACTAGCAGCTCTGAATGGACACTAGTTTTCCCGATAACAAAATGGCGACTCCATTGGGGAGCGAATAGTTTGTTTGTTTGTCTCTATTTGTTTGCTTTATAAACTACAGACAGAGCCTGAAGTTAAGCCAGCTAGCCTTCAAACTGCATTTTCTATGCAAGTGCAAAGTATATCAACACTGCTTCAGTCAATCTCCGAGTTTGTTTATGAACTGGACAACTGACTTGCAAACATCCTAAGTGCCCTGGTGGTAGCTCAAATAACCTCATTATATCAGCCCCTATACTTTATGTTTACTGTCTATCATTAGCTCAGCCTAAATCCCTGAACTTAGCTGTAAATTGTGAGTGAAAACCAAGCTCAGTCTCATCCCTGGATCATCGCACTATCTCTCATTGGAAACCTGGATGCATCACACCTCCCATGTGTTGCAGGTGAGATGCATCCCTGTTTCCCTGTGTTACAGGTGCGATGATTGAATGAGACTATTTTTGCCTCCACATTTTGGTTTTTCATTCATTGTTTTCAGCTCTATTTAGTGGTTTTTCCGTCTATGATCAGTTTATTACTGTTGAAACTCTCTTTCTTTGCATTATTTAGCCTCCATGGATAAATAATTGTGAATGTTTTTTATGTTTTTTTCATCATTTACAGTTCTCCTTTGCAAACAATAGCTTAATTGAACTGTCGTCTTTTGATTTGAAAGTGTCACAAGTGTCGTTTTCAGTCAAAGAAAACACTGTCGTAAAGTCTTCCTCTTTTAGATAGTCGATTACACATTTACCATTCTATCTGATTTGAATCATCAATTCTTTGAAGTGTCGAAAGTAGTTTTCAAGTCAAAATTGAAAGTGTCGGGTTAATCTTCCTTTCGTTTTTGAAAAGAAATTGCTGAAGTGTCGCTTTGAAGAAAAGTAATTCAGATCTGTACTTAGTTTTCTTTTTGTCATTCACACATTAAGGAAATTGGAAAACAAATACATGCATGTGCATTTGCATTTAGAATGCATGCAGAAATTGATTTAGGAAAAGTGCATCTAGTGTGTGCTCTCTGCTCTATGTTGAAATAATTTTACTTCTCTTTCCTTAGTAGCTAGGATTTTCATTGCTAAAAGAAAGTAAACGACTGTTTATCATCTTAGATTGCATATTTAGGAATTGTATATCTACATCACATGGTGAACCTTAAAGGAAAACTTCTCAAGAAAGATCAACTGTAAAATAAACCTCAATGAACATAAAAACGCTTTGGAACCTAACGCACAACATCTAGCTAGAGACGTATTCCAACGTCGTAAAGCCTGGTAACTATCGTTTTCATCATAGGTTGGGTGATTCCTCCTCTTCGATACGACAAGTGCTAGTACGGACTTGTGCTCCCACGTACAGTCGAGTATATATTGGGAGACCACAATAGGTATATCCTTTATCCTTAGGAAGCCGTATCTACCACCCTATCGATTGCAATGCACTGAACACAACATTCAGGAAGATTGATTTCCGTACGTAAAAAGTATTCTGCAATTTTGCGATTGGTTTGGTAATCCCTTTGTCTAGATTTCTAGAGTAATCACTTTCGTTCCTTTTCAGACTCCTTAAAAGAAGAGGTCCATCTGAGCACTTGTCACTTCAGGCTCATTAAAAATTGACGGCCCCTAGAGTCATCTTTAGCTTTTTCTCTACTCTTTAAAATTGAAAAGGCAAGTTTTGTGAAAGCGTCATAAAATTTATTTTAATTGGAATAACATCACTGTTCCCTCATTGGTCTTAGGTTAAGAAAATGGAGTTCACCAATCAAGGATTTCCCCTTGGGGGGAATCCTAGTCCTTTCTCTTATTGGGGAGATGTTGGTGCTCCACATATCTCTACATTGTCCCTTCCAAGACTCACAATTGGCCTGCAAGTATGGCTTTTCTCGACCTCTGTCATTCAAAACACAGTAATTCCTCAGTAATCAAATCAACAACCAGATGATACTAAAGTCGCTCCCCCACCTTCTACTTCATTTGTTTCTCCCTCTCCTTCTTCCTCTTTGCTTGGTGAAGCTAGTAACACTAAAAACCAAGTAACTGAGAGGAAGAAGAAAGGGAAGGAGAAGAAGAAGAAGAAGCCAATGGTGAAATGGGGCAACCATGCATCGTTTGGAAAAAAATCCACACACTGCACCATCCAAACCCAAATCTCCATGTGTCATTTGCAAGGGAGACCACTATCATCGAGATTGTGCTTACATTCCATGTATCTTAAGGGACTGGTCTCCCCGCTTGCACAATCCAGTGTCTTCAACCTCTGTCGATCATGTTGAGAGTACACCATCAACTAGTGAAAACGAAGTCAATGGACAAAAAGGAAGATCTAAATTTCCTTGTAGGCTGTGTGAAGGCGATCATGCCCTCCACTGTTGTCCTTTCCTAGACGAAGCTAAAAGAGTCTTGGATAATCGTCCTGCTTCACCGCAGCGACTTCCTCCTGGATACAAGAAACTCTTGCCAAGTCCATCGCTAGTTGAAAATCCGACTGACACACCTCTGTTGTCGATCGAAACATCTATCATTGAAAATAAGCTTTCTGAGTCCACACCAGACCAAATTCAATAGGTCAAGATGGCAGTTGACCCAGTATTGTCTTCAGAAGGTCCACCTTCAGATGATACAGTCACCAAAGAGAATGAGAATGACACCGTTCAAATTCTTTTTGTTAACATAGAGTCCGATGAACCTGGGGGCAATCTACCCGTTCCTTTACTGTAGGAAGGAAGTTCATCAGAGATTCATTTGGCCATTTATTCGGTCTCTCCTCCAAGCAATCTAGTCGTTTCCTTAGATTGGAATCTACTAGGGAGACCCTGCCTACCATCTAATGTACCATTCTGAATCATAGTACAAGCTTACAGAATGGTCATGGCTAGAACTATCATAGATGAAGGGGCTTCCATGAGTATCCTTTCCTCAACTGCTTGGAAAGTGCTTGGTTCGCCATCACTTTTGCCTGAGATTCGAAATCTGTCAGGTTTCAACAAAGGAACCAGTCGACCGTTAGGGATCCTTCTAAATTTGCCTATAACTTTGAGAAGGAAACCATTTATCTGAACGTAATGGTAGTCCAAGGACCATTAGATTACAATCTACTCCTTGGGCATGACTACATTTATAGCATGGGAGCTATTGTTTCCTCACTTGTTCGAGTGATGTGTTTCTCGTATGAAGGCAGAATGGTCCAACTCATAGACCAGCTTTCATTCCCTAGTTCAAACACAGCTACTAGTCAAATGCCATCCCTAACTAGTCTTTTTGCATAAGGAATGTCTTGTCAACCTCCAGTCAATCCACTTGATGAACGCGGGTGATTCAGTGAATGTGACTAAACCCAGGGGGCATGCACCCTGGGCTTCTTCGGTAGGAAAACCCCAGATATAAGGAAGGTTTCCACGTAGGATATATGACTAGTCTGACACACCCGTCCATTTAGGAAAATGGGATTAGACTGGAATAAGATTCCCTCGTCAAAGGTTATGTGAGTGGAAGCTCCCACCATTCACCTTTGTCTATTTCGATGGACAGAGCCAAGGAATTATTTTGTCTGCAAATGCGGACGAAACAACCTTGCTTTACTGCAAGAACTTGCATATGGTAACCTGGAAACTCTAGTTTTATTTATACCTGGGGGCATGCAAACCTTTTGCTTGCAAGTGAAAATCAACCTTTTATTTTCTTAGTTTGTAGACTCTCAACCCTTTAACCTTGTAGGTCAGTCATTTCTAGCTTACATACAAAAGGCTCCGGAGCAAGGTTGTGCATGGGCCAATCTCCCTAAAAAATGAACCTACTAATGAGAGACATCCTTATTATACGACTAGCATGAGTAGGTTTATGTGAAGTTCAAGCTCGTTAAAAAATAAACCTAGCAATGAGCATATGTTCCCCCAGAGTTCAAGCTCATTAAAAAATGAATCCACCTTTTGGTAAATAACCTTTGTGATTGCATTACTATTAGCTTTTGAGCTTTGGTTGTGTTCTTACCATCACCTCCACATTTTAGCCGATCATATGCCTCCAATTCATTGTTTACCCCTTTTGAGGAACAACTGCGATGAGTGATTATGTTAGCCACCTTCTTTACACTACCATGATTGAAAAGTTCCAAACCTCACCTGGGACTAGCTGCTACCCAAAAATATCACTCGTTCCTCAAAGACGAGTCTCTTTTAAGCTCCTTTTAGACTTGTAAAATATAAAAAGATTGTCAAGAAATTGGCCTCTCCAGCTCATTAAAGTGATTGGAAGTGCCATCCCTCTTGTATTTTAATCTTATGGACCTAAGGGATCATTACACGAAAAGATCGAGCACTTGTCTTTTTCGGCTCGTTAAAGTGATTGGAAAAGTCATCCCTTTCATATTATTTTATACTTTTTCAGACTTAAGGGATTATACTACGAAAAAGGATTACTGGAGTTTCCTTTCCGTCTCTTTTCAGACTCTCTAAAACTGAAAAGAACTGAGTTATCTTTGTCGTTAAACTCGTTAAAAAAATAGCAACAAACTTGTCCATTACAGACAAGAGCGAGTTTCACTATCACTAGGCTCGTTAAAACATAGCGATGGGTTTGCCTGAAGGGCAAATTATAGAACAAGCATATGTTATCCTCCTCAAGCTTGACAAAAATAAAGAGGAACTGGTCAGCAATGACTGGGGAAAAATTGGGAAGAAAACTTGAAGAACTTCATTGGTAGCAGGTCGCTCTTGAACATGACACTTTCACTCCATCACCATGATTGAGTCAGGTTGGGTTATTTTGTTCACCGGTCATACCACCATTGGTCCTTCATACCATCCATTTTTGGGGTTAACGCTACCAATCCATTTTAGTGTCACTGACATGTTCAAGAGAAGTCACTCAGAGAATTCACCAACCCAACTAACATCTCATCTGCTACAATACCTTCATGCTTCATTCTTTCATGACTGCCACCCTGAACCTTGTATCATCAGATCGTTTTCACCTCCATAAAATCATTTGCTCCATTTTGTGTCGTAGATGTGGGATTCATTAAGGCCCTCATACAATGGGTCATTTCTTGTCAACATCAGCTCATTATCCAAGAAGTTGACTTAAGAACAACCCTTTCAGTACTTTGAAGCTTGCATGCCTCAATGGAAAGTTTCTCACTCCTGACGACAGGTTTACATCAATGGCCTTCGACCGAAAGATTTTGCATGGTGTTTGACATCGACTCATGTATTCACACCACGTGAATTGTACTGCAGTACCTTGAGGGTCATTATCATTATCAGTGATTCCTCTCGCACCTGTTAATGGCTTACATCATTGGCTGGTAATCAGGCGATGTCTTTCCATGTTCGACACCAGAACATCTTTTCACATGGATCAACTTGTACTTCGGGTGAAGATTAAATGAGTTTGAAGACCCCGGATCTAGTTTGATCCATCCGGGCTGTGATATATTCAGGAAAATAAAGATATCAAATGTGCATCACAGCTGCACAGATAATCATCCAAGCTAAGGGATGATGGCTCTACTAGAATCATCAGTCTGCCACACAGACGGTTGTCTGTCCTATGTACATGAAAATGAATTTATAAAGCTGAGCATGGGAATGCCCGCCTCAGCTAGATCATGAAAATATTATGAAGATAGTGTATTTTATTGTATCTTATTACAGGTCGCCTTCCAGTTCGAAAAACCTTGGATCCTCATGATAAAACATTTCACCCAACATTAGAAGATTTACGACCTCATGCTTTAGGGGGAAAATTTTATAGACATATTTGGGCACTGCAACCCCAATCACATATGTCCATAAAAGAAGGGCTTCTAAACCCCTAAAAGTGTTGTTTCATACCCTAAAGGAACAAGGTCAGCTGATTACATCATTTCCAAGAAGTTCTCCCTGAAAAACTGCTCAGAACTGGTCAAAACTGGACCATACAAAATGCTCCATGCTGAGGGTGCGATGCATCTCACCTGTTACACACAGAGGGTGCAATGTATACTGAAAATCCCTTCTGTAGGGTGCGATGAGCGAGAACAGACAAATGGAAGAGGCAATTTGCTAGGTGGAAACCTAGAGAATCTTCTAGAAACTGCTCATTTGACACTTGCCTCTCTGAATTTGCCCAGGTATGAGTAAGAGATTATGAAATCTCCAAGTGGAACCAAGAACTATCAATGAAATGATACTAATCAAAATCCCAGAAGCTGACTCACCCACCTGCAAATATCTATATATGGATCCCTCATCCTAGAGATCCAGAGGCTGGAATTTTGTATTTTGTAAGGAAGTGCTGTTGGTTTCTCTGTGAAACATTGTATTGTTGGGTGATCTAAGCTTTTCATGAGGTGAAGAGGGCTTTCATGCTAGGAGGATGGCACTAGATCAGACAGCTTGGTTGTAATCCTCTCTTCTACTACTTCTATCAATAAAGCTATTTGAGTTTTCCTCCATATACTTGTATATCTCTGAATCTTGTATTTGTGTATGCATTTGTATGGTTAATATACATCTGATCCTATATTGTTTATGGTTATAGATCTCTATGCTTTGATGGTATTTTGCTGCTTTGACTCTACAGGTGTTCTTTGAAGTGGGACAAGTAAGAAAGGAGTGGCGAAAGTTCTATAAAGGGAGAGAGGGAATAGGCAAGGAGACTAGCGAAAGACTGAGGTTGGTACTCTCTGCTTCTCTCTCATCTATCTCTCATAAAGGAAAACACAAGTGACTTTAAATTGTTTGTTTCTAAGATAGTTACCCGTCTTAGTGGGACTAGCAGCTCTGAATGGACACTAGTTTTCTCGATAACATAGAGGGAAATTCAAAATTCCAAGGTCATGGTTATTTCGTGATGGTGTTGATTATGAGTGGCACCATTGGTGGTAGAAAGTTTGGGATGGCGAAGCAATATTTTGCTGAGATTGGTGAGATTCTTATTATAAAAAGGTGGGGGGAGGCACATAGGGTCTTGACAGAGGTTTTTGGAGAAAGTTCTAACAACAAGACAACCAAGGTGGTGGAAGATTTGAGGTGAAGATTAGGTAACATGAATGAGCAAATATGAAGGTGCATGTTGGAGTATGAATCCATAGTGTTTATGTCCATAGAGAGAGAACCCATGGGTGCTAGTTGCATGCAAATTATTTGATAGAATGCATCAATAAAATGATTTTTAGAATGTGGTTGTACATCACTAACGAGAGAATTAGGTGTGCCAAATTGAGAGGATGACCATATAAGGGATAGAAACTAAAAAATATTATGATGGATTTGAAATTTTTATTGCATGTAAATGGGTGCTATAAAACCTAGTACAACATGTTTACCCCCGGGAAATTGCCAATAAAGTATGGTATTAAGGCTAGATGATAGGGGCATGTTGGGTTAACATATACATTGACTATAAAATTTGAGGGGGGTTAAGGGCTAGAGGGAGTGGTGCTAGCTCACTTGAAGGCTAGGTGATGGGGGACATGTTAGGTTAACATATAGTTTGGATATAAAATTTGAGGGGGGTAAGGGCTAGAGTGAGTGGTGTTAACTCACTTGGCCAATTTAGCTGCACTTGGTGAAAGGAAACCCCAAGTCAAGGTTGTTTGTTAGGTAAAATTGACTCGGTGAAGGAGTTAAGGTTGTTAGGTTATGTTGGAGAATATAATTCCAATCACGTGTTAGGTGTCAAAAACCTCCCTCCAAGCGTCCTAGTTCAGTTTCATTTAGCTGAGCTTAAGTCGAGTTTCATTCTAATCATTTATTACTGATGTTTCCAATGTAATCTTATTTAACTGATTCATAATACTGAGAAAAGCAATCTTTTGCTCCATCATTTCATTCTCTTCATTTTTTGTCATGGTATCAGAGCTTAGATTGTGTGAGACTCCTTGAGAGCAACAAAAGAGATGATAAGCTAGTTTGGATAAGATTCCCGAAGAGAGCAACAATGTGAGCGAAGTGAGAGCATCAAAGAGGGGAGAAGAGACGACCCTGCCTAAGACTCTTTGAAAAAGCAACAGAAGTTTGAAAAAGCCTATTAGTTTAGAGCATACATCACACACAGTAGATTTATACTCAGAGACTAGACGACAATATCAAAGAGTAATTTCAGAGATAGACAAATGGAGAAACAACAAGATTACTCAATCAGAAACAACGGAATAGATAAAACAATCACTGGAGAACAGAAATCACTCTGCATTACGTAACAGGCCTAGACCTTGGCTTGTTTTCCTTGGCTAGAGAAATTACAAATTTATAGAGGTTGAAGAAGGATCTAGAATCCTGTATGTGATTCAGATGGAGATCTCGAATGATCTAGAAACTAATGGCAGTGTAGAAAGATCTAGAATCTTGGAGATCTAGAAACTAATGGCGGTGTAGAAGAATCTAGAATCCTGCATGTGATTCATGAATTTGGCTTCACACTTAACATTCTCCCACTTGAAGCCAAATAAGATTCATCAAATCACATCAAGTCCTACCATGCCTCTACATAACTCATGTTTATTTCATGGTAGAATCTTAGTGATCATATCAGCAGGGTTCCTATATGTATGGATCTTTTCCAAGGATAACTATTCTTCCTCCAACACATTCCGGATCTAATGGTACCTTAAGTAAATGTGCTTGGTTTTTGAATGAAATGTTGGGTTTTTCGCCAAGTGAATGGCACTCTAACTATCACAATATAACACATACTTGTCCTACCTTATTCCTATCTCTCCTAGGAATCATTGCATCCACAAAATCTCTTTACAAGCTTCTGTTGTAGCTATGTACTCTGCTTCTGTTGTAGAGAGGGCTACTATTCTTTGTATCCTTGACACCCAAGATATTGCTGCACCTGCAAATGTATACAAATAACTTATAGTGGAATTTCTGGTGTCCATATCTCTAGCCATATCTGCATCTGTAAATCCTTCAAGCACAGTCTTATTATGACCAAAACATAAACAATAATGACTCATACCCTTAAGATACCTCAAAACCCATTTTACTGCTTGTTGTTTGCCTAGATTGGCAAGGAACCTGCTCACTACTCCCTTTGAATATGTAATGTCTGGTTTTGTGCATACCATGGCATACATCAAGCTGCCAATTGCTAAAGCATAAGGAATCTTGCTCATCTCTTCTTTCTCCTTGTCATCACTAGAACATAATTCAATACTCAGCTTGAAGTGGGCTACAAGGGGTGTACCAACTGGCTTGGCATCCTTCATATTAAACCTGTTAAGAACCTTCTTGATATATTTTTCTTGTGACAGCCACAACCTTTTGTTTTTCCCGTCATGCATACTCTGCATGCCCAATATTTGTTGTGCTGGTCCCAAATCCTTCATTGCAAATTTGCTACCCAAATCTTTCTTCAACCTATTCATTTTATTCTTATCATGCCCAAAAATCAACATCTCATCCACATATAACAATAATATGATATACTTTCCTTGATCATACCTCTTGATATAGACACAATGGTTAGCTTCCAACCTCTGAAAACCATGTTTCAACATGAATGAATCAAATTTCTTGTACCATTGTCGAGGTGTCTGTTTCAACCCATAGAGACTCTTCTTCAACCTACAAACAAGGCCTTCTTTGCTTTTTCTATGAAGCCTTCTGGCTGCTCCATATAAATTTCTTCCTCCAATTCACCATGAAGGAAAGTAGTTTTTACATCTAACTATTCACATTCTAAGTCTAAAGTAGCAACTAGACCAAGAATGACTCTAATGGATGACATTTTAACAATAGGTGAGAAAATTTCAGTGAAGTCAATACCTTCTTTTTGGGAAAAACCATTCACCACCAACCTTGCTTTATACCTCTCATTCTTTTCGTCATCTTCATGCTTAATCCTGTAAACCCATTTGTTTTGTAGAGCCTTTCTTCCTTTTGGGAAGTTTACCAACTCCCAAATTTTATTTTCCAGCAAAGAGTTCATTTCTTCTTCCATTGCTTTCTTCCATTTTTCATTGTGCTCAACTTTACAAGCTTCTTGAAAACAATTAGGCTCACCTTCATCAGTCAACAAAATATAGTTTGAAGGAGGATACCTTTGTGAAGGCTTATGAGGTCTAGAAGGTCTGTGAACCAACTGTGGTGGTGCATTATCAGGTTGAATCTCCTCTAAGGTTTCCTACAAGATTCCTTTTTCTTGTTGTTCATCATTTTCCACTTGTTGTTCTTCATGCTCCTGAATTTTTTGTTCATTTTCTTGCATTGGTGGGATGTTTTCCTGTTGCTCTTCAAACCTGTCAATAACCTTCTTGACCTCAAACTCACCTACAGTCCTCTTGAACATTTTTGTCTCATTAAAAATAACATCCCTACTTCTAATAATCTTATGTTTGACTGGATCCCATAGACGATAACCAAAATCTTCATTCACATATCCCAAAAAAATGCATTTCATAGATTTATCATATAGCTTAGTTATATTTTCTTTGGGAATATGTACAAATGCTTCACATCCAAAGATTTTCAAATGAGAATAATTTAACTTTGTACCAGTCCAAACATCTTCAGGGATACTGCCATCCAAGGCTGTAGTTAGAGATCTATTTATGAGGGAGCAAGCGGTCCTGACTGCTTCAGCCCAAAAATTCTTCTCCAAACCAGAATTGGACAACATACTTCGCACCTTTTCCATAATGGTGCAATTCATCCTTTTTGTGACACCATTCTGTTGAGGAGTACTAGGCACAGTCTTCTCATGCCTTATGCCAAACCTGTTACAATATTTCTTCAATGCATTTGAGCAATATTCTCCACCATTATCTGTTCTTAAACACTTCAGTAATTTTTTAGTCTCTCTTTCAACACCAACATTGAATTTTTTAAATATTCCAAGCACTTCACTTTTATTTTTCATAGGATATACCCAAACCTTCCTGGATGCATCATCTATAAATGTTAGAAAATATGATGCTCCTCCTAATGATTTGATGTTAACAGGCCGAAACACGCATGAGTGTACCGATTCTAACACATTTTTCTTTCTATCATGGCCACCTCTAAGGAATGAAACCCTTCTTTGTCTACCATATATACAATGCTCACAAAGATCAAGATTGTAGGATTTCAAGCCTGGTAATAAATTTTTACCAACAAGGATTTTTAAGCCCTTCTCGCTCATGTGACCCAAATGCTTATGCGACAGATTTGTTGAATTTCCTTCTTTTGTGACAACAGCAAAATATGATTTTCCTACTAGTGTCTTCAATGTGTATAATGTTCCTGTCTTGGGTCCTTTGGCCACGACCAATGCACATTTGCTAATTTTCCAGCCTCCTTTTCCAAATCTTGTCGAATAGCCTTCATCATCCAGTTGTCCCATCAAGATTAAACTCGTGCACATTTCTGGTACATGCCTGACCCATTTCAACAATATATCTTGTCCATCTTTCATCTTGATCTGGACATCTCTCACTCCAACAATACTACAAAAATGATTATTCCCCAAATGCACTCTACCATAATCACTAGGATTATATGAAACAAAACTATCTTTGCATGGGGTTACATGGTGTGATGCCCTAGAGTCAAGGATCCAATCAAAGCTACTGCTAGATGTATATACACATGCATCCTCTACTAAAACAGTAAACAACACATCACCATATGTGGCTACAACAGTAGTCTCACCTTCATTTGTGCTGGATGACTTGTGATTTGTATTAGATGGTCTTTGATCCTTTTGTCCTTTCTTCCAGAATCGACATTCTTTCTTCATGTGCCCGAGTTTTCCACAATGAAAGCAAATGTTCCTGCCTCTCCTTTATTTTGATCGACCTCTCGATCTTGATTGCCCTTGCCAGCCTCGATCCATTCTCCTACCATGATTAGCTAGAGCTAGAGCCTCTCCTCCCCGGTTTTCTGTAATTGACTTGCGTCTCAGCTCCTCATTCATTAAACTACTGCTGACATCATCAAACTTCACGAACCCTGTAGTTGCTGAAGTGCTCATAGCTACAATTAAATTCTCCCAACTTTCTGGCATAGAACACATTAGAAAAATGGCTCTAATTTCTTCATCTAAAATGATTTTAATAGAGGCAAGTTGATTAGTAATAGTATTAAATGCATTCAAGTGCTCAGCAACTGAAGCACCTTCTTTCATCTTGAGATTATAAAGCTTCTTCATCAAGAACACTTTGTTTGATGCTGTGTTCTTCTCATATGGATCATGGAGCTTCTTCCATAAACCTTCTGTCGTCTTTTCTTTGAACACATTGAAATAAACATTCTTTGCTAGATATTGGTGGATTGTTGCAATCGCCTTTCTATCTATCTTATTCCACTCTTAATTTGTCATCGATGAGGGTTTCTTTGTTGTGCACTCAATCGGAAAATACTGATCCTTTAAAATCAATATATCCTCCATTTGTGATTTCCATAGGGAAAAATTAACCCCGCTCGACTTCTCCATATCTGTAACTGCTGTCTCCATTTTCAATCAAATTCAAGCCCCAAAACACAAAAACTCCACTTAAAAAAATAAAAATTTAATTATTACTCTTTAAAATTTAGTAATAATTACCTTCCTCCTTTTAAAATACCCTTTTCAAAATTCTTGCTCCTTTTTAAAATATACTTTTCAAAATTCCAACATATAATTATATATGTTTTATAATAAATATAAAAAACATTTATAATGTTTTAACCTTTTCACATTTCACACATACATATGTTGGTTTGAGAAAAAACTTGACGTATATGTGCAAGCTTGATGTAAAAAAAAAATTATGAACCCCACGTTTCAAACTCCAACAACACGTTTCAACATAGGTCCACAACCTTGTTTTTCTTGCAGCAACTGTCTTTTAGTTCCAGGGTTCCTCAGCTATTTCCTAGACATATCCCTTTCTTGGACTCTCTTCTTTGAAGGGATTTCCGATTTCCTGGACAGATCCTTCAACAGCTCCAAAGGTAACAACCAATGTTTTAACTAACGCTGCCAGAGTAAGGCGATGGCACTAAGTGGCTTGTACAATGGATATTTGACCCTAGCTATGATACCAGTTGTTAGTTCAAAGCATACATCACACACAATAGATTTTCACTAAGAGATTTAGACGACAATAGCAAAGAGTAATTTCAGAGACAGAAAAATGGAGAAACAACAAGATTACTCAATCAGAAACAACAGAATAGATAAAACAATCACTGGAGAACATAAATCACTTTGCATTACGTAATAGGCCTGGACCTTGTTTTGCTTTCCTTGGCCAGAGAAATTACAAATTTATAGAGGCTGAAGAAAGATCTAGAATCCTGCATGTGATTTAGATGGAGATCTGGAGTGATCTAGAAGCTAATGGCAGTGTAAAAAGATCTAAAATCCTGGAAATCTAAAAACTAATGGCAGTATAGAAGAATCTAGAATCCTACATGTGATTCATGAATTTGGCTTCACACTTAACCAAGACAATTGTGAAAAAAAAAGCGTAGTTAAAAAAAACCATACTGCATCCACGATAACGCATCGGAAAAATTAATCCACCTACGTTATTAACGCAACTCATAAATTCAAAAGAAGGGTTAGCATTACCACTTCAAGAGCTCGCGTTAATCAACATTACTTACCACATTTTTCACATCACGAACCCTCCTAACGACTGGCAGTGCATTAGAGTGAATAACTTAAAAAAGGTACAGAGGACGACTCCACTCCATTTTTTTAAAAATTCATGCCTCTTTAGTCGTGAAGCTCCTTGGGATATACGTGAGGCAATTTTTAAAAAGGTTTTTTATTCATGAGGAAATTTGGTATATATGTAAGGCTTTCTTTTTAGCAAAACAAAGTTCTTTTTTATAAACAAAAAGAGCATTCACATTTGTTTCAAAAGGGACCATTTCTTTTGTTTGGGGAAAGGGCTTATAAAATATTAGAAATGTGGTGGTATTGTTAAAGGGGCCGTGTAATCCTTTAAGAAGGAATTTTTGGTGTTTATGTTAAGAAGGCATTGAGTTTTTTTAAGGTTTATTTAAACGAGATTTTTTTTTTTAAGTTTTGAAAAGGAGGTTAGAAAGAAAAAGGGCGCATTGGCTCTTGGTATTGTGATTTTTTTTGTTAAAGTTTTTGTGTAAGTGTTGTTTTTTGTGAAAATTTGTAGACTAGTTTATTTGTGGAAGTCAAGAAGGAGAGGCATTTTCTGTTGCAATTAAATGCGATGTCTACAATTCGTTTTGCTTGTTGAGTCGTATTGAGCCAACACTCAACAAATGGGAAAATCCAAGAGGTTGAGAAAGTCAAAATGACATCATGATATGTTTGAGATCTTTTTAGATTCAGAAGTGAAGAGGCAAAAGGATGCCTTTAAATTGAAATGCATAAAAGAATATGTGGATGAAAACATCATTACCCTAATGTTAGAAGCCAAGACAACTAAGGAAGCCTTAGATACACTTGAGAGGAGTTTTGGTGTAAGGGGGAGCATTGAAGTTGAATATGAAAGTGGATCTATAGTAGCAAATCTACAACGAGATGAAAAATTTGTTGAATCCCACTATGCTCAGCCACAAGTGGATGATGAATGTGAAGAAGTTGTAGAAGAAGAAGAGAAATAACACGTAGATGCTCGTGAACCCCACCGTGCACAACCACAAGTGGTCGAAAAGTTGGTGATTCCAACAACAAAGCTTGCTAATGACAATATGATGGAGCTTGTTGATGAAGATTTGGTAAATTCAGCAACAAATATTGCTAATGAAATTTTGGTGAATCCAACAACAAAGCTTGTTAATGAAAATTTGGTGAATCCACAACAAAGCTTGTTGATGAAAATTTGGTGAATCTAACAACAAAACTTGCTGATGAAAGTTTGGTAAATCCAGCAACAGATCTTGTTGAGGACAATGAAGCTGCCATTGAAGCTAAAAATGTTATGGTGAATCCAACAATTAATATTGCTGATGTAAATTTTGATGAAGAATTATTGACTAATGATGAATGGTTGCAGGTGATGCAGCAAAAACATCATATTCACATGATGCAATTTGGTGAGATAATCCTACTTGAAGCTTTCCTATTTATTCTCTTACCTTTTTGTAGTATATATTGGCCTTTAAGGATGTAATTGAAGTTGAAGTCTAGGAATGATAAATGTCTAAAAACTGCAATCAGCTACAAGGGTCTTGTATCAAGGATATCATGAATGAAAAAAATTGAATGGTCTATTAATTGCTTTTGGAAATAATTATGTAGAGCAGTCTATAGTCTCCAAAATTATTTTTAAAAGAGATTGATTTAGAACACTATTTCTAACTATGAAAACTTGCATATTGAGAAAAAACAAAATTGAAAGTCTCCACAATTATTTTTAAAAGAGATTGATTTAGAACACTATTTCTAACTATGGAAACTTGCATATTGAGAAAAAAACAAAATTGAAATTCTTCACAACTGATGCAAGATAGAATTCACATTAGATAATGGAACTATTACATTCAAGGTTTTTGTATGAAGATAAATTGAATAAATAGCATGCCTTCGATATATAAAAAAAATTAAGCTTGGAAGGACTACATCTTTGTCATGCCCAATATATCACATGATAAATTGAATAAATGGCATGCCTTTGATATATAAATTTTTTTTACGCTTGGAAGGACTACATCTTCATCCTGCCCAATAGATCACCCCGTAGAATTGAACGAGTGACTTCACATCAAGGAGTGCCTTAACGAAGTGCCAAATCACAATCCATCCAAGACCTTGATATGGATGATATGCAATCAACAAAGCTGAGATGACTAGTTAAATAACAGCAACATAAGGCTATTAGATGAAAATGAAATTTATTCTTTGATATTAACGTGCTTCGCATAATTCATTAAAAGTGGGTTGCAAGATTCTCCTTAGGTAATCATAATTCATAATTAATAAAAATGTAGCTACTAATTAAGGATCCAGCCACTATGTTGTGGGGAAATTTTTTTTTACATATTTTTTGATTAAATCTGGACAAGACTATATATGTTTGAACTATTTTAACAGCTAGTTGAAAGAAAAACTAAAAGCAACTAGTAAAGAAAATAATTATGGAAACAAAGAAAACCATAGTAATTAAAAAAGAAAAGAAAAGAAAAGAGAAGTATAGCATAGGGAAGTTATGATAATTAGAATACTTAGAACTTGTTGATCAGAACCTTTACCACTATAGTTATTGATATGAAACTAAATGTTTGATATTATAGCCCAAACATCATCTAGTATACACTACCATAAAATCATGGGTAACGAATAAGTAACCTGCATCCTCGAGCTAGAAATTTCAAACCTCAAGATGCATATTACTCATTCATAATCCATGGCTAACATCTTAAACAAAGAATGGAATAGTATCGTGGTCAAAACAAGGCACAAGAAGATGCATCGCATTTTCCATAAAAAATCATAGACGTGTTAAAGGAGGAAGATGCGTTAACGCTTTTGTTCCTCGGCCACGTCAAATATATTAATGGATATAATTTATCATTCATCAAAGATTTGTTTATTTATCATTGTTAGACCAGGTAGTAACTCTTCAAAAGCAATTCGTTAATTTTCATTCAGTTTGGTCTTTATTATATACATGAGGGAGAGACTGTGCATTTCATCTCCCAATGACTATTCATATTATTTATTATTTATTTACATAAATTTTAGTTATTCACCCAATCCTGATGATAAGGTGTCAACATTCCCCCCTTAATCTGAAGGGATGTTGGTGAGTCCAAGCATCATTCTAAATCTTTCAAGCTTTTCTCTTCCAAGCACTTTGGTGAAGATACCTGCAATTTGCTCATTAGTGGAACAATGGTGGAGATGGATTGTTTTGGCCTCAACATGATGTCGAATAAGATGATATTTAGTATTGATGTGCTTTGTTCGATCATGGAACTTTTGGTTCTTGGCCAATTTTATTTCTAAGGTATTGTCAATCATGAGTGGAGTCGATTGTACTTGTTTTACCTACAAATCTTCAAAAATTTTCCTGAGCCACAAAATTTATTTTGTTTCCTCAGTTGCTACCACATATTCTACCTCAGTTGTGGAATCTGCTGGAACTGATTGTTTTTGTGATCTCTAGGAGACAACTCCTAATCCAAGACTCATAATTATATTCATTTCAAAAAAAAATAAAAATAAAAAAAATTAATTAATTAATTAATTAATTGAATCAATTAAATCAAGAGGCAGCCGACTTCTCAAAAATTGAGAGCCGACCTTCCCCTCTTTTCTCTCCTCATTTCTATTTAAACCCTAAAAACTGCTCTTCTTCTATCAAAGCATTCAAGTTGTCCTGATGATGGATCCCGGTTGGGATTTGAAACGTTGGCAGAAAAATGTTCTTACTGTGGAATCTCCGGTGACTAATTCGAGCATAACTTGAAGTAGATACCCTAGTTTCTTTGTCTCCATCAAAGTCTGAATCAAAGTATCCAATCAAGCTGAAGTCGTCCACCTATGTATACTTGATTCCAAAGTCTTGAGTTCCCTTCAAGTACCTTAGAACTCTTTTTGCAATAGACCAATGTCCCTCGCAAGGATTTTGCATAAACCTGGAGAGGATTCCAACAGCAAACGAAATGTCTGGTCTGGTAGTAGTTAGGTAGTTGAGACTTCCTACAAGCTATCTATACTTTGTTGCATCCTAAAATTCTTTTCCTTCAATGGATGTGAGCTTTAAGTTTTGTTCCATTGGAGTAGTAAGAGGATTGCATTTTGTCATTCCAAACTTGCCCAACATATCTCTAATGTACTTCTTTTTGGAAAGGAATATGGACTTTGGATGTTGAGTTACTTCAATACCAAGATAGTAATGGACATAGCCCAAATCAGTCATTTCAAAACCTTTCTTCAATTCCTTCTTTATGGATGCAATGTAGCTTTCATTGTTCCTTGTCATCAAAAGATCATCTACATTTACCAAAAGATATACAACTATTTTTCCAACTTTCTTGACAAATAAAGTCGCATCATCAAGATCATAATGTTTGAAATTGAGTTTCAGAAGATGCTTAGTTAGTTTTTCATACCAATCTCACGGTGCTTGTTTGAGGCCATACAAGGATTTCACAAGTTTGCATACTTTATGTTCATTTCCTTTCACAACAAATCCTTTAGGTTGGGACATAAAAACATTCTCTTTTAGATCTCCATTCAAGAAAGCAGTGTTTACATCCATTTGATGGACTTTCCGACCGTTTTGAGCTGCTAGGGCAAAGAGTGTCCAAATGGTAGCTCATTTTGCTGTGGAGGAAAAAGTCTCCTTATAATCAACCCCTTCCTTCTGTGCAAAACCTTTTGCCACAAGCCTAGCTTTGTGCTTGTCAAGTGAGCCATTTGCTTTATACTTGTTCTTGTAGACCCACTTGCAGCCAATTGGTTTGGTTCCTAATGGAGGATCAACTAGCTTCCAAGTGTCATTCTTTATCAGGGAATCATACTCCTTTTGCATCACTTCTTTCCATTCATAATGAGAAGTAGCTTCTTTGCAGGAAGTTGGTTCGAAATCTATAGACAAATTCAATTCACAATCATAAGAAACATCCATATCAACAGGTGAATCAGAGTCATCTACATCACCTCCATTTTGCCGGTTTGAATTTCTAGTTCCTGTCTTTCCAACCTCATTAAGATGAAAACTTTCAAGTGTCTTTGTCAGCCACTTTGGGGGACCTTTCTTAGATGGTCCAGGTTGCTCCATTGATTGAGTTGGGACTGAATCAAGATTGAGTCTCCCAATTTTATCAATCACATCACTTAAAGTATCATTTGTTGTTGGAGTTTCATGTGGGGGAGAGAGTTCTTTAGAAGACTTTCCACATGTTGATCTAGTATAGGTATCTACCCTTCAAGATGTAGAATATGATTATCAAATTCTTGAAATTATTTTGCATTTGCGAATTTATCCAACGATCAAGTTGCTACTCAACAACATTGTCAGTTTTGGATGATTCAAGAAAGATTACATCTCTAGAGACAACAAACTTTTTATTGACTTCATCATATAGACGATATGCTTTGGAGATGTTTGAATACCCCAGGAAGATACACTTACGACTTCTTGCACCAAGTTTGTTTCTATGTACCTTTGGTATCAAGGCATAAAAGGGGGAACCAAAGACCCTGAGATGCTTTATCGAAGGAATGTGCCCATACCACATTTCATATGGAGTCTTGTTTCTAATAGCATTAGATGGACATCTATTCTTTATATATACAACACATAGAACTGCATCAACCCAAAACATCAACTTTACATTTTTGAAAAACATCACGGAGCGCACCATATTTAAGATTGTCCTATTCATTCTTTCAGCTACACTGTTCTGTTGGGGATTATAAGGCATAGTTGTTTGATGTTTGATCCCATGTTGGTGAAGATAGTTTTTAAATTCATTTGAAGTGTATTCTTTTCCATTATTAGTGTGAATAGAGCCAATATGAGATTGTGCATCATTTTCAATCCATTTATGACAGTTCTTGAATGTTTGAAAAGCATCAAATTTGTTCTTCAATAAATAAACCCAACACATTATGGTGTAGTCATCAATAAATGTCATCATATATTTATTTCCATTTGCAGAAGGAATAGGCATTGGACCACATAAATCTAAATGAATGAGTTCAAGTTTTCTATGTGCTCTTGAATGTGAATCATGAAAATTCTGTTTGCTATGCTTTCCTATAATACAAGCATCACATTGCTTAAGTTTCCTAGGAATTGTAGGCAAACTAGCAACACCATTTTTCTTCAAAAAGCGAAGTCTGTCATGGTTCAAATGTCCAAATCTAGCATGCCATAATAAAATTGATGGGAGTGTACCTTCTTCATAATGAGATTTGTATGAGAAATGTTGTGCACGAGCAAAGGTACCCTATAGCTTGAGAAGCCTTTCTTCTTCTATTCCCCTCATGACAAGTGAGTGGTCAGATGCTTTTCTCACCTCAAGCTTGCCATCAAACATATGAATGGAGTGACCTTGCTGGCGGATGTGGACCAAGGATAGCGAGTTTCTCTTCAGCTATGGGAGATATAGAACATGATGCAGAAGGAAGTCTGGAAGACCAGGCAATTTGAGCATGATTGTGCCAAGCCCTGATGGCTTGATTTTTTATTGGTCTGCAAAGTATATTGCTCCATCAACATTGCTAGTAAATTCTTCAAAAAAATCTTTTCTATGAGTCATGTGGCAAGTTGCTTCTGAATCAAGCAACCAATCATTTTTCCAAGAAGCAAGTGAAGCATTAAATAAGTATTCATTTACTCATTGTGCCACAACATAATGAGTGGATTAGGTGCTTTACCTTTATCTGTGTCATTAGTTTTACCTTTTTTTTGGTTTCTTTGCTGCTCAATTTTGTCCCAAGGTAGCCTACATGTAGAGGCATCATGTGATCCATTTTTTTTTGCAGTGTATGCAGTGCAAATCTAACTTTTCTCCTTGAGAGTGTCTGCCCCCCTTGCCTCTGAAATATTTTCCTCTTCCTCTTTGACCACCTCTTCCTTTAGAAGAATCTTGGGCAAGATTCTTTTCTTTATGAGCAAGGCACACAACCTCTTCAGAAGATTCAGGGGCTGTCTTCTTTCCAAAAGCTTTCTATCTTTCAGCAAATATTTTCACAAGAGAGTCAAAGGTAATATCTTTGAGATTTCCATTTGCTTACAATGACTCAAGATAATTGGAGTAAGTAGGATAAAGTGCCTTGAGAAAAGCGATAAGAGAAATATCCAATCCAACCCTAGTTGCTTTGATATCATGCATTATAGATTTTACTTCAGATGCAAGAGCAAGAGGATCATTATTTTGTAATTCAAGAGTGAAGAGTTTAATCATGAATTGAACAACTTCAAGTGCAGAATGTGAGTCATAGAGTTCTTTCAACTTTTGTAAGGCTTCGAAAGTAGTTGAAAATGGCGAAATATGGTGACTCACCTCTTCACTTACATATGCTGCAATTAATACATAGGCTTTGCCGTTCTTATTTTTCCAAATAGCGAACTCTTTGTTTGAGGTAGGCTGTTCTAGCTCTTTGTCCTTATCTCTAACACACACTCCTTTCCACAACTCATTGAAAATGAGGGTGTGTTTTATCATCCTGGACCACTCAGGATAGTTCTCCTTGCCATTTAGAACTATTCCCACAATGGATATGATTGAGTGCATTGTAAATATGAGTGCTGTAAAAATACTTCTGCTGGAAAAAATGTGATTTTGTGTAGAAAAAAAATTCTGCTGCTAAAAAAATACTTCTGCGGATAGAAAAAATATTTCTGCTATGCACTTCATATATTATATGCCCATTATATGTCGATCACATATGGTGCAACATATAAAAGATTTCAACCGATTTTTTTTTTTTTTTTTAATGACATCTTTTCTCAATACATGCACCATGGATACCATACATATTTCTGAGCCAATGAAAAAAAAATCCAATGCACCAAATAAAAAGCATTTAGAACATGCATACATAGTCTTCAAAAAAATGTTTAATGCACAATTTCTCGCTGTCTCAACATCTCCACAGGTGAGGCATTGTCGTGCAAAGGCTCTGTACTTGTTGCTATGTCTCACAACTGCTGTAACTCTCGCAAATCCTCCTTAGAGATTCTGTTTAACAACTCCTCCACAAGTGCTGCGAAGTCTAGCATAAAACCAACTGGGAGATAATCGTTAAAAGGTTTTGCACAGAAAATCTAATGAAGAGATGGCGTTGTGGCTTGACCACGTAGTCGGATATGGGGTTGAAACCAACGGTGCTGTACAAATTAGAGGCTGGAAATTTCGAAAATGGTGCTAACAATTGAAGAAACCCTTCTCTTGCAAACCGAAGGCACATATGCTAATCCAATGCATTTGAATTGATGTAATACTAGATCAAAAGCTACGGCTAAGTAAATTTGAATCAGGACTAGCATGGCTTCCCACACCTATAACCAGACGCAGGGATATACAAACTCAAGTGTGGATATTTGCATTGGGAAATAGTTCGCATTATGAATATGATCATGGAGAAGATTGCCGATGATGATAATGATGGAAAGCTTCGATTCGTTTTGTCAGAGGGGTTCACCTTTCAACCCTTCTCTTTTCCATCCTGTTGGCATATTGAGGGTGGAACACCAAACAGAATGGGAGGTAATGGGCGTATTACCAATGCATATGGAGCAGCGGAGGTTTGGAAATGCGTATTGTTGGAGCAACGCCAAACGCAGCGTATTGAGATGGATATGGAGGCCAACAACGTGGAGAGATCAGCGTATGGAGGTCAGCAGTGTATGGAGGCCAACAGCGTTGAGAGAGCAGCGTATAGAGGCCAGCAGCTTGGAGAGAGCAGTGTAGCAGAGCAACATATTTGAACTATGCCAGAGGAGCATGGGAGGTTATGGAAATTAGCAGAAAAATGCAAGACAAACTGACAAACTTCTAAAGAAATGAAAGAAAGGAGTCACAATGTGAGATAGAAGCCAAAAATGGTGCTGGCTCTGATACCATGTCAGACCAGGCAGTAATTGCTCAAAAACAATTCGTTGATTTTCATTCAGGTTGGTCTTTATTATATACATGAGGGAAAGACTATTCATTTAATCTCTCGGTGATTATTCATATTCTTTATTATTTATTTACATCAATTTTATTTATTCACCCAATCCTAATGATTAGATGTCAACAATCATTCAATTTTTTGCCATGTAAACTCTACAGTATATTTCTCCATTTATTTCAGGAAGCTTATGGCTAGATCATCCTATATACATATAAGTAAATAAATATTATATTTTATCACTTTATTTTTAATATATTAAAGTTTTGAAAAGACTTCATGCTCTGGTGTAAGCTTGATATAGAAGTTCGAAATTTGCATAAGATTTTTCTATTTATCATTCAATTTTTTTTCCTCATGTGAAGTCCGCTATATATTTCTCCATTTATATTAGGAAGTTTATGGTTATATCATCATATAAATATAAGTAAATGAATATTATATTTTATTATTTTAGGTTTAATATATTAAAATTTTGAAAAAAGTCCAAGGAAAAGAGAATACTTTTAAATTTTAGAAAGAGATGATAGAAAAAGGTTAAGCCATAAATTGTAATCCAAAAATGTATTTAGTTCAATTAAAAAGTAAAATTTAAACTAAAAAGTTAAGTAAAATAAATATTATATTTTATTATTAATACATTAATGTTTTGAAAAAAGGTCGGAAAAAGAGGATACTTTGAAATTTTAGAAAGAGATAATAGAAAAAGGTTAAACCATAAATTGTAATCCAATGTATTCTAGTTAAATAAATAAATAAATAAGGGTAAAATTTAAATTAAAAAAATGAAGTAAAATCATATGATGTAGTTGTTTTTTAATATAAATTAAAATTTAGAAAAATAAAATAAAATGTTTTAGTATATTAAAAAAAAAAATACAAAATAAAATTGGCAAAAACAAATAGAAAATATTAATAGAAGATTTTAATTATATATTTATTTCCAAAAAACATATACAAGAACTCTAAGAAATTATAGACTCTTATCTTTATTCTCAAGAAATAAGAATTGATAGAAAATTGAGAGAGATTAGAGAGCAATTAATTGCACACAACAAAGAACATTTATACCTTTATTGATCACCACAGGTACAAATATATAGGACATAAATTATTGAGTTCGACACATCTAGATCATGACTCCACTCATTATATAGGAATCATCAACTTCTAGATTGACTCCTTGTAACTCCTAATGACAACTACACATGACATGGAAGCATTAGTTACAACACCCTCTCTTAATGCTTACATGGAAAACATTAAAAACACATATTACAACAACAATATGATATCTATCTCACTGGTCCTCATCAGCGCTCACATCCACTCCGGAGTTTGGCAAACACCGCTCTTTAACCAGCACATCTTTGAGCTGTTACTTGAACTCCATTTAAAACATAACTGATTCAGACCATCTTTCACGTTCTTTGCAGACTTGATGCTTCTCGACATAGCACAACGGGTCAGTATCAATACTGAACCATCCTGTTGACATACCTCCATCTGTTGAACACATGGTTTTCCACTGTATTCCCCAGTTATCTAAGAAGGAAGTTTGAATACTGAATGTATTCAGAAGTCAATTATACAATGTGACCTTTTTAATGCATAATCAAATTAACTTGTAAGTTGACGTTCCTGGCTCCACACAATGTCACCAACTTGTAATAGATTATACATAGTCAAATTAATGATATGTTCTTGTGTGATTATATGTAGCAAAAACCACCAATTTGAAAATATATTAAACTATTCTAAAATTGGTTCTCTATTTGATTTTTCACATTACACACTACAACATAATAAAACTGCAATTTTAGCTCACACCACAAATTAGACACAATATAAAAGAACTCGAAACAAAACTATAAAGTTGACAATGCAATCTCTATGATTTGCGGGGCAACACAAACTTCCACAGCCACAAGTTCAAGCTCTCCCTGAGACGCGATATTCACTTTATGCCTATTGTCCACATTAAACGATGGAAAAGGTACTCTCATAATCAACTACAATAGTATTGATGATCGATGAGAGTTCCCGAGCACTATCGAGAAACAAGGATTCCCACACTATTTTTAGGATCCCATTCTTATAAAGCAACCACCTCCATTTCCGTTCTACCAATCTGCCAATTTGTCAATCCACGACGTTGACCAATAATTGAAAGTCGATACAACTGATGGAAAACAAGCATACTCTTCTCAACAGATCTGGTCCGGATCTTACCTCAATTCTATGAAATGGTTGATCTTTAAACGATTTCACATCCCACGCTCGACAGCATTACAGATTTCGAGAAAGAGATGGAGCGCACCAAACTCGATTCTATCAGATCTGAATGTGTAGTCAGCGATTCCTGTCACTCAATAGGTTGAACCTTCTCACTGAGATTCCAGCGAATCACTACTTGCGAAATCTCCTGCTTCGACGAATCACACAGAAACGTCCTATGTAGTGGTCACTTCCATGGCTTGTACACGATCCTTCGGCTCAGTGAACGCTCGGTAGGATTGCTCGGTACCCTATGTGCATGGCCATAATCTTGCAAAATATCTATCCATTCACGGATCTTCTGTAGGGACACATCTTGGCCAAATATATGGCAATTCCTATTTCCATCTTTATAGCATTATGAATGCCCTTTGACATGCGAGGGAAATAGCGCTCGCCCTCTCTCTCCACGCTCCATTCATTTGTTCATGTGCTGTCACTCAGAGGTGAGCGCTATTTCCCTCGCATGTCAGAAGGCATTTATAATGCTATAGAGGTGGAAATAGGAGTTTCCCAAATACATAACACGCAATCGAAAATTCTCGGGGACTGCAAGAGAATAAATGGATCTTACATCCTAGTCAAATCTCATCCAGATCTATGCAGACGACCAACAATCAATTCAATTGGAAAATAAATCCATTTCATTAGGCTCTAGTCAGCATTATACCTCGGAAAAGGCACAAATCCGCTAGATTTTTGGCTTTTCATATATAGTAGATGATCTAATTACCACACCCTTTATGAAAAATAAATAAGCTAAAATAGAACTATAGATCTACTCACAAATAACACAAAATACATTTTTTTTTTAACCACATTATAAATTGGCACTCTCCTATACTAATTTATGTACATAAACAAGAACATTGAAGCTATCTCACATCTTCCTGGCCCTCCTGTGAAGGAGTCAGGCTAGAATAAGCTCCGATACCATGATAGAAAATTGAGAGAGATCAGGGAGCAATCAATTGCACACAACAAAGCACACTTGATACCTTTATTGATCACCACAAGTACAAATATATAGGACATAAATTGATGACTTTGAAACATCTAAATCATGACTCCAACTCACTACATAGGAATAAACAACTTCTAGATTGACTCCTCGTAACTCTTAATGACAACTACACATGACATGGAAGCATTACTTCTAACAAGAATATAATAGAATCAACCACATTCATATGATAGAATAAAGAACATTTGTGAAATGCAATATAAAAAAATAACTAGGAGACATGATATTTTCAAATACAAACAATTAGTATCCAAGCATGAATATCCAAAAAGAATTAAATATGGATCAATGAATAAAACCTGATGAATGGATAAAAATTTGGAGAAAATAGTATCACTTGGTTTCATTATATATAAAATCTTTATTTACAAATATTTGAAAATAAGTTTCTCAAATGGTTAGGTACCACAATATGAACTTGTTGTAGCGGTTACAACCACCCTCCAAAATTTTGCCTTAGCTTTGTTTTGGAGCCTCCCTACCAACCATCCTTAGCATCATGTCTTGCACTGTCCAAGTACAAATACTTCAATTGAGTTTCAATGGCTTACCAGCCTGTGCTTGTCAACTTTTTTGCCTCCCACCCGTAGGTTGACACTCCAGGACTTAGTCATTTTCTGGTTGTGATGCTCACATAGGAAATTGTGCAATTCTAGAGGGGAACCAACCTTCCCTCTGGGAATTGTGCAATCCATCTGGGCTACCTTCTGGGCTCCAGAAATGCGCAATCCAACCAGGCAGCTTTCCCTCTGAAAATTGTGCAATGCAGCCTAACACTAGGCTTCATCTAAAAAATTACACAATTTTGACTAACAGCCAGGGCTTTAGTACAGAAATTGTGCAATGCATGAGGGACATCTAGACTTTCTTAGCCCAGAAACTATTCAGATATCATCCCCAAGCTTGCAGACTATTGCATGTGCTCCCAGGTTGACCAGATCCCTCTAGGACTGAGCAATCTTGATTTTCATGCATGGGCTACTTTTCTCGAAAAAGAAAAAAGAAAAAAGCATCCCTTGATTTTAGGGATCCATTTTTAGCAGCTGGAGGTTACATGTAGAATCCGTTTTAGAAACCTCCCGCCAAGTGTCACTTTTTCCTAGATTTGTGACATGCGTGTCATAAGCCTCGATTTTATCAAAACTTATTTATTCAACTCTTGAGAGCTCATTCCTCACATCAATCTTGGAGCTCTAACATCCCACATCGCATCTATGAGCATTTGACACATTCAACTCAACTTTTTCTGGGTAAGTCTACGTTTCATGTCTTTTACCGCTTTTCTGTCGCTTTTTGTATTTGAGCTCATGTGAGTGTTGTTTGCTTGGTTTTGTTGAATGCTTTTTGTTGTTTTGATGCATGTTAGCTTGTAGAAGCATTGTTTCAGTTTTTCATTTCTCTTCTCTTCCTTTGTGGATTGGGTTGTATGAGAAGCAAAATCTTAAGCATGCTGAGGCCGAAATGGAGGAATTCAAAAGATTCACCTTCAGCACCAAAAGTTTCAATCTGTATGATCTGCATTGCTTAGTGAAGTACCATTGTGCGAGAGTGCAACACCCTTGGATCCACGGGGCGTGTAATTGGCTTGAAGAGGACCCATGGAGATACTGCTATCACTTCTCCAGGCTCAATGAACTGGTCAACATAGTTGTAGAGTGGTTAGCAAAGTAAAAGGAAGCAACATCTCAGAGAGAAACATCAGCCATAGCAACAGAGGGTAGCAAACCTGCGCATGGAAAAGGCAAGAGAAAGGTTGTTGATAGCACAGAGGCAGAGAAAAGCTACAAGTTCAAAGTAGATCCACTTGTGTTGAAAGAAGATTTAGAGATTGAGGCTAAGACGCGATAACGCGATGGGAGGATTTCACAAAGGAAAAGATAGAAATAGAGGATGGGGGAAATATAAAATGAGTTGCAGGAGTTGAAGTAGCAACTCAGGGAAGAATAGGAGCTGCACATAAGAGAGAAGGAAGCACAACAGGAACAAGTACAGTAGGAGGTGACACATGCACAGATTCATGAAACCGTGCCCATACAGGTTATAGAATCATTCGAGCAACTTTCACAGATCAAACAGGGTTAGCAGTCATAGGAGCAGGACTTGGCTCAAGAGATTGAACAAATGCTAGAGCAGATGGACATGGATATGATTCATTCAGAGTTAGATTAGGATATTGACCTCATGCCTTAGAACCAAGAGGGCACCCCACCCACTTCACCAGATCCAGAGGCAGAGCAAGTCCCAAGTGATCAAGGAAACATAGAAATCCTTGAACACAATCTATAAGTGGAGATGCACAACATATCTTTCAACAAGTCACAACACAGAGTTGTGGAGTCACACAAAGTGCATACTCTGGATGTCTATGTATCTCCTTCATAGTTTGAAGAATGAGTGATTATGTCAGATGGTGCGCAAGCATCTGGTTGCATTGGCTAATGCTACCAAAGAATATGTCGAGGCCACCAGCTCGAGTGTTAGATTCTTGATAGCTGAGAATGAGAACATGGCTAGGAGTTACAAGCAGGAAAGTAGGGAGGAGAACAAGTTACAACATCCTCTAGAGAAGAGTTGAGGAGAGCAATACTAGATGAAATATCATCTCTCGAGACAGTCATGCAAACATTGTATTCTAGATTTGTTATGGTGCATAAGTCAGCATGCATCTTGTCAAATCTACACACTGCTGTCGATCACATGCAAACATGGAAAATGAGGTACAAGGGAGCCCCATTGCACTTGCCAAAGATGATGAATCCAAAGGCGGTAGAGTTGAAGGCACACATCAGGAGTCAGATTTGGAAGTATGAGGAACTCCTGCAGCTCATCACTAGTTTGAAGGCTTCACATGCACAGGTGTGCAAGAACATGGATGTCATTATGTGCATGCATGCGATACCATCTATTGGCACACTCACTTAGGCAAAGTCAAAGAATCGAGTCTGATTGGAGTTGGACATGTACTTTCATGAGTTGATGCGCATAGCCTCCAGCATAGACTACACTCAAAACTATGATGCATAAGTTATTAGACGAGTTGGACAGAGGTGCCAAATTAGTGTACCCAGACACAATGGAGGCAAGAGTTCGCTTTCAACAGAATGTCACTGTTATCACTCAGGTTGTTCCCTTTGACTCCCAAGGGAATACGGCCGAGGTAACCACTAACCAATCTTTGGGTCACAGGTTCTAGCCTACCTATGACTAGAGAGGGCTCCCTCTTTATGATTTAACTTTGTTTGTGTAATGTTTTAGGCTAGTTATGATGCTCAAGGTTTTGTTTTGAAGTTTGCTGGATGATGATTTCAGTCAAGATATATATGTGATTACCAGGGTGTTCTAGGCCATTGGGCATGGAGTCAGTGATGCTTAACTTGCTTGATATGTCTGTGCTGATACAATAGTGATGCTGCAGAGCCAGATAAGTATCTGAGAAACAATTCTTTGAATCTGTGATTAAGTGTGATGTAACCAGGGCATGAAAGGCAATTAAGGATCTTTCAAACAAACTGGTATGGAGAACAGTGAGAATATTATTTAGAAGCAGTGAAGAATTTCTACATAACATTCATATTTATAGAATTAATGAAAACATGAGCAATTAAGAATTCATGTTCATGATCAATTCAGAAGAAAACATTTTCAGCAATAGAGATTGAGCACAAGGTGTAACCAAACATTTCCTGTACTATTCCTTTTCTCTACTGCTAGATTAGTGAAACATGTGTATGATTTAAATAACCATTAGAAGACAAAACATAGATTGAGAAAACTTATTGTTCCATCAGACGGCACAGGAATTCTGCAACAACACGCATAGCATCACCAAGACATCAAACATTCAGGAAATCACTGAGCTTTTCCAGCCTTTTGCATTAGATAATCTGAAAATATACAATACATTTGCCTCAGAATGAAAATCACCAACCCCTCATACGTTGCCAGGGGAGGTATATATACATAATTTACATAAGAAAATATCTAGCTGATGAGTAAATGTTTCATTAATGTCGTGCCAACTCCTGGAGCATTGTAGCTGAAAAAGTAAATGCTGTAGTAACTTCTCAATGCCTTAGCTGTCAAAAATGGTCAGAGAATGTTGACTTTGTGACTGTTGGAGTCGGCTGAAGATATGCTGCCCAAAAATTGCGCATTTTTTGTATTTGGCTTGCGGCCGCTATCTTTATGCTGAGTCATCCTTCGGCTGCCTTGTGTGCTGTCTTTATTCTGCTTTTTTGCTCTTTGCTAAGTGGAAGCTGACTGGGATTGATCAACTGAGATCATTGAGGTAAAATTTGCAGCATTGCCTGCCACCAATCCTCTTTGGGCAGCTGGTGCCTTCGAATTTTCACCAATGTTTCATCTGCCTCTGTATATCTATAAAAATTAGGAGGAACCTCAAAAAGGTGGTGGATTTCATTTTCAATAAAAAACAGATTTTCAAGTTTGTCAAGAAGGCCCTGCCCTGTTGGAGGCCCTGCTTCCTCAGAACTACTGCCAGATGCAGTGATTTGATTTTCAATAAAATTTGACATTCTGGTGGCATATTGCTCATGGGGGAGCAGTCTTCCTGTGCTGTTTAGTAGGCTAGGCAATCCCTTTTGCTGCAGTGCTCCCATTTTGAGCTTGTACTCATCCACCTCAGCCTGTATTTCATAGCATTTCCTCTCCACAATTTGTACAAAATTCCTGAGAGTCAGCACCTTTTTAGCCGTAAGGACAGCCTCTGTTCTGTTGACAATGTTGATGGCTGCCAGTTCCTCCTTAGTCTGACTGTTCAAAAAATCTATCATTCTATTGGCCTGCTCAGGCCTGTTTCCCAGCACTGTTTTGGCCTTCTGAATCTCTATCTGTGCTTGGCCAATTAAATCCATTTGTTCATGCACAGTCTTAATTGACTTCCATTGTCTAGTGATGGATTGGTCAATTCTGGCCCACAGAATTCTTTTTATTTCTGCCATAGCACTTTCTAGCTTGAGCTCTTTCTCCAAGGCCTTTATCTTCTCTTTGAGGGCCTTTATTTCTCTACCTTGTTCTGCCACAGTCATCTTTGACTTGTCATATTTGGCCTCTAGTTCTGCCAGCTTTTCCTTGGCCTGCTTAATCTCAGTAGCCTGGAGCTCCATCTCTTTGATAGCCTTAGTCAAATCTTCCATGTTTAAACTGGACTCTGGGGCTGTTGTTGTTGCTGCTGCTTCTGTTGTTGCTTTAGTTGTTAAAGGGGCTACTGCTGCCTCTGTGGTTGTTGCAGTGGTTGAAGTAGTTGGAGGAGCTTGGGATGTAGATTCTCCCTGCTTATCTTGTAGTGCCCCTTCAAGCTCCTTTTCCAAATCAAGGACCTTCTGGTTAAGCTGCATTATAAGATCAAGTTGCTCATCGGCCTCCTTTTCCTTCTGTAATTCTGCTGTTTGGGGGTGCTCGGTGGGCAGCAGTTTCAACCTTTTCTTCAATGCGTTAAGGTCATCTTCCTTTTTGTTCATGAGGGCCCTCACGCCCTTTGGATCCTTAGGATCATGTCCTAGGTCTATAATGATGTCCTCTAATGATTTGATCCTGTTGTCCTTGGCCATGGAGGACATTATCTCAAAATCCAACTGAATGTTGGTGTTCTTCAATGATTCTTTTAATTCATGGGCCATTGTTGCCCTGTCCACCAAGGTGGCATAGACCATTTCTCCAGTCTGTTTGTGCAGTTCAATTTGGTCCATGGGGTGAATGTCTTTTTCCATGACTTCCACCCTTGTCCTTACAAAATTTGCAGCTGATTTAGGTTGCGGCACCTTAGGTTTGAAGTGGCTGAGGATCATTTTCTCCTCTTGTATGTCATATACAGACATCAGCCTTTCTTGCTTGGCTGGTGTTGCTTTGAGAAACTGTTTATACACTTCAATTCTCAGCAAGTCATTTTGTGCCTTTATTTGTTTGAAAGAAGCCTTAGTGCTTGAGGGCTTCTTGCTCTGCTGAGTGGAGGAGGACACCTCCAAGCCAAGTTGTAATCCCTGCTCCTGCTGAAAGGAGCTTGTACCTGTTTGTTGGCTGCCTTCCCCATCTTTCCTTGGATTGTGAAGGACTTCTTCACTTATTTCTTCTACTATTGGGGAGTCAACCTTTTGCCTCTTGGCCTCAGGTTGCTGGGAGGATCCACTAGCGGGAGTGGACTCTTCTCTGTCTCTTTTATTACCTCTCTCCTCATGTGCTGGAGTCTGCAAAATTGGTGCTGCTGGTGGCTCTGTTTGTGGTGGAGGGGTCTACTCTTGTTGCTGCCCAATTGAGGAGGCAGGCTGTTCTTTTAGTGTTTCCTCTTCAGCACCCATTATTCCTTTACCTTTATCTGTACCTGATGCTGCTGTAGAAGGTGCCTGCGTTACTGGTGCAGTTGTTGTGGCTGAGGTCCCTTCTCCCACTGGATATGGTTGCTTGAAGATTACCTGCTGCACAGAATCCAAGTCAAGAGTCTTTTCCAAATCCTTGACATTCTTTTGCATTATCTCTTCTTCAGTTAGTTTTTCAATTAAAGTATCTTGCAGCCATTCTTGCTGATTGGAATACTGTTCAATATGTGGATATTTGCAATGCTCATAGCCTAGCAGCCTGTACTTAACCCTTCTAGCAGTGATGAAGCCTTCATTGTCATAAGGGACCCACCGGAAGCTTTTTGAGAGATTGTACTTGTCTTTGAGGATTAGCTCAGCATCTTGCCATCCCTCTTTTTTATTCATGATGAAGGGGCCCAGGCGGTGCTTAAACTTGAGATGGGCTTTCTTTTTGGCACTGTGAAAGTGGGTGAGGTCAGAGTGAATGAGCTGCCTATAATACTCCAAGGCAAACAGTCTCATGGGCACATATTTTGGGAGCCTGTATGGACAGAGCTCACAGCCATAGATTCTGATGACTGTATGATCCTGGTATAGGTACCAATCACCTATTTTATAATTCTTGGAGAGCTGCAGTGTTTTCTGTATTTCAAAGGACACTCTGGGAGGAGGGGACCTCATCAATAAACAAGAGACTGGGTATACAAATTGATCAATGAATTCACAATATGAATATGGTGAATTTTGCACTTGGTGGAAGACAGATGTCCAGAAGATAACAGATCTTCTTTCTCCTTTAGAATCCAGCTTTTTAATGTGGCATGGAAAAGCCTCGGACTGGTAGTACATGAACAAGTGGTAGATGTAAGATGAGTATTTGAAAATTCCCTCCCTGTCTACTTTGAAAAGCTGCTCATGTATCTTGTTGGCTATGAATTTGGCAAAATTATATTTGCGGGCAGGGGGCTGGCCTGGGCTATAAGCGGCTAAAAACACCAGCACAGTTCCATCAACATATTCATTGGTTTTATAGCCCAACACATATGAAATCATGTCCAGCAGAAGTTTGCCTACATCAGTAAAATGAACATACAAGTAGGGAGGTGGCCCTGTGGGCTGGCAGTCGGGCCTCATAAATGTCTTGGTGATCTTCTGAATGTCATCAGTGGACATCTTGGCACCTGTATCTAGCAGATAGTTCATGGAGAAAGGAAACAACAGCTGAGTTTGTTTGAAGTTGAGCATCTGGTTGATGGACTCAGCATTAATGTGAAAGAGGATGCTCCCAGATGGAGACTTGACAGCTCTGTGATTTGCATCATAATTCTCAGCACATAGGCGAATAATCTCTGGAAAAATGTTAACAGATGGGAGAAAGTAATATGGCAGATTTGATTCCCATATCCCATATGTATCCTTGCCATTCAAATAGTCATATCTCAATTCCCTGAAGGTCTGCAAATGGTTCCTATCACCCACAAAGTCTTGGATGAGGTAATCCCTGTCAGCAAGAGGCAGGGATTCCAGCTCTTTATTTGGTGGATTCATGGGGGCAACACTGAGAGCTGTGGGTGCAGGGGCAGCCATTATGTAGTTTGTGAATGGAACAAGGTAAGTGCAATGGTTTGCAAGGTTCCTCAAAGCTCAAGTGACAGACTGAATGCAGATAATGCTAGAAATTTTCTTCAAAGTGGAATAGGCAGGCTAGGCAGGCTTGCCTTTGCTCTGCTTGGGTAAATTCACAGTGATTGTGTCCAACTAGGATAAAATGCAGAGGGACGGCAGGACTAAATTGGTGAAATGCAGCTCTTCAAGCCTGCACACGGCAAAAGGGAACAATGTCGGGCAGCTTGAGGACAAATTTGTCAATTAAGACCGCGAATTATTGTTTTAACATCAAATTTTCAAGGCAGGGGGCAATGTAGGTTGCTTTGATGCAAAATTGATTAACTGACAATCCTTAATGTTGGATTTAGCAGGTGTTTAATGGACAACTTGCAGAGAAAAGGTACAAACACGGGTGAAACAAGTGAATTTTGGGCAAATACCTGGATGAACGACACCACGAGTCGCCGGGCTGAACAATAGATGAAAGGCGCAGTTGAATTTGATGAATGGTGGCGTCCCAAGGTTTGATTTCGCGGTGCAAAGGCAATTTTGGAGCGAACAAGAAAAACAGCTCACAACGGCTCTTCTTTGTTTCCAATGAAAATGACATAAAACGGCCTAAAAGCGCGTTTTTAACGAAAAATTTGTAAAATACGGGTCATTGGCGCTTTTCTGCCGATGACGTCAGCATGACGTCATGGCGGGCCCAGGGTACGGAGGGTGACGTGGGCGCTGAGCTGGAGGCCGGTGGCATGACACGGTGGTGGGTGGTGCGGGGTGGCAAAGTGACATGGAGGGCCACGAGGCGCGAGGGCGGGGGCCGGTGGCATGACGTCAGGATGACGTGGGTTGACTTGACAGCGGAGGTGGTAAGCGGGAGGGTGGTAAGCGGTCTCCCCGCACCGCTTTTGGGCGAAGGTGGTATCGGGGAGGGGGGCTCCGAACACCTCCGCCGGCTGCCACGCGTCCAGTGTACGGGGGCCAAAACCGCCCGCTCCCCGGACGTTAAAGGGAGGCACCTTCAGATCCGAAAACGCCCGCCCACCGTTGGATGAAGGGGGGGGGGGGGAGATGGACGGCTGGCGGGTGCCCCGACCTGTCGTGCATGTTGGGGGGACCCGTCGATCAATTAAAATATTCATTTTAATATTTCGGGGTTTTAAACTTTGGTTAAGGGGTTTTTGTGGGTTTTGGGGTATGCGGGTTAGACTGTCAGGTTTTATAAAAACATATGGATATTGGGTTTGAGAGGGGGAGAGGGGGTTTTTATGAATTTTTTCGGAAAATGGGGTATATATGAGGGTTAAGGGTGGGCTATTAGTCTAACCAGGGGTTAGAGTAATTCCCAAAACAAGGGTTGACTATAGTCCCTGGTGGACTAATGTCTCCCATAGACATGCTATTTAGCTATAATGCTAAAGGGGGGATATTTATACTTTGCTTGGGGTTTTATACACCATGGTGTTATAGTAATAGGGAAAGGGGAACATAGGGGATTTAGTGTAGATAGAGTTAGTAGTTAGTTTTGGAGGGAAATGTGAATGGGAAGTGATAGGAACTAAGCTTCTAGGAAATAAACTTAGTTAGGGAGTAGATCAAAATGAAAAGAATTTTTACACAAGAAATGTGGCTTCTCTTCAAAGAGAGAAGTCACTTCTAACATGAAATTTGTACAAATGAGGAGTATAAGGAGGACTGATCAGGCAGATCCTGCAGTGCTCATGGGGAGGTTAGTAAGAAACTTTTTGAAGGGGATGAGGGAAGTTAGTGATGGTTCAGTAGTATGCCAAATAGGCCATTGCTCTTGCCTTTCTCCTGTTGGTGACATCATTTTGATTTTTCCCAAGTGATATGCTTAGATCATGCTTTCTGCAACCTTCAACTGCCTACCCTGCCTAATATGCCTAACATTTTTTCTTCCTTTGTATGGGTGCACTTAGCCTTGCAAACCCTGATAATTCTCTTTTCTTTTTGCTGCCCTCCTATCTAAGTCTACCCTTATGACTTCCAATGGCCCAGATTAAGCAGTTGGGCTCCTTTCTTTCTCTATCCACCTAGTCATCTGTCAAGCTTGAACTGTTTGAACAGGTACTTCCTCTCTAGTCTACAACATGCAATTTAAAACATGGTGAGGCCCAGCTTGAGCTGTTGGGCCACCCATCAAAGTAGTAGTGGCAATTTGGACTAGCCACTTTCATGGTCTTTGTTTGGGGTTCATTTCTTTTATTTTTTCTTTGACCAATTCATTTTCTTGCCCTTTGATTTTTCTTTTAAGGCATACCCTCTTTACATTTTTTAATTGTCTGCTTTCTTTGCAAAAATGGAACCTTAGTAGCATGGAAGGTGGACATTTTTGGCACTTCCACTGTCAATCATGAGAGATGAAAACCTATTGGTATAGGAGGCTAACAGTGGCTCCACTTGGGGATGGCTTTTCCAGGTGAAAAGCCAAGAACAGCAGGTCAGATTGCCTGAGTTTCTGCTTTCTTGCTACTGGCTGAATTTCTCTGTTGGTTGGAGACCATTGGCTAGGATCCTAGATAGTTGCAGGCATGACCCAGTGAGCTGATTTGCTGTGAATTTGCAGATCTGTTTTACCTGTTTCTCAGACTTTCTCGTCATCACTTGATAGTTTTCCTGTGTTTTTCTTTGCTTTCCAATTGCCAGGATCATATATTTTCAAAAAAGGGAAACATGCAGCACCCTGGTCTTCTCAAAATATGCTGCACTCGGTGCTTTATTTATCTGCTGTAATTGAAAATACTGGAAAATACAAATATTTATGTACAATATATGCCTGTTCAGTGTTTGATCAAAAGGAGTCAAAATAATGCTTGAGCATTCTCCCATTAACTGGGCCTTCCTCAGTGTTTGAGCCATCCAAACTTCTTAAAAAATAGGTGTTGTTTCCTTGTATAGCATAGATGACATAGGGTCCCTTCCATAAAAAATCAAACTTACCATGTTTGCCTTTGTCCTCCCTTCTGGAATCCCATCTTAACACTTTGTTTCCTATAAAGAAATCTTCAGCTTTGGTTCTCTTGTCAAATATTCTTTTGAGCTTTTCTTGTAGAACTTGGGTTCTTTGATAGACTTCTTCTCTTGTTTGCTGTAAATGAATTGTTTGATTAATTCTTCTTTGGATGTCATTGGGCTCAGCTTGTATTTCTTGCAGCAGTTTAATCACAGGAATTCCTAGAGATGTAGGAAACTTTGCTTCTAGCCCATAGACCAGTTCATATGGACTCATGCCAATTGATCTCTTGGTGGTCAGTCTATCAGCCCATAGTGCATTTACCAGCTTCTTATGCCAATTCTTTTTGTTTTCTTCCAAAACCTTTTTAATGAAGTTGATGAGACTTTTATTGGAAGATTCAGCTAGGCCATTACCTTGAGGATAATAGGCAGTGGAATGACCTAGGGTCATGTGATACTTGTGACAAAAATTGATCATTTTCTTAGACTTGAAAGCTGCAACATTGTCTATAATGATTTTGTCCGGACAGCCAAACCTGGACAAGATGTTGGTTTCTAGGAATTGTATGATAATGGAGTCATTGGCCTGTCTGCAAGGGATGGCTTCTATCCATTTGGTGAAATAATCTGTGGCAGTGAGAATCCACCTATGCTGGCCAGAGGATGGAGGATGAATTTCACCAATGAAGTCTAAACCCCATTGCTGGAATGGTCTCTCAGTTGAAACTGGTTTGAGTGGTAAAGGCAGCAGCTTCCTCTTTCCCTCAAAAATTTGGCACTTGTGACAGGACGTTACAAATTTCTTCACATCAGCAAACAGGGAGGGCCAATAAAATCCAGCCCTTAGGATTTTATCAGCTGTGGATTTCCAGTATAAGTGTCCTCCACAGTCACCTGCATGAAATTCTTTGAGGACATTATCAGTTTCTTCTATTGTCAAGCAATTGAGTAAGATTCCTTCATGATTTCTCCAAAACAAAACATTGTCAATAATACAAAAACTTGATGCTTTCATTTTTAAGAATCTTTTCTTGGTTCTGGACAACCCTGGAGGAGCTTGCAGGTTTAATAATACAAAACATATATCAGCATACCATGGAGATTGCATAAAGGCTTGATTGATCTGTGGAGTCGCCATCTCCTGTTCGTCGTCCAGTTCATTAATGTCAAGGGCTTGAAAATTGGTTTCAGTCATTAGTTTGGCTAGGCCTTGTCCTTTTATCAATTTGGTAGGTTTAATCTCAATGTCATATTCTAAGATATTGGCAATCCATTTGCCCCTCTTGCCCTCAATTCCTTCTTGGGTTAAAATATCTTCGATCACTGCATTAGGTACATAGGCAATTATATGAGAGTAAAGGATATAGATTCTGAATTCCTTGATGGCTTTTACCAATGCATAGGCTTGTTTTTCCATGATCTGATATTTCAAAGGAGCATCCCTAAGGGCTCTGCTAAAAAATGCAATAGGTTTTTCACAGCCTTGGTCATCTTTTTGCAGCAGAACAACAGCAATTGTATGCTCAGAAGCAAAAGAAAAAATGATAAAATCTTGATCAAATCTAGGGCTTGTTAGGACTGGTGTGTTTGTCAATGCTCTTTTGATATCCTCAAAGGCTTGTCTAGCTTCCATGGTCCATTTTACCTTGGAATCCTTTTTCAGCATATTATTCAACAGTCTTATGAGTTCAGCCAGATTGGGAATGAACCTCCTTAAGAAGTTGATCTTTCCTAGAAATCTTTGTAGTTCTTTGATGTTTCTTGGATGTGGTACTTGTAGGATAGCTTGGATTCTGTCTGGGTCAATCCTAATACCATCTTTTGAGATTATATGCCCCAAGAGTTTACCTTCCTCCAGCCCAAATAGTGACTTCTTTGGGTTCAATGATATGCCATACTTTCTACAAATTGTGAAAACCTGCCTCAAGTGTTCTAAGTGTTCCTGATCTGATTTTGAAAAGGCAGTTAGATCATCAAGATAGACAACTAGGAAGTCATGAATTTCCTTGGCAAAGGCAATATCCATTGCTCTTTGGAATGTGGCCCCTGCATTTTTGAGTCCAAAAGGCATTTTGACATATTTGAATGTTCCCCAAGGTGTTGTAAAGGCTGTTTTGTCTTGATCATCCGGGTGTACTAGGATCTGATTGAATCCTGAGAAACCATCTAGTAAAGAGATCCTAGCAGCTCCCACCACTCTTTGCAAGATATGGTCCATTTTAGGTAAGGGATAATGGTCTTTGAGAGATACTTTGTTCAGATTCCTAAGGTCAACACACAGTCTGATTTCCCCTGTCTTTTTCCTAGTAGGCACAAGGTTTGAGATCCACTCTGAGAATCTAATGGGGGCAATGATCCCAGCTTCATACATACGTTTGACCTCTTTTTCAATAAGGGGGAGGAGGACTGGATTGACTCTCCTGAGCTTCTGTTTAAAAGGATTTTGATTTTCTTTTAGAGGGATAGTGTGCTGGATAACTGATGTATCATAAGATTTAAGGTCCTCATAGCTCCAGGCAAAGACATCTTGAAACTCTTTAAATAACTCAATGTATTTCAGTTTCTGCTCAGGTGGTAATGCTTTGGATAGCTTAATCATTTTGGGATTTTCAGGGGTCCCAATATTACAATCTTCTATTTCAGCATTTAATGGTTGCATTTTTGGTTTTCTTGAGATGTCATTTGAATCGAACAGATCCTCCAAAGGGGTTAGACCTATGGGCAGAAAATTATCCTTTAGCTCAATTACCTCCTATTCTGTTTCAGCCATTTCCTCTTCATCTGATTGTTTCAACTCCCGTATAGTTTCATTGTCAAAGGTGGTAGGATGCAGAACTAGATCAGCAGTTTCAGCTGATATTTTCTGTGTAATTGTGCATAACTGTGGTTGATCATCTCTAGTACTAGTGTCAATGTTCATGCCAGAAAATTCTTCCTTTAAAGTGAGAAAGTTATTTATCTGTTTGTTACTCTCAAAGACTTGCCAATTCTTGATGTTATCCGAAACTGAAGGTCTGTGTTTGATTTCAGTTGTAAATGTATGATTGGTTTTGAAAGGCAATTTACAAGTGCTGGCAAAGGTTGCCAAGCTATGAGCATGTAGATTGAGTTCTCTGGAAATTTTAGTCAACTGTGATTGTGAGAAGCTCTCAAGTATTTGAATAGCTGCCCCCTTGTATGCTCTCAACCTCAGATCATTTGTGGTGAAATTTCCTTTCATCTGTTGTATTACTAGATCTGAATCTCCCAAGATTAAGATTTTGGTTGCACCTAGATTTTTTATGAATTTCAGACCTAGCAGGAGGGCTTCATATTCAGCCATGTTGTTTGTGCATCGAAAGTTTAGTCTGTATGCATGGCCCTCAGCTTGGTCATTGTGCATGTTGTGGATCCAGACTCCTGCCCCATCTCCTAGCTTGTTTACAGAGCCATCAAATTCTAGATACCATAAGGTTTCATGATCAAGATCTGGATTGAAATTTTTAGTGAGTTGGATCATGGGCAGATTTGTCTCTTGCAAGTTACTTGGTGCCTCATGTTCCTTTGTCTTCTTATCAGCTATACCCACAGTCCCTTGGTCTTTGAAAGTAGATTGTTCATCTGACTCCTCGGTCTCTACTGTCATTAATAGTTCAGAATAAGCTTTGTGACAGATGTCAGCATTGTAGAGAATAAATGAATCCATGTCTGAGTGTATTGAATAGATTGGAAAGTTTTGGGGCTTCTCTTGACTGCTTACCACATATTTCATCAGAGTCTCCCGGTACAATCTCTTTGGCTGCCCAAAGACTGAGATAGTTGCATAGGACATATCTAATTGCAGGGATCCTTGAAGTTTGGCCCCCCAGGATCTGGACAAGAGCATGCCATACTTAGGGGGTATGTCAGCTACCACTACATCCATCAAGATAGTTTTGGTTGGGTATTGAACCAGGGAGACACATAAATCTTTAATCAGGCCTAAACACCTGACTTGGCTTGAGTCAAATGAGAATAGATCCTTGTAAGGTCTTGTGATATCCAAGTCAAGTTTTTCCATTACAGATTTGGGCATTAAGTTGTGTGAGGCCCCAGAATCGAACATTGCATTATGTAGGACCTTATCATGAATGTTTAGACTGACATAAAAGGGTGGTACCCCTCCATTCTGTGTTTTTCCATTAACCTCGGGTCCGAACAACAACTCTGGTTGGTCATCTAGGACATTCACAGCATCTTTTTTGTCTGATACTTGGAGTGATTTATTGATCTGCTGTCTGTATATGTCATGTTTGGCTAATTCCGAAAGAGGAACTGATATCTTTAGCTTAGCTATTTCTGTTTCCAAGTTGAACGGTTTTTCCATTTGAATTTTGGCATTCAGTGCAACAGATTTTTCCTTTTCAGCTGAGTTATCAAGTGTCTTTTGCTCATAGTTAGGTCCATTTTGAGTAAAACTGGTGCCATGTTTGTCTCCTAGGGGAGTATCTGCCTTTGTCTTTGATGGATGGGGTAGACCTGGCTGATTTTGAGAGGACTGCTGCTCTGAAATGTCCTCTACAGTCACTTCTGTGGCAGGTGAGTTTGAGGTGCCAGCTGATTGGGGAAAGGTAGTGTTTTCATTGATCTTTTTTGGTTGTTTATTGGCCTTTGGTTTGAGGGGTGTAGGTACATCTATTGTTCTACTCCTTAGTTTGTACTGCTTGTGCACCTCATACACAGCTGCATCATATCCTTCTTTAAAATCGAATGATTCTCCTGACTTAGTGTGGAATTGATTGTCATTGTAAACCTCTTGGTCTTCTTGTGTCAGAAAGACTTGATTTTCACTGTCCAAACCCATTAGGTTGATGTGAGGGTCCTCACTAGGTTCACTAGATGTTGAAGCCTCAGCATAATTCTCTTGGAAAGGGGGTCTGACATGCTGGTCAGGATCAGTCCTACCAACATTAGGATTTTGATTCTTTCTGAAGTTTGGGTTTCTAATATTACTGGTTTGACCTTCCCATGATGATTTTCTTTCTATGGTTTCCACCCTGTCTCCAAGTCTATCCATCCCTTTTATGATTGCATCTAGCTTTTGCTCAAATGATGAGGGTTCTTCTTTGAAAGTAGTTCTCCTTTCAGTTCTGGCCCGGTTTCTTTTGGCAATTAGATTTGCCTCTACACTAACAGCTATGTTTTGCATGTCTGCTAGAGTTGCAGGGGCTCTTTCTCTTAGCTGATATGCCATATCAGCATCAAATCCATTAGGGAACTTAATCAATGCTAAATCAGGTGGAGGTCTGAGATTTTGAGGAATGGCATTATAAATAGTGTTGAATCTAGTGCAATAGTCCAAGACAGTTTCTTGTGGGCCTCTTCTTATGGTGTCATATTCAGATAAAATGTGTAGAGGGTCCTTTTTCTTTTCCCATCGGTTTAGGAAGGACTGATAGAGGGCACCCGAATCAGCTATAGAATTTGGAGCCAGTGCCCTGAACCAGGTTCTTACTTCACCTGTCAAACTTTGGACAAAAATTTTCATCCTTACATCATCATCATCTATCTCATAGTTTTCAAAGTAATCTTGCATTTTCTTAGTATGCTGTAAGGCAGTGTATGTACTGGTTCCATCAAAATAGGTGATCTTGCTTTGGTAGTCCTGAGGCATGGCCCCAGGATTGCCAGGTAACTGAAGGGGTGCATAACGATTAGCCATATTTGGTGGGATATGTGGGACAACTGGTAGAAGGGGAACAACTGGGACAACAACAACAGTTTGCGTGTTGGTTGTAGACAATATGTTTTGTGAAGTGGATGATGAAGAGGGGGAGGAATGAGTTGTATGAAGGTGAACAGATGGCTTAGCAGGGGTTGGGATAAAATTTTACTGAACTGCCTCAGGGCTAGGTTCAGGAGATTGTTCTGGTTCCTAAGAGTTTTTTGGATCAAATTTGGATTTTCGAAAACAGGTGGGGGATTTGGGTCAGGATTTGACCTGGTGTGCCTAGTTCTCTTCTTAGGAGCCATCTTCTGAACTTGTTTTTTTTTTGGTATTTTTGAGGATATTTTTTAAAACTATTTTAAGGGACTCTGAACTTGTTTTTGGAACTACTGTCTAAAAACAGACAGCAACTGAAAAATACGCTCTGTCCCCAGCGGAGTCGCCAATAATGTTATCACTCAGGTTGTTCCCTTTGACTCCCAAGGGAATACGGCCGAGGTAACCACTAACCAATCTTTGGGTCACAGGTTCTAGCCTACCTATGACCAGAGAGGGCTCTCTCTTTATGATTTAACTTTGTTTGTGTAATGTTTTAGGCTAGTTATGATGCTCAAGGTTTTGTTTTGAAGTTTGTTGGATGATGATTTCAGTCAAGATATATATGTGATTACCAGGGTGTTCTAGGCCATTGAGCATGGAGTCAGTGATGCTTAACTTGCTTGATATGTCTGTGCTGATACAATAGTGATGCTGCAGAGCCAGATAAGTATCTGAGAAACAATTCTTTGAATCTGTGATTAAGTGTGATGTAACCAGGGCATGAAAGGCAATTAAGGATCTTTCAAACAAACTGGTATGGAGAACAGTGAGAATATTATTTAGAAGCAGTGAAGAATTTCTACATAACATTCATATTTATAGAATTAATGAAAACATGAGCAATTAAGAATTCATGTTCATGATCAATTCAGAAGAAAACATTTTCAGCAATAGAGATTGAGCACAAGGTGTAACCAAACATTTCCTGTACTATTCCTTTTCTCTACTGCTAGATTAGTGAAACATGTGTATGATTTAAATAACCATAAGAAGACAAAACATAGATTGAGAAAACTTATTGTTCCATCAGACGACACAGGAATTCTGCAACAGCACGCATAGCATCACCAAGACATCAAACATTCAGGAAATCACTGAGCTTTTCCAGCCTTTTGCATTAGATAATCTGAAAATATACAATACATTTGCCTCAGAATGAAAATCACCAACCCCTCATACGTTGCCAGGGGAGGTATATATACATAATTTACATAAGAAAATATCTAGCTGATGAGTAAATGTTTCATTAATGTCGTGCCAACTCCTGGAGCATTGTAGCTGAAAAAGTAAATGCTGTAGTAACTTCTCAGTGCCTTAGCTGTCAAAAATGGTCAGAGAATGTTGACTTTGTGACTGTTGGAGTCGGCTGAAGATATGCTGCCCAAAAATTGCGCATTTTTTGTATTTGGCTTGCTGCCGCTATCTTTATGCTGAGTCATCCTTCGGCCGCCTTGTGTGCTGTCTTTATTCTGCTTTTTTGCTCTTTGCTAAGTGGAAGCTGACTGGGATTGATCAACTGAGATCACTGAGGTAAAATTTGCAGCATTGCCTGCCACCAATCCTCTTTGGGCAGCTGGTGCCTTCGAATTTTCACCAATGTTTCATCTGCCTCTGTATATCTATAAAAATTAGGAGGAACCTCAAAAAGGTGGTGGATTTCATTTTCAATAAAAAACAGATTTTCAAGTTTGTCAAGAAGGCCCTGCCCTGTTGGAGGCCCTGCTTCCTCAGAACTACTGCCAGATGCAGTGATTTGATTTTCAATAAAATTTGACATTCTGGTGGCATATTGCTCACGGGGGAGCAGTCTTCCTGTGCTGTTTAGTAGGCTGGGCAATCCCTTTTGCTGCAGTGCTCCCATTTTGAGCTTGTACTCATCCACCTCAGCCTGTATTTCATAGCATTTCCTCTCCACAGTTTGTACAAAATTCCTGAGAGTCGGCACCTTTTTAGCTGTAAGGACAGCCTCTGTTCTGTTGACAATGTTGATGGCTGCCAGTTCCTCCTTAGTCTGATTGTTCAAAAAATCTATCATTCTATTGGCCTGCTCAGGCCTGTTTCCCAGCACTGTTTTGGCCTTCTGAATCTCTATCTGTGCTTGGCCAATTAAATCCATTTGTTCATGCACAGTCTTAATTGACTTCCATTGTCTAGTGATGGATTGGTCAATTCTGGCCCACATAATTCTTTTTATTTCTGCCATAGCACTTTCTAGCTTGAGCTCTTTCTCTAAGGCCTTTATCTTCTCTTTGAGGGCCTTTATTTCTCTACCTTGTTCTGCCACAGTCATCTTTGACTTGTCATATTTGGCCTCTAGTTCTGCCAGCTTTTCCTTGGCCTGCTTAATCTCAGTAGCCTGGAGCTCCATCTCTTTGATAGCCTTAGTCAAATCTTCCATGTTTAAACTGGACTCTGGGGTTGTTGTTGTTGCTGCTGCTTCTGTTGTTGCTGTAGTTGTTACAGGGGCTACTGCTGCCTCTGTGGTTGTTGCAGTGGTTGAAGTAGTTGGAGGAGCTTGGGATGTAGATTCTCCCTGCTTATCTTGTAGTGCCCCTTCAAGCTCCTTTTCCAAATCAAGGACCTTCTGGTTAAGCTGCATTATAAGATCAAGTTGCTCATCGGCCTCCTTTTCCTTCTGTAATTCTGCTGTTTGGGGGTGCTCGGTGGACAGCAGTTTCAACCTTTTCTTCAATGCGTTAAGGTCATCTTCCTTTTTCTTCATGAGGGCCCTCACGCCCTTTGGATCCTTAGGATCATGTCCTAGGTCTATAATGATGTCCTCTAATGATTTGATCCTGTTGTCCTTGGCCATGGAGGACATTCTCTCAAAATCCAACTGAATGTTGGTATTCTTCAATGATTCTTTTAATTCATGGGCCATTGTTGCCCTGTCCACCAAGGTGGCATAGACCATTTCTCCAGTCTGTTTGTGCAGTTCAATTTGGTCCATGGGGTGAATGTCTTTTGCCATGACTTCCACCCTTGTCCTTACAAAATCTGCAGCTGATTTAGGCTGCGGCACCTTAGGTTTGAAGTGGCTGAGGATCATTTTCTCCTCTTGTATGTCATATACAGACATCAGCCTTTCTTGCTTGGCTGGTGTTGCTTTGAGAAACTGTTTATACACTTCAATTCTCAGCAAGTCATTTTGTGCCTTTATTTGTTTGAAAGAAGCCTTAGTGCTTGAGGGCTTCTTGCTCTGCTGAGTGGAGGAGGACACCTCCAAGCCAAGTTGTAATCCCTGCTCCTGCTGAAAGGAGCTTGTACCTATTTGTTGGCTGCCTTCCCCATCCTTCCTTGGACTGTCAAGGACTTCTTCACTTGTTTCTTCTACTATTGGGGAGTCAACCTTTTGCCTCTTGACCTCAGGTTGCTGGGAGGATCCACTAGCGGGAGTGGACTCTTCTCTATCTCTTTTCTTACCTCTCTCCTCATGTGCTGGAGTCTGCAAAATTGGTGCTGCTGGTGGCTCTGTTTGTGGTGGAGGGGTCTGCTCTTGTTGCTGCCCAATTGAGGAGGCAGGCTGTTCTTTTAGTGTTTCCTCTTCAGCACCCATTATTCCTTTACCTTTATCTGTACCTGATGCTGCTGTAGAAGGTTCCTGGGAGATTGGTTTAGTTGTTGTGGCTGAGGTCCCTTCTCCCACTGGATATGGTTGCTTGAAGATTACCTGCTGCACAGAATCCAAGTCAAGAGTCTTTTCCAAATCCTTGACATTCTTTTGCATTATCTCTTCTTCAGTTAGTTTTTCAATTAAAGTATCTTGCAGCCATTCTTGCTGATTGGCATACTGTTCAATATGTGGATATTTGCAATGCTCATAGCCTAGCAGCCTGTACTTAACCCTTCTAGCAGTGATGAAGCCTTCAGGGTCATAAGGGACCCACCGGAAGCTTTTTGAGAGCTTGTACTTGTCTTTGAGGATTAGCTCAGCATCTTGCCATCCCTCTTTTTTATTCATGATGAAGGGGCCCAAGTGGTGCTTAAACTTGAGATGGGCTTTCTTTTTGGCACTGTGAAAGTGGGTGAGGTCAGAGTGAATGAGCTGCCTATAATACTCCAAGGCAAACAGTCTCATGGGCACATATTTTGGGAGCCTGTATGGACAGAGCTCACAGCCATAGATTCTGATGACTATATGATCCTGGTATAGGTACCAATCACCTATTTTATAATTCTTGGAGAGTTGCAGGGTTTTCTGTATTTCAAAGGACACTCTGGGAGGAGGGGACCTCATCAATAAACAAGAGACTGGGTATACAAATTGATCAATGAATTCACAATATGAATATGGTGAATTTTGCACTTGGTGGAAGACAGATGTCCAGAAGATAACAGATCTTCTTTCTCCTTTAGAATCCAGCTTTTTAATGTGGCATGGAAAAGCCTCGGACTGGTAGTACATGAACAAGTGGTAGATGTAAGATGAGTATTTGAAAATGCCCTCCCTGTCTACTTTGAAAAGCTGCTCATATATCTTGTTGGCTATGAATTTGGCAAAATTATATTTGCGGGCAGGGGGCTGGCTTGGGCTATAAGCGGCTAAAAACACCAGCACAGTTCCATCAACATATTCACTGGTTTTATAGCCCAACACATATGAAATCATGTCCAGCAGAAGTTTGCCTAGATCAGTAAAATGAACATACAAGTAGGGAGGTGGCCTTGTGGGCTGGCAGTCGGGCCTCATAAATGTCTTGGTGATCTTATGAATGTCATCAGTGGACATCTTGGCACCTGTATCTAGCAGATAGTTCTTGGAGAAAGGAAACAACAGCTGAGTTTGTTTGAAGTTGAGCATCTGGTTGATGGACTCAGCATTAATGTGAAAGAGGATGCTCCCAGATGGAGACTTGACAGCTCTGTGATTTGCATCATAATTCTCAGCACATAGGCGAATAATCTCTGGAAAAATGTTAACAGATGGGAGAAAGTAATATGGCAGATTTGATTCCCATATCCCATATGTATCCTTGCCATTCAAATAGTCATCTCTCAATTCCCTGAAGGTCTGCAAATGGTTCCTATCACCCACAAAGTCTTGGATGAGGTAATCCCTGTTAGCAAGAGGCAGGGATTCCAGCTCTTTATTTGGTGGATTCATGGGGGCAACACTGAGAGTTGTGGGTGCAGGGGCAGCCATTATGTAGTTTGTGAATGGAACAAGGTAAGTGCAATGGTTTGCAAGGTTCCTCAAAGCTCAAGTGACAGACTGAATGCAGATAATGCTAGAAATTTTCTTCAAAGTGGAATAGGCAGGCTAGGCAGGCTTGCCTCTGCTCTGCTTGGGTAAATTCACAGTGATTGTGTCCAACTAGGATAAAATGCAGAGGGAGGGCAGGACTAAATTGGTGAAATGCAGCTCTTCAAGCATGCACATGGCAAAAGGAAACAATGCTGGGCAGCTTGAGGACAAATTTGTCAATTAAGACTGCGAATTATTGTTTTAACATCAAATTTTTAGGGCAGGGGGCAATGTAGGTTGCTTTGATGCAGAATTGATTAACTGACAGTCCTTAATGTTGGATTTAGCAGGTGTTTAATGGACAACTTGCAGAGAAAAGGTACAAACACGGGTGAAACAAGTGAATTTTGGGCAAATACCTGGATGAACGACACCGTGAGTCGCCGGGCTGAACAATAGATGAAAGGCGCAGTTGAATTTGATGAATGGTGGCGTCCCAAGGTTCGATTTCACGTTGCAAAGGCAATTTTGGAGTGAATGAGAAAAACAACTCACAATGGCTCTTCTTTGTTTCCAATGAAAATGACATAAAACGGCCTAAAAGCGCGTTTTTAACGAAAAATTTGGAAAATACGGGTCATTGGCGCTTTTCCGCCGATGACGTCAGCATGACGTCATGGCGGGCTCGGGGTACGGAGGGTGATGTGGGCGCTGAGCTGGAGGCTGGTGGCATGACACGGTGGCGGGTGGTGCGGGGTGGTAAAGTGACATGAAGGGCCACGAGGCGCGAGGGCGGGGGCCGGTGGCATGACGTCAGGATGACGTGGGTTGACTTGACAGTGGAGGTGGTAAGCGGGAGGGTGGTAAGCGGTCTCCCCACACCGCTTTTGGGCGAAGGCGGTATCGGGGAGGGGGGCTCCGAACACCTCTGCCGGCTGCCACGCGTCCAGTCTACGGGGGCCAAAACCGCCCGCTCCCTGGACGTTAAAGGGTGGCACCTTCAGATCCGAAAACGCCCGCCCACCATTGGATGAAGGGGGGTGGGAGATGGACGGCTGGCGAGCGCCCCGACCCGTCGTGCATGTTGGGAGGACCCGCCGATCAATTAAAATATTCATTTTAATATTTCAGGGTTTTAAACTTTGGTTAAGGGGTTTTTGTGGGTTTTGGGGTATGCGGGTTAGACTGTCAGGTTTTATAAAAACATATGGATATTGGGTTTGAGAGGGGGAGAGGGGGTTTTTATGAATTTTTTCGGAAAATGGGGTATATATGAGGGTTAAGGGTGGGCTATTAGTCTAACCAGGGGTTAGAGTAATTCCCAAAACAAGGGTTGACTATAGTCCCTGGTGGACTAATGTCTCCCATAGACATGCTATTTGGCTATAATGCTAAAGGGGGGATATTTATACTTTGCTTGGGGTTTTATACACCATGGTGTTATAGTAATAGGGAAAGGGGAACATAGGGGATTTAGTGTAGATAGAGTTAGTAGTTAGTTTTGGAGGGAAATGTGAATGGGAAGTGATAGGAACTAAGCTTCTAGGAAATAAACTTAGTTAGGGAGTAGATCAAAATGAAAAGAATTTTTACACAAGAAATGTGGCTTCTCTTCAAAGAGAGAAGTCACTTCTGACATGAAATTTGTACAAATGAGGAGTATAAGGAGGACTGATCAGGCAGATCCTGCAGTGCTCATGGGGAGGTTAGTAAGAAACTTTTTGAAGGGGATGAGGGAAGTTAGTGATGGTTCAGTAGTATGCCAAATAGGCCATTGCTCTTGCCTTTCTCCTGCTGGTGACATCATTGTGATTTTTCCCAAGTGATATGCTTAGATCATGCTTTCTGCAACCTTCAACTGCCTACCCTGCCTAATATGCCTAACATTTTTTCTTCCTTTGTATGGGTGCACTTAGCCTTGCAAACCCTGATAATTCTCTTTTCTTTTTGCTGCCCTCCTATCTAAGTCTACCCTTATGACTTCCAAGGGCCCAGATTAAGCAGTTGGGCTCCTTTCTTTCTCTATCCACCTAGTCATCTGTCATGCTTGAACTGTTTGAACAGGTACTTCCTCTCTAGTCTACCACATGCAATTTAAAACATGGTGAGGCCCAGCTTGAGCTGTTGGGCCACCCATCAAAGTAGTAGTGGCAATTTGGACTAGCCACTTTCATGGTCTTTGTTTGGGGTTCATTTCTTTTATTTTTTCTTTGACCAATTCATTTTCTTGCCCTTTGATTTTTCTTTTAAGGCATACCCTCTTTACATTTTTTAATTGTTTGCCTTCTTTGCACAAATGGAACCTTAGTAGCATGGAAGGTGGACATTTTTGGCACTTCCACTGTCAATCATGAGAGATGAAAACCTATTGGTATAGGAGGCTAACAATGTGACCATAGAGCATGTAGACACCATAATAGGTTACCAAGCTTGGAATCAATTCGGCACCGTTGTTCATTGTGAGGATGTCGAAGAGTTGGTCTTCTCACAACTGTCCAAGTCTTAACGATGTCTTGCATGGCTTACTCATGCTTATTTTTGTCTCACATGGGTACATGTGCAGATTGTAATGAAAACATGTTGTAAGAGTGAAATACCAAGTGTTGATAGTAGAATGTAACAATCATGTAGTAGTTGAGGAGTCATGAGGGTAGGTGAAGAGTCACAAAGGGGAATGTCAAGGGTTGCCCCACCCTTTGCTATTTATAGAACCTGATAACTTATTGTTGAGGCTTTTGGAAGCGAAGCTTCCTATATGTGTAACTTAGAGAAACCTTGGAGTGTATTATAATGAGCCTTGGCTTCTCCACAGTGCAGAGCTAGTATATCTCTTTGGAGGAGCAAGTGATAGTGACTGTAACGTTTCGCTATCGGGACTAGTGGTTGGTCATGGTTGTACATATGATTGGATCTTTAACTCTTTTAATATAATAGAGCCAACACATTTCATGCATATGTTGATATTGTAGTTCGGCTATCCTGGTTACTCTAATGATATATGTAGCTATTATTTACGCATGTATATATGGACTATTCCATATATGTTTTCATGAATCTTATCGAAATGTGTTGTTGGTATAACCATCACTTTGGATCGTCAGGTATCCTTCTTTCCAAGTTGTGATGTCTTGCTACTTGTGTGTTCCCTTTCAAGCTGCGTGTTATCACAGGGTTCTAAGGGGCACAATCATTCCCCTATTTCATGTGTTAGAGCCTTTCATGCACCTTCCTTGACTTACTGCAAAGGTCACACCCTTGCTACTAGCAAGGACATCTTACTTACCTCTGCGCAAAAACATGGTCAAGGTGATACTGTACTCCCTCATTGCTAGGGCTCCTACACCAAATGGTCTGAGGTCTAGTTGGGACTTCTTACCGCGGAGATCCTCTAACATGTTGGCAAGTCCAATACCATCAACATTTCTAGATCTAGAAGGAGGGCTAGATGACAAGATGAGTTGTCACATCCTGTTTTGAATCTTTGCACCTTTGTCATGGATATCGTTAGATTTCTCCCTCTGTGATGTTTGTATAACGGACAATCTGTCGACATCACGAAATATTTTATGACCTCTTGTTGGAATTCACGTACGATGATGAAGGCAAAATGGCCTGGTCTGAGTACTTACATGACTTCCTTGCATTCTTGGAGGATGAAAATGAGTTCGATGAAGTCGAGGTCAGCTTGCTACTTTCACACACACTTCGTGAATCCTCGGAACGATGGTGATGCAACCTGCCTCACAATTGCATGCACTCACTTAAGCAGTTATGTGATCTAACAGAATCTAATTTCCATCATTTTCATCCTGAACCTGTGAATGAAAAACTATTAAAACAATATAATATTCCACATGAATCACCTATGAATTTTTGGCAGTGCTTCTGTGTACTTTTGTTTGAAGCTCTTAAAAACCGTATGAAATTCCAATATCTTTGGGACAGATTTGAATATTGCCTTCACAAATCATTCTATCCAAAAGGGAAGTTGGAGTTCAAACCCCGCTCAACATACTTTGGCGATTGAGTTGTGCATTCACAAGCGGATATAGTTGCTGTCACAAGTGACTGTTCGTCTTCCCCTGATGAAACAATTCAATCGCCGCAGAGTGATGTGGGATAACATGTGCACATGTCTTTTCAACTGACACATCTTCCCATCACCACTACTCTCAATTTCTGCACAGAATTGGTTCGGAAGCCCTTGGGTTGTCACATGCATTTGTTACCTCAGCCTCCGTCTTCGTGTTCTGCTGATCCTCCGGATTGCATTATCTTGTGTTCTTCCATTCCAGACTCTACACCTGTTGTGAACGAGGATAAAGCCACTGACAGAGTTGGTGTTGCACAACCAACCTGCACTCTCATTTATGATGAGTATGACTAGGAACTTGAACATCAACCCGGGATGAAGGATGATCTCCTTCTTTCCGCACCACCTCTGCCTTTTGTTGACATCTTTGGTGATTCTGCTATCTCTGATTTTACTTGTGTAAACTCATCCACAAATGCATCTACTTCCGATCATTCGTAGAACACACCTAATGTTAGTCCATCGTTTGACAACAGAGAGGACAAATTCTTCATTGAAAATCCACTTTATTTTTCATCTTCTTTTTCTGGAAATGCGAAGGGTGAACATTCTTGCTTCTCATCTATCCCTCTGTCTGATTTATCTGATCATGAGGATGCCTATGAACTCATTGATTTTTTTGATCATAGCTATCGTGATATATTTACTCTCACTCGATCACGATGTTGATTCTATTGCTATTGATCTTTCAAAGCCACCTGTTTATGATGATCCGTTTGTAGATAAAGTCGAAACCTTGCAAGCTGTCGAGGCACTTCAACCCGAGCTGATGGTTATGTCAGGCCCTTCATGTCCTAAGGATAGTTTCACTTTTGATTAGGAAATTTTTGAAACACCCAAGGCTCCTCATCACTCATCTGTATGCATTGAAGATAAATCCAACGCTCATATTTGCTTCCTCAACTTGAATCACATGATCCTATTGCTCATGCATTGGAGGAATCTTACACATCAAACACACTTGCACAACATAAGTTGTCTATGTTTCTCACGTTTTCTTTTATATCATAGTCAAGAGAATGCATATGATTAACATCTACACGCAGTGTAGTACAACACCATGGTAAGTCCACAAAGTGCATGTCATGCGCTTTCACTTTTTTCTTTTGTGTGGACACATTTAAACTAAGAGTGTGTTTATCTTCATTGTTATATCTTTCATGTTTTCTAGTTTGCCTAACTATGCTCATCGTGAACCATGCCTTCACCCACATGGGTCAACCAATGTGCCAGTGGCTACATTGGAAATATCACTTCATGTGATCAAAGCCATGCACCGTCATCTTAGGAGTAGGAGTTGTGTTTGCTTTCTTGCTTTGTTGTTTGTCTTCTTGCTTGCTTGCTTTTCTTACTTGATTTTCTTTCACATTTTCTTCTGATCTTTTTTTTGTTTTGTTTTGTTTTCTTGTTTTATGTTCATAGGTTAGTTTCGCATGAAACTGTTTGCGACTCTTGAAACAAGCAGGGTAAAGTACAAGAGGACTTGTGTAGTTATTAATACTTGATTATCTGTTGTCCTATCTCTTTATGTAGAACTTTTTGTTTTTAGTCAATGATACACCAATGGAAAATACATTATGTTCGAAGTGAGCCTTGATGAAAACACAAAGCTTGCACGCTAAATAGTATCACCTACTCTATTCGGTTGTTTTGGGTTAACCCTTGTCAACTCAGTCAAGTAAAGTAATGCAAGGGGGAAAACCTTAACAGGTATGTCAGAGGTATATACAAAATAATTCTCTAAAGGAAAAACCTCTTCTGCTCTTAATAAGTCAGGATTCCTCTTCCGCCTCTGAAATAGATAAGTGCCTATGCACAGTTCTTGAGAAAATGAAAAATGAAAAAAATGAAAATTTGAAAAATTTGAAAGATGAATAAGCCGAAAGAAGAGAAGGGTTCTTGCAAAGAGAGGTGATGCAAGTAACTCCGTCGGGGTACTGACTAGGTTCGCTGGCAGCAGAGCGATGCTTGTGTTCCTGTGTGACTTCGTCGGGGTACTTTCCAGGCCTACTAGCAGTGGAGCAACACCAGATATGAAACTTGAACTCTGAGTGTCATATTTCTTGTGTACCAATATACCCCTCATCCCAAACGAAAAAACTGTGTTGACTTGGCTTGGAATGTGTTTTGACCGATCAAGAGCATGGAAGGTGCTACATCTTTCAATCAAGCTAGTGTGGAAACCAAGATGATCTAAGAATTAAACAATACTTCTGGAGGAGTTAGACTTGCTTTTCATGAAACAAGGTCCATTCAGAGAACTCGAGTACTACTAGTGTGCCGCCAAGTGTTGTAGCGGCTACAACCACCCTCCAAAATTTTTCCTTCACTTCATTTTGGAGCCTCCCTACCAACCATCCTTAGCAAAATGTCTTGCACTATCCAAGTACAAATGTTTTAGTTGAGTTTCAGTGGCTTACTAGCCTATGCTTTTCAACTTCTTTGCCTCCCACACAGAGGATGACACTCCGGGACTTAGTCATTTTATGGTTGTTATGCTCACCTAGGAAATTGTGCAATTTTGTAGGGGAACCAGCCTTCCCTATGGAAATTGTGTAATCCATCTGGACTGCCTACTTGGATCCAAAAATATGTAATCTAGCCAGGAAACCTTCCCTTTGAAAACTGGGTAATGCAGCCCAAAACTGGGCTTCATCTAAAAAATTGCGCAATTCAAACTGATAGCCAGGGCTTAAGTCTAGAAATTGCATACTGCATGAGGGAAAATCAGACTTGCTTAGCCCAGAAATTGCACAAATTTCATCCCCAATCTTGGAGAATATTGCATGTGCTCCCAAGTTGACCAGTTCCCTCCAGCACGAAGAAATCTTGATTTGCATGCACGGGCTGCTTTTCTCAAAAAAACAAAAAAGAAAAAAAATACGTCCCTTTATTTTAGGGATCCATTTTCAGCAGCTGGAGGTTACATGCAAAAGTCATTTTAGAAACCTCCTGCCAAGTGTTGCTTTTTACTAGATTTGTGGCATGCGCCTCATAAGCTTCGATCTTATGAAAACTTATTTATTTGATGCTTCAGATCTCATTCCTCACGTTGATATTGAAGCCTTGACATCCCACATCGCATATAGGAGAATTTAGCACATTCAACTCAACTTTTTCAAGGTAAGTCCACTTTTCATGTCTTTTGCTGCTTTTCTATCACTTTTTGTATTTTGGATTATGTGCATGTTGTTTTCTGGTTTTGTTGAACACTTGCTATCGTTTTGATGCGTGTTAGCTTGTAGAAGCATTGTTTTAGTTTTTCATTGCATGTCACTGATGTCGCATGCATGACATTGTTTCTGCACTAACAGCCGTCATTGTGGTGAATCACTTCACATATATTCTTGTTTTCCTGTTTTTTGAATCCTGAACTCACTATTTGCATGCATGATCATTCACTCTTGTTTGCACTCAACTTCACCATGCATTCATAATTTTCATGTATTTAGTTGCCTGTTGGCGGGTCTGGGCTGCCTTGGCCCGGACCTTGCCTTTCCCAGATGGAAAATACACATTGATGAGAGTGAAGGCTTTTCATTCCTCCCAGAAATTGTGCAAAGATGGCCCAACACTGGCCTCTAGGCTTTCTCTGTGCAATTCTGAGAGGAAGTGCCTTGTTGGCCCCATAAATTCCACAAATTCAGTTTTCTGGTTGCAGTCATTGCTGACTAGAACTACGCATTGCACAATTTCAGTCCTTAGCAGGACAAGATGGACTATGCATTGTGTAGTTTCAGTAGTTAGTTATCCCACTTACAGGTCAGACTGTGCCTTGCACAGTTTTAGGAGTGAGTCTCCTAGCCTCCTGGTGAAAATTGCACAATCTTCCCAGTGAGTCACCTGGGTATGTTGCATGTCAGTCCTCAAGTTTCTTTTGGTTTTCAACTGACTGATTTCTTGCCATGAGTTTTTCTATGTCTCTAGGTATCATAGGTGTTTTCCCGTCTCTCAGCAGTACATGTACAATGTCCTCTAAGACAGCAGGGTCAAAGGACATCGTTGAGAGCACAACTAAAGATGAAGTTGAGAAAGTGTCTATGAGCTTGCCTATCTATGAAGACACCAAGTTGTTCATAGACAAAGATATCAAGATGAAATGGAAGGACATCAATGATACATTCTCAGGCACATCTGAGGAAATATGGAAGACCACAATGTCTATGTCAACATTCACAAGTTTGGCTTGTACCAGATTACATGCAGGTATCCCGCTTTTCCATTCACGAACATGATCCACTCGATTGTCTCGCATATTTATCCAATGACAATGGTGTTGAGAAGTGTCATTAGAACACAAATTTCTATCTTCAGGGAAAAGTATTTTCAGTAGATGTATCACTTTCCACAGTTGGTGATCATGATGGATAAACCCTTCAGGAGACCCAACAACAGTGCAAACTCAAGAGATATCTTGAAGAGCTGGGTGAAAGATCCATCCAAGTTTAGGACAACACCCAGCCAAGCTTACATGAAGATATAGCGGAAGGCATATCAACTCTTGGTCATCTTTTCATGCTGCCTATACAGCCAAGAGAGCACAGAAACCTTACTGCAAAGTTGGGTGATCATGTTGGATCAACTGGGTAGAGAAGGAAGACCTTGCAACTGGTCCGACATGTTTGCGCTAAGGTTGAACAAACATGTAACAAAACCCGACATGCGCCCAAAGGTCAACATGCAAAGATATACATGTCCGCTTACATACTGAATGCAATCTATGCACGTCAGCAATTCCCAGGCTTGGGTTGGGCATAAACACCTTCATAAACCTCTATGCACACTTATTTCAAGTTGTTCTCTGAATGCAGCTTCCATGGAGTATCATACAGTTATCAGAAAACTTCATCACCCCGGTGTATAGGATGATATTTGAGCAGGATCACCTTCCATGTCGCAGGCAGCAATGGAGGCATTGATCGACATAACCGATTGTTATGTCTCACCCCTGGGCACTTCATGCAGATGTACAGTGCGGAGAAGGCTCTACATGTTTTACTGAATTTTTTGATGGACAAGCTTGTCATTCAAGAAGTGACATATCACATCTTGACAGGGTTGTTAGTGAGATTGCACAGGAAGAAGAAGGCACCTTGTCCCTCTCTTCCTTTGTGTATTAGGTTGTATGAGATCCAAAATCTCAAGCATGTTGAGGCCAAGATGGAGGAATTCAAAAGATTCACCTTCGGCACCAGAACTTTCAATCTGTATGACCCACATTTCTTAGTGAAGGACCACTGTGTGAGAGTGCAACACCCTTGGATCCATGGGGCGTGTCATTGACCTGAGGAGGACCCATGGAGGCACTACTATCACTTCTCTTGGCTTAATGAACTGTTTGGCATATCTGTAGAGTGGTTAGCAAAGCAGAAGGAAGCAACATCTCAGAGAGAAGCTACATCTATAGCAGTAGAGGGTAGCAGACCTATGCGCAACAAAGGCAAGAGAAAGGTTGTTGATAGCATAGAGGAAAAGCCAAGTTGCAAGTTCAAAGCATATCCATTTGTGTTGAAAGCAGCCTTGGAGATGGAGGATAAGAGGTGACAATGTGACAGGAGGATCGTGCAATGGAAAAGTGAGAAATAGAGGATGGAGGAAACAAAAAAGTAGTTGTAGGAGTTGAAGTGGAAAATCAAGGAAGAACAAGAGCTGCACAGAAGAGAGAAGGAAGTGCGAAAGGAACATGTATAGATGAAGGCGCAACATGCATAGATTGATGAAACTACATCCATATAGGTTATGGACTCATGCGAGCAACTAGAACAAAGCATACATGGTGAGCAGTCACAGGGGCAGGACTTGGCTCAAGAGATTGAATAGTTGCTTGAGAATATGGACACAGATATGGTTCAGCCAGAGTCAAGTCCGGATATTGACCTCATGCTTCAGAACCAAGAGGTCACCCCATTGGCATCACCAGATCTGGAAACAGAGCAAGTCCCAAGTGATCAAGGAGACACAAAAATACTTGAAGACAATTCGAAAGCAGAGATGCACAAAATATTTTTCGACGAGTCACAACACAGAGTTGTGTAGTCACACAGAGTGTCTACTTCGGATGTCCATGTATCTCCTACGTAGTTTGAAGAATGAGTGATCATGTTCGATATGCGCAAGCACCCAGCTGCATTGGCTGATGCTACTAAAGCATATGTGAAGCCACCAGCTCAAGTGTTATATTCTTGATAGCTGAGAATGAGTGCATGGCTAAGGAGTTACAAGCGGTGCAGTAGAGAGGAGAACAAGATACAATATCCACGAGAGCAGAGTTGAGGAGAGCAATACTAGATGAAGTATCATCTCTTGAGACAGTCATGTGGATGTTGTATTCGAGATTCATTACCGTGCATAAGTCAGTTGTCCATCTCAACGGTTGGCAACATCGTTGTGCTAGGAGAGTACACATCTGGTCAGATATGCACATTGTTGTCGATCACATGAAAACATGGACAATGAGGTACAAGGGTGCCCCATTGCACTTTCTAAAGATGATGAAGCCAAAGGCGGTAGAGTTGAAGGCACGCATCTGGAGTCAGATCTAGAACTATGAGGAACTCCCGCATCTCATCACTAGTTTGCAAGCTTCACATGCGTGGGTGTTCAAGAGCATGGATGTCATTGTGCATGAAATCCCATCTATTGACACACTCACAGAGGCAAAATCAAAGAACCAAGTCTGACTGGAGCTGGACATGTACTTTGATGAGTTGATGTGCGTGGCCACCAGGGAAGACTTGGAGATCAGCACAGACACTATGCATTAGTATGTTGCTGGTTTGGCTACACTTAAGACTATGATGCACATGTTATCATGCGAGTACGAAAAAGGTCCCAAATAAGTGTACCTAGATGCAACAGAGGCAAGACATTGCTTTCAGCAGAATGTCATTATAGAGCACACGAATAGGATAACAAACTACCAAGCTTGGTATTAGTTTGCCACCATCGATCATCGCTAGGATGTCGAGTAGTTGGTCTTCCCATAGCTATCCAAGTCTTAGTGATGCCTTGCATGGCTTACTCAAGCCTATTTTTGTCTCACATGGGTACATGTGCAGATTGTAATGAAAATATGTTGTAACAGTGAAAGACCAAGTGTCGATAGTAGAATGTAACAATCATGTAGTAGTTGAAGAGTCACAAAGGGGAATGTCAAGGGTCATCCCACCCTTTGCTATTTATAGAACCTTATAACTCATTGTAGAGGCATTTGGGAGCCAAGCTTCCTATAAGTGTAACTTAGAGAAAGCTTGGAGTGTATTGTAATGAGCCTTGGCTTCACCACAGTGCAAAGCTAGTATATCTATTTGGAGGATTTGGCGGAAATGACTATAACATTCCACTATTAGGACTAGTGGTTAGTCATGGTTGTATGTATGATTGGATATTTCACTCTTTTAATATAACAGAGCCAACATGTTTCATGCATATGTTGTTATTGTAGTTCGACTATCCTGGTTACTCTAATGATATATGTAGTTGTTATTTACGCATGTATGTATGGACTATTTTGTATATGTTTATATGAATCTTATTGAAATGTGATATTGGTATAACCATCACTTTGGATCGTAAGCTGTCCTTCTTTCCATCTTGTGATATATTTCTTCTCGTGTGTTCCCTTTCAAGCTGCATGTTATCACAGGTTTTTAAGGGGTGCACTCATTCCCCCATTCTTTGTGTTAGAGCCTTTCATGCACCTTCCTTGCCTTGCTGGAAAGGTCATACCCTTTATACCAACAATGACATCTTACTTAGCGGACAATATGATACCATATTGCCCCACTGCTAGGACTCCTACACAAAACAGTTTGAGGTTTAGTTGGGACTTCTTATCGGGGAGATCCCCTGACATGTTGGTGGGTCCAGTGCCGTCAAAATAATGTAATGGTTATTTGAATGGACTTTTCTCTAAGTATTAAATTAACTTGGATGTGAGCTTGCATGGTGTAATTCCCCTCCAATTTACGTAAATTTTTTTAATTTCTTTTTAATTCAATTTCAGCATAATTTTATTAGTATAGTTACAGTCAAGTTTTTAATTCAATGTTAACATAATTTCATTAATAATCAAAAGTTCTATTTCAACTCAAATAGAAACAACATTCCTATAAATAAGTTTTAAATTAGTTTTAGTTGATAACATGGTATAGAAGTGCTCATATTTTCTAGATATATTTCATTGTTATTTTAAAAAGGAGTTAATACATATATGTAGGAAAAGGAATGAAATTAGAACCATTAACCTTGGGTTCCATAACATTTAATCAACCTTTAACCTTGGGTTCCCTAGTCGGTCACTCCCTTCTATGTTCCCTCTCTGATCAGATCCCTTGATGGTGGTGGTTCTTGCGTGATTTATTATTTCAGATTCTAGATTTCGATCTCTCTATCGCGCTTCTTCATTTTCTTCAATTCCCATGGTGATATGCTGCATGAAAGAACCCCCTTCTTATAGTAATAATTCTCTCTTTCAAAGATATAGTTAACTCTAGATCTAGTTCTCTTCCTCTCGTTTAGGTGGTCCATGAAGCCTTTGTGATCACAATTCCATTGGGAGTAGAAGCTATCAATGATGTGCCATGTTTTTTGAAAAGAGGTTTAGTTTTCATATTCAATAGTCTCTGGGCTCATTTAGTTGACCTACATTAGTGGATCTCAAATAACTAGAAACCCCTTCTCTCTGATGAACTTAATATTTATCCTCTGATCCCTGGTTCTTTTGTGATGATGTTAAATTTTTTTAATGAAAATAATTCTATTTTCAATAATGACCCCTAGTTTTGGGATAGCATAGGGATTTTTATGCATCAATGAACCCCCTCATTCAATCTTTTTATAGATTTAATTTTTCCTTCTTTTGTTTGGGTCAAACTTCTAAATCTGTCCTTGCATCTCTGAAATCTCTCTTTGCTTCAGGCTAAAGGGGATGTAATTGGAGTCTTCCATTGCCACAACCTAGAAACAAAATATTATCTCAACCGCACATATGCTCGTATATGTGTGGATATGGATTTCAATAAGCGTTTTCTAGGAGTACTAAACTTGACTAGCACAAATTACTTATGGGTTCAAAAGCTTGATTATGAAAATATTTCCTTTAGGTACTAAATGTGTTATGTGAAAGGGCAAAAATCTAAAAACTATGTTAAGTTATGGTATGTTCTATGCTTATAACAGTTTACTTCTTTTTCTTATTATATTCCACCGATTAGCAATCACATGTACATAAAGTAAAGTGCAGATAGAACATTAAACGATCGACAGAAAACAAGCCAAGACAAGAGACACAAGATGTGGCGGCTAGCTAGGGACAAACCCCACAATGTGTGGGGAAACCCTTTGATCAAATCTTCTTTTATCTTCAATAATTCAGCAGAGAGAAATAGTATAATAAATCTGATTCATATCAGTAGTAGCAAACCCTAGATCAGTAGCATCAGCATTAGCGGCTTCATTATCAAACTAGGGCAGACCATATCTCACAAACAGACAGTCGGATTGACTTCATTCCACCACCAAAAGTTTTGGCTTCTAGAGGAGGTTTAAATGAACCTACAACGCAATTCAGATGAGGAGATCTTCTAGGCCACGCAAGTCAATCTTTACTTCTGCAGTTGCAGCTTCAGTTTCAGCGGTTTCCGGCTTCAAACTAGGGCAGTCGATATCTTGCAAACCGTTCATCGGATTGACTTCATTCCACCACCAAAAGTTGCGGCTTTCAAAGGAGGTTCAGATGAACCTACAGCACAGTTCCAAAGAGGAGATCTTCTAGGCCACGCAAGTCAATCTTTACTTCTGCAGTTGCAGCTTCAAATTCAATAGCTTCCGGCTTCACATGTGTGAGAGAGAGAGACCCATTTCAGCACAGTAGAGAAGAGACTCATATCTGCGCAGTAGAGAGAGAGAAAGATGTGATGAGATGAGTGAGTCCAAATGAGGAAAAGTCCTCTTATATTTATACACAACGTTGGTGGGTGAACAGATGCGACTGTTGGGCTTCTGAGCCTACATGAGTTGTAGGTCGGCTTGATAATAATTCCATAATCAAAATAAATTCATATCTCCATGAATACTTATCGGAATCGGATGATCTTTATATCAATCCTACACCTCTCGATAATAGGAATCTAATAAAAATATTATTAGCCATGAATAATATGACCCACATGAAGTTTTGCCCTGGTTTCCAATTTTAACACTCCCTCTCAACCATGGAGAACTTCATCTGCAATCTGTCTATCAGTCGTTACTATTCATCCATCAAATGCACTACCCTGTACAGCCTGACCCTTGCCCTGCTCTGCTCTATTATGCCTGTTCTGCTTTGTCTTGTTCTGCCCTGCACTGATCTGTACTGTTTTGCTCTGTTTTGCTCTGCTCTTGCATTGTTCTGTTCTGCTCTGCTTTTGTCCGAATTATGAAGAAGAAGAAATGATCGAGGATGTATCATACTGACTCAAAGTCATTCTCAGAGTATGTACCACTGGTCCCAGACTAGTCTCAACCAACCCAAAGTCAGCGTCATAGTGAGTACAACTCCAATGGTCCCAGACCAATATCATCCTCTACTGACTCAAGGTCAGTCTCAGAGTATGTACCACTGATCCCAGACCAGTCTCAACTGACCCGAAGTTAGCGTCATAGTAAGTACAACTCCAATGGTCCCAGACCAATATCATCCTCTACTGACTCAAGGTCAGTCTCAGAGTATGTACCACTGATCCCAGACCAGTCTCAACCGACCCGAAGTCAGCGTCATAGTAAGGTACAACTCCTACCACTGGTCCCAGACCAGTACCATTGATCCCAGATCAATGGAGGTCATCCTAGCGTAGGGAGTATGGTAGTTACAACGATGCGTCCATCGGTACTACTATGGTCCCTAACTTCATTTCCCTGCTCATTGATCAGATGAGAGGTACTTCCCATGAGTCCCAGACTGCATGGGTAGGATTCCTCGACAGGAGAACTAATCAATCCTGTCCTCATAGGAGAACACATCAATCCTACTACAATTTCCATGGAGAACACATCAATCCAGGCCTCACAGGAGAACACATTAATCCTGCTACAATTGCCATGGAGAACACATCAATCCAGGCCTCACAGGAGAACACATCAATCCTGCTACAATTGCCATGGAGAACACATCAATCTAGGCTGCCATGGAGAACACATCAATCTAGGCCTCACAGGAGAACTAATCATCCTGCTACACAGGAGAGCGAATCATCCTGTTCCACAAGAGAGCGAATCATCTTGTCCCACAAGAGAGCGAATCATCTTGTTCCAGTGTGCACCACCAGGGGAGGGTGAGTCACCCTGTGGTCATATGTTGCTCCAGTAGGAACCGCAAGCCCTCAGAGCTCCCAGAGCTCAATGTATGCAACATGCAGAACCCTTGTACAAGGGTTTCTTGCCGACTCCAAGTCGTTAGGGAAAATCACAGATTAGATCTTTCCTCGGGGCTTTGACAAGGTGTATCAACCTGTACATCATCTTAATGTGATGGAGCTTCCTTGCTCATCGACTTACCATATCCCAGATGATGTCTATCTGCTGGAGCAATTAATGAATACAGGATTCCTCAATAATCGAATCCCACCTCTGGTTGTTACAGAGAATCACAGTGGTATCCAATGTAAATCCAAACAGCTCTCTGAAGAGCTTTCACAACTAGACTACCTCACACGAGGTTATGCTAGCAACAATATATCCTGCTTCGGCAGTGCTCAAAGCCACCGACTTCTGCTTCTTGCTCATCCAGGATATTGAAGCAGATCCCAAGGTGAAACAGCACCCGGAAGTGCTCTTACGATCCACCGCACTGCCTACCCAATCAACATCAGTATATCCAAGTAGTCTCACATCTCCGGCAGTGTATCTTAATCCATGAGAGATTGTGTCCTGAAGACATCTCAGAATATTCCTGGCATCAATCCAGTGAGGCTCAACCGAATACGAGCTCACAATGCTAACTGCAAAAAATATGTTCGGATGGAGGTTCACCAAGAACATCAATGCGAATGAGTTTATGAAACTTAGAGGCATTTCCCAAATCTAGTCCGACATCACTACCATATAACTTCTAAAAGTTAAGATCCTCGAGGTAGTCACAGGCTTGCAGTCCATCATACCAAATCTTTCCAATATCTTTACCACATATTTCCCTTGAGATAGGAAAATTTCCCTTGGCTTCTGCCATACTTCAAGTCCTAGGAAGTAGTGCATCAGTCCGAGGTCTTTCATTTCAAATTCAGAGGCCAGCTTCCTCTTACATTTGTGAATGAGAGGGTCTGCACCTGTTAGAAAGAGGTCATCCACATACAACACTAGTATGAGAGGCTTGTCATCTTCAACCTTAAAGTAAAGGTTAGGATCGGCTTCACTCCTAGTGAATCCCAGCTTCATCAAGTAGCTATCGATCCTCTCATACCATGCTCGGGGTGCTTGCTTCAGCCCATAGAGAGCTTTCTTCAACCTGCATACATGAGATTTTCAATCATAAATCTCAAATCCTTTAGGTTGCTCCACATAGACCTCTTCTTTGATAGAACCATGCAAGAACACGGTCTTGACATCCATCTGATGTAGGCTCCATCCTTGTGAAGCCACAAGGGCTATGATCAAGCGGATGGTCGTATATCTGGCAACAACTACAAATATCATAGTCTATACCTTCCTTCTGGGATAAACCACGACCAACAAAATGAACCTTATACTTTTCCATAATTCCATTTGCTGCATGCTTTATCTTGTAAAGCCATTTTGAAGTAACAATTGTCTTGTCCAGGGTCTAGGAACTACTTCCCAGACATCATTCTCCATAATAGACTCATATTCTATGGTCATAGCACCCTTCCATAGTTAATGCTTGACGACATCTGAGAATGATGAAGGCTCATTTTGTGCTCATGATGATCAGGTATCCCTGATACCTGTTAGGTTTCTTACTTTGACGGAAGGTTCCTCAGGGTGCAGCATGTCCTTCAGCATCATCAAGTAACCCCTTAAGCCATGAAGGCCTCTTCCTAGAAGAGGAAGGCTCATATGGAGGAGGATCAATCGAATCCATGGGTTCTTCTACATCAGGCATTGATTCATCATCCTTTTCTTTCGGTTCCCTGGTGTCGGCTTCTTGAGAGCTCCTCAAAGTCGGAAGATTGATCACCTTGTTGAGAGCCATATCTTCGTCAAAGGTGACATCATGACTAATTATGACTTCCCTTTGACCGGCTACATAGATTCTATAGCCTTTAGTATTTTCACCATAGCCCACGAAAATTCCCTTCTTTCCAGATGCTCCCAATTTATTTCTTTTCTCTTTCGGCACATGAAAGTATACAGGGCTTCCAAAAATTTTAAAATGAGAAACATCAGGTTTCTTACCGGTGAATTTTTCTTCAGGAGTCTTGGAACCCAATGCTTGATGAGGGCATCAATTTTGTACATATACGACGGTGATTGTAGTTTCAGCCCATAGAAACATCAGAAGTCTTTGATCATGTAGCATGGCCCAGACAGCTTCCATAATCGTGCGGTTCTTCCTTCCCATCACACCATTCTGCTTAGGAGTATGTGGTGTAGTAGTCTCCCTCTTAATGCCAACCTCAGGTATGCCTGAGTGAACCAATTGTAATATATCAGAGGTCTTGCTTTGGCTTGAGGGGAATGGTCCCCTTTTGAGTTTTCCTTCAGCACATCCTGGACATACACCTTCATTCTCTATTCAGAATTCGGGCATCCCTATCACCATTTGTCTTACACCGAGTATAGCTTTATAATGAAGGTGGGCAAACCTCCGATGCCAAAGTTCGCACTGAAGAGATGTGTCATAAGACATGACACCTAGCAGACTTCCATCGACCTGATATAATGAATCAACACTAAACCCAAGAGTAAAGGCATCTTTAACATTATTTTTCCATATACATACCTTGCCATCGCTGAAGGTTACCTTGTAGCCTTTGTCTTCCGTTCCTGAGATGGACACTAGGTTCTTTTTGAGGTCAGGTGCATTTAATACATCCTGGAATTTCTGGCCTTCTTGAATGCTTGTCCTCTTCCTTGATTCCCAGCTCTCCTCTTACCTTTGTTGTTGAATTTTTCATTCCTTTGATTGCCATCAGAGGGATTTTGATCATCGTCCTAGAGTGAGTCCTTTCTATCAGGGCACTCCCTTGCATAGTGACTTGCTTTATCGCAAACGTGACATCATCATTTTCTTCTAGCCTTAGGTCCAGCCTTTCCTTTTGATTTAGTCCCGGAATTATTTCTTTTCTTTGCATGAGAAGAAAAGGCAGCAGGAGGACCTTTAGGCATGGGCATTTCTTGCACTTCTTCCCTTGTTTCTTCTTGAATGCATCTAGCCATTAATTCCTCGAAACCAGGAATTACATTATAGTTTAAAAGAGTAGTCCTGAACACATACCATTCAAATGGAAATCCTCCAAGAGTTGTGAGTGCCATTTCTCTATCAGTAATAGTTTCCCCAATAGATAGGAGATCGTTCTTGATCTCGGTGATTGTTAAGAAGTATGCTTGCATACTTTCATCTTTACCCTTCTTGATTTCCGTCAGCTTATTTCTAAGAAAAAAAACTTGATTTGCATCATTAACTTTAAATAAACTCACCAGTCTATCGTAGATTTCCTTGGAGGTGTCCAGTTCAGAGATGTAGGCCACCAAGTGCTTGTCGATAGAGTCCCGGATGATCTTCTATTGTTTTGACTTCTCCATTTTTTCATTTGTTCCAGGCAGCAGTGGATGCATTTGATGGAGGCTCAACAATATTACCTCTCACATGATCCAACACTCCTTGATTCTCAAGGGTTAGATCGATAGACATCTTCCATCCGTGATAGTCAGCTTTCTCACGGAGCTTGTCTTCGGCAGGAAAGAGTGTTGAGGACCCCATAGTTCTTTTAGGATAGCCTTGCCAATCTTCTCTTCAATGATTGCTCTTGCTCTTGCTCAGGCATTGTCTTCACCTCAGCTCTGATACCATGTTAAGTTATGGTATGTTCTATGCTTATAACAGTTTACTTCTTTTTCTTATTATATTCCACCGATTAGCAATCACATGTACATAAAGTAAAGTGCAGATAGAACATTAAACGATCGACAGAAAACAAGCCAAGACAAGAGACACAAGATGTGGCGGCTAGCCAGGGACAAACCCCACAATGTGTGGGGAAACCCTTTGATCAAATCTTCTTTTATCTTCAATAATTCAGCAGAGAGAAATAGTACAATAAATCTGATTCATATCAGCAGTAGCAAACCCTAGATCAGTAGCATCAGCATTAGCGGCTTCATTATCAAACTAGGGCAGACCATATCTCACAAACCGACAGTCAGATTGACTTCATTCCAACACCAAAAGTTTCGGCTTCCAGAGGAGGTTCAGATGAACCTACAATGTAGTTCAGATGAGGAGATCTTCTAGGCCACACAAGTCAATCTTTACTTCTGCAGTTGCAGCTTCAGTTTCAGCAGTTTCCTGCTTCAAACTAGGGCAATCGATATCTTGCAAACCGTTCGTCGGATTGACTTCATTCCACCACCAAAAGTTGCGGCTTTCAAAGGAGGTTCAGATGAACCTATAGCGCTGTTCCAAAGAGGAGATCTTCTAGGCCATGCAAGTCAATCTTTACTTCTGCAGTTGCAGCTTCAAATTCAACAGCTTCTGGCTTCACATGTGTGAGAGAGAGAGACCCATTTCAGCGCAGTAGAGAAGAGACTCATATCTGCGCAGTAGAGAGAGAGAGAGATGTGATGAGATGAGTGAGTCCAAATGAGGAAAAGTCCTCTTATATTTATACACAACGTTGGTGGGTGAATAGATGCGACTGTTGGGCTTCTGAGCCTACATGAGTTGTAGGTCGGCTTGATAATAATTCCATAATCAAAATAAATTCATATCTCCATGAATACTTATCGGAATCAGATGATCTTTATATCAATCCTACACCTCTCGACGAGAGGAATCTAATAAAAATATTATTAGCCATGAATAAGATGACCCACATGAATTTTTGCCCTGGTTGCAAATTTTAACAAACTACCACAGAGCCGTGAAAACTACCAATACGCAAACAACCCAGAAAAATCACCGGAGGTACAAATGGTGGGAAGGCACCTAGAAAGAACACCATACTTTTTTTAAGGGAGAAGAACCACAGGATAATGAAGAGGACAATCAAGAAGAAAAAAATGGACAAGAAGGAGCATAAGTCATAAAAAATCCACTAGACCCAAGTTCAGTAGAAGAACCTAGTCAACAGAGCCCTAAGAATAATTACTAGTCCCGTGTTTCTTTGAAAAATAAGACTGAATAAGTAACATATTAGGAAGATCAGGCAAATGAGGAAGAGCCATTAAGGGGCCAAAAGGAATAAACAATTATCAAAAGTTACCTTTTTTGTTTCTCCCTAAAGATAAAACATCTTAGTGGGAAAAGGAGCCAAGGAAGACAGGGGGAGAAAGCTAGGCATACTAGAGAAGAAAGAAAGAGGTATGGTAGGACACTACATGTAGGCTATTCTTGAGCTAGACTGGGAGCTAGTGGAAGCCCTAAGCCTAGATAAGGTTGTGAGTTCCAGATTGGACTAAGTAGTCTTGATGTTTGATAACATTAACCAATAAAGCATTGTCTAAGTTGCTAATCTGGAAGTGAAAAGGCTCAGGGGGGAGATTGTATGTAATTTCCATTCTCAGCGATTGGGAGTTGTGGTCTCTTCTGGTGAAATTTCAAGTGAGGAAAAAAAATAACAGATAAGTAAATATGCATTGATAGAATTCTATTGAGGAGAAGTAGTGGTTAGAAATTACATTGTGTTTGAAGGAATAATTATGTTCTTAGAGAAAATATGGAAGTGATGTAAATATATTAATTTGTTTTTAAAATATGCCTTCACATTACTTCTTGGAAACAATTTACTATAAAGGTACAATGAGTCTTGTTTGCAGATTTGTATGACTGTTAATAAAGGATTTACATGAGTAAATTTTGGAGCAAATAAGAATGAAAACCGACTATTTTGGAACATCTAAGACAGGTTGTAATTCAACACCCAATATTCATATTTAATGTATCCTAGAAAGTAAGATGAAGTTCAAATGTGTAACAGTACAAATATTCCTAGCTAATAGAGCCAAAGATGTGGATTTCTTAACAAAGTTCGAAGGTTTCTTGGGGACCAGTTTAGTCCCTAGGTCAAGCCAGAACATCCAACAACCTAGGGAATTGTCTGGGTCTAATGCAACTTCACATTAGTTTTTGGATTTGAATAACAAGGCCAAACCCCGTATAAATTAGGGAGGAATGAAAAACAAATATGAAGCTTAGAAATGAATTGTAAATCTAATGAAGGAAAGAAATGAAAGATAGCAGATAGATTAGTGGAAGTGCCAAGACATAAACAAAATAGTCAAATGAAAAAAAAAATACACTTATATGTAATATATTCAAATATATGCTTAGAACTGATTAATTGATACGAAACCATAACAAAAAAACCCTTTTCGTTGATGAAGCCACATTCACGAGAATTAAAGGAAATAACAACAATATATTTCATAAATTAACATCCATAACTTAATTAAGTCAATACGCCAAACCAAGCTGGTGATGATACCAATAGACGTATTCTATATCCATACAACCTCAAGTCACAACAACTCTTGTGGTAGTGCTCGAAAAATACAAGAAAATATATAGTAGCACTTTGCGGCCATATTTGGGCTTGTAGTATACAATTTGTCCCTAGGAATTAAATTAAAAAAATCTAAGAAAACAACTCAAGGGACCAACCCAAAAACTGTTATGAAGAGAGTACACAATTCATGAAAGATGGAAAGAAGGAAATGCACAGAAGTCAACTGGTCGACTCTATTACTCCTGTTCCCAAAATGCTTAGAGTCTAGAAGAAGAGAGTGGAAAAAGGTCAGAGGCCCAACCTATTCAACCACTTGTCTAGAAGTACATGACACGTAAGTAACTCGAAATGATAATAACGAAAATAAATTGAAATAAAACAAAAGAAACCTAAGAGTTTGAGCTCTTGAAATACCTAGGGAAGTCCTACATTATGAGACATAACTTGCCATGAATAGGTCAAAGAAACATTTAATATAGAGTAACCATAATGCGCACAATGCATGAAATGGAAGGAAGTGATTAGCTATGTAAAACTACCTTTCTCGCCTTTGGAAGGATGACTAGGTAGTCAATGTACCTAAGAAACCCATACTGTCTCAAGCTCGACTCGTCTAAAAACCCTAGGGAGGAGTACACTATACTTTTAGCCTAAGAAATTTATACCAAGGTTGTGGAGATCAAATGGCTAGTAAACATAGGGGAACTGCAATAGTTTACCTGGTGCAAAGGATGAAAACCTTGAGCTGTAAGGGCTTGAAAAGAGATCTCTTCTAGACCAAGCAGAGTGGAAATGATGAAAATCGAGGCTGGGAAAAGGTGGTAGTTACCTAAATCATTATGGAAAGTGAGGGACCGTTAGATAAAGTCACCTTTAGATCAATAATGGAGAAATTCATAGGTAAACCAATCTAGGGTTTGGGAAGAATCTGAGGTACTTTGGTAGTTGGGCAAAGAAAATGAGGCCAACTCGCTACCATACATAAATTTTATCCACTTATAACATTTAATGTTGAGGGTGTGTCCAATACTGTTAAGCCATGCTATAAATAATTCTGTAAACGTACATGTTAACACAATGTAATCGGGATAAATCCTAAGTTCATGTCATTACACATAGATGTTTCATCTTTGTACAAATTTTGATCAATATAAATATGTTGGTAAAATTATTCGTGTACAAGCATTAAGGATGATGTGGTAATATTATTTATATGTGCTAGGTGAGCCTTATTGCATGGTAATTGAGTTAGCATTTTTTTTTTTGGTATGTGGGGAAACATTTTACAAGTGGTATCAGAGCCACATTTCAACACTATGGCATGTTTTGGACGATTATGAAATAACCAATTGTGTAAATGTTGAATAGAGAGTGAACATGATGAGGATAGGAGTTGTAATTAAACCACCAAGATGACCAACTGTGGGAACTAGTATGGTGCCTATGGCAAAAGCCAACCCAAAAATGTGGGTGTAGTTTGGAGAAGGACCCCATAACACCAATACAATGTTATTAGAAATGGTTCAGTAGTTACGAGCCGAAATGAGTAATTTAAGGGCTGTCAATAAGAGATTGAGACAAGAACAAGAAAGAATCATGAAGAGTCTCTCTGACATAGAAAATCAAAGGAATCAAAATCCAAACCTTAATAATGGGAACAAGGTTGAAACAAGCTGATAGAGGGAAAACCATTCAGAGTCGGGGAGGGGCAAAACAATAATGGAGAGGAATCTGATAATGGTATTAGTGGGAAGGAGTCCACAAGACAACATATTTAATTGTAAGGAGAGTTTAAAAAAATTAAGCCCTCAAGGTTTGATGGAGAAGCGGAGGACGCTGCTGAGACTAGTTAATCAACAGAAATAAATACTTTCAAATTTATGAGTATGACAATAATTTAAAGGCTAGACTAGCTATTTACCAATTACATGGCAAGGCCACCTTATGGTGGGAAGAAATAAAGAAGTTCTGAGAATTGAGGAGTAGTAGATAACATGGGATAACTTCCAGAAATATTTTAAGGATAAATATTTAATATAACGATTCTATGATGAAAAAGCGAAGGACTTTCATGATCTAAGGTTGGGGTAGTGTCTATGGACAGATTTGTAACCAAGTTTACTTCCTTACTAAGATATGCTCCTCACATTCATGAAGAGAAATCTAAAGTGCAATGCTTCATTAATAGTTTACTAGTATTCATGAAAGAGGGGTTGGAGTTTGATAACTCAAAGACAATGGATGAGGCAATTGAAAAGGCCTACGTTTTCTACTAGAAAATGAAGCAAAAAGGAGAAAAGATTAATAAGAAAAGATAAAGAAATTTCTAGATTACCAAGGGTGTGAAAGTTGTTAATATTAAAAATGGACATAAAGGACAATAAAATATATATTCTGGGAGGAATTAGAAAAAAACCAGATTAGAGAGTGAGGTTAAGAAAGAAGAAGTATCAGGTAGACCAGAACCTAGCTAATCCCAGAAACGTCCTTTACAATGCTGGGGTTGTGGGGAACCCCATTATTACAAAAATCGCCACCACTGTGCCAGGATAGAGCAGACTGCTAATTTCCAAGAGGCTTCTAAATTGGGAGAGGTGGCGAGGAATATACCAAGGATTAATGGTGCCTTAGAATACCACCAGGTAGAATATCAACCTATGATGATAGAACTAGAATGTAAGATAGTTAACTAGGCTATTTGTATTTTAATAGACCCAGGGGTTAGTTTAAGCTATGTTAGCCCAAAAATAGTTGAGTTGTGTCGATTACAAACCAGTGAATTTAAAGACCCGTGGTTAATACAATTGGCTGCTGGGGCTAAAATAAAAGTAACGGATAAGGTGGAAAATTATCCTATTGAAGTAACATGACAACATATTAAAGTAAACTTTAATATGTTTCCCATAGGATCTTACGATGTGTTTATTGGAATGGATTGGTTAAGGGACATTGGTCCTTGGTTAGCTGCAAGGAAAAGACTATCAAATTCCTCACTGAAGAAGGCATAATATGTGAACTTCAAGGAATTAGGAGAACAATCAAGTTACAACCCATTACAACTACTCAGTTAGGAAAATGCATTAGAAAAGGCTGCCAAGTTTATGCGGTGTAGGTTGGGTACTCCAATGCCAAAGATAAAACAGTCACAATGGAACGTCCACATTGGATGGTTGAATAACATCAACTAAAAATTATCATGTGATTTCTTTAAAAAAAATTCCAATATACACAATATGGATCACAAAAGCCTCAATTCAGAGAATAGAAAACATACCGATTATCCAAGATTTTTCTGGTATATTTATGGAGAAAATTCTAGGGCTGACCTTTAAGAGGGACATCAAATTCAATATAATATTAGTCCGAGGTGCAACCCCAATGTCAAAATCACCCTATAGTATGAGTATTCCTAAGCTAATAACTGAAGATGAAATTGCAGGAGTTACTTGACAAAGGATATATTTGCCCAAGCGTGTCAGCTTGGGAAGCCCATGTACCATTTGTTACGAAAAAGGATGGCACACTGCGGTTATGTATTGACTATAGGAAACTGAATAAACTAAATATCTGTTAGGCCCCTATACTAATAGTGTAACCCCTTATTGTTATTAGTATAACCCACTTATTATATTGATGTACCCATGTAGTGCCGATATTGTTACTATTGTGGGCCATAGAAGCCCACTATTGTTATTATTGTGCCAACACGAGGTTATCCTTTAAGAGTTGGAGGACTTGTTGTTGATGTTCAATGTGATGTTCCATTGCCTGAACCTTAGAATTTTGTCTTAAATATGATGTGATGGATGGTGGTTGATACCCATAAAGTGCCATAAATGGGGTCATTTTTGTTGCTGTATGGAAGGAAGTGTTATACCACCATTCAGCCAGAGGCAACCATTTGACCCATTGTGTCCGTTTATTAGATACAAAGCAACGAAGATATCCTTCCAAACATTTGTTTACTATCTCAGTTTTCCCATTAGATTGAGGATGATAAGATGAGCTATGAGCTAACTGAGTACCAAGACAAGAAAATAATTTTGTCCAAAAATTTCCAGTGAAAATGGGATCTCTGCCACTTACAATAATCTTTGGGTTTCCATGTAGCTTTTGAATTGTTTCCATAAATGCAATAGAAATTGTACTGGCTTTAAATGGATGTGATAATGCAAAAAAGTGTGCATACTTGGTAAGTCTGTCAACTACCACCATGATGACACTCTTTCCCTCAGACTTGGGTAAACCTGTGATAAAATCCATTGAAGCCTCCTCCCAATGTTGGCTTGGAATGGATAAAGGTTGTAATAGACCCGATGTCTTAATTGTTTCAACTTTATTTTGTTGGCAAACCAAACATTCCGCCACAAAATTTTGAATATCTGATTTAAGGCCATCCCAAAAAAATTCCTTCTTAGCCCTATGGTAAGTTTTTAAAAATCCTGAGTGCCCTCCTAAGGGAGAAGTGTGCAATTCCATAAGAATCTTTTGTTTTAACTGGGAATTCTTACAGAGGTATAAGTGATCTTTGTACCATAACGAATCATTTTGCCAGCTAAATGTATTAGACGTACTAGAATCTTGTTGTAACTTTCGAATAATGAATTACAAGATATGGTTGGATTCATTTCTTCTTTCTCGATGTGATCTTTCACTTCTTGCACCTTTTTCTTCTTGATATATCCTTCTATCTTGAGAGTTTGAGGAGTGGGGAAAATCATCATAACTTTCTTTCTGAGCATCGGATTGAAATTTCGCAAGAAGGTACAGAAAGAGGACAGACTGTAGTTTTCTTGTATATATTTTTCAGAGTCAAAGGTCGAAACTGTGACTCGTGGCACGTCGTACAAGTTCGCTCTATTGAACTAGTCTATAATCAAGTCATTGTGGGAGATTTCACATAACTCTTCCTTGGAGAATCCAATTTGGGTTAGACTTGTGGCATTGGAAAGAGAACAATAGTGGGCTTCTATGGGGCACAATAGTAACAATATGGGCACTACATGGGTACATCAATATAATAAGTGGGTTATATTAATAACAATAAGGGGTTACACTAGTAGTATAGGGGCCTAACACTATCAAAAATAAATATCCATTTCCAAGAATTAAAGACTTTTTTGATCAAGTTAAGGGTGCCACCATATTTTCTAAAATAGACTCATGGTCATGATATCACGAGATTTGAATAAGAGAGGAGGATATTTATAAGACAACATTCTGGACTCGATATGGTCATTATGAGTTTGTTGTCTTTCCATTTCGGCTTACTAATTCCCCAACACTAATTATGAGTTTAATGTTCACGATATTTTTCATCCCTAATTAGAAAAATTTGTTGTCATCTTTATTGATGATATTCTTATTTACTCAAGGAGCTTAGAGGAGCATAAGGAACATCTACGATTGGTATTGTAAAATCTACAGGACCATCAATTATATGAAAAATTTAGTAAATGTGATTTCTACAAGGATCAAATACAATAACTGGGACATATAATTTCTTCATAAGGAATAACTGTAGATCCTGAGAAGATTAGGACCATTATGGAATGGTCTATCCCTAAAAATGCTATAGACATTCGATCCTTCATGGGCTTTGCTGGCTATTACCATCGTTTCATAAGGGGGTTTTCTAAAATTCCTTATCCTATAATCCCCTATAGAAAAAGGGAAGGGCATTCAAGTGGACCACAAAGTGCCAGCGTAGTTTTGAACAATTGAAGCGTTTATTGACCATGACCTCAGTACTAAAAGTTCCAGACCCAAAAAATGAGTTGTAGTCTACACAGATGTGTGCCAAGAAGGTGGAGGGGTTCTAATGTAGGAGGGCAGAGTAGTAGCCTACGAGTCATGTAAGTTGAAGGAACATGAAAAAAGATACTTGGCTTATTATTTAGAGTTAACTATGGTAATAAACACTTTGAAGGTATGGCGACACTATCGTTTGGGTAATTTAATGACTTACAATATCATTCTAACAAGTTTCTTTAGGCATCCTAATTTTAATACATGTCAAGCTAGGTGGACCACTTTTTTGAGTGAATTTGAGTTCAAAATTAAGAATCTTAAAGGGAAAGCAAATTGAGTAGCAAATGCATTAAGTAAGAGGTTGCATTGTGTGTACGAAATATCCTACAGTTAGATTGAAATTAATTTCTCTGATCAGATAAAAGAAACAGCCTTAAGAGATGATGAATATGAATTTCTATGGTAGCAAACTCAACAACCAAACAAATCTAGAAACCAAACCGAGTATGGTATAAATAAATAAATATTGATAACTTTTAAAGGGAGAGTGTATGTTCCTAACCAAATTACTATCAAACACTTGATTTTGGATGAGTTTCATAGAAGCCCTTACACTGCTCATCTTAGATATCATAAATTATTTTCTGCCATGAAGAAAAAATATTTCTGGCCTGGAATGAGAAGAGATATTGTAGACTATTTGTCTAAATGTCGGGAGGGTTAGCAAGTCAAGGTTGAGCACCAACACCCAGGGGGATTACTGCATCCATTACTTATTCTGGAATGGAAATGGGATTTCATCACATTATATTTCGTTATAGGATTACCTAGATAAAAAATAAAAAATGACTCAATAATGATAGTGGTGGATAAGTTGAGTGAAACCACCCATTTCATTCCAGTACAAGCTACGTACAAGACTATCCAAATTGCTGAATTTTTATCAAATAGATATTTTGGTTACATGGTATACCTAGAGTAGTCATTTTTGACAGAGATGTATAATTTACTTTTTCATTTTGGAAAGCTCTTTTTGAGGGACTAGGTACCCAAGCTCAATTTAGTACTACCTATCATCCACATAATGATGGGTAGATCGAATCGTTGAACCAAGTACTTGAGGATATGTTAATAATATATGTTATGCAACAACCAATCAAATGGGAAGAATAGCTCCACCTGGTTGAATTTTCATACAAGAATATTTATCATGACTCATTGAAAATGAGCCCTTTTGAAGTAATATATGGAAGAATATGAAGAAAACCTATGAACTGGAATAATCCAAAGGATAAGTTAATCATAGGACCTGATATGCTAACCGAAATGGAGCAAACATTAAGGAAAGTTCGATAAGATCTAAAAGTTGCCCAAGATAGACAAACATATTATATGGACAGGATAAGAACTTATAGGGAATTTTAGGTTGGGGACCATGTTTACGTGAGGGTCAAACCTAAGAAAATCACCTTGAGATGGGGTGGTAGCAAAAAACTAGCTTGCCACTACTATGGTCCATTTCAGATTTTGGAAAGAATCAGACCTGTGGCATATCGACCTGTATTACCTAGTCAGATATGAGTTCATAATGTATTTCATGTTTCGTTTTAAAAAAAATAGATTTATGGCCCTAGACATATTATTAGTTAGTAGGATGTGCGGGTAATATTTAATGATAAATTTGGATATATGAGTATGTGTACTTTTACCTTTGGACTAATAATCAATATGAATTGTTGATCGCTTATGATTGTGAAACAATTGAAGTCGGACAAAGAATTTTTGGTAGAGCCTCTACTCATCCTCGATTAAAGAGAAATAATGTTACGAAGGCAAGCCATCACCTTGGTTAAAGTGCAATGGAAGCACTTTAGCCCATAAGAAGGCACCTGAGAGGATGAAAACTTTATGCGGGAGGCATATATGGACTTGTTTCAGAGGTAAGGATAAACATCGGGGACAACATTTCGCCTAAGGGTGGGAAGATGTAACACCTCTAGGATTTGAAAATATTTTTCCTTTTACTTTTACTGATCTAGGTTGAGTAACTTATGAACTGAAAGAGAACCATGTGCACCTTTAAGTGCTAAAATTTATTTTTGGTTTTGTTTTTTTTTGTTAATATATAATAAACAAGTTTTTAAAATTTCACGGGAAAAGACCCTGGATGCAGTTTTCAACTACAAGACAATTATAGACAATTACCTTTTCTCTCTGTCACCCTAGAGATAAAAAATCTTAGTGGGAAAAAGAGATATGGAAGGCATGAGGAGAAAGATGGAGGCATCTGAGAGAAGAAAGAAAGAGGTATGGAAGGACGCTACTTGTAGGGTGTTCTTAAGATGGAGTGGAAGCTAGTGGAAGCCCTAACCCTAGTTAAGGCTATGAGTTCTAGGCTGGACAAAGTGGTCTTGATGCCTGAGAACATTAACCAATAAAACATTTTCTAAGTTCCTGATATGGAAGTGAAAAGGATCAGGGTTGTTAGGGTCGTATAATATAGGAATCATAGTGTTGTATTACTATTCATTTGGGGGTCTTTTGTAAAATTGAACTTATCTTTTCATGAGTCTCATAGTTTAAGGGGTATTTTTACAGAAGAGTCAAGTTGATCAAAGCTATTGTAAATATTTGAGTCATTTAGAGTTAGTTATAAAGTCAGTAAGTGCCATGTCCTACTCATTATTGTAAAAGTGCCATCCCATGTCATCATTCAAAACCACCATCATGACAGGAAAAGAGTTTTGGGTGGCATAAAATTCAAATTTCCTTGAACCTCTCTCATCCTCCCTTATATGTGATTCATTCTGAGCTTTGAAGCATTGTTAAGGTGTAAGAAGGTTTCAGAAGCTGAAGGGGAGCATTCAAATCTCATGGGAAATAATCTCTACACAACTGTTGCACAAGTAACTATTCTACCTAACCACTGTGCAAGGAGGTTAAACACTCTCGGGTCTCTGAGTAAGGTTTTTCCTCTTTCCTATTGAATCTTTCATGTTGAATGAACTAGGTATAGCACATTCCAACTAGCCACATGAGAAAACTGGTTTAATGGCATGGAATTGGATGTGTAACATTACAAGGACTTCCTTAAACCTCAGTATAAAGACAAATTTGGGCCTACATTTCCAAGCAATATGAGAAGAAAGAACTTAGACATAATTCATCCTAAGAGATAGTTCAACATGGAGAAGGGGGATCATCCAGAAGAGCTCTAAGGCTCACTGCTCAAGACAAGGGAAAGTAGATTTTAGATGTAGAGGAGGTGAAAATTCCAAGTGAGCAATAAAGGAAGCCCAAAACAAGGTCAATAGCTAGAACATAAGAGCAGATGAAGGAAAATTTTCCATCAGAGCAAAAGGGAGTGTTTGATGAGTATAAGGAATATGATAAGTTATTGGAGTAGATTGAGGAATGCTAGTTGCAGGTTGATTGGCTCACAGTTAAGGATGAAGCAGACAAGAAAATGATTGTTGATTAAGTTAAGATTGTTGGTTATACTATCAAGGAGGCGAAACACATTTTGAAATGGACCCTTCCCATACACAAACAAGTGAGGAACTTGTACACTCAAAATTTGGTTTTAAAGAATAGGTTAAGGAATATGAAGCAACAACTCAAAGAGGCAAAGCATTCATCAAAGAAACGAAGGAGGAGCAGCCTTGATATTTTGGCTGAAGTTGCCCAAAAATAAATTTTACATCAAGAGAAACATTATCAGTTTTGTTATGTTGTAATTTTTCTCATACACCCTGTTTGGTCAAATTTTTTGCTGAAGTTGCATTTGCGTAGCAAGGCTCTGCTATACAAGTTGCATAGAGCCACATCTTGATGAAGTGATGGGAATTTTAGAGTTTTTAGGCATGGAAAATGTGTTATAAGGTGTATATAGGTGGTAAGTATGCTCCTCAATTAGTTTGAAGCAAAAAAAATGAATTACAAATCTGAAGTTTAGACTCTGCTGCGCAAGTTGGAGTTAACTATCTTGAAGGTCTGCAGACATCGGAAAAACTACTTTAGGGGTTCTACACCATCACATTGTCATACCAAACATACCCATTTTCTTTATTTTTCTAGGAAATTTTGCAACCATATCAACCATGGAGGTCTGCTACACTCTGCTATGAATTTGTTGTGAATCTGATTGTTTTGCCTTTCATTTTCAAAAGCGTTTTTTAAACCAAATGGAAACGAAAGAACAAAAAACTACATCCATTTCTACATAGGTGTTATATATTGGAAAATTTAAATGCATATTTAGAGCCCATGTTTCAGGTTTTGTCATCTATATTTTAGTTATGATGTTTATATGTGGATTATGAAGGGTTGGAGAAGAATTTTTGGAAACTGAGAGGGGTTTCTCTCAATGACAATCTCATCTACAAAAAAATACTTTTGTTTTGCAACAAATGTTAGCATTTAGAAGATATGAGCTAGTTTTTGACCCCTATGTTTCCAGAAATCCAGTCCCTATTTCGTAGCAAACTTGCTACAAATGCGCTATGAAATGATCTTTTTCAGCGAGTTAGCTTAGTCAAAAGATGATGTAATTTGTTTTTTAGGTGTTAGTAATTTTTATAAAACATTTGGACACTCACAAACTAGATTTGGGGCTCAAGAATTAATGTAAATGGTTAGAAAATAATTGGTTTAAACAAGTCCCGAGTTTTTAGCAGTTATTTCTATTTTCCTTGCAGAAGTTAGGAACAACATTCCTAATGAGGAATTAAAACATTAGAGATGGGGAATGACTCTTTTGAGTTTATATTATGATGTACATGTAATGGAAAAGGGGTTGATTAGTGGGAATAAGCTAGACTACACATTTTTGCATTTTTGTATCATTTCATCAAGTGAATAGAAGAAGGAAGATGTTGTTTTGACAAAGATACTTGTGTCAGTGCTTATTGGTATGTGTTTTCCTTTATGTTATGTTTCTAAGATATATTTCCATGGTGTAAACATTCTTCATGCTCAACTTGAAAATAATATCTTAGAATTCACTTAGTGCTCTATTTTAAATCATCTCATCAAATGTGTTTTCTTTTCTTCTATGGAAATATGAATTCATCAATATTTTGATGCTCTTATTTGGTTAAATATCAAGAGGCCTACCTATCTTGCCCCTCCTCAAAATCCCATCATATTTCTAATTCACTTCAACCAAAAAATAATGGTCAGATTTGAGGTAGATCTACTTTCTTCCACCTACCTTCAAACAACATCATAAATTTACCTTTTTAATCCTTACAGCGAGCCTAAAATCAAGATTTTTCAGTCACTAGATTGACGAAAAGAAAACAAGTGAGAGAGCCCTCTCCAAGGCTAGTAGGGCTGAATCCTAGCATAAAAGTGGTCTGTGGCCTCATTTCTCTCCTTAGCCTATGGAAATTTATAGAGTGCTAAGAGGGGGAATATTGGACGTAACTTCCATTCTCAACGATTAGGAGATGTGGTCTCTTTTAGTGAAATTTAGAGTTAGTAAAAAGAAGACAAGATATAAGTAAATATGCATTGATGGACTTCTATTGAGTAGAAGTAGTGGTTAGAAAGTACACTGTGTTTGAAGGAATAATTATGTTCCTAGAAAAAAATGGAAGTGATGTAAATAAAAATGCATCCACACTACTTCTTGGAAAAAAATTACTATTAAATTACAATGAGTCCTTTTGCAAATTCAGAATAATTATGTTCCTAGAAAAAATGGAAGTGATGTAAATAAAAATGCATCCACACTACTTCTTGGAAACAAATTACTATTAAGTTACAATGAGTCTTTTTGCAAATTCATATCACTGTTAATAAAGGATTTACCTGTGTAATTCAATACCTAGTATTCATATTTAATGTATCTTAAAAAGTAATATGAAGTGAAAATATTTAAAATTCCTAATTAACAGAGACAAGGAAGTTAATAATTCGAAGGTTTCTTGGAGACTAGTTTAGTCCTAGGGTCGATTCAGACTATCCAACAACCTAGCATGTCTGGGTACAATGCAACCCCACATTAGTTTCTAGAGTTGAATAACAAGGCAAAACCTTGTATAACCTGGGGAGGAACGAAACAAAAAAAATAAGCCTATAAATGAATTCTAAATACAATGAAGAAAAGAAATAAAAGATAGCAGATATATTAGTGGAAGTATCCAGACAAAACCAAAACCAATAAATGAAAAAAAAACTACACTTATCTATATTATATTCAAATATCTGCTTAGAACTGATTAATTTATACAAAACCAGAACAAAAAAACCCTTTCTGTCGATGAAACCACATTCACGGGAATTAAAGGAAATCCTGACGATGAACCACATGGTTGGTTCGAAACGCGTCGACAAAAGATTGGTTATGTGATTTTGCCGAAGATTATCTAAACAATAATAATACATTTCATAAATTAACATCCATCATTTCAAATATCCATAACTTAATTAAGTCAATACGCCCATCCAAGTTGGTGATGATACCAATAGACGTATTCTATATCCATATAACCTCAAGTCACAACAACTCTCAGATACCTCGTGGCTACACCAAAATACAAGAAAATAAATAGAAGCACTTTGCGGCCATATTTGGGCTCGTAGTATATAATTTGTCCCTAGACATAAAATAAAAAACCTAAGAAAAAAACTAAAGGGACCAACCTAGAAACTGTTACGAAGAGAGCACAAAATTCCTGAAACCTAGAAAGAATAAAATGCACAAAAGTCAGTCGGTCGGCCCTATTACTCCTGTTCCCAAAATCCTAAGAGATTAGAAGAAGAGACTTGAACAAGGTCGGAGGACCAACCTGTTCAACCACCTGTCTGGAAGTACATGACATATAAGTAAATCAAAATGATAATAATGAAAAGAAGAGGTAATAAAATAGAAACCTGAGAGTTTTAGCACGATCTCATGAAATACTTGGTGTCATACCCCCATGTCAATTTATTTATTTATTTTTTTTTTATTTTTTTTTATGGCTATGATTAATATCATTAAAAGTTCCTGAGTTACAAAGTTACGGTGCTTGTGATAATATGCGGTTTACATTCTGCTTGACGTGATTAACTCTATCCATATCTGTATGTATATTTGCTACATTAATGGAGCGACAATCATGCCTTAATGTAGGCAGGGTGAAAATTTGATTTGTACCATCTATCAACGTGGAAGTTCGGGTTGCAAGATCTGGCCGTCGATTCTGTATTTGCTATTGTTGATAGTTGGAAACTCTGCATTAACCTTGCACTACCATTGTACATGGCATGTGCAATGTTGTCCACTCTCTGCAGCGTCCTCGGGATCCCTCCTGGATCGACGGTGTTGGAATTTGTCTGGTGATCCAACGGCTGGGAAGAATGTGGCCCGCATACACATCACTTGGTCTAGTTTCCTGTCGTCATTTCTCTGCCATTTCGACCTGCTGCTTGGGTGCTGTTCTCGCCCATTCCAGTCCTCTTGCTTGCTTCAGGCTTCTATTACGGTCATGGGAAGCGCTCCACCTGTCTTATCCTGGTCTTTGTCTTCAGGTTCTGTCATGGGTAAGTTTTCCTTCTTTTTTTTTGACTTAAGGAGATTACCAATTTTCCCTGCGTGATGATGTCGAGTTCTTTTTTTATGCATGCAGGCGTGCTTGAGTTGTTTAAATTCCATCGTATATGTTGAGACTATCGGTTTATTAATTGAATTTTTACGATTGTTTTGGCAGGCTCTCTCAACCCAGACTACGAACTTGGGTCCAACTTCGCCTTTGTCCTTCCAAGACTAGCTCCAATACTAGCCGGGTATGAGGCTTTCTGCCAGGTTATGGTTGCAAATGAAACTATGTTATTTCTCTTGTGATAGGCTCATCTCAGAGTTTAAATGTTGTCTCTGTAACATTATTTAAGTATTTTGTGACAGTGTAAATTTCCAAGTTCAATGCTTATCCATGAAGGTTCGTCGAGGTTCTAGCAATTGTCAACACTGTTTCTTGTTTGTACTATGTCATATTTGAGAGAGGGTTTTGAGTTGCGAGGGTTTTCTCTTTGAAACTGTGTATGCCTCGTGGCCTGTATGTAATTCCTCAGGTTGGAAACAGTTATTCACTTGCAGATGTTCATTAATTTTGTCCGGAACCGCATGATGTTTACTTATGTTATGGAAATGAATTTTGTCATCTGTTAATGAAATTCTCTCTGTCCGGTTGTGACTACCACCAACCCATTATGCCCCCAAGGGCGATTGTCAAATATTGTTTACCCCAACAGGGGCTTCTATTATTATTACAGTTGAGTTTCAGGTTTATCAATGTATATTCAGTATATATTTCATGGTTATTGCTGCAGGGAAACACCCTATTCTACTGTTGCGTAGAGTTATAATTTGTTCCCTAATCTTAATTGTACCTAAGTTATTTCTTCCTGCTGCAAATCCAGTTGTATAGTCAGGGTTTTGGAAATCCTACAAGCTAGTCTGGCCACTACGAGCCGGCCGTAGTGCCACGATTTCCACTTCACCCTTGTTGATAACCCACAGCAAAAGGTTTCCGCTCTACTCCTTCGTATGCAGGGGTAATATCTACGTTCTTTCTTGTACAGTCGGGACAACTATTACTGAGCACACTCACCCCGTGCTGGAACTAGTTAGATAAGAATTGCCTCCGTCAAGGTTCACATGCAAGCATGATATTTAAAAGGTACTGTGCCATCCGAGGGATATTTATCTACTGTTTACTAATAGTAACAGTTTAACAACCAACTCAGGACTCCTTCTACCATGTATATTTTCCATCCTCGGTTTCAACAGACCTTCAAACTCTAGAGGGAATTACCCCACACCTAAGGTTCAGGATGCATGGACTGCCATTTCCGACCTGGTCAGCATCCTTAAACAACCACCTCACTACTATCCGAACTAAATTTATTGGGCTTCCCTACCCCGAGTCTTGATTTACATATAGGCTTTTAATCTTCTATTCAAATGTGTGCTTGCTGGCATGATGATAATCCTAGCAGTGCTCTTATTCATGTATATTTTAATCAAAATAAAACAGAGAAGGATTAGCAGTTGCCATGGCTTACCGATAAATGTCTATTTCATTCATGACTCTCTTTCCTTCGTAATTAACACATCAATGTTATTTTATCTGTGACTCAGTCTTTAATAATTAACACAGTAATGCTATTTTATCTGCAACTCAGTCTTTAATAATTAACACAACAGTGTTATTTTATCCATGACTTAGTCTTTAATAATTAACACAACAATGCTATTTTATCCGTGACTCAGTCTTTAATAATTAACACAACAATGCTATACTACCATAGATTACAACTTACTGCTTCAATATTTTAAATACTTCTACACAGTTTAACCACTTACTTGGTTTTTCCATAGCTTGCTTAACATTCAGAAGCTGAGATTACCTATCCTCATCTGCTTCCAGTCTGCCTTCCGTCCGTGAGATTCATCCTTCAGGACCAGAATCTCCCCCCTTGCTCTCTTGCATGACCACTGTCCATAGCAAGTTATTTGCACTCAGTGCCTGGCTATTTGGTCATCACCAGACTTAGCCACCTCTTTCCCCGTTCTCTCTCTGTCTGTTCCCACAGCACAGTAGAGTCTCCGTTTTTTTTCCTGTTTTCCCTCTTTTTCTTCTGGAAACCCTTCCAGTTAAGGAAAACAATTAGGGTTGGGGAATCCGCAACTGTCTGGCCCTCCCCCTTCCTTGGGAAGCTGCCAACTTTTAAAGAAAACATTTCTTTAAATAATTTTAAAAAAAGCCAATATTATTAAAATTCAACAGATAGTAATGTCTCAATAGTTTTGCCATTTACCACAGTAAGATTAAATATTTACATCAATTCCGGGGCATTACATCTCCCCCTCCTGAAATTGGACATCGTCTCGATGTCTATTGACTAAGAACAGCTCCGGGTAAGCCTTTCTCATGAGCTCTTCATCTTCCCGAGTGGCCTCATCAGGCCCAAAGTGCTACCATTGCACTTTAACTTGGGTAATAACTCGCTTCCGCAGTTGTACTTATCTCCGGTCGAGAATGTTCAGCGGCTCGATCAAGACTTCGCCTTCCGGTTTGACCTGCAACATGAAATATTCTAAATTAGTTTCTTATAAAGAAAACTTTTAGACTGGTCTTCTAGAATTAATCCTCACCTGTATATCCTGCCATCTGATCACATGTTTAGGGTCATAGATGTATTTTTTTAATACAGAGACATGGAAGACATTATGGACCTGGATGTGACTTGGCAGGGCGAGCTAGTAAGCCACCAGCCTGGTTCTTTCTAAGACTTGGAATGGTCCACAATATCGAGGTGCCAACATGGCACACCCGCTCCATTGCAGTGTACTCTTTCTGGCTTGGATTCTCACATAAACATGGTCACTGACTTGGTATTCTTTGAATCTCCTCTTCTGGTCAACGAAGCTCTTTTGCCTATCCTGAGCAACCTTTAAATTAGAGCGTACCCTTTTCACCATATCCTCCATTTCCTTAAGCATCTCTGGCCCTAATCTTAATTTGTCTTCAGGGCCACCCCAGCTTGAGGGTGTGTGGCATTTCCGTTCGTACAGTACCTCAAAGGGACTCATTTGTAATGAAGTATGATACCTGTTGTTGTATGCAAATTCAACCAAATGCAAATACTCCTCCCACTGCGTTGGTTGCTTCATTACATACGCTCTTAACATGTCTTCAACCACTTGGTTCACTTGCTCTGTTTGTCCGTCGGCTTGGGGGTGGTACGCTGTACTGAAGTTAAGCTGCGTTCCCAATTCTGCAAATAGCGTCTTCCAAAAGGCCGACGTGAATTTCACGTCACGATCTGAAATTATTGTCTTCGGGAGTCCATGTAATTTAAACACATTCTGCATGAAGATATGGGTAATCTATACAGCCCTGTAGGTGGATTGCACAGATATAAAATTTGCTACTTTACTCAACTTGTCTACCACCACCATAATAGAATCATTATTCTTCTTTGTCCTAGGCAGCCCTGTTACAAAATCCATAGAAATGGTTTCCCACTTCCATTCCGGAATGGGTAATGGTTGCAATAACCTCGCTGGATGTTGATGCTCTGCCTTAATTTGTTGACACTCTAGGCACCGTGCCAAATACTTATCCACATTCCTCTTCATTCCCGGCCAATAGTATTCCTTTCGAATTGCAGTGATCATTTTCTGATAACCTGGGTGTCCAGCATAGTGATTGATGTGGAATTCATCTAAAATCAGATTTTTAATGCTGTTTTGATCAGGTACATATAGCCTTTTTTTTAGTACAACGTTCCAGAATCATCCATTTCATATCCTTGCTTATTCTTCTCACTGATAGATTGCTATACTTGCTGTTTTATTTGCCGGTACACAACATCTTGTTCTGCTACCTTTTTCATCATTTCATCGAAGGGGCTTTTCCATTGGCTATAGGAAATTTCCTACGAACATTGTACCTTCCGACTTAAGGTGTTTGCCACCCAGTTTTCTTTCCCCTTCAGATGTTTGATTTCAAAGTCAAAACCGCCTAGGAAATCTACCCACTGCGCTTGCCTAGTGTTTAAAGTGGGTTGGCTAAAATAATTGGTCAAACTGTGGTGGTCAGTCAGTAGCAAGAATTTCCTGCCCACAAGATAATGTCGCCACATCTTCAAAGCGTGTATGATGGCAGCCAACTCTAAGTCATAAGCAGAATACTTCTGCTCATGCTCCTTTAGTTTCCTAGACTCATAAGTAATTACTTTCCCTTCTTGCATCAACACACCTCCCACGCCTTCCTTGCTTGTGTCAGTGCACACCACATAGTCCTTATTAGGATCAGTTATGCTCAAAATGGGTGCCGTGGTGAGCAGATGCTTAAGCTGCTCAAAACTTCTTTGACATTCCGGGGTCCATTTGAATGCTCTTCCCTTTTTTTGAAAGGAGGTGATAGGATACGCTACCCTTGAGAAGCCTTTCACAAATTGTCTATAATAACCGGCTAACCCCATAAAGGCCCTGATGTCTGCTATGTATTTCGGTACAGGCCACTCCATTATGGTTCTTATCTTTTCAGGGTCCACCACAATCCCTTCCCTTGTGATTATATGGCCCAGATATTGTATTTCCTTCTTGTAAAAGTCGCACTTGCTAAAATTAACATATAACTGGTGTTCTCGGAGGGTTTGAAGCGCCAATCTAAGGTGCTCCTTGTGCTCTTCCATAGTGCGGGAGTATATTAGTATATCATCAATAAATATCAGCACAAATCTGTCCAAATATCGATGAAATATGCTGTTCATCAAGCACATGAAAGTTGCAGGGGCGTTAGTTAACCCAAAAGGTAGCACCACAAATTCGTAATGTCCATACCTTGTTCTAAAAGCTGTTTTAGCGATGTCTTCCTCCTTAATCCTGATCTGGTGGTAAAGTGGTCGCAAATCGATCTTGGAGAACACTATTGCACCCTTCACTTGATCGAAAAGTTCGTCAATCCGAGGTAGAGGATACTTGTTTTTGATGGTTAGCTTGTTCAGCTGATGATAATCTATACACATGTGAAGGGTTCCGTCTTTTTTCTTGACGAATAACACTAGGGCTCCCCATGGAGACACACTGGGGTGAATATAGTTTTTATCTAGCAGTTCTTGTAACTGCATTTTTAATTCTGTCAACTCAGGTACACTCATTCTATAGGGTGCTCGCGACACTGGTACTGCCCCTGGTACCAATTCGATGGTAAAGTCTATATCCCTCTTAGGCGGCAGTCTGGGAATCTCCTCTGGAAACACATCGACAAACTCTTGTATTACAGGGATGTTATCCAACATTGCTATTTTATCCTTTGAGTCAGCATAGTCCACTTGGATGGCATAAATCTGACACCCCTTCCTGATGCATTTCGCAAACTGAGATGCAGTTATTGGCCAAACCTGTACTGGCTGATTAATTTCTTGCATCTCCTGTTGTATTCCTATCTCATCCTTGTAATAGATAGTATTTGTTTTACAATTGACGAGGGAACAATGTTTTTCTAACCAATCCATGCCGATTAGAATGTCATAGGAAGCAAGGGGGAGCACATTTAAGTCTGCTATCACTGGTTGTCTAGCTATTTTTAAGGGGCAGTCAGTGACTTTAGCCAGCACTCATCTCTTGGCCCCTGTAGCTAGCTGTACTAGCCAAGGATTCTTGAATTTTAGGTTGCAGCTTACAATGCTATACCACCTTAGGACTAATATAACTTAATGTGGCTCCTGGGTCAATTAAAACAGTTACATAAAGGTCTATAATTTTACCTTCAAGTTCCACTATGGTCGGCTGGTACTTCTCCTGATGGTCCTTCAGGGCAGCATTAATCTGGGGTATACTACGTCCCACGTCACAAACTGTCGATGCTTCATGGATCTAGGAGATCTGTTCGGTTACCTTCCATTGCAGACAATTTTTAATGTAATGGGGTCCACCATAGCCCCAACATTGCATGGGAGGCCTTGCTGTTCCTTCACTGTCTAATTTACTAGAGGGCTCACTAGTTCTTGACTCACTGGTTGGCCTTGACCTGAGTGAATTTTTCTGGAAATTTCTGTTGTTCTGTCCTTTTGCGAAGCCCTTATTACTTCCACCGCAACTCCCTTTATTATTTCTAGCCAATCTGTTGTTTCTTTTATCAGTCCCCCTTTTCCCTGGAACCTCTCCTTTCTGTTTACTTTGCTGGTAGCAAATTCTAGCTTTACGTATTATTTCGTCCATTGTCTTCGGATTGTCAAATTCAATCATTTCCCTCATATACGAGGGTAAACTATTGATAAATCTTTGTACTTTAGCCTTTTCCTCTTTAATATAAGATACATAACGAAGTAATGATGTAAAATGAGTGATAAATTCATCCATGGTCTGCTGTCCCAGACCCAAATCATGGAATTCTCTCGCCTTTTCGTCGTAGAACCATTCCATCAAGTACATCTCTTTAAAATATTTTTGAAAGTTGTCCCAAGTAATATTCTGCTCACTTACTCCTCTCACAATCTTGAATTCCTCCCACCATAAGGTGGCTTTCCCTTGTAATTGGAAGATGGCTAATCCTGCCTTGAGATTGTGATCATATTCATACAGCTGGAAGTATTTGTTCATATTAATTAACCATGCCTCCGCTGCTTCCTCTTGTTCTCCATCAAAGCGCGGCGGCTTGATCTTGCAGAACTCCCCTTGCAGTTTGATCCACTGCTTCTTTGATGTCTACTGCTCGGAGGCATTATCAGATCGTTCCTCCCGCTCTTCATTCCTTCCTTCCGACCTTTCTGGTTCTGTGTGGAGATTCTCTTCTTCCGACACTCTTTGCTGCTCAGCACTCAGCACTGGGATTTGGTGGTTGCTGATTTTGTTTGTCTGATAGGCTCTTTAAAATTCTCTCCTGCTCTATGGTTATTCTGGCATTATCTTCTCGTAATCAAGCTATTTCATTTCTCAGTTCTTGTACCGTTTCTAATATTGCATCGTTCGTATTACGAGCCTCCTCTCCATTCTGTACCCACAATTTTGGGTTCCTTCCAGGGCTTGTTGCTGGTCCTTGACCTGCTACAAACCTATGGGGTCCATTGCCTGCCCTTCTCATGTTGACTATCCCCTGGTTTTCTCCTAGGAACCTGAATAGAGGAAACAATTAGCACAGCACAATTATTTTTTTTTTGTTCGTGAAAAGTTAGAAATACAAAGATAATATAAAATGAACCTACTTCAGCCACTTATCTCCCAGAGGCCACAGTTTTGAGAACGTGGCTCTGATACCACTTGTCATACCCCCATGTCAATTTTTTTTTTTTATGGCTATGATTAATATCATTAAAAGTTCCTGAGCTACAAAGTTACGGTGCTTGTGATAGTATGTGGTTTACATTCTGCTTGACGTGATTAGCTCTATCCATATTTGTACATATATTTGCTGCATTAATGGAGCAGCAGTCATGCCTTAATGTAGGAAGGGTGCAAATTTGATTTGTGCCATCTGTCAACGTGGAAGTTCGGGTTGCAAGATCTGGCCATCGATTTTGTATTTGCTATTGTTGATAGTTGGAAACTCTGCATTAACCCTGCACTACCACTGTACGTGGCATGTGCAGTGTTGTCCGCTCTCTGCAGCGTCCTCGGGATCCCTCCTGGATTGACGGTGCTGGAATTTGTCTGGCGATCCAACGGCTGGGAAGAATGTGGCCCGCGTACACATCACTTGGTCTAGTTTCCTGTCCTCATTTCTCCGCCATTTCGACCTGCTGCTTGGGTGCTGTTCTCGCCCATTCCAGTCCTCTTGCTTGCTTCAGGCTTCTATGGCAGTCATGGGAGGCGCTCCACCTGCCTTATCCTGGTCTTTGTCTTCAGGTTCTGTCACGGGTAAGTTTTCCTTTTTTTTTTTTTGACTTAAGGAGATTACCAATTTTCCCTGCGTGATGATGTCGAGTTCTTTTTTTATGCATGCAGGCGTGCCTGAGTTGCTTAAATTCCATCGTATATGTTGAGACTATCGGTTTATTAATTGAATTTTTATGATTGTTTTGGCAGGCTCCCTCAACCTAGACTATGAACTTGGGTCCAGCTTCGCCTCTGTCCTTCCAAGACTAGCTCCAATACTGGCCGGGTATGAGGCTTTCTGCCAGGTTATGGTTGCAAATGAAACTATGTTATTTCTCTTGCGATAGGCTCATCTCAGAGTTCAAATGTTGTCTCTGTAACATTATTTAAGTATTTTGTGACAGTGTAAATTTCCAAGTTCAATGCTTATCCATGAAGGTTCGTCGAGGTTCTAGCAATTGTCAACCCTGTTTCCTGTTTGTACTATGTCATATTTGAGAGAGGGTTTTCAGCTCCGAGGGTTTTCTCTTTGAAACTGTGTTTGCCTCGCGGCCTGTATGTAATTCCTTAGGTTGGAAACAGTTATTCACTTGCAGATGTTCATTAATTTTGTCCGGAACCGCATGATGTTTACTTATGTTATGGAAATGAATTTTCTCCTCTGTTAATGAAATGATCTCTGTCCGGTTGTGACTACCGCCAACCCGTTATGGCCTAAAGGGCGATTGTCAAATATTTGTTTACCCCAACAGGGGCTTCTATTATTATTACAGTTGAGTTTCAGGTTTATCAATTTATATTCGGTATATATTTCATGGTTATTGCTGCAGGGAAACACCCTATTCTACCGTTGCATAGAGTTATAATTCGTTCCCTAATCTTAATTGCACCTAAGTTATTTCTTCCCGCTGCAAATCCAGTTGTATAGTTAGGGTTTTGGAAATCCTACAGGCTAGTATGGCCACTATGAGTTGATTGTAGTGCCACGGTTTCCACTTCACCCTTGTTGATAACCCACAGCAAAAGGTTTCTGCTCTACTCCTTCGTATGCAGGGGTAATATCTACGTTCTTTTTTGTACCATCGGGACAACTTTTACCGAGCACACTCACGCCGTGCTGGAACTAGTTAGATAAGAATTGCCTTCGTCAAGGTTCACATGCAAGCATGATATTTAGAGGGTACTATGCCATCCGAGGGATATTTATCTACTGTTTACTAATAGTAACAGTTTAACAACCAACTCAGGACTCCTTCTACCATGAATATTTTCCCTCCTCAGTTTCAACAGACCTTCAAACTCTAGAGGGAAAAACCCCACACCTAAGGTTCAGGGTGCATGGACTGCGATTTTTGACCCAGTCGGCATCCTTAAACAGCGACCTCACTACTATCCGAACTAAATTTACTGGGCTTCCCTACCCCAAGTCTTGATTTACATATGGGCTTTTAATCTTCTATTCAAATGTGCGTTCGCTGACATGATGATAATCCTAGCAATGCTCTTATTCATGTATATTTTAATAAAAATAAAACAGAGAAGGATTAACAGTTGTCATGGCTTACCGATAAATGTCTATTTCACCCATGACTCTCTTTCCTTCGTAATTAACACAACAATGCTATCTTATCTGTGACTCAGTCTTTAATAATTAACACAGCAACGCTATTTTATCCGCGACGCAGTCTTTAGTAATTAACACAGCAGAGCTATTTTATCCGTGACTCAGTCTTTAATAATTAACACAACAATGCTATTTTATCCGTGACTCAGTCCTTAATAATTAACACAACAATGCTATACTGCCATAGATTACAGCTTACTGCTTCAATATTTTAAATACTTCTACACAATTCAGCCACTTACCTGGTTTTCCCGTAGCTTGCTTAACACTCAGAAGCTGAGATTACCTCTGCTCATCTGCTTCCAGTCTGCCTCCCGTCCGTGAGATTCGTCCTTTAGGACCAGAATCTCCCCCCTTGCTCTCTTGCAGGACCGCTGTCCACAGCAAGTTATTTGCACTGGCTATCTGGTCATCACCAGACTTAGCCACCTCTTTCCCCGTTCTCTCTGTGTCTGTCCCCACAACACAGTAGAGTCTCCCTTTTTTTTTCTATTTTCCCTCTTTAAGGAAAACAATCAGGGTTGGGGAATCCACAACTATGTGGCCCTCCCCCTTCTTTGGGAAGTTGCCAACTTTTAAAGAAAACATTTCCTTAAATAATTAAAAAAAACCAATATTATTAAAATTCCACTGATAGTAATGTCTCAACAGTTTTGCCATTTACCACAATAAAATTAAATATTTACATCAATTCCGGGGCATTACACTTGGGTAGTCTGATATTACGAGAGCCTACCTGCCATGAATACGTCGAAGCAACAACTAATACAAAGTGACCATAATCTGCATAGTGCATGCAAAGGAAAGGAAGCGAATGTAAAACTACCTTTCTCACATTTGGAATGATGACCGAGCAACTGGTGTACCTGAGAAACCCCATGCCGTCTCAAGCTCGACTCGTCTGAAAACCCTAGAGAGGAGTACTGTATGCTTTTAGTTTAAAAATAAAATTTATACAAAGGCTATGGAGATCAAATGGCTAGTAAACATAGGGGCGCTACAATAGTTTACATGGTGCACAAGACGAAAACCCTGAGCTATAAGGGTTTGTAGTAGAGCTCTTTTCCACACCAAGCAGAGTGTAAATGATGACAATCCGGGCTGAAAAAAGGAAGTAGTTACCTAAACCATTCTGGAATGTGAGGGACCGTCAGATCAAGACCCTGTTAAATCAACGATGGAACGATTCACAGGTAAACAAATCTAGGGTTTGGGAAGAACCCGAGGTACTATGGTGGATGGGCAAAAAAATTCAAGACCCTGTTAAATCAACGATGGAACAATTCACAGGTAAACGAATGTAGGGTTTGGGAAGAACCCGAGGTACTATGGTAGAGGGGCAAAAAAACGAAACTAGCTGGCTACCATACATAATGTTTATCCACTTATAATATTTAATGCCGAGGGTGTGTCCAATATTGTTAAGCCATGTTACAAGTAATTCAGAAAACGTACATATTACCATGATGTAATCGGGATAAATCTTAAGTGCATTTTGTTACACGTAGATGTTTCAACTGTGTACAACTTTTGATTGATATAAATATCTTGGTAAAAAAATTTAGTGTACAAGCCTTAAGGCTGATGTGGTGATATTATTTATGTGTTACGTGAGCCTTATTTCATGGTAATTGAGTTCGTACAAATATTTTTGTTTGTGAGGTGGGGAAACATGTTACCAATAGGTTTTATTTTAGATATTAGTATTAGGTTATTAATATTGAGTTTTCATATTAGGTTTTTAATATTAATGTTTTATGTTTTAATATAAGTAAGGATAATTTAAGTATTCAATTAAATGAGTAAGTTTCAATTAACATTAAAACTTAATTTTATATTATAAAATCTAATATATATAAATCTTAACATAAAATTGTAATATTATAAATCTTAATATTAAATCCAATACTATAATCTTAATATTATAAAGCCTATATTACAAGCCTAATATTAAATCTTGATATTAAACCATAATATATATAAAACCATATATATTAACAATCCAATATTATAAACAGTAATATTAAATCCAATATCATAAATCTTAATATTAGATCATATATTATAAAACCAAATGTTAAACTAAATCTTAATATTAGTCAACTATTTAGACATTGACTATAGAGCTTGATGTTGTTTGACTAATGTTACTGAATATGTTTGATTATTTCATCCCCTTGGTCACAACACAAAGGATTTGAACCTTAGATATCTCAATTTTCATAGATTTCATATTAATTCAATCACCAATTGAGCTGCCCATTGACAAAAACCAATATTTTAAACCTAATATTATAAAACATAATATTATAAACCAAGTCTTATAAACCCTTATATTATAAAGCATAAATCCTAATATTTTAAATATAAAAATTATAAAACCTGAATTATAAACTCAAAATTATAAACCCTAATATAAAACCTTAATATTATAAACCCTATATATATTGAACTATAAATTATATATATTACAAACTCTAATATTCAACCTAATATTAATAAACCTTATATTTTATCATCAATATTATAAATCTCAATATTATAAAAACTCAAAATAAAAATAAATACTTATTATTATTAGTAAAATTAAAACCCTTTTTTATTCATATTCTTAAATGAAAATCATAAAATTAAATTTAACTCATTTCAATTTATATTTTAAATTTAGAATCTATTTACATTACCTAATACTTATCATAATATAATATAAATACTTTTATCATTTTGTAGGTAACATTAATAAAACTATCTTTCTCGCATAAAATTATAAATTTTATTATTATTTTTTCTTCGCACAAATCTCTCTATATAATCTCATTTAATTATTAATTATCATTAATATATTTTTTTATTTTCTTCACACAAGCATGAATATATATGTATTTCATTTTATTTTAATAATTTATTATCATCACTATATTAAAATACATTTTAATAGTAATTATTTTTTCCCAGACTAAGGAAACTACTGATGGCTGTTATAGTTTCTTTGATGGCAACATACAAATTTAATTATAATTTAATTATCATTAGTTATAATATCATAAATTATTTATTTTTTCTTACGTGATTTTGACTTGAGATGATTAATTATATTTAAATATATTATAATGATAATTTTTTTTTCAGGCTATGAAACTACCGACGGCTGTTATTGTTTCTTCGATGGCAACCTACAAATTTAAATTTAAATTTAATTATAATTTAATTATCATTAATTATAATATTATAAATTATTTATTTTTTCCTACGTGATTTTGACTTGAGTAACTGCTCTGCAAAGCCAGTTTTTAAGCTGGAACCTATCCTAGGCACCAGTATTCTCATTGGATTCGACTCCATCTCGTGCGCGCGGGGTTTATCTTTTCCTCATCAGCTGGTTCTTTCCTTCCACAGGCAGGGTGGGTTTGTTCACTTGGGACAAATTAATTAAGCAATGGAGGGGTTCTGTCCCGGTCTGGAAAGAAGCGGAGGGCCTGCGCTTGCCACCTCTATTGCGGCAGCTATGGGATTCAATAAAAGCTTTTTTAGGCAGTTTAGGAGTTCAACGTTCGGGCACTCATGATCACTTGGTCTGGAGCTTAAAAGGATCCTTTCAATCTGCAAATGTGAAGCTCATTTATGCTGATCTTATCTCATCATCAGCAAGAACCTCTTCTCAGATCTTTCCCTCCTGTTTTTGGAAGGCCTCTTGCCCCCTTAAAATGATCGTTTTCTCCTGGCTGCTATATTGGAATAAGAACCTCACGTGGGAAGTTTTTCAGAGGAAAAATTGGCAGGGTCCGAGCAGATGTTCCATGTGCTTCAATGATGCGGAATCCAATTTGCACCTGTTCTTTCAATGCTCCTCGTCTCTCCAAATCTGGTATGAATTGTCTTTACAGTTTGGTTTCCCTCACATGTCTTTCTCTTCTGTTCAGGAAGCTTTTATTTGGTGGAGTGGTCAGTCCTCTTCGGCGAGATCGTTGTTCATTATTTCCTGCTGGTTCTTGTGGTTATGGCGAAATGCCCTTATCTTTCAACATTCCAAAGAACCCATTCAGGTTATTATTCAGAAGATTCTGGCCTTCCATGATTCCTATGCTCGGTAGACTATCTTTCAGCTCCATGTCTCCTTGTTGGGTTTTTCTGCTATGATGGCATCAGGGTATGTGTTCTATCCATTTGGCTGTTGGTGTAATGATCCCTCTGTTTCCTTCTCCTTTAAGGAGGCTATGTTCTGTAATCTGCTGCATCCTTAGTTATCTTGGGTCATATGTTTCTTTTAGCTGGACCTGTTAGAGGCTTTCAGGTTCAATTTTGGATTTTGTGGCTTTGGCATTAGGCCATCCTCTGCAAATCTGTAGGGAGTTATCCTTATGATTCTGTTATATGTCTTTTTATATCTATATATAAAAATATGACTGTTTTTTTTCCTCTGAAAAAAAAATATTACACAGATTTATACTATATATGCTAACGCTAACACGGTAATTGTGATTTGTTTTTTATTTACCTTAAAAAACAAGTCTGGTCTAAATTAGGAATACAACAATGTTGAAATAATGAAAAGAAAGAATGATGACATTTTGAAGTATAAGGAAATTCAAGCCCATCTATGAATCAGTGACACACTACTGCAGTGCCTCTATTGCAATCCATATGAAACTTTCCTTTTGATATTGCTAACTGATTATTAACCACTTTCTTCATTATGATATTTGCTAACTGATTATTAAGCACTTTCTTCATTATGATATGTGCATGTAGGAGAGCTTGCCATTTTTAATGGATATTGGCCATCAAGGTTGTATCGAAGTTCAAGGTTCACTGGAATGAAGGCATAGAATGATAAATGTCTAGAAACAGCAATTATCCGGCAGTGATAATTATCATTATCCATGACAAATCTTAGCGTAAAATTCAGTACTATATCCAAAAACAATACTATTTCCAAAAACAACATGTGGGTGGCTTGCTGAGTGACCGGATGCAATATGGCAAGCAATTAATCAAAAATGTTATTTACAACTGTAAAAACCTATACACATCAAAAAAAATTTGAAATTATTCATATCTGACGCAAAATACAATTCCGCATTACACTGAAGGTTATTGTATGGGCAGTGTAAACTTTATTTATGATTGTATTCTATTTATGATGACAACTAATAGGCTATATTAATGGATACACTATAGGTTAATTTATGGATTTTGTACTTGCCTAAATCCATGACATATATTCTCTCACTACATTAATAAAACTATAACTCTAATGTTCTTGCACGAGATGGAGGAACGTTCCTACTCAGCTGTTCCCAGATCATGCCGGACCTGCATAGACACAAGACCAGTATTGAGATATATTATATATGAAGGTAAATTGAATAAATAGCATACCTTGGATATATAAGATATGGATGATATGCAATCAACAAAGCTGTGATGACCAGTATTATAACAACAGCAGAGGGCTATTAAATGAAAATGGAGTTTACTCTTCGATACTAACCTCCTGCAACAGCTTCGCATAATTCGTTAATAGAATGCGGCATCGCATAATTCGTTAATAGAAGTGGGTTGCAAGGTTCTGGTTGCACTAGCATTTCCTGATAATAAGCATTTTTTTCTAATTGGAATCTGATCGAGAACCAATTGCTGTTTTTTCTCGGTACTGTTTTAAGGTATATCAGGAATTCCTCAAGTAACGTGGCTGGATGAGGTTAAATGTAGACCAACTATATTGCAAGGAATAACTTAATATTTCCAATTACTTTACATTCCTAAAAATATATGTCAAACAATATTTTTTTATCATAAATTAATTTCAAATTCCATAACAAATTTTCACTTTTAAAACATGCTATGATATCCGTTGAGGCTTCATAACAAATTACTTTCAAATTCCACAACAAATTCAAATTCCATAACAAATTTTCACTTTTAAAACATGCTATGATATCCGTTGAAGCTTCATAACAAATTACTTTCAAATTCCACAGCAAATTACCGTTGAGGCTTTAGATGTTATAACAAAGACAACATGTGGTATACGGTACTATTAAATCATGGGTAAAGAATAGGTAACCTGCATCCCCAGGCATGGAATTTCAAACCTCAGGATGCAGATTACACATTCATAATCCATGGCGAACATCTTAAACAATAATGGAATATAGGTTGCAGCCTGTATCCAGTACCAACATGTTTAGTACTGTGTGCTGCGGACAGAGTATTGTGGTCGAAATATTTATAGTAATAGAGCAGAAGAAAGATACAAGAAACATGCGTCACATTTGGCATGAAAAATCATGGGAATATAGGGTTAAGGATAGATGCATTGCCTTTGTTCACTTTCTGCTACTTTCTGTCACATGAAAAATCATGGGAATATAGGGTAAGGATATATGCATTGCATTTGTTCACTTTCTGCTACTTTCTGTCACTTTTTAAAGCATCCAATTTACCCCGGGATCGGAGTCCTCGGATATTCTGTTCATAAGAGTTGGATAAATTAATATAAAAGTTGGTAATTACAAAATTAACATATTCTCTCCCATGTACATTATGATGGTGCAAGAGTTGCTAGAGTCATATTTGAGTGTAATGATCTTCTCATATGTTCCTTGAAAACAAGATCTTGAATATATGCATAGGATTTGTCTCATCATGAGTAATCTCATCATTTTGTTTAACTTTATGTAAGTATTTTAAACTTGTTAATATGTATTTAAATGGTTGGTTCATGTATGTTTCTCTCCTTCGCCATCTCATCATTTTGTTTAACTTTATGTAAGTATTCTAAACTTGTTAATATGTATTTAAATGGTTGGTTCATGTATGTTTCTCTCCTTCGCCATCATTTTTTTTGGAAAGTTAATGAACCTTTGACCAAAATCTAAAGGACACTTTCAAAAGATTTAGTAATTTCAAAAAGGTTATGTATGATTATAATTATGTTATATATATTTGGTTAACATCCCATCTCTTCACATGTTTATGATTAGATTATATTGGAATTGAACTGTGATATAATTTAAAACATTTTTATGGACTCTAACTCTTCATTTGTGGATGGAAGGCAATACTCTTTTTCACTCTAATATCCATAAATTTTTATAGTGTATGTTAAAAAGTAAATACGAAATCTATTATTGTGGTAAAATATGACTAATAAAGGAAAATCATAGTGAATAGATATTTTCTTAAAAACACTATGTTGAAACCATTATTTTACTAAGTTTAATCATTATGATGATTTCGTTTACGAAATCTATAACTATTATTAAATAATCATTACCCATATTTATTATGAATAAAACTTTAAATAAAAGCTTATTACTTATTTAAAAAAAAAAAATTATGTTTTCTCAACTTATAAAAAAATAACATCCCAATAAACCAACTACTCAACCCTCCCACAAAGTCACAGTATCAACATTGCTTCTTTGTCTTTAGGCTAATGTGGTCGGTTTGGCATAATGGCTAGGATTACGTAGATCATGTTGACTCTTTTAATTTTCGGGTTGACTGTGAATGCTTCCATAAACTTCTCTCTCACTCGTGAGTTCCCTAATAGAAAACCTTGCCATTAAAAGATACATGTTTTTCCTTGCAGAAGAGATCCGGTGGCTGCTTCACATGGTCGTTATGCCAGGTTTGTGTTCGATTCTCTCACAACTTTATTGATTAATCGATTCTGCTGTGTGCGTCACCCTGTTTATTTTATTTTATTTTTATTTTTATTAAATTATGATTATACTCCTTTTAATAATCTTTCCCACACCCTCATCAATAAACTATTTTGTTACGCTCCAGACTGTACATACTCCCTTGATGACTTGCGCTTATCTGCTCTCTAAACCAAAAATAAAGCTTCTCACTTTTTGCAATACAATTATACTATCTTTAGATATGACATGGGATCAAAATATGAATTACATGAGATCAAAATATGAATTCTCACACCCTCATCAATAAACTATTTTGTTACGCTCCAGACCGTACATACTCCCTTGATGACTTGCGCTTATCTGCTCTCTAAACTAAAAATAAAGCTTCTCACTTTTTGCAATACAATTATACTATCTTTAGATATGACATGGGATCAAAATATGAATTACATGAGATCAAAATATGAATTCTTTTTGTATAGATATGTATAGATTGATTGGATTAGAAAATGATGTTTTAATATTTTCCCGTATTAAGATGATACCGAATTTATTTTAAATTTAAATTTGATTAAATATTTAAATAAATACAAATTTTTATCGTTTAAATATTTTTAGCATTTGATTTTATATATTAATTCTTAAACATTTATTAATTTATCAAAAGATTACAATATGCATAATCAAAATTTAGCTTTTTTAGGCCTCATACTTATAGGATTTGTTGGCTATAAGAACCACACAAAAGATGATTACAAAATGTCAAGAACTACTTAGAACTAAGAATCAAAAAGACCAATATGCCCAAAAGACCCCTAAGATAGATGCATGACCCACAAAAATCAATGGACAAAAGTATTATCCAAGTCATTAACCGGAAGGTCTAAAAACCCGAGTTCTCCATGGACATGAAATTCTACATGGGAAACTGACTCTCTAGTTGTTCCATACGCTCATCCAGTCACCTTTGGCCTTGTCGGATTGACGCTAGATGGTTTTGCGTATTCCATTGGTTATGCTGCAAATCATTCATGAAATTGATAATTTCATTACCATCATCACGTCGACTCTCACGTAGTTGTTCCAGAAGTGTGGTGACCTTCCGCAATTTTGCTTCCAAGGTATCAAAGGAGGTAGGAAGAAATACATGACCGGGTGATTGATTAGGGATATGGGCCATTGCCTCATCAAGATCGACTTCCTAGACACCTTCTCCCTCTACTACCCCATATTCTCTTCTATGTTCTACCCCCTGCCCTCATGGTCCTACCCCTCTCCTCACTCTGCCCCTCTATCTAAACATCTTCTCCTCCCCTCCAACTGTCTGCTTCCATCACCAAGCCTCCTCTGATATACCATGAACCAATGAATCCATCAATCCCCTGCACCCCATTGCATAACTCCTATGTTGTGAGAGACACACCTCATTTAGGGGTGACCACCTCTAGCAAGATCCATCTCCAACCCATTTTGATTTTCTCTCCCTGAAGGGCCACAGATGCTCTACTATAAAAAATTTACCACTCACCCCAACAACTTAGCTACCAAGATAAAGACGAGGTTCTCAAAAATATAAATACCCCTCAATGACCCCAAGACCAAGGAAGGAAACCCCGTCTTCCAACCTAGTTCTATGCGGACCTTCTCACGAGAACACCCATGGAACAAAATTACACCACCAAAAATAAATTGAAAACACCATACCAACTATCTTGCCACCCTTTGTTGCTATTCTCGACTAAATGACCTTGAAGTCTCATGATAGCTGCCCACTCCAATGTCTCATACCTAGAAATCCAGGCAAAAACATGCCCTAAGTTTATTGACCTATTTAGCCATGCCCTTCACCAACTCTATCTCATTCTTACAAGTATAAAGGATTTAAACATAAATACAAACTTATAGATAAATAATTGTGTAAACAAAAACATAAGGGTACAAATAAACTAACACATCCATATAAATTAAATGGTTGGTAAACACCAATGTGGCTTACCTCAAGATACATCTCACATTACCAAAAAGAAAACAAAATCATAAAAATCACCTAAATTATAACTTCATTTTAAATTATTATTTTTTTATAAAAATAATTAATATATAAGTTAAACATGTACTATACATAAATGATATATATATTTAAAGAAACATGTAATAATATTCTTAACCATAGAGATTCAAACCCACTTTACCATGGAGATTCTTCATTTATAAATAGTCATTGTTACAATACCATGGGTTATTAATACCACATGTCTTGAAAGACAAGTCTTATTGATATGACACGTGTTCATACAACATTTTTTTATTCATTAATCAATTTAATTAAAAGGAGAAAATTTCCTAACTACATGTTCATGTGACATTTTATTCTTAATTAATTCATTTAATTAAAAGCGGAAAATGACATAACTATTTTGGAGATAAATCTCAACCTTTGATCTATGAATACTACTAAGAATATTCTAGCATATTAAGTAGAGGTTAAATCCCTACCATCCACCTAATGGATGGTTCAACTATATAATTAAATGGTTGCTAAAATCTAGAAACATCAACCCATGATAAACATCAAAACACTTTATGATACATTTCATGTTGCTAAAATTAGTGCAACCATATCAATTAAATGGTTGGTAAATGCCCATAATAAGCATCAAAACACTTATTTCATCATATATGTCAAGTAGCTAAAATATATATTTTTTATAAGAATGAACTAAATTATAACTTTATCTAAAATAATAATATTTATTAAAAATGGAAAAAAACTAATATATGTGAAACATATATACATTAGTAAAAAAACATGTAAAAAGATTCTTAACCATGCATATTCAGCCCACTTTATCATGGAGATTCTTAATTTGTAAATGAACTTTGTTACACTTGTTCATATGATTTTTTTAATTAAGGAAGTTAATTAAAAGAGCCAAAAAAACATAATACTTTAGAAATAAATCACTGTCTTTGATTTGTGTATACTACTAAGAATATTATAGAATATTCCATAGAGGTTAAATCCCAACCATCTACCTAATAATTATTGATAATTAAATTAAAATTTTAAAAAATCTTCCAAAATATATATGTCTTGGGGTATAATTAAAAAAATAAATAAAAATGAACTAAAGTATAACTTTATTTTATATTATTAATATTAATTATAAAAATAATTAATATATAAGTTAATTAGTATTTAACAAAACATGTAAGAAAATCATTAACCGTGAAGATTCACCTCTACTTTACCATAGAATTTCTTAATTTGTAAGCAAGTGCAACTATATAAGTTAAATAGTTGGTAAATGTCAAGAGGAATCAATCCATATTATGCATCAATTACTTCATCGTATATCTCAAGTTGTTAAAATTAAAACAATTCATAAGATTAACAAATTATAACTTTATTTAAAATATTTACTATTACTAATGATAAAAATAATTAATAAATATGTTAAACATATATAAATTTAAAAAAGCATGTAACAAGATTCATCATTCTTGAGATTCACCACAACTTTAGCGTAGAAATTTTGATCCATGTGGATATTGGTATCCACCTTCCTATTCCACTTGGACCTCAACACTATTTCCTTTCAATTTCTTTAATTTTAGCACAACTTTCTATTTTTGGCAGGTTTTGTTGGGTTCAGCCCTAAATGATGTTTATTTTTTAATTTTTATTTTATTTTTTCTGAAAAAGTCACTAAGTGTGTAAGTTATAGGCCAAGGGCTTGTTGGGATTTTTTTTTCCCTCGAGGTATGGTGTGTGCCAAACAAAGATCATACCCTGAGAAGTTTTCATTCCAACTAATCCCGGCCCACAAAATTTTGGCGCTTCTTCTCTCTCAAGTTAGGTTTTTGGATGTTTAGGATTTTCCATTGTTTTAATAAAAATAGCCTTTGAGCCTCATTATAACAAGGGTTATGTTTTGGGATTTTAGGGTTTTCCATTGTTTCTCAATAATAAAAACAACCTTCCAGTCCGACTATAACATAGTTCAGAATGCATGTAACAATAAAAAAAACAAAAATGACATTAATTTGGAAGTAAATATCAACTTTTGATTTGTGAATACTACTCAAAATGTTCTAGAATAATCCATAGAGGCTATATCTTTATCATCCACCTAATAATGATTAATAATAATAATTAAATTAGAATAATCCATAGAGACTATATCTTTATCATCCACTTAATAATGATTAATAATTAAATTAAAGTTATAAAAACCTTATTCCAAAATAAACAGATTAATTTAAACATATCCATTATGATTTTCTTACCTATACTATGAAAAATTTTGTGTATACCAACTTTCCATTCTTTGATTTTTTGTTTTATTTTTATATTGCAATGTTTTCATGATCATGGAATATCTTAGAAAATAAAGATGATCTAGGTGTTGAATTTGCGATGAAAGAAGGTAAGAAAACTCATTACAATAAAAAAAAAATTGTTGTCAATGTCTATCATAAAATTGGGATTTTAATAAATAAATTATAAATACATGAATTTTATAAGAATAAAATTAATTAATAACATATTTATTTTGAAAATGATATGATTATTAGAAAAAAATATTATTTTTAATTGTTTTACATATATATAGTTTTTCATATATATATATATATATAATATATATAAATAATAGTTTTCATTAGTGATTTTAGGTGTATGAAAAAACTCAATTCTTTGATTCTTGATGATAGAATGAATTACCATCAGGAATATGGGATGGATTAGGAAATATTATTTTATTGGGGAAATCTTTAATAACAATTTTGAACATTTTATTTATAATTAAAAGAATTAATAAAAGAAACAAAGTTAACAAATATAATGAGAAATATAACATATAGGAGAATTTTTGTCACCTAACAATTAAAAAATTTAAATAATTTTTCCTTTAAAATTAAAAAAATATATATTTTTTAATTTAATTAAAAAAATCCAATAATTTTATTCCATTTTATGGTAAAGAAAGGGACGCTCGACAAGCAATGACGTCTTGAATTTTGATTCGTGTGTATCAGCATAGAAGAGCATGTGAATATGATATATATTCCTGTGATATCTTCGTTCATCGGGTTATATCATATCTCTAACATTTGTATTGTATTGAAAGTTGGGTCGGTGTGGAATTTTCTGTTTTTTTGTTATCTCATTGTACACTCTCTCTAGACAGCCCACTCATGGGAAAACTTTAATGCCTTTCTGCAGCAGACTTTAGAAAAAATCGAACAGAATATCTGAAGGACGCCTATCAAAAGTTAAATTGGATTTGGAAAAAAAGAGCACAAAGTTATAGAGAAAAGAGAGAGAATCCATTGAATCGCGTCTATCAGATGCTGACATATGGTAAGATGGACTTGGTAAGATGGAAAAGCTGGCATGTGGCACATTCATATGTATTCGGCGGCAAGTTGATGTGACACAGATGAAATATGACCCATTTTTATGAAAACATGGGGCATGATGAGATGGAAAAGCTAACACCTGGCACACATGAAAGCTGACACATGGCAAGATGAGATGGAAATCTAGACACGTGACACAATAAAATGTTCGCATGTGGCAAAATGTGTAACAAGATTGACATGTGACCAAACTTTCACTAAGCTCAATGAAAATTTGACACATAGATGCAACATGGACCACCAAAAGCTACATCATGGACCAATTAAAATCTTCCACATCGACCAACTAGAGATTACCACATAGAGCTTGTAGAAAGTGTCTATGGCAAGGTTAGGGGCAATCAAAAGCTTACTCCATGAAATAGGACCTTTTCTCCATTTTCCAACTATTTTGTATTGGTTATATTATAAAAAGACTCCAAAAATTAAATTGGTTGTGATTCAAACTTACAACATAGCAAACCTAAGCACAACAACTTGGCCACCAGACCATATTCTTTACTTAGGTTTAAAAATGGAGAATAGTATATTTCAATAAACAAAAATTCCTTTTTAGTTAGAGATTTGAATTAAAATATATTTGGGATAAGATTTTGGCATTAAAAAAAGGTAAACTAATTGCTCTGGGCATATAAAAAAAATGTTTTTTTTGGTTAAAAAAGAGATACATTTTGTAGGTTTTTTTAAAGAATATTTTATAAATTAAGAAAAGAAAAGAAAAGAATAAGTAGTAGTCTTTCTTATGAATTGAAGCCCCTTATTGGGAGAGAATTTTTGTGAGTCTTTGATTTGAGAAGCTCAGCCCTCTATAAAGGAGAACTAACCCCTTAATTTGATAAGATTTCAACACTTTGTAAAGAAGATCCCAACTCTCATGGGAAGAAGAATTCCATCCTTTTAGTAAAAGGAATTCCATTATTTTCATAAAAGGAGAAGCCCACATTCAAGGAGAACTAATGAAGCACTTGGATGTTTGTGCAAAGACTTAGCCTATGCTTGATGAAATCATATGAGTTTTCATATTCTTTTTGTTAGTTTGATTATTTAATTATATTCAAATTTAAGCTTTTGTGATCCATATTTTGAGTAATAGAAACATTTTTGGAAGAAATCACATCAGAGAAATTTGGTCGACGCATTTCAAACCAACCTGTGTGGTTCATCATCAAGACAAGATGAAGAATCAGGTCATAGTTGTAAGTTAAATAGGGCCATCTCCCTATTTAACTTACAACTATGATCTGATTCTTCATCTTGTCCTGATGATGAACCACATAGGTTGGTTTGAAATGCATCGACCAAATTCTTCTGATGTGATTTCTTCTGAAAATGTTTGATTATACTTTAATATTTATTTTTAAATATTAAACGAGTTTTCACATTTATAATAGTAAATTGGAAATTATAAAATTTATTCAAAATTGGAGAAAAAAACAACTTAGCCACTACACCATATGCTTTACTTAGGTTTAAAAATGGAGAATATTATATTTCAATAAACAAAAAATCAATTTTATTTAGAGATTTGAATTAAAATATATTTGGGATAAGATTTTGGCATTAAAAAAGGTAAACTAATTGTCTTGGCCTATAAAAAAAAATGGATTTTTTGGTTTAAAAAAAAGAGATACATTTTGTAGGTTTTTTTATGCAGCCTAAGCCACACATACCCACTATAAGCATATAAAATGCATGTCATCTACATGTCCCAAGAATTCCAAAATTCCATACTTAGGTAAACCTTCCATAACTCAAGGTTTAAGTCTCTTTAATTAAATGCTTAAGCGAAAGCTATTTAATCATATATTAATCAGATTACACCCGTGGATTTCCTTACCATCTGATCCACAACAAACTTGACCAATCACCATCAACCACATGTCGCATAGTTGACGTATTCATTTCAACGTTTGACTTTATCGCTCCAAATCTCCGCCGTTGATTTGTCTCGCTTGATCCAACGGCTATCGTGCCACCGCTCGCTAACTAGGTTGGCCGATCTCCACCGTTGATCAATCCCGCTCGATCCAACGACTATCACGCAATCTCGCGTGAAATCATGCACGACTGATATCAGGTCGAGAGCGCATGAGAAAAGTAGTTTTCTCGTGCTACGTGTCGGTTGCTAAGGGTAATCGCGTGAAATTTTAGAATACCACTTACAACTTTTAGGGCGCGCGAGATACTGCTTACCACCTACGAAGACCGCTTCATCATTCTGCACATTTTCCACCCTTCTATCAACCTGTGCCTTGATGTGATCCATCCATCTATTAACTTAATCTCATGCGATAAGATCTCTGCCACTCATCTTCCATTAATCCTGTTCGTTGATCCGACTGATCCAACGGTTCCTATGCACTGTTGCTTCATTACTTCTTCCTTTCACTGATTTCGATCTTCGATTTCTCTTCTGCTTGACTCCTTCTTGAACTTTGTTTTGCGTATTATTTAAACGCTACCACTCCTGAGCTTTGATTTGGTTATTCAATCAGACTCCAACACTGTCTGATCATCACAATACTCCTCTGAGCACTGTCCTCTCTCTCGGATTCTTTTTGAATTCCCTGCACACTTATGTTATGCAGAATTACTCTAATCCACACACAATTTATAATTCAATTACTCAATACACACCACAAAAACTCAAAAATTGCACTTCTGTATTAATAAATAAATATTTACACAATGAATTCCTTCTTGGCTTGATCTTCTATATCAGTGGCCTTTCCTTTCTTTCCCGTAGGCTTACAGTCAAACCCTATCTAATCTCTGAACTCTAATTCTCACTCTAACTAACTGACTCTCTCTATGCCTTTTAGGCTTACATTTATACAAAAGGTTCTGTTAACCAATTTTGGTTCAAATCCTTAATCTGCTGAACTAAATCCCGAATATCCTCCAAGTCCACTTTTGACTCCACTAATCCCTAAGAACCCTCTCTAGTTCCACAAACCATGAAACCAATTTCTATTCTAAAATTTACAATTGATTTCCAAATCTCACAATCCTCACTAATCACTCATCATCACTCATGTTTTCCTACATTCGAGAGCATTTACAAATATCCTCACAATATATAATTAATTCCTATTCCAATCACTCAAAACATTAATAATTACATTAATTTGATACATAGGAATCCAACTTCCTTGAAAACACAAAACCCCTAAGTTAACTAGAATATAATGAAATTGCTAAACTGGATGCTCCTGCATCATTTTTTAAAGAATATTTTATATGAGTGCACACATTCTTTTTTGTTGATTTGATTGTTTAATTATATTTTAATGTTTACTTTTAAATATTAAACGAGTTTTCATATTTATAAAATAAATTGGAAATTATAAAATTTATTCAAAATGGGAGGAAAAGGAAAAAAAAAAGTCAATTTTATTACGCTAAATTTTAAATCATTTCATTGGTCTAAAGTATGCTCATACTAAATATTTATTTTCAATAAATTACGTTCTTTTATGTGGAAAGAAATATCACACTACTATATATATCTATATACATTCTAGACATATATATATACATTCTAGACATTTCCTTTCAAGAAGTTACTTTTTTCATATGTGAAAGGGAAACATTTTTTTTGGTATGTGAAAGGAAAACATTTTAAAAAAAGAGATATGATATATATTGTTTGGAAATTATAAATAATAAATTGTGAAATCTTTCTCATATTTTATAAATTTAGATTAGAAAAATATGATAACTTATTTATTAATTTTTTAAATAAATTATTTGTGAATATATTTAAAATTTATATAACTAAATTATAATATTATATATTTTATAAGTAAGAATTGTTTTTAATCAAATTATTTATTTTTAAATAAATATATAAACAAATTTAATATTATATTATATTTTATTATATTATATTATATTAGAAATTAACTTTATATTTTTATAAAATTTAACCACAAACCAAAAATTTAATTTTATAAAAAACCATTATCTACGGAAAGCATTAAATAAATAATTTTACACATTTTTAAGATTTTCAAATTTATGCATATAATATTCAAATTAATTTAAGCATATAATATTTAATTATTGTTACAATATTTAAAACCTTACGAAAACATATATTTAATATTCAAATAATTTATAATAAATTATTGTTTCAATATTTAAACACTTTACGAGAAAATATATTTATTGGAAATGATTTATTATTTAAAATTAAATAAACATATTAGAAAATATATTTATTGGAAATCATTTATCATTTAGAATTAAATAAACAATATTATATTTGAATTTGATTTACATTATTTATAATTTACATATGTTGGTTTACATTATTTAATAGTGAATTATATTAAAAAGCACAATCTTTCACCTTAATTTAATTTGATCATTAAATTTTTTTGGAAAGATAATTGAAAAGTTTTGGAATATTTAGGTAAATAATAAATTATTATAAAATTTATATTAACATATATTTTTATTTTTTATATTATATTAATAATACATTTTATTTTATTCTCTTTATAGAAGTGGGTCTGTCCTCTATCTAGCTATGACTAGGCTTATGTTGTACAAGCAGAAACTCAATAACATAGGAGACCATAGACTTTGTAAGCTAGCTTTAAATTCTAGCCAAAACCACCTAAGGCTCAAACTAGGTTGGTATAAAGACACCAAGGCCTGGTTAAACCATTGGGAGATCGTCGAGAATGTTGCATTGCAAAACATAAATAACATTAAAAATATTGTTACTTCTAAGTTCAAAGAAAAATGTTGTGTGAGAAAGATTTAGCGGCTAAAAGAAAATTAAGATATTATAAGGAGGTCATCAACCCCACTCTAGAAGATCAAAAGTATCTCTATATTTTAACTAGCTCAAAGAAGAAAATTAATATAGCCAAGATTAGAATGAACTCTCATGAGCTCCATATTGAAATGGGTCATTGGGCAGTTCCTAGAACACCATGGATGGAAAGGATCTGCCATCTCTGTGAGAATATGAACATCGAGGATGAAAATCACTTCCTCTTAGAGTGCCCCGCGTACAACCACATTAGATCTCAGTTTCATAATCTTTGTTGTAATACTGACCTTCCTAGCCTTTTACAATGCTAAGATTATAGTGAACTCAGGAGGCTTCTCTCCAAGCTTTTTGAGCATAGGAATAAAATCTTAAATCAAACTAAATAATTCGTTTCTTTAAGTCCGATAGACCAAAGTTTGGTCGTCGTCGTCGTCGTCGTCATCATCATCATCATCATCATCATCATCATCATCATCATCATCATCATCATCAATCATTAATTTAATATATATATTAATAATTAATATATATATATATATATATAATTTAACATATATATATATATATATATATCATATCAAAATATAAATCATAATAGATATCATTCATTAATTAGTTATAGATATAAAGTCATTACAACAATATTTATCATACATTATTGTTTAGTCATGTTACTAGTGAGGATTTGTGGGTAAGATAGCAACCATTCCAGCCAACAACCCAAGATAACCTCAATTGAGAATATCTACAAGAAAAATGATGTAAATTAAACAGATAGTAAAGACAAATACACATCAAAACACTTACTTCATGATATATGATACATTTCTTGTTGCTAAAATTAACAAAAAATCATAAAAACTAAGTAAATTATAATTTTATCTTAAATCATTATTATTCTTATTGATGACGATGATGATGATTAACGTCCAACAAGACCAATGCAGTCTATTAGACCTCAAGAAAAGAAAAATAATCTAATTGTGATTCTTCAAAATCTTGTTTCTGTGATAAAAAAGAAGAGAAAGAAGTGCTCCAAGATTGCTATAGTTGGGATGGCTTAATAAGTCAAGAAGATTGGAAGTGTGGCAGATGTTAGTCAATCGAGAGCAGATGTGAGCAAAAGCCGGGCAGTCTAAAAGGAAGTTTTTTTCATCTTCCACATTCTTAGTATTGCAAATCTAATAGATTCTATCGTCCTAGGGAGTCTTGGGAATAAACCAACGCCCGAATTCACTTCGAAGTTCACGAGATTTAGTTCTTATCCTGAAGTTCATGAGAATTAGTTCTTATCCTAACAATGTTCATTATTTTCTTAGTGTTGGTTAATACAGAGAGATAATTTTGATTATCAAGGGTGGGGTTGATCACATCCTTATAGTATCGTAGCTTTCTTTTACCCTCCCACTCCTTATCATCCCACAACTTGTCCTTAAAATTGGAGGTAATATATAATTAAAATTAAAATTGTAAATGTCTTATTCCAAAATAGATACATGCCTTAAAAACCATTAGTCATTTTATATGACACTTTTATATATGCCAGTTTTTGGGTGCTTTAAAACCAATATACGGTATATGTGTAGGCATTAGATATGATATGTTAGAAATTAGATATAAATAATTTTTAAATTCAATTTTTTAATTGTAATTTTGCTTTTATTAATAAAATTACCAACATTTTTTTTAGGGAAAAGAAAATCATAATATATAGATAACATTAAAATATATAACATATAAATAGGAGTTATAAATTAACATCCATTTTACCATATAAATTATAACAATGATTTACTAACCATATTTAAATTTAACTAAAAGAACATAAATATTTAAAATTTACAATATAACAAGGTTTCTAAACCAATTTCTCTAGCCATAAAATCTAGTAGCACTGTTAGTTCGCTTAGCTAGAAGCTGATTGAGAGTATCCCTCTCACTCCAAGGATTTATGGCCTTCCAAATATCCATAAGGAAGGGGCTCCCATGCATCCAATTTTCAACACCATTGGAGGGCCGACCTATCTTCTTGTTAAGTTTTTAACCAATAAGCTAAAACCTCTTGTTGGTCAAATTGAATCCCTTGTCAAAGATTTGTCTTTGTTTGTCAATGAATTCAAGGGTATAAGGCTAGATCTAGGTGATAATTTGGTGAGTTTCGATGTGGTTTCATTGTATGCTAATATCCCCATTAACAAGGCCATTGAAGTAATCAAGCACATTAGAGATCTAGATACAACTTATTTAGTTGAAATCTGTCATACTTCTACTTTCTTCAATTATGAAGGTGAATTTTATGAAAAAACTTGTGGTGTTTCCATGGGTTCGCCCCTTTCCCCAGTAGTGGCTAATCTGTTCATGGAGGAATTTAAATCTAAGGCTTTTTCGTCATCAATATTCTAAACTAATCTTCGGAAAAGGTTTGTGTATGACACTTGCATCATCTGGTCTCATGGTCAGGAAAAGTTGGAGCTTTTTTTCCAACATCTTAACAATTAATATAGTTCCATAAAATTTACTATGGAATGTGAAATCGATGGAAGCCTACCTTTCCTCAACATTCTTATTTCAAAAATAGATGATGGTTCTTTCTCCCCCTAGGTTTTTCAAAAGAAAACTCATACTGAATAATATCTTCATGCTAATTCGAATCATTTCCCCACTCAAAAGCTATGTGTTCTCAACACCTTATCCATTCGAGCATTATGAGTTTATGATGGAAACCACCTCAATGATGAAAAAACACATCTCCTTAATTTTTTTAACAAGAAAGGTTATAGTAGGTGCCATTATCATAGAGCCTTACTTAAGGGTGAAAAAGGTCCTTGGATTAAAAAAGATCTTAAAGATTGGTTTTTAGGGTGCATCTTCCATTTATCCAAGGAACCATGGACAAGATTTCTAAGATCTTGAAGAAGCATAAGTTTCCTTCGACATTTAGGCCCCTAAACACTATCCGAAGCTCCCTAATATCAGTGAAGGACCATATGAACCCTAAAGATGGAAAAGGTGTTTATGTCATCCCATGCTTCTCTGGGACTTTGTAATTTGGTGAAAATGGCCACTCAATCAATCAAAGGTTTCACAAGCATGCATATGACATCAAACATGGAAGGTCCTGCTCCTTCGCTTTGGCAGAAGATGTGGAAAAGACAAAACATCACATTTTCATTGAAGTGGCTAGGGTCATTACAAGAATTGATCATCTTCATCACGTAAGTTTAGGACGACCATGGAAATTGAAAGGAGGCCTATCAATTTGAATAGAGATGATGATTGGAGTCATTGCAAGAATTGATCATTTTCATCACGCAAGTTTAGGAAGGCCTTGGAAATTGAAAGGATGCATATGAATCTGAATAGAGATGATGATTGGAGTATTAATAGGTGTTCGATACGTGCCTTATCTTCCTAAGATTTTATAATATATATATATATATATATATATATATATATATATATATATATATATATATATATATATATATATATATATATATATATTTGTTTACTCAGAATTTTTGGTATTCCTTTATTCATATTTATTATTCAATTTTTTTTCTTTCTCCTCCTCCTCCTCCTTCTTCTTATTATTATTATTTGTAATAATTAAATTTGACCTTCTTATTTAATTTTCAGTTTTTCTATAAACACCTTCCTTTTGATTTAAGTAATAAAATTAATTCATTATTTTGATTTTATTTATTTATTTTTTCTTATTATTATTTATTTTGTTTAGTAGTTTTATTGTTTAGAATAATTAAGTTTGACCTTATTATTATTGGACCTCTATTTTGATTAAAATAATAATACTAATAAAATTAATTTAATTAATTATTTACAACTAATTTCCAACTGTTACTTTATTTACATTAAAAATTTGAATGATAATTATTTAGTCAAAACTAGATGTTATATTCTAAAAGCTAGAAAACATCTCTCTACATCTATGTAAAATGCATCCGTACCCCAAAACAATAAATTCATAAAAAAATTTATATACCTTCAAACCATAGCTAGTGAATTTATGAGCAACATGGTATTATCCCATTTGCATGGAATTAGCATTATTTATTTGATACTATACAAAATACCCACCATTGAATACATGATTAACAACCATGGTTTAAATAATAGTTTTCAAGTGACATTCAAATTATTGGTTTGATATTTCTACATAGCAATAGTATCGAAGGTTTACTCCGAGGGTTGGTGATACAAGATGTTTTACTTACAGATGTATCAGAATTACATATATTAGAGCTTATTAACCATGGAACTTAAAAAAATAGAAGACAATGCAGAAATACCATGATAAAAAAGAAACTATGACACAAATATTTGACTACAAAGTTTCTCCAATTTGGACTACGTCTTCGGGCCCTGCTCAATAGTGGGGAGGCCTACATTCATTAAGTGGAATAAAAAGAGATAAAAGTACAAGAAACATTATTTACAATCCTTACACCTCCAAATTGGAAAGATGGATGAAGAATGGAGAGCCCAATTTCATAAACAGACAGTACAACAGACTTCTTAGTGAAAAATCGTGCAAAAATGCCTATCTAAACACCCAATTTGGATAATCAGGCCTTCTGCAACTTCTCGGAACCTCCCTGCTGCTCAAGGCGAGGTCTCGACCTGCTTGTAGGTCAGGGTCTGTTGTATGTAATGCTTTTGAACTATTCTACTGATCCCCTCTCTCCTTCTTCTGACACAAATGGTCCTTTAAATAAGCATGGTGACAAATCCTCAACTCCCTAGCAGTTCTAACCATAGGACAAGTTAGGCAGTCGGGATTGTCTTAAGACCAGGGATCTCATGCCAGAATGATACATGCAAAAAACCTTTACAAGTATGGCAAAACTCCTTTGACTGTGCATTGAACTCGGCGTCTAATGCTTTCGATGGTTCTTCACAATCTATGTACAAACCATCCAGTATATTCTACGACCTATAATACAATGGACCCGTTGGGATTATACAACATAATATATAACATATCGCATCTAGGGACCCCATCACAATCATAGTCGACGCTTAAACCATCGGTGTATCAACCCAACTTGCATTTTGTGATAACACAGACCCGCCAGGATTATAAATCATAATGGATAAAACATTGCATCTGACATTCCTATAGCAAATCACAATCGACAATTACTACCAGGGCTACTTCACATCCACTAGCCCTTCTGCGATTGCGACATGCGATATATCGCATTACAACTAGGCTTTGTTAGGGACTGATCCTTAACACCTGTTCCTTCGATCCACGATATGCGATATTAAGACCAATGGTAGCCCACCATTTGGCGCTCCCCAATTCACTGGGAGTGTTTGCCACGTCACTCCTCCTGCCACCTCGACAAGTCAAACACAAAATTTGACTTGCTCTAACTTCTTTATATGAACTCGGATTTGAGTGCCATTCACATTGTTGGAATCATGATGGCGAGCACTTTGATTCGATGCTAAGTTTATCCAGATTCTGCCACTTTAAGTATTGGTACTTTTACCATGCCACTGGTACTTTCTAAATATCCATTTGGATCAGTTGGTTCATCCCCCTAGGTACACATAATTAGTGGCTTATAGTGAACAACTGTCTTTTCCCTTACGCGCCAAGTTTGAACTAGAATCTTCTCAATTCTTTCCTTCGTGTTGTTGATCACTTTTAGTGAAAATATGATGGTTATTAAGGCAGAGAAATGGTTGAGGAAACCACCCAATCCAACCCTCCTAGTTTTCGGTCATTTACACCCTGTCCAAACTTGGAAGCACCGCTTTGCAACTGCACTTCACTGCCAAAATGATTTTCTAATTGTTCAAAGGTAATTTCACTCACAACCCTCTTGTTGTTTGATTAATGTTCATGGATAACATGGTACAAACACTAAAAAGTTCTCATGCTTTCAATTTCAGGTGGCTAGTCTTCTTGTCAAGGGTTTCCTCAAATTTGTTCATCGAATGCTCCTCTTCGGCTCTGAAATAGGTAAGGTTCTGATTGAGCGATGGTTTTGCTCCTAAGCCATTCTTCCTTTCTAGGGGTTAAGGTTGACGTTTATGTCCAATTACAAGCTTCTGCTCCATGCCAGATTCCAGTTTCTCATAGGTAAAATATCCTTCTTAACGATTGTATTTAACCTAGTTTTATATAATGGCAATGTCACAGTTACTAACAAGGCTTCTAAGCAGCTTTCTTGATGTTACAAGTTATACCCTAATACTCCATTTTCTTTGAGTTTGAAAGAAGTCTTTTATTTAATGGGATGAGCGGTGAAAACTAACCCTCATCTTTGTTCTTTCCTCTTACTAGGTGCCTATTGTAGCGGCTGCATCACTCTCCAAAATTTTGGCCCGCATCCAAATTTCAGAGCCTTCCTTGGTTTTTAACTTGATGGTCACAAACACTCGAGCTCATCCCATGACATCTTATTGAGTTTTCACACCCTCTTTGCTTGATCGATCACCAGTCGTCTTTTGGCATGTTGATCGCTATGTTATGCTTGTGAGTTTGTTCTAGCATTTTGAAGGCCTGTCTCTATGTGTATGAATTGTTTTCCTTCTATCGATATCAGTTGCACTCACAATAGTGCTCTAGAGCCCCGCATCTCAACCTGTGTTGTTTTCTCGCAGTCTTAGTGCCTTGTCCCTCTCTAGGTCACTTGCACCAAAATGGAAAACAATGCATCATGGTAGACTAGGAGACTTTTGGTTTTCATGTCGTCTCATTATGAGTGATTGCAGGAACATGTACATCGATGAAACATGGCACGATGATGAAAGGGATGGAAAAGAGGCGCATGATAGAAGACTTTCTCGCGGTCAAACGAACACATAAAGCACATCGAGAAAGTGAGCGAAAGGGACACATGCACATGCACCATCACACAAGACCAAGACCATCGAAGACCCCACAAAATTTGCCATGTAGAGGTGAAAGCATGTTACACCGAGAGCATATCATCACTTACCAGCACAACAGATCAACACAGACAGTCAACCAATACATGTCAATAGTGTCATGTCAAGTTGTTTCATGAGTTTTCTTGGCCACATCAATACTATGGGTCATACTTGTTCTAATCAATTTAATTTAAAGTGGAAGTCCAAGAGATCCACATATGAAATCAAAGAGTCATGTAAAGTTGAAAAGTCATTGGAAGTCAAAAAGTCATGAGGGAAGTTGAAGAGTCACAAGGGTCAGTTATACCCCTTCATTGTATGAGCAAAATCATTTTCACCTTGGCTCATAGCCTTGAGAGTCTATAGTCTTTTCTTTGAGGAGCAAGAAGTGGCTCCAATGCCTTATTATTGGGGATAGTGATGTATGGTGTATAGATGTGTCTTGGAAATTTTTCTTAATTCATGTTAGGGTCCTATAATTTTTATAGGATTGCTTGATTATAGCTGATCATTATTAAGTTTGAGATGTTGAATATAATATTTCCTCCCACAAATTATTTCCAAAGAGACACAAGTACCAAGATTTAAGGAGATTTTTGCATGTAAATGTTTAGATCAGATTAGACTGCATATATTTTCATCGGAAAGAGCTCAGAAGCATATTTCCAACGGTGGATTATTCATTCAAATCCAATTCCTAGATTGAAGGAAAGAGAAAGTTAAAGTCTGCACCAGAAATCATATATGAAGGCATAAGTGAGAAATAACTTATTTTGAAATATTAAAATAAATTCAAAAATAAACGAATAATCAAAACTTTAAAAATACATGAAAAATTCATTTATTCCAAACTCCAAAAGTCCAAAAATCAAAGGGCCCACCCTCTACTCATGCATTAATTTCCTCATCATTAAAAACATAGGGATATGTGCATATTATGAATCGACGATTATGAATAGGTTCCGGATCCCCCACCTCTGACATTTAACCAGAGGGGGAATCCGGAATGCACTTTTACTATACTTCACAACTATCAACCTCATGTAATTTCAAAGTCCCCCCTAAACCTCTTACTGCCGTGGCCACCCTCCGGAAGCCATTTGCTATTTTGGTTTGATTTTTTAAAAAATGGCGGGAATGGACAAGTACTATGTGGATGGGAGGTTGAATGGAATTCAATGCGATTATGAAATGAATGCTTTGTAGATGGGAATAAGAGGGAGATTTTGAAATAGTATGTTCATGCAATTAATGTACAAGTGAGGAAAAATAAACCCCTTCATGTAAACGAGTTTTACACATAAGAGGACAAGTAAAAATGAGTTTTTATAGAGAAGCAAGATATTTTTGTTTTAAAGGGATAAAAGTCAAAACATAAATGTTTTACCACCCATGAATTTACAAAAAACAACACATGGTTTTGGAAATCCATCCAAAGATTTACAAGAGTAAAAGGAAATTTACAGGGGAAGGTAAAAGGAGAAACATGACATGGTTTTTGAAAACAACCCATGGATTTTTGAAACAATATTTATAAATCATTCTAATAAATACTTTGAATTATGAATTTCATTTAAATATTTGGAAATATTAATTTAAATATATTATTTAAATCCAAATATTTTGTGACAAAACAAAGTATTTAAAAAATAATGGATAAGACAAGGCACTAGCAAGATAAGTAGGGACAACAATGCATATTCAACTCAACATTTCAGAACAGAATGCAACTGAAAGAGGGACAACAGTGCATATTCAGCTGAATATTTCAGTTAGTAGAAAGATGGACAACATAAACATCTGCCAGCAAGACAAACAACATTGCTCATTCAAAGGCCCAGTCACTACCAGAATACCCAAAAACAATAGATTTCAAGCAGTTAGTAAACAAATTCCATATCGGAATGCACATTACTTGCAAACAGTTCAGAGTTTCTAGTAGGAAAATTAGAGATATTACCTTATATTTAGTTTATTATCCAGGATTTCTCCAAAATAGCCACAATCAACAACAATTCATTTTAAAGGCTGAACATAAGATCATAAATAATATAGACTTCCTATTACTTAGTTGTATTTTGGGAAATATTTATAGTTTTTTGGTAGATATTTTTTGTAATAATTTTTATTAGAAATAATATAGACTTCCTATTATTTAATTGTATTTTGGGAAATATTTACAGGTTTTTGGTAGATATTGTTTGTCATGATTTTTATTTAGATTTTCTTGAGATTATTAGAGAACATTTTGTAAATCAATTCCTTTTCTGGGATTTGATATTAGTTTAGTAGAAGATCTCAAGATATTTTGTAATTATCAATATAAATACTTCCCTGTTTGAAGTATCAAGGGTTGATTACCGAATGTAATTTCTACTGCACATTGTATTTTTGAAGGACTGGAGCATCAATAATACATGGACCTTTTACAGGATTCATGTGGTCTCTTTGAATGGTGATGTATTTCTTGTCTTTATCTGTTTAAACACTGTTATTTCTTTCCTCTGTCATTCTAAATCTGAATTAATCAACATAAACTGTGATAAATAGGATTCATTATCAAGAACGCCCTATTTTGGCTGTTATTAGTTTTAGTGTTTTCCGCTAAACTCAGGATAAAGAATTCTTAATTTCTCTTTGTTCTATACTAAACCTTACGTTTATGTTTTTGCACCATCCATTTAAACTTTGAAATGATCCATTTATTGCAACATAGCTTGGCCTGTGAGAACTCCTTTAAAATTGATGAACAAACTCTAGTTTAGTTTATAGACTCCATAGCCCAATGGAATTATAACACTCAAATCAACCAAACCAATCAATAAAAACAAACAAGCACAATCATAGATAGCCTAAAAATTTACATAAAAACAAAGCTAAATCATGCAGAGAGATCCCTCTTTGAAGCTAGCAAGGCTAGATCCCAACTTCCAAAGTCGTTTTGATGTTGTCCAATGTGTTTACTTCCTCAACCTCAAAAATATAGAATGACAATAATTTAGAAGTCTGTTAACAAACCATCACATTTTCACACATGTATCGTATTCGTTTATAAGACTATTCTTTGGACACTTATAATACATGTTTCTTTAACTTGTACTAAAATAACTAAACTATTTCAGTTGTTTTAGTCCATACACTACTGGAAATGTGTTGTATCAGTCATTATCGTTGCCTCGCATGTGTGGAATACTCCGCCAGACACTAGATAGACTCATTCTTGTAAGAATTTTATAACGTTCATCACACTTGTGTGGACTATGTCGCTGGGTGTTGTACGTGCTATCTGTTCACTTTGTGTTTGTGACTGCCACATCCATGTGGACTACTCCTTCAGAGTCTGTGCAAATCCTATTGTGTTGTGTGTCCCCACCTGAGTTGGGATTATTCCCTCTCGACTTGAGAGTCACTCTCACCCTCTCCCTCTGCTGTGAAAGAACATAGACAAAAGTTAAACTAAGCACTCACTAGGCACATGAACCTCACTTTTTGAAGACTAAGTGAATCACTCTCATGTGCAAGAGCTAAGGCATATCCTTAAGATAATGGAAACAGGGCCATCATACCGGATGGGACTCCTACACCAAACATTGTGAGGTCTAGGTGGGACTTCATACCAGAGAGATCCCATAAATTTTGGTGGGTCCAATGCCATCAACATTTCTAGCTCTATAAGGAGGGTCGCAAGTTGTTTATGGCTGAATGTACTCTCAAACACATGAATCTATAATCTGGTCAAGGAAGTAATACCAAATCCCTCTCTCCCATGTTCTATGCTGAAGTTGGTCACTCCTCGCCTCCTAAACCCAAAAAAGAAATATCATATCGTCACCTTTGCTCAGTTTGTCCCATCACCTATCAGTTTTCCAAAGCTGTTGGACTGATCACAAGAGTACACAACCTTCCCTCTTCGTAGAGGAAACAAAATACTACACCCACAAGAGTGGTAGTCTCGTCTCTTGAAGAAGTAATCCTCTGCACTCTTGAAGAGTTGGATGAAGCCATTGAGAACGAAGAGAAACATCTTGTTTTATTACAAGGAGAAGTAGTTAACAACACACTCTTGGGCTTAGTTTTTGGTAGAGGTGGCAGAGGGGAAGGCAGGGGAGGAGACAAAGGTGGAGATGAATCAATAGATTCAAAGGTTGAATTATCTGATTCAGAAGAAGAGGAGGAGTACGAAGAAGAAGAAGACATGGATGACCATGCAGAGAAGATGTTAACGAAATATGACCTTGACAGAGCAATGAAGGTGGAAGACCATCTAGACACATTCTACCTACATTTGTAGACACTTGAGGTACGTTATGATGATGTTGCATGTAGACTATTTCCATGTACCTTGGATGTTAGATTAACTGTATGGTACCTTAACCTTCTTGTCAACTCCATTCAGAACTCTGGGATGTTTAAAATAATTTTCATTGAAAAATTTGTTGATGAAAAAACCCTTGCCATGTTGTTGAAAGGGTTAGGTAGTATTAATATGGAGCCTAAAGAGAAAGTGAAATATTTCAACAAGAGGTTTAACCGTATCCTGAACAAGTTCATTGCAGATACTAAACCTCATGACTCCATCAAAGTCGACTACTACACATCTGCATTGCTAACCAACATTGTGTAGTTCATCAAGCGAGTTTCGAAACCAACATTATCCGAAAATTTCCAAGAGGCAATTGCTATGGAGAAAGACCTGCATGTCAATGGACTCATTATTGATGATGAATCGAAAAAGGATTCCAAAGACAGAGATAGGAAGTCCCAGGCTACAATGAATAAGGTGAAAGAAAAATAAAAAAGTTGAATTAAGACCCTTACTCATCTCCTTAAGTCCTTGACAATTGAAGTAGAAAAACTTGAAAACAGACAAACGAGATAGTAGTCAGAAGCTTACCTTCTAGTTTTGCACGCATAAAGAGTGAGACAACAGGTAGCAGTAGTAGTCATTTGACTAAATCTACGCAGAGTTCAAATGTTGTGTTCCAAGTAGAACAACTTGGTAAGGATAACTTCTATGATTTCTACCAAGCGTGACACTCAGAGAAGACCTATACAAATTGGAATCGAGTTGTGGGTTGCATGGCTTCTATAATGAATGATCATCTTAATTCTACTGAGTAGGCTCAACTGGAAGATGAAGATGATGAAGATGATGTTGCATCTGATGAAGCTCCAAGCTTTAGGAAAGTGGGTAGCATGTATTAGTGGCTAAACATTGCCTAGAAGAAGATAACCACCAAGAAGGAGGCCCCCAAAAAGAATGGTTGATATAAATTAAGAAGTCAAGGGAATCCTACTGTGATTGACATACTGAAAGAGAGATTCAAGAAATTGTTCCGAAAAGTTGACCCACCAGTACCCTTAACATAGAAAACAAAAAACAAGTTCGGGAAGACAACTCCAACAAAATATACGTCCATGAGCAGCTCTCTTCAGAACATTCCAGCAAACAATACAAACAAAAGTCTTCCCCTGGACAACTCGGTGATTCTTCCCACTTTGGACTATAATATTGTTGATGACATGAAGAAGACTCGTGAGAATATATCTCTGTATGAACTCACCAAACTCATGGGTTAGCGAGATATTTTGTTGTGCACAATGGGGAAAACCTCCACAAAAAATAGTTTCTCTTCCAACAAGGGATCAAGTAAGTGCCCCAAATCACTCGCATATGTACTCAACGCGTTTCACAGAGAAGAAGAAAACTTGCTCTGCCCACCATTTTTTTTATCGTTTGAAATTTTCAACTTCAATGTCCACAACTGTTTGGTTAACTTTGGTGCATTAGTCAATGTCATGGCACTCTCCATTGCTAAAAAGATCAATTTGCAATGGATCAGCAATGAAATAGATCATACAACTTGATCAAACATGTGTATCATCCATTGGTGAACTCCATGATGTGATCATCTGGTTATCTTCTGACAGACGATTTCACCAGTGCATCAACATTATGATAGTGGACATATCGGAAGCTTATGGATTACTGCTTAGTAGAGAATGGTCCAACAATTTGCAAGGATATTTTGCTACATATTGGTCACACTTATGGCTTCTGTATCAGGGTAGAAGCAACCAGATTTGCGTGTTGTCTGAGAGGTATATGAATCATAACGCTACTCCCTTCGATGGTCAAAATGAACTGTTGAATTTTGCATAACTTTTGTTCGACAATTGTTTTCCAGAAATGTAGTTGGGGTGCTATCTTGCACAACTCATCCCCACCCCATTAGATACACAGTTGAGCCTCCTTCCTTGCCCAACTTGTGAAAGTGAATCTTATACCATACTTTGCAACAGTAGGAGCAGTAGCGTAAGAAGTACTAGTGTGACAAGTAGTCCATGTATAGATGGTTTATGGACCTTTAGTTTTGATGGATCAAAGACACGGGATGACTTTGGATGCAGGTGTTTTTTGATCGACCCAAGGAAAAGAAATCATTTAGTCTCAAGCTGCTTAGAGTTCGAGTGCACAAACCACACTATTGAATATGAAGCACTTGTCTTGGGTTTGCACAAAGCCCTCAACCTCAATGTAATTATGCTTAAAGTGGTAGGTGATTTAGAGATTGTGGTATGATAGGTACGTAACATCATACACTATGTCTCACCTTGTCTTAAAGCTTACCAGGAAGAGGTATGGCAACTTATTTCTAATTTTCAAGCTTTTAATACCATATATGTACCAAGAATGTGCAATGCAGCTGTAGATGCTCTAGCAAATGGCGCTGCTAGGATGACACCACTTAGGGATAGAATTACTATTGAGATTTTGTATAAGCCATCTATTCATGAAAACATAACTAATTTTCACATTTTTGATGATGATGAACAAATACTGCACTTTGTGGCCAATGCTGATGTTTCCAAAGATACAGCCATAGATGAAGATGTGCATGAGTAGTCTCGGTAAGACATACTTGATGATAGCAAAGGAAACCCCATCCCTAGGGTGTGGTGTCACTTGAAAAACTATATGACTTGTAGAACCGCTTCAAAGGGCCCACGAACAACAAAACCCACAGTTCCACATTGATGCATGAAAAAATCAACTTCGGAATAGAAAAGGATATGAAGTTTGTAAATCTCGGTACATGTTACACACTAGAGTAGAAAAAATCATTTTTCCACCTATTTAGAAATTGCTAGGATGTATTTGCATGGACATACGATGATTTGAAAACATATGACACACGAATAATCCAAAACATCATCCCAATCAGAGAAGGGCTCAAACCATTTCAAAAGAAACTCGGAAAAATCCATCTGTCACTTGAACCCCTCATACAAAAATAATTGACTAAGTTGTTGGATGCTCAGATCATATACAAGGTTCTTCATTCTACGTGAGTTTCAAATTTAGTTCCTGTAAGGAAGAAGTTTGGGGAGATCCACCTGTGTGTTGATTTCCAAAATCTTAAGAGGGCCTCAGAAAATGATAACTACCCTGTGCCATCTATGGAGAATATCTTGTAGACAATATCTGGAGATGAAATGTTTTCTTTCCTTGACATATTTTCTAGATATAACTAGTATTTGGTAGCAGAATCTAACAGACTCAAAAGTACTTTCTGTACCAAGTGGGGTACATTTTCTTATAGAAGAATTCCATTTGGGCTTGTGAATGCAAGCGCAAACTTTCAACGCGCTATGGACATCGCCTTCTGTGGGCTCATCAGATAGAGCATGGTGGTCTACCTTGATGACGTGACAATTTTTTTAAGAAAGCAGTCAAACCACCTATGCCACTTGAAGAAGATATTCGAGCAATGTTGAAAGTACAGGATATCCTTGAATCCCGAGTAGAGTGTATTTGTAGTGTCTGAGGGGAATCTTCTTGGGAATATTATCGCTAAGAGTGGGATCAAGGTTGATCCAGAAAAAGTTTGGACTATCACGTAGATTCCTCACCTAGTCAATAAGGAAGCTATGTAGTCCTTTTTGGGAAAGATAAACTTCCTCTGGAAGTTCATCTTCAGTTATGCACTGATTGTCAAACCTATCCAAGATATGATCAAGAAGGATGCAATATACAACTGGGGTAAGAAGGAAAGGATGCGTTTTCCTGTATCAAGAAGGAAACAACAGATGAACCTACGTTGTACAACCCAAATTTTAGCAAAGATTTCTTGTTGTATACATTTTCTTCCTATAATTCACTCGTTGCAGTGCTCACATAGAAGGATGAGATGAACAACGAACATCCCATCTCCTTCATCAACGCCATCATGCAGGGACCCGAGTTCAACTAACATACCATGGATAAACATGCATATGTTGTATACAAGGAGGTGAAACATTTTAGACCCTACCTGCTAAAATATCACTAAATAGTATTTGTGCCACACCTAGCAGTTAGAGTGCATATTGTTCAACAAGAGCTAGTGAAATACATGCGAAATTGATGATAAGAATGCAGGAGTATGATCTTGATATCAAGCTAGCTCACACTTTTAAGGGTCATGGTATCTACACTTGACATAGAAGTAGTACATGCCTAAGAGGAAGATGAAGAGCTCATCGGTTGGGAGCAAGAAATCAAGATGTCCAATATAGAGTGAGAACCACACACTTCACACAGTAACTCTTGGTATGAAGAAGTGCACCAATACCTTGAGCACAACACCTTACCCTCTCACCTTTCCATGCGACAGAAGAGGGCACTTCACCTCTAAATTTTATCTTACTAGTTCGTGCACAGAGTGCTTTACAAAAATCACAATAACATAATTTTGCTGAGGTACATGAAGGCACAAGATTCAGAGAGAGTACTTCATGACATGCATGATAGACCATCCAGAGGTCACTTCGTGGGTAGAGAAACTACGCATAAAGTCATGAGATTTGGTTTCTACTATCCAACATTGGTTAAGGATGCACATGTTTATGCTCACAAGTGCCTGGTATGTCAGTGATGTGCCAGCAGAACACTACGGTTAGCAGCCCCGGTACATCCTGTTGTAGTGAATGAACCATTCCAATAGTGGGGCTTAGACATCATTGGGGAAATATTCCCCCATTTATCAAGGTTGGACCACTACATTCTGACTACTACAAATTACTTCACGTCGTGGATGGAAGTAGTTCCGATCAAACAAGTGAACAACCAGGAAGTCATCAGCTTCTTTCAACAAAACATCGTCTCGAGGTTTGGCGTTCCTGTATCACTTGTTTTTGACAATGCAACTTACTTCTATTTATTGAAATTATATGATTTTTCATTAAAATATGGTATTGTGCTTATCCACTCATCTACCTACTATCCGAAGGGAAATGGTCTTACTAAATCAACAAACAAGAATCTTATTCACATCATCAAAAACACCATTTACTCTGAGCAGTGAAACTAGCATTCTGCCCTGGTGAATGCACTTCGGGTTGATCGAGTTACACCCAATTCCTCTCTGAACACATATCCATAATTCCTTGTATATAGTAAAGAAGCCATCCTACCGCCCAATATATACTTTCCTCCTCTTCAGTTATCCCAAGAATCCCAAGGTCAACCATGTCTATTGATTCATCATAGGATGGACACATTATACAAGTTAAATGAGGAATATAAGAAAGCAAAAGAAAAATTTAAACTCCACCAGAAACATATCAAGAGATGGTTCGATTGTAAGTCTGTAGGGAACACTAGCTTTGTCATGGGTGACTTAGTCTGGAAATGGGATAAACCCCATGAAGAAAAAGGAAAACACATGAAATTCCAGTCTCTATGGATTGGTGTGTACACGGTTCATGAAAAACTTGGCCAACACACGTATCACTTGCAATCACTTGATGGAAGGATTGACAACCTTCCTGTCAATGACCAAGATTTAAAATGTTATTTTCAATGATCTGGGGCTGCGCCCCACCCATGTACATAGAATACTTACTGTTTCTTTGTTGTTTTTGTTTTTCTGCTTTACTTTACTGTTTTGCGTTGTTTTCTTTTCTTTGTTTTGGTTGTATTGTCATTTTTGTTTTGTAATTAAGTGCTATCATATACTGTTATGGATTTTGAATAAGTATGTGGCCAAGTTTAAAGAGTCTTGTGACACTGCAACACTTGGCTAGTCCCATGTCCATCTTCTTTGTGCTTGGCTGTAACTTTTGTCCGGTGAAGCCTAGATGAAAAATATGAACTATTTGTAAGGGAAGCTCTGGTCAAACTATGAACCTGTGTTCAAACTGGGAAACCCCATGCCTATACTCAGTCTTCTTCTTTGTGTTCTGAAGCTTAATCCAACTAGTAGAAATAGATAAAGGGAAAATCTAAACGAGCAAACCTAAATCAAAGGTATTATATGATTCTCTGAAGGAGCAACCTCTTCTGTTCTTAAGAAGTCAGGATCCCTCTTCCACCCCAAAAATTAAAAATTTCCTATACACAATCCCCTTTTTAAAAAAACACAAAGGCGAAAGAAGAGAAAGGCTTCCTATGAAGAGAGGTGAAGCAGGAAACTCCACCGAGGTACTGACCAAGCTCACTAACAGTGGAGCAATGCTTGTGTTCCTACGTGACTCTGCCAGGGTATTGTCTAGGCCTGCTGGTAGCGGAGCAACGCCAGAGATGAAAATTTATACTCTACGAATCTTAAGCTTGTGAACCAAAACTACCCTTCCCGATTTTGAAACATTGTGATCTAGCTAAAAATTTTGCCGTGTTTGACTGAGTTGTACAAGGTGGACCATGTCTATCCATAGGGGAAGCCAAAGTAACCCACACAACGAATCAATACTTCCTAAAATGTGAAGGTCCTATGGTGCAAATGAACCCAAACATAGAAGTTGGTATTTAACCAGTGTGTCGCCAAGTGTTGTAGTGGTTGCAACACCCTCCAAAATTTTGGCTTGCATTCAAATTTCAGAACCTTCCTTGGTTTTTAACTTGATGGTCGCAAATAATCATGCTCATCCCATGAGCTCAAGTTGATTTTTCACACCCTCTTCGCTTGATTGATCACCCATCGTATTTTAGCATGTTGATCACTATGTCACGCTTGCGAATTTGTTCTCGTATTTTGAAGGTCTGTCTCTGTGTGTATGAGTTGCTTTTTCTCTATCGACATCGGTCGCACTCACACACTAAAATGTAAACACTTTCACACAAGTATTGTCACGGTTGTTCGAAGACATATTTAAATTATCGCACTTGTTGCTCTCAACCTTCGAGTCAGTCTCACTGAGCACATGCTGTCTTATTGGTTTGAGGTGTCCTGTCATCGAGTCGTGCTAGGTCTGTGATCACATTATCATGTTTGCATGAGTACACCTACTTTCACACATTCAATTTTCTTGAAAATCTATCGACTCAACAACCCTTCGCCAACCGGATCCAATCTCAGTGAACATGCATTGTTGCCCTAAACTACGTAGAGCTTGAGGTTGTCCTCTAGGTAGCCTGATCTGCACAATTCTTGGAATGAGCCAGCTGACTCACTCCCAAAACTGCACAAAATTTGTCCCAGAAGTAGATCCAATTTGCACTTCCCACAAGATCTCCCATTAAGACTCCCTCTGGTCAATCGGAGAAAGAACTTAAGTTATGGCCCCAGGTTGTACTGAGCTCCAAAATTATGGAGAGATGTCCTATCTTGCCCATCCTACCTGCTCTACAAAACCATAGGAATTGTGCAGAGCTGTCATGATAGCCAGGCCTTCGTTGCCACTCTACAAACAACCCATGAATTGTGTAGAGCTGTCCTCACAACTAGCCCTTCTTGAACGCTCTACAAAAACCCTAGAAATTATGTAGAGCTTTCCTGATAGTGAGCCCTTCTTGCCCACTCTAAAAATAACTCAGGAATTATACAAAGTTGTCCTGTCTGACCTTTATTCCATGCTCTACAATCAGCTTAGAAACTGCGAAGAGCTATCCAAACCAAGACTGTCTCTCAAGATTACACAGTTTTGATGAGCAGCTGCTACAGCCCGACTTTGTGCTCATCTAGAAAACTACACAGACTCTTCTTCCAGTGCCTCTTGCTTCCCACACTGTCCTCCATAGAGAAATTTCATATATCCCAATTGGGTAAACTGCCCTATTCTCCCCGAAAAATTGCTCATATTGGCCCAACAGCTCCCCGACACCCCGCCTGGCCTTCCTCCCATAAATTGTGTAGTTCTATCTCCCAGTTGGGTTTTGCCCTGCAGCTATCACTACTGTCTCAAATCATGAAAATCTATCTCCCAATGATATCTTCCATAGTTTTTCTTGATAGTTCTCTAAAGCCTCGTATCCTGACCTGTGTTTTTCTCCCATAGTCTAAGTGCTTTGTCCCTCTCCCGATCACCTGCACCAAAATGGAAAACAATGTATCATGGTAGACTAGGAGATTTTTGGATTTGATGTCCTCTCATCATGAGTGATTGTAAGAATAGGTACATTGATGAAACATGGTGTGATTATGAACATGATGGAAAAGAGGCTCATGGTAGAAGACTTGCTCGTGGTCAAACGAACACATGAAGCAGATCGAGCAAGTGAGCGAAAGGGACACATGGACATGCACCATCACGCAAGACTAAGACCATCAAAGAACCCACACACTTTTCCATGCAGAGGTGAAGACATGTTACAATGAGAGCCTATCATCACTCAGAAGCACAATTACTCGACACAGACAACAAAGTTAGCTAGTACATGTAACCAATGTCATGTCAAGTTGTTTTGTGAGTTGTCGCAACCACATCACTACTATGGGCCATACTTGTTGTAATCAATGTAATGTAAAATGGAAGTCCAAGTGACCCACATATGAAATTGAACAGTCATGTAAAGTTGAAAAGTCATAGGAAGTCAAACAGTCATGAGGGAAATCAAAGAGTCACAAGGGTCAGTTATACCCCTTTGTCTATGTATACCTCCTCATTGTATAAGTAAAATATTTTTCACCTTGGCTCCTCTCACATAGCCTTCAAGGTCTGTAGTATTTTCTTTGAGGAGCGAGTAGTGGCTCTAATGCCCGGCTACTAGGGTTAAAGATGTATGGTGTACATATGTGTCTTGGAACTTTCACTAAATTTAGAAGCATGTTAACAGGTGAGCACATTTTCACACATGTATTGCATTTATTTGTAAGATTATTCTTTGGACACTTGTAATACATGTTTATTTAACTTCTACTAAGATAGTTGAACTATTTTGGTTTTTTTAGTGCATACACTATTGAAATGTTTTGTATCAGTTGTTATCGCTATCTCTCCCATGTGGAATACTCCCTTGGACACTAGATAAACTCATTCTTGTAAACTTGCTATAACGTTCATTGCGCTCGTGTGGACCACTCCGCTGGGTGTTGTACATGTTATCTATTCACTTTGTGTTTGTGACTGCCACATGCATGTGGACTACTCCTCCAGAAGCTATGTAAATCCTATAGTGTTGTGTGTCTCTACCTGAGTTGGGAATATTCCCTCTTGACTTGAGAGTCACTCTCACCCTCTCCTTCTACAGTGAAAGAACTTAGACACAAGTTACACTAAGCACTCTGTCACGCGGAAAGAGTCGTTAGTGCGGACAAAACTGACCTTCCTAGAAGCCTAAGACTTTCTAATGACAAACAAGACAAATAAGAGCAATCCTTCCCTAAATATGCTTTTACAATATGAGAAATCAAGTGTTTAGATCCTACCTGTAATCCAACGCTGTTGTAGTAGTCCAGCTTCGTTGATCCGGATGAGCTCCTCCTTCCCTTCGAAACCTGCATTCACCAACAATCAAACGATTAAATAGCACCTGAATATCACATAAAATGAAACATATTTAACATATAGACCAAGGAGTATATGAAACAACTCATAAATAACAAATTGTTGAGAAGAATGGACTAATTTGTATTAAAGGTAACAAAAGGAACCATTACAACCTGAGCCTTGGTGTTGTGCAAGCTCCTCCCAGGGTCCACAAGAGTTCTCCCTTACTCTGATCAGCTCACCCACCTCCCAATGGAAACAAGAAAAGATGGTAATCTCTCCTCACAAGCTTCTACAAGGAAGTCCTAATTCCAGCAGCATCTACCCTTAGGAATATTCAGCTTTTAACCTCCCCTCCTTCTGGCCCAATGCCTGTATTTATAGTGCTCTAGAGGAAGTTAATCAGGTCCACCATGAATGCGATAAGCCCCTCTTTGGATGGGATAGCTCCCCTTTTGATGGGATAAGTTCCTCTTTCATAGGGATACATGAACCATCTGGAGGCGCTCAATACATGTCAAACAAACTTCTAGAATGCTCTAGAAATGACCACAAGTAACTTTTTTGACGTGAAACTTGCGCCTTTTGAGCTTTACAGGAGTACGCACCCACCCCTTTACAGACAGAGCGTACAAGTACGCAGGTATTGTGAACTTGGGGTGCGTACATGCAGGTAAGGCTAAGAGAAACTGCGTACCCAGAGTTATATAGATTTTTAAAGACTTTCTCTCTTTCTTGGAGTTTGACATGGAGAGCAGAGGTATGAGACTTGCCAAGGAGGATAGTATGACGGTTGATGGAGCCATACTAACTGCAAATAGTCATGGTGACAAATTTTAGTGTAACAGATTGCCCACTAAAGTGCGAAGCCTGTAGTAGATTAGGGTTTCATATCATCTAGGAAGGGTGAAGTACTTTATCTTTTCAAGGATTATCTTGTGGAGAGCCCAGTCGGAACCTGCAAGTATTCAACACAAAATACATATATAAGATCATATCATCGCTGAGGTAGGCATTCCCATACTCAGATTGAAAACTTTAACTAACAAACTAACTACTGCTCTGATACAGGAATGATTTTGCAGCACATCAAAATCATAGACTCTTGTAGACAGAGTATGGACACAGCCATCTGTTTATAGTTGGTCTACTATACAATGAATACAAAACTCCTCGCAGCCTGGATGGTGGAAACTAGATCCAGGGTCTTCATTTCTACTTCCCGAAACAGTACGATTCTATCCATGCGAATAAATGAGTTGATGTCGAACATGGTAGAAACCACTTGATTACCAGTCAATGATGTAAACTGTTAACAAGTGTGCGAGAGACCACCAGTGATGTCAATGGTTCTCAAAGTACCCAGTACAATCCATTAGATGTGAATGAATGAGTTGATGTCGAACATTTCACGTAATCCTTCGATCGAAAGTCAATGATGTAAACCGTCATCAAAGGCGAGAAACCTGCCATTGATGCATGCAGATTTCAAGGTACTGACGATTTCTAGGTCATCTTTCTAGATAATGTGCTGATGTCGATAGAAAGCGACCCGTTGCAGGCAAGCCCACAACACGAAATCATAGATCAAGTTGAAGAAATGTAGCTGTAAGGACTGACTCAGGGATGGTCGAGATGGATGACGGGTATTTTGCAGATGAATGGTTTTTTGCAAAGACCTCTTGAACACATAACGACACAACAGATGGCTTGGTGACATTTGACCCAAAGTTAATACCCGGCTGAAGACTTTCAATGTGGTTTGATCAACTGTGAGGCAAAGGATTTCCCAACCCAGGTGAATGCAAAGTGTCGTGTTCAAGAGTGGTAATAAGGCTTCTTCTGAGACAAAGGATAACAAATAGGCTCATTTTTCTCTCTTTTCCCCCACCATTTCTAGCAAGTATCTCTTTATTTTTTTACAAGCTTGAGGAGGATAACATATGCTTGATTATAAGCTCATCCTTCGGATGAGTCCAACTTAGTTTTGATTCGAACCCTAAGAAGGAGAGGTCCGTTCCTGTTTGTAATCGAACAAGTCCTTTACTGTGAAATTTTAACGAGTCCAGTATAGGAGAAACTCGGCGTTTTTCAATTTTAGAGAGTCTGAAAAACTTAAGAAGACTCCAGGGTTGAAGTTTTTCGTAAATTTGTGTCTCCCAAGCCCGAAAAAGTATAAAATAATACTTGAGAGAACTGCTTGATCTTTTACAACCAAGGAGTACTTTCATGATTAGTGTCTTTGACCTGAAAAGTAAAAAGCGATCAAGGACACGTCGTTTTATTTCCAGTATCGAATTTGAAACGACAAAAATCCGGCAATCTTTTCCTGTTTTTACGGTCAGAAAAGGGCTATAAGAGGACCATCTTTTAATTCCGTTTTAACGAGTGTAAAAGAAACGCTCGGCAATCTTTGCATGTTTTAGGAGTCAGAAAAGGGCTTAAAAGAGAACTCCAAAGTTTCACTTTTTCGTAAGCTTTAACGAGTTCGAAAAAATGATAAAAATGTACTCATGGTTTTCACTTTTTCATAAGTTTTAATGAGTTCGAAAAAATGATAAAAATGTACTCATATGGCCGACTTTCAATTTAATTTACGAGCAAGAAAAGACGGAAAGAACTCGGCATTTTCATTTGTTTTACGAGAATGAAAGATAGCAAAATAATCTCGGGATTTTCATGAGTTTAACGAGTCTTGAAAATAACTGAAATTGACTCGAGATAGGTTTCATTTTTACAAAAGCTTGAAACAGACAAAAACTATGCTTCAAAGTAGTTTCATTTTTACACAAGCTTGAAACAGAGAGAAAACTGTGCTTGATGCCACCTAAGCATAACTGCTAGAGCGCATGCCCCCCATCTTCATTTCATTCAACCAGTTGGATAAAATGAAGGTTGAGTTACGAGATCATTTGAAAGACTCGACCTAAAACTGTAAGAAAATTATGCAAAAAACTGAAATAACTAACCTAAATATACAGCTTAACATTTATGAGATCTAGTCAAACTCTCTACTCAAGTAGAGGAGGATTTGTTTCATTTTTTAACGAGCTTGACACAGGAAAATAACTATGCTCGGATTCGGTTTCATCTTTACGCAAGCTTGAAACGAAAAACTATGCTTGTTATAAGTTCACATGCCCCCAGCATAAAGACATAAATCAAGGTACATGCCCCCCAAGCTTCATTGCATTCAATGAGGTGGATGGAATGAAGCTTTACTTTCAAGATCTTGTGGGAGTTGTTTCATTTTTTAGTGAGGTTGACACAAGAAAAGAAATATCCTCAAAACCCTTGTTTCATTTTTTAAACGAGCTTGACACAAGATAAGGAACTATGCTCATAACTACTCTCTACAATCTACCTAACAAAAAACTTTACTCTAAAAACCTTGATTCATTTTTTAATGAGCTTGACACAAGACAAGGAACTATGCTCTAAAATCCTTGATTCATTTTTTAATGAGCTTGACACAAGACAAGGAACTATGCTCATAACTACTCTCTACAATCTACCTAAATAACTTATCCTTGTTTCATTTTTTAACGAGCTTGACACAAGACAAGGAACTATGCTCAAGACTCCTTGTTTCATTTTTTAAAGAGCTTGACACAAGACAAGGAACCATGCTCAAGACTCCTTGTTTCATTTTTTAACGAGCTTGACACAAGACAATGAACTATGCTCCAGAAGTTCGCATGCCCCCAGCATAACGATGCAAAGCGAGGTACATGCCCCCAGGCTTCATTGCATTCAACCAGATGGATGGAATGAAGGTTTACTTTCAATATTTAACTTGAAAAGGGAGTTGTTTCATTTTTAAGGAGGTTGACACAAGAAAAGAACTATCCTCATACCTGGTTCATTTTTTAACGAGATTGACTCAGTAACAGGAACTATCCTCAAAACCCTACTTTCTACAATCTACCTACATATCCTAAAATCTACCTGATTCATTTTTTAATGAGGTTGACTCAGTAAAAGAACTATCCTCATGCTAGTCTGTTTCATTTTTTAACGAGGTTGATACAGGAAAAAACTATCCTCGCACCTGATTCATTTTTTAACGAGGTTGACTCAGTAACAGGAACTCTCCTCGTACCAACTGATTCATTTTTTAACGAGGTTGACACATTTAAAGGAACTTTCCTCGTACACACTGATTCATTTTTTAATGAGGTTGACACAGTAAAAGGAACTTTCCTCACTACATCCAGTTTCATTTTTTAATGAGGTTGAGACGGGAACAAACTATCCTCGCACACACTGATTCATTTTTTATCGAGGTTGACACAGTAAAAGGAACTTTCCTCACCAACTGATTCATTTTTTAACAAGGTTGACCCAGTAAAAAGAACTTTCCTCGTACACACTGATTCATTTTTTAATGAGGTTGACACAGTAAAAGGAACTTTCCTCACCCTCACTGATCATGGCTTCCAACTGGAAGAAAGACATGTCAATGGACACACCTTGATCATGGCTTCCAAAAGTTCTTCATCAGAAGGAAGAATACTTCTCTGGAAGGAACACATGTCAAGGGACTCAAAAGGGATAAGAACATCGTGTTCAAGTAATCCCATAGAGGTTTCCATGTCAATTACCGGATCTAAATCAAAGGAAGATGAGCAAACAGTGAGAGGCTCACTTACATTGGTAACTGAAAACATGGGACCAATTGCCACATAATTAACCCGTGGCAGGGTAGATACCACTTTAGAATCAGGAACATTTAGGGGTGTCATATTATTGGTAGTTGAAACAAGACTAGGGAACGAAAGCTGGTCTACAGTCACAATACTGCCATTGTGAGGGAAAGACATCACACGAAAGAGTGTCGATACGACAGCTTTCATTGCATAAACATAGTCTCGCCCAAGGAGTAAATTGAAATCCAAGGGACCTCGAACTACCATAAGATCAATACAGATAGTTTTACCTTCCAAGGTAATAGAAAACTTAGGAAGGATCCCTAAAGGTTCACTAATGGTTCTGTTAAAAGCTTTCAGATTCTGCGTAATAAGCGCAAGCTGAGGGGAACCCAAAGCTTTCCAAACAGTTGAGGATAAAATACTAACAAAAGCACCTTCATCTACCTGAGTACGATGTATGTCCCTACCACCAGCCTTGACAATGATTTGGAAAGGGATGGAGGAAGGAAGAAGAGGTTCTGTCAGTCTATTCCAATCAAAGAAAAGACCTCAGTACTTGGAGGGGGTTTTGTAGAAACAGGTGAAATGCCCCCCGACATAGAAGAATCTAATGTAACAAGAAGAACCTCAGTGGTATGAAGTTCACTCTCTAAAGGGAAAGTGGGATCGACCGAATGTGAAATTGAATCGACCACTTGATCAACTAATGGATCATCAACCTGAGTGACATGAGTTTCACTCTCCAATGGAAGAGTGTGATCGACTGTACTTGAATTTAGATCAATCACCCCGTCAGTTGACGGAAGGTTGGGAGAAAGTTTACGGTAACCAGTTGGAAATTCTTGTTGTGGAACAGTAAGGTTTTCCAACAATGTTGAGGCTTCATCCATGTGAGGGAAAATGTGAGTTTGATGACTCCCTTTGCATAACTTACAAGGAAACCTAACTTTACCCTTTTTCCCAAGAACCTGACTATCACTGGTTGATGGATCAATGGAAAGTTGATGGGATTTTTCTGACCATACTTCCAAGACCTTTGGAATACTAGGACAATTGACAAGGAAGTGGTCACCCTTACAAAGCTTGCAAGGGTATTTTGGTTTACGATGCATGTTGGAGTTTTCCTCAACACCACTAACACTTACAGCCATGGTTGGTTGGTTGACTTCTTTCTTATCTTGCTTCTTCTTCTTCTTCTTCTTCCCTTTCTTCTTCTTCTTAGCCTCCTGGTTACTAGCATCAAGGCTTTTACCAGGCGAAGAGGAAGAAATGGAGGAAGAAAAAGTAGGCGAAGAAGGTAAAGGGTCAACAGAAGGTTGGTGATGTTGAGATGGTGAACTCTGTTGAGGGGAAGCATCCGGTTGAGATGGAACAATTGGAGTACTTTGGGCCAACAAAGTTGAAAATAACCATATCGGTAAACCTATTGTAAATCCAGGTAATGACAAAGTAGCCATATAAGGAGGACCAACATTTCCAAAGTAAGGAAAAGTACTAGGATTCTCGTTAGGAGGGGTTCCTAGGTTGGTAAATTCTGGAACATTTGCCATTATATTCAACTTCAGTGAATTTTATTAACAATTTAAAAACTAAAATTAACAATTAACAATTCACACCTAACAATTAAAATTCACAATTCACACCTATGGTCTCTAAAAGTAAAAACAAACAAATTAACACGCGCTATCAAATCTAGGAGTCAAACCACACACAAATAGTAGCCTTCTAGACCGAAAACACTAGTTGGGGATGAAATCCAACATCGCAGAATTCAGTACAGAAGTGGCGGGTGGAACAGTTACCCTGGCAACCTGCTTAATGAATAGACTGGACCAAGTTCCTCCACTTTAACCGTCTCGAGTGAAGTGAACCCCCCAGAAAATCCAAGTGAGTCTAGCCGACGTCTGCTCCAGGTACAGTGGGATCTTCCCTCCACCGTCACCTTGGGTAGAACCCTAAAGATAATGGTCACTAAGGTCACCAACAGCAACAAATATACCTGGGGGAACAGTCTACGATCCGATAGCACGCAAGGGCAGAGTAACAAGCTCAATCCCCTTGCCGGCTCCTTGACAATAATCCAAGGTTTACCGACAAGTGACCCCAGGGTCCTCGACAATAACGAGGTTTACCGTTTGTAGTACGTGCGTATCTGGCATCGTTCCCAATGAAGGAGGATTGATCCCCTCACTGGTTTGGACACGATCTCGTGCTTCTCCTTTAAGAGGAGCTTTCCCAGAGCATAAATGTAACAGTTGGATTTATCCTACCACAAGATGAGCTACTTGTTTGGTTTTACTGTCTTGGAGAGTTAACTAAAACCTATTCCAAGACACTAGCCTAAGCTATGTTGGTGTATCAGAGCCCTAGAAATGTAAAAATTACTAGATAAATTTTAATTAAGCGCTGTGTTATTAAGGCTGTTATTACTCAAATGGGTAAATGGATATGAAACCAATGGTGTTATGACCCGACTCAACTGAATGCAATCGAATATGATAATGTAATCTTTTCAATTCGATGAATCCTAACTAAAGTAAGGAGAGAGTTTCCATTCACTTCGAACAATGCAAAAAATTGATCACTAAGAGAAAATATAACAAATTCTCTAGTGCACTAATCTCATCAAGAAAAACTAATGCAAATCAATTCCAAACCATTTTTATTTTTTTTATTTTGTGTAAATTCAAATCAAAGAAAACTGATCTAAATCTACGATTGATTTTTTAGAATGTAAACTATGCAATTGTAATCTATGCATAATTCACTTGAAAAGTATGCAAATGTAATCTATGCACATTTTTCATTCATATTCTGAAAATGAGAATTCTAATTATACAAATGTGATCTATGCAAGAGAATTCTCAAACACAAGACGATTCTAATGTGATCTAAGAACCAATCAAGTGCAAGTCGAGAAAATTGGGTGAGAGTTCCAAAGATCAAAAATAAAAACACTCAAAGGCGATTAACACTCATACACAATTTAGCCCCCCCCCCGGCGAATGAGGGGGAATTTTTTTTGCAAAAACAAAAGCAAAAAGATGCAAAATTGTGAAAAGACTGAGACAAACCTCCAAGTAATGACCAAAGGAAATCAAATTAAGAATTTCTCAAACAAGAGACTCAAAACACCCAATTGATGAAAGCTTTAAGTAGGAATGCCAATGAAATTAGCCAAGATGAAAACTTCTGACAGGTGAACAGTGAATCTGGGCAGCAAAAACAAGCTATAAACAAAATCTAAAAGATAAAAAAGAAGAAATTGAAATTTTCTAGGTTTTTGACAGGGGTACGCAGGCAGCCTGTTTGCACAGGTGCGTGTATGCTCTATGTACAAAGCTGCAGTGCGTACAGGTACGCACTGTGCTCAACGCAGAGGCTGCGTACTTCTAGCAAAACCAAGAAAAACTAAAATCTAATTTAACCCTAAGCTATCCCACCCAAATGCACAGTCAAACAGCCAAAAACCAGAAAACAAACGACTTTTCTCAAATCAAAGTTTCATACAAAGGAAAAATCATTCACATCAATGGATTCCCCAGCGGAGTCGCCATTTTGTCATGCGGAAAGAGTCGTTAGTGCGGACACAACCGACCTCCCTAGAAGCAAAAGCTTTCTAGTGACAAACAAAACAAATAAAGCTACTTTTCTCTAAACATGCATTGCAATTACAAGTAATCAGGGGATCTTTAACATACCTCTAGTCCAACGCTTTGTAGTAGTCCAACCTCGCCAATCCGGATGAGCTCCTCCTTCTCTTCGAAACCTGCATTCACTAACAAGCCAAAAGATTAAATAGCACCTGATAAACTCATATAACAATACATATCTATCATATGGACCAAGGAGTATATGAAACAAACCATGAATAACAATCTGTTGAGAAAAATAAGTTCATTTGCATTAAAAGGTAACAAAAGGAACCATTACAACCTGAGCCTTGGTGTTGTGCAAGTCCCTCCTAGGGTCCAGCAAGAGTTTTCCTTTACTTTGATCAGCTCACCCACTCTCAAATAAGGCTAGGAAAGGATGGGAATCTCTCCTCTCAAGCTTTACAAGGGAGTCCTAATTCCAGCAGCATCTACCCTTAGGAATATTCAGCTTTTAACCTCCCCTCCTTCTGGCCCAATGCCTATATTTATAGTGCTCTAGAGGAAGTTAATCAGGTCCACCATCAATGGGATAAGCCCCTCTTTGGATGGGATAGCTCCCCTTTTGATGGGATAAGTTCCTCTTTCATAGGGATACATGAACCATCTGGAGGCGCTCAATACACGTCAAACAAACTTCTAGAATGCTCTAGAAATGACCACAAGTAACTTTTTTGAAGTGAAACTTGCGCCTTTTGACCTTTACAGGAGTACGCACCCACCCCTTTACAGACAGAGCGTACAAGTATGCAGGTATTGTGAACTTGGGGTGCGTACACGCAGGTAAGGCTAAGAGAAACTGCGTACCCAAAGTTATATATATTTTTAAAGACTTTCTCTCTTTCTTGGAGTTTGACATGGAGAGCAGAGGTATGAGACTTGCCAAGGAGGATAGTATGACGGTTGATGGAGCCATACTAACTGCAAATAGTCATGGTGACAAATTTTAGTGTAACACACTCACTAGTCACATCAACATCGATTTTTGAAGACTAAGTGAACCACTCTCATGTGCTGACAAGCAAGAACTAAGGCATATCCTTAAGATAATGGAAACCAGGCCATCATACCGGATGGCACTCCTACAACAAACTGTGTGAGATCTATTTGGGTCTTCATACCGGGGAGATCCCATGAATGTTGGTGGTCCAACATCATCAACATTGCCTTACTCCCATGCCATTTAAATATAGAACCCAATAGGGTTTAGACAGTTTTTTAGGAACAAATCCCTTGTAGTTATGAACAATTTTTATTCTAGTTTGTTGGTAAGTCCTATTCAAATTGGAAAGGTTTCACATCTATTAATTTCTTTTCATGACTACTCCAGGCTAGGTCATAACTTAGAATGTCACCAAGAGCTTTTCTATTCAATTTGTTTGTAATTTGACTGTCGAAAATAATTCTGCAATCGTTTAGAAATATGTTGTGTAATTCAAATCCCTTGCCAATACCAAATTCTATGATGTGGTTGATTTACAATGCACAGTTATAAGTGATCTCTCTCTCTCTCTCTCTCTCTCTCTCTCTCTCTCTATATATATATATATATATATATATATATATATATATATATATATATATATATATAACAATCTATTTGAGTTTGGTTGTAGATGTATAATGTGTATAATGTTTTCATCTTTTCCATCTGCACATCCATATGTTATTTTGGTGAATGAGTTTCCTTTTGATTTGTGAATTGTTTATGAGAGCTTGAAGAAATTTTTTGCATCTATTGGGGTTTATATTTTTTGGTTGTTGTTACGTGAGAACGTACTGCCAGGTATTCCAGACTAGACCTTAGGTTGATGGTTATTCTAGCCTGATTAGGGGACTAAAATGGTATCCTTACAGGACATTCCTCTTGTTACTGGTGGACTTATATTTGTCTTGCTGAGTAGGTTACTTTTCTATTTTCCATTTTTTCTTGCATACACAGGGATTATATGAAAGTTTGCAAATAAATAATATTTAATCGTCTCCCTATATATTTACCAACACAACTTGTCTTTTCTTTAATATCTGCAAAATTTAACACTTAACATTTCTTTTGAATAAAAACAAGACAAAAGGAAAACATCTCTTATTCATTTATGTCTTTCAGTACATACTGTTACACTAACAACTACACAAATTCATTCAACCGTAGAAACAAATGCATAGTTACTCCTACATGATTATTTATCTGATTCACGTCTACCTTGGATAATTTCACTGGGAGAGACCACACCTCCTGTCCTTAGATAACTCACCAATGTCTTTCCCTTTAGGGTGGAGGTCTTCTAGTGGAAGGAGTAGACTATGATCTTCGCCTCTACCATCATTTGAATGCACTATTCCCATGGGATTAATCCTTCTACAAGGTCCCAAAGGCTAGGAAATATTGCTTGGACCCTCTCCTCGAACTCTGAATTAAAAGCAGCTACATCCTTTGACAATATCTTTAGACATTCTTTAGCTATGGCTTTGGCATCCTTTTTTGGAGGAGATCTCCATGATTGTAGACACCTGATCTACCACATATATGGCCCTCATCTTAGTGAGTGGTTTTTCATTGACATATTAGATGAACCCCTTAGCTGTCTGAGCATTCTTTTCACCCTCCTCCTTGGCAGCCAAGATGAAGAACTCATAGTCCTTGATTACAATGTTTTGTTCTGCCATAAAAGTGATATAATCCCAACTATTGTTCATCTTTGTTATCAATTCATCCCATATTAGTTGTTTAGCCTTAATGAGAGACATTTTTCCCCTCAATCTACCTTTTATATCAATGATTTCTTGATTTGTTACCTACAAATCTTGTTGATCAGTTCTACATTGGTCTTGGAAGTCTCCATCCACTTCTCCTTTTTTGCAAGATAATATTTATAATTATCTTAATCTAACTGTACCTTATTGAGTTCTCCTTTTGAGAGTTGCAACTCAATAAGAGTTTTAGTGAGTTGTTCTGTAGGATTCTGAGGATTCTCTGATATGAGCACTACATAAATGTGAGAGGAAATCTTCTGCTGAAGCTTGGCTACCTATTTCTTGAGGGACACCACTTCGTTATTCCTGTCTATTGGCTCCTTAGCCAAGATCAATTTTTCTTCCTTCACTTGTGCTAGTTCATTGGATTGCACATGTTCACTAGAAGGAATCTTCAACTTATGCCTTAATTCTTGTATTTTAGCTTGTGAACATGTCTCTTGTTTCAACCTCGCTTCAATAACTTCTGATCTTTACTAATACTCATAACATTTATGCTCAGTTTGTTGTATAACATTTCTCCCACCTATTTATGCAAGTTGGTTTCATCAGGTAAGGGAATAGTTGACAGGTCCAAAGACACATCCAAAGCCTTAAACTAGGAAGTTGATGGTAGGGATTGTGACAAGGGGTGGTGCAATGAAAACTTCATCTGATTCCTTTCTGAGTCCATGGAATCGAAGAGTCTGGTATAATAGGGGACCAAGTGCAATTCCAGATGTTGTTGCATATCTTCCCTCACTTTCTTGTTACTTCCCTCTATAGCCTTCCCTATAGGCCAACTAGGTTCTGTCATTATTGAACTCGCTGCAAAACTCATAAAGGCTACCTATGTAGATGAGGAATAAGACACATGTTATGGGTCTTCTAGGGTCACTTGGAAGCCTGGTTTGTCTAGATTTATCTCCATTAACCTCATTTCAATCCCCTCTTCTTCTACTTCTTAGGTCTTGGCCCTTTTGCTAATGTGAACATCCTCCATCTTCACATCTCCGATCTCATCCCCACTCCTTTTCTATGTCTTTTCCTTTGCTCCTGGAGTCTCAATCTCCATTTCTGTATTAATAGGCCATGAATCAAGGTTAGATTTCCATTCAATGTTTGACCTGTATTCATGATTGTAAGTTGAAGAATGAATGTCTTTTATTTTCTTTACAATGACACCATGGGGGTCATAATTCCAAATATCTCCCATTTCGAAATTCATTTCCTTCAACAATTCTTTAGATGGCTGAAAGGCTTGCCCGATATTGACAATGAAAGGACCTATAAGCTTGCCCAATTTGAACATATAACCTTTCTTGGCAGGGACAAAGTAGATTTGATCCACATATACGCTTTGTCTGATAAACTCAAGGGAAAATATTCTCATTGACATGAACATAGGTAGACAATAAGGAGGGAGCTCACACCCATAGACCCTAATTTCAATGTAATTCTCAAACAAATACCAATCACCCACCTTGGTGTCCTTACTGAGTTGAACGATCTATTTTTTCTGAGGCATGATTCTTGGTGGGTAGATATCATAAATGATTTTATATGAAATATCCATATAAGAGGATATGAATTAAGATTATCCCTCATTGTTAGGTTTTTGTGTGACAACAACATCCAAATCAAAGACACACTTTCTCTACTTCTTTGAATCCATTAGGATAAGACCCAGGCACTCAAATTCATCAACATGAGTGTATAGGAACAAATAAAACATTAGGGAATAGTATCTGAAGAACGAGGTGGTAGAAAAGTGGTGCAGTTGGAATTTGATGGACTCATCTAGGAAATAAGGTATATCAAATAGATGTCATGGCTACATCATCTCTTTCAAAAATCCTACAATGGCTTTAGTAACAATATTGGCATCATCTTCTCCAAACATAAGGGAAACTATAGTGAGGATGGGCTGCACTGCCTCTGTAAATGTAGATATTTGGAAAGTATCAGTAACATGCAAGGATTGGTGGCCAAGGGATATAATCATTTTCATGAAGGCCTCTTGTTCCCCAACTGAGAGGGTGGCATAGCTATAAACTAAGGTGGTTTAAGTAAATTTCATTGTCTCAATATAGATTCGGTATAATAGGGCTTTTTGAATCAACTCTAGGTTCACCTACAAGATTTTGGCTCTAGTAGAAGACATGAAGTAATTCTTCTTTTCAACATAATACACAGTAAACCATGAAATAAATTTGGGGAAATGATAAAAAAACCGTGAAATTTGTTAATAGAGTCCTGATTCAAATACTTTGAAAGGGTCTTCCCCCTTGCCATGGTGTCCATACAGGTCAAATTAGAGGTTCAAGAGGTGGTAAGGACAAGATGGTTCGAATATTTGTGCCTTTGTGTCCATTAATGGCTCAAGATAGGATGATGATTTTTCTACCTAGACTTTGTGGGTCTTTGGGGCTGACTTCTTCATTTTTAACATGGAGACAAAAACTGCAAGTGAGAAATTGGCGGGTTACTTGGTGCACCATGTGAGATTTGGTGAACAACATTGGTGAGATCTTTGGGGAAGTCTAGTGAAAGAATGAATTCACGAAATAGTCAAATGGTAGGAGAACTTGGCTACAAGGAGAAAAAAGTTAAATTGAAATGATTAAATGGGAGGGGATTTTATCGGTGGGGAGAAATGGACATATGGCGTCATACAAGGTCAGCATGGATGAGACATGTCGTGGAAGATTATTGGAAGGGTGGCAAGTAGATGAGTGGGAGGGAAACTTTTACCATTACCTTCACTGCTCGTTTGCTGGCATTGTTAGCAAGCCAATGTGTGGCAGGTGGTCCCCACTTCTCTCTATCGGGTGAATGAGTGGGGGGTGGGATCAAGTCGAGACCCCCTCAGAGTTAATATGGGCCATCAATTTGTTGATCTTGATCAATTGAATTTTCAACTTCGGGGGGTGGCAACGTCTTATTGGTTGTGCTAGTCCCCCCCTAGAGTGCTTCCAGGGGTTGGTCAGGCAGAGATGTATGACGATCCACCCGAAGACCTACTCAAAATTTAGTCAAAGTGCATTCCTTATGTATTTAGAACTCTTTTTTCCACCCTTGTGCCTTCCCTTGGCTCTTTTGAATTCTTGTGACTGAGTGCCTCTCCCCATTGAATCTCTTTTCATCGAAAGTTATTCAATTTGGAATTAAAACAAAGTTCTGATGCCTCGTCCCTTTGATAATATCTATAACACTTAGGTGCTCGACCCTCTTTGCACCCTTCTTTCTTTTGGGCCCCCATGACCAAATAATACTCCACATCGGAGCTCACTTCATGGGATAAGAAATTTTCATGAAACAAATTTGACAGAAGTTATGAAAAATCCATACTTCGAAATACTTGATCTTCGAAATGATGTCATACTAACATCATCAGTGACACATCTGCTCTGATGTATTCTCTTTCCAATATCAAATTTTGAAATGCTGAGGCTCTAATATGCAATTTTGGGTCTGCCTTTCAAATAAACTGTTGAGGTCTCTTATGTTCCTACCTAGAGAATCCCTAAAGTCCTAATATGCCTTTCCACCGATCCTTCCAATATCAGCTCCCAATTTTTAGCTCTTCCTTTAGATTTCAGACTTCTGCCCTCCCTTTTTGGCTTTCCAAGATTTACCCATCCTTTTTTGTAGTAGGCATGGAAAATATGACCATTTTTCATAATCACAAGAGGGTATGACATGTGAAAACAAGTGGAAAGATATTCAAGCTTAACAGTGTGATCAAGAACTTGGTCTCTACAAAAATGATACTTAAGCGGAACATGCTTCATTTTGGTATGTATAACATGATTCTTGGAAATGCTAATGTCACTAGTATTATTACACATGATGAGGATAGGTTTACAATAGTCACCTTGATATCCTTGAGTATTTGCTTCATCCAAATGATATGAGTACAACATGTAGATGCTGATATATACTCAATTTCAGCTATAGACAAAGAAATAGAGTTTTGATTTTTGCTTACCCAAGACACTAGACAATTGCCTAGAAAAGATGTTGCATCAATTGTTCTCTTTCTAACATCAATTCTACTTACCCAATATGCATAAGTGTATGTTATTAGATTGAAATATTTTCATCTAGCATACCATAGACCATAATCAATTGAGCCCTCTAGATATTTAAAAATTCTCTTGACTTCTTTCACATGGCTCTCCTTGGAGTTAGCATGAAATCTAGCAAGCAATCCTATATCTTGCATTATATCATGCCTTTATGCTGTTAAACATAAAATAATTCCAATAATTGACTTGTAAGTAATATGATCTACATCAGGGGATTCATCATCCTTTCTCAATTTTCATCCAGGTACTATGGGTGTGCTAATCTGTTTGTAATCCTCCATATCAAATTTCTTCAAAATTTCTTTAAAATACATGGACTGAGAAATGAAAATATATTTTTCCAATTGAGACACTTGTAATCTAAGGAAGAAGGAAACTTTCTCCTAACATGTACATCTCAAACTCACTCTGCATTTCCTCTACAAAATACCAATCCATTTTTCCGAAATTATTCCCAAAAATGATATATGTGCATATACAACAATTATTAGCATATTTCCATTACTAGGTTTAATGCACATGTTATAATTTGGTGTTGTTCATTTGAATTTTTTCTATTGTAGATATTTGTACAATATTGCATACCAATCTCTTAAAGATTTCTTTAGTCTATGAGCTTGATCTTCTTCTTCAAATAGTTGAAATCCCTCTGACCATTTAGTGTAAGATTCTTCCTAATTCACCATTTAGAAAAGAATATTTGACATCCATTTGATAGAGTTTAAAATTTATATGACTTGCAAATTCCAAAATCATCCTAATAAATTCTAATATAGATACAAGGGAAAAATTTTCTTCGAAATCAATACCTTCTACTTATGCATATCCTTTACATACGAGTCTAGCTTTATTTATTACTACCTATCCATATTCATTAAGCTTGTTTTTAAATTCCCATATGGTGCCAACTACATTTTTTCCTTTTGGTCTAGGGACCGTTTCCCAAGTATTATTTTTCTCTATCTGATCTAGCTCTTCATCTATTTCCTTATCCATTATTTATCCTCACTAACTTGATTAAAAATTTTGGGTTCTATTTGAGTAGTAGTGGCATTTTTTGCATGTCTAAGGGTGCCTATGGATTTTATTCTAGTATGAATTCCCAAGTATTTATCTCCAATTATTTGACTTTTAGGCTATTTCTTTTATCCATACCTAGATGGAGTTTTGTAGTGTGAAAGCATGAATATGGGTTACACTTTTGGGCCAAATGTTGGAATGAAATTTCAAGTTTTTCTTCTTTTATCGAATTAAAGCCCACAAAATTCATATAAGCACTGTGAATTTTGATTCAGAGTCAAAATACAAATTATGGAGAATTATGTTGTTTCCCTAATGACATTTTTTGAAAAAGTATTTAGTTACATATAATATGTCAATTTTCCAATAAATGAACTGCCCATCCTTGGAAAATTTCACACATCTTAAGAGGTATGTGTGTGTTCACATAGCATAACTTAGTCTAAAATAAGTAATTTTAAAATTTTTATATATGAGCATAGTCTACATGGAGAAAGCTAAGTTTTTCATATTAAAAGTTTATTTTTTTAAGCAAAATTATATATATATATATATATATATATATATATATATATATATATATATATATATATATATATATATATATATATATATATATATATAGATATATATATATATCTATATATATATATATATATATATATATATATATATATATATATATATATATATATATTCAAAGTTGGCAGAGTGATATTTGAATTGCATTTTGCAGACACATCTGTTCACGTAAGATTTTTTTTCAACCATTTAAATAAATTGAAAAAATAAAAGTACTCTTTTGATAGGACTCCTAAATGAAGATAGTGGTATTTTTTGAATTTTTTTCACTGTATATATTTTATGATCTTGATTTTTTATTCAACCTATTTAAAACTGTTAGAAAAAATCAAGCATCATGTTTAAAATAAATTAGATAAAAAATATCAAATGAATTCAAAAATGTCAAAATCATACACCATTGGATAGAGGGTTCCTTCCTGAATCCAACATGATAAACTCTGCCACTTAAAGACAAATTTTTTTTGGAGTCTTCTAGGGTACAAAATGGTGTTGTAGAAAAATCTGCAGAAGAGGAGCTAAAACTCTATTTTTAGGCCCTCAATAGCTCGATCGAGTGCTTAAAAAGATAGATTAAGATATAATAATTATGTCTAAAGAAAAAGGAAAAAAATCAAGATATAATAGTTATCTCTAAAAAAAAAAAAGAAAAAAAAATGAAGTCTCTCATTACTTGTCTATAAGAAAATCATAAAATTGATTTATTCCACAATTTTTTTTTATAAATATTCAAATATATTCCAAACTCAAATTTTCCTTAATTATAAATCTAAATTTTATTTTATTTTATGAATAAAATAATTATAATAATATATAGACTAATTTTTTCAGTTTTGAAATTCTTAAAAATAAAAATTTGTTTGTTGTTTTAATTTTAAATATAACAAATCTATATACTTAATCATTTTATTTTATTTTTTTTATGTAGAGATTTTCAATAAAAATAAATCAAATTATAATAAATAAATTAAAAGAACCAACAAACTAAACAAAACTAATTTTTTTAATATTATTATTTTAAAAATAATTTCATACCCATATTTAAATATAGATTACTCAAATTCAAATTAGTCAAATAATATTTTAAAATTTATGATTTTCTTATGTTTTTATTATTTTAAAAATATATATTGTGAACCTAAATCAAGAGTAAAAATTTCTATATATACTTGGCACTTGTGCAAACTGAGGACATAATTGAGTATAATCACATTTTACAGGCCGAGAGAGATTTGTAATGGCAGATACCATAACATCCATTACAACTATATTAATTATAACTTACAACTATTGCAACTACACTAATTATTACTGCACTAATTTGTTTTGATGAAAAAGTTGATATTACTGCAATATATATGTGTGTGTGTGTGAGAGAGAGTTTGAGATGCACTTATTTGTATAAAAAAATTATAATATTTATTAAATCAAATTGACAAATTTTCTTATGTTTAATCAATTTAAATAATAAATTTAAATTATAACATTGAAAATTTAAATCATATTAAAAACTTATTTTTAAGTTACTAAATTATAAATATAAGAATATTACAATTTCAATTGCAAGTGGGATATAATTATTTTTCAAATTTATACACCAAAACACTAGAAATGAAATGAGAAATTAATCCACACCATTGTTAATTACCTATGCAAATGTTATATATATATATATATATATATATATATATATATATATATATATATATATATATATATAAACCATCATGCATTTAAAATTTTAAAGTTTGCATATCATTAATCATATTTACATAAATCTTAAATTTTTCAACTTTAAGGCTCAATGGAGCTTTAGGGTCCAATCAAGCCATAAAGCTCGATTGAGCTCCTAACCTGGGGTTACATAGGAGATCAATCAAGAGTTAATTTTAATGCTCGATCAAGCTATTTTTTAGCGCTAGATGAGATCGATTGAGCACTTAAAAAAGGCTTGATCAAGCGTTTAAGTGGCTCGATCAAGGCCTCATTTTTCTACCCAAACATGCCTCTCTAGCCTAAAAGTGTAACCCAAATCCATGCTTTCACCATATACTTCTAAGGGGTGTTTTTATATAAGTGACATAATCAATATAAGTTAATGGGACATTCACCACCATGTGCTCCATATCATGACAAGTAAGGAAACATGGATGACAATCTTTCTAATTCAGTCAAAACCATTGATTTTGAAATTGATGTTCTCACAATAAACATGCTTTTCCCCTTCTCAAATTTTGCTATATTGAATGCCTACTGGTTAGTCCATATGAAAAGTAGTAGACTCAACACTTATTTGAAAGATAAACTTGTAGATTTTGAATGATGATGAAGAATAACAAATCATAATGCTAGAAAAGAAAGAGTTTTAGCTAAATGCTACACACAAAATATAGTAACACTCATAAAACAATTTATTTCCAACTACATTAACTCTATTCATACAATAGATGTGCTACCCATAGGATTTCATTTCTCTAGAGTTAATCGTAGTCCTCGTGAGATTCTACAAAGAGAAATGGGATAGTAGACATAGTTTCCATAATCAAATCAACATTATGTTGTGTTTTATTTAATAAGCATAAGACTACACATAATGTTGTTTCGAGATATAAATAATATCATGGTCATGCAATAAATAATTGAAAGAATATGTAGACCACACACTAAGATATAATTCTAGTGAATCCAACTATTTGAAAGGAATCCCTAATATCCAACTAAATTTAACAACTGTTGACATCTAATCCTTGTGATTGGGTGAATATATGTAAATAAATAAATAAGAAGTATGAACAGTGATCGGGAGATGAACTGAACAGTCTCTCCCTCATGTATATAATGAAGACCTACCTGATGGAATAATACACGAATCATTTTTGCCTTATGGAGTTACTGCCTGGCTTGACATGGTATCAGAGCCAGCGCCTCTTTTTAGCTTTTATGCCCTTTGTAACTCCCTATTATGCTCCTCTACTCCTCTTCTCTCCATTCAAAATAGCCTTCCATACAAAGCGTTGTCTCTCCATTCAAAAACGCTACCTGTTCATAAATGTTGGTAGCCTGATCCACGCAGTCACCTGAACACTGCTGCCATAGTCACCTGAACATTGCTGCCACAGTCACCAGAACACTGCTCCATGCAGGTTATCAGGTTCCTCCGCTGAATATTCCAAAACCAATTTTAGTTCCAATGTTGAGACGATTTTGATTTCTCTGTCATTTTTCTCTGTCACGGCATCTTCCACCTTTTTCCATTGATATCTGATGAACCTTCTCCTGTAAACTCTAGAAACTTTGTGTTAATTATTTGAAAGAAAATTTCTAAAATGTATGAAGTCGATTGTTTCCCTGAGTAATGAGTTGAAGCTGCCATAACAATCATGCACAGTCGTGGGGGTGAAGATCATTTTATTTTATTGAATGAATGCTGGTCGAAACTCCTGCTTTGGTTCGTATGTGCTGAAGAGAGCAACGTATGATGGAATGCTTCTTCTTTGAAATGGAACGGTTCGTTCAAATCACTGTTTGAATCCTGTGTTAATGTTATGCTGGGAAATTTTAAATGATATGCTGCATGAATCCTTGAAAGCCATATGATAGCTGCAATCCTTTTATACATGGTCGTCGTGTGCTAGTGTTCCTTTCTTTCTTGAAGGTCGTTCTGTGAGTGAAGTGGGTATGTTGTATGGTATTCGATATATATTGCAGCCAAACATATTTGATATATATTGTGCGTTGAATATTTTTAAAAGGGTCCATATGGTAGCTACAATCTTCCACCTTTTTCTGTTTCCTTTTCATGTAAAACAATTCAAGAACGCTGCAGAAAAATGATAAGGATGAAATTTGAAAATTTTCTGAGAATGCATAACTGATCTATGTTTTATATTTTCATGAAAGACAAAGACTGTACATGGAGAAAATTCCCTTTTGAAATGTAAAAAAAATTACCACCAGAAGTACAATTTTACTGTATATTGGTAGAAGTATCTTTTCTATCAGAAGAAGTTTTTTTTACAGAATGCATTCAATCATATCCATGGTGGGAATAGTTCTCACTAGCAAGGAGAACTATCCTGAATGGTCCCGAATGATAAAACACACCCTCATTTTCAATGAGTTGTGGAAAGGAGTGTGTGTCGGAGACGGAGACAATGAACTAGTACAGCCTACCTCAGACAAAGAACTCATCATTTGGGAAAACAAGAACAACAAAGCTTATGCATTAATCACAACATCTGTAAATGAAGAGGCGAGTCACCATATTTCGTCATATTCAACTGCCTTTGAAGCCTTACAAAAGCTGAAATAACTCTATGACTCACATTCTTCACTTGAAGTTGTTCAACTCATGATTAAACTCTTCACTCTTGAACTGAAAAATAATGATCCTCTTGCTCTTGCATCTAAAGTAAAGTCTATAATGCATGATATCAAATCCACTAAGGTTGAATTGGATATTCCTATTATTGCTTTTCTCAAGGAACTTTATCATACTTACTCCAATTATCTTGAGTCATTGCAAGCAAATGGAAATCTCAAAGATATAACCTTTGACTCTCTTGTGAAAAAGTTTGTTGAAAGAGAGAAAGATTTTGGAAATAAGATAGCCCCTGAATCTTCTGAAGAGGCTGTGTGCCTTTTTCATAAAGAAGAGCATCTTGCTCAAGATTCTACAAGAGGAAGAGGTGGTCGAAGAGGAAGAGGAAGATATTTTAGAGGCAGGGGGGTAGACATTCTCAAGGAGAAAAGGTAGATTTGCACTGCATACGCTGCAAAATAAATGGATCGCATGATGCCTCTACATGCAAGCTACCATGGGACAAAATTGAGCAAAAAAGAAACCAATAGAAAGGTAAAATTGATGATATAGACAAAGGTAAAGTACCTGAATCCGCTCACTATGTTGTGGCACAATGTAACATTGGAGTAAATGAAGATTTATTTAATGCTTCACTTGCTTCATGGAAAAATGATTGTTTGCTTGATTCAGGAGCAACCTGCCACATGACTCATAAAAATAATTTTTTGAATATTTCACTAATAATATTGATGGGGTAGTATACTTTGCAGACCAATAAAAAATCAAGCCATTAGGGCTTGGCACAATCAAGCTTAAATTGCCTGGTCTTCCAGACTTTCTTCTGCATCATGTTCTATATCTCTCACAACTCAAGAGAAACTTGTTGTCCTTGGTCCACATCTACCATCAAGGTCACTCCATTCATATGTTTGATGGCAAGCTTGAGGTAAGAAAATCATCTGACCACTCACTTGTCATGAGGGGAATAGAAGAAGAAAGGCTTCTCAAGCTGCAAGGAACCTCTGCCCATACACAACATTTCTCATACAATTCTCATCATGAAGAAGGTACACTTTCGTCAAGTTTATTATGGCATGCTAGATTTGGACATTTGAACTATGACAGTCTTCGCTTATTGAAGAAAAATGGTGTTGCTGGTTTGCCTACAATTCCTAGGAAACTTAAGAAATGTGATGCTTGCATTCTAGGAAAGCATAGCAAATAGTCTTTTCAAGATTCACATTCAAGAGCACATAGAAAACTTGAACTCATTTATTCAGATTTATGTGGTCCAATGCCTGTTCCTTCTGCAAATGGAAATAAATATATCATGACATTTATTGATGACTACACCAAAATGTGTTGGGTTTATTTATTGAAGAACAAATCTGATGCTTTTCAAACATTCAAGAATTTTCATAAATGGATTGAAAATGATGCACAAATCTCATATTGGGTCTATTTTCACTAATAATGGAAAAGAATACACATCAAATGAATTTGGAAACTATCTTCGCCAACATGGGATCAAACATCAAACAACTGTGCCTTATAATCCCCAACAGAATGGTGTAGCTGAAAGAATGAATAGGACAATCTTAAATATGGTACGATCCATGCTCTTCTTCAAAAATGTAAAGATAATGTTTTGGGCTGATGCTATTCTATGTGCTGCATATATAAAGAATAGATGTCCATATAATGCTATAAGAAACAAGACTCCATATGAAATGTGGTATGGACATGTTCCTTTGGTAAAGCATCTCAGGGTCTTTGGTTCCACTTGTTATGCCTTGATACCAAAGGTACATAGAAACAAACATGGTGCTAGAAGTCGTAAGTGTATTTTTCTAGGGTATTCAAACACATCCAAAGCATACTGCCTCTATGATGAAGTAAATAAGAAGTTTGTTGTATCTAGAGATGTAATTTTTCTTGAATCATCCAAAACTGACAATGTTGTTGAGCGGCAACTTGATCGCTTGGATAGATTTGCAAAAGAAAAATCATTTCAAGAATTTGATAATTAGATTCCACATCTTGAAGGGGGGATTCCTATACTAGATCAACATGTGGAATCTTCTTCTGAAGAACACTCTCCCCTACATGAAACTCCAACAACGGATGATGCTTTAAGTGATGTGATTGATAGAATTGGGAGACTCAATCTTGATTTAGTCCCAACTCAATCAACGGAGCAGCCTGGACCATCTGAGAAAGTTCCCCCAAAGTGGCTGACAAAGACACTTGAAAGTGTTCATCTTGATGAGGTTGGAAAGATAGGAACTAGAAATTAAAACCGACAAAATGGAGGTGACGTGGATGACTCTAATTCACCTATTTATATGGATGTTTCTTATGATTGTGAATTGAACTTGTCTATAGATTTTGAACCAACTTCCTTCAAAGAAGCTGCTTCTCATGATGAATGGAGAGAAGCAATGCAAAAGGATTATGATGCCCTCATAAAGAACGACACTCGGAAGTTGGTTGATTCTCCATTAGGAACCAAACCAATTGGCTGCAAGTGGGTCTACAAGAACAAGTATAAAGCTGATGGCTCACTTGACAAGCACAAAGCTAGGCTTGTGGAAAAAAATTTTGCATAGAAGGAAGGGGTCAATTATGAGGAGACTTTTTCCCCCATAGAAAAATGAGCTACCATCCAGACACTCTTTGCACTAGCAGCTTAGAACGGTTGGAAAGTCCACCAAATGGATGTAAAAACTGCTTTCTTAAATGGAGATCTAAAAGAGAATGTTTTTATGTCCCAGCCTGAAGGATTTTCCATGAAAGGACATGAACATAAAGTATGCAAACTAGTGAAGTCCTTGTATGGCCTCAAACAAGCACCGCGAGCCTGGTATGAAAAAATAACTGAGCATCTTCTGAAACTCAATTTCAAACATTATGATCTTGATGATGCAACTTTATTTGTCAAGAAAGTTGGCAAAACAGTTGTATATCTTGTGGTATATGTAGATGATCTTTTGATGACAGGGAACAATGAAAGCTACATTGCATCCATAAAGAAGGAATTGGGGAAAATTTTTGAAATGACTGATTTGGGCTATGTTCATTACTATCTTGGCATTGAAGTAACCCAACATCCGAAGTCCATATTTCTTTCTCAAAAGAAATACATTGGAGATCTGTTGAACAGGTTTGGCATGACAGAATGCAATCCTCTTACTACTCCAATGGAACAAAACTTAAAGCTCACATCTATTGAAGGAAAAGAATTTGAGGATGCAACAAAGTATAGACAGCTTGTAGGAAGTCTCAACTACCTAACTACTACCAGACCAGACATTTCGTTTGCTGTTGGAATCCTCTCCAAGTTTATGCAAAAGCCTTGTGAGGGACATTGGTCTGCTGCAAAAAGAGTTCTAAGGTACTTGAAGGGAACTCAAGACTTTGGAATCAAGTATACACAGGTGGACGACTTCAGCTTGATTGGATACTCTGATTCAGACTTCGATGGAGACAAAGAAACTGGGGTATCTACTTCATGATATGCTATGAGTCTTGGATCAGGAGCTGTCTCCTGGAGATCACACAAACAATTAGTTCTAGCAGATTCCACAATAGAAGTAGAATATGTGGCAGCAGCTGAAGCAACAAAAGAAATTGTGTGGCTCAGGAAAATTCTTGAAGATTTGCAGGTAAAACAAGTACAATCAACTCCACTTATGATTGACAATACCTATGCAATAAATTTGGCCAAGAACCCAAAGTTCCATGATCGAACGAAGCACATCAATACTAAATATCATCTGATTCGACATCATGTTGAGGCCAAAACAATCCATCTCTGTCATTGTTCCACAAATGAGCAAATTGTAGACATCTTCACCAAAGCGCTTGGAAGAGAAAAGCTTGAACGATTTAGAATGATGCTTGGACTCACCAACATCCCTTCAGATTAAGGGGGGGAATGTTGACACCTAATTCTTGTGATTGGGTGAATATATGTAAATAGATAAATACGAAATATGAACAGTCACTGGGAGATGAACTGAATAGTCTCTCCCTCATGTATATAATGAAGACCTACCTGATGGAATAATACATGAATCATTTTTGCCTTATGGAGTTACTGCCTGGCCTGACAACAACCTCCTAAAAATTAAAAATAAATATCTCATATAAAATCAAACCTTACTTAACAATAACCAATAATAATAAAAAAACAAGGCTTTTAATGATTTATTTAAAATTTAAAATTTTAATAATAAAATAAATAAATAAATAGTATTAAAATTAGCAATAATGATGGAAAGGAAAGGAAAAAATAATAACTATGTTTTATTAATGATAAAGAAAACGATATATCTCCCATCGTAATTAATTATTTTATGTGGTAGAACTATAAACTACACATTTATTATGGTATGATGTGGTAAAATTGTGATCAGCTTACATGTTATATGGTTCGACTTCAAACTTTTAGAGATAGTCATTTCGGACTAAGTAATAGGTACTTTGTCTCGGGGATGAACCACATTGGTTGGTTCAAAATGTCAAACAAATCCTATTGATGTGATTAATCTGAAAGGCATTTATCAACATAAAATTCCTTTCGTAAATTACGAACATTCTCATTTCGTTTTGCATATAATTATAAAAAGCAGTGTTTGTGAAATGGTTGCGGTCTATCATAAATGTCACTACAAATATCTATATGTTTATTACAAGTAATCCCTCATGGCAAAGAGAGTAAATGCTATTTATACCAACAATACACTTTTGTTTAATCAAAAGGGTAAAGTCCCTAGAGTAACATGTAATAACTAATTTTTGGTTACACACGACTAATATCTTGAAACTATTCTATAACCCTTATATGCCAAAATTGATCTTGGTTATAACAAAAGTCATGAAAGCATTCTATAACCTTGACATGACAAATTTTCCAATGGATTTCAACATTTCACAATTTTAATTAATGTCAAATAAGATGTCATATGTGATCCTCCACATATCTCCTTTTTATCATATATCTCCTCCTATCAACCCTTAAGTAATGACCATATAAAAATGTAGAATCTTAGTTGGCATCTTTATCCTCCACATATCTCCTTTTTATCATATATTTTCCTTTCAACCACCTTTTTATCATGTACTTCCTCTTATCAATCCTTAAGTAATGACCCATAAAAATGTAGAACCTTAGTTTTAGTGATGATATTGTAACATCTACTATGTCAGTTTTTTCCATGATGTTTCATTTTAAATGTATCCCTATATATTATCTACTAAACATAACAAGTCTTGTAGGGAGGCGTAGCTCATGCCATTGAAATTAAGAATAATGTTGCTACAAAATTTGTATATAGAAGATGCTAGCATGATACATATAAAGTATATTATGAAATATTTAAACTAATATTAGTATAATATGGAGAAGATTAATATATATTTTCATATATGTAAGCTAACAAAAATTATTATTCTATGAAATTATTTTACGAAGCAAAATTGTATTTAGATTTGTATGATAAAGTTTGACAATTTATATTTTCCCACAAAAATAAATAAATCTTGTAATTCAATTATGAAAGAATAACTTTGGTAGGACTTGTTCGAATCACATTTAAATTATGTGCATATACAAATAAATAGATGTTGTGTTCATATGGATTTGAATTAAAAATTGTTTAGTACAATATACAGTTACATAGTGTTGATCAATTTGGCATGGTGCTTAACATGATGTCAGATCCTTTCCCAGACAAGGACTAATAATGTGAAAATTGTGAGGGAATTTTATTGGGTTTCTTTTGATCTAATTACCATCCCTTAACTTGTCTATATTTTGAAAAAAAGATGAAGAAACAATATATTTAATAATGCTTCTTTATTTTTTTTTCGAAAAATTATAACACATTGTCTAATAAATTTAAAAAATAATGGAGAAAGTAGGAATTCAAGTACAGTGAAGAAGATATACTTTCTAATTATAATAAAATTTTATTGTAAAATTGAGGATTCCAATAAAAATAAAAATAAAGCATACTTTATATTTTGCAAAATAATTTTTTTATTTTAATTTGATTTAAATAAATATAAATATTACTAAATTTGATTAAGAATCTTATAATAAAGATTAAAAAAACTGTAGGAAAATATTATATTATAAGTATGGGTTAGATGCTAGAAAGTTAGCCTAACAACCAAACATCTTCGACAATTTTCTATTGTCAAAGTTGTGGTGACTTTTATATAGAGATTTGTGAATGAGATTTAGATCATTTAAGATCATTTTCACATGTATATAGGAAAAGAGAAGTGTAAACTCCTAAGATCCTTTGGGTATAATAAATTATATTAAAGTAAAACAAATTTTAAAGACAATATGTTTGTAGTAGAACAAAATATTAAATACAATATTTCAACTATATTACTAATGTTTATTTAAATTATGTTCGACCATGTAGTTTTTTACTAATAATATAATTTTGCTTATGTTAATTGAACTTATTCGTAGTGTATACAAGTACATAACATGTAATATAAATCTCAAATAAAATTTAATATATTTCTCTATAATTTACAAATTTATTAAGAACAAATATTATAATAAAAAAATTACTAATATTACATTATTTTTAAACAATTACCTATCACGCTTTACCTCTTTAAATGATATTGTTGGTAAAATATGAAAATATAGATTTTTTCCATTAAATATGTTATGATCTAAACACACCATTAAAATTTTGACCAAAGTTCAATGATGACACCCATATTGTAGCCTTATATTTGAAAATGCAAAAGCCACATGTACAAAGATGAACTAATATCATGAAACCAATGCAAATGGATGAAACTTCGTAATGGAAACTATCACAATATCATGAAACCTATGCAAATATATGAAACTTCGTTATGGAAACTATCATAATATCATTAAACTAATGCGACCAGATGAAACTTCGTTAGGGAAACTATCATAATATCATGAAACTAATGCAACTAGATGAAAGTTAGTCATGGAAAATATCACAATAGATGAACTGATATATGGAAAATCATCGAAGTTTTGGTATAGGTAAGATAAAATCGGCTTTTATATTTTTTTTCCTTCCTCTTGTGCCACTATGTATAATGATAAATATTGTTACATTTTTTATCTTGGGGATATTGGTGCCCACCCGCCTATTCCACTTATACCCCCAACATTGTTTATTTCAATTTCCTTAATTGTAGCACAATTTACTAATTTTTGTAGTTTTTCGGGTCCTCAACTTCTGGAGCTGTTTTGAGGTCCTAAACGACATCTTTTTTTTTTGGAAAAAGGAAAATCTAGTGGCTAATGGTAGTGATTGCGGTTGAAAGTTGTAGTCCTCAGATATATCTTTCTAATGAGGTATCATATGCATCAAGCTAAGATCGTATGTAAAATTTATGACCCCGAGAAGTTGATGTACTAGTTTACCCCAACAAGGCCCACAAATGTTTGGTGCTTCATCTTGTAAGTTTAGGGTTTTAGATGTTTAAGGTTTTCCATTATTTCTCAATAATAATTAGGCATCCTCGTCTCATTGTAAAAAACTTCATAAGGCATGTAACTGCCACATATCTTCTTAGAGATAAGGTACCATCACCTAAGAAAGTTTATTTCCATTCTACATGTAATATTTTTTAGTAGTTTGTTATTAATGAATTGAAATTATTTTTTCACTGTAGCTTTGGGTTTCTATTTATATCTGTATTTCATTTAATTCCTTCATAGATCCAGATCAATGGTATCAGAGTAGTTTTCTCTTTCTCTATTTTTTTGTGCATCTCTCCAATGAGGTCGGTGTATAAGGAGTTGGGACTTGAAGTGGTTAAGCCTTTGCAAGACTATCCCCGCTATCACCGATGAAATCCCATGGCCAAAGAGAAGGAATACAATGGAGTAGAAGATCCTATCAAATTGTTTCTTAAAGAAGCCTTCGAGTAGCAAAGGACTGAGATGATGGACAAATTTGCCTAGATCCTTTGGTAGATGCCCACAGGTCAGGAATCTTCATCCAACCATCACTTTGGAGGTGCCACCTCCTTCAAGTTATAAGTTAACTTTGATGTCCTTATATCTGAAGGTAAAGTATATGTAAATATTGTGAATAAATGGTTAAATCTACTAAAAGGTTATTTTTCAGTCCATAGTTTGTCTAATAGGAAAATTATTACTTTTGTAATGCTAAAGGCCAGCCCCCATATCAAGGACTAGTGGAGAAATTATTGTGCAAAAAGGTCTGAGGAACCCTCTCTGTTTATAGCTACACCATCTTAGAACTCTTTTCGAGATGCTGTCAAGGAACAATATTACCCTGTGGGGAGCTATGAGGACAAGTATATACAATAGACCACACTGCACCAACAAAGGGACCAAGATGTTCATGAGATCACAAATATTTTTCATACTTTACACACAAAGTTTGGTATCAAAGAATCTAAGTGACATATGATGCTCAACTATTGTGTCTGTATAAATAAATACATTCAGGGAGAAATGGAGTTTCTAGACATCTCCTCGCTTGGTGCAAGATACCGATATGAAACCAAGAGTGAATAAAAAAAAAAAAAGGGTGACTTTGTATATGTGAATAAGAAGTAGAGCAAGAGCTTCCCCAAACTGCTGAACAAAGGATAGAGCCAAGGTCGAGTGTCTTAGGACAACCCATCAAAAACATAAGAAATGAATGGCACCATGAAGATGAAGATAGACATAAGAAAGTGGTGTGAGTTCTACAAGATCACCACTCACAACACAAATGAGTGTTGTGCCAAGCAATTACTAGTGACTGAGCTAAAATATTTAGAGTCCAAAGCATGTTTTGACTTTGAGCCAGAACCTGACAAGAATAATGACAAGGGGAAGCAAATTATTGACACAGAACCCAGTGCCATTGTTTCCACCACTAAGGTCTAGAAGACCAATCTTGAAGATCTAGATGAGGGGGGGCATCTATTCCACTCACAGATGTGGGTGAAGGGTTTCCACTGTAGTTAATTGTTGATAATAGGAGCCAAAAGAACCTCATTTCAGTAGAGGTCGTTAAGCAATTGGGCCTATTGACCACATCACACCAAAAACCATACACTATTATGTGGCTCCACTAAGGATGAGATCTCCATGTTAGCCATCAATTTTGCCTTCCATGCAACATCAAGCCCTTCAAGGATGAGGTACAATGTAATGTTTCTCCTCTTGAAGTTTGTGATGTGTTATTAGGCCAACCATACTTGTGGAACCGTCATGTTGTGTATGAGTCTAGGCCTTGCATTGTTATTATTACATTGGGAAATAAGTTATACAGGATATCGAAGGTAGCCCGACCTACTACTATCTCTTTGATCTATGCTAAGAAATGTAGTAAGATCATCTCCCAGCCTGGATTTGTTTTTCTTTCATTCTGATTCGATCTTAAAGTAAGTGGAACATAGTGGTCACATCCATGGACCCTGAGAAGGGTTCCCCCACGTAGAAGAATCAGGTGGCTAAGGTCATGGAATAATACAGGGACATCTTCTCCTCATCCATAGGGGTACCTTTGCATTGTTAGGCCAAGCATTTTATCTATCTGACACCGAGACCACCTCTACCCAATGGGTCAATATACCACCATTCGATTCTAGAAAATGAAGGAATCAAGTGGTAGATCCAGGATTTTCTACAAAAATGGTACATATTATAAAGTTCCTCACCTTATGGGAGTCTGATTATACTTGTATAGAAGAAGGATGGAATATGGCGGCATTGCATTAATTATTGGGCACTGAAAAAAGTCATTGTTAGGAACATGTATCCAATCCCATGGATTTATGACCTTCTTGACCAGCTCAAGAGGACCAAGTATTTCAATAAGATTGATTTGAAGTGTAGCTATCACCATGTTGCAATAGAACCCACAGATATATGAATATTTCCTTCAAATCCAAGCAGGGCCTTTTCAAGTGGTTGGTCATGCCTTTTGGGTTAAAAAATGCCCCTAGAACTTTTATGAGGCTAATGGATGACATCCTTCAGCCCTTCACCACATAATTCATGGTTTTATATCTAGATGACATCTTCATATTTAACAAGATTTGGGAAGAGCACTTGCAACACGTTTAACATGTCCTTTAAACCCTATGACAATACAAACTATGTGCCAAATTGGAGAAATGCACCTTTAGCATGAGCCAAGTCCAATATATGGGTTCATCATTGACGAACAAGGTGTACATTTGGATCAAGATAAGATCCAAGTCATTTGGGATTAGCGAGCGCCAACCACTCTAATAGAGCTTCCCAATTTTTGGGCCTTTTCAATTTTTATTGGAGGTTCCTGTTGGGATTGTCTCATATCACTTGGCCTTTGAGTCCAAAATTTTCCTAGTCCGAGTCCCAATAGAAGGCGTTCATTGAGGTGAAGCACAACCTCTTCTCTACACCTATACTCACATTACAAGACCTACAACAACCATTTGAAATCAAGATAGACACCTTTGACTATGCTATTGGTGTAGTTCTCACCCAATAACAGAATTAGGTGTCCTAGATAGTGAGACACCTTTCAATGCAATTCAAAAATACCCCAACTATGATAAAGCGATGTATTATATTTTGCATGCATGCCGATAATGGAAACATTACATTCTAGGGAAGGAGATGGTCAACCACACAAATCTCTGATCTCTTCAATTTATACAGACATAGGGAAAGTTTACAAATGATCAACATTAGAAGTGGTCTACATATTTGCAATAATTCCACTTAAAATTAAATTCACCAATCATGTTGCAAATTTCCTCAATTGCAACACTTACTACCGTTCTCAACTCTTTTGGTCACGAGACCTTCAGTAGGATGCAACTATACAAAAATGATCCAGAGTTCACCACCACATACTAGATGCTAGTGGATGGCAAGCAACTTCTATATTTCAACCTCTAGGATGCATTATTATGCTACCTGACCCACCTTTTTATGCCAAGCTGATTTGAGAAGAACACTACAATTGTGTTGCAAGACACTTTGGTGTGGAGAAAACTATGGCTATACTACAAAATGTAACAACCCTGATGAAAATTCCATGTAATATAAGTTAAAAACAATAACCACGGTTGATGGGACACTTATTCCAAGATGAATGTTGGGGAAGATATCCTAGTGTGGGTGTTCATTTGGTTTATTATGGCTAAGGAAATTGACAAAGGAAATGGTTAAGGCTTTGGAAAGGAAAAAAACATTTTTGGCACAATTATTTATGAAAATAATGGAAGTTAGGAGAAAAGGGACGTGAAAGGTCACATGTTGCATGTGAGGAGGAGAATGAAGCAAAGTAATGGAAAATGAAGAAAATAGAAGCCTCATTCATAAAAATGATTCTGAGGATGAGTTGGTAACCATTTGTTAGTTGAGTTTTGGAGCTCTCTTATTATTCTCTCTCTCTCTCACACTCTTGGACACTTAGAGTTTCTTGGAGCAATTTTGGCATTGGAGCAAGAAAGGAAAAGTAGGCAAGAGGAAGCAAGGATCAAGTAGGGAAAAGCAGGATCAAGAAGCTACAATAGGATTCATTGTAGTTATCAAGTTGCATGTGCATTTTCTTTGCTAGAATTGGCATGCATGGAATTGCATGTAGTTCTTTTCTACCATGGCATGGGATTTTTCCAGGTGTGACAATGTTTTTAGGCTAGCCTTGCCATTTTTGGATAACCATGGTGTGATGGGGTTCTCATGTTTTGGTTGAGCTCGATTTCCAGATGGATTGGAAGCTGAGTGAGGTGGATCATTGAAATGATAGAACACATGGCCTAGTAACCCCTGAGTCAGACTATGGGTTGTGATAAAGCATGATTTTGTGTTACCTCAGATGGCCTAGGAATCCTTGTCGGTGAATGGCAGGATATACGGTAAATCCAAGAGGTGGTTTTCTCTCCGTTGGGCGTAGTAATTCTGGGTTTGGGATATGTGCTAAAGCCAAGAGGTGGTTTTCTCTCTGTTGGGTGTAGTAATCCAGGGTTTGGGATATGTGGTAAAGCCTGGAGAGTGGGTCTCAATTTAGGGCCTAGTGTTCCAGGTTTGGAATGGGATAAAAATTGAAAGACTAGAAGGAAATAAAATTCCTTATGGTTTAGGTGGAGAAATTCGGTGGCATCCATGCTTATTTGGCCTAGTGATTGGGTGGAGATCATGGTAAAGCCTATTATGATGTGTTCATTGTGTTGGCCTAGTGATTTAGGATGGATTATGGTAGAGCTTGATTTCTATTCATGAGGATGAGGTGATTTAGCCTCGACATGCCTTGGTTGGTTCTTTTGGTTTGAGACCCACATTCATGCTTGGAATATGACACGGGGGTGAATGAATGAAGAGAGATTTGGCTCAGCCATTCTATGTTTGGGTGGAATGTGGTAGTCCCATCTCCAGTTAGTTCATTGCATTCGTTAATGAGAAATTCATTCCCTCGATTTTTATGTGTTAATGTTGTTTTAACATATTTTGACACACTGCAAATAAAAAAAAATTCAGTGAGAAATTTCCACTTTCCTTATGTGCCAAATGCTGAGATACATATTTATTATGCTTTCGAATGGTTTATTTATATATATGATAATCTTTATTTTAAATAATTTATTTTGATAAAAATATAATTATATATTTTTATGGAAATATTTATTTAAAATTAAAATTATATTATAAAAATTCGATCCTAATTGAAAACCAAGTCAGAAGGTAAAATCTTATGGCCCACCTTGCACTCAACCATTTAAAACCCCACATTTTCCCATACCTCGAGATATGGGTACATTAATCCAAGGGTTAAAAATATTTTTCAGATCGCCGAGCTCTTCTGACATTTAACTAAGGGGAGGGGGTTCGAAAATAAGTTTTAATGGCAGACCCCCAAACCTACGTGTCACCACCTTATAATTTCACACCCCCCTTCCTAAACCACTTACCACTACCCTCCTCCAAAAACCATGAACTTTATTGTTTGACTTTTATAAATGTGGAGGGAATGGTATTTGATACTATTATGAAATAAATGTTATGTGGATGGGAGGTCGAATGAAAAAAATAAGGTGAAACTACATTTTACAGGAAATTCATAGATGGAAGACCATGTTGGTGAAATGAAATAAGTGTAAAATGATTTTACAACGACACATAAAATGAAATTCATGGATAGAAAACAAAAGGGAAAATTTCATATGAAATTAATGTACAGGTGAGCAAAGATGGAATTCATGTAAATGCATTTGACCATAGGAGATTAAGGTAAAAGAAACATGGTGAAATCAATTTACAGGTGTAAAATCATGTTGCAGGTGAAAGTAAAAGAGGAAAGTAAAAAATACTCTACCAACCACACAAATCAACACATGGTTTCGCAAAACCATATAGGTATTCTACAATGGTAAAAGGAATTTAGAGGCATGAAATGAATTTACAGAGAAAGGTGAAAAGGAGAAACAATCCACGGATTTTAAAAACTACACATGGTTTTGTGAATCCATGGAAAGGGAAAACAATACACGGATTTGGAAAACTAGATGGTTTATCAAATCATTTAAATAAATATATTGAAATTTTAAATCGTGAAATTCATTTAAGAGTTTAATTAAATATTTGAAAATTTTATATTCCTCAAACAGTTGTGACAAAATAAATAATGATGAAAATCAGAAAATGACAAAAATAGAATTCAAAGGGGCAGATGGAGGACCAATCAGGTTTAAAGGGACAGTTAGTAGATTATGGGAAAATAGTTTTAGCCTTTTTCTAGACCTCAAGGGAATGAAGACCAATCTAAAACACCTAGCAGTAGAATATCAATAAATTGATTTCTTTTCTGCATATTTTCAATAGTCATTCAACTAATTTCCAGATATCAACGCACCATACTTTCAAACTGTTCCAAATTTCTGGTAGAGTATCCAAGAATTGATTTATCAGTATAATGTTTAGGATATTATTCCAGAGATATTTGTGACAAATCTTCATATTTTAAATCAAGATATTTTGTAATACTTGTATAAATACTTCATCAATTGAGATGAAAGGTGTTGGCTTTTGATGCCAAGGCTCTTAAACTATGTAATAGATTCTCTTGTAGAATTCTAATAAAAGCCTTCCGACTCCAGTTATGACAAAAATTTGTGTTTCTCGTATGTCTTTCTAGTGTTTACATAACTTGTTTCTACATATGTTCAAAGAAATTGTAGGAAGGTTTGGGTAAGGTAGATTATGTCTTAATATTTCTGAAATTCCTTGCAAAATCATAACCTTTAGAAAGAGATTAGCTTATTGGATTGTTTATCCAAGATAATTCCTCTTTGACTGGTTTTTTCTTTATGTTTTCTGATAGCCATTAAAAGAGATTAGCTTATTAGACTATCAGTCTAAAATGGCCCCTCTTTGAATCGATTTCACTTTGGCCTTATGTTACCTTTGAATATGTTTTTGTTGGGCTGTAAAAATCTTCTACACGCATCTAAATTTCCCTAGTTGTTAAGTAGCCAGTTTGACTACACAATTATTAGGAATCCCATTAAATTATTCTACCATAATTATTGAAAAAGGTAAGGAATCCTGCTAGTCTCGAAGCTGACACTTTCAAAGGGGACCATGTGAGAGAGGCCTTAAATCATGATTAGGGATTATAATTAATCATCAACCATCCCCAATTAAAACCATAAGTTTGGCCATTGTGCTTCAAAGGTTTTTGTTTAGTGACAGGTGAACAACATTAAACAAAGCCTCGTAACAACTGAGGGAACCCCCTCTAGTTCAAGGGCCAGCTTGAACCTAAAGGCTGGTTGAGTTGGTTTCCAGGGGTAGTTTTTGTAGCCAAGGACTGCCTATGGGAAATAAGTATAACATCTAGCACACTTTCTGGGGAGTGAAGTAATGAAGATATCTTACTCCAGGGAATGATAAAGATTAGATCTATTCCTTGCTGGTGAATAAGGAGTAGACATTTATTATTGGTTTCATTTCTTTCAGCTGACAACTCCACATTTTCATATGGCGATTCTACTGGGTAACCGATCCCACTGTTTTAAACTTTCAGCTATCTTTACTGCTATGCAAGGTTCGTTGATACTTGCAATCAACAATATATGTATTTCCCTCTCAGCCATGGTTAGAAATCTAAAATTTCTACAGAAGATGCAGCTTTTAAAGTACACCTATGAGTATAAATTTTCCATGGGATTTTATGGTCATATTGTATACATTCTTCAAATTTTCAGCTATTGGCAACATGGTTTGTCAATAAATCCACTTTTCACTTGGTTACATTGGAAAGTAGATTACACCTAGTAGTGTAAAATTTTCTAGTTTAGTTAGATTGAGGAGTGGGATTGATTAGCTACTTTCAGATTCAGGGTGCATTAGATCTACAATTGTTTGAGTTATATTTCAAGATTGCAGTATTAATTTTGGTTTGGTTGAACGCAATGACTTCCAAGAGATTAATTGATTGACTCCATAGCCCATGAATAAGGAACTCTTGTGCTTATTTCCACTTATAGTGTGAGTTTTTTTACTTTAACATTTTTCAATTTTCACATTTCAGTATGAATAAGTTTCTAGATTATTGCACGCAATATAAGTTTCCATTCACAGTGGTAGGTTTAATATCCAGTAGCTGTATTATGGGGATGGGTTATACATTACATGATGTCAAATCAATGATAGATGATTTTATGGTATGACTCCATTCCCAACACATAAGGCAGTTGGTAGACTAGTTCGATGGGGATGGGTTATACATTACATGATGTCAAATCAATGATAGATGATTTTATGGTATGACTCCATTCCCAACACATAAGGCAGTTAGTAGACTAGTTCTCTTCATCTTGCAGGGGGAAGCAGTCCTCATTGGAGCGAATGTTGTAACATATTTTGGCACACTGAAAATTAAAAAAAAGTGAGAGATTGCCACTTTCGTTCTAGGCCAAATGCTGAGATATATATTTACTACAACTTTGAATAGTTTATTTTTATATATGATAAGTATATATTTTTACCCCCAAGCTCTTCTGACATTTGGGCGGGGGGGGCTCCAAAAAGAAGTTTTAATGGAAGACCCCCAAACCTATGTGTCACCACCTTATAATTTTGCACCCCACCTTCCTAAACCACTTACCACTACCCCACCTCCGAAATGTAGTGGGAATGGAATTTGATAAGGGAAAATTTCATATGAAATTAATGTACAGGTGAGCAAAGATGGCAATCATATAAATGCATTTCATGATAGGAGATTAAGGTAAAATAAACATGGTGAAATTAATTTACAGGCATGGTGAAATCAATTTATAGGTGTAAAATCATGTTACAGGTGAAAGTAAAAGAGAAAAGTGAAAATACTCTACCAACCACACAAATCAACACGTGGTTTTGCAAAACCAATTATACAATGGTAAAAGGAATTTAGAGGAATGAAATAAATTTAAAGAGAAAGGTGAAAAGGAGAAACAAGCCATGGAAAACTAGATGGTTTATCAAATCATTTAAATAAATATATTGAAATTCTAAATTGTGAAATTCATTTAAGAGTTTAATCAAATATTTGAAAATTTTATATTCCTGAAATATTTGTGACAAAATAAAGGATGATGAAAACTAGAAAATGACAAAAATAGAATTCAAAGGGGCAGACGGAAGACTAATTAGGTTTAAAGGACAGTTAGCAGATTATGGGAAAACAGTTTCAACCTTTTTCCAGACCTCAAGGGAATGAAGATTAGTTTATAACACCTAGCAACAGAAGATCAACAGATTGATTTCTTTTCTATAGATTTTTAGCAGTCATTCAACTAATTTCCAGAGATCAAGGCACCATACTTTCAAACTATTCCAAATTTCTGGTAGAGTATCCCGGAATTGTTTTATCTTTAGTATATTGTTTAGGATATTATTCTAGAGATATTTGTAACAAACGTTCATATTTTAAATCATGATATTTTGTAATACTTATATAATACTTCATCAAGTGAGATTAAGGGTGTTGGCTTTTGATGTCAAGGCTCTTAAACTATGTAATAGCTTCTCTTGTAGAATTCTAATGAAATCCTTCCGCTCCAGATATGGCATAATTTTGTGTTTCTAGTATGTATTTTTAACATTTTCGTATCTTGTTTCTACATATGTTCAAGGAAATTGTAGGAAGGTCTGGGTAAGGTAGATTAAGTCTTAATATTTCTGAAATTCCCTGCAAAATCATAACCTTTAGAAAGAGATCAACTTATTGGACTGTTTGTCCAAGATAACTTCTCTTTGAATGGTTTTTTCTTTATGTTTTCTGATAGCCATTAAAAGAGATTAGCTTATTAGACTATCTGTCTGAAATAACTCCTCTTGGAATCGCTTCCACTTTGGCCTTCTGTTACCTTTGAATATGTTTTTGTTGGGATGTAGAAATCTTATAAACACATATAAATTTCCCTAGTTGTTAAGTAGTCAGTTTGATTGCTCAATTATTAGGAATCCCCTTAAATTCTTCTACCCTAATACTTGAAAAAGCTAAGTCATTTTACTAGGATGGAAGCCGCCACTTTCAGAAGGGACCCTGTGACAGAGGCCTTTAATCATGATTAGGGATTATCATTGATCGCCAACCATCCCCAATTAAAACCATAAATTTTTCCATTGTGCTTCAAAGGTTGTTGTTTAGTGATAGGTGAACAACATTAAACAAAGCCTCATAACAACTGAGGGAGCCGCCTTTGGTTCAAGGGCCAAATTGAACCTAAAGGATGGTTGAGTTGGTTTCTTGGCGTAGCTTTTGCAGCCAAGGATTGCATACGGGAAACATGTACAACATCTAGCGTCGTTTCCAGGGAGAGAAATAATGACTATACCTTTCTCCAGGGAATGATAAAGATTAGATCTATTCCTTGCTGGTGAACAAGGAGTAGACATTTATTATTGGTTGCATTTCTTTCAACTGGAAACTCCACTTTGTCATATGTTGATTCCATTGGGTAATCGATCCCACTGTTTCGAAATTTCAGCTGCCTTTACTACTATGCAAGGTTTGTTGATACTTGCAATTCGTAGTATATGTATTTCCCTCTCAGCCATGGTCAAAAATATAAAATGCTTACAGAGGATGAAGCTTTTAAAATACACCTTTGAGTATAAGTTTTCCATGGTATGTTCATATTGTATATGTTCTTTATTTATTCAGCTGTTGGCAACGTGGTTTGTTAATAAATTCACTCTACACTTGGTTACATTGGAAAGAAGATTATACCTAACAGGGAAAAGTTTCCAGTTCAGTTAGATAGAGGTGTCAGATTGATTAACTACTTTCAGATTCAGAGTGTAATAGATCTACAATTGTTTTAGTTATATTTCAAGATTGCAATATTAAGTTTGGTTGGTTTGGTTGAGTGCAATGAATTCCAATGGATTAACTGATTGACTCCATATCCCATGAATTAGGCACTCTTGTGCTTATTTCCACTTACAATGTGAGTTGTTTCACTTCAGCAGCTTTCAATTTTCAGATTTCAGTATGAATAAGTCTCTCGATTAGTGTAGGCAATATAAGTTGCCATTAACAGTTGCACGTATTATATGTAGTAGCTGGATGATGGAGATTGGTTATACATTACATGATGGAAAATCAGTGATAGATGATTTTGTGGTATGACTCCATTCCCAACACATAAGGCAGATGGTCAACTAGTTCTTTGCATACCACACGGGGAAACAATCCCCATTGGAGCCGATGTTGTAACATATTTTGGCACATTGAAAATTAAAAAAAAAAAATTAGTGAGAAATTGCCACTTTCCTTCTGGTCCAATGCTGAGATATGTATTTATTATGCTTTCGAATGGTTTATTTTTATATATGATAATTTTTATTTTAAATAATTTATTTTGATAAAAATTTAATTATATATTTTTATGGAATATTTATTTAAAATTAAAATTATATTATAAAAATTCGATCTTAAATGCAAGCCAAGTCAGAAGGTAAAATCTTATGGTCCACCCGGCACTCAACCATTTAAAACCCCCCCTTTTCCCATACCTCGAGATATGGATACATTAATCCAAGGGTTAAAAATATTTTTCGGACCCCAAAGCTCTTCCGACATTTAACTAAGGGGCTTCCAAAAAGACGTTTTAATGGCAGACCCCCAAACCTACTTGGGGGGTCCAAAAAGAAGCTTTAATGGCAGACCCCAATCCTATGTGTCACCACCTTATAATTTGGCACCCCACCTTCCTAAACCACTTACCACTACCCCCCTCTGAAAACCATGTACTTTATTTTTTTAACTTTTATAAATGTGTCAGGAATGGTCCTACGTGTCACCACCTTATAATTTCGCACCCCACCTTCCTAAACCACTTACCACTACCCCCCTCCAAAAACCATGAACTTTATTGTTTTGACTTTTATAAATGTGTTGGGAATGGAATTTGATACGATTATGAAATAAATGTTATGTGGATGGGAGGTTGAATACAAAAGATAAGATGAAACTACATTTTACATGAAATTCACAGATGGAAGACCAAGTTGGTGAAATGAAATAAGTGTAAAATGATTTTAGAGTGACACATAAAATGAAATTCACGGATGCCATGAATTTATAAGAGAAAATAAAAGGGAAAATTTCATATGAAATTAATGTATAGGTGAGAAAAGATGGCATTCATGTAAAGGAATTTCATGATAGGAGAATAAGGTAAAAGAAACATGGTGAAATCAATTTACAAGCATTGTCAAACCAATTTACAGGTGTAAAATCATGTTGACGAAAGTGAAAATACACTACCAACCACACAAATCAACACATGGTTTTGCAAAACCATCCAGGTATTCTACAAGGGTAAAAGGAATTTAAAGGCATGAAATGAATTTACAATGAAAGGTGAAAAGGATAAACAAACCATGGATTTTAAAAACTACTCATGGTTTTGGTGAAATCAATTTATAGGTGTAAAATCATGTTGCAGGTGAAAGTAAAAGAGGAAAGTGAAAATACTCTACCAACCACACAAATCAACACATGGTTTTGCAAAACTATCTAGGTATTCTATAAGGGTAAAAGGAATTTAGAGGAATGAAATGAATTTATAGAGAAAGCTGAAAAGGAGAAACAAGCCATGGATTTTAAAAACTACACATGGTTTTGTGAATCCTGTTGAAAATGCAACAAGATGATGGAGTGTAGTGAAAAGAAGTCGCCTTCACTAAGTGGGCCCGCAGGCTATTTTTGGCGCAAAGTCTATTTTTAGACATATGGATCATGGTCTATGAGTTACAGGATGCTATTTGTGGATGATTGGTCATGTTGGTAAAAATAGATGGACTTCTATTTTTAGACATATGGATGGTTTCTATTTTTAGACTGCCAGGCTAAAAATAGAACAGTCGAATATTATTAGCTCATAATAACATTTGGACTATAAACATTATCTTATCCTCTTGGAGAACTTCAGTTTGAGCTACAGATGTGGCACATGCAGTTGTCAGAAGGAAATACGCTTTTCTTGTGGGTTAGTTGAGCTATTGCAATGCAAGACTTCAGTTAGAACTCATGTGGTTGAGTTTGGTGGAGTTGATTGTGGAGTTGATGGAGTTGTGTTCAGTTTGACTTGGTTAAACTAGTTGTATTTAGTCTAACTGCAAAATACACTAGTGATGAGTGATGTGACTTAATTGTTAATTAATTCACTAATTATTAACTCATAAAGCAACTAAAGAATACATGAGTTAACTTAGTGCATGTACAGTTCAGTGGAGACAGGTGTTAGAGGTTGAGATTGCTATCAGTTGTGACTATAGTTATGCATGAGATTTTGCACATGCATGGATTGAGTAATGCCAATGAGGATTGCGTGGTTTAGCCAAGGAAATACGAGTTTGGTTTAGCCATTCATCATTATTCTCATGCAGGATTGCGCAATGGAGGCAGGCAAACAGTGGAGGAGATTTGAGGCATCAGATCTGAGCTAGTTTGTGTGTAACAGGTGGAGATAGTACTAAGTACTTGTGAGGAGTATTGTACTATGTATTGTTACATGTTCTTAATCATTATAATATACAGATAGTGTGGGGTTTTCAGCTGTATGCTTTCCCTGGGTTACATACTGTGTTAATGTGCGCATACGATTAATGTTTCATTGTTTTTAATGCTGCTAAATTGATGATCAACGTAGAGGAGGTTATGTATTATGCATGTATTCCGCAATAGTGTATAATCGGGATAATCTCTGTGAATAACTGTCATATTATTCAAAATTTCTACAAATCCATGGAAAGCGAAAAAAATACACGGATTTGGAAAACTAGATGGTTTATCAAATCATTTAAATAAATATATTGAAAATTTAAATCCTAAAGTTCATATAAGAGTTTAATCAAATATTTGAAAATTTTATATTCCTTAAATATTTGTGACAAAATAAAGGATGATGAAAATCTGAAAATGACAAAAATATAATTCAATGGGGTAGATGGCAGACCAATCAGGTTTAAAGGGACAATTAGCATATTATGGGAAAACATATTCAACCTTTTTCTAGACCTCAAGGGAATGAGTATCAATCTAAAACACCTAGAAGCTTATGATCAATAGATTGATTTCTTTTCTGTATATTTTAAACTAATTTCCAGATATCAAGGCACCATACTTTCAAACTGTTCCAAATTTCTGGCAGAGTATCCAAGAATTGTTTTATCTTTAGTATATTGTTTAGGATATTATTCTAGAGATATTTGTAACAAATATTGATATTTTAAATCAAAATATTTTGTAACACTTGTATAAATACTTCATAAATTGAGGTGAAAGGTATTGGATTTTGATGCCAAGGCTCTTAAACTATGTAATAGCTTCTCTTGTAGAATTCTAATAAAATCCTTCCGGCTCTGATTATGACAAAATTTTGTGTTTCTTGTATGTCTTTCTAGTGTTTTCATAACTTGTTTCTACATATGTTCAAAGAAATTGTAGGAAGGTCTAGGTAAGGTAGATTAAGTCTTAATCTTTCTAAAATTTGCTTCAAAATCATAACCTTTAGAAAGAGATCAGCTTATTGGACTATTTGTCCAAGATAACTCCTCTTTGACTGGTTTTTGCTTTATGTTTCTCGATAGACATTAAAAGAGATTAGCTTATTAGACTATATGCCTGAAATAGCTCCTCTTGGAATAAGTTTCACTTTGGTTGTCCGTTACCTTTGAATATTTTTTTGTTGGGCTGTAGAAATATTCTACACGCATATAAATTTCCCTAGTTGTTAAGTAGTGAGTCTGACTGCTCGATTATTAGGAATCCCCTTAAATTCTTCTACCATAATTATTGAAAAAGATAAGTCATTTTGCTAGGTTTGAAGTTGACACTTTCATAAGGGACATTGTGAGAGAGGCCTTTAATCATGATTAGGGATTATCATTGATCGCTAACCATCCCCAATTAAAAACATAAATATGGCCATTGTGCTTCAAAGGTTGTTGTTCAGTGACAGGTGAACAATGTTAAACAAAGCCTCGTAACAATTGAGGGAGCCACCTCTAGTTCAAGGGCCAGCTTGAACCTAAAGGCTGGTTGAGTTGGTTTCCTGGCATAGTTTTTGCAGCCAAGGATTGCCGACGAGAAACAGGTACATCAAATGTATTGATGTATATGTGGATTTTAATGGATGATATGTTTATGGTAATTCTATTCCTATTATGTTGGTTATATTATATTTTATGACAACAACTATGTATGGTTCTTAGCATGTTTTTACTTATAAATGAATGGATAGTGTATCTATGGCCTACTCGATGATAATACAGGAAAAGACATTAGGGAACAATGGTTCATATAAATTCTTAGATAAGTATGAGATCCCTACACTTAATTCTGTTGTTTACACTTGTAGCTTATATGTTGATGATATGTTTGACGAAATGCCTGGCATCGCTAGTAGGGGTCTGGTTATGGTCTTATTCATCTTATTTATTTTTCATCATTGTTTCCCTATATTTTTAATGATTTCAAGCTATCACTCCATTTTGGGTAGTGGCCTAGGATCTGGGACTAAAAAAGTGGCTTAAATCCAAGGGTCGCTAGCACAGAACTGGCAATTTTGGTCCTTGATCACTGGCAGGCAAGCTAATGAGAGTGACTTTGGGTTGCTGGTCACTCCCTTTCCCATAGCATGAGAGTGACTATGGCCTAAGAGATCGAGAACAATAGTGGGACCCAGGAACAAACTATTTGAGTGGATGACTTGCCTCTTGAGGGTTTTGTTGATGATGTTGGATGACTATGTTTGATGTTCCATTGATTCCACTTCCTTAAGGTAACATAAAAGGTTAAATCTGATCATAGTAGCCTATTGTCTTATGTTTACCTTGGTTTTCATGGTTACTTGGGTGGATGTATGGGGAGGGTGTTACGGAGTGGTATTAGAGCCAAGTTCAACTCTAAAACTGATGGGAAGTGTCTGTTGGTCATGCATGCATGTCAGTTACATGTGTGTCTCTTACACTTGCATTCATGTGCTTGTTGCATTTGCTTGATGATTAATTATGGTTGTAATAATGTTGCCATGGAGAATTTGTTATTGATTTCATGAAATATATTTGTCATGAGTATGTGACTCGTTACATATGGATTATATGTCACTTACATGTTGATTTTATGTCACCTACTTACATCCTTATATGTTAGGTTACATTCTTGAATATTTTGATTACATGTATCATTATTGTAGGTTGATTACAAGAATTGATCGCTAATGTTTGACTACATGCGTTTATGCATATGTGTAGTTGATTAGGCATTACTTATGCATATTGTTGGTTGCATGTGGTGATGTGTATAATGGAGTAATGGTTGTTTCCATGCATGAGGTCATATCATGGATCGTTGATATGGCCTTACATCGATGACTGGACCCTAGCTAGAGTGATGTTTATGTGTTGATGCATTTATTTGCATATGTCTATATGTTGTAATGATTATGCTATACATGTATCATGTTGATTTGGTGATCTTTCAGAGAAGGTATCCTCCTTGAGCTATACTAAGGTACATCGGTTTATTGTGATTTGGTTTATCTGACATATTATGCATTACAAGAAGAAATATCAAATGGCTAGCAAAATGGTTGACTATAAAAACCCTCCCTATGAATCCAAAGAGCAACATGGTGCTGGGAACTCTTCTAGTTTGGTAGTTACATTGAGAAGTTTCAAGGAAGAGATAAGGAGTTGTAAGGTGGATAATGATCAAATCATACAGGAACAAGAGAAGCAAGCAGAGGTTAATGCTATACTTCTTTAGAGTTTTTTAGACTTACAATGAAAAGTGTCACTTCAGATTAGCCATGGAAATGAGGATATAACTAATGGGAAATATAGAAGTAGGTCCCCTAGTAGAAACAGGTTGGACAGATCTGATACATTGAGATATGGTAGGTTGTTGGACACTCATGATAGGAGGGGCAATGAGTACATGCACTATTCTGGTTTTGGTTCTGATAGACATTGTGATCGTCATCACTATCATCCTTGCAAGAGGAATGATAGCGGATGCTTTCCTGATGAGTTTAAGAGAGCGAAACCACCTAATTTTGATATAGATGTGAATAAGGCTTTGGATACTTGGAATGAACAAATTATTTGAGTTTCATGAGTACACAAATAACATGAAGGCCATAGTAGCTATCTTCAACTTGAAGGGTAAAGTAGACATTTGGTGGGAAGATGTGAAGTGGGTTAGAGAAATTAGGACAGATGACCTGAGTTGGTGGGAGTTCAAAAGGCTTTTCAGGAAGAAGTACTTGTCAGAAAGGTACTATGACAGTAAGGCTAAGGAATTCTATGAGCTAAATATGGGATCAATGAAAGATGAAGAGTACATGACCAAGTTTCTGGAGCTATTGAGGTATGTACTATATCTTATGAATGAGAAGGATAAATTTTAGAGATTTGTTAGTGGTTTTCCATAGCATTTATAGATCAGATTGAGTATGATGAGCCTCAGTCAATTGAGGAAGTCATTGAGAAACTAAAGCATTGTTGTGAACAATCAAAGTGCAAGAATGAATCTCAACATGGATGGAAAGGAAGGGACAAAAGTAAGGGTAAATAGAAGCCTAAGAGGACAAGGCCTTTGCATGTAGATGAGAAAGAGATTGTGGCATCGCAAAAGATATTTAGTGCAACTAGATAGGGAAATGGGTGACATCAATAACGGTAGCATAGAGGTGTGGGCACTGGCCAGTTGTAGTGTTGGACATGTGGTAAGGAGCACCTTAAGAGGTAGTGTCCATAGAATCTGGGTGGTAGGCCTTAGATATACAGTGAACAGGAGGCACAAACCGTTGGGGATGTTGGTCAGAGTATTCCAAATATCTATGCAATAGTGGACACTAGATAGGTAGAACACTAGGTGTTAGTGTCGGTATCTTCATCCCTCCGTCAGTGATCAAATTCTCTTGTTGCATTGCATATTAGGTGTCTCACTCAGTCAACTGCATTCCATTAGGATCATGGATAATCTTATGGTAGTGGCTTGTTGTACATTTTCCCCTCATGCCCTTTACCTGTTGACACATTACCATTCATCTAGATTGTTTGCAGTCATTTTTTGTTTTTAAATCTGCGAGAGTCATTTTTAGGGTTTCAGTTCCATTAGGTCTAGCATTTCATCAAAAATCTCTTCAAAATGTCCAATAATGATCAGTAGGTGCATGAGGAGGTTGAATAAAGTTCCAGTACCAATTTCATAATCACTTGCTCAGAAATGTATTTTTCCTCAAAACCCTGTTTTGAGGAAAAACATAGTATTTTAGGTTTTTATTGTATAAATTGGTGTAATTTCAGTTCTCTCATATGTAAAAAACTTTAGTGGCAACCCTGGTCACCTTGCCAAGCTTCAGCTGCTCCATCCCCTACAAGGCAAACAAAAAATCAAGTCATTTAGTTCATCAAAGGCACAAATAAAGTAAACTGCCCAAAAAACAGAGTTGAAAAAGTAAGTCACAATGCAAACATTACAAAAGTGGGTTTTATGAATGAAAAATCAAAAGCTCTTGTATATAAATCATTTTTCATGATTCAAAAAGCTCATTTGCATTCAAAGAAGAAAGATTGAGCAAGAGAAGGCCATGTTGAACAAAGGGAGCAAAATTGCAACAAAACTGTGCAGGTTCGAAGGCGCGGCGCATAGAGAAGTCACGGCGCATTGGGCCACCCTCCACAGTGTAAAAAATACACTGGCACGACGCATATAAAGGGCATGATGTGTTGGGTTTGTGGTGCATAGAGCTGCAAGCCCGATTTCACCATAAACTCCCTCAAATTTCCAAAATCGCTCAATCCTATGGTGTGCAAGTAAGTCTAGAGTTCTTCCCTTGCTAGTGAAAGAGTTTTTCTTAGAATTTATGGTGGTTTAGAGTGTAAAATATCAAACCCTACCTCTTTGCAATTTTGCTCAAATTTTTTTTCCTAGGGTTTGTACTTATGTTTTTGCTACCAAGTCTATTTCATCACTCCCTTACTCTTTGACTCCATTTATTTTTCAGTTTCATCCACTCATTCCCTAATTCCTATATTCCTAAAATCATTCACCCTATCCCCAATTTCCATTTTCCCAAATCCTAACTACAAAATCCCCAAACCCTAATTGTTGTCCCTAAGCTTACATACTATTCCCTAAACCCCCTATTTCCCAAAAAACTTGTCATAATATTCCCAAACCCCTCATACCCTCTCCCTCCACAGTCCCTCATACATTCTTACCCTTGGTGGCAGAAAACTAAAAACACCATAAATCTCTTCATACTCATAAAGAAAACTCACACATTAGCAAACATGGAATCTGATCCTTCATATGACCGAGATGAAGAGACACACAGTGACTCTCCTACAGAAATGCATGCACCAAGGAGACCTCACAAGGGTGGCAAACATATACGAGAGGAGCCTACTTCACTTGCCGAGCTGCAGGCCTACCCTCTTGCTATCACGTGCTTCCAACACCAATCCTGTTATCAGTTCTGTGAGATGGTTGCTAGAGTCCAGTACCATCATGAGTTGGCCAGATTGTTTGTGCTTCATCTACATAATGGCCAAGCCACTCTAGCTAGTGTGACATTCACCTTGACACCAGAGTCTATTTCTCTAGCAACCAGCATTCCTAATGTCGGAGAGCAGTGGAATAAAAGGCATCAAATTGACAGGGAACATTATAAACCATACATCAAGCCCAGATATTTGAGACAACTCAGTAGATTTTTTCCCTTTCGGTACTTGAAAGACCCATATGCTCCCTTGATGAAACTCATAATTAAGTATTTCAGCTGTGAGGGCCAGTTTTCTCGCCTATATGCCTATCATATCATATTGTTGATGCACTTTACTAGGGTGAGAATGATGAATCTCCCCTACTTCATGTGCCGAAATATTGAGAAGATGACCACCCTAGTGCAAAAGAAAACTCCTCAGCAGCAGTATAACAGTATATATCATTTTGCACTCATCAAAATTGTGGTCATGCATCAGCTTGGTTTGCAGGACATTTCATGGGAGGATTTCATTTCTCATGAGTTCTTCACGGCTCCTTAGGTACCTCTAGAAGCTTTTCATGAGACAGGTGGACCTTCACATCAGCCGAGGGTCATGAGAGACAAACCGCTAGTGTGCTAGTGTTTGTCACTTATTAAAAGGGCACTAAAGGGTTGTTTGCAGTAGCAAAGCGAGTATTATCTCCACTCGAGGTGGAAGGGGTCTCACTTCCTTCATCAACACAACAGGTTCAGGACAAGGACAAGATGCCATTACATGATGAGGGGCCTTTAGGTGAGCAGGAGACTGATTTCTTTCTTATTCAAGATGATGACACCGATTTGGGCTCACAAAGCTCAAAGCTTAGAGAGATCATCCAGGAGCAACAAGCCGACATCCATGCTTTGTCCCTCAACTTAGAAAGAACTAAGTGGATAATAAAGTACCTGGAGCAAAGAAACAAGTAGCTAGAGGATCAGCAAACCATTATGGAGTTGCAAAACATACGAGGAAACCACCAAGTTGCCAAAAGGAGAAAGGTGAAGCTCACATCACTTGAACAAGAAATCAATGTTGATCATGACTCTTGGCTTGAGAGAGCTAATATCCACTTGGAAAAGTTGTTAGAGAAGGCCAACAGGGAGAAAACAATGTTGAGGCATATGGCCTATCATTACATGGCGAGAAATAAAAGTTACAAGGCAAGAATCAGAAGCTTGAAAGCAAAGTTGAAGAGGGCATCGAGGAGGCGAAAGGAGCAAGATAGACTTCAGATATTGGCTGAGGCTTCCTTGGCCCAACACAACACTTGATGGAGAACACTCAGCCCAAATTTCAAAAAATTTGGGACACTTTTTGCATTTTTGAAAATTTTGGGCCAAAACACAGGTTTTTCTGCCCAATGCGCCGCGCCACCTGGCGCTCGCTTTTGATGGAGGCCTCCAAATGAGGAAAAATCAGCATTTTTGGATTTTTCATGAAGAAATATGCATGCTCACCAATGGCCAAGAAATTTTGACAAGTTTTGAGCCCCCAAAAGGGTCAAAAACACCCCAAAAATGACCTTTCTGCCCCTTTTTTTACACGCAGGAAGCAGTCTTGGGAGAACTCAGTTTTGGAGGGGCAAATTGAGGCCAAATTCAAAAATTCCATTTGTGCTAGAAAGTATACAGGCATAAATTTCCAACAAGCACACTTGGAGTAGATTTGGACACTGTAAAGGCCTCCAAAAGTGGATGCAAATAGGCACTACACATAGGGAAATCAGCGCGGCGCATTGGAGAAATTTTGCTCATTTTTGGCCAAAAACTCTGTTTTTCGCCTAGTTTTTTTAGAGTTTGAATTTTTTCCTTCTAATTGTCAAACTCGTGATGTAATTTAATGTCACATGATGGATTTTGATGTAATTATGCTAAATTTTCACTCATAGAGGTAGATTCATCCATCAAAAGGTAGTTTGCAACTGAATGAATCAATTTCCTAGTTTTTAGAGGCAAGCTGTTTCACTGCCTACTTTTTAGTTCTCAGTTTAGACTTTCTTGGAACAACTCCTATATTATGAGCTCGACCCCTAGAGGCTAGGATGAGTTGTTGGTTGCCTATATCTTGTAATTTTTTAGTCATTAGCATGGTTGGACTTTTGAGAAAGCTTGGAGCTTCATTGTATACTCATCTCAGCAGTTTTGGCTAAGGAATAGACCAGGGTTTGCAGCACTTTATGGGATTCATGTGGAATCTTGCTTTGGTATTGTGTTTTCTTCTGTAAATTTTAAGTTTATATGTGTTTATGTATGCCATCATCTCTCTTGCTTCTTCCTAAGTAAAAAAAAAACAAGGATAAAGGTAGAATCCATTGAAATTGCAGTGCTCTACCTAGGGTTTGATTAGTTATTGATGTTTTTAGCTGTTTGAAGAGGATCCCTAAGGTTTTCTTGCCCTCTTCAACTCCTCACCTATCTAATTCTCTCCATTTCATTCAATTTGAAGTGCCAAATCAGTTGCTTACCTTGCCCCATAGAGATCTCTACAAAACTGAGCCTCATTCCCCAGACCCAAATCTGCCTTTCCATTTGAGCCAACAAAACATCATCAAATTCAATCAAACACCTTTGTACATATACCTAGCCTAAAATCAGTCATTACATCAGTCATCTCAAGCCCTCATTGATCATATTTTGCTGAAATTGACAAGGAGAGAGCCCTCTCCCGACTTGGTAGGGCTAGCTACTATGTTAAGTGTGGTTTGATGTTATCTTAGATCCTACCTTTCTCAGCCTGAGGTAGATTTAGGCACTAACACTTGGCATCTATAATTGAGATGGAAGATAAGCTTTGTGATCAAGTTATTTATATTTTGATAGATCCTAGATCTAATTATAGGTATGTTAGTCCTGACTCGGTGAATAAGTGTGCTTTAAGTAAGGAAATACATGTAGAGTCTTAGTTAGTGTAGTTGGCTACAGGTACAAAGAAATGAGTTAATCATTGGGTAAGAGCTTGTGAATTTCACTTAAATGGTATGCTTACAGTAGAACATTTGAATGTGTTACTGTTGGGATCATATAATAAGTTATTGGGCATGGACTGGTTTTATCTTCATAGAACCAAGGTAGACTAATATGGAAAAGCTATTGTGTGTGTTTATGACAATGGGGAACCAAGAGTATTGCAAAGTTAAGAAGAAATCCACATCAGTTAGGATGGTGACATCTATGCAATAAAAGTGTAGCCACAGGAAAGGGTGCAAGCAATTTGCAGTAGACATTTCTAGTGATAAGGATAAGGAGGTTGATGAGGTAGATGTATTGAAAAGATATCTAGTTTTGTAGTAGTTTCAATATTTATTCCTTGAGGAAATTACAGAGTTGCCACCTCAGAGGGAGGTAGAATTTTCTATCAATTTAGTGCCAGGGGCAGCTCCAGCATCAAAATCACCTTACAGGATGAGCACACCTATGTTGGTTGAGTTGAAGTTGCAGTTGAAGGAAATTTTGGATGAGGGATACATTAGGCCAAGTGTATCACCTTAGGGCGCATTGGTATTGTTCATAAAGAAGAAATATGGTACTCTTAGATTATGCATTGACTATAGGAAGTTGGACAAAGTAACTATCCGGAATTGGTACCCTTTGCTAAGGATTGATGACTTGTTCGATCAACTGAACGGAGTAGTGATGTTATCAAATATCGATCGGATATCTAGATACCATTAGGTATGCATCAAAGAAGAGGACATATACAAGACTCCATTCAGGACCAGGTATGTGAAATATGAGTTTGTTGTTGTTCCATTTGGCTTAACTAATGCTCCATCTACATTCATGTGCTCGATGAATAGTGTGTTGTGTCCATATTTGGATAAGTTTGTTATTGTTTTCATTAACGATATACTAGTATATTCTGAAAATGAGGAAGAGCATGCCGAGCATTTAGCAATAGTGTCAAGGTTGTTGAGGGAGCATCAATTGTATGCTAAGTTCAATAAGTGTAGTTTCTTTCAGATTGAGTTACACTACTTGGGACATGTTGTCTCTAAGGAAGGCATTGCAGTAGATCCAGAGAAGATAAGGGCCATCATGGAGTGGGCAGCTCCTAAGAGTACAGATGAGGTGAGATGTTTCATGGGTCTGGTAGGATATTATGGGAGGTTCATAAGGAAATTATCACAAATTTCTTATCCCATCACATCATTGCAAAGGAAAGGTAAGAAGTTCAAATGGACAGAGGAGTGCGAGGTTAGCTTTAAGAAATTTAAGGAGTGTTTGACACATGCACCAGTGCTACAGATTTCATATTCGGACAAAGAGTGTGTGGTATGCACAAATGCTTGTAAGAGAGGGCTTGGTGGAGTCCTTATGTAGGATTGACAAGTGGTATGCTATGAGTCCTAGAAAATAAATGAGCACAAGAAGAATTACCCGACACATGATCTTGAGTTAGCAATGATCATACATGCATTGAAGATGTGGAGGCACTATCTTCTTGGCAAGAGGTTAGTACTTATGAGTGATCACATTTGATTCAGGTATTTTTTTGACTAGCCGAATATGAACTCCAGGTAGGCTAGATGGTTGCCCACAATGAACGAGTTTGATTTCAAGATTAGGTACATCAAAGGTAAAGAGAAAAGGGTGGAATATGCTCTTAGTAGGCGGGTATATGTAAATCACTTGGCAACTATGATATCCTATGGGACAGACTTATAGGATAGGATTTTCTAGGTAGGTCAACAAGATGTTAAGTATATGGAGATTGTGCGCAAGTTACCACAGGATGTTGGTACATGTGGAGGTACAGGTGCAAGTACATGTAGTGTTAAAGGTACATGTATAAGTACATGCACAGGTACAAGTACATGTATAGGTGTAGGTACATAGGGTATGGATTATTGTCATATAGTGGATGAATTTGTTAGGTCCCAAGACAAGATATATGTACCAGATAATAGTGGGCTCAAGAAGGTGATATTGAGGGAGTTTCATGTGTAACCTTTTTCAAGTCACCCAGGTTATCAAAAGACACTAACAACAGTGAAGAGATATTATTATTGGTTGAATTTGAAGAGGGATGTAGCAAAGTTTGTGGCGACGTGTTTCAATTGTTAGCGAGTGAAAGTAGAGTGTAAACATCCAGGTGGACTGCTACAACCGATTGCAATTCTCGAATGGAAATGGGAGGTTATTTCCATGGATTTCATCATAGGATTGCCTAAGACAGTGAAGAAGCATGATTCCATCATGGTCATTGTCAAAATATTAACAAAGGTTGTGAAGTTCATTCTCAACTAGTGATGTGACACAGGTATTTATCACTAGATGGAATCATTGTTAATATTATTAACAAATACGAATAAATGTTGTGAAGTTCATTCTCAACTAGTGATGTGACACAGGTATTCATCAAATATGTGGTTAGACTACATGGTGTTCCAAAGAATATTGTGTTAGACAGGGATGTGAAGTTCACTTCCATGTTTTGGAAGGAGTTATTTCCAAGCTTGGGCATAGAGTTCTCGCTTAGCATAACTTATCATCCACATATAGACAGACAAACAAAGAGGGTCAACAGGATATTGGATGACATGTTAAGGACGTATGTGGTGCATCGACAATGGAGGTGGGAAGAGTATCTTCCCTTGGTAGAGTTCACATACAACAACGGTTATCAAGAGTCATTGAGGATGAGTCATTTTGAGGCATTGTATAGGTGGAGTTGTAACACTCTCATCAGTTGGAGTGATCCTGTTAGCATGGTATTGATTGGTCTAGATATGTTGGCAGACATGGAATAGGAAATGCAGGTGATTAGGAAGAATCTAAAGGAAACACATGATAGGCATAAGAGTTATGTAGATAGGAATAGGTTGTTCAAGGAGTTCTAGGTTGGGGAATATGTGTACTTTCACATCAAACCAAAGAATATCTCCTTGCGGATTGGATCATGCGCTAAGATGACACCACGGTTTTGTGGACCCTTCAGTATCATTGAGAGGGTTGGGCCAGTAGCCTATCAACCTTCACTGTCTCTGACAATGAAAGTCCATGATGTCTTCCATGTCTCTTTGCTTAAGAAGTATGTTAAGGATGTTGATCGCGTGATTGATTGGTTTATATTGTAGGTGGAACTAGGTGGAGAATTCTAGCCAGAGCCTCAGTGTATATTGTAGAAAAAGGTGCTCCTACTCTGGAACCGAGCAATCAAGCAAATTAAAGTGTAATGGAAGAACTTTGGGCCTGATGAAGTTGCATGGGAGATGGTGGATTAGATGTGGGCTATGTATACTTCCTTTTTTTCCAGTTGAGGCAAAGTAGCTTCGATATGGTAGATTGGTATATGCTTTATGGTGGTTTGGTATATGCTTTATGGTGGTATATGCTATATGATGTTTTGATATATGCTTAGGTATGGTGTTTAGTATATGCTTCGATATATTTTGTGGTATATGATTTGATATATGTTTTGGTATATATTTGTGGTAATGTTTCTATATGTACAGTTATATGGATGTAAATACTGCCATGAGCTATGTTATAAAGCTCCATTATGTGGTATGGTTGTCATGTTATTATGATTATGTTGTCATGTTACTATGCTATCATGTGGTTATTTTATCATGATGTTATGATGCCATGTGGATTGGCACTCAACAATACGATAATTGTAAATACCGCAATGAGTTGTGTTATAAAGCTCTGCTATGCAGTAGGTTGTCATGTTGTCATGATGTTTTTCTTTTGAGCAGTTCTTTCATTGTAAATACTGCATCAAGATGTGTTATAAAGATCCATGAGCAGTGTGTCTTTTTTCAACAGGTTGGTGAGGTATATGTGTGATTGAACACTGAGTACGGTGTCCCCAAAGGGGGAGGGTTCTGTAACAACCCTCGTGAAAATTCCATGTAAGAAAAGTTGAAAACAATAACCACGTTTGATGGGACACTTATTCCAAGTTGAATGTTGGGCAAGACATCCTAGTGCAGGTATTCATTTCATTTATTATGGTTAAGGAAATTGTCAAAGGCAATGGCTAAGGCTTTGGAAAGGAAAAAACAACATTTTTGGCACAATTATTTATGAAAATAATGGAAATTAGGAGAAAATGGAGGTGGAAGGTTACAGTTTGCATGTGACGAGAAAAAAGAAGGAAAATAATGGAAAATAAAGAAAATATAGGCCTCTTTCACAAAAAAGACTTCTAAGGATTAGTTGGTAACCTTTTGGTAGTTGAGTTTTGGAGCTCTCTCATTATTATCTCTCTCTCTCATACTTGTTGGACTTTCTTAGAGAAATTTTGGCATTGGAGCAAGAAAGGAAAAGAAAGCAAAAGGGAGCAAAGATCAAGCAAGGAAAGGGACGATCAAGCAACTACAACATGCTTCATTATATGTATCAACTTGCATCTGTATTTTCCTTGATAGATTTGGCATGCGTGGGATTGCATGTGGTTCTTTTCTATCATGGCATGGATTTTTTCTAGGTGTGAGAGTGTTTTCAGCCTAGCCTTTCCATTTCTGGATAGTTGTAGTGTGATGAGCTTCTCATTTTTAGGTTGATATGGATTCCCAAATGGATTCAAAGAGGAGTGAGGTGGATCTCCAAAATGATAGAACACAAGGCTTGGTAACCCCTGAGCCAGATTGTGGGTTGCTCTCCATTGGGACTATTATGCCCCTATACCAATAGGTGTCATATATCATGATTGAATTGGTTTAACTCTAAAATATGTTCATACCTTTTCTTATTGCAAATGTTCTCCATATTTGTGAAAAACAAGAAATTAAAAAAATGTAAAGAGGATATGCCCTAGAAAAGGAATAAAAGGGTGAAAAGAATAAAGAAAAGGTCAAAAAATGAAAGAAAATGAATCCCAACAAAAAAGAGAAGACCATGAAAGTGTGCAAGCCTAAATGCCACTACTATTTACTTTATGCACAATAAAGATCGTGTGCAACTTGTTACTTATGCCACAATCCATGGTAACTGTTATCACTGAAAAGATTTCAAAGGAAAAGGGTAAGGTAGGGGAGAATTGGTCTTGGTCATTCTCATGCTCCTTTCATGCATAAGAAGCACTTGGCAAACTCAGGGTCAGCATACATCAGAGTTCTTTGAAGGTTCAAGCAAGGCATGTAAGGTTCATAATGCTCCGGGCGCCATTAAAGAATTTTTGTCTTAGCACAAGTATTTGAGCAGGGTATATGGTTGATTTAATTCATTTCATGTGGTTAAAGAGACAACATGGTCAGTAGAAGGATTTCAAGACAAGCATAAGAATGAAACTCTAAAAATGAGGAACTTTGTCTCCTTATTTTTACTAGTCAGCTTCTAGAAGAGTTTCTGAACATTTGAAAACTCATCTCTGAAAATTGAAATAGGTTTTAATTCCTAAGATACTGAAGTACAAAAACCTCTTCCATTTTCCTCAAATTCATTATGAGCTGAGATAAATTAATGACCAAAGTTGCGCTACGAAACTGCTGTAGGTGCAGTTTTTCATCTTCTATTTTACACCTATTTTTTCAAAGACACATTCTGGGCAGCTGGAGTAGTGTTTCAAAAATAAAAAAGAGGTTTTTGTTCAGCATGGATTGGTTCACAAAAGCCTCCTTCAGTTTTTCCAAATACGTTTTTTGTGAGAAGTTATGAGCTCTGTCCCAAGCCCTATTTTTCAGCCAGAATAGAAGCTTATATCTCATGTCATCTTCACTTACCATCATATTGGCAATGCAAGAAAAAGGAAGCAAGGCATCATGATTTAGTTCCAGAAAGGGGTTGGGAAATCAATCTAGATCAACTTCATACAATTGCAGACAGCAACATAGTGGCAATGGTTGTTATCAAACTTGCGCTACGAAACTGCTGTAGGTGCAAGTTTTCCACAGGCATATTTCTCTGTTTGACACCTGTTTTTCAAAGAAGTATTCTGGACGGTAGGAAAGGTGTTTCAAAAAACCAAGAGAGGTTTTTGTTAAGCATAGATTGGTTCACAAAAGCCTCCTTCAGTTTGTCCAAATACATTTTGTACGAGAAGTTATGAGCTCTGTCCCAAGACCCATTTTTCAGCCAGAAACAGAGCAAGGGACAGTCTCCTAGTTTCTAGGAACACCAAAAGGATGAGTCATCAAGGGCCAGCTGGAAGGTTATGAGCACCATCAAATTCGAATTTATGGAGTTTTAGGTGTCAAAGAATGTTTTAAATGTTTAGATAAGGTTGTTGTAATCATAATAAGGAGTTACACTCCTAGTTGTATTAGGTCTCTAGGACTGCTAGTTAGGTGTCATTTGAATTTAATAGTTAGTTTTGAGTGTCATTAGGTGTCAGGTCAGGTAGAATTCGAATTTTCCTCTTCCTAGAAGAGGAATCTAAGCATGTAAAGAGCTCTATATATAGCAGAACATCTGATGTACAAAAGGTTGGAAATTTTATGGAAAAGCTTGTATTTGGCCTATGTAAGACTCATTTTCAGTAATACATGCTTGACTTTACTTCTCAGGATTCATGAAGGATTTTTTATGTTCAGAATATGTGATGTTGTCCTTTTCTTAATTCTTACAGTGGTATGGATGTATAATCACTCAGAATTCACTGAATGTGCTCTGACTTCCTGTATACATTTATGAACTGTGTGGTCCCATATGAGTTTATGTTCTGAATGTTTAAATGCTGAATGCCCTGACTTCCATGTAAGGTTGAGTTCATTGTTATATTGAGGTGTTGTTGACTCCATAAGCCCAATGGATGTTTACTGATCATGTTTCAACCATTCATATTTTTCACTTGTTTCATAGAGCTAGCCATCTAATCTTTATCAAAATTATTAACCTTTGAGAGAGCCCTCTCAGGTTGAGGAGGCTAAGCCTCAGCCAAAAGTTGGTTTGAAAGAGTTACATAAGGTCTTCCTGATCAGCAGCCTATCAGGGGCATGATTTTGTGATAACATTTTGGTGCGTCTGCCGGGAGCCTGAAGTCTATTCATTCCCGAAATTAAGAGGTTGAACTTCTGAAGGTAGCAGGAGCTCAGACATCTATTTGAGGCTGCAAAACTACCTTGGCGACTCCACACATCAAATAAGAAATTGGAAGGTGACTCCACTGCTAGAAGATCAGTAGCTTGATGAAGTTTCAAGATGAATTCCACTGCAAGAATGAATGCCAGGTATGCTCCTATGAATCGGTCTCATATCCCTGGTTTTCCAAATCCTATGCCAAAGGTTGATTGGTTAGATGATCTTCCAATATTCAAAGATGAAAAGAAGGACAATGCTTCTCTTCATTTGGTTAGGTTCCATATGCATGTACGCAGTCTTAAGGTTCATTTCCTTGAAGATTGTCTCATGAAGATGTTTATGACCACTTTAGAAGGAAAGGCATGGTCTTGGTATAAAGGTTTGGAAAATGGTTCAATATATTCGCTTGCTAATTTTCATGATGAATTCTATGAGATGTATAAAGAATGTCATCCCTCCTTATTGCTGGTCAAAGATTGTTGTAAACATTCTACGAGTTTTATTCAATATTTGGAGGATTGTTATGATGATGATGAATTTATGGATGAAGAAATTTTAGAGGCTCTTCATAACAATGCATTTCAACACCAAGAAGAAAGTATAACATCTCATGAAATGCAGCATGAAGATCAGCAGGGGTTTATTTGTGAAAACCATGTTTCATCCTTTGATATGAATGAAAAGATGCAGCAGATTTGTCAGTCTTTTGATCATAAAGAATATGAAATTGATTGCAAACACCAAGAAGAAATACTGGAAGAAATTTTTTATAATCCTCAGGCAGAAGAAAAGGTTGTTCATTTTTGTGATTCCTTGCAGCAGCTTACATCAAAGAATGATCACAATAGTGAGGAAAATTACATTGTCTATGGGAATCATGCAGAAAGGCAGTTGGATAGCACATCAAAGGAATTTTGTGTGGCTAAGGATCAGTTGTCTAAAGAGATAGAATGTTATGATGATTATCAAAATAACCATGTTTTCTTTGACCCTATAAATGAATACATGGCAAAGTTTTGCACATCAGCATTTCAATTTCATTTGCATTATGAAGATCATATACATTATAGGTTGATTTGGTCATCTCACTACCATGGTTATTTTGAGGTTGAATGCAGTCAAGAGCCTCCAATATCAGAGAGGATAATTGATTGGCTTTATTGGAAATATCATGTTGCTTGAGCTACAAGTGGAGCTTGCAGCTGATAGGGTAGGTAGGTAGGAAAATGCAAATAAGCTCAAGGTTGACTGAGCATTTTTTTTTCAATAGTGGTAGATTTCTTTCTCTCACAATGATCATCAAGTTTAAGCCCAAGGTGAAGGCCCAAGAAACTTAAAGGGGATGCTTGTCAAACAAATTTCCGTTTATCATAAGAGGATAAGGCACTGGACCTGCGAGTTCTTAGTGTACCACAAGGGCACACTATCCCAAGTGGAGCCACTGTTATCACTGAAAAGATTTCAAAGGAAAAGGGTAAGGTAAGGGAGAATTGGTCTTGGTCATTCTCATGCTCCTTTCATGCATAAGAAGCACTTGGCAAACTCAGGGTCAGCATACATCAGAGTTCTTTGAAGGTTCAAGCAAGGCATGTAAGGTTCATAATGCTCCGGGCGCCATTAAAGAATTTTTGTCTTAGCACAAGTATTTGAGCAGGGTATATGGTTGATTTAATGCATTTCATGTGGTTAAAGAGACAACATGGTCAGCAGAAGGATTTCAAGACAAGCATAAGAATGAAACTCTAAAAATGAGGAACTTTGTCTCCTTATTTTTACTAGTCAGCTTCTAGAAGAGTTTCTGAACATTTGAAAACTCATCTCTGAAAATTGAAAGAGTTTTTAATTCCTAAGATACTGAAGTACAAAAACCTCTTCCATTTTCCTCAAATTCATTATGAGCTGAGAGAAATTAATGACCAAAGTTGCGCTACGAAACTGCTGTAGGTGCTGTTTTTCATCTTCTGTTTTACACCTGTTTTTTCAAAGACACATTCTGGGCAGCTGGAGTAGTGTTTCAAAAAACCAAAAGAGGTTTTTGTTCAGCATGGATGGTTTCACAAAAGCCTCCTTCAGTTTTTCCAAATACGTTTTTAGTGAGAAGTTATGAGCTCTGTCCCAAGCCCTATTTTTCAGCCAGAATAGAAGCTTATATCTCATGTCATCTTCACTTACCATCATATTGGCAATGCAAGAAAAAGGAAGCAAGGCATCATGATTTAGTTCCAGAAAGGGGTTGGGAAATAAATCTAGATCAACTTCATACAATTGCAGACAACAACACAGTGGCAATGGTTGTTATCAAACTTGCGCTACGAAACTGTTGTAGGTGCAAGTTTTCCACATGCATATTTCTCTGTTTGACACCTGTTTTTCAAAGAAGTATTCTGGACGGTAGGAAAGGTGTTTCAAAAAACCAAGAGAGGTTTTTGTTAAGCATGGATTTTTTCACAAAAGCCTCCTTCAGTTTTTCCAAATACATTTTTTACGAGAAGTTATGAGCTCTGTCCCAAGACCTATTTTTCAGCCAGAAACAGAGCAAGGGACAGTCTCCTAGTTTCTAGGAACACCAAAAGGATGAGTCATCAAGGGCCAGCTGGAAGGTTATGAGCACCATAAAATTCGACTTCATGGAGTTTTAGGTGTCAAAGAATGTTTTAAATGTTTAGATAAGGTTGTTGTAATCATAATAAGGAGTTACACTCCTAGTTGTATTAGGTCTCTAGGACTGCTAGTTAGGTGTCATTTGAATTTAATAGTTAGTTTTGAGTGTCATTAGGTGTCAGGTCAGGTAGAATTCAAATTTTCCTCTTCCTAGAAGAGGAATCTAAGCATGTAAAGAGCTCTATATATAGCAGAACATCTGATGTACAAAAGGTTGGAAATTTTATGGAAAAGCTTGTATTTGGCCTATGTAAGACTCATTTTCAGTAATACATGCTTGACTTTACTTCTCAGGATTCATGAAGGATTTTTTATGTTCAGAATATGTGATGTTGTCCTTTTCTTAATTCTTACAGTGGTATGGATGTATAATCACTCAGAATTCACTGAATGTGCTCTGACTTCCTGTATACATTTATGAACTGTGTGGTCCCATATGAGTTTATGTTCTGAATGTTTAAATGCTGAATGCCCTGACTTCCATGTAAGGTTGAGTTCATTGTTATATTGAGGTGTTGTTGACTCCATAAGCCCAATGGATGTTTACTGATCATGTTTCAACCATTCATATTTTTCACTTGTTTCATAGAGTTAGCCATCTAATCTTTATCAAAATTATTAACCTTTGAGAGAGCCCTCTCAGGTTGAGGAGGCTAAGCCTCAGCCAAAAGTTGGTTTGAAAGAGTTACATAAGGTCTTCCTGATCAGCAGCCTATCAGGGGCATGATTTTGTGGTAACAGTAACCAAAAAGTTTAATATTGGTTATTCCATGTTTTGAATTTCATGCTTAGAGATAGAGAATAAAATCTGACCAAACTGTTTAATCTTGGCAGATAAGTAGATAGGTAGAGTGAATAAAAGGAGCTCAATAGTTTAATATGTGCCCTTGGATAAAATTGTGTAGATTTGGATAGATATCACTATGTAAAAGAAAAGAAAGTGTGAAAAGGGTTTGCTAGTCTAAGTGCACCCTAATAAAGCAGTAAAAATGCTAGGATAAAGTAGGTAGGGTAAGTAGATGATGGTTGTAGAATAAATGTGTGGTGAATGGTTAAAGTTTGATGCTTAAATCTTTTTCTTTTACCACTTGGACAAAGCATAACTCACATTGAAGATAACTCATCAAGGAAACAAAGTCAAATTAATTAACTTCCTTACTCCATTTTTCCCTAAAAAATTCACTAATTTCCCCTAAGTGCTAAAGGTATCCATAAACAAATTAGAGGGGCTTAGAGCATTTCTCTGACTTTTGGAGGGATTGGACCCTCGGCCCAATAATTTGGAATACCTAAAGTACTTAAATCCCCTTCATCAACATTTTCCCCTCCATAAAATCATTCATTCCCTTAATAAAGTTTTTCCTAAGTAAAATCCTATTTTACTTAGGCAAATTAAAACATTCTCCATATAAACCCTCAGATTCACTTAGCCTAAGTCTTAAATTTTATATGATGAAATACACTTTCATAAACATTATTAACTTGGCACATATTGATACCCCACAAGGTCATATTAATTGCTAATTAATATTATTATTTAACTCCTGAAAATAAATTACCCCTTACCCGTATTATTATTACAAACCCAATAAGTTATATATCCCACTTCATGGTTGCAATATAACCTTAATAATGTTTGGTAATGGGATTAATTAGTCAACCCATGACTAATTAAGAACCCCGACCCCCGCAATGCTAAATAAAGGGTTAATTGATCGTTTGGATTAATTAACAACTTTCGACCAATCACATCGCCCCGATGTAATTAAAGTATCTAATTAAACGTTGGGCCCCCTCCATTAACTATTAAGTCACTTCCCACCCTTGTCCATCGTCCGATCAGATCTCCCAGATCTGGTGGCTATCGCTAATATTGCGTGGGCCCTTTGGTCAGACATTGAACACGCGATATAAGCGGTTTTCCCAAAAGCGCCGATGATACGTGTCAACTGACTAGTGGAATCATGTGGACCTCCCTCAATACTATCAACCTCCCATAAGTAGTGTGATGAAACCCTCTTACCGCCTCCCACAAACGATAAAACATCACATCGTCAAGATGACGCCCCCTTTCCTTGTCACTAAACCCGCCAAAATATTGACTTTGCATAAAAAGAAATTATAATCCATTCTTCGTCCTTTATCCAGAATAGTTCCATGCATGCACGCAGTACGTCCAAATCAACCAGTTCATCCCCAAACTGTCAACCACCTTGAACGCTTCCCTTCAACGCCGCTCCAGTCCACTGTGTGCATCCTGTGAATGTGAACATCCTTGCCAATTGCCCAGAAACAGGTATTTACTAGACTTTCTCCTGGAAACCTTGTTATATATTGAAAATTCCTCTAAATTGCTTTAAAACCCAAAATTTTCAGGATATTTGAGTTGATAAGCTTAGTTAAAAACTCCCAGACACCTCTGTTTTTGACAATTTCATTGGAAATCCCAGTTTCCTCCCTAAAAACACAAGAACCAGGATGGAAACCCCCGTGGCCCTCAATGTACCTCCAGTCAATGCTCCCCATAAAGACTTGGATTACCTTCCATTAGCAAATAAAGACTTCTAAATAAAGGACCTTGAACTTGATAAATGCCCCCTGAAAATATATTTTCGATGCCGAGACGATTACATGAACAATTTGGATACCATAGGACTTTGGCAAAAAAATCTCCCAAAGTACTTATTCCCTTTTGTGCACATTTTCTCAGACATTATCCACCAATGCTAGGCCAATTATAACCCTAAACTCAGAGCCGTAATGGCCCCCAACCAGTTAGTCCTATTTACCATTACCACTGATTCAATTAACGAAATGTTACAGCTTTAGCCGGGCCAGAACCTCACCCCCATTTCCATCGGAGAATTACTAGAAAGATCCACCAAGATGTCTAGTTCTGAAGTCAGTCGTATTTGCCATACTTTCATTTATATGAATCATAAACCCAAATATCCCCCTCCCTACCTAACATGTTTCTTAACTGATATAGGCAAAGATATTTTTAATATGATTGCTGCCATTATGGGTTTCAATACTAGTGAGTTTGTTGATGAATTGACCCTAGTTTTCATGAGTAGCTTCACCCCTGGTTAGCCTCTTGCTGTCAAACATGACTATGTTGCATTCATAGCAGACAAAATCCATGACCAATTCCTGAGGCTAGAAAATGAGAGAGTGTTCAAGTATTCTACAGTTTTGTATCACCTCTTCCTTTACTATTAAATTAACAAGTTCCCATTCTGTGTGCATAAGCTTGATACCAAAGGTAACCCTAGGTCAGTCATTTTTTGGACCTCTATTTTTCACCATTGGCCCTCTTCTCCCTATTCATATATAGATTTCATTGATCAGTTTTTCCATCCTATAACTACCATGCTGACAGGAAGTTCTCCTCCTAGAATCAGTGATGATATCAAAAGAATCCTTCAGTTGTCAAAGCAGTATAGGATAGGTGACTGGTACTTATACTAGAATCATACTGAGATCAGAGTCTATGGGTGTGAACTGCCTCCATTCAAATTGCCCAAATATGTCCCCATGAGATTATTTGCCCTGGAGTACTATAGGCAAATAATCAACTCTTATCAAATCCACTTCATAAAAGCAAAGAAGAAAGCCCAATTGAGGATCAAAGACCACTTAGGCCCATTTGTGTGCAACAACAGAAAAGCAGGGAAAGAAGTAGAAGAAATCATAGAGAGGAATATGCATTTAAAGAAAAGTTTTGTTTGGGCCTATGATCCTCATATTTTCATCTGTGATAGAAGGATAAAACACAAGTTATCACCTTATATCCATCACAGCATCCCCAAAATAGAATAATATGCCAATATGAATGAATGGAGGGAAGGGACATTGATAGAGCAAGATAGTGATAAAGTTGAAGTTGAGAATGTAATGAAAGATTTGGAGAAGAGACTTGACCTGGATTCCTTTGTATAGGTGCATGTAAATTCTTCCCAAAGGCTAGCCCAGGAATCCAGTGCTCCCACAGTAGAGCCTTCACAGAGGCAAACTCAAGAAACAAGTCCATCTACATCAGAACAACCAGAAACAACAGAACAACCAAAAAAATCAAAGCAACCTGAAATATCTGTAGAGTTAGATCCACCACAGCCACATCCAACTCAGATTAATATGGGAAATCCTCTAGTGCTACATACCCCTCTAAATGAGGAAAGGAACTTGAAAAGAGATAGGGAAGTAGCTACCCCTCCAAGCATACCCACAGATCAACCCTTTGCTAAGAGGCAAAGGATGAATCCATACTCAGAGGAGGAATTCATTAGAGAAAATACAGAGAGCTTGAGAAAGGAAGAAACAGATAGTTTACAAACGTTCCCAATAGGTGGGACACCCTCAAGTTCACAAAGGAAGGAACTGGAAAGGCAACAGAGCATAGAAGTTTAATCTCTTAGGTCTTCTTCTAAGAAGATTATAGATATAAAGGGGAAATTTAAAGAGATCAAGGCAAAGAATGAGCAAATGAAGGCCAAAGCCTATGCTCAATATTTAAAAATGGCCCCTACAAACCAGACTAGATTGATGTTAGCATTTGACATCAAAGTGGGCAAAATGCAAATGAGTTTCCTAAAGCCCACAGTCCTACAGCCAAAATCTTTGGCATATTTTCTCAAAACTGACTTTGAAGTTATGGCTAAAGACATCCACCCTATTGATCAGATTGAATTACACAAGCAAATAGGTGAGATGGTTTATTCAACATTGACCAACAAAGCAATGATGGCTCATAGATTGCAAAATTCATTGAGCAACACTACAACCCAATTGCAGCTGGAGAAAGCCTCCTCACAGGCAAAAGATAACAGAATAAAATCATTAGAAGAGTTAGTAATTGAATTGGGTCATGACCCAAAAGATGTTAAGGTAGCGGAAAGCTTAATCAAGAAAAAGAGTGAAGACATAGCTGCACTTAGAAAACAGTTGAAGTTGCCACCACTCGTTCACCCTCAAACTGCTGAGGCTATAGAAAAGAAAAATGAAGAAGAACTTATGGACTTGGTCCTTAAGTTAAATGAGAAATTGAAGGAAATAGAGCAGGGATTGGAAAAATCAGCGCAGTTAAGGCGGAGCGAGTCGAACACATAGCCTCAAACTATAGTGCCAATAGTTTCAACAGCAATCCCTTCCACACTGGCAACTATTTTAGCACCAAACATTCCTTTGGCAACAGCTGCACCCATGGAAGCAGCAGGTACATCATAGGCAGGCACATCAACACAGAGCATAGAGGACTTGATAAGTCAATGGAGGAAATGAAACTCCAAATAACAAAGCTACAAAAAGTAAAAGAGAAATTCACTACTTTGGAGCAGAAATATGATATATCAAAGATGAATTATGTAGAAGAAATAAAGAAAAACAAAGGCATGACCCAACAAATTAAAGCATTGGAGAAGGATCTATCATTTGAAAAACCTTTGACAGACATCAGGAAAATATTTTGGACCAATATCATTAATTCCATCAATGATATTTGGTCATCAATTCAAATTATTTTTGAACAGATTGATTTAGTAAAGCTTGCTCTTGAAGAAATTGAGAAAACCAAAGAAGAGCTGGGTAGAAAACCTGAGGAAGCTATCAGATTAATCAACTTTCTGAATAGTAAAAGCAGGCAATAGTTGGAACAATTAGATATTGAGGATAGGACTGCTACCATCCTCGAAATAAAGAAAGTATTGACCAAAAGGAATCTGATGCAAGGCTTGGAATGAAGACATTAAAGCATGTAGGAAGATATAGATGATTTCATGAAGAAATTTGACATATTAAGAATGAAATGGCTCCCCAGTCCTTTAGTTATCAATGATAAGTTAATGGTTTAGATTGAGTACATTGAAAAATTACATCAACAGGCCGACAGTCAGGCTAATTCATCTTCATCCAAGGCATTACCAACAGGAAAAGTGCTCTATGATGGTTTAGAGAACCTCTTTTTTATTGAACATGAAGTAAAGCACCTATTCCTAGTACATCCCAATTTTGTGAAGTATACAGAGGCAGATGAAATCTACAGGAAGCTGATAAGGACAAGAATACCAAAGGATGATTAGTGGACCAACATGACTGACATCCTATGAAATACCATGGTAAACAGTGAGGTAAATAGAAATATTTACCACAATAAATTTTGGTAAAAAGGATGAATGCTGGTGAACATGTAAAGAGTATCAGTTATAGGTAAACAAGTATCAGTTAAAAAGATCAAATCAAATGTCCAGCACAGAGTTACTAAGACAAAAATAAGATGTAGATTTGTAGAGCATGCCTCCATCTCCTTCAACAAAAACAGGGACAACAAAAATTAGCTCATTATCTGGTTCATTATTTGTCACTATATTGGAGACCATCTATCTTTAAATTTGTGTAAAAAGATATTTTATTTTCCTAGAATAAATCTCATTTTTATGAGATATTTTGATGTAAATTTTATATAATACTTCTTTATTCGAAGTATTAGGTGTGGATTCAAAGACATTTCTATAGACATTTTCTTCTAGAATTGAAATGCTATTATACCAAGACTTGTATGGCTTGCTGGATCAAGGAATAAAGTAAAGACTATTCACGGGATACTTGTGTCAAACAAAAATCAAATAAGTATTCTATATCTCTTGTTTATTACTGTTTTTTCTCTATTTATTAATAATCATATGTGTTTTCATGAAACCTAAATGATAAACAAGTAATGATTTTTCAGAAATTACTTTACTGCACTTTGTCTTAAATTATTTATCTTATCAATGTTTTCTGCTAGACTATCATAGTTAGGGAATTCTTGAATGCTCCCTTACTTCGTAGTTTATCCCATTGGCTCAATTGAACAAAGTATTCTTAATTTCCCTTTGTTGATAGGCCTCTTCTGTTCCTCATCTTGACCCTGGTTAAAGGATTCTTCATTGCCCTTTCTCCCTGGTTAAGACCATTTCATCCACCTGAACTTGGACATTTGCCTTTTGTTTTACTACCTTGCCCTGTGAGTTTTCCCTTTAGTAATTGATCTGATCTAGTTAAGCCAGTATTCGATTGACTCCATAGCCCAATGGCTTGAAGGCCTTGTTCTATCCATCTGTTCCTAGAATTCCACCACCCAACCAAAAATCCCCTACAAGCTTTCATAACTATCCTAATATCCCATGAAACAAAGCTAAATCATAAAGAGAGAGCCCTCTTTGAGTACAGATTGGCTAGATTTTGTACTTAAAAGATTGCCTTGTGGTTACCTCGGAGTGTACCTTCTTTTGATAACTTCTAAGGGAAAATCTAAGTGATAACAAGGCTTAGCAATCTCAAGTTTGGGATATGCGGTAAAGCTTGGAGAGTCGGTCTTGATTTAAGGCCTAGTGATTTAGGTTTGGATTGCAGTAAACCCCGAGAGACTAGGAGGCAGGACAATTCCTCACGACGTAGGTGGAGAAATATGGTGGCATCCATGCTTATTTGGCCTAGTGATCGGGTGGAGATCATAGTAAAGCCTACTATGATGTGTTCATTGTGTTGGCCTAGTGATCTGGGATGGATTACGCTAAACCTTGGTTTCTATTGATGAGGGTGAGGTGGTTCAGCCTCTGTATGCCCTAGTTGGTTCTTTTGGTTTGAAACCCACATTTATGCTTGGAATATGGCACAGGGGTGAATGAATAAAGAGAGATTTGGCTCAACCATTCTATGGTTGGCTGGAATGTGGTAGTCCCATCTCCAGTTGGTTCATTGCATTCATTAACGGGAAATTCATTCCCTTGATTTTTATGTGTAAATGTATTGATGTATATGTGGATTTTGTCGGATGATATGTTTATGGTAATTATGTTCCTATTATGATGCCTATATGTGTATTTTATGACAACATCTATGTATGGATCTTATCATGTTTTTACTTATAAATGAATGGATAGTGTATCTGTGGCCTAATAGATGATAATTCAACAAATGAAATGAGGGAACAATGGTTCGTAACAATTCTCAGATAAGTATGAGATCCCTACACTTAATTCTGCTATTTACACTTGTAGGTTACATGTTGATGATATGTTTGATGAAATGACTGGCATGGCTAGTAGGGGTTTGGTTATGGTCTTGTTCAAATTATTTCTTTTACATCATTTTTTCCCTGTATTTTTAATGATTTCAAGCTATCACTCCATTCTGGGAAGTGGTATGGGCTTTGGGCCTGAAAAAGTGGCTTAAATCCTGGGGTTGCTAACATAGAATTGGAAATTCTAGTCCCTAGTCTCTGGTAGGCAAGCCTGTTAGAGTGACTTTAGGTTGTTGGTCACTCCCTTTCTCATAGCATGAGAGTGACTATGGCCTAATAGATCCATAACAATAGTAGGACCCAGGAATAGGCTTTTTGAGTGGTTGACTTGTCTCCTAAGGGTTTTGTTGATGATGTTGGATGACTGTGTGTTATGTTCCATTGATTCCACTTCCTTAAGGTTAAATAGGAGGTCTAATATGGTCATAGTAGCCTCTCGTCTCATGTTTACCCCAGTTGGCATTGTTACTTGGGTGGATGTGGTGGGAGGGTGTTAACAAAAGTATTCTTATAGGCCAAAACTCTGACAAGACATTGGAAAATGTATCAAATAATGCACTTCTTGTGTCATCGCCAAGCCAACCATCAAGAATCATGGCTTATACGCTCTATGCCTACTCCCATCAAGTCCTAGGAATCCATCTCCATGGACTATTTGTCGGGCCTCCATTATACCAAGCATAGTAATGACTGTGAATTTGTGGTCCTGGAAAAATTCTCTAAGATGGCGATATTGAAAACTTGTAAGAAGTATCACAATAGAGGACACTTAGAAACTATTCTATGGACAAGTTTGGGTACATTTTGTGATCCTACAAACCATTATATCGGATAGGGATAACAAGTTTCTAAGAAGATTATGGTCTAGACTTTGGACATTATTGGACACCAAGCTCACCAAGTCAACTGCATTCCATCTCTAGACTGTCAGCCAAACATAGGTCGTCAAGAGAATAATAGTGCACATATTACATATGTACAACTCTAAGAATCCACGAACCTAGGATGAGAGCCTTCCTCATGTGCAACAAAATTACAACAAGTCTCTCCATAACTTGGCTAGTTACACACCCGTTCATGTGTGTATAGGATTTCAACCACTGTGTCTGATTGATCTTGTCATGCCTCATGCTACTACATAAACATAATTTACACATGTACAGTCCAAGGCTGATAAGAAAACAAGCTTTATTTAGTAGGTGCACAAAATCTTGGATAATTCTAATGCCAACTACAAGCAATGACATGATCAACATTAGATGCCACATAAGTTTAAGGTGGGAGACAAATTTTGGTTGAATTTGTAGAGAGAATGCCTTACCAAATCCCATTGGAAGCTATGACCACTCTGATATGGGCCTTCTACCATCAACAAGGCTATGGGAGACAAATATTTCGACCTCAACATTCCCCCATTCCTCGACTTGCACCTAGTGTTCTGTTATGTTCTTAATCTGCAAGACAATTACCAGAACACCAAAATATGCGAAGAAATATACGCAGAACATAGAATAATGAGAAACAAGAGCAAGTATTTTATTATTCAGAAAGTAATGTTCACTTGCCTCTTCGAGGGGGCAACCTCCAATAGAGCAGAGCTTGATTACAAAATAAGACACGATGCTCCTTGCAGGGAGTCTCTATCCTTTATTATGACTCATGCATGCAATACCATGGATCAATACCATTGTTCTTATTAATACCATCTATCTAATACCATGGCCCATTTGCAACTAACTGTGGTCCCGTCCTTAATTGCGGGTTAACCACTTACAATTATTAATATGGGATTTATTGACTCCTTAATTAACTATAACTATGATTCGATCCTACTACATAAATAAGGGGGTTAGGGTGGAACCCTAACATGCCCTTCCCCTTAAGAATAGCGTTGTCCTCAAGGCTGGAGTTGCGGAAAATGCTGAAGAATAGTGGCTGGTTCCTAGGTTGCATCTTCCAGAGAGGTGTCTTTCAACTTGATGAGGACTTCATTGATCATGCGGCCATGCAGGTGCCGTTCTCGTGTGTCTAGGACCTGTTCAGGTTGGAGTCAGATTGACCCTTCTTCATCCAATTCAGGTAGACTGGTTTGAATTCTGCAATTGTTTCCAATCACTTTCTTGAGGCATGAGACATGGAAAACTGGATGGATTTTTGTAGTGGGTGGCAAAGCTAGCTTGTAGGCCACTTCTCCAATGCGCTGAAGTACTTGATATGGTTCGTAGAATTTTGGAGATAGTTTATGACAACCCTTGTCTTTGAGTGAAGTTTTCTTATATGGTTGAAGCCTCAAAAATACCTGATCCCCTTCTTGAAATTGGCGCTCCGAGCGATGCTGATCTACTTGTTGCTTCATGTGGTTTTGAGTTTGATGAAGATTCTCTCTAAGATGGGCGAGCATGGTTGTGCGATTTTGTAGGAGTTGATCCACTGCTTGTACCTTTGAGCACCCCTTGATATAAGAAGTAGGGGAAGGAGGGAGTTGACCATAAACTTCTTCATAGGGAGTCACTTTGGTGGTGGCATGATAGTTGGTGTTATACCACCATTCAGCTAGAGGCAACCACTGTACCCATAGATGTTGCTTTTCTGAAGTGAAACACCTAAGGCAGGTTTCCAGACATTTGTTGATGGCTTCAGTTTGACCATCCGTTTGTCGATGATAGGAAGTGTTGAGTTTTAGTTGGGTGCCTTGTAGCCTGAAGAGTTCCTGCCAAAAATTACTAGTGAGTATCAGGTCACGATCAGACACAATAGAAGTGGGCATGCCATGCAATTTAAAGATCTAATCCATGAAAGATTGAGCGACCAAAGTCAGTGTAAATGGGTGGGGTAGGGCGTAGAAATGAGCATACTTAGAAAGTCAGTCCACAACCACCATGATGATGGACTTGTTTCCTAACTTTGGAAGACCTGTAATGAAATACATAGAAACCTCTGTCCATATAAATTCCGGGATGGGCAACAGTTGTAATGTGCCTGGTGCTTTGACTGTCTCCCCTTTGTGGTGTTGATAGACATCACATTCCACTACAAAAGTAAGGATGTCCTTTTTCATGCCTGTCCAGAAAAATGATCTTCTAGTGCGAGCATATGTCTTCTAAAAGCCTGAATGTCCTGCAATGGGGGATAAGTGCAATTCTGCCAAATTGTCGCTTTTGAGGGTGGATGTTGGTGATATTACGCCTTTGTCCTTGTAGAGAAGAATCTCATCCTGCCACGAGTAGCCCTTGGTGGAATTTGGATCCACCTACAATTGAGTATTGAGTTGGGAGAGCCAGGGATGTGAAAACCATTCCTTGCGAGCCTCTTCAATCCATTCTGGAATGGGAAGGGAAATTGTGAGCAGGGTACTTTCCTCCTCAAATTAGCGAGATAATGCATCTGTGACACTATTTTCGCGCCCTTTCTTATAAATGATCTCGTAATCATATCCCAGCATTTTTGCGAGCCATTTATTTTGTTGTGGGGAGGATAGGCGATGCTCCAAAAAATATTTAAGACTGTGATGGTCTGTGCAGATTTGGAAACGTCGCCCCAGTAAGTAAGGTCACCAGGTATCTACTGCATGTAAGATGGCCATCATTTCCTTCTCATAGGTAGATTGTCCCAGATTCTTCCCACTTAGTTGTTGGCTTGTGAAGGCAAAGGGTCGACCTTCCTACATCAAGACCGCCCCAATACCCGTACCCAAAGCATCACATTCAATGAAAAAAGATTTGGTGAAATCAGGTAGTGCTAAGACTGGAGTGGAACACATGGAATTTTTGAGAGCTGTAAATGCTTGTTGTGCATCATCATTCGAGAAGAATGAATTTTTCTTGAGGAGTTGAGTGAGGGGCTTCGCAATGCGACCATAATTGCAGAAAAATTTGCGATAATAGCCTGTGAGACCCAAAAATCCTCTCAGGCTCTTCAAGGTCTTAGTTGAGGCCAATCCTGCATTGCCTGGATCTTTTTGGGGTCCACCTTGACACCTTTATGCTCCATAATGTGGCCCAAATACTCAACTTTTTCCATGCCAAAAGAACATTTGGACATCTTAACAAATAATTTATGCTTGTGGAGCAGTTGCAAGAGCAGATCGACATGCTGAAGATGTACAGCCCAAGTGCAACTATAGATGAGGATGTCATCGAAGAAGACAAGGACAAAGTTCCTGAGATATGGTTTGAGAAGGTGGTTCATAAGGCTCTGAAAAGTAGATGGGGCATTACAAAGACCGAATGGCATGACCAAGAACTCATAATGGCCTTCATGAGTACTGAAAGCAGTCTTTGGAATGTCGACTTCCTTCATGCGAATTTGGTGGTAGCCTGAGCGAAGATCCAACTTAGTGAAGAATTGAGCCCCATTGAGTTCATCTAGAAAATCATCAACAACCGGGATGGGAAATTTATCTTTGACTGTCAACTTATTAAGGGCCCTGAAGTTTGGACACATCCGCCATTCCCCATCATTTTTGAGCACCATGACCACCGGTGATGAATAAGGACTAATGCTGGGACAAATGACACATGTTTCCAAAAGTTCCTTGATAATTTTTTCTATTTCATTCTTTTGGGTGAATGGATATCTATATGGGCGCACATTTGGTGGTTGGGCCCCTGGAACCAAGGTGATGCTATGATCATGTTCCCCTCGCGAGGGTGGAAGCTCATGAGGCTTGTTAAAGACTAGCAGATGGTTATTTAAAATCTGTTGCATCTCAGGATGAATTGGCAGAGAATTGGGTTCGACAGCCTGGATGTCATTAAATTGAGCTATAACTCCATGATGGCCATTTTTTAGCAATTTTTTCATCCTATGTGAGCTGATGATAGAGGGAGCTCCCGCTTGGAGTCCACGGAGGGTATGTGTGGAGTTGTTCTGCTTAAAGCTCATATATAACTCCTGGAAATCCATTGTGATTGGTCAAAGAGTGCGAAGCCATTCAACACCAAGGACAATGTCGCACCCTCCAATGTTTATGGCAAACATGTGGGTTTTCAACTGATAATCCCGCATTTGAAGTTTGACATTTTCACAATGGCCTTCACATTTCATTGTTCCCCCATCCGCAATTTGGACTTGGAAGTTAGAAACTGCTCGTACAAAACAATGCATTGCTTCCACGACTTTTTGATGGATGAAATTATGTGTACTTCCACTATCAATCAAGACTAATACTGGGTGATGTTTAATGAAACCTCTGATTCTGAGAGTTTGAGGTGAAGAAATCCCTGCCAAAGCATGCAGCGAAATAACTGGTTCATCAGGGACATTGTCCTTCTGGTTGTCCTCTTCTAGCTCCTCTGGTTCCTCAAGTGGTGGGGCTTCCTTCGATGAGCTATAATCAGTGGCATCAATTTGAAAAAATTTGGGCTCCTTGCATTTATGACCTGGGGAGTATTTTTCATCACAGTAGTAACATAATCCCTGCTTTCTTCTTTCAGCCATTTCTACAGGTGACACCTTTTGAACCTTAAGTGTTTGATTCGTGCTGTGAGCCTGTGGGGGGCGACCCTTGGCGGTGAAATTTGGGTGAATGGACTGGGCTGCTAACACACGTTCCACATTACAGGCTACCTTGCAAGCCTCCGACCATGTGGGAGGGTGGTGTAGACGGACGTGGGCTTGTATGGCCTCTTTAAGACTGCTGATAAAACATTCAATGTAGAATGCATCTGGGAGATCCCTAGTGCAGAAAGCTAAGGCCTCAAAGGCTGTAACATATTCATCCACTGTGCCAGTTTGTCGGAGCTTAGTGAGACAACCTAAAAAAGAAGATTCCTAGTCAAAGCGCTCTGTAAGAGCTTTTTTTAAGGTGGCCCAAGTCATAAAACTTCCATTGCAACATTGATGCCATTCCCACCATTGCCATCTTTCATTGTCCAAGTACATGCTCCCCACCATAAGCTAAGTCTCGTTATCTAAGATGTTATTCAGATTGAAATACTACTCCATTTGTGCTACCCATGCGGTCGGGTGAGAACCATCAAATTTATGCATATCCAGCTTGGGAGGTCGCGGACGGGATTGTTGGTGGGTGCCCTAGCGGTGAAGAGAGTGGCTAGACTCACCCTCACTGTGTCCATTTCCAATATACGCCTCCTCGCGGGCTTCCTCCTTGCCCTTAGAGAGTACGTCCGTTTGTTGGTCAAGCTGAGCTTGGATGGTTTGCAAGGATTGTTCAAGTTTGTCGATCTTCTCATTGGACATAGCTTGAGCTCTAGTTTCTACCATGCATTGATCCGATGTACTTGAAATTTGGGACCGCCCGATTTTTTTTTTTTCACTAAAAATTGAATGGTACCACCTTGCTCAGCTCGTCGTCCTAATTCTTATGGGCTAGATCACCAATTTTACTCCTTCCTTAGGAATACTGCAGTAGCCGAATCCTCAAAATGTCAATGCTGCCAAAAGTCCTGCGAAAATCACGCCCCGGTATAGGAACTCCACACAACTACTCAGATCTGGTGGATCTGAGAGATTTGAATGGTTGATCGAATAGCTCTGATCAGCGAACAGATTGCTGCTGTGGATCTGATGGATCTAATAGATCGGAAAGGCTGGTCTGCTAACTCAGAACTGCGAGACTGATGTCTGCTGCTACTGCAAACCCCCTTGCGAGATCTGATATGGCAGAGATTATGCGTGATCCCAAGATAGAAAAGGGAACTATGGTCTCGAGGAGTGCTAGGTGCTACAGATCACAATATACATAAGGGTCTGACAGTAGTACTCGGCCTAATGTTTCAGGGCTCTAACTAAGGAGGATCAACCGTATCCTTAGCCATACAACCTGACTACCCTATCATATGGGCGAGTAATCTCTCTAAGTGCTGTTCTCGATGTACTGTAGCAGCAAGATGGCCGACGGTTTATCTATGGCGAGGTTTCAAAGGAGCTAGGGGGCTTCCGATATACCCAGAGGGTACTTGGAAGACAGTCCATGCGCGGTTCTTGTCTAATGTGCTACTACTCGAAGGGGTACCCATAGGGGTTACAAGGGAGTCCAACAAGCGTGACCACCTCTTATATTTCCTGCATGCATGCCTCCCCAAATCTGCAGGTTTATGCGCTCAACGACAAATCCCGTGGTTTAAAGACGCCGGAACACGTCTCTAGCCAAATTTTTTTTTTGCTAAGAAATGGAGATCCCACCTGCCCTAGAAAGTGCTCTGATACCAGTTGTTATGCTCTTAACCTGCAAGACAGTTACCAGAACATCAAATATGCAAAGAAATATACCCAGAACATAGAATAATGAGAAACAAGAGCAAGTATTTTATTATTTAGAAAGAAATGTTCACTTGCCTCTTCGAGGGGGCAACCTCCAATAGAGCAGAGCTCGATTACAAAATAAGACACGATGCTCCTCGCAGGGAGTCTCTATCCTTTATATATGACTCATACATGCAATACCATGGATCAATAACATGGTTCTTATTAATACCATCTATCTAATACCATGGCCCATTTGCAACTAACTGTGGTACCATCATTAATTGCAGGTTAACCACTTACAACTATTAATATGGGCTTTATTGACTCCTTACTTAACTATAACAATGACTCAATCCTACTACATAAATAAGGGGGTTACGGTGGGACCCTAACATGTTCAATGTGGACCACCTTTGACCATACTTTCCACCATTCTTGGACACATAAGACATTACAGAACAAATAACACCAAAATTGCTCAACCCAGACTACATGGAACATTCCATAACTAATTATATCATGGATAGACAAATCAAGAACACTCACCAACACAAGATCCAACTATATCAATTTGTTAAAGTTGACCAACTCCCACATCAGGGAAAGTGGATCACTAGAGAACTAGTTCAGTAGAAGTTTTCCCATCTCATGGAGGCACTAAGTGCAATATGTACCAATGCTTCCTAAGAGGGAGGACTGATTGAGGTGGATATTGGTGGCCACCCACCTTTTCCACTTGGACCCCCAACATTGTTTCTTTCAGTTTCCTTAATTGTAGCACAATTTACTATTTTTGACATTTTTTTGGGTCGTGAACTTTTGGAGCCATTTTGTAGCCCTAAAGGACATTGGTTTTTTTGAAAATGAGAAAACCAATAGCTCGTGGAGAATATTTGTGGTATTCCCCGAATAAATCTTTCTAACGAGGTATCATATACATCAAACTAAGATCATATGCCAAAGTTACTAACCTAGGAAGTTGATGTACCAATTTACCCCAACAGGGCCCATAGGCTTTTGGCACTTCATCTCCTAGGGTCAAGTTTTTGGATTTTACATCATTTCTCAATAATAAATAGGCCTCCAAGCCTCATTGTAACATAGTTAAGAAGGAATGTAGCTACCACATCTCTTTTATAAGATAAACTACCATCGCTCGTGCTAGTTTATTTCCATTCTACATATAACTGTTTTCAGTACTTTGTTATTGATGAATTGGAGTTACTTTTTTTACTGTAGCTTTGTATTTCTATTTATATATGTACTTCATCTCGTTCCTTTATAAATCCGGATCAATTTTACCTTAGACTTCGGTAGATAAGTAATACAATTTTGAGGAATATTAAAAACATTTATAGAATATTAAGTTCTTTCTTAATTTTAATGAATATTTTAGTGTTAGTTAACTTACAATTGGTATTTCTTAACTTATAATTGTACCACATATTTTAAGAGGATTAAAGCATACACGAAAATACATGTAACTTCATGTTTTTTTGTTTTTGTTTTAACAAATTATGTTTTCAGAATTAATTCTTAATTTAACTCTTGTTATAATTTTATGCTTATGAGTTTTTCTTTTTATTTATTTCTTTATAGGTTTTATAGATATAATTATAGGTTTTTGAGCAATAAATAATAATTACAAGCTTAGACACAAGTTTGAAGCCAAAAGGCATGAGATATTATTAAAAAATATAAAGAGTTGGACTAGTTGAACAAAATATGTAGTTTTGTATATCAAATTGTAGTTTTATCTCATCATTACTTTAGCTATTACTTGTTCACACTGAAAACATAGCCTATGAGTTATGATGAAAATAGTCCACTGAAAAATTAGATTTACTCTACAATTTTCATTTACCTATGAGGAAACATTTTTGTTTGCATCAACCATTAACTCTTTTACATCTTAAGCAAATTAAAAATTACTTACAAATTTAAACAATTTTAGGAGTCTAAGAGAACATATAAAAAAAGGAAAATATGTAGAAAATTTGCATGTAAATCAAGAAACTTTATAAATCTTAATAAAAATAAAATCTTGATTCAAATGATGCATCTACATAAAAAGTTGCTATCAAATCTCAAAATATATAAAAATCCCGCCGATGTTAACAAAATATTTGTAACAATTAAAAACTATAAAACTATAAAATAAAATAAATAGAATTTAGATAAAGAAGATCCACGATCAAAATTATTTATTTAAAAAAATAAATTAAATAAATGAAAATTAGATGAAGAAGTAAGGAATTAAAATTATTTATTAAATAAAACATGATTAGAAAATTATTATCTTAAGAAAAAGTTGCAAAGGAATAATATAAATTAAAATGTAGGCATATTAGAAAACATTACTAGTAAATAAATATATAAGGTGAACATTTGGAGAAATTTTTGAAGATACAATTGCAAGCATATTTTTTTGAAAAATATTTACACTGAAATTTTTCTAGATTTTCTTTAAAAATGTTTGCAAATGTTTGTAAAGATTAAGAACATATGTATGGTTCTTGAAATCAATATCACTAAGGAAAAGGACCGCATCCTACAACAATCGAGAAGAATACAAAATGGCGGGCACTCCACACAAGAGAAAGAATCCGATACTCTGGCAGAATTGGTTGACTACCTCTATGTGTGAACATTCTGCCGAGTCTTCTCACCACACTTAATCCTTGCCATGAAAGAATAATGAAATAACATAACGATAATATGGAATTTTTGTTACAAAATATAGTAAAATCAATAAAGGGAAAGCATAAGGGTAGGGAAAGATTCACTAATGAAAAACAAATCAAACTCTTACTATATTAAAATATTAATCATAATGTTAAATTCTACTAGGACTATAAGCATTTGAACATTCTGCCGAGTCTTCTCACCACACCTAATCCTTGCAATGAAAGAATAATGAAATAACATAATGATAATATGGAATTTTTTGTTAAAAATATAGTAAAATCAATAAAGGGAAAGCACAAGGGTAGGGAAAGATTCACTAATAAAAAAAATTCAAACTCTTATTATATTAAAATATTAATCATAATGTTAAATTCTACCAGGACTATAAGCATTCCTACAAATTAATTTCAAAATTTTCCGACAAAGATCACACTTCCCATTCACAATTATTTATAACCACTGATAGAATTGTTTAATTATTCGTATAAAATTGTTTTTTGTATTCTTATTCATGGCTTGATAAGACTCGAGCGAGTTAACACAACTACATTTTGATTTGATTTTTTGTCTTTTCTGGTTATACCATCTTGTGTATCACAGGGAAGAGATCTATGCGTTGTGGAAGGATATCAACGAATGTAACAAAACTAGAGAAACAATCATTTTAACAATTTTTTTTTTTCTAAATTTTATAATTCACTTTCTCTTTATTTCATTATCTTTATCAAAAAAATTATCTTTACAGTTTTTTTTTATTATATCTTTCTCTAAAGTAAGTAATATCAACTAATTTTATTTAAATAAATAATATATGTATTTTTTATTTGATTCTTTAAAATGAAAATTTCTAATTAAAAAAGATATGCTAACTCAATGAAGCCATATTAATGTTATGTTATGTTGCTATAACAATTAGTTATTTACATCTAATATAAATTTTCACGATTTTTAAAATTTATTATTATATAATTTTATATAATCATCTATATCTTCATGTATTTATATACTTTAAATATGTATCATTATTTGAGTTTATATAATTTTTTTAGTATATCTTTATCTAATTTAACTTTAATCAAAACTAATATCAACTAATTATTTAAATATATATATATATATATATATATATATATATATATATAATTTGATTATTTAACATGTATATTTCTAAATAATAAAGATATGTTAACTCAACACAACCATATTAATGTTATGTTATGTTGGTATTTACAATTAGTTATTTACATTAAATATAATTTTTCATGATTCTTAAAATTTATTACTATACAATTTCATATAATCATCTATAACTTCATGTATTTATTTACTTTAAAAATGTATCATTATTTGAGCTTATATAACCATTATGTTATTATATAGTTATTAAGTTTTATAATCATGTGAACATTAATTTCCTAATTTTGTTAAAATAGTTGTATTTATTTATAGTTACTAACTTTTATGATCTCCTAAGCTTTTCGTTCCTAACTTTATTAATTTCTTTATTATTATACCAAGCATGGTATTACACATTCAATTTTTCTTTCATTTCCTAATAGTTTGTCTTTGACCAAAAATTTATGCAGCCTATCCATAGTTTAACATTGAGAATTCAATTTTTGTTATTATTATTATTATTATCATAATGTGATTGATTGAGGTCTTATTACGGGTTGTTTACTAACTTCCATTTCTATTAGTTACTAATTTTTGTTTTTAGTTTTATTTCATATATATATATATATATATATATATATATATATATATATATATATATATCTATATATATATATATTATTTCTATTTTAACGAGTTATAGTTTTTTTGACCAAATTTTCTATTTAAGATGATTTATTATTATGTTAAAAACATATTTTAATAAATTTAATTATACAAAATTATATATATATATATAAAAGCGCGCACACATATATGTATTAAAGTGTATATATGTTTATATAAACAATAATAGTTAATCATATTTCTTACTTTTTGGTGAGGGCATTCAACAATACAATTTTTATTAGTTGTTTTATTTTTGTGATGAAATATTTAACTTTATTATCTTTTAGATTGATTAAACTATATTAAACAAATCAACCAGTACTAGCTACTATGTAGCCCTTGTTTACATATAACCTTTATAACCAACAACTATTACGATAATTAGTTATTAGTTTTGTTTACATTGTTTACATATAACCTTTATAACCAACAACTATTATGATAATTAGTTATTAGTTTTGTTTACATATAACTTGTATAACCAATAACTATTATGATAATTTTTAGTTTTTATAATCGTGTAAGCATTATATTAATTTCATTAATTTTTTTTATTTATATATAGTTATTAATTTTTAGGATCTAATAAATATATGTTAACTCAACACAACTCTATTAATGTTATGTTATGTTGGTATTTCCAATTAGTAATCACAAAGAGTTAATTAATAAAAGTTAGTTTGAATTGTTGATTTTAAAGATATGTTAACTCAACACAATAATATTAATATTATGTTATGTTAGTATTTACAATTAGTCAATACAAAGAGTTAACTAATAGAAGATAGTTTGAGTTATTGATTTGTTTTAATTTGGTTACAAGATGTCAGTTTATAATTACATTCTTTTCATCAGTATATCATTCTCTAATTTAACTTTAATCAAAAGTAATATCAACTTTTTTTATTTAAATAAATAACATGTATATTTTAATTAAGATATTTTCTCTATTTGATCATTTAACATGTGGATTTATAAATAACAAATATATGTTACCTCAACACAACCATATTAACATTACATTATGTTTATATGTACAATTAGTTAATACAAAGAGTTAATTAATAAAAATTAGTTTGAATAATTGATTTTTTTACATTGAATTAAGATGAAGTTTTTTTACTTTATTAACGTTATGTTATGTTGGTATTTACAATTAGTTATTTACATTAAATATATTTTTTCATGATTTTTAAAATTTCATATATCATATATAACTTCATGCATTTATTTACTTTAAAAATGTATAATTATTTGAGCTTATAAATCCATAATGTTACTTGTTTATAATTATGATTTTTGTTTAGTAATATTTCTCCAATTTAATTTTAATTAAAAGTAATATCCACTAATTTTATTTAAATAAATAATATAAATTGTTTAATTATGATATTTTCTTTATTTGATTCTTTAACATGTAGATTTTTGAATAATAATGATACTTAATAGAATCATATTAATGTTATGTTAAGTTTGTATTACACTTAGTCAATACAAAGAGTTAATTAATAAAAAATGGTTTAAATTATTGATTTGTTTTATTTTGACTACAAGATGCTAACAATGATCTCCATGGAAATTATCGAATAATCAGAGTGACCTAATTTCATGTGTGACATGGGACACATGTCAAAAAAGTTGAAATAAGACACTCAAACTTATATATATATATATATATAAATTATTTCTAAAGTTAAACATCAAATGTTTTCTTGTTCCAACACTAAACTATTAGTGGTCAATAGTCAAATCATTTTCTATAGTGTTTCCTTGGCATAGTCTAATAACATGCCAGTTGGATATACATGGAGAGGCGCTTAACTCTCCAATTCATTTGAATGAAAATACAAGTATTTGTATGGGAATTTGAATGAAAAAACTAATACAATAAATCAGTTATGTGAGAATATTGAAAATGGTAATATACATACTTTGTTTAACTTGGAAATTGAATATATCATAATAAAATAATTTGGAATGTATGTTGAAAAATTGTAATTATTAGTTATAAAGAGTTTTAGAAGTTAGTTGACTTAATTTTAAATATATATGTTTAAAAATAAATAAATTTAGAAACTATTATTTGTATTTATTCACTGTTAATGGAAGTTATAAAATAAATTAAAATATGTGAGTTCTAATTTAATGTATAATTTGTTTATTTCGTTGTAAGTAATGTAACCATATAAATTAAATGGCTAGTAATGTGGATAGGCATCAATCACCAACAAACATTAAAACACATACATAACAATTTCTATAGGATAACTTAGTCCCTTCAAGTTGGATCTTCAAGGTTAAGCATGCATTAGATGAAAGAATAGAGAATCATAAAGCCAAATTTGTAGCCAAAGGATTCTCTCAAGTTGATGGAATTGACTATGAGGAAAAAATTTCTCCCATAGCAAGGTATTCATCCATTAGATAAATTCTTTCATTGGTTGCATAGATGGGGAGGAATATCTAGAGATGCATGTACAAAAAACATTTCTCAATGGTGTTATTAAGGAGGATGTGTACATCGAGCAACCAGAAGGTTTTGACACCTTTGATCGAGAGTCCCATCTGTGAAGACTTAGGTGAGCATTGTAGGTCTCAAACAGACACCCCAAGCTTGGTACACTTGGATCAACAGTTATCTCATCGGATTGGGCTTCATCAAAAGATAAGAGGATACAAAAATTTATCATATTTTGGTAGAAGGTAAATTGCTTATCATTGTTTTATATGTTGATGATTTAATATTGAGAGGTGATGAGCAGTTGATCAGCTCTTGTAAGGAGGACCTTGCAATGGAAATTGAGATGAAAGACATGGGTCTCATGCACTACTTCCTATGTCTAGAAGTATGGAAAGGTGATGGGGAATTGTTTGTGTCTTAAGGAAAGTATGCCACCAAGATACTGTAGAGATTTCACATGGAGAGTTGTAAGCCCATGGAGACACCTCTAGTGATCAACAGGAGGAAGGAGAATACAACTTCAGGTGAAGAGGTTGATGCTACCATTTACTAGTAGCTAGTGGGTTCACTGATATATCTTCTGAAAAATCAACCAGATATGTGCTATGCATTCAAGTAGCTGAGCCAAGCCATGGTTAGGTCGACCAAATTGTATTTGAAGGCAACAACACATGTCTTACAGTACCTCAGAGGCACAACTCAATATGGATTATGTACAAACAGACATAGTTAGTGAATTTGTATGGCTTCACAGATGTAGATTGGGCAACGAGTCCATCCAATTGAAAGAGTACAATAGGTGGAATTTTCAGTTTTGTGTTTGTAACAATTATCTAGTATAATATGAAGCAGAGGTTTGTGGCGCTCAACTCAGCAGAAACTAAATACATGGTTGCAAGTCAAGCCACATGTGAGGTGATCTGAATGAGAAGTATACTTGTGCAACTATTTGGTCAGGAGATGGATCCAACTATGATCTATTGTGATAATCAAAGTTTCACTAAGCTCTTTGAGAAGTTGGTATTACATGATCGATCCAAGCCTATAGATATTGTTTTAGGTGAAAGCACCCTAGGGATTTGGGTTATAACCCCAACAGAGTAGAAGAAAACTACAACAAGAAACAATCAAACAGATTAGGCAAGCTGCTTATACTATCAAACTACGTAAGAGTGACTGTACCCGGATTTCCTTTGTTAAGTAGGTCCCACAGGGTTCAGACCCTCTGCAACTCCTGATGTTCTTCAAACCTGAAAATCATTCAATTCCAACATAAATAGTGGTATAGAAGTAAAGCATATTCATGAAATTGAATTTATATCATATAAACAAATGATTGATCATACATCAAAATGAAATTCGTATATGAATTAAAACATAATTTGATGCATAGACATAGTTAATTTCAAAAACAAGACAACATTTCTTTTATTGCAATAAGCTATAAATATCATGGAGATAATTCACATGAGTCTTTCTCTGGTTCCAAGTGGAGCCATCCTCCGGATTCGTCCTATCCCATCGTTCAACAATCTTCTTCCATCACCAACACCATGATATCTCAAGAAAAAGGAAGGATATATATAATCAAGGAAACAAGGGTTTCCTAAAGCTTGGGGAAGTGCATGAGGCACAGGGATTCATCAGACTCAGTTAGGGATAATCTCAGTATAATAACTCTATCTCTTCTCCTCTCCTTAAGGCTTTCCCATAGAGGTCTATTTATACATCTCCCAATTAGTTTTTTATTTGGGAAATAGTTGGGCCACGGGCAATAAGAGGTAATGAACAGGTAAAACCCATGAAATCTACCCAAAATTAAGGAAATTTATTTTTTTTAAGTGTTTTAATACATATACGTGGGTTGGGTATTGACTGACCCACGCGTACACGCTTTTAGCTTAGGGAAAAGTAGCATACAGGGAATAAAACACTGTTTTTTATATATTTGGACCAAGTCTGGAGGGAGGGGTTGCCCTAGGCCATAAAATAAGCATCATATATACCAAGAGTGGTAAATGGTGATATAACAGATGCCCCCTAATATATGAGGTCAGAAGGGGTACATGATGGCCAAAATGTATTAAGTGTATGGAAAGAATCATGCTGAGACTGAGAAGGACTTCACCAGAATTTAGCTTGATAAGCCATCAAAAGAGATCAGAAAGAAACTACTGTTTGAGGTGGGCATACCCATGCTCAGAGAAAGTAAAGCATGTCGGCATATCAAGTATAAGCGGATCCAATATGTATACTGGTATAAAGGAATTGAAAGTATATAATGGATCATCTGATCATGATTGAAAAAGTACATGACTAATATCACATATAAGAAGATGATCAATGATGCTAAAGGATGACGCTGATCACTGATGTCAAAAACTGATCCCAATAGTATGAAATTAACATGATGGAATAAAATGACAATACTTCGCAACTCAGATGCCAGCATGTAAGATGTCGTTGCAAAGAACTACAACATATAAGGTGGATGGTGTGAACTTAGCAGCAATAGGAGTAACTGACAAGTGAACCAAAACATGTTGATATAACCCGAGGTCTTCACCGACCGCTACGGTACATTTCTACACAATGGGAATGAATGATTTGAGTTGACCATGTGACAAATCGTTTGATTACTATTCATTGATGTATATTGTTAACAAACGTGAGACTACTCACCGATAATGATAATGAGAGTCAAGGTACCTAATACAATCTAACAAGTGCAAATGAATGAGCTGAAATTGAACACTTGAAAGAATCTATTAATCAGGAGACAATGATGGTTTCCCGCTATCGATAGTGAAGGAATCTGCCACTGATGACTGCAAACCCCAAGGTACTGCCAAATGGACTCTAGATATTTTTCCCAGAGCAAATGAGTTGTAGTCGATAGGAAAAAGTCCGCTAGAAGGAATGCATTAAGGCGTCCTTCATTAATCTATCACGAGTGTAACCTATAGGCCAATAATGTGGAAGGAATCGGATGAAAAAGATGTAGTAACCCAACTGAAGCACATTTTTGGCGTACACAAGATGTAGCTAGCACACGATAGAAACCCTCTGAACCAACCAATAATGGACGTTGACACAGAGGCAAGGAATCCACCAATAGGGTCAAATGGAAACCAAGGCACTGCACAAATCCCAATGTGTGATAATGAAAGCTGATGTTGAACACAAGGGAAACCACTCAGTTAAGGACCCATGATACTGATCGATGATGAGCACAAGGTGACCTATCAAAAATGAAAATAGGGCCAAGGTGCGGCTCTAGATCTACCCTCAGAGCAATTTGTTGTAGTCGATAAGGACAAGACCCACTAGCAATAAGTCAATGGAGACCTTCTCAAACCGGCATGAGCAAAGGACTAATATAACTGATGTGATGACAAACATGAAACTGACAACCAGGGATGATCGACTAGAAAATAAGTCAAGAGACACCGCAGAGAGGCCGACTTAGGTTTACTTCCCTTGAACAAAAGCACGACTCAATGATGACTATATGGCAGCATATGATAACTCTGTATAAATTTGTCATGCAAGAGGCATAAGAAAACTATCCATATGACTGGAAGAGGTAACTAATCAAAGGAGTACTGACTCAATAACAAGGTTAAGGCACTCCTAATTCAAACTAAATCCCACCCCAATGGAGAAGATACTTTATTTTGAGTGCTTTGTTCAAGGGCGACATGACTAACTCTAGCTGCCAACAAAATATGGAAATTTCATCCCGTTCCCACTCTTTTTGGAATATATAATTTTTTTGTCTTTTTCTTTAAGTTGGAAAAAGAATAAAATAATGCTATAGTACAGTGGAAAGAACGAGTGTCAGAGAAACAAATGATATAGTTCCTGGGAGGGGAACATTCCCATGCTCAATGCAGGGAGGTGAAGCTAGTCAAGAACACTCAAAGGGATGCTCTTTCCACGGGTAAAAGGATGATTCAAGTTGCAGAAGCTAAGTGATTGCATGGTTGACTTTGTAGAAGACATGGTCAAATAAGTGGCTTAAACACAAGTCCAAGTGAAACAGGCTTAAGGCCAAAAGGTGCAAATATTCAAAATGCAATGCAACAGTACAACTCAACACAAAGGAGCCTCTAAGTTATAAGGCTAGAAATTAGCGCGACAGAAAGGAGAATGTGTCTTCAATGCATCAGTCATGGTGGGACTAAAGATGAATCCTGAGCCTACTCAATATAGCAACATGGGCAATGAATGTCAGCGAGGATCTAACTAAGATGCCCATGTAAAGGATGGTTGTACAATCGCATCATGATTTATAAAAAATCGACGAGTTAAAATGGTTTGCTGACCAAGATATGATGGGGTTGACCCTATGGCTAATGTATCTCTAAATGTAGTGTAGGTTTTAACCCCGTACATAAGTTACCTGCATACGAAATCTAAAACACAGAAAATAAACAATGCGAGAGCATAACACATAAAACACATATACACAAAGATTTTCCCCTGGATCCCAAAACCAGGACTACCAGCTTGATTTTTCATTATGTTCCTTTCAATGTTATAATACATATTTATACATGCCAAAGCATCCAATACCATGGATTGAAAACGATCGCGTCCTAAAATAACATGTACGAAAATCATGCACAAAACCATAGGTGGGTCCACCCAACCTAACATAGGGTCCAAAACCAAAATTTTCCAGGGTGCTGCCCTAGACCCTATAAAGTGGGGTTATGGGTACACCTCAAACCCCCTGTGACCCCCCCCCCCCCCCCCGCCCATAATTGGCGCAACGAAGGGGGGCTTTCCCCCCCTCTAACCCTCCGGTTAACTACGTGGGCTAGTCGTGGAAAGAATATAACACAACCCAATATTCTCCCACTTGTTGTTTTCTTTTCACTGGGGGCCACAAGAGAGCTTAGTCATTTTTCTAGCCCTGAAATGCTCATTGTCTCTCTACACCAAGAGAACTTCTCAGAGCTCACAGATTTTGTCAACGCATCTGTAGTATTCTTTAAAGTGTCCACCTTTACCAGCAACACCTTTTTGTCTTCTATCATATCCCTCACAAAGTGATACTAAACATCAATATGCTTTGTCTTTGAATGATATGTGGGGTTCTTTGCCAAGAAAATTGCACTTTGTCTGTCATATTCTATCCTTATAGCTTCCTGTACTAACCCCATACTTGAACACAATATTTGTAACCAAACTACTTCCTTGCTTGCATGAGTGGTTGCCATGTATTCTACCTCTGTAGTTGATAGTGCCACTACAGATTGTTTCTTACTCATCCAACTGACTACACCTTCAAATAAGTTAAACACATACCCACTTGTAGATCTTCTCTAATCCAAATCTCTAGCCCAGTCTGCATCAACAAAGCCACAAATATCCAACACTCTGTCCAATCTTGGTGTTCCTTGGTAGCACAAACCATAATCACTAGTGCAACACAAATACCTGAAAACCCGCTTCACTGTTGTCCAATGCTCCTTCCCTAGTTTTGACATAAACCTGCTCAATACTCCCACTGAATGTGAAATGTCTGGTCTAGTACAAACCATTGCATATAACAAGCTACCCTCTGCACTTGCATATGGAACATGAGACATGTCCTCTTCCTCTTCTTGTGTCTTGGGACACTGTTCAGCAGATAACCTCACACCTATAGGAATAGGAACCTTCACCGGTTTACTATCTTGCATAATAAACCTCTGTAGTATTGTCTCGACATACTTCATCTAGTTTAACCAGAGCTTCCTCTTTGCGCGATCTCTTTTAATTTCCATGCCCAAAATATAGTTTGCAGCACTAATATCTTTCATGTTGAATTGGGAGGACAATTGGGTCTTCAAATCCTGGATAATTTCTTTGTCGTTTCCAACCAGAAACATATCATCCACATACAAGACTAGATAAATAACATGGTCACCAATTAATTTAAAATACACACAGTGATCTGCTTTGCTTTTAGTGAAGCCAAGTCCCCGTATAAATGTATCAAATTTCTAATACCACATCCTTGGTGATTGTTTTAATCCATATAGAGACTTCTTTAACTTTCATACCAGTTCTTTCTTACCCTTCACCGCAAAGCCTTCAGGTTGCTTCATGTATATTTCCTCTTCCAGATCCCCGTGAAGAAATGTTGTCTTCACATCCATTTGTTCTACCTCAAAATCAAAAGCAGCAACAACAGATACAAGTAATCTAATAGAAGTTACCTTGGCAACAGGAGAAAAAATATCACCAAAATCAATTCCTGACAACTGGGAATAACCTTTTGCTACCAACCGAGCTTTGTATTTCTCCACCTTTCCTTCTGCATTTGTCTTCTTCTTGAACACCCATTTGCTGCCAATGAGTTTCCTTCTAGCTAGCAACTCCACCAGATCCCAAGCCTCATTTTTGTGCAAAGATGCCATTTCATCAACCATGGCCTCTTTCCAGAGTTTTCCATCCTCTGAATCTACTGCTTCCTTCATAGTTCTAGGATCATTGTTAGTAATAGATAAAGCAAAATTTGAACAGAAAGCAGATGGACTATACCTTTTTGGCTGCCTTCTTTCTTGAACTGATCTTCTCACAACCAGAGTTTGTGGATCTTCATCTTCTGATTCCTCCTCTGCTGTACAGTCTAATTCTTCCTCCTTAAGCTCAAACTCTATCTTCTTAAGTTCCTTTGGTTGGACTTCATGTTTAATAACATCTTTTACCTCTCTGAACACCACATCTCGACTATACACAACCTTCCGTGTGACTAGGTTCCAAAGCTTATAACCCTTTAAACCATCCTTATACCCAATAAATATGCACTTTTCGGATTTACTATCCAACTTGGTTCGTTTCTCCTTTGGAACATGTACATATGCATCACATCCAAATACCCTCAGATGTGAAAGAGAGGGTTTCTTACCGGTCCATACCTCTTGTGGATCTTATCCTCCAACGCTGATGTAGGTGACCTGTTGATCAGGTAACATGTAGTATCCACCGCCTCTGCCAAGAATTCCTCTCCTAACCCGGCACCACTGTTCTTTCTGCAACTCCATTTTGCTGAGGTGTATATGGAGTAGTCTTCTGTCATGCTATACCACACTTCTTACAAAATTCTTCAAATTCCTTGCTGCAAAAATCTCCACCATTATCTGTCCTCAGCACCTTTTATCTTCTTCTTTGTCTAATTTTCCACGAGAGCCTTAAATTCTTTAAACATGTCAAACACTTCAGATTTTTTCTTAAGGAAATATATCCATGTATTCCTTGAGAAGTCATCTATAAATGATTCATAGTACACAAACATCCCCAATGATGGAACCTTCACAGGTCCAAACAGATCACTATGCACAAGTTCTAATATTTGTTTCACCCTCTTACTACCACAGGGAAACTCACCCGATTTTGCTTCCCATATACACAATTTTCAAAGAAATCAAAATCCAGAGAGCTATTACTCATACCTTCTACCATGCCTTTACCATGAAGTATTCGAAGGCCCTTCTCTCCAATATGTCTAAGCCTTTGATGCCACAACATGGTCTTCTCTCCAGAGACCACTAGATTTTCTGCTCCACTTTCAGGAACCGTAGAACTATTGCACCCATCAATAACAGTGCTACCTTGCAGCTTGTACAGAGTTCCAATTCGAACTCCCCACATCAATACCAGTGCTCCCCGAACCATTTTGTAGGTATCCTTCTCAAACACTTTTTTTACACCTACATCCAACTTGCTTACAGAAATTAGATTTCTGGCTAATGCAGGAATATGTAGAACACCTGGAAGTGTTCTAACCCTTCCACCTTGCAACTTCAACTTTAATTTTCTGCGACCAACAATTCTAGCCTTCTTGCCATCCCCCAATAAGACATCACGAAGACATCACCATCATCATATTTCTCATGCTCGCAGAACCACTCTCTATGGGGAGTGAAGTGAAAGGATGTACCTGAGTTAATCAGCCATGCCTCATGATCTACATGTGTATTTGAAGTAGCCAAGTACACATCCCCACCTTCATTTGAGGTGGTTTTTGCCTCTACAAAAGGAGCCTCATCAGATCCCTTTCCTTTATCAGGAGCTTTAGATTTACAGTCCCTAAAGTGGCCTTCCTTTCCGCATTTCCAACACACCACCTTTAAAGGTTTTCCTGGAGATTTAGATCTCCCACTTGATGACTTATTTTTGTTTCTGTTATGGGACCGTGCTCATACAGACAAGGCATCACCATTCTGTCTCTCCATATTTTTCCGTCTCATCTCCTCCATTAGCAAGGCTGAGACTATTTCATCAAACTGCAAGATAGTTGCATTGCTACCTATTGCAATAACCAGAATATCCCACGAATCTGGTAGAGAACACAACAAACTGATGCACTTATCTTCATCTAAAATTTTAATATCAATAGATGCTAACTGGGTTACCATAGTATTAAATGCATTCAGATGCTCTGTCACCAAGTTTCCATCTTTCATCCTCAGGTTATACAGCTTTTTCCGCAGGAACAGTTTATTCACGAGAGAATTAGATTGGTACAAATTCCCTAACTTGTCCCACAAATCCTTCGTCGTAGCTTCCCTTAATACATTCAACAATACTAAATATGAGACACATAATCATATTGTGCTCTTTGGCTTCCGATACAACTTCTTCCATTATTCATCAGACACTCCCATTGGTTTAGTACCTGGATCTACTGCGATCCACTGATCTTTATCCACCAACAGATCCTCCATATTGAGTTTCCACAACTCAAAAATCTAACCATTGAATTTCTCGATCTCTATCTTTCCACTGTTTGCCATCTTCTTTCACCACTAGAATTGATCTTGCAGATCTCCCACTGAACAGGGTCTACCACAGGCCCGAGTAAAACCCCTCAGCAACAATGGCATCCCCTTGAAGCCCAAACAACTCTGATACCAAATGTAGGTTTTAACCCCGTACAGAAATTACTTGCATACGAATTCTAAAACACAAAAAATAAACAATGCAAGAGCATAACACATAAAACACATATACACATAGATTTTCCCCTGGATCCCAAAATTGGGATTACAAGATTGATTTTTGATTATGTTCCTTTTAATGTTATAATACATATTTATACATGTCGAAGCATCCAATACCATGGACCGAAAACCATCAGGTCCAATACCATGGACCGAAAACCATCATTTCCTAAAAGAACATGTACGAAAATCATGCACAAAACCATAGGTGGGTCTGCCTAACCTAACATAGGGTCCAAAACCAAAATTTTCTAGGGCACTACCCTAGACCCCATAAAGTGGGGTTACAAGTACACCTCAAACCCCCTGTGACCCCCCCTGCTACACAATCAACGCAACGAAGGGGGGCTCTGCCCCCCCTCTAACCCCCCGGTTAACTACGTGGGCTAGTCATGGAAAGAATATAACACAACTCAACATGGAGGCTAGTATGCAAGATGCAACGGAAAATGGTTTTCCCTAACCTAAATTCCAGTGAGAGAATGATACTTTCCATGATGGGTTAATGGTCATGAGACCAAAACAACATCTCGAAGAAGTCTCCAAAATTTCCTGTAAAAACAACCCACTCTTGACAATCCAAGCCCACAGGTCAAAAAATCCATGAGACAAAAATCAAATTTTGAAAAAATATTTTGCAATTTCAAAGTTATATAATGAATTTTGGACTCACAATTTTTTCATTTTTGTTCGGAGAAAAGAGCTGTGGAGAAAAACTAATCAAGCCTTCCTATGAACAATTGGACCATTTGAATCACTCCAAAGTCTCTAGGTAATCCTCAAATCCTACTTGTAATGCTTTATGATAGTTTTTAAAAGTTTTTTCAAAGTTTTGACTGTGGGAAACTATGCCCAAAAATTCAACTCTGCATACATGTGGGTTGGATCTGAGTAACCTGCGTATATGACGTCCCTACACGCGACTGTGTGTAAAGGGAACCCGCATGTATGCAAGTTAAAATTTTAACATATAAATTAATGGTTGAAACTTTAATTTTTGCAGGATGACTATCACTTGGAGGGAAAGACAACATACCACCATAGATAATGAGGTAATGAATGATCAAAATGCATTGGATGCTCTGAGAGGCTGTGGCTTACTCAAATTCTTCAAAATGCCAAATATGAAAGCCAATACACGCTTGCTAGAACTTTTGATCCAATACTGGAGCGCAAAGGACGACGCTTTCATGATCGACCAGATGCCTCTATAGTTGAGGTAAAAAATATCTATTTCATTACCAGTCTCTCTCGAGGAGGGGAGGTTGTGACATGCAGGATGAGAGATAGTCTTTCGGTGGAAGACTATGTCCATATATATTGTCCTAGACATCGAGAGAATATTGGGAGTCAAATTCCAATCAAACATGTGGAAAGTCTATCCTTGAGGATTTTTCTATTTACCATTGCATGGGTAAATGGGTAAGCTTCCCTGCATCTGGTGTCACGAGTATCTATGACCCTGGTAGTGGAATGTCTTACCATAGTATCTGATTGGTGCACGACTCTTATGACTAACATGAAGAGTCAATTAAACTCTATACAGAAGGGTGAAACAAAGAATTTTGGATATGGAATCATATTATGTTCATTCTTCTTCGAGAAGGTACCTGGGCTACATCCCAAAGTATCAGTGTCCATCATCAACCCTAGAGATCCATGAATGGGTAGATGGCGAACCTGATGAAGCACCTTGGAGGTGGTGACGTGCCCAGAACGACCTTTGATGATGAGTTTTTCACTTGGTGGGATCAACAGATCATCGCAGTCGATGACTACCCATGCCGGCATGGATTTCTGAGGAGATCCAGACTAGTGTTACCACCAAATGTGGCATGGCGAGACATAGGTAACAATTTTTAAGTTTTTGTGAGTTTTTAAAAAAACATGGATTTTGTAATATGAAATGAACTTAACAAATATTTTTTATGAGACGAAATACTGACAAAATTTAATGACCATGTTCTAGATGTGGGTCTAGTGAGACCTAATGGGTTTCCGAGGCATAGGGGTCATGGAAGAGGGGCTGAAGAGATGGCAGTCGAGACAGAGAGAGTCCTTTATTCTATTTAGAGAAACTTGGTGAGACTAACTCACCCGATACTTATGATAGTTGTAGAGGATCTTCCTGAGGAGATGCAATGTCGTGTGGTAGGGGTACCACGGGACTGGGTTCAGATACTTTGGCGTGTAGCCAACGCTGTGGTTAACTTTTTAACTGCTCATCCTGAGCCAACTTGATAGATAGATCAATGTATGACTGGACATGATTATGGGCATAAGCACAAATTTAAAGGGAATCTTGTCCCAATTTTGTATATTACTTTTTGAACACTCCATCTATATACAAGCGATTTTATGATATATATAAAGATTTTTTTTTTTGATGTTATTTAATTTGATGAATTATTAATGTGCCAATCTAATGCTTGATTAGCAATAGAGTTTTGTAATGAATTCTCAAATCGTGGAACGTGAACTTATGTGATATAAATAAATGATCGTTGCAACACTCTCACTCTCAAAAATTGGTGATATAAATAAGGATCTCGAACCCGATAAGTGTTATTTAACTGCGACACCACCAATTCTGAGTCTAGATAAACTACCAATGAATCAATCCCATAAGATATTACTTTGGATAGTAAATTAAGAATGACAGTATATTCGACAATGTTGTTCAAAGCATGGCCAATACATACTCCCCTCAACACCATCAACTGGCTAGATGGATAATAAATCACCCAAGCCACAAAAGCAAGATTCCGAGTGTGCCGATTCGCACCATCAACGAATCCGAAATATATCGAATCGTCCATCAATACTTGCCAAAGAAGATAAAAAAGTATCAATCAAAAAATTCCAAACATATATGTACAAAGATACAATATATACAAACAAGCAATTGCTCGGCCGAAGCCTAAGCAAAATACTTCTTAAGGTAGAGCCCATTTCTGGGCTCCACAAGCTTGTCCCCTTCAAATTCAATTAATTTATAAGCCCATTTTTTCAAAACACGCTTGACTATAAAGGGACCATACCACATAGATTTTAACTTGCCTGCCCCCAGAGCGTCTTTGTCTTGGTCATAGACTAAGACAAGGTTGCCTTCAGAAAAAACCTGAGGATGGACAACTTTATCATATTGAGTTTTAATCCTCTTTTTATGGGCTTAGTTTATTATGGCTGCATCTCGATGCTGCTCATCAAGATGTTCCAAATGAACGAGGTGTTCTTCGAGACTAGATGTCTCCGAAAGAAGTTCTACAAATAGCTTAAGCGATGGAATTTCACATTTGATAGGGAAGATAGGTTCCAACCCGTAAACTAATTGAAAAGGAGTAAAACCAGTGGCAGTCTTAACTGAGGTTTGGTATGCCAAAAGTTCTGGATATAACATGATGTGCCAATTGGATCGAGTTTTATCAATTGTCCTTTGCAAGATGATCTTAAGGGACTTATTAACAGCTTCAGCCTACCCATTGGCCTGAGGATAATATGGAGAAGATTTCTCCTGCTGGAAGCCCAACTTGAGAGCCAATTCAGTCATCAATTGATTTTGGAAGTCACTACCATGGTCAGTGACAATCTCTCTTGGGATACCAACCTAGTTGAAGAGAAACAAGGCTGCTGTCTCACTATCGTTTTTGAAAGTAGGCATGGCCTCAACCCACTTTTTAAAGTAGTCTACGGCCACAATGATGTACTTGTGATTCCCTGTCGAAGGTGGATTACAAGTAGTAAAATCAATGCCCCACTTTGTAAATTGACCGATAGTGATAACACGAAAAAGTGGAGTTGGCTGCGTGGACGTTTTCCAAGTATAAACTTGACAAGGATGGCAACATTTGACTGCTTCAATACAGTCTTTGAAAATTGAAGGCCAAAAGTAGCCCGCTCACAAAATTTTATGGGTTGTTGCAAGCCCTGATAGATGACTGCCACAAGCTCCACTACGGCAATCATTAAGTACCGACTTGGCTTCTTCCAAAGTTAAGAAATGCCTAAGGATTGAGTCAACCCCTCTACGATATAATGTATCACCAATAATAACATAGTTTTTGGCAAGCTGACGTAACTTTCAACGCTCATCTTTGGAGAAGGAAGGTGGAAACTACGAAGTCTAGAGATATATAATGATATCTCCGTACCAGGGATCCTGTGAAGATATGAGGAATAAATGTTTGTCGGGAAACGTTTCCTCATAAAAAATAGCTTCCTCACAAGGCAGCTCCGAAATCAATTCCGCAGAAACTAATGACTTCTTAGATTTAGCTGACAAAAATTCAAGATCGAACTATTGCAAAATAACAATCCATCGATTATACTTGCCTCCAATCACTCGCCTACTGAGGACAAACTGAAAAGGATTGATAGCCAGTAAGACGAACATTTTACGAAGCAGAATATAATGACGAAGCTGTTGAACAACATGGACAACTGCGAACGTCAATTTCTTGATGGGAGAATAGTGTATCTTAGGTCCTACTAAGCCTCGACTCAAGTAGTGGATTACATGCTCACTAAGAGCATCATCCTCCTGAACCAGAACCATACCGATGGTTGATTCTGTTGCAACGAGATACAAAAGGAAATCTCTGCCATAATATGGTGGACTCAATAATGGAGTAGAGGTTAATGCTTTTTTCAAAGCATCAAAAGATTGTTGCGTGAAATCGTCCCACAAAAATGGAACTCCTTTCTTAAGAAAACATATAAATCCTTTGGTAATCTCAGTGTAATTTTCAATAAATCTCCTCAAGAAATTTGCCTTTCCTTGGAGACTTTGAAGTTGACGAATGGAAGACAGGGGAGGCAACTGAATTATTGCCTCAACTTTGAAAGGATCAATTCAAATCCCTTTATTCAATAAAATGAATCCCAACAACTATCCAGATGTGATCGCAGAAGCAGACTTATTTGGATTCAACCAGATTTTATAAAAATGACATCTCTCAAGTACTAATCAAAGGTGCCTGGGATGATCAATTCTCTTGCAAGAATGAGTAGCTAAGTCATCCAAGTATTCTTTGATAACATGTTTGATGTCGTGGAAAGCATAAGACATGGCCCACTGAAAAGTGGCTCCAGCATTTTTAAGGCCAAAAGGCATCTTCTTGTATGCAAACATGCCCCAAGGACAAATAAAGGTTGTCTTGTGTTGATCCTTTGGACAGATAGTAATTTGATTGTAACCAAAGAATCTGTCCATGAACAAAAAAATTTCATTACCTGCACATTCATAAAAAATTTGATCAATAAAAGGCATGGGGTAATTGTCTTTTGGACAAGATTTATTTAAATCCCTAAATTCGATACATACTAGGATTGTTCCTTGCTTCTTATCTACCGGGATTGGGTTGGAAACCCACTCAATCAGAGGAACCTAGAATATGAAATCTGCCTTAAGCATATTTTCAACTTCAGCTCTAATAGCTGCCGCTTTCCGAGGATTGCCCGGTTGAAGATTTTGACAAATAGGTTTGGCATTTTCATATGTCTTGATCTCATGCTAGACTATAGATGGATCAATTCCAGGAATTTCCTCATAGGACCAAGCAAACACATCTTGAAATTCTTTGAAGAGATTGGTGTAGATTTGAAATTCTTTAGGGGAACAGTCAGCTCCGATGAAGACATTTTTGATCACGTTAGGATTCCTAGAGGTGTTCACAGGTACAGTTCGTGAGATAACCGACATGTTACCTTCGACAGAAAAATGTGTCAGAGCCAAAGGGTTTGAAACTATATAAACATCACTAGTAGACAGATTGGACAAACTAGATTCAACTTCACGCAATGAAGGGAGAAAATATGAACGATGATGTAAATCATCCCATGGTCGATCCACACACATAATTTCTTCCAAAATTTCTTCTTCAGATGGTAAGACTGTATCCAAGCAATCCAGAGCTGAAGTAGAATCGAGGGTCCAAGTCGGACCCACATCGCCATCTAACACCTCTAGTGAAAAACTGATGCAGGAGCATCGACATTAGCCAGCAATGTGGAGGATTGTCCACATGTTGTGGCTAATCACAGTTAAATTCATTTACTCTTACCAAGAAGGATGACTTCTCAAATTGTTAGTTATTGTAATAAATAAGGCATTGTTTTATTTAGATTGGGGATAAGATTTGTTAGCTTAGGTGTGCATGAAAGCTAAGAGATAGAAGATTGCTGTTAGATCTCTTAGAAATAGAATATTATTGTTAGATTTTGTTAGAGAAATTATGGAGTTAAAAAGGGGAAAATATAATCGTGTACAGGAGGGAGAGTGAGGCTTGGTGTGGAGCGAAAAGCTCAAAGTGTATTTTGGATTGTATCAAAACAGAGGTCATCATTACAGTGTAATCTGGCAAGGCTGAGACCCTGTATTTTATATATGAAATAATCCAGTGTTTGTGCAATGCTTTGTTTATGCGGCCGTGAAGGCTTTGTATGTTGATTGTTTTTTGTTCTCCATACAATGCGATCTGCTTGTATTGTTATTAATAAACTGTAAAGAATTCTTGTGCTCAAAGCAAATCCAAGTTAATTAGAGTCCGCGAACGGAAAGACCCATTTACACAGCGAATTGACGCCGGAACCCCCTTAGCGGAGTACTGGCGGACTTGAAAGATTATTCAGATTGAATGTGGACCAAGTCGGGTCCATAATTACCATCGCATCGGCATATCAGCGATGACGGAGCAATATCATATCAAAACCTTTAAGCGATGAGTGCAGACCCGATATAATATATATCGCGTTGAATTGCTAGATCGGGTCCGGATCTATATCGGCAGACACATATATGTGTATAGCGCGTCGAGCGATCGCCGATCGCCGACGAAATATTATTGGGCGGAGGTGGATGCGATAGAAGCATTAACTATGGCAAAGTGGAGATCGGGTCCGCAACCTCATCGGGGTCATCGGGACCGCGGCATGTGTTTATGGTTGTAACAGCCAATATCGGACCTGCCGAAAATTGCAAAGGTATATATATAATTTGAAGTCCAGGCGTTTTAAAAAAAAAGCGGGCTTTTGTATGTTTCCATATAGTTTTATATATATGTGGGCACGGGTATAGAAAGGGGTTTTATATAGATATGATTCCCATGTATTTATGATGGGTCATTCCCGATTCATGTAATATGGTGCTTGCGAGCTTTAAAGCTCGGGTGGTGGCTTCCGATGGGTGATTAAGAGCACCGATAAAAAGGTGGCTTTGATTCCTCATATGTCCATGGTCATAAAATGCTTAAAGCCTTAAGCACTTCCGATAAAGCCTGTAGGTTGTTACCACAGGTCAAGGGCCGATTTTTATTAAGAAAAGGGGATTTTGGGTAATATCCAAGACTACCTTTTCATCAATTTTTGGTATCAGAGCAGAAGAGATAGTGTTTACAGTAAAGATGCCACCAAGGAGAGGAATTGGTCGAGGGAGACCAGAACCAAATGCAGTTTTGATAGAAGAAGTGCGGAGTTTGCATGCATGAATGGAGGCAATGGAGACAGCCCAAAGAAGAGCGCCTGACGAGGGAGCTGAGAGTCCTGCAGAAGAATCTGATAGAGATGTGGAAGCAGAAGAAGAGAATGAAAATATCAAAATCTGAAGATGCTGGCAAAGGTTGGAGGAAAACCTAAAATGGAGATTCCTATGTATGAAGGGAGTCTGAATGCCGAAGAGCTCATGGATTGGATCAGATCCATAGATCAGTACTTCGATTATGAAGAGGTTGAAGAGAACAAGAAGGTAAAATTTGCAGTCACTAGATTGAAAGGTCATGCAACCATCTGGTGGGACGAGGTACAGAAATCAAGAACGAGAAAAGGGAAATCTAAGATCAAGCAGTGGGATAAAATGGTAAGTAAACTGAAAGCCAAGTTTTTGCCGAAAGATTATCATTTGAATCTTTTTAAGCAGATGCAAAATCTGAAGCAAAAAGGAATGTCTGTTAAAGAATATACTGAAGAATTTTACAGATTAAGTATCAGAACAGGCCACGTAGAGGATGATTTGGAAAAAGTAGCTAGATATGTTAATGGGCTAAGGTATGAGATCCAAGATGAGATTGGTCTGTTAAGTCTGAAAACTGTTGAGGATGCCTATCAAGCAGGATTGAAGGTAGAAGAGAAGATATTAAGAAAACAAAGTCAAAGGAACAGAGGAAAGAGCTCAGCAAGAGGTAGAGGAGCTGGCCGATCTAGAGGAACACAACATCAAATTGACACAGGGAGTTCAAGCAGCAGATCACCACAGATGGGTGAATCTAGTAGAGGGAGATTTGCGCCCAGAGGAAGAGGGCGAGGAAGAGATGTTAGGTGTTATACCTGTGGAGAATGGGGACATATGTCACGAGACTGTCCTCGTAACAAGTCAGCAAGCCAGAGGGGTGCAAATGTGGCTGAGGCAGAGCCGGAACCACCTCGACTTGTAGAAGAACCACTAGAAGAAGGTGAAGCATTGCTGCTTAGAAGAACTTTGTTAAGATTAGAAAAGGAGATTGGAGAACCTGCGCAAAGGAAGAACTTGTTCATGACTACGTGCAAGTCAAAGGGTAAGTGCTGTAAGGTTATAATTGATAGCAGGAGTACTGACAATCTTGTGTCTACAGAGATGGTGGAAAAGCTCGGATTAACAAGGAAAGCGCATCCTGCACCTTACAAAGTATCTTGGCTACAGAAGGGTCATAAAGTCATTGTGACAGAGCAGTGTAATGTGGAAATGCAGATCGGCACGTACAAAGACGTGATCTTATGTGACATAATGCCCATGGATGTATGTCATGTGTTATTGGGAATACCGTGGCAATTTGACAAGAAGGCGATTCATGATGGGAGAAGGAATACATATACCATAGAGAAGGACAGAGTTAAACTTACGTTGCTGCCAGTAAAGAATGATGTTGACAAAGAGCTGCCTGAAAATAGTATTATGTTGATGAGTGGCAAGGAACTGCTACAAGAGGTTGATAAAAGCAAAGAGGTGCATTTAGCTATCGTAGGAAGGCCAAAGGTAATTTTAACCTCCACCAATTTAAATGATTTGCCTGAAGAAATTCAATCTGTGTTAAATAGTTACATGGATATCATTGAAGATGAATTGCCAAATGAATTACCACCGATTAGGAGTATAAGTCACCATATCGACTTAATACCAGGATCAAGTCTACCTAATAAAGCTGCCTATAGATTAACTCCTCAGGAAAATGCAGAGGTTGCAAGACAGGTTCAAGAGCTGATGGACAAGGGATTGATTCGAGAAAGTTTGAGTCTGTGTGTTGTGCCAACGGTGCTTAGTCCAAAAAAGGGAGGAGAATGACGCATGTGCACCGATTCCATAGCTATCAATAAGATAACAGTCAGGTATAGATTTCCTGTGCCCAGAATGGATGATTTAATGGACTGTTTAAGTGGATCCAGGTATTTTACAAAGATAGATTTAAAAAGCGGGTATCATCAGATTAGAATTCGAGAAGGCGATGAATGGAAGACAGCATTCAAAACAAATAGTGGATTGTATGAGTGGTTAGTGATGCTTTTGGGCTCACTAATGTGCCCAGCACATTCATGAGACTAATGAACAAGGTCCTGAAAGAATATATAGGTAAATTTGTTGTTGTTTACCTTGATGATATTCTGGTTTTCAGCAAAAGTAAAGAGGAACATTTGGAACATTTGAAGTTAGTCTTGAAAACACTGCAGAAGGAAAAACTACTAATTAACTTGAAGAAATGTAGTTTCATGAAAGAGGAGCTGGTATATTTGGGGTTTGTGATTTCCAGAGAAGGTTTAAAAATGGATCCGAAAAAGGTACAAGCAATCAGAAACTGGCCTACTCCCAGGAGTGTATTCGAGGTAAGAAGTTTCCATGGACTTGCTAGTTTTTAAAGGAAGTCTATAAAAGGGTTCAGTCAAGTTTGTGCACCAATCCTTGAGACCATCACGGAGGTCAATCTGCCATTTCAATAGACAGAAGCAGCCGATAGGAATTTTAATTTGTTGAAAAGAAAAATAATAGAAAAGCCTATTCTAGCATTGCCAGATTTCGAGAAAGTCTTTCAAGTGGAAACTGATGCAAGTGGGGAAGCAATTGGAGCGGTGTTGAGCCAAGAGCAAAGACCGATAGCATATTTTAGCGAGAAACTAAATGATGCGAAAAGGAGGTATTCTTCCTATGACAAAGAATTCTACGCTATTGTGCAGGCGATAAAAAAATGGAGGCATTACTTACTGCCAAAGGAATTCATTTTATATTCAGATAATCATGCTTTGCAGTTCATTAATAATCAGCCAAAGTTAAATCAGAAGCATGCCAAGTGGGTAGAATTTCTACAAAGTTTCACTTTTGTAATAAAGCACAAAAGCGGTAAGTCTAATAAAGTGGCAGATGCGTTGAGCAGGGTAAGTTTTCTTTTGCAAGAATTCAAAGTGGGTGTTGTAGGTTTTGATGAGATGATAGAAATGTATCATGATGATGAGGATTTTAGGGATATCTACACGACAGTGCAGAATCCAATGAGCCATAACAGAAGTCAATGGATGGACTACCTTATTCAAGGAGGCCTGTTATTTAAGAGCAACAAATTATGCATTCCTAAATGTTCAATGAGAGAAAACATCATTAAAGAAAAGCACAGTGGAGGATTGTCTGGTCATTTTGGACAAGACAAGACTTTCGCTCAGGTAAATGATTTTTATTATTGGCCCAAAATGCAAACTGATGTTAAAAAGTTTGTTGAGAAATGCAGGGTATGTCAGTATGCCAAAGGAAGGAGTCAAAATACAGGTCTATATCAGCCATTGCCCATACCAGATCGACCATGGGATGCATTGAGTATGGACTTTGTTCTGGGTTTACCAAAAACTCAGAGAGGAAATGATTCTATATATGTTGTTGTAGACAGATTTTCAAAAATGGCCCATTTTATTGCTTGTAAGAAGACTAGCGATGCCACACACATAGCCAATTTGTTCTTTTCTGAGATTGTAAGATTGCATGGTTTACCTGTGAGCATTGTATCAGATCGGGATACAAAATTTGTAGGGCATTTCTGGAGAACACTTTGGAAGAAGCTGGGAACTAAACTCAGTTTTAGTTCAGCCTACCATCCTTAGACCGATGGAAAAACTGAAGTTGTGAACAGAAGCTTGGGAAATATATTACGAACCTTGGTTCAGCAGAATCCCAAACATTGGAATTTAGCATTAGCTCAAGCTCAATTTGCTTACAATGACAAACCAAACCGGAGTATAGGAATGAGCCCATTCCAAATTGTCTTTGGGATGCATCCAAGAGGAGTATATGAACTTAGAGATTTGGGAAAACGGGAAGCCAGAAGTGCAAGTGCTGAAGATTTTGCTGAACAAATGCAAAAGCTACAAGAAGAAGTCAAAGATAAATTACAGGAAAGCAGCAGAAGATATAAACAGAGAGCAGATCTGAAAAGGAGAGAAAAAGAATTTCAAGTAGGAGATTTAGTCATGGCATATTTGAGGAAGGAGAGATTTCCTACCAGGACTTATAATAAACTGAAACTGAAGAAAATAGGACCCTGTAAAATCAAAAGGAAATTTTCAGCTAATGCATATGAGATTGAGCTACCAGAAGGGATCAGAATATCCCCCATTTTTAATATTGCAGACTTGTATCCATTCAAAGAGGTAGAAACAGAGTTGCAGAAAGAAGTCACAGGTGATGAAATTCAAACTGTGGATTGGGAGGAACAAGTACCAAAATCATCTCAAAAAGAAGTTGAAGTTATTTTAGACCGAAGAGTATCTAAGAAAACCAGAGGGCAGACATATTTCCAATATCTAGTCAAGTGGAAGGAGCAGCCAGCGGAAGATTCCAGTTGGTTGACAACAACTGAACTACAAAAATATGGAGTGAGTCCTGAAGGTTTGAAGGACAAATCTTTTCTTCCCCGGGAGTCTGATGCAGGAGCATCGACATTAGCCAACAATGTGGAGGATTGTCCACATGTTGTGGCTAATCACAGTTAAATTCATTTACTGTTACCGAGAAGGATGACTTCTCAAATTGTTAGTTATTGTAATAAATAAGGCATTGTTTTATTTAGATTGGGGATAAGATTTGTTAGCTTATGTGTGCATGAAAGCTAAGAGATAGAAGATTGTTGTTAGATCTCTTAGAAATAGAATATTATTGTTAGATTTTGTTAGAGAAATTATGGAGTTAAAAAGGGGAAAATATAATCGTGTACAGGAGGGAGAGTGAGGCTTGGTGTGGAGCGAAAATCTCAAAGTGTATTTTGGATTATATCAAAACAGAGGTCATCATTACAATGTAATCTGGCAAGGCCGAGACCCTGTATTTTATATATGAAATAATCCAGTATTTGTGCAATGCTTTGTTTATGCGGCCGTGAAGGCTTTGTATGTTGATTGTTTTTTGATCTCCATACAATGCGATCTGCTTGTATTGTTATTAATAAACTGTAAATAATTCTTGTGCTCAAAGCAAATCCAAGTTAATTAGAGTCCGTGAACGGAAAGGCCCATTTACACAGCGAATTGACGCCGGAACCCCCTTAGTGGAGTACTGGCGGACTTGAAAGATTATACAGATTGATTATGGACCAAGTCGGGTCCGGAATTACCATCGCATCGGCATATCGGCGATGACAGAGCGATATCATATCGGAACCTTTAAGCGATGAGTGCGGACCCAATATAATATATATCGGGTTGAATTGCTAGATTAGGTCCAGATCTATATCGGCAGACACATATATGTGTATAGCGCGTCGAGCGATCGCCGATCGCCGATGAAATATTATTGGGCGGAGGCGGATGCGATAGAAGCATTAACTGTGGCAAAGTGGAGATCGGGTCCGCAACCTCATCGGGGTCACCGGGACCGCGACATGTGTTTATGGTTGTAACAGCCGATATCGGACCTGCCAAAAATTGCAAAGGTATATATATAATTTGAAGTCTAGGCGTTTTAAAAAAAGGGCGGGCTTTTGTATGTTTCCATATATTTTATATATATGTGGGCACGGGTATAGAAAGGGGTTTTATATATATATGATTCCCATGTATTTATGATGGGTCATTCCCGATTCATGTAATATGGTGCTTGCGAGCTTTAAAGCTCGGGTGGTGGCTTCCGATGGGTGATTAAGAGCGCCGATAAAAAGGTGGCTTTGATTCCTCATATGTCCATGGTCATAAAAGGCTTAAAGCCTTAAGCGCTTCCGATAAAGCCTGTAGGTTGTTACCACAGGTCAAGGGCCGATTTTTATTAAGAAAAGGGGATTTTGGGTAATATCCAAGGCTACCTTTTCATCAAAAACGAGTGGGATGATTGTCTACATAGTTAACGATAGATTGATAAGTGAGTTCCACTGCAGGCATGGGAAATTCCATTCCACCTACCTGCCCTCCATCTAATGTGGTGGTAGATGAAGGTAAGGGCCAAGTGTCTGAAAAATAATGAGTTCGAAAGAACTCTTTTTGAGAAGGTCCCCTAGAGGATGAAATCACATTAATTCTAGCTGTAGGAGTAGGGAGGTCGAATATACCCATTAACAAAGAGTACATCCCAACTCCTAAATTCTCAATAGGTTGATGAGGATTATCCACCAATGGAACAATAGAATCTGAAGTTAAGATCTAACTGATCAACTCTAACAATCCTCCCCTCATGAGGAAAACATAGGATGTGGAATAATGATGAAACTATGGCATCCATCTCGTAAATCAAATTCTTGCCTAAGAGAAGGTTATAATCCAGGTTTGCATTGCAATTTCTACCTCAATATTCACTACCTTTTCCCCAACACAGATAGGAAAGGTTGGGATAATCCCGTGCGGCCTATGAGAATGTCCATCAAATGCCGTCAAAAGAGTCGGTGAAGGAACAACTGAAGGTGATGCAATGGCCTTCCAACATGACATAGACATCACGCATGTGGAAGCTCCTTCATCTATAATAGTTCGAAAAATATTTGTCTTTCGGTATGTGGAATTTATTTGGAAAGCCATATGGTGAGGAAGTCTCTTTTTGTTATTCAACATATCAAAAGTGAGCACTAAATAATTCTTTGGGTCTACTGTGCCGATTGATGAAAGTAAAGCACTTCCCTAAGTAGGGCATGACTGGAGTACCTCCAATGCTGACATAGCACAAGGACTTTGAGCTAGATCTTCTACAATCAAGTAGTTTTGGCCTACCCTAGCATTAGGGTTAATAGTCAAGCACTTTGCAGAGCCTTTCGGTATCCGACGTATAGACTCAACAGAGAGCCGCTCAATACGAAGTGGTTTTGTGGATTTGGGAACAAATTTTACCTTAGATGTTTCTGATTCACCATAATCACGTGCTCGGATAGTGAAGTCAATATGAGAGCTCATCATATAAACATTTGACAAATTTTCTCCTTCCTAGTTGCCCCCGGCGAAGGTACCAGCATTAGAATTCACGCCAACAAGTAATTGTTGCCCTTGGGGAAAAGGGTTAGTCAGAATAGCTTGGGAGCTAGAGGACCCTTGCTGTATTAATAAGCACTGAGCATCTTACATCTTAGGGTAGAGGTGAGTCAGATGATTTCCATTACATAACTTACATGGAAATTTTACCTTTTTCTTGGACTCTTTCCTACCATCTCTAGCGTCATTTCCGAGTTTGTTTGCATTGCCTTTTCTTTCCTAGTTCTTCTTCTTACCTCGTCCCTTCCTTTTCCCATTGAATTGTTGATTTCCTTTGGGGATAGTGGTTTGGATGATGTTTATAGAGGTAGGTTGGGAAGGTTTAGGTACAAACAATGTTGCTTGGTTAGAAGAACAAGTTTGTAGAGACAACTGTTGTAATTGATTCAATAGGTTCACTGCATTAACATCAATCAATCCGACTATACCATCAGCATGGGGACCTGGTTTTGGTTTGGCTAAATGAATATTAGATCTAGGAGCATTAGATACAATTTTCTGAAGAACTCTAGACTGAGAATATATCAGTTCCAATTGCCGAGTTCTAAAAATGGCTTGCTCTTCCATATAAACACCAGAGAGAGACACGTACTTTGAGATCTCAGGTTGTAATGATTTGAGAAACCATTTGAGAAGGAACTCCAATGGGATTTCAACTTTGATAAGTCTTTTCCTCCTCCTCCATTCCTGGATGTGATCCGAAATGTGAGTTGTGGTGTCTTGCTAAAAGTTAGCCAGAATTTCAGTTCCGACTTCATATCAGACATGTAACTGAAAATGGTTCGAAAATACCTTAGCCAAATCATAAAAAAGAAGTATAGGTGCCCCTGGCAACTCTATATACCATTTGGTCACATTTCAGGTTAGGGTGTGCTGAAATAACCTCAACTTGAACGAATCATCTATCAGGTAGTTGGATAAGCACCATAAATGAAATGTGGTTACGTGGTCTCCTGGATCTTCACCACTCTTCCCTTCAAATTTTGGGATATCCGAGGGAAGTTTAGTTGGAACTGGAGGACAAGCTGGATTGTATCAAATCAGATCATTTGTCAATTTAGTTAAGTTTGGAAGGTTCAACGTGTCTAGAAAAGGGAGTTGTTGTGGACCTTGGGAATTCCATCCAGTGTAGGCGAGGTTCCCAAAGGTCTGAAAAGAATGACTTGGATTTTGAAAAACAATAGGTTGCTCGAAGTAACTTGTAGAGCCTACCGAACCAAAAGGTGATCCTTGTGGTCCAACAAAATTCGGAGTTTGACCAACTCCTGCCAAAAATCCTTCGTACCTAGTGAAGTTACCCCCTAACAAAGTGTTAAAAGGAGCTAATAGCCCCTAATAAGGATTCCATGCATTAGCAAAGGGTGGAAAATTTTGAAATGAATTAACTGAAGAATACGGTATATTCCCTTGCTGGATGGAAAAAGATTGATTCCCAGCTCCTATCCCACTAACTTCAGGGTTTGTTTAACTCTGGAACGAGTTATTACCTCGACCTTTAAAGGAAAAGGGCATTAACCCTACTGTGGGATTTGAGTGTCGTATATGACCACTTCCAAATGGGAAACCCTAAAAATAAGTCGATCCACTCATCATGGATGTGTAGGCGGTGGTATGTTCAAAGGAACTAAAGGAATCCCATGAGACAGCGTTCCATAAGGGATAAATCCAAAACCGGATGCAGTAGCCTGAGAACTTCCACTTGTTGATGAAATAGAAGTAGACCCAAATATAGTCGTGCTTGGAGTAATACAAGGGATGGAAATAATTCCTCCTCCTTGTACAGATATGGTAGTTTGCACACTCTCAACACTCATCGTAGATGCCATGCTTCTAGCAGTGGTCATCGAAGGAATAGATGGGTGTAAGCCTGGGCTCGAAGGCCTATGAGTCGGGGTTCCAATGTACAATAAAACGTCTAGATGATTAGGAGGAAGAGGAGAATTCAGAGCCACAACCAACTCTGAAAGCTATTAAACTTCGATATTATCTTCTAACTGAAAAAATACTCGAGAAAGAACTAGTATGTTCCCCTCTAACTCTCTACTCGTGTCACATCTATCTTGTGAATTAATGACCCGAAGTAGAGGATCAATCTCCGATGCGCCTGCTACCATTGGTTGAAAACCAGTGGCAGAATTTCTCCTACGCCTTCTAGGAGAAGGCTCAGGACTCATAGGTGATAGCCTACGAAGTCTTCTAGACCGTCGAGATGGTCGATCAACCACGTTGAATTATTTAAACGATCTACTTAGAGACTTAAAAAATTATAAATCTAGGCTAACTAGGAGCAAAGAACACTCAATAAAAAGTCCCTAAAGATATCAACAATCAAACAACTCTCGAGTATTTATGCTCCGGGTGATTAGGAACAGACACCAAAATACAATAAAGTTAATAACAAGGGCCTTCCAAAAATAGACTAGGGTAATTACGCCCTAGGCCTACTAGTGAAGGTATCAAAGTCAGTTACGCTGACCTCCAGACAACAACCTTTGTCGATGCAAGCACCTAAGCTTAGCAAGGGTACCCTCCAGAAGTCCTGTTGAATGTGATGCAACATCAGCCTCAGGTGCCACGGGATTCCCCTTTGCAGCCACCTGTGTGATCCCTAGGATAGGCAACTATGGTCACCAACTCATATCAGAAGCCGAGCAGAACAGTCGTGAGGTGGGATCTAACAAGTAAGAGAGGGGGTATCTCTCGTCCTTATCTTCACTCTCCTTCGTGCTTTAGTCCTAGTTACAAAGCTTTCCCAGTCTCCCTAATGATATTGTTATTTCGCTCATTAATAAAACTTCTATGTTTTGTAATTTTGATCGACCTTGGAGAGTTAACTCTCCTCTCACCTAATCCAAGGCCCTAATAGACCTAAACTTGTTGGTGTATTCTGATGAAGACATAAAAGTTCTAGTTTATTTTAATTAATCACTTGATTTTAATGGTTGTTCTTTAAGTCAAGGGTAAAGATGGGATTGAAACCAATGGTGTTTGTATGACGCAACATAAATCAATGAAAAACTAACTATATTAATGTAGTAATTTTTTCTTCGATGAAAAGAGATCTCTATACGGGTTGTATGAAACTTCTAGAAAGCAAATTACTTTTTCTCTTCTTTTCTTGAAACACACTTCACACACCCAAAAACTAAAAGACTATGAATGCTTTAACAATGCAAACGACTGTAATGCAAGATATAATGGAGATGCAAGATTCTAAATAACACTCAAAAAGCAAAAGCAATTGTTTATAACTAATAGTGAGCCAACTTAAGTACTCAAGAGGATACAAATTTTGAACATAAAATTCTCTCCAAACAAGAAGGAGAAATTGTAAAAGATCGCAATTCACTTTCACCAACAAAAATAAACCATAAACCAAACTTTGAAAAAGAAAAACAAAAACAAAGTTTTTTGAGACCTTTTCCTTTTTAAAGAAGCAACCAAAACAATTTTTTGAAATGACCAAAATGCTACTAAAACTCAAAAGATAAAAAAAAAAGCACAAGGAGTATTTGCAAGTTACAAACTTGAAAATGAACGAAAACTTGAGCAAAAAGACTTCAACTTGTACAAAATGACCCAAATAGCAGAAAAGAGTTTGACAAACTACCCAAGAAGCTAGGAAAGAAATACTTCCAAATTTGTCAAAAATACTTTCATAAAGAAAGAAAATCTATGAGGCTACAAAACAAAGGAGAGCAAAGCAAGTAGATTTGAAATTTGGGCTTGACACTGAAACTGAAAACAATCTCATGTTATGGAGGACCAGAACAATCAATAACTTCAAGACGAAGTCTTGTGAGCCAAAACAAAAATTACAAACTCACTGAAGAAGCAAACCTAGGCCAAATCTTTTCAATGAGGAAGAGACTTTGAAATAGTAAGCTTGCAGAATAATTAAATTCTTCAGACAACAATTGACCACATAGAGATTGAAAAGACCAGGAAACAAATCTATCTGGGCAGAAAGATTTGAAAAAACAATGCAAAAATTTGTATACGCAACTGTGTGCAAACACAGAGGCGTGCACACATGCTCCTGACACAAGAAAATCATATATACACGAGTTCACTTTACAGAAACAAGCGTGTATACGTGGCTGCAAACAAAGTAGAGAGCGTATACAAAGATTTGCAAGAAAAAATAAAAACAAAGTCTGATCCAAAAGATCAGACTTGAGGCCTGGGACTCTAGTAGACCAAATAAGACTGTAACTATAAGCAAACAAAAACTGGGACTCTAGTAGACCAAATAAGACTATAACTGTAAGAAAACCAAAATTTAAGCCCTAATTGAGAATGAACAACCCAAACCAGGAATAACAAGATTGTTATCCCCAATGGAGTTGCCAATTCTGTTTCGGGTGAAAGCACCCTAGGGCTTTGGGTTAGAACCCCGACAGAGCAGAAGAAAACTACAACAAGAAACAATCAAACAACTCAGGCAAGATGCTTATATTATAAAACTACGTAAGAGTGACCATATCTAGATTTCCTTCATTTGAGTAGGTCCCGCAGGGTTCAGACCCTCTACAACTCCTCATGTTCTTCAAACTTGAAAATCATTCAATTTAAACATACATAGCAGTATAGAAGTAAAGCATATTCATGAAATTGACTTTATATCATATAAACAAATGATTGATCATACATCAAAACAACATTCATATATGAATTAAAACATAATTTGATGCATAGACATAATTAATTTTGGAAACAAGACAACATTTGTTTTATTGCAATAAGCTATAAATAACATGGAGAGAATTCACCTGTGTCTTTCTCTAGATCCAACCAGAACCATCCTTCGGATTCTTCCTATTCGAGCCTTCAAAAATCTTCTTCCATCACCAACCCTATGATATCTCAAGCAAAAGGAAGGATATCTATAATCAAGGAAGCAAGGGTTTCCTGAAGCTTGGGGAAGTGCATGAGGCACATGGATTCATCAGACTTAGTTAGGGATAACCTCAGTTTAATAACTCTATCTCTTGTCCTCTCCTTACGGCCTTCCCATAGAGGTGTATTTATACCTCTCCCAATTAGTTTTTTAGTTTGGAAATAGTTGGGCCATGAGAAATAGGAGGTAATCAATAGGTAAAACTCGTGAACTCTGCCAAAAATTAAGGAAATTTAATTTTTTAAAGTGTTTTAATACATATACGTGGGTTGGGTATTGACTGACCAGTGTGTACACACTTTTAGCTCAGGGCAAAGTAGCGTACAGTGAATAAAACATTGTTTTTTTATATATTTGGACTAAGTCTGGAAGGAGGGGTTTCCCTAGGCCATAAACAAAGCATCATATATACCAAGTGCAGTAAATGGTGTTATAACAGATATCTAGTATCATCATTAATGAGACTATGTGCAGAGGAGGATAATGTTGCTACAATACATTTCGATAGAGGAACAAGATGCTAAAATCTTGACAAAGGATTTGTCAAGAGGGAAGTTCAAATTCCATAGGTGGAGGATAAGGGTGGTTAATAATCCTTTTGTTGCTAAGAGGGGGTGTTGAGAAGTGTAGAAAGAAATACTCAATTTGAATTAGTCTTGGTTAAATTGAGAAAATTCATAATTTACACATCAACAAACAACTTGGAGGCACTAAGATGACATGGATCTTGTCACTCAGTTAGCTCATTAAATTTGAGTTAGAGGGATAGGAGTTCATTTTGCATGTGTTGATTTTTAATTTGTAGCAATCCAGTTTATTTATTTCCAGTTGTACTTGGGTAAAATAGTTCTAACATTTAATAGAACTAGTTGGAGGTTAGTTGTGTAGTGGGATAATCATCTAACTCGAAGATCATCTAGTTAATTGATCAATCAACCAAAAATAGCTCATGCATGCAAGGAATTCAAATTTCTCAACTGTGGTGGAGATTCCAAGGTACTATAACGTCAATTGTAGACTAGTCTTGAGTTTACAAGTGTTGCATGCATCAATGATAAATCCTTGGGAATTGCGCAATCATTTTGGAGGAAATTATTAAAGAAGAGGGTCTAATTTGCTCAGGATTTGTGAAAAGATTGACTAAGTCTAGGTGAGGGCTTCTCATTGAGAAGAGATAACAATTATTCTTTTGCAGGTTGAGCTCACAGCTGGAGCTAGAAATAGTAATAGATTATCTATTCATCTGATTAATGCAAGAATGCTTGAGGGGGTTTTACCATATGGTTTCCCCTAGATACATCTATGTACTTTTGTATGAGATTTTTACATGTTTGTGAATGTTGTTCTAAATTGTAAAATAATTTCTGCACATCAGTATATTATAATTGTGTCTCTTGATCTCGATTAAATTGGTTGAGTAGTTGCAATTCTATCACCATATTTATACATATTCGGCCATGGGAATGCATCTCCATGGAATATATGTATTGATTTCCTTCTACCAAACATGGTAATTATTATGTATTTGTGGTCGTTGATAAATTTTCTAAAATGGCTATATTAATGACTTGCAAGAAGAGCATCGTAGCAGAAGACACTGCCAAACTCTTCTTCAAACGAGTGTAGGAAAATTTTCGGATCCCACTGGACAAATTATCTTAGATTGAGATAGCAGGTTCTTGAGCACATTCTAATTGAGTCTCTGGTCATTGTGGACACTATCTCACCAGGTTGATTGCATTCCATCCTCAGATTGATTGCCATAAATAAGTTTTCAACTGGATGATAGAGAAAAAAACTACACATATGAAACTCCAAGTATCCACGAACATGGGATGAGAGTCTTCCTTATGTGAAACATAGTTATAATAAAGCCTTCATAGCTGAAGTGGCCATAACCCCTTTCAAGTGGGCATGGGATTTCAACTATTATGTCTCATTGATGTTGCAAATCTTTTTTTTGTCTACACCAACATAATATGCACATGTTTAGTCAGAAGCTAAAAAATTCGCCCGATTTATTAAATGCATCCAAAAGACATCCGCTAAAAAGTCAATGACATCCTAGATAAAGCCAATGCTAAGTACAAACAATGTCGTGATCTGCATTGGGTGCCACATAATTTTCAAGTTGGCGATAATGATTGGTTGCATTTGCAGAAGGAACACCTTACTAGAGGCCATTGAAAGCTTCAACCGCTCTAATATGGGTCTTTTAACGGTGCTAGAAATCCATCAACCAATGGGATCTCCTCAATATGAAGTCCCAATCAGACCTCACACTGTTTAGTGTAAGAGTCCCATCCAGTATAAAGGGTCTATTTCCAAATCCTTAAGGATCTGCCTCAGCTCTAGCTGTACTGACAAGACAGTGATGTAATGGTATATTCGAAGAACAAGGTGAGTGTGTGTGGTGAGTGTGCAATGTAACTTTATCTAGGTTATCTTACTACAAAATGGGGAAGAAAAGTGAGCCTGTGAGTGAGAGGTAATAATACCACCCAAGAAGAGACACACATGAACTAAAAGGACTTGTCTAAGATCCAACAGAATAGTCCACATTAGATGCGACAGTTGTTACAACCAATGAACAAGGGAAGATCCATCTAACATCCTATAGAATAGTCGACATTGGATGTGACGGTCATTATAACTGATAAGCGAGGAAAAGTATGTCTAGTATCCTACGAAATATTCCATAAGGATGAGATAACAAACCATTACAACACATTTTCAATAAGATAAGCACCAAAATAAATGAAATAGTTCAAATGTATTAGTACACGTGAAAGAAAACATGAAATAAAAATGTCCACAAAATAGTTTTACAAACATTCGTAAGTCACACATGAAGGACGTGCTGGCTTAAAAGTCTTTTGTTATTAAGAAAAAGTTCCAAGACACATATTCACATGTACATCACGAGCCCTAGTAGTGGGACATTGGAGCCACTCCTTGCTCCTCAAAGAACTAGCTGGTCTCTCTAATGCCTTGCAAAGGGAGCCAAGGTGAAAATTCCTTTTCTCATACTATGAGGGGGGTATATCTAACCAAGGGTGATGCCTTCCCCTTGTGACTCTTTGACTATCCTCACGACTATTCAACTTCTTATGAATTTTCAACTTTGATGACTCTTCATATTCTGGTGTGTCCATTGGACTTTCACTTTACAATACATTTGATTTACAATATACATGGCCCACAATAGTGATGTGGCACATGAAAATTCATGACATGACTTGACACGATACTCCTGATATAGACTTTCTTGATGATGTGGTGATGTCAAGTCACTGTTGCTGCTGAGTGCTTGATGTGTTCTTGGATATGCTTTCTCTTCTCCTTTGCATAACTTGATGATGCAGGGTCTTCAATGCTCTCCAGTCTTGGAAAGGGGGTTGCAAACTTATGTCCCTTTGTTGGCTCTTGGTAGGTCCACTCACCCATTCAGCTACAGATGACTCTTTAGGCATGCTTCCCTCCTTATCCTTCTTCATCATCTCTCCATGACTAGATAGTGTACTTGTTCCTAAAAATTCACTCATGATGGGACGACATCAATCTGAAAACTCACTACTCTAAGATGGTGTATTATTATCCATGAACTGAGATTGGGACAAGTCACAGGCTAGGAGGCAAGGCTTAGTTACTGTGCATTGTGCAGTTCTAGTTGGCAGGGAGAGAGCTTGGTCACTGAGACTAAGTAGAGCGCATCTCGGGCTTGATTGAGGAACTTTTGAGCACAATCCTCACCAGGGAGGAAAATTGCACAGTGGACACTGGGGCTCAAGATTGCACAATTTAGGTAGACAATGGATGATGCGGGATGGGACCCTTGGAGACATATTTGCACAGTTTCTAGAGGCAAGGAGGACTAGTCAGCAGAGAGGTTTGGAGGACCAAACTACATAGTTCTTGAGGACATTGAGCTCTAGATAAGGTAGGGTCACTAGAGGACACATCTGCATAGTTCTAGAGGTCAAGGGAGGTTGGGATATCTATGTATTATGGGGTTCTAGCAGGGAAGGGAAAATCTTGAGGATTGAAAGTGGAAAGTGCACAGTTTAAGGTAGACTAGGAGGCATAACTGCATAATTTTGGTGGTCAAGGAAGGCTACTAAACTAAGTAATTATGCAAATCAACAACCCTAGAGGAAGTTTATTGCATAATGCATAGTTCCAAGTGGAAAGGTCACATTAATGAGGGCTGAAAATACACTAAGGATCAAAATACACTAAGAGGTGTATTTTGAATTAATGAAATATGTGCTTTGTTTTTTGTACCTACCCTCCAAAGGGTTATGAATCAGATGGAGTCTTTATGCAGTCCTAATCTTCTATCGTACCCTAGGTTCCTTGGTCTTCTTATCTAATAACTATCTTTTCTACTCACCTCCTTAAGTATCATGTAGAATTTCCTCCTTCCTCATCTCCTTCTTGATCATATTTCCATAGCCTGGTAGAATTCATGCATATGTAATCCACTCATGACAAGAGGACATAAGTCTGATAAACCCGTAGTCTAATCTATTGTAGAATAATCCACTGATTGATCCAGAACTGGAATTGGGTCAGCGGGGAGAAGGCTCAGTGACTAGGCTGGACTGAGGAATAAGACTTCACAGTGCCCACTGAGGGAGAAAATTGTGCAGTTCCCACTGAGGGACAAAAATGCATAGTTCAAGTAAGTAGTGGATTTTGTAGGATGAGGCCCTAGAGGACAGATTTGCATAATTTTTAGAGGCAAGGGGGACTAGGTAGCAGAGAGGCCTATAGGAAAAATATGTTTAGTTCTTGAGGGCAGTGAGCTTTAATTGAGGGAAGGTCACTAGAGGTAGCCTCTGCATAGTTTTGGATGCCAAGGGATGTTGGTATTTCCACACATTATGCAGTTTTAGCAGGCAAGAAAAAATCTTGAGGGTTGCAGATGAAAAGTGTGTAGTTTAGGAAGGTTATATGAGGCTAGGTTGCGAGGAATCCTCCAGAACTTGGCTAAGTGTGGGATCAGTTGAATCGATGTGAATAGTGATATAACTTGATTGTGACCACACACTTGGACACTTAGTGACACAACATAGATCATCCAGAACATATGAGAACATACTTCGCTTAATGCAACAACCTTTGTGGCAGCGTACGATAAGTGTGGTTCCAATGATAGACTTTGTGAGGATAATGACGACACTTGTGTCATAGTGCATGAAACTTTGGAAATGAGTGCGAAAAATGTCTATATGATGAGAACAACTCATTTCTAGAAATATTTCCTCTTGAAGCAAACCAAAACTTCCATTTGCATGACAAGCAATAACTCCCATGCCCAAAGATGACACTTGCTATATAAAGACAAAAACATGAATGAATCTTGAGATCGAAGAAGGGAGCTTGAAATCATCAACTTACCAATAAGTGACTAAGGAATGACTGATCATAGGATCCATTGTAGGCTCCAAAATTTGAGTGTAGCCCAAAAGTTTGGAGGGTGTTGCAACCATTACAATAGGGCCTTACACCATCACCAAGGCTATGGGTGATAATTATTTTGAGCTCATCATTCCCCCATTCCTTGGATTGCACCTAATGTTTAATGTGGAGCACCTTCAACCATACTTTCCACCATTTCTAGACACATCAGATATTTTTGAGGAATTGCCACCAACAAGGCTTAACTCAGATTCTATTGAATATGCCACGACCGATTGGATCATGGACACACAACTTAAGAACACTCAGCAATAAAGGATCTAACTGTATTGGGTTTTGAAATATGTTTAGCTCTTGGACCCACGCAAATTGCTCACTAGGGACCAAGTTCAATAGACATTTTCCCATTTCATGAAGGCACTCAAAACAATGGGGACCATTGCTTCATAAGGTAGGAGAATTGATTTAGGTGGATATTGGTGGTGACTTGCCTATTCCACTTGGATCCCCAATAACATTTCCTTTCAGTTTCCTTAATTCTAGCACAACTTTCTATGTTTGATAGTTTTTCAGGTCCTTTCCGAAGCTATTTGAGGCCCTAAACGACATTTTCTGAAAAATGCACCAAACTTGTAGCATATAGGGAAGGGGCTTGCTAGGAAATTTTGTTTTCCTCGGATAGATATTTCTAATGAGGTATCTTGTGTGCCAAACAAAGATCATACACCAAAATTAAGAAGCCGAGAAATTGGCATTCTAATTAATCCCAACGGGGCCGACAAATTTGTGTCGCTTCATCTCTTAGTGTTAGGTTTTTGGATGTTTAGGTTATTCCATTGTTTCCCAATAATAGAAAAAGCATTTGAGCCTCATTGTAACACAATTTAGAAGGCATGTAGATGTCACATATATTCTTAGAGATAAACTACCATTACCCGAACTAGTTTGATTCTCTTATGTACGTAAACAATTTTCAACAATTGTTATTTCATTACTTGAAATTATGTTTCATTGTATATCTATGTTTTAGTTTGAATCTGTATTTCATTTCATTCTTGCTTAAATCTGGATCAAATTTTTAATCTTTAAATGAGCTTTGTTACAATACTACGGCTTATCAATATCACATGTCCAAAAAATCATAATTCATTTCATATGAATTTTTTTTAAGTAATGAATTTAATTAAAAGGGAGAAAACACAACTAATTTCTGAAAATAAATATCAGCTTTTGATTTCTATATACCACTAAGAATATTATATAATATTATATGGAGGTTAAATCCCTACTATCCACCTATTAATTATTAATATTTAAATTAAAATTATGGAATCCCTATTCGAAAATAGACATACCTATCATCATAATAAATTTTCTTACATTACCATGGCCAATACCATGACTTACCAATACCACATGCCCAAAAAATGATAATTCATTTCATATGATAGTTGGGAATACTACTCGGAATATTCTAGAATAATCCGCGGAGGCTATATCTCTATCATCCACCTAATAATGATTGATAATTAAATTAAAATTATGGGAACCTTATTCCAAATAATCCACGAAGGTTATATCTCTATCACCCACCTAACAATGATTAATAATTAAATTGAAATTATGAAAAACTTATTCCAAAATAAACAAGCTAATTTAAACATATTCATTATGATCTTCTTACATATACCAACTATAAATATGATAGATTTTTATGTATAACAACTCTCTATTCTTTAATTTTTTGTTTTGTTTTTATATTGCATTGTTTTCATGCTTATGGAATATCTAAGTAACTATCATAGAGTTGAGATTTCAATAAATAAATTATAAATACATTAATTTTATAATAATATTATTAATTTATAACATATCTATTTTTGAAATGATATGATTAATGAAAAAAATATTATTTTTAATGGTCAGAATAATTAATATATATATATATATATATATATATATATATATATATATATATATATATATATTTCATTTTAATTTTGTTTAGAGATTTCAAGTGTAGGAAAAAGCTTAAAACCAAAAATTTTATTATGGTATTAGATCAAAATTTTATGTTATACATAGTTTAACATTAAGAATTCATTTTTTTAGTAACTTTCAAGTCTTAGTTACTAATTTTTCATTTCATTTTATTTCTTTTTTATTTACCTTTGTCATTTTTATTAATTTTTTTTTTTTTTTTATTATTTCCATTTTCATGACATGTAATATTTTCTTCATATTTTCTATTTAAAGCTACTTATTATTATATTAAAAACGTTTTTGGTAAATATATATATATATATATATATATATATATATATATATATATGTTAATAAAAAATAAAACACAAACATATAACAAGAGCTACAGAGTAGCTAGTACTTGTAGCTTAGCTTAAATATAGGTTAATTAAACTACAAATAGTAAAGAAAACAATTTCATCATAAAAATAAAACAAATAATAAAATGTTGTATTGTTGAATGCCATCACCAAAAATAAAAAATATAATTAACTAATATTCTTTATATTAACATATATACATTTTAATATACATTTTTATTTTTATTTTTATATGTTTTGTGTTTTTTAATGTATATATAATTAAATTTATTAAAATTTATTTTTAATATAATAATACGTGATCTTAAACTAAAAATATAGAGAAAAAATTATAATTCACGAAAATGGAAATAATAGAAAAAAGAAAAAAATTAAAATGAAAAGGAAATAAAACTAAAAACAAAAAATGGTAATTAATAGAAATGGAAGTTACTAAAAAGCTCATAATAAGGCCTCAACCAACCACTTTACAAATAAATAAATTTAAATAATAATAAAAAATAACAAAAATTGAATTCCCAATGTTAAACCATGCATAAATGGCATAAATTTTTGGTCAAAGACAAACTAATACATAATAAAATTGAATGCGTAATACCATGCTTGGACATAGTTGCTTAGCTTAAATATAACTTAATTAAACTAAAAATTAATAGAGACAAAGAATTGATTACAAAAATAAAACAACTAATAAAATGTTGTATTGTTAAATGTCATCACAAAAAATTGTGAAATATGATTAACTAATATTCTTTATATATATATATATATATATATATATATATATATAACACTAAAATATGTTTTTAATATAATAATACACTATCTTAAATGGAAAGTATGGAGAAAAAACTATAATTTATGAAAATGGAAATAATAAGAAAATGAAAAAATAAAAAAGATAAAAGATAAATAAAAATGAAATAAATTTAAACAAAAAATTGGTAACTAATAGAAATGGAAGTTACTAAAGAGCCCATAATAACACCGTAACCAATTACTTTACAATTAAATAAATTTAAATAATAATAAAAATTGAATTCCTAATATTAAACTATAGATAAACAACATTTTTTTGGGTGAAAGAGAAACTAATACACAAGTCAAAGGAAAATTGAATGCGGAATACCATGCCTGTGTATAATAAACATATATATTAAAGTTTATATATGTTAATATAAACAATATTAGTTACCATGTTGGCCGCAAGTATAATATAAACAATATTAGTTAATCATATTTCTTAATTTTTCATGATGACATTCAAAAATTGTGTGTTTATTGTTTTTTTAGTTTAATTAAGTTATTTTTTTAATTAAACTATATTTAAACTAAGCTGTAGGTACTAGCTACTATGTAGCGCTTACACATTCAATTGTCTAGTAGCTAGTACCAACCATTTATCCATAGTTTAACATTGAGAATTCATTTTTTGTTATTTTTTATTATTATTCAAATTTATTTATTTGTAAGGTAATTGGTTGAGGTCTTATGATGGGTTATTTAGTAACTTCCATTTCTATTAGTTACTATTTTTTTTTATTTTTTTTAATCAATTATTATTATTATTATTTTTCCATGAATTATATTTTTTTCTCCATATTTTCAATTTAAGATACTTATTATTATTTATTTTCTATTAATATTTATCATTTTTTATAATTAAATTTATTAAAATTTATTAATTTATTAATTTTTATAATAATTTAGGGCTATGTATTTACGATCTCTCTGCAGTATTAGAAAAACAATTTGGGGCACATGCGTTTGTGGTCCAGCTTACTGATATCAGGTGCACACATTCATTATATTTTTCTAATACATATCTACTCATATATTTTCAAGTATGAATAATTCACCACAATTACCAAAGATTACCAAAGGTAGACCTTGTACAGTTACTCTACAAAGCCTCTATGAGTATATAGAGTCTTTAGAGAAACGTAGAGAAAAAAGAGAAGTCAAGCTACAAACAGAGTTAGCAGCCATACTGGAAAATAAACTCACATCTCTTGAAGAGAAGATCCAAAAACAAATAGAAAATAAAATAGAAATATTGGAGAATAAGATGGAAGCAATGGAGACTAGGTTGCAGGTGATAGAAAAACAAAACCAAGATATGAACCAAATATCCCAGCAAGTAGATGCTGATACTTTAGAGCGTCTTAAAATGAAGGACATGATTAAAGAGCTAGAAGAAAAAGTTAATAGCCACTTCACCCTAAATAGTGTGATAGGTGAATTAGATATCAAACCAATTTAAAATGAAATGAAAAAATTGATAGAATTAGACCATGAGCGTAACAAAAGGGCTTTAAACCTTATAATCTTTGGTTTGAAAGAAGATGTAGATGAGGATACTTTAGCCATAGCCCGGACAAAATTACATAACAGATTACAAAGTGAAACAATGTGTCTCACAGAAGCAACAAGGTTGGGAAAACTAACTAAGAATAAAGGAAGGCTGATCCGAATAAAGGTGAGATCTACTCACCATAAGTATGACATACTTAGTAAAACCTCAAGTATAAAAGGAACATGAATATTTATAAATGAAGATCTCATTCTAGAAGATCAAGAAAAATTGAGAAAGGAGGTTCAAAAGGTAAAGGAAGCTAGGAAGGAAGAAAAATGGGCAATAATGAGAAATAGAAAAGTTGTTATTCGAGATAAGAACCAAAAAGATAATAATAAATAGTAATTTGACATGTTCTAGATTCTTTCTTGGAACTGTCAAGGTCTTCCATGGAACAAAGGCCCTAAGCTAAGTTGGATCTCGAATGATGTTGATATTATTTTGCTTGTTGAAACTTGGGAGCACGAAGAATCTAAGGTCCCTAACATAGATGGCTTTAAATTATGGTCTACCTGGAATAAGCGATCCTCTCGTAGATGCATTGGGGATATAGCTTGTTACATTAAGAAGGACATCTCTCCCCATGCTAGGATTTATAAAAATGACCCTTACAACCAATATAGTTGGATATAAATTACTGACATTTATGATAAAAAGACCTACATAGCAATCTGTTATTCCCCCCCATCAATTTTCACTTCTATAAGAAAAATAATTTAGATAAAAGTAGTCCTTACAATGGTTTAGAGAATGATATTTCTACCCTAAGGAATGAAGGCAATATCCTTTGAATGGGTGACTTTAATGCTCGAAATTCAAGCAACCAAGCTATTCTTTAAGAAATCACTCCAACGCTAATCCTCTTTGGTTAGACGAAGACCTTCCTTTGGCTAGTCAGTACAAAAGGAGCTCTGAAGACCTTGGGGAGAATTTGTTTGGGTTGGAGCTAGTCAAGCTCTGTAGTGCTCAGGATCTCATAATTTGCAATGGTCTAAAGAAGTGGTCCAATTATAGCAAGATGACCTGCATCCGTGGGCTTGGTAGTAGCATGGTAGAATATGTTATCTACGATCTCCCTCTATACAACGAAATAACAAATTTTGACATCTTAAACGACCATGAGCCTGACTATGATCAAAGGCCTCTACTTATAACTCTCAATTTTGTCATGCATAGAGATCCCATAGAATATAATGCTTATAGCAAAAGTAAGTTAATCTTTGATAGAAATAAAAAATATCTATTTCTAAATGAATTAAAAACTAATTTGCTTCCTTTATCTAGTATAGACAACATAGAAGATCTATATCATAATTTTACTACAACCCTCTCATATTCTGTTAACAAGTTCTCAATTGAAGTTTCAAGTAATAAAAGAAATAGCAAAACCAACTCATGGTATGACAAAGATTGTAAAAGTGCAAGGAGAGCAATTAAGGAAGTTGTTGATGAATATCTTAAAATTGGCAAGATAAAAATATACAAAGCCCTAACTAAAAGGAAAAAAATGCAGTATATTCGTAAAAGTCAAGAGAATCTCTTAGACCTCTCTAAGGTAGCTCCTAAGAAATTCTGGAGGTAGATTCTAACTAGGATAACTGAAGATAATAATAAAATTTCTTTACACGACTGAAATTCCTATCTTAAAAAGCTTTATGAATCTCCAAATGTCAATGATAACTTTGAAATCCTGCTCACAACGAAATATGTTTTCTCATTAGAAGACATTGATTTTGGGGTTAATCGCTTGGCTAATGGGAAAGCTAAGGACATTGAAGGTTACCAGGTAGGAATCTTAAAAATTGGAGGTATTGTCCCCATCCCCCACATTCACAAGCTTTTCAATCAAGCGGTCAAGCAAGGGTTCCCTAAACCATGGACTCAAAGTCTCATTATACCTATTTTTAAAAGTGCAGGATACAAATAACCCCTCTAATTATTGGACAATTATGATCGACCCTCTCCTAGCCAAGTTATATGGTATTATTTTGGAAAGGAAGTTGAGCATATGGCTTGAAAGTGAAGGTAAGCAAGCTAAAGGCCAAGCGGGTTTTATAAAGAAGCACTCAACAACATACCACCTCGTTATGCTTAGGATCATTGTGGAGGAATGCCGCAATGATAAATCCAATCCATTTTGTTGCTTTATGGACTTTAGAAAGGCTTTCGATACAGTTCCTAGAAACAACCTTTGGAACAGATTAGAAGATCTAAAGGCTCCTTTTGAGTTGAGAGCTACCACTATAAGGTTATACAAGAATGTAATTGCCAAGTTAAAGAGCAATGAGTGATGGTCGAAAGATATTAAGTGTAATATCGGAGTTAAACAAGGTTGCCCCCTCTCCCCTACCCTATTTGGCATTTACATCGACAAGCTAGAAGGTTGTTTAGAGGAAGTAGGATGTGCTGACACGATCTTAGCTAGGATAGTCATCATCCTTCTTCTCTACGGTGATGATATTGTTCTTCTCTCAAGGTGCCCATCTGATATTGATAAGCAACTTATACTTCTTAAGGTTTTTTGCTTACCATGGGTATGATTGTTAACATTGACAAAACAAAAGTTATGATTATCAAATCCAAGAAGGAAACTTATGCTAATTTTAAGTATGACAATAGTAACTTGGAGGAAGTGTCTTCCTACAAGTACCTAGGAATTGATATTCATCGCAAGCTCAACTAGAACTATAGCATTGAGAAAAGGATTAATGGGGGATGGAAAGCTTATTTTGGTCTTGAAAATAATTGTAAAATGGCAAACCTCGTAATGTGGGATAGAAAGAAGTTCCTCTTTGAAACTTTAATCACTTTGGTTATCTTATATGGATGTGAGGTTTTGGGTTGTAGCATCTTTAGAGAATGCTGGAGAAAGATTGAGAAAATCCAGAAGCGTTTTATAGTGTATAACCTCAATATTAAAAGCAACACACCCTATCCTATTCTCCTTATAGAAGTGGGTCTTTCCCCTATCGAGAGCCTAGCTATGACTAGGCTTTTGTTGTACAAGCACAAAATCAATAACATAGGAGACCATAGACTTCCTAAGCTACCTTAAATTCCAGCCAAAACCACCTAAGGCTCAAATGAGGTTGGTATAAAGACACTAGGGCCTGGTTAAACCATTGGGAGATCGACAAGAATGCTGCATTGCAAAACATTAATGAAATTAAAAATGTTGTTACTTCTAAGTTCAAAGAAAAAATTTGGCGTGAGAAAGACTTAGTAGCTAAAAGAAAATTAAGATATTATAAGGAGGTCATCAACCCCACCTTAGAAGATCAAAAGTATCTCTCTGTTTTAACTAGCTCAAAGAAGAAAATTAATATAGCCAAGACTAGAACAAACTCTCATGAGCTCCATAGTGAAATGGGTCCTTGGGCAGTTCCTAAAACACCATGGATGGAAAGGTTCTTGCATCTATGTGAGAATACAAACATCGAGGATGAAAATCACTTCCTCTTAGAGTGCCTTGCATACAACCACATTAGATCTCAATTTCAAAATCTCTGTTGAAATACTAACCTTCCTAGCCTTCTACATTGTCAAAATTACAATGAGCTCGGGAGGCTTCTCTCCAAGCTTTTTGAGCATAGGAATAAAATCTTAAATCAAACTAAATAATTCATTTCTTTAAGTCTGATAGACCAAAGTTTTGTCTCAGTGGATGTTAACCATCATCATCATCATCATGATAAAAATAAAATAAAAATATATATTAAAGTATATATATGTTGATATAAACAATATTAGTTAATCATATTTCTTCATTTTTGGTAATTGTATTATTAGTTCTTATAGAAATATTTTCGGAAAAATTACATCAGAAAAATTTTGTCGACACATTTCGAACCAACGAGTGTGGTTCATCGTCAGGACAAGTTGAAGAATCAGATCATGGATATATGTTAAATAGGGATAGAAGATCTTCCAACAGCTAGGTTTGACTGGATAAGGGCTATATTAGACTAGACTGGACAAACGACTATAATTGACCAAGAAACAACGGGATTTGACTAGTCAAATTATTTAATTATAATAATATTATTAGATAAATAGTAATTCAATGTATTAGTGTTTAATATCAATATATTTTATTTTATAATGTTCTGAATGTCATTAAACAATACGAATATTATTTTAATACTTTTTAGTTGATATTGTGTGTTATTTTAAGTAAAATGTTAACCATATTTGAGTTAAAAAATAATAAATCTGGGGACTATAATAATGAGTAAAATGTTAACATATATTAATAGATCTATGGATTATAACTATTAGTAATAGTATGGATTTAATATTATCTTTAATAACTAAATAATAATATTAAATTATTATTATCACTATTATAATAATAGTATTATTCTTATCATTAATGGTTTTGGAAACTTCTTAATATAAATTTATTAGTTAAGCTATCTAAAGAGAACTTAAACTTACTACTTAAATCTAAATAATTATCTTATAATGGATAATTTTAACCCATTCAGTTTGTCATGACAAGGACAATCTCATAAATATAAGGAAAAGAAAATGAGGGAGATTTCCAAAGAGGACCAAAAACTCAAATAAGAATTAAGGAGAAAGAAAATAGGTTAGTTAGAAGCTTCACTACCGATAATTAGGGGAAAAAAATTAGCTCAAGTCATTAATAGAGAGGGGGAGGTAGGGGGAGAGACGACTAGGAAGAGAGGATAGGGATCCAACAACTACTAATCTTCCAACCGTCATCCCTATTGAGATTGCTTGGCCTTTTCTCAATCTCAATGGCTTCCCTAAATTTTCGGTGATGAAACAATGCAACCTTAGCAATAACCCGGGCCTCCTCAATACAAACATGATGTTTAGTCTTCTCCGCATGCTCCGCTAGTGCAGAAGACTTGGTTCTCCCATGCTTTAGGCCTGTTGCGCGCTCATTAATCCTTTGATTAATAGAGTGTCCAGTCTCACCAATGTAGGGGGTCCCGCAGGAAAAAGGAATAATATAGACACCCTTCATGTCCTTAGGGTTGATAGGATCCTTCACTGATTAGAGGGAATTGTGAATGGTGTTAAGGGGTCTAAAGGTCGAGGGAACAATATGCTTCTTAAGAATCTAGCAATCTTATTAGTGGTCCCTTGGATAAAAGGTAGATGGACCCTTGTGACTCGATCTTTAGGTTCTTTTTTAACCACCGAATTCTTGTAGGCTTTAAGGAAAGCTTATAACCGTTCTCAACAAAGGCATTACAGAGATGGGATTTCTCTTTATCTAAGCTCTTTCCATCAGAGATTCTCAAGGCACGAGTAGTGAGGGTGTTGAGAATGCCCAACTTTTGAGCAGAGAAATGATGTGAATTGGTATGATGTACTGCTCAGTATGTATTATTAGTTGTCATTTTTTGGGAAGAAATATTTAAATTTTTATTGTTTTTTAGTTTAATTAAACTATATTTAAATTAAGTGATAAGTAGTAGCTACTATATAGCCTTGGTTTATCGTTAAAAAGAGTAATAAAATAAACAAAGTTAACAAATATAATGAGAAATGAATCATAAATAGAATATTTTGTCTCTTAAAGCAGGAAGTAATTTAAAGTATTTTTCATATAAATTCTTTTAAAAATATTATTTTAATTTTAATTTTAATTCAAAAAACAATAATTTTATTTTATTGTAGGATAGAGAAAATCAAGCTAGACGAACAATGACACCCAGACCAACAATGATTCGTGTGTATCAGTATATAAGAGCATGTGAAAATGATATATTGGAGTGATATATTCGTACATCGAGTTATATCATATGTCAAGAACATTGGGGTGATATATTCGTACATCGAGTTATATCATATGTCAGGAACATTGGTATGGTATTGAAAGTTGGGTCGATCCGGAATTTTCTGGTTTTTTGTATCTCACTGTAAACTCTCTCTGCCACTCATGCGGCAACACTTTGATGCCTTTTTGCGTCTGACATATGGAAAAAGTGAAATGTCGATGCCTTTTGTAGCATACTTCATAAAAAATAGAATAGAATATCTGAAGGGACGCTTATCAAATGTTAAATTGGATTTTTTTAGAAATAAAACAAAATCGAATAGAATATCTGAAGGGACGCTTATCAAAAGTTAGATTGGATTTTTTAGAAATAAAACAAAATCGAATAGAATATCTGAAGGGATGCTTATCAAAAGTTAGATTGGATTCTCTAAAACTAAAACAGAAGGCACGAAGTTACAAAGTAAAAAGATAGAGAATCCATTGAATCTGTTATCACTCAGGCTGTCCCTTTTGACTCCCAAAGTGATACGGCCGAGGTAACCACAAACCAATCTTTGGACTGCAGGTCCTAGCCTACCAGCAGTCAGAGGGGGCTCTCTCTTTAGGATTTAGCTTTGTTTAAGGGATGATTTTAGGCTAGATATGATGCACATGGGTTTTGTTTGAGTTTTGGTGGGATGGTTGATCTATTCAAGCAGAGTTGGGATGCAAAGTGCAAGAAATTCAAACCATTGGGCATGGAGTCTATGAATGTGAACTGAAGGGTGTGTTTTCCTTGGTAGAAGAGGGGAATATGGAGCAGGATAGCTATGCATGGCACAATGATTAATGCTGGAACAAGATGGAATGGAGGTCAGGGGATGAGAGGCAATTAAGGATCTCTCATCCAACCAAAGAGGGAAAGTGGATGAAGACTATATAGGAGTAATGAAGGATTCCTAAACAACATTCAGAAATGAGAAATAGCTTAAACATGATCAATTACGTATGCATATTTATCACTAATTCAGAGGAAAACATAGAAAAGTTACAAGAATTGAGCACAGAGGGCATGAAAGCGAGCTCTGAACTATTCCTTCTTCCTGCAACTTAGATTATGATATACCGATGATACAGATACATATAACCTGATAAACAGAGGGAGGAAAGACTTATTGAACCATGAGCAAGCACATGAATTCCACATCAAAGCTCTTCAGCCATTGAAAGCACAACCAGCCAGTTCAGATGCAAATATTCCATCAACCTTTGATTACAGAAGTTCTTAAGCTTATAACGCAAGTCTGGAATGAGAAATACAACCAACCAACCCTTTACACTATCCAGAGGGTGGTATAAATAGAGAAAATATCTACAAAATATCTACAACAACAGATCTGATAGCAGATCTGGAGAAATGAATGCTTCTAACCTAACATTTATTGCAAATAAATGAAAGAATGCCTATCTATCAGCTGCACAGGGACTGCAGCCATAAGAATGAATAAATTATTGGTCTTTTGAGCAATGTGCTGGCACTTCTGCAATAACTGTGCCTTGGGACTTGCTGCGCTGCACATATGTGTCTTTGTACACTGTCTCTGCAAAATCTGGGCTTTAAACACTTGAATTGCCCCTCTAGGCGGTTCTGCTGCTGTAGACTGGCTTTAATGCTCATAACTGTGATCTGGTGGGCTTTGATGGCTCTGAGCTGCTTTATTGACTTTGATGGGGGCCTCTTTAATGTTCTGCTGCTTCGGGCTGCTGATATTTTGATCTGATACTCTTTGCCGCTTTCTCTAATACACTTTGACACTGAATCAGGCCACCTTCTCTCTCTTATACTCTTTAACTGTCTAATCGCCCCATTCCGCTCCTTGAATGCAAAATAACTACTGCAAGTGCTTTCTGTGGCCCCTAGAATGCTATCGGCACATGGCCGATCAAAAATGGTCCTTAAACTGATAAATTTTGCAACACTGGGTCGAATAAAGGAGCTCTGGCGGTATGTCGAGGAGAAATCCCTACATTTGGAAGTATTTGGGCCTGGAGCGATCTCAAAATGGCTAAGGAAACCATCATTTCCTTTATACCTGGGCGGGCACGGGCGCTGCACACAAAACATTAAAAATGGCCCTTTTATTATGAACATGCAGAATGCCTTCAAAACATGAATTTCATCAAAATTTGGAGCTAGGCGGACACTGTGCAAAATACTAAATCTTGGCCGTCGGATCCGGCGCGGGCCAATCCAACGACTGGTGCTAAATCGGCAATCGGCGGATCCCAAACCATAATGCCTCCGATGAGCGATGAACCCTGCAGACCGAAATGCATTATAGACTCCCTTTTGATTTATATCGGGTTTGGCCCATCGGCGAACACAACTCGGCGGATTTTAATAAAAATGATAAGCAGACCCGAAACCCATTCAAACTGCTCTTTATAACTTTTCGGCTCCGGCCCGTTGGAGCCTTTCCATTTCACTGTACAAGGGGCCATTTATGGACCTGAAAAATATATATGTCGTGCCTTGTTATTATTTCGGCTCCGGCCAGTCGGAGCAATATATGGGGCAATGCGATCAAAAACGAGCCGTTGATCTGAGGGCCCAAATGGACGGCGGAGATTAAGTCGGCATTTCACTATCGCGGGGTCATGGGGTTGCCACATAGAAATGCCAAAACCCATCGGACCTGAAATGCCTTTATGCCGCACTATATTACTTTTTGGCTCTGCTGGTCGGAGCCATACGGGAGTGATGCGATTAAATATGGGCTGTTGATCTCTGGGCCTGAATGGGCGGCTGAGATTAACTCGGCGTTTCGCATCGGAGGAGAGCATGGGGCGTGACTTCATTTTTGTTGCGATCCCCGAAATGGGGGTTGCGACTTAATACGGGTCGTCGGATCTGAGGCTTGATCGGACGACCGCGATATGTATAATGCGATAAAGGGGAGATATGATGAGGGGGGCCTCTGATAGCGATATCACATCGGAGGAGAGGGAAATGGTGTTATATATATATGCGGCCAACACTGTTAGCACCTCCGACAGCGATATCGCGTCGGAGAGAGGGGATTCGGATCGGAGGAGGGTTTAGGCCTATAAAAAAGGGGTTCATGCCTTGGGAAAGGTAAAACAAGGCCCAAAGATGGATTTTTATACATATGAAGGGAAACTATGCAAAGGAATGAGTCCTTATGCATTTGGGAGATGGTTAGAGGGGGTATTGAGGGCTCTTGCTAAGTTTCAGATAAACTTAGCAATTCTCGAGGATGTATATGGTTATCTTTCAACCAGGGGGAGGCGATAAGTATATAGGGGAGTAATATACATAGTTTTAGTAAGGGAAGGGGAAATAGATAGGGAGCTACATAGTAAAGTTAGTAATTAACATGAAAAGTGATAAGAAAGCGCTAAGTATGTGAATCTTAGGTTGTTAAGAGGGAAAATGACTCATAGAAGCAGTATGGACCTTCCTTAAGTGAAGCAGATCTTCACCAAGGCAAATGATATGGAGAATGATGAAACTAAGAGGTATCAAGCATATCTTGACCTCTTTGAAGGAAGTTAGTGAGTGATTTGGGGAAAGAGGAAGAAGAGGAGTTAGACATGCCTCGCTTGAAGTCCTCCAACTGAAAAACTGCCTCAAACCAAAAATGAATTGCTTACCAAAAATTGGAACACAGCAGTGGCATTTAGACTAGCACACTTTCATGGACAGTTCTTTGGCCATCTATAGCAAATATGGAGCATTGCAGCATGCATTGTACGACATATTTGGCATGTAAAAATGTCGATCATGAAAGATGATTAACCTGCTGCAGGAGGAGGCTAACAGAATCATTTAGCATTAAACGCTTCTATCATCGCTGAATACTCAGAAGAGTTTTAAATGGAAACGATTTCCGACAACACTACAAATATTTGAGCGAGAATATCTAACTTGTCATTTGCAGTAAATTTAATGAGAATATTTAACTTGGCATATGTAATAAATATGCTACTGTTAAATATATGTCTGGTGAATACAGGGTTTAAGCTATATGTAGTTCTAGATTAAGGATTTTGCTCGGGATTACGATGCTCTAATAAAAAAGAGAGCATATATTTCAGAATGGAGGGTTTCGTAATTACCAGTGGGTCGTCGATAGTACTAATTTTGCGATTCAGACTGTTCATCCCACTAATAAGGCAAGAAAACAAGTCTAAAGATTATATTAGGTTGAGATATTAATCTCATTGTTTTTCGAGTGTTATTACATTTGATTTCTTTGTAGGTTAGGTGTTATAGAAAATTCAATTTTATTTCAGTGTTACTTTATAAGTGTGTGAGTTCTACTCCAATCATTTATTATAGGAGAAGAGTAAATTATGAATAGTGTATTTTTATAAGATGAGAGGAACAAATTCACACCCATCTAACTTTGGGATTGAAAAAACGATATTAAATTGACATCACCTAAAAAGTTACAGGGCATTTACATCGTTGTTATAGTTATCTTCCGGGATAAGATATTTAGATCCCATAATAAATCTATTGAGAGGATCCATCAACTGAGACCATACAAAATCAAGTAGAGTGAATATATAGATCTACAATGATAACAAAATCAAACTAGGCAACTGAGATTATACAAAATCAAATAGAGTGAATGCATATATAGATGTACAATGATAACAAAATCAAACCAAGTAACATGAATCAGACCTGGAATTGTACCTTGAATTCCATTAACAACATCAAATGTTTTAAGGAATCAAAAAAAGAAATCAAGCACTGCTTGCAAGTCCCGGGCACTAGCTTCACCTTGAATGTTTTACCTAAATGATCAATGTAGATAAAATGGTAGTCACCTTGAATGTTTTACCTAAATGACCAACGTAGATAAAAAGGTGGTTATGATATTTCACTCAATGATAATTGGTCAAGACCTCTGCCTTTTACATACCATTGAATGAAGATCACCAACAAAATCGATTTCTAGAAATAAGATTATTAATCCAAATCAAAAAATATGACATAAACAATAAATTGTAAACTTTATATATGATTCATATAATTGAAAAGACATCAATTCATGAAACTAATATTAATGAACCTGTTGTGGGAAACATACACATTTATTCCAATCCTCTGATTGTGAACTTGCTTATAAAAATTGGAGTTATAGAAAAATGATTGGCATGAGTAATTTATGTAACTGCCTAATTCATCCTCATTTCCACACCTCCCCACACATTCTCCTATACTCAATATTCAAATACTCAATATAGCTTATAATTGAAGCTAAAGACCTCGGTGGCTTCTTGTATAAGGCTTTGGTGAATTTGAAAAGAAAGAAAATCCATTTCCACAAGGTTATTATTTTAGTTAAGTTCTCCATTCAATGGAATGAAAAAACATCACAGAAATTGAGGGCTAAATGCACATTATACAGTTTTTACTCATTTGTGAGTACTGAAATAAGGAATCGCCAATTGCATCCCTTTAGATCATATCTAAGATACCGCATCTCTTCTAAAAGTAGTTACGCATTTATTGTTCAATTTCGAGTTCTATAATTGTAATTACAAGCTGTGTATAGCATGTATTCTTATATAACAGTGGCTGTGTATATCATGTATTCTTGTATAATAGTGGTGAAGGGTTGGAGTGCAAGTGTTCTCTACTTATTAATTGATAATGGGAAGATCATTATAGTAGTTATTGTTATAACATATGTGGTGGCGTTGTAATATTTACAGAAATGAATAGCTGCTTCAGGCTCTTTGCTACCCTAGATTTATGAATCTATTGTGTTGATTGACACAATCCTTGTTGTGTGATGATTCATGGATCTGTTGTTACTAAGTAGCACGATCCGTACTACCCAGGATGCATAGTAGCATAAGTTACCATCATAATCTTACTGCACATTGGTGTAAATAAGACAGCAATTAAGTAAACATATTATTAATTAATGGGTCATCTCAACTCTAAAAATCAGTTATATGTATGCTGCCACTCAACAACGGTTATGGAGTCAATCTAGCATGTGTTACCATAAATACCCAACATTACTCCGAGTTACCAGGCTAAACTCGATGAGTGTTTGAATTGGAGAGTCATTAATATTTATATTTTGAAAATCCATGTTAGTGAGACGAACAATCGATAAGGCTATTGTTCAAGCATCATTTGCATACTTCAAATTGTAGTGAATAATAAGTCACAGCAAGGGTTTTGCATATATTTTGAATTAACTTATAGCAACATAATAAAGCCTTCGTGCAGGATCTCCAAATTCAAGCTTAAAGCCCCTACCTAGAACTATTTGGATGTTTAAGGACAAGCGTCTCGTTGAGGTGCTTTAGCAGTCTTGAGGAATCATTTTACTGAAAAAAATCCAGTTGAAGAGTTTTATTAATCCAAATCATTATTTCGGACAAAAGATATGGTTGGCCATTTTATAATAATAGCGGTTAGATGGATTTAGTTCCACATTCACATTAATTCTCTTTTTCTACTAAACTCTAAATAACATGCTTCGAGAGTTTGATTACATTTGGATAAAAATGGAAGTTAAAATAAAATAAAATGAGTTAGATGGCTTCAATCACAATAAATTTAGTGAGGTTAGAGATTAAACCAAGAAGAGGCATCAATTTGTGACTTGAGAATAACTGAACATATTATCTAGTAGTCTCTACTTGGAAATGAAAAACATAAACTTTCTATTACACCTATACGTTGTGAAATTGATTATGACAAGGGCATAGTAATACTTAACTATCCCTTGTTCAAAACGAATAAAGATTAAAATACAATTAAATGAAAAAAATTGAGAAATTTATCTACCCTTACTAAACTTTGATATTACAGTAAATCACAAGAGAAAATAAGGTTGAAACATTCATTTAACTCAAAATCTTTGCAAAATTCATTGACTACTACTTAAATTTGACATTAATGTAAAATTTATCTACTATTGAGCTTTTGAGATTACTATTAATCACACCTAAGTAAGTTCTGAGATATAAAATGACAAGCACATATTAAGAATTACCCTCTTACGTTCGAGAATTAAGGAGTTTGCTAAGTTGAAGGGAACTTCCACAATGTTGAGATAGAAAACACAAGATAGCCCAAGGGATGTAGATAATTGGATCTTAGTCACAAAGATGTTGGCCAAGTCTCGTATCTTATCTTTACACTAGCTGAGCGGTCTTCACAATGACTAAGGACCATTTGACGACTGGGAAATATCACTGAACAAGCAGGGGTTAAAATATTCTCTCAAAGTATAAAATGATGCTTCATCCTAAAATCCAATCAATTCACTTAATAAAGCCTTCTGGTGGAGGTGCCTAAGAGGCTAACTCCTTCAATCCTAAATCTCCCAACACTTGACAAATTCGCCCAAGAAGGCATAGGGATTTTAACCCAATGTAGGGATTTAATCTAATGAAATTTTCGGAGGGATTTCACATTCCATCTCAGGCATATTTTTTTATTTATACAGATGAAAAATTAATCCTCTGTTACAAGCCCCACTGTCTATGTTACTTTCATGGTTTCCTTTCCTGTTGCTAGCCTATTTTCTTTGACTCAATAATTCCCACCTCTCTCCTTTGGTCCGATCTCTTCATCCATCAACACCCTCCACATTTTGTCCAATCTCTTCAGTTTCACTGCCATAAAGAAAATGGAGTTTATTCCTAAATATCGAAGACAATGTTATTGTGGTCTGCGCATACAATCAAAACATTCCCCTAAGTGAAATGATTGGAAAAATATTCATAATTTGCTATAGGTTCGAATTCTTGACAACTCAAACCATTAACATGATACCACTCTCCTCATTGTAGAGAATTGCTAACAAATTGTGTCATTTAGAGAGTATAGTTCCAGAATACCCTCTTGAGAATGCTAAGCAAAACTCTGAAACCTCAAATTAATTGTCAATCAATGGAAAATTTCCTTGATTAACCCCCAAGATTCGTACAAACAAAGGGAAATTTTTTAATTAGCATAACAATTTCGAAATCTCAGGCATTATTAGTCCATGATCTATAACCAATTTAACTCACAAAAACCCTACGTAGCTTGGTTACTAGATTATTCATCAAATGAAAATACAAGTTAGGGTTACCTGTTGCCATTTGAAGTGCTACCGAAGAAGTGGGAAGGAAATGATCACCATTTTTTTTCCAATCAGAAAAAGCTCTTTCTATTAATAGTAAACAAATTGATTACAATAGAACACTTGTATTAGTATTTTGACTGAAAACAAGGTATGTTAATCAGAGAAACCTTAGTCCTAGATGTAATCAAGAAACATCAGAACTTCATTGCTTTGAAATACTTGCAATGATCTGTTAGCACAATGAAGAGATTCTTTCAGAAAAAAAAATGACAGAGGTGAAAGATGGTCATTCATACAAAACTAATAAGTGGATCTGAAAGCCTCCAACGATTGAGAGAAAAGTGCAAAGATGATGATACAGGGGACCCTACAAACAGATCTAGAGAGAAACATCTAGTGATCAAGTCCATCTAGAGGCGAGGAAACATAGAGTTTTGTCTAGGAAAAGTAGAGATATTAAACTTGAATTTGACCTTCCCCCTTGTAAAATGTCAGTGTCAAAATACTGGAAGGAGATCCAGTTAGTTACAGAAGAACAACTTGCCTTAGATAATCAATCTGCTTCACCATTTTGTGCTTGATAGATGTGGGAAATAGCTAGGCTATGGAATTCAGGGAGCAAGGCTATAATTCTAGATTTCCAAGGCTCGAGAGAAGGGGGGAAGAGGGAACCTCTCATGTTTTCCCACTGAATTACAAAATTGGAATCTCCAAAAATTGTGAGCTCCCAAAGATCAAGCAAGATGGCACAATGTAGGATCCCCTAGAAGGCTAGTAACTCAACATGGGTATTAGATCTTGATATCCTCCACAATATCCCAATGCTAAGAAGGGAGACTGAAGGAGGTAACCTCAAACCACTTACGATTTAGCAGCTAGCCTTGCTAAACCAGAGAGGTATCTCTCGATGAATTCACAACGAGCGATGGCTAGAATGGGAAAGTATTTTAGGCTAGATATGTTAGGATCAAGTAGGGTTTTTAAAGTTTAGGGTTTTGATGTTGGATAAGGGATGAAAACCAGGTAGCTAGGTTAAAGGATCAAAGGGTTACAACAACAAAGATATGGAGGAGAAAGGTAGTAATAATTCTTTGATGACTTTAGGGTTTGTCAGTGTAGTGTAGTGTTTGGAAGAAGAAAAAGGTCTTAATGAGCATGTGCACCATGAATTCATTAAGCAAGAAGGAAAATAACACACGATGACATTCCCATCAAAACAGAGCTTTATGCAAAGAATTCTGCTTATAAACTTTAAGGAAAACAATTGAATAAATGATGAATAGAAAGGGAAGATGAATATATTTCCTATAAAACTATAACAGAGAAAAAAAATATCACAAACTTACTACACATGAATTCCGAGATAATAGTTTCAAACTGCATCCTTTGATTTCCTGAAAGTTTTCATGTACAAGCTACAAGTGTTCTCTCCTCTAATGTCGAACCTGTTGTATGATTGAAGAAATAATACATATAGACCAAAACAACACCTCCCTACTCTCAGGGGTCGAATCATGAGTCTAGGAATTGCTACATGAGGTGTTCCAACCAAACCCTAATGTCTAGGGAGGTTAAAACAACTCCTCCAATTAAACTTTGACTCAAACCACTCTCATTAATGAAGCCTAACTTTACATAAAACAACTTTAACAAGACTATTTACTCATCATTATATCATAATTACATCAAGGTTAATCAATTACACCATAAAAAGTCAAATCCAATTGATAAAACTGAAGAAAAACTATCACACAAAAAAATGCCACAAAATCTGCCAGAAACACAACGAGCCTGGAGAAAACACAACGAATTTGGGAGAATTGGTTTTTGAAGGCCTTTCTGAAGTCCAAATTCTGATCTTGATGTCTCATTGGAAAGTTGTGGATTCTTGATACATGATGGACTCTTCAGGAGGTGAAAAAGGTTACTTCTAGCCCCTCAAAACTACATTCTCCCATAGGTACTCCTAGAAACATAGCATGGTATTCAACAGAATGTAAAAAAGGTGTTTTACAGGTGGTTTTTGGCCATTTTCACCTATCAAAACCTGCTAAAAGTATTCTCCCTCAGGCTAGATGTGATATATAAGTCATGAAAAATCCAGATATGCAAACAAAATGTGATTTGAATCTCCCTAACAAAAGTGCAGTCTGGGGCACACTGCATTTTTTACCCTATGACTGTCTCAAAATTGCCAAAAAATTCTGGATTTTTTTATAAACATAGGGCTTAGAGATGGACCCTTATCTATATAACCATAAGGATTTTTGGAAAATTGATAGAGTTTTTCTTATTTGGTATGTTAGAAAGAAAAATTTCCTCCAGTTGCCAAAAATAGTTTCCCATTTGTTGATAATCTAAGTTTGAATTTGGTCACTTAAAATTGGAAAAGTGCAGTGTGCTCACAACAAAAACGCAATGAAAAGTTTGGAGAGTGATTTGGAGGCCTTCCCAGAGTAGTTTTGGGCTAAAAGTGGTATTATTGGAAATATAGGTTTGTGAGCTACATAATAGAGTCATCAAGCATTGCAAACACTTGCTCCAAGACATCAAAAAATTCTATCTCCCAAGACTACTCCAGAAGTGCAACAACTCTCCTGTAGCAACTGTATTTTGGGAATTTCTCCCAAATAATAACACTTGTGTATAAACTGAAGGAGGTTTGTGTTCCTTGGCCTATCATTGAAAAAAAAATTATTTCATTTTTGTGAAATTCATCTCCATTTGGTCAAAAACATATTTTGAAGCAAAATTGTCCCTATGTGCAACAAATGATTTGTCTCTTGGAATGATTTCTTGAGAAATGGTGAAGACATTATCTCTTGTGTTGAAGTTGGCTCATATCTACTTATCTGACCTCCTTTGTGCCTCTTTTTTTCATATGATTCAGACTCCATGGAAAACCCTAGCTCAATGGGAGAGGAATTAGGGTTTTAGTTGTAGGGAAAAACAAGGGATTTGGGTAGTTTGAGGAAATTGAGGGAGATGAAAGGGATAGGGAGCTTGTAAATTCTTGGGAAAATTTGGGGAGATAGTGAGGGATGTTAGGGAGTTTGGGAAAGTGAAATTTTAGGATTTGAGTGAGGGGAAGGGCTTCAAAGAGGGAAAACACAGTCCTAGCCTAGGAAAGTGTAGTCTAGGCTAGGGTTTGTGGGAAAATGATGAAATTGAGGGATGGGATTGATGGGGAGTGTTTAGGAATGTATAATAAGGATAGAGATATGCATATGAGATTAAGAATACTATTTTTTAATCAATTCATCATGTTCATGAAACTAAGAAAAATGCACTCAAAACCCTAGGAGAGGGAAATGAGTTTTCCAAGCACAACTGAAGCACAAACAAGGTGAAATTGAGGTCACTTATTTGAATTTGATGAGATAAAACCTGAATTTGATGATGGAACCTGCTGCAACGAATATTGGAGCTCCTTTTGGAAAAACACAACACTTCTGGAAAAATCACAACGCAACAATAGAAAATGGAAGTGAAAAAAAATAAATCCACTTTTGGATGGCAAGAAATGATCGTTGGCGAGTGTGAGTGAGTTTTTTTGGTAGAGGGATGTCTCTTGATAGTGGAATGAGCAAATGAACATCCGTTTTTTTTCCTTTATAGCTTACAAAAAATTATTTTCCTTTGCATGGTGTAGTGGACCCACCATACACTTTTCACAATCTGATTTGTTGTATCTTCAAAACTGCAGCCTTATCGCTTTATGAAACTATTACATTATGATTAAGATAGAAACATGATTTAAAACCTTTATTGACAACTTGACTTTCACTACTCCTTTATAAAATGATTTTAATGGTGACATGACCAATTTTCAGGAAACTAACTCTATGACCTAGTGGTGACCCAACATGGACTTATGAGATGAATTATGACCATAATGACTATGGGACTCATCCAATGGTAATTTGACTTGACCATGATGCTGTTGACTAACCATGGAACTAAAAGGAGTAGTAAAGACTGAACCTCCCTAACCAATGACCAAAATTTATTTTGAAAACCTAATGAAATGATAAAAATTTGACTCGAGACCCTAACAAAACCTTGTATGAGAATATTTGATAACTGGTATAGGAAAAACTGACTGACACTAACATATCCAAAGCCATAGTTCCAATGAAATTTATAGGAGCGTGATGGCCCTAGGTGAATAACCATGCTGCATCCACAAAGTATAAAAGATGAGGCACCATAAAAAATACCAACTGGGAAGACTGACCAAATGTTAAGAGGGGGAGGGGGATATTTCAGATTAGAAGGTGAGGATGAGGAAAATTCCATTTAGTATGAGATGATTTTGAAGCTGGTCCGCCAGATGTTTGGATTGACATGGTCAAACATTTGGGCATTCCCAGACTTCCAAATACCCCAAATGATGAAGAACATCAATGATCTGTAGAGAGGATGATCGGTTGACCATCTACCAAGGTAAGAGGCAATGTCATAACAGTCCCAATCTGTAATAGAACCAAGCTGATGAAGCACCAATGTAAAAACTTTGGTGAAAATTCCATGTAACAAATATAAGACCATGGATGATGGTGTTGTAGAATTTTTTGGATTTGACAAGGTAGAATAAAATAGTCAAGACAAAAAGAAAACGTTAGGTTAGAAAGAAAAGAAAACAAATAAACTCTTAAAGTGAGCAAGTCTAAATGCCACTATTATTGTTTCTGCAAAAAAATAGTGTGTGCAGCTTGTCATAAATTCCACAACCCATGACAGTCAAATAGTTGAATCTTGATTGCTTCATGCTTTAAATTTGATGTTATAGTTAGAGAATAAAGATCTGGCCGAATTGTTTAATCTTGGTAGATTAGTAGTTAGGTAGAGAATAATAAGGTGCTCATTAGCTTAATCTAAGCCCTTGGATGATATAAGGTTAGAATTAGATAGTTTTCTTTTGTAAAATAAAAAGAAAAGAAATGGGTTTGCTAGCTTAAATGCACCCATTAAGTGAAGAAAAATGATAGGATAAGCAAATGCTAAGTAGAAGAAAGGTTGCAGAACTATGATAATTCATTGGACAAAATGTACATTTATCATGTTTTACCATATGTTTCTATGTCCATGATGGATTTACACAAAGAAAATTAAGGTCTACAAGATTAATTAATTAACTTCCCTCATCCCCATTCATCCTTATATCTACTAATTTCCCCTTCCCACCTTCATACAGTTCATATTCATTTCATTTTCCATAAAAAACCCTTTTCCTAAGGTTAAAATCCTTCTTGCCTAGGAAAAGTGAAAACCCCATGTTAAATCCCCTTTTACCATAAAAACCCATAAAAAGTTGTTTAGCCTAAGTATATATGTGTGTGTGTGTGTGTGTGTGTGTGTGTGTGTGAAAGCAAATAACTTATTAAAAAGCATCATACTTAGTGTATTTCCCCTTTCCGCTCATATTTCATATTAACGCTAACTTAACGTATTAAACCCCTAAAAGTTCCCTTTCCCGTATATATTAACTCCCTTTATTAAAATACCCTGAAACCATAAGTTTTATAATAAAAATATGTATTTCATAACATATCACATATTTGTAGATCACAAACTCTTCAACGTATATGCACTCTCCCCGCATTGCGATCTTTGGTTGCGATGGGAACCCGGACCCGACACAAATATATATCATAATCCATTGCCATTTTGCATCCGGCCCCATCACAAGTACTGACTAAAGCATATACCCTCCACCATTGCGATCTCTGATTGTGATGGGAACCCGGACCCGACATAGTATTATTCATGATTTATTTCCATATTGCATTCGGCCCTTATCACATTCTTTTGCGATGGGCCTTCCTTCGCTAAACCCTGATTACGATATGCGATAAACCCAGACTCGATATCATTTATCCGCCCGAATTCATACTTTTTCAAATTTCGCCATACCGTGTTTTGAAAAGGATTTCTTTATTAAAAGTTTTTTATGATTTAAACGAAGAAATAGCCTAAACCTCCATTTAACCACTAATCTCAGTTTTAACCCATAATAAAGGCATTGCCGTCATAATTAATCGTTGGGCCCCTCCGCGCTACTCTTTCACTCCACCATTGTCCGATCACGTCCATTTAAATCCAACAACCCTAAGTTATTTTGGGTTAACACTCTGTCTGAGAATTACTCACCCAAAAAGTGGTATTTCACTGACCTACCCTTGCTACATGTCAGGCTCAGATTATTTCGGGTGACCCCTCCCAAAACCACCTGCGCCTCATAAGTGGTGTGATGAAAACCAAAACACCTCCCGCATAATGACAAAATGACCACTGTTCACTTTGTCGCATAATTTGTAAAGTAGACTGTTTTTTTGTTTAAACCCAAAAAACACCATTTTGCTTTGTTTCGCCTATTTTCACAGTAAACCCTCCATAAACCTCTGCGACCAATAAAGTCATTATTTTACCTTTTGATATGCTATGGACTCCTTCCAATATCCATTCAAGCTCAATAAAGCCATTCATGTACTCCTCTGTCGCCAGTTTTCTTAACAATTTCTGTGTTTTGCAAGTAAAAACTTATGTTCCAAGCTTACAAAGAAAAAAGCCTGCATACAATTTGAAGACAAATACGAAGTTCTTACTGTTGAAAAACACAATAAAAAACTTGAAATATACAGTAAAGATAAAAAGGAACACAATAAAGGTTACTCAGCAAGGTCAAAGGATATTCACAGAGTTTAAAGAGTATTAGATGAAAGATCAAATGAAGGAATCAACCAATGTAAAGGATACAAACAATCAAGCAGCTTAAAGGGGGAAAATATCAAATAGCAAAGCCAAAACAATTTGAATAAAAGGGACATCAAGAAGTAGTTCAATAGCTACCCTTATCTTCTTGCATGAATATCTTTCCTTTCTTAGAATAAACCTTAATCAGTTTTAGGATATTTTATTAGTTTCATTATTGTGTAAATAACTCTCTTATCAAGGTATTATGGGTTTTAAGTTCAAGATTCATTGTTCATTTCTTGTTAAGTTGTGACTGTTCATTCTACTTTGAACCTAGTTGCACCTTTGAAGGAAGCTTTTCTAGACACTTGATGTACTCAATCTTTCTGGAACCTTAATACAAAGCAAAGGATTCTTAATTTGGTTTTACACAGTTTGTGTTATCCTGTAAGTTTTTCCAGTTATTAATCATTATGTTTTTCTTCATATGCTTATGACTTATAGAGATATCTAGGTAGGAATAATTGTGTCTCAATTTATTCCTATAAGCTCCTAAAGTGATCATCTATTAAGATAATGGATTAATGAATTGTCTGTTTAGATAATCCCCTCTAATCAATAAATCATCAGCATCTTTTGTAAGCTTAAGTATACTTGCTTGAATATTTGGAACATAATTCAGAAGGTTTTCACACTTATGATTGTTATGTTTTACAGTCTAGAAAATTCGATAATAATATTATTTTCTGTCTTCTTCCCACCACTATTTTTGATCTATATCACTGTGTAAAGCTTTATAGCAGCCCTTTGCTGAGATATTAATTTAACCAAAACAATTAAGTATTTCAATTCTACATCTATCTTCATTCATTGGTCTTCCAAAACTAAAATTAAAAACCTCAAAACAGTTATTTTAGATGCTCTGGCATTGGTAGCTGACCTACTACTATCTCCGAGGTACAACATCAGACTGGTGCCATTGCTGGGGATTCGAATTTCTTTTAAGTTTCCCTTGGGACAACGATATTCATTCATTCTTTTCCTTTAAGGTGATTAAAGGTTTAGAAAGGTTAAAATCATTCACCTAAGTGACTCCACACTCCCAAGTTGGCACCTTTTAAACATACCAGATCTCATTCAGAAGCTGACATAGTTAGTCCTCTGTCAAATCCTGAAAGGCTTCTAAGAAAAGCCAGTTCTAAAAGGGGACACCAACCATCTTCTTCTTCCTCTTCAATCCTACAGTCTAAAGAATTAGAATCATTTGACCCCTATAGTAATATCCCATCTGATCCTGATTACTCCCATTTATCACCAAGGGTTTCTAAACTTCTATATAAAGGAGTTGATTTTAAGTCAGCCTACCTTATTCATTCATTAGAATCTCATCCAATACCCACACTACCTCTAGGATAACCTAAAACTAAATCTGATTTGGGTATCAATCTACCAAAATATAAACCCAAAAATTTCATATCCCCTACCACCTATCATTTTCCTTCCATTTTTGACAGACCTGAAGCTTCTTCTTTTGAACAACCTAAGGAGACCTTCTCTATATATTCCAATCCTATTTTTGAAACAAAATAAGGTATTCCTTTACAGGTCCCAAAGTTAGTTCTTAAGACTCCTTTGAAGTCTTTCAGGAGATCTCCTCCTTCACCTCCAACTAGTTCATCAACCCCTGAATCATCATCTTCTTCCTCTACTTTTTGTTCATCCTCTACATCCACACAAACACCACGTACTCTACTTGGACAACCTCATATACCTCAAGCACCTCATACACCACTTGCTGTCATGGATTTCTGACCTATTGTATAGGCTAGATGTGCTTCCTTAGTCTTACCTAATAACCTTGATGCATTCCGAGCTCGATACATAAAATACCTTCCCAAGTACAATGGAGAAATTCGTCCCTCAACTAAGGACCATTTTCAAGCTTTCCTAGACTTTGCAGGGAACATGAATATTGAACAAGAAAATGTTTATATGAGATTGTTTATATAGTCACTTGAAGTAAATGTGAGGATTTGGTTTAGGCAGTTATTAGCAGCTTCCATTAGAAATTGGGAAGAGCTTACAAACATATTTAAAAATCAATGGGGCATGAAAAAGGATCCTCTTTACTTCCTCACCGAATTTGAAGAGCTTAAAAGGAACTTCAGTGAACCAGTATAAGATTTTATCAAAATATTCAATAAACTCTATCACAAAATGCCTGCTAATTGTAAGCCCCCTGTAGCAGCAATTAAGTCTAGATTTTCCAAAGATTTTGATGATGACTTTGTTGTTATGCTACAAGAGAGAACTTCAAGAACTCTTGAAGATATGAAAACAAATGCTATATAAGTAGAAGCAAATAGGGCAGCCTCAACTTCTTTAAAACTTAAGGAAGAAAAGGCCCAAAGAAAACTCAAATCTGTTCAAGAAGCCTCTAGTTCCTCTAAGACTAAATCAAAAGACTCAAAAATAGATAAAATAACACCTCTTCTTAGAAACCTATCAAATAGGATTTCAAAGATTGAGACCCAACCTAGAACAATACAATAAACAATTGCTAGACCCCAAAACCAAAATCATGGTCAATATAAAAGAAATCCACCAGTACAAATTCTTCAGATGCCTAGCAATGATCAACAGGTTCCTACTCTATTGATAGATGACCAACAACTTGATGATAATATTATGACAATTACTGAAGATATTAATAGTATGGATTCTTCTTCCAATCAGACAGTGATCATTCCTCTCTCACAACAAAATTAGGTTCAAGAAGATTAGGAAGCTTCACAGATCTCTAAATATCATGCTTTCTTTGAATTTTTAATTGCATAATTAAAAAAGAGGTATGATCTTAGGCCTAGACTTGGTCCTGGGTGACCTCCAAAGGAAACTCCAGTAATTGAACCATGTACCAAAACTATTGAAGTGCAAACAATTCTTATTCAGCCCTTAGATCAGTCAATTGATACTACCCAAACTGGTAAAAACATTTTGACTACATTTAATGTTGAAAACGAATTAGAGAGGGTTAAGATCCCAATTCTACTGTCAGAACTTTCTAAAAACCATGGTTACAAAATCCAAGTCACAAAATGGATACAAAATATCTCGGTTGATGCTGAAGGTGATGTCGTAAGTCTACAAGATGAAAAACCAGCAATAGTTTTTAGCCCTAATTCAAACATGATAGATGAGATAGTGCCTCCTTTCTATCTAACCCTTAAAACAAATGATTCCATGTTGTATAATTGTATGCTTGATTCAAGAGCATCACACAACCTTATGCCAAAATATATCATGGACCATTTGAAACTCGACATAACTAAATCCTACCATAACCTGGACACCTTTGATTCTAAAATGTTGCCTTGTTTGGGATTGATCAAGGATCTAGTGGTCACCCTTGCCCAAGTTCTAGTGAAAAGTGTAGTACTCAATATTGTTGTTACAAATATCCCTCCCAAGTTTGGAATACTCATTTCTAGGTCTTGTTGTGCCTAATTAGGGGGAACTCTACAGATGGATATATCATATGCTACTATTCCTGTTTATGGAGGAGAGAAATTAAGATTATATAGAGAGGTAATATTTGTACATACTGTTTGTAAGACTGACCAGCCAAGGAACCATCCAATTTATGCAATAGATCAAGACTTTGGTTGTTTTCAACTCACTTCAAACCAACATAAAACTCAAGTCAAAATTGAAGAGGTAGTTGAAAGTCCTAAACCAAACCAAACTAATATTTGGAAATTGTTCTTTGATGGCTCTTGCACGAAATATGGGGCAGGAGCTGGAGTAGTTTTAATTTCACTTGAAAAAGAAAATATAACCCAATCATGTAAATTAGACTTCGAAGTTACAAATAATGTGGCTGAATATGAAGCTTTCCTTTTAGGATTGCAATTAGCCAAAAGCTTAAAAGTTCAAAACTTAAGTGTTTTTACTGATTCAGAACTCAATGTTAAGCAATTAAGAAATGTTTGCCAGACCAAGCACCCTAGACTTAGGTCCTACCGAAATGAAGTATTGGATTCAGTTGAAAACTTCTTTGATGCTTTTAATTTGACTCATATTCCCAGAGATCAGAATATTCATGCAGATGCCTTAGCTGTCTCTGCTAGCTCTCTTAAAATTCCTGATCATACTGATGTACTCTATCAGTTACAAGTCAAATATAGGCCATCTATCCCAGATAATCTGAAACATTGGGGAATATTCAAAGATGATGAACATTTGAACTCATTTTTGCAGGTAATAGATGATTTTTCTTTTGTACAAATTGATGAAGATAGAACTGAAATAAATGAAAATACAGATGGAAATGACACTCTAGATTTTAAAACCCAAATTTATAATCATGACATTATTCAATTATCTAATAATTTTATTCTAAAAGGACTCATTCCTTTAGAAAAATTGTTTGATCAAAATGATGCTCTTCGAAACCCTCAGTCCATTTCTTTAGAAGATGACCTAGAAGAGATTAACATTGGAACTGATGAAGATATCAAAAACATCAAAATATGTGCACCTCTAGACCCTGAGATCAAACCTCAATATCTTAAGTTACTGCAAAATTATAAATATGTTTTTTCTTGGACTTATGTTGATCTAAAGACCTATGATACTTCATTAATACAACATAAGATTCCTTTGAAGCCAGAAGCAAAACCTTATCAACAAAAACTTAGAAGGATAAATCCATCCCTTATACCAAGTATAGAAAGGGAGATTATGAAAATTCTAGTTTCTTAGATCATCCTCCTTCTTAGATATTCTAATTGGGTTGCAAACCTAGTTCCTGTTAGAAAGAAAAATGGAGAAATAAGACTCTGTGTGGATTTTAGAAATTTGAACAAGGCATCATTAAAAGATAATTATCATTTTCCAAAAATGGATCAATTAATTCAAATGGTTTTAGGAGCACAAAGACTTTCTATGCTTGATGGTTTTTCAGGTTACAATCAGGTGAATGTTGATACAACAGACAGAGAGAAGACAAACTTTACTACACCCTGGGGTAGATTCATGTACGCTAGGATGCCATTTGGCTTAACCAATGCTGGAGCAACATGTCAAAGAGCTATGGACATAGCTTTTATGGGTCATATATATTAAATTTGTTGTTATTTATCTTGATGAAATAACTATTTTTTCTAAATCTAATCAGAAACATCTAAAGCACTTGATGAAGGTTTTTGACAGGTGTAGAAAATTTGGAATATCATTGAACCCTAAGAAGTCCTTGTTTGCTGTCAAAGAAGGAAAACTGTTGGGCCATATAATTGGAAAGGAGGGAGTAGTAATTGACCCCAAGCGAGTATCTACCATTGAAACATTGACCTTACCTAGAAACAAGAAGGAGATTCAAGCTTTTCTAGGAAAGATTAATTTTATAATGAGGTTTATTCCAAATTATGCAGAGATTGTGAAAGATATAACTGACATGCTCCAAAAGGACCATGAAGTTAAATGGACTACCTCTTCTAGGCATGCATTTGAACAAATAAAAAAGGATATCCCAGAAGCTCCCACCTTAGCCAACCCTGATTATACTAAGCCATTTGGTATTTTCTCTTTTGCCTTTGAAACAACCCTTGCTACTATTCTATTACAGAAAAATGAAGATTCCCATGACCAACCCATAGCCATTTTCAGAAAGGTTATGAGAGATGCTGAGCTTAAGTATGACATCATTGAGAAGAAAGCCTATGCCCTCATTCAAGCCCTGAAATCATTCAGAATGTATGTCTTACATTCACCTATTACTATTTATGTCCTTAATAGTGCTGTGAAAATTGTCCTAACCCAACCAGACACTAATGGGAAAAGAGGTAGATGGATCACTAAAATTCTAGAGTTTGATCTAACTATCAAGACTACCAAGCTAGTGGAAGGTCAAGGATTAGCCAAGCTTCTAGCTGAATCCAATTGCAAAGTACCTAGAATCAATTTTGTTTTAGAAATACAAGGGAAGAATACACAAGAACCTTTTGTCCTTGCAGAAGGGGAGAATCCACAAGAACCTTCCCTTCATCCTAAAGGGGAGAATCCACAAGAACCTCTACCTTCAGAGCAGATCAGTCCTATACACATTGATGAAAAATTCTTGTTGTCAAACTGGTATCAAGATATTGTAAATTTCTTGATCCATTTTGAGTGTCCAGCATCATTCTCCAAAACCCAGTGTAAAACCCTTAAGTTAAAATCAGTCAAGTATTGCATTATAAATGCAAATTTATACTAGAAAGATCCACTGAATATTTTGTTATTATGTTTAACAGAATCAGAAACTGAAGGAATCATTGATCAGTTTCATACAGAATTTTGTGGGGGACATTATGCTTAGAGAGCAACAACATACAAGATTCTAAGGGGAGAATTTTATTGGCCCACATTGTTCTTACAAGTAGGGCCAAATGTCAGAGGTTGTGTTCCATGTCAAATGTTTGCTGGTAAAAAAAAATTAGTAGCTCTTCCACTCGTTCCATCAATAGTTTCAACACCTTTTTCTCAATGGGGATTAGATTTTGTTGGAGAGATTCACCCCACTTCAAGTAATCAGCATAGATGGATCCTCACTGCAACATACTACTTTACTAAATGGGTGGAAGCAATTCCAGTCAAGAATGCTACTGATTTAGTAGTAATTAATTTTATTAAAGAGAATACCTTATCTAGATTTGGTTGCCCAACTCAAATTGTCACTGATAATGTAACAGCTTTGTATAGTGTTAAAATGATTGAATTTTGCCAGAAATATCAGATTCTGTTACATCATTCAACTCCATACTACCCTCAAGGTAATGGCCTTGCAGAGTCATCAAACAAAATTCTAGTAAAGGTAATAAAAAAGACTCTAGCTGATCATAAGAAGAGTTGGGATTCACATTTGATTTATGCAGTATGGAAAAATAGAATTACTCCAAAGAGATCAACTCGAAAATTTCCATTTAAATTAGTCTATGGGAAATATGCAATCTTCCCTACCAATTTGGTCTTCCCTGTTTTAAAATTCCTGCAGGATTCAATAGATGAACCTAATGATTTTTCAAGAAGAATAAATCAGATTATTGAACTTAAATGAAAATAGAGGTGAAGTTAAATACAAATTGAATAAATATCAGAATAAGATGAAGGCCCTGTTTGACAGAAGAGCCAAGTAAAGGGACTTCAAGGAAGGTGATCTAGTTCTAAGATGGGATGCCAAGAGAGAAGAGAAAGGAAAGAATGGAAAATTTGACAATCTATGGTTTGGACCTTTAGTAATTGCTGAAGTCAAGGGTAAAAACACTTTTGTGTTGCAGAACCTTGAGGGGCTATATTCCATTTATCATGTAAATGGAAGGTTTCTCAAACATTACATTCAGTACTAAGAAGTTGAAGATGTCAGTGTGATTTTTCTTACAACAAGGACTCCATAGCTCGAGGAGAAGGAACATGGATTTGCAGGTTCTCTACATTCTACATGAGAAAGAAATCCCCAGATGGAGCCAATGTTGTAGCATTTTTGGTTTTGATAAGATAGAATAAAATAATAAAATAAAAAAAAATTGAAAAAATGTTAAGTTATGATATGGACATAACAATAGTGAATAAAATGTTTTTGAAAATATCTTGACGATGATGTCCATATCAAAGAAAATGTTAGGTTAGATGTCCTAAAAAATCAAGACAAAAAGAAAATGTTAGGTTAGAAATAAAGGAAAACAAATAAACTTTGAAAGTGAGCAAGTCTAAATGCCACTATTATTGTTTCTGCAAAAAAATGGTTGTGTGTAGCTTATCATAAATGCCACAACCCATGAAAGTCAAATAGTTTAATCTTGACTACTTCATACTTTAAATTTGATGTTATAGTTAGAAAATAAAGATCTAACCAAACTATTTAATCTTGTCAGATCAGTAGTTAGGTAGAGAATAATAAGGTTCTCATCAGTTTAATCTGAGCCCTCGGATGTTATAAGGTTAGAATTAGATAGTTTTCTTTTGTAAAATAAAAAGGAAGTAGGAGGCTTTGCTAACTTAAATGCACCCATTAAGTGAAGAAGAAATGATAGGATAAGCAAAGGGTAAGTACAAGAAAGGTTGCAGAAGTATGATAACTTGTCCTGACGATGAACCACACTAGTTGGTTCGAAACACGTCGACAAATGTCTGTCTACATGTGATTTACGCCGAAGTTATTCTTTCAAGTATGATAATTCATTTGACAAAATGTACATTTATCATGTTTTACCATATGTTTCTATGTCCATGATGCAATTACACAAAGAAAATGAAGGTCTACAAGATCAATTAATTAACTTCCCTCATCCCCATTCATCCTTATATTTACTAATTTCCTCTTCCCACCTTCATAAAGTTCATATTCATTCATTTTCCATAAAAAAACCCCTTTTCTTAAGGTTAAAATTCTTTTTGCCTAGGAAAAGTGAAAACCCCATGTTAAATCCCCTTTTACCCTAAAAACCTACAAAAGGTTGTTTAGCCTAAGTATTGATATATACATGTGAAAGCAAATAACTTATTAAAAAGCATCATACTTAGTGTATTTCCCCTTTCTGTGCATATTTCATATTAACGTTAACTTAACGTATTAAACCCCTAAAAGTTCCCTTCCCGTATATATTAACTCCCTTTATTAAAATACCCCGAAACCATAAGTTTTATAATAAAAATATGTATTTCATAACATATCGCATATTCACGGATCGCAAACTCTTCAACGTGTATGCACTCTACCCACATTCTAATCTCCGATTACGATGGGAACCCGGACCCAACACAAATATATATCATAATCCATCGCCATTTCACATCCGCCCCCATCGCAAGTCCGACTAAAGCATATACCCTCCGCCACTGCGATCTCCGATTGCGATGGAACCCAGACTCAATGCAGTATTATTCATGTTTTATTTGCATGTCGCATCCGACCCTTATTGCATTTCTTTGTGATGGACCTTCCTTCACTAAACCCCGATTGCGATATGTGATGAACCCAGACCCGATATCATTTATCCGCCCGAATTCATACTTTTTCAAGTCCGCCATACCGTGTTTTGCAAAGGATTTCTTTGTTAAAAGTTTTTTATGATTTAAATGAAGAAATAGCCTAAACCTCCATTTAACTGCTAATCTCAGCTTTAACCCATAATAAAGCTATTGTTGCCATAATTAATTGTTGGGCCCCTCCCTGCTACTCTTTCACTCCACCACCGTCTGATCACATCCATTTAAATCCAACGACCCTCAGTGATTTCGGGTTGACCCTCTGTCTAAGCATTACCCGCCTGAAAAGCAGTATTCCACTGACTTCCCCTTGTTACGTGTCAGGCTCAGATTATTTCGGGTGACCCCTCCCAAAACTGCCCATGCCTCATAAGAGGTGCAATGAAAACCAAAACCACCTCCCGCATAACAACAAAATGGCCACTATTCACTTTGCACCATAATTTGTAAAGTAGACTGTTTTTTTGTTTAAACCAAAAAACACCATTTTGCTTTGTTTCACCTGTTTTCACAGTAAACCCTCCATAAACCTCTGTGACCAATAAAGCCATTATTTTACCTTTCAATATGCTTTGGACTCCTTCCAATATCCATTCAAGCACAATAAATCCATTGATGTCCTCCTCTGTCACCGATTTTCTTAACAATTTGTGTGTTTTGCAGGTAAAAACTTATGTTCCAAGCTTACAAAGAAAAAGCCTGCATACAGTTTGAAGACAAATACGAAGTTCTGATGTTGAAAACACAGTGAAAAACCTGAAATGCATAGTAAAGATAAAAAGGAACACAATAAAGGTTACTCAGCAAGGTAAAAGGATATTCATAGAGTTTAAAGAGTATCCGATGAAAAATCAAATGAAGGAATCAACTAGCATAAAGGATACAAACAATCAAGCAGCTTAAAGGGGAAAAATATCAAATAGAAAAGCCAACACAACCTGAATAAAAGGGACAATAGGAAGCAGTTCAATAACTACCCTATTTGCTTGCATGAAGATCTTTCCTTTCCTAGAATAAATCTTAATCAGTTTTAGGATATTTTCTTAGTGTCATTATTGTATAAATAACTCTCTTCTCAAGTTGTTATGGGTTTAAGTTCATGATTTGATTGTTCATTGTTATGAGTTGTTTTTACTGTTATTGTGAACCTGGTACTGTTCATTCTACTTGAACCTGGTTGCAGAAGTTTTTCTAGACATTTGATGTACTCAGTCTTTCTGGAACGTTAATACAAAGTAGAGGATTTTGAATTTGGTTTTAAATAGTTTGTGTTATCCTGTAAGTTTTTCCAGTTATCAATCATTATGTTTTTCTTCATATGCTTATGACTTATAGAGATATCTAGGTAAGAATAATTGTGTCTCAATTTATTCCTATAAGCTCCTGTTGTGACCAGCAATAACCCCCCTTCTTATTTAGTGTTATTACTAATACTAAATAAGTGGGGACCCTTAGTCAAAAATTTAAAAAATCAATTAGTGCTTGAATTTCCTTTTTCAATAAAACTTACCATCATAAACTTATGAGAATACCCTTGAAAAATCTAAAATGTCTAAGTTTTATGATAAGGCAAGACAAAATATTTCCTTGAGAAAATCACATCGCAAAAAGGATAACATGATACCTCCTTGCAAGCCGAATTCTAAGATTGTGAGATTGCGATACGGGACTACAAACATATATCGCATCGCATGCATCAAAGACCACTTACGTTGAAAAACTTTAAACTGCTGATATGCGATGGCGCATATCGCAAATCGCATTTCACAGAAAATAGATTAACAAAAATTGTCATATGCCACGCTCCTGCGATATTGCGATTTTGCGATAAAGCGGCAAAGCGATAATACGATATAGCGAGCTAGCAACCTTGCGATGTTGCGATTCTGTGATGTTGTGATTCTGCGATGTAGTGATTCTGTGATGTTGCAATCTGCGATATTGCGAAGCAAATCACAAAATTGCTTTATCACAGATCTTTCGGGCTCATCGTTCAAAAAAGAATTTTCCCATAAACCGAGACCTGGTTATGTGCTTGAATGCTAATTAATGAGTTAGTTGCCGATCATTAATGAAATAGGGTTTTGTGCTTATCAAAAAGTCATTTCACGTAAGGTGGTGTATTTTATATGTCTTCAGCATTTAAAGCTTTCCCATCACCTTTTCCTTATATTATTCTCATCTCATTTGTAAACTGTAGGAACGAAGAACAAAGAATGATACAAAGTAGTACACAGGATACTATGGGAAAGAAAGGCAAAGCCCCGAGCTCTGAAGAGAAAGAAATGGCGCCCTTGTATACAAACACTGCCTGTAACAGAGACGCTGGTATTGCTACTTGGGAAGGCATGCATAATCTACTTGAGGAAGAGAATCCCAGAGTGATGGAGGTCGAGGCTACTACAGGCTCACATGGTTCTTCTTAGGCATCCATTACAGAGCTGGCTTGTTCGTTCTTACACCAAATAGCGGCGAGGCCCAAAATTCTTCCATACACAGACATGGTTAAATGCATATTGGACAGCACTAATATCAGAAACAGACAGTTTAAGACTCAGGGTCAAGGACTCATTGGCTCATTCGCGTCACAAGATTTGAGGCTCATGTATCATTTACCAGAGCCACAGGCGACTTATAACAAACAGTTCATGGAGAAATTTTCCAAAGAGAATGAAGACCTGGTAGAATCCATCAAATATTGGTCAAGGCGAGACGAACCACTGAAAAGAGATAAGCATGGTATGTATAGTACTGGTTCTCTCACCTCCCCGTATTGCTTTGCTACTACCATGCTCTGTAGACTTTTTGGAAAGCCAGACATTAACAAATTTTCATCTGAATGGCTACCATTATTGGATGCTACCACTAATGCTACTATTATGGATTGGCTAAAATATTTTCTGATAACTTAGTCACGGCTATTGTAAATTACCGGTCTAAAAGAACTGTTTCTCAGACAATTTATCCCCCTTTTCTACTTATCTGCGTATGTAATAGATGTAATTTGTTATGTTTCCAAGTTCCTTTGATGGGATTGAAGTGGACGACTCAAGACCCCTTACCATTATGTTTATCACAAAGAATTGTGG